>JAPDNY010000001.1:26589111-28989111 GCA_029375565.1 Gekko gecko
AAATTGCTGAGCGATTGGGTTAGAATGGATAAAAGGAAGTACTCCTTCATCCAAAGAGTGATTAAGACATGGAATTCACTGCCCCAGGAGGTGGTGGCGTGCTACAAGCATGGACGGCTTCAAGAGGGAATTAGATAAGCATATGGAACAGAGATCCATCAGTGGCTATTAGCCACAAGGGACAGATAGGAACTCTGGGGCAAGTGATGCTCTGTATTCTTGGTGCTTGGGGGGGTGGGCAACAGTGGGAGAGCTTCTAGTCTCCTGGCCCCACTAATGGACTTCCTGATGGCACCTGGTAATTTTGGCCACTGTGTGACACAGAGTGTTGGACTGGATGAGGCATTGGCCTGATCCAACATTGGCTTCTCTTATGTTCTTATCTTCCTTTGGAATGAGTCCATTTCTTTTAAGATTAAAGATGCTGGCCCTGAGTCTCACTCACCATAATCTGCTCCCTGATTGCCTGTTTCAGAAAGGGTAAAGTTGGTTGCCCTTTCCTCTCCTGGGCCCTGCAGATTCCACAGAGGCCCCCAGGAAGTTTGTATGGTGCTTCCGGCCCTGGAAGTTGCTAGAGTGAGGTTGTTAGCAGGGTGATCTGTGACGTCCCTACTGCCCGGGAGAGGGCAGGGCACAACCTGGGTTTCCACCCATACTGAAAGCAGTCAACCTCATGGAAATGTGTCAGTGATGGCCCAGGAGGGAATTTCTATATAGCAGCTTTTCACTCGGCTCTTGAGCTGCCTGTCAATTTGCCAGGAGCATCGGCCTGCTTCACCACAGCATCAGCAGGCAGGGTGAGGCTCCTTAAAAATGGGCTTGAGGGGCTCAAGGGTGGAGCACCATCAAGAGCTATCAAGAGTGGCAGCTATCAAGAGTGGCAGAGTGGCAGTCGGCAGCCCCCTGTGGCTCCCCAGCACCACCAGCTGACCCAAACATAAACCCAGCCAGCTAGCAGTGGAAGGAGGAGCCGCATTACGACCCCAAGCCTTCCCAAGTGGAACATAGAGCTGGAAGGGACCTCAAGGGTCATCTAGTCCAACCCTTGCTCAGCACAGGAAATTTCCCCCTGTGACCCCTGCTGTATGTCCAGAGGAAGGGGGGAAACTCTCCAGGATCCCTGGCCTATCTGGCCTGGGGGAATTCCTTCCTGACCCCAAAATGGCAATCAGCATTACCCTGGGCATGGAAAAATGGGCCATGAAAGCTGAGCTGGAGACTCCAGTTTGTCCTTCAGGCCCATACCTGATTTCTGCCCTGAGTGAAAGAGAGCAGCCCGGTCCCCAAACACTCCTTGTTCAGAGAGACTCGGGACGGCTGAGCACAAGAGGCGCCACCCTTCCTGGGGCCCAGTCCCACTGGCTCCACCTCCCTTCCCTGTCCACAATCTAGGTTTGCCAAGTGCAAATTTTCTTAAAGCGGGGAGTCCCGCTCGGCACCTGGAGCCTCTGCCATGACGTCACCGGAAGTGATGTCATCGCGTCAGGACGTTGGGGGCGGGGCCGCCGGGATTCGAGGGAATAACATAGAGTTTTCCCTCGAGTCATGGAACGTCCCGCCCTCGGCGTGCCGCAGCGTGATGATGTCACCTCCAAGTGACATCATCACGCTGGGGACGTTGCCGGAAGGGGTGGAGTTCCCCCCGGGGCCCGATTTTCTGGGGGCGGGTAACGGGCCTCTCAGGTGGGGGTTTACCCGCCCCCCGGGGGACTTGGCAAGCCTACCACAATCCCACAGGAGCGTGGAGCGATTCCTCACCTGCAGGCTGCTGCTGGGGTCTCCCACTGCCTAAGAGGTTACCAGGCAAAGAGACAGGATGGTCCTGAATTCTGGGCACAGTCCAGTAGCTGGTGACCATTCCCTTGGTTTTATTTAATGAATGAATTCAATTCCTATCCCGTCCTCCCCACAAACGGGCTCAGGGCAGGTTACACGGTCACACAAAATCGTGACAACTGTTTCAGTATTTCATCCCAGTATTCCTAGACCTCCAAAAATTCCACCATACATACAAGAAGGTGCTATATTTTTCAATCTCTAACATTTGGTAGAAACGTGTTCTTACATCCCTCTTAGCCACATATTATTTTCAAATCTAACTCAAAGGGGGCTCCTGGGGGAAAAAAACTCACGGAGCCTTTACAGATCAGATCATGCCAGTATTACCATTCAAAGAAAACAGGGGTAGCATCTGTTCCTGTAAAGTACTGGGTTTCAGGCCTCATGACTCGGACGACGACATAAGAGAAGACGCGTTTATTCGTACTTCACGTAAGACAAAGAACACACAGTAACGGCCGGAGGCCAACTATATACAGTTAGGGGGGACGGCCCTATATTCCTATTGGCGGGTTTGAATCGCCCGCCAATGCTGCCATTGGTTCACTACTGGCGAGCTCAGGAACCTAGTCCCTATTGTTCTCAGAGAGCGAAGCTTGGCAGTGTTTCGCCAGCTCCGCCCTCTGATCTCAGGACACAACACCCCTCCCCATGGTTCGTCCCCTATCAGGTGACGTAGTCTTTTAAGTATGCTGGTGGCCTCCTTTCTCTTAGCGAACGTCGGGGGCCGGTACCGGACTGGCGGGGCCCCTATCGGTTGTTCCGCCCGCACACGGAGCTTGGGCCTCTGGAAGTCGCCGAGGCGGTGACGGTGGCGGCTGTAATGGTGGCGGCAGCGGCGGCGGCGACTCGGCTGCTACCGGGGCCAACGGTGGCGGCAGCGGCGGCGGCGGCTCAGCTGCTACCGGGGCCCCCTCCGGATTCCGTGGACTCTCTGGCGCTGGCTCCGCTGTCGGTGCTTGCGGTCGATCGGATGATGGGGCAGGGGCGGCATTTCCCGGTAACTCGATCTCTCTATCGGGGTCTTGACGCCTCCGGAGCTGGTCGATGTGTTTGCGGAGGACCCGGTCCCCATCGGTTAGGACCTCGTATGACACTGGCCCGGTGGGTTTTAGGATGCGCCCGGCCACCCACTGCGGCCCCGCTCCGTAGTTCCGGAAGTAGACAGGGTCTCCCGGTAGGAAGCTCCGGGGCGCCTCCCTGTTCTCGACCAGCTTTCTCTCGGGGGCTCGGTCCGGGTGGAGTCTGTCTAATAAAGTGGCAGGGCGGCGGCCCATTAATAGTTCTGCGGGGCAGTGTCCGGAGATGGGGTTTGGGGTGGTGCGGTATGTGAGAAGGAAGCGGGCCAGCCGGAACTCCCAGTCCCCCCCGTTATGCGGCTCAGGGCCTCTTTGGCGGTGCGTACCGTCCTCTCCGCCTGTCCATTAGTTGCCGGGTGGAAAGGCGCGGATCGTATGTGCCTGATGAGGTTCCTTTCGAGGAACGCTTGAAACTCCGCAGATGTGAATGCTGCCCCGTTGTCCGACACGATTGTGTCGGGTAACCCGTGCGTTGCAAATATCTTCCGCAGGGCCCTTATTGCCGCCTTGGTAGAGGTGGTAGACACTGGGCTTATTTCCACCCATTTTGAATAAGAGTCTACCGTTACCATGAACTGGAGCCCCTGGAACGGCCCCGCAAAGTCTATGTGCAGGCGTGACCACGGCTTGTGGGTAGACTCCCAGCTTTGGGTTGGCGCTCTCGGTGGATTGGGGCGGACCTCCTGACATCGTGTGCACCCTCTGACCCAAGATTCAATTTCTGCGTCCACCCCGGGCCACCACACGTAGCTCCTTGCCAGAGCTTTCATTCGTACGATGCCCGGGTGGGCCTCGTGCAGCGTTTCTAGCACCCCTTGTCTCATGGGCCCCGGAATGATCACGCTGTCTCCCCATAGTAAACACCCTTTCAATGCGGACAGCTCTTCCCGCCTGGCCTTGTACGCTGTGAACTCTGGCCCTGTCTGTTCCGCTGGCCACCCCCTCACCACCCAGTTTAGGACCCGGGAGAGAATGGGATCTCGGGACGTGCGGGCGGCCACATCTGCAGCCTGAAGGGGGGTTTGGCAGTTCCTCCATCAGCAAGACAGCGGGGGCTGGGGCCGGATCTTCCCCTGTCTGCGGCAGCGGTAGGCGGCTCAAGGCGTCGGCATGACCCAGCGCCTTGCCCGGCCGATGCTCCAGTCGGTATTGGTAACCCGCTAAAAATAAGGACCAGCGCAACACCCGGGGCGACAAAACTTGCGGCGTTTGTTTGTCCGCCGCGAACAGTCCCAGGAGCGGCTTATGATCTGTTACGAGCGTGAAGGGCCGCCCGTACACAAAATTGTGGAATTTTTTTACCCCCGCCACCAGTGCCAAGCCCTCCTGTCGATTTGGGCGTAGTTCCGGCTCCGCGGGGGACAGCGTGCGGGAGTAGTAAGCCACCGGGACCTCCCTCCCATCCGGTAGCTTGTGTGCCAAGACTGCCCCGACCCCATACGGTGATGCGTCGCACGCCAGGATGACCGGGAGCTTTTCATCAAAGTGCGCGAGTACTGCGTTTGAAATCAAGAGGACTTTCACCCCCGAAACGCCGCCTCCTCCCTCGCTCCCCATGCCCAAGGTGTCGCCTTATCCAGCAGCCTGTGTAGGGGTTCGGCCACGGTGGCTTTGTGTGGGAGAAAGGAATGGTAAAAGTTCAGGAGGCCTAAGAACGCCTGGAGCTCGGCCTTGGACTTCGGGGCGGGGGCCTCCACGATGGCCTTCACTTTGTCCCTCGCCGGATGCAGGCCTGATGCGTCTACCCGGTATCCCAAGAACTCTACTTCCGGCACCCCGAGGAGGCACTTTTCCCGCTTCACTTTCAGCCCCGCGGCTTGGAAGCGTTCCAATACAGTTCGGAGGCGGGCGGCGAAGCTTTCCGGGGTGGTCGCGGCGATGAGGACGTCGTCGAAGAACGGCGTCACTCCAGGGATCCCTTTTAACAAATCGTCCATTAGATTTTGGAAGATCCCTGGGGCCACACTGACCCCGAACTGCAGCCTCTTCACCCGGAAAGCTCCCCGGTGGGTCACTATGGTCTGTGCCTCGGCCGTGGCCTCATCTACCGGGAGTTGCTGGTACGCCTGTGCGAGATCCAGCTTTCCAAATATGCGCGCCCCTGCCAGTGTTGCTAGGACATGGCTGACCACTGGTACGGCGTATGCGTGCGCCTGGAGTGCCTGGTTAATAGTGCACTTATAATCCGCGCAGATGCGGATCTCCCCGTTTGGCTTGACGGGTGTCACTATCGGTGTCTCCCATCTAGCGTTCGGGACGGGCTCTAAGACTCCCTGGGCCACCAGCCGGTCTAATTCGGTCTCTATTTTAGGGCGGAGGGCCAGGGGCACGGTGCGGAAGCGCCGACGGATGGGCGTCACGGTGGGGTCTAAGTGGAGCGACACCGGGGGCCCTTTGTAACATCCCAGTTTCCCGTCAAAGACCTCCGGGAATTCCTTGCACACCGCCCCCTAGTCCCGCACCCCACATTTATTTACTCCCCCAATCGATATGCCTAGGGCCTCGAACCACGCCCGCCCCAGGAGACTCGCGAGATTTCCCTCTACCACCACCAAGTCCAACTTCCCCTCAAAGTCTCGGTACTGCACTCGGAAAGTGCCGACTCCCCGGATGGGGACAGGGTTCTTTTGAAAGTCCACCAAGCTTAGTGGCGATGGACGTAGAGGGGGTCCCCCTAGTGGGCAAAGTCTTTTTAAAGTGTCCAGGGAAATGATGGACGCCGCCGATCCCGAGTCCACTTCCATGCAACAGGGGACCCCTCGATCCGCACGGTTACTTGGATCTTCGGGGCAGAGGAAAGGTTGGGGTTGGGGAGGCGAAGTACCTGTAGTGGTTGGTCGGTGAGGTGGTACAACTCGGCGACCTCTTCCGTTGTCTCGTGTGCGGTGGACGATGCGCGGTACTGGGGGACCGACGATCTCGAATTCCGGGAGCCCTTGGACCGGCAGACCCGGGCGAGGTGTCCCTGCTTTCCGCACCCGTGACAGACAGCGTCCCGGAACCTGCAGGATTTCCGTCCGTGGCCCTCCCCGCAGCTGGCACAGACGGCTCGGTTGCCGGAGTACTTGGCTTGCTCCCTGTTGGCCTGCTGGAACGGCGCCGGCCGGCGTTGTTGGGGTTTGAGGGCGAAGACCTCGTCCGTCTCTTCGTTTCCGGGGCTTGGGCTCCTTCCAACCACCTGCGCGGCCGCGACCGGCCGATCCCCTTCTGCGGCCTCGTGGGCAGTGGCGGCGTCGAGGGCCTCGTCCAAGGTGAGCTTCCGGTGTCCCACCAACTTGCGCCGCAGCTTGGAGTCCGCCAGGCCCCACACGAACTGTGTCAGCAGGTTGTCCTCCACCTTCGGAAACCCGCAGTCCACGGCTAGCGCCCTTAGCGCGGCTAGGAAGTTGGCAATGGATTCCCCTCGGGTCTGGACTCGCCTCTGGAAATCCATCCTCTTGGCCAGGAAGGTCGGCCGGGGGCTGAAGTAGCCATTTAGGACGTCCAGGATTTCCCCAAACGAGCTCTCCAAGGCCGTGCGGGGCACCAAGAGGCTCTTGGCGAGGCGGACGGTTTGGGTGCCGCAGGCGTTCAGGAGGATCGCTCGTTTCTGGTCGGGGTGGCGGATTTCGTTGAGCTCCAAGTAGCTGATGAGCTGGTCGACCCATGCGTCCCAGGTTTCTGGCTGCGACTGGTCGAAGTGCTCCAGTGTTACGTGGGAAGCGGCCATGGTTCTGTCAGGAACGGCGCGCGCCGGGGCGAGCGGTGCGGTGCTGCTCTCGGGGTCAGCGATGCGATGCTCGGCGAGCGGTGCGGTGCTGCTCTCGGGGTCAGCGATGCGTTGCTCGGCGGTGTCCGTTTCGTCGTTCATGGAGTCACAGAAGGCGTTAGAATCCCACCTTCGTCGCCACTGTAAAGTACTGGGTTTCAGGCCTCATGACTCGGACGACGACATAAGAGAAGACGCGTTTATTCGTACTTCACGTAAGACAAAGAACACACAGTAACGGCCGGAGGCCAACTATATACAGTTAGGGGGGGACGGCCCTATATTCCTATTGGCGGGTTTGAATCGCCCGCCAATGCTGCCATTGGTTCACTACTGGCGAGCTCAGGAACCTAGTCCCTATTGTTCTCAGAGAGCGAAGCTTGGCAGTGTTTCGCCAGCTCCGCCCTCTGATCTCAGGACACAACAGTTCCTATGTCGACACAGGAATGATGCCAGTTCCACAGAATAATGCATTTGCTATTAATTGTGAGGCTGCTCTCCTTCACTCAGGGTGGAAAGAAGCTGTTGACCTGAAGGCCAGACTGGAGTCTCTACCCAGCTCAGTTTTCACGGCCAATTCTTACACGCCCAGGGTAATGCCAATTGCCATTGTGGGATCAGGCAGGAATTTCTCCCTAGGCCAGCCTGGCCAGGGATCCTGGATGGTTTGTCCCTTCCCTCTGGACATACAGCAAGAGTCACAGAGTAGGTCCCCTCGTCGCTCCGGTGGGAGGATTTGGGGGGGCATTCTGGAGGTGGACGGGAATGCCCCAAGCCCCGCCCCCAAGAGTGATCACCTGCCTGGCCACCCCTCTCCCTCCCCTCCTGCCCAGCTGATCGGCGGGGACCACGTGGCCTAGCAGGAAGAAGGGAGGGGAGCAATTTCAGGGCACACACTCGGCTCCCAAAAGGGTCTTTTGAGAGCCAAGTGAGTGGCTCGCAATGACCCCTCTCCCCCTCCTCCTGCTAGATTTAAAGGGCCCTCCAGCTGGTTGGCAGGCCACATGGTCCCCAACGATCAGTTGAAACCCTTTAAATTGGGCAGGAGTGGAGGGAGAGGGGTGGCCAGGCTGGTGGTTGCTCTTGGGGTGGGGCTTCCCCTGCCAGTCAGCTGGCTGGGGGTGGATTGAAGCTCCCAGAAGGGGAACCCCTGCCTGGACCTGGGGGCTAGCAACCCTATCACAGAGGAGAATTTCCTGTGTTGAGCAAGGGTTGGACTTAGGGTTGCCAAGTCCACCTTTGTCCCCAGTGGGGGACTATGGGGGGGGCATCCCCAACATGATGACATCACATTAGGGATGTTCGTGCTCCAAGCCCCGCTTTCGAGAACTATTGCGGGAGGCCGCCCCTCTCCCTAATGTCCTGCAAGATTTAAAGGGCCTGCCGATCAGGTGGATGGCCCTTTAAATCTTGCAAGAGAGGAGGAGACAGCTGCCACTGCGAACCTGAACTCCAAGCACCAATGCCGCTTGGAATTCAGGTCCATGGGGCCCGGTCACCGCAAGCCAGAAGAACTTA
Source organism: Gekko gecko (assembly GCA_029375565.1). Lineage (NCBI taxonomy): Eukaryota > Metazoa > Chordata > Lepidosauria > Squamata > Gekkonidae > Gekko > Gekko gecko. Next base: position 26,597,296 of record JAPDNY010000001.1, read on the forward strand.
AAGGGATCCCTTTAAGTGCTTCCAGCCGATGGCACTGCCGGCTGCAAGCACTTAAAGGGGTCCTTTTAAGGGCTTCCAGCAGCAGCCCCACATGCCCAATCTCTGAGCAGCATTACCACTTGGAGATCAGGCGTGCGGGGCCCAGTCCCCACAGGCTGCAAACATTTAAAGGGGTCCCTTTAAGTGCTTCCAGCCGGGAGACCCACATTCCTGATCTCTGAGTGGCATTACCGCTTGGAGATCAGGCGTGCGGGGCCTGGTCCTCATTGTCTGCAAGCACTTAAAGGGATCCCTTTAAGCGCTTCCGGCAGCAGCCCCACATGCCCGATCTCTGAGCAGCATTACCACTTGGAGATCAGGCATGCGGGGCCCAGTCCCCACCGGCTGCAAACATTTAAAGGGGTCCCTTTAAGTGCTTCCAGCCGGGAGCCCTACATGCCTGATCTCCAAGCAGCATTACCGCTTGGAGATCAGACATGTGGGGCCTGGTCCTCATTGGCTGCAAGCACTTAAAGGGATCCCTCTAAGTGCTTCCAGCCAGCAGCCCCACATGCTGGATCTCTGAGTGGCATTACCGCTTGGAGATCAGGCACATGGGGTCCCTTTAAGTGCTTCCAGCCAGCGGGCCCATATACCTGATCCCTGCAGCCTGCAGCCACCCCCTCCCTCCCCTCTCTCAAGAGAGAAGGGAGAGAGGTGGCTGCAGGTGTTTGAGCTTGGGGCGGGTTGAACCCCCCAAAAAGCAGGTAAACCCCCCCAGACCAGGCGAGGTCAGGCAACCCTAGTTGGACTAGAGGACCCTTGAGGTCCCTTCCAGCTCCATGTTTCTGTTCCACTTGGGAAGGCTCGGGGTCATAATGTAGCTCCTCCTTCCACTGCCAGCTGGTGGTGCTGGGAGCCACAGGGGCTGCCAGATGCTGCAGGCAGAGACCCCGATGGTGCCCTCTCTGCCAGTCTTGATAGCTCTTGGTGTTCCCCCCTCCAGCTGCTCAACCATTTTTAAGGGGCTTCACCCTGCCTGCTGTTGCTGTAGTGTAGCAGGCTGCCACTCCTGGCTCAATAACTGGATGAAAAGCCGCTCTACAGGGATTCCCTCCTGGCCTCACTTGTGTTCCTCTTGGCTCACCAGTAACCAAAAACAGGGAAAAGGTAAAAACAGCAAAAGAACCACATTACAGAGGAGCTGCAAAGACCTAAGTCAATCCGCTGGCTGATGGGAATGGTGGATGATCAAGCCTGCAAACCATCCAGGCTGGGCTGGGCTGGGCCGACCTCCAGGGCTGGAGATCCTGTGTCCATTTTCAATTCCGCTCCACTTCAGAGCCTTTTTGGGAACGGGGACTGGCTCATTTCCAGGGAGACTGACTGCTTCTCAGTAAGGATGAAAACACAGAGCCTACCCTGAGTTAACTTGCTGTACCAATGGTAGTACACCCTGGCCAGACTGGCACAAATGTTTTATTCAGAACCAAACTGTATACTACTTCCTCCCCCCACCCCCCCGCTTGTTTATGCATGTTTTTACGTGTTCCCTGCGGCTAGAGAGCACCTGTGGGGAATGGCTTCTAAAAACAAACACACAAAAAGGAACAGTCCAAATGGGTTCAGAGTGGCCCTGCAGGGGGAGATGGGGCTCTGGTTTCCCCCACAAGCTGTTTTCTGTCACAAGAATCATACTGGGGAGGAGTTGTTTTTGCTGTGCCCATGTGTCTCTGTGCATACAGAGCAGGAAAACTAGTGAAATAACTACACCCCAGCAGGGTTTTCACCCAAAAATACCATTTGGGGGTAGAGGCAGGAGTTGTCCGTCCCCCGTCCCCCCTGGGGCACCATTCTGCGCCCATTTGGACTCTCTCTTTCAGAAGCCATTCCATGCAGCAGCTGCTGTGTACAAATACTGTGAGGTATTTAAAAGGAAAGAAAAACTCTATGCAAGAAATGTTTGTACAACAATGGTATCCTTTTATTCATCATGGGAATCAAATGCACGGATTAAACAATGTTCAGCAAAAGATATTACTAAGTGCTCAGTTGGGGATATGGTCTCTATTAGAGTTCCCTTTTCTTATTTACTATAATATGATGACTTTATTTACTCATGTCATTGTACAGTTGTGTATATATATATATGTTTACAATAAAGAAATCTAAAACACGTCCTTCAACCGCTTGAAATGGTATATTTATAAAATGTTCTCTTGTTTTTGATCAGATAAAATCTTTTGCATTAAATGTGTTGAGATTTGCCTTGCTGAGAGACTTTGAGGCCTGGAACCTCTAGCTGCAAAGAAACAAAATAGTACTTCACAGCAGAAGACCAAAAAGCTTTTGTAGGGGGGGGCAGTATCCAGGAATCTCCCTCACCACTTGTTACAGATAGATGAAGTCTTGGTATAGAGCAAAATATATCTGAGCCAAGAATAATCTCTTTCGTGAATGCTGAGACTTCAAACACTCTGCACGTTTCCAGAGTGCTTGTCTCTCACTATAAAGAAAGCACACATCTCTACATATGCTGAGGATGAATTTCTAGGCAGAAGGGTGAGATTTGCAGGCTGGTGCAATTTTGGAATGTCCCAGCACTGAGTCATTGTTTTTTCCCTTGGCCCTCCACTTTCAGCAGACCTCCCCACTGAACCTTGCGATGCATTGAGCCTTCAGCCTGTCCTCACTCGTATATGCAAGAGAACCCCAGGCTGGCAGTCTAAGTTGCTAAGTACGGCCTGGCAGACAGAATATCAATTCTATGTGATCGTTCACTGACCACTCTATATAATACAGTAAACCTAATATCCTCTGCTCTGTGGCCAGCCTTCATGTCATGCATCATCATACGAGCTTCTTTTGAATCAAGTGTCAAGTATTTTTGAATCATGTATTTTGGGGTACGGTGATTACAGTTTTTGACTGTGTTGTTATACGCACAACCTCCAGATGGTGGCTGGAGATTTCCTGGGATTACAACTGATCTCCAGATGAGAGAGATCAGTTCCCTTGGAGAAAACAGCCGCTTTGAAAGGCGGACTCTATGGCAAAATAGCCCATTGAAGCCCCTTCCCAAGCCCGCCCCTCCTCAGGCTCAACCCCCAAAATCTCCAAGTATTTTTAACCTGGAGTTGGTAACCCTAGTTGCTCTCCCACAGGGGTTCCTTCCTGTTGCTACTATAGGCCCAAAAGAACATGGCAGGAACTGAAGTTTTGTCGTCCTTCAGGGACAGGCTGGTGCTACCACTGGGCCAACTAGCCGACCCGTCTAGAGCACAGACCTCAGAGGAGCACAGAACTGACAATCAGCATTAGGGTGTGAAATCTGTCACATGTCTATCAGGTGTAAATTTTCTAGTAAAAAAGGAGGAAGTTGAGGTAAACAGTGGGAATCCTGCCATAAATCTTCCAAGGGTGAATTTTCTATGTTACTGGCTAGAACAGAACTAGCAGTTGGGGGGAGGGGGGGAATCATGTTGGAGTAAAGGGAAAGTGAGATTAAGGAATGAAGGGATAAGAAAGGTGTTATAGCAGGCAGACGTAAAGAAAAAGACAGAGAGAAGAACAGGACAGTGTTCCACAATAGTCCTGTAGAACTCTTATTGCTGGGGAAATTATTTTTGACAGAACAGGAGGCACATAATGAGGAATTTAGGTCCAGAGTTAAGTGAGCACAAATCTTTGACTAATATATGCTAACCCACAGGGATTTTATTCACAAAGAGGAGGGCTGTGGTGCTTCTTGCTTGCTCTGAAGACTGAAAGTTGCTGGGAGAGGATCCCACCTGTGGGCACCTAAGGGGTCATGCCACTGTTGGTTGAGCCTATATTTGTTCACTTGGAAAAGGATCCTACTCACAGCCTGATCCTATGCACTTTATTTTATTTAGTTTATATATGGTCTACCCCTCTCACTGAGACTCAAAATGGGTTACACAGTGTAGGTCAATGCAATAATTCAGGTAGAACCTTTAAGACCAACAAAGTTTTATTCAAGCTGTGAACTGCTGTGTGCAGCAGGCACACGAAATTCCATTTTATTGTCTGATGAAGTCTGTATGCAGGAAAGCTCGCACCTTGAATAAAACTGTGTGGGTCTTAAAGGTGGCACTGGACTCAAAATTTGTCCTGTACTAGAAACAGACAGGATCCCCCTAACACAGCCCTAAAACCACCCCTGCATGTCTCTTGCCTTCTAAACCCTACGGGGTAACCCTAGTCCCTAAATCTGCGGTAACCTGACCGCAGGAAAAAAAGTATGCCGGAGAAAACGCTGCTCTTTCTCGGAACAGAGAGGCTCCGCCCCTTATCGGCGGTTCACGCCTTTCTTCGTCGTTCTGTGGGCGTGGCAGCTGTTTCCTGGACTGGGCGGGACCGGCCCCTGTGTGGGCGGGGCTCGTCTCCTAATTAAGCCAGTCCCGCAGCCGCAGTTTCTCATTCCCAGCCATGGTGTGTGCGTCGCGGAGTTTGGTTTCGGGTGCGTTGCGTGGGCTTTTGCTTTGCACGCTGATGTTGCTGCCCGTCGTGTTTACGGCCGACCATCCGATGCTGGTTGGAGGGTGGCGCGATCGCTCTGTCTCCGATCCGGACGTGCAGGATGCGGCTACGGTCGCCGTCAATCACTACAACCGAGTCAGCAATAATCTCTTCTACTGTCGTGCGCTAGCGATTTTAAAGGCGCAAAGTCAAGTATGTTTTCCCCCTCCCATGTTTTAGATCGTTGTAAAGCGTCATAATGTTGGCTCCACTCCCCCAGAAGCTGAACCATGTCAGCTGGAGAGTCTCTTCTGACGTATGCCGGGTAGGTCAGTGGGGGAGGAGAGTTCTTTGTAGTCGCTCGGTGTGGAAGGAAACGCGCTCTGTGCTTGCTCAGAGGCGCTTTGGTTTCATTGCATGCAGTCCGAAGGCATGAAAATGAATGCTGAGTCGTAGCGCCGATGAAGTGCTGGGTGGTAGGATGGTAAGATGGGGGGGAGGAAGTGTCTTTTGGGGGAGTGTGTGTTGGTGTAGGGGGAGAGGGTAGGGGACTTGACTGTGTAGGGAAGAGCAAGTAGAATGGGGTGCTAAGAGGATGCTGTGAATGTCTGTAGGAGTGGAGCTGACCCTTGTCTCCTAGGGCCAATCTGCATTTAGCATTTTTACCAAACCCACACTGGAACAGAAGAAGATGCCTTTCAAAACCACATTCAACTATCCCGGGCCAACACTGTGCTGACTGCAGAGTCACCCTTGAATGGCCATAAAACAGCCATAAATCTATGCAGACAGCCACCATTAAACCAGAGATCAAACGAAGTGAAAGCAGCAAGCAGTCTGCAGTGTTCCCTCTAAGCTGAGTTAAGATGAGCTAGCTCACCATTTTTTAGCCTCCGGCTCACAGATTTTTGCCTTCGCTCAGGAAGGTTGGCTCTGGAGCAAACTAATTTGTGCACTAGCCAAATCACTCGCTCACAACTTTAATGCGGTAGCTCACAAAGTAGAATTATTGCTCACAAGGCTCCACAGCTTAGAGGGAGCATTGGTCTGGAAACTGCCACAAAATGCGACACTCAATCAAAGTGAAGGTGGCATGCAATGCAGATGGGAATTTCTGTTCCAGTGTGGGTTTGGTAAGACAGCGGAGCAGATGCTAGATACAGATCGGGCCCTAGTCCTTGCAACAACCCTTTTAAGGTAGATCAGTATTGTTGTGTTTACATAATGCAGATGGTCTGAGTAGCTTGCCTGAGGCCACCTGGTAAGTGATGAGATTGTAACTACATAAGAACATAAGAGAAGCCAATGTTGAATCAGGCCAATGGCCCATCTAGTCCAACACTCTGTCACACAGTGGCCAAAATATACCAGGTGCCATCAGGAGGTCCAGCAGTGGGGCCAGGATACTAGAAGCCCTCCCACTGCTGCCCCCTCCAGCAACAAGAATAGAGTGCATCACCTGCCCCAGACTGAGAGTTCCCATCTATACCCTGTGGCTAATAGCCACTGGTGGACTTCTGCTCCATATGTTTATCCAATTCCCTCTTGAAACTGTCCATGCTTGCAGCTGCCACGACCTCCTGTGGCAGTGAATTCCATATGTTAATCACTCTTTGGGTGAAGAAGTATTTCCTTTTATCTGTTCTAACCCGACTGCTCAGCAATTTCATAGAGTAAACTAGCTACTTTGTGAGTTCAAACTATGGTGTTGTGCTGTTTATTGTGGCTGTGGAGTGTTTGGAGTGAGTGAGCTGACCAGAGATTTAGATGTCCCTGAGAAATAACAGCCCAGGGTGTGAATAATTGGGAGCTTTGGCTTTGCCCTTGTGGTACCCATGGTGGGTGCTGATAAAGATGGGTTCCTACATGATAAAGGGTAGGTTCTAATTTGCTGAGCACTGATGCTAGGAGGAGGAATAAGATGCGGGTAGGTTTGATTTAGCAGTGTGGAGAGGTTATTTTACGTGGGAAGATGAGTTTTAGGGATACTCTCCTGAAGGAACAGAGGTGCTGAACTGCTTGTGGAGATGTCTAGGAATGCAGCTGCCATCTTGGATCCTGAGATACTTTGGAAAAAGGTGGATAAGATATACATGGAAACCAGTGCTGAAGTTCAGGAACAATTTGTGTAGTGTGTTAAGAGAGTTCAGAGCACTTTGCTTAGGCTGGGTTTGCCAACACTTTATCCCCCCTGCTCTGGTGCCTTAACAACTACTTGGCCAGCAGACATTAAAGGAGACTGGAGGAGCAAAGTTTGGGTCACAGCTGCAAAGGATGGTTGTGGAAAAGAGGGGGATTCCTAAAGAGTGCTGAAACTTTTCTGGAGTGGTGAGCTCCCCATCACTGGCAGTGTTTAAGCAGCAGCTGGACAAACACTTGTCAGGGATGCTTTAGGCCGATCCTGCATTGAGTAGGGGGTTGGACTAGATGGCCTGTCTGGTATGGGTCAGAAACAAATCAAGTCTCAAGGTGAGACTTGAAATTTCTTCTGACTACCCCAGAAGCAGTTAGGTATCTATCTAGTAAGTTCCTGTTCCCCCCTTTCTTCAAGGAGATGCAGGCAGTTCTCTCTTCCTCATTTGAGCCTCACAGCAACCCTGAGAGATACGGGCAAATGAATGAGAGAATGGCCCAGTGTCACCTGACAAACTTCATGTCAGAGTAGGAATTCGAACCTGGGACCTCCTAGGCTGAAAGCACCACACTGACTCTCTGACTTGGCCCCCGTCTTTCCAAAGCACTGGAGATGCCTATAATTGTAAGCAGGTGGCCAAGAAGAAAAGATTTGCTAAGCTGCCAGGTTGCTGGGGGTGGGGTGGGGAAACAGCCCCAATCCCTAACAAAAGATGCTATAATGAAATAGAATATGAGCAACCAACTAAAAAGCAAGCTTCTTGACGTCATGAAATGTTTGACCATGATCAAAGGATAGGTCACCAGCTGATAGTGTTAGACTAGTCAATTGAACATATATCCTTGTGCTGAGTAAGGCAGAATACAGGAGGAACAAATCTCACAGAAACATCTGTTAAAATCCTTTTGCCTCTTCCAGCAGTAATTCAGTACTAGGCTCCCAGTAGTTAAGAGTGAATCCTAGAACAGGAAGGAAACAACTGGTGGCAGCTTGGTTGTGTGAATGGAAATATTTTTGTGTGGGGTTTATTGTGGAGGCAGTCAGCTGTAAAAAGTCAGCATTCGTGGCAAAACCCAAGTCTCGGTATGCATGCGCAGGCAATCCTTGTGTGCTTTTCTGGTTTGTTCCCCACCCTGTTGCCTCCCTCTCAGTCTACAATGTTGAAGCATCTTGGTTATTTCATGCCTTGTGCTGCTCTGTCAGACGCCAAGTGCTATAAAAGTAAGCCCATTGAGAAATAATGTTGTTTTCCCAGGTGGTAGAAGGAATAAAATACTATCTGAAGATTCTGCTGCTGAGCACAGAGTGTGACAAACGAAGTAAGCAAGGATTGGCGCACCTGGACCTGGGAGAATGTAGGGTGCCCCCAAGGAGAGAACAGCAGGTGAGTTTTAAAGGCAGCAGTTGGATGGGACCTGTCTGATCCAGGGCCTTGGGCCTGCTCCGTGACGCTCAGATAAGGCAGGACACCACAGATACGATACCTGTTTGGAAAGCCCTTTAAATGCTATGGCTCTCCCCCTTCTTTTTCCTCCATGCATTAGGGTCCTGGCAAGTTTGTCACTTTCTGTCAATGCTGAAAATTAGAGACCCCTAACCTCTGTAGTTCTCAGGGTTTCTTGGATGGGACTAGAGACACTAATACAATTTTTAACTTGACTAACTTTGTGGGGTGGGTTTTGTTTATCAAATGTGTGTGTGGTCTAGAAACATGGGCTTTGCACTATGATCTGGATTTATTATGGCTTTCTAACTGGTTTTGTATCTCCACTAGCAATACAAGCTTGCCTGAGTTAATGCTCAGCAGAGGGCTGTTTATTATGCCCACCTGTGCGTTGGCTTCAGGGAGGCAAATGAGAATGCCTTAGGGAATTTAATTACTTAATTTATACCCCACCTTTCTCCCCGGGGGGGGGCTCAAAAGTGGCTTACCCCATTCTCCTGTCCTTTATTTTATCCTCACAACAACCCTGTCAGGTAGGTTAGGTTGAGAGAGTGACTGGCCCAAGGTCATCCAGCAAGCTTCAATGGCACGAGTGGGGATTCAAACTCAGATCTCCCAGATGCCAGTCCAACACTCTTAACCACGACACCACACTGGCTCATTTTGAGATAGACACAAACAACCGTCCATCTTCAAAATGAAAGGGAGCAGTTTTCCAGTGCCACCCAATTAGATTGATGTATGATGGCTCTGAACACGGCTTTCCCCATAGTCAGAACCACCTGACAGTGGAAGGTTATTGGTTTCCTGCCTAACGCAAGAAGTGTTTACCTATGGTAGCAGCTGAATAGCTATCAAAATAGAAGATAGGGTAAACACTGTGTTCTTGGCGTGTGATGTTCACTCAACAGGTCCTTCCTGTTATTAATGTTTAATCATCACAGTGGATTTTAAGTAGCATGATCTCTTGTCAAACCCCATGCCCTGTTGGTTGCATCACTGCCTTGGTGCATTCCTCTGAATCATTAAAATGGGCCACAACACGTCATGGTTCTGGGACCAGAAAGACTTCCCAGTTGGCCTTCGATATAGAAGTATGCCGGATCTCTGTGTACGTCATAACAAAATTACAGTGGATTTTGTTCTTGCCTTCCCTAGCCTGCCCCTTGCTAGGATGTAGACTGGTTTAATTTTTTAAAAAAAGTTCTAATATTTATTCTAATATCTTAGCCCTCTTTTCCTGAAACAGATTGTTCAAAGCAGCCACAAAAATTGTACCACAAAAATTGAATAATTAAACCTCGAAAGCTACCAAGAGATGCTTCCCTTTCCCTCCAAGAAAAAAATAGATTTGCCTTCATTCATATCAGTAACATCTTAAAGTCTGTGTTTTTCTACTGACGGTCATGTATCCACAGGGTGATAGGACCTGAATCCTTCTGCTTAAGGAGGCCGAATAACAGTCCAAGTCTCTTGTAAACAGTGGGCATTGCTGAATGCCGACCATTTGTGTAAGGAACTCCATACATTAACTGTTGTCAGGAAGCTTGTAACAGCAGCTCTCTCTGTGGTATGAAGTGCTGTCAAGTCATAGCTGACTTACAGCAGCCCCGTAGGGCTTTCAAGGCTAGAGATGCCCAGAGGTCGGTTGCCATTGCCTGCTTCTGCATAGCAACACCGGACTTCCTTGGTGGTCTCCCATCCAAGCACTAGCCAGGGCTGACCGTGCTGAGCTTCTGAGATTGGGCTAGCCTGGGCCATCCAGGTCAGGGCTTCTAGATGGTACGTAGTCATTTTGGTGCCCAAAGTCCAAGTGGCACCCCTGTACCACTGATGGACATGGTGGCACAATCCAGTACTCTCTCCTGAGCATGCCTGATGGGAATGAATGGGAACCTGCAAAAAAGGATGGTGGCGCTCTTCCAATGAAGCCTTCACAGCAGGATATTGCAGTTTAGATTTCCCTAGATCAGATCTGTCTGTCTCCCACTCTGCCTTTCTTGGTAGAGTTCTAGATCTTCAGCCTGAGGCAACCCCTTTGTCTTGTGATAAGGTCAGCTCCGTGGATCAAAGGAATGCTCAAGAGAGTGGACGTTCTTGGTTGATTTGAGACACCAGAAACAAGAGACGGGAGTGGAATGGACTTTGTTGGCAAAGCTTTGCAGGAAGTTCCAGAACCTGGCTAGTTCACACCTGCAAGTAGAGTGCTCGTTTTTTCTCTCCACTGGCTTGCTGTACCCTTGACGAGTAGTTGGTTGAATGTGTGAGCCAATTCCTTTTGATATTGGGATGCCTGGAGATTCTCTGTGTGGCATTTATGTCTGGGATTGCTTATTCACGCAGGAATGTTAGGGTTGCCACTGCCAGGTCTACCCTGGCCACTGGCAGGGGATGGGGGGCTATGGTTGCCAGATCCAGGTTGGGAGACTCCTGGAGATTTGTGTGTGGAACCTGGGGAGGACAGGGACCTCAGTGGGGTACAATGCCATAGAGCCCAGCCTTCCTAGCATCCATTTTCTCCAGGGAAACTGATCTCTGTAGTCTGGAGATGAGCTGTAATTCCAGGACATCCCCATGTCCCATCTGGAGGCTGGCATTCCTAAGGAATGCCCATCTTAAAAATTATGGGTGTTCAAAAATGCGCTGCACCCTTTCACAGCAGCTGAAATGTGTTCTGTAATTAGCATAATCTTTTGAAGATTCAGTTTAAAATATTTGGCGACATTAAGCGAAATTCAGAGTAATTTATGTCTTCAAGCCAATAGAGCTCGGTTGGGTTTGGATATTTTGGCTTTGTGTCTATGCTAAGGAGAGCTATGATCCACCAAGTGTTCAGTACAGAAATAAGGGAACTGGGAAGGGCTGTCACAATCCACCCACTCTTCCCCAAGAAAACCTCCACTTTGCAAACGCTTGGAGGGGATGCGACTCCAGCTAGGGCCAGGATGTTGCTCAACCATTTGCATTATTGCATTTTTGGGTTTGTTTCAACGGTCAAGTGAAAAGAGAGAAACTGCCTGTGAAGCATTGCCTATGACATATAGAAGCCAGGGTTGTATAGGTAAAGGGTATTCTGCACATGGCCAGATCTGGTTTTGTTTCCAGTTGTTGTGCAGATACCTGTGCATGCTGTGTTAATTCTTCATGTGCTTGGGAGTGGGGAGAGACCCTGAATATTAAATAGGGTAGGGGGGCCATGGCTCAGTGGTGGAGCATCTGCTTTGTATGCAAAAGATGCAAGGTTCAATCTTGGGCATCTCTTGCTAAAAGTAGCGAGTTATGTGGAAGATCTCAACCTAAGTAGTATTTCTAAAAATACATATCTAAAGCAATAAAATATGAACGAGTGCAGCACCAAGGAATTAAAACAGGAAGCAACATTAAAGAAGGAAAGGAAAACCACACTGTTGTTAGCAGGTATTTAGTAATCATCAGCTTTTGGGGGCAAGAGTTCCAAAATTAGTCACCCATCTGAAGTTGGGGGGGCTTCCCAAACACAGGCCTCTGAGGAAAACAGTCAAGCAGTGATGTAGGGGACCTGGCAACCTGTCGTATTTGTACCCCACTCTTTTCTCAAAGAGCTCAGGGCTTCATACATGGGGATGGATCCCGTTGCCCTATTCTGCGTCACCCAGGGCAAGAAACTTCGTGTAATGGGAGAGGATGGAGCTCTTATGTTGGGAAGAGCTCCTTGTAATGAGGAAAGGCAACACCATTAGCAAAACACATTTCTGGGATCCAACCCAAGGCAGGGTTGCTAGGTCTCCAACTATGGCGAGAAGCTTCCCACCAGCAACCCTTATTTCTTAAAACTGCCAGCATTGTGTGTGGTATGATGTCACTTCCAGGGGAACCTTGGAAGTGATGTCATGCAGCTTGGAGAATTGCCAGAAACTCTTGTTTGTTTACCAAAGAGCTTTTGATGGTTCCTAGAATGACATGACATTTCCAGGTTTCCACCCAGAAGTGACATCATGGCACATGTGATCTATGTGCTCCCTCATGTCTCTGCCTCCAAGCTCTTGCCAGTAGCCTGGCAACCTTAACACAGTATCCTCCCAATGGCTCTGTTGATGGTTTAGGCTGAGAGAGAGTGACTGGGCTGAGATCACTTGCTGAGTTTAATGGCTGAGGGTGTGGGTCTGAGCTGGGTTCTTTCCCCGTCCTAGTCAAACAGTAAAAGCCACTGTCATTTCCATTGACTTGCTACACTTTATGTATCGTTTAACCGGCTTTTAATCATGTTCATGTAAAATGATGGTTCTAATACACTTGTAGTGAAACCTGGAAAAAAGACAGGGACAGTGAAGGGCTAGTGAGATCCATTCCTTCTTATTTGTTCCTGTGTTCTTCGGGGTATTGGCCTCAGAAAGCTGATACAACTCATCCTTAAACCATGAGCAGAAAAGATATGAGAACCTCTGTGCATGTGCAGAGTATCTTTGCCTCACCACAGAGTAGCCCCAGCCAGCCTATTTGGTGTTAATGAATAAAGGTTTATAGGGGAAGAGAGCAAGATCTCCAGAGAGGGCTGAGTCAAGAGTGTTTGCATTTTGGAAATGCAGACGCTTTGATTTGTATAGGCTTGTTTTGCCCTCCTCTTCTCAGAATTTTAAGTATTTGGTGTGAAGTATAACATGGCCAGGACATGGTGTCCTGCTGTGTATGCTGCCAAACAACTTCTCCTTGTCTTGGATATATTGCCAGCTCGGTTTCTGGGAATTTGGGGGAATCATCACAACCTATCTAATTTGCATGTTTCCCAAAGACCCTTGGAGATGCTTTTGAAAGACTCATTGTGACCCAGGTGGTCTACAGCAGGACTGGGCTAGCAGAAAGGGGGATGATTGGAGAAGTTCTGAAGGTACCACTCTCGAAAGCCCTTCTAAGCTTTCTTGCCCTGTGGAAGGGAACTCAAAAGGCATTTAAATGCCTTCTAAAGACAATTAAATGCCCTCAGAGCTGTTTTTTTCCCCTTGGAACTGGTGCACTTGCTGCCCTGTCCCGCAAAAGGAAGAGCCAGAAAAAGGCTCGGAGCCTCACCATTTGAAGACAGGCATTCAGATTAATTTAACTGCTCCCTTAAAAACGTAAATGCCTCCAAACAAAAAAAATCCCGGATATGGGCCTGGTGAACAACAAACTGCATAAGGCAAAAGTATCTAAACTGCATAAGGCAAAGTATCTAAAAATAAATATATAAATATCATATGAACAGACTTACAAGCAGTGTTTGCTGTAAGCTGAATTAGTGTGAGCTAGCTCAGTTTTTTAGCCCCCGGCTCACGCATTTTTGTCTTACGTCAGGAAGGAGGGCTCCAGAGCAAACTAATTTATGCAGTAGCCAAATCGCATGCTCACAACTTCAATGCCAGTAGCTCATGAAGTAGAATTTTTGCTCATAAGACTCCACAGCTTAGAGGGAGCATCACTTACAAGACCTGTTCCCTTATGAAACTGTTTTGGACTGTTCCATCTACAGTTCAGATTCCATCATAAAAATGTTCTGAACATTTCTGTTTCACATATTTTGCAGAATGACAGTACTGTAGGAGCGGTTTGCAGCAAACACATGAACAGGAGTCTTGTGGCCAGGGGTCATTTTGTAGAAAAAGAGCTGCAGGAGCTCATTAGCATACCTAATAAGCTGTTAGCATAATAGCTCATTAGCATAAGCCATGCCCCCTGACATCACTGGAAGTGATGTCAGAAGGGGAAGCAAAAGGGGGGCAACTTCAAAAGCCTCCCCTTTCCTTCCCCAGCCGGCCTGCCAAGGGGGGCTGGGGGGGAGCGAAGACAGAAGGGGTTTAAAGTTTAAACCTCTTCTCTCTTTGCTTCCCCACCCCAGCCCGCCTTAGCTGGGGAAGGGAAGGCTTTTGAAGATGCCCCCCCCCCTTTTGCTTCCCCAGCTGGCCTGTCAAGGTGGGCTGCGGGGGGGGAAGCGAAGAGAGAAGGGGTTCAAAGTTTAAACCCCTTCTCTCTAGAGTCACGCTGCAGCAGTGGCGCGATCTCTCCATTTTATTCTATGGGGCCATAGAATAGAATGGAGAGATCGTGCTTTAAACCCCTTCTCTCTTCACTTTCCCCCCCAGCACGCCTTGGCAGGCAGGCTGGGTAAGGGGAGGCTTTTGAAGATGCCCCCCCTTTTGTTTCCCCGGCCGGCCAAGGCAGGCTGTGGGGGGGAAGCGAAGAGAGAAGGGGTTTAAACAGTGATCTCTCCATTGTATTTTCTAGGGTGGGGAGCTGGGGGCGGGGCTTGCCACCACTGCCATATGTGCCTGCTCTTGGGCTCCCGGAGTGGCGCTCTGGCCCGCTCCGGGCCCTACTGACCCCTGCTTGTGGCCCTTAAGACTAATAAATTTGTATTCTAGTATAAACGTTTGCAGTCTAGAGTCCACTCTGTCTGTTGCATGTGGTAAATCCTCAGTTGGTGGACGAAGGGACCCTAGAATTGGAAGGGGCATTACAGAACATCTAGTTTAGGAGTCTCCATGCACCATGGCACCTTTTCTGGCATCTACCAAGTGTTTTTAGAAAGTAGGTGGGGCTTTTGCCCAGCAAGGCCTCTGATTGGCCACTGGAGATTAGATTGGTTGTGCAGATTTTTAAAAACATTGCTTTGGCAGCAGCTGCCACCCAGCACAAGGATCTTCACTGTGTGACTGAAGGTAAGCTGGGGTAGCCATTTTGTGGCTACATTCACTGACAGATGACAGTTCTGCCTCTGCTTGAAGACATTGAGAGGAGAGTCCACTCTCCTCCCACAGGAAACTGGGTCCCTTGTTAAATGACCCATACCACTAGGAAGCTTCTCCTCATGTTCAGCCAAAATCTGCCCTGCTACTTAAGCCCATTAAATTTAGTTTAGCTCCCTAGAGAGGCAGAGAACATGATTTTGCCCCTTTCCACGTGACAGCCCTTCATATATGAACACATGAAGCAGCCCTTGTATTGAGACCACTGGTTTATCTAGATAATTATGTATTCTGATTGGTGGCTGCACTTCAGGAAGGCCTCGGGTTGAGGTCTTTCACATTGGCCAACTGCCTGTTTTAACTTCCATTCCTCTTCTCCAGGCTAAGCATAAGTTCTCAACAGTGGAGTTTAAAAAACAGTTCATGAAATGCAATAAGTATCAGGTATGACATTAGGTAAAACTCAAGTATAATAAAAAATACAGGGACCATTCACATCTTGGTCCCTTCCACAATCTGTCATTAAAAAGCTTCATTTACTTGGCAGTCAAAGGCACAGATCAGATTCCCTCTTTATCAAAGATCAGCAAAGAGAGATGGAGACAAGGATGTTGTGAATAAAGTTTATTCAGAGAGCTTCTTTTCTGTAGAATGGGACCCAAAGAACTCTTTCTTACAGGCCTCCATGTCTCATGGTATCACAGATTTCTACTGCTTCTCAGATTACACAGCAGTTTGCTTCATGGGTGATAGAATAACAGCTGTCTTTTGATCCATACATCATTAAGTGTAGAACCACATCTGTGGGGGTGGGGAAGTCTCTTGCAAAAGTCTGTGCCTTGTCTTCCTGTGGAGTTGCCAACTTTCATTGACCCAAAAAGAGTCATCTGCAGATGATGTCAAACAAAGGTTACATTGGCAATGCTTTGGCTTTATTGAGGTTATACACACCGTTCTGTGTCCATCAGCCTCTTGGTTTTCCTGGGCAGGGTGTAATGACATAGTGAGAGAAGAATGCCAGGAATCTTAATGGGGAAGTGACACACATTTAACCTGGCGTGTTTCATCACTGGTTGTCGATTCCCTCAGTTTTTATGGAGTCCCTATACACCATCATCATCAATACGTTTCTTTTTAAAAATTTATTTAAGGGATTTATAGCCTGCTTTCATAGTCAAATATGTTCCCGAAGCGGTTAACAAATCATTTGGGGGAAGGGCCGTGGCTCAGTGGTAGAGCATCTGCTTTGCATATGGAAGGTCTCAGATTCAGTATGTGGCATCTCCAGTTTAAAAACGGCCAGGAAATAGGTGATGTGAAAGAGCTGTCTGTCTCTGCCTGGGACCAATGCTCCCTCTAGACTGGGGAGTTTCGTGAGCAAAAATTCTACTTTGTGAGAGACCGACATTAAAGTTGTGAGCGAGAGCAAGAGATTTGGCTACTGCATAAATTAGTTTGTTCTGGAGCCATCCTTCCTGAGCTAAGACAAAAATGTGTGAGCCGGAGGCTAAAAAACTGAGCTAACTCACACGAACTCAGCTTAGAGGGAACACTGCCTGGGACCCTGGAGAGCTGCTGCCAGCTGGAGTAGACAGTACTGACTTTGATGGACCAAGGGTCTGAGATTCACTATAAGGCAGCTTCATGTGTTCATTTAAAAATCCTAAATTGCACATGAAGCAGCTTGATGCCTCCCAGGGGAGAGGCTGTGGTTTGGGGACAGAGCATTTGCTTTGTGTGCAGAAGGTTCCAAGTCCAGTTCTCAGCATCTCCGATTAAGGAATCAAGTGGTAAGTGATGTGAAAGACCTCTCCCTGAAATGCCACTGCTTGTCAGAGTAGACCGTATTGACCTTGACAGGTGAAGGGTCTGCCTCGGTATAAAGTAACTTTGTGTGTTTATATTGGCCCAAGAGAGGGGCAGAGTAGCCCTTGATGCCATCTGGTCTTCCTGTGGCAATTGCTGGGTTACCCCTCCTCCCATAAGCACAGGAGGGAGGCTTTCTAATGCTTCCAGTTTTTTATGGTGTTTTCCCCCCAGATGGATTTGTGGCACTCTTATTCACTTAAAATGCCTGCCTTTGTGTACAGACTTGACAGAACCTTGTTGCTTTATCTAAGCTGCCTTGAGTCCCCTTGATTAGGAGAAAAGCAGGTCATAAATAAATACAAATTGAACGTTGAGGCTTGGCAGGATTACTGACCCTTTTAAGTTTCACTCCTTCCCCCTGTCGTTTGAAAGGAGCTTGTGTTTCTTCACTGGGTGACAGCGGCCTTGCTAAAGGAATCTTTCTTCTGTTGGGGGAGGGGCTTTAAATACTGCCTTTCTCTTCATCCTAAATTATGCAATTATATTTGTTTTTATTTTTTATTTGATTTATACCCCGCCCTCCCCACCATTATCATAAGGGGAAAATTTATGAATTTCACTGAAAACAGACAAGCAGTACTGAAAGGCCCCCCCCTGAAAAGGAACTAATTAAGGAGTTGTTCAGGAATGCCCCATAAGTGAACAGGGAAGATTTAATTGGAGCATGGCAAAGGAATTACCACAACCTAGAATTACCTCATCCTTATAGAATGCTGCTGAGGGATTTGTGACTGCCACCACCTTAGATGGCTTTAAAAGTGGATTAGCTAGACTCGTGGAGGATGGGTTTTATTTTATTTAGTCATGGTGACTAAATGGAACCTCCATGTTTGGAGGCAGTTTACCTCTGAATGGAGCATCTGGCTACTATGGGGATCAGAACACTGGACTAGATGAACCTCCATCTGAACTGGGAGGGCTTTAACAATGCTCTTAAGCAGAGCAGCTGTGGAACAAGAACATATCAAAATTTGAAGGGATAGCTGTAGGAAGAAGTGAGACTTTTGCTGAACTGGACTTATTCAAGTAAACATAAGATACTCAGGAAGATTTCAGAGCATGCAGGGTATAACTTTTAAAAATAAACAGTAGGGTTTTGCCTGTGTGGACAAGCATTACCAGATACTTAAGAGGTATACAGTACTATATTCAGAGCTTTTTTTGTAGGAAAAGTCCAGCAGGAATTCATTAGCATAATAAGCCACACCCAACAGCAGGAACTCATTAGCATTTTAGGCCACACCCTGGCAGCACAGCTCATTAGCATATCAGGCCACACCCATGCCTTCCCTTGGCTTGCCCAGGCACCCCACAGCTGTGGGGAGCCCAGGCAAGCCCCTTTGACAGGAAGGGAAGGCAGTTTGAACTCCCTTCCCTTGGCTTGGCTGGGTGCCCCACGGCTTCAGGGAGCCCAGGCAAGCCAGCCCTTGGACAGGCCTCGGAGTTGCTGGGGTGTGTGTTGCTCTCCAGGCCTTCCCTCTGTAGCCAGGCATGCAGAGGTTTTGGCTGCAATGGGCATGGCCAACTCTGAAGCCAGCCGGAACTCTGTTCCTGTGCGTTCCTGCCCCAAAATAGCCCTGACTATATTAACCACCATATGGATCTGGATTGGTGATGCTTGATAGCCCAGTGGTTCAGTTTGGAAGCTGTCCACAGGTTGTACGTTCTATCATATGACAAATGATTTCTACTCTTGACAGTATGCATGTGTTCTCAATTGTATAACAAAGCAAAGTGCACTTTGTCACACAGCTTCACCACAGTTCTCCTTTCCCACGTGCTGTAAGAGACACATTTTTCATGCACATACATCCATGGTATATGCATCACATTTCCTCAAAAATCTGGGATTCTATTCACACTGAGGCTGTGTATTTATGGGAAATCTATGGTTTGCCCCAGTTACACACCAAAGAAATGAATTGTTATAACTCTGGTTTTGCAAAGCTTGTCCTTAGTGTGCATGTTTAATTTTCTTTTTGTAGCTTCCAGAGCCTTTTAATTATAAGCTGTTTCCACAGGGCAGGGATGCTCTGCATTGCTTTCATTGCTGCTGGGAGTGCAGGGGCATGTGTGTTGACAGTTTGGGAGTTTTCTGTGTACTTTTCCTTTATCTTTCCCTCCCCCAACTTCTCCCTTTCACACTCTGCCTTGGTGCTCAGCAGTGTAGTTCTTACTGCTTGTTAGGGTTGTCAAGAGGCCTTGTCCCTTTAATAGAAATGTGTGAAAATGGGCCGCTGAAGCTTTTCATAGCATAGGGGTAAATCACATCACTAGGTCAACAGCACCCCATTAAGCCTCTCTTAAAGGGACATGACATTTTTTTTCATCCTATTGGCAACCTTACTGCTGTTGTGGCAACTGACTACCCCTTTTTTGTTCATGCATATCTAGGGGTTCTATTAAACTTCGAAATAAGTCAGTAGATTGTTATAGTGCTATAGCATAATATCAACTTAGAATGGTATCCTTCTGGCCATCCTAGAGCTTCCCCTTGTCACATTCTATGCTCAGGCACCCTTCTGCTAGTTTGACTCCTTGCCTGGTAGGCCCCTTACCATTGGGTCAAGTCCTCAGCTATGGAAAGAGGGAAGGATTTGAGGTTCACCCCATCCTCCTCCTTTTGCTCTGGCTTGCTCCTTTACTGCCTGAAGTCCAGCCTGTCCTGTCCTCACTGACCTTACTCTGGCTTTTAGAGGCCAGCCTCAAGTGGGGCTGGGCCCCATCCACAGCTTCCTAGCCCTTATGGTAAGCAGGTCTTCCCCCACTAGCTAGAGAGCTGGTTGAGTGATAGGTCTAGCCTTGTCCTTCCCTGTTTTAACCTCACAATCAACCACCCCTCTGGCAGGCAAGAACTCCTTATCCCTGTCAATCAGCTGGTCATTGTCTGTGTTGTTGGTGGCCAGCTGATTGGTCAGTGGGGTTCCTGCCCATAGTCTGAATGTGGCTGCCTAGCTGGGCCTCCGGTTGGCCCTTCAGTGCCTCAGTGCCCCCCCATAGTGGGAGTCAGAGGTACTTCTGCTCGCCCCTGACATGCCTTCCCATTTAGTATAGATACACATGAGGTTATTTAACTTATGAGGCTGTGGCAGCAAACTTTTAGAGTGGTTCACATCTAACTGAAATTCGACAGCAATGACGGACCTATCAGGGCATAAAATGAAACGGGCAGCTCTCCTGAGAATTTTATTTGATCCATGGGTTTTTAACTGGGTACTAGTAATATACTTATTTAGATATTTATACCCTTTTTCTCCCCAATGCGGACCCAAACATCATTTGCCTCGCCTCCATTTCACCCTCACAAACAACAACCCTGTGAAATAGGTTGGGCTGACAGAGAAGGGATCGCCGAAACAGTCTCCCAAATCCCAGTCTGGCACAATAACCACTATACCTCACTGACTCTCTTGAATAATTCACTCTTACTTGGCTCTGGCCTGGATGGCCCAGGCTACCCCTCAGAAGCTAAGCAGGGTTGGCCCTGGTGAGTTCTTGGATGGGAGACCACCAAGAAAGTCAGAGTCTGCACGTGTACCGGCAGACAGTGCGCAAAGCCACCTCTGAATGTCTCTTGCCATATAACCCCCATGAGTTGCCTCCTGTCTGTCACAAGGGCAAATAAACTAGGCCTTGATCAATTAAAAAAAAATCTGTCATTTTCAGAATTGCAGCTTCTCCATCATTGTTTAAACATGTTTTAAAACAACGCCGCTGCTATTGGCCTTATTACATTGGGATGAGTTCTTTTTGATGCCCACTGCTGTTCATTTATTTAAATTGGGATTCGTGTTTTGTTTGCTTTATAGTTTTGTAACGCATTTGGACTTCCAACAACCTTGTGTGAAGAGGTCATGATAGCCTTAGGGGCAGGAGGGACAATGTGTTGGCAGGAACTGCTGGCACACCTCTCAGCAGGAGTTGGAAGTGGGCCAAGAGATTAGACAATGTTATCAGAGATTGGGAAGCAGAGAGCAGAACGAATGGAGGGACAGAAGCCTAAGAGGGAGGATGTGAGAAATGGCCAAGCCAAGGAGAAAGAGGAGCTGGGGAGAGAACCCTAGAAACAGAATGGGGCTATATCTTCAATAGGCAAGAGACCTGCTTAAGCTGGGGTAAGAGGTAGAACTCAGGAAGTCCAAAAAAAGGGGAGGGGGTTGGATACCTCATGGATTTGAAATACCTGCTTATTTTTTAAAACTTAATGTGCACCATTTCTCCAAATCTGTTCCAGACAGTTTTCCCCCCAAAAGATACAGCACACTCCTTAAAAATGCATTAGTCTAGCTAAATCTTTGGTTGGAGATCTTCTGTTAACAAACATACAAACCTGTCTTCCCACTTAACACAGGGTGAGGGAATGTTTTCTGCCTCAAGCACTGCCAATCATGTTTCTCTTTCTTCCAATTTCCAGAGACAAATATGCAAATTCTATGTCTGGAGCCGTCCTTGGCTGAATGACACACATGTGACGAACATGAGCTGTGGACGGGCTAATTCCTGAACATCGTGACTGGAAGCCAGTGAGAAGGGCATTACCCAGCTTGCCTGCAGCTACTGTGAAACACATTCAAATCAATCTGATTCTTCTTAATTAGGCCAAGCGGCCTGCTCTCTTTAACTGCCTCCAGGATTCACCATGCACAGTTGACAAAACAGGAGTCTGGAGTCTTGCCTGTGAATGGATTACTTGGAAACTCAACCAGATTGACCGTGGCATCTTGGTCTTGTCTTTCAGGACAGTGATGCTGAAACTGCTTATTCCCCCCACACACTTTCCTCTTGTATATCTGCTGAAATCTTTTGAATTGGGAATAAAATATACAAGGGTCTTCCTGTGTCTGTTGCTCACAACAAAATAACCCAGTGCTTTCTGTATACTGCTTGCAGAGTATTAATTTGAGAAAGACGTAACAGCATTTTCTCCCTAATTTTGGATCTGGAGTGAGAAGGGATGTCTCTGTTCAGAGAGAGGATCTTGGGCTGTTGCTGGTTAATCTCTGAGTTGTAGAAATCTTTTGCCAATTATTGATTTGGAGAGGAAGAATGCCGTGAGTTTTGAATAAAGTTTTGAAAGTGCATTCTTAGAAACACAGAGCTGGAAGGGACCTCAAGGGTCCTCTAATCCAACCCCCTGCACAATAGAAGGAATTCACAGCAACCTTCCTGCCATTAGCTGAACTCCAGACTACAATGGCAGCTTCTCTATCTTCAAACTCCCATAACCTTCAGCCAGTAACATTCAGCTCACTGGACTTGTGAAATAAACCTAATTCTGGACACAATTTATAACAGCGAAAAGAAAATGGCAAGAGTAAGTTTTCCATGTGCCTTAGGGAGAATGGCGTTGTAAGCTACTTTGCATCCCCATTGGGGAGAAAAACATGGTGTAAAATCAATAAAGGTCAGAGGACTTTACTGACCTAAAAACAATATAACAACATTTGAGTCCAGGGGCACCTTTAAGACCAACAAAGTTTTATTCACGGTATAAGCGTTCGTGTGCAAGCACACTTCGTCAGATACAGTAGAAAGAACCTCAGCCCTTACTTGGCAGGGGTTTGTTGTCAGGGAGGACCATTTAGAGTCAAGATGCATAAGTACTGAGTGATTGTAGCCGAGATTGGGTGTAACAACCCCCACCCCACCCCCTTATAAGTAATGGTTGAGGAGGCTCTTTCTGCTGTATCTGACAGCGTGCTTGCATTGAAAGTTTATACCATGAATAAACTTGTTTAGTCTTAAAGGTACAACTGGTCTCAAACTTTGTTCTGAGTCTCTAGACCAGGAGTCCTCAAACTACGGCCTGCGGGCCACATGCAGCCCGCCGAGGACATACGGCCCGCCAGGTATTTATGCCCGCCCCCCCCCCGCCTGGAGCCGCCTCCTCGGGGAGTGCAGCAGCAGTGCCCCCATCTGCTGGGCTCCTCCTCCCGAGGAGCCCCATTGGGAGAGGTGCCTTCGATGGCGTGGTGGAGAGCAGCCCGGGTGGAGCTCCTCCCAGCGGGGCGGGCGCCTCTCCCCCTCCCTCCCCAGCCCGGGCAGGGTTCAGCCGGAGTGTCCGGGGACGGGGGGGGGGCTGTGGAGAAGAAGCCGCGTGGAGCAGCCGGGCAGGGCAGCAGCAGCGAAGGGGAAGGGTCCTGGGAAGGGAGTCGCTCGTGGGGGGGGGGCAGCTGCCGGGAGGTCCTGGGAGGGAGGGAGGGAGGGAGGAGGTGGGGGACACGCTCAGCCAAGGTTGCCGGGGTGGAGAATTCCTGCACATTTGGGGGGAAGGTGCATTCCGGGAAAGGTCTGTTTGGGGGGGGGAGAGAACCCCCGTGGGAGCAATGCCAGCGAGCCCCCCCTCCAGTGCCACAAGGGCCCCCCGGGGGACTGATCCCTTTCAGCCGGGGGGGGTATGTCATCCTGGGGGCGGGGGCTAAGGAAGTTCCATTGAAATACTGTTAAGTTTGTTGATTTAACTTTACTTCATTTTAAATATTGTATTTGTTCCCATTTTGATTCTTCACTTAAAAATAAGATATATGCAGTGTGCATAGGAATTTGTTCATAGTTTTTGTTTTTACTATAGTCCGGCCCTCCAACGGTTTGAGGGACAGTGAACTGGCCCCCTGTTTAAAAAGTTTGAGGACCCCTGCTCTAGACCAACAGGGCTACCCCACATGAATCTAAAAACAATATATAGTTTTGGTTTTAAAAACTGCTGTAACTCAGTTTACAGCAAAAGAGCTAGATTCGGGTCCAGTAGCACTTTAGAGACCAACAAGAATTTCTAGGTATAAGCTTTTGAGAGTCAAACCTTCCTTAGGGAGCTCTTAGCTCTTCTACTGCAGACTAGAAGTGTAAAATTTCCAGAAATTTTGAAGCTTGGAAAAAAACTCCCGTTTTTTCCTGTTTTTTTTTTTTTAATGAAAAAAATGCTTCATTAGCACTTCTTTTTTCATTTCCATATTGAAAGTCATTCTGTTACTTTAGGAACATAAAGTATGACTATGGACAATTTTACTTGGCATGAAATTATCACAACTAGCATATTAAAAATATAGTGTATCCAAGCAATTATTACAAATAGAATTTACTTTTTTTCTCTGAAAACAAAATTTTATTGGTATGCATTCCACATTATTAAACATCGTTACCAATACAGTTTAAAAAGATTTTTACCCCATCCCCCACCCCCCAATAGGCTTCCAACACTGCTAATAACAAAAAAAAGAAAAATTAACAGGTAATCAAGTTTAGACTTGTAACAATCGACAAACCAGGTAACCCAATTTCAAATATATAAAAGTCTGACTTTTACAAGCATAATTCCAATAAAGATACAGTACAATCAAATATTCATTTCATTTCTCATACAGTTTCAATACATGTCAAGATTGTACATTTTGCCTTTCATTCTATATTCAGATTCCATATATAATTTCAGGCCTTCCCAGTCTTTTAGATATTGTTCTGCCATTTGTCCATTTAATTTTTTCGTCATTTTGTCCATTTCGGCTAAAAACAGCAGTTTCCTTAACCAGTCATGTATATCTGGCACCTTCTCCGCTTTCCATTGTTGAGCAAAGGCCATTCTCGCCGATGTGATCATATACCATAATAGTGTCCTTTTTTCTTGTGGTATTTTTTCCATTGTCAGACCTAAGAGAAGAAGTTCCGGACTTTTCCTTATTGGAATTCTCAATATTTTCTGCATCTCACAATGTACATTTGACCAGTATACCTTTGCTTTATCACATGACCACCACATATGGTAAAAAGAACCCTCTAAAAATCTTTGTCTATCTCTCTTTCCCCCCTCTCCTTTCTTTGGAGGGTGGGTGGGGATTTTTGTATGGGAAAGACTCAATTCTTTAAGGTCTGTCGTCGTTGCCCTGCTAAAATTCCATCCAACGACGGGCACGACCTTTGCTTACTTTGTTTGGGTGAGGCCCATAGAGTAGATTCTTGCCCTCATTGCGCGAGTTTCACTCGTCAGGCTCGACGTAATCGAGAGGCTAGGCTCAAAGCTCTTCTTGTTGAATCGGCTTTGTGTCCCACAATGTCTTCGGGAGCTTCCCAGGTCTCGGTAGCCAAGAAATCGGACACCTCCTCGAAGGCACCGAAGCAGAAACCTAAGCGGGCTGAAGATAAGACCCTTCGAGGTCGAAGACCACGCCCTCTGCTTCGGTTTCGAAAGTGGACCCCATCGTCGTGACTGGGTTGTCGACGTCGATGCCGGCCCTTGCCTCTACATCTCATCAGTCTGCGGCTCGACAACAGACTCCGCAGCACCCTCACTCGTCACCTACGGGGACGATACCGTTGGGCCAGTTGACCAGATCGCCTCCGCACCTGTCTCCGCGAACAGGCTCCCGGTCTCCACGGAGGCGCTCCACTACCCCGATCCACACTTTGGACGAGGGTCTGGTTGTGCACCGCCATGCTCGGTCCCGATCTCGACTGGATCGTCGATGCCTGATCCGTAGGCAATCCCCGTCGTCGTCTGATTCCGCCTCTGACCACCAATGCTGGTCATGCGAAGACCGTCGGGAGCGCCCGGATGCGGCCTACTATTATTCGAGGTCTCCGACACCGGAGAGACACCGCTATGACCGAATCCGGCATTCGGAACGCGGAGATCAGGCCCACGCCCCTGACCGCCCTCGGCGCTCGGCATCTGTGGCCTCGGCTCATTCTGCCTCTCGGGAACAACCTTCTGACCTTCCCAGAAATCGGGACGCTCCGAGGAGGTCCCCGATGGAACCTCGACACCGTCCTGCTGTCGACCACACGGTCGTCGACCTTGTCCAACCCCGATCCTCCTCTCCTATGTCGATCTCGGACGGGTCGGATTCGGCGGAGTTCGATCCCGAGGTCTCTCGGGTCGAGGGACGAGCACCGACGCTCGGGGTCGATTTCCCCTACAGAAGGCCCTAAGGCATTTTTGGAGCTCGTTACCAGGATGGCGACTGCCCTCCAAGTTCAGGGCTTTACGGAGGCCCCAGCAGTGACCGACGTCGTTCACCGGTTGGTCCAGGCTGATCTTCCTCCGTCTCCCGTCTTGCCTTTGCTGCCTGTCCACCTTTCTATGTTGAAAGAGTCATGGGAACACCCGGCTTCGATCCCTCCGGTTTCGAGGCGCTATGATGGGATGTACAGGATCCAGGATGCTCCTGGCAAATTCCTTCTTTCTCAGCCACCACCGAACTCCATGGTGGTTCACTCTTCTTCGAAATCGAGGCAGCCTGCCCGCCAGTCCACGCCCCTGACCGTGAGGGTCGTAAACTGGATCTTCTGGCCAAGAAGATGTACTCTCTGGCCTCCATGAATCTCCGGGTCGATACTTATCTGTCGTATTTGTCTGCTTACGCATTCAACGTTGCCAGTGCAATTCGCCCTGTCCTGGAGTTTGTTCCGGAAGAGCACCGTCCCACTCTCTCGGCCGCCTTGTCTGAGGTTTGTGCCATATCAAAGCAACAAATCAATTCCGTTCGTCATGCAGTCAGCTGCTCCTCTAAACTCCTGGTGTCTTCTGTCGCTCTACGGCGTCATGCCTGGCTGCGGGGCACTTCCCTACAACCGGACGTCAAGTTCCGTGTAGAAGACCTCCCTTTGACGGAAACGGCCTCTTCCACTCTACCACCGACGAAGTGTTGAAGGCTGTTGATGAGAGTCGTAAGCAGGCCCGAAACCTTGGTGTCTCGGCTGCACCTTACCGTCCCAGAAACCGTTCCTGGAAACCTTCCGCCTCCAGGCGATACCTATCTCCGGCACCTCACTCCCAATGGAGGAGGAAACCGTACGACTCCCGTCCTCCGTCCAAACACCGTTCCCAACCCACCAAAAAGCCGCCGCAGCCTAAGCAGTCTGTTTGACTGTCCCCACCATCTCTCTCCAATATCGTTCACTCCTTCCGTCCGTACCCGCCTCTTCCCCTTTCTACCAGCCTGGGAAGAAATTTCAACCGACTCTTGGGCCCTCACCATCCTGCGGGTCGGGTACGCCATAGAGTTCGTTTCGCCTCCGATCCTCCCACACTTTGTCGTCACGCCTCCGGACCCCCTCCTCGATCTCGAGGTTTCTGCTCTCCTTGCCAAGGGGGCCATCGAGGTCGTCCCGGAGGCGCAACGAACTCTCGGCTTCTACTCGAAGTATTTCCTGGTCCCCAAGAGGGACGGCGGCTTCAGACCAATTATGGACCTTCGGGATCTCAACCGTTACATTCGGTATCAGAAATTCAGAATGGTCACTCTGCAGTCGATCCTCCCTCTCATTCCACGGGCAGCGTGGCTCGCGTCAGTCGATCTTCACGACGCATACTTCCATGTCACGATCCGTCCTCAACATCGGCGGTTTCTCCGCTTCGCCGTTGGAGATGCCCACTACCAGTACAGGGTGCTTCCCTTCGGCCTTTCTACAGCTCCACGGGTGTTCACCAAGCTGATGGCTGTGGTGGTAGCCGAACTCCACCGACGGGGAGTCACTCTTTATCCTTACATCGACGACTGGCTTCTCGTGGCTCCAACGCCAACTCAATTGCTCCACGACACTCGGGAGACTCTCGCCCTCCTCCGTGCTCTTGGCCTTTGCGTCAACCACGCCAAGTCCTCCCTTCAGCCCCTCCAAATCCTTCGATTCCTCGGGGCTCGACTCGACACCAACCTCGAAGCGGCTTTCCTTCCGGAATCCAGGGCTTCCGACATTCGGGCGATGGTGTCCGCCTTTCAGACGTGTCCCCAACAATCCGCCCGTTTGGTTATGAGGCTTCTGGGTCACTTTGCCTCTACGGTGTTCGTTGTCCGCAACGCCCGGTTGAAGATGCGGCCGCTTCAGCTCTGGCTCCTACGAGCCTTCGATCCCCTCCGGAGGCCTTGGCACACGATTCTATCGATCCCACAAACCGTCCTCGCCTCCCTCGAGTGGTGGGTTCAACCTGTCCACCTCCTTTCCGGGATGCCATTTCGTCCTCCTCCTCCCGAGCTACTGTTGACCACAGACGCTTCCCTCTGGGGTTGGGGAGCCCAGTGTGGAGCGCTTACTGTACAAGGGGCTTGGTCTGCCTCGAGATGCAGCTCGCCACATAAATCACCTGGAGCTGCAAGCAATCTACCTGGCCCTCCGGTCTTTTCTTCCGACCCTCCGAGGCCGTGTCGTCCGCGTGGCTTCCGACAGCACCACGGCTGTTTATTATGTCAACAAACAGGGCGGCACTGCCTCTGTTCGTCTCTGCACCTTGGCGATAGACCTCTGGTCCTGGTGCCTCCGCCACTCCATCACGCTCTCGGCGATGCATATTCCCGGGGATCAGAATGTCGATGCGGACCGGTTGAGTCGTTCTGCCTCATCGGACAACGAATGGTCCATTCCCCTCCGGTATCTTCGGCCTCTGTTTCGGGAGTTCGGTCACCCATCTGTCGACGCCTTCGCGTCCGTCGACAATGCTCGATGTCGCCTGTTTTTCAGCAGGGGTCCCCCGTCTGCTCGGTCGCTCGGAGATGCCTTTCTCCACAAATGGAACGGAACCCTGTTTTATCTGTTTCCTCCGTTCCCTCTCATCTCTCGAGTCGTGCAGAAGATTCGTGCAGACCGCACCTCCTGCATTCTGATCACTCCGTGGTGGCCACGCCAGGTCTGGTTCCCGCACCTGCTTCAACTCTCCTGTCGATCCTTCCGTCCCCTCCCTGTCCTCCCAGATCTCCTTTCTCGGGCCCGAGGGAGAATCATCCATCCCAATCCGGGATTTTTCAAATTAACGGCCTGGAGGATCCAGCCCTAGACTTCTCGCCTCAGGTCTCTGAAATCCTCCTGAACGCTAGGAAGCCTTCTACTCGACGTTCCTATCGGTTCAAGTGGAACAGATTCCAATCCTATGCTACTGATCACTCCTTCGATCCGATTCGATCATCTCTCCGTGAGATCTTCGCCTACATCGTGCATTTGAAGGATGCGGGCCTGGCATACTCGTCCTTGAGGGTTCATTTGGCGGCGATCTCCGCCTACCACCCCTCATCCAAGGCTCATCAGTGTTCTCCCACCGTCTCACCAAAACGTTCCTCAAGGGTCTTCTTCGCATGTGCCCGCCTAGGAAACCGTTGGTGCCTTCCCTGGAGCTTGTCTCTAGTCCTTTCTCAGCTCATGGCTAAACCATTTGAGCCGATGGCTACCGCCGACCTCAGGTTAGTGTCCTGGAAGACGGCCTTTCTCGTAGCCATTACCACTGCACGCAGAGTAGGGGAGCTAGCGGCTTTTAGGGCCGATCCCCCCTATACCGTTTTTCATAGGGAGAAGGTGGTCCTTAGAACAGATCCTTCCTTCCTCCCTAAAGTCATCTCTGCCTTTCACCTCTCTCAGTCGTCTGTTCTGCCTACATTCTTCCCGAACCCGACTGATGCCTCTCAGAGAGCCCTGCACTGTCTAGACGTGCGCAGAGCGCTCTCTTTCTATCTACACAGGACACAGCCCATACGTAAATCTCCTCGGCTGTTCCTGGCTTATGGCCCCCTCGTCCGGGGGAACCCATTTCTTCTCAACGTCTCTCTAAGTGGGTGACTTCCACCATAGCCCTTTGCTATGAGCTGGCGCGTCAACCCGTTCCTACCTGTCTCACTGCCCATTCCACACGGGCGGTGTCGACGTCCACCGCTTTCCTGGCCGGTGTCCCGTTGGAAGACGTCTGTGCGGCTGCTACGTGGTCCTCGGCATCGACCTTCGTGACCCACTACGCACTCGACGTCCGAGCTCGGCGGGATGCTGCCTTTGGTCAGACGGTACTGCGATCTCTCTTCGCTTGACCCTGCTGGACCCTCAGGTAGGACCCGTGGGTGATTTATTTTGCGAGTGATGCTGTGTCTTAACCAGTATTTTTGTGTCCTTTGCAGCTGCCAGCTCCCTCCTCCAACTGGTTCAGCTCTTGTAATCACCCATGTGTGGGACTGCACAGAGACCACGACGAAGATAAACAGGTTGCTTACCTGTAACTGATGATCTTCGAGTGGTCATCTGTGCAGTACCACAATCCCACCCAGCCTTCCCCGCTGCTGGCATCTCCAGATGTCCTGTTTTTGGATTCTTTGGCCTTGACAGTGGCGGTCGAAGGAACTGAGTGGGAGGCGGCTCTCTCTCCCGCTCTGGGCATGCGCAGTGCATGTCTCCTCCCCCAGAGCGGGGGAGAGCCCGCCAAAAGCTCTTCTGAGGTAAAGCTCTAGAAGTTTCTCCGATCGAGGTCGTGCGCAGGCGCCCAACCCATGTGTGGTACTGCACAGATGACCACTCGAAGATCATCAGTTACAGGTAAGCAACCTGTTTTTTTTTTGCATTTCCAACACTTATTACTCAAGTTCTTATCCATACTAATATTAGCAATCTTTTTTGGTGTCATATACCACCTGTACATCATCTTATAACAATTTTCTTTTACATTGACACAGGTTGACATTTTAAAAGCTTTTTTCCATAAAAATTCCCATGTTTCCATAGAAATTTCTTTGTTCATATTTATAGCCCATTTTATCATTTGCTCTTTAACAGTTTCATCCAAAGTATAAACAGTCAACAAAGTTTTATACATCTTTTTTAATGATATTTATTTGTAATTGTGACAAATGGAGCAACAATCTCCTAAACTGTTTACTAGTTTATGTGGAACAGACCAAAAAACATCTAAAAAACAATTTTAAAAAATCCAGAAGTAACAATTATTCTCCACAGTATTAAATAAAAATAAAAAAGCCATGCTCATAAAAATAATTGAAGAGGGGGAAGTGTATAGAAGGGAGTGTGGGACTAAGTTTCAATGAATGGGCATGAAATTTAATCAGAATCATTTTCTGAGCTGTAATTACCAGTTTTAGTCTCTGCTTCTGCAGCTACTCTGTTGTTTCTGTCATTATCACAGTTATTATGGACTTCTAAAAACTGAAGGTTTGCCTGGATTGAAACAAGCTTATCTACACTTTCGCATGTCAATTTATTTCTTAATTTAGTATGAGTGTTTCCAAACATAGACCAGATTCTTTCACATGCTGCAGAAGATGGAGGAATCTGAAGAAGGTGAGAAGAAAGAGGAGTCAAAAGCTGTGTTGTGCGAAGACCTTGCCACTATGTTGCAGGAGGAATATGTTTGGCAGAATCCCAGATTGCATTCTTGGGCCAAATCACTGAAAATGCTTTATATTCTGCAACATTTGAGGGTACCTTCCCAACAACATCAAGTCCTAAATGTGATGCTTGTTTTGTAGTCCAGTCAAAGGCAGTAACAGTGCTATCGTCACTTATATTTCCACCTTTGAATCTTGTATCCAGCAGATTTGCAGCAGCATGAATTGGATGGCAACAAATTTCTTCCCTTTTAAAAATAAAATCTTTCACTTTACTTTCTTCTATAGTTGTAAGTAGAGATATACTGAGATTTTCAAACACAGTTGTTTTTATCTTGGTCATTCGATAAGGAATTTCTGACAAAAGTGCACTATCTGATTCAGATGCAGTGATTGCTGCAGCAATTGGCTTTAGAATCTTCAGGGAATTTTGCAGCTGAACCCAGAAGACATCCTGATCAAGAACAGTGTTTCTTACACTCCTGGGTACTTTAAGATCTTCAACCAGGCTTTTTTTTTGTAGAAAAAGCCCAGCAGGAACTCATTAGCATAATAGGCCACACTAAACAGCAGAAATTTATTAGCATATTAGGCCACACCCCCATGTTACCAGAAGTGTGGTCATCCAGCCACACCTACCTTTTGCTGCTTATTCTGTTTACCATGTTTGTTGTCAGAACCCAGGACTTCTTTTATAGCAGGAACTCCTTTGCATGTTAGGCTACGCACCCCAAATGTAGCCAATCCTAATGAGTTTCAGCTGTTGGGTGTGGCCTATTATGCTAATGAGTTCCTGCTGGGCATAGCCAACTCAGGAGATAGCCGGAACTCCGTTCCTGTGTGTTCCTGCCCCAAAATAGCCCTTTCTTCAACTATTACTGTTTGTAGAAGAGCTTCTTTGTTTTTTAGAAAACTTTCAAAGGAGATCACCACTCCAGCCCACTGAGTTTTACTACAGAGCTTCAGTGTCACTGTTTTATTCTTTCCATTTTTTCTGCTTACTGCTTCTTGAAAACTGCAGTTACAATATGAGTACCTTTTACATGTTTTATAACTTCTTTTGCTTGTCTATAGATCATTTGAAGGGTGTCCAGTTTCATAATATCAATAAGAAGCAAGTTTAGGCCATGAGATGCACATCCTGTTGCAGTAATATGTGGATACTTATCCATTATGATCTCACATGCTGCTTTCATATTGCTGGCATTGTCAGTCAGCATAGCAAATACTTTACCACTCCCAATTTTCTATAGGACTTCACATATTTTACAGCTGATATATTCTGCAGTATGTCTGTTCTCTCCTGTTTCATTGCTTTTGTAAAAAACTGGTTGAGGTGTTGTTATAACAAAATTTATAATTCCTTCTCCTCTCACATTTGTCCATCCATCTGTAAGTAGTGCAAGACACAATGCTTCATTAATTTTTCCTTGCAGAGATTCCATTACACGTTCATATTCTGACTCCAAAAGAGGCTTGCTCAAAGAATATCTGCTGGGCAAATGGTATGATGGTCTTAGTAATTTTAAAGCTTCCTGCCAGTATGTATTTTCAGTGTTTGAAAATGGTGTTCCAGAAGAATATAGTGCTCTTGCAAGAGCTTGATTAATTTTTTCCTGATCTTCAGGTGTCATCTTGTCTACAAATGAATAATTTTTGGATGCAGCTGTCTTCAGTATTTGTTCACTTGAAGATGCTGCTGATGGGACAACACTTTGTGTTGCTGCTGATGTTACAGATGGAGTAGAAAGAGGACTTCTTGAACGAGAACGTTAAAAAAAACTATGTGCATTTTCATCATTGTGGTCCTCCGCACTTAGATCCATGAAGGATTTTTTAATATCTACAGGACACTTGTTACATACAAGAATGTGTTTTGTCATCCTGGTAGCATTTGGAAATGCATATTTCTTCTGACAAGATTTGCAAATGACATTTTTCTTCTCAGAAGAACTTGTAATGTGACAATGCCTCCATATGCTAGATGTTGGTCTGACCATTTTCCTGAGGGGAGTAGGGAGAAAGAAAGAAAAAATTAATGGTTAGTTTGGAAGAAGACACTAATTTATGGTTGTGGGGGGGGGAGTAAAGAACCAGATTGATAGTAATTAAATTATTATTTACACAAAGGTTATAAAGATAAACTAATGTAGCTAAATGATTCAGTTTTCTGGAATCAGATAAATGAAAACACTTACCTTTTAAAATTAAGTATATACCTTCAGGTCCTTTTTGTTGCTCTGTATTTTGTTCCAATGCTTTGAGGCCTGGTGAAGTCTGAGTGCCAGTATACCCAGCCACATGCAAAAACAAATTAGAAACTTTTTCTTTTCTTGTGTCAATAGCACCTCCTAAAGGAAGAAATGCATCTTGTTCTTGCATTGGAGAGTTCAGTTTGTAATTTAGGACTTGCTTGTCCGCAGTGCACAGAAATTAGATTAATCTGATACCCTACATATTTTTTAGAAATGATTTGGAAAATATTTGAACACCTTGTGGTAAAATATTTTATTTATCATGTTAAAATAAAACATTCCATAATCAATTTTTTTTTTACTTTTTTCAATTTTTCCAATTTTTTGGAAAAAAACCAAAAAAGGCTTCAGGAGAAAAACAGAAAAAAATAGTTCCTCCCCCCCCCCCCGAATTTTTCCAGGTTTTTTTCAGGCTTTCACATCTCTACTGCAGTCTAACACGGCTACTCTCTGAAACTATCAGTTCAGAGTGGATTTTTTGGACATTTGCTTAGCTAAAGGCAGTTGTTTTGTGTCAGATTTCAGACCGAAGGGAACATTCTCTACATTTTTAAAAGAATTTTCAGACATTATATGACATACTTTTCTTTGCAGCTATTCAGGTGGTGTTGCCTGTGTAGGTTTGCTACTTTTTCCTCTCCTTCCAGAGCTCTTGTGCTTCTAAGGCATGCATCTAATAAACAGAAGTTCAACAGGTACAGTTGCCCACCATTGCATTGGTACAGTTGCCAACCTCCCAGTCCCACCTGGAGATCTCCCGCTATTACAATTCATTTCCAGATGACCAAGATCAGTTCTCCTAGAGCAAATGGCTGCTTTGGAGGGTGGACTCTGTGGCATTATATATGGCTGAGGTCCCTTGCCCCTTCCGAGGTCTATCCCCAAAATCTCCAGATATTGCCCAACCCAGAGCTGGCAGCCCTATGCATTGCCATGCTGAGGGAAAGATTTCATTTTGAATGTTTGCCTATTATCAATGATGTCGTAGAGGAACATTAAAACAGGAGTCTGACAGTTTAGAGAAATGTCCACTCCTGTTGAGCTAGGACCACTCTCAGCTACTGATAGGTCTTTCAATTGGCTCTTGTTTTGAGCTGTCCTCTCTTAATAGCATTTCTCCCCACCAAACTGCATTTCTTTTGTTTGTAGCCTTTCTATTGAATTCATCTGCTTCATAGATGTACACTCTAGTGCATCTGATGAAGTCAGCTCTGAGTCATGAAAGCTTAGGGCAGAATAAGTTTCAGTCTCTAATATAAAGTGCCCCTGGGCTCCTGTTCTATTTTGCTATTACAGACTAACACAGCTACCCATCTGGAATTATAAAGGCACAGGAGGTCAACATGGTTAATCAGTTTCACAACAGTATTCACACTTTCTTTTAACTGTTATAAGGGATCTATTTTCTTTGAACAGTATTACACATTATTAGTATTAGCCTGACAATTGGGGCTAAACTATTCTAGCTCTGCTGTTCTCTCCCTGAGAGAGGGGGAGCTAGTTTGGTATAGTGGTTAAGTGTGTGGACTCTAATCTGGGAGAACCAGGTTTGATTCCCCATGCCTCCACTTGCAGCTGCTGGATGATCTTGGGCAAGCCATAGTTCTGTCAGAGCTGTTCTTGAAAGAACAGTTTCTGTCAGAGCCTCACCTACTTCATAGGGTGTCTGTTGTGGGAAGGGAAGGGAGATAGCAGAGATCGGGGTGTTCTTCCTCTCATGACAAGTGTCAGAAAAGAATTCTGTCTGGCAGGAGTGGGGGAGAAAGCCGCCCACTGCTGCTTGTTCTCTGGGTGATGATGGTTGTTCAACTAAAATGTTAATATTAGCTAACACATTTTTGGAAGACAGAGTCAGATTCTATTTGAAATAGATTTCTGCCATACACAATCCACAATGACAACAGCAATAAAGTAAAAACCCAGCATCCTTCAGGAAACAAAAGTCTTAAAGTATTAGCTAGCAGTTGCAAAGACCAAAGGAAAAAAACCCTGCATCTTACAATAGCCTGACCTCAGAAGCTAAGCAGGATCAGCCCAGGTCAGTACTTGGATGAGAGACCATCAAGGAAGTCCAGAGTCACTATGCAGAGGCAGGCAATGGCAAACCGCCTCTCAACGTCTCTTGCCTTGAAAACCCCATGGGATCACCATATGGTGGCTGCAACTTAACAACACTCTCCACCACCACCACAAGTGGTACTTAATGATTATTAGAGCTGCAGCAGTGTAGCACAGTGGGGAAAAGAACAGGTTATGATCTTGAAGGCCCCTGGTTCAAACCTCATCTGTGCAAGTCTCCCTAAGGGTTGCCAACTCTGAGATGGGAAATACCTGGTGAGGGTGGGATTTGGGGAAGGAAGGAGCCTCCACAGGGCATAATGCCATAGCACCCTTCAAAGCACCCATTTTCTCCATGGAGACTGATCTCTGTTGTCTGGAGGTCAGCTGTAATTCTGACAGATCTCCAAGCCCCACCTGGAGGTTGGCAACCCTAGTACAATGCCGTAGAGTCCACCCTCCAACGCAGTAATTTTCTCCAAGGGAACTGATCTTCCTTATCTGGAGATCAATTGTAAAAGGACAGGATCTCCAGGTGCCCTCTGGAGGTTAGCAACCGGAACACCCACCTGGCCAATACAGAAAGCTGTTACTGGCCTACCATAAAGGGCTGTCGCAGTGCTCAAAAATAATGATACAAATCAGCAGTAGTAAATCATTATTTATAGCTGATAGAACAGATTCGCTTAGCAAATGTGCATTGGCAAACAAGTATCATCACATTTCAGTGTCCTGCAGACAGTCTTGAGCACAAAGTCATCCGGGGTCTGAGTCTCCCCCGTCCCCCCTTTCCCAAGTCGTCCCGTTCCGTGGGCGTGGCCTGGCCCTCCCCTGACTCGGCCATGGCGGCGGCGTCGCGGTGCCCACCTGTGCGCGGGGCGCGCATCCTTGCCCTCGGGCTGCTCCTGATGCTGCCGCCGCTGCTGACGGCCCAGCCGAGAGGCTCCCCCGGAGGGGTGGTGCGGGTTCCCGTCTCCGATCCAGACGTGCAGGTGGCGGCTGCCTTCGCCGTGGAGGCTTACAACAAGGCCAGCACCAACTCCGTCTACAGCCGGGCGCTGCGGGTCCTGCTGGCATCTCACCAGGTAGAGCCGCGGTGGAATGGGGAGTGGGGGGGGATTTGAAAAGGGCCTCAGGAGAGCCTCCCTCCAGGGCTCCTACTGAAATCTGTTTTCAGGCTCCCGCTTGCTTCCGAAGATCCCCTTCCGAGTCATTCTGTCTTTCAGAGCATCCCTTCATCCAAATGCCCTGATGCTCTGGGAAAGGGTGAAGCAGCGCTTAATTTCTAGGAAAGCCGCTGCTAGAGCACTTTGTGTCTGTCTGGAATCAAAAACAACTGCACTGGGGGGATGCTTTCCCAGGGATTCCTGGTGGGTAGAAGGCTTCTCAAAGGGAAAAGGAAATGCACTCTGCACATGCTTGGAGACATGCTGGTCATATCCAGTGCAATCCAAGGTTACATTTTGGTACTGCAGAAAAATAACTGCAAGGACAATGCTTGTGCCACACATAAAGCACTGGGTGGGAAGAAATTGGAGGGTAAAGATTTTTTGGGGGCGGGGATCTTGGAGGCCTGAGATGGGGGAACTTGGCTGTCTAGGGCGTAGCAGTGCCCGGCAGGATGGTGTGCCAAAGTCCAAACTGCAATTCTGGGGAAGGGGGAGGACTGAAGCGATTTAATTGGAGAGTTTACCATATCTCAAGACAGGTTTCACAATTCTTTTGGTAAGCATCTAAAAAAATTAAGCTCCCGAACTGTGTGAAGTGGCATCCACCTTTCCCCTCTCTGCAAGACAAGGCATTTGTGCTCTTGGCTTGTATGCTTAGGGTAAGCTTCATTGCTTAATAAGCATTATTATTATGCATAGCACCTCTGAATCTTCAAAGGCTGAAGCCTTATGCTGTCCTCCTTGGAAGGTAGCCCAGGCTAGTATTGCTGTCTGGGTAGATTGGAGTCCCCAGCCTTTTTGAGCCTGTGGGCACCTTTGGAATTCTCACACAGGGTGGGGTGGGTGGGTGGGTGGGGGTGTAACTGCAAAATGTCTACTGCAGGAGACAGAGCCACACACAGAGAGAAAGTCCAAGTGCAGGGGAGAAGAGGGATAATTTAAAGCATACACTGGGAAAGACGGGGGCGGGGGGGGAATAAAACCAGCACTGTGGTGGCAACTCCCACAGAAACCATTTATTTTAATCTGCAGAGCCAATCAGATCTCCAGTAGCCAATCAGAAGCACTGCTGGGCAGGGGCCTCACATGGCCGCACCCACTTTCTAAAAACACTTTGTGGGCGCCATACTGGGGACTCCTGGCATAGAAAGTGGCTTCCCTGTGACTGCAGAGTATACTGGTGGCTGAGGCAAGATTCAGACAAAATAAAACAGGAGCAGAGTGGCAACTGAAAGACTAGGGACATCTATTCCAGCTTTCTGGAAGATTCAAGCTCAATGCTTGAAACATTGGGGCAGAGGCAGCAACTGAGTTGGCTGTCCCAAGGAAATGGGTTCAAGACCAGTTTTGGGGGGCTGGGACCTGAAAGGGGGGGTGTCAGCCTAAAAGAGAGTTGATGAGGAGACATCTAATAAACAGTGTAATAGGGCTAGGACTGGAAATCTGAAAACATGGCACAAGGATCAAATGTGGCATGTTAAAGGTTGGTTCTTGGGGAGGGGGCAACAGTGGGAGGGCTTCTAGTGTCCTGACCCACTCCTGGACCTCC
Organism: Gekko gecko; assembly: GCA_029375565.1. Classification (NCBI taxonomy): domain Eukaryota; kingdom Metazoa; phylum Chordata; class Lepidosauria; order Squamata; family Gekkonidae; genus Gekko; species Gekko gecko. The sequence goes on from JAPDNY010000001.1 coordinate 26,635,011, forward strand.
TGATGGCACCTGGTATTTTTGGCCACTGTGTGAAGAAGAGAAGAGATTGGATTTATACCCCGCCCTTCACTACCCAAAGGAGTCTCAGAGCGGCTTACAAACTCCTTTCCCTTCCCCTCCCCACAACAGACACTCTGTGAGGTAGGTGGAGCTGAGAGAGCTCTGACAGAAACTGCTCTTTTTCAAGAACACCTCTGAAAGAACTATGGCTTGCCCAAAGTCATCCAGCAGGTGCAAGTGGAGGAGTGGGGAATCAAAGCCGATTCTCCCAGATTAGAGTCTGCGCACTTAACCACTACACCAAACTGGCTCTCAGGCCATTGGCCTGATCCAACATTGGCTTCTCTTATGTTCTTAAGAAATGGTATTCTGTAAGTAGAAGTATAATGCAGTGAGAGCAAGACAGAAATGTACAGCAACAGAGAATGGATATTAGTACTATAGTCCTCACTCCTGTTCCCTGTACTGAAACGCCTTCCTGAATCATTGTGCTGTAATGCTATAGATAGGGACTCTGGGGCACAAGGTATAGATAGGGACTCTGGGGCAAGTGATGCTGTGTATTTTTGGTACTTGGGGGGGGTCAACAGTGGGAGGGCTTCTAGTGTCCTGGCCCCACTGGTGGACCTCCTGATGGCACCTGGTATTTTTGGCCACTGTGTGACAGAGTGTTGGACTGGATGGGCTGTTGGCCTGATCCAACATTGGCTTCTCTTATGTTCTTAATTCAGCCTTATCTTCTTTATGAAGATGACCTCACAAACTTTTCTGTTTTACATAGCTGAAAATGTGGGAGCCTTCCTGACCTCCTCAGGCTGGCCATTCCATAGGGATGGACTGCAAGTCTATGGGCAGTTGTTGACTGCCCATTTTCGGGGTGGCCATTGCAGAAGGCCCTGTTTAGATGAGCAAAGTTGTCATGACGGGGTCAATGTTCCCTCTAAGCTGTGAAGCCTTGTGAGCAAAATTTCTACTTTGTGAGCTACTAGCATTAAATTTGTAAGTGAGCAATTTGGCTACTGCATAAATTAGTTTGCTCTGGAGCCATCCTTCCTGAGCGAAGACAAAAATGTGTGAGTTGGAGGCTGAAAAATTGTGAGCTAGCTCACACTAACTCAGCTTAGAGGGAACACTGGATGGGGTATAGCTGGAGAGGCAGTCCTGCAGACGGAACAGTCCAAGGCCGTAAGCATTGAAGAAGAGTGATATAGTGGACAGTGAATTGGGTAGGAGCTGGGAGACTTGAGTTCAAACCCCAGGTCCCTTTAATGGACATTTAAATGAGTGGAAATGGGCCACTGAAACCCACTGAAAACAAGTGTGGTGTAGTGGTTAAGATCTGTGGACTCTAATCTAGCCACTCTGAGCTGGCCTAGCCAGGAGGGCGGGGTAAAAATCTAATTAATAAATAAACAAATAATCCAGAGAACTGGATTTGATTCCCCACTCTTCCACATGAAGCCAGCTGGGTGATCTTGGATCAGTTACCGTTCTCTTAGAGCTCTTTCAGCCACACCTGCCTCACTGTGTCTGTTGTGGGGAGAGGAAGGGATGGTGATTGTAAGATGCTCTGAGATTCCTGAGAATCCTATTCCTCTTCATGGCATGAAGCTAAAGAATATCACTTGGTAATTGTTTGCAGATCAAACTGATAGTAAAAGAACAGCTAGTGGGACCAGTTTGAAAGTTGTCAACCAGTTCTCCCATGAAGCTCACTGGGTGATCTCTACCTAGTCTCCTCTCTGTCTCAGCCTCACGTACCTCAGAATGTTGTGGGGATACAGTGGGGTGGGGAGAGCCTTCCATACCACTCTAAAGTCTTTAGAGGAATAGTGGGGTAAAATGAGTTGATAGAAACTGGGAGACTACCACCAAGGAAGACCAGGGTTGCTATGTGGAGAAGGATGTGGCAAACCGCCTGCTCAGTTCTTATTTGAAACCTCCATGAAGGGTTGTCATGAATCAGTTGTGCCTTGATGGCATTTAATTATTATTAAGAAACAGAAAGTGCCAACTTAAGCTGAAACTGGGAGGGTAGACTGAAATTTGCCCAGAGAGCCGTTGGATAGGGTTTAATAATGAACTTAGCAAAGTATTTAATTGGGGTAATTTGTGGTAAATTAACAGCATTCCGTGCACCTTGGTGTTTAGTCATGCTGGCCACATGATCATGGAAACGTCTTCAAACAGTGCTGGCTCTTCGGCTTGGAAACGGAGATGAGCACTGCCCCCTAGAGTTGGATTCGACTGGCTTTCGAGCAAGGGAAACCTTTACCTTTTTAGCCGTGCTGGCTAGATAGGACCTTAATAAGAACTCGCGTGCAAGCTTGAAGAGGGCATGGTGTGTCTGTCAGGAAAAGAGCTCTCACTTCATACCCTGACGGACCAAAGTAGCTGTACCTTCAAGCATGTTTCCTGGGGAAACATTGTTTGTTGTTGTTCAGTCGCACAGTCGAGTCCGACTCTTCGCGACCCCATGGACCAGATTACGCCAGGCCCTCCTGTCTTCCGCTGTCCGCTGAAGTTTGCTCAATTTCATGTTTGTTGCATCGATGACACTGTCTAACCATCTTATCCTTTGCCATCCCCTTCTTCTTTGACCTTCAATCTTTCCCAGCATCAGGGTCTTCTCCAGTGAATGCTCCCTTCTCATTTGGTGGCCAAAGTATTTGAGCTTCAGCTTCAGGATCTGGCCTTCCAGGGAACAGTCAGGGTTGATTTCTTTTAGGATTGACTGATTTGATCTCCTTGCAGTCCAAGGGACTCTCAAGAGTCTTCTCCAGCACCAGAGTTCAAAAGAATCTATTCTTCGGCGCTCAGCCTTCCTTATAGTCCAACTCTCGCAGCCATACATTACTACGGGGAATACCATTGCTTTGACCATGCGGACTTTTGTTGGCAAGGTGATGTCTCTGCTTTTTATCATGCTGTTTAGATTTGCCATCGCTTTCCTCCCAAGGAGCAGGCGTCTTTTAATTTCATGGCTGCAGTCACCATCTGCAGTGATCTGGGATCCTAGGAACATGAAGTCTGTCACTACTTCTACGACTTCCCCGTCTATTTGCCAAGGAGTGATGGGGCCAGATGCCATGATCTTAGTTTTTTTGATGTTGAGCTTCAAGCCCACTTTTGCACTCTCCTCTTTCACCCTGAGCAAGAGGCTCTTGAGGTCCTCTTCACTTTCTGCCATCAGAGTGGTATCGTCTGCATATCTGAGGTTATTGATCTTTTCCCCAGCAATCTTAACTCCAGCTTGTGATTCATCCAGGCCAGCATTTCGCATGATGTACTCGGCATATAAATTAAAATCCTTCTAACTGTTGAAGTGGTTAACTTAATACTAAGCTACCATCTCCACAGAAATCCTATAGCAAGGGAATAGACTGGTTGGGGAAATAGATAAGAAACAAGAAGTTTATTAATGTCTACAGTAAAGCGTTAAATTGAATCTTATATTCTAGTAGCAATCAATCAATCATAAGCTTTATTGCATTGGCTCACAGCCTTATCAATTAACATGAAAAATACCAACAACATCAGAATTATAATATTCTATAGCAAAGTCAGACAATCTTTGGATACTTAAATCCGGTGACTGACGCTGTGAGCAGGCAAGACAGATCTTTCTACAAACCTGAAAAGGGCCCTCAGTTTACCGAAAAATGTGAAATTAAAAAAAATACAATGGGGGGGGTTAAAAAGCTGAAAATGATAAAAGAAGAACCTGTAGCTTTAAACCATGGATTCCCCCCATTGTTGCTAGGCAACCACAGTATTTCAGGCAAGGTTTATCTGTGATGCAGATAAAAGGTAGGCTGGTGAATGGCTGAGTAAGAGAGAATGAGGCAGGGAAAGGGGAGTGGATATGGGGGTTGCCTGTGGGAGAGAAAGAGAGAATAGTGTGGGGAGGGGGATACAGGGAAACATGAGGTGCCATCCCACAAGCCCTTGAGGTTTCCCTACCACAGAAATGGGTCTGGCCTGGTGGCTAGCATCACAAAAACCAGACCAGAGTTTTCCTAGCTATAGGCTGCCAGAGAGGGGGAAGGCTTAAGACAGAGGTGCCAATAAAGACAGGTTGTCTGTTGGGTGGGAAGGAGATTGGGCTACCAAGTTAGGAAACGGAGATTTGGGGGGTGGAGCCTGGGGATGGTAGGATTTGAGGAGGGGAGGGACCTCATATGGGTATAATGTTATAGACTTCACCCTCCAAAACAACCATTTCCTCCATGGGTACAAGGGCTGCCAATCTCCAGGTGGGGGCTGGAGATTACCCAAAATTACAACTGATCCCCAGATGACAAAGATCAGTTTTCCTGCACAGAATGGCTGCTTTGGAGGGTGGATTCTATGGCATTATACCCTTGCTGAGGTTGCTTTCCTCCCCAATTCTCACCTCCCAAGTCTTCATCCCCAATTCTCCAGGAATTTCCCAACCTGGATCTGGCAATCCTAGGGAAATCAAGAAAAAGGGGAGAAGTCTATGGGGGCTTTTCAGGAAAGGGAAAGAGGAAATAGTGGGAGAGAGGGAAATGAGATGCCTCCTGCAAGTCCTTGCAGGTTCCCATTTGTATTTATTTATGTCCTTACTTTATTTACCTTTTCCAAAGCAGCTTACATCATTCTCCTCTCCTTCATTTTATCATTCATCACAACAACCCTGTGGTGAGTCTCCTTGGGATTCAAACTTACGAAGCAGCCCTGTGGTGCCCTGAGAATGCATTCATCTGCAACCCTTGGAAGTTACAGTGCCCTTCTTCTTTACCCCCTTCCCTTTGTGAGGATCTCATGCCAAGGACCTGAGCATCTTTTTACCTGTGTTCCTCTGCAAAATGCCAGGTACAGTGATGCTACCATGGATGCAAGTGTAATGAGAAATAATTTTTCTTCTCAGATTGTTGCAGGCAGTTTGTATTATCTAACGATTGAGCTGGTGAACACAAAATGTGAAAAGAATGAGAGGGCACGATTGACGCCAGCAGACCTGGAGCGATGCCCGTTGCCCCCGAAGGCAGAGCAGCAGGTGAGATGAGAAGGAAAGCAGTTGGATGGGAACCTTTCTTATTCAGGGGACTGAGCCTGTTCAGTGATGATCAGATCTTTCTCCCATCTGGAAAGCCCATTTACTACAATGGCTCCCCTACCCTCCTTTTCCTCCATGGAAAATAGCCTGGTTCATTTGTCACTTTCAACAGGTACTGGAAGTTCTCTGTTAGAAATCCTGAGCCCCTCCAGTTCTGAAGTTGCCTTGGTGCTTAGCTCAGATTTTCAGGGTGGGCATGTCTTAATTAGGAGTCATAGAATCATAGAGTTGGAAGGGACCTCCAGGGTCATCTAGTCCAACCTGCTGCATAATACAGGAAATTCACGAATACTCCCCCCACACGCACCCAGTGACCCCTGTTACATGCCCAGAAGATGGCAAAAAACAATGGTTTTGGCTACCATCCTGAGGTCTGGAAACGTAGCCTTCCCCACCCCCCCATGGCCTGTATTGTGTGGCTCCCTAAATGTTGTATGTGCATATATTTTATTTCCACCAACAGTGCAAGACTCCCTGAAGTTACTATTCAGTGGCAGTGGCCTATTTAAAATGCCTGCTTACACATTGTCTTTGAGTGAGAATCTAGGTGATGCTGAGCTCAGAGTTGTCTCAGGAATTGTTCCAGGAGGGCAGAACTATATACACTACCAAGTCCTCACATCCCCTGTATATGTCTTGGTCCTCCTGACCAGACGTGCTGTGAGAATTCTGTGCTTAGAACTTAATTCCCAGGAACCCACAGGTCTGGTTTAAATCCAGGCTTTGGCACTCTGTGAGAAGGGGCTGAAGCTCTTGCATAATTTTCCTAACTTGAAATGTGCTCTGGGAGCCAATATTTTACCCTTTGGGGGAAATTTGCATATTGCCTCTCAGGGCATGTACGTTTCTACCATGGAGCAAGTAGCAGTTCCCCAGGCCCGTTTCAAGTTTGGAAAATGGCACAGAGAGGAAGGCATGCTGAGTGCCAATCAGAATTGAGCCCCCACACACCTGAGAATTAAATTGTGAGTGCATTTGGTTGACAGGAGGTGAGAGGACTTGCAGGGGAGAGAAGGACTTTGGCAGGCTGTGAGAGTCAGAACTGTGTTCCAAGTGGACTTTGGAAACCGGCTTTGTTTGATGGAATATGCCATCAAATCACAGTCAACTTATGGCAACCCCATAGGGTTTTGAAGGCGAGAAATAGAACAGAGCTGGTTTGACAGAAAGCTACAAAACTAAAATGAAAGTTAACAACACACAGCATAAAAAGTCCTGACAATAGAACCCCTGAATCATGAACCCATTGGCCACTAAATCAGCATAAGAACCCTAGAAGGTCAATCAAAAGAGTCAGCTTCCAGATACCTGGGTTAATGAAAAGGCTGTGGCTGGTGCCTAAAAACCAATACATTAGGCCCAGGTGGAGGCATGAGGTTGAGAGGGTTTCATAAAATGGTCACTCCAGCAGATAAGGCTCTTTCACAGCCACCTGTCTCCAAAGAGCTGGTGGTATAACCTGGTGGCAGGTTCATATGGGCTGAAGGGGCCCTTCACATGCTCTAACAGGTCCCAGACCATTATGGTCCTTATAGATAAGAACCAGCACCTTAAATTGGGATCGGGAGAAAAGGATCCATTGCAGCCTTTTAAGAAGTCGTGTGATATGTCATCTGTAATCCATACCAGCTGGCAGCCTAGCTTGTAGCCTTTTGAACAACTTGAGGTTTCCAAACAGTCTTCAAAGGCAGTCCCACATAGAACCTGTTGTAGTACTCTAACCCAAAGGTGGCCAGAGTGTGGATAATAGCAACCAGATTGTGGGAAGTGAAGGACTTTGCAGTGTCTCTTAGCCTCAGACTTCAAAGGGGGACTACAGAGAATGGGGGAGAGAGAGAGGTCAGGAGGACCATGTGCATCTTTCCTTTCTATTGCTCTGATGCTATCCCTCTGATATGCAGATTGCTCCTCTCAGGGAATCTTCCTTCCTTCTGGCTGACACCTTCACTCTCCCTTCTCCATCTTGCTGTCATGAAAGCAGGCCATGCTTTCTGCATCTCCAGGGGTCTTTTTTGGGGGAGCGCACTGGAGCACAGCTCCGGAAGCTCAGGAGCCAAGCCCCGCCCCCAGCCGGCGTCCCGGGGAGTCTTTCAGGCAGCCGAATGTCAATTTCAGCTCCATTATATCCTATGAGCCATTGAAGTCAATGGTGAAAACATAGGGTATATTCTGGGGGCTGGAGGGGAGGGTTTGAGGAAGAGGCTCCAAACTCACAGGATAGCTGATGGAGCCTCTCCCCAAGATACCCACCAAGTTTCAAGAACATTGGATAAGGGGGTCCAATTATATGGGCCCCCAAACAGGTTGCCCCTATTCCCTCCATTGTTCTCTATAGTGGGAAAAAATAACTCTTTTCCCCACCATAGAGAACAATGGAAGGAATAGGGGCAACCAGTTTGGGGGCCCATAGAATTGGATCCCCTGGTCCAATGTTCTTGAAACTTGGTGGGTATCTTGAGGAGAGGCTCCATCAGCTACCCTGTGAGTTTGGAGCCTCTCCCTCAAACCCTCCCTCCAGCCCGCAGAATATACCCTATGTTTTCACCATTGACTTCAATGGCCCATAGGATATAATGGGGCCGAATTGCTGCCTAATTTCTTTCATTCCCTCCTTTCCTTCTCTCTTTTTCCTCTTTCCCTCCTTCTTCTCTTCTCTCTTTCTTTCTTTCCCACCTTCTTCTCTTCTCTTCTCTTTTTCCTCCTTTCCCTGTTTCCCTCCTTCTTTCCTTCTCTTTCTTTCCCTCTTTCCTTCTCTCTACTCTCTCTCTTTCCTTCCCTCTTTCCTCCTTCTGTGACCCACTCTCATGAGAAGGAGTTTAAACTTTAAACCCCTTCTCTCTTAGCTCCCCCACCCAGACCAGCTGGGGAAGGGAAGGGGAGGCTTTTGAAGATGCCTCCCCCCCCTTTGCTTCCCCTTCTGACATCACTTCTGGTGATGTCAGGGGGCGTGGCATATGCTAATAACCTAATAGCTCATTAGCATACCATATGCTAATGAGCTCCTGCAGCTGTTTTTCTACGAAAAGACCCCTGTGCATCTCCATTAGGGTTGCCAGTTCTGGGTTGGGAAATATCTGGAAATTTTGGAGGTAGAGCCTGGGGAGGACCAGGATTGGGGAGGGAAGGGACCTCAGCAGAGAATAATGCCATGTAGTCCATCCTCCAGAGCAGCCATTTTCCCCCAGGGTAGCTGATCTTGGACATCTGGAAATCAGTTCTGTTAGCAGGAGATCTCCAGGGGCCACCTGAACGTTGGCAACCCCAGTCTCCATCCATCCTAGTTAGTTAGATGAGAATTTTGTCTTTATTCTGTCTTGTTTAGAATGGAGTTCCTTGCAACATCTCCTCTGCTAATTAAAATGTGGAAATAATTTTAAGAAAGGAAAAAAAGAAAGGAATTATATTTGTTTGCTAAGATTAAAAAGGTCTGTGTGAACTTCATTTTCCACAGCAGCACAAACACTGGGTAACTACATGGTGTCAAGTTGTCAAAGGCTGCCCTGCCTTGGTCTAAGAGAGTTGTTCCTCTGTCTCAAGCCTGAGACCCTCCTTCAATAATGTAACCAATATTACCCTGGGTCAGGACCAGTTCACTCACAGCAACAGACCTTGAAGCTAAACAGGCTTTATTATAAAAAGAAAGATTTTAAAACAATATCGTTCCACTGTAGGTTCAAAGAACATAAGCAAGAAAAGTAACTCCTAAATACACTCACTGAAGGTTCTTATAGCATAGATGTTAAATTCTTGAAGCACTGGTAAAGCAGCATAATCCAAAACAGATGCAAAGGGAAGACAGCAGAGGCAAAACATAGGAACTGAAGGTAAAGGAAAGGTAAGGAGGTAAAAGGAATAAGACCTCTCAGGATAGTCTAGATTTATAGGAAACTTAGTCCACTGACATTCTGACCTCCTTCAGCCAATCAGAACACTGCCCGGAGAGAGCTTTCTAGAAGATGAGCAAAACTTTCCCCCTCTCTGTTATTATGGCTGAAATCAGTAAGTTCATCAGCAGGGCTTTTGGATGCCTCCAAAGTGACCTTGGGTTGGAAATGTTTGTAGCTCAACTTGTTGCTTGGGTTGCCAACCTCCAGGTGGTAGCTGGAGATCTTCTGCTATTACAATTGATCTCCAGCTGACAGAGATTAGTTCACCTGGAGGAAATGGCAGCTTTGGAAGGTAGACTCTATGGCATTATTCCCCATTCCCCGCCCCAAACCCTGTCCTCCAAGCTCCACCTCCAAGATCTCCAGGTATTTCCCAGCCCGAAGCGGGCAACCCTACCTGTTGTTCACTGAGCTGAAAACAGAAGAACGGTGCAGATGGGATTTCACTTGGAGACTGCTCATTCCCTTGACACATGTGCCTTGGGCACTATTGCAGGTGAGCTGCATATGCTGGCCTCTATCGACCCGGGTCATTTTTTTGGTAGGACTTCATGTTTTATAATCTCGATTGCTCCTGGGCTCAGTGTGAGAGGTCACAGAGGGCCTGCAAACAGAAAGGGACAGTGTGCTGTTGTGAGGAACAGAGGCTGGGTTGACGATAGGCCTACCAATGCGAGCTGGAGTTAGCGAGGGTTGCCAGCTCTAGGTTGGGAAATACCTGGAGATTTTGGGAGTGCAGTCCGGGGAGAGAGGGGTTCGGGGAGTGGAGGGACCTCAGCAGGGTACCTTGCCACAAAGAGCACCCTCTAAAGCAGCCATTTTCTCCAGGGGGAGCTGCTGTCTAGAGATCTCCAGGCCCCACCTTGAGGCTGGCAGCCCTAAGTTAGGCCCAAAGCCTGGATGATGAGTGTCATAGTAGACTGGGAAGCAGGGACACAAGGGGGAGGGGCATAAGAAGAGGAAGGTGAGGAACTGCCAAGTCAAGAAGATTGTGCAGTCGGGTTTGAGCTTTGATATGAATTCTTGAAATCAAGAGTGGGGTGGGGTCAGTAGGGGCAAAGCAAAGGGGTGGAGGTCAAATACCACATATGGATTTGAAATAACCACTTATAATTGCATACGACTTCACCAAATTTGTTTGAGGAGATTTTATAGAAAGGGGTAGCTTTAGTGTTGCCAGGTCTGGGTTGGAAAATACCTGGAGAATTTGGGGGTGGAGCCAGGAGAGGGTGGGGTTTGGGGAGGGGAGGGCATAGTACAATGCCACAGAGTCCACCCTTCAGAGCGGCCATTTTCTCCAGGGGAGCTGATTTCTGTCAGCTGGAGATCAGTTGTGAAAGTGGGAGATCCCCAGGCCCTACCTGGAGGCTGGCAACCCTAGGTAGTTTATATGCCGGTTTCTCCAGCTGTTATAATCATGGTGGAGTTCTTTTCTCTAACAGTGTGGATCATTCCTCTTTCTTCCATTTCCAGAAAGAAATCTGCACGTTTCAGGTCTGGACTCGTTCTTGGCTAAATGACATCCGCTTGACACACATGAGCTGTGAATAGGCTCGTTCCGAATTTGCACGCCTGTCTGCTAGCAAGAAGGGCCCTTGCCGGTGAATTGAGGGTAATTCTCGCTAATTAGGCCAAGCTGCCTGCCCTCCTTTACGGCCTCCAGAATTCACCTGGCAGAGATGAGAAGACAGAGTCTGGAGTCTTGCCTGCTGGCGGGTCACATGGAAGCCCAACTAGATGTTCCTCTCATGGTCTTTAAGGTGCCACCAAATCCCAGCTGAACCACAATTTTCTTCCAATAGAAGCTTTCCTGGACCAGCGCTTGAGATGCAAAAACAAATTGTGGCTTTATCTTCTTCCCATCTGTCAAGAGATGAATTCTGCAGCTGTATTTGTGTATTTGCTAGAACCTTGAATGTGGAATAAAATGTGCAAGGGTGCTGTTTTAGTGCTCACAACGAAGTAGCCCGGTTCTTTCTGTGTTCTGCCTGTGCAGTGTTTGAGAAGGACCTACATCCAGGGCTATTCTTGGGCAGGAACGCACAGAAACGGAGTTCCGGCTGGCACCTGAGTTGGCCATGCCCAGCAGGAACTCATTAGCATAACAGGCCACACCCAACAGCAGAAACTCATTAGGACTGGCTGCATTAGGGGTGTGTGGCCTAACATGCAAAGGAGTCCCTGCTCAAAAAAAAAGCCCTGGGTTTTGACAGCAAACAAGGTAAACAGAATAAGAAGCAAAAGGTGGGTGTGGCTGGATGACCACACTTCTGGTAGCATGGGGGTGTGGCCTAATATGCTAATGAGTTCCTGCTGGGCTTTTTCTACAAAAAAGCCCTGCCTACATCCCTTCTTCCTGTTCCTAGATCTGTGGGGGGGATGTCTCTGGTTTCTATCTATTCAGGGGGAGGATCTGTGAGTTCTTGGGGTCCATCTGTGCCTTTCACTCCAAATACATGATTTCTGAGTACTGCTTTTTTAAGTGCCGCTTTTTTCCTCATGCCACCTACAAAAACCTCTGTGCGTGCTCAAGGTGCCCAAGCTGCATTTCTGAAAACTGCTTCCTAAGCTAAGCCTCTGTTCAGCTTTACAGGTCTGAGGTCCACGGGGGTATATTACTTAGTTCTGTATATTTAGGACTGGGCTGAATGTGAGGCATGTTAGCAGGGCTTTTTTTGTAGAAAAAGCCCAGCAGGAACTCATTAGCATAATAGGCCACACCCAATAGCAGAAACTCATTAGCATTTTAGGCCACACCCCTGACAGCACAGCTCCTTCCCAGGATTGGCTTCCCCAGGTGCCCTGCAGCTTGCAGGGTGCCTGGGGAACCCAAGGAGGGGAGGCAGTTTAAACTGTCTTCCCTCCCTGGATCAGCTTGGCTTCCCCAGGCGCCCCGTGGCTTGCAAGGCACCTGGTGAACCTGAGGGAGGGGAGGCTATAGGTGTGGCCAACTTGGAAGCCAGCCGGAACTCCGTTCCTGTGCGTTCCTGCCCCAAAATACCCCTGCATGTTAGTGAAACTTTAGTGGGCACATGTGCAAGATAATGCGGTGATGGGGAAGCGAGGCTATTTGCTCCGGAGTAATTTGACCCGCAGCTGCGTGATCACACAGTCCCTGGGAGCTGCGGGGCAGCCCACCACTGCGTGGATCAGACACAAACCGTGGGTGAATTGTGGGGTCTTTTTTGCCGTGAGTTTCCAGTGCGCTTCAACGGGGGATTGATGATCCACATCTCCGCACTGAGTGCTCCCTATGCAGTGTGCAATGATGCGCATACTGAAATGGGGAAAAAAACAATGGCATGGAGTTGGGATGGACCGATCAGACCATCCCTACGCCATGAGAGCACGCTGGCGCGATCACACAGGGAAAGTCCGTTCCTGGCCCATAGCAAAACCGTTTGCTACTGGACTTTACCTAGCGTTTTTTTACTCCGCTTCTGCAGCGAAGCAAAATGGGTTGCCCACGGGTGTGGGACGCTTCCCAGATGTTTGAGTCTGATCTTGCCCCCTAAAATCCGCCCAGCATTTGCACCTATGGCGTGGCTAATTCTGCATGTGATCACAGCCTTTGCGTGTTTTATCATGTAAGAGAAGTAATTATGTTAGGCTACGAGATGAGCTGTTGTGGGGAGATCTTAACCCACTTTCACTGCATGGAGGAGACTGGCAGGAAAACAGCGTGTCTGTCTGTCTTTCTCTTTCAGGGACAATAACAGCTTAGAGCAGTTCTTTCAGTAATAAAGAAGAAGGCACTATCAAGTTGCAACTGACTCATGGCAACTCCATCCACGGGGCATTCCAGGGGAGACATGAGCATAGGGGGTTTGTCATTGCCTTCCTCTGCACAGCACCCAGATTGCGGTAACAAGAGAGGAAGTCCTCCGACTGATGGACAATTTAAAAACTAATAAATCACCAGGCCCGGATGGCATTCATCCGAGAGTTCTGAAAGAACTCAAATGTGAACTTGTGGATCTCCTGACAAAAATATGTAATCTTTCTTTAAAATCTGCCTCCATTCCTGAGGACTGGAAGGTAGCTAATGTCACTCCCATCTTTAAAAGGGCTCCAGGGGAGACCCAGGAAATTACAGGCCAGTCAGTCTGACATCGATACCGGGTAAGTTGGTGGAAACTGTTATTAAGGAAAGAATTAGTAGGCACATTGATGAACAAAAACTATTGAGGCAGACTCAGCATGGGTTCTGTAAGGGAAGATCTTGTCTCACTAACCTGTTAGTGTTTTTTGAGGGAGTGAACAAACATGTGGACAAGGGGGACCCAATAGATATTATTTACCTTGACTTCCGGAAAGCTTTTGATACAGTTCCTCATCAAAGGCTCCTAAGTAAGCTCAATAGTCATGGGATAAAAGGACAAGTCCTCTTGTGGATCAAAAATTGGCTTATAAATAGGAAACAGAGAGTGAGTATAAATGGGAAACGTTCTCAGTGGAGGGTGGTAAGCAGTGGGGTACCACAGGGATCAGTACTCGGTCCCATGCTTTTTAACTTGTTTATTAACGATTTGGAATTGGGAGTAAGCAGTGATGTGGCTAAATTTGCAGATGACACAAAGTTGTTCAGGGTGGTGAAAACCAGGGAGGATTGTGAGGCACTCCAAAGGGATCTGTTGAGGATGGGTGAGTGGGCGTCAACGTGGCAAATGGGGTTCAATGTGGCCAAGTGCAAAGTGATGCACATTGGAGCCAAAAATCCTAAATATAAATACACGTTGATGGGGTCTGATCTGGCAGAGACGGACCAAGAGAGAGATCTTGGAGTCGTAGTGGATAACTCGCTGAAAATGTCTACACAATGTGTAGCTGCAATAAAGAAGGCCAACGCTATGCTGGGGATTATTAGGAAGGGAATTGATAACAAATCAGCCAGTATCATCATGCCCCTGTATAAATCATTGGTGCGACCTCATTTGGAATACTGTGTACAGTTCTGGTCACCACATCTCAAAAAGGATATTATAGCATTGGAAAAAGTGCAGAGAAGGGCAACTAGAATGATAAAAGGGTTTGAACACCTTCCCTATGAAGAAAGGTTAAAATGCTTGGGGCTCTTTAGCTTGGAGAAACGACGGCTGAGAGGTGACATGATCGAGGTTTATAAGATTATGAATGGGATTGAGCAGGTTGAGAAAGAAGTACTTTTCTCCCTTTCTCACAATACAAGAACTCGTGGGCACTCTATGAAATTGCTGAGCAGTCGGGTTAGAACAGATAAAAGGAAATCCTTCTTCACCCAAAGAGTGATTAACATATGGAATTCACTGCCACAGGAGGTCGTGGCAGCTGCAAGCATGGACAGTTTCAAGAGGAAATTAGATAAACATATGGAGCAGAAGTCCACCAGTGGCTATTAGCCACAGGGTATAGATGGGAACTCTCAGTCTGGGGCAGGTGATGCACTCTATTCTTGGTGCTGGAGGGGGCAGCAGTGGGAGGGCTTCTGGTGCCCTGGCCCCACTGCTGGACCTCCTGATGGCACCTGGTATATTTTGGCCGCTGTGTGACAGAGTGTTGGACTAGATGGGCCATTGGCCTGATTCAACATTGGCTTCTCTTATGTTCTTATGTTCTTACCCCCAGTTGTCCTTGGTGGTGCCCCATCCAAATACTAACTGGCCAGCCCCACTGAGTTCCCAGGCTCTCACAAGCCTGGGCTGTGCTGGGCTATTCAGACTACTACAGCGATAAAAGGTGAGGGTTTTAATCTTTCATCCCATATACTGGAGCAGTAATACAAATAGGGCCCGTGTAGCAGCTTTACATCTGGGCCTGCTAAGCTGCCATTCCTTCAAGAAGCTCCTGCGGTTAAACCCAATTTTATTTTCCTACAAATCTCCAGTAGATGAGGCAGACTAGCCCACGTGCACTCAGCAAGGCCAACGACTCAGTTCTCCCCAGTCCAAGTCCAGCCTTGAACCCAGGACCCACTTGCAAAACAACTTTGTTACTTTTCCCCCCTTCCAGTGCAAGAATCTTACATTGGGTAGCCCTGAACAACTAATTCTTGTGTTCGGTATTTATTAATATATAGCATTGTTGGGCAGATATGCCCTGAGCCACCTCTTCCCTGCTCATTTTATCCCACCTCCTCCCCCTTGGCCTCCTCTTCTTCCTCTTCCTCCCCTTGGCCTCCTCTTCTTCCTCTTCCTCCCCCTTGGCCTCCTCTTCTTCCTCTTCCTTCTCTTGGCAATGACATCTGTACTGCAGGAGTGCAAACGGGTGCCTCTTGAAGGATTTATGATTCTTTCAGTAGATGGGCAGAGCATCTTGGTACCTGCTATGCTGGCTTTCAGGCTCTGCTAGCGGCTGTTCCTTGGGTGGGTGCCACTCCAGGGCCTGTTGAATGCTCAATGGGAGCAGCAATGACCCTCTTCGAAGAAGCCAGAGCAGCCTATGCAAGAAAATCCAGAGGGAAGAAAAAACAAATGAATACCACTTGGAGATGAATACAAGCTCATTGCCCTGGACAACTTTAATAACGAAAATAATAAGTAGTACAGGCCTGTAGTGTATGAAAATGTCAACAACATGGGTGTGTGTGTGGGGGGGGGTGTAGGGGGTGCATCATAGAAGAAGAGGAGACTGGATTTATACCCCGCCCATCACTACCCGAAGGAGTCTCAGAATGGCTTACAATCCCCTTCCTTTCCCCTCCCCACAACCTGTGAGGTAGGTGGAGCTGAGAGAACTCTCTTGAGAGAACTGCCCTTGAGAGAACAACTCTGAAAGAACTTATGACTGACCCAAGGTCACACCAGCAGTTGCACGTGGAGGAGTGGAGAATCAAACCTGGTGGTTGGGGGCTTGCCTCAGACCATAAAGGGCATAGAGAAGCAGCACTTTGAATTGGGTCTGGAAACAATTCGGTCACCTGTGGAAGCTGTTGAAACTCTGGCATTACACATTATGAAGAACTAGCCACAGTTAAGAGGCTTGTGACTGCATTTTGTACCAATTTCAGTCCATGGCTCTTTGTTACACATTCTTCTGTGCTTCTATTTCTACAGGTGATTCTGCATCTAGCATTTGCTCCACATGCAGCTCAAAACCACATTTGAATACCTCAGGGCAATACCATACTGACTGCAAAGTCACCCCTGAACGGCCACAGAACGGCCATAAATCTATGCAGAAGGTGCCATAAAATCCGATGATCAAAGAAAGCAAAAGTGGCATGGACTGTGGAGGCTACCATAAAATCCGATGATCAAAGAAAGTGAAAGCAGCATGCAGTGCAGAGGGGAATTTCTGTTCCAACATGGGTTTCATAAAACCACAGAGGGAAAAGCCAATGCAAAATCGCCCTATATGTCAGATGTGTGCAATCACCACAGTTAGGGAAAGGCACTTTGCATGTGCTTAGGGAGACTTGCATCTGGCTTAGTTTGCATATTCCAGACTTGGGCTCAGAAGTGAGTTCAAATTAAGTCCAAACTGAATGTAAAAATCTGCTCCCCCATGCATGCACTCATTTCCTTCCCTCTGGGTATCTGTGAGAAATGGCTGGGGAAACCAGAGATAGAAATTTTAGGTAAGCCGCCCTGAGCCTGCCTTGGCAGGGAAGGTGGGGTACAAATCAAATAAATAAATAAAACAGGACAATTTGGAAATGTTTCTTGTGCACAACTTCCAGGGAGTATTTTGAAAAATGTCTTACATCAACATGGTGCTACTGAGAACCAACTGCTCAACACACATGGCATTTGATACTCCTGACCTTGACTGTCTGTGCCTGGATCCGAGCCTGTGCATGCTGGCACCAGACTCCCAATAGCAATTGAGCCGAAAACAGTATTGCTACCGTATTAGAGGCCCTCGTTGCTTCACCAAGTTGCATGTCATCCTTGAAAGAAAAACAGCCACTCATCCCTGAGCTCCAGCATCCAATCACTTTTCAGAGGGAGAGGATAGAATACGGGAAGGAAGCCCAGAAGCAGTCTTCATTCAGGTCTGCCACAGGGAGGGTGCAGTGATAGTCTGGGTCTGCCTCTGCAAGAGAGCAAATCAAAGGGCTGCTCTGCCTGGTAGCATGGCAGAGTGGTTTCGCTCTTCCTCTGGTTAGTGACCAGCAGACCTCATTGCATTTAGTCTGACTCTTGGGAAAGGGCAGGCTGGTGTAGATGGAATCCTGTGTTTGTGGATAGTAGTCAGCAGGGCTATTTTTGGGCAGGAACGCACAGGAACGGAGTTCCGGCTGGCTCCCAAGTTGGCCACGCCCAGCAGGAACTCATTAGCTTAATAGGCCACACCCAACAGCAGAAACTCATTAGGATTGGCTACATTAGGGGTGTGTGGCCTAACATGCAAAGGAGTTCCTGCTTAAAGAAAAGCCCTGGGTTTTGACAACAAACAAGGGAAACAGAATAAGAAGCAAAAGGTGGGTGTGGCTGGATGACCACACTTCTGATAACATGGGGTGTTACCTAATATGCTAATGAGCTATGCTGTCGAGGGTGTGGCCTAATATTAGTTCCTGCTGGGCTTTTCCTACAAAAATAGCCCTGGTAGTCAGTGAAAAACGTTTGTACCTGCAAATATTAAAGAGAATTCAGACTACACTCAGAAAGCCATCACTAACTCAAATTTATGTGCCTCAACCAGGTTTCTCCTCAGACTGCCTGGAGACTTGTGCTGCTGATCTGTTCTTTAAACACAACCTGTAAATAAATAAATCTTTGTTATTTACATACAACTCCTGCCTCAGTGATCTCCGGGGTCTTCTGGCTCACCACAAAACTGTAAGGGGAGAAATCAATAGGGAACTTTTGGGAACACATCACCAGTATTCATAAGAGCATAGGAACATAAGAGAAGCCAATGTTGGATTGGGCCGGTGGCTCATCTGGTCTGGCACTTTGTCACACAGTGGCCAAAAACACCAGGTGCCATCAGGAGGTCCAGAAGAGGGTGAAGAGACACTATTAGAAACAAGATTATTAGAAACAAGATTATTATTAGAGTCAGCTGTTAGGAGATGACACACAAAAGAAAAGGGTGAACTCTGTCATAAAAAAGGTTAATTGACAGACTAAAAGCAGAAGGCAGGATATTATAGATAAAAAAGATAGATATTTAAAAGGCCAGACTCTAATAAAAGCGGGAAAAGATGCTATAACTTAAGAAATTATACATCTACCATGTCACAAGAAGAAAAGAAAAGGAGATAGCATCTTGGTCGCTTGGCAACAGAAAAGCATCTGGCTTTTACTGCAATATATATAATCATATTTGGCAAAGAACATATGTACATCTACGGAATGAGTATAACAAGAAAATGGGGAGAGGGAAGGGTGTGATTTAATTAAAACAAACAAAGGCAGGATAACCTAAGGTGGTACGAATTAGATTGTAAGTCTGGTGACAGACAGGGATTTTTCACTGACCAGAATAGGACATTAAGGCTTGAATATGCTAATGATGCTACTGTATAAAAACTGTATGTAACCACAGAATCTTGGAATTCCTTGTCTGGGTCTTTTAACTCAGATTTGAGACTCCCTGCTGCACAGCAGATTAAAGTTTATTATTATTTTTGAAAACATCTCCATTTTGACTTTGCCTGATTTCTTTGTGGGACACAGGTTTTGTCCCTAACAAAACTTCTCTCACATCAGCAAACCCAAAGCCTTTACACTTGCTACCCTAAGGACATCTTGTAACTGAGGGGGAAGTTCACGTCCCCAAAATAATAAGATGCTTTGTGAATTCCCTCCTTTGTTAGAAAGGGCCTGTCACACAATCCTATTTTTAAAAAAATTCCAAAAGGTGGATTTATTGATAATGTCATAACACAGCATTCCAAAGCACTCCCACATGGGCCAAACCATCCAAATAAACTTCATAATCTTTCAGATTTAGTGACATTTACAACATCTCACACCACACCTCAAGGTGGCAACAGGGTCCAGTTCGTTAGGGCATAAACCAAAGCTGACCACTCTTTTGAGGTCACTTGAACTTTTACTTGGCTCTTGGGATGTTTGTGAACTGGGCACTACTGATATATGCTTGAATAATGCCCCCGCATCAGCTCTTGCCAATGCAAACCCTCATGAATTGGAACTTCTTGTTCATTGTTTAAAAGTATCTTGAAATAACATGGCATGCTTAATGTAATTTGCCCTCGCATGAGCTGCAGTTAACAGCTTCAGTTGTCCTTGATTTTTTTAATAGTGCTTCATATACCATGTGATTTATAATCCCTTATCTTGTGGGCCTTAGCTGTTACCTTGTGAGGGAGATCATGTAAGGCCTGGGGACAGAAGAGGCAGTGTATGGTTGGCAATAATGACCATCCTGCAACAGATGCCAAGATAAGGATAGGCAGAGCATCTACACATGGAGCAGAATGAGGGAGAGTAGACTGCAGGAGTTCATGCTGTTGGTAGGGATCAACATTCTTGAACACCTTCCCAAAGAAACAAACAGCCCTCCCTGCAAGTGAGTATCTGTCACAAGAGGGGTAAATATCTTGGCCCTTAATGTGCTAGCTTTCTGCTTGCAGAGCAGTGGAGGAGGGGAGTCATGGGGACATGTCTACCAGCTAGGTAAGATCTGGGCTGAGCATCTGTTTCCCTTCCCTTTACGGGTATTTAAACATAGGTGTGGCCAGAGTCTTGACACTTCGGTGGTAGCAGGTGATGTGACAGACCCCCTACCTTGAATGGACCAGCCCAGTGGAGCTACAAGGAGCCCAGGATGTTAGAGTAGTACCATATATTTTTGTTGTTTGTTTATTTGTCTACATTATATTTTTGTCCTTTGGGAGAAAAGTCCCCATTGGGGAGAAAAGCAGGATAGAGATGCTTAAATAAACAAATAATAAACGAAACAGTCCATTTCAATGTAGACCTTTGACAAAATGTGGTTCTCACCTGCAGTCTGAAGGGGATATAGTCCAGTCTTTCTACGCATTTCCACCTCACTCTGCAAGTGCAGACCAGGCCTCAGGCTTCTTAAGTTAGTAAGTAAATAAAAGAAGAGGAGATCAGGGCCCTGCGGGATCTTTTACAGTTCCACAGGGCCTGCAAGACGGAGCTCTTCCACCAGGTATTCAATTAGGAGCTGCTACCCCACTACCACCAACATATGTGGCTATGGATTGGCCCCAGCCTGGAGAAAGCGCCACACTATCGCACAGTGCTGAAGATCACGGAAGCAGCAATATCGGTTGTACGTTATACAATATGCCATCTGAACTACCCAAAGACGACCATCCGCACTAGCACTTTGCTTATTGGACTGTTTTAAATGTTTTGGAATGTTTTAATTTTTGTATGGTTTTATGCAGGGGTCTTTTCGTAGAAAAACAGCTGCAGGAGCTCATTAGCATATGGTATGCTAATGAGCTATTAGGCTATTATCATATGCCACGCCCCCTGACATCACCGGAAGAGATGTCAGAAGGGGAAGCAAAAGTGGGGGGCATCTTCAAAAGCCTCCCCTTCCCTTCCCCAGCTGGTCTGGGTGGGGGAGCTAAGAGAGAAGGGGTTTAAAGTTTAAACTCCTTCTCATGAGAGTTGGGCCACAGAAGGAGGAAAGAGGGAAAGAAAGAGAAGGAAAGGGGAGGGAAACAGGGAAAGGAGGAAAAAGAGAAGAGAAGAATGTGGGAAAGAAAGAAAGAGAGTAGAGAAGAAGGAGGGAAAGAGGAAAAAGAGAGAAGGAAAAGAGGGAATGAAAGAAATTCGGCGGCAATTCAGCCCCATTATATCCTATGGGCCATTGAAGTCAATGGTGAAAACATAGGGTATATTCTGGGGGCTGGAGGGGAGGGGTTTGAGGCTCCAAACTCACAGGGTAGCCGATGGAGCCTCTCCCCAAGATACCCAGCAAGTTTCAAGAACATTGGACCAGGGGTCCAATTCCATGGGCCCTCAAACAGGTTGCCCCTATTCCCTCCATTGTTCTCTATGGTGGGAAAAAACTTACTTTTTTCCCACCATAGAAAACAATGGAGGGAATAGGGGCAACCTGTTTGGGGGCCCATGGAATTGGACCCCTGGTCCAATGTTCTTGAAACTTGGTAGGTATCTTGGAGAGAGGCTCCATCGGCTACCCTGTGAGTTTGGAGCCTCTCCCTCAAACCCTCCCCTCCAGCCCCCAGAATATACCCTATGTTTTCACCATTGACTTCAATGACCCATAGGATATAATGGGGCTGAAATTGACATTCGGCTGCCTGAAAGACTCTCCGGGACGCCGGCTGGGGGCGGGGCTTGGCTCCTGAGCTCCCGGAGCTGCGCTCCGGTGCGCTCCCCCCCAAAAAGACCCCTGGTTTTATGGTACTGGGTACCAATTTTTAAGCCACCCTGAGCCCGCTTGCGGGGAGGGCAGGGTATAAATAGGGGGGGGGACACCCTATTTTTCCCCCTGCTTAAAATGCGCATTCCCTTAAAGCTGCTTTTGGCCTGGTTGGGGAAAATCTACCGACACACATGTGTTTAATTCAACCAGGGCTAAAAGTACTAGGGTGGGGGGAGAGCTCATTTTCAGTATGGTAATGACTAAGGGAAGGGTGGGGGGGATTAAAGCCCCTTTAATGCATTCTGTAAAAAAAGGAAGAAAATGTTGGATGCCATTATCAACAAACTACACTTTTTTAGTAGCTGATGTGACAAACCGCACTACCTGGAAAGCCGCTACCAAACAAAGCAGATGATGCTGACCTCCAGGGCTATTTTTGGGCAGGAATGCACAGGAATGAAGTTCCGGCTGGCTCCCGAGTTGGCCACAACCAGCATAAACTCATTAGCATAATAGGCCACACCCAGCAGCAGAAACTCATTAGGACTGGCTACATTAGGGGTGTTTGGCCTCACATGCAAAGGAGTCCCTGCTACCAAAAAAGACCAGGGTTTTGACAACAAACAAGGTAAACAGAATAAGAAGCAAAAGGTGGGTGTGGCTGGATGACCATACTTCTGGTAACATGGCGGTATGGCCTAATATGCTAATGAGCTGTGCTGTCAGGGGTGTGGCCTATTATGCTAATGAGTTCCTGCTGGGCTTTTTCTACAAAAAAGCCCTGCTGACCTCAATGGACTGATAGTCTGATTCACTGTAAGGCAGCTTCAAATGTTGCACACATGAAGCTACCTTGTGTTGAATCACATCATTGGTCCATCAAAGTCAGTATTGTCCACACAGACTGGCAGTAGCTCTGACACAGGGTAGCAGGCAGAGGCCTTTCACGTGGCGTACTATCAGATCCTTTTAACTGGAGATGCCAGGGACTGAACTTGGGACATTCTGTATGCCAAGCAGAGGCTCTACCACTGAACCACAGCCTCTCAATTATCAGTATATTATAAATTATGTAACCTTTCAATTTTTAAGAAGTTGGTATCATTGATCTTGCAGATATTGGATCTCAGCAATGGCCCTGCCAGGGCAGGGCTTTGCAAACAGATTGTGAGAGGGAGGGCAGTAAGGGATTGACTCTTGTGGCACTTTCTTATATGCCCAGGGTAATGTCAATCACCACTTTGGGGTCAAGAAGGAATTTTTCTCCGGGCCAGATTGGCAAAGGGATCGAAAAGGAATTTTCCTCCGGGCCAGATTGGCAAAGGGATCCTGGAGCTTTTTGCCTTCCTCTGGGCACAGAGGAAGGGTGACTGGGGGAGGTAGCTGTGAATTTACTGCATTGAGCAGGACGCGATGGCCCTTGGGATCCCTTCCAGCTTTATGTTTCTATGTAGAAGGTCCCACATTCAGTCACTAGGGTTGCCAGACCCCCAGTTGGGGTGGGGGGTTTCCCCCAATTTTGGAGGCTCCAATCTGCAGCTGGCCAGCTGGCTGGGGGAGAAGCCCCACTCTTGAACAGTCCCCTCCCGCATCAATGTTGTTGACACAATGACATCACCTGGAAGTGACATCATCATACCAGGCACAGCACATGTTGAAGCTCTAGCATTTTGGCCAAAACTCTATGGTTACCATAGAGGTTTTGGCCAAAATGCTAGTGTGTCAATGCGTGACATACCAGGAATACTGATGTCACTTTCGGGTGATACCATCACAGTGCATGCGGAAGAAGATCCCAGGATGAACCTGGGAACCCCCTGCTAAAAGCCAGGAAAGACCTGGCAACCCTATCAGTCACTGCCATCTTTAGTTTAAGGGGTCATGCGATACACTGGAGAGAGGCTACTAGTCTGACGCATGAGGCAGCTTCATGTGTTCCATTAATGTACAGATCTGCCTTTAGGCGGGTGCTAGAGTAATGCTAGCAGCTTCTCCTTGTGACTGCTGTCAACAAGAAGGACCATACAGGGAAATTTGGGGGAAACTGCTAAGGGCAAACCAGAGAGCTCCCAACATGCCAAGCTGAAAGTAATCTGGGACATATGAGAGGTATTTAAAGAGGAGGGTGCATAAAAGATTGTCTTCAAAGTCACTAGTGCATTCTGGATGGCCAGATCTGACTTCCTGTCTGAGGGCACTGCCACCTGGGCATATTTTGCTGGAGGCAGGAT
This sequence comes from Gekko gecko, assembly GCA_029375565.1. NCBI lineage: Eukaryota > Metazoa > Chordata > Lepidosauria > Squamata > Gekkonidae > Gekko > Gekko gecko. The sequence continues at coordinate 26,658,479 of JAPDNY010000001.1, forward strand.
TCGCCCAGAAGATGGGTGGAGTCACCAGGGGGGCGGGACTCCCTGGGACCTATATCAGCGGGGGTTCTACTTCCAACTGGGCAATCTCGGAGTCCCTTTCCCTGCCACCATGCTGGGTTCCCGGGTGTGCTGGCAGCTGCTCCTTGGGTGGGCTCTGCTACTGGGCCAGCCGGTCTTCGGAGACTCAGGGTCGAATTCCTCAAAAGAGCACTCTTTACAAGAGCTAGAGAATCCAGCGCCGGTGTCAGAAGAGCCAGACAATTCAGTGGCAGAAGGGCCAGAGAAGCCGCTGCCAGAATCGGAAGAACCAGAAGACCAGTTGCCAGAACTGGATGAGCCAGAACAGCAGGTGCCAGTGCAGGAAGAGCCGGAGGAGAAGAAGCCCCTGTCAGATGAAGAACTGGAGGAAATGGAGAAAGAAGAGAGAGAATGGTTAAAGCGTGAGAAGGAGAAACCCTGCGGTTCCTGGTTAGATTATCTCCAGGCCATTGCCCTGGGCCACTATAACAAGCAACAGAAGGAATACTACAAGCCAGATGGGCGTGCAACTCTAAGAACCAAGGTAAGGGAAGCAGGTGCTGCGTGCGCCCTGGGTGGGGGGATGTATCCTGTTTAGGAAGTTTGTTGCATTCCCTGGCCCATCTCAGCTTGCCCGTCACAGCACCGTGTCTCTGTTCACCTTGATCCTTGAAAAGGAAGAAAGAGCCAGTCAGTAAGGTTTGTGTTTAGCTGATGCATATCATTCTGAAACTTCTCCTGCCTCCAGATTCCCACAAAGTCTTTAAAAAAAAAAGAGAGGGGGTCTAGTCCTCATGACAGCCAGCAAAAACTTGGTGGAAGTGTTGTTATGCCAAGATAGTGCCAATATGATTTCCAAGGAGGGCAGGCATCATAGGTTCAGCTCAGGCCACTATCCCCCAGTTTCCCTCTATGCATCTCCTAACCACCCACCAGTGTTCCCTCTAAGCTGAGTTAGTATGAGCTAGCTTACAGTTTTCTAGCCTCCGGCTCACACATTTTTGTCTTAGCTCAGGAAGGGTGGATCCAGAGCAAAGTAATTTATGCAGTAGCCAAATTGCTCGCTCACAACTTCAATGCCAGCAGCTCACAAAGTGGATTTTTTGCTCACAAGACTCCACAGCTTAGAGGGAGCATTGCCACCCACCCCATTTCTTTATGTCCCCATTACCTTTATTCATTCATTCATTCATTCATTCATTCATTCATTCATTCATTCATTCCATTAGACTTACATCCCACCCTCCCCACATTGTAGGCTCAGGGCACATAGATCCACACTTAGTGATAGCTACGTGCTCCTCTGCCGGCTGAAACCTCAATTACTTTTTTAAAGGACATCTGTCCTAGGCTATATCATTTAAGGCTTTGGTTTTCTGATGGCAGAATTCTGGGGATCAGAGAACTCTTGCTTCCCCTTCCACATGGAAGAAGGAATCTCAAAAAGCCAAGAGTCTCCTAGTAGGAGGGAGAGGGCAGGGTGGCCATTAGAGTAACGGCAGTCTTTGACTTCTAAAAGGGAAAAGATTGGAGGTGAAACTTTGGAAACTGCTCACTGGATATAGCTTCTTAGTGGTGAGGGAAAGGCACTCTGCACATGCTTAGAAAAATGTGCATGTTCCAAGGCCTGAGCCCAGACACTGCGAGTAAGCCCTGGAGCTTAGATTAAGGCCAGGCTAATTGCAAAATCTGCTCCCCACACACACACACCACTCTATCTCCAGGGCACAAATGGCTGGGGCAACCAGCCCAGGCTGGAAATCTCTCTTGTTCTTCGTTTCTAGAAAGCCATTGGGACAACGATATCTCTCAAGGTGGTGCTGATGAGAACCAACTGCACAAAGGACCAGCTGCCAGAAGATATGCGTCGTGGCAGATCTCCGTTCTTCATGCATCATTATTACGATCAATTTCCGAAAAACTGTGAGTCACTGAAGGGTTCTGAAAAGGTGAGAGGCTCCCAGCTTTCTTTTAAACAGACAGTAGATGTCTTTGTCAGCCCACAGAGCAGCCAAGAGCACTTTGATGTCGAACTGCATACCTGCATAGAGAGTCAGTTTGTGTAGTGGTTAGGAGTGCAGACTCTAATCTGGGAGAACTGGGTTTGATTCCCCACTCCCCCACATGCAGCTGCTGGATGACCTTGGGCAAGCCATAGTTCTGTCAGAGCTGTTCTTGAAAAGAGCAGTTCTCTCAGAGGTCTCTCAGCCCCACCTACCTCACAGGGTGTCTGTTGTGGGGAGGGGGAGGGAAAGGAGTTTGTAAGCTGCTCAGAGGGTGATCTAGCATTCGCTCCACATTTTCTCAACACTGAGGAAAAGCTGCAGCTCAAAACCACATTCAAATACCTCAGGGCAATGCCATGCTGACTGTAAAGCCACCCCTGAATGGCCATAAATCTATGCAGAAGGTACCATAAAACCCAACAATCAAAGAAAGCGAAGGCGGCATGCAATGTAGAGGGTACCATAAAATCCGATGATCAAAGAAAGTGAAAGCAGCATGCAATGCAGAGGGGGATTTCTGTTCCAAGATGGCCTTCATAAAACAACATGGGGAAAAGCCAATGCAGAATCGCCCTGAGACTCCTTTGGGTAGTGAAGGACGGGGAGAAACCCAATCTCTTCTCTCTCTTCTCTTCTTCTTCTTAAAACACACACGTGCACACATTCAAGCAGAGGTGAGCTTCATGGGATATAGGGTCATCTAATGCTATTTCAATATGCTCTTAAATGGAAATGCAGAAGACTGAACCAAGGTCCCTCGGCTTACAAAGCATGTACTTTTACTGCTGAATTAGATGGTGGTGGAAAGTGCCGTCAAGTTACAGCTGAATTATGTAGGGCTTTCAAGGCAGGAGACAGTCGGAGGTGGTTTGCCATTGCTGGGCTCTGCTTCACAACTCTGGACTTCCTTGGTGGTCTCCCATCCAAATACTAAGCAGGGCAGACCCCGCTTAGCTTCTGGGATCTGATGAGATCTAGCTAACCTGGGCCATTCATCAAAGCAATATAGTCTAGTTATTATATATCCACCCCAATAATGTAGGGGGAATATTGGCCAGGGGTGAAGTACATCTGATGCTCTGATTCCGATGCATTTTATTCCTTTTCTATTTATTAATAATTTAATCTATTTTGATTAGCAAACAAGTAGTGCAAAACTATAATTTTGTAAGAACCAGTCAAGTGCCGATACGAAGAAATACTGGCATGCTGAGACACTATAACAATGCTTATAAAGTGCTAGTGTGTTGTTTTATCGATGAACCCAGATCGTTAGATTATTTTAAATGGCAATACCACCCCCCAACTCCTGCCAACCTAGCAGTTCGAAAGCAAGAAATTGCAAGTAGATAAATAGGTACCACTTTGGTGGGAAGGTAACAGCGTTCCGTGCACCTTGGTGTTTAGTCATGCTGGCCACATGACCACGGAAACGTCTTCGGACAGCGCTGGCTCTTCAGCTTTGAAACGGAGATGAGCACCGCAACCCTAGAGTCGGATTCGACTGGCTTTTGAGCAAGGGAACCTTTACCTTTACTTTTTACCACCCCCCAAATGATACACTTAGATTTTAAGATACTTGTACAGTAATATGAATGCAAAAAAGCCACAACAACATAACAAACACATGTTTTAACTTGCAAACACTTATCAGAAAATTTACAAATAGATATACTAATTAATGCTGTTATTAGCATGTCTTACTAGAGATGGACATATATCGTTAGTTTGTCAATTCTTTCTCCAGGTAATGACTTAGCACCAACCAGCATTTCGTTCATATCATCTAATATTTCTAGCAGACCAGTTTACCATTTTCAGAACATCCCACATTTTTATCAACATTTTCATGTATTAGGCAGAGACCAGGTCTTCCAGTTGTGTCTTAATTCTATTCTTGCCAAAATAAAAATATTCAATAAGATATACGCTGCAGGGCTACATAATTTAACAATAAATAAACAAATATCAGGTTTCGAAAGGAAAAACTTCTTGACAGAGAGAGTGAGGGAAATGTGGAATTTGGTGCCAGAGGATGTGTGGTGATGGCCATAGATATGGATGGCTTTGAAAGGGGATTAGACTGATTTGTGGAGAAAAGATCTATCAGTGGCTACTAGCCATGGTGGCTAAAGGGAAGCTCCATCTCAGGGGCCTCAAGCCTCTTTGCCCTGTTGTTTGACCTGCAGAAGAACAGGTTGACGATTGTGTGAGACAGGATGCTGCACTGGATGGACCACTGCTCTGACCCAGCAGGGCTCTCCTTATGTTCTTATGTCGATGCCCTGTTTTCTGCTGCATTTCAATGTACTATTAAATGCTCTAGGTAAGCAGCACAGAAATGGGCTGCATATCTTTTTATCTTGCAGTTTTGGACTTTATGTTCCTTGCATACCGAATGGCAGGAAAGTGGGACAAAAGTATTTTATATAAACAAGACCCATTTTTTTTACATAATGTGTAAACCTTATCATCCCGGTGTGTGCACCAGAAGAACACAAGGAATGATCAGGAGTCCCCCCACCGGCAGTCAGGCAGGACCTGGCAACCCTAGACTCAGATGGAACAAACTGAATCCCCACTTGGGCTGTGAAGCTCAGCTGCTCTACCTCAAAGGGTTATCGTGAGGGAGGGAAGATGGAGTGCCCCTTCGTGCCCCTCCCTGTATTCCTTAGAGGAGCAGAGCTATAGAGGTGATGCTGATATTGGGCCTTGAGACACAGGGTTAGATCTGACAATCCACTTGCGCAAAGGTTAAGAATCTAACTTGTTTTCCCCATCCCACAGTAGCCATTTCAGACCTCAGGAAAGTGTATTTCCTGGAGCCAGGGGACCCATGTGGGAGGAGGAGGAGGAGGAGGAGGAGGAGGAGGAGGAGGAGGAGGAGGAGGAGGAGGAGGAGGAGGAGGAGGAAGAAGAAGAAGAAGAAGAAGAAGAAGAAGAAGAGAAGAGATTGGATTTATACCCCATCCTTCCCTCAGAGTCTAAGAGCGGCTTACAAACTCCTTTCCCTTCCCCTCCTCACAACAGACACCCTGTGAGGTAGGTGGGGCTGAGAGAACTCTTTCCAGAACTGCCCTTTCAAGGGCAGCTCTTGTCAGAACTATGGCTTGCCCAAGGACACACCAGCAGGTGCAAGTGGAGGAGTGGGGAATCAAACCCAGTTCTCCCAGATTAGAGTCCGCACACTTAACCTCTACACCAAACTGGCTCTCATCAAACTGGACTGTTGTTATGGGCATTCTTTAACAGGCATTCTTTAGTTGGTGGTGTGCACACTTAGTAACTGGAGCCGGCATGGTATAGTAGTTAAGAGTGGGCGCCACTAATCTGGAGAACGGGATTCGATTCCCCACTCCTCCACATGAAGCCTGCTGGGTGATCTTGGGCCAGTCATACTTTTCTTAGAACTCTCTCAGCCCCACCCACCTCACAAGGTGCCTGTTGTGGGGAGGGGAAGGGAAAGGCACTTATAAGCCACTTTGACACTCCTTAGGTTTGCCAACCTCCAGGTGGTGGCTGGAGATACCCTGGGATTACAACTGATTACAACTCAGCCCTCCTGAGCCTGCCTTGGCTGGATATAAATCGAATTAAATAAATAAATAAATAAATAAATGACTGATCTCCAGGCAACAGAGACCAGAGGCTGCTTTGGAAGGTGGGCTCTATGACATCATATCCTATTGAAGTCCCTCCCCTTCCCAAATGTCACCTTCCTCAGCCTCCCCTTCCCCCAAATCTCCAGGTATTTCCCAACCCAGAGCTGGCAACCCTACTTAAGGTAGAGAAAAGCAGGATATAAAAGCGTACTCTTCCTCTTCTTAAACATGCAAATCTGTTTTAGAGATTTGACTTCTGCTAGACACGGGTGGGTTAGGCACCCCTTGCCGCTAGAAAACTGCTAGAAAATCTGGCGCTACTCTAATCTTTCGAGCCAGGATGCTATGTGTTGTTATGCATTGCTAGTTTTGAGCCCAGTAGGACCTTAGAGACCAAAAAGATTTTTTGGGGGTATGAGCTTTTGAAGAAGAAGAAGAGAAGAGTTTGGATTTATACCCCGCCCTTCACAGCCCAAAGGTGTCTCAGAGCAGCTTACAAACTCCTTTCCCTTCCCCTCCCCACAACAGACACCCTGTGAGGTAGGCAGGGCTGAGAGAGCTCTGACAGAAACTGTTCTTTTTCAGGAACAGCTGCACCAGAGCTTGTGACCAACCCAAGGTCACATCAGCAGGTGCAAGTGGAGGAGTGGGGAATCAAACCCGGTTCTCCCAGATAAGAGTCCACACACTTAACCACTACACCAAACTGGCTCTCAAAGTGTCAAAGCTCCCTTCCACAGATACAAGTAGGAATGAGTGTCAAAGCTCCCTTCCACAGATACAAGTAGGAATGGAAACCCCCTGAGTCCTTCTATCTCAGTCTGAAGGTGGAAGGGTGTTGCAAAGAAAGGAGTCCGGATGCAGCGGGTGCCACGCAAAATGTAAACAGCTTGATTAAAGCCTTTCTCCCCTGCTTGAATAATTTCTCCTCAGGTTGATTACATTTTGCATTGTACCTCTGCATCCCTGACTCCTTTCTTTGCAACAGTCCTCCCACCTTCTGACTGGGATATAAGGACTCAGGGGTCTCCATTCCTACTTGTATCTGTGGAAGGGGGCTTTGACTCTCGGAAGCTCCGAACCCGAAAAATCTTGTCGGTCTCTAAGGTGCCACGGAAATGGAATCGACTTGTTCTGCTGCAGACCAGCGACACGGCTGAAACGATGTATCGCCATGGGCCCTTAAATAATGAAAGTTGTGGTTTTCTAGGACACCCCAATATCATTTGCTGTGTTTGCTCGATAAAGTTGCTGACTCTCTTCTGGGGCAGTCAGCACCCCTCTGAGAAAGATAGGCAGCTGGTCTTTAGCAAAGCCCAGCAGCCTCTCAGGATCCCCATCTCACCCCCTGTTTTTGTTCTTCCCTCTCCCCAACCCCTTTTTTTCCACATACAGGAATGCACCTTCACATTATTTGACAATCAAAGGAAAGGGCGTTTTCATATGACTGTCATCTCTGAGAAATGCAATCCGATGCATCTGTAGGAGGAGAGACCCCAAAGACCCCGCTTCACCTTCAGATCATAGCGGCCAGCGGTTGGGGGGGGGAAACATCTGCTCAGTTTGCCCTCTTCCTTCTACCGCTCTGACATATAATCTGTTAGATGCATCTCTGAAAACTGTCCCACTGAGAATTCCCCCCTTCCTCCTCCCAGAATCTATTTCTTACCCATCCCGTTTCTCGAGTCACATCTTTTTGCTTTGAAATAGAAAAAATAAAATTAACTTGCTCAAGCATCATCATCATCATCACCTTCATTGTTGTTGTTGTTGTTATTGTTATTATTGAAGAAAGACAGGCAAAGTGAAAACAACAAGTGTGTACAACTTTGCATGAAAAGACGAGAGAGAAAACGATGAGAGAGGAAGAAAAAAACAAGAATCGGATCACAGAAAAAGAGTTATCGTTACCACCACCGTCTTTCCAAAATACAATCAAAAGCTCTCTGGAAGTACTAAACTTTGCTGTCTGTAGCCTTATCCTCAAAATGTCACTTAATTTGGAAGGGTTTTGCTGCTGCCCTCTGAAAAGTGCAGTCCTAGGCAGTTCCTCTAGCCTAAATCCACTGATTTCATTGGGTTTAGACTGGAATAATTCTGCATAGGATCGCATTGTTAGTTTCTTCCCTTCCTTTATAATAATCTGCTTTCACTGTGAAGTAAAGAATAGTGGTATAGTCAATAAACTAAAATCAGGTTTTTTTCACAACCAGCATTTTTGCTGCTGTTGGTACAGCTGATACCAAAGAACACAGCAGACTTGGTTCATATTTTTAAAGAATTAAGAAGTAATATCTAGAAAAAACTGCCGTTTGAAGTTCTGGCGGGGAAATGGGTGATAACTGAGCATTTGGTCTGCTTTGCACGGGTCTTTTCGGGGGGAGCGCAGCTCCGGGAGCTCAGGAGCCAAGCCCCGCCCCCAGCCGGCGTCCCGGAGAGTCTTTCAGGCAGCCGAATGTCAATTTCAGCTCCATTATATCCTATGGGCCATTGAAGTCAATGGTGAAAACATAGGGTATATTCTAGGGGCTGGAGGGGAGGGTTTGAGGGAGAGGCTCGAAACTCACAGGATAGCTGATGGAGCCTCTCCCCAAGATAGCCCACCAAGTTTCAAGAACATTGGACCAGGGGTCCAATTCTATGGGCCCCTAAACAGGTTGCCCCTATTCCCTCCATTGTTCTCTATGGTGGGAAAAAAATAACTTTTTTTCCCACCATAGAGAACAATGGAGGAAATGGGGCAACCTGTTTGGGGGCCCATAGAATTTGACCCCTGGTCCAATGTTCTTGAAACTTGGTGGGTATCTTGGGGAGAGGCTCCATCAGCTATCCTGTGATCTTGGAGCCTCTCCCTCAAACCCCTTCCCCTCCAGCCCCCAGAATATACCCTATGTTTTCACCATTGACTTCAACGGCCCATAGGGTATAATGGGGCTGAATTGCCACTGAATTTCTTTCATTCCCTCCTTTCCTTCTTTCTTTTTCCTCTTTCCCTCATTCTTCTCTTCTCTTCTCTCTCTTCTCTTCTCTTCTCTTCTCTTCTCTTCTCTTCTCTCTCTTCTCTTCTCTCTCTCTCTTCTCTTCTCTTCTCTCTTCTCTCTTCTCTTTCTCTTTCTCTTTCTCTTTCTCTTTCTCTTTCTCTTTCTCTTTCTCTTTCTCTTTCTCTTCTCTTCTCTCTTTCTTTCGTTCCCACCTTCTTCTCTTCTCTTTTTCCTCCTTTCCCTGTTTCCCTCCTTCTTCCCTCTCTTTCTTTCTCTCTTTCCTTCCTTCTTTCCTTCTCTCTACTCTCTCTCTTTCCTTCCCTCTTTCCTCCTTCTGTGGCCCAACTCTCATGAGAAGGAGTTTAAACTTTAAACCCCTTCTCTCTTAGCTCCCCCACCCAGACCAGCTGGGGAAGGGAAGGGGAGGCTTTTGAAGATGCTTCCCCCCTTTGCTTCCCCTTCTGACATCACTTCCGGTGATGTCAGGAGGCGTGGCATATGCTAATAGCCTAATAGCTCATTAGCATACCATATGCTAATGAGCTCCTGCAGCTGTTCTTCTACGAAAAGACCCCTGCTGCTTTGTAATACAACACCATTTCCTGTAACTCTCTTTGTTAAACAGGGATAGTCAGTCTTTTCTGATTTCTGTCCTCAGAAAATCGCTGCCTCCATTTTGATCCCATTTTTGCATGGGTGTGTGCAGGGCTCTTTTTGTAGAGAAAGCCCAGCAGGAACTTATTATCGTAATAGGCCACACCCAACAGCAGAAACTTATTAGCATATTAGGGCACACCCCCATGTTACCAGAAGTGTGGTCATCCAGCCACACCCACCTTTTGCTTCTTATTCTGTTTACCTTGTTTGTTGTCAAAACGGTTATTTTTGTAGCAGGAACTCCTTTGCATGTTAGGCCACACAGCCCTAATGTAGCCAGTCCTAATGAGTTTCTGCTGTTGGGTGTGGCCTATTATGCTAATGAGTTCCTGCTGGGTGTAGCCAACTCAGGAGCCAGCCAGAACTCCATTCCTGTGCGTTCCTGCCCAAAAATAGCCCTGAGGGTGTGTGTGCAGTATACCATGCTAAAGTATTCATGTCAGCTGTCAATGCTGCAGTCTGGAAGGATTCATCCCCTCCCCAAACAAAACATCTGAGGAGGGAACTGTTTCTGAACGGGTACTCCCCTCACACACATAGAAGTGAGGCTTCCTGGGCTCTTCTACACCAAGGAGGCTGAGGCAAGCCAGGATTGTTTCATTGCTTTGGAGAAGAAAAGCTTTGCAAAGGAAGGAGCGGCCACACACAAAAATATGGCAGGTGCCATGGCATCCATGGGAACTACATTTGGAACCTCTGCTCTAGGACATGTCTGTGCAAATGCATGGACAGGAACACAAATGTGCCATGCAGTGTACAACCCGCCATTGTGCATCTTGCAGCTGCCAAGGAATATCTGTTCCAGAAAGTAACCATTTCCATATCTATTTCAACCAGTCTCGTTGGATAATTTAGCAGAGTTTAAAGTAATGATGCAGCACATGTGTGTAAATTAACTAGAAGAAAATTTACTGAGAAAATTAGGAAGGGTTACATGAGAGGATAAAACAAGAAAACAGTCTAGCTAGCTATATCTTTCTAGTTACTGTTTACTCCAAGATGGATTCTAGCACCTCTGATTTCTAAACAAAGGGAGGAAGAAGAAACCCCAAAATGCCTACATGCAGAATATCAGGTAAGATCACACAACTATGAATTGACCGATGACCAGGCTAAAGGTCACTTCATTATGCACAGGGCACCCCCTTCTAGCCCAGGAATTTCTACTGGATATCTCATAAATCCTAAGCTAACTAATTACCAGTTAGCACACAAACAAACAGGTTAACTCTTTCATGACATCAGGAAATGAATTTATAACTAGTCTGATAATATTTAGGCCAAGAGATCCTCTCCTTTCCTGTCAGGCTTTGAAGGAGTGACAGATCCCACGGCTAGCTGCAGTTTTCAGGGAGCTGTGGGGGACAAGATTCTACCACAGCCTCATCTTCAGCCTCTATGCATTGTTGCCCTACAAGGCACATGTAACGCCATCTTGGACTTACAATTTCATAAGCAAGAGAAACCTGGACTGAGTAAATGGTGTGTAATAGGGACTGTATTGCACGGTGACCCAAAGTGATGCCAATTGGAGACATATCCAGCAGAAGGAAGCCTTCCTGGGACAATGTGCCACGGTTCCTGAGGTTACCTGCCCCGCTTACCAGTTGTAAAATGGACCAGTTCCCTAGCTGCTTGAAGCTCTGAAAACCAGGCAGATGCGATGTAAAGGCAGGAGAACAAAGACTCAAACTCCATGTGGACTTTCTTCCTGCACATGTAGGCAACGTACTCCCCCTCTCCCAGAATGTCTCACCTCACTTAAAGATGCAGCCAGAAGACAATAGAGGACCATCCATACTAATGCCTCTAGCCGCATGAGTCATAATCCCATCAGATGTCACCTCCTTACTCAGAGTTACTAGAGATCAATATTGCCCACTCCTCTAGACCCTTCCCCTCCTTGAACCCAGCACCAATCAGTATGTTTTTGGGGACAGACTAGAAGGGGGTGTAACAAGGTGTGTGGCCAGCCTAGCCCACCCCACCAGGACCCTCATATAAAAGAAGATATGCACACATGTGTGCGCTCTCTAGCTCTTTCTCCTCTCTGTCCTATACCCATCCCATCCTCACAATTCTTGGATTGCATAGCCAGAGTTCCCATGTGTCACTGCAGGCCAGGACACGATCCTATTTCCCTAGTAGTCTCCCTATTTTTCTGAAGGATCGCTTCTTCATGCCATGGAACAGGTAATGTATCACCCACCAATGACTTCCTGCTAATGCGAATATGCTATCCATGTCTCTCTAATTTTCTTAGCTCTGTACAAGTGTATGTATGTGTGTGTATTGTTTGATTGTGAAGAATCTACAGTAAAAGGATCATTTTATACTGGAAACCAGTCTCCTTGTCTGTCTCTGATCCTTCTGAAGGAAGCGGGACCTCTGTATAAAAAGGTATTTGCTCCCTATTGCCTATTGCTATTTTATAATATCATAAATTCCCCAATAGAATTAATAATTCAGAGCAATCAGGCTAACAGCATGTACCCTTTGTACTCAAGCCAAGGGTTGAGATTACATGTCTAGGTTATCCTTTTTCCTAATGGTCTTAAGCTCCCACCCAGGAAACCTGGGACCTTGCTGAAATGTTTTAGTATGTGTTCCTCCCACACACACCCATACACCTTGGGAGGGGGCAAAACGCCATCAAGTTGCAGGAGATTTATGGCAAGCCCATAGGGTTTTCAAGGCAAGAGACAAACAGATAGTTTGCCATTGTCTGCCTCTGCATAGCAACTCTTGACCACCCTGGTGGTCTCCCATCCAAGTACTAACCAGGGTTGATGCTGCTTAGCTTCCAAGATATGATGAGATTGGGCTAGCATGAGTAATCCACTTTGATGGTACAAAACAAATACTGATAATTAAAATATGTATGTAAATGCTGTCAAGTTGCAACCAACTTATGTTGACCCCAACAAGGGGCTTTTAAGACAAGGGAGAAGCAGAGGTGGTTTGCCATTGCCTTCTTCTGCAGAGGCTTCCTTGGTGGTATCCTTTTCTATCTATGTAGCAACCCTGCTTGGCTTCCAAGATCAGATGAGATCAGGCTATACCATGCCACCTCCCCTCTAGTTAATTAAAACAGAAATGCCTAAAATATTCCCAACGTTCACAGTATCAAGACCCCACTCCAAAGTCTCATGATGCAGGGATGACCTCACAGTTCTTGTAGGATGTCAGACCCCTGTCCAGTTATACTCAACAACTCTCTCTTTGGCAGTGATAAGTTTATTGAGGTATATGCATGATCCAGAAAGTCACTGTGTCAGAACTAAAAACTTTTGGCAGGCACAAGCTTAATATAGTAAATTCGAAGAAAGCATAGGTCACATTCATACCACGCCTGGAGTTGCCATCCCAACCAAGCGAAAAATATATGTCTTGGTTATCTGCATTTGAGGCTGGCACAGAGAGCTTCTCAAGGACACCTTCCCTTAGGAAAGAAAAAAGGAGGGAAGGAGGATGACTTGGTAAGTTATGTCTTCTAAAAGTAAAGGTCTCCTTCTCTCACTCACTCACACACACCCCTCCTCTAAGGAATTCCCTCCCACCATAACAATGGCAACCAAAGCAAGTGAATCATAGCAAGGTTTGACATAGGACCGCTGCTGGTGCAGTACCCTAGTGTATTGTTGTTGTTCAGTCGCACAGTCGAGTCCGACTCTTCGTGACCCCATGGACCACAATGCTCCTTGTGAACTGCAGCATGGAAATGTCCTGCTGGAGAGTACAAGATGAACCTGCCTGGCAGTCGGTAGAGCTCCTCCTGCCTCTTCTCAGGACAGTCTGTTACCCAAATCAGTATACACGCATCAGGGCTGTAGTGTGGAAAGTTGTCTCCCTGTTTGCACAGAACAAGCATGTGTATTTGGGACATGTGTATACATGGGATCTTAGCCAAAGCTCAGATTCAGATCAACACTTGGAGAACAAGGGGGGAAAGGCTCTTGAACAAAGGGGCTTTTTATTTTGCAAACAAAAAAAGAGATAAAATTAGTCTATGCAATGACGGAACAATAGCGATGAAAATTACAGAATGGAAAAAGCAGTGCGGTAAATAACACATAAAAACCAAACCCTAGAAAACCTGAAAAGGGGATAAACTTCTAAAAGTGAGGGAGACATATCAGCCTGTTCCTGAAGAGAAGTGGGAGGGGAGGTGTCCTTCTGGGGAAGAGGTTGCCTCTGGAGCTGAAACTGATCAGGCAGGGGGAGCTAAAACTGACCAGGTGCGGGGAGGGAAGAACAGCGGCTGGTCTGTGGAGCAGAGAGTTGAGACTGGAGATGAGGGGCCAATGGGGTAGCCTGGGGTAACAGGTTAAGTTCAAAATCAGCTACAAAAATTGGAGCTGAAGGGGGAGCCCTTTAATACCTTTTTGCCTGGGGAGGGGAGTTGGCATGGGAATGGGGGGATAATAAAATGCAATATTTCGAAGATGAGCCAGCCTAAAAAGAAATTTGTCTTTATTGCGGAGGCTAGTCTTCCTTTTTTACATGGAGAGTGATTCAGGTAGGTAGCTGGGTTGGTCTGAAGCAACAGAACAAAATTCTGGCTGTGACACCCCACATGAGAGGGGGCCCATTAGAATGGTCCATCCACAGAGGTCCAGGAATCATACTGGATTCCAGAATGCTCTAAGGCAGTGATTCCCAATCTATGGGTCGAGGCCCAAAAGAGGGTCATCACAAAGCTGCTGAAATTGGGTCGTGGGCAAGCCCTCTCTAATGCTTCTGTATATACATGTTGATCACGTACAATGTATCCTGATGGTTACTAGATTGATGCTGTGGTCATACCGGCAAGGTAATCATGCTTTGTTCCCGCTTTAATTAAATCGGGAACATTTTTCTTCGGGTTGGGCTGACTAGATGCAGCTGGCCCCTCTCTTCACCACCCACTCGCCTGCTGCCATGCCAAGTTCCTCCAGGCGATCCTGCTGGCCACGGGGCAGGCTCGGGTGGCTGCTGCTCCTGCCACCGCTGTGGGGGATGGTGCCGCCGCCGCCGCCATTGCCCTATGAAAAAAGGCTCAGCCCCGCCGTCTCCGCCATCCTTTTTGCTGGCCACCATCCAGGCTGCTGGAGCCCCGCCTCTTGTTTCTGCCTCCTTTCTAGACTAAAAAGATCAGTTCCCCGGGGACAAAATGGATGTTCTGAAGGGTGGACTCTTTAAACAGAGAAATGAACATAAAATAACGTTTAATAATGGATTTATTAAGTGCATGTTTACTCAAGCCCTCAAACCGGAAGCGGTCAGACAGCCCTAATCGCAATCACTGTGAAAGATGGCTGTCCAGATGGGTGTGACCTTGGGTTCTTTCATGTTGAAGCATCTCTAGACTATATATTTTAAAAAACATTATCTGTAAGAGTAGATTTATTGATGTGTCACAACAGGGAATTCCAACATGCACCTCAAAGTACTTCTCTTTCCCTCAGTGGGAATTCTTCAGTGGAAATAAATTATCTCGATTAGCCATCCAGAAAAAAACTGACACATTTCAAACGATAGAAACAATGTGCATAATAATTAAATCAGACACAAATGCCCTGCTGCCCATGAAATGAAATAAGATGAATACTGGAAGGGCTAGCTGTGAGATTTTAAAACTGAAAATACATGTTTCTTTATCTTTCAGAGTCAGTGACCTTTACAGTGGCTCACACCACACTAGAAGAAGACAAGGCCCAGTTGTTAGGGCATAAACCAAAGCCGGCCTCTCGTTTGAGATCACCTGAACTTTTCCTTGGCTCTTGGGATGTTTGTAAATTGGGCCCTGCTGATGTATCCTTAAATAATGCACCCCTACCAACTCTTGCCAATGAAAACCCTCCTGAATCGCCGTCTTCCTAATCCAGACTTCTTGTTCATTGTTTAAAAGTATCTTGAAACAACGTGGCAGTGGTTGATGTAGTATGCTGCATGAACTGCCCGCTTGTTGGCTTTGGTTGTCCTTGGTGGTTGTTTTTTTATAATACTTAACACCCCATGTAATTTATAATCTTTTAGCTTTGCAGCTAACCTTGTGAGGGAGGTCAAGAGGGCTTGGGGGAAGATGAGGCCATGTGGTATTCAGAGCTGGATTTTGCACAAGCTAAAGAAATTAGTTTAAGGCTTCAGATGGGAAGGTGCCCCTAAATACAAAGAGTAAAATACTAAAAATCATTACCTTACTTTTTTGTGTGGTAATGATATGACATGAGGTAGCCCTATCTTGTCACATCTTGGAAGCTGGCCAGGGTTGGCCCTGGCCTGGATTTGGATGCGAGACCTCCAAGGAATACCAGGGTCAATATGCAGAGGCAGGCCGTGGCAACCCACCTCTGTTCGTCTCTTGCCTTGAAAACCCTACAGGGTCGCCTTAAATTGGCTGCAACTTGACAGCACTTTCCACCACCAATGATATGGCATCTTACATTTGATTTAGTCTATGTCTTATAGTTTATGTCTGAATCTGGTCCTGGTGTGGTTAGCAGCAAGGACCACCCTGCAACAGAGATCAGGATTGGGGAGAGGGAAGCCGCTAACTTCAGCCTGGTCTACACATGGAGCAGGTTGAGGTGGAAGGAGTAGACCCTACAGATTTGTGCTATAGGTAGGAGTTAGTATCGTGAATGTTTTAAATAAACCTCTCTCTGAAAGTAAGCTGTTGTTTGAATGATGTGGTATTCAATTATTGTTGTTTTTTTTTAGTGGACCCAAGTTTGTGAGGCCGTAGTTTAAAAGAATCAGGTAGCAGGGAATGTGTAAGACCTCTAGCTGAGAGGAGACAATACTGACCTCAATGCACCAATGATTTGATTCCCACATAGGGTGTTCAAAAGCCTTCTACCACGGCAGCTTCTTGCTAAAAATACAAATCCAAACTGCCTGCCCTCTCTATGTTCAGTTGTGGTCTTTATTATTACTTCTTTTGTGCTGTGCATTGTATCCCACTTTCTGCCTCACTGGGGCCAGCAAGACAGCTAACATTTAAAAACAGAGCACTAAAAACATCATAAAAGTAAAACACACAAAAGCACAAAGCCAACAATTTATCATCGGGCAAGAAGGATGTTTTCAGATTGGTCTTCAGTAGAACAGTTAGATTTTAGCCCAAGATCTTGGGGGTATAACCTTTTAAGAATCAAAGCTTCATTCATCAGATATCATAATCTGATTAAGAGAAATCTGACAAAGGGAGCTACTGGACTGAACCTATCAGGGCAGAAATGAGAGGTCATTGAGATTATACCAGATGAAACAAGAAAGGCAATCATCCACTGGCAGAAAGTGATGGGGGGGGGGACAAATGTCCCTGGAGAGGGAATCCCACAATTTTGGTGCCACAACCTAAACAGTTCTCTCCCAGTTTGCCACTCATCTAACCTTAGAAGGCAGGGGCACATGGAGCAAGGCAGAGGAGGGGCTGTGGTTTAGTGGTAGAGCCTCTGCTTGACATGCAGAAGATCCCAGGCAGTGTTCCCTCTAAGCTGAGTTAGTGTGAACTAACTCACAGCTTTTTAGCCTCTGGCTCACACTTTTTTTTCTTAGTTCAGGAAGGATGGCTCCAGAGCAAACTAATTTCTGCAGCAGCCAAACTGCACACTCACAACTTTAATGCCAGTAGGTCACAAAGTAGAATTTTTGCTCACAAGACTCCACAGCTTAGAGGGAGCATCCCAGGTTCATCTCCAGCTAAAGGTTCAATCCCTTGCATCTCCAGCCAGAAAGATCAGGTGGTAGGTGATGTGAAAGACCCCTACCAGAGGCCCTGGAGAGCATTTGCCAGTCTGAGGAGACAATACTGACCTTGATGGACTAGTGGTCTAATTCCGTACAAGGCAGCTTCATATGTGCTCGTGTGTACTTAGGAAGGTTTTATGGAAGCAGGTAGTCCTTAGAATATGCTGGCCCCAAACCATATAAAGCTTTAACGGTCAGCACCTTGAATTGGGCTCCGAAAACAAACTGGGAACTAGTGAAGATGGACTAACACTTTAGTGATACAGTCCCTATGACCCATGTTTATGTGGCTGTTTATTCATTAGTAGGGTTGCCAGCTCCAGGTTGGGAAATATCTGGAGATTTTTGGGGTGGAGCCTGAGGAGGGCGGGGTTTGGGGATGGGAGGGACTTCAGTGGAGTAGAATGCCACAGAATCCATTTTCCAAAGCAGCCATTTTCTCCAGGTGAACTGATCTCTGTCACCTGGAAATCAGTTGTAATTACATGAGATCTCCTGCCACCACCTGGAGGTTGACAGCTCCACTATTCATCAGTGGTTAGGTCACTGGAAAAGGATGGGAGAGACTCCTGTTCAAATAACCACTCAGCCATGGAAATCACTTGACAGCACAATCCTAAATGGAGTTAACCCTTCTAAATCTAAATGGAGTTAACCCTTCTAAATTGACTCTGATGACTTGGAAGGGTTTAACACTCTTGGGGACTCAGTCACTTGGCAGTCACTCTTTCCCTCAGTTTAACCTGTTTTGTAGGCTGTCTTGACAAGGGGAGAACCATGTATGTTCTGCCTCAAGATCCTTGGAGGAAGGGTGAGATAAAAATGTAACAGATAGTTAGATAGATTGCAGATGTTCTCTCCAGGCCATACACTCCCTCAAAACAAAAGGGCTGTTGTTCCAGAGTGAGTGAGTGGGTGCCACAACAATAACCAGCAACTACCTGGCAGGATTTTTTTGGATGCTGAAGAAAAAGACCATATAAAGCAAAATTCAGGTATCTTGGGATGGGAGGACCACCAAGAATATTCATATTTTTACACTGAAAGGAATCCGGGCTGCCTGAATTATTGATGTGAGGGAGCAGAATGAGTGAATCTGAAGAGAGTCAGATTATGTGGCATTTATTTCAGGGCAGAAAAACACATGTAAATTGGGAGGCGGGCCTACAGCAGCAGAGAAAGAAGGATCATTTATCTCATTTTTTCCTCTACCACACCGGCGTTTCCCTTTGATCATAGTCACAGAAGCTGTATCCTGTGAAAAAGAAAGAAAATGTTGCCCTGACCTGGATAGCCCAGGCAAGCCCAATCTTGTCAGATCTCAGAAGCTAAACAGGGCCAACCCTAGCAAGTTTTTGGATGGGAGACCTCCAAGGAATACCAGGGCTGGGATGCAGAGGCAGGCAATAGCAAGCCACCTCTCTGAAACATTCAAGCCCCACTAGGGGTCGCCAGAGGTCACCCATGACCCAATCTGCATCTAGCATTTTCTCCATTGTTGTACCAAACCCACAATGGAACAGAAAAAGATCAATCAAAGTGAAAGTGGCATGCAATGCAGATGGGAATTTCTGTTCCAGTGTGGGTTTGGTAAGATAGCAGAACAGATGTGCTAGGCCCATGCATTCCAGGTGCATGCATGCATGCATGCACACACACACACACAAAATACCCCCCCACACAAAAGGGAAAGGAAATGATGGATATCACCAAACCACGAGCCATGTACAGACTTGCTTTGAGGCAAGTGCTACAATTATTGCTAGTCATAGCTTAATGTGACTACTCTCAAGGAGAAGGGCCATGCAGAGAAATCTGGGAGAATTGCAAAAGGTGAAGCAAAGAGTTTCCACCATACCGACCTGAAAGAAATCTGGGACATACAAGGGGTATTTAAAGAGAAGGGAGCGTAAAATATCGTCTCCATAGTCACAAGTGCATGCTGGGCTGGAGAACTTGACTTCCTTCCTACTGTTACTGCCATGTGAGTTCCTCTTGCAGGAGCCTCCCAGCAGGTGGGTGGAGTCGCCTGAGGGTGGGGCTCCCTGGGACCTATATCAGCAGGGGTTCTCCCTCTGGCTGGGCAATCTCGGAGTCCCTTTCCCTGCCACCATGCTGGGTTCCCGGGTGTGCTGGCAGCTGCTCCTTGGGTGGGCTCTGCTGCTGGGCCGGCCAGTCTTTGGAGACTTGGATGCCACAGAGGAGCCCCCTTTAGCTGAGTCAGAGGAGTCGGCGCCAGTACCGCAAGAACCAGGGGAGCCGATGCCAGTACCGCAAGAGCCAGAGGAGCCGGTGCCCGAAGCAGAAGAGCCTGAGGAGCTGGTGCCAGAATCGGAAGAGCCCTACTTGCAAGTGCCAGAAGAGCCAGAGAAGGAGCTGACATCAGATGAAAAACTGGAAAAGGAAGAAAGGCAAGACAGAGAATGGGTGAAGGAAGAGCTGTCCATACCCTGGAATTTTGAGATTCATGATATACAGCGAACTGCTCTGGAGCATCATCATGAGCATAGCCAAGAATACTACAGGCCATTTGCGAATGCAAATCTAATAACCCAGGTAAGGGAAGCAGATGCTTTGAGAGTTCGGGGCTGTATCTGGAAAACTTGCAGCACCCACCAGCGCTCCTCAGCTTGCCCCTCACAGCTTCGTGGGGCTACTGGTTCTATTTACTGTGACCTTTTCTTTTAACTTGTCCTTAACATTCTGGAAACTCTCCTGCTTCTGGATTCCTGCAAAATACTCACTTTAAACAAAAAAACTGTTTCTAGTCCTCAAGATAGCAAAGGGGGGAAAGTGTTTTTCTGCTAAGATGATGCCAGTATAACTTCTGAGGGAGGGAAGGGCTTCTGAGTACAGTACAGTCCACTGTCCTCTAATGTCTCTCTTCCTCTTGCCCTCCATATCTTTCTGAGATGGTGGACATTTCTGGAATTTTGAGGAAGGGTGATGGGCCCCAAAACAAAATGGCTGTAGGGTCAGTGGGGGGGGGCACTGCCTACAGGACACAAATGTATAGGGCCAGCAGCCCATGGTGGAAATCTCTCTTGTTCTTTGTTTCCAGAAAGCCATCGGGACAATGATATATCTCCGATTGATGGTGGTGAAAACCAATTGCACCAATGACCAACGGCCAAAGGAGGAGGAAAGTGACCACAGTTATTATTACCGCCTGTATCATGCTAACCGATATCCGAGAAATTGTGAACCACTGAGCGATTCTGAAAAGCAGGTGAGAACAGGCATAGACCGGGATGTTACAATGGCCCTGAAGGAAGTGTGGCAGAGTGGCTGCTGCAGAGCTAAGCAGAGAGCCAGTTTGGTGTAGTGGTTAAGAGCCGTGGACTCTGATCTGGAGAACTGGGCTTGATTCCCCACATGCAGCCAGCTGGGTGACCTTGGGCCAGCTACAGTTCTCTCAGAGCTGTTCTCTCAAAAGCAGTTCTCTCAGAGCTCTCTCCGCCCCACCTACCTCACAGGATGTCTGTTGTGGGAAGAGGAAGGGAAGGAGATTGTAAAGCGCTCTGAGACTCTGAGTGAAGGGCGGGGTATAAATCCAACTCTTCTTCTTCTGCTTGGGTTTGGCTCTGGTTGATCCTGGTTGCCAGCAGCCCTCCAGGGCAGTGACCCACTGGGAAACTTCCCTGTAAGGTAAATGGCCAGTCCACCCTGGGTGAGAAACTCTCAGCTTTCTTTTTAATTGACAATAGATGTCTTTGGCTGCATCCTCATGGCAGGGATTCTCCATTTTGCTTCATTTCCCCTGCTTTATTTCCTCCATGTCACTGGAGAGTTAAAAAAAAAAATCAGTGGTTGCTACAGCAGTGGCATGGTTAGGAAACTGGTGGCTGTAAGTGATTAATAGAAGGGAAATGGTGCCAAGATGGGTGGGACCTTCAGAAAGATATGCACACCTTCTTGTCTACGCAGCATGCTGACACTCTTGAACTGGGTTTTTCCTGAAAAGACTGAAGCAAAGTAGGGAAAACCTGGAAACAAGGTGATTTGAGTATGAAGTGATCCTCTGAAAAGTGTTCCAGTTTGGAGGCCAAGACACAAGAATACAGTCTTTGACTGCCGAAGTTTATTTTCCATCTGTAGCTGTTGGGTGACTGGTGCACGGTGGGTTTCCTTTTAATCCTGAACTGCACAGCTTTAAAAACAGAACATTGGCCATTTTATGTTAAGCCCTTTCCTAATAATCCCTAATAGAGACTATGCCTTTTTCACTGCTGCAGCGCACTGGGTTGAAGCTATCCACTACGACTCCAAGATCTTTTCCTCTCTCAGCCTCAGCATGTTCAGACACCATTAGCCTAATCTTGAAGTTGGGATTTTTTTGTCCCAACGTGCAGGTTCATGTACTGCTGTTTCAACTTGCTTGCTATGTTTTCTTTTAACTGGAAATGCTGAGGATGGAACCAAGGGCTTTTGCATACAAAGCATGGACTTTGCCACTGAGTTTTATAGCCGACCCAAATAACATAGGAAGCCGCTTCAAATCAAGACTGACCAGCAGCAAGGGCCTTCCAGTGGTAGCTCCCAGCCATTCCCCACAGATCATAGGATCCTAGAGTTGGAAGGGACCTCCAGGGTCATCTAGTCCAACCCCCTGCACAGTGCTGGAAATTCACTAATACCTCCCCCTCCACACATGCAGTGACCACTGTTCCACGCCCAGAAGATGAGAAAAAACTTCCAGGATCTCCAGCCAAACTGGCCCGGAGAAAAATTGCTTCCTGACCCCAAAGTGGCGATCAACATTTCCCTGGGCGTGTAAGAAAGGACCATGAGAACTAAGCACTGAGGCAACCCTTCCTGCCCACCCTCTCATGGTCTGCCTGAGTTCACAGAATCAGCATTGCTGTCAGATGGCCATCTAGCCTCTGTTTGAAAACCTCCAAAGAAGGGGAGCCCACCACCTCCTGAGGAAGACTGTTCCATTGAGGAAGCCTGTTCCACTGTGGAATTGCTCTGTCAGGAAGTTCTTTCTAATATTTAGCTGAAAACTCTTCTGATTTAATTTCAACCTGTTGGTTCTGGTCCAACCTTCTGGGGCAACAGAAAACAACTCTGCACCATCCTCTATAGGACAGCCCTTCAAGTACTTGAAGATGGTTATCATATAGCCTCTCAGTCGTCTCCTCTCCAGGCTAAACATACCCAGCTCCTTCAACCTTCCCTCATAGGGGGTCTCCAGACCCCTCACCATCTTTGTTGCCCTTTTCTGGACTTGTTCCAGCTTGTCTATATTCTTCTTAAATTGTGGTGTCTAAAACTGAACACGATACTCTAGCTGAGGTCTAACCGGAGCAGAGTAAAATGATACCATCACTTTGCATGATCTGGACACTCTACTTCTGTTGATACAGTCCAAAATCGCATTTGCTTTTTTAGCTACCGCATCACACTGCTGACTCATGTTCAGTGTATGGTTTACTAAGACCCCTAGATCCTTTTCGCACATACTACTGCCAAGAAAAGTCTCCCCCATTATATAATTATGCATTTGATTTTTTCCTACCTAAATGCAGAACTTTACATTTATCCCCACTGAAATTCATGTCTGTTTGTCTATATAGTGCTGCTGTCTGAGGTACTGAGGAGTTTAGAGGCTACTGAGGGTGCCAGCCAAGCTCACTTTGCTTTCTCCTGCCTGCCTCGATCACTGGGGCAGAGATCATGTTGCCAGGATCACATTTAAAGCAGCCATTAAATGAGACTTAAAACATTAGTGATGCCGGCACAGCATCTTGCTCACCTATGTCACTTTGAAACCATGCCTAAGATAAAGAAAAGTCATTCTTCATGTACAGACTTCAGTTACAGTCACAGGGCTGGTTAGCTTCCCTCCAGGTCTAGGGTCCCAGGCAATTGTCAAGGGCTAATTAGTGGATGCCCTGAGATTAAGCACTCCATGTTCCCCAGCACTGCTGGAAAGTCTGGCTCCATTAGCAGGTGTTGCATTAATCTCCTAGGCCAAGGTGATGTGCAACTTTAAGGGATCATTTTAAAAAGTTTCTTCAATAATGGAAATTATGCTTTTCTGTACCATTCAGTTGCTGTGCTTGCTCAGTAAGTCATGGAGTTTGCTCTGGTGTGGTCAGAACCCCCAAAAGATTGAAGAGGGCTTGGTCCTTAACAAACCCCAGCAGCATCCCAGGGTTGCTCACGCAGGTGCTCCCCAGATTCCAACCTAACAATCTTCTTTGTTTGCTTTGTCCTTCTCCCGCACTCCTGCTGGTCTCAGATAAAAGATTGTCGGTTCACATTCTTTGAGGACGCAAGGAACCCAGGCGAACCTATTGTTGTGGATTACTGGTGCAGTCTTTTCGATGAGGGATTCAGAAGACAATTTGACCTTTTTCCTGATATGCTAATATATGACAAGTAGACAAGCATTCGCCTGGTTCATCACCTTCCTTTTACCACTTCGACACAATCTGTTAGATGCGTGTTTCTTAGATGCCCTGCTAGAGACGTCCCACGGCCTCTAGCTGGTTTCTTATCCATCCCATTTCTCCTAGCCATATGTATTTGCTTTGAAATAGAAAAATAAAATTAACTTTCTCAAGCATCCTCCTTTTAATTCTCATTATTGAAGAAAGGCGGGCAGAAAAAAATTAAGACGACAAGCTTGCACAATTCTATGTCAACAGCTGGAAGGAGAACAACCGGAGAACAAAACTGGGATTCAGATTCTTCAGAAACAAATATTGATACTGCCATGAGGGTTGCCAACACATCTGGGAGGAAATGTCCTGTTCCTTTAAAAAAGTCTTAGTATCAGTTTGATCTGGGGGAGATATCAGGAGACATGATTTACCTCCAGTCCACGAAATGTTTTACCTACCCATTTCCACACATTAAACCTCTAAAAGGGACAGGACATTTTTCTCCAGGCCTGTTGGAAACTAACTACTACCGTATTTGCAAAATACAATAGAAAGGTCTTTGGGTGTAACCAGAATTTGCTGTGCACAATTTGGCTTAATTTGAATGCTTTCACTGCCTTCCCTACTGACGGTGCAATCCCATGCAGAGCTACTCCACTTCCCGCCACCATAGCACTATAGCAATTCCTGATTCTAAGAGCCCTTCAGTGTATGGCGGAGGGGGGTGGCATCTGTGCGAGCTGAAGCAAAGAGTGCCAGTGTAGGAAGGGTCAGCAAAAATGTGCACCTTACTGTGTGCGTGATATCCAAAGACACTCCGGTTGCAATCTTACCCAAAAGATCATACCAAAACAGTACTGGGAAATATGGCAGCAAAGTACGGGAGAACTAGGAAGCAGGATAAACAGAGGACAGCATCATGGGGGTGCTCCCCAGAATGCCACTGCTGCAAGGGAGAAGCAAAACATCCACATGGAAATGGTTTAGGGGATTCTTCCTTCTTGGTGTAGTGGTTAAGAGTGGTGGACTCTAATCTGGAGAACCAAGTTTGATTCTCCACTTGTCCCCATGAAACCAGCTGGGTGACCTCAGAGCTGTTCTCTCAAGAGCAGTTCTCTAAAGAACTCTCTCAGCCCCACCTATCTCACAGGGTGTCTGCTGTGGGGAGGAAGGGAAGGAGGTTGTAAGCCACTCTGAGACTCTAAGTGAAAGGCAGGGTATAAATCCAATCTCCTCCTCCTCCTCCTCCTCCTCCTCCTCCTCATCATCATCATCCTCCCTTTTGCTCCAAGTCCCTCCCCAGAAAGCTGGGACCTTCTTTAAATACCACCCCCATAAACAAATTCACACAAATCTCGGTAGTGCAAGAAACATGTATTTAATTAAAGCAGAAGAAAGTGACAATAAAGTTAGGCTCAGAAGGATAAATATTCCCTAAGTTCATAATATTAATATTATACTCATGCTAAAGGGTCTTATAGTTCCTGTAGGGCTGCTGCTGGTGACAGATGTTTAGAAGGGAGAAACATCACTTCTGTGCATTCCAAGAAAAAATGTGTTGCTCTTGGTGATCAGCAGAAGATGAAACTTGCTGGCAGGCTGTACAGGATCCTCCAGCTCTAGCTTAAAAGATCTGAGGGTGGAGGCTGGGGTGGGTGGGATCTGAGGCGAGGACGGAGTTCCGCGGGGATGTGACGCCACAGAGGTCACCCTCCAAAGCTCCTGTCCCTTCCAGGGTAACTGATCTCTGTAGTCTGGAGATCAGTTGTAATTCAGGGAGATCTTCCAGGTCACACCAGGAGGAATAAACACAAAAGACCATCGTGTTAGAAATCAGCATAAAGAACAATGAAACACTAGTGTGTTAAAAATTGTCAAATGATGTTATAAGTAAAGTGAAATATTATTGTACAATTTGTATGTAGCTTTCTTACTGATATGAAACAATAAATAACAACTATCACTATACCAAATGCAATCACAATATGATTAAAGACCTTCAAAAAGATATCAATCCCAACAAGTTACAGAAAATATTCACATGAAATCCAGAGCAGACCTATGTCAAGGACAATCAATCCAGAAGCAATCCAAAATAATTAGAATTAGAGAATATCCACAAAAGTCCAACCATTCCAGTCTTCAGCTAAGAAATTATTGCTTCCAATGGGCAGATCCAGCAACAAGTATCTACATATCCGCCCATTTCACCACAAAGATTTCTTCAATGACTGTGTTCAAAGATGTTTTCAGAATATTCTCAAATTATTCTATTCTGGAACTAATCACAACAACAAAAGTGTAGCAGAAGTATAACACCACGAACATAGCTGTTCAAGTCTCCCATAAGGTCCCTAAACATTGAGTTAACTTACTCTGTACTGGTAATATCCTTTCAAAAACGCCAATCAAAGTCTTATTTCCAATAGAGGCACAGCCTTCAACTTTCAACTGTCAGAAAAGGATTCTCATAGTATAGTGGGATTACCAGCATATAAAGAGATTAAGATCATTAATTCAGGCAATTGCAATCATTAATTGCTTGCAACTGCATCCACTGAAAGCATTCAGTTAAAGTCACATAGTGTAACATTGCACAATAATTTTATAGTTTTACACACTGAAGCAATCCTATCGGGTTCCATCTACATATATGTAATCAAATCCTAATTTTGATTCAGGACAAATGGCATGTATGTTTGAAGGCTGTAGATAAAATAAGCTTCCTAACATAGCAAAACCTTTTGAACGTCAGACAAATTATATGGATGTGGTGTATATCTGAAAATTACACAAAAACTTAAATCATCTGGAGAAGGCTCTGTTCAATAAAATTAGAACCCATGGGTGCTTCTAGTATCCTATTATGTATTCTGGACTGATGTTCCATGAGCCTCACTTTCACTGATGGTGTAGAAATGCCCACATACAGAAGATCACATGGGCATTTTATAACATGCTGTCAGAACCTGTTTTGTATGCCTTCTGACATTTCATAAATGAAACACAGACAAGTGTATAACATCATCATTTGCCCAGTGAGGATCACCACTTAGTGTTTCCCCTACTACTGAACCTTGATGAAGGTTCTGTTCTGTGTCTGCTGTATTGGTTCATTGTGCAATAGCTTGTCTTCCATTGATTTAAAAGTCAAAGTGGTGTTCTTTGGTTAAGGATATACTAGGAAAAACATACATTATCCAAAAAAGAAAAACCTCATCAGTGGTAAGGTATGGGAATCAGGAGACTGTGTACCACATAGGAGCCAGTGTGATGTAGTGGTTAGAGTGTTGGACTACAGTTGGGGAGACCCAGGTTCAAATCCCCACTCTGCCATGGAAGCTGGCTGGGGGGACCTTGGGCCAGTAACACGGTCTCAGCCTAATCTACCTCACAGGATTGTTGTGAGCATAAAAGGGAGGAGAGGAGAACAATGCATTATTTATTTATTTATTTTATTTGTACCCCGCCCTCCATGCCAAGGCAGGCTCAGGGCAGCTCACAGAAAGTGTGTGTGTGTGTGTGTATGTAAAACAGCAAAATAGTTAAAACACTATATTTCAATAGTAAAATCACAACATATAAAATCATATAAGTGCTAGTAACATAAATATCAATAAATATTGATAAATATTAGTAAGTATTTGTAAGTGATGGCAGTATTTTTAGCTTCCAGACGGTCATTACTACCACAGTCTGGGCGTCCACCAGGCTGTTGATTATTGAGTCGGTGCTGGTGTTAGTGCAAGGGCCATGATATTAGGAAGTGGCACCTTAGTCGAAGGCCTGGTGGAAGAGCTCCATTTTACAGGCCCTGCAGAACTGTAACAGGTCCCGCAGGGCCCTGATGTCCTGCAGGGCCCTGGCTATCAGAAACAGACAATATTATACTCGCCAGAGTCTTCTCATCCCAAGTGGTTTCTGCAGCTGTCGGTGCTGCCGGAGGAGACTCTACGCACACCCACAGACCTTCACTTATCAGGTAGTGTTTCATTCGTAGAGCCCACACATTGTAATTGGATGAGGTGAGATTTTCCACCAGTTGGGTTACTGGAACCTGTGCCATCCTGGTCTCCACAGGCTCACCAGTCTCCTGGTCACTCTCTTTGGAAAGCTCTGGCTCTGAGGCACTCTCCCCGGATTCCTCCGTCTCAGGCTCACTGGACGACATCCACAGAACACTCCTCAGGTGCTCTGCAACACACTCCACAGCACGGCACAGACCTTAGCAGAGGTCTGGGCCCATAACCCTGTCAGGAAGCGGTGTTAGGGTCTGGTGAAGCCTCACCAGCACAGAGTGGTACAGTGTGCTGTAGAGCTAAGTCCCACAAAGTCCAATGTCCACACGGGTAGTGGGGAGGATATATATACAAGGATTTATTTACACAGTTCAGTTAAGTGATGCAGGTATACACAATATGCTCTAAACCAAGAAAGTGCTCTGCCATACATCCACATAGAGAGAGAGTTGAATAGACTATTCACAGAATGCTTATATACATTGACTGACCAATCAGCACTGGTTGCTGAGTCACTCTGACACTTCAGCAGAGGTGCTGATCAGAACCTGTTTGCTCCAGAAAAAGCCACTAGCCTGAAGCTGTTAACTGTCACTTAGATGGGGGGCGGGGCGTCGCGGAGTTCATGGTCGGCGCCATTTGACGGAGCTCCGACCGACCCCTTCTCCTTTTGCCGCAAAACCGTATCAACAGAGAAACAAATCGCCTTAAAATAGCATGGGAAAATCGGGGAACCACAAAAACATCAGCACGACTCCAAACGCCAAAAAAGTAAGCGATTTTCCAGGCTTTGAAGCCCCCGAAACAAAAACTAACGAGAGCCGACTCGCCAACTCCAAAATGGCGGCGGAAAAATCCCCGATAGACGCACAACATGCAACCATGACCAAAAAAGATTTTACTGACATGCTTGCAGCCTTTAAAACAGAAATACTAGAGAATATAAATGAATTACTAAAACCAATGACTGACCGTTTTGATCTAATGCAAGAATCACTACAAGAAGTCTCCCAATCAGCTGAATCAGCGCTGGAAACAGCTATTACCAACCAAGAGTATATTCAGGACTTGCAGAAAGGCGAAAAATGGTCGCGGGATCGAATTTTGGCACTGGAACACCGCGCCAGGGAACGGTTCTTGAAATTTAGAGGTTTTGAAGAAAAAGCTGAAAGCAACATCGACCTGGCTGCATTTATTTCAACATGGATAGCCTCCACCATTAAACTAGACGATGAATCAACCCCAATGGTAATAAGAGCTTACAGAATAGGCCCGCCTTTTTCAGATCCAAAGAGAGGCCCCGGGACATTTTAGTGGAATTCCTAGATATCAAAGCCAAAACTCAAATCCTTCAAGAAGCTAAAAAAGCGGGCAAATTCCAACACGACCAAAAAGAGATCTTTATTTTACCAGATGTGGCCCCAGATGCATTACAGATCCGCAGATCACTCAAACCTATCACAAAAAGCTTGAACGATGCAAATATGAGATACAGGTGGCTCCCTACAGGATATCTTCAAGTTCGCCATCGAGGATCGACTCACACAGCTGACGACCTGGATTCGGGACTAACATTGCTGAGAGCGTGTGGATTAGAACCCATAGAAAAAATGGATACTTCACAGCCAAAGAAAAGGAAGCGTGATTTAGACAAATCTCCAAGCAAATGGAGCAGAATCCCAACCAGACCTCGAGTTTCCTCTTAAATGCAACCAGATAAAACTGATAAGTCTCAGAAGTTTATTTTTCTGCATAAGTTATCATTATTCTGTCATAAAGCTGAAGTTACTATGTTTCTCTTAACAATTATCGATTGATCTATAATGGCAAGGGGAGGGGGAAGGTCCACTCAGTCATGAAGTCCTCACAAGAGAGTTCAGGCCAGTTGGCCTTTTTTTTTCTGTTACTTTTTCAGTACATGGCCCCGGATACGGAGCGTAGCCAGCTCCGTGTGAGCTTGACTCACACACAGAGGGTCAAAAGGAGTTTAATGCTCACCAGCCGAAGTGCACCCTGTTGTTTTGTTGAAGTTGATTTAACAGGCTGGATTATCACAGATTTTGATTTGGGGAATGAAGGTTTAGGAAGGGGGTGGGGAGGGTGGGGAGGGGGGACTAGAGGGAAATAACTGGTTTTCAAAGAAGCTCAGTTTAAAATATTTGTTACTGCCTATTGTTACTGCGTTTCAAATGAATAATCTAATGGTCATTTTTCTATACTTAGCACGGTTCAGCTGCATTGTCCTTACCTTTGAATACTACCAAAATAATGATATTAAGTGTTGTATATATAATATTAGTACAATTTCCTGCTTTAGAACGTCGATATTGTGTAAAAAAATTTTTTTAAAGAGGCTTGATAAAGTTAAATTTATAGTAAAAATTAAGCTTATTATCACAAGGTTGATGCAACCCATGGGTACAAATGCTTACTATATGACAAAATGGTTATTTAGGAAAGGGAGCAATCACCATACCAACCAAACTCCAGGTAAAATCTTAGGATCCCTGCACAATCAGATGTATTCACACCCCAACTATGACATTACTGGATTGTAAAATTACCTCTCTTAATTGCAGAGGTTTAAACAACAAAATCAAAGTAAAACGTATCACCAACGATTTAAAAAGTCAGAAAACTAGCATAGCACTATTGCAAGAGACATACATAAAAAAAGGTTCTAACGCTCTTAACTCCAATTGGTTTCCTACTCAATACCTTGCCCATGGTACATCTAAAGCAAGAGGAGTAGCAATCCTATTTGCTAAAAATGTCACTTTTTCACTGGAAGCTATGGAAAAAGATGACCTGGGCAGATATATTTTCTTAAGAGGCTCTCTACAAGGATGTTCAATCACGCTGGCATCAATATACGCACCTAATACAGGCCAAATCGAATTTTTAAAATCTACGCTTTTAAAACTCCAACAATTCAGTAAAGGCCACATTATAGTCGGTGGAGACTTTAATTACCTACTAGACAAACGGCTGGATAAATCCACTCTCAACAAATCGCCCAATACCAAAAACACACCTAGTCCTTTGAAAACCATAACAGACAAACTAAACTTAAAAGACATCTGGAGAACACAACATGGCCTGGAAAGAGACTACTCATTCTATTCAGCGCAATTCAAGACATACTCCAGACTAGATTACATCTTCGTATCCACGACAATCCTACCCCTTATTTCCTCATCAGAAATTGGAAACATTCGATGGTCTGATCATGCCCCAATTAATTGCATTTTGAAGCTGGGTTCGTTACACAAAAAGAAATACAACTGGGTCTTTAATAAAAATTTATTATTAGAAGAATCAACTAAAATGGAGTTGCAAAAAGAACTCAAAGAATATTTTCAATTAAATCAAGACTGCGGTGTGTCTCATTCTTTAATATGGGAAGCCTCAAAAGCGGTAATACGTGGCTCTGCAATCGCATTATCTGCAGCCTGTAAAAAAGAGAAAATGAAGAAAAGATCTGAACTTATAGCTCATTTGAGAAAACTTGAAATTCAACACAAGAGAACATGCAATGATAAGGTCTATAAAAGACTTATGGATATAAGAAAACAACTAGAACTTCTGGATTCTAATGCTATAATCCAAAACAATTTGCATTTCAAACAGAATAGCTCCACTAAAGGTCCAAAAAATCTCCGATACCTGTCGTGGAAGCTAAAGAAACAACGAGAAGCAAGATGGATCCACAGTATTAGAGACAACAATGGCTCCCTACAGTCCACTTCAGAGGGCATCGCAAAATCATTGGAATCTTTCTATACAACCCTCTACACCTCTTCCAACCCTTCACAGGAAAAAATCAAGGACTTCCTAAATCATCAAAATCTGCCGCGAAGCCTTACGGAAGAGCACCAAGTACTACTTGATTCGCCTATAACAGAAGAAGAAATTAAAACTGCAATCAAGAATCTCAAAAGGAATAAGGCCCCGGGACCAGACGGATTTCAACCGGAATTTTACAAAGCCTTTGCTCATATTCTTACAAAACCCTTATCAGACACTTTCAACCAAGTCTTAGTTACTGGTCAACTACCAGAAACATGGACGGCTGCTAATGTAATACTCTTACCAAAAAAAGATAAAGACCCCACGGACCCAAAAGCCTATCGTCCAATCTCGCTTCTCAACACCGATTACAAAATTTTCACTTTAATTCTTGCAACTAGACTCAAAAATATAATAGGAGAATACATCCACCAAGATCAGACAGGATTTATCCCCACTAGGGACATATCAGACAACATCCGGAAAACTCTCAACCTTATCCAGTTTGGAAAAATAAATAAAACAATTAACTCTATAATTTTAATGCTGGACATCGAAAAAGCATTCGATACCCTAGAAGTAAATTTTCTCAAAACTCTCATGCAACAAATGAAATTTGGTAGTGCATTTTCCAGAGCCATATCTGCCATTTATGACAAACCTAAAGCGACTCTTTTAGTCAACGGCAACTCGACAAAAAACATACCTATCCACCGAGGCACAAGGCAGGGATGCCCGCTGTCGCCACTGCTGTTCATTCTAGCGATGGAACCGCTAGCTCTCGCCCTCAGAAACAACCCCAAAATCAAGGGCATAAATGTCAAAGGGAAAGAATTTAAAGTCAGTCTCTTTGCAGACGATTTAACAATTTATATTGCTAACCCCTATTCTTCGCTCCAAGAAATACAAAAAACACTAACAACTTTTGGAGAAGTGGCAGGCCTAAAAATTAATCCAACTAAGTCCATAATTTACCCAATACAAGTGAGCGCAGATGAAACAGCCCGGGTTCAGGCTCATTTTCCATTTCAGTGGGCCAAAACACACATCTCATACTTGGGAATCAAATTACCCCTTAACAACTCAAATCTAATTAAAATTAACCATATTTCCGTCGATAAGGAAGTCAACGACCTCATGAAAAAATGGAACAATAAATTTATATCATGGTTGGATCGTATCCAAACAGTGAAATCGTTTATATTTCCGAAATTCCTATACTGCTTTAGAGCCTTACCGATATACATCCCAGGGTCTTTAATAACCAAGTGGCAATCTAACATTTCTAAGTTCATCTGGCAATACAAAACTCCCAGAATTAAGTCTACAACAGCAAAAAAACCACTCCAAAGAGGGGGCCTGGCAATCCCTGACCTCCAATTATACTACATGGCATCACAATTAACCAATCTTCTTAGGCAATATCACCAAAAAGAGGAACTTGACTGGTACTATTTGGAATCGACCTCTTTACCTCAAGGCACGTTTAATGAAGCACTTTGGGCTAATGAACCCAAAAACTGCTTAAAAAGATTAACAATCCTTATTTACGTTCCACGCTCCAAATATGGTTCAAGAACAAATCTTCCTTGACATCTTCTCCATCTAAACTAAGCACCTTTACAGGCCAAAGATGGTTTCCACCAGCCGAAAACCCCAAATCATTCCAAAGTTGGAGAATGGCCAATATTACAAGACCCATTGATATATTCTCCCAAGGCAAACTATTAACTAAAAAAGAATTGGAAGAAAAAATAGATCATAAAATTGCATGGTTTGAATACCTCCAAGTCCAACATCTAATTGACAGCCATCAACCCCAACTCAACCCGAGACAACCGCTCACTTCATTTGAGAAACTACTATGGAAGCAAGGGGGAAAAAAAGGTTTACTCTCAATAATATACAAACAACTCCTTGAGAAAAAATCCGCCTTCCAATCCAGTTATCAAACTGCATGGCATACAGACCTCAAACAACAACTCACCGACGACCAATGGTCCCAAATATGGAAGACCCATACTAAAATCTCGAAATCAATTAATATCCAAGAAGCTGCTCTTAAAGTGTTACACAGGTGGTACCTTACACCGGTCAGACTAGCACATATCTATGCCAAGAGTTCGCCACTCTGTTGGAAACAATGTGGTCTAAAAGCCACTTTTTATCATACTTGGTGGAGTTGCCCACAAGTATCCAAATACTGGAAACAAATCATCAAACACATCCACTCTCTCACAGACTACAACTTACCTTATGATCCGAAGATCATTCTTCTTCATCTCTGGCCTTCTGCTAATGTACCTGTAAACACAAAACAACTCATTAATATTTTGCTGATAGCAGCAAAGGTGTCATTGGCAAATAAATGGAAATCCAACACTCTTCCAACCATGCAACAATGGCTCCACAAAGTTTGGGACTTTTTTCTTCAAGAAAAGATACAAATTTGGACCAATAAGGAAGATCCTGAAAATCAACTTCTTAACCCCCTAGAAAAATGGTATCCTATCATAGAAAAGATGAATGTAGATAAGTTTGATTGGGAATCCTTTAAATCTCCTAGATTTGAGTTACTATTGTTTGGCTAAAGTCAAAATACACGATCCAAAATATCAAGTGCTGAAATAGTCTATTTAACCCATGGGGAAGCACAACCTCTAAAAAAGATTCTATATTTTAACACCGTGTTGTATTTAGTACAATCTATCACAACTATTCAACTGAACATTTATTGTATTAAGACCATTTACACAGTTATTTCGATGTATATGTATTATGATTTCTGTTCCTGTTACTAAATTTGCTAATAAAATGTTTATTAAAAAAAAAAAAAAAAACTGTCACTTAGATGGACATGATTAGAATCTGACAGCTCATATTTTCCATACACTGACAGATATTAGGAAGCGGCACCCTAGTCGAAGGCCTGGTGGAAGAGCTCCATTTTACTGGCCCTGCAGAACTGTAACAGGTCCCGCAGGGCCCTGATGTCCTCCAGGAGCTCATTCCACTAGTATGGGGCCACCACGAAGAAGGCCCTGGCCCTCGTCACCACTAGCCTGCCTTCTAGCCAGTTTGGGTCTCCAGAGGTGAGAAAGGTGGAGTATAAATGAAATAAATAAACAAAGCAATAAGTGAACATGGCACCTTAGCCTTCATGTGATTGAATGCACACTGCAAAAGAACATGCATCCAATCCATCACTCAGAGATACTACTTCTGGAGACCCAGAGAACTCTGAAGAATAATAGTGCAAGCAACTGACTAACAAAACAAGGGGTATGTCTTTGAACAAGCCAGGTTTGGATTCCTGCAACCCAGCTTTCATTCACCTCAGTCACACAGCAGCTGCAGCGAAGGTCACTTTTTAAACCTTCAGAAGCTGGTTTGCATCAGGACAATGGTGTTGTTGGGGGGGGGATGTTGCTGCTGCCCCCCCAGTGCCTTTTTTCTGAGGCAAAAGTAATTATTTGCAGAATTTTGAAGATACAGGGTTGTGCAGCTCCAAAGTTAGGCAAATAACTTTCCACTGAAACCCTTTAGGCTTGGGAAAAGGTGTGGGTAAGGAGGCAGGAGCCCCCTCCTCACCCCATGCCACTGTCCTGAGTCAAATCAGCTCCCTGCAGCTGCTGTGTGTCTGAGCTGAATGCGAGTGCTACCCAGAACTGGCAACTCTAAACAGGCACCATGGCACCCACAGGTCCTATGCTGGGGGTTATTGGCATGGACATTCATTTGGTCAGTCTAATATCTGCATATGAATGTTTATTATTATTT
Source organism: Gekko gecko (assembly GCA_029375565.1). NCBI lineage: Eukaryota > Metazoa > Chordata > Lepidosauria > Squamata > Gekkonidae > Gekko > Gekko gecko. The sequence continues at coordinate 26,693,457 of JAPDNY010000001.1, forward strand.
TTTATGAATTGTCACTTCACGTTGTCCTGACATGCTCACTCCACCTTGTGAACAAATGCTGAAATGCAATTCTAAAGGCACAGATTTAGGAGAAGATAATGAACATGCTTCAAACTGAAAGGGATCTTAGAAATAAGTAGGGTTGACGGGTCCCCCTGGCCACTGGCAGGGGATGGGGGGGGGTTGGGTTGCCAGATCCATGTTGGAAAACTTCTGGAGATTTGGGGATGGAGCCTGGGGAGGACAGGGACCTCAGCCCACCCTCCAAAGCATCAATTTTCTCCAGGGAAACTAATCTCTGTATTCTGGAAATGAGCTGTAACTCCGGGGCATATCCTGGTCCCACTTGGAGGTTGGCATCTCTAGGAAGAAGTCCTTATATTGGACCACCACCGCAGACATGGATTGGAGCAGACACAAGGAGAATCACAGATGTGACTAAAAATGAACATCTCTCACAGGTACAATTTGAAGTACAAGTTACCAAGGCAAATAAAGGGTGAGGCCTTGAGACAAACTGGCATAATAAATTGTGATACAGTTTCTGCCCTTGAACTTTCTTTTCTGAACCCCAGGCATTAAATGTAAATTTCACCATACCACCTTCACTATCGGCTACTTCCATTTTCTCAAACCACTGAGTTCCAGCTTCTGAACCAGGGCTGCCTCCGATGGGAAATGAAGGAAAGGGCTTCTTTTAGCCTCCCACGCACTTAAATTTATTGGAAAAGATACCAAATAAAAAAGTGAAATGTGCTTCCTTCCACTATGCTGGTAAATTGTCTTTTAAAAAGCTGGGTTTTGTGATAGGAGGAAGGAAAGAACGTAAGAAGAGCTCGAACCAATAGTCCATCTAGTCCAGTATCCATTCCTGTCTCAAAAAAATGGAAGTGAAAATCCTCACCTAAACCTTTATCAGATCCGATGAGTCACTGCAAGCTTTGTGCATGCATTTCCAAGCAGCTTTTCCTCTCTTCCGATATTTGGCACATGGGGACTTGATTCTCATTCACACTAAAACACGGAGGTAAGGGGTAAGCCTATTCCCCCATATTTTTTTCATAACCCAGAATAATTTTGCAGGGGTCCTATTTGTCCCGCGGCAAATTACAAATCTGCAAGGACGGTTGCAAATAGGAAGAATTGGTGGTGGGGCTGAAACCCCTTCTGCTCACCATGGTTGGTGTCTTGCACACCAGCTGTTCAAATGAAACCAATATTGGGAATGCCATGCACCAAACACTATGGTTTAGATTTTCTGGTTACCTTCCACTAAGTTGGATCCATTCCACCAATGGCTCAGGAAGCTGCTAAAGGGAAAAGGACTAGTCTGTGCCACTGTGTATCGTATATATTATCTGTTAGTTGTATTTATTATGCCGGGGGTCCCAAACATTTTGAGTCTGTGGGCACCTTTGGAATTCTGACATAGGGTGGTAGGCACAGCCACAAAATGGCTTTTGCAAAATGGCTGCCACAGCATACTTTTAGTCACATGATGAAAATCATTGTGCGGTGGTGGCAGTATTTTTAAAAATCTGAATAGCCCATCAAATCTCCAATAGCCAACCAGAAGACTTGCTGGGCAAAAGCCTGACCAAACCCCACCCACTTTCTAAAAACACTTAGCAGACACCAGGAAAGGTGGTACCATGGCGTCCACAGGTGCCATGCTGGGGATCCCTGTATTATGCTGCTCTCACTGCATTGTGTTCTAATTTTGCAGTTCCATCCTCTATGTTGTTTAGGGTTGCCAGGTCCTTCCTGGCAGGGGATGGGGGATGATTTACCAGGAGAAAGAAGGTGGCCCAGGCCACATTGCAAGTGTCGTACAGGAAGTGACATCATCACACCAGCGACTTCTGGCTGACACTCTGGTATTTGGGCAAAAACTCTATGGTAAAACTGCTTCTATCATAGAGTTTCTATCTAAATACCTGAATATTGCTGGTGTGATGATGTCACTTCCTGTATAACACTGGCAATGTGGCCTGGGCCGCCTTCTTTCTACTAGTAAGTCCCCGGTGCCAGTGGGCTGATCAGCGGCTGGGGCACAATACTTTATGGAGGGGGACCCACCACAGTGTTTTTGATATATCACATCTAATACTTTTGCATTGTTTCTAAATTTTGTAATCCTAGTCCATATTGCAATGTTTATTAGATCTCTCCTGCTATCATCCTAGTTGATTTGCATTGTTTTATACTGTGTAACCCACCTACATTTTCAGTGAGAAAGGCAGGCTATAAATAAATACAGACAGAAAAGCAGGAATCACAAGATTGTAGAACAACACAGTGAAACATTACATTACATACAATCAACAATGTTATAAAGCTGAATTACAAAATTAGAGAACAATGCAACAGAACACAGCAAAATGTTCTTGGGGCCAACAACAAAGATTAGTTCTATGGCCATCTGTGAACATGAAGTTTTCAATTCCTGTTCATGGGGTGTATTAACCCCCCCCCTTCATCTGACAAACCATGCTACCAGGCTCTCCCCATAACCAGGGAGGGGCTGGCTATCAAAGCCACTGAGGACAGTTCTGGTGGGGCAATGGAGTGGAGGGATAACTCAACCAAAGGACTACCCAGCATGAGACAAGTGGGTGCTGCCACCACCATGGACAGCCCCACCTCCCTGGAGGTAATGTCCATAGTTGTGGGTGGAAGTGGCTGCTGCCACAAGGCAGATATAAGCTGCTGCTGCCCATCACATGAGAGCTGCCACATGGGTGGGGTGGAAGCCAAGGTGAGGCTCCTCCTTCCCTCCCCTCTTTCGAGGGGAAAATGAGAAGACTCACCACCACCATGAGCCAGCCTCCCAATCTGCCCCTGCTGAAAACCCATCCACTCAGGCACAGGACTGTCCCCATCTTCATCTGTGAAATAACAGAGGGCATGTGAAACTCAGACTAGCCTGAGCTGGGAAGTTAAGCAGGGTCAGCCACGGCCAATACTTGGATGGGAGACCACCAAGGGAAAACTAGAGTTGCTACACAGAGGCAGGTCATGGTAAACCACCTCTGCTCAGCTCTTGCATTGGAAAACACAAATTGGTTGCAACTTGACCACAATTATGTGCATTAAGTAAGAATCAGGGACCCACACCAATGTTCCCTCTAAGCTGTCGAGTCTTGTGAGCAGAAATTCTACTTTGTGAGCTACTGACATTAAAGTTGTGAGCCAGCACTTTGGCTACTGCATAAATTAGTGTGCTCTGGAGCCATCCTTCCTGAGCTAAGACAAAAATGGGTGAGCCGGAGGCTAAAAAACTGTGAGCCAGCTCACACTAACTCAGCTTAGAGGGAACACTGACCCACACTACTTCCCCTTTGCATCAGTCCCTCACCACAGGGCACGTCTCTAAATTAACTTCCTAGCTCCCCCCAGCTCAGTCTCTCTGTAGGGTAGCCATCACTTCTAACAGGACTTGGCAACCTCTCCTCCCCTCCAAACTTCTGAAACCCTGCCTGTGTGACTTCTCTCACAAAGACACTGCAAAGACCAAGAAGATAAGAGAGATCATATTAAATCCTTGAAAACAACCAAGGACTACAGAGGCCATTGAATGTAGCTCAACCAACCACAGGGCATCAGATGTGCAGTGCAAATTATATCAAGAACAACAGTGTTGTTTTAAGATACAATTAAACAATTAACAAGAAGTTCCAGTTCTGAAGACAGTGGGTCATGAGGGTTTTTATTGGCAAGGACTGATAAAGGTGCATTACTTGAGTTTATCCGAGGGACCGGATTTACAAACATCCAAGAGCCAAGCAAAAGTTCAGGTGGTCACAAAAGATGGGGCAGCTTTGGTTTATGCCCTAATAAGCCAGTACCTCCTGTTCCCTTTTGGGTTACTGCTGGAGCACAGGATGATGTCATCAGGTGTCCTTATTTGTCCTTAAGAGGTGAGCCTTCACCTTTAATCTTTTACCTTATATGGGAATGGGAGTGTCTTTTGCTAGTTTCGGGAGACATTTCAGGTCAGGAAAAAAGGATAGATGAAAGACACTTAAGCTGCATCACCCCAAGTGCCGTGATCCCAGTTGGATTCCTGCACTCTCGGGAATCTAGTTCATCGCGCCAGGCCTGTCACTAGGGGGATGCTTTAGCCTTCAGCCTGAAAACTCTATGGTATCATAGAGTTTTCAGGATGAATGCTAGAGTGTTCCCCGGCGACGTGCCTAGTGCAGTGATGTCACTTCTGGGTGATGTCATTGCAGCATGCGCACACATCCCAGATCAGGAGCTTGTCCTTCCGCTGCAACGAGGTAAGAGACCTGGCAACCTGAAGTGATGTCATCATGCTTCAATGTCACTGTGATGGCTCTGATATTTGGGCAAAAACAGCTTCAACCATAGAGTTTTTGCTCACCAAGACATCACTGGCATAACCCATTCCAGAAGCACCGATTTCGGGAGGGGGTTTGAAAGACCTGAATCAGATTGCGGTGACAAGAGAGGAAGTCCTCCGACTGATGGACAATTTAAAAACTAATAAAAACTAATAAATCACCAGGCCCGGATGGCATTCATCCGAGAGTTCTGAAAGAACTCAAATGTGAACTTGTGGATCTCCTGACAAAAATATGTAATCTTTCTTTAAAATCTGCCTCCATTCCTGAGGACTGGAAGGTAGCTAATGTCACTCCCATCTTTAAAAAGGGCTCCAGGGGAGATCCAGGAAATTACAGGCCAGTCAGTCTGACATCGATACCGGGTAAGTTGGTGGAAACTGTTATTAAGGAAAGAATTAGTAGGCACATTGATGAACAAAAACTATTGAGGCAGACTCAGCATGGGTTCTGTAAGGGAAGATCTTGTCTCACTAACCTGTTAGTGTTTTTTGAGGGAGTGAACAAACATGTGGACAAGGGGGACCCAATAGATATTATTTACCTTGACTTCCGGAAGGCTTTTGATACAGTTCCTCATCAAAGGCTCCTAAGTAAGCTCAATAGTCATGGGATAAAAGGACAGGTCCTCTTGTGGATCAAAAACTGGCTTATAAATAGGAAACAGAGAGTGAGTATAAATGGGAAACTTTCTCAGTGGAGGGTGGTAAGCAGTGGGGTACCACAGGGATCAGTACTCGGTCCCATGCTTTTTAACTTGTTTATTAACGATTTGGAATTGGGAGTAAGCAGTGATGTGGCTAAATTTGCAGATGACACGAAGTTGTTCAGGGTGGTGAAAACCAGGGAGGATTGTGAGGCACTCCAAAGGGATCTGTTGAGGATGGGTGAGTGGGCGTCAACGTGGCAAATGGGGTTCAATGTGGCCAAGTGCAAAGTGATGCACATTGGAGCCAAAAATCCTAAATATAAATACACGTTGATGGGGTCTGATCTGGCAGAGACTGACCATGAGAGAGATCTTGGAGTCGTAGTGGATAACTCGCTGAAAATGTCTACACAATGTGTAGCTGCAATAAAGAAGGCCAACGCTATGCTGGGGATTATTAGGAAGGGAATTGATAACAAATCAGCCAGTATCATCATGCCCCTGTATAAATCATTGGTGCGACCTCATTTGGAATACTGTGTACAGTTCTGGTCACCACATCTCAAAAAGGATATTATAGCATTGGAAAAAGTGCAGAGAAGGGCAACTAGAATGATAAAAGGGTTGGAACACCTTCCCTATGAAGAAAGGTTAAAATGCTTGGGGCTCTTTAGCTTGGAGAAACGACGGCTGAGGGGTGACATGATCGAGGTTTATAAGATTATGAATGGGATTGAGCAGGTTGAGAAAGAAGTACTTTTCTCCCTTTCTCACAATACAAGAACTTGTGGGCACTCTATGAAATTGCTGAGCAGTCGGGTTAGAACAGATAAAAGGAAATACTTCTTCACCCAAAGAGTGATTAACATATGGAATTCACTGCCACAGGAGGTCGTGGCAGCTGCAAGCATGGACAGTTTCAAGAGGAAATTAGATAAACATATGGAGCAGAAGTCCACCAGTGGCTATTAGCCACAGGGTATAGAATGAGAACTCTCAGTCTGGGGCAGGTGATGCACTCTATTCTTGGTGCTGGAGGGGGCAGCAGTGGGAGGGCTTCTGGTGCCCTGGCCCCACTGCTGGACCTCCTGATGGCACCTGGTATATTTTGGCCGCTGTGTGACAGAGTGTTGGACTAGATGGGCCATTGGCCTGATTCAACATTGGCTTCTCTTATGTTCTTATGTTCTTATGATATCACTTCCTGTGTGACACCAACAACATGATCTGGGCCTTCCTCTTTCTCTTGGTAAGTCCCCCACCAGCCAGTTGATCAGGGGCTGTGGGGCAGGGCCTGGTAGCACTGGGTGACTGGCACCCCTATTCTGAGGTGCTTCCCAGATTTTTTCAGTCTGCTCAATGTGTAGCCCAGGCTAAAGTTAGATGCTGAGAGTACCCACATCCTGGCATTGGTTGAAGGGTGGTCACTGCTGCCAACAGTACACTGCCCTTCTACCCACAGGCCTTATGCCGTCTCCCTCACAAGGTTAACTGCAAAGGCCCAAAAGTTAAGAGATTTCCAAGACACATGGGATATTAAGCATTATAAAAAAACAATCAACCACTGCCATGTAGCTTCAGGATACTTTTAAACAATGAACAAGAACTTCTGATTGTGAAGAGAGGGTTTGCATTGGCAAGAGCTGACGCGGGAGCATTATTCAAGCATATATCAGCAGTGCCTGATTAACAAACATCACAAGAGCCAAGCAAAAGTTCAGGTGATCTTCAAAGAGAGGCCAGCTTTGGTTTACGCCTGAACAGTCTGGGCTCTGCTGTTTCCCTTCAAGGGTAGCGTTGCCAACTCCAGGTTGGGAAATGCCTGGAGATATTGTGGGTGGATCCTGGGGAGGGCGGGGTTTGGGGTGAGGAGAGAGCTTATTGTGGCATAGCACCATAGACTCCATCCTCCAAAGCAGCCATTTTATCCAGTTGAACTGGGCCTATGGGGGAAGGGGTAATTGGGAGGGAGTGGAGACAGTGTGGGAACTGGGTTTGGGGGAGGGAATGGGATTTCCCCTCCAACATGAGTCCTCCACTTTTATTTTCTGTGCACAGGTAGGTTTCCTCAGCTGTGATATTGAAAAGTGGTTCCTAAGTCGAGCCTTGGCTCAGGTGAATAGTTCTGAGTTTCCTGAAGGTTTATGAAATGGGTGTTGATTCCATGGAATGGGAATGTGCTAGTATATGGGGCAGTCAGGGTTGCCAGCCTCCAGGTAATGCTCCATCTAACAGAGATCAGTTCCTCTGGAGAAAAATGGCTGTTTTGGCAGTTGGTCCCTATGGCATGTAACCAAAAAGTTGGGGGAAAGGGTGGGGACACACACTTCTATATGGGAATACAAATGTCAGTTATAAAAAAAGCTAAAATCATATTCCAAAAACGTAAATCAAATTATAGATATTAAAAACTGTGCATCAAAATACGTCAGTTTTTGGTTACATATATAGGTACCTTCCCCTAGTCTAAAAAGAGTTCTAGTAAAATTAATTTGAGAACATCCCACCTTTGAATTGTTAGCAGGCTGTGCTGAATATACTGTGGGGTATATGTTCCTTGTTGGTGAATGTCTTACTATCCCAGATGGGAGATCGGGAGATTATCACCAAGGTCACTGTGGGAGGCTTGAAAAGTTTTTCTCACTGTTTCATTCAATATAGAATCATTCTCACTGTAGTAGTGACTGAAGAAGAACTCTTATGGAAACTAGAGAACTATACTGGGACCTGATATTGCTGTTGCTTGCTATTATCTCTGAATGTCTTACTCCTCACTGTTACTGTTATTCCTGAATGTAATTACTCTGCATTGTTATTGTATTGTAAGTTTTGAATGTTATTGTTCCCAAGTTTATAGGATGTCTCAGCTATTACTTAGTTTGATTGCTTAACTACATCCTATTTGGTCAGCTGGCAACTGGATTCTTGTAATTTCTGTGAGTTCATTGTTGTATTTGACTACAATGTTATACTGTTTTCAATAGAGTTATATTTGTGAATTCTTACTTTTGGAACTTTTATATGATTTGGGAGTCTCTGAGATGCAGCCCATTTTCGGAGTTTAACATATTTGGTTACAGCAACTCCAGCTTTGGGGGCAGAGCCTCAGGTGGGTATAGTTTGGGGAAGTAAAAAATAGAGTCCACCTTTGAAAGTTGCCATTTCCTCCGGGGCAACTGATCTCTATAATCTGAAAATCAGTTGTAAATCTAGAAGACCTCCAGGTTGCACCTGGAGGTTGGCAAGCCTAATTCTGACCCTGAGGCTTGGTTTCCCCCCTCAACCACACACTGACTGAATAACAGTATTTATTTATCAAACCAGGATGGTGGAGCAGTTGTTGTTGATTTACTGGAAACTCTGTTTAGCCTCCAAAGAACCCACATGGCTTCAGATTAGGGATGCCAGCTTCCAGGTGGGACCTGGGGGTCCCCCAGAATTACAGCTCAGCTCCAAATGGAGAGATCAGTTCCCCTGGAGAAAATGGATGCTTTGGAGGATCGACTCTATGGCATTATACCCCACTGAGGTCCCTCCCCTCCCCAAGCTCTAACCCCAAATCTCCAGGCATTCCCAACCCAGAGCTGGCAACCCTATGCTCGCACCACCCACCAGTGGCCAGGGAGGACCTGGCAACCCTCCTTCAAATGGGAAAAAACTGTTGAGGGGGAAAGAGAAGACATACAGTAGAAAAGACCATAAGGAACTGATTCTCTTTTTATATGCAGCCCCCAGAGTTTCAATTGCAACATCCTGGAAATTTACACTATCAGCCTGGCTACATAAAGTCTGTGATTTCTGTCTGATGGATAAACTTACTGATTCTCTTCTTTCTAAGGCTACGGAATCGTTTGATTCGAAATTTCCCTCAATCTGGTTCCCCTTCCTGGACTATTTATCCACTAAACTTGAGTATTCGTCGATGTTGGATACTATAAATCTGCTGTGTTGACATGTTTCATGGGATGTTTCATGTTAATGAAGTTCTTAGTCAAACTGTTTTTTGATAATATGTTTGTTTGTTATGTAAGTTTTATCACATGTCCCAGTTAAGCTATATTTCTGATGTTATATGTATTTGCTTGTATGAAATAAAGATTAAACGTTAAAGAAAAGAAAAAAACAGGAGGTGAATCTGACACATAAAAATATAAAACTGGGAAACTGTCAGCATGTCCAGAGCAGCCAAATCAACCTGCCAGGGCAGGCAAAGCAAGGACTGCATCGAGATCTGTGGCAGGTGTGTCCCTTTAATGGGGTCCCATTCTTTGGGGAGCCTTTCCATGCCAGCAGTTAAAAGGAGTCTTGGGGCATGGACAGGAGACCCTCGCAATTGCAGTGCCAAGAAGGCTATGATAGTGGGGACCAGGTTTGATTCCCCACTTCTCCACATGCAGCTGCTGGTGTGACCTTGAGTCAGTTACAAGTTCTTTCAGAGCTGTTCTCTCAAGGGCAGTTCTCGAGAGAGCTCTCTCAGCCCCGCCCACTTCTGTTGTGGGGAGAGGAAGGGAAAGGGATCGTGAGCCAGTCTGAGTCTCCTTCTGGCAGTGAAGGGAGCGGTATAAATCCAATCTCTTCTTCTTCTTTATTTTTATATTGTTCATTTTTAATGCTAAGTAAATAAAAGTTAATATTCATTCTAGATTTGTCATTTTCCTCTCTATTGAAGCGGGGGGGGGGCAAAGCCACATTTTTGCCTACAGCACCAAAAACATTAAGGCCAGACTCTGCGTACAGGCCCTATTTGGATCAGGACAGCAGCTCATGGGAAGGGACAGCTTCACCTCCTGCCCACAATACTGTTGTCTGGATCTAAAACGCACCCCCTCCCCGGATGCCGCTACTTGCTTTGCTGGGGGAAGTTTAATGTCTTCATACTCTCTCTGCCACATGGATACGTGATGTGCACAGCTCCTTAGCCTCCTCCCTGATGTCACTGCCATCTGGGCGGGTCTTGAGGAGGCAGGATTCTACCAGCATGTGGGTGGAGTCTCCCAGCACATGGGCGGGGTCTCCCAGCTTCTTGGGACCTATTTCAGCAGGGGTTCTACCTCCAGCTGGGCAATCTCGGAGTCCCTTTCCCTGCCACCATGCTGGGTTCCCGGGTGTGCTGGCAGCTGCTCCTTGGGTGGGCTCTGCTACTGGGCCAGCCCGTCTTCGGAGACTTGGATGCCACAGAGGAGCCCCCTTTACCTGAGTCAGAGGACCCGGTGCCAGTACCGCAAGAACCAGAGGATCCGGTGCCAGTGCCGGAAGAATTGGGGGAGCCAGTGCCTGAAGCAGAAGAGCCAGAGGAGCCGGTGTCAGGAGAGCCAGTGGATTCCAAGGAGATGTTTGGACGGCCACTGACCTCTGAAGAGATCCAGACGCTATTCGGCCCCTCAAATGAAGAACTAGAGTCAAGAGCAAAACAATTCAGACAATGGCTAGAAAATGATCGTGATGGTCCTTCCGGTAGTTTGATAGACCACTTGAAGCATATTGTTCTGCAGCACCATAACCAGAAAAGCAACTATTTTTACATGCCATATGAGAATGGTAACGTAAAAGTTAAGGTAATGGAAGGAGGGGCCGTGAGAACCCGGGAGGGAGATGGGGCAATAGATAGGCCCAGATGGGCGATTTGTCTCTTATAATTTTCAGCCCTGAATGTGAAGGGCAGCGGAAGAACTGAAGGCAGCTCTCGCTTTCCAAAAGATAAGGGGCCAAAGATGGGGCATTCTTTGAAACCACATCCTCTGGTCTGGATCCCTCAGCCAGGAGTGGGAGGGACAGGCCTGCGGACTTCGTGGTGAGGGAAGGCCTCTCTGGTTAGGCTCAGGAGCGCTTGCGGCTTTCTCACTTTCCACGTTCCAAGAGTCGAGCCCCAGCAGAGAAACTGGGTTCAGTAAGCCCAAACAAATAAACCAAAATGTATCCTTCTGTACACATCCCCTGGGTCCCTGTCCCTAATACCTGGGGCAATGAAAAATCTGAGCATCCAAACGTTGAAAGATGTTTCCTCTTCTTCCCTTCCAGAAAGCAATCGGGACGATGATATACGTTACGCTTTTGTTGGTGAAAACCAGCTGCACGAAAGAAGAAGGGGAGGCTGTAATGAGGCAACGATACTATGATGTCGACGAGGACGACGAGGAGATGGTGGACAATCCCTTAGCTACAGGAAGGAAGCGATGCGAGGTGCCGCCAGCATCTGAACAAGAGGTGAGCAGCAAACAGGTCCTGCTGCTACTTGGGCTGCAGGAAGACAGCCGGACTCGGATCCTGAGCAGCTTGAGCGGGGAGGGCAGCTTCCCCACCTCCTTCTGCAGCTCTCTGTGCCGTCCAAGGCTGGGGCCCTGTGGACCCACGTGAACGATGTGAAGAGGAAAACGGGAGTCTGCAGCAGGAGACGGGAACTGGCAAAAATTCTCCTTTGCTCCTCTGTAGATAGAGAAGCGGCAAAGCCATTCCACCCTGGCAGTCGCTTTGCCAACAGGAAAGCACCTGATGATCCAAGCCAGGACGTCTTTGGTGTTTTCCACACCGGTTGTTTGCCGTGGATACGATGCTGTGGGGAAAGAGATCCTCCTCCCTGCTTCTCCACAGCATGGTGAAAATTTAAGCTGGCCAACTCCCACTTGAGAAATACCTGGAGATTTTGGGGGCGGGGGCCTAAGAATGGCAGGGTTTGGGGAGGGGAGGGACCTCATTGGGCCATAATGCCGTAGCGTGTACCTTCCAATGCAGTCATTTTCTCCAGGGAAACTGATCTCTGTCATCTGGAGACCAGGTGTAATCCTGGGAGAGCCCTAGCCTCCCACCTGGAGGTTGGCAACCCCAATTGTGGTGCATTCATGCCCCTTTGTGTCTCTACTCTGACAACTCCCAAACCTGCTTTGCTGTGAAGCTTTGGGAAAGATCACAGCAAGGCCCAGATGTCTGCCATGTGGGCAGCGAAATCCAGATTTCCCCGCTCCTACTAGGCAACCATTTCCCTTGCTCTCGTCCCTGTGGTAGCATCATTAAAGGGGCTTTCAGGAGCATTTTTAATATTGGTAATCAGCATCGATATACCTATAGAATGTAGGTTTGCCAGCCTCCAGGTGACACCTGGAGATCTCCCGCTATTACAATTTATCTCCAGACAATCAAGTTCAGTTCCCCTGGAGAGAACAGCTGCTTTGGAGGGCGAATACCCTGCTGAGGTCCCACCCCTTCCCAAACCCCACACCCCCCAGGCCCCACCTCCAAAATCTCTAGGCATTTCCCAACTCAGAGCTGGCAACCCTAATACAATGATCCATTGCCATGCTCCTTGGTGGCATCAGGGGGGAATGTTCACTGTGGACCCGGTGACCGGGAAAATGCAGAGAGTTCTTCCCGTTGCCACCGCACTGTATTAGCAGCTGCATCAACAGTGGAGCTTCCGCAGAGAAACATCTCCATGCGGAAGACTTCTTCTATCCCTCCTGGAAACCGTGCAGTCTTCTCACAGTCCAGATTTTCTTTTTATTGGAAGGTCTCTGGCTGGCTTACTGGAGTTCCTCCTCCCAGGCTCGCAGGGCTGAATAGAGCGCCTGTGAAACCAGGCAAGGCAGTTCTCCCATGGTGGCATCGTTGCTTTCACATGTGGGTTCTTCTAATGCTCTTAGGGATGCGTGCTTGGTACTGAAGTAACCAAGTCCAGTTTGAGTCTGTCCCATTTGTTAACCCATAGAGGGTTATTGAATCTTAACGAAATGATCTCGTAAGGGAGCAAATAGCCTCAGACAAACATTATATTTTGGGCATGCTTTCAAGGTTCTTTTCCCCCAATGCAGCAAAGGCTTGTGAGAGGAGAAATACAAGTTCAGTGGATACTTGCCAGCCAGAGACCTTATCCAACTAAAACACTTTGCTTATCTTTGTGCCAAACAGAATTGTCCTTATGGGCATTCCTCTACACAACAAGCATTTCCTGCAGTCATAGCAGCAACTGAGGGACTGGGGAGGGCTTCCTTGCGTTTACGTCAAATATTCTGTTATCCGTCAACAATGGGCCAAACTTTGCTCGGGATAGAGGCAGAGGCCCAGAGCAGACCATCTCTCTCAGTGAGACAGAACAGGTGATTAAGGATCTGAGATCTCATGGATGTTTACTTAAACTGTAGTTAAAACAAACTGCTAAGGAGGGAACTGATAGACACAAATCCTCTTGTTCACGTGTAAAGTGGAAAAATGATTTTTTTTAATGTGTAAAAGTAGAAGACATAGATGAAAGGAGGCAAAATAGCCATACTCTGCTGTGCCGATCACATGGCTGTTTAAAGCGTTCCCTTGTCACAGACTAGTCTGCAAGAGGGAAGTTTAATTTATCTCTGCAATGAAGAGGCTTTCTCCTCCCTCCCTGAAAGTTAGGAGAAGGCATCTCCGGGATGAGGAATGCTATCCATGAGAATGGGATCCAGTTTGTTGGGCTACAAAAAAAAGGTAACAAGCAGAAGTGTGTTTCCCATGGGATCCAGTGGGTATGTCATCCTGATATAAAACTGCAAACATCCACCATGACAATATGAAAGAAAGAAATATCAGCCAGACTTCTATGCTCATCCCTGCTAATATGTGCTCATTATGAGCTCTTTGGATATGTTTGAATTTGGCACACCAGCCCTGCATTCTATCTGCCACCCTCTTTATACAAGCGGTCGCTATTTTGGGTGAATAAGGCAACACATGTATTTTCCAGCTTTGGTATGAGTAAACAGAATGCTGTGATAAGCACTTGTGGGTGCACGTTCATGTGTACAACAGCCTGGGGACGATATGCATGTTGCCCTAGTTGCACAACATGGTAACTGTACATAGTGAGAGGACTGGGAATAGCATGTGCTCCTTTTTCCATATGGTTCTGCTCAAGACATATGTGACTTTCTTCTACTGAATCAGATCCTTGGTCCATCCCGGTCAGTATCATCAAATCAGACTGGCGGCAGTTCTCTAGGGTCTCAGGGTGGGGTCTCTCACATTACCTCTTACCCAATCTTTTTAAATGGAGATGACAGGGATTGAACTTGTGACTTCCTGAATGCCAAGCAGATGCTCTGCCACTGAGCCACAGAACCCTCCCCAAAACTCCTCTAACAGACAGCAGCTCTCCAAGGTCTGAGGCAGAGTAAGACCTGCTAGGCAAGAGACTAACTTGATGAGAGCTTCCACCATTTGATGGCCTGTTACTGCCCAGCATGTTGGGCTCTGATTGGGACCTTAATTGCAACGAAAGGGGAGGAGATGTAAACCTTATCCACGTTCCTGGTTTTCAGACCCAAAATGATGGCTAGCAGGACTGCAAATTGCTCCCCATATCAATACTATTATGCTGGTCCAGCATAATAAATTGTACCTTTGTGGGTTCCTTTAGGGTAGGGGGAAATGGTACGGGGGGAGAGAGAGTCTGAAGTCTGCTCCCCTCTGCTGTCCCAGCAGGGACCCTGCATTTTAAAAAACAAAACAAAACTGGGGCTCTATACATGGAACTCCCAGCACATTTTCTGGTTTGGCCCTCAGTGCCTTTGCTTAGAGATGCCAGAGACTGAATCTGGAACCTTCTGCATTCAAAGCAGCAGCTGTATCACTGAACTATGAATACTGGGAACCACCCCCACCACCCCCATTCCAGGACAGTCCCACATGTCATTACCTACAGAAACGGATTTGTCATTTTTCTAAAACAGAAAAAAGAGATAGAGACAGTCTCATTATACAGTCAACAGACCTTTCAGTAGTACAGTAATTAAAACCAAATATGGGAATTATACATGTTTGATTAACATGGTTCTTCCAGTGATCAGGATCTAGTCACAATAAAAGTGTGTCGGTCTTTAACCGTAAGGCGAGCTGTATACAAACTGAAGAATGCAGGGCATATGAAGGAAGGAGGAACTGCCAGTCCAGAATAAGTAAGGAAATGGTTAGAGAGCATCTAGCTGCCTTAAATACTTTCAAATCTCCAGGGCCGGATGGCTTGCATCCCAGGGTGCTAAAAGAAATTGCAGATGTTATCTGGCTCTAATCTTTGAGATGTCCTGGAGTATTGGTGTTGTGCCAGAAGACTGGAGAAGAGCGAATGTTGTCCCGATCTTCAAGAAGGGAAAAAAGACGGACCCAGGAAATTACAGGCCTGTCAGTTTGACATAAATACCTGGAAAAAATCTAGAGCAGACTATTAGACACTCTGTGAGTACATTGAATGGAATGAGTTAATTGGTAGTAGCCAGCATGGGTTTATCAAGAATAAGTCATACCAGACCAACCCTATCTCCTTTTTTGACAGAGTTACTAAAAAGGTTGACTCAGGCAATGCTGTAGACATAGTGTATCTAAATTTCAGTAAAGCATTTGATAAAGTTTCTCATGATATCCTTGAGGATAAGCTGGTTAAGTGTGGGCTGGATGGTGCAACTGTTGGATGGATTCATGGTTGGTTGAAAAATCGTACCCAACCAGTGCTTGTAGATGGCTCTGCGTCTACATGGAGGGAAGTCTCGAGTGGAGTGCCGCAGGGCTCGGTCCTAGGCCCAGTGTTGTTCAATGTTTTTATAAATGACCTGAAGGAAGACATAGAGGGGATGCTTATCAGATTTGCAGATGACACGAAGCTGGGTGGGACTGCTAATTCTGAAGAAGACAGAGTCAGGATTCAAAATGATCTAGATAGGCTAGAACAGCGGGCTGAGACAAATAAAATAAATTTCAATAGAGATAAGTGCAAAGTCCTACACCTGGGCACAAAAAAATCAAAGGCACAGATATAGAATGGGAGGGACTTGGCTTGACAGCAACACATGTGAAAGGGGTCTAGGTGTTCTGGTTGATCACAAGCTAAACATGAGCCTGCAGTGCGATGTGACTGCGAAGAAAGCTAATGCAATCTTAGGATGCATTAACAGAAGCATTGTGTCCAGATCACAGGAGGTAGTAGTCCCGCTCTATTCTTCTATGGTCAGGCCTCACCTGGAGTACTGTGTCCAGTTTTGGGCACTACATTTTAGGAAGGATGTTGACAAGCTTGAGCGTGTCCAGAGGAGGGCAACCAGAATGGTGAGAGAGTTGGAATCCAAGTCTTACAAGGAAAGGCTGAAAGAGTTGAGTATGTTTAGCCTGGGAAAGAGAAGGCTTAGAGGGGACATGATTGCAGTCTTCAAATATCTGAAGGGCTGTCATGTAGAAGATGGAGCAGATCTATTCTCTCTTGCTCTGGATTGCAAGACTAGATCTAATGGGTGGAAATTACAAGGGAGTCGTTAACGGCTAAATATCAGGAGAAACTTCCTAACTGTAAGAGTGGTTGAGCAGTGCAACAGACTGCCTTGGGAGGTGGTGGATGATCCTTTGCTGGACGTTTTCAAGTGGAGGCTGGATGATCATCTTTCAGGTATGTTGTAGGGCTATCTTTTGGCCATGCTCCTGCAGATTGCAGGAGGTTGGATTAGATGGCCTGCAAGGTCCCTTCCAACTCTAGCATTCTATGATTCTATGGTGATATAGATGATCAGAAAATGTATTCTGTGGCATGTAGACCTCAGGGAAAAATAGTATCTTTCAGACTAAAACACTTTCCTAGTAGGCATATTATTCAAATGCTGACATTTTCCTGTTAAAAAACAGACATGGATATTGACTTTAAATGCCCATAGTTACCACAGTGCAAACCCTCTATTCAGCCACTCCTGCTCCCAAGAGTTATAGAAAAGAAAACAACCGGCTGATCCAATCTTTCCTCTCTCACAGACTGTGCTCTCTGACCTTCAGTCTCATCCAGTCACAGAAATTATTTCCCTCTCTCCTCCAAAACAACATCGCTGCTCCTCCTAAGCCAGAGACATGCCCAATTAGTCATTAAGTAAATCTGCTGGACATCAGGAAGAGAATTAAGGAACACCATAAATTTTGTCCCTCGGAATTGGTAGTGTGCTTCTGGTTTCTGACCTGTGAAGCACGCATTGCTCTAAACTTTCAGACTTTGGAGATCCATCTTTAAGGGGTCATTTTAAAAAAAATTCTTAATGAAAGTGGATCTTTTCTGGATTTTGAATGCCACAGCCTGCATCAGTGGCTGTGCATGCCCAGCAGAATCCATTCTTGCTGTCATGCGATCAGAACCCCAGCAAGAGGAATGGCAGCTTGGCTTTTAGCCCCGAGTCACTCACGTTGTCTTCCTTGTTTCTTTGTCCCCTCACCCCACCCTTGGCTCTTTTCAGATAGTGAAGTGCACGTTCACATTGTTTAAGGATGGAAGGAACGGGTCTTGGCGCAGGCGCGTCACTGATCACGATTGTGTGCCATATGGTGAGCGGCGTGGAAATGATGACTGAAAATTCTCTGTCGTCTCTGGATCCTGATGGCCAAATGTCGCTGGGGTGGGGGGGATGTTGCAAGCAGAAAAGCAACCACTGGGCTATGCTATCTGTTGGTGCCAACCTGGAAGGTCTCCCATTGCAAAGGGATAATCTGTCTTCTTCTCAAAGCCCCCTCTTTGATTTCCCACCCACCCTGTTTCTCTTGCTCCCATTGACTCGCTTTGAAATAGAAAAAATAAAATTAACTTTCTCAAGCATTACCAACCCCTGTTTTACATTCTTGTCTCTCCCACTCATGTGGTCACTGTGGGCTGGATCAATTCTAGGAGCGGGATTGTATGATAAAGCAGAATGAGGACAATTATTTTTATTTATTTTATTCATTTATACCCCAACTTTCTCCCCAGTGGGGAGTCAAAGTGGCTTACATCATTATGCTCTCTTCCCTTTTATCCTCTCAACAACTCTGTGAGGTAGGTTAGGCTTAGAGTGTGACCGGGACCCAGGTCCCTCAGCAAGCTTCCATGGCATGAGTGGGGATTTGAACCTGAGTCTCCAAGATACTAGTCCAACACTCTTAACCCCTATACCATGCCGGCTTGTCCCCTCCTGCAACCTGCAGAAAGGCAGTTGGTGTGTGTGTTGACTTTGGTTGTTCCCTTGGCTGAGGTGTAAGGAACTCCCAAAACTGGAGGGAGGGGCCTTTCATTGCCACCATCCTTGGGATCTAGATAAAAAAGGCCCTCTGAGGAATCAGAGAGACCCATGTCATTCCAGCCTTCAGGGCCCTTAGCCATAATAAAAATTAAAATGCCAGCACATAACACACATAAGTTGTGAAACTTACCCAGTGGCCCCCAGCCCCAACAAGTGTTTAAATCTGAGGAGGTCCAATGACCTTGAGGCCCAGGTACATACCAGGAAATATTTCTAAACAATGTGTTCCTTACAGAAGGCATCAGAGATTCTGCCTGAAATGTTGAAGAGTCGCTATTAGAGTCATGCATGACCTCACTCTCTGACATTGTGTGGTTGGCTCCACCTCCTGTGGCAGCCATTTTGTTGTTGGGCACACCATCCTGCCTCAGAACTGCAAAGCTGCCCGCAGGCTCAGAAACGGTGGAGACCCCTGCCATACATTCTAGGTGAAATCCCTTCCCAAATTCCCATCTCCGCAGGTCCCACTCCCAGATTTCCAGGAATTTCCTAGGCTGGAGTTGACAACCCTATACTGGGAAGAAATTTGAATTGGGAATCCCCGCAAGTACGGCCCAGGTCAGATGCCCCCCCCCTCCATTGGTCCTCTTCATGGCTGCTCCTCATTCAGTACTCTGGATAGCAGCGTGTTTGAACTGAAGCAACCCACAAAAATATATATATCAGCAGATCCCAGGGTAGAAACAACCCTTCCCTGAGGTAGCAATGCTGACTGGGGAGTCTTCTCTCCTTTGCAAGCCCATACCTGTGCAGACGTTGGACATCGGACCAAGCCTTCCAGGTGTGAGTTGCATGCCGTAGCCAGGGAAGGGCAGTAACAAGCAGAGTGTAAGAAATGTTCCCAGCTACCAAACCCCAAATCTCACGGAGACTCAGCTGTAGAGGAGGGGCGGGCAGACAATATTTCTGGGAGCGTCTTAATTTTTTTTCCAGAAGCCTTGAGAACTGCCTGTCACAAGGCAGTGGCTTGATGGGTGGAGCCAGTCACAAAAAAAGCTGCTTAGTGTTTTCAGAGCTGGTCTGTTGGGGAAACCTTTTCCAAAACAAGCCCCGCCCACCCTCAGAAGTGTAACTTCCTCTGCAGGGTGGGTGGGAATATACAATTAACTCTATGGGCGATTCTGCATTGACTTTTCCCTCTGCTGTTTTACTAAACTCACCTTGGAACAGAAATTCCCCTCTGCATTGCATGCCGCTTTCATTTTCTTTGATCATCGGATTTTATGGTACCCTCTACACTGCATGCCACTTTCACTTTTGCTTGATCATTGGGTTTTATGGTACCTTCTGCATAGATTTACGGCCTTTTGGGATGACTTTGCAGTCAGCGCGGTGTTGCCGTACTGGTATTTGAATGTGGTTTTGAGCTGCACCTTTTCCTCCCAGTTGAGAAAATGTGGAGCAAATGCTAGATGCAGAATTGCACCACCTCTCCCCTTAGAAGAGGCAAATACAGGGCTTTTTTTGTAGAAAAAGCCCAGCAGGGACTCATTAGTATATTAGGCCACACCCTCGACAGCACAGCTCATTAGCATATTAGGCCACATACCATGTTACCAGAAGTGTGGTCATCCAGCCACGCTCACCTTTTGCTTCTTATTCTGTTTACCTTGTTTGTTGTCAAAATCCAGGCCTTTTTTTGTAGCAGGAACTCCTTTGCATGTTAGGCCACACACCCCTCATGGAGCCGATCCTAATGAGTTTCTGCTGTTGGGTGTGGCCTATTGTGCTAATGAGTTCGTGCTGGGCGTGGCCAACTCAGGAGCCAGCTGGAACTCCGTTCCTGTGCATTCCTGCCCAAAAATAGCCCTGGGCAAATAGCTGCTTTGCTGCAGAGGGAAAGAGTCAATATGGCACTCTCCTCTTCCATCCAGAGTGAAAGGATGTATAGGAGGAGGAGGAGGAGGAGGTGAAGAGGCTGTTGGGAAAAGCTGCTAGTGACGTCATTTCCTCATTCAGAGTAAAGGTATGTGTGCTTCCTTCTCCTTCATATGAAAGAGAAAGAGGAGGGAAGGTCCTGTAGTAGCTTTAAAGGGAAGAATAAGTAGGTGATTACAGCAGCACTGGAAGACCGAGGGGAGAGGGTGCTTCAGATTGCTTTGAGAGTGACTGCTCACTCCCGAGTGACCTTTTTGCCCACCCTCCACACACTTGCCTTGGAAGAGAACAACAATCAGTAAATTCAGGTGGGTAGCCACGTTGGTCTGAACCAGCAGAACAAAGTCTGAGTCCGGGGGCACCTTTTAAGACCAGCAATTAAACCCAAACAAATGGTGACCATATAAACGAAGCTCGTTATTCAAGTTTGGTCCTTGCGTCTGTTAAATACCTTTTATTATGCTCATACTAATTTGCTGCTCACCCTCTGCCTATATGTACGGACTGACAACTTCCATTTCAGTGTATCTGAGGAAGTGTGCATGTACACAAAAGCTTATAGCTTGAATAAAACTTTGTTGGTATTAAAGGTGCCACAGGACGTGGACTTTGTTCTGCAGTAATTGTTAGCTCTCCAGAAATATCTGTGCTAAACTCACTCTCTCCAAAAACTCACTCTCTCAGAGGGACCCAGCAGTCAGAAACGCACTAAAACCAGGCTCCCACACCCCACATTGGTCCATCACAAGCAAGCAACATGGAGCCAGAAAAGACTCCACTGTGAACCAGCCTGACAGGCTCAGGAAGAACCGAGCCAAATGGGAGTACTGTGAGGAAGCACGTATACAGGATCCCATGATTGATACAATCAACAGAGATAGCCATCCTCGCCATCCTACTAATCCCTAATCCCACCTCCTCAGACCCTGGCACCAGCTTGTTAAGGTGCACTGTCTCCTTCGAAGTAATTTCGAGGGTCTAGCACCCTTCCTTCCCCACTCCACATCGAGCTACTGACACACAAACACTGGTGACTTTCCCAACCTCAGAAGTTCAAGCCAAGCATCCTGCGTGTACCCAACTTAATCCGGCTATTCATTACGCCCCAGGCTGGCCCATCCCTGGCTCCCCCCAAAATATTTAAACTGGCACTCCACGCCTCAACATTTGTACACTCTTGAGGCACCCATATGAGCGTATCCTTGGATTCTGAGCCTTTGACATAAACCGCTGGTCGGCTGCATCCTCCTTCTGCCACGTGGATTCCAGACGTCAGGATCAGGCAAATATTACCCTAATCTAAAACCAACCCCCTTCTTGTCACTGTCGATCACCTCTCTGTTTCTTAGCTCTGTGTGTCTTGATCTATTGTTACTATTTTTGCATGAGTGAGTAGCGTGAGCTTTGCATTTAGTTACAATAAAACTCCACTTATTCAATCAAAAGGCCTCTTCCTTCCACTGGTATCTCTCACAATATGACCCTCATTTACAGAGAGTATAAAGAATCCCTGTGCACATGTACTGCCCTGCACGCCTGCAATCAGACCCCTGTAACATAATCAGTAAAGTTCTGCAGTAAGTAGCAGCAAACAGCAAGTGGATGCCTTGCCTGCACATGCTACTCACGCATGTTACGCGGCTCCCCCCCCCCACTTCTTTGGGGGGTCCCCTCACATTGGAACTGTCACTCCCTCGTCTACCGGGACAGCTCCCTGGGGCCTGTGAGCCGGCACAGCAACCGGCATTGACAGCAGCAAAGGACAAAGGAAGGTTGCTGGCCGTCAACCCATGACTATAATTGTGCTTCCTGAGTGGTGTCATTCGGACAGTGTCACTATGTCATGTCAGGCCCCACTCCTCTGCATGAAGCCCTCCGGGTGACCTTGGGCCAGTCACAGTTCTCTCGGAACTCTCTCAGCCCCACCTGCCTCACAAGGTGCCTGTTGTCGGGAGAGGAAGAGAAAAGTGATTATCAGCCCTTTTGAAACACATAAGGCCCACTGGGTGACACTGGACCAGTCACGGCTCTCTCAGAACTCTCTCAGCCTCACCTGCCTCACAAGGTGCCTGTTGTGGGGAGAGGAGGGAATGGTGATTCTCAGCCCTTTTGAAGCACATGAGGCCTGCTGGGTGACCTTGGGCCAGTCACAGTTCTCTCAGCACTCTCTCAGCCCCACCTAACTCACAGGAAGAGGAAGGGAAGGCAATTCTAAGCTGCTCTGAGACTCCTTCGGGTAGAGAAGAGCAAAGCTCCTTCTAAGCTGTGGAGTCTTCTGAGCAAAAATTCTACTTTCTGAGCTACTGGCATTAAGGTTGTGAGTGAGTGATTTGGCTACAGCATAAATGAGTTTGCTCTGGAGCCATCCTTCCTGAGCTAAGACAAAAATGTGCGAGCTGGAGGCTGAAAAACTGTGAGCTATCTCACACTAACTCAGCTTAGAGGGAACACTGGAGAAGAGCAAGGTATGAAACCAGCTCTTCTTCTTCGTCTTTGTGCACAATGCACACTTTCTGCTAGCAATGGCTGAGGGAAGCCAGGTGGTCAGGGCAATCCACAGAGTTGGCACTTGGTGTGTGTGTGGGGGGGGGCTACAGAAACAATTGCAGCTAGGGTTGCCAACTTCACGTCGGGAAATTCAGAGCAATTTGGGGGTGGGTGGAGCTTTGGGAGAGGATGGACCTCAGCAAGGTGTGCCACGGAGTCCACCCTCTGAAGCAGCCATTTTCTCCAGGGGAACTGGTCTCTTTGGTCTGGAGACCAGTTGTAATTCTGGGAGAGCTCCAGACCCCACCAGGAGGTTGGTACCCCTAGTTTCAGCCGCCACATTTTTACAGCAGGAATGCTCTCACGCAAGGGCACTTACCTGTGTGGGATGCATTGTCCTTGTACCTCTGGAAGGGAAGGTTTTTCCACTACAACCTAGCTCTAGAAGTTGCTGAATTCAGACTCTGTCCGGTCACAAGACCTTTCAGTGTGATGCACAGAAGCCGAAAAGTGGTAACCCTGCCTCCCAGCAGCAGTTCCTCCTTGGGAGAAATGTCATCTCTCAGGACAGCCCAGGCAGTGGCAGGGCCTGGACAACTTTGCGGCTCAGACTAGCTAGCTGCTGCTGCTGCTGAGACTTGGCTGGGGTCCGCCCTCATCCCTGGCAACTTTGGGGTGCCCCTGGCAGACGATACGGCCAGACATACAGTACCTGCACCCAAGCACACAAGTTCCTGAACTACCTCTCCCATTTCAATACCCCTTTCCCATCTTTTTCCCACCCCACCACCCCACGAGCAACCTGCACAATCCCTTTATTCAAGTATTTTGAATGCTCTTTGCACACAAGTCTCTCTGCACACAAGTCTATGAACATTTACTGGGGAGCAATGTTCCCTCTAAGCCAAGTTACTGTGAGCTAGCTCACAGTTTTTTACCCTCCAGCTTGCACATTTTTGTCTTGGCTCAGGAAGGATGCAAATTAATTTATGCAGTAGCCAAATTGCTTGCTCACAACTTTAATGCCAGTAGCTCAGAAAGTAGAATTTTTGCTCGCAAGACTCCACAGCTTAGAGGAAGCATTGCTGGGGAGTAGGCCCCACTCAATATAATGGTACTTAATTTCTGAGTGAATATGCACAGAATTGTCCTGGAAATGACCAGTTTTCACCTACTGTGTGTCTCATGAGAGACTGTTGACAAACTATTTGTGTTGCTCAGTTGGCGGGTGTGTTCCCCCACTCCCCATTTTTCTTTTATTCAAAGCAGTTGCTGGCAGCTCCAATTACAGTCAGCTGTTTGCACAGGGGTGATGCCCAATGATTTCACAGGGTGGGGCCTGCTGAGTCCCCCTTAGCCACAGTCAAAGACCATTGTGGCTTAAATCCCTGTTAGGACTGCCAGCTGATTGGAGAAAAGAATAGTGGGCACCTTTATTTTATTTTGTTAGACTTATATCCCGCCCTCCCCATATTGTAGGCTCAGGGTGGGTTTAATAGAGACTTTAATAAAGACTTAATCCTAAAAGAAATCAACCCTGACTGTTCCCTGGAAGGCCAGATACTGAAGCTGAAGCTCAAATATTTTGGCCACCAAATGAGAATGCAGAACTCACTGGAGAAGACCCTGATGCTGGGGAAGACTGAAGGTAACAAAAAGAAGGGGACACCAAAGGATGAGATGGTTAGACAGTGTCATCAAGGCAACGGACATGAAACTAAGAAAACTCCGGAGCACGATGGAAGACAGGAGGGCCCGGCGTGATGTGGTCCATGGGGTCGCAACGAGTCAGACTTGACTGTGCGACTGAACAACAACAATTTACCTGGGGATGTTCTTTACCTGGGGAGGTGGTTTGCCTCCGTGCTACAGCTGCCCATTCCCACACAATGAGCCTTTATTGAAGAGACAGGTGGTTCTTTTCCAGACCCGCTGGCCATCTTAATTTGCGAAGGAGACACGCCAGTGACATGTCACATTGAGAAAGACAGCGTTTGGGCAGCAGTCCTTGATATGAGACCAGTCTTATGAGAGCTGTTTTGGTGTAGTGGTTAGGAGCATGGACTCTAATCTGGGGAAACCAGGTTTGAGTCCCCACTCCTCCACATGCAGCTGCTGGTGTGACCTTGGTTCTCTCAGAGGTGTTCTCTTAAGAGCAGTTCTTGAAAGAGCTCTCTCAGCCCCACCTACCTCACAGGGTGTCTGTTGTGGGGAGGGGAAGGGAAAGGAGTATGTAAGCTGCTCTGAGACTCCTTTGGGTAGTGAAGGGCATGGTATAAATCCAATCTCTTCTCTTCTTATCCATCTGCCATACCTTATAGAGGTTATTAAGTTACAAGCAACTTCCATTGAACACTCTACAGCATTTAATAAAGGCCCAGAATTATTACTGGTATTGCCATTATTGGTCCACTGGCTCAAGGATGGACGCAGCATTTTCTATTGCTTGGACGATGATTGTCAGGTGCTGCTGGACATTCTCCCAGTTGCCCAGCTCCTTGGCACTGGAGTAAGCATCGGCAAGGCCAGGGAAGGTGGCGATGGCAGATGATCTGGAGGCCATGATGACGTGGCTGCGTGAGGAGAGAAAGTCAGAAGAGAGAAGGGGCAAGTTCTTGCTGGAAGTTCCAGGTGCGATGTCCCTACCTCAGCCTCCAGATTTCGTGGCCAGAGAGAGTAGATGGCTAGATAGGCACACTGGCCTTTCCTTCCTGTGTTTACTCTTCTGCCACTGTCCCCTTTGAAATGTAGATTGTGTTCTCAGGGACAATTTCCTTCTTTCCTCCTTCTCAGATGAAGCTCCCCCTCTCTCCCTCCACTCACCAAGAGGTGCCCTCTTGGCACCATGAGGCAGATGGCCCTCTCTTGCCATCTGCTTCCATCCTTAGCTAGTAAGTGAGTACTCTGCCCTGTCTCTACTCTTTCCTATCCTAAAGTGTACTTCTCAAATAAGGAGAGAAGTATTTCTCTGTTAAACTTGCACCGTGGCTCTGTGTAGCCTTGTAAGCTGAGTAACCTGGTAAAGCAATAAGAACAATACAGAACATTACAAGCAATGGTGAATAACACTGGGCTACAAAATTACAGAGCAATGTGCTAAAAACAGTGCAATATATAAAAATAATGTAACAGAAATGGACTGCAAAACTGGCAAAGGATGCAATAAACAATGTGGTATATAAAAAAGGAGGAATGAAATCTGAATAAATTACACAGATGTTAAGAAACCATATTTGTGCAGGTTAACGTAGGCAAGGAGAAAACCACCAGGCAGGGTTTCTTTACTTCACATGGATTTGAATCACGACTATCGAAATTTTGGGGACTATGAGCTTTCAAGAGTCAAAGCTCTTTGTCAGATATGAGTTGGAATGGAGATCTCTGAGAGTTTGTTTCCCAGTCAGAAGGTGGGAGGGGTGTTGCAAAGAAGGAACTCAGGATTGCAGAGGTACAATGCACATTGTAATCAGTTTGATTAGAGCAGAGAAGAAAGGCTTGGGAACAGAAAATTAGCATCTGTAGTGAGATAAGAATCCGATGTCCCTATTCAGCCCCAGGGGCTCCATTGCTCTGAACTTGTGAAGAAACCCAGTTTCAGCAATCTAACATTGTAATCTCCCCTTGAAAATTCTCTGTTTGAGGACTGCCACTCTTAGGTCAACAGCAGTCCTTTCTGCACTCTCCTCTTAATCCATGTTCTCCTCCAAGCAATTCTGCACTCAAATTGAATTCAACCTTCTTTTTAATCCAGGTTTTTTCCCCATTCTGCACTAAAATTGAGTTCAACCTTCTTTTTATTCTGGGTTTCCCCCCCTTCTGCATTACATTAGCTCCCTTCAGTGGCCATCCCCGTTTCAGTCTGCTGTTGTCCCGGGGTTGTCTGGATGCTGTTTTGCAATGGACTTAAATTGCTTTGACTTGAACACTGAGAAAATTCGGAGCAGAAGGCAAATATGGAAAGGACCAATGGTTGAAAGGAAACTGTTTCAGGCAACCTGATTCATTTTCAGTGCCAAAGTCAGACTGGAAGAAAAGTTAGGGTTGCCAGAGACTTCAACAAGGCACAGTGCCATGGAGCCCACCCTCCAAAGCACCCATTTTCTCCGGGGGAACTGAACTCTGTATTCTGGAGATCAGTTGTAACAGCAGGAGACCTCCAGGCCTCACCGGGAGATTGGCAACCCTAAGAAAAGTGCTTCTGTCCACAGAACACAGTAAAGCAAAGCAGAGAAAGTACAGAAGATTTCTTAAATTAGGCCCTTGAACAATGGATGCAGGATTCTGTATGACCGGATTGGATCCCAGAGATCTATTCCACACTACTGGGGGCCCTTTCCCTTGAAGCAAGGTACCTCTTAGAGCCCCTCGGGGCAGGGGAAGGCTTCTTGTGCCAGGGCCATTAGAGGAACAAATCCACAGGCTCTAATGTGGAATACCCCAGGAAAGTGAGTTATCGATCCATTTACCTGTAGTAATATTCCTCAGGGAAGGCCCTGGGGTTCAAGAACGCCCTTTCTAGCAGCATCAGCTGGTCATTCACTGTCCGTACATGGAGGGGACTGTAGAGAGAGAGAGACAGCAGGTTAGGGGGAGGGGGAGGAGGGCTGGCTCAGAAGTTTCTTGAGCCTCCCAGCCCCTAGCAAAGTGCACAGAGGTCCAAACGTAAGAGTAACCCTACTGGATTAGACCAATGGCACAGCTAGTCCAGCATCCTGTTTCCAAAAGTGGCCAGTCAGGTGCCACAACAAAGTTCATAAGCAGGGACTGCCGGGAACAGCCTTTGCCTGCTCACTGCATTTGGTTCTGAATGTGGATTTCCTGTTTGGGTGTTAGGGGAGTTTTCAAAATCCTAATATAATCCCCCCTTTTCCTGAGTTCTATCTGGGACAGAAAAAGGTTCGCTCAAGACTTTAGGCTACCAGAGCATGCAGTTTTAATAAGATGATTATCTGATGCAAGAAAAAGATCAAGCCGGCATACTGAACAAGAGTCAAAGTTCTTCTTTTGTAGGTTAAAACAGACAAAAGGTCTAGAATTCCAGAGGAAAGTTCACCAATTCTGTCCTTAAACAAAATTCACTTTTATTCTTCTTTCAGAGTACATTTTACATACCTTCGAATCTAAAGAGAAAGAGAAAACATGCCCACTGCATAGATTTCATGGGAGATAGGGATGGAACATACTCTTGACCGAGAGATAGTTGCTTACGATTGGGGGGGGGGGTCACAATTTAGAAGCCATTATAAAAATAAAATCTCTTAACATTGGGTATCATGACTAACAGACAAGTATAGATCTAATCTTCTAAAAATCTGTTCAACCTCCTTCTAAATCCATTTATGCCAGTGACCATCACCACGTCTTGTGGTAGGAAGTTCCACAATCCAACCACCCATTGTGTGAAGCGCCACACCCTCTTGCCTGTCTTGACCCTATGGCCAATCATAGAGTGATCCTCCCAATAGGTTCTAGGAGAATGACAAAAAAGTTTACCTCTATCCAATACTATGAATATTTTGTAGACCTCTGTTATCATGTCACCCCTCAATAGCTTCTTTCCCCTAAATACAAAGCCCCAGATGCTTTAGCCTTGCCTCATAGGGAAGGCACTCCAATCCCATAATAATTTTGGTTGCGCTTTTCTGCACTTTCCCCAGCTCTTCAATATCCTTTTTTGTAGCACAGGACCGTACACAGTATTCCAAATCAAGGACTTGTATAAGGGTGTTACAATATCAGGTATTTTATTCACAATCCCTTTCTTGATGAGCCCTGCTATGGAATATGCCTTTTTTGTATTTCCACCACAAACTTAGTTGGCATTTTCACTGAGCTATCTACCAAAATCCCAAGGCATTTTTCTTGGTCTACCAGCTACTAATTCAGTTTCTGTGCGAAACTGGGATTTATTTATTTTTGTCCCAACACGTGTCACTTTGCATTTACACACTGATTATCATTGCCCGTTCACTCACTGCAATGTGGAGAAATCCAAGATTTACAAAGCTGTTGATTAATTACCTCCCCAAGGCAATATTTGACACCAGCTGATTTTTATAGGATTTACTCTCGTATCCGAAAACAGCACTGGGAACTCGTTCAGCCTGTACTCGATTCCATGTCTTGTTCTGATCAGCATGCTGAATTTCTTGCAGCATAACATGAATTTTTAGAGGTTAAGAGACTGAGCCATGCTTGTGGAGATTCCCAATTCAAATTTCTTCCCAGCGTAGGATTGCCAACTCTAGCCTAGGAAATTCCTGGAAATCTGGGAGTGGGACCTGCGGAGAAGGGAATTTGGGAAGGGATTTCACCTAGAAGCTACGGCAGGGGTCCCCAACGTTCCTGAACCTGTGGGCACCTTTGCAGTTCTGAGGCAGGATGGTGTGCCCAACAACAAAATGGCTGCCCTAGGAGGCTGAGCCAACCACACAGTGTCAGGGAGTGAGGTCATGCATGACTCTAATAGTGACTCTTCAACATTTCAGGCAGAATCTCTAATGTGTTCTGAAAATAACACATTGTTTTGAAATACTTCCTGGTGTGCACACGGCTTACTTTCAAACATAACAGTAAAGATCCTTGTGCTGTGATGGTAGCTGCTGAAGCAATTTTTAGCTGCTGAACCATCCTTGGTTCCATTTGCAATTAAAAAAAAAACCTGTTCAGGCAATCAGATCTCCAGTGGCCAATCGGAAGCCCTGCTGGGCAGCAGCCTCACCCGGCTCCACCCATTTTCTAAAAAAACACTTGGCAGGCGCCAGGAAAGGTGTTGGTGGGCACTACACTGGGGACCCTTTATCTATGCTATACCACAGAGTTTGCCCTCTGAAGCTGCACTTTTGTCTAGAGCACCTGCTCTCTGTAGAGTAGAAGTTAGTTATAATCCTGGGAGCTTTCCAGCCCCCAACCTCACCCCCACTGCCAGAGGCTGGCAGTCCTAGCCCAGCTACAAACACCTAAGCCCTCTGTAGCTAAATTCTTCCATCAACAATAATGAGTACAATCCCGTGAGCCTACCTTCAAGGGTTGTTGTAAGGATTACTGAGACGAATGGATGTGAAGAGCTTTGAATGTGCCTACTACACTATATAAATCCTGTAGAACAGAGGTGTCAAACTCATTTGTTACGAGGGCCGGATCTGACATAAATGTGACTTTGTCGGGCTGGGCTATATGTGCCATAAACCATAATGCCAGATACCGGAGATATAAGCTGTATAAAGGACAGCAGCTAATAGCTCTGAGTTAGTGTATCCTCGCTGCAAAGCCCCCTTGGCTGGGAGGGGGATGCAAAGGAAAACTCATATTGGTGGACCAGAGAGCCAGCAGTGCAGCACTGGGCAGACACTCCCACGCTGCTTGACTGCTGCAGATGAGGTTGTTAAGAACATAAGAGAAGCCAATGTTGGATCAGGCCAACGGCCCATCCAGTCCAACACTCTGTCACACAGTGGCCAAAAATACCAGGTGCCATCAGGAGGTCCAGCAGTGGGGCCAGGACACTAGAAGCCCTCCCACTGTTGACCCCCCCAAGCACCAAGAATACAAAGCATCCCTTGCCCCAGAGTCCTTATCTATACCTTGTGGCTGATGGACCTCTGCTCCATATGCTTATCTAATTCCCTCTTGAAGCCATGCTGAAGCCACATTCAGAGTGGCTCCACCCATTCCCTTCCCCGAGCGGTCTTCTGTTCCCTCCCTTGCACCAGTTGCTCCCGGGCTGCAGAAGTGCCTTGGATGGGCCAGTTCTGGCCCCTGGGCCTTATGTTTGACACCCCTGCTAGAACATTATTGAGGAAAGGAGGCTGCTGACCTGGGAGATTCTTCTTCCTGCAAGCTTGCAATGCGCTGATCGAGGCTGGCAGCTGCCGACTTGAACTGTGCAATTGCAGCCTGGAGTGGGGCTGGGAAGAGTGGAAGGGAAGGAGACAAATGTGTTCATCAATTAAAATATGTATACTCCCCTCTTTTCAGTTAAAGCATTCAAAGTAGTTAACAAAAAGTTCACTAAGAACTAAAATCACTCAGTGGGCAACTCGAGCCCATGAGCTAACTATGAGCCACTGAAGTTATAAAACTGGCAGTTCTTTCTATTGCTGTTTTTTGTGTGTTTGTTTCTGCATCTTCGCCCATGGATGTGCTTTTCCCAGGATCCCATCTGCATTCTCTAGAATTATGGCTCAGTTAAGAGAATGTGTGAAACTACGACTCAGTGAAACAGACGATGACTGGTGAGATTGCCTGAATGCAGGCTGCTAGTGAGTTAAGGTCCATCATACTAGGATCTGAAGGCACAGTTCTAAGGTGGATTATTAGTTTTAACTAAGGATTTGCACAATGTACAAATGCAGTCACCCTGGCTTCTTCCCTAGCAGTATCCTTCCTCCTCAATGACCCAACAACACCTTTCCAGAGCAATGAACCCAGCATCTGAGTGACCTTTTGCAACCAAAATCCTGCTTTTGCAGACTAAACATAATTAAAATAAACCACGGTTTTCGGCCCTGGCCCCTACCTGGTGGAACTCTCTGCCTGAGAGCATCCATGCCCTGCAGGATTTACTACCTTTTCGCAGGGCTTGTAAAGCAGAGATGTTCTGCCATGCTTTTGGTTGAGGACAGTGTTGGGACAGGAAGTAGTCTGGTGCTCCGGGGTCTCCCCGCTCCCCCTCACCTGCCCCCAGGAGACTATGGGAGGTTGCCATTTTTGTCGAAATTTCTCACCACCTTGGAATAGTCTGTTTTATTTATTGTCTGCGTTGTATTTTATTACTTGTTTTAATTTAATCTAGAGTATTTATTGTTCTTTTCTGATGTAAGCTGCCCTGAGCCGGGCTTGCAGGAAAGGTGGCCTAAAGATCAAAATAATGTCTGATCCAGGTTTAACGGTGCAGTCGTAAACAGAGTTATGACCTTCTAAATCCACTGAAATCAACAGGTTTAGAAGAGTATGAGTAGTAACAGCTACTACTGGTGTGACAGAGTCAAGGAGGATAGTTCTATCAGTATCTGCTGGCCATGGACATGAAAGGGAACCTCCACATTCAGAGACAGTAAGCCCCTGAATACCAGTTCCAGGGGGCAACATCAGGGGAAGGCCTTGGCCTCTGTGCTCTGCTGTTGGACCTCCAGAGGAACTGGCTGGTCACAGTGTGAGACAGGATGCTGGACTAGATGTATCCATCAGGGCTCTTCTTAAGTTATCACTGTTTAGGATTGCATTGTAAGGCTGTGGTCACACAGGAGGCTTAGCATGATCTGGCGGCAGCTCTATTTGCAGTGGTTTAAATCGTCGTGGGAAGGGATGACCAGACAGCACACCCTGAAGTGGCTCCTCTGTGCACCAGTCCCATGCTGAAGAATCCACATTACCAGCGCCTCAACCACGGAGTGTGGCCCTTGCTGGCAATGGGGGCCGTTTATGCTCACTCAAAAGCACTTACGCGCACATCTCTACTGGGTGAAAAAAAAACCATAATTGAGATGGAAGTGACTGTTCACACTTCTCATCTGGCATCTGTTCGTGATGGGGGTTTCAGACATCAGGAAAAGCAAAGTGGAAATGCTGGCATATGTAAAGACCGGACTTTCCCCAGTGTCAGCAAACCTCGCTTCCAGGACAGAACGGACCCGGGTGCTGATGACTGGGGCACAGAAGGCAGATGTTGTTGTCTGATCATGCTCTTTAAATCCGCAAAGGTAATCCAACTATATCAGCACAAACTGCTCGTATGACTGCAGCCTAAATTTCAGAATGGAGAGCAAGTGAATGGTCTTTAGTATCAACACCTGTGCATGAACATTAATGCGCCCTGCTCTGCATGGTCTGCCATGTCTTGCTCTGCAACTGCTGTGATTTATTTATTTGATTTGTACCCTGCCCTCTCCACCAGGAAACTCTTTATAACATATCGCAGGACTATTATGCATAATTATTATTCCTAATATATCTTTAACCAATAGAACTCTCTTGGCTTTTAAATCAACAGAGAACAGGCTATTGCATGGTAAGTCAGTATTGTAAACCAAATAGAGCCTTCAGCAAGGTGTTACAGTGGGGAAGGGAGGTTTTTCCCTGTGATCTTTGTTTTGAGAACAGGGGACTTAACAACCATGTGTCTATTTTCAGCTGTGACACAGTGGGGATATACCTCCTTTCCCTTCCTTATGTACACCTACCTGTGCATGAGATCGGGTTTCATGAAGAAGAAAACACCACCAGAACCACTCTGCAGGGATATCTCACAGAGATTTGTACAGTCAACCCCCGTAGCTATCACCCACCCAGCAAAACAGTTCCATCTCAGTACCCCACCGTCTCACCAAGTGAGATATTGTGGTTCATCAGGTCTGTCACAATAACCTCCTGGTCGGCAGCCTGGTACATCTGTTCCAGCATCTCCCCATAGTCAGCCACATTTAGTGGAAGGATCAAGGTATCGGCCAGGCGCACCAAAATGTTGCCAGCTGTCCGTGCTACAGTCTGGTGGCTGGTGAACCCTGGGAGAGAAAGAGCTTATTATGGCTAATAACAACTGATAGATTGTTCATCCTAACATCCTGCGGCAGCAAGCTCAATATATTAATTATGCTTTTTGTGAAAGAGATCTTTCTTTTGTCTGTCTTGAACTAACAGCCATTCAATTTCACTGAGCTCTAACATTACGAGAAGGGGGATTCTCTCTCATCATTCATAGAAAGGTCAGAAAACAGCAGTGAGGAGGGGAAGCAAGAGGAAAGTTTTTAAGAATCATTGAGCCATTTGACTGAGAGATATGGTAGCTGAGCAGTTTTGGAGACTGCCTGCCACTTCAGGGCAGCATTCCTTCTCCCACCCTCTTCCCGCCTGCTACCTGGATCAATGAACCTATCCGCATAGTCAAAAGTGTCGAAGGCCGTGTGGTAGGCAGGATA
This sequence comes from Gekko gecko, assembly GCA_029375565.1. Lineage (NCBI taxonomy): Eukaryota > Metazoa > Chordata > Lepidosauria > Squamata > Gekkonidae > Gekko > Gekko gecko. The sequence goes on from JAPDNY010000001.1 coordinate 26,726,788, forward strand.
AATTCGCGCCGAAGTCTTGCTCTAGGCAAAGGAAAGGATCAGACAGTCCAAAACAGCCAAGAATGAAATAACCTCAAAGAGTCTGGGACTGCTATTAGAGCAGTCATGACATATATATTGGTTTGGGAGGATGTAGAAACACACCCCAATATTGTATTTATTGTGATGGCACTCTGTTCATGTACAGGAGCCCAGCTACAAACCCACAGCTGGCAGAAAGGGCGGAGTGGGGGGAAAGAGCCAACAAGCTCCCACCTCAGAGCACACCAGATCTTAGTTATGCTAGTGGCAGTGGCCAAAGCAGGCCAATGGCTACTAATTCTTGCTGCCAAGTTACACCCAAAAGGGGACAGAGACTGATAAAAGCCAAGAAAGCAAACTCTTCCTTTTGGGGCAGGAAGGTCCAAATGATCCCAGGTGGGATGGACTCCCCCAAAATAGAATATACATTCCCAGGACATGAGGAAAGAATCTCTCTTCCATTTTGGGAAGCTGCTTCTAGGGGCAGAAGCCATGATGGACTAAGCTTTTGTGTAGAGACTCCATCTTCTTCACAATGCAAGGGACAGTGGAGAAAAGTTCCAGCCCTGGAACTTTTCTCCACTGTCCCTCACCTTGTGAACAAGATGAAGTCCCTACACAAAAGGTTAGTCCATCGTGGCTTCTGTCCCTTGCTTCGTGGACAAGATGGAGTCATGATGAACTCCGCAACTTCAAGCAAAGCTACCCTGTCCTATATTAAACACCATTTAGGAAGTACCTAGAGAGAGAGAAGACTGCATGTTTTCACTTTTTCTTTGTTCCCTTGCTCAGCCCCAAAACTTGGACAGGACATGTGTATTGTCTTTTTAAATTTATTAAACGTTTTTGTATTTTGAACTCTCTAAGATTTATCCATGGAAACTCACCATACCTATTTGGTCTTGCTACCTAAAGTGTGGTAAAGGGGAAAGGCAGTGAAGAAGCTCACCATCCCTGGAGTACAATAGCTCTAAACTGCAAAGCTGTGATACAGCACCCTCCCCCAGCACCTGCGTGTAGAAACATAGTGAGGAGCCAAGTAGGCAGCAACTCTAAAAGGCAATGCAGATTTGGAGTGTTATATTCATGACTCTCTCAGACAGAAGATACTCCTAAGAGTTATTGGTGGTAGTCTGTGGATACCCAGGTTCTAACTGGTGCCCTGGTGGAGCAAGAGGAAGAAATAGGTCATCAAACAGACGCTTGGGGCAGCCATGGGCTTCTTCCATCCTCCCAGGGGTACAGTCAGAAGAAACAGGGACTGTTTTGCAAGTCTATTCCTTCGCAGAGGGAAACAAGGACCTTTTGAACACTTGCCCCATATTGTCATACAAATAAAACATGGCCTTTATGTGCCACACCAGCACTCAAATCAGCAGCATAAAGACTTGCCCTCCTCAAAGCAAAGGCCTAGACAAGCCAGGGGATAAGCCATGATGAGGACTGCTTTTAAGATACAAATGTGGTCATCTTCATTCACGGAGTTCTTACCCGATCATAGGTGTAAGCAATATCCATGGACGTGATGCCTAAATAGTGAACAAAAGGAGCATAATCGCTTCCGGCACCCAGAGATCCTAAACTAAGAGAGAAAGACCACAAGTTAAAAAGGACCATGCATCTACCAGAAACAAACACGAGTAACAAAAGCCTGTGTAGCAATATAAGAAGTGCATAACTTCCAACACTTTGAAGGCAAAAACAGGGACATATTTGCTAACCTCCCATGCTCATACCTGGGATTAGTGTGCCCACTCCCCTCCATATTGCTGAAGGCTCTACTCTGCCTGGGGTTGTCAGGGTTGCATCAGTGCCTAGTTCTCGTGGCCCTTTCTTACATGGCCAAGGAAATGCTGATTGCCACTTTCGGGTCAGGAAACAATCCTTCTCCAGGCCAGTTTGGCCAGGGATCCTGGAGGGTTTTTTTCTAGGAACTCTCAGTCTGGGGCAGGTGATGCACTCTATTCTTGGTGCTGGGGGGGGGCAGCAGTGGGAGGGCTTCTAATGTCCTGGCCCCACTGCTGGATCTCCTGATGGCACCTGGTATTTTTGGCCACTGTGTGACAGAGTGTTGGACTAGATGGGCCATTGGCCTGATTCAACATTGGCTTCTCTTATGTTCTTTTTGCCCTCTTCTGGGCATAGAGCAGGGATCACTGGGGGTGCGGGGAGGTATTTGTGAATTTCCTGCATTGCCCAGGGGGTTAGACTAGATGACCCTGGAGGTCCCTTCCAAGTCTATGATTCTATGACTGGCAGACCATCTACCAGAGTAAACTTGTATTTTTTTGGGAACCTCTTTCTGTGAGCCACCCTTGCAGGGTGGACTTTCTGATTTAGACCCAGGAGGGTTAGAAGCTTTACCCTTTGGCTTAAAATCTTAGAATCATACTTGAAGATGGTTATCATATCACCTAACTATCATTCTGACTATTGGGTTAGTTAAAGGGGCTGGTGGCAGGCTACTGGACTGGTCCGTGAACAGTCACACTCCAGAGTTTTGTAGTTTTGTGTTGCAGCCCTGTAACAAAAAGCGTTTGGCTCCAGTTGGGCCATGTGACCTTTTGACATGGAGGTGCCTAGGAAGGATGTCTTGCCACTTTCGGTGACCCTCTAGGAATTCCCCCAGTCTCTGTGGTAAACCATAGAGTCTGGGAAAATTCCAGAGCATCCTTATGGATGGCATTTTTCTCCCATTCCTCAGTTTCTTGAGGATAGGCAATTGGGGCCAGGCAATTAGTTAGCCTAATGGCAGGCTGCTCAGATCATATAATTTTGGCCTTATACCTGCATTGGCTCTCAATTGGTTTCCAGACCCAAATTCAAATTAATTTTGGTACTGGATATAGTAAGATCCGCCTGCTCCCATATGAAACTGTGAGTGTGTACATACGTGTGCGTGCCACAGCTCTGTTTGAAGCACAAGGCATGTTGGTCTTTTCCTCAGTAGCATCAAAGTGATGGAACTCCCGCCCAAGAGGGTTTTACCTCACTCTTTCCCTGTTGGTGTTTTAGTGCCAAGCTAAGGCAGCTCTTTGTTGAAGAGGTTTTGGGATATCTCACCTGCTATTTTTCCCCCCTTCCGTTCTGTTCCGCTACTTTCTTTTTTTGTCTGGTTTTAGTCTGTACCTTGGTCAAGTGTTTAGTAGCCACCTTGAAGATTTTAATCAAAAACTGGGGTGTCAATGATTTAGTTAATAAATAAACAGTTCCCTCCCCGCCACTGCCTTTTTACCTGGGAATGACTCCATAGACAGAGCTGGTTCGGTTGAAGTGGAGTTTCCAGTTATCGTACACTGAGATGGAATTATCTCCTGGGGTCTGGACCTAAAGAGAAAAAACAGGTGAGGAATATTCTTAAGAGGACAGGTTGTTTCCATTTGGAAGAAGGCTTCCACATTTAAACTAGAGCAAAGAGCCATGGCTTAAAAGGGAATCCGCAGGATGGCTGCTGACAAAGTTTCTATATGGAAGTTTTCCCCACAGCCAATCTGGGGAGGGGGGAGTGTAGATCTAAACTCTGCCTTCAAAATGGGCTGTTGGGCCATTGAGGGGGGCAGTAAGATTGTGGTCATGTTGGCACTTCTGTGCAGACAAAAGAGATGGGCAGTAGGGTGGAGGCAGAGACAGCAGCCAGTGGTGTAGAGATGGGGTTTTGTGGACCCATTCCCTGCCAACCTCCTGCCCCCATGTAGAACTAGCAGAAGAAAAAACATAATAGAGAGAGAAACCAGTCCTTTCAAACAAGGATGATGGTACTGGGCAACTTAAGACTTTAGAAGACTACCAGTTCCCAGCAGTAATCCATCCAGGCCAACAGCTTTTATTCTCCTGAATAATCATTGGAGCATTTCTCCTGCACATAGGTAACCCCCATTCCCATAATTAGGCTTCCCTGTCCTTGAATCAGCTGTCCCTTTAATAACAGCTGGATCTGCAGCAATTAGCAAGTGATGTTTTGCTCAATGCCCAGAAGAGTTTCACATGCTGATTTCTGCAGATGAACCACAGTTAAAAAGTACAGGAGCAGAGTGCAAGCCACTTTTCCCTCCAGCAATCTTTGTTTGTTTTTTGTGAGTATTTGTGTGTGTCCCTGGAAGTCAGGGTTGACTCCTGGTGATCCCTAGTGGGCCTTGGACATTTCAGAGAGGTGGCTTGCTATTGCCTGTCTCTGCATCCTGGCGCCAGTGTTCCTTGAAGGTCTCCCATCCAAGTACTTGCCAGGGTCAGCCCTGCTTAGCTTCCGAGATCTAACGAGATCAGTTTCCTCCAGCAATCTTACCCAGCTCTGATGAGTTACCTGTTTGGTTGCTTTAAAAATGACACTTTGGGCAGGTGGGGTTCCCTGGACCCTCAAGGTAGCATTGGCTGTCAAAGGAGAAACAGAAGCATCAGAAGAGGCCCTCCAAACGCAAGGCGATCTCCACCCACCCCAGCATGGCTCCTGAGTCTTTAACAGCTACACGACAGGCAGCAATTCAACAGGAACAGCTTTTATCACTGTGCAGACACAGGGTTGACAACAGGCCTGGAGGGCAACGTCCTCTTCCTTTAATAGAGGCTTAATGTATGAGAATGGACAGTTGAAGCTTTTGATGGGGAAGCACATCACCTGGTATTTGCTGCAGCTCAAACTGATGTTAAAGGTAAAGTCAGAGGGGTCAGCTGGCAACCCTAAGCCTGCCCTACTCATGAGCTATCAGGCTGAACTCAGGCTGCCAGCTCTGTGTGGTGGCCCTTCTGGAGCTGAATGAAAGTCCTTCATCCGCTACTTGGCCAGGGCTGCAAAAAGAGAAGGGCTTTTAAGCTAGAGCAAGCCACAGGCTACTGGACCACATGCAGGGTTTGTCAGCTCCAGGCTGGGAAATTCCTGGAGATTTTGGGGACAGAGCCTGGGGAAGACAAGGGTTAGGGGAAGGAAGGGAACCCTGCAGGTTATAATGCTATAGGGATGCCAGCCTCCAGGTGGGCCCTGGGGATCCCTGGGAATTACAGCTCACCTTGAAACAACAGTTCCCTGGAGTAAATGGCTGCTTTGGAGGGGGACTCTATGGCATTGTACCCCACTGAGGTCCCTGTCCTCTCTAGGCTCCATCCCCAAATATGGGAGTTTCTCAACCCGGATCTTCCAGGAGTTCCAAACTTTGATCTGGCAACCCTACCCCGCCACATCCTTTGCTGGTGGCCAAGGGGACATGGCAGCCCTACAGACCCCACCCTCCAAAGCAGCCATTTTATCCAGGGAAATTCATCTCTGTCATTTGAAGTTGGAAGTCTAGGAGATCTCCAGCCTCCACCTGGAGCTTGGCAACCGTATGTCGGGCCTGCTCTAGAGGGAGCTGTCACATGGTACACACTGATGTGGCTGAACCATGGCTGACATGCAAAAGTCTGGCCCACAAGGGCAGGGATTGTTCTCCTTTTTTGCAAATTCTCCTCACTGCCCAACAGCCGCCACTAAGAAAATTAAGAGCCTGAAAATTGGTTAAGATACTGGCTAAAAGCTTTTTTAGAGAGAGTTTTATTATTTTTCTGGAAAGAAAAGAAAAAGACAACTACACATATAAAACCTAACATACAACAAGCAAAGAGCATGTACTCATTATAACAGCTTAGTTTTTGCATAAAAGGAATCATTCATTTCTGCACCTAGACCAATTTAACAGTTAAAGTCTAGAGATTATAATTTTATATTTAGGTTATGAGTCCTCGAAGATATTTCTCGATCCATTTGTATAGACTTGACCATTTTTTCTCAAAAATTACCTCTTTTTTACCTTGTAATTGTAAAGTTAATTTGTCCATTTCTGCCATTTCAAGTAGCTTGTAGATATTTTCTTCTTTTGATGGAGTTTCTTCTTTCTTCCAATATTTTGCATATAATATCCTAGCCATTGTTGTAACATGTATTATCATATAAACAGGAGTGAGATGGGTGGTGCTTACCAAAGACTGCAATGTCCACGTTGATGTAGGCCACGCTGCGCTGTTGCAATTTGCTGAAAAATTCCTGTGAGGGAGAAACATAAGTCAGGTAGCAATGCTGCCTGCTGTACTGTCTGGTTCATTTACAGGCAACTTACAGGGCTTTTTTTCTGAGGGAACACACCAGAACAGAGTTCCGGAACTTCTTCGACAAAATTAGTGAGTTTTCAGTATACAGACTGAAAACTTCATTTCGCTCTTGAGAGTTCCAGCACCTCTTTTTCAAAAAAAGAGAGAAAGCTCTGGTAATTTGTACTGTTTCCCTGATGTGCCGACAGAATTCCAGGTGTTGTGAAGGCCACCACTGGCAGTCTCCTTGATACCTGCCTGCTTTGGTTGTCAAAACCTTGTAAGAAGGAAGTGACAGTGCCACTGATGTGTATTATTAATAGCTCTCTGACACAAGGGGTGTTTCCTAGGTCACTGAAGGAGACAGTTATTCAGCCAACTGCAATAGTTTGCTTACAGAGGGGAGTGCAAAAATGTACTTTTGTCATGGTGGCAGCAGCAAACAGCACAGGAACAGGAAGGAAAGGTGTTGAGATAATTTATTCCCATTCTGCTTGCTATGCTGCCACCCCCTTATTCCTCCATGTCACATTTACACATTGATCAGCCCCCCCTTACAGCCCACAACCTGCCCTTTAAAGGGCTTTCTTTCTTCCCCAGATGCATCAAAGTGCTACAGCACCACTCAGTAAAGAAACAAGGAAAGCCCTTTAAAGGGCTTAAAAGGATGAGGCTGGAGTTTAGCTCTGACATTTTGAAGGTGGAGTTTAACTCCCCCTCCGGATGAGTACGGGGGCGCATTCAGATGGGCCTGCAGCCACCCCACAGTTTCCCACTTACAAGGAAAGGAAAGGAAAGGAAAGGAAAGGAAAGGAAAGGAAAGGAAAGGAAAGGAAAGGAAAGGAAAGGAAAGGAAAGGAAAGGAAAGGAAAGGAAAGGAAAGGAAAGGAAAGGAAAGGAAAGGAAAGGGAGATCCAGACAAGTCATGTCCAGATCTGGACACTTTGTCATCTGGATGCTCTGCGTTATTGAGGGGACTTCTTGCTGCCCAGGCAAGGGAAATCCCTGTGTGGAAGTGGTCAACAAAACCATCATAACAAGATTAAAAGGGTAGATCCAGGTGGGTAGCCATGTTGCTCTGAAGCAACAGAACAAAGTTTGAGCCCACTGGCACCTTTAAGTTTTATTCTGGGTATTAGCTTTCATCAGGGCTTTTTTTGTAGAAAAAGCCTATCAGAAACTCATTGCATAATAGACCACACCCAACAGCAGAAAATTATTAGCCTATTAGGCCACACCCCTGACAGCACAGCTTATTAGCATATTAGGCCACACCCCCATGTTACCAGAAGTGTGGTCATCCAGCCACACCCACCTTTTGCTTCATTCTGTTTACCTTATTTGTTGTCAAAACCCAGGGCTTTTTTGGTAGCAGAGACTCCTTTGCGTGTTAGGCCACACACCCCTCATGGAGCCAATCCTAATGAATTTCTGCTGTTGGGCGTGGTCTATTATGCTAATGAGATCCTGCTGGGCACAGCCAACTCAGGAGCCAGCTGGAACTCCGTTCCTGTGCGTTCCTGCCCAAAAATAGCCCTGGCTTTTATGTACATCCACACTTCTTCAGATACATTGAAACAGACTTTGCCAACCATTACATCTAGGAAGAGAGAGGCTGGCTGGGTGGGGTTAGTTTATTTATTTTTATTTATTATTTGCATTTATATCCTGCCCATCCCGTGGGTGGGCTCAGGGCAGGTAACATCATTATAATAAATACAATTTCAGTTTTAAACACGATAAAACATTATAACAATTAAAACAATGGGTACAGCTTGAAACAGCGTCAGTTGGCTATAAAGTTCTGACCCGATGGTGCAGTGGAAGGGCTTAATTAGAAGTGGAAGTTGCCAGGAAGGGCTAATTAGAGTCAAGATGCATAAGTAATTGAGCAATACGTATAGCTAAGATTGGATTAAAACAGTTGGTAAAACCTGTGAACTGCAGCAAATTAGCATACAGATAATAAAAGAGTTAACAAACAGATGGGAGGACTGAGTGACTTAGTGTGTATAAGAACCCGATATCTCTGTTAAGAACCCCCAGTTCTCCCATCTGTTGTTAACTCTTATTATTTGTTTGCTAACTTGCTGCTATTTACAGGTCTTGCCAATTGCTTTAATCCAGTTTTAGCTATACTTATCACTCAGTTACTTATGTATCTTGACTCTAATTAGCCCTTCCTGGCAACTAACCTGCCCCCACACCTACATGTAATGGTTGGCGAAGTCTGTTTCAATGTACCTGAAGATGTGTGAAATCATATGAAAGCTTATACCCAGTATTCATCTTTGTTGGTTTTAAAGGTGCCACAGGATAAAAAGGGGCCAGCTGGCATCCTGTGCTACACTGATTGGGACTGTGACTCCATACTGCTGTGTATGATTTACTGTAAGTAGGATCCTATTACGTAATGTTTGTGCCACTTAATGTATCATGTTAGTACTTATGCTATGCTTCAGTTCTTTCTGGTGGTTCCAGACTTCTAAAGTCTTAACACATTGGTTATTTAATGTCCCATTTTGTTGACTGTACTGACTCAATATGTGTAATCTGCCTTGAATTGCAGGGAGAAAGCTGGATTATAAATAATGCAAATAAATTAAATTAAAATCCTGTTTCAGATCTCCCGGTTCCAGGGTATTCTGGATGACAACTCTGCCTTTGATCCTTTTCAGTCCAGTTTCATATCCAGCTTCTGGACGGATCCAGCACTGGAGTCCATAGTGGACAATACCCACTTATCTATACATTAAAAAAAATGGAAAAACAGACTGAGAGTATTAACAAAAGAGCGGATGAAGCAGAAAAGAGAGATCCTCCAATAAAACTCAATTAATACAGCTACAGCTGGAAAGATCCAATGTTTCCAAGGGATTCCAGAAGAAAAGAATGAAAATTTAAAGGCTATTTTATCAGAGATTTTGGCCTCAATAATGGATTATAAACAGGAAGATCTACTGAAGGAGATGGACTGGGCCTACAGGGCTTATCCAGACTTTATTAAAAAGAATAAACTCCCTGGAGAAATATGCTTGAAATTTACAAGAAGGTCTACCAGAGATCGGGTGCTGAAATCTACACAGGGGAACTCCTTAAAAATTAAGAACGAGGAGATAAAAATCCTGAAGGACATCCCCTTTGAAGTTAGAAAGCGGAGGAGACTCTACAAGGAACTTACTCTCTCTCTACAGAAGAAAGGGGTCCCTTACAAATGGTTATTTCCCGAAGGACTGAGTTTTAAATATGAAGAAAGTATAATATTGACTCTGTTCCTAAGGCTAAAAAATTTGTGGATCAACACTTCAATTTAAAGCAACACAACAAAGATAAGAAACCTAAAAAGGATGAGGAGGAAGAAGAGGAAGATGAAGAATCCTACTCACAGGATTCAGAAAGCAGTAGTCCAATACTCTTTAGTTCTCCAGATACATCGGAGTCAGAGAAAGGAGCAGCCGCACCCAAACCCCGAGGAAAGAAGAAAAGCAAGAAGAAAAGATCCTAAGACTCAGATAATGGGTGAAAATGCAGTTTCTATTAACTAATCAGTTTTTGCAATTCTTTTTCACTATTTTTGTTAACTCTTTTATAAGCAACAGATCTCTGTAACATCAGGTGATAAAGACACAAATGTAACCAGATCGTGTCACCGTGTTAGTCTTCCCTTCCCTATGTCCAGTAGTGTGATTAGAGATAGGGTTTAGTTCCCTTCCCCTATCCCGATAGAGTTCAATGTATTAGTTTCCCTTACCCATATCCTATAATTTTTTAGAGATAGGGATTTAGTAACCTTTCCCCATATCCCATAGTAATGCAAAATCAATAAAAATTTATTTTAAAAAAAAGAAATTACTACTTACTAGCTACCTTCTCTCTTACCTCAAATATCATGGATAAAACCACTCACACCCTCCTGGCCCTTTTACCTCCGTGTACTCGGTGGAACCAATAAGACCAAATTCCTCTGCCCCCCAGCTGCCGAAAATAATGGACCTCCGTGGGCGCCATTTTCCTGAAAAGCAATTGGGTCGCATCTTAAGTCCTAACTTCTCAGTTGCTACTAGGGTCGCCAGCTCTGTGTTGGGAAATACCTGGAAATTTTGGGGGTGGAGCCTGGGGAGGGCGGGGACTATGCAAGGAAGTGACCTCATCATGGTACAATGCCCTCCAAAGCAGCCATTTTCTCCAGAGGAATTGATCTTGATCATCTGGAGATCAGTTGGAATAGTGGGAGATCACCTGGAGGTTGGCAACCCTAGGTGCTACATGCAGAAAAGGGATAGGATCAGATGCACCTAACATCCAAAACTAAGTGGGATCGGGGGATCCCCAGGAATTCCAGCTCATCTCCAGACTACAGAGATCAGTTCCCCTGGAGAAAATGGATGCTTTGGAGGAGGGACTCTCTGTGGCACTATGCCCCTCTGAGGTCCCTGCCCTCCCCAGGTTCCATCCCCAAATCTCCAGGTATTCTCCGACCTGGAGCTAGCAACCCTACCCCCCACCCCTCGCTAGTGGCCAGGGGGAACCTGACAAGACTTCCAACCACAACCCTTTTATTTCCATCTTGGTAAAGGTTGACTGTATGAGTAGACAGTGAGAGTTATCCTAGGACACCAATTCTGAGGTATCTGGCAATTTTTCCCCACTGTTCTATCAATACAGATACAACAAAGAATGCTATAAGTCCTGTTCCTTCCCCAGTGATGAAAAAGCAGCCATTACACCCCCACTTTGCTCTGGGGTTGCCAACTCCAAAGCTGAGAAATACTTGGAGATTTGGGGGGGAGCCTGGGGAGGTTTGGGGAGGGGAGGGACCTCAGCAGGGTATAATGCCACAGAGTCCATTTTCCAAAGCAGCCGTTTTCTCCAGGGAAACTGATCTCTGTAGTCTGGAGATCAGTTGTAATCTTGGAAGATCTCCAGGTTCCAACTTGAGGCTAACGCCCCTACATAGCCCCCTTGCTATGTAGGTCTTCTGTAGCCACAACATTTCCCCACCTCCAGCACCTCCCAGGAGAAATAAGATGCCCCATGCTCTAGCTCACCTTCCTTCACCATCTTGCCCAAAATGCGTGTGATCTCCAGCATTACTGCTGTCCCACTGCTGGGGTCAATAGCACCATGCACCCAGCTGTCCCGGTGGTTACCATACAGGACGTACCGGTCTGGGGAGGGAGAGGTGAAAAGCTTAACAATAGTGAAAACATTAAACTGCTTTATATCAAATCAGGCCATTTGTCTATCAAGGTCTGTCTGTCTGTCTGCAGATCTTCAGAGACTCAGGTCTTCCGCATCACCTCCTACCAGATCCCTTGAACTGGAGATGGCAGGGACTGGACTGGGATGGGCATAAAAAAGAACAGATAGGACAGGACAGGCCTGCTTATCCCCTATTTTATCATAATCCATCCAGGTTAATTATTCATCTGCATTTCTTTTAACCAGAGAGACGAATTAGACATTACCAACTGCATGAGCTTGCCACAGGGACTTGCAGCTATACTTTAGCTACTAGTTACCTCTGACAACTTATGAATAAACATGTAGCAGGGCCTGGTTCAGATCCAGAATACTGTGCAGGAGAAGGAGAAATTTTTGCCTTCCCCCCTTTTGCTGTTTTTGGTGGCTGAAACAGCCCAGGGAGGGGAGTTATTTGGGATTCAGTATGTACATTGCCTATCAACTGAGATTAGGGTTGCCAGGTCCCTTTGAGACACCAGCAGGGGAATGAGGGGATGCTCTGGGAGCCAGAAGCGTTGCCCCCAACGTGCCAACATCACCAGAAGTGACGTTGCGCACCATGCCTACATCACCTGGAAGTGACATGGGCATGTCACTCTGGTTTTTGGGCAAAACTCTATGGTAAAATCGCCCTCAAACCATAGAGTTTGGCCCAAAACTCAGAGTGCCTCCCTGATGTCACCGACATGCCTACGTCACTTCCAGGTGACATAAGAACATTGCTCCACATTGTTGTGTGGGGAGGATTTCCTCCCACCAGCCAGTTGGCTGCCAGTGGACAGATGCCCACAAAACCAGGAGATCCCCCACCCCCAACCGGGGACTGGCAACCCTAAGTGAGATTATTTATAAGAACCCTGCTTTGTGTTCCCCCTCAGCCTGGAATTAGGAAATCACAAGAGACAGGGTCTTATCTATTGTGGTACTTCCCTTCTGGAATGCCCTCATTTCAGATAATCACCTAGTACTGACTTTATTGAGCTTCTGGTATAGGGTAAAGATATTCTTATTTATTCAGGTCTTTCCTGAATATGGTGGCGGTCACATGCATGAGATAACATGGGAGGGAAGCGAAGCTATTTGCTCTAGAGGAATGTGACCCGTGCTCACACAGTCCCTGGGAGCTGCGGGGGCAGCCTGCCATTGGGTGATCAGATGCAAACTGCGGGTGAATCGGGAGAGGTTTCTGTGTGTTTCTGGTGTGCTTCAACGGGGGATCGATGATCCACATCTCCGCACTGAGTGCGCCCTGTGCAGTGTGCGATGATGTGCATACTGAAATGGGGAAAAAAACAACGGCATGGAGTCGGGGTGGCCTGATCAGACCATCCCGACGCCATGAGAGCGCACTGGCGTGATCGCACAGGGGAAAGTCCATTCCTGGCCCATAGCAAACCTGTTTGCTACTGGACTTTCCCTAGTGTTTTTTTACTCCGCTTCTGGGGTGGAGCAAAATGGGTTGCCCACAGGCGCAGGACGCTTCCCAGATGTTTGCATCTGATTGAGCCCTTAAAATCTGCCCAGCATTCACACCTATGGCGGGCCTAATTCTGTGTGTGATTGCCGCCTATGTTTTCTTTTGCTGTAGCGATGTTCCTCCAGGGTTGTCAACTCTGGCTTTGGAAAATCTTGATGATTTAGGGGCAATCCCTGGGGAGGGCATGGAGCTCAGCAAGGAAGTTACACCATACAGGCTGTCCTCCAAAGGTGCCATTTTCTCCTGGGAAACTGTAGTCCGGAGATCAGTTGTAATCAGGGGTCTTTTGGGGGGGAGTGCACTGGAGCACAGCTCCGGGAGCTCAGGAGCCAAGCCCCACCCCCAGCCAGCCTCCCGGGGAGTCTTTCAGGCAGCCGAATGTCAATTTCAGCTCCATTATATCCTATGGGCCATTGAAGTCAATGGTGAAAACATAGGGTATATTCTTGGGGCTGGAGGGGAGGGGTTTGAGGGAGAGGCTCCAAACTCACAGAGTAGTTGTTGGAGCCTCTCCCCAAGATACCCACCAAGTTTCAAGAACATTGGACCAGGGGGTCCAATTCTATGGGCCCCCAAACAGGTTGCCCCTATTCCCTCCATTGTTCTCTATGGTGGGAAAAAAGTAAAAGTAGCATACCATATGCTAATGAGCTCCTGCAGCTGTTTTTCTACGAAAAGACCCCTGGTTGTAATCATGGCAGAATTTCAGGCCCCACCTAGAGGTAGGGAACCCTAGTTCCTGCTCAAGATAGCATCTCTCCTTCCACTTGCTTTGATCACGTTTTCTGCTGTTTTAATAGTGGATCTTGCCAGCTGCACAAGATGGGTAGCCGTGTTAGTCTGTCTGTAGCAGTCAGAAAAGGGGTAAGAGTCCAGTAGCACCTTCGAGACTAACAAAATTTGTGGTAGGGCACAATACCTGAAGAAGTGAGCAGTGACTCACGAAAGCTCATCCCCTACCACAAATTTTGTTAGTCTTAACGGCGCTACTGGACTCTTATCCTCTCCTACTGTTTAAACTGGGTATTTTTAGAAGCCGCTTTGGGACCCGATCTTGGAGAAAAGCAGGATAAAAGCTCCTTAAATAAATACATGTTTTACTGGTTTTGAGCGATTCAATTTTTATGGCTGTCCTAACAACTCTGTTTTATGAATTCCCAGGCTTAATTTAATTTAATTTATTTTATACTTCTGTCTGACGAAGGGAGCTTTTACTCTCTAAAGTTCATACCCTGAAAACCTCCAAGGTGCTACTGGACTCAAATATACCTCTTCTGCTGCCAACCAACACAACTACCCTGTGAAATTTTTATTTTATATCATTATTGTCTTTTAATCATGATGGTCTTTTTAAGTTATGTGATCATTATTGATACCAATCAGTGCAGTCTTAAGCAAAGTTACACCCTCCTAAATTCATTGAGGTTTAGAAGGCTGCGTTAGGATAGCAACATTTATTTCTAACGTGAGCTTTCATGAGTCACGGGCTCTCCTCTTCAAGTATGTGGAGATCAGACTGGGAATCTTAAACGGTGACTTGGGTTTCCTTACTCATTGCAGTTTAATAGCTCCACAGGACCCACAGGACAGCCAGTTTGGTGTAGTGGTTAAGCGCACAGACTCTAATCTGGGAGAACTGGGTTTGATTCCCCACTCCTCCACATGCAGCTGCTGGCATGCCCTTGGGTGAGTCATAAGTTCCCTCAGAGCTGTTCTCGCAAGAGCTCTCTCAGCCCCACCTACCTCACAGGGTGTCTGTTGTGGGGAAGGGAAGGGAAAGGAGACTGTAAGCTGCTCTGAGACTCCATCGGGTAGTGAAGGGCGGGGTATAAATCCAATCTCTTTTTCTTTATAGAAATGTTGACTGGCTGTTCTTAACATGTTTTTTCAGACAATAACTTTATACCAGCAGCTATAAATTTTCTGTTAAACTTGCCACTTTGCTTATCAGTTTGAATCTCTAGCATCTCTCATCATCCAATTTTTTTCAACTGCGATTCAGTTTCAGACATGCTGAGATCTCACACGTTGAACTTTTATGACAAGATTCACACAGCAGCATGATTCGATCAGGACTAAACTGCCTGCTGGTCCTCTCAGCTCTCAAGACATGTGCAGAGAGTCCTGGTCTCAAAGATGGAGCCTACTATTCTCTCACCAAGAGCAGTCTCAGAGAGCAGTCTTCTTTCTGTGTAGTTAGAGTGTGTGTGTGTTTAAATGTAAATTAAAGAAATACCCAAATTAGGATTCCAGGGAAAGGCAGGCACCCCCCTTGCCCACCTCCATGGACACCCTTTCCCATAGCCACAAAGTAGCTGCAGGGAGTGGTTTTTAAAAAATAAAGGAGAGCCAAAACAGGCTTAGAAAGCCATCATGGGGGAAGAAGGCCTTCTGTCTTCCCCTCCAACCTGTTTTCCTGTATGAAAACAGCACTTGTGTGGCGTTATTTTCCCATTTTTGCTGCTCCCTGTAGAGTATTCCCTGCTTATGGAGGAGCAAAAACTAGGAAATAACTCCCCCCCAGCACTGTTTCCCTTGCGGTGGCCATTCACCACAGCTGCTGTGTGGCTGTGGGGAACCTGAGCTGGACCTTGATCTCCTGTCTTAAGTAATATTCCGAGTTTGATATCCACACATCTGAACAGGTGAGCTTACTGTGACTCTCAAAAGCTCATACTGAAATAAATGTTGTTAGTGTTTAAGGTGCCACTGAAGTTTTGTTCTGTTTTGCTACATTAATGCAGGTATCCCTTTGCAACCTGAAGAATATAACTCTCTTTAGGATGGTACTGGAGGATGCCCAGCTGCTCACAGGGGACTCACCAGGCTCCACACTTCCTCGAATCAGCCCCAACACATTAGAAGATTTCTCGATCCTTCTTTGGTTGTAGACGTTCACCTGGACATTACTGAGAAGGAAAGGCTCAGTCACAACATTAGGCCCTGACCTGGATGGCCCAGGCTTGCCCAATCTCCTCAGTTCCCGGAAGCTAAGCAGGGGCAGCCTTGGCAAGTATTTGGATGGGAGACCGTGGTTGCTATGCAGCGGCAGGAAATGGCAAACCACCTGTCCCTCTTGCCTTGAAAACCCTACCAGGTTGCCATAAGGCCACTGCAACTTGGCAGCACTTTCTCTTTTCCACAACACTAGAGAACAAAAACATGGTATGTTTGATGGGATCTGGGTGATCGTTCCTCAGTGACGTACAGGACAATTGGAAGCAGAGTTACACCCTTCTAAGCCCATTGACTTCAACAGACTTAGAAGGTTGTAACTTTAGCCAGGATTGCACTGACAGCTTCCTGACCTCACTGAGAGGGAAGAGTAATGAAAACCCCAAATTAAGTTTTGTGAGTCCTGCTACCTGCTGTTAGGGAACAGCCCTCCATCCCGGAATCCTGGTCCCAGATTGTAGATGCAGCCCAAAGATCCTTGCCAAGAGTCATTTGCTGCAGGTCCAGACAGGTTACTGTAAGTACAAGATAATATCAAGGTCTCTCTCTCTTTTGCTGTGCCCACTTACTTACCTTTTAAAGTCACTTTTTGCTTGGGGAAATCTATAATAAGAACACAAGAACTGCCCTAACCTAGATAGCCCAGACAAGACCGATCTCGTCAGATCTCAGAAGCTAAGCAGGGTTGATAGGATGGGAGACTTCCTTGGAATACCACGTTGGGAGGATTGGGCAAGCTTAATTCAGCCACCTCTCTGAATATCCTCCAGAACACTCCTAGCGGTCAGTCACCAGAGGTTGACATGACTTCCAGGTGCAGACACACATGCACATACAAAAAAATACCAAAAAAGAGAGAAGAATATAAGAACTTAAGAAAAGCCCTGCTGGATCAGACCAGTGATCCATCTGGTCCAGCATCCCATTTCGCACAGTGGCCAACCAGTTCCTCTGGAAGTCCAACAACAGGCACAGAGGCTGAGGCCTTCTCCTGTTATTGCCTCCTGGCACTGATATTCAGAAATTTACTGCCTCTGGCTGAAGAGGTTCCCTTTATTCTGCTAATTCTTTGGCACCATTGCTATTGTGGATGTTTATTGGGTTGAAGAACTAGGTGTTGTTGTTTTTTAAAGGTACAAAAAGTGTAAAGTATGAAAACTGGCACGTTAGAGCTTAACTTTGTTTCCCTGAAGCCTGGCCAACATAATTTAAAAGCCACTCTGTTTATTTCCTCTCCCCCCCTTTTCAATTTGTCCCTCAAACTGAATTTAGGGATTTCAAAATCTGGATTCTTAGAGCTTCAGCCTTTGGACACTTTCACCTTCCTTTCCACAGCTGCTTGAGAATTTGCATATCTAGGTCCCATTTACATACCCCGCACAGTGTTAACTCACCAGATCAGCATCCTGGCATCCTCAAAGCCAATGGGTTGGGTTGGGATTGGAGGGATTCCTGTGATTTGGTCTTCTGGGATCCTGTAGGTAAATTCTGAAAACAAGAGGAGGGCATAATTAGTAAGTAGATGAACTTGCTTACAATGGCATCAGGACTCCAGTTGTGTCTTGAACCGGTGACCTAAAGGAAGTCAGGTGAGGGATTCAGCCAAAGTACCACTTTGGGCCAACAGGGGGAACTGCAAAAGTAGGAGACCCACTAAAGAAGGTTCCTTGCATCAATAGGACCAACCCCTTATAAAAGGCTTCCAGCTGGGTACACATAACCCCATATCATCAATTCTGCTAGAAGCCCATCTTCAAGGCCTTCCCCAGCACTTCTCCCATGCGAACTAGAGATGCTGGGGATGGAACCTGGTGTCTGATACATGCGAAGCATGTGCTCTACCTAAATAACATACACACCTGCCTTATGCTGTGCCAGGCCCTATTGATCCACCCATTCAGACAGGCAGCATTTTGAAGTTCTCGGGTCTTTCTCCTGCTGCTTTGTTAACCAGAGCTACCAAGGGCCAAGCCTGAGGCAGTATGAAAGCACAGCATGCACTGAGCCATTGAGCTGTGGCCCTTCCAAGCCCCGGCTGTAGAATCAATTGCATGAGACGGTCTGATAGCTGGAAGCAGGGGCTAAGTACTGTTTTCTCCTTGGTCATGAATTGATTTGGTGGAGGGATACTCACAGGCTCAGCAAAATTCAAGGCCTTCCTCAAACCTAAGGAGGATTCTTCTGATGGAAGTTGTAGGACACCAGCCGTGGGAAACAATGGACATAGGGAAGGGGGTGTTGGTACAAAAGATACCCTGCTTTTGGTGTTCATCACCACAACCTAGCCCCTGAGCGATCTCAGTGCCTTCACCTTTGGCAGGGTAGTACGGTGTCAGCAGGTCTCCAAAGTGGTTGCTGTAGGACCCCCTCTCTACTCCTGAAGGGGGCAAGTACCAGGAATAGGGGTACGTCTCCTCCGCTGAGGCTTTCTTGTCATTGATGTCTCCTGGATCAGTGTAAACCACCAACCCGATTACACCAAATCTGGCCCCATTGATTGCCTGCAAAGAAAGGATGGGGTGGATGTGAGTGTATTTGAGAGTCTGCCCTAGGAATTCTGGGATCCCAAGACTAGATTTAATTCCTTCCTAGGACATTGGTCACCTGCTAAAATTCTTGTTGTTTTTAATATCTAGCAAATTCTTTTATCTTAAACTTACTTGCAAAGGGTTATTTTCATCGGGATGCCAGCCTCCAGGAGGGACCTGGGGATTGCCTGGAATTGCACTGCATCTCCAGACTACAGGGATCAGTTCCTCTGGAGAAAATGGATGCTTTGTGGGGTGGACTCTATGACATTGTACCCCGCCGAGGTCCCCATCCTCCCCACGCTCCACCCTCAAATCTCCAGGAGTTTCCCAATCTGGCAACTGGCAACCCTACCCACTCACCCCTGCTAGTAAAAGATAAATGTAAAGGTTTCCCTTGCTCGAAAGCCAGTTGAATCCAACTCTAGGGTTGCGGTGCTCATCTCCGTTTCAAAGCTGAAGAGCCAGTGCTGTCCAAAGACGTTTCCGTGGTCATGTTGCCGGCATGACTAAACACCAAGGTGCACGGAATGCTGTTACCTTCCCACCAAAGTGGTACCTATTTATCTACTTGTAATTTCTTGCTTTCGAACTGCTAGGTTGGCAGGAGCTGGAACTAGAGACAGGAGCTCACTCCGTCATGCGGCAATCTCGGGTCTCGAACTGCTGAACTACTGACCTTCCACAGCCTGCAGTTCAGCATCTTAACCACTTGAGCCACCTGCTAGTACCCCTAGCCAATTTCACATAAAACATGGAGGGGCACACTTCTGAGCAGCTTATCCACTTCACCAAGCCTCATCAGCTGAAAGTCATCCAGACAGCCAGGATCAGACTGCACTCCAATGGCATCCTGAGATTGAACCGCACCAACTGTGGAGCATAAATCATGGCAGATGCTAGTGGTTTTATCTACAAAATGCATTGCAAAAGCATCACAGTGCACCTGTATGTCTTCTGGGGCTCCGTTTTCAGGAGCCTGGGATAAGGCCCCTTCACAACTCAAAAAAGGTCAGCTGGACGGCTTTGCGTGGATCCAGCAGTGGCAGAGAAGTAAGCTCATTTTCCTGTCCTCACTGCCACAAAGTAAGCACAATAATGTGACTTTAACTATGCTCAGTCATAATCACGTTGAGTTTTTTCCCCTTCCACTAGTGCTCCAACCAATGCTCCGTCTAAGCTATGGAGTCTTGTGAGCAAAATTTCTGCTTCGTGAGCTACTGGCACTAATGTTGTGAGCGAGTGATTTGGCTGCTGCATAAATTAGTTTGCTCTGGAGCCATCCTTCCTAAACTTTGATGGTCTTAAAGGTGCCACTGTGCTCAAACTTTATTCTGCTGCTTCAAACCAACACGGCCACCCACCTGGATAATAACAGCAATGCACCTTAAATACAAATTAAAATTTTTCAATAAAATTAATTATGACAATATAAGATTTTGTTATCGTAGCTTTTTAAGCATCTAAGGTAGAAGACTTGAATGCCTCCAGCCTTCTCTCACCTTGGCAGCTCGACCAGCCCCTCCATAGCGGGTTATGGCTATTGTGCCATTCAGATCAATGCCATTTTGGACCAGTTCTTGGTAGTCACTCAGCTTGCCCTGATTAGCATAGACCAATTTTCCCTGGAAAAGTGATTTAAAAAAAAAAAAAAGAGTTAATGGAAGAACATAACGTAGACTGGAAACAGACTTCCTACGATAACAGAGGGCCAGTGAGGGAATTTATTATCCTTTGAGCCTTGGTAATGGAAAGTGCTGTCAAGTCAGAACTTAGGTGATCCTGTAGGGTTTTCAAGGCAAGAGAAGAACAGAGTGCAGCAACCCTGGACTTCCTTAGTGGTCTTTCTCCAAATACTAACCAGGGCTGACCCCACTTAGCTTCTAAAATCTGAAGAGCTTAGGCTAGCCTGGGCCATTCAGGTCAGGGTACTTTCCCTGTCTTACTCGAGTTGGTTTCCTTTGGAGGACAGGGCACTCTATGCTTTATTTACAAATATACAGGGAAAGACCAGTTGGCAACTTGGCAGGAAACGAGACAGTCCTACAGGACAGCAGACCCACCACTGGATCTCAGACAGAGACGAGTCCAGATTAGGTTGCCAGCTCCAGGATGGGAAATATCTGCAGATTTTGGGGGTGGATCTTGAGGAGGGTGGGGTTTGAGGAGGGGAGAAATTTCAACAAGTACAATGCCATAGAGCCCACCTTCCAAAGCAGCTGTTTTCTCTAGGGGAGCTGATCTCTGTCAGCTGGAGATCTGTTGTATTTCTAGGAGATCTCCAGCCGCCACCTGGAGGCTGGCAACCCTAGTCCAGATGCATCATCGGGCGGGGTGGCTGCAGTCTTCCTTCCCATGCTGTTTTCTCCTCTTCAAGCCCCACGAGTGGAGAAACACTTTTGCTTTCACTTATGCCGCCACGTGTAATTTTCATTAATGCAGCCAACAACAGCTCCACAGAGAAGTCTGGAGGCATGAAAAGGGAGCGCAAGGGGGAAGGAGGGTGGCCAATCCCAAGCAGGGAAGTTCCTATCAATTTGGTGGCCATGCCTTGGGAGGGTGGAGTTTGGAGTGGGGTGGGAGGAGCCTAGTGGGGATGGGATGCTCATGGAGTCCTGCCCTTGCCCTACAAAGCTGCCATTTTCTCCAGGGGAAATGATCTCTGTGGTCTGGGAATCAGTTGTAATTTCAGGAGAACTCCAGGATCCACTTGGAGGTAAGTAACCCTGGGGGAAGGCCACTTCTCCCTGTACACTGCATTCATATCAGTCATCATGCTTCAGGAGTTAGAGTCTGGAGTTTCTTAGACGAAGGGTAGGTAAAAATATATTGAATGATGGGCACATTTCTGGTTAGATGAGGAAGCGGTTTCATCCTCAGAGGTAATCTGTTAGCATGTCATCCTGAAGGGATGGCCGGTCAGGCCTGTGGGTGAATGGTTGTTCGCTTGGCAACAGAAAGAGACAGCAATATGAGGGAGTGAGTCTGGGGCTGCCACCTCTGGGATGGGGAATTCCTGGAGGTTTGGTGGTGGAAGGTGGGGTTTGGGAAAGGGAGGGAGCTCAGCAATCGTCCCCTCTCCTAAACTGCCATTTCTCCTGGAAAACTGATCTCTGTCGTCTCGAGATCAGCTGTAAATTCCTGGAGAACCCCAGGCCCCACCTGGAGACTGGCAATGCTACATCTTCCTCCTTGGAATCCATTACTGCCCCCTCGGCAATATGAGGTGGGAGAGGGTGGTTTAATCCTGGAGGTTTTGGCCCTTAGACAAACATTTGTTGAGAGTTATCTGCCAGTAGGGCAATTTATGGAAGGATGGGCCTTTTATCCCTTCCAACAACAGGGCACTAAATGAACATGTTGACATGGCAACCATCATAGGATCTTGAGGTGGTGTCCTTGACTGGTTTTTAAAGGAGTCAAATTCCAAGTACAGATTAGATGTAATAAAGTTAGAGATTAGATCGTAGATAAACCACACACATTAGAGGGGCCTCTCTGCATTTTGTACCTGGGGGTTCCCTGGAGGTGCATAAGCCGCGTAGGGCTGGACCACTGCCGGGTCTGCCTGATCTGCCGTGAGATTTTCCTCTTTCTGTCGGGAGATGAAGGCCTGGGTGCCATTTTCCAACACTGCCAGAAAAAAAGAGGGCATCCCAAATTGCAACCCAGCGTCCTATTCTTAGAGGACGTTCACTTCTGTTCCATTGGTCCCATCCCTTTCCCTGGCCTCCGTATCTGAGGAAATGAGCTGTGACTCATGAAAGTTCATATGGAAATAAATGTGGTTTAAAGGTGCCACTAGACTCCTGTTTTATTATGCTGTGTTGGACTAATTTCCATATCTTGGCCTACAAATTTTGCCTTCCTCATTTTAACCTTAAAATTTGTCTCCCTTCTTCCCCTTGAAATCAAATCTGCAAATTTCACTTTTATCCTGTCTAGTTCTGTGTTCCCTAGGAGTTCCTTGCTACAGAGCTGTTGTGGTGCAGTGGTTAGCATGTTAAGGAAACCTGGATTAAAATCACCACTTAGCCATAAAGTGCCTATGGCCCAGTCACTTTCTTATCCTAGCCTACCTTACAAGGTTGTTGTGTGCGGATTAAAACGGGCAGTCAGAACTCGACCCACTTCATCTACTTGGAGCTTTTAGCACGACTTTGACATTTTTTGAAGTACAGTAAGCAAAACTTGGCACTCCTGACTCTGAGCCCAAAGTGAAGGCACTGCAAGATCTTTTGCAGCTTCATCAAGCCAAGCATTGCTAAACTTGAGCTTTTAAACTAACTTGAAAGGAAGGAGCTGCAAGCAGTCCTTATCAGGCATATAGAGCTAACCATGAGAGGTCCAAAGAATAATTTGAAAATTAAATATAGCATGTTCTATTTTTATTTGTTTATATATCCCACCGTTCTCACCAATAGGGACCCAAGGCAGTTTACATCATTCCCCTCTCCTCCATTTTTTCCTTACAACAACCCTGTGAAAGTTTGAGAGTGTGTGACTGGGCCAAGGTCACCCAACAAGCTTCCATGGCAGAGTGGGGATTCGAACCTGGGTCTCCCAGATACTAGTCCTACATTTTAACCATTGCCACACTGGCTCCCCATATACATTTCAGTTTTAAATTATTGCAATACGGAGCATATTAAAAATTGCCTTTAGCATATTTGAGGCAGAAATGCTAGCATGCTAGGGATATTGTGGCATAGTGGCTTAGGAGCTGAGCTATGAAGCTGGAAATCCGCGCTTCCAAAGTCACTGCTGACATGAACTTACTAAGCAGTATTTGGTAAGCCACCTTGAAGTGGTGTACACATCTGACATTGTTGTTTGCCTAGTTTTTCTGACCTGATCTTCATTATCAATTCAGTAGTCTAGCTCAGTGGTCCCCACTCTTGTTGATCCTGTGGACACATTTGGAATTTTGACAACAGCTAATGGGCAGCATAGCAAAATGGCTACCATGAGGACTGAATCCAACCACAAAACACTGGAAGATTCCATAAAATTTTAGGAGGTTCCAAGACAGGCATCCTCATTTGGTGGAGACAGCTCTTTCTAAATGGGTTTCTAAAAGGTGTTTCTAAAAGGTGATGCCTCCTAGGCTCCTCTGAAGCACCACCTACTTCAATAAAATAGACAAAAGCTAGGATAGGCTGTTTGTTTTGGAGGAGAGAAGCTTTGGGGAAGAAGCAAGTGAGCACCAGGAAAGACATTGATGGGCACCATGTTGCTTGAGCGCAGCACATTAGGTATCACTGGGTAAGTGTCTTCAACATCAGGACAGAACAACCTTACACTATATCCATGCATCAGTGGATATTGTGCTGTCGTTGTGCTAGAGCGATTATTCACAACTGGATTTTCCTACATGGCACTAGAAGAAGAATGTGCCGTTGAGTCGCAGCTGATTCATGACAACCCCATCTACAGGGTGTTCCAGGCAAGAGAGGAACAGAATTGGTCTGCTATTGCCTTCCACTGCAGCAACTCCAGTCTTCCTTAGTGGTCTCCTAGCCAAGTAGTGGTCGTGACCATCCCTGCTTAGCCCCCAAGCTCAAATGAGCTTAGGCTAAGCCAGGCTATCTGGCCTGCTGTGGACAAAAGAAGCCGGTTGTAAATTATTGCTATAGTGCAATATCCAGCCACGTGTGGTTGTCGCCATGGTCTCTGACACTTAAGCGGATGCCAACAGGTAAGCATCTCTTTCTACCCCACCTGTCCCCAAAGCCCATATCTAACACTCACCCACAGCCACACTGTTCGGTCTCTGTGAATCAGGGAAAGACAGGAACACATCGTAGACCGCCTCTGTGGCACTGTCCAAACCAGTTTCAGGGTCCTTCCAGCGACTCAGCAGCAGCTGCACCAGCTCTTTGTCCCCATCAGTGGTAGCCATGTGGGGCTTGACGGACAAGGTCCTAATGTGATAGAACAGGGACTGGCTGGTGAGCATGGATGTCTTTTGGATAGCAGTGTTTGCAGCACATGCAGAAATTTGGAATCTGGGCTGAAATTCAGCATCTCAGAGACATTGTCTTCCCTTTTCTACTATATAATGTTTGGCTGCCTTCCTCAACCGTTTTATTCCCCATGATTGCAAACACCCACTGCTACCGTGCATCTTATAGTCACCACAAGAGACTAAGAAGCTAAGAATCGACCCACTAGATCGAAATACTATTGATGCAATGTGTTTCTGCTTTTATGTCATAGCATTCCAACTGGCTTACAGTTCACAACAACACCTGCCATATGATGCACACAGCACGAAGGGAAACAAGGACAGGGAATGAAAACAAGCATGTTTAGGTACTGACTCTTAAAACAGCCAATTCACACATTACAAAGGCCATGTGTTTACCATCTGGACTTACTACATATGTGTTCTGGGAACTCCCAGCTGGGACCTTAGTTCCCAGGTCCACGGGAGTCCAGTTTCGGTCAGAGCTTTGGTGCAGTAGGAAGGAACTTCCGCCTTCTCCTCTGTGTGAATTTCCCAACCTGAATGGCTCCAAGAAATCACTGTTTGCCCATTGAGGAAACCTACAAGTAGTGATGACTACATGCAAGTTTCCTTCATGGAGCAAATGACAGCTCCCAGAGGTATTTCAGGCTGGGAAAACAACGGAGGGCCTGGTCTGAATCCACTTATTCTTGTATCCTTGTTTGGCTGCACTTTCAGTACACTTTCCAACTGGATTTTTACTGTGCGAACTGGCAAAATCCAGTTGGAAAGTGCATTGAAAGTTGATTGAAAGTGAATTGTTTAGTGTGTGTGACCACAGCCTCTGTGTATTTTGCTGTCAAGTTGCAACTTACTTATAGTGACCCCAGCAAGGACTGTTCAAGGCAAATGAGGAGAGGTGGTTTGCCATTGCCTTCCCCTGCTGAGTCTACCTCTGCAGAGTCTTCCTTGGTGGTCTCCCCTCCAAGTACCACCCATGCTCCCAATTCTTCTGAGATCTGACAGGATCAGTCTATATCGTGCCATCTTCCCTGCCAGCCTCCCTTTACAGGCATCTAAATGAGTGGCCATCAGCACCACCTTGTGGCTGCAAGTTCCATAAATTAATTATTGTGGTTAATAGCTATTAATAGACCTATCCTTTATCAGTGTGACACCAATCCCATGGCAAAAGAACTGTGGCAGTGCTTAAAACTTTCCAAACTGATTACTTTAATACCTGGACAAAGTTTTAGTCCGGTGCCAACTTTAAGACCAAGGCAGTTTAATTCTGGGTATAAGCTTTCGTGTGCATGCATCCACATTAGCTCCTGTCACAATTACAGTGTGACCCTGAAGTCAGTGTGATTAGAAGGGGATAACTCTGCTTAGAATGGCATTATAAATCTGTTTGTTAGTGTCTCCTTCTTGGGAAGGAGTTTTTTGTTCTCTTGTGAGCTACCAACGTTCCTGAACAACTAATGGGGAAATATATCTGGGCAAGTGGGTTAGTAGTATACTTTTTCTAGGCAGTTTTTTTTTAGATAACGTTGGATCACAGAGGCATATACATCCCATCAGAATTACCCCAGCTCACCTCCTCCCAAAACTAGAGCATTAGGAATTGTTTCCCAACATTACCGGAGGTTTTCACGGATGTTGTTGGCTTCCACTTGGTTCATAAAGTCTCGAAGCAGATCTTCATCCAGATCTTGTGACACGCTGTGAAGCCAGCTGGGAGCCGCAGGGCCGGCTGTGCCTTTTGGAATTGCATAGTGTCCCAGCAAGATTCCAATGGTCAGCACTGCAGCTCCAGAAAGCACAGCTATAAGGATATATTTCCAGTTCTTCCTGCATGCTGCCATGTCTCCCAGTGCCAGTGGAAGAAGAAGGCTGTCTATTGAAACAAAGAAGAATCCAATCCTATGCCTGTTACTTGGCTAGGAACAGATAGGTTAGTATCTTCTATCCCAACATGGCCTTTGATCATCTGGGATGGGCTGATAAACGAATTTGGCACTCTTTGATACAGGAAATGAGCTGAATGAACAGAGGAGAAAAGTGTCCAAAGAGCGCAGAGAAATAAGATGGAGGGAGGAGTTCAGTTGCATACCTCCCTCTTCATGGTAAAAGCAGACTACTTTGCTTTATTCATAAACAAACATGCCTTTTCCCATCACATGTAATTTGGCCTTCACTCTCGCGCTAGCTCAGCCTCACAAGGACTGTGCTCTGTAAATAGAGGGGAGACTTGTCTTGGCAGCAGTACATGCAAAAAGGATCTAGAGGTCTTAGTAGACCATACACTGAACATGAGTCAGCAGTGTGATGCAGCAGCTAAAAAGGCAAATGCGATTTTGGGCTGTATCAACAGAAGCAGAGTATCCAGATCACGCAAAGTGATGGTAGTGCTTTACTCTGCTCTGATTAGACCTCACCTAGAGTATTGTGTTCCATTTTGGGCACCACAATTTAAGAAGGTTATAGACAAGCTGGAATGTGTCCAGAGGAGGGCAATGAAGATGGTGAGGGGTCTGGAGACCAAGTTCTGTGAGGAAAGCTGGGTATGTTTAGCCTGGAGATGAGACAACTGAAAGGGGATATGATAACCATCTTCAAGTACTTGAAGGGCTGTCGTATAGAGGATGGAATGCAGTTGTTTTCTGTTGCCCCAGAACCAACGGGTTGAAATTAAATCAGAAGAGTTTTTGGCAAAACATTAGGAAGAACTTCCTGACAGAGCAGTTCCTCAGTGGAACAGGCTTCCTTGGGAGGTGGTGGGCTCTCCTTCTTTGCAGGTTTTCAAAGAGAGGCTAGATGGCCATCTGACAGCAGTGTGGATTCTGTGAACTTAGGCAGCTCATGAGAGGGAGGGCAGGAAGGGTTGCCTCAGTGCTTAGTTCTTGTGTCCCTTTCTTACACACCCAGGATAATGCTGATTGCCACTTTGGGGTCAGGAAGCAATTTTTCTCCAAGCCGGTTTGGCCAGAGATCCTGGAGGTTTTTGTCATCTTCTGGGCATGGAACAGCGGTCACTGTGGGTTTGGAGGGTGAAGTATTTGTGACTTACCCAAATTGTGCAGGGGGTTGGAGTTGATGACCCTGGAGATCACTTCCAACTCTATGATTCTATCCAATTAAAGAATCTGGACTAAATAGTTTTAAAAAGCTTTGCCAACTGTGGTAAGGTGCTCTGTGGAAGAAGAGAGCAGCCTTGAATCTGCTGAGGTACCCTGTCCGAAGAAGGAAGAATCAAATCTCCCGTCAGGGGTTACTTACTTTATTTGGGAGCCAGCTTTATATATCTCAGTTATCCACACATATTTACCTTATTAAATACTTTGTTTTCTGTTAAATAAATCTTTGTTGTTTCTCTCCATTTGTGTCTTGTCTGTTTTGGGGGAAATGAGGGCTGCAGGAACCTTTTCATGCACTCCCATTTCCACTTTGTTCGTTTTGGGGAGGGAGAGAAGCTGACTTTCCAATTGCAGAGACAGCAAGAGCGAGAGAGCGAGAGAGAGCGAGAGAGAGCGAGAGAGAGAGCGAGAGAGAGAGAGAGAGAGAGAGAGAGAGAGAGAGAGAGAGAGAGAGAGTGTTGTTCTAAACCAAAACTCAGTTTATTCTATTACACACACTCTTAGGTCAGAAAACACTTTTGTAGCATTTCAATACTCAACATAGAATATTTCAACACAACCCCAATACATAAATAGTGCTCTTGAAGTTCTATAAAGGATATCCTGGGTTGCTCTGCAAAGACCCATAACAGGAGGGTAGCTGGCCAGAACAACAAGGAACAAAACTAAATCCAGACATTAAGTACTCTTTTCCACTTATGGAAGCTAATGTAACTGTCAGTCAAGTCTGTGACAAGCATTGAACGTACATCTGTGACGTACACAGCAAAGCTCGGCCCATTCTTTCTATTTCTGGGGTCACGGAGGTCAAGGAAAGCTGGGTTAATCTAGGTTGACTCAGAGAGTCCCAGGAAGCTAGCTTCAGATATTCTATCTGTTCAGAATTTGATAGTGCATAAACATTCCAAAATGCAAAAGTCATGTAAGGCAGAAGTCATGTACGGTGTTATCCCTGAAGGCCAGAGCACTTAGCAGAGTCCTGAAGCCTCCTAGAAAACAGAACCACAGCATCAACTATAGAAGCTAATTGCTATAGAAATTAAAGTATCATAGGTGTACCGGAGGAGGAGGAGGAGGAGGAGGAGAAGAAGAAGAAGGGGAGTTATGGTCACACACCTGAGATAACACGGGGGTTGGGGAGCATGGCTATTCCCGCCGGAGTAAATTGACCCACAGTTGCATGATCACACAGTCCTTGGAAGCTGCGGGAGCAGCCTGCCACAGTGTGATCAGATGCAACCGCGGGTGAGTCAGGTTGGGGTTTTTTTGCTGTTTGTTTCCAATGCACTTAAATGGGGGATCGATGAATCCTCCGCGATGAGGACTTCCTATGGCAGTATGCAATGATGTGCATACTGAGAAGGGGGGGGAAACAACGGCACAGAATCGGGATGGCCTGATCAGACCATCCCGACGCCATGAGAGAGCTCTGGAGTGATCACACAGGGGAAAGTCCATCTGTGGCCTGTAGCAAATCTGTTTGCTACTGCACTTTCCCCAGTGTCTTTTAACTCCGCTTCTGCAGCAGAGCAAAACAGGTTGCCAACAGATGTTTGCGTCTGTTTGCATCCGCCCAGCATTCATGCCTATGGTGGGGCTAATTGTGCATGTGATCGCGCTCAAGAAGAGGAGGAGGATGAGGAGATTGGATTTATACCCCGCCCTTCACTCAAAGTCTCAGAGCGGCTTATAAACTCCTTTCCCTTCCCCTCCCCACAACAGACACCCTGCGAGTAGGTGGGGCTGAGAGAGCTCTGACAGAAACTGCTCTTTTCAAGAACACCTCTGACAGAACTATGGCTTGCCCAAGGTGATCCAATAGCTGTGAGTGGAGGAGTGGGAAATCAAACCCAGTTCTCCCAGATTAGAGTCCATACACTTAACCACTACACCAAAAGGACTGAGACTCGATCCGGCCCTAATTCCACAACATCTGTCAAGTCAAATATCTAAGAAAATGTTATCTCTGTTTACTCCACAAATAAACACTACAGCCTTGGTCTAGCAGGTTTCCAAATAAGAAACCTTAGGGAGCACATAGCTTACACACTAGCAGTCATTAATGTAAAGCTTGTGTCCCCCTTTTTGATTGATTGTAGACAGTTGGGATATAAAGAATCTACAAGAGAGCCCATATTGGGGGATTGGATATTCTTCAACCAAGAAGGCAGCTGCCTCATCACCCCCCCCACACACACACACACCAAACAACCTCTACAAACTTCTTTTGAAATAAAAATACAGAAGTCCTAATGGGGATGGGAACTGCTGAATATTTGTGGGGAATGTAGTGCTCTGTAAAGTGTAGTGTGAAAATCCCCATTTCAATTCTAGTTGCTGCTGACTGCAGAAAATGGACCCTTCAGCAGTGCAAAATTGTTTTTCTTGTGTTTTGATCTTTGGGTGGGAGACATTTTCTGAGTAGCAGAAAGCAATCCCTTGTCCTAGGTCTCCACCCATGAGATGCCCCCTTCATGCTTTAAAGAGGCAGCAAAGCATGGGTTTATTTTATTCAAAGCACATACAAGTTAAACGTTAAAAATCCACTACAGTTGCAACCAATGTTCCCTCTAAGCTGTGGAGTCTTGTGAGCAAAAATTCTACTTTGTGAGCTGCTGGCCTTAAAGTTTTGAGTGAGTGATTTGGCTCCTGCCTAAATTAGTTTGCTCTGGAGCCCTCCTTCCTGAGCTAAGGCAAAAATGTTTGAGCCAGAGGCTAAAAAACTGTGAGCTAGCTCACACTAACTCAGCTTAGAGGGAACCCTGGTTGCAACTCAATCAAGCAAACCATTAGTGGCTGCAGAAGAAAAACAGGAACTGACCCACAAAGGGTCTCTGCTTGCTTCCTGAACAGTGGCAGTGAAGGTGCCAGGTGGTCTTCTCAAGGGAGGAAGTTCCAAAGACATGGCGCCTCTACCAAAAAGGCACTACCTCTGGTCACCTCAGAACAAGGGAAATCTAGAGAAGCACCTCTAAGGAAGATCTAAACAACCTGGGTCATGCTGCTGGAATCTCAGCAGTATCAAACACCCCCTGAACTTAAACATCCCAGATCTCATTGAAAGTCCTGGTTTATATATAAGCAGGGCTTTGGGGTGGGGGTGGGGAGAGGTGCCGGAATTCTCAAGAGGAAAATGACGTTTTCAATCTGTATACTGAAAGCACATGAACTTTTAAACATTTTAAAAAGAATTTTGTCGAAGAGGGTGAGGAATTCCATTCTGGCGTGTTCCCCCAGAAAAAAAACCCTACACACACATACACACATTTTTCTGTAGTGGATATAACATGCATCTTTCCATTCATAATTGCCATTGTTTAGCATCTTTCCTGATGTACCTGGCAACTCCATTTCTGTTCCTGGGAATGAGAAGTCCCATGAGAAGGACATAAAGAACATGCGGATGGGCAACTGGTCACCCAGTTGCCAGCCGTCAAAAGAGGGAGATGGGAGAAGGAGGGGGGGAACAGACAGTCCAATGTGGGGGTTCTCCCCCCCCCACTGCAATCCTATCAACAGGCTTAACTGGAGTAACTCTGCGTAGCACTGCACTGTCTGTAAGATGTCATAAGAGCTGTTTTTAAAATAATTTTAATTTAAATAATTGTGTATATCCTCTATTTGGATGGTTAGACTAACGACAGTTTAATTAAACTATAGCTTTGATGGATGTCTGAACTGAGCCAGCATCACACAGCAGAGAGGATGCTTCTGGAGGTGGAAGACTGGCCTGATTCCTTGTGCAAAGGGTACAGGGGATGGAGAGGGAATGTGGACCAAAGGGCAGGGGGTCGGGAAGAGCTTGAATTTCTAATATTGTTCTGAAGGAACCAGTTCTGATGCAATACTAGTGTGTAGGGTTGCCAGGTCTGGGTTGGAAAATACCTGGAGATTTTGGGGGTGGATCCAGGAGAGTGGGGTGAGGGGAGGGGCCTCAGCAGGGTACAATGCCACGGAGTCCACTGTTCAAAGCAGCCATTTTCTCCAGGGGAGCTGATCTCTGTCAGCTGGAGATCAGTCGTGAAAGCAGGGGATCCCACTGCTGGACCTCCTGATGGCACCTGATGGCACCTGGAGATCAGTCGTGAAAGCGGGGGATCCCACTGCTGGACCTCCTGATGGCACCTAGTATATTTTGGCCGCTGTGTGACAGAGTGTTGGACTAGATGGGCCGTTGGCCTGATTCAACATTGGCTTCTCTTATGTTCCTATGGGATCTCCCGGCCCCACCTGGAGGCTGGCAACCCTACGAGTGTGGCTGTAGCTCCTAACAGTGACAGCTGGAACACTAGTGGGTTTTACATTGTTAGCTTATCAACAGTGGTAATTATATAGGGTTGTATTCTGAAGATCTGTTCCCCTAATTACACCCTTTGCCAGGGCAAAGAACCTGTCCCTGATGCACCAAGGGAAATGCTCCTGGTGCAGGAGGAGGAACAGAACCACAGGATCCAGCCTATAAGCTGCAACAATCATCCAGGCTAGTGTGGTGTAGGGGACAGACTGGTGAATGAGGACCCTGGGTGACCTGGATTCAAATCACTTCTGACGTGGAAGCTTGGTGAGTGACCTTGGGTGTATCACAAACTCTTGTTATTAATTGGTTTTATGATTTTACTATTTATTGTTATTTCTGTAGTTTAATCTTGTTGTCTGCTGCCCTGAGCCAGCCATGGCCGGGAGGGTGGGGTATAAATATTAACAACAACAACTATTATTATTATTACTATTATTATTACTACTACTACTACTACTACTACTACCCTGGCCTACCACACAGGGTTCTTGTTGTGAGAGAATGGAGGAGGGGAGGATGATGGTCTAAGCCGCATTTGAGTCCCACCCAGGGAGGAAAGTGAGATATAAATAAACGAATTCAAATGCCAAAATGCATCCAAGCTATCTACCCTCTCATAACAAAACCTCACAGACTACAGCAAGGACAAAGCGGTTTATTCTTCAGCTTCACATCTTTTTTTTTATTAAAGGGAAACACAAACAAAGCAAAGACAGTCCTGGAAGAAGAAGCAAGGGTCTGACAGGGTTTTACTGGGACCCGGACTTAACCCCAAAACCCTTTTTTTCCAGCCCAAACACCATGAAGGTATTTGGGGAAAGTTCCCATGAACCACACACTTCTCAGCACTGAGTAACTGTAACGAGCTTCCCCACCCCCCACCCCATACTCTGGAATTAGGGAACAGGAGCATGGAGAGTTTGAGTGCTTCCTCCCCACACTGGCAGCAGTCTTCCCACTTCAGAGTGACGTAGAGTCTTGCGCAGCATCGATGCTCTTTAGCCCCACTGCTTCCCCCTTGGCACCTCTTGGGAGTGACTCTCCGGCATACTGGGGGCAGGGGTAGCTCTTCCTCTCCAGCAATTGCTCCACAGGGTTGGAGAAGTCCTGGCAATAGCGGATTCTGTGTTGCTGGCCTGAAATCCGGCCCGGCCCACTCCCCTCTTGGTAACGGGGTAAGCTAAAGCCTCCCAGTCGGCCAGTCTTGAACGGTTCCTTCCCCTGGCTCTTCTCCGGCTCAGAGTTCTTCTGGAGCAGACTGTCTAACATCTTTTGGGCTGCCTGATAATCCAGGTGGGATCCTGACGTCTTCTCCACCAAGCCTGGACACCAGGAGACCTCAGCGTCATCAGAGCTCTCAGAGCTGCTGAGCTCCCGCATCAATTCCAGTTGCCCGCTCGGTGGAACGCCGGAGGGTGTCGTAGGATGCACCAATCCAAAGCCAACAGACTGTGAGCCGGGCAAAGGAGGGAAACTGCCAGGCCCAGAGGGAGCCACCAGGGCCTCTTGCCTCAGGTATAAGAAGTGTGGTGTCGACAGGGGGCACAGCGGAGTTGTTTCCTCTCCACTGCACTCGCTCTCTGTTGAGTTGACGTGCTCGATGGAGAATTTTGTGGATGTCTGTCTCCAAGGACTAAAGGCGGTCACCTGGGTGTGGCTCCTGCAATGCCTGCTGGGTACTTCTGGCGGTGGGGTAAGGGCCTTGTAGCCCAGCAGCGGGATCTCCTCTCCGTTGGGGGCAGCAGTGTCTGACTCGGAGCTGCAGCCTAACTTGCTGGTTTCAGTGGCCGAGTCAGAGTGGCTGAGTGTGGGGTGGGTGTCCGAGGTGCCATCCATGAAAGCAGGAGGGGGTGCGACATCCAAGATGCTCAGAGAACAAAAACTGTCAGGGGACTCGGACTTCTCATTGTGCTGGGGCTCCATGTCGGATTTGGACAGCAGCCCTGAGATCTGAAAAGGGTCAAGGGATCGAAGAGACACCATAGGCCGGTCAGACGTGACTTATGCACTGACAAACACACAGTTCTTTTATCTTTTTAAAATATCTACGAGCCACCTTTCTCCCTTGCAGAACTCAAGGTAGCTTACGAGATAAATGAAACATAATAAAAAACAATTGAAAAATTATAAAACAACCATTATAAAACCCATAAAAATCACAGTTTAAAATCCTAGTTTGTTGATTTTAAACCAGAGGTACCGGTAACTATAGTTTGGTGTCATCTTGGGAACTATAATTTGGTGATGTTACTGAGAATTCCATCTTAGCATTGCCTAGCCCTTACATTTCCCAGGATACCCTGGAAAGGAGGACTGACTATTACATTTGTTTAAGTCTGTGGTGTAGATACACAGTTCTTTTTCTTTTTTAAACAAAAATTAACTTCTCTACCAAGGCCTTTCATGGACTATATTATCCTTCCCTACTTATGCCATACATGGAAGCCACAATTATAGGATGGGGGAGACTTGTCTTGGCAGTAGTACATGTGAAAAGGATCTAGGGGTCTTAGACCACACGGTGAACATGAGTCAGCTGTGTGATGCGGTAGCTAAAAAGGCAAATGCAATGTGGGCTGTATCAACAGAAGTATAGTGTCCAGATCATGCAAAGTGATGGTATCGCTTTACTGTGCGCTGGTTAGACCTCACCTAGAGTATTGTGTTCAGTTTTGGGCACCACAATTAAAGAAGGATATAGACAAGTTGGAACGTGTCCAGAGGAGAGCAAGGAAGATAGTGAGGGGTCTGGAGACCAAGTCCGATGAGGAAAGGTTGAAGGAGCTGGGTATGTTTAGCCTGGAGAGGAGACAACTGAGAGGTTTTATGATGACCATCTTCAAGTACTTGAAGGGCTGTCATACAGATGATGGTGTGGAGTTGTTTTCTGTTGCCCCAGAAGGTCGGACCAGAACCAACGGGTTGAAATTAAATCAGAAGAGTTTTCGGCTAAACATTAGGAAGAACTTCCTGACAGAGCGGTTCCTTAGTGGAACAGGCTTCCTCGGGAGGTGGTGGGCTCTCCTTCTTTGGAGGTTTTTAAACAGAGGCTAGATGGACATCTGTCAGCAATGCTGATTCTGTGAATTTAGGCAGATCACGAGAGGGAGGGCAGGAAGGGTTATAATAAGTGATGAGTTCTTGTGGCCCTTTCTTACACGCCGAGGGAAATTTCAGTTTGACTGGAGATCCTGGAGGTTTTTTGTCATCTTCTGGGCATGGAACAGGGGTCACTGGGGTGGGATGGAGAAGGTATTTGTGAATTTCCTGCATTGTGCAGGGCCAGGGGTTGGACTAGCAGACCCTGGAGGTACCTTCCAACTCTATGATTCTATGATTCTAACAGTTAAAATGGTATAAATCGAATACAAGTTGTAATGTAGATAGTCACACTATACACACTGTTAAGAGGAACCAATTTGGTGTAGGGGTCAGAATGGTTTGGAGATCTGGGTTCAAATCCCTGTTCAGTCATAAAGTTTACTGGATTTTCCCTTGGGCCAGTTTTTATCTCTCAGTCTTGCCTATTCCATAAGGATTTTGAGAGGATAAACATGGCAGGCCAAAGGTCTGAGACACTGTCCACATTTTGCTATCTGGAGACTGGCTTAGGCCTGCCCCCCCTTAGAGTACAAGCTCCATCTCAGACCACAGGCTTTCCCTCAACAGACACCTCTTTCCCCTGCCCCCTTTCATTACAAATCTCACATTTAGTTTCTCCAGGGTGCTAATGGTGTTTTGGGCCATGGCAAGTCTCTCCAGGAGTTCATTAATCCTCTGGTTCAACGCTTCCCTCTCTTCAGCTATGCTCTGAGCCTGGAGGGGAGGAATGGCAGAGCCAGACAAAGTGGGTTAAAAAATAAGAGTGCATTGCTACACTACAAATGTATTATCTGTTTCTCTGCGCCCACCCCCACCCCCCAAAAAGTCTCCCTTACAATATTCTGTAGTTTCTCTTCCAGCAGCTGGTTGGTCTGCTGTGTGTTTGAATAATCTTGCTGAAGCCTGGAAGGAAGCATATGCAGAAAGAGTATCCGTGATGTAGGAGGGGTTGTTCAAAGCACTTACATTTCTAGCTCCAGATTAAACTCCTCCCATAAGACGGCTGTCCCCTGCCCAACAGCCACTCTATTGCCAACTTACATGCTGAATTTTCCCTTTAACGTTTCCAGTTCTTCCCAAGTTTTCTGCAGATCTCTCTGGCCTGATCCAGACTGTTCCTCATCCTTTTTGACCGAGGATGCTGGTTGTTGCTCGTGGGGGGGCCTGTAATGACAATAGGAACCAAAGTGGTCCATGAGTGTGTACCTGGAAAAGTGAAACCAAAGGCAGCAGCCATTTTTAGTTTGTTTGTTTTAGATGGTGTACAGCAGCGGTACTTACTCTGCAGCTTGTGAACATTCACGGTTACTATCTCCTTAAAAGAGCGATATTTACTTCCAACCCTGGCATAAGACCTGAACTTCAGGGAGGTTCATGGCTCACCTGTTCTTCTGGAAATGGATGTTTCAAGATGAGAACCATCGGTCAGGCACAAGCCCCACCAGGCAAGGGCCTTGCACACTTTTCAGAAACATGGGGCAATGCCATACTAGGGAACGGTCCACAGAAGAGCCACTGGTGGTGTATCAAAAACAGCCACATGTGGTTCCCCAGCCACTGAGTATCACTGGTGTACAGTACTAAACAAAGTTTGTTTCATACTTTCAAGTCTACCATGGCCTCTATTTATCAAGTTTGCAGTGGCAGATATTATAGGACCTGGGAGAAGGTGAGAGTAGGGATTGCCTGTGCCACCACAGTGGTACTTCTCAGAGTAACTAGATGTGTAGAAATTAGCAGGGACTAACCCTGGCAAATGCAGACAGTTGGACAGCACGGAATGATAACCAGTGGCTGAAATTGTTGTCCCAAACCAAAGCAAAATAGAGATAGATACTCACATAGGTTGTTCCGTGTTCACCTCTTCCACAAATTCCTGGAGAGAAAAAGAAAAAATGTATCTCCGATCCAAACTCCAGATAACACTGGGATTTGTATATTTATTTATTTTTAGGGCTTTTATACCCCACCTCTCCAGAATCTGCAAAAGTCATTGAATGCACTGTACTTCGACTGTTGCACTCGAAGAGGCTCGTGCTCCATACCGAAATAGCCCAAAATTCCTTGTGCAGTCCATCGCCATGTCACAATGAAAACAGGGGCGTATTTGTACCACCTCTATTCTCTTTCCCATAGTAAAGTTCACGGCCAAAGGTCACCATTAATCACAGCTGAACACACTGTCATAGTCTGTGCCCCATTGATCTAGAAAATATGCTTAAAAAAAATAGGGATGTCAGCCTCCCCCAGAACTACAGCTTATCTCCAGACAACAGAGATCAATTCCCCTGGAGAATAGGGATGCTTTGGAGGGTAGACCCCACGGCATTGTAACCCACTGAGGTCCCTGTCCTCCCCAGGCTCCATCTCCAAATCTCTAGGAGTTTCCCTACCTGGATCTGGCAACCCTAACCCCCCCCATCCCCCGCCAGTGGCCAGGGTGGATAAAAACATAATTGTCATGAATATGCTATCACACTTAAAAACAGATCTCAGCAACGAAAGGGTGTGAAATGGCTGCCTGTATATTGTGAGACCCCTTAGTGTTTATGTGCAGGTGCTGACCAGCATGTATGCTAGAGATAAGAGCTGTCCAGGGACCATGGGAAAGGGAGCTGAACTTTGAAAAGTGACCATGCCAGTGTACTAACTACACTGTAAAAAGGTGTCTTCAACAGGAAAAACAGGGACAGTAATTTACCACCAGTGACAGGGATTGGAAAATAAGAACCCTCCATGGAAAACAGGGACCCGTACCATTAGCTTTGCTATAACAGTATGCCTTCCAGGGAAAAACTAGCTACATATTGACTAGATCCCACCAGCTTTTCCATTGGCACAAGAGGGAGCAAAGGGAATCTTACCCAGCTCTCCTTCAAATTGCAGCCCGAGCACCATGTGGCTTTTGTCCAAGCAGATCCCAGGATCTGCAGTCAAAAGGGGCCCCACCTTCTTCTCTCAGCAGCAGAAAAGCTATCAGGATCCA
Organism: Gekko gecko; assembly: GCA_029375565.1. Lineage (NCBI taxonomy): Eukaryota > Metazoa > Chordata > Lepidosauria > Squamata > Gekkonidae > Gekko > Gekko gecko. The sequence goes on from JAPDNY010000001.1 coordinate 26,764,539, forward strand.
ACCCCTTATGGGAGTGTATGCGTGTGCACGCCATTTTTTAAAAGATTCTTTATATGCTATAAGCCTAAGAAAAGGTGTCCCTAGCAATAGAAAAATCCTGACCTTAAAAATCAATGCTTAGCTCAAGAACCTGGTTTTAAATGCCAAAATTTAGCTATGGAAAATGTGAGAGAGTAATAATTTACAAAATGCATGGGTAGAACATCATTCCATCAAAATTCTGAAATAGGTGCAAGCATTAAAAATCAAGGGAAGGCCCTCTGCTCACAGCAGGCGCTTCTCCCCACCCATATGGTGGAGATGGATGTGGAGCAGGGTTGCCAGCTCCACCTGGAGATTTTAAGGGCAGAGCCTGGGGAAGGTGGGATTTGGGGAAGGGGAGGGACCTCAGCAGGGTATAATGCCATAGAATCCACCTTCTAAAGCAGCCATTGTCTCCAGGTGAACTGGTATCTGTCACCTGGAGATCAGGTGTAATAGCGGGAGATTTCAAGCCACCACCTGGCGGCTGGCAGCCCTACTCTGAAGCAAGAGAGCAGGAAGAAGAAGAAGAGATTGGATTTATAACCCGCCCTTCACTACCCGAAGGAGTCTCAGAACGGCTTACAATCTCCTTTCCCTTCCCTTCCCCACAACAGACATCCTGTGAGGTAGGTGGGCCTGAGAGAGCTCTCTGAGAACTGCCCTTGAGAGGACAGCTCTGAGAGAATTTATGGCTGGCCCAAGGTCATACCAGCAGCTGCATATGGAGGAGTGGGGAATCAAACCCAGTTCTCCTAGATTAAAATCCGCACTCTTAACCACTACATCAGACTGGCTCTCTACTACACCAAAGTGCTCTCCGCACACCGAAGGCTTCGGTGAGAGCCCTCATACCTTGCTGAGTGTCCCAGCCTTCCCTCCCAGGTTCTCCTGCTGCTCCTGCTCAGCAGTTCCTGTGGCATCCTCCTCAGCTTTCTTAAGGGGCAGTGCTTGATTAGCAATGTCTTTGCCAGGCTCTGCTTTGGTTTCCTTCAGCTTGTTTTGCCCCTCACTCGCCTCTCCCGATTCTTTTGGTAAACTCCGCAAGCTGGCTGACAGAGAAGCGGCAGGGCCCCATTCTGGACTGGTGCTGGCTTCATCAGTGGTCCTGGCAGGGGATGGATTGTCCTGTTGTCTAGTGTGGTGGCTGAGGGCAGCGTTCCCTTTGGCCATGGGCCGTACCGGCCTCCTTCGGCCATGTGAAGCCTTCTCCTCCTTCCCCTCAGCCGCATCCAGAAAGGACCCAGGCGAGCTGGCTTTGCTGCTGGAACCTTTCGAATCGGACCCATCGGAGCTGGAAGTTTTGCTGGCCGAGGCAGCCTCTGGCGGCTTCCAGCCCAGAGAACAGAGACTAGACGGGCTCATAACTTGCCGAGTAATCTCATTGAGGAACTGAGAAAAACGCATCTTCTCTTCCACCCGCTTCCTCTGTCCCGTGTTGGGTGACTTCTTGGGGGTGCTCAAATCTAGGCTGCTGGGGGGCTGCTTCTCCCGCTGCAGAGGCCTAACAGGTCCCAGTGGAGCCTGAGACTCTCTTTCCATAGAGCGTACAGTGATGGTCTCGATGGACTTTGCCTTCCGCAGCTGGTCAACTCTGGCAACTGCCCTGTTTTTCAAGATCCCTTTGCTGGGGCCCCCTGTTTGGCGAGGCTGCTGAGGGGCAAGGATTTCGGCTTGCTTACTGAACATGAGGCTGCGCTCCAGGCCAGGTTCCTTGTAAAGGTGCCTGTCAAGGGTGTCGTTCTGGCCTGGTAGGGACTGGGCTTCCTGATGGCCCTGGCGACGGGGCAGCCGGTCAACACTCTTGCTTTGGCCTTTCCTCAGACGAGCCAAGAAGCCGGACGGGTCTTCTGCCTTGTAGGCTGCTTTCCGATCCCGGCTGTGGTGGAAAGCGCCGGCTTTGCTTGAAATGTCTATGCAGGACTGAGAATGCTGAGAGTGAGGACTGGTCTTCAAGAAGGCCTCCCTGTTGAAACTGGCTTCTGACGACCAGGACGTTGAGGAGGTGGAGGCTGTGGGCGAAGAAGACCACGAGAGGGTGGAAAAGCGATCTCTGCGGCTGTCCGTCCCCTGTGGGTGGCAGCTCTGTAGGGCGATATCGGGACCCCCCTTCCCTTCTTTGCCGGACTGGACGGGTGTGAAGAACTTCTCCATGACTTGTAGTTTACCAGCCGGCACTTCCACAACTCCACCATGATCCCCCTCCCACCGGATTGGAGCGAAAGCCTCTTCCTGGGCTTTCTTGTAGGACTTTCGGCGGATGGCTGAGGCGCTCATCCTGGAGCATTAGGATGCTTGGGCTAAATCCGTCTGTTGCGAAACATCGCCTACCTTCCACACTTATTTAACCATGCAGGCCAGTTCAGTAGAGCGGAAAATGAGTATGCCAATATAATTGGCGCTGGAACATCAGAGTGAGCAAAGAGAAGTAGGCCGGGTTGTTTGTGTCGTTTGTTCTGCCTCCCCTCAAAATGTCACATTTTGAATGCAATAGTATTGCCAAATTGAAGCATTCTGGGTCTATGAAGCACTGAAATCCCTACCAACCTGGAAGGCAGCGTACATGACGGGTTCTCAAGAAGTCTCCCACTGAACAAACCCAGACCTGCTTGACTTCAGCATGGTTGCTGCGTGCTTGTAGACCACTCTCTGGAATTTGGACAAGGAAAACTAAATGTTTTCAGGATACTACATCAGTTGGGACTTTACCCGAATGGCCCAGGCTCGCCCAGTTCCCTTGGATCTCAGAAGCTAAGCAGGGCAGGGCCTGGTTATTATTTGGATGGGAGACCACCGAGGAAGACCAGGGTTGCTTTGCAGAGGAAGGCAACAGTAAACCACGACTGTTCACCTCTTGCCTCGAAAACCCTACGAGGTCACTGTAAGTCGGCTGCAACTTGACAGCAGCTTACATCAGTCGTCTTTCCCCTCACCCAGCAAGCAGTGGCAAACATTCAAAGCCCACCTTATTCCAAGCCAGACCAGTGTCCCACCTTGCTATTGGCTCGCTAGCCGTAGTTCTAAGACACGGGCCTTTCTTAGCATCTTCTACCTGAGATCCTGTAGTTAGAGATGCCATGGGTTGAACCTGGGACCTTCTGCAAGCAGACCATGTGCTCTACGAAGCTGCAGCCATCTCCTCTAAAGGCACTGATGAGATATTTTCTGTTACCTCTGGTGGTGGTGTTGCATGTAATTGTCCTACAACAGATTATCAATGGTTCAAAATATACATCAGCAGCTATAGCATGTAAAATGGTCAGTTGTGCACTGCATGGCACCTTAGTGCTCATGCGTATGCATGTCTGCCAGAGATAAGATACATCCAGCTGCCCACTCAGAGATCTGATTTCTAGATCCTCTAGATCTAGAAGAGGGAGAAGAACCCTGAAGGAGGGCATTGCTGGAAACTCACACTCATGTTGCTGCCTTATACTGGGTCGGATCAAGGTCATTTTTCAGACTGGCAGCAGCACTCCAGGGTCTCAGGATGAGGTCTTTCATATCACCTACTACCTGATCCTTTGAACTGGAGGTCCTGCAAATTGAACCTGGGTCCTGGGATCTTCTGTGCACCAAAAAGATGCTTCTAGCACTGAGCTGTGGATCTGCCCATTAACATTTTAACAAAATGTCCCCCAAAAGCAAAACAAAAACACCCTGCAAATTCGCCATCGTCAGGGCTCTTTTTATAGCAGGAACTCCTTTGCATATTAGGCGACACACCTCTGATGTAGCCAGTTCTCCAAGAGCTTACAGTAGCCCCTGTAAGAAGAGCTCTGTGAGCTCTTGGAGGATTGGCTACATTAGGGGTGTGTGGCTTAATATACAAAGGAGTTCCTGCTACAAAAAGAGCCCTTATTTCTTGCCATGTCCATTATGTTTTTATTTCACCCTGTGAAGGTAATTGAGGCTGAAAGAGAATGGCCCAGAGTCTCAGGGCAAGCAGAGATTTGAACCAGGATCTGCGCAGGCCTAGTCGAACACGCTACCTACTACACCACACTTAGCAAACTGCCATTAGAGTGAGGTGCTACCAAGTCGCCCTTCCTTAGATCCCCATTAGCTAAACCTCTGAGCGTCGAGTGGGTTCATTATTTTTTTCTTTATTTACTTTCAATTTATATCCCGCCTTGCCAGTATGAACTGGCTTAAGGCGACTTACACAAGTTAAAATACAATAAGAAAAACAATAAATACACTAAAATTACAATAAGAACAATTACATAAAGTGCTAATATAAACAGATGGCAGGAATTTTTGTACATGGTCCGATGGGGAAAGGCCATATTTGGCATTGTTACATGTTGTTGTTGTTCAGTCGCACAGTCGAGTCCGACGCTTTGCGACCCCATGGACCAGATTATGCCAGGTCCTCCTGTCTTCCGCTGTCGTTTGCTCAATTTCATGTTTGTTGCATCGATGACACTGTCTAACCATCTCATCCTTTGCCGTCCCCTTCTTCTTTGACCTTCAGTCTTTCCCAGCATCAGGGTCTTCTCCAGTGAATGCTCCCTTCTCATTTGGTGACCAAAGTATTTGAGCTTCAGCTTCAGGATCTGGCCTTCCAGGGAACAATCAGGGTTGATTTCTTTTAGGATTGACTCATTTGATCTCCTTGCAGTCCAAGGGACTCTCAAGAGTCTTCTCCAGCACCATAGTTCAAAAGAATCTATTCTTCGGCGCTCGGCCTTCCTTATAGTCCAACTCTCGTAGCTATACATTACTACGGGGAATACCATTGCTTTGACCATGCGGACTTTTGTTGGCAAGGTGATACATAGGTATATAATATATAGGTACACATATTACATAGGTATATACATAGGTGTGTGTGTGTGTGTGTATATATATATATATATATATATATATAGGTAGTATATTTGATTTGCAAAGGTTGTCAGTGGCAGCTCCTAATTGAAGGCCTGGTGGAAGAGCTCCATTTTACAGGCCCTGAGGAACTGTAAAAGGTCCCACAGGGCCCTGATGTCCTCTGGGAGCTCATTCCACCAGTGTAGAGCCGCCACTGAAAAAGCCCTAGCCCTCATAATGGCCAGTCTGGCGTCTTTCGGGCCAGGGAGGATCAGGCAGTTTTGTGACCCTGACCTCAGTGCCCATATGGGGAAAGGCGGTCCTTCAGGTAGGCAGACCCCCGACCATATAGGGCTTTAAAGGTCAAAACCAGCACCATGAAACAAATCCGGTGTGCAATGCCTTCAGCACAGGCTGGATGTGATCTCTTATGGTGGGAGACCCATCAGCAGCCTGGCTGCCGTATTTTGCACCAGCTGCAGCTTCCAAATTTGGGACAAGGGCTCTAGCAGCAGAGAAAACATCCATTGCTGGGTGCACAGAGTTCTCATTTTCTGGGGACGAGGGATGGGGCTGAACCTGGTCCAGGCCCATACTTCAAAATCAATATTAAATATTAAATTATTTCAATATGGAATTATTTATGTTTCCAAAAACCATTAGGCAGAGTGTGTGACTGGCTCATGGTCACATACAGTGCAATCCTAATGACACTTTCCTGGGAGTAAACTTGGTAGGATAGAGTAGGATTCCAAGTAGACCTGTTTAGTACAGCAGAATGGCCTTATCTTCCATGTGAGAGCCGGTTTGATGTAATGGTTAGGAGCATGGATTCTAATCTGGGAGAACCAGGTTTGATTCCCCACTCCTCCTCATGCAGCTGCTGGTGTGACCTTGAGTCAGTCAGAAGTTCTTTCAGAGCTGTTCTCAAGAGAGCTCTCTCGGCTCCACCTACCTCACAGGCAGTGTTCCCTCTAAGCTGAGTTAGTGTGAGCTAGCTCAGTTTTTTAACCTCCGGCTCACAGAGTTTTGTCTTAGCTCAAGAAGGATGGCTCCAGAGCAGACTATTTCATGCAGTAGCCAAATAGCTCGCTCACAACTTTAATGCCAGGAGCTCGCAAAGTAGAATTTTTGGTCACAGGACTCCACAGCTTAGAGGGAGCATTGCTCACAAGGTGTCTGTTGTGGGGAGGGGAAGGGAAAGGAGTTTGTAAGCCGCTCTGAGTCTCCTTCAGGTAGTGATCAGCAGGGTATAAATCCAATCTCTTCATATATTTGAGGAACCAGCTTTTTCTCCCCACCCCCATATGTACAAATGCAGAGACAAAAAAAAAAGCTGAAGAGAAATATTCCTGTCTCTTCCATTTCTTTTTTACTAAAGGTGCAAGTCCCAGGATACCAACATTTCCCTAACTTCCAGTACGTTGTCTGTTTTTGATGATTCACAGGTTGAGAGTAGTAAGTGCTTTAGGCAGAAATTCCAAAGATTCCAAGGAAAAACAAGATAAGGCAGTGGAGGGGTGCTCTTGTGTGGCAAGTAAATGTCCCAAAGTCCCAGAGAAGGAAAAGGGAAGTTGGCGAGTGGAGAGGATGAGACTGCACAGTTTTGGCTGGCAGGGCAGCGATAGTTATAAGAGCCAGCCCAAAAGTATTTCAAAGAAATAAGGTCCAGGAATTCAGGGTGAGTCCAGGATGAGAAGCTATGAATTTCCTGCCTCTGACTGAGTTAAGGGGCGGGGGGGAGTGTCTTCCTAGAAAGGTGACAAAAGCAGATTGCGTCCAGGTGGGGTGGAGGTTGCCCCCATGCCTGGAGCAGGCTGGTAGGCTAGGAGACTTTCAGGGAAGGTCAGCAAAAGGTAATCAGCTCATCTGGCTGCTTAAGAGTAACTAGATTTTGCACTCAGGACATTTGCTGATGAAATTACCTTGCTAGACCAAGGTGGGTGCCTGGCTCTGTAAGCTCCTGTGGCAATGGGTAGGCATGCAGAGGTCTCATCAGTGAATCCCTCTCCCACCCAAGGTTTCGGCCACTCATTAGCATAGCCAGAGGAGAGCCTTGACCTCACCTTCCCTGAAGAAAGGCATTGCTAGATCCTAATACGGCTGCCAAGCAGCCAAGGCATGTTTCGCTAGGCTGGAATCAGGACAAGACCACACACATCTAGGTAGGAAGGGGGTTCTTGGAAGCACTCCCCCACAACCAAAGCTGAAGTTAAAATGGAGATGGGACCATTTACATAAGAGAAGCCAATGTTGAATCAGGCCAATGGCCCATCTAGTCCAACATTCTGTCACACAGTGGCCAAAAATACCAGGTGCCATCAGGAGGTTTCTTTCTTTGAGGCAAAACCACCAGGACACAGTAGCAATGCATTAGTATTCCCTCTGTGAGAACAAACCTTAATTCTCTTGATCCAATACTTACATCAGATAGTTTTCAGAGGGCAGCCATGATGGCCTGCAGTAGAACAGCTAGACTTGAGTTCAGCAGCTCCTTAGAGACCAACGAGCTTTGGAGGATATAAGATTTCGAGAATCAAAGCTCCCTTTGTCAGATATGATGGGAGCTTTGACTCTTGAAAGCTCATATCTGATGCACAAACCTGTGCCTGCGTGCTCCCGTGCCGAACTGGAAACACACAGTCGGAGTCCAACGAGTTAGATGAATATCTGTTTAAAGCTTTGAAACAGGGAATACGGGGCTGAGTGCTTTTGCACTCAGCAATTCCAAAACTGTATTCTGCCATAACCAGGAAGGGCAGAGAAGGTCTTATACCCCAAATGACATCACATATAATATACACATTAAAGAATCTCTAATTGGTACCAAGCAGTCAACATCATACAAGCATTGTTTGACTTTAAACCTTACTATTGGTCTCTCATGTATTGTCAGTGACTATATTTGCTTATCTGCTCTTCAGAGCAATGGAAACATTAGGGAACACTGAGATCCTTTCTGACCTTAGAGAAGCTAGTCCCTCTTTCCCTTATTTCTGGGGAGCTGGGTGATAAGAGGTGTGATACACATTCAGCTTTGTTCTTGACATCCTTGCAACTTCTTAAATACACATTCCATTCTTATTGCATCCTAATTCTATCCCCAGAGGCCTCTAATAATGCTTTTCCTTAATATATAGCTTCAGATACAAAAAACACAGTTATAAAATACATATTCTATTATAAATTTCTCTAATCAGAAAATTCTAGGTTACATACCAAGATCTGGATCTATTATAATTAAACTTTTGAAGGCACAGTGACAGCTGTCAATATGTAAACATGCCAGAGGAAATGTCAGACCTCACATTCAGAAATCACATTCATCTTTCCCTTGTCCTACATATCCCCAAAATCTTGTTGGTCTCTAAGGTTCTACTGGACTCAAAGCCAGCTGTATGTACATCAGAGTTTGTGCTGCAGGCTACAGGGAATACATTCTTCAGTCCAGCCAATGAGGCCTCCTGATTGTTAGGTGGACTGATCTTTCCCTTCTCCCTTTCACGCTCTCCCTCTATTCAGACAGCATTATCCACTGAAGGTCCCTGTCTTACCTTTGCAAAAAACAAACAAAGCCAGCCTTGTGCCTCCCAGGAACTTGCTAAGTTGCTACAGTGACAAACAGGACAGACTGAACTTGAGAACCTGGCAGGCCAAGCAGCTTTATGCTACCTGGCAGTGCGGGGGGAGGGGGGCACACTGCCCCGCCAGGAAATTCCAGAGGGCCTGACAGTCCAGAGGGGTCTTGAGCCCCACTCCCCTCACTCTGGGTTACACCCCTGCCATCTTGTGGCACAATATTGCACCTCTGCAATGAGGAGCGGGACAGAGCAAATCTGGAATGGAAAACAATGGAATTTTTCCTCCATCATGCTTGCTTCATCAGTGGAAGGAGAAATTTCACCCTAGTTGTCTTCTTCTTCTCCCTAGACCATGATTGTCCCCCCCCCACATACAACACTGCCTTTCTGGGACATCTTAGGGGGCTGATGGGGGAGAAAAGCTGTGCCTTCACCAGTTCCTTGCACTTCATGGAATCCAGCTCACACCCAGAAACATTAGTGCATCGTTATTTGCACTGTCTGCCCTTTCCATACCCTGAAGCTGGTGAGGCTGCTGGCTGATAACACACTGTAAGGTAATTACATTTTGCTTTAACGTTTAAAGGACCAACACATTGGCTTTTAAAACAGGGGACAGACCGCCATAGAGTAGAGTCTTCAGCAATATGCAATGGGGGTGAGGCTCAAGCCATGATTCTTGATATGAAAACATCTCTGAGGTGGAAGACATTACCATAATTTACCCAGGGACAGAAACCCGAAGAGAGAAGACTGGTCAATAGGGAGTGTTATACTTTGTGGTAGAGAGATTTGGAAGAGAGCTTAGCAAAAATACAAACCCTCCCCAGAATCGGTATATGGCTGATAGCGCTTTTCCTGGCCTCCAGTTACAAGAGACTACGAAAAAATATTGAACCACCATAGCCGCGTGAACAGAGTGCAATGCGCTTGTATAAATTAACTGGCAGAAGTGGTATTTTTAGCCAGACTTTGTATCCTGCTTGCAGGTGGAAGTCAGCAGAGTGGAACTCTTGTAACTTCAGTCTGTGGTTAAAAAAACCATTCTTCTTTGAGGGCCCACCCCAAACCAGCCGAACCACCAGATGACTGGTCCGGAAGCCTTTTGATCAAACTGGAGTTCTCCCCCCACCCCGGCTGGCAGAGATCAAAGTGACCAGAGTGTCCAGCTCAGAAATCAATGGCTTGGCCCTTCTCACCGCAAGCGAGGAGACCTCAAGGTCATGCCTGGCCTCACCCTGCGGCTGCTTCCCGGTGACTGGCAGGAAATCAATTTGGGGGTGAAACGTATTAAATCAGAGGAGAAATCAGCTGACACCCAATAGGGGAGGCTGCCTATCCCACCCCCGGGACCCCAGCTAAACGCTTTCATCGACAAATGACTCAGCCCTGACTGAGGGACCTTCACTGCTCTTGCTTCACCCTCCGGAGGGCACTGCACCCACAGACAGGAGCGCTGAGTGAACCCATGAGAGCAGCCCAGACGTTCTAAACCACAGTTTGCCTATTGTATGTTTGGGACCTCAAAACATTTTGTTTGTATTCTGAGCTTCAGTTTGCTGTGATGTCTGAACCGAGCTTTGCTGTCTTGTGCATCCCAGCTCTTTTCGATGGCTGCAGCATTTGAACTGTTCTCCAGATCTGTGCAGGGGCACCAAGTGGAATGGCACAGCTTGCGGTATGAGGGACCCTAACCAAGGGGAAGGGTAGACAAGCACGTAACTCGATTTAAAAGCCTTTTTATTACCGACACTTTGCTCAAAAGCACACAAAGCATGGCTTATGCACAAGGCCAGGGCAAAGATCTTCAGACCAGCACAGGCTGCAAAGATTTTTAATACACTCTTCCTGTAACAAGATTTGAAAGTCAAACACAATTTCGCCAACCTCCCTTAATTACATCTTTGCTCTGAGCCTTCTGTGACTTTTGCTAGCTTACATAGCACTCCCCACCCCGCCAAAACCCTTCTCATAATGAGGAACAAGCTCTCCAAAACCTATGCGCAAAACAAATAGTGATCAGAAAAACTGAAAACTAACTTGCATGATTGTGTTTGGTTGTGGGGACGGTTTCCCCCCACCCAAACAAGGCAATGAAACCATGAGGACATACCCCTGTAATTCCACTTTTATATTATGAGACAGAAAAAGCTAGGAAAAAGGGTTCTTGTATGAAGGGATATCATGGAGTTGGATCCAGTGGACAGGTTCTGCTAAATGGCAGTGCTTCACTCAAGCACACAAGGCTCTCAAGAACCAGGGGGAAATGTGGGATCCAACCCACATTCACTGTAAAAACGGATTGATCTATAAACATCCAGATGGTGGCAAATCAGAGAAGGCCTAGCTCCTTTTCTTTTTGTGCTCCTAAGCAGGCAAAATATGAATCCCTAGAACGCCAATACAGAAAAACAAACCACTGAATACAAAAAAATCATATTGGGGGGAAACTACTTTATACATGGCCACATTTTGAAAATGGAAAAGTGACATTCTACACCTGCCATCTATAAAAAGAGGCGAGAACCCAGCTACGAGTTCTTTAGACAAACAAAACACAGATGAATAGACAAAGTTAAGAGCAAAATAGTACAATACACCGGGCATGTGAGACTGGTTCTCCCCAAATGGACTTTAATGTCAGAAAGCAGCCAAAGGGACTTTTGATTCTGACCTGGGGGGTGGCCAGTGGAGGAGGAGGGCAAGTCTCCCTGTGCCTGAGAAGTCAGCCCTCCTGGAACTACCAGCCCCAGTAGGGAAAACAGGAGAGGTACAATCCAGATGTGTACCTTGCTAAGAGAAACTGGGAGGGGGCTGGATAGGGATTTCTATCTGGGAAACCCCACAAACTTCTCTCCTATACAGTGACCCTGTTCCAAATAATGGCTGCTTTTACAGTTAAAATGCATGCTGGGAAAGGCAACCATAAATTTCCCCCACATAAAGCATCATGTGACTAATTCTGGGCAGAAATATAACACCGACTGGGCTGTTAGTTCCAAATAAGCAAACTGTTTTAGGAAATGCTATACTGGAATGTAGCCAATAATTCCTCCTCTTCCCCTGGTCATACGCTATGGCTACGGCCTCCGTCACAACTCAAGAGAAACTCAAAAAGCGATGCAGCTGGACCTGCGTGACATCCTGATGTTTTTACAATCATCTACAAAATAGCATCTACACAATGGCTGGCAAGTCCTCCTGAAAGCAAAAAGGCTTTGCACTTTCAAGATCAGGCGCGGTCCCAGCAGGTCCTGTATCTATATGTACAAAGAGCGCTCCAGTGACCGGTGCGCTGAGTTCCAGTGGAAATGGCATCTTTATTCCACAAGAAGGTCAAACCTCTCTGCTTCTTCAAACTCTGCATTCATCTGGGCGGCCCACTCATCCAGCTCTGTCTTCTGAAAAGGCAAGAAAAGACACGTCTGCTGAAAGGGTGGCCTTAACTGGGTAACCAAGCAAAGATCAGTATAAGCAGAAGTGTCAGGAAAGCCCGCTGCTAGTAAATTAGCACTTTTCAGAGCAAACTGTTCACCAGTTGCAAAGAAAAGGCAGAGCACTGACAGCTGGATATCCCGGTCAGTGCATGTACATACACACACACACAGACCAGTTTTTAAGATGCTAGCAGGCATTGCTTTCAAGCCATAACGGCTAGAAACTTGCTTATAGAAAAGGAAAAAAAGGAAGGCTGAGTTCTGCAGGACGCTGAAATTTACATAATGATCAGTTTCTGGTCTGTTTGCTTGTGGATCCCTGCTACCTCCTTTCCTGCAATCACTCCATGCATTTAGGAACACAGAGCTGGAAGGGACCTCAAGAGTCATCTAGTCCAGCCCCCTGCACAATGCAGGAAATTCACAGGTACCTCCCCCCCCCCCCAACACACACACACACTTCCCAAGTGACCCCTTTCTCTGCCCAAAGGAAGGCAAAAAACTTCCAGGATCCCTGACCCAATCTGGCCTGGAGGAAAATTCCTTCCTGACCCCAAAGTCGCAATCGGCATCACCCTGGGCATGTGAGACAGGGTCATGAGAGCCAAACATCAGCTTGTCCCTTTCTGCTCCCCCCCCCACACACACACAATCTGCCAAAATTCATAGAATCAGCATTGCTGCCAGATGGCCATCTAGCTTCTGCTTAAAAACCTCCCAAGGAAGCTTGTTCCAAAGAGGAACGGCTCTGTCAGGAAGTTCTTTGACTAATAATATCCTTTTCTGAACTGAGGACTCTTTTAACTGCAATATCTCAGCTATTATCACATGAATGATCCCTCGTGGCCCCTCTGGCTTGTAAAGCCCTAAGCCAAAAAAGGGCTGGGCCTCCAGAGTTTATTTTCTCTAGCTCCAGCACACAAAGAATCCTTACATTGAACTGCGGCACCTTCTTCTTCTTCCGTTTCTCCTTTATAAACGAAATGCCCGGGATGTCGGTATCGGGCTCCTTGAAGACACTGGGTTCCAGAAGCGTCGCTGTCAGCTTGGGGCTGGTCCTTGTGTCCTCGGGAGGCACGCTGCCTAGGTCTTCCGGAACCAGGAGCTTGTCGAAGCCAAAGAGCGTCTGCCGCTTGTCTGGGCCACGGTTAGGCGTGGAGGTGTCTGAGAAGCCGGAGCTGGGGGACTCCCGGTCTCTCAGGAAGCTGTGGCTGAGGGAGACCTCTAGACGGCTGTAAGATCGACGTACTCTCTTGGCCATGGCCGAGTCCCGCTCATCCTCAGGTAGGGACTCCTGCTCATTGGCATTGATCGGAGACAGCACCTCTGCTTCTCCAAGCAGGCCTCCTGCTTCAGAACCCAAAGAACAGTTTGGCGGCGAGGGCGTCAGCTTTGCTTTGGCGTTACCCTTGCCTGGGCTTTTGCCTTTATCGTTTCCCACGGGGACGTTTTCCTTGTTTTCTTTAAGGGAGACCTGTAATAGACGAGAGGCAAACCTTCAGCAAGAATATACAATGCACTCGTGGGACTTCTCAAACCCAAAGGTAACATTTCATGAGGGAAAGGGTCACGGCACAGTGGCAGAACACATACTCTGCACGCAGAAGAAGATCCCCCCATGTTCAGCCCCCAGCATCTCTGTTTAGACTCTCTAAAGCAGATGTTAGGGAGGTCCTGTCCCTGCCTTAACCTCTGGAGGACTTATGCCAGTCAGCTTGGTGAGTCCAGTGCTTCTGGCGGGGGAAAGAGAGGAAGCAGCAGCTGAGCTTCACCTGGCCTAAGTTTGTCTCCCTCTCTTGCAGGTAACTATAAAGCTGGGCCATGTCCAGAGGTGTGAGTCCTTGGGCATGAGCAGAGGGCAAGATCCAAAGGGCTCTTGGCCCTTAGACTAGGCTTCACTGCTTGTTGAACCTCAGCAAACCCAAGATATATTATTGTTTTTGTATATTTGGCTATTTATATTGTATTTTTCTTTCGCTGTTGTAAGCTGCTTTGGGTCCCTTTTGGGGGGAGAAAACCTACTTATAAATATTCAAAACAGAAATAAATAAGGCCAGGAGGGGCAATACCCTGGTTTAAGAACATAAGAGAAGCCAATGTTGAATCAGGCCAATGGCCCATCTAGTCCAACACTCTGTCACACAGCGGCCAAAATATACCAGGTGCCATCAGGAGGTCCAGCAGTGGGGCCAGGGCACCAGAAGCCCTCCCACTGCTGCCCCCTCCAGCACCAAGAATAGAGTGCATCACCTGCCCCAGACTGAGAGTTCTCATTCTATACCCTGTGGCTAATAGCCACTGGTGGACTTCTGCTCCATATGTTTATCTAAGTTCCTCTTGAAACTGTCCATGCTTGAAGCTGCCACCACCTCCTGTGGCAGTGAATTCCATATGTTAATCACTCTTTGGGTGAAGAAGTATTTCCTTTTATCTGTTCTAACCCGACTGCTCAGCAATTTCATGGAGTGCCCACGAGTTCTTGTATTGTGAGAAAGGGAGAAAAGTACTTCTTTCTCAACCTGCTCAATCCCATTCATAATCTTATAAACCTCGATCATGTCACCCCTCAGCCGTCGTTTCTCCAAGCTAAAGAGCCCCAAGCATTTTAACCTTTCTTCATAGGGAAGGTGTTCCAACCCTTTTATCATTCTAGTTGCCCTTCTCTGCACTTTTTTATGTTTGGGCAGTTTCTCAATGAAGGCCCTACTGCACAGTGGGGAAAGCAAAAGTTTTTCATGGAACGGGCCACTTTGGTGCAGTGGTTAAGTGCGCGGACTCTAATCTGGGAGAACCAGGTTTGATTCCCCAAGCCTCCACTTGCACCTGCTGGATGACCTTGCCATAGTTCTGTCAGAGCTATTTTGAAAAAGAGCAGTTTCTGTCAGATCTCTCTCAGCCCCACCTACCTCACAGGGTAGGTGTTATGGGGAGGGGAAGGGAAAGGAGCTTGTAAGCTGCTCTGAGACTCCCTTGGGTAATGAAGGGCGGGGTATAAATCCAATCTCCTCCTCCTCCTCCTCTTCTTCTTACAATTCTATCCCCTGGTTAAAAGCTTCCCAAGTAGCACTGCTGGGCAAGGCTGCTGTGTCTCAGACCTTGGCAAGGGCCCGCCTGTCGGAGCAATGCTGGGCTCAAGGGGCAGATGGTTCTCATTCCCGCAGCTTTGTCAGGTTATACGTTTTGCACAGCGTTACCTGCCTGCCCACCTTGCAGCTCGCTCAGAGCGTTTCAGCAACTATATGGCAACAGATAACATCATGACAGAGGGAAAAAAAGCCACAGGATTGCTTATTGTCCGCCTCATCCAGAAGGCTCAAGGTTGGCAATCAAAAAAAAGGCCTTCAGATTAAAATGCGTGGAAATTCTCCCATTTCCCTCCAACTCTGCCTCAAAGGCAAGGCCAGCTCAAGCAGGGAATTGTCTGATGCTTCCAAAACATGCCCACGTCACATAGAAATCAAATTCTGGCATGAAGACCCAAAGCTGCCTTATACCATGTCAAACTCTTGGTCTGTTAAGATGAGTATCAGTCCCTCTGACTGTCAGCAGCTCACCAGGGTCTGAGGCAGAAGCCTTTCCCGCCTCCTACCACCTGATTCTTTTTATCAGAGGTGCCAGGGACTGAACATGAGAAATTCGGGCTACAAAACAGATGCTCTATCAGTGAGCCGAGGCCCCACCTCTGAAGACGCTGGCGAACTGCCTAAACCTCCCCACTGCTGCAAGTGCATCAGGGCTGACCAGAAGGCTGGTTCACAGCACATCCTGCCACCATCTCCTTTGCTCTGGCAGGATTAGGCCTCGGCACTCCTGGTGGCCCCAGTAGCAAGACATTTTTGGGAAATTAAGATGTCTCCCTGAGTACAAATCTGTATTTCTCAGCCCCAAGGAGTTCAAACCACTTGCAGAGAAACTGACCGCCATGACTCTTGTCTCCCATGTTTGAGGAAGAAGCTGTTGGATCTCAATGGGAGTCCCTCCCTAGCACTGCAAGAATGGAAATGGTGACAGAAAGCACATTTCCCACACCCCACTTTCTGGGCTTTGCAGCTGCGCGGCTCTGGCTTCCCCTTGTATGTGTGATGTTTGCTCAGCAGTTCCAAGTTTTCATTTTTTTAAAGAATGAGACAGAACTTGATGATGCTTGGAGAGCAATTCTTTTACTAAATGCTTTCTGAATAACTGCTTTTGCCCTTCAGTTCCCAAGGGCAGAGATCCTTATCAGCAAACTCTGTTTCATGTTCCATGCTTGCACCATTATGAAAACACATTCAGCCCCTCTGCAGGCGGAGGCCAAAATGGTTACCTGGGAGCTGAAAGGTACAGATTTTGCCTATGGCTACTATAAGCAGAGATAACCCTGCAAGGTCATCTCACAAGGCCCTTTTGTTGGCTGTCTGGACATTTGAAGCACAAAGCTAGAGAGGACGCTTACCCGAGGACTGCGCCGGGGGGTTATGGTGGGCTCTTTTACCTGAGGTGGAAGAGAAAAAAAGAAAAACAAGAATATTTCACATTTATGAAGTGTTTTCAGTGTTCAAAGCATTACACATTATCTTGCAAGCCTTACAACAAGACCATAAAATAGGCTAATATTATCTCCATATTGCAAAGGAAGGGCTGAGACAGAGAGAACAAGTTGCCTAAGGCCCCACACAACTGAGATCTAACTTCCTGAATCACAGCTCATCTTAGCTGCTCTGTTATGCCAACAAATCATGTAATACAGCGGCACTGAATCAGCAGCAAACTTTACACAGAAAAACAGAGGTAACAGAGCTGTTAAGGGAGCAAGCCCTCATGACCTAGAACTCCCCCGCCAGGGAGCTTCTCGTTTGCCCAGAACTACAGAGCAGACTTCAGCAGATTGACTCACTTCTGTTTGATGTCATAGGCAACCAAATTAGAAGTTTGCATCACATCAGGCAACCAAATTAGAAGTCTGGATTGCCACAATAACAAGCATTTTGTAGGTGACAGGCTCAAATTGGTATAAAGACAGAATGGCCTTATACCGAAACAGCTCACGTAGCTTCGTACTATCTGCTTTGATGGGAAGTGGCTTTCCACAGTCTCAGGTCAAGCTCTCCTGAAGGGAAAATCCTTTATCCAGATTTGATCATTAAATGGAGACCTCTAACCTGAGAAGTAGCTGTAATTAAGTCACCTTTGCTGTATGACTGAGTTAAGGACATGTTCTCATGAGAGCGAGTTGAGCCCCATTGGAAGAAACTGAGTGGGTTGCTGCTTCTAAGCAAAGAAATCTTCAAAAGTCCAGCACATCCCTTCCAGATTAGTGGCTCAGTCTCTTCACCACTATGCTATCACAAAATGCAAGACTGGATAAAACTAATTAACAGTAGCATCTTCTTATAATACTGAATATTGGCATCTGAGCTTGTCAATCTACAATTCAATTTATAATAAAAGAGGACAATTTCAAAGAAAAATTCCCACAATGAGCAAATTTGATTATGATCTGCATGTGCATCGAATGTATTATGCACAAGTTGTGTGAGCCTCTTTTTAAAAAGACCCATACCAAAATTCCACACAATAATTAAAAATACAGAGGCTGTTCCTTTCTCTGCAACTGGTCACTCTAAAGAGAGGAGGAAACCGACACATACAGTAAATATATATTTAAAATAGATCCCATGTGATGACTGGTGATTAAAGGTGTATCCTGGAACTAAAATGATCAGATTCTATACAATAAATTCACAGATGACCCTGCACCACAAGGAAAACTGCTCCACGTACCTGCCGATTACGTGGCATGATCTTTTTTAGGGTTATTGGCCTCACTGCAAACGGTACTGGAATCTGCAGAGGTGACAGAAGACAACACAGGTGAGATGAGGAAGGGAATCCTACCAGCGCAAGTTACACCCTTTGGGTCACAAGTTCAATCTGCTGCTGAGGCCATTCAAGCTTCAGATTGTGGACTCCTTGGGAGTGAGGTTCTGTCTTTTCAGGTTACTCTGAAATGCACCATATATTTTGAGGGTGGCAAATAACATAAACAGTATCTTGTATTATAACAAAGTTTGAGTCCAGTGGCACCTTTAAGACCACCAAAGTTTTATTCACAGTTTAAGCTTGTGTGTGCAAGCACATTTCTTCAGATATCGCGGAAAGAACTTCCTCAACCATTATTTATAGGAGGTGGGGTGGGGTTTGTTGTCAGGAAGGACCATTTTAGAGTCAAAATGCATAAGTACTGGGTGATTATAGCTGAGACTGGATGTAAGAAAGATCTGTGAATGGCAGTAAGTTAGCATACAAATACAAGAGTTAACAAACAGATGTGGGAATGAGGTTTGAGTCTAGTGACACTTACAAAACAAATTGAACTTTATTTGAACCAGAATTGAACTTTATTTGTTTTGTAGGTGCCACACAAACTTTATTCTGCTGCTTCAGACCAACACGTCTACCCCACCTGAAAGTATCTAGTATTTTTCTGCTTCCATTGCTTTAAGACTAAGCTTGCTTTTCAGCCACAAGAAATACTATTAAGCAGTCAACTGAAGGTAATTCAGTGCTGGAAATGGAAAAAAATATATATAAATGGTATTTAGGGCATGACCCAGTGGGATGCTCTGCTGCCCAAGCATTGAAGAAACAAATGCAGCTATGCAAGAGTACAGCTCCCATTCATTCCAATTCATCTTGTGCGACTGAAATTGTGTCCCATTAGTCAGATCTGTCCGCTCAACCACCTTTAACAGTGTCCAAAATCAGCTGCCTGAGGCCGGCACCCTACCTTGCCTAACAGAGAGGCTTAGCCCATGCTACAGTCCTTTTTAAAAACCAGCTAAACAAATGACTGTTACCAGATCTCACAGCAATGACATAAGCCAATCAATCACAGCCACAGGGCCCTCTAGTTCAGCATTCTGTTTCTGGCAGTGGCCAGCCAGATGTCCTAGGAAATTCCTTTGCAGTACACGAAAGTGATAGCCCTACACTTGCCGTATGACTCTCCCTACAGCTGGTATTCAGAGGCACACTGCCACTGAAGCATGGACAGTTTCAAGAGGGAATTAGATAAACATATGGAGCAGAAGTCCATCAGTGGCTATTAGCCACAGGGTATAGATGGGAATTCTCAGTCTGGGGCAGGTGATGCACTCTATTCTTGGTGCTGGAGGGGGCAGCAGTGGGAGGGCTTCTAGTGTCCTGGCCCCACTGCTGGACCTCTTGATGGCACGTGGTATATTTTGGCCGCTGTGTGGCAGAGTGTTGGACTAGATGGGCCATTGGCCTGATTCATCATTGGCTTCTCTTATGTTCTTATGAACATGGAGGATCCATTTGGCCATCACAATCAACGTCAGAGTTGACAAGGGATACATGTTGCCTTCGTTCACCATCTATCCAGCAACAAGAACAGTCTGGTCAATTTTACTTTCCCACTTTTGACAGGAGAAGCAAAACTGACACAAGTCCCTTTATGGTGGGAAGCAATGGTGTGTAGCACCCTCCGTCCTTGGAACCAAAGTATTATCTGGGAACAAGGCTGCCTCCTCCACAGCAAGGCATCCCCTTCTGTACTGTATGTACTAGATAGAATGAGATTAGGGTCTTGCTGGAGCAATCACACAAAAGCAGTAAGAGATTAATAAACTCCTAATTTTAAATGTCTACATGAAATCACTGGGTGAGGTCATCTTTAGATCTGGGCTGAGCTATCATCAATATGCAGATGACACTCAGCTTTATCTCACACTTCAGGCAGATCCCAGGAAGGTTGGACAAATCCTGAACCAGTACCTGATGTGGCCTAATAAACTTAAGCTTAATTCTGACAAGATGAAAGTGCTATTGACGAACGGAAGGCCTGAGCCAGGATTTACAGTGTGATTGCTTGAAGGAATAGTTCTGCAGCTTTGAGGTGCTCCTGGACCCAGGCCCACTGCTAGACAAGCAGGGGGCAGCTGCAGTGCCTTTTACCAGCTTCAGCTGGTTAGCCTGGAGAGAAAAGATCTGCCCACTGTGGTGCATGCCCTGGTGACATCAGGATTAGATTACTGCCACGTGCTATAAATAGGGCTGCCCTTGAGCAGTGCTTGGAAACGTCACATGGCATGGAATGGGTTGTAGGGAACAGATCACTCCAGTCTTGACCCATCCACACTGGTTCCTAGTTTGTTTCCAGACACAATTCAAAGTGTTGGTGTTAATCTTTATAGACCTATTAAGGGTTGGGACCAGCATACCTGAAGAATTGCCTACTCCCACATGATCATACCCAACCAGTAAAGTAATCTTCTGAGGCCCTGTTTCAAGTGCCTCCACATTCTGAGTTTGGCTGGGGGCAACCCATGAGAAGACCTTCTTGGTCATGGCATCAAACCTATGGAACTCTCTCCCCAGGTATATTCATCTGTGACCTTCTGTCTCTGTCTTCCACGCATGGGTGAAGATGGTTTTTTTTCACCTGTTATTCAATCAATGATCTTTCCTTCATACCCTATCCTTTTACATTCCTGTTTTATGTGCTTTTAATGTTATTTTAGTTTTGCCTTTAATTGTTTTTATGATTTAATTGCTTTTTATGTTTTAATGGTTAGCCACTTTGGTGGCTTTCATTGGGCAGAAAAGCAGCATGCAGATTTTAGAAACAAATTTTTCCAGACAAGCAGTGTAGAAACCTTGCTGCCAGGAAATTGAGGCAGGGTATTATTGCTGGGTCACAGATCATACTTAACCTCTCCCCCACCAAATGTATATGAGGGGAAAAAAAGGAATAGGAGACTTTTTAACTCACTGGGCTGCCCACCATCTTGCTTGCCAACAAGCGAGGCTTCCCCTGGGACACAGGCTGAGCAGCGGATGCCATGTTCCTCTCAGACCTGCGCCTTGGAGAAAAGGAAACAGCATCTGGGGAAACAGAAAAAAAACCAACAGGATGCACTCAGAGCAGCCTCAGATACACAAGTCTCATAGCTTTTAATGCCACTATTTCCAGCAACCCCAAAGGAGTAACTGCAAAGAGGTCAGTAGGCCTAGTTTCCTTGGACAAGGTATGGTATGTTACACTGCAGAGCACACTTGAAAACAAGATTCAGCCAAAACAGTAAACAATCTACCCAGAGTGGTGGCGGACCACTTTCAAAAGATGATAAAATTAGCAAAATAAGATGAATCTGGATTGTCAGTAGAACAGCTTCTTTTAGTAATATCCCTAATGAGTCCAAGTCTGATAGTATCAGATCTGCATATAAATTCCAACTCAGTACAATGTCTCCAGAGACTCCCTCTGAAACTTTTCTGTTTTAGTACCATAATCTTCACATCCCTTATTAAATGCCCAAAGGAGTTGAAACATTCCCCTGCTGGTTTCTGAGTAACTCAGTTTTAAAAGTCTGATTTGTGCTAATTATACACACACACACATTCTCTTACAAAGAGACTGGCTCAGTTCAGGATGGCAAGCCCTGAAGAACAAACAAGACATGAAAAATCAAGGCAGCAACATCCACACCAGGCAGGAAACCTGGCATATAGGGCCTGCTGGAATGTATTCAATGCTACCCATCCAGTACACATTTGCATACCCTAAGGAGACTGCAGAGATAGAATGTATTATATTGCATTGCATTACAATGAGCAGCATAAGTTTGAGGACTTGCCCAACGATCCCACATCACCTGTCAAACAAGGCAGCCGTACAAGAAGTTACCATTACCCTTCATGTTAAAGCTATTTAAAGTCATCCCTTATTATGGTACTCTTGTTATCGGTGGATCCAGAAATATTAGAGTTCAAGGCGATCTATGTGGCTATTTTATTCTCGAAACAAGTCTGTGAGATGGGAGCGGATGGAAGAAGTGAGTCGCTTGCAGTTACCCAATGAGATTCACGGCTGATCGGGAACATAAACTGTATTGCTGTAGCCTTCGTGAAACACTATAGTCAACAGGCCACCCTATCAGGAGGCCTCACTGAGTCGAGAGCCGACATCTCTTTCGACCTCTCCCGCTCTCAGCCGAGCTCCCACCGGGCAAACCTCCCTCTCCCAGGACTCTCATGTTGTCATCATCATGCCCGTTTCATAACACTCGCCTCCAGACGACACCGCCCTCGCCCTCTCTCACCTGCCCCTGCCTCACCAGCGGACCGAGCCCGCCTTAGTCGACAGCGGACGCCGCCGCCCCCCTCCCCCGCCATGGCAGCCTCCAAGTTCTCCGCCTTCGCCTTCAGGTTCACTTCGCCGTTTAGAATTGCCCGCCACCGCTTCGCCGGAAATGACGTTACTCAAGCTCGCGATACTGAAGCGACGGCCGGCGTTCGAGATTTCTGGTCGGTAGTGATGCTCTAGGCACTAGCAAATCTATGGTAAAAACCCAACTTGGAAATAGAATGGAAAACCAGTTAGGTTTTGAGACCGGAAGTACTCCACAGGGCCGCTTATCTCTTTGTTTTCTCTATGATTGGCATACCCGACCAACTAGGTTCCTATTCTACCTCTCAATGCAAAGGCGGACGGAGTTCACCACAGAGATGTCAAGGCATAGAGCGGTACCACTCTGCGCGTCCATGGAGTTCCCTGCTTTTCAACTTCAAACCGGAAGTCGTGTTTGCGTGACTGTAAAATCTGCCTCCATGGTTTGAAGCGATCGCCCTAGCGTCATACGATGTTTTCTTCTGTCGGGCGCCGCTGTCATGTGCAACGCCATCAGAACGCGACTTTCCCGGAAGAGACGTGGCAGTTGAGCCAAGGGTCAAAAGGAGCCCCCCCCCTCGTCTGACTCTCTCCGCCCTTTTTGTTGTTGCCTGTGGATTGTGGCTTCTTGGACAGAGGCTTCCTTTGAGCAGGGGGAAAGCTGGTAGAGAAGAGCGAGGGCCAGGACGCCTAGGTTCCTGCAGAGAGGAGGTAAAGAGACAGAACTGGGGAGCCTGGAAGACCTGGCTTTCTTTCTCGGGGGCGGGGGGATGCAAAGGAAAGTACTGCGACTAAGGGCGCCTGGGTGCCCTTTTGGGGGGAGGGTTCACCAAGAGATGATAAATGTTGTGAGTGGAGTTCCTTTGACGAGAAGACCAGTTGGTGGGTCTGGAGGCCGGGACGCTTAGCCTCCTTGAACAGGGGTGGAGAGGCAGCGTATAGATTTCCTAAATATCTCAGTCTTAATCCTTTTAAGTGGAACATTTCAAACTGATGTATATCTCCGAAAGAGTAAACACCATTACATCTGTTGCGACTTGCTTCCGCATAGCAGGATTGGAATGTATGGGGGTGTAGGTTAGGGTGCCTGGATTCTGTCATAAGTATTTGTCACTTCATCATCCTGTGTATGGCTTGTTGCTAATGCTCTTTAATCTCAAGTATACTTGAATTCCTCCTGCCAACCTAGCAGTTCGAAAGCAAGAAATTGCAAGTAGATAAATAGGTACCACTTTGGTGGGAAGGTAACAGCGTTCCGTGCACCTTGGTGTTTAGTCATGCCGGCCACATGACCACGGAAACGTCTTCGGACAGCGCTGGCTCTTCGGCTTTGAAATGGAGATGAGCACCGCAACCCTAGAGTCGGATTCGACTGGCTTTCAAGCAAGGGAAACCTTTACCTTTACCTATACTTGAATTCAGTATGGCTTATTTCCATCATGGCATCTTTGTGCACCTTTGACAACTGCACAAGAGACAGAAGGTTTCCAGGACCTGCTTTCCCCTTCAGTGCACCTTCATATTGGCCCACGTGTTCCCTTGATAAAAGTGCAGGAGCCCTAAAAGAAAGGAAAAGAGAGATGGGGCTATGAAAGCTTTGATTAAAGAGGCTGGGAGAGTAGGCTAAGCTGTGTGGATTCTAAACTTCTCTGGCAAGGAATGCATAGGAACTAGTGCAAAGGTAGTGTTGGGGGTGCGTTTTGTAATCTGGAGAGCAAATGACTATGCCCTCTTACTGCAGGAGGCATTGGGTCAAGCATGTGGTTGCAAAGCCCCTGTCCCAGGCAAGACTGTAAACCCCCTTTCTATGTTTTCTTACCCTGTCCAGCTGATTTGGGTCCTGAGCTGTCACTCTACTGACTACCATGGGGCTCTGCAAATGCCCCAAAAGGAAGGTCACCAACTTGTTCTGCTTTGAGCACCGGGTGAACGTCTGTGAGAGCTGTATTGTTGCTAACCATGCCAAGGTAAATGGTACTGCTGGGCTAGGTACAGAGGAGTGGGATTGATTTATACCCTGCTTTTCAGTTGCATGGTCTTGAAGGTGGCTTACAACAGATTAAAACAATGTGAGAAGCTACACTCCAGAGTAATAAGGCACCTTGTCCATCTCTTGGCTGTGGACAGGGCTGGCTCGCCCACTAGGCGAGCTAGGCGCTCGCCTAGGGCACCGGCCCTGCAGGGGCGCCAAAATGCCCCCTACCCCCCCCCCCCGTGAAAAGCCCCCTTCCCGCCCAGCACCGGCGCTGCCAGCTTTCCTGGGCGCCTCACAACTGCGAGGCACCCAGAAAAGCCGGCGCTGCCACCTGCTGGCACTGGGAGGGAAGGGGCAGGGGTTAGAAACCCCCCCCTTCCCTGGCTTTCCTGGGCGCCTCGCAGGTGCAAGGCGCCCAGGAAAGCAGCGCTCCGCCATCTCCAGGCCCCCGCCGGGAGGTTGGCATCCCTGATGGGGTGGGTGCCCCAGGCTGTCCTGCCTAGGGCGCCCAGACACCTGGGGCCGGCCCTGGCTGTGGAGCAATTCCAAGCGTTGGTGTGGGGACATGATAGTAAAACCTTCCTCCAGCATTCAGGTGTCTTTTTTTCTTGTATTCATGCCGTTCTCACAGAGCTAGCCACAAGAAATAGTTCTCTTATCTTAGAAGCATGTTTCTAATAGCCATTCAGAAGTAGTCCATGAGGGCTCAGCATTACCTTCAGACAGGAGGGGATAGTTAAGGCCACCTTGGAAAATCTGGCTGATGTGATGGAAAATTGCAGGGGAGTGTTGTGAGTTTGGCCTTTTCCACAGCTATATACTTTGGGTCTGTCTCACTGTTTCCATTGAGGTCCCCATCAGTGTACCATTTGAAAAACTCACAGACAGAGAGGATGCCTTTCAGTTGTTTGGTTCTGCCAATTTTTGATAAAATTTCTTATTCCAGTTGGCTTTTCACGGTAGGGGCTTATGAAATCCTTTTTATGTTAGCTTTTAAAAATCAGAACTCTGTCTGGCTGTGAGTTTTCAGGGTCTTGACCTGAGGCCTTTCCCAGCTGTGCTCCCTGAGATCATGTTTAAACAGAGATACTGAAGTTGAATCAGGGCCTTCTGTAAGCAGGTTAGGTGCCGTACATTACCACAGCCTCGCCACCAAATGTCCATCTCTCTTTTCAGTGCATTGTCCAGTCGTACCTCCAGTGGCTCCAGGACAGCGATTACAATCCCAATTGCCGGCTGTGCAATACCCTTCTCTCCACCAAAGAGACAGTTCGGCTTGTCTGTTATGGTCAGTAATCTCTTTCTCAGCCCACCTGCAGATGCATACAGCTCTCAGAGGTTAATTTGAAGCCCCTTTGCCTTTTTTGGAGTCTCCTTAACAACCTATCTCTCTTCCTCTGCAGATCTCTTTCACTGGTCCTGTCTCAATGAGATGGCAAATCAGCTGCCCCCAAACACTGCCCCTGCAGGCTACCAGTGCCCCAGCTGCAAGGCCCCCATCTTCCCCTCTGCCAACCTGGTCAGTCCAGTGGCATCGGTGCTGCGAGAGAAGCTGTCAACAGTCAACTGGGCTCGGGCTGGCCTCGGGCTCCCACTGGTAAGAGGCATGTCTTTTGGTACACTTCTGGGCAGAGGAATGCTGGCGGAAACCATGACATCTTTTTAAAAGAGCTGTTGCTCATTTTTTTATGTAGATCTTAATCCGCCATATAGCTGTGGCTGCAAGGTAGAGCTTGCATGGTTCTTGAATTAAACAGGGGCTGCTGTATGTATGTATGCATCAGATCTGAGTACAGTACAGAAAAATCAAACTATCAAGTAAGAACAAAAGGTTGCAAGGAATAAGGGTAGTATGGTGGGAAGGATAATGGCTGCCAGGTAGGCATGTCACCAGTATCCATGGGGCTCTGTCAAGATGGAAAGTGCACATTCACAAATAAGTGTTCTGGTTGTGCCATAGCAGGGAGCATGGAAGAAGAGCTCTTCTGGATTGGGCCAAAAGACGCATCTTCTTATTTTTTGCTAGATGCTTCTAGGAAGTCCCCAAGGTACCATAGCATCTTCCTTCCCTGCTTGTCTGTCCCTCAGCTCACAGGTATTCAGTGGTGCCTTGCCTCTGAAATAGTTGGTTCTGTTTAGCCATTACAGCTCACTGCTATGAACAAATCATTCTTTCATGAATTTGTCTAATCCCCTCATGAAGCAATCTGACCAGCATGCTTTTATGACAGTGTAAGTTAATGGCATGTTGCATAAAATATCTTCTTTCATCTGCCTTGGATCGATTGCCAGTCAGTTTCACTGGGCAAATCCAGCTTCCAGTACTGAGGCAGAAAAATCTCTCTACCTGCTCTCTCCATGACCTTCCCCCACTCCCCCCTGTACATTTAAATGCCCCAAATACTTTAGCCTTTCTTCACAGAGGTGCTCCAGCCTTTGCATCATTTTGGCTCCCCTTTTTTGTCGTTTTTTTAGCTGAAAGGGCGTGACCAGAATTATGCAAAGTGTTCCAAATGTGTCCACATCTTAAGAGATACAATATTCTTGTTTTAATTTCATGTGATCATTTTGTATGAAGTGATAAAACGGGGTGGGGAATATATGCCCTCTTGCATTCTTTAGGGACAAGAGGATCTGTGGTTTGGGGTGGGTGAGAGAAATCCCCATGCTTGCTACAGGGATGATACCCCCACTCCTTTCCTCTCATAAAACAAATTTGGGGGAGTGTAAAAAAGAGCTGATTTTTTTTCCCTTTTGGAATGCTTTTCAAGATAAGGTTTTATGCACTTAAGATGCATAGCATGAGAAATGTTATGTAAGACAGTCTTCAGAATTAGATTCCTATGTATACTGCCAACAAACGCAATGCAGTTTTAAGGATACATTTATTGTTTAAATGTGAATAATGTTGGCAACAATTATTGATGATGATAATACGTTTGATAATTATTAGGTTCCAGCATTATCAGTATTATGAAGTTTAATGATATCCAAATATCTCAGGCCGCACCAATCAAAATACATGTGCATGGGATGTATCAGTTTGCAGTTGTCTCTCAAGTATTCAGTATACTTGCATTTTTGTTAGTAGAACAGTAAAGAATTGCTAGTTGTATATTCCACAGGCATGCCAAATGGCACAGCAATTATATGCTAAATAAGTTATAGATTATGTTTTTTATGAGGTTTAAAGCAGCAAAATAGGTTTAGGTTTGACAGGAAACCTAAGTATTGTGTATTTCACAGTTTCCTCCTCCCCTCAGGTTTTTTTAACCCAGTTTTTCCCCATTGCTTCAAAATTTCTGGAAATCTTACATCTCTAGTGGTCATTGAACTGCTTCTCCTTGGGTGCTTGTTCCTCTTCTGCAGCGTGATGGAAATATCCATGGAAATGAAGGTCCAGGTTTGGCACATCCCTGCCAATAAAGCAAAGAACCTTAGCCAGGCAGGCCTAGCCAAGACACAGACTTCTGGTCTGGGGCAGCAATTTCAGCCTCTCTCTGTCTCCTTGCTTCCAAAGCTTTCTTTGGGTCCTTGCTGAATCCCCTTGCTTTCTCAGTCTACATCATTGTCCTCTGCTTTGTTTCTCTTTCCATCAGATCGATGAAGCTGAGGTGGTCCAGGAAATAGATTCACAAGACACCACCGACTACACTGACTGGTCCAGCTTCACAGGTGAGTGTTACCACGGTAGCCAGAAGCTGTGTGGATTGCAGGAGCGCCATCAGCTCCAGATCATGCACTGCTTGCTTGATCAATTCTTAAGAGTCGTGTAACGCCTATATTAGGGGGCATGGTAGCTCAGAGGTTAAAGATGCTGAGCTGCAGACTGGAAGGTCTGTACTTCAGCAGTTGGAGACCCGGGTGCTGCATGATGGAGTGAGCGCCTGTCTCTGGACCCAGCTCCTGCCAACCTAGCAGTTCAAAAGCAAGAAATTGCAAGTAGATAAATAGTACCGCTTCGAGGGGAAGGTAACAGCGTTGTGTGCGCCTCGGTGTTTAGTCACGCCGGCCACATGACCACGGAAACTTCTTCGGACAGCGCTGGCTCTTCGGCTTTGAAATGGAGATGAGCTTCGCAATCCTAGAGTTGGATTCGACTGGCTTTCAAGCAAGGGAAACTTTTACCTTTACCTTTTTAATGCCTATATTAAAAACATCCAGTTGGTTCCCAGTATATTTCTAGGCCTGATTCATTGTGCTTTCTAAACACAGAATGAGTCCCTTTGTATATTGGGGTCTGCGTTTTCCTGTATGAACACACCCCAGAGTTTAAAATTGGCAACTGGCCTGTGTAAGAAGCAGAGCCTTTTTAGTTGCTGCCCAGGGCTGAGCTCGGGGTGGTTTGTCTGACTTCCTGTATGGGAATGTTCTGTAGTTGAGTAAAAAGTATTTGCTTTAGTTTGCTTTCTGTAGTTAGTCTGACGTGTTCTTGGTCATTCATTTTCCTAGTCATCTGTTTTCATTAACCCTGCTGCTTTGATGGTTTTGGTATTTGGGGGGGGGTTATATTTTAAAGTCTTCTTTCCATTTTTTATGGTGATGTGTGATGCTTTGAGTAAGTATGAATGAAGTGCATCTCAGCGTCCATAAGAGCTAGCCACTTGCTTTAAGAGGAACCCAAGATCCTCGCAACCCAGATCCTGTGCTGGGTGAGAAGAAGCAAACGAAGCCCAACCAGGTCGTTACTCTCTCTTGTCCTTTTCCACTCCAGTCCTCAACTCAGAGGAGGCCAGCCAGCAGAGCTCCCAGTCCGCCTTCGCCTACAGCCCGAGTGCCACCCTCCCCTCCTCCCAGCAGCAGCAGGGCCTGAACAACGGGGGCCTGCAGGAGCAGCACACGGTCATCAGCATGAATGCCTTGGGTGGGGAGCCAGTCACCATGAATGCAGGTACACCCCTGAGCGGAACCTCCCTTCTGGGTATTCTGCCTTTAACGGCTTGCGGCCACCTCCCAACCTGCAGTAGCAAAATTGCAAAGCATTCTGGGTTGCCTCCCAAAGAGTGGAAGGTTCTTGCTTACAGGGCCAAAGGGAAGCTTCTCGTCCTTTAGTTTGGGGGACAGGGCTAAATGAAAGAGGGTAAGCCGATCAGGTCCACCCTCCTAATGTAACAACACAAGCTGGTGAGCCTTGTGATGCCACCAGGCGTTTGTGCTCTCTGGAAAGAAAGGCTAGGCCTCTTTCTTTCTTCTTGGTATTTTTGTATGTGTGTGTGCCTGCACCTGGAAGTCATGTCGACCTCTGATGACTGACCCCTACTGGGGGCCTGGAGGGTATTCAGAGAGGTGGCTGAATAAAGCCTGCCTCTGTCCTCCCGACTTGATATTCCAAGGAAGTCTCCCATCCAAGTACTAACCACAGCCAGCCCTGCTTAGCTTCCAAGATCTGACGAGATCGGGCTTGCCTGGGCTGTCCAGGTCAGGGCACTAGGCCTCTTTCTTGAGGTAAAAGGTGACAATTCTGTTCCCTGGCTGCCTTCACTGCAAAAGAGTTCAGACTCTTCTGGGTTTTAGCAGTCCCAGTCAGCATCATTCAGAAGGCTGGATAATTTAGAGAAGCAAAGGAGCGTTCCAAAAGCAGCCAGTTTGTAGAGGTGTGGAGAGAGAGGAAGGACCCTTAGCCATTGCCAGCAGGGCTTGCAGAGCAAGCAAACCCAGGCTGGAAAGACCTGCCTTGAGGAGATGGTATCCACAATGAAAGCCGGTGTGGTGTAGTGGTTAGAGTGTTGGACCTAGGATATGGGAGACCCATGTTCGTGTCCCCAATCTGCGATGGAAGCTGGCTGGGTAGCCTTGGGCCACTCAGCCTAACCTACCACACACAGGATTATTGTGAGGATAAAATGGAGGGGAGGTGAACTGTGTAAGCTGCTTAGGGTCTCCACAGGGAGTAGATTTCGCGTGCGCACACACACCACCACCACCACCACTGAAAATGTCATAACAAAAGCCAGCAACCCGCAAGAGCAAAGAAGAGTGCACTTTTCAGAAAATGGGGCATGGTGGAGGAGTGCCTGGCTACGTCTTGTCCTCCTCCAATAGTCCCATCAAGAGCAGTTGGAAGCTGAAAGTTGTGGGGAGGCCCTCTTGGCTGGGGCTGGATGGAGCCCTGCCTTGTTGCTTCTGCCTCCCACTCCCAAAGGCCATGGTGGCCTACGGAAGGGAGAGTGAGAAGAGACGGGTGTGTACACGCCAAGTGACGAAGAGAGGGGAAATCATGACTGCGAAACAGGGGCAGCTTGCCGCTTGACCCATTGGGCAGGATTTAATGCAATCCATTTAGCAACCAGTTTTTCATGTCTCAAAGTGGATTATACTGGGGGGGGGGGGAGCGTTTTACAGCTCCTGCTCTCTGCCCCATAATCTTTTCCCTTCTCTGTAGCTTCCTCACCACGGAAAGTTTACGACACCCGAGAAGGCGGGGGCGGCAGAGCCCCTGACGCTCGCATAGACTTCGACGAAGACAAGTACCGCCGGCGTCCAGCTCTTGGCTGGCTGGCCCAGCTGCTTAAGTAAGTGCAGAGGAACCAGGTCGACTTTCACAGTGAGGAAATGGCAAAGGCTTTCCTTTGCTGTGTCTCAGGCTGGGAAACTGTTGTTTCCCAGTCACTGTTGTTCATCTTTTCCATATCCTGTACCAGGTGCATCCACTGGTGGAATAAAGTATGCAAAATGTTGCACAGTGATTATGATGGTTTCTGGAAAGGCTGCGTCTGACCATGGAGCTGCTCTGAGAGGGGCTGAGGGAAGAGGCATGGACGGTAGCAAGGAAAGGAGCAAAAGGGACTATAAATCAGTGTGGAGGGGCAGAAAACTGAGTCAGGACAAAATTGTTTCTTTCCTAAGCTCCAGCTATGACAGAACCAGCCTCCCCTATTTTTGTGCGTTTCATCAGCAAACTTGGCCCTGCTGTAGCAACAGCGGCCTGCTTTGATTTCTTTGTTACTCTCCTGTATCTTTGATTGCCTGCTTGCAGACAGGCCTTGCGTTTCTTACCTATTGGGTAGTGCCTGGGTGCTTAAGGGGAGGAACAGAACAGAATGTCTTGGCTTCGGTCCCTGGCACCTTCAGTTACATGATCTCAGGTAGCAGGTGTTTGGAAGGACCCTTCTCTGCCTGAGACCTTGAGGAGCCAATGTGGGTAAAAGCAAGTGGTATGGGGCTAGGCCAGATCATTGCCCCAATTCAATGTTAAAATGCTTTCTGTGTTAAATAATTGGTGTTGTATAAACCTTGGTTGTCACTCAGTGTCATTAGGTGACATTCAGCTGCTGCTTTTCCTTTTGACTTCAGTTCCTCTGCCTGTACTGTTTCTTAGTATTCTCTCCCTGTCATTCTTCTCGGCTGAATGGCTGGCTGTTCTGTGACCTCACAGAAGCTCAGCCAATCTCGAGCAGCAACCTGGCTTCAGCTTCTTCCACGCTGCCGATGTTCTCGCCGTGCTGGGAGAGGGCGTCAATGACCGTTTTTCCTCCTTCCTCCCGGCAGGAACCGCTTCAGCTCCAGGAAGCAGCCACGGTCCTTGATGCAGAGGTTCGTCATCCTGCTCCTGATCGGAGGGATCGGCTTCCTCACACTCATCATCATCATGATGAAGCTGGGCCGGGCCTCAGCCGACAACGACCCCAACCTGGACCCCATGTTCAACCCACACATCCGGGTCGGGCAGCAGTGAGCCGGGCAGCTTTCCCCACCCCTGCTGCGTGCCCTTCCCTGCTCCAGAGCTCCTGGCTACTTGGGGAAGACTGAACTGGGGATGGCTCCCTGGAAGACTCACTGCAGCCAGATGAACCTCCCTCCCTGGAAGAGCACAGCCAGGCTCTGAAGCCTGCAAGGCCCACCCTGGAAGCTTCAAGGAAGATGCCCTGAGTGAAGGGGTGGGGGGTGGGAAGTCTTCCTCTTCCTCTCTCCTGTTTGTCAAACCGTGGATCCAGAGCTTGGGACCATTACTTTTTGGAGCCTGCAATTGGTAGCCTTCAGGGATACTGGTCTGCAAAGTCAAACAGGCAGCAAAGGAGGCCCACAAGATGGACTTCCGGCAGGGGGCTGCATCTGCAGGTTGCCCTGAGGCTGCAGAGGAAAACAGGGGTTCTGGGTCTTGTTTTCCCAGCCGCCACTTTCTGGAACCCCTTCCTGCTATATTCACCCAGGCCTACATCTATTGTGGGGAAGGTCATCCCAGGTTTCCCTTGTCACTTGGCCAGGTTCTCAGCTTAGGTGGTAGAGGGGGCCAAGAGGTCTGTATGCTTTTTTCTGACATAGCGTTTAAGATTTTTAATGGGAGGATACGGTTGAATCCCCCCCCAGCTCACTTTCCCAGGTCCGCAGTAGTGTTTGATGGGGTTTGCTTCCCTGGTGTTGGTCATCTTCCTCCTTCTATTAGTTGGACCATTGTTTGAGAAGCTGTCTGCATTCCAGGAATGCCAGGAGTGCCTCCTCCGATCTGGAGCATGCACGAGAGTGCTTGTGACCAAGAGATGGCTGCTATCCAAACCAGGACACTTGCTGGATTTACATAATTCCTGAGCATCTCTTTTCCATGTGGCTGTATTCTAAAAGAAACAGGCTGCCGACCCAGTAGCTGACACGCCTGCCTCCTTTGGTTTGCCCATCTGTGGGTCTCTGCAGCTAAGAAAGGCATCAAGCAATGGGGGAACTTTTCCCCCCTACCATAATACGAGGGTAGGCAAGACCTTGCTCTCACAGGTCCTCCGTATCTGCTGCATTACTGGCCCTGATGAAACATTTGTCCTGTTTGGGCTTAAGTTCCTTATCTGCCCCAGTGGCCCTTGTGATAGGATTCGGGGGGGGCTGATTATTGGGATATGGTACAGCATGGCTGAAATGGCTACATCTCTACAAACTTGGTAAAGAACAGATGGGGTGTTACACTTTTTTCTTTTTTACAGTACTGTTTCGTTGGGGGCGGTTTAAGGAGTTCATATTTTTAAGTTATTTTTGTGATCCAAGATGCCCTGAAATAAGTAGATGGACTGCCAGGTCTTAAGATTCCTGCGCAGTGAGCCTCTCTGTTCCAGGCCCCCCCACACCTCTCTCCACCACCAGCAGTCTCACATGCTGGTTCCTGAGGAGAATAGCCAGCAACTGTTCCCCAAGACCCTGCCCTTAAAATGGCAGATGCTACTGTGTGGAAAGCAGCTGAGAGTCTGGATGAGTTGTGTTTCCCTGAGCACCTGCAGCAGGTGCTGGGTTATTCCTCTGTTCTAACGCCGCTGTTGCAAAACACTAAGAATGCCCATGTGGCTTTATTTACTGCCTCAATTCATATGGTTTGTGGAGGGCCTGGTAGAAATACAAGACTGTGTGAGAGACTAAAGCAATAGACTTGTATGTGGCAATTCTATTAAACGCTGTTGGCTAATCCCGAGTCCCTTTTGCTGCTTCTGTTCCTCAAGGGTAAATTGGAACAGTGTTTCCCGGATCCTGGGGAAACTGCTCAGTCCTCTCTCTTGAAATGATTCTCTACTCGTAGCGCTCTTCTCTGTAGGCAATGGTGAGATACTCCATGACGAAACGAGCAATGAAGACTGCAAAGTTTAGGGCTAGGCAGAAAGAAGAGGATAAGATTGGTCACACTGTATATTCCAAGCAGCAGGACGGAGCTTTTAAATCCTAGCTTCCTTCTGTAACGGCTGGGAAATTTGGGGAGGGTTCTGTGGTAGAGCACCCGCTTTGCATCCTAAATATCCCAAAATATCTGGAATCTCCTGTTGAAAGATCTTAGTATGGGTACAAAAGACCTTGGAGAGCTGATACCAGCCAGATGATGCTGGGCTAGTCAGTGGTCTGGCACACTGCTGGACACTGACCTAATTATGTGTTCACCTTCAGTGAATGGAAAAAAGATTTGGGGCAGGGGAAATCCAAATATGTTGGGTTTCTTAGGTGCCACTCCACGTTACTAAAAACCCTGTTTAACTAAATACAGATGTAGGCCAAAGAGGAGACGGGTCTGTCTCTCCTAGGTTTGAGAAATGGCTGCTTCTTGTACCATCTCACTGGGGAGAAAATGCATTGTGGGGTTTTCTTACTACCGAGCAATGTTTAAAAACATCTTTCCCGAGGAAAGAAGCGGCATTGCTAAAACCTGAAAGAGTCTAGTAAACCCTCAGCAACTCCTGCCTTTCCTTCCCCCTTCCCACCTCTTTGAGCTGCTGTGCTACAGCATTTGCCTGTGTCTTTTTAACAGCTTAGGCGTCTCTAACCTTTTTAAGCCTACGGGCTACTTTGGAATTCTGACACCAGTGGTGGACACAATCATAGAATGGCTGCTGCGGGAAGCGGAGCCAAGCACACAAAATCAGGGAGTGAAGTTATACATTATGCTAATAGTAACTCAACATTTCAGGCCGAAGCTCTGCTTGACAGGATGTCTTTTAAAATGAATGTATTGTCTTAAGATATTTTCTTGCACGCACACAGGTTATCTTCAGTTGCCCTGTGAAGACCCTTGTGCTATGGTGAGTTGCTGCCAGAGCAACGTTTTTGAAAATCTGTACAGCCAATCAGATCTCCAGCGGCAAATCAGAAGACCTTTTGGCAAAAGTCCCATCTGGCCCCACCCACTTTCTAAGAACACTCAGCAGGCATCAGGAAAAGTGTTGGTAGGCTCTGTGGTGCCCATGGGCACTGCACTGGCGACCCCCGGCTTAGGTGGAGGCAGGCATTGGCATTCTAGAGGTCTGAATAACTGCTGTGAAGGAAGAAGAAAGTCCCTTTTAGCAAAGGGAAACAAGGCAGAAGGAAGGATGTTATGCCTTCAGGAGCAGTAGTAGAGCCATAGACCTTGAGAGGCGCAAGAAGGGCAAAGATGAGGGGGGAAATATCTTACTGCCCCAGGCAGCTCTTGGCTTCTCCAGTGGTACATCAGAGCTTGTCTTTTCTTTGAATGGAACTGTGCACTCCCACCTACTAAACTGTGGAGCCTGTCCAGGGAGATTGGGACTCCAGTTCTAGCTGCTTACCACGTCTCTAGCTGATGATGCTAGCCTCTAGCTGATGGCTCTCTCATCATCTATGATGGCTCCACCTCCTTTTTGATTCGATTGGCTATCCTCCCATCTCCCCTCACCCACCTTAAGTTACAAGTCCTCACCAAAAGACGTGAGAGCAAAGCACATCAACACGCTGTCTTCTGCTTGCAAGGTGTAGATGGTTGCGAGCAGAGCCCAGTAAAAGCTGACCACTTGTGAGAACTGCAGAACAACAAAAAAAGGCAATATAAAAATCTTTGCCCCAAAAAGATGTTTTGGGTGTGCGTGTGCATGGTCGTTGCCGGCAAGAAATACTGAAAGGTTTTTCTCAGTGTGATGTGGGTTTTCCCTTAGCACTCTTCTTCTCCCTGCCATTGTTCAAATGGGTTTCACTATACTGCCCTAGCGGAAAACTATCCTTGAAAAGCAAAGGCATTCTGTTAATTGTGCCTGTCTCCTTGGCCTGGGATGGGGGGAGGGAAGAGGAAAGAGGAGAGGTGAGAATCATATCTTTTCTGGTCTTGCGGGTGCTTACCAGAGTTTTTTTCTCTTGCGGAATAAAATTTGCACACTACATTAAAGAGCAACCAGGGAGGTGATTGGGTTGAGGCCTATGGAACAGTGTGGTAGCCCAAGCCCACCCAACCAGGCTGATTCACCACTAGAAATCCCCTGAAGCTGCTATCACGCGCCCCCCATATCCTGAGAAGTACACATGTTCCTTTATCTCCCCCCCAACCTCCATAATGAGTTCAGGAGGCTGATTGCACTCTTGTAGACAGGCATTTGAGGGGTGTCTACTTCCCAGCACTTTGACCCCTCTCCAATTCCCTGTCTCCTAGGACTGCTTTTAAGGTATTGTTCATTTTGATCCTCACCCACTATAATTCAGCCCTTGCCTACCCTGCTAGGCTGTTTTCCAGTTCTACATTACATTTCCAAGGTGTCTCGTCCATCTTCTGACTTTGAATTAATCTAGAACCACCACCACTCTCCTGGTTTTGTACCATTTAGAATCCTTGTTTTGTCAGTGGGCAGAAGCTGCCAACCTTAACTGTTCTGCATACTTGGTCGGTGGGTTCTGAAGAGCTTTACAACCTATATCAAGCTGGTTTAGTGCACTGGCTAAAAGAGGGAGCCATAGGCCAAGACATCCCTGGTTCAAACCTGTTTCTGCCACAGACTCACTAGGGATGTAGCCTTAGACAAGGCACTCTTTTAGCACCTCCCAAGTCTGCAATTTGTGCATAAAACTGCCTTACTTTACAGGTTTTTGTAAGAGTTACAAGTTTTGGGGGTTTTTTGGCATCAAGTCACAGCTGACTTACGGTGACCCATGGGGTTTTCAAGGCAAGAGATGTTCAGAGATGGTTTGCCATTGCCTACCTCTGTGTAGCAACCCTGGACTTCCTTGGTGGTCTCCCATCTAAGAACTAACCAGGGTTACACCATAATACATGTTAAATAATGGAAAGCACTATAGAATTGATGCATACTAAGTTTTATTAGCAAGATTTGAGTTCAGTGGCACCTTAGACACCAACAACATTTTCAAAGAATAAGCTTTGGAGACTCAAATCATTCTTCATCAGATACTTTTATGCCGTTCTGAAGTTAATTTAATTCTTTAATCCTTGTAAAGTGATTGTGTGGGTGACTGATGGTTTCACCTAGCCTAGTCCCTAGTTGGTCTCTGTCCCCAGCCAGGGCTTGTCTATTTCTATGGCCGCGATCCAAAGAGAATATCTCCCGCACAAGCTTCTGCAACTCAGGCAAAGGGGCATTAAGTTTACCAACAGAGTTATGGTATATCGGAAACTCATTAGATCCACCCTCTGGGATCCAAGGAAGTGATACAGGTCTCCAATGATGATGCCTGTGTGAATGAGGAACAGGAGGATGGAAGCGATAGTGAGGACAACTTTGCTAGGAAATGTGACGGTTATAAATGGATCCTTCCAGCTCATTCTCTGTACCCTCTTGTAATCAGGTGTCACTTGAATGAGAAAGCTATGGGGCAGGAAGCAATAGCTGGCGTGCTTTTGCTCTTGCTAGTTACAAAGGCTTGGAGAAAACTGCATTCTGGGCTCATGAGGTCATAATGTCCCAAGGGTTCTAGAAGGGTAGGGGTGGGGTAGGGTTGCCAGCCTCCAGGTGGGGCCTGGTATCCTCCTGGAATTACAACTTATCTTCAGACTACAAGAGACCAGTCCCTCTGGAGGAAATGGCAGCTTCAGAGGGGGCATGCTATGGAATCACACACACCCCGCTGAGGTCCCTTCTCAGGCCCACCCCCAAATCTCCAGGAATCTCCTAGCCAAAGTTGGCAACCCTATGGTGCGGTTGCCTGCTAACATTCTTTCCTAAAGCAAATGAGAAGCTGGAAGAGCACAGCATATTAGGAATGCTTTGTGTGTATCTGGTCACTTCAAGAATCTCTAAGAACAACCTGTTCCATGGAAACTAAACAGAAGAGGCTAAACTCTTAATTTTCTTTTTTTTTTTAAAAAAAAAGTAGCAAATCAACACCTTTTTCATGGTTTTTTTCTTTGCCTCTTTTGTTGTATTTCTGCACACATTTGAACCATGATCTATTTTCTTTTAAATTAAAACTACTGAATTACAAATTCCAGAAGAGTAGTTGTCTGAGTCTGTTGCAGGCAAAGTAACAAATGGCTGTTGTTGTTGTTCAGTCGCACAGTCGAGTCCGACTCTTCGCGACCCCATGGACCAGATTACGCCAGGCCCTCCTGTCTTCTGCTGTCCGCTGAAGTTTGCTCAATTTCATGTTCATTGCATCGATGACACTGTCTAACCATCTCATTCTTTGCCGTCCCCTTCTTCTTTGACCTTCAATCTTTCCCAGCATCAGGGTCTTCTCCAGTGAATGCTCCCTTCTCATTTGGTGGCCAAAGTATTTGAGCTTCAGCTTCAGGATCTGGCCTTCCAGGGAACAGTCAGGGTTGATTTCTTTTAGGATTGACTGATTTGATCTCCTTGCAGTCCAAGGGACTCTCAAGAGTCTTCTCCAGCACCATAGTTCAAAAGAATCTATTCTTCGGCGCTCGGCCTTCCTTATAGTCCAACTCTCACAGCCATACATTACTACGGGGAATACCATTGCTTTGACCATGCGGACTTTTGTTGGCAAGGTGATGTCTCTGCTTTTTATCATGCTGTGTTTAGGTTTGCCATCGCTTTCCTCCCAAGGAGCAGGCGTCTTTTAATTTCATGGCTGCAGTCACCATCTGCAGTGATCTGGGATCCTAGGAACGTGAAGTCTGTCACTACTTCTACGACTTCCCCTTCTATTTGCCAAGGAGTGATGGGGCCAGATGCCATGATCTTAGTTTTTTTGATGTTGAGCTTCAAGCCCACTTTTGCGCTCTCCTCTTTCACTCTGAACAAGAGGCTCTTGAGGTCCTCTTCACTTTCTGCCATCAGAGTGGTATCGTCTGCATATCTGAGGTTATTGATCTTTTCCCCAGCAATCTTAACTCCAGCTTGTGATTCATCCAGGCCAGCATTTCGCATAATGTACTCTGCATATAAATTAAATAAGCAAGGTGACAGTATACATCCTTGTCGTACTCCTTTTCCTATGCTAAACCAATCAGTTGTTCCATATCCGGTTCTAACTGTTGCTTCTTGACCCTTATACAGGTTTCTCAGGAGACATATGAGGTGGTCTGGTACTCCCATCTCTTTAAGAACCTGCCATAATTTATTGTGATCCACACAATCAAAGGCTTTAGCATAGTCAATGAAGCAGAAGTAGATGTTTTTCTGGTATTCTCTTGCTTCCTTTCTCCATAATCCAGCGAATGTTGGCAATTTGATCTCTAGTTCCTCTACCTCTTCTAAACCCAGCTTGTACTTCTGGCAGTTCTCTATCCACGTACTGTTGGAGCCTAGCTTGTAGGATTTTGAGCATGACCTTGCTAGCGTGTGAAATGAGTGCAATTGTGCGATAGTTTGAACATTCCTTGACCTTGCCCTTCTTTGGGATTGGAATGTAAACTGACCTTTTCCAATCCTGTGGCCTGAGTGGCACCTTAAAAATGAACACGTTTATTGTCGCGCAGGCTCGCATGTCTCAGAGCTAAATGCATTTGTTAGTCTTTAAAATGCCACAAGACTCTTCAATAATTTCTGAAGGCTGATATAAGAGTTTTTCTACCTCTCGTCAAGTATTCCACTGAGAACTTAAGATGCAGAAAGGTTGCGTGTTGCTGAAACCTTTCTACAAAGGTTTATTTGTTCCTAGAGGCTGACCTTAGGTAGATGGTTTAAGCCAGCCACAGGGCCGGACCGTATCAGGTGAACGCTTACACAGCTGAGCGCTTCTCTTTGCAAATACATTCCCTGCATGTATGACTATATGAAGAGGCAGGCTGCTAATCTTTTAGCGTTGCTTTTCTGGAAGTGAAAGGCTGGAGCCAGAGGGTGGGTGGTTGCTATAGAAATATAATCAGCGGAAGTGAATTCCCAAAAGTGTTTCCTGTATTATTCCAGGGAGTGTTTTACTAAAGCAGGGGAGCCTATGGGGTTGTCTTCCATAGAGAGGAGAAGGGTTTCAGCCGAACTTTATTGTTCCCGGAAGTGAATTCTGACAGCGACAGATTTTTTTAAAACAAAACTTTATTGTTCCCGGAAGTTGCATTCGGTGCCGTGCCTCTCATCTATCCCGCAATTATTATTATTCCCATTGCCGTTGCCAGAGCGGATTGGAGGCGGTTGGGGCGTCACCCAGTCTGATGGCGGCTTCTCCGACCGAGCGTGGCCCTGAGCCGCCGGGCGGGAAGCGTCGACCGCACGGGATGCTGAAGCTCTACTACGGGCTCCCGGACCCCTCGGGAGAGACCTTGGGCCCGGCCAGAGGGGAGCTCGGGGGCCCCACAGACATCAACGGGCCCCACTTCGACCCGGAAGTCTTCCTCACTAAGGTGATGGTTTCAGGACTCCGCCCTTTAGCAATGAGCCTTTCGCATGCGGCTCTCTGTGGCAACCGCCCCTCAGCACCAGCAACCCTTGTAGACTCGGTCTCTGTTTGCAAACCCCACAGAAGGAGGCCCTTGCCATCACTTGTCTGTCAAAATTCTGGCACTTGAAGCTGAATGCCTCTGGGCATGCCTAGAGTGCTCGAATCCCCCCATGATCTGAAAAAAGAAATGTGCCTCTGAGTATGCACAGAGTGTTAATGTGGTATAGCAGTTGGGAACAGTAGGGCTGGAAATACCTGGGTTCCAGGTTGCCAGTTCTGGGTTGGTAAACTACTGGAGATTTGGCGGTGGCCTGGGGAGGGGACCTCAGTGGGTTAAATGTCCACCCACCAAAGCAGCTGTTTTCTCCAGGGAAACTGAACCCTGTAGTCTAGAGATCACTTGTAATTCTGGGAAATCTCCAGATGCAACCCAGAGGTTGGCGACTTTACTGGGCTCAGATGTCCACCTTGCCGTGAAGTTTGCTGGATAATTTTGAGCCAGTCACTCTCAGCCTTGCAGTTGTTGTGAGGATAAAATAGAGGACTGGAGTACGCTGCCCTGAGCTCCTTAGGATAAGGTTGGGATAAAAGCATGATAGATGGAAATGCCAGCGCCACAGCACAGTAGCAAAGTTAGTAAGCCTACTCATTTCCCGTCACTTTGTTTATTAACTTATAGCTTGCCTTTCTCATAGACTCAACATTTAGCAGTTCTTTAGTGTCAAGAAGGTGGTAGGGACAGCACAGAGTGCACAGACATGCAGGTCCTACCGTGAAAGATTGTAGATAGTATTCGAGGGGAAGGAGGTTAGGGAATGAGTAATAGGAGGGAGGATAGCTGCCTGTGTGAGAAGTGCTGGGACTAGGTTTACCTGCTCTGGTTTGGGAAATACCTGGAGATTTGGGGGGTGGAGCTTGAGGAGGGCACGCCTGGGGAATGGATGGACGTCAGTGGAGTACAGTGCCATAGAATCCACACTCTGAAGCGGCCAGCTAAGGACCCATTTTTGCAAGAAAACTGAACTTGCTCCCAATGTTTCAAGAAATTATCATTATACAGTTGCTTTAAAACTTCTCTACAACCTACCTTCATTCTGAATTAATATGATTTTAATTGATACGGTCAGATAGGAGAATAGAAACCAGAGCAAGCATATGTAAGAGCAGTCAGGGGAGCTGTGGCTCAGTGGTGGAGCACCTGCTTGGCATGCAGAGGGTCCCAGGTTCAGTCCTTAATATCTCCAGTTAAAAAGACCAGATAGCAGGTGATGTGAAAGACCTCTGCCCAAGACCCTGGAGAGCCACTGCTGGTCTGAATAGATGACACTGCTTTTGATGGACCAGTATAAGTTAGCTTCATGTGTTCAGTTTGTTATGTTTTACTTGCAGTGGCCAAATCACATATGAAATAATATTGAGAGAGTTCACCAGTCACCTGTACAATCTACTTGGAGAGGCTGCAGTACAATCTACAATCTACTTGGAGAGGTTGCAGCTCTCTAGGATCACAGGCAAAAGAGAGAGGGATCTTTCTAGTCTGTTGCTTGAGTTGTTTTCCTCCTTGAGCCTGGGGCCTCCCACTCAGGAAGGAAGCCACGGCTCAGTGGTAAAGCGTCTGCTTGGCATTTAGAAGGTCCCAGGTTCAACCCCCAGCATCTCCAGTTAAAAAGACCAGGCAGCGGCTGATGTGAAAGACCTCTGCCCAAGACCCTGGAGAGCTGCTGCTAATCTGAATTGACAATACTGACCTTGATGTCCAATGCTCTCATTGAGTATAAGGCAGCTCCATATATATGGGCTCTCCTGGGACTTGGGCAAAGATCTGGACCCCCTTGCAAACTGAGACCCTTTAATGAGATAAGCATTTGCTTGACCTACAAGGGGCCTCATAATTAAGGACAGGAGCAAAGGACATAGGGCCAAGTGAGGTCTGCTGCTTACTCTTCTGTTCTGTGCACCAGCTGCGGAAGGAGTGCCCCCTGGCTCAGCTGATGGACTGCGAGACTGACATGGTGAAGCAGATCCGAGCCCTGGACAGCGATATGCAGACGCTGGTCTATGAGAATTACAACAAGTTCATTTCTGCCACAGGTAAGGAACAGACTTGGGCATCTGAGCCCTCCTGCCGTGGTGTAGCCTGGGGTAGGGTAGGCTGTGGTGGGCTGCTGCTAGGGCTTAACTTCTTTAAAAGCCCTGAAGAAGATCTATCTGTTTTTCTTCCCCATTTAGCATTTTTTTTAGTTCCTACATTTGCATAGAAAGAGCCCAGCTGGGTCAGTCTCAAGGTCCACCTAGTTCAGCATCATGCTTTCATCAGTGGCCAAACTGGCTCTTCAACAAAGCCCACAAACAGAGCCTGAATGCAACAGCACTACCCTGCTGCTTGCCTCTCAGCTACTGGTAGTCTGTGGCACATGGCCTCTGCGCCTGGAGGTTTAGTTTGTCTGTTATGGCTAATAGTTATTGGTAGACTTTTCCTTCATTAATTTCTCAGATCTCCCGTTAAAGTCAAGTAAGCCAGTGGCCATTGCCCCATTTTATAACAGCACATTAAAAAAGTATATAAAAACCTTTTCTTGTGGCCCTTTCTTACACGCCCAGGGAAATGCTGATTGCCACTTTGGGGTCAGGAAGCAGTTTTTCTCCAGGCCAGTTTGGCCGGGGATCCTGGAGGTTTTTTGTCATCTTCTGGGCATGGAAAGGTGGTCACTGCGGGTGTGGAGAGGGAGGTATTTGTGAATTTCCTGCCTTGTGCAGGGGGTTGGACTAGATGACCCTGCACAACTCTATGATTCTATGATTCTTTACATCTGTCTCTATATTTAGCTTTCTACCAACTCTGGAAAAAATCCAGGTATAGAAAATCCCATTTTAAAGACAGGGACCAGATGCCAATAGAGGTTTGGCTGGCCCATGGCCACATACAGGGAGCCCTTCAGCTCTGAAGTATGTGCCCATTGGGAGCCTGAGTCCCTCCCGCTTTGTCTGCTTTTCAGACACCATCCGCAAGATGAAAAATGACTTCAAGAAGATGGAGGACGAGATGGACTGCTTGGCAGCCAACATGGCTGTGATCACTGAGTTCAGCGCCAGTATCAGCAGCACCTTACAGGACCAGCACGAGCAGATCACCAAGTTGTCAGGTAGGAATGGTGTTTCTTTGGTGGTCACTGATGGGGAAGGAGAGCACTAGGTCCTGGGATCTGCCACAGGGTCTTGTGGGGTGAGGCAGGACTGGCTAAGACCCTGGAGAGAAGCCTATTAACTCCGCGAATGGATGTCTTTGAGCAGAGGTGCTATTCAGCTGCCGGGATTTAAAGATGGGCCAAAGAACCAAAATTCTACAAGTGGAATAAATAATTTGAATTAGACACATGGACATAATTTCAATTAGTATTCATTCATTACATTTTTATTTTAGCTTTCTTCCATCCTGGCACTCATAGCGGGCATACTTGGGGGTTTTCAGGAAGGTCTCCCATTCAAGCGTGGACCATGCTGCAAGCCATATTTCTTAGTGCCCTCTGTTTTGAAACACATTTGGTTTTGCCTTGTCTTTAATAGCCCATACAGAATCATTGGCTTGCAGATCTGGAGCCAGC
Source organism: Gekko gecko (assembly GCA_029375565.1). NCBI lineage: Eukaryota > Metazoa > Chordata > Lepidosauria > Squamata > Gekkonidae > Gekko > Gekko gecko. The sequence continues at coordinate 26,808,119 of JAPDNY010000001.1, forward strand.
CTCGGGAGCATGCACTCTGTTACCCTCCCTTTCTGTTGCTGTTACCTCTAGTTTTTGCAAGGACCTTGTTCAGGTCAAAGCAGCTGTTGCAGTGTTCCTGAGACTGTGCAGGCATGAACTTGACTCAGTATCTTGGTTGGGAGGCCACTGAAAGCCTCACTGAGAAGCAGCAGAGAACAGGCAGATGGGGAAAGATGTAGATCAGACCCATGTGACAAAATTCACTGGGGGTCATTGTTCTGCTCAAGGCCAGTTGGAGTGAAAGGATGTGCAACAGGTCTGGTGCGTTTCCTGTTCATTTGAATGGAGCTTATGCATGAGAACTTGTTCGTTACTGGAAGGCAGGAGAGAATGCTCATCATGGGCTGGCCATGGATGTGCTCTGATCTGACTGCCCCTCCTCCCTTCTCCCACTAGGTGTGCACGCACTCCTGCGCAAGCTGCAGTTCCTTTTCGAGCTGCCTGCCCGCCTGACTAAGTGTGTGGAGCTTGAAGCCTATGCGCAGGCTGTTCGTTACTACAGCAAAGCGCGCTCCATCCTCCACCAGTACCGGCACATGCCTTCCTTCCAAGGCATCCAGGATGACTGCCAGAAGATCATGGCTGACCTAGCTCAGAAGCTGCGTGAGAAGTTCAGGTAGGCAATGACAATGGACAGTAGGCATCAGGGCCCTGTTTGCAGGGAGCCCATGGGGTCAGCAGTCATAGATAGGGCTGTGTTGTTGGGTATGGTAATTTAAAGCGGTCGAGTCTCTGAGCCAGAAGAGTCAGCAGAACAGTATGTAACTTCTGCAAATATGCTTATTTTTGGAAATAAAGCAAGAGACTTTAAACTCAGGAGGCAGACCCCAAATGACCTCCATGTTCAGAAGCGAGTACGCTGCTAAATGGCGGTCACTGGGGAGAGCAACAAGGTCACTGCCATCATGCCCTGCTTGAGGAATCGTCTGCCAGGAAATGGTTGGAATCAGGAACCTGGACATCTTCCCCAAAGGAATCTTGGGAACTGTAGTCTGGTCAGAGCCCCTTATAGAACTGCTCTTCCCAGGGTTCCGTGTGGAGAGGGTGCAACTACTAAATCTACGGTAGCGGAGATAGGCCCTAAGAGTCCGTTCTTTCTCCTCAGGGATGGGGGCTCTGGTGCCAAGGACTTAGCTGAGTGCGTGGAGCTTCTGCTGCAACTGGGTGAGCCGGCGGAGGAGCTATGCGACGAATTCCTCTCTCATGCCCGCTCTCGTCTAGAGGCTGAACTTCAGGCCCTGGAGGCTGAGCTGGGGGAGGGGCCGCCCCAGGGGATCTCCGGTCCAGCCACTGACATCCTCGAATTCACCGACCGCGGCTGCAACAGCTTTGTCAGCAACATGTGCTTGGTGATCGCCTCGTACCAGGAGCTGTTTGTCAGCCGGGAGGGTGCCGAAGGGATTGCCCGCATGGCCCGTGACAAGCTGGTGGCCTTCGTGGACGGCCTGATGGAGCGCTACTTTGCCCTGGTGGAGCGGCGCATCCAGCTGGAAAGGGGCGTGGGGGACAACTCGCTGCTGGTGCGGGCCCTGGACCGCTTCCACCGGCGCCTGCAGGCCTTGGCCAAGCTCTTGCCAGCCTCTCGGGCAGCAGCCGAAGGCACGGAGATTGTGGTGCGCGCGGCCAAGGAGCGCATCCGCCAGTACCTCCAGGCCCTGCAGAGCTTCTACATGGACTGCCTGACAGACGTGCGCCAGTCCCTGGCGGCCCCCCGTCTCATGGGCAAGGACAGCCCCAACCTGGCGGAACTCCTGAGCACCATCTCGGCTTCCATTCTGAACCAGATCAAGTCGGTGCTCACCTACGTCCACCTCTTCACTGCCAAGGACATCACTTTCTCCAATAAACCTTATTTCAAGGTAAAACAAATTGAAAAGTGTTTTCTTATAGAAGAAGATTGGATTTATCCCCACTCCCTTCACTCGGAGTCTCAGAGCAGCTTACAAACTCCTTTCCCTTCCCCTCCCCACAACGGACACCCTGTGAGGTAGGTGGGGCTGAGAGAGCTCTTTTCAGAACTGTCCTTGAGAGAAAAGCTCTGACAGAACTATGGCTTGCCCAAGGTCATCCAGCAGCTGCAAATGGAGGCGCAGAGAATCAAACCCAGTTCTCCCAGATTAGAGTCCACACACTTAACTACTACACCAAACTGTAGATTTAGTGTTGCAGTGGCCCAGAGAAACCCAAGACAGGTAACAATAAATTAAAATATTTGTAGATATGTATTACAAATGCGTGCTCTGCAGGCTTCATTTTGACCCTCCCAAATAGAAAAGGGTGGCCTCTGATATGTACTGCCCCTTTTATGGGAGGGGCCAAGGTTCAGTGGGAAACCTCCATTAGGATGGAGTTCTGTGATTTGAGGGCAACTGCTTCAGGAAAACCTCCTCTGCCTCCTTGCCCAGCAAGAGCCGGGTGTGCCAAACATCTGCCAGTTCAGCTTATAGTAGAGACAGGCACCTGGAGTTCCAAAGGCTCAACCTGCCTGCAGTAAGGCAACCTGCCTAAGTAAGGACACTCTTTCTGTGATCTGCTTTGTCATGAGTCAGGTCTGCAGGGACTCTTCAGACCCTTCTTCTTCCATGTGAACAGCAGCCCAAGGCTTTGCAGCAAGCCTCCCATTAAGGCTCTTTTCTGCTTGCTCCTTTGCATGAGCCAAGGCAAGGAGGAGGTGCATAGCACATTGAGGAGTCAGGCTGTGTGGCTCAGTGGAAGAGTCTCTGCTTTGCATGTAGAAGGTCCCAGGTTCCATTCTGGGCACCTCCAGTTTAAAAAGAAAACCCACACACCTCTGCTTGAGACGTTGAAGAGCCATTGCCAGTTTGAGTAAACAATTCGAACCTCGGCCTGGTTCATTGTAAGGGAGGTTCTGTGTGTTCAGGTACATAATGAGGAAGGAATTCTGCTAGAGCCTGTCTTCCCTGTTCACAGTGGCTTGGAGATAGTTGAAGACTCTTTTTTTTTTTGCTGTAAAACTCTCTTAAAAAGAGAGAATTTTATTCTTTTTATAAGAAAAGGGAAGGGGGTAGACAGATGGAGAAAGAAAAAAGGTGGAGTGAAAATTTTTTTCTGTTAGTGAGAGTTAGTTTAGGTTAATAACCAATACCAAGTTTTGGCATCCATCATGGTTAGAAGATCTTCTTTTTAACTAAAACTAAGTCCAAAATCACTCTGTTAATGCAGTTAGTAAAGTCCATTGGGGTTAGTAATTAAACAGCTCCTTCCGGATGTAACACGAACAGTCCTCAAAGTATCTTCTTCTTAATTTTCTTCCAGTTATGGATTAAGTCCATTTTAACTTTGAAGTCTTCCGTTCCATCACCTTCCCCTGGGCTGCTGTCTTCTGCACTTATCCCAATTTTGAATGCTGCATCCTTCTTCCTGCTGGCGTGTCTCTTCAGGAGTTTCTGTGTTTTGAAGATGAAATCCTTCTTCTTTCTTTTCTTTTTTTTTTTAAACTTCTGGCCTTCAAGCTTCCAGGGCTCCACAAACTCAGCAGATGAAATTAGATCTCCCGTTTGTCGCCTGCTACTGTCTATGCTTCTCACATCCCCTTCTACTGGCAGAGTATTTCTTTTTATAAAGGCGGAATAGGCTTTGGGAGCCTTATCCACCTCTTCTTTTAACTTTATCGCTCCACTGCCAGTTAGGGGTGCCAAGACATTTGTCAAGGTAAATCCGAGATCTTCTTTCTCCTCTTCTTTAGCGCCCTGGAAACCTGGAATCAAATTCGATTTCTGTTCAATCTCCTTCATCTTTCTAGTTGTTTCCAATATCTGTTTCTGTCGACTGATGAGAACACTTTCCATTTTAAACAAAGTTTGGTTAATCTTCTGCAATTGTTCCAGCAGGGGGCACAGCATCTCCTTTTTCTGTTGATTGACAGCAAGCTCTTGGGGGGGCTATCTGGACCGGAAGTCCCTCCTCTCTTCTCTTCCGGTGTCTGCAGGGCTTGTTCCATTATCGACATTTTGTTTTTTTGTTTACTTTTAAAAGTTCGTGCCGCATCCCCCAGGAAGCTAAGATGAACACATTCTTCCATGCAGCCTCAACGGTACTTTCCCACCTATACACTTTGTTTTCTTTCTGCCCCCCTTCGCGCTCCCTTTGAATAACTTGCTTCTCGAGGGGGTGGGGACTCCTCCCTCCTCCCAACGCTTATACGCATGCAGGGGGCTCCGATTTACGCTTCAAAATAGATCTTCAACTCACGATTCGATGCCACTACTTCTTTTTATGTTGAACCATAGCGCTGTTTTCACTCCTGGAATTCGGTGGCGCCGCTAAGTCCCATTACGGGCACGCCGCAGCGGGCCGATTGGGGGCGGGGAGAAAGCCTCAATTTCCCGGCTGTCTGCCGGCAAAGAGGCTACTCCCCAAGCGCCCCCGGTTCGGAGCCTTAACCTAAGGCTCACTAGGGTCTTTCGCATATGCGAAGACCCCCTCAACTGCGCGTGGGCTAACCGCCTCCGGGAGCGTCCCGAGAAGCGGCCGCCATTCGCGACGCCGGAAACCGAAACCCCTGAGATAGTTGAAGACTCTTGACAGCTCAGGTGGGAGCAAGACGGTGGCCCCCATCAGCCCTTGCTCAATTACCCATGAGTTGCTGACCAGCAGCTTTCAGGCTTTCCGTGTTCACTTCACCAACTGGCCTTCACCTCCTCATGCTCCTAGGGGGAATTCTGCAGCCAAGGTGTCCGCGAAGGCCTCATTGTCAGTTTCATCAAGTCGATCTGCCAGACGGCGCGGCAGTTCTGTGAGAGCGCGGGGGACAAGGGTGGGTCTACGCCCCCGGCACTGCTGCTGCTCCTCTCCCGCCTCTGCCTGGACTATGAGACCTCCACCATCAGCTACATCCTCACACTGACCGATGAGCAATTCCTAGTGCAGGTATTTTCCTCCTCCCCATTTATTCACTCACTTTGTTTGCCACTTTTCAGAATTTCAAATGTAGGGGGTGGGAGGGGGTGGGATAAGTTCTCATGGAACAGGGATGGTTTAACTCATAAATCATCATACGTCGGGGAAGGCTCTTTCTATTCCTTTCTCCCTTCTCAGAACCGGGTTCTATAAGGAATACAGAAGGGGGCTTAGAAGGTATAAGCCACTGCAGGAAAAGCACGTGCCATACACATGCATATTTCCTATTACTTAGGATGGGGCTTTTTTGTGCTTCTCCTTCGCCCTCCCCAGGACCACTCCCCGGTGACCCCAGTGACGGGCCTGTGTGCTGAAGCCCGTGAAGCCGCCCAGAAGCTGCTGAACCATTACGTCAAGGTGCAGGGCCTGATCATCTCGCAGATGCTGCGCAAGAGCGTGGAGACCCGCGACTGGATCACGACCATTGAGCCGCGCAACGTCCGTGCCGTCATGAAGCGTGTGGTTGAGGATGCCACCTCCATCGATGTGCAGGTGAAGGGAGGGGGCTGGGTTTCATTCATTGCGGGGGGGCAGTGGCATGTATTTTTAACTTATTTTTGTTCTAAGTAGTCCTGTGCCGGCTTTCCTCTTTTAAGGCCTCTGAAGTGTCATTCAGCTAAGGAACCCAAAAAGATCTGACGCCATGCAAAGTGAAGCCAAGATACGGAGCCATAGGTGTCCAGTCCCTGAGCACTGCCGCGGAGGAGACAAGAGGCTTCTTTAGAGTCCCTTGGAAGCAAGTTTACCTTGCCGAGAAGCCCCACAATTGATGGCCTCTTCCCTCCACCCTCCCAGGGAGCATTGAAGAGGGGCTTCATTCCTAGGTGCAACCACCAGTGAAAAGGGGTCCCACACTTTTCCCAATAAGAGCAGCAGAAGCCACCAGAAATTAATAAAAACTGAGTCAGGCAGCATTCAGAAGTCAATAAAAACACTCACAACGTTTGATAAAACAGCAAAAAAACAAAACACACAAACCTCAACCACTAAAGTCTTGTGGAATGAATGGGCCAGGCAAAGTCCTCCCATGGGGGTTGGGGATAGAGGGAGAGGGTGGAGTATCCCCACTATGTAGGTTTCCTAAAACAAGAGAGAACTTATCCAAAGTAATGGGACCTTGGAAGCAGCTCCTTTGGCCCACCCTCAGATCCCAGGCATCCAGAGGCAGGCTGTGGTCTCTGAGTTGGCAAGGGCTGGTTTTTCTTATTGCAAGTTCCCTTTTGGAAAAGAACGCCAACATGTAAGTATGTAAGAACTTCTGCACCTAAATCACATTGTATATAGCAGTGGGAGGGCTTCTAGTGTCCTGGCCCCACTGCTGGACCTCCTGATGGCTCTTAGTATATTTTGGCCGCTGTGTGAGAGTGTTGGACTAGATGGGCCATTGGCCTGATTCAACATTGGCTTCTCTTATGTTCTTATGTTATGTTCTTATGTTCTTATGTTATATTCTTATATACAACATTTGGCATTCCTCTTCTCTTTTTACGTATCTTTATTACCTCTACCCCAAAACCTGGTTACAACAGCAAGGCTGAAAATAACAAAGTCAGCCTGGCACCAGAAGTGGCAGCAGTGTTGGCATTTCGACTACCTGTCCGGAGAAGGTCGTTCATAAGCAAGGGGCCCCAGCTGAAAAAGGCCAGCAGCCTCTCAAGAAGGCCTTAAATAGCGGGCAAGTTGGTCTGGGAGGAGGCGGTTCTTCTGCTGTTCATATAGTGGTAGAGGTGGAAAGAGGTGGGCTGTGGAGGAGTCCCCCTTGTTTCACCCTCCGAGTGCCCCTGAGCTAGAGATGTAACATTTCCAGAAGGTTTGAAGCCACAGGAAAAAATGGGGAGTTGGGGGGAGGGCAGACATTTTGGGGGAAATTGAAATATATCAGACCTAAACTAATTTTACTGCTTGAACAACATGAAATACATCATTTACAACTTACCAACATATCAAATTGCAGTATTTGACATATTTATGGAATTTTGTAAATGCCTTCGTTTGATACAAGCAAAATTGCAAGTGTACACAGTAGTCGTGAGAAAACTGCAAGGTGATGCATCGTATGCTGTCTTAGCACACGTACCTTAATTTTTGCTCTCTGGTTAGAGAGAGCTCAGTTCTCAGTTAAACTTTCAGTGTTCCCCTGTGGCTTTGGTGCAGATTCTGCCCCACCTCCTTGTGGTCTTTTTCCTTCCTCCTGCACGGTAGGGTAATAAGCTACTTTTTACCCAGTCTGCGAGTAAATGTGTCCCATTGGTTTAAGGGAGAGGTGAAAAGGACAACCACATCAGGTCAAAAGGAAAGTAGACGGCGCGCAACTGTTGGGAAGCGATGAAAGCCCTGCATGCTCCTAAGACTAGGTATCCTTCTAGGTGCAAGAATGCCTTTTTGATTTAAGAGCTGTATATGTCTACAGCACATCCATCATGACTTTAAAAGCATTTAACTCATCTGAAAAAAATAAAACATTTCATAGGGTTTTTTCCCAGTACTTCCCAAAATGTCCAATCTTTTTTTGCATTGGAAAAACTGAAAAAAAGGTTTCAAGGAAAAACTGGGTTCCCCCCCCTAATTTTTCTGGGGTTATTTTCCAGGCCTTCACGTCTCTACTCTGAGCTTGGGCAGAGTGTGTGCCCTTGCTGCTGAGTAGCCACCGCCAGTCTCTGGGATTGGGAAGCCGTGCTTCCAGGAAGCCACAAGACCCAGCAGGGCTTGTTCCAGAGACCGGATGCAACCAGATTGTAGTCTGCTTTATTGAGTCCCTTCTCCCATCTGCCCAACTTTGCCTCCCACCTCAGGTCGGGCTCCTGTATGAGGAAGGTGTGCGTAAAGCGCAGAGCAGCGACTCCAGCAAAAGGACCTTTTCGGTGTACAGCAGCTCCCGGCAGCAGAGTCGGTACGCGCCCAGCTACACGCCCAGGTGAGCAGGGCAGGTGGGAGTTCTCTGACCTTCCTTGTGTGTGTTGGATGCCAGGAGGCCCCCCCCTCCATCAGCTCAGATTGGGCCTGCAGCTATTGGGTCTTCCTCCCTAGATCTGCCTTCATCTCTGGCCATTTTACCTGATCTGAATTAATTCCAGATCACTGCGTAAGAGTAGACACCAGAGTGTTCTATTTTTCCTTATGGCAAAAGAGGAGGCATTTAAATATAGAGAATATGATTGTTCACATGCCTTCCTGCACTGGAGCTGATATGTTTACCAAGAGTGTCTCTGCTTGGTCACCTGGAGGTGATCCTTTGCTCTCTCCAGGCAACCAGGTGAGTGGCTATTAGATAAATTAATTTTTCCTGTTCTCGCCCCTAAGTGCCCCCATGGATACCAACCTGCTGAGTAATATCCAGAAGCTGTTCTCCGAGCGCATCGATATCTTCAGCCCCGTGGAGTTCAACAAGGTAAGGATGCTGCCAGGGCACATCTGCCTTGAGCTCATCTTATTCTTAGTTTGTACAATTCAGGAACATAACCACACTTGGACGGGGCTTCTCTGCAGGGGCATGAAGAGTTATCTCTTAAGGGAGGAAGGTGCAGGGCCAGCCCTACCTGAAACCAACAGAGGCCAGAGTGTCCTTAAAGGATGACAGATGTGTTTATTTGCTTCAAATATACCCCTCCTTTATCCCCAGTGGGGAGCCAGAGCAGCTTACATCATTCTCCTCTCCTCCATTTTAATCCTCCCAACAACCTTCGTGAGACGAGTGAGACTGAGAGAAGGACGCGATTGGCCCAAGGTCACCCAATGGGCTTCCATATCAGAGTGGGGACTTATTGTGGCATCAGTTTTCATGGGCCAGGATCCACTTCCTCAGATGCAAAAATTGAATTGTCAGTTGGCAGGAGTGCAACAGACATACAGTGCAATTTTAAGGACACTTTCCTGGAAGTAATTTTGCCACACTACCAAGCAGAGCTCCCCCCCTTCGCTCTGTCTGCTCTTTTCCTGAGCCAGACCTGCGCTCTCCCGGCTCTCCCAACTGCTGCTGTGTCTCCCTCCAATATTCCATCCTCCGTCTCAAAGCTGATTGGATGCTGGAGCAGTGCTCCCATAGGCTCAAGCAAGTGGCTGTTTTCCCCTTCAGGGGTGGGCCAGCCTTCTGCCCATCACAGTAATCACCGCTGAACACTTGATTAGGATTCTGAATAGGCCTTCTTAGGCTTGCTGTCATAGTCAACAAAGGCGGCGGTGTTCAATCTTTCCAGACTCAGTACCTATATTTAACTGCAGGCAGCAGCATGGGACCCCATGAGCTGCAAGGGCATGGGAGACAGTCACAAGCATCAGTCATGTGACAGCCAGAGGCAGAGCCAGAGTCTCTGGACCTGCCTGTGTTACAGAGGAGCCTTCTCCCGCTCTGAGTGACCTGGCCTTGCCATCCCACTGCCCCTCCTGGAGGCGTGGAACGCTTATTGTCTGTCCATGTGCAGATCCTTCCCAAATAGGGTTGCCGTTCCCCAGTTGGGAGCAGGGGATCCCCTGGTTTTGGGGGCCTCTGCCCACCACTGAGCAACAGAAGTGATGTTGGCAATGTCGCATGGTAGCACTCTTTTTGGGGGCAAAACTCTGATTTGCGGCTGATTTTACCATAGAGTTTTGCACAAAACCAAGAGTGCTGCTGCGCAGTGTTCCTGACATGCTGATGGCACTTCTGCATGACACCCGCATGCTGTGACACTTTGCCCCACTCCCAGAAAATTCCCTCCCACCCTCCACCACAGCATTCGGGCCTGGCATCCCTAGTTGGTCAACCTGCAGATGGAGACAGTTCTCTTGGAATTACAGCTGACCTCCAGATGACAGAGATCAGTTCCTCTGCAGAAAATGGGAGCTTCAGAGGTTGATTCCTTGCTATATCACATCCCCATCGAGTTCCCTCCCCTCCTCAAGCACTGCCCTCCTGGGGCTCCACTCCCAGATCTCTAGGAATTTCCCGACCCAGAATTGGCAGCCCTGTTCCAAAAAGTGGTGGAAAATAGAGCTCTGGGTGTGTTTGGAATCCATTAGGTGGGGTGTTTTAACCCACTTTAGGATGCAAACCAACGGGTTGAGGACCACCCAACTAACCAGTTGTTGCTGTTATGAGTGGTCACTGTGTGTGCTTACCTTGAATAAACTCTCTTTTTAAATCCAGCATTCACATTTTTTCCTCTATAGGCATTTATAGTGTGTGTGAGCTGTTGACTGAGAAGACAATTCATGCATTTTATGAACTGGCTTTAGTCCATGAAAGTCTCTGCCACAATAATGCTAAGTCTTTAAGGTGCCACAGGACTTTTTTTTTTTTTTTTTGAGTCTGAAAATGCCAGAGGTTTCAGAGATTTGCTTGTACATTTCACCTCTGCTGTCTGTCTTCCATCCAGGTCTCTGTGCTGACTGGCATCATCAAGATCAGCCTGAAGACGTTTTTAGAGTGTGTCCGTTTGCGCACTTTTGGTCGCTTTGGCCTGCAGCAGATCCAGGTGGACTGTTACTACCTGCAGCTTTACCTGTGGCGCTTTGTTTCTGATGAGAACCTGGTGCATTTCTTGCTGGACGAGATTGTAGGCAGCACGGCACACCGCTGTCTTGACCCTGTGCCCATGGAACAGAGTGTGATCGAGGTCATCTGTGAGCGTGGATAGTGTGGGTGCCAGATTGGGCACACATGTGCACATACTCTTGGGCATGCACAGGAGAAGGGGAGAAATGGAAGCCTGCTACAGTTGTGAATCTCGCTTCCAGACTTCAAAACCTTGGCAACTTAAGTGTGACAGAAGAAGTGACTTAATCCTACTGTGTCTTCAGTATTCAGCACACACTCCATACACATTCATTTCCACTGCAACAAGGCATCCTGAACACTGGATGAAATAAAACTGTGTCAGTTAAAAACACTTGCTTCAGTTTGTTTGTTTTTTGCATTGTTTCTTATGCTGTGTGAGTCAGCTTTTCAGATGGTTTTATAATAGGGCTACAAAGCCCACAGTGGAGGCGAGGGATCCCTCACCCCAGGTCCATTGCTTGCCACTCCTTCAAGTCGCAGTGAATTTTTTTTAATGTGATCCTGTATACTTATCAGAAGGTCTTTATAGGAAGTCACAAAAGTAGCTCTATGGTTTTGCCGTAGAGTTTCTGGCAATTCCTAGAGCTACCTTTGTCACTTCCTGTAAAAAATTTCTAGTAAGTGCACAAGTCTGATTTTTTCTCCTATCACGCTGTGCCCCCCCCCCATACAACCCTATTTTATAATCATGATGATGTTTTGTGGGAGGAAAGGAAATTGCTGGTCTAAAGACCAGGCTTGCATCTTACTGGAAGGTGCAGCTAATCCTGTGTCTCTGCTAAGTTCATCTGCATTTGTGTCTTACATTATATTTTTAGAAGTTCAGTTAAAATTATACAAAAAATCTTGTGAAACCTTCCAAAATATAATTTTTGAATCACAGCTTTAAAAACCTAAATAATATAAACTGAAAAGCAGTTAAGATCTTCTACAGAGGAACTGCTTTATGTGTTCCGCCTTCAGAAATGGGCCTTCTTGGTGGTGGCACCTTAGCTTTTGAATTCCATCCTCACAGTGATTTAATAAGCATCAGTCTTTAGCATCAAAATGGAAGCAGTGCTGGTCTTCACCTAGAAGTTGGGGAATGTATACTTTACACCAAAATAACAAGCTGTGTTTCCTGCTGGAAAGCCAACCAAGCCATGGCGGGAAGGGCAAGGATTCTGACCATTTAGGAGATCCTTTCCACGTGTTGCTGGGTTCTGAGAATATTTGGCAAGCATTGCCTGCACAAGAAAGTTAGAATTATCTTGCTCTTGATCACCAGCAATGCATTCTTATACTTAAGAATCTTTTCTAGCTCCTTCATGGCTGCCCTGCCCAGTCTCAATCACCTTCTTGTGTCCTGGTTGAGGTCTTCCTTTTGGTTGATGATGGAGCCAAGGAATAGAAAACCTTTTAACACTTTCAATTTCTTCATTGTCAGCCTTAAAGTTGTGTGATTCCTCAGTTGTCATTCTTGTTATCCTGTTGTTCAGATTTGGCACCTTCGTCTCAAATATTCACTGTTTTCTGCTAGTAATGTGTGTTGTCCTGAGCTGGATAGCCCAGGCTAGCCTGATCTCATCAGATCTCAGAAGCTAAGCTGCACCAGCTTTGGACAGGATTTGGATGGGAGGCCACTAAGGAATAACAGGAGGCAGGCAATGGCAGACCACCACTGAGCATCTCTTGTCCTGAAAATCCTATGGGGTTGCCATAAGTCAGCTGGGACTTGACTGGTGGAAAAGTATTATCTGCATATCTCAAAGGGTTAATGTTCTTTCCTCCGGTTTTCACTCCACCTTCATGTAAATCTAATCCGGCTTTCCTTATGGTATGTTCTGCATATAAAGTGAACGTGTAGGGAGATAAAATATATCATTGTCTGACACTTTTGCCAATTGAAAATGGTCATGTGTCTCCATATTCTGTCCTAACAGCAGCCTCTTTCCAGAGTGTAGGACCTTTTCCTTTGGACCTCTGGCTGGCACACATGTTGCCCAGTGGGTAGTTTTTGTTTTGGGGCTGCCTCCTGCTGGGTTGGGTTGCCATGAGTTTGCCTCTCAATCCAAAGACCTTCCTCATTGGGCTGACTGGGAAGCCTGTGATGGTGAAGCTGAAGCTAAGCTCAGAAGGTAAGCTGTTGGAATAGAAGGAATACAAAGGATGGTCGTGGAATATAACAGATGGTCATGGAATACAAGAGCTACCTTGTGTTTGTTGACATCTACATGAACATGCAGCTTCCAAATACAGAAGACCAGAGTTATTTTTGGGCAGGAATGCGCCGGAATAGAGTTCCAGCTGGCTTCAGAGTTGGCCACACCCACTACAGCCAAAACCTCTGTGTGCGTGGCTACAGAGGGAAGGCCTGGAGAGCGACCCGTTCGGCGATTCCCTGTGCCTTCCCCGGCCTGTCCAAGGGCCACCTTTCCTGGGCAAGCCAAGGGAAGGCATGGGGTGTGTGGCCTAATATGCTAATGAGCTGCACTGTCAGATGTGTGGCCTAATATGCTAATGAGTTTCTGGTGTTGGGTGTGGCCTATTATGCTAATGAGTTCCTGCTGGGCATTTTCTACAAAAAAAAGCCCTGCAGAAGACTGTATTGATGGACCATTATCTGGACACCTTGGTGAAGTTCTGGTAAGGTGTAATAATGTCCTTTATATAAGGGGTATGGAGGAGGAGGAGGAAGAAGAAAGAGAATTGAGAGAATAAACTTTTTTGGAAACATTAAAAGAAACCTGCTCAGACTTGGTCTTAGGGTAGAGGTCTTTCACATCCCCTATTACCTGATCCTTTTACCTGGAGATTCTAAGGACTGAACCTGGGACCTTCTGCATGCTGAGCAGAGAGGGCCTACCAATCATCCACAGCCCCTTCCATTGAACATTCTTGCTGTGGGCAGGGGACAGTGTTATAAACTGTTTATTTCCAGGCTGAAACTTCAGACTGACAAATAAGAACTGAAGGGTGGGTAGCAATTACCTTTGGTGGCAGGCTACACTAGTAGAAATTTGGGTCCAGCATATCAGGAAACGTCCCTGGGGAAGCCCTGTGAAACTAAATAGGAGCCTCATCGGCAGCAACAATCATGCAGTAGAGAATGCTACCCATGGAGACAGGCCTCTCGGTTGACCTTTTCTGGTTGCCCTCCCTGGACATCAAGCCAAATTTAGAAGTTTGACAGGCTCTCACTGTAGCCCGCTTCCTTCAGTTATTTCTCTCCTCTCTAAACTGGCTGCCCTGCCAGTGTGGTTTGTGTCACTCGCCCCACCCCACCCTTGCATGTGATGTTGTAATTCTCTCTGCACCTTGTACCACAGCTAAGGCTGGTGAAAGATCAGTGGTTGGGTAATGCCATATGCAGAGCACCTGCTGTGCCTTTTGTGGTGGGAACACATTGTCCTTTCCGGAGGAGCTTGTGAGAACCACCGCAACCCATGGGGCAAGGGGAGAGGTGGATGTACATCTGAGATTCCTGCCTTAAGCAAGCAAGCTAGCTCACTTGGCCAACAGGGGAAAGTCCCAGAAAAAGACTAAGAAACCAACAGGCCACCAGGCTGGCCCCTTCCAGCACCTGAGCAACGCAAGTATCTCATGGGTCACCTACCTAGAGCTTCTATTTCAGCTCCAGACTTTACATAGTACAGACAGCATGCACACGTCTTTAAACACTATGTACCCACATCTAGGGGCCCCAGCCCAACTGGGTAACTAATAAAGGGTGCTGTGGATAGCAATGGAACAGGCATCTTGATCACAGGTCCTTGACACTCATCAAAGTCTGGTGACCCAGAGTGTCCACTGTACTTTTATTCCCTGTCCCTGGTAAATCAGGCTCTCCGTGTGCATCCTGTTTTTGCTTGGGGAGGGGGACAGAATGTCAGTTGCTGGCATTGTCTTTCCTCAGGCTTCTCTGGAAGTTTGATCTCCAGTGGAGGTGGGTGCATTCTGAGTTGGATTCAGGCGAAACTGGCAATTTCTTCTTCCTGCAGGAGACTCCCCCCGCCCCCGCTATGTCTGAAGCTTGCCTATCCCCCAGGAGTGGCATTTGGCAGACATCGCAAGAACGGTCCTTTTGGCTGATGGGAAATTTAGTCTGGATCCAGCCCCTTATCTCTAATGCACATGCACATATGATCAGTAAGGTACAATGCAGTGCAGGATGGGCCATTACACAGGCTTGTGGGGCTCACTTTGAACTCTAGATAGCAAATTGTAGGAAAGTCACATATTCCCCCAGCATATCTTTAGCCTAAAAGGGAAATAATGGGTTGAATCCAGTCTGCTTCTTCACTCATTCTTACCCAGATCCTCTTATTACTATTTATTTATTTTATTCATTTTTACCCTACTTTTCTCCTCAATGGGGGCTTAAAGTGGTTTACTCTCCTCCATTTTATCCTCACAGCAACCCTGTAATGTAGGCTAGGTTGAAGATGTGTGATTGGCCCAAGGTCTCCTTGCGAGGTTCCATGGTGGAGTAGGAAGTCACTCCAGGGACTCCCAGATACTCATCCAACTTTCTAACCACCACATCACTCTGCCACTCTACAGCCCCCATCGCACGTGGCTTTTATAACATGTAGGGTCCCGTAAGGCCTAGAACAGCCTTTTGAGTGGACAGAAAGAATCTCCCCTCCCATTTTTCACCAGCAAATAATCTGGCTGGATCCAACCCATTAGCTTTTAAAATAATGAACCATGGGCTGTTGTGAAGTCAATGAAACAGCAAGCATGGCAGAGAATAGACCCTTCAGCTGTCTGTTAACAGGCAAGAACTTACACAAAAATCATTAGAATACGAAGAGGACATTGCAAGCAGGTGCCCGTTTTCACCAGTTGCATAGTGTTAAGAGTATGGGACCAGGAAGTGGGAGATATCAAATCCCTACACAACGAGGAAGCTCCCTGGGTGACCTTGGGACAGTCACTTTCTCTCATCTAGCCTACCTCACAGAGATGTTGTGGGAGCCATGAGAAATAGAAGAGAACCATGAATGCCACCCTAAACTCCTTGGGGGGAAAGCAGGCTAACCGTGCAATAGACAGAAAAGTTGGGTTGCATGCTTCCACAGAGAATGTCATTGTCTTTCTTCTTTTTTTAAACTTCATTCTTCAAAAGGAGGATGTTATGTCCTGGGATCAGAAGGCAGAGCTGGCGAAATACAGCCAAGCTTCGCTCTCTGAGAACAATAGGGACTAGGTTCCTGAGCTCGCCAGTAGTGAACCAATGGCAGCATTGGCGGGCGATTCAAACCCGCCAATAGGAATATAGGGCCGTCCCCCTAACTGTATATAGTTGGCCTCCGGCCGTTACTGTTTGTTCTTGTCTTGTGTGAAGTACGAATAAACGCGTCTTCTCTTATGTCGTCGTCCGAGTCATGAGGCCCGAAACCCAGTACTTTACAGTGGCGACGAAGGTGGGATTTCAACGCCTTCCGTGACTCCATGAGCGACGAAAAGGACACCGCCGAGCACCGCATCGCTGACCCCGAGAGCAGCACCGCACCGCTCGCCCTGGCGCACGCCTTCCCAGACAGAGCCATGGCCGCCTCTCATGTAACACTGGAGCGCTTCGACCCGTCGCAGCCAGAAACCTGGGACGCATGGGTCGACCAGCTCATCAGCTATTTGGAGCTCAACGAAATCCGCCACCCAGACCAGAAACGATCGATCCTGCTGAACGCGTGCGGCACCCAAACCGTCCGCCTCGCCAAGAGCCTCTTGGTGCCCCGCACGGCCTTGGAGAGCTCGTTTGGGGAGATCCTGGATGTCCTCAACGCTTACTTCAGCCCCCGGCCGACCTTCCTGGCCAAGAGGATGGATTTCCAGAGGCGAGTCCAGGCCCCAGGGGAATCCATTGCCACCTTCCTGGCCGCGCTAAGGGCGCTCGCGGTGGACTGCGTGTTCCCAAAGGTGGAGGACAACCTGCTGACGCAGTTCGTGTGGGGCCTGGCGGACTCCAAGCTGCGGCGCAAGTTGGTTGGACACCGGAGGCTCTCCTTGGATGAGGCCCTCGACGCCGCAACAGCCCACGAGGCCGCGGAAGGGGAACGCCCGGCCGCGGCCGCCCATGTGGTCGGAAGGAGCCCAAGCCCCGGGAATGTAGATACAGAAGAGGTCTTCGCCCTCAGACCCCAACAACGCCGGCCGGCGCCGTTCCAGCAGGCCAACAGAGAGCCAGCCAAGCCTTCCGGCAACCGGACCGTCTGTGCCAGCTGCGGGGAAGGCCACGGAAGGAAATCCTGCAAGTTCCGGGATGCTGTTTGTCACGGGTGCGGGAAGCAGGGACACCTCGCACGGGTCTGCCGGTCCAAGGGCCCCAGGAATTCGAGATCGTCGGTCCCACCGCACCGCGCATCGTCCACCGCCTACGAAACGACGGAAGAGGTCGCCGAGTTGTACCATCTCACCGACCAGCCGCTGCAGGTACTTCGCCTCCCCAATCCCAACCTCTCCTCTGCCCCGAAGATCCAAGTAACCGTGCGGATCGAGGGGTCCCCCTGTTGCATGGAAGTGGACTCGGGATCGGCGGCGTCCATCATTTCCCTGGACACTTTAAAAAGACTTTGCCCATTAGGGAGACCCCCTCTACGTCCATCGCCACTAAGCTTGGTGGACTTTCAAAAGAATCCTGTCCCCATCCGGGGAGTCGGCACTTTCCGAGTACAGTACCGAAACTTTGAGGGGAACTTGGACTTGGTGGTGGTAGAGGGAAATCTCGTGAGTCTCCTGGGGCGGGCGTGGTTCGAGGCCCTAGGCATAACGATTGGGGGAGTGAATAAGTGCGGGGTGCGGGACTGGGGGGCGGTGTGCAAGGAATTCCCTGAGGTCTTTGACGGGAAACTGGGGTGTTATAAAGGGCCCCCGGTGTCGCTCCACTTAGACCCCACAGTGACGCCCGTCCGACGGCGCTTCCGCACCGTGCCCCTGGCCCTCCGCCCGAAAATAGAGGCCGAACTGGACCGGTTAGTGGCCCAGGGAGTCCTAGAGCCCGTCCCGAACGCTCGATGGGAGACCCCGATTGTGACACCCGTCAAGCCAAGCGGGGAAATCCGCATCTGCGCGGATTATAAGTGCACCATTAACCAGGCACTTCAGGCGCACGCATACCCCGTACCCGTGGTCAGCCATGTCTTAGCCACACTGGCGGGGGCGCGCATATTTGGAAAGCTGGATCTCGCGCAGGCGTACCAGCAACTCCCGGTAGATGAGGCCACTGCCGAGGCGCAAACCATAGTGACCCACCGGGAGGCCTTCCGGGTGAAGTGGCTGCAGTTCGGGGTCAGTGTGGCCCCAGGGATATTCCAAAATCTAATGGACGATTTGTTGAAAGGGATCCCTGGGGTGACGCCGTTCTTCGACGACGTCCTCATCGCCGCGACCACCCCTGAAAGCTTCGCCGCCCGCCTCCGAACTGTACTGGGACGCTTCCAAGCTGCGGGGCTGAAAGTGAAGCGGGAAAAGTGCCTCCTCGGGGTGCCGGAGGTGGAGTTCTTGGGATACCGGGTAGACGCAACAGGCCTGCATCCGGCGAGGGACAAGGTGAAGGCCATCGTGGAGGCCCCCGCCCCGAAGTCCAAGGCCGAGCTCCAGGCGTTCTTAGGCCTCCTGAACTTTTACCATGCTTTCTCCCTCACAAAGCCGCCGTGGCCGAACCCCTGCACAGGCTACTGGATAAGGCGACACCTTGGGCATGGGGAGCGAGGGAGGAGGCGGCGTTTCGGGGGTTAAAGTACTCTTGATTTCTAACGCGGTACTCGCCCACTTTGATGAAAAGCTCCCGGTAATCCTTGCGTGCGACGCATCACCGTATGGGGTCGGGGCGGTCTTGGCCCACAAGCTACCGGATGGGAGGAAGTCCCGGTGGCTTACTACTCCCGCATGCTGTCCCCCGCGGAGCGGAACTATGCTCAAATCGACCGGGAGGGCTTGGCACTGGTGGCGGGGGTTAAAAAGTTTCACAACTTTGTGTACGGACGGCCCTTCACGCTCGTAACCGATCATAAGCCGCTCTTGGGACTGTTTGCGGCGGACAAACAAACGCCGCAGGTACTGTCGCCCCGGGTGTTGCGCTGGTCCTTGGTTTTGGCGGGCTACCAGTACCAGTTGGAGCATCGGCCGGGCAAGGCGCTGGGTCATGCCGACGCCTTGAGCCGCCTGCCGCTGCCGCATACAGGGGAAGATCCGGCCCCGGCTCCCGCAGTATTGTTAATGGAGGAGCTGCCAAACCCCCCTTCAGGCTGCAGACGTGGCCGCCCGCACGTCCCGAGATCCCATTCTCTCCCGGGTCCTAAACTGGGTGGTGAGGGGATGGCCAGCGGAACAGACAGGGCCACAGTTCACGGCATACAAAGCCAGGCGGGAAGAGCTATCCGCTTTAAAAGGGTGCTTGTTATGGGGGGACAGGGTAGTCATCCCGGGGCCCATGAGACAAGGGGTTCTAGAAACGCTACATGAGGCCCACCCCGGCATTGTACGAATGAAAGCTCTGGCAAGGAGCTACGTGTGGTGGCCCGGGATGGACGCCGAGAGTGAAACCTGGGTCCGAGGGTGCACACGGTGTCAGGAAGTACGCCCCAATCCCCCGAGAGCGCCAACCCAAAGCTGGGAGTCTACCCACAAGCCGTGGTCACGCCTACACATAGATTTTGCGGGGCCGTTTCAGGGGCTCCAGTTCATGGTGATGGTAGACTCCTACTCGAAATGGGTGGAAATAAGCCCAGTGTCTACCACCTCTGCCAAAGCGGCAATAAGGGCCCTGCGGAAAATATTCGCGACGCACGGGTTACCAGACACGATCGTGTCGGACAACGGGGCAGCGTTCACATCTGCTGAGTTTCAAGCGTTCCTCGAAAAGAACCTAATCAGGCACATACGATCAGCGCTCTTCCACCCGGCAACAAATGGACAGGCGGAGAGAACGGTACGCACCGCCAAAGAAGCCCTGAGCCGCATAACGGAGGGGGACTGGGAGTTCCGGCTGGCCCGCTTCCTTCTAACATACCGCACCACCCCAAACCCCATCTCCGGGCATTGCCCCGCAGAACTATTGATGGGCCGCCGCCCTGCCACTTTGTTAGACAGGCTCCACCCGGACCGAGTCCCAGAGAGAAAGCTGGTCGAGACCCGGGAGGCGCCCCGAAGCTTCCTCTCGGGGGAACCTGTCTACTTCCGGAATTACGGGGCGGGGCCTCAGTGGGTGGCCAGGCGCATCCTAAAACCCACCGGGCCAGTGTCATACGAGGTCCTAACAGATGGGGACCGGGTCCTCCGTAAACACGTCGACCAGCTCCGGAGGCAGCAAGACCCCGACACAGGGATCCAGTTACCGGGAAACGCCGCGGCCGCCCCAGCATCCGATCGACTGCAAGCACCGACAGTGGAGCCAGCGCCGGAAAGTCCACGGAATCCGGAGGGGGTCCCGGAGACAGCTGAACCGCCGCCGCCGCTGCCGCTACAGCCGCCACCGTCACCGCCTCGGCTACTACCAGAGATCCAAGCTCCTGGTGCTGGCGGACCACCCGATAGGGGCCCCGCCAGTCCGGTACCGGCCCCCCGACGATCGCTAAGAGAACGGAGGGCACCAACATACTTAAAAGACTACGTCACCTGATAGGAGACGAACTATGGGGGGAGGGGTGTTATGTCCTGGGATCAGAAGGCAGAGCTGGCGAAATACAGCCAAGCTTCGCTCTCTGAGAACAATAGGGACTAGGTTCCTGAGCTCGCCAGTAGTGAACCAATGGCAGCATTGGCGGGCGATTCAAACCCGCCAATAGGAATATAGGGCCGTCCCCCCCTAACTGTATATAGTTGGCCTCCGGCCGTTACTGTGTGTTCTTGTCTTGTGTGAAGTACGAATAAACGCGTCTTCTCTTATGTCGTCGTCCGAGTCATGAGGCCCGAAACCCAGTACTTTACAGAGGAAGTCTAACAGATGAACAGAAGAAGATTGCTGGTAAGGGAAAACCTTGGTTTTCCCCCTTCCTTGGGCCAGTGACAAGTGCCTGTACATGCACGCACGCACACACCCCTCACTTGACAATATAAATAAACCATGCTCTGAACTTCTACATCCTCCCGAATGCCATGCTTTTCAGTGGTAGCCATCCTCGCACTGAGAAGTGAGTCATTTGGATTGAGTAATGATATACATTGTGCTGAACCAGGCTTCGATCAGATGATGGGGGTGTCTCTAGCTGCTGAGCAGAGCCTATCGGGACAGATAGTCCAGGGAGTCAGTACAAAGCAATGTTAGTGAGTCCCTTGGGGAACAGCATTTACATGGCCTGTGGAAGGTCCCAGCTACAGTCCCTACCATTGCCAGCACTGTTGTGTGTGGTGCTGTCATAGACATAAGAGAAGCCAATGTTGAATCAGGCCAATGGCCCATCTAGTCCAACACTCTGTCACACAGCGGCCAAATATACCAGGTGCCATCAGGAGGTCCACAGTGGGGCCAGACATGAAGCCCTCCTGCCCCCTCCAGCACCAAGAATAGGTGCCACCTGCCCAGACTGTCAAGTCACAGCCAACTTATGGCGACCTCAGCAAGGGGCTTTCAAAGTGCCTGAGAAGCAGAGGTGGCTTGCCACAGCCTTCCTCTGCAGAGTCTTCCTTGGTGGTCTCCCTTCCAAGTACCGACCCTGCTTAGCTTCCAAGAACTGATGAGATCAGGCTATGCCATGCCACCTTCCTTCCCATCATCTCTGTTAGCCAAGTTCAGTCCCTGGCATTGCCATCCCTGTTAGAAGAACTCCCCTTCCCTGGTTAGCTGCTGCCAGTCAGAGCTATATGGAGCAATGACCTTAGCTTAAGGCAGTTTCTTATATTCTGGCAGAGCTCTTGGGTCGAATTCTTGTCTGTCTTGCCTTAGGAGAGAGATGGCTTATAGCCTCAGGAGATGCTTTTGTTTTCCAAACAGAGATCCCAGGGCCTGAAGCATGTGTGTCTCTGTTTGGTGTAATGGTTAAGTGCGCGGGCTCTAATCTGGGAGAACCGGGTTTGATTCCCCACTCCTCCACTTGAAGCTGCTGATGTGACCTTGGGTCAGTCACAAGCTCTGGCACAGCTGTCCTTGAAAAAGAGCAGTTTTTGTCAGAGCTCTCTCAGCCCCACCTCCCTCACAGGGTGTCTGTTGTGGGGAGGAGAAGGGAAAAGAGTTTGTAAGCCACTCTGAGACGCCTTTGGGCAGTGAAGGGTGGGGTATAAATCCAATCTCCTCCTCCTCCTCCTCCTCCTCCTCCTCCTCCTCCTCCTCCTCCTCCTCCTTCTTCTTCTTCTTCTTCTTCTTCTTCTTCTTCTTCTTCTCTTCTTCTGTGTTAGCCAAGTCATGCATTACAAAGCTCTTGTTCCCCGCCCCCTGCATGTCTCTGCCTGGGTGTCAATCAGATGTGCTCCAGGAGTTGCCTCCCATTTCATTTTCCTCACTTGAAATGGCCCCTGGGAACTGCTATTCGCCCCACTGGCAAAACATAAGTGTAGCCATCAGTACACAATTTAGCCCCCAGCCGTACAAACAATGGCTCCCCCCGTGCTATTTTAGGTCAGAAAAAATTGCATAGGAGGGGAGACTTAAATCCCCTTTCCCCATGCTGCTGATCCAAATCAGGACCATGAGCACCCGGGAATTAAGTTATGAGCCCTGGAACTCACAGAGCACGTATGATCAACAGGACGTGGGTGGACACAAGAACTTTTGCAATGTGTAAGTTGGTCCAGTAAGCTCTGTATAATTAAAGATTTCAGGTGCTACTTTAAGCACCAGTATGTACCATCGTCTACCACAAATTCCATGCAAAATCCAAACGATAACTTAAACATAAATAAATGTGTCTCTCTTTTTGGTAGTGGTGGAAAGAGCCTTCGAGTCGCAGCCGACTTAGGGCAACTCCCATAGGGTTTTCAAAGCAAGAGATGTTCCGCGGTGGTCTGCCGTTGTTTGCCTCTGCATAGCAGCCCTGGACTTCCTTGGTGGTCTTCCTGCTTAGCTTCTGAGATCTGAAAAGTTAAAGCTTCCCCCCCTTTCCTTGCAATTTAAACATCTTTCAATCAAAATTAGGTAGGGGAATCAGGAACCGGGCAGCCTTTGGCCCAAATCCGGCTTACGAAATAGCACCCGTCGCAAAGACAAAAATGCAAAAGAGAATAGGAAACAGATGAGTGTGTTTAACAGCAGGACCAGAGGTCATTTCAAGAGGTATAGCTCTGTGCACTGTGCTGTAGAAAAGCAGGCATTCTGAAATTTCTTCTTCAATGCACATATGATGCTGTCTTATATTGAAACAGACCTGAGCTACTGTTTGACTTCTCTCAATTGGCAGTGGCTCTCCAGGGTCCTGGGCAGAGAAAGGTCTTTTACCAGACCTCCTGTTTGAAATCCATGAGCTGAAAATGCCAGGGACTGAACACATGCCCTGCCAGTGAGAACAGTGCTTCACATTTATACAGTTAATGTTCAAGCCACTTCCCATGTATAACGATATTGTAATCCCAATAACAACCCTGTAAGTAGGTCAATATCCCCATTTTGCAGAGAGGGGGCCAGCACTAAAGGAGAGCGGCTAGTTTAAGACTACTGAGTGGGTTCATCGTAGGTAAGACTCAAACCAAGGACACTTGAATTCATAGCAGAGTCTCTTAACCTCTGCACTCTCCACTCATGGAAGCCCTGTCTGCACCTGAATCTGGTTCGATATCTAGCCCAAAGTACAGCTAAGGCTGCATTGACCTCAGGGGTCTTGCTCGTGAGTTGGCACCATGGAGGTGATGGAGAAATGCCAACAGTAATAGGCTAGAAGGGCCCTGAGGGGAATTTCCCTCGCATTTCCCCATTTGCCCAAGTTGCTAAATAACTTTTTGAGTCAATGCTGGGCTGTTGACGTATGACCTAGAGAGACAAGCAGAACACCTCACTCCCGTGGGGTTTATATGGGGCAATGACTGTCACAGCCTGAAAAGAAAAGAGAGAGAGAGATCTCCTTTCCACAGGTACCACAATGCTGAGGTTTCATCAAGGAAGCCTGTTTTGTGGGGCTCAAAGAGGTGAGTAATGAAAGATAATTGGAGCTGGGGCCACCAGCGTGGAGACAGGGAAGGATTTGTGGTGGGGATGGCCTATAATTTGGTTGAAGACGGGAGTTCCAGTTGGTTTCCAGCTCCTATGCCTACGCTTTTAACAACAGCATGATTTGTAAACTGTAAATAGGTGCTTGCACTTATCTTGAAAAGTTTAATTTACTAATTTCTGAAGATTGGATTGCTACTCAAGGCAGAGGAGCAGGCCAGGCTGGGTTTTTCCCTGGTCAGCTGGCAATCACTATGGGTCAGATCACACTTTGCATGCAAAAAGTTCCAGGTTTGGTCTCCAGCATCTGCAACTAAAATCATTCCTGAGACACCAGGGCTGGGAAACTTGGTCTCAACTGTTGAATGTCTGACTAGGGAGTGGACCCTAGCGGGATACATTGCTATACAGTCTCCCCTCCAAAATGGCCATCTTCTCCAGATGTCTGCTGCCTGGAGCTCAGTTGTAATAGTGGGAGACCTCCAGGTCCCACTTGGAGGTTGGCAGCCCTATGTGAGCAGACTTCAGTGCTGTTTTTTGGTTTTGAAAGTTTTGCAGTTCCTGTTTGGGGTGTTCTTAAGAAATAAAAACCAGCATTTTCTACACATCCTGCCTTCCCCCCCTAACTGGAGTGTAACATTTGACAACAGCTGTGCTTTCCTAACAAGGGTCACCGCTTGGGTCCCTTCGTCCTCCCCTTTATAGCTACAGTTGCCTAATACTCTACCGTACCAGCTATGTCCTGTATTCGTGTCCTCTACAAGTATTTATTTATTTAGATATTCAGACTCTGCTTTTCTCCCCAATGGGAACCCAAAAGGTTTACAACATTGTTCTCCCTGTCTCCCTTTTATCCTCATAACAACAGCCCTGTGAGACAGGCTAGGCTCAGAGAAAAAGAGAATGGTTTGTGCAGAGCTATCCACAGTGCTCCCACAACAGAGTGGGGATTCAAACTAGGCTTGCCAGGTCCCTCCTGGCAAATGGCAGGGGATGGGAGGACTTACCAGGAGAAAGAGGAAAGTCCAGGCCATGTTGCTGGCATCTCATAGGAAGTGACATCATCACACTGCAATGGCACTGTGCTGCTCTGGTGCTTGGACAAAAAACAGCTTCTACCAGAGTTTTTGCCCAAAACATCAGAATGTCACCCTGACATTGCTGGCATGAAGACATCACTTCCTGTGAGATGCCAACAACATGACCTGGTAAGTCAAGTCCATTAGCCCTTGTGTGTAAGATTTTGGTATTTTTACATGAGGTGTTATTGGACTCTTATATGTTTTTTTAATTCTTTGCTAATAAATACATGTATCTTTTTATATTATAAACATTAAGTTTTTATTGTTGGCCCTCTATTCTGTTTGACTTACCTTTTTACAGGGGTCATTTCATAGAAAAAGAGGTGCAGGAGCTCATTAGCATAACTCATTAGCATATGTGATTTGCATATGCCACACCCCCTGATATAACTGGAAGTGTGTCAGAAGGCAACACCCACTGCTCAGGCTCCACCCCTAGGTCTTTCCACTCTGGGGGCTGTCATTCCAGTCCCAGAGTAGCCTATCTGGGCCCAGGAGGAATGGTAGACGTGCTGCTTCATGCTCCTGCTGGGTGCTGGGGGCGGGGCTTGCCGCCACCTGTGCTTCTAACTGCCAGAGCTCTGCTCCTGTGCACTCCTGCTCCAAATGACCCCTGCCTTTTTAGGTTCTGGTTCCCAGGTTTCAGGGTTAAGGCCCCCCCCTTTGTTCCAAGTAAGTCCCCTAGCCAGTCAGTTGATCAACAGCTGGGGGCAGGGTCTGGTGGCCAGGACCTCTGCCTCCACAAGGGGGGTCTGGCAACCCTAACTTAAACATAATACTGTCTCCCAGATCCTAGTCCAACACTCTAAACAGAATCTAGTATTTCTGTAACCATTTTAATTAGCTGTGCAAGATCAAAGAAAAACCTAACGCAACCAGTTTGACCAACAGATGAAACTGATATGAACTCCCTTCTACATGCATGCATGCATGATCAGCAAGAAAACTGGTGGCATAATTAAAATCCTGCTGCACTCCTACATGCACTGAAATAGATAGAAAAAGAAGGGCGTAACTCTGCTTAAGATGGCATTTCTACTGTGCCGTCCCTTAGCAGGTCTTCCCAGAATCCTACTCAAGACTGTTCGATGGGATTTACTTCCTTAGAATGGCACTGCTAGTGACTTAATGGTAAAGATAAAAGTCAAACAGAGGTCTTTGAGCCACACAGTGCCAGGCACTTAACTATGCCAGCAATCAAGGGAACTCTGGGAATTGTAGTTTATAGGACTAGTATGCCTAGATAATTATGGCAAATGAATAAATAACCTTCTCTTTCACTTACAGTCCTCTTTTGTATGGCCATCCTTTCACTGCCTGTCTTGGGTTACACCACAGATGTCCCACGCCGCTGCCATCATACCATGATAAATTTTCGACTGGTAGCCAACTGCCAAGGTCAAAGCCACAAGACAGTTCCCAAGGTTGATCCCTCCATCCAGGTCCTCCTGCTGAATTTTAACCTGTTCTCCACCATCTTGAATTCTACCTGGCCCCAAATGGATTCCCTGCAGATGCTATCCCTTGGGAAGCAGTTGGGAAGATCCCTCTTTGTGGGAGAGAGGGCCTTTCAGAATGTGGCTGGAATCACATTCCTGGACCTTGGAGGCAACATGAATGTAACGCTGCACCCTGCTGCTTTCGCAGGCCTGACCAAGCTTGAGGTATTACTCTTGGATGTTAATGGCTTTGATGATAAGGTTTTGGAAAGAAGATACTTCCAGGATTTGGTGTCCCTGAAGAGACTGGATCTTTCCGGAAATCTCATCCAGAGACTGAGGCCTGATCCAACCTTTCAACAGCTTGGAAGGCTAAGCTTCCTTCAGCTGAAACTCAACAAAATTGAGAGGATTTGTGGGGATGACCTACAAAATCTCAGAGGTCACCATCTTGCCTTGCTTGACCTGTCTTCTAACCGTTTGCTCTACCACCCCACCTGCACCAACCCTTTCCACAACATCACGCTGGGAACCCTGGACCTCTCTTCCAATCCATGGAATGCAACGCAAGTTGAGCAGTTTTTCACAAGCTTAACTGGCACACGGATCCAGAACCTCAAGATGCAACACTCAGGGGCGATTGGAAGCTCATTTGGTTTCCATAACCTGAAGGACATTTCGGCTAGGACCTTCTCTGGGCTACATGATAGTGGCACCTTCTTCCTTGACATGTCCCATGGCTTCCTAAATGAACTAGCCCCCTCTGTCTTCTCAGCTTTCTCAGATCTCCACATCCTGTTTTTGAGGTTCAATCAGATTACCGAGATCCATGATGGGGCCTTCCTCAAGCTGAATCAATTGCATGTTCTTGATCTATCCAACAACCTTCTTGGGGAGTTGTACACAAAAGCATTGAAAAGTCTGAGGTCATCGCCCCTCCAATATCTCATCCTGAAGTCCAACCACATTGGAATCATTCAACACGATGCCCTCGTGGGGCTGGATTTCTTGCAGATCCTTGACTTACGGGACAATGCTCTCTCCCAGGTACCAAAGGGTAAACTCCTGTCTCTGCAGCGTCTGATGCTGGGGCAGAACAGGATCAGGGACACCTGGGGCATTGAGCGTCTTAGTCAGAACCTGACACACCTTGACCTCTCCTCCAACCGTCTGAGTGACTTGGGGCAGCTCTGGGAGCAGCTAGGAAAGATCCCCTCTTTGCTTTTTCTAAATCTCTCAAGCAACCACTTGGCGAGATGCCTCAGGATCCAAGAAGGCCCCAGATACCTCAGAGAACTAGATCTTTCCCATAACAACCTGGCAGGTGTCTGGAAAGCAGAAAAATGTGTGGGCATCTTTCATCATTTAGAGAAGTTGATGGTCCTGAATCTCAGCTCCAGCAGCCTCAAGGACTTGCCTAAGGGTCTTTTCCAGGGGTTGGTGTCTCTGCAGACTCTGGACCTCTCTGAGAACCTCCTGCCCTTACTTCCAGAGGAAGTATTCCTTGGCCTGCAGTCTTTGCAAACCCTCAGCCTCCGTGGGAACCCTATGATGACCCTCTCACCATCCGTATTCCAGCCACTGGTTCTGCTGCGGACTTTGGATCTGCAGGAACTGGCTTTGTTTTGTCACTGCAGGCTTGCAAACTTGTCAACTTGGCTGCAGAGCAATAGCATAGTACCAAAAAGATTTGTGTCTGCAGGGATCCCTTGTGTTCTTCCCACTCCATCTTTCACACAGGTCTCCTTGTCCTGGTTTCTCCACAGCAACTGTGATGTGTAGTAAAAACACCTCCTCACCATACCACAAACGGCAGCAGTTAAACTGGCTGCTGGGGAAGGGCGGGATATAAATTGGAATAAAGAATATTCATTAATTAATGTTTGAATTTGCCTGCTGCTGATGCTCAGAGGCTAGTTTAATACAGCCTTCTCAGGGGGACACAAGCTGCAGAACACATTTCAAAGCTAGCTTTTGATCTGTCTGCTTTGAAGAATGGCAATTGAGTCCACTATGGACATTGATATGGGTCCTATGGTAAATCTTCTCTTAACAGGGAGGCATTTCTCATCTCACCCCACCCCAGCCAATTCTCCCCTAATTCTAATGCTAAACTTGGTGGCAGGGGATTAGCATGAGGAGTGATGGGGGGGGGCCCTGCTGTGGGAAGGAGGAAGCTATGAACCCACCTTTTGTTAGTGGAAGTTTACAGTGTGGCCATTATTTCTCAGACAAGCACTCTATGCCTGTTACGTGTGTCCCCCCTTGGCCACCAGCAGACGGTGGGGAGTAGGGTTGCCAGATCCAGGCTGGGAAACTCCTGGAGATGTGAGGATGGAGCTTGGGGAGGATAAGGACCTCAGTGGGGTACAAGGCCATAGAGTCCACCCTCCAAAGCATCTTGTTATCTCCAGGGGAATGGGTCTTTGTAGTCTGGAAATGAGCTGTGATTCCAGGGGATCCCCAGGCCCCACCTGGAGACTGGCATCCCTTGTGTGTGTGTGTTTTCTGAGATCCTATGCAGTGTCACATTCTCAGTGGAGATGCAATTTCCATAGGCCTTCTTCTGGAAGGCTATATGTGGCTGGTCCTCTTTAAAGTGACACTTCCTCCCCCATTACCTTATTGTTTACAAGGCAGTGAAAAATTATGGCAGATCTGGGTTCAGATCCCTCACACAGACATGAAACTCCTTGGATGACCTTGAGCCAGTCATTATCTCTCAACCGAACCCACCTCACGGGATTGTTGTGATCATAGAATGGGGGAGGAGAGAACCAAGTATGCTACTCTGAGTTATTTGGAAGAGAGGTGGGGTAAAAACGTAACAGATAGGAAGACTGTTTCTGAATGTTTGCAGAGTTATTCTCAAGTGCTGCGCATCTGAGCAAAGTCTTTTGAAGTTCCCACCCTACAAATGGGTAAGAAGATCAACAGCTTCCCCTACCTGTATTCTCTGCTGTGGCTCCCACCTGATGGAATGGCCTGTCTGATGAGATCAGGAAGGGTTCCACACTCCTGTCATTCCACAAAATGCATAAAACAGAACTATTCAAAATGGCATTTCTATAAGGTGAATAAGATTGTAGTTGATGTCAGGTGCACTTGAGGCAGTCTTTGTTGTATATATTCTGCTGTATTTATTTGCGTTGTATTCTGATTTTTGTAATCATCGTTGTATCTACTGTTCCACTGCACTGATCTCCAGTCCTGCTACACTGTATTGTCTGTATTACGCTGTGCTTGTAGCATGGGTTGCTCCAATTCTGTGTTGGTTGTATGTATTATATTGTTCTTTAGTTGTAGTTGGCCTTAAGTGTCAGTGAGAAAGGTGGACTAGAAATGAAATAAATAAATAAATGTTATATTAACTGTGCAAAACTGCTGTTGGTTTACTTTGCTCTATTTGGCTTATCATGAGTTTGTGATTGATGAACTGTATAACTTTCTGTTGCAGTTTTACAGTGATTCCTCTCAAGAATCCTTTTGAAAACTGTAAAAGACCCCATAAGAACATAAGAGAAGCCAATGCTGAATCAGGCCAATGGCCCATCTAGTCCAACACTCTGTCACACAGTGGCCAAATATACCAGGTGCCATCAGGAGGTCCAGCAGTGGGGCCAGGACACTAGAAGCCCTCCCACTGCAGCCCCCCCCCCAGCACCAAGAATAGAGTGCATCACCTGCCCCAGACTGAGAGTTCCCATCTATACCTTGTGGCTAATAGCCACTGATGGACCTCTGCTCCATATGTTTATCTAATTCCCTCTTGAAACTGTCCATGCTTGCAGCTGCCACCACCTCCTGCGGCAGTGAATTCCATGTGTTAATCACACTTTGGGTGAAGAACTACTTCCTTTTATCTGTTCTAACCAGACTGCTCAGCAATTTCATTGAGTGTCCACGAGTTCTTGTGTTCTGAGAAAGGGAAAAAGTACTTGAGTCCTTGCTGGAGAGAGAGCAAGGCTATTTTGGGGCAGGAACGCACAGGAACGGAGTTCCAGCTGGGTCCTGAGTTGGCCACGTCCAACAGGAACTCATTAGCATAATAGGCCATACCCAAGAGCAGAAACTTATTAGGATTGGCTATATTAGGGGTGTGTGGCCTAACATGCAAAGGAGTTCCTGCTACAAAAAAGCCCTAGGTTTTGACAACAAATAAGGTAAACAGAACAAGAAGCAAAAGATGGGTGTGGCTGGATGACCACACTTCTGGTAACATGGGGGTATGATCTAATATGCTAATGAGTTGCGCTGCCAGGGGTGTGGCCTAATATGCTAATGAGTTTCTGGTGTTGGATGTGGCCTATTATGCTAATGAATTCCTGCTGGGCTTTTTCTACAAAAAAAGCCCTGAGAGAGAGGCTATAAAAAGTATTAATAAATCAATTAAATCTTTTAACTAAAAACATACTCTACAGTTGTATTGTGTTTCCTTTTTAATAATGGCAACAATACAGAATATTTTAGTAGTTATATTATATAATACGTGACAATGAAATGTATTCATTTCATAGGATTTTTAAAAACCTAATCACCATACCGAGTTTAAAAGGAGATCAGCTGGGCTACACAGTCACGGTCAAATACAGACAGGCAATAAAAAGGGGGGGTGGACCAGACTATGTTATTGAGGGGCTGTGGCTCAGGCGTAGAACACCTGCAGTGCTCAATAGACCACCTGTCTCCCTCACCTCCAAGAAACCAGCATTCGTCACGTATATTGCCTCTCTGAGCATGGAGCTGTGGCACAGTACCCAGGAGGAAGCCCCATCTACTGGGCGAAAGGCAGCAAATGCTCCAGGACAGGGAAGAGCACCTCATGAGCCACCACCGGAAGGTTGTAAGCGATACAAAAGATCAAACTGTGCATAAATAATGAAAAATATATTCAACAAATCCAAATAGAGTTGTTAATAATTCCTCTTCACGTCTATATTTGGACTTTTCACTTTCTGAGGAATTTGACTCAGACTATTTCTGAAGGTGTATTAATAGGACTGTTTTTGTATTTGGGCCGTGTACTTTTGAGTTTCTGATCACGACACTGTGTTTTTGAAAAACTACTCTATTTATACAGGTTTAGATTATTATGCTCATTGATTGCTGAATATATTTTTTTGTTTTTTATGCGCAGTTTGATCTCTTGTATCTTTTGTATTACTTACTCCCTTCCGTGGGTCTCTGCTGTTTGGATTTTTTACCGCCTGGAGGCTGGCAATCCTAGGCATGGTGGGAGACAGCAAGGGCCTCTGGCTAGCCCTATACAAACCCCGGTGGGGTGGGGCGAGGCAAGGAAGGGGTTAAGAGAGGGACAAGGCTGAGAGAAGGGAGGGGCGGTGCTGGCCTTGGCCAACCCAGGTGGACCCCCAGAGATAAAAAGGGAGATGTCAGGAGAGCCAGGGAGGAGAGGAAGGCAAGCTGGCTGGGAAAGGCCAAGAGGGTGCAGAGGAGAGGAACCTCACAGCAAAGCTGGGGCGAGCTACAGCTACTAGACAGGGTTGCCAGTTCTCAGTTTGGAAATGCCTGGAGATTTGGGGGGTGGAGTCTGGGGAAGGGAGGGTATGGGGGGTGAGCTCAGCAGGATACAATTTTATTTATTTATTTATTTTTGTATTTCTATACCACCCTGGCTCAGGGCAAGGCACAACATAGTTTAAAACACAGTTTCACAGGCATATATATAAAATCCAGTCTAAAACTCAAATTAAATCTTAAAAATTTTCTGATGGCATAAGTAGAAGAAGAAGAAGAAGAGATTGGATTTTTACCCCACCCTTCACTTGGAGTCTCAGAGCAGCTTACAAACTCCTTTCCCTTCCCCTCCCCACAACAGACACCCTGCGAGGTAGGTGGGGCTGAGAGAGCTCTTGACAGAGACTGCTCTTTCAGGAACAGCTGTGCCAGAGCTTGTGACTGACCCAAGGTCACATCAGCAGGTGCAAGTGGAGGAGTGGGAAATCAAACCCGGTTCTCCCAGATTAGAATCTGCACACTTAACAACTACACCAAACTGGCTCTCCAATAATTATTAGTTCCTCTCATGGGGGGAAGATCAGGGCCAGATATGATGGTAAACCACTGCTATTCTCGACCATAGGCCTGGTGGCGCACATCTCCATTTTACAAGCCCTGCGGAACTGTCTCGAGTCCTGCAGGGCATGGATGTCGCCAGGGAGAGAGTTCCACCAGGCAGGAGCCAGGGCCAAAAAAACCCTGGCTCTGGTTTAGGTCAGCTGGACCTCTTTTGGACCAGCAGGTTCTGAGCGCAAGGCTCTCTGGGGGATATACCGTGTACAATCCTTGACCGTGTACAATCACAGAATCATAGAGTTGGAAGGGGCCATACAGGCCGTCTCGTCCAACCCCCTGCCTAAAGCATCTCTGACAAATATTCGTCCAGCCTCTTCTTGAAAGCTGCCAGTGAAGGGCAGCTAACCCACCTCCCTAGGCAGCTGATTCCACCTCTGAAACACTCTGACCCTGAAAAAGCTTTTCCTAATAGCCAGCCGATACCTTTCTGCATGTAATTTAAACCCGTTGCTTCAGGTCCTATCCTCTGCCGCCAGCTGGAACAGCTCCTTGCCCTCCTCCAAATGACAGCCTTTCAAATATTGAAAGAGAGCAATCATGTCCCCCCTCAATCTCCTCTTCTCCAAACTAGACATTCCCAAGGCCCTTAGCCTCTCCTCGTAGGGCTCAGTCTCCAGAGGTTTTTAAGTGGCAAAATCCAGGGGTACGGTTGCCAGCCTCCAGGTGGGGCCTGGGGATCTCCTGCTTTTACCACTGATCCCCAGCTGACAGAGATCAGCTCCCCTGGAGAAAATGGCTGCTTTGGAGGGCAGACTCTATGGCATCGTACCATACCGAGGCTCCTCCCCAAACCCCGCCCTCTCCCAGATCCACCCGCAAAGTCTCCAGGTATTTCCCGACCCAGACCTGGCAACCCTGGGGGGGGAGGGAACTGTGCTCATGAGGATTCCTGTGTGGACTTTACTGATTTCAATAAAGAGGCACCTAAGGTATACCATTGCATCCGCCTGAGTCTCTGGCACTAGGGTTGCCAGGTTCTCCTCACCATAGGGGGCGGGGGGCATAGGGTTGCCAGATCCAGGCTGGGAAACTCCTGGAGATTTGGGTTTGGAGCCTGGGGAGGACAGAGATCTCAGTGGCGTACAAGGCCATAGAGTCCACCCTCCAAAGCATCCATTTTCTCCAGGGGAATTGATCTCTGTAGTCTGGAGATGAGCTATGAATCCGGGAGATTTCCATGTCCCACCTGGAGACTGGCATCCCTAGACTCTGCTGCCAATGGAAACCTCATATGATGTCTTGGGGAGGGCAAGAGCCTAATTCTTCGGCTGCATGGTGGTATAGTAAATTGGTGGGGGAGGGGAAGAGAAAGAATATGTTATGTGCCCACACTGCACAGCTAAAAAGCAATAAATGAATTCCTGCACAAAACTGCAGAGTTTGCCAACAGAATGTGCTCCACTGTCCTGTCTCATTCTAAATTAGTCTGGTTTTTGTGTTCTACTTTGTCCTGGTTAGTTTTGAGTGTCTCACACCTACTTATGGTATGAATGCATTACTCCTTCGACTGCATCTCGTATTACACCGGATGCCCTCTCCCACTTTCTGTGTATAAGATCAGCCCCAATTGTTGTACATTTAATGCCTCTGGAGTTCTGGCTGACAACGCTTATTCTGAAATAATTTTTGTTTAAGGTTTTAAAGTGCCCGCTGGACTCCATTCTACAGAAACTCAGATGCACTCTTTTCCTCCAACTCCTTAGCGCGTTGCAGGGTTGAGATCCAACATCGCTACCGCACAGGCTCCCTTATCTCTAGGTCTTCCCTCTGCAAACCTTGCAGACTATCGTGAATGCAACGGAATGGCAGCTGAACTGAACAGCATTGCGAGAGAGCCAGACACTCCCCCCCGGTTCCTGATAGGTTCCCCCAGCCTGAGATGTCATTCTTTTCCTAGGATGCGATTGGCTGCTCCCGGATAGGGACAGGATGGGCAGAGTGGGGGTTGCCGCAACCCTGGTTTGGTGTGGATGACAGAACGCAGGTTTACAAACAGGTGAGCGAGACCTGTGGTGGTCCCCAGCCAGAAACATACCTGAGTCCTTTGCAGTCCGGACAGGTAAGCCCATGACTGCTTGAGGGGGTGGACTGCAGCACTTCAAGGGTAGAGTATCCCCACACACACACGCCAAGTTTCAGATGCTGGACTCAGACAGCAAGAGGGGATATTATGACCAGCTCCATCTTTCCCGGCTGGGGCTCTCTTGGTACCCACTGCTGGAGACAGAAAACGGGGGCAAATCCAGGTCCAGGGTGCTTTTAATGCTAAGTCATAAAAATTCCAGAACCCTGCTTGGTGGGGGAGGGGGGTACCTGGAAGTGATAATCAATGAAAATTATGTTAGGACAGAGTTTGGATTGTGAATCAAAGAAGTTATGAAGAAGCTTAGGTTTACTTGCTGATCTTGCCATGCTGGCTTTCTATGAGACTTATTTAATATGCGCATAAGACTGGGAACATCCAGTAGGGGCAAGGGCATTGGCATGATCTCTGCACTAGGGCAGATAGGCAGTGGCACTTCTTTTGCCAAAAATAATCAGAAGTGTGTGGAGAGGCTGGGATCCTTAATCCAAGAATAAGCACTTGACAATGTGCTCAGAGTCATTGTGGGCATGCACCTCTGGAGAGGCTGTAGTGTAGTAGTGTGAATACTTTGCACATAGAAAGTACTCCTTGTTCAGTTCCTGGTACTTTCAGTTACAGGACCTTCGATATTGGGGGGGGAGACTTTCTTTCTCTGGGAACCAGTAAAACTGCAGCCAGAACAGAGAATATTGAGCTAGATGACCCCATTACTTGACTCAGTAGACAGCAGCTTCATGTATTAAGTGCAACTTCCAAGGATGAATCCTGGTATTGGAAACAGGGGGGCGTGATACTGGTGAACTTCTATTAAACGGCTCATGAGAAGACCTAGGGGCAGGTGTTAATCTCCTACACTCACTGCCCAAAGGGTGGGAGCGCTGAAGGAAAGCATGTTTGGGATTTGCTGATACTGAAAATATATATTCTGCATTAGGGTATTTACCATGAACAAATAACCTGCTTTTGCTGAGTTTGGGACCTATAGGATTTAATAGGAAGGAAAATGGAACACCAGTATTTAACTCATAGAAACATAGAGCTCGAAGGGACCTCAAGGCTCATCTAGTCCAACCCCTTGCACAATGCAGGAAATTCTCAGCTACCCACTCCCTCTCTCCCAGTGACTCCTGCTCTATGCCCAGAGGAAGGCAACAAACCTACAGGATCCCCGGGGCCAATCTGGTCTGGAGTAAAAAATTTCCTGCCCTCAAAGAGGCAATCGGTATTATGCTGGGCATGTAAGAAAGGGCCATGATGAGACCTGAGCACTGACTCATCCCTTCCTGCCCTCCCTCTCCTGATCTGCCAAAATTCACAGAATCAGCATTGCTGTCAGATGGCCATCTAGCCTCTGCTTAAAAACCTCCAAGGAAGGAGAGCCCACCACCTCTCGAGGAAACCTGTTTCACTGGGGAACCATATCAGGAAGTTCTTCCTAATGTTTAGCCGGAAACTCTTTTGATTTAATTCAGCAGGGAGGTAGAAGCACTCTGCATGTGCTCAGGGACACTCTTATCATGGTTCATTTCAAGCAAAGACAGTTCTCAACACCAGTTTGAAAGCTGGACCCTCTGCTCTTGAATTCTGGCCACAAGCCAATAATCTCAATTGTGTAGGAAGGCCGGCCCAGCCAGTTGGCTGGCTGTAGTTTACTCAGCAGTGAGAGAGAAAAGGGCTCCGTGCATGTTCCTCTGGTGATTCATTTCTAAAAGAAGAAAAGCGTCTGAGTGAAATTACCCCTCTGCCCTTATTTAAGGCACTGTCAGACGGCAGAATTAAATTTAGGGAGGGAGTTCTAATCCTCTCAATGATTGTAAGGACAGTTGGGCCTTAGCCAGGGGTAACTAATTCATATGAAAAGAGCTTAACGGGATACCCAAGAAGAAGAAAAAATACAACTTGGTCTAAATGGATTATTTCCACAGGCACGTGGCTTGTGAATAACACCCCCTGAGTATACACAAGTCAAGACTTAAAACCAAGCGCCAGGGGCAGTGCTCTCTAGCCGCACTGGCCACTCTCAACAGCTGTTTTGTTACCTGGTCAAGAGAACCATGGATCGACACAAGATCCCCCGCACCAAAGAACTGGAATTTGGGGGTGTCCTAGGTAAGCAGGAAATTTTGGCGTGGTTGGAGGATTGGGAGAGGGGACAAAACAGACAAGGAGCCCAGGTTTTCTCAGCCCTCCAGAGTTGTCTTAGGGAGTAAAAAACCCCTTTCAACTTTTTTCTCTGGAATTAGGGTTGCCAGCTCTGGGTTGAGAAATACCTGAAGGTTTTGGGGGTGGAACCTGAGGAGAGGGCGGGTTGAGGAGGGGACATCAATGGGATAGAACGCCGTAGAGTCCACCTTCCAAAGTAACCGTTTTCTCAGGGGGAACTGATCTACCACCTGGGGACTGGCAACCCTGTCTGGAATATCGATCCTGTTACCTCCCGATTGACAAAGCTGGGTTCTGTTTCTTCCTTGACTTCCCTTCCCAAGGCACTACATCTAGATCCTTTCTAACCCTCCCCCCCCACATCCTTTTTTTGTCACAGGGGCTGCCTGCCTCCTCATCCTGTTGCCTGCCACCGTCTTCGTCCTGCTGCTGACGTGTGGGACAGAGCAGGCCAGTCTCTTGAACTTCCCTTTGCCCCTGCCCACGCTCCGCTCCCTATGGAACCCCCAGGACTTTGTGCTGGTCTTAGCCTGGGTAGGGCTGCAGGCTGTGCTGTATATGCTACCTCTGGGGAAGGTAAGAAGACATTATTTTTGCTTTTCAACGGAAAATGTTTTAACTTATGATTGCAAGCCACCTTGAAACACAAGGGAAGTGTTTTAATAAAGAAACTTCTGTGTTTTGAAGTTTGGGGGGGTATTTTTTGTATTTTTCATATGTGCCTGTATGTGTATGTATGCGCACGCGCACATGTGAATGTATGTGCACCTGGAAGTCATGGCAACCTCTGGTGACTGGCCCCTATTGGAGGCAGATGGAGGATATTCAGAGGGGTGGCTGAATAAAGCCTGCCCCTGTCCTCCCGACTGCTGGTATTCCAAAGGGGTCTCCCATCCAAGTGCTTGCCAGAGTCCAACCTGCTTAGCTTCTGAGATCTGACAAGATCAGGCTTGCCTGGGCTATCCAGGTCAGGGTTATGTTCTGAATTACTGAATGTAAGGCCCTTGAGACAAGGACCTGAATTCTAATGTTTTACCACATAAAGCACCATGCCTGTTGATTAGTTAATTAATTATAGCATTAATCAATGAATCTGTCAAGGACCCAAGCCTAGGTCCCTCTGAGTCACCCCCTTGGTCAAGTGAGCAGCACTCAGACCTGGGGGTCCTCCAAGTTATCTGCACACAAGAAGCCAGGCCCTGGTAAAATATATGAAGATTTCGTAAATACTTTAAGAAATAAGATATCACTAGGCAACACAGTCTCTACAATCCTGCATCACGAATATAAGAAAAGCTAACTTCTCTATCTAATACTTCGCCTTGCAATGGCTGGCTTCCTTTCTCCAAGGTCGGGGACCAAGGGCGGCTCTTGGGGAACAGCAGTCCAGGAGACCTCCACTGGAGTGCGGAGTGCCTCAAGGGGCAGTGCTCTCCCCAGTGCTGTTTAACATCTATATGCGCCCCCTTGCCCAGATAGCCCAGAGTTATGGGCTGGATGTCATCAGTACACTGATGACACCCAGCTCTATCTGAATTTGGGCGGCCAGTCAAACTCCAGCCCTGAAGATCTGGACTGGGTGTTACAGGCTGTGGCTGGTTGGCTCAGGCTGAGTCGGCTGAAACTGAATCCGGCGAAGACGGAGGTCCTGTGTGTGGGCCGAGGCGGTGCGTGGGTGGGGACCCCACTCCCAACCTTTAGTGCAGCACTATTGGTGCCAGTGCTGGAGGTTAGGAGTTTGGGAGTGCTCCTGGATACCTCCTTAACAACGGAGGCCCAGGTAGCAGCCACTGCCAGTCAGCCTTTTACCATCTTTGGCTGATTAGGCAGTTGGTTCCCTTTCTCGACTGCAACGACCTGGCCACAGTGATCCATGCGACGGTCACCTCAAGACGCGACTACTGTAACGCTCTCTACATAGGGCTGCCCTTGTCGCTAATCCGGAAGCTGCAGCTAGCGCAGAATGCCGCAGCCAGGCTGTTGATGGGCTTACCTAGATGGGAGCACATCCAGCCTGTGCTGAAAGCCCTGCACTGGCTGCCAATAGCATACCGAATTCACTTCAAGGTGCTGGTTCTTACCTTTAAAGCCCAATATGGCCAGAGCCCAACATACCTAAGGGACCATTTTTCCCCACATACACCCCAGAGAGCACTGCGGTCTGGGTCACAGAACCGGTTGACACTCCTGGGCCCCAAGGATGCCAGGCTCGCTAGGACCAGGGCCAGGGCCTTTTCAGCCCCCCTTTCATCTGCACACCCCTCATTCCTAACCTGAATGTATGAATGAATGTATGTATAGCATGTGCAACACAGTGAAGAAGTCTCATGAGGGAAGCACAGAGCATGGAAAGCAGTCGCCATGTTTGTGTCTCAAGAAGGATCTTGCAGGAACAGCCGCAGCAAATGCTTCCAAGGAAGCCTTTTGGGGAGAAATCAGGGAGTGACAACAGGACGGAAAGCAATTGGCTGCCACCAGGCTAGAAGACAAAGTTGGCTCCCCCACATTGTAATGCAATCACTGACCATTATCACAATTCAGACACTAAAAGCCCTATGACAGCCTGGAACCTTCAATTAAAATCTTCCCATTGTCCCGATCATGTGACTGGGCCTCATGCCTCCAATTCTGTAATTCTGAATTATAATTCAGTCAAAAACTTCCCTTCCTGCTGCCCTTCCATTGGACCATTTAACCAGTTCTGTAGTTTTCTCCTGATAAATTGCCCAGCTTCCAAGTATTCTTTTATCCTCTGTTGTAATCTTGTGTTTCCTGAAAAGAACCTATTTTATCCTGTGGGCCAAAACCAGTATAACTATCCTGGCTTTAGAGCTAGT
The DNA here is from genome assembly GCA_029375565.1 of Gekko gecko. Classification (NCBI taxonomy): domain Eukaryota; kingdom Metazoa; phylum Chordata; class Lepidosauria; order Squamata; family Gekkonidae; genus Gekko; species Gekko gecko. The sequence continues at coordinate 26,847,350 of JAPDNY010000001.1, forward strand.
AATTTTGAGTCTGAACCAGGAGTCTCATCCTGGCTACAAAGTGAACTGCAACTCAGGCTCCCAGCTCACTGGATCCTTCCTTTTTCCATCTGATACCTATGCAGACTAGGACAGGAATATCTTTGCTCCCCACTTTGATCCATCTCCCTTTATTTCCTAACCCACACTGCACTACACGGAAAGCAAGCATTTTGCTCCTCTGTGCTATTTAGGCCTCACATCTGGACTCCTCTGTGCCAACAGATTCCACTTCTCCTCTGTCTTATTCCCTATTTTCCCCACATTTACACCTTTAGCTTAAAGGTAACTCCTGTTCCAAATTGGAGTACCTCTGGTCAGCTTGTTGTTGTTATATTGTTCATTTGGATGAGAAATGTACTGTCTGATTTAGTATGTGCTGATATTTGGTTAGTGCCAAATATCAGTTTGGTGTAGTGGTTAAGTGCGCGGACTCTAATCTGGGAGAACCGGGTTTGATTCCCCACTCCTCCACTTGCACCTGGCTGGATGACCTTGGGCAAGCCGTAGTTCTGTTAAGAGCTGTTCTTGAAAAAGAGCAGTTTCTGTCAAGAGCTCTCTCAGCCCCACCTGCCTCACAGGGTGTCTGTTGTGGGGAGGGGAAGGGAAGGGAGTTTGTAAGCCACTCTGAGACACCTTTGGGTAGTGGAGGGCGGGGTAGAAATCCAATCTCTTCTCTTCTTCTTCTTCTTAAGATAAGCCCCCCCCCAACTGTTGTACCAGGTCCCTAGAAAAATTCCATATATTCCTTTTTAAAATCTTTTTTTTTCTCTCCAGTGTGCCAAAATCTGATGACAATGTTTACTGGGTTGACTTCACAATGCTAAGCTCCATCTTAAAAAAATGTATCATTGCCATTCTCACACGAGGTTTCTTTTTTCTTTTTAAAATAATAAACAGTTTTAACTGCAACAACAGTAACTACAAAACCATATCCCAGTAAGGTTTCCCTTGCTTGAAAGCCAGTCGAATCCGACTCTAGGGATGCAGTGCTCATCTCCGTTTCCAAGCCAAAGAGCCAGCGCTGGCCGTGGTCATGTGGCCGGCATGACTAAGCGCCAAGGCACACAGAATGCTGTTACCTTCCCACCGAAGCAGTACCTATTTATCTACTTGCAATTTCTTGCTTTCGAACTGCTAGGTTGGCAGGAGCTGAGACCAGAAACGGGAACTCACTCCGTCACACAGCACCCGGGTCTCGAACTGCCATACTACTGACCTTCTGGTCTGCAGCTCAGCGTCTTAACCACTGAGCCACCACAGCCCAATATCCCAGTACAGACACACAAAAACTCATCAAAGTTAATAACATCTTTAAGAATACCAGAGAGTACATGAATCTACCAAGGAATCTTTACTCAGGTCTCTGTCATACTTTTCCTACTGAAAACTTGCTATTCTCTGCCACCTCTCTAGGTAAAAGAGCCCAGTTTTCCGCTCCCTGCACAAACCTGCAAACGAATTCCCAACTGCAGTCTGAATACATGTTCACGGGTTTGTGGGGGTGTGGTAACAGTTTCTCTAAGGATACAACATGGAGGCCGTGGTGGAAGTAACATTTGAACCCGACACTTTTTGCGTTTCTAAGATCAGTCCTCTGGCAAGTGGACTGCACAAACTGTTGTTGTTGTTTTTTTTTGGGGGGGGGGATATTTCTCTTCTACAAGATAGGCCATACTTCTGAAACAAAGCCGCTAATAAAACTCTCCTTGCTTCATCATCTTGTATATTTTTTTTAACAGGTCACAGAAGGGACTGTTCTTCGAGACAAGAGCCGGCTCACGTACTGTATTAACGGTGGGTACCCCTGGAAAATGGAGATCATGCTAGAGCCCACGATGCGAGTTGTATGATCCAGGCGGGGTGTGTGTGTCAGTTCTGGAGGGAAGTGATATCTAGTGGCTAGAGCAATGTTTTGCAAGGTTTTTTTTTTTTAAAAAAACAGCTTTTGAGAAGCTTAAAACTAATTTAACAACTTCAGTCTCAAAGCAAACTATTGAATTATTTTTAAAGAGCAACGCCTTAATTAAAAGCTTGGTTGAACAGAAAGGTTCCTGCCTGGTGTCTAAAGGACAACCACAGAGGCACCAGGTGAACTTCAAGGAGAAGAACATTCCAGAAGCAAAGAGCCCCTACTGAAAGAGCTCTCTCTCTGGTTGCTATCTGCCCTGCCTCTGAGGGTGGGGGCACTGCCAACTCCTAGGGTTGCCAGCCTCCAGGTGGGGCGCGGAGAACTCCCGCTTTTACAACTGCTCTTCAGCTGACAGAGATCAGCTCCCCTGGAGAAAATGGCTGCTTTGAAGGGTGGACTCTATGGCATTGTGCCATGCTGAGGCCCCTCCCCTCCTCCCCCAAACCCCGCCCTCTCCCAGATCTACCCCCCAAAGTCTCCAGATATTTTCTAACCCAGACCTGGCAACCCTACCAACTCCAGTTTAGGAAATCCTAGAGATTTGGGGGCAGAGTTTGGGAAGGGGGCTCAGTGACTATTTGATGAGCTTTGTTTGCCTGTGTGTCACCTGGAGGCAAATATCATTTTAATGCCCCCCAAATGATAGCATATTATATTTCCTCCTCCTTACAAGCAGGGGATAGTCCAGTTAATATTGCTTTCCTGTTCCTTATGTCACCATGGAAGAGTGCCGGATCAGACCAAGGTCCCTTGTGCTCCAGCACAGTGTTCCTAACTGCTTTTCCACTTAAGGAGTTCCCCTTCAGCACTTCATGCTTGTCACTCCCTTCTTAGTGTAACCAGGACCACTATCTAGCCCAGGGATGTCAAACATTCAGCCCAAGGGCTGGATCAGATCCCCCCAGAGGGCGTCTATCAGGCCCGCAGTGGAACTGGCTGTCTTCTGCTTCTTCTTCCAGTTCTACTGCTGCTGCGTCATCGTAGGTTTGCAGCTTACAGATACACACCTGAACAGCATACTCAAGATTGCAACAGCACAGACATTTTGATGCGGTAATTCAGAGCAAGAGGTGTCAGTTATCAGACACTGTTAAATAAACACAATATTGCAAGAGTGCTAATGTTTTAAGCATGTTTTTATTTTAAGTAAAAAAACCCGTTTGTGTCCTTTATAAAGTTTATATCTCCGCTACCCGGCATTACATTTTATGACAGACATGGCCCGGCCGAACGAGGTCTCATTTATGTCAGATCCAGCCATCATAACAAATGAGTTCGACACCCCTGGTCTAGCCCTCTCCCACAATTATACCTGGCTACAGATATAGTTTCTGTTTACCATGTTGAAGAAGCTGCCTTATTCTGAGTCAGACTGTTGGGTCTATCAAAGGTCACCCTTGTCTATTCAGACTGGTAGCAGAAGGCAGCTGCACGTGCTCATATCCATACCTGAAACAGCCCCAGGAGGACAGCCAGGTCTGTGTCCATCTAACCCCTTTTTTTTTGCCTTGGCAGGGATCCATGCCATGTGGATCACAGCGTTGCTGTTGGGGGTCGGCATGGCTGCAGGGTTGCGCCTCAGTTACATATACGACCATTTGCTGCAGCTCGCCTTCTCTGCGTCTGTTCTTGCTTTTGGACTCAGCATCCTCCTCTACCTCAAAGCCCTCCTTGCCCCTGGGACAGCGCTGGCTCCAGGCGGGAATTCAGGTGAGCTCTGGGCTCCATGGCATCTCATGTGTCGCTTCAAAGGGACCAAAGTGTCTGCGTGAAACCCAATAAGGGAGGGGGGCTCTTTGGACTTCCCTATAAAACCCATATATGAAGGAATTTGTGGGGAAGGACTTGCCTGAATGGTTCCTTGCTCTACAGACTTACAGCTTAAGAACTGATTGGAAAAGACATCTCCAATCTCTGTTGTGCCCCAAATCAAGAGAACTGGATTTGTTAATGAATTTCTAGTTCTGCAGCTTCACATTGGAGTTTCTCTTCTGAAGCGCGCGTGCTCATGTGTGTGTGTCTGTGTGGTCACTGTTGTTTTTGATGCATGAAGACTTTGAGGGCCACAGCGGATTCTCCTGGGAGCCTGAAATGTTCTCCCATCTTGTTTTTGAGAATGGACCCCCTTCTGCTCACATCTTCCCATTCCAAGGAGACCAAAAAAGGTCTGCCAAGAGGGCTGTATCAGAAAAGTATTGAAGTGTTGTGTTGATCTTCAGTTCTCCCCTGCCTCTTCCCTCCACAGGAAACCCCATTTATGACTTCTTCATAGGCCATGAGTTGAACCCACGCATTGGTACCTTTGACCTTAAGTTTTTCTGTGAGCTGCGCCCGGGTCTCCTTGGATGGGTAGGTATCACTGTGCTGGAGGTGGTGTGAAAAGAAAGCAGGAGGGTTTAAGGGCTGGTTCCCACTTTGCCATGTCCTCGTGTACCCCGTGTGGCTGCCCTGAGGACTTTTGACCAGGCATGCTCTAGTCAGAAGTTCCATGCTCAGAACTTAATTCCCAGTTGCACGTGGATCAGGACTATGGAGTGCTGGGAAAGGGGACCTAAACCTCTCCAGCTGCCCACTCTTCTTGACCATCCTGGAGAGCTCAGAGCTGCTATATTGGGGAAGCTGGCAGGTAGGCAGAGACTCACAGAAGAGATGCATTGCAGATTAGTAAGACTACGGAGCTGATATCAGGGCAAGGAAGAAGTACAAGGAAAGAGTGGAGCTGCTTTGGGGCTACCAGGAGGTTTGTTAACAAGATTTCTGGCTCCCAACAGGTACCTGCTTTTGAGATGGCTACCTGTGGAGAACAAAAACATCTGTTGATAATTGCACTTAGTTTTTACTGTGCAAAACTGAAAATTGTATCACTTTGGGATTTAAAAAAACCCTCCACTGTTTTGAAGCTATTAAAAACGCCACCTCCTTTTTAACATTTGTGGGTGTTAATTGAACAGCACTATAGTGAACTGAAGTGCATTCTTGTTAAACTACCAGTAGAGGAAGCAGTCGCTTGACTTCAATTTGCTGTACAGAGCATGGAGTTAAAGGAATAGCAATCTGGTGATGATGGGAGGGATCTGATAGAAGAAAAATGGGCATCCAAAGACATCCTGTGGTTGCAGCTTTTCCATTTTCCATTTTCTCTTGTCTCTTAGGCCCTGATCAACATGGGCATGTTAGTGAAGGAGACAGAGCTGAGGGGAAACCCTTCCTTGGCCATGATTCTTGTTAATGCCTTCCAGCTTCTCTATGTAGTGGATGCCTTTTGGAATGAGGTAGGTTCAACACAGTGAGAGATCCATGCTGGCTTGGAAATCTGAGGAGGGTTCATTTATGGTTATTTCTGCCCCTGCACCCTGCAATCTTTGTGAGAACAAAGAGACTGAAGTCCTAGGTTCTGCTCTCATCAGTTTCAGAACAGCCAGGGATTGGAGACAGAGCTGACTTTATTACCGAATTTTTTCCTAGCTCTGTGAGTGCTAGAAATTAAGGATAATCAGAGTGTACAAAAATAGGGTTGCCAGGAGGACTGGGAGTGGGGTGGGGGGTAAGGCTGACATATTTGGGCTGGGAAACTCCTGGAGGTTTGGAGGTGTAGCCTGGGGAGGACAGGGACCTCAGTGTGGCACGATGCTGTACAATCCACCCTACAAAGCATCCATTTTCTCCAGAGGAACTGATCTCTGTTGTCTGGAGACGAGCGGTTATTCCAGGGATAACCCATAACCCAGATCTCACTTGGAGGCTGGCATTCTTAGTGGGGAGGGAGGACCAGATGACACAGATGAATTGCTCCAGGAGGGGGGCTCGAATAGATGAAGCTGCCTTTTACCAAGTCAGATCATCTATCAAGATTGGTGTTGTCTACTCTGCTTGGCAACATCTTCTGGGTGGAGGTCTTTTGTTAACTGGAGATGCCGAGAATTGAACCTGGGACCTTCTGTATGTAAAGCAAGTGATTTACCACCGCGCTAAGTCCCACTCCAGTTGCCCTCAACAAACCTTGTTTCTTTTCTGAAGGAGGCCATCCTCACCACCATGGACATCGTTCATGAGGGTTTCGGCTTCATGCTAGCTTTCGGGGACCTGGCTTGGGTGCCCTTTCTGTACAGTCTGCAGTCCTATTTCCTGGTCACTCATCCGCAAAAGCTTAGCCTGCCCATAGCTGGAGGCATCATCCTGCTAAATGGTAAGTTGGACAATGAAGACGGCTTTAAGAGAAAGGGCTGAGTCCCAGAATAATAATATACCTGAATGTGGCCAAGGAACTTTGCCAGTGGCAGCCATCAAAAAGTTCTGACCAATAAACTATATGCTCCATAGTTCTATTGTTTATTGACTTTAATTATGATGAAAACAAGGCTGCTGTCCAATTAAAAGGCCCTTCGTCTAATCCTGTAAGTTTTAAATCAGTCAAATTGATTGGAAGTTGGGTTGGTCAGTGGCTATTAGGCATGAGGGCTGAATGGAATACTCAGAGGCAGCATACCTTTGAGTACCAGTTGCAGTGGCAGGGGCAATAGCAAGGAAAGGAGGCACAGGATATCATGGCCATTGAGGAGAATCTGCAACTCATGTCTGAAATGTGTTACATCCAGACCCAACCTGCATACTCTGTAATGTGTGAAGTGGCATTGGTTACCAAGCCGGGGACTAAGACAAAATTTAAATTATACACCATGAAAAGCAACATTTTGTGGCCTGGCCGAAGTATGCAGGCTTCAGTATGTTTAAATACTTTGCATAGGATCATGACCCTGAATTTCAAATCCCCCCCTAAAAAAATTATACACAAAGTTTATAAGAGCCAGTTTGGTGTAGTGGTTAAGTGCGCAGACTTTAATCTGGGAGAACCGGGTTTGATTCCGCACTCCTCCACTTGCACCTGGCTGGATGACCTTGGGCAAGCCATAGCTCTGATAACAGCTGGTCTACATATGAAAAATAGAAAACATTAGCAGACCTGTTCTGTCAGAGCCCTCTAAAACTAAGCCCCACCTACCTCACAGGGTGTCTGTTGTGGGGAGAGGAAGGGAGAGGAGTCTGTAAGCCGCTCTGAGACACCATTGGGTAGTGAAGGGCGGGGTATAAATCCAATCTCCTCTTCTTCTATTACTGTACATACTTGTAAATTTTATGCAAATAGAAGTTGACCCCTTTTTGTGATGGTGCATGTGGGGGGACGGGACGACAAAAAACACCTTGTCTTGGTATAAATGTGGATTTCTTTCTCCTACTGATGAGTGTTCCTTGGGGCCTCCTTAGCCTCTACTTCCACAACCACATTCCCTCTACCCATTCATCTGTCTGCTTACACTTCACCCCTCTCCTCCCCCTGCAGGCCTTGGCTATTCTGTCTTCCGCAGCGCTAACTCGCAGAAGAACACTTTCCGCCGGAATCCTGCTGACCCCAAAGTAGCTGGTTTGTAACTCTGATTGCTAGTTTCCATTCATTGTGTGCCAGGAGCTGCTGTACTGAACACAGCATGCGCTTCTGCAATAGGTGGCTTGTCTGTCTCTCATGCCATTTTATAAGACATTAAATGTCACACGTAATAGAGGAACATGCTTATCCTTTGCATCAAGGTAATTGTCTTTAGACTGGTAGTTAGTCATCTTGGAGGATAGCTGGTGGATGGCCATTTTCCTGTGCCTTTGAATGAAATTTGCATTCTTCACCAAAGCTTGCTAACGAGAAATGTAGGATCTCAAGGACAAGTCTTTCTGGGCCCTGGTACTTGCAGTCCTTTTCAATGGAGGTGCCAAGTTCAAAACTGGAATCTTCTGCATTCAACGTGCAGTATAGGGTTGAGAGTGCTGGACTGGGAGATCCAGGTTCAAATCCCTGCTCGGCCATGAAAGCTTACTGGGTGACCTTTGACCAGTCACACTCTTTCAGCCTAACCCTACCTCACAGAATTGTTGTGTGAGGACAAAATACAGGGAAAACTGTGTTTCTTGCTTTTTTGTGGGAGGTGCATGCATGAATGCCTGGAAGTCCTGGTCAACTTCTGGCAACCCCTAGTGGGGCTTGGACGTTTCAGAGGAGGCTTCCTATTGCCTGCGTCCAGGCCCTGTTATTACCTGGAGGTCTCCCATTCAAGTACTTGCCAGGATTGACCCTGCTTAGCTTCCGAGATCTGATGAGAACTTTGCCTGGGCTATCCAGGTCAGGGCAAGGAGAGAATGACGTTGTCAACTGCTTTGACTCCCCACTGAGGAGAAAACTAGACTATAGATAAAGCACATACTCTTCCTCTGAGCTATGGCCCCTTTCCCAAAAGAGGATTAAGGCTAGGTGTTATCTTAAGATTTGTGGGAGGAAGGGCCTAAAACATTAGCAAGCATAAATGTGCTTAATGCCACGTTGGAGCAATCTCATTGCAGGTATGTAGGATTTTTTTCAAAATGTCTCCTGTGGTGCAGGATATCTGAAGGATTCCTGCTTTTGCATCTGGGGAGACTGCCGGATCTGTCGTCATGCAGAATTTTCAGTGGAACCCCTCCATCCAAATCTGGAAAGTGCTAATCAACATTTCTCTCTGTTCCAGGACTCAAAACCATCCCCACAGCCACTGGGCGGCGTCTGCTGGTGTCAGGCTGGTGGGGGTTTGTACGGCATCCCAACTATCTGGGGGACCTCATCATGGCTTTTGCTTGGTCCCTGCCCTGCGGTAAGTGGGAATCAGAAACTTCTAGAGAGCTGCTAAAACAGGGTCATCGTCTGTGCGGTGTAATGGCTACAGTGGGATCTGGGAGACCCTGGTTCTACACCCCCTTGTGCCACAGATGCTTGCTGGGTGACCTTCAGCCAGTCACACACACTTCCCATTCTTTCCTAACTCTTAGGGCTTTTGTTCTGAGCATAAAATGGAGGGAGAACAACAGTATAAGCTGCTTTTGGTCCCCCCCCCCTTTAGTAATTATACCAAAAGTAGGGTATAAATGTCTAAAGGTATTTATCGACTCAGTTGGGTTAACTGTGTTGGTCTGAATATTCTGGGTATAAGTTTTCACATGCACACACAATGAAGTGTGCAGGCACATGAAAAGTTATACCCAGAATAAAACCCTGTGGGTCTTAAAGGTGCCCCTGGACTCAGACTTTGTTCTGTATTTATTTACTTCATTTATACCCTATCTCTCTCCCCAGTGAGGACCCAAAGCAGCTGACACCATTCTTGTTTTATCCTCACAACAAGCCTGTGAGGTAGGATAAGCTGAGGGAGGGAGGGAGTGGCCCAAGGTCACCCGGCAAGCTTCCATGGCAAAGAATGGATTCGAACCTGGCTCTCCGAGATCCTAATCCGACACTCTAGCCACTACACCTCACTGGCTTTCATAAATAAAATGGGTTGGGATGGATTGCTGTGTCCTTCCCACTCTTCATCACTCTTGTTCTAAACCGAACCAAACCACATATATTTATTTCCCAGGAGAAACTCTTATCTGTAGCCAGATTTCCTGGTTCTTCACCCTGTCATCATGAAAGCTCACACTAGGCCTTTGACCTATATGTGCATGCCAAATGCACAAATCCCATTGCTTGAAAAACAAAAAGGAGAGAGGGACTCCTAGTCCTGGATCGGATAACATTGGGTTGGATCCAGACTGCATTTTCCAGTGGCAGAATGGCACTTTCATGCCTTCCTCCTCCCACTCCAGCCCCTCGGTCTCCCAAAAATGCTGCTCCTGGGGAATAAGAGACCCTGAGGAATGTCATGGGGGAGGGTCTGTAGCAGGAAGGAGGAATTAGCAGAAATTTCCAGTTTACTATGGATCTAACCTATTGTTATAGTTCCTATGAGTATTTTATAAATTCCTCTAAGTGCTCATTAAATGTTCTTTGAGGTTGTTGCAGTTTAACATCCTATAGATCTAGGATTTTCATCCTTAGAACCATCTCCTTTCCTTATTAAGTTTTATATCCCACCCTGTGTACCGGATTGGGACAACTGTATTGGGGCAATGGTAGAGGTCCACCGGTTTGCCTGTCTTCTGTCTCAGTGGTCACCTGTCTCTTTTCCAGGCATCAGCCACATCCTGCCTTATTTCTACGTCCTCTACTTTACCTTGCTTCTGATCCACCGGGAGGCCAGGGACGAGCACCAGTGCCTGAGGAAGTACGGCCTGGCCTGGCAGGAGTACTGCCGCCGAGTCCCTTACCGGATCTTCCCATACCTTTACTGAGTTGCTACTTGGCTGGTTATCCCACTAATCCCACATTGACACACATCCATCACCTCCCTTCTGGGTGGCCACAAGGAAGCTCACATCAGAACGGCCTGGTTGGACAAGACAAAGAGGTGCCGCTGTCTTTACAGGGTCCCACAGTAGCCGCATAGAACCCCTGCCGGTCTGTTTCCAGATATCTGAGCACTGACAGTTTCCAAGGAATGAAAGACCATTGCCTTCACAGCCAACATGGCTGACTCCTCCCATGGAAAAATCCACATTTCCCAGTCAGACACTGTGAGACTACTTTCATCTGCAAATTACCATTTTTTTTAACCAAACCTGAATATGTACAGATCTAACCCATAGATGGCTCATGGACAGGGCTGGGTAGACCCTCTGCTCATCACAAAATATTCTAACCTTACAGAGGCCCCGGTCATACGGGCCAGAAAATGTGGGGGGGAGGCGTGGCTGTTTGCCCTGGCACAAAATAAGGCACGGTAGCCCAATCACACAGGTCACCAGGTTGCCACGCTCCAGCGCCGAGTGCCGATCACACCGTGCTGCTGCAGCGCGGCAAAAAAGCAGCGCAGCAGAGCACGCAAGCCGCGCTGTAGCAAAGTGCGCATGCGCCGGGGGGGGCGGCCCACTGTCGGTGTCTTGCGTGTGCGCCTGCGCATCCCATGGAAACTTACAACATCCGGAAACCCCAGGACATGGGTGGGCATTGGAAGCCGTGGGATACTGGCATTCCCACAATCAGACGCCAGCCTTTGCCCCAGGGTTTCCGGAAACTAGTGCTTTGTCCCTAGTAGTTTTTTACTACACGTTTTCCATGGGAAGCTGCAGGTTGGCCACGGGAGTGCTATGCCTCCCAGATGTGCCAGTGTGATCGGACACGGAAAGTCCGCAGGGCTACCGTTCCTTCGGCGGGGCAAATGTTCCGTGTGAACGGGGCCAGAGAAACATATTCTATGACTGGAATTAGTTTATTCAAATGTTTTTATATCATTGGGTCTGCTCCTGGAACTCAAGGGCAAGGGAAAGGAACTCTAATGAAGTATTGGTAACACTACAAGTCCTCTTCTGGCTTCTCTCTGTCTTGTAAGACTTCAGAAAGTATCAGTTTGCAAGTTCTGAAACCAGAAGGAAACTTGTTTAAATAAAAAAAGAAAGTAAAGCTTCCTAGGATGCAGTTTCTGCAGCAGATACCAACCAAGTTGTGTAGAAGACAGAGCACTATCGCTAGGAATCATAAAGTGTTGTGAATTTAATTTAGGAAAGTTAAAACCATCTAACAGCTTTTAAGCTTTTAAACTATGTATGTCAAGAAATTCTCAGTGAGAAAGAAAAATCATTGAAAAAGCTGGATCTTGAATGCCTGTGTTATCTTGATGTCTGCGGACTGGATTTTAGCTTCTAACCAGCATCAATTTTGATAATGCAACTTGAGTTTCGGCTATAATAAATGTGCTTTTGACATTAAAATACTACATTTCTTAGCTATTCTTGGAAGGCAAGTAGGACGTTTGTGCAACTTCTGAATTCCTCCTGATGAGGGAAAAAGAGAGAATTTCAACAAATTGTTTTCAGAATGGTTTGCCAGGTTTTCTGGTGTTGTGGCCAGAAAATGTATGCCATTTTATTTTAATCACCTTGTACACATGGAAGAACTCAATGCTCCCAAAGGAAATGCTGAAAGGGGGGGGCACAAGGATCTGTGGGGAAGAACTGCAATATAATGTTTGGGCTCGTGGCAGGACAGTCTTTCAACAGTGCTGACACTAACTCAAATATGATCTAGCTGGAGGATGAAAGGGGTTTGCTTACTTACTGAAGAGGGCCAGGCTGGGTGAGGAATAACAGGCTTATTACCTTGGGAGTTTTTTGAGGGGAAAGAGGGGAGAGTAATTTATTTGAATAAAGAATGTATTAAACATCTATTGGATATGGGAATCTATTTTTTTTCCAGACCTTCCAGTAACATTATGGCGGGGAGACAGTGAAGAGGCAGACTTAAAGCACCCTCTCCAACATTTCACTGATGAAAACAAGGGACAGATTTAGAACACTCCTCTTCACACAAAAAGAATCACTGCTCTAGCCCATTAGCACACTTGGCTAAAGAATTTACTCCGGTCGCTTTATCCGTCTGCTCAGCAATAGCATGTTCTCTGCTGAATTAAAAGCCAAGAAGGGTGACCCGGATCTTCTAGTTAATAGCAAACCAGAAAAATCCAATTGTCCTACACAACCAGCAAAATATACTTAAACACCCTGAAAGCAGAAGTGCTAGCTCAGACCAGAGGTCAATCTAGGACAGTATCCTGTTTCCAACAGGGGTCAGTCAGATGCCCCAGAGAAGCCCAAAGATAGACATAGTGACAGCCACAAGCATAGATGGCTTTTAATGAGGGGTTAGTCAGATTCGCAGAAGAAAGGTCCATCACTGGCTACTATCCGTGTAAATAAAGGTAACCTCTCTACACAGAGGCAAAAAAAACCCCCTCTCAATACCAGCACAAGGACGGAAGATCAGAGGATGGCAACTAACAAAAATTTAGCAGACCAGAAAACAGGAGCACGGTTGGGCTGTTATGGACACGGTACACTATTATTGTCCTTTAGTCCAGCATCCCATTTCACACTGGCCAATCAGACACCCCCTCAAAAGCCTACAAGCACAGCATGGAGGCCATAGCCTGCCCCTACTGCTCCCCCTACACACTGAAATTCAGAGGGTTATTCCCTGTGGACATGGTGGTTCCATTTAGTCATCATGGCTAATACTCACTGATGGATCTTGTTCTTCACAAACGTGTCTAATCCTCTTTTAAAGCCAAATAAACACTGGCTCTCATCACATCCTGTGGCAGTCAGTCCCTGAATTTACTGCCCACCAACTACATTAAGTGCCACAAAGATACAGTTTATGGTGGACACAAATGATGAACTGTGAGAACAAAAAACAGAACGCCCATGTTCAGAAGCAGACTACCTACAAATCCGGGGTGCTGGGAACCAAAAACATGATTTGGCTGTTGCTTTCATGCCCAGCTTGTGAGTTTCCAAGAGTATATTTTTGGCTGGTTTGGGGAAATGGGCAGTTCTAAGCCGCCCCCCCCCCAAGTCCCACTTTAGACAGGAAACTCCTCAAAGCCGGGGCCTTGAGGCTAAAACATCAATCGAGATGAGAATAAGAACTGAATATGCATTAGCAAGAATCAGACTGGGACACAATTTGGTCCTCCCCAGCAAACAACTCAACAATATATAATAGACACCTGCAGAACTTCAAATTAGTCTCCAGATGGTATATGACACCAAAACAATTACATAAAATCAACAGAAATAATGATCCGTCATGATGAAAAAAATGCGGGCAAGAAGGTTCTTATTTACACTGCTGGTGGAGCTGCCCAAGGATTCTCAAATTCTGGAAGGATGTGACAACAAGTATAAATGACACACCCTCACAGAAGACCTCCTGCAAACCTGAAGTCATATTAATGAACAAGCGGGACGATACAGTAAGAGACGAGGCAAAAGAAATCACCGCAATGTTACTTACGACTGCAAAATTAGCAATAGCAGCAGCATGGAAAACACTAAACCCTCCAACTCTCAAAGCATGGCAAGATAAAACATGGGAACAGTTTGTAATGGCGAAAATAACAGACCTGAATCACAGTTTGCAAATGCAAAGTGCTAAGTCACATGCAAAATTCACGGGAAAATGGGAGCCAGTAATAAATTATCTGACAAGACATGAAACAATCCCATCTAATCCACAGTACCATAAATGGTTATTTGTCTGAAAGCACCAACAAAAAATAAGAAGACCCGATCAAGGGAAAAGGCAAACTAGCACACTTAGTTCATTCTACACACTATGAAACCCAGCAGCAGGCACATTCGTGATAAATAAGAGAGATATTGGAAAACTGTTATAATATATGGTAGAGTCACTCTGGTGACTTTGCAGGTTGCATAATTGTAAGATTGTAACACTTGGCTCATATATTTATGTAGAAAAATAAATTTTAAAAATATTTTTTTAAAAAAGTCGGGGCCTTTTTAACAATTGGGGGGACGGGGGACACAGATGCCATTTAGCCATTTTTAAAGTGCACTCTCAAGTTCATCATCTGACTGCCATTCAGTCTGCTCTTGATACACATACGAATTTCTTGCAACCAGAGGCTTAATTGGGTTAAAAGGAATCCAGAAAGAAGACAGATGGCCTGGCAAGCGAGCTGATTTTTTATTACAACCCTGCTCCCCACATCTCTCAAAACCCCAGCCATGCCCTCTTTCAAGGTATTCTCTTCCCTGAGAGAAAAAGTGCTTAATCCATTCTACTTGGACATCTGTGCTTGCGACTAATCCAGAATTTAGTCCCATCCACAGGGCACTGAATCTGTTTCTGGCTCCAACCCTAATCCAGCAAGTCTCCAGAAAGGGAGGACCCTCTCCCCACCCAAGGCCAGCTGGTGTGCCAATTCCAAGACTCCAGTCCAGCCCTTCAATCCAATTCTTCAATCAAGGTCTTCTGGGGTGGAGGCACTTTGGCCCCCCACATCTTCTCCAGTTCCTGGGTGACAGCTCCCACCTCCTTGATGGTGTCCAGATGGGCCTTGTATTCTCTTTGCACCTCCAAGGCCAGGAGGGTTAACGCCCCTTCATTATCGTCCACCCAGGACAAAAGGAAGTCGCACTTCTTTTTCGCTGCGTACAGCCTGGCTTGATCCCCGGCTGGCACCCGCCGCCTCCCCTTGCTCAGCAGCCGGGAGAGGTGGGCGAGGGCAGCCAAGCTATACCCCTTTTGCCTGGCTTGGCATTCCCCCATTAAGATCTGGGCCACCGCCGCCATCACCCCGGCGTTCCCCAGCAGGCATTCGGGGTATCGCCCCACCGTTATGGCTTGCAGTGCCGCCTGCAGGGCCTCTGCCGTGGACCCGAAGCCCTGCTTGGCCCCCAGCGCCCCCGAGACGTCCAGAACCGTCTCGCAGAATTCAGGGAGCAGCTGGGCCTCCTCCACCTCGCCGTTGTAAAGCGCCACGGAATAGGCATAGGAGTACAGCACGTTGGGCACCTGGAAGCGGACCAGGGGCGAGACGGGCGAACGGGTTAGGCTGCTCAGAGGGGGGATGGCGGCGGGCACCGGAGGCACGGAGGTCGGGGCATCCGCCGGCTGGGTGCTTGCGGAGATCTCTTGCAAAGGCTCCGGCGTCTGGGGCTGCCGCAAGGCTTCAGTGCACGGGGAAGGCTGCGGTTGTTGCAAGGGGGCGTGGAGGGTCTCAGGGCCCGCGAGGGCCTCCCCCAGTTCCTGGATCAGCGCTGCACCACGGCCGCGGCCCGTCCACCAAGGCTTCCAAGGCGGCAAGAGGGCCGAGATCTCTCCGCTGTTCAGCAACCGCTGGAAACGCTTTCTTTGGTCCGGGCTCAGTTGCTCCCACAGCGCTTCGGACTCCGCCTGCTCCCAACCGGGATCGAGGCCTATCTGGAAGTCCGCATCCCCGGGCTCGCGTAGCTCCTGCAGGCGGAGGAGGGCCTCCCTTAGACGGCGTTGGGAGGCCGGGTCCTGCCGCTGGCCCTGGAGCTGGATTTGTAACTCCCGGCGCTGGAAGTCCTGGGCGCAGGAGCCGTGTTCCTGGTAGCACGGCACGGAGCAAAAACGCAGGTGGCAGCGTGGGCAGGTGTAGGGAGCCCTCTTGGCCAGGCATAGCCCGCAGCAAGGGTCGGAAGAGGGACTCGAACTTTCGGCTTCCATCGTCCGGAACACGAGCTCGAGGAATCCGAGAGAATTCGGGTATTTCCGTCAGTTGTCGGTTAGTTCCGTTTCTGAAAAGGCTTAATTTTCGCCCCGCCTTCGTTTTTACTCGGGCAATTCCGGTCCTTGTCAAGTTGGCCAGGGCTGGCGCGCGACCTGGGAGGACCCGAGCCGTGCAACTGACCAGAGTCGGAAAATAAAAGGGGTGGGGACTGCAAGGGTGGAGAAGCCGTATAGAAAAGGCAGGGACGCTGAGGTGGGGGAACAGAGTTTGAGTTAGGTGAAACCTTAGAGAGCAGCAAAGTTATATTCTAAGTGTAAGGTTTTGTGTGCAAAACACACTTCTTCAGACAAAGCTGGAATAAAATCTCAAAAGCCAGTTGCAGGAAAAAAGAGAGTTGGGGGGTAAGCCATTAGGAGGCCACTCAGAGCCCAGATGCAATTGCAGAGCTGAAATTGGAATGGGTGGCCAGTAGGATAAATGGAGGGCAGCAAATTAGCACATAAATGCAAAAGTTAACAAAGAAATGTTAGAATAAATTTAGAATCCAGTGGCTCCTTTAAGACCAACAAAGTTTATATTGGTCTTACAGGTGCCAACTGGACTCTAAATCTGTTCTACCACTTCGGATCAACACAGCTGACCAGATGAGAGAATGAAACTGGAAGAAAGTGCTGGAGTCTGGAGCAGCAAGGAGGACAGGGAGACTCAGCAGGCCTCCTGCTCTCATTAAATTATAGCCCACCTATCTCAGGAAGGCACAAGGCAGATTTAAAAAGAAAACATGAAAACCTCCCAAGAACAATGCAGTAGAATCAGGATGAAAGAACTGGGAAACTCTGCAACTGAAAATTGTCCAAGGCAACACCCTAATCGAGAAAAGGGGTTACAAAGATCAAGGGTGCTGTAGGGAAAAGAGGAAAGCAATACATAGAATGGCCTGACCCGGAGAGTCCAGGCTAGCCCAATCTGCTCCAACCCCAGAAGCTAAACTGGGTCAGCCCCGGCTAGTATTTGGACTGGAAACCTCCAAGGAATATTAGGGTTGTGAGGCAGAGGCAGGCAACGGCAAACCACTTCTGAACATCTCTTGCCTTATAAACTCTACCAGATCACCATAAGTCGGCTGTGACTTGAGGGCACTTTCCACCACCAATACATAAAATAAACATTGCAATAAACTACAATATTGTTCCTTATAGAAGCAATCTGTTAACCTGCTTCTTTATATTAGCATATATACTTTTAGAAAGTCCCTCCTGAAGATTTGTTTTGCACATTCTGTGAAATGACAGAAGTACAGGGGCCTTTTTGACCACCTCTGGCAGGCAACAGGAAGTTCCATTTTGCTTACAGGAAACCTTAAAAGCCTTCAGTATTCAAAGGACTTTGCAGTCCCTAGCTTATAAAGCAGGCTATTTTGCCTGTCTTTCAGATGGGTAGCTGAGCAAAAGACCATGTCTTGCTTAGGAGCACCCAGTCAATTCATACCAAAGGCAAGATTTGAACCAAGGATCAACCTCATTACAGTTGTTAGTCCCTATACACCAGATCAGTAGTCTACGTTGAAAGCAATACCTTGACTCCCCTCCTCTCCCTCTACAGACACCAGGCAAAAATGTTACAGGGAGTGAAGCATGCTGCATTTCTATCCTTATAAATGGAAGACCAAGGGCCTAATTTTTTTGGAGATACAGGCTGTACTACATTGGTGTGCAAGTTAGGGTTAACACAACTGTATACTGAGATGCTACAGATGGCGAACTTAACTTTCCCTACCCACACCCTTCCACTAGGTTGAAGTGGTATAGTCAAAAAACTCTTCACATACCCAATGGATGCTTAAACATGTACAATTGCATTTGGTCACATCCCTTTGCCCTTTTAACCTTCTTCATAAACTGCTTGCATTAAGCTTAGCCTGTGAAGCAGCACGCTGATGCTGAAGTTATGGTACAGATCAAAGCCAGCACTGCACTTGTGTCACAAGAAAGAAGGCCAAAGAACTTACCTGTTTTAAATATTTCATTTAACATCTCATTTTTGTGTAGCTAAAATGGCTGTTGAGGTTTGTACAAGCATGCTATTAAAGACCTCAATCTAACTTCAGAACCCCCCAACAGAATTTAGCCTTTCAAGAGGCTGCAGATTTGCTTGCTTCCCAGTCATGACATGTCTCTAAGCTGTGAAGTCTTATGAGCACTGCTTTGGAGCTTGGCAAAGCTCATGCATAATTAGTTCGCTTGAGCCATCCTTCCTGAGCGAAGACAGGTGACAGAGCTAAAACTGTGAGCTAGTCACACTGACCAGCTTAGAGAACACTGTCTTAAAGAAAGACTTGAAAATGGAAGAGTCTGACAGCATAAAAATCCAAATTATATATTCACAATGTTCCGAGACAATATACCCTTGAATACCAGATATTAGGATAAGCTATAAAGGAAGGGCTATTGTCTTCATTCCCTGCTTGTAGGCTTTCTGGAGGCATACAACTGGTCTCTGAAGAGGAGGCTGGATTAGACAGTCCTTTTATCCGATCCAACAGGACTCTCCTGTTCGTGACTAATGAGCCTGGGGTCTCTATCCTATTCAGCTGTGATTATCTACAGCACTGAGCCCAGATGGCACAAAGCCCTTTTACACCTATCCCAAAGAGAAACCACACCAGGAGAATGGTCCAAGCAAATATCAGATTTATTAGGTAACTGGGTGCTATTTAGGAGTTGGCATTGGGACCCTTCTTCTTGCCGAAGCCTGGCACAATGTTGACAAAGCGGCGGTTGTACTGCATGCGCCTCTTAGCACGGCCAGTCTTCTTTTTCTTCTTCTCTTGCTTTGCAACCTTGAGGGAGGGAAAAAACCAAGCAGGCATCAAGCCACAAGGCAGAAACCCTACAATCTGCCATAGCTTCTGGGTTGTTTTTTTTTACCAGTCCAAGTAACCATGATTCTGCCCCACGCATTGGCCAGTGGTTCTGTCCCTGCCAGTGTATATAACTAAGCCAGAAAAAGCTACAAATGCTGGATTTCTGGCTGTCCAACAGCAGTTCAAGCAAAGAAGCTTGGTCAGCAACAAGTGCATGCTTTAACTGGCAGGAGGCCTCAGCTTTGCCCACTGTTTAGAGTGTTCTCTGTGCACAAAGTCACCACACCACCAGTAAAACCTAGAATCCAGGTGAACAATGATTAAGCTCCAAGTTGTGAAAACCAACTTGCAGTATGAAAGGAAGGAACCCATGCCTGCTCTTCTTCTACAATGTGGAGGAACACACACACAAAAAAGGACAAGCCAGGTCAGAAAGGAAGGACACTCCTGGAACTTGCCCCACTCTGTACAGCAGAGACTGCTCAGAAGGCAAAAATCACTCTGTTTGTTGAGTGAAGGGAAATACTGAACTGGGCAAGCGTCAGTGATCTCTTCTCAAAAGCAGCTTAGCAGCAATTGCTTGAAAGCTACTGTGCTTGGCAGCTGGCCATCTGCAGCAATCTCTCAAAAGCAAACTGAAGAAAGTGAAGAAATACACCTCTCCCATCCACAAGGCCCATTTAAGTCATATCCGGTTGCTTACCTTAGGGGTCTGGCCTCTCACTTTGCCAGCACGAGCCAAGGAGCCATGGACTTTGCCTGGGAAGGAAAGACAAAGACAGTGCAATGAAGGCCACTATTAGTGTGGTCAAGAATGCACCCCCAAAAAAACAGCTTAAGAAAACGTATTTTAAAAAATTGGTATGCTGAAACTTTTTGTCCTCATTAGTGAAATGTCTTTTGTGCCCAAATGTTGAACACTCAGCTGCTTCACAGCAGACAGACTACCAGCAAAGCCAGTTATTCCAAGAAAGAAACAAAAAACTTTGTTTTTGAGCAGGGATATGGTCCAGATTCTCCAGGGCTATTTGCAGCGCTGATCTTCTAATAAGCCCCCATCCAATTCGTCCAACTGAGCCACAGGGCATCTGCCATTGCTTCATCTGCCCCAAGCAATTAGGACAGACTTGCTAGAAAGCTTTTGTCCCATCTGCCTAAGACTTCACACTTACCACCCAGCATGCGAGCAGCAACCTCCACGGTTGTGAGGTCAGTGATACCACACTGGCCAATAATGGCATCATCTTCCAAGGGAGTCCCGCCCAAGAGAACCACCTGATCCTCAGGTGCAATGCCTTCCAAGGACTCAATGTGAGCCTAAGAAAAAAGAAATTCCTTATGAAAGGTCAAGAAAGTGCACCAGCCTACTCATTAGCATAACAGCGAAAAGCAGGGTTAGCAGCATGAAGCCCCCAGGCAAGCACAGAAAAAAACAGAGAGCAAAGCTTGAAACAGCTCTTGCCCTAGTAGCTCTCTGGTAGTCAATTCTCACTATGGAACTACACATTTGCATACAAAATACAAGTCATGAAATCCTCAACAGCCTTTTTCCAGGGAAAAAACAGCATTGAGAGATGGGCATCTGCAGCAAAGAAATGTTGAGGGGGTGTTTTCTGTCATGCTTCCAGCTGGGCTTCAGTTGTGCATCCAAGGGCCGAAACACATTTATAACTAACTCCCAATGGGAAAACAGAAGGGGAGTTGGGGAGGGAGGAAAGCCACAGCAAAAAGGCAGTAAGATGGGAAAGGGATCACCAATCTCATAGCCCACTTCTCTGTGCCAAACTGCCTTTCCCCAAGCATATTTTTCCTGAGGAAAATAGCTTTGTTTCCGCTACTGCATTTTTACCCCAAGTATGGTTCTCCCCTCATCCTTTTTATCCTCACAAGGGATAGGTTAGGCAAGGAGAGGTTAGGAGCCCCAAGATCACCCAGCAATCTTAATGGCTGAACAGCAATTCAGAACCTGCGGTTCTTGGTGATTCAAGCTGCTGGCACCCCAAAAAATCAGTATTTTCAAAGCCTTGCACATATGTGGGACAAATCTTTCCCAGCTCTAAATCTGGTACCT
The DNA here is from genome assembly GCA_029375565.1 of Gekko gecko. Taxonomy (NCBI): domain Eukaryota; kingdom Metazoa; phylum Chordata; class Lepidosauria; order Squamata; family Gekkonidae; genus Gekko; species Gekko gecko. Next base: position 26,868,166 of record JAPDNY010000001.1, read on the forward strand.
ACAAGCAACACACAAAGGTAAACCTTCAAAACTGTATTAACCGAGAGGGCAAGTAAAAACCGGAATGCTCAAAGATGACAGGGCTCACTTCTGGCTTCCCAGTAACATTGTGGCATCACATTGTTTGGAAGAGCTCCTTCCCCTGGGCTCAGTGTGAGCAATCTTCCTTCTAATTCCACCCCCCCCCCCACTGAACAGAGCACTTCACATCCTGAGCAAAATATGCTGTAACTTAAACAGGCAGTGCAGACCCTGCGCGCACCATCTGCTGCTAGCAGGCTCCTGTGTAATGAGCAGCTGCTCACGGCGCAGCTAGAGGAAGACAGCAATAACTCCAGAGATCAATGTCAGTATCTCTTAGTTGATCCACACACTGCATCTGGAACAGTTGTTTTTAATTTGTTGTAAACTGCCATGATGATTTGACTAAAAGGCATAAGGCTTCAAGCACAAAGAATATGATGGGGGGAGACAGATGGGAGCACAACATGGCAGGTGAACAATTCCTTACCTTTAGGTGAGCAACTGTTTCTTGCCCAGACACCTCAAGGGTGTGCAGATTCTGTGCACGAATGAAGAGCTGCATGGTTCCAGCTATACTGAGGAAGAGCAGTGAGATTAGGTCTTTACCCTCTAAAGAACAGAGTCCAGACCAGAAGGACCATCCTAGACACTGTTTGTGCCAGAGGCAAGAACCACATTTCTCCAAATGTGCCATCAACTGGACCAGGACTAGCCTCTCTAAACCTGGGGGGCAGGGGGAGAATCAGCTGGCTGATCTGTTCTGCATGCTAGGGCAGTGTAGAGGGAAGGAAAAATCCTGTTTTTGCATCCTAAGAGTGAGAAGATATCCACTCCCAATCCTCCTCCTTAGAGGACTAAGGATTCTTACCTCTTGTCTTTTTTATCCTTCCTATCATTATCTTTAGAGAATCACAATCCCTGCTCTCCAAAAAAACACCCCAGCTTCTAATCTCTCCCACTGATCCACCAAAGAGCACAGGAGCCATCACCCCCCCCCCCAAGAAAGCATCACCTTGTTTTAAAGGGATAGTGATTTTACAGTATTAGAGTTATTGTTGTGAGTTTTATAAGTTGTAACCCACCCTGAAACCACATGCGGGAAGGGCAAGACAGAAATAAAACAAATAAATCCCCATCTCCTCCCCACTACTGGAAACAGAACTGGTGTTTGAGCTCTTACTGGATTCGCCTTCATGAACCTTGGAAGCCTCAAAACCCCGAAAGGACCCAGAACCACGATAGTTACAGTTTACTTCCCCCCTCCCTTCCCAGTACATAGGGCTCAGGAGTCCTGGCTCTTGCCTTTCTCTTACCAAGATTTAAACAAACAATTCATAACCTGCCCAGTTGGACCACAACTGTTATATTATTTTATTTTTATTTTCCAATACGATACACAAAAACAAAGTACAACTCTGATTCCTCCAAAATAAACCGCAGCCAAGAGTTCTGGCTTTTAACTTCCAGCACCCTTCCTTCAAAGCATCCTGGCTCCCCAGCCCCTGCTGCGTCTTCCCCGTCCAAAAGAGAACCCGGGAGTCCCTACCCAGTTGGCCCTCTCCGCGCAAGCTCAGGGACCCGCTTAGTCTCACCCCCCCCCCCGGAAAAATCTGGGGGGAAAGAACCCGCAAGCCCTCCTCCTTCCATTTCGCCAAGCGAGTGGATCGTTCCAGTCCCCTCACCCACCCTCTTTTCAGCCCCTTCAGCCTCACCAGTCGCACGCCGTCCCAAGATGGAGGCCGGAGAGAAAAGGAAACTTCCGGAACCCCGTGCACGCAGATAAGAGAAGTAAAGGAAGAAGGGCGGGGCTTTGAATACGCAGGCGCACCGAGGAAGCGTCCGCTCTCGTCTATGATTACGCACAACCTTCCTTCCTCTCCGTTCACTCATGAACTAAATTGTCAGCTTGATGTCGTCATCAAGCTGCGCAGTCATCTTTTTCTATAGAGGTAGTCGTAGATAAAGACTAAAGGGACACGGAACGTCTGGGATTAAAGACTCAGAGATCTCCATTCCTACTCGTGTCTGACGAAGGGAGCGTTGACTGTCCAACCTTAGACCATGAAAATCTTGTGGGTCTGGTCTGTAAGGATCTACGGGATTCGAATCTGGCTGTTCTATTGCGGACCAGCACAGCTACCCTTTGAAACTCACTTCTGATTGCCATTTCCGATCTAAAATTTTAACTGTGTCCTCTGTATGAATTATATTGACATTAAAATGGTATACAGACATACAGATAGAACAATTAGATTCGAGTCCAGTAGCATCTTGGAGACCAACAAGATTTTCAGGAGAGTCAAAGCTGACCTTCGTCGGACACATTCTCGAAAGCTTATACCTCGAAAATTTTGCATTGTGCCGGTGTCATTGTGTCTGACGAAGTGTGCGTGCACACGAAAGCTTATACTTTTTTGTTGGTCTTAAAAGTGCCACTGGACTCGAAGTTTGTTCCGTCGCTTTAGACCAACACGGCTACCCCACCTGATTCTGTCCCACTGCAGACCAAGATGGTTACCCTCTGAGACATACAGATAGACAAATACAGATAAAGAGTTATTTTATAGTTTTCACCACAGAAATTGGTGAGCCGAGAGAGACGCAACTCTACTTTCAGAGGCGGCTTCCGATTTTTACCGGAAGTTTTTACAATATTTTACGCTGGCATTTTTCTAACTCTATGGTGCTCCCCCCTCGTTCATTCCCGGCGGCCACCGCGCGAAGGGAACCGGAGGGGGTAAGATGGCGGCCCTGGCGTTAGCGAAAGCTGGGCTGAGGAGGGCACAGTTGCTGGACGTACGAAGGCAACGGCTGTTGTCTTTAGGAGCGGCCCATCTGGTAGGGGTCAATGAGGCGTGGGAAGGCTTGCATGGGACTGGACAGACGTCGCTTGGCTGCTGGGACGCTTGGAGGATGTTGTAGAGGAATCTGAGAAAGAAGGAGAAAGCACTAGCTTTTTAATTCCAGGGAATTCCTTCCCATGTTAGCTATATCAAGATGCATAGCTAGTATGTTTGTAGCAATAGAAAAGAGCAAGAGTCCAGTAGCACCTTTAAAGACTAACAAAATATGTGGCAGGGGAGGAGCTTTTGTGAGTCACTGCTCACTTCTTCAGAATACAGCAGTGGCTGCCACATATTTTGTTAGTCTTTAAGGTACCACTGGACTCTTGCTCTTTTCTCATGGTAGCTATAGAGCAGGCAGAAATTCAGTAAGTTTTAGCATCTCTCCCCCTTCCTCTTCTTTCATCTTAAGAGAATTCTGCCAGCAAAAGAAACAAGAGGGTGGTAGTGATTACTACCTGTATACTGGACTTACTGAGAACTGTTTGTTGTTCAGCCACACAGTGGAGTTTGCAACCCCATGGACCACATCATGCCAGGCCTACAAAGCATTATTTACAAGATGTGCTTGTGAGAAAGAGAAGTGTCAGCATATAAATGTTTTAAGTTATTTTTTTTATTGTTATCCTCCCTTTTCTCCAGTGAATTCAGAGTGGAATGTGTTGGTTTCCCCTCCCCCAGTTCTGTCCTTAAAATAACCCTGTGAGGTAAGGTTAGCTGGCCCAAAGTTTCTAAGTGAGCTTCATGACCCAACAGAAATTTGAACCTGGTTTAGTACCTTTTAGGAGAAAGGTCTTTTGTTATAACATGTTTGTTTATAAATGTACATAACGAGAAAGCATAACAGTCAACATAGACAGTGTTATTTCCAAGGCAGAATGAATGCCTGCCACCAAATCTGAGAAGTTCAGAGTATGCATGGCAGGTTCTCCAAAACTGCTTATAATGATCCTGATCCCAAAACCCAGACACCCTCTGGAGCCCCTCTGGACTCCCTGAAAATGTGCATTCTAGTGTGTATGATGGCCAGTTTCTTGTCTTCAGAAGCTTAAATGAGGTGCTCCCACCCTGTCAGGGACATATTTTCATGATGGAAACCTTAAAACAGATGAAGCTGTGTTATACTGAACCAGACTAAGTATTATCTGCTTGGACTGTCGGTAGCTATGCAAGGTCTCAGGTAGAAGTATTTTGCATAAGGTACTATTTGACCCTTTTAACAGGAGATGCCAGGGACTAAACCTGGAAATATCCACGTGGATAGCAGGTGTTCTGTCATTGTCATTCACATGTGAGCAGCGCATGCCAAACAGTGAAAGTTCTCCATAGACCACTGGAACAAAAGAATAATTCTTAGTGGAGACATTGTGTGTTGACTGCAATCTCTCTGTGTTTCAGAGCCAGGAGTCAGCTGAACCCAACCCTGCAGGGCTAAAATATCCAGGGATTGTTGAATCTACTGAGGAATACAGATTTGTGGAGAGGCTTATACCTCCCACCAGAGTACCCGAGCCACCCAAACATGACACATACCCCACCCCATCTGGGTGGAGGGCTCCACAAGGTAAATATGCTGAGAAACTGGTTGGAAACTTTGGAAATGTAAGCATGACACGAACATGTATAGGCCACATTTGGTAGAGTCTTGGACTAGTGTAGCTGCACCCTTATACTGAAGGCACATGTTCTCTGCTGCTGGAACTAAGCTGGCCTGGCCTTGTAGGACTGCAGTAATGGTCCAATTTAATAAACACACAATTGTAACTAATTCAGTTCTAATTCTTTTGCCTCCTACTGCTCTAGACCACTTTTCTTCCTCATCCTTGATAGAACATCAGATGTTGTTGCTGAAACAAGATACACTAATTGAGGATTTAGTAGAGTGGCTAGTTAGAAAGAGGGCTTAGTAGCCAGTTGTACTGTGTAGAGCTAACTGCTCTTACATTGAGGTGAGCAGCCGTGTTGATCTGAAGCAGTAGAACAAATTTTGAGTCCAGTGGCACCTTTAAGACCAACAAAGGTTTATTCAAGGTGTGAGCTTTCCTGTACACACAGTTCTTCAGATACATTGAAATGGAAGTTAACAGTTCATATATATATATATATATATAGGCAGATGTCTCTGCATAGGTGAACAGCAAAGGTGTTGGTTTTAGCAAGACTGTTGCATTCTGTACTTTGAGTGGACATCGTGTTACTTCCATCATAAAATTTGAATGAGAGTTAGAAACACTTTGTTCATGTTTCAGTTTTCTCTGCTTTCTTGTCAGATCCCCCTCCCTCCCTTCCTTATTTTGTACGGCGGTCCCGCATGCACAACGTTCCTGTCTACAGAGAAACCACTCACGGCTGCAGAAAGATGACCCTTATCAGGAAGATTGAAGGTGATATTTGGGTAGGTATTTGTCACCTCTTGGTGTTGTGATGGCGAAGGATGGTGAGCGTAACAGCCCCCCGGCCTAGCATTTCAACTGTAAGGTGGTAGATTTTCCCATCAAGAGTCAATCCTGAATTGCTGAAAGTCAGGTCCACATAGATGGTATACAGGGCAAGAGGTGCTTGTAATGGGTTTGAACTACTAAACAGCTGCACTGTTCCTGCCTGGCACTTGTAGCTCAGAAGAGATGGGATTCTTTAAATGGAGAATATGTGAACTGTGTTTCTGAACTCCTCTCTCTTCCTTCTCTCCCACAGGCCCTTGAGAAGGAAGTGAAGGAATTCCTCACAGAACTTTCTGGAAGGACACCAGCCACCCAAGTCAACGAAGTTGCCAGTTTCATCCGCATCAAGGGTTATTTTGACGAGGAACTAAAGGAGTGGCTGATGGACAAAGGTTTTTAAATAAAACAGACTTGGCAAAAGGGCCTCCTGTTTGTCTTCTATGAAGATCTGTTAACTGTGATGGGATTAAGCAAAATATGGCAATATTTCACTTGCTTAAAACATTTATTAGCCACCTTTCTTCTTTACGAAGCTCAAGGTGACTTACAATGAAAATAAAATAAGAGTACATAAAAAATAAACAAAACCACAGTTTAGGAGTGCTTAAATTAAATGCCTCCAATAATTTGGGGGAGATCAAAAGCAGCCTTGCTTTTTGGCTAGAGCCTCTTACATTCTTGCCATGAGCTGCATATTCTAGAAGTAGCTGTAGAGGTCTTCACTGAAGCTGCATGAGCAATAATCTCTGTACACTGCAGGTACATGGGGAAAGAAGGCCTTCCTGGCAGTAAGCCTCTGAATCCGAGAGCCAGGAGGCAACATTGGGAAGGCCTCGGCCTCTATGCCTTGTTGGCTGCCCAGAGGAACTGGTTAGTCACTGTGTGAGACAGGATGCTGGACTTGATGGACTATTGGTCTGATCTTCTTATGTGGTCTTCTCACAGGTATTTCCCCCCCCCTTTTTGAATAATGCTGAATCTGACATACTGGGTACGATTTTGTAGAGGCAATTACTTATACCTTTGTTACTTGTGACAAAAGATATGGGCTTGTTTAGATAACAGCACAACTGCCACTTCCTCTGTGACTTCTTGTCTTAAGCGAGAGTCAGCTTATGTCTTTGGCACAGCTGACCAACTGCAAACTGTGCCTCTTGGTACAAAGAGCAGTCGCCAGCTTCCCAGCAAAGCTGGCAAAAGCTGGCTGTGACTTAATTCTGCATCTACAGCATCCTGAAACAGTCAATGAAGGGTGTTGTTTTGGCTGTGACAGATGACAGAAATGCGAAGCCTGCGGGGCTTACCCAGTAACCAACCCAGCTTTTCTGCCTCTGCTGTCCACTTCCATTGGGCAGGGTTGACTGCTGCATGGCCAAAGTCAAGCCTGAGCTGACTGAGAGTCAACAGTATTTGCCATAGAATTGGAGCATAGCAATCAGTGGTTACATACTGAGAAAATAAGATTATTTTGAATTGTGTAATTCTCCCAAGTCCAGAATTCTATAGTACTTCGGTACTTTTGTTGGCATGTTTAATGTTGCTGTGACAAATGGTAGTCTCTGCTCTCTCTTCTAAATAGTTAACAACTGTTAATTGGGCTCAGAGTGTAAGCAAGAACCCAGCACAGTTTAGTTGGTTAAGAGCAATGGACTCTAATCTGGAGAAGTGGGTTCGCTTCCCCACTCCTCCACATGAAGGCTGCTGGGTTCTCTCAGAACTCTCTCAGCCCCACCTACCTCATAGGTGTCTGTTGTGGAGAGAGGAAGGGAGTGTGATAGTAAGCCCCTTTGAGACTCCTTGAGGTAGAGAAAAGTGGGGTGTAAAAACCTTCAGAACAAAGAGGCCACAGGAAGGCTATGGCTAGGCAAGATGGAACATACTAGCTGATGGAGTAACAGATTCAACATGAAGGTGGTGTTAAATGCAGTTTTAAAAATTTGCCCTAGTATAACCTATTCTTAAAATTCGACAACCAGCCCAACTACATATGACCTCCTGTTACAAACCGTTGGGAACACAGATGGCTTAATTAAGCATTCCGAGTACTACAGCTTTAAGGAGTTACAGCTTCCCTGCTGCTACCTCCCTCCAATTTCTACTGTGACCAATCTTCCCGCTAAGCTGAGTTAGTGTGAGCTGGCTCACAGATTTTTGTCTTCACTCAGGAAGGATGGCTCCAGAGCAAACTAATTTATGCAGTAGCTAAATTGCTTGCTCACAATGTTAATAGCAGCTCACAAAGTAGAATTTTTGCTCACAAGACTCGCTTAGAGGAAGCATTGACTGTGACAGTTTAAAAAAAACATAGTTCTCTTTGGAAATTTATGATTCCTGAGACAGATATTCAAGCAGAACTGGTCAGTCTGAGTATCTGCAGTGTAATATAGCTTGTTGATGGTAAGTCAGTGTAGACCCAAATGCATGCACCACTTTTGAAGTTGTACTCAAAAGTAGATGTTCCATTCACCCCTTTAAACAAGTTGTTCGGGATGTTTAACTTGGCCCAAAGACATCCTTATTTCCATCTCTGAAGGCATGGAAACTGAACGTGAATCAACATTGTCAGTCACATGGTCCTCCCTACCTTTAAGAATCTGGTGCCTCATGATAGGTTTAAACTTTTAAAAAGCAGTTAACATTCCTTTCATAGTCAAAGATCAGTACTTAGTCAGCTCAGTCCTTTTCTTTAAGAAGCCTCCCAAAACAAAATATCTATGTAATTAGCACTACTCAACTAAATAGTATAAGGGCACATTAAAATGTATTATTAAACTTTTTTTTTCTTGAATGCTTTTCTTAATGTAGCTCACCAAGTTGATAATGTTTGTATTGCTCTATTAAACATTTGAAAATTTTAATAAAAATAATTTTAAAAAAATGATAGGGTTAAACTGGGGAGTAGGGGGCATCTCATGCCAACAGGACTTGGCCAGGGTGCTAGCCAAGATTTAGATATACGTGAAGAGGGGAAATGTATACAGAAAGGAATCCATCATTGCTGGTCCTCTTCCAAGATCTGGCACCTCTAGTCAAGGATAGTACTATATGTGGGACATCACCATTACACAGTTTCCATGGTTATACTCATCCTGTTGGAACGGAATGACTGATACTTTGAAGCCACAGATAAACTTTATCAGCCACTATTTGAGGGTCTCCCCCCTCCCCCATCCCATATTATATCTCACTGGAATCTAGAGTATTCCTATCAAGGCTGAACTGATTTGCTGGAACACATCCCCCAACCTGCCCTTCAAAAAGGGACACACAACATTTCATAACAGCATTCCAAAATAAAAGTTACAAATGTTTTAATAAAATTAATTATAAGTTACAGTTGCATGAACAGGAAACATCCTCCCATTCTCCAGCACTGAAGGTCCCACCGTGGAGAAAAAAGCAAGGAGGAGCAGACACGTTGGCCCCAGGTCCAATCCTTCCCGGCTCCTCCAGTCCAAGAGCTTCCCAAAGAGGCAAATGTAGCTACATGACTGGCACAAACAGATCAGAGAGGTCTGGCCCACCCTTTCCCTCACTGGAATGACAAAGCCCATGAGACAACAGTAAGACTGGAAAGGAAAGAGGGCTCCCAAGCGGGGTGGGGGCCAGTGGTCCCAGGCACTCAGGTTGCCAGGAACAAGGGACACAGCCCAGCTGCTGCATGCAAAGGGAGGTGGAGCTTGTTTTGCAGTCCAGCCTGTTAAGGCACTGATGATGGAGCAGAGAGCCAGGGCACCCCCTTATTATTTATTATTGAAGGAGTGTACAGATTGAACACCAAACAAAATGACCCAAAGCTGAGTGAAATGGGAGGTCGTGGTCAGGAAGACTAGTCCTCGGTGGTGTGTCTGCATGGGTGGAGGAGATGGCAGAAGTCACTCAAGGACAGCCATAAGGAGATGCAGCTCACAGAAGGCACTGCCATGGCGGCCACTGAGTCCACATTTGTTCTTGATGATGTTGCTGATGTTCTTCAGCTGCTTGTAGCACAGGCGGCACTTATGGAGCCTGCAAAAGGGAAGAGTGGAAAGTTGCCAACCCTCCTAGATGGCTTAGCAGTGAGGTTGTAGAGGGTATGCTGCCATCCAAAAGGGTTTTAAATGTATTTTAAACCAACAGCACTTTGAGTGCTCCTCAGAGAAGCACTATACAACTATTTTAAATTTAAAAATCCTCCACTAAGCACTGTGGAGAGAGCAGGCATATGAAGAAGGCAAAGGATTTACCCTCCAAGTATGTGAACCAGACTATGTGGATGTCTCTCTCAGGAAAATCTTTTATCAGGAAAATCTTTTATCAGTCAACCTAGCTTAAAGGAACCCAAAGGAGTTTTCCACTTGGCCCTCAGTGGATACGCTAGAACAGGCATGCATTTTTCCCAGCCACATACAGAGCCAGCAGCAGCTAGGCCTACAGATGTCCTAACAATACACAGCTGAGGCAAAAGAGAGACCGGCAGGATGCATCTGCATTGGGAATCAAGCTGGCAAGGAGACCTAAAAGGGAAGGGCGTTGGGCTAGATTGTCATTTTATACCTGCAGAGACCCAGAAGCTTCACCCAAAGGCCTGCAGATGAGGGAAGCGAGTGCAGTGCCACCCAACCTCTAAGATAATATTACCTCTCCTCTCGGGAAATGTCTACCCCCACTGATGGTGGTGCAGCAAGAATGTCCGTGATCAGGGGCAAGAAGCGCTGCAGGATCAGCTTCAGTGAAGTGCAACCTGTCTGGACATAGCTGTCAAGACAAACACAGGCCATCAGCAAAAACGGAAGCGCTTTCAAAAATCAACATTCAGCCTGCAGAAGTGCCAGATGAGAGGAAGGAGGTGGCTCTTGTTCCAAAGCACATCCAACAAGGCCTGCCAAGTCTCCAAAGTGCAGGACAACATTATTTCAGATCACCTGAAGAGAGAAGTAGGATTTCTCACCAGCACAGTCACTGGCTGTAACAGGATTTGCCTTTCATCCAACTTCAGGGTGGGTGGGTGGGTGTTGTTTTTTAAGGTAATACACTAGAATCATCATTGTGGTGCAGTGGTTAAGACTGGACTAGGATCTGGGAGACCCAGGCAGTTGCTCTTGCTGGCAGCAGAGGATACTTGTAATAATGGGTTTAAATTACAAGTGGAAAAGTACTGGCTGGATATTAGGATTATTATTATTATTTTACAGTAAGAGTAGTTCAGCAGTGGGAATTGGCCTGCATGGCCCCTTCCAACTCTATGATTCTATAAATTCTCACTCTGCCATGGAAGCTCACCGGGTGACCTTGGACCAGTCACCCAATCTCACCCTAACCTGCTTCACAGGATCATCATCACGAGGATAAAATGGAGGAGGGGGAACTATGTAAGCCACTTTGAATCCTCATTGGGGAGCAAGGTGGGGTAAAAATGAAGCCAATACATTGTAGATCCCCGCTTGTTTCAGCTCTTTGGCCCTGATGGCACAAATTAGCCCAGTGATGCTATATCTCTGATCTGCAAGTAAACTGTGGGGACAGCATCACACAAATTCCTCTGGTCAGGATTCCATTAAAGGCAAATCCAGCAAAAAGGTGTCAGTCCAGGGACGGGAAGGAAACGGGCACCGTCAGGTAGAGGAGCAAGAAATCTCGGCATAGAGCTCCCTCTGCTGGCAGCAACCACACAACAATGTGGCAATGTATGACTGCTGCTTAACGCCTCCTGCCTCTATGGGCTGAATTCCTGTTTTGCCACCACTGCTCTACTGCAGCAGTACATGAGTAGGGTTACCACCTTTGTGTTGGGGACCCTGTGGAATGACATGCTGCATAACAGGCAGAAATGTGCTGGCAGCCACACACGCACACACCTCAGTACAGAGATGCTTTTGAGGGTAAAAGAATGAAAGGAGGCATCCTTCAAAGCACACCAGCAATCAAAGCACATCAAAGCTTTGCACTGGTTGCAATAAATGAAAATCTTAGCTCTTGAACCCTAACAACAGGACAAAGAGAAAGTTAAGAAATCGAAATTGTTAGGAAGTTTCTTTCTGCTCCACTGTCTTGGAGGAACAATTCACAGGCAATCTGCTATTAAGACTGATCCATCTCAGTGCTTAATTTAGCTTTGGAAGCCAACCCATCCCCAGTCCCCCAGGCTTGAGCTTTCAAAAGACATTTAACTAAAGGGGATGGGATTCCCCCAACACGGAAGTGACATGACACTACGGGGTGGCACTGTCAAGCAAGAAGAAGCCTCTCCCCTTAGATCTGCATTTGCCCTTCTGCACCATACCCACAGACAAAGCAGGCACATCCCCTGCCACCACCTGGTTGGGCAATTCCCACCCTGTTGCTGGAACCAATGCTGGCAGCAGCTGCCCATTCTCAGAACCATGACTGAACTGGAAGCAACAAGAGCTAGCTCCCAGTAAGAACTTCGGTCTCCACAAAATCACCGGCTCCCCAGGTAAAGTGCCTTTAAATCCTCTAGGATTTGTACTGCCCTGGAGCCTCACCTTTCATATTTGCTTTGGAGAAGTTTCTCTATCTGGGGCAAGACGACAGTGCACAGGTCGAGCTTCCAGAGAGACCTGGGGAAAGACGCAGGTTCCAGAGAGTTGCCAGACCCCACCCACCCCCGTTAAACCCTCAGAACCCATCAAGAACAGAATGGGAACCTGCAAGTTCAAGCAGAAAGCAGTGCATGGATTGACTGGAGGCAGTTTTTCTCCCTGGCAAGTCTCATGTGGGATCCAAATTATGCTGCAATTCCAGGCAATGACTTACATGCTCTGTGGGTGTGCACATGTTCTATGGGTGTGCACACTAAGACTTGCCCAAGTCCCTCAGAACTTTCTACCGCCTCCCAAATCTAGAGGCTGCCGAAAGGTATTTGAGATCAACTGGGTCTTGATGGCCAAGGGCTTCATACCTGTGACATGCCAACTGAGTAAAACTGCATACCAGAGGGCACACTGCAAACAATCCCCCCCCCAAGTAGCACATGAAGGCAGTAACTGCATTTTAGGACCTTAATTCTTAGATGCCAGAACAGTTCAACCGACCAACCCCTTCTCCTTGTAGAAGAAAAGCATGCTGGGACTCACGCCTTCTGGTTGATGATGTTCAGGAGATCAACAACAACGGAAAGATCATTGATATCCACAGCAGAGTCCATGGAAGTCTGAGGAAAAAGGTAACAGAAGCAGGAGAAGGATTAGAGTAGGGCTTGGCATAGTTATGGTAAATCCTCAAGATGCAGAACGGCAGAATGTCCCAAAGGCTTCAGCTCCATCTACTGACCTGGGTGAGTTTCAGCTCTGCTGCTCTCAGATGAGCGGCTCTATGAACAGGGAGCAGAGCCAGTTACCAAGCAAAAAACCCAAGAACCACGAAGAGAAAACATTAACTTGCCTGATGATTTGCTCCTCTCAAACAGGAAGGCATTCAGCCAAGAGAAGATCTGTACCTCAGCCATTAGTACTGACCAAATCCTCACAGAGAAACTTGCAGCAGCAACAGGCTGCAAACCAAAATACCAGCTGCTAACTTTAAAAAAAACCTGCACTGTGACTAGCAGGTGCCAGAATGCACCAAGGCCCAGACTGCAGCCCCACAGATCTCAAGGAAGAATGTTTCTTCAGACTGCAGAGGCACCTGGACATCTGGCAAAGTGCACGATTGCTGGGGACAGGAGCTGCATGGCTAGATGACTTCCTGCTCGTGATCTTGGTGGGATAGCAAGCTCTTGCAGACCAGCAAGGGATGCTGGGTTAAAATGGGCCCAGAAGACCTGGTTGGGATTCCCAGGACATTTGATCCAGTCCGAAAGAAGGCAAATGACACCTTTTGGGGAATGATCACCCCTCCGCACTGGCTTTGCCCTCAATCCCAAGAGTGCCTTCTGAGGATGCAGAAAGTGCCTCCCTTCCACTCCTCTTAGCCTTTGTCTGCTGGACTAGATAGGCCACTGGTCTGATAGCAGCCACCTATAAGGTCATTCATCTAGTGGCCACGGAGTGTGTCAGTGGCACTACATGCACAGCTTGGTTGGGCTCCTTTCTCCACCTTAACTAGCTAATGCGGGGAAAGGGAAAGCAGGAAAAAAAATACAATCCATGGAAGCTCCTGCTCTGTTCATTGTCCTTACAGAACCCTTTTGTGGTTCAGTGGGCAGAACTGGAACTGGGAATGAAGCAGGTGGGGAGATGGGTGGCCTCCTACTAGAACAAGCGTGTTACCTTGGCATTGCCAATGTGGCAAGCGGGGGAGTTATACTTTGCAGGACATACACACACACACCATTGGCAAAAAGGAGGAGGAGCAAAGGTTTTGTTTTGGAAGGGAGGCTTGGCTCAGGATGGGGTGGGGAGTTGAGGCATAAAATGCCAGAAAACCAGGTAGAATTAATGGAAATAGCAACCACACCACCTCTCTAGACCTTCTTCTCAAAGCAGGCTGAAATCAAAGCAAAAGAGACCGCATTCATCCTGTCTTGGCCTATGCAATCAGTGCTGAGTTTCCAGCCCAGAATTAGAGGCAGGTGTTTCACAAGGACTGAAGCCTCAGAGGCTACACAGCAGTACTGTAGGAGCAGCCCTGGAATACAGAGCTGGAGTTCACCACCTGTCAGCTATGCTGCCATGGTTGATGGGGGAAGGGAGCTGGTGGAGTGATCATCTTATTGTCCTGGAACGTTAACTTGCATTTTCTCCCTCGGTCTTATCTGTTACCCTGATCTTGATGCTTCGCACTTTCGCCTCCCTGGGAACTTGTAGTCGTTACTTTGAGCGCGCAAGGCTTGCACCTCTGATTGGCTTGCTCCCACCAGAGGGGCTTCCTTCAAATGCAATATATCTTCCCCCTTCCCGCCTGTGGGGTTAGCCTTTACACAGAAACTGTAACCAAAGATGACCTGTTTCCACTGCACTCAATAAACTTGATCCTTCTGGAAGGAACGCTGTTGAGCCTGTGTGTTGTGGGACTCTGACACCACCCCTTCTCACACAAAAGTTCATTGTGACAAGAAATTTGGAATCAATCTGCTGCCGAGTCACAGACACCCGTGCCCAGCTCCTCTTGTGGTGACGGCCCCCTCCCCAAAGCGACCAACTTGCCTTGATGTCTCCAGTGCTCCACTTGGCCCGCACCGCATCCAGGTTTTTGTGCCGGCTGGTAAGCACCACGCACATTGTCTCGTGGCCCTTTCGGATCTGAGACATGGCCTCGTCATCTACAATTTCTGTCAGGCTTTGGTTCTTCATGGCCTGGACACGGAGACACAAAAGGGAAATACAAGGTGACTGTAGCATATGCAACCAAGCCTTCCTTCTGCAGGTCTTTGGATCACACAGAACATGTTGCTTGCCTTATGCACAGTTCAGTAGGATACGGAAGAAAGGACTGAACTGACTTGTTCTTCAATTGGCCACAAGGGGTTAACTGTACACAAATTGCCACTTCCAGGAGCTTGCCCAGAAGGACTCTACAGATGTCCTCTCCTTCTTCTCTTGAACACAAGAAACTGACTTATACTGAATCAGACTCCATTAAGAACATAAGAGAAGCCAAGTTGGATCAGGCAAATGGCCCATCTGGTCCAACACTCTGTCACACAGTGGCAAAAACCCAGGTACCATCAGGAGGTCCACCAGCAGGGCCAGAACTCCAGAAGCTTTCCCATTGTTGCCCCCGCCCCAAGGCACCAAAAATACAGAGATTCACTGCCCCAGACATAGTGTTCCATCTATACTTTGTGGCTAACGGCAGCTGATGGACCTCTGCGCCATATGTTTATCCATTCCCCTCTTGAAGCTGTCTATGCTTGCAGCCGCCACCACTTCCTGTGGCAGGGAGTTCTACATGTTAAGTACTCTTTGGGTGAAGAAGGACTTCCTTTTATCTGTTCTAAGCCTACTGTTCATTAACTTCATTTTCTCTGGTTAGTGGACAATTCCTCCTAATTCCCACAAGACAGGCAAATTATTTTGCCTTTGTTATTTATATTCAAAGCCATTTGGCTAACCTCTGATCTCTCAAATTCGCTTTCTGATTTCTTGAATTCCCTGCTAGCGAATGACTTCTCCAACTGACTGATAACACCTTGGAGGGATAAAGTCAGTATAGCCTACTCAAACTGCCAGCAGCTCTCCAGAGTCTCAAGTAGAGTTCTTTCACATCGCTTACTGCCAGACCTTTTTAACCAGAGAGCCAGTTTGGTGTGGTGGTTTTGAGTGGCAGACTCTAATCTGGAGAACCGGTTTCGATTCCCCACTTCTCCACATGAAGCTAGCTGGGTGACCTTGGGTCAGTCACAGTTCTTGCAGAGCTCTCTCAGCCCCTAAAAACAAGTCTAGCTTGCAGCTAGCATAATGCTAAGAGCTAGAACTTGCGGCTGCCAGACAATCTTAGGATCCCCTGGCTATTCTACACACAATGTCATATGATAATTAATGAAGACCTTTTTTACTGGAGATACTAGGGACTGAACCAGAGACCTTCTGCATGCAAGGAGCAAAACAAGAAAACTCTCTCCACTGCCAATTTCCTTCCCTGACTCCTTCTCAACAGGGAAATACATTACCGGCAAGAAGTCGGAGGCTTTCAGCCCAATGGGCTCATTCCTGGCAGCAGGAATCACTGAGGGTTCAACCCTGGTAATGGGGGTTGAGGCAGCTACTGGTGGCCTCTGAATGGGGACAGGCTGTAGGAAAGAGCAGGCATCAAGTCAGGGCAGACATGTTATTTAAGACACAGGGACTGTGTCAGGGCTCCGTTAAAAGGCTGATTCAATTCTATTCCCCCCCCCATCCTCCCCTCCCGAGCACCCCATTAGATAGTAGTGACATCTAAAACTAAGTCAGTGGCCACCCTCAAGACACCTAGAGAGATACCATTTACTGCCAGTTCAAGGGATTCTCAATTCTTACCTCACCTTTCTTCAAACACGTTTTTCAACAACAATAAACAAGGCCATAGTGGAATTCCAACCATCAGAACCAAAATCTGCTGGGAACTAGATTCCAACAAGAGGGCAGACGGGCAGACCCTCTTTAGTGCCACCCGTCCTAGCCCACATTTTATGCTGTTGGATGCACCACCGTAATGAACAACATTTACCACGATAGATGGAGGAGAAGAGGGAATAGCAACCGTTGCAAGGTACTTACGTTCTCTTGGCTTGGCAATGGGGTTTGGCTGTCTGCAGCCTGACTTGGCCTGGATGTTTCTTTTGCAAGTGTGGGTTCTGGAGGCAATGGGAAAGGAAGCTGTTATATCATGTTCACTCTGTACTAGGGTCCCTCAAATGGAGGCAGATTTGAATTGGAAAAATCCAAGGCAGCCTTGGGCGGGGGGAGAGTCATAAAGGACTCTTCTCTTATTCTGGGATAGCCATTGGGTGGGGAAAGCATTTGTCATTTTCACCAGTCCATTGCTCTTTGGTGGCAAGGGATCCTAGTATGTACGGGCTTGTCCCAGGGGAGACAAGCCATGACAAATCTGGAGATCTCTAAAGAAAATTTTTTGCTCATAACCTCCTTTGGCAACATAGGTTTTGCAAGCATCCATAGGAAGGTCAGGAATACAGCAACTGTTCCTGGGGTCTCCCCCTGTACCCATTCCCTGAAAAATAAGTCCTAACTCACCATCTTCAGGAGGTGCAGGAAAAGGCTCACTCTTGCAGGGCGGAGTTCGAGCTGCAAAAGGCAAAAGCCCAGTCTTGTACCTGATTTCATTTGCAAAACCCACAAGAGATTACAGCTTTCACAAGCCTGAGATGCATGCCCACTATGATTAATATAGTTCTGCAGAGGGGCCACTGGCCCACTGATGATAAATTCTACGGAATTCAACAGCTTGCACACCGTTTTTCGATATTCTGATATTTTGGTTTTGGAATTTACCAGTTTCAGATGGCCGACCGCACCAACATGCAGTATTTTGGAGAAGCCTTCAAACACTAACTTGCCTTTTGAAAACACTGGAGTCAACAACACATTAAATCAGTGATGGTGTGAGGGAAAGAGGAAATCCCATAAACCAGCTTACCATCTAAATAAGATAAACCTTCTAGTAAGCTACTAAACCTAGCTGCTCATTCATTCACAAACACCATGAAAAGACAGCAGTAGATGGAAGATCTACCACAGTGTTTCCGCCAGGGATAAAACCTAGTTACTCCAGGAAATTTTGAACCCCACCCACTCGCGATTTTAGTAGCACTCACTGATGGCATTCTTTGGCTGGAAGATCTCCTTGTAGCCTTCCGGATTCTGGATCTCTGCAGTGGATTCTTTTTCCTCCCTATCGTCTTCACTACTGGGGCTGCGCCTCTCGCTCTCTGAATTTTGTTTCACTCTGCCATTAATCCACAAAAATACTGGGTTAGATCCAGTGGATGCATCAGCAGAAAGGAAGACATACTTTGCACAGCTCTGCTTGCACAAGCCATAGCATGGGGCCTGCAGCAACACACAACATTTCGATAGAATTTTTAAGTTAAATAACAGTGTGCGTATTGAGCGATGCAGGGTACAACAGATATTTAGCATGATTTTGTCTGCCTTCTTTTTGTAATTGTACCAAAAGAAATTCCTTTTGCTATGTCTTGCTCAGATGGCAAGGACAGTAGGGATTCAAGCACTTTCAGCTAGGCAACCAGACACCAAGGAGTCATTTTAGCACTCCCAGAAAGACGGTTGAAGCCTTTCTTACCTTTGAGGTCTACTGCATGTCGTTGACGGCCTGTCGTAGATGCGTCGCAGAGAGGAGCCCAGAGGCACAGGCGGAACAAGAGGCTTGTCATCCCTAACTAGCCCATGGAGGCCTGACCCGCATTTTGAGACTCTGTTAAGGTCCACAACAAATGAAGACACGATGCTTTGCGAGAAAGAAACTCCGATCTGCAAAGAACGGAGACAGCCTCAACCAGAGCACCTTCTCAATGACCAGCCTAAAGAAACTACCACATCATTTTGCACCCTGGCTTTATATCAAATCCATGAGACCCCTTTCAGGATCTTCCTGGAGTCAACAAAAACCCACCACTGAGATTACTAAGAAAGTAGGACACAGCAACTGAGGGGGAGGGAAGGTATTGATGGCCACAAATACAGATGGCTTTAAAAGGAGGCTACACAGATTGCCAGATAACTGGTCCATTGCTGGCTACTAGCCATGGTGAGTAAAGGGAGCCTCCATATTTACACGCAGCAAACCTCTGAATACCAGTGCTAGCAGGCAGCATGGGGAGAAAGCCTTGGCCTCTGTGTCCTGTTTGCTGACCCTTCAGGGCAAATGGTTCGCCACTGTATGAAACAGGATGCGAGACTAAATGGACCACTGGACTGATCCAGCAGAGTTCTTCTTATGGGAAGGGGAAACAAGATTTTTCCCTGAAGAATGAATTTACAGAAACAGACAATAGGATTCAGTGCATAGTTTCCATGGTTCCCACATGCACACAATCTCCTGGACTTGTCTCTAACACACCAGATACAGTCCCACACAGGTGTTTCAGGAACACCACTGTCACGTTGTTTTTGCTGCCAGAGGGACCTCTTGCAGCCTGTACCATCAACCATGGCCACCTGATTCACTGACCAGCAACACATTAGGTAGGGATGCCACTATCCAGGAGGGACCTGGGAATCCCCCAGAATTATAGTTCATCTTCAGACAACAGAGATCAGTTTCCCTGGAGAAAATGTCTGCTTTGGAGGATGGACTTTATGGCACTGTACCACGCTGAGGTCCCTGTCCTCCCCAGGTTCCAACCCCAAGTCTCCAAGAGATTCCCAACCTGAGCTGACAATCCTACCCTCCCACACACTGGAAGCCAGGGGGACCTAGAAACCTATCTCTAAGCAAGCTAGAAGATCCAAGTTACCCGCACCACCTCACTCACTCACCAGTTGGTTGTTACAGACGGACAAATCAGCCACCTTGCCCCAATTCACCATGACCACATCAAAGCAGCGTTCAGGCTCCCAGCCGTACACACGCAGAGCATCATGGCAACCGGCATACAAACAGCAGCCATCAGGGTTAAACAGCACACATCTGAAGGGGAGAGGAGAGAGTCGAGTGTGTGACTGAGCAAAGCAAGGGCCGCCAACTACATGGGCAATGCATCTCAGAAAGCCAAGTGTTAAGCCAGTCAAACCAGGCTACCGTTATGATCTCTGCTGGCCTTCAAGTGTATCCGCAGCTCACCCCCTTAGCCTCCTGGGCATCCTCAGTTAAAAGGACCAGGCAGTAGGTAATGTGAAAGATCTCCACTTGAGGCCCTGGAGAGCCACTGCCAGCCTGAGTAGACAATACTGACCTTGATGGACTCATGGTCTGATTCAGCCTAAGGCAGCTTCATGAGTTCAAAAGCTTTAACGATAAGTGACACAAGAACTCTGCAGCTTCACTGGGCTGAGATTCCCCTGGCGAGGCAGCACAAACTTATGGATGCCCCCCTCCCAGACTGTGTGTCACTTCTTTACATTGCCCAAGTCACACTGACCTGACAGGAATGGCCTCTTCTTCGATGCAGCTCACCACCTGGAACTTTTCCAAGTCCCAGAACCTGATGGTTCTGCAAGACAAATCAAGGAAAGGGAGCATTTGTGGGAACCTGCAACAAATGCAGACTTTCCCCATCAAGAACATGCACTGCTGCCTATGCTTCCAACAACAGGTTATGCTTCTGTTAAGAATTCAGAAACTCTAAAGAATTCAGAAACTCTAAAGACAGAAAGTGGCATGGCATAATTACTCGTTCCAGAGACAGAGCAGCTAAAACTAACATGGATGCTTCTGTGCAGCAGAATCTGCCCTTGCACAGGCATACAAGATGACTGTTTTGATCACTGTTATTGTTTGCTTTCTCCACAGAGATACACAGCAGATGACTCTTCGTCTTACCTGGATCATTGCAATATTATTCCAGTTACAGATTAGGAACAGAGGGAAATGTGAATTAGCAAAAGTCAAAGATCCCACAGCACAGGTTCTGCAGGACACTGTACCAGTTCAACAGTGAAACAACAATAATCAGAAGGGGGTGGTACCATAATTAATGGGATGAACAGGATAAAGCATAACTTGACATTGCTTAAACAAGATAAAGACACATTCAACACAATTTAAAGCACGTAAAAATAAATACTTTAAAAAATAACTCCAAACATCCAAAAAATAAATCCAAAGTTATACCCCACTAAAACCAGAGCGTTGCAGAGCAGTTCCCCACAGCGAGTGTTTTCACAGGTGTGAGAATGTTCTAAAGAGGGATGCTTTTACTTATTTCCTAAGAGAGGGCAGTGAAGTTGACAGAGGGGCCACCCAATGCAGAAAAGGAGTTCCAGAGGCAGGGAGCCATTCTTCAGTAAGCTCTGGTTCCATCTAATGGACTTACAGGAATGATGGCACCCTCATCAGAGCATCTCAGGATGATCTTAAAGTACAGGGAAGTCATAAAGTAGGGGACACTCCTATCGACACAGATAATACAGACTTTAAAAGGACAAGCACTCTGATTTATGTCCAGAAATCAATCCTCAATAGGACTGGTGTGGCACGGTTATCATATGCCAGCCAAAGACAGAACAAGAGATTTTAGGTTTCTATGAGCTGCTTGAAGCTGTTAGGCAGGTACAGTTATTTAAGTAAAAGAACACCACATTTATTACCTTACATTAATAAAAGGCTGGTCAAGACAGAGAAAGTGAGGCTAGGATAAAACCTTGTCAGGGTGACCAGGAGGCCAGTCAGCAGTGACTGATCACGTGCCAATCAATTCAAAGCAGCTCTCCGGCCCTCCTCCAGTGCTTCTGTAGTCACTTCCTTATCCTGCCCTTTAAAGCTACCACAGCAGCTTCTCTTTTTCGCAAAGGAGGAGGCAGAGCATGTGCACACGCACACATACACCCCTTTGATCTGGATGGGGAAAGGACAACTTACAGCACCCGTTCCCATCCATTCCTCTTCCATGCAACTTTGCTCTGGACAGGAGAGGAGCATGCTATGGACTCTTTCCCCAACAACAAAGCTGCTATTTGCCTTCTCTAGAGGAAACAGAAGTAGCTATATATTTCCCCCTGTGCAGCCAGTTACAATTTGGGATGGGGATGGAGGTGTTTTGCTTTGGGGAAACAGCACTGGAACGTCTTCCTCAACCGAGCATGGCAGATAAGCTCTAAAACACTCTAATTTCTGGACAAGCTGCCATTCTGTGACTGGTTCCACCCAACACGCTACCCACTCTGTGACTGGCAGCTCCAAAGGTGCTTGAAAAAAGTTATGAAGCTTCCAGAAACACAAAGTCTGCCCACCTATGAACTGCCTAATTCCTTGGTTGCAGATTTCTCATCACATTAAGAGAGAGCATATTTTAAAGTCGTCTCTCAAGCCAAGCAGAGGAGGGAGGGAGGGAGGCTTTGCCAAGATTAACTGAGGAGCCAGAACATCTGTGCCAAAGTCTTTTGCTTGAACATTATACAAGAATAAGGCTGCCAGGACTATACGGAGAAGTTTTTGAAAAACTATGCAAACCACCAAGGAGGAGGATCTGAGAACTGAACTTCTGCATTCCACAAAGCAGTCTGCTCCCTCCATAACCAGCCCCATATTCTAAGCTTTCACATTTTGTGAGAGCATGTGTGCGCGTGTGCTCATGTACTTGTGTTCCTGGAAGTCACAGTGACTTCTGGTGACCCCTAGTGGCGTTTGGACGTTTCAGAGAGGTGGCTTGATATTGCCTGCCTCTGTGTCCCAGCCTTGGTATTCCTTGGAGGTCTCCCTTCCAAGTACTTGCCAGGGTCGGCCCTGCTTAGCTTCTGAGACCTGAAGAGATCAGACTTGCCTGAGCTATCCAGATCAGGGCTAAGCTTTCACCTTTTTAACACCTTCCTCCATCACAGTAGTTCAAAGCCTAGAAGCTAAAGTATGGAAGTTTACAACATGGCACTACAAGCTCGTTGAGGCTTTTGCCACTCACTTGTCTTGCAGTGTGGCCACTGTCCTAGTCTTCCCAGCAAGCACTTACCTGTCAGAGCTACGAGAGGCCAAAAGGTATTCGTTGGGATGGAATTCAACAACATTTACTGGGCCCGTGTGTTCTGTGAACTCGCACATGATCTTCCCGGCAGCCAGATCCCAGAGCTGGAGAGAGGAAAGAACAGTCAAGCTTTGAGTGGGGTGAGGCTGGGGTGAGGCTGCCCAGGCCCGTATCTCATCCTTCTGAACAAGAGTACCTTTCTTCACATAAGACATTAAAAGCAGGGAGGTGGGCAAACAAGAGTGACCAACACTGCCACCCCAGGAACAGGTGTGCCAGAGGATGAAAAGGTCCACACGAGCGTACGCTTACCTTCACAGTGTGATCATCTGACGAGGATGCCAGCCACTTCCCATCAGGGCTAAATCGGAGACAACGGACTGCTTGCGTGTGACCCTGTAAAAGCAAGTGGATGTGGTACATTCCTTGGAAACAGCACAGCACTTCCAGGATGGGGGTCATAAGCAGGACTGTTCTTCCTTTCTTAGTGTAGCTGCTATGCTGTCATGATTCAAGAGGCAACTGGATGTGCAGCATGCCTCTTGCCCCCGCCCCCCAGGTCATCTACATTGGAGAGAATGAGGTCCAAGCAGACAGTCTGTCTGTGGATCTTTTGTACACAACATGAAGGCGGATTATGCCTGTCAAGGCAACTCAGCTGTTGCACAATAAATCTGCTAATCCATAATGGCACCAGGCAGTTAGCACTGCAACAAGGTAACATACAGCTATCCCCTCTCTTTGCCAGATCTAAATTCTGGGTAAATAATGGAAGCTATTAGCTGACAAGAAAACTAAACCTCTCTCTTCGTAGCTTGATAATGGAACTGCTTTTTAACAGTAA
This sequence comes from Gekko gecko, assembly GCA_029375565.1. NCBI lineage: Eukaryota > Metazoa > Chordata > Lepidosauria > Squamata > Gekkonidae > Gekko > Gekko gecko. The sequence continues at coordinate 26,891,335 of JAPDNY010000001.1, forward strand.
TACCTTTGCATCCTGCCCTTTCTCAAAGGGTCAGAGCAGCAGACAGAAGTCATCCATTGTATCCAAAGAACTCTGAAAATGAGGGGTTGCCAAAAAACGTATGGGAAATGCTTTGGACACTGAAAACCTTGTTTAAATGCTGTGTATTGTGGACACACTGTACTTAAAGAACATGAATTATCTCATAAGATTTGCCTGCTTAAGGCTACTCAAGAGGAAAGACTAATTCTAATAACTGCACGATTAACTTCTTTTTGCCTTTTGAAGTTTTTGGAATGAGAATCATCTTGAAAAAAATATTTTTGAGGTGCACTATGCTCATTAATGCTTCCGTTTGTAAAATATATTTGTTACTCTGCTTTGATTTTAGTTGTCTCTTACCGGCTTTTTTACAAAAAGCCTGTGACTTAATTGTGGAGTTTCTCTGGTTTCAATACTACATTAACAATGTCACATTTGCGCTAGTGTAGCAGGACAGGGTCATCTTGTTTCACTATATTAACATACATGTACAAGACACTAGACATTTTATAAGCTACCTGAAGCCTTGGAAAACAGTGACAACCTATGTAAATAGAAATGAAATGGGCCGAATACAGCTTTGTAAAAAGGTAAAGGTTCCCTTGCTCAAAAGACAGTTTCAAAGCCGAAGAGTCAGCGCTGTCCGAAGACGTTTCCGTGGTCATGTGGCCGACATGACTAAACACCAAGGCACACGGTACGCTGTTACCTTCCCACCAAAGTGGTACCTATTTATCTACTTGCAATTTCTTGCTTTCGAACTGTTAGGTTGGCAGGAGCTGGAACTAGAGACGGGAGCTCACTCCGTCATGCGGCACCCGGGTCTCGAACTGCTGAACTACTGACCTTCCACAGCCTGCAGTTCAGCGTCTTAACCACTTGAGCCACCACAGCTTTGTAGAAGCTTACAAAAACAGTACAGCTGCAGACTTCGGTGGCTGAATTGCTGGATATTCATGCAGAGGAATCGCAGAGACACTGCCAAAGCATGTCCACTTAGCCTGGGTTCAAAAACTTTTCTAGGTACATTTCTGTAGTAACAGCTAATGGCACAGGAGATTTTAGAGGTGTCCTAGCAGAGTCCTACATGAGACCTAGAAAGAACAATTTCTCTTACCTTGTACCTATAGACACAGCCTTTTCTCCTAACATCCCAAAGCTACACAAGAGGGGGGGGAAAGAAGAGAAGTTACAAAATTGGAAGTGCTCTGAAAAGCTCTCAAAAGACCTGACTAAAGCCAAGAATTTTTTTTTGAATCATGTAATTCCATTAGATTCATTATTAGACTAAGTCCAGGGAACAGTGAGTTTCACAAGCTGTGTATTTTCCTTTTTTTATGTCCAACGATAAGCAGCTTCTTCCACCACCCACTAATAATGGGAACCATCATTCAACTGGGGGGAGGATCTGAGGTCTGTTAGTTAAATGCAGACACAGGGTTAAAAAACCCCCAGGGATAAATTGCTACAGAGGCTGCATTTAGCAACTCTTGTCAAGCAAGAATATTAGCAGCACCCCTCAATACAAAGCAATATGCAGGTGTTGAAGAAGAAATATTCCACAGGGAACTAATGGCTGCCAAAGAGAAATACTCAGTGCAAGCTTACCTTAACATTGGTATCCATAGAGCCTGAAGCTACAAAGCCTCCAAAAGGATGGAAATCCAGGCTGCAGATGTTTGCTTTGTGACCCATTAAAGTACGAAGAACTAGGTAGGAAGGAAAATACTGAGATAACCCAGTTAAACTGGGTAGGAAAGAAAATATTGACATAACCCAGCTAAACAGTTTCAACACAGAATACAGTGCATGCCAGACAGCAAAGCTAGCAAGCACTGATTCCCCCTCCCCCCAAAAAGATCCGTTCTAAAAAATTAAGATCAGGCAGATATTTTAAAACATCAGTTCAAAACATAATATGGTTTAAAAGGAAATTAGGATCAGAAATTAATACTAATTGGGTGAAGTCTACACATATGATTTCTTAGAATCTAATCAGTGCTGTTTACAAAGCCAGCTAGCTGCAATGCAGCTGGAAGTCACAAAACAACTTGGCTCTAAACTTACTTTTGGCAGCTTCCAAGTCCCAGATTCGAATGGAGCCTGACTGTGACCCTGCAACAATCAGCTCTTCGTTGGTACTGATCTTCACGCTCTCCACTGGGGTTGTGTGACCAGTCAAACTCTGGACAAGACATAAACAGCAGCAGTGAGCCAAACAAAGTCTCACTTCAAATCAGAGCTCACAGTAGCAGCTTTGAGGATCCAAGAGTGATCACTATATTTCTTTCTGCAGGACAAAGTAGGGAATGTATGAGAGTTACATGACAGCCATGTTCACAGACCCAGAAGATACCAGTACACCAGCCTCCCAGATGAGAGCAGGAACAGAGTTCCTCCTACCGATGGATTAAGAAAAGATCCAAGAACTAAACAGCTACTCGAATACAGACAGCTTAATTTCACCTACTGAATAAAGAACAAGCTCAGGCTAAGTAACTGAAATTACTATTCTGCAGAGACTGTTCTTTTTTTTAATTAACCTACATCAAATTAAAACCTGAATAACTGATATAAATATTCAGTGGCTTTTTTGCTTTTAAACTATTCTTCATCTTGGAAAGGAAGAAATTTTTCAGAAAACTATCTTCTACAGTCTCTACCTGATAAAGCACAAAGTGTTTTTTTACAGCAGCAGAATGCTAGAGGGATACACTGGTCAGAGCAGGCTCTGGAAGATCCATATTCAAGTCCCCACGCTGCTATGAAGCTCACTGGGTGACTGTGGGCCGGTCCCCTTTGCTCTCTCAGCCTAATCTACCTTGCAGAGCTGTTGTGAGGCTAAAACAGAGGAAAGGCAAATCATGTATGCTGCTCTGAGCTCCTTGGAGGAAAATACACTAAACAGACTGCAAAAAATGCCCACGGCAGTACTGGAGGAGACAGAGACCTGTAAGACTCCAAGCAAGATTGCCCTCAGAGTTCCAGTGTACTTGAAACTGTGGATCTGGCTACATATCTCTTTACATAACAAGAGAAAACACAGATGACCCTGCTGCTAAAATTTATCACTCTAGCAAGGAAACCAATATTTAATTGTATGGAAATGATCAGTTTCTGACCTACGGTGTCAGCAGGCTTAAGAGTTAAAGCTAGAACTTCATTTACAAGTTAATGCTATCTTGTACTTAAAATCATAACCCTGTGCAAAAGGTGCTTATGTACTTGCCCAATAATATGCACACAAAATCTGTTTTGCAAAGTACCCCCTACCCACCTTCTGTTCTCAAAGATTAGCAGGCAAACCTCTACAAACTAGTCAGCTATGGCTGCAACCAAACAAAGAGAGAATCATGGAAACTTCTATATCAAATAAGACTAAACAGTGACAGACTAACTACTGATGTGTTGTCGAAGGCTTTCACAGCCGGAGTTCATTAGTTGCTGTAGATTTCCTGGGTTGTGTGGCCGTGGCATTGTAGGATCTGACGTTCGCCAGTAGCTGTGACTGGCATCCTCAGAGGCATCTATCTTTCTGTGTTATACCTCTGAGGATGCCAGTCACAGCTACTGGCGAAACATCAGGTCCTACAATCCCAAGACCACAGCCACATAACTCGGAAAATCTACAGCAACTAATGATAATTACTTACAAATGCGTTTCATAGTTTTTATATAATTTTCAAATGAACTGTGCAATACATGTGACCAATGTTCCTTCTAAGCTGTGGAATCTTGTGAGCAAAAATTCTACTTTGTGAGCTACTGGCATTAAAGTTGTGAGCAAACGGTTTGGCTGCTGCATAAATTAGTTTGCTCTGGAGCTATCCTTCCTGAGCTAAGACAAAATCTGTCAGCTGGAGGCTAAAAAACTGTGAGCTAGCTCACACTAACTCAGCTTAGAGGGAACACTGCATATGACAATATTCAATGAGTTTCATAGAAAAATACAATCTCTGTTTCTTGTAAGTTCAGAAAATTCACCAAAAGGTGTTAAAGTCCTAATTGTGAAGAGTTTAATAAAAGGGAAGAGTCTTCTTAAGAAGTAGAAGATGCATTTCACACCTCATCAGTGTCTCCAGATCAAAGAAGCAACTAGCCTGCCCTATGACAGTCCAGATGAAAGTCGGCTGACTCCCAACATATATTACTGGGCTACATTATAGGAAATATGGTCACCATTAAAGCACTTTGACAATCCTGGTGTTCTCCATTTTGTGGCTAGCCCAGCAACGTACTCCACTCTTGTTCAAGTGGAGTTCTTGTTCAAGTGTTCTTATTGACCTCCAAACCTACATGTTCACTAAATGCCACAGTTTGAGCATTTAAATGTACAACCCTTTTTTCACCAGCCATAGAAAAGAGCAAGAGTCCAGGAGCACCTTAAAGGCTAACAAAATTTGTGGCAGAGGATGAGCTTTTTTGAGTCACTGCTCACTTCTTCAGATCTGCTGCTATAGACAGACTAACACAGCTACCCATCTTGACCTTTTTCACTAGAAAATGCCGTTGTCTTTGGTCACCCTTCTGGAAGCCAAGCAACATTCTGTATGGGAAGGAACAACCTTCCCAGGTGAACATATGAAACTGCCTTGTATTTAATCAGACCCCTGGTCCATCACGATCAGTACTGTCTACTCTGACTGGAAGCAGCTCGCCAGGGTCTCAGGCATCAGTCTCTCACATCACCTGCTTCCTGACTCTTTTAACAAAAGATGCCAGGAATTGAACCTGTGACTTTTTGCATGCCAAACAGACGCTCTTCTACTGATCCATGACCCCTCCCTAACGTCACTCAGTTTCCACTGCAGAGACTCCTTTTCACTTAATGCCTCTTTAACTGGAAACTGGCTTTGCCCAGATGGTTCCTTCATCTGTTTCTGAGGCAGTACTGTAGCCACAGCAAATCAACTCCTATGCTACAGGAGAAGCTTCTGGATTGGCTCACCTGCCCCCTGATAATTAGCAGAAAAGAAAAAGTGGTCTGGGAAGTTAATGCAAGAACATAAGAGAAGCCATGTTGGATCAGGACAATGGTCCATCCAGTCCAACACTCTGTGTCACACGGTGGCCAAAACCCAGGTGCCATCAGGAAGTCAACCAGCAGGGCCAGAAAAGTTCTACACTACTGATGACCAATATCTACTATCTGACGGCTGCCCCAGCTTAGCCCAGGATGGGTCAAAAAACAGGGGTGGGGTGAAGCAGAATCTTAAGATCTACAAGAAGAGGAAACTGGATTTGAATCCTACCATGGGCAGTCCTAACTAACCTCCTGTCTTGAAGATATCAGGAATTCATCAGAATTTCTTTTCACTCCCTTGAAGAACAGGCTGGAAGAAAATATATGCCAAGGCCAAAGAAATCCATCCAAGCCTGAATCACTTTGTGCAGGACTCACAAGTGGTGAATTCTGCTGGGGAAAGGTAGTAAGACCATCTATGGACACCTAGGATGGTGCACGGTGTGTGGGGGGAGTAATGGATAAGTTCCAGGCTCTTCTGGATGAGGCCTCTTTTTAATCCACTTAAGTCACACCTAGATATAGTGAAGACAGCATTAATTGGGGGCTAACCTATTGTTACAATTTACTGCTGGGAGAAAGCATCCCTAATGGTTTTTGAATTCTTTCTTTCTTCCTTTCTACAACCACATTGTCTCCCCACCCCACCCCCAATAACACAGAGAGGATGAGCTTTTCCCCTTGCTGAACTCTAGTGCTTTAAAAAGCTAGTTTCCTCCTTGGCAAAGACTATTACTTCCTGGCCCACTTTTCTGCAAGCCAAAGGAGATTTAGCCAGTTCTTACCATAATACAGTTGGGCTTGTTAACTGACCAGATGTTAACCCGACAGTCATCTCCACCAGTTGCCAGCAGCCGGCCTGAATTTTTCCCCAGCACCAGTGAAGAAACATTGCTGCTGTGTGCTGTGATTTCCTCTGCAGGACAAAGCAAATGTAAAGCTTGAGTACCTTCCATCATCAGTCTTATTACCATCCCACACCCCACATATAACAATATACTTAAGCACACATTTAATGAAAAAGCAGTAGAGAAAAGTTATTTTAGTTGCATGTTTTATGCCCACTGTGGCATTTTAAATAAGAGTTTGGGGGGGGTTTTTTAAGAGAAAGATAGGAAGCCCTATGCCACCTTGCTGCAGGTGCATAAGCTGGAACAAGATAGGCATTCAGGCCAGAAGCCCAATTGCTCAGCTCAGAATCAGCAGGTTTTACCAACCTGCAAACTAATAATAATGAATACCACAACCTGAGCAACACCATCCCTTGGCTTCTGCAAATAGCTCTAGCCTCAAAATGAAATTCCTTTTCCAATAAATGTTTGCCGGACACTAGAAGAGTTCCCTTGCCTTCACATCCTCCTGATCGGCTGTTTCCTCCTTTTCACTTGGAGGTCTCCCCCCACTACTAAATGCTGTTGTTTCCAACTGTCAGAACAATTAAACAGTACAGCTATACCTACTCAGCAGAAGAGCACTGCTCTTAATAACTATACAGAGCAGACCTAGTTTGCCACTTACCAGGGAATTTGCAACTGCTTCTGGATAAACATACCAGGGCACCTTGTTTGGGATGGCCTTCACAGCAACACATTTGTTACGGCTACTAGCCATGGCAAGTAAAAGCACCCTCCATATTCAGAAGGAGTAAACCTCTGAAGCCCAGTGCTAGGAGACAACATCGGTGGATGGCCTTGGGTCCTATGTGCAATTTGTTGGCCCTCCAGGGCAACCAGTTTGCCATTGTGTGAAACAGGATACTGGTCTAAATGGAGCCCTGGTTCAGCAGGGTTCATCTTACGCACGTAGGTTAAATGACAGCACCTGTCTATCCAGAGTTCTCTCCTCCTGTTCTACTCTTAAAGTACTGGATACCTCAAAAGTTAGCAGATGAAGAAGCTCAACAATACAGGCTGCCAGCTTAGCACTTCCTAGCCTGGGGCTGCACTGAGGCATCTATACGTGTAGCACTGGCTCATCTCTTCTTCTCCAATGACAATAACTTTCTTTACTTGCAGGGCTTCTCCCCAGAGGAGTGGGAAATTTTGAACAAATTGTTCTTAAACTTCCTTTAATTGTCACTTATTTTGTGTGTGTGTGTGTGTGTGTGTGCGCGCATGTGTCCCCACATCCCCGATGCAGAGAAGCATATTTTTGGTATCTCCCTTGGTGATAAAGGATTGCACAGGGGTATGGAATTAGATTTAATACCCAAAACTAGACAACAGTGAGAGGAAAGAAGTGCAAAAATGACAGGACCAATTGTATACAATGATATGCCAGAGCCAGACAAACACCAGGCTATCTTTAAGCAGTCTCAGCTAAGCAGAAATTTGTTGACCACCTGTTAAGGAAGCTGTTCACTGTTAGTCCTGAAACCTCGAGTTGACACACGCCTCAAGACAGCTTGGGGTCTTTCTGCATAAGCCACAGCCCATTCATTGCTCCCCACAGAGCAGATCGATACACTAAACTTGCCCTTGGCACTTCTCTCCCCAAGTCTGAAAACAAGTGTTGGTGTTCCCCGCAGCATTAAGACCTATGCCCCATGAACAAGCCTCCCCAGAAAAGAAGACAGGCTAAGAGAAGGAAAGAAGGAAAAGAAAATACAGTAGCAAGGCCCAGAGGGAGGAACCAAGATGGAATTAATATGCTCCAAAGTGGAGCTGCTAACATTGCAAAGGTCTAGCTAGCAAAGACAGGAGAGAGGATTTCACTCACGCAGCTTCCAGGCTGTCTTGGTGGCAACTGCAGCTGCCATCACAGGGGTCTGACACCACTCAAGAGAACTAGTTTTTTCTGCCCAAAGGTTGTGTTTTCATCAGCGTGTATGGGGCAAAACCCCACAGGTACGAAGCTCCAGTGTGTGAACTGCCCTGCAGCAGTCAAGTCAACAAAATGTTCCTTAGAACAGTTATTGTTATTGCTATGCCATCTCCTCCTAGATCCAGAGGCCTGTTTCTTCCATTAAGTGAGTCAGGTCCTGAGAAGCAATTAACCTGAAAGACAGTAGATAGAATCACATAAATTACTCCAGCAAAGCATGGTAAAAGCAAACAAACAACTTTAAAGATTTTAATGAGGTTACTCATATGTCCACATATTTGGACAGCCATTTCCTGGAGCACAACACAATACATACCGTCACCTATTTACAGGGGTATGTGTGCAAATGTCCTTAAAGCACTAAAATATTCTTTTTTGTGAACAGTATACTTAACACACTTCTCACTTAGACCACAGAAATGATACACGGTTTCTTCTTTTTTTTTTTTTGACAACAGAGATAAGGCCATTTGTCAGTACACAACTCATAATCCAAGAACACCATCACCTACAGGTAGTGGTGCATAGCCAGGCACTGGAGCACAAAATGATACCCATTCCCAAATCTTTCAGGACCAAACCAGTTTTCTCTGAAGACATATATCACTGACATGAACCTGATTAACAAATACTAGAAGAAATGAACTGTGTGCCTAGTTTCTCACAATGTGGTTACCACAGACACAGCATACTAATGAGCGATTTAAAAACATATTTTAAATATGATGAAAAATAAAGTTGCTGTAGTCATTAGTATAGATGTTTTCTTTAACATACACTAGCTAAATCAATGAACACTTCATTTCTAAAACAATGTCTACGTCTATTGACTAGCCCTTCCTCTAAGAAGCTCATGGAAGTGTACACAGTTCTCCCTTCTCCCAGTTATCCTCATAACAACCCTATGAAGAAAATTAGGCTGGGACTGGCCCAGAGTTTTTGCCAACAAATTTGGAAAACACAACAGTGGCCACAGGATTGGAAAAGGTCAGTATACATTCCAATCCCAAAGAAGGGCAATGCCAAGGAATATTCAAACTATTGCACAATTGCACTCATTTCACATGCTAGCAAGGTCATGCTAAAGATCCTACAAGCTAGGCTTCAACAGTAAGTGAATAGAGAACTGCCAGAAGTACAAGCTGGGTTTCGAAGAGACAGAGGAACTAGAGATCAAATTGCCAACATTCGCTGGATTATGGAGAAAGCAAGAGAGTACCAGAAAAAGATCTACTTTTGCTTCATTGACTACGCTAAAGCCTTTGATTGTGTGGATCACAACAAACTATGGACAAGTCCTTAAAGAGATGGAAGTACCTGACCACCTCACATGTCTCTTGAGAAACCTGTCTAAGGGTCAAGAAGCAACAGTTAGAACCGGATATGGAACAACTGATTGGTTTAGCATAGGAAAAGGAGTACGACAAGGATGTATATTGTCCCCTTGCTTATTTAATTTATATGCAGAGCATATCATGCAAAATGCCAGCCTGGATGATTCAGAAGCCAGAATTAAGGTTGCTGGGGAAAACTTCAACAACCTCAGATATGCAGATGATACCACTCTAATGGCAGAAAGTGAAGAGGACCTAAAGAGCCTCTTGCTCAAAGTGAAAGAGGAGAGCACAAAGGTTGGCTTGAAACCCAACGTCAAAAAAACGAAGATCATGGCATCCGGCCCCATCACTCCTTGGCAAATAGAAGGAGAAGTCATGGAAGCAGTGACAGACTTCATATTCCTGGGATCCAAGATCACTGCAGACAGTGACTGCAGCCATGAAATCAAAAGATGCTTGCTCCTTGGGAGGAAAGCGATGGCAAACCTAGACAGCATAATAAAAAGTAGAGACATCACCCTGCCAACAAAAGTTCATATGGTCAAAGCAATGGTATTCCCAGTAATACTGTATGACTGTGAGAGTTGGACTAGAAGGAAGGTCAAGCGCCAAAGAACAGATTCTTTTGAATTCTGGTGCTGGAAAAGACTCTTGAGAGTCCCCTGGACTGCAAGAAGATCAAATCAGTCAGTCCTAAAAGAAATCAACCCTGACTGTTCCCTGGAAGGCCAGATACTGAAGCTGAAGCTCAAATACTCTGGCCACCAAATGAGACGGGAGCACTCACTGGAGAAGATCCTGATGCTGGGTAAGACTGAAGGTCAAAGAACAATGGGACGGCAAAGGATGAGATGGTTAGACAGTGTTATCGATGCAACAAACATGAAATTAAGCAAACTCCAGAGCACGACAGAAGACAGGAGGGCCTGGCATGATGTGGTCCATGGGGTCGCAAAGAGTCGGACTTGACTGTGCGACTGAACAACAACAAAGCCCAGAGTCAGCTAGTAAACTTGATACCAGAAAGGAGATTTGAACCTGGATCTCCCAGATCCTAGTCTAATGGACAAAGAACACCTGGCATTCAACCACAGCTGCACATTAGTCTAAGTACAACATCACATACCAAAGAATACAGGTGCAACTTCCCACCAGTGGGAGCATCAGTGTCAGGTAACATTCCCTCTCTCAAAAATCCTAGGATTGGGGAGGGGCACATGAAGCCTGTTCTAGGAGGGAATCTAGTAGCTCCATTTCCATCAGCCACAAGCTAAGAGGATGAACTGTGATCCAGGAGGTCCAAATTATACCGTTACTTCATGGCCCTAGCCATCTTCTCAACTTTAATCCTGCAAGAACAATACTGACCAGCCTGAACTGGCACTGGCACTGGCACATCCATACAAATGATATTCACAGTACAAATAATACACACACAGTGCAAATAAAACCTTATCCCTTTAAAATGAAGGTGCCGGGAACTGAACCCGATACCTACCTGAGTGCAAAGCAGATGCTGTACCAATGAGATATGTCTCCTATATAATATAGTATATATAGCAATAATAATAATGTGGCAGTGTGGGCAGGCAATTATTCGGTACTTCCAAATATTCTATTAGAAACAGCTGTTCTAATTAGCAGTTATATGAGTTATCTCATTAATTTGAAAAAGCAATAAACGAGGTTACTCTAACGATATTACTATTATCGGTATTATTATGACTACCAGCGCTACAAGGGAGCCCTATCAAGGAACTCAACTCTAAGCTCTGAAACGGGCAGAGGCAAGGGGGAGGCGGCCCACAAGGCTCCCCTCAGCGCCTCCTCCCACTCCCACCCACTGAGGAGAAAGGGAGGCGGACCAAGGCCTCACCGCCTACTGCGCCCCCGCCATGCCGGAGTGGGCTTCTTCTCTAGCCTCAGCCTCTAGCCACTCACCCTCCAGCGGCAGGACAGCCAATATCTACCGGGAGGGCTGCCTGCGCGCCCGAGCGGCTCCACGGCCCTCAGCGTTGACTACTGCCGCCGCCAAGCGCCACTCGATCGGCAACGAGCGGGCGCTTGACAACAGACCCCCTGACAACAAACCTCGTAATTGGCTCATCCATCGCCCACTCACAGCCTCTCGCTTCACCTTCCGGTTCGCCTCTCTCGCATGAAACGCTTCTTCCGGACGCGGCCTCCGCCGATCTAGCCCCGCCTTCTGTTGTCAGAATGACCAATCGGCTGAAACGGCAGTGTCGCCTCAGCAACCGAGCCTCACTCCGCTTCGTAAAGGCCTTTACGGTGGTGTCCCCCCCGTTTCTGATAATTTTCTTGAATATCAACAATATGGTTCAATTCAACAATGCGTACTAGAAAAAAGTACTCTCCGAAAGCCAATCGAATCCGACTCGAGGTTGCAGTGCTCATATCCGTTTCAAGCCGAAGAACCAGCTGTCCGAGACGTTCTGTGGTCATGTGGCGATGACTAAACCGAGGTGCAGAACGCTGTTACCTTCCCACCGAAGCGGTATCTATTTATCTACTTGCAATTTCTTGCTTTCAAACTGTTAGGTTGGCAGGAGCTGGAACCAGAGACGGGAGCTCACTCCGTCATGCGGCACTCGGGTCTCGAACTGCTGAACTACCGACCTTCCAGCCTGTAGTTCAGCTATAGTGACACAGTAATACATAGTAAAACAATCTCAAAACAGTATGTGAGCACTTCCGAAAATAAACCTGAACAGTCAAAACAGCTGGTGTCTTTAGGGTTGCCAGGTCTGGATTGGAAAATATCTGGAGACTTTGGAGGTGGATCCAGGAGAGGGAGGGTTTGGGGGAGGGGAGGAGCCTCAGCATGGTACAATGCCGTAGGGTCCACCCTTCAAAGCAGCCATTTTCTCCAGGGGAGCTGATCTCTGTCAGCTGGAGATCAGTTGTAAAAGCGGGATATCTCCAGGTCCCACCTGGAAGCTGGCAACCTATTATAGAGTCCACCCTTCAAATCAGCCATTTTCTCCAAGGGAGCTGATCTCCATCAGCTGGAGATCAGTTTTAAAAGTGGGAGATCCCCAGGCCCCACCTGGAGGCTGGCAACCCTATGTCTTATACAAGAGGTCATCAAAACCCATGGGTTTACATCGGCTTGACTCCGCATTGCTATGAAAATGGGCACTGTGCCCTGCAGGGTTGCCCTAATCGAAGCCATTCTCTCCAACAGTCAGTCCTCATCCCCTGCGATACAGTAATAGTAACCATGGGCTGTATCTCTAAAATTTTCCAACATTTACAGGTGCGACAGCCCTGTAAGGCAGGACAATATTAACTTCATCCCCATACTGCAAATAGGAGGACTCAGAGTGGCCTGTGAACAAGCCACCAGGATCATATCGTTTGACATAACCACCAGCCTACATGAACGCCATCATAAATACTCTTGCCATCATGTTTTCACAATAAACGTTTGGTTCTACCTGGAGGGGGATGGACAGCTGCATAATCACAGCTACTTGAAGCTTCTCAGTTTCTCAGTTCTGTGCTATAAGTACTTTACACGAGGCTGTGGCTCAGTGGGAAAGCCTCTGCTTTGCACGCAGAAGGTACGATGAGGCTGAAGTTGGTTCCTTATTCCCAGTTCCTTCAGTTCCTTATTCACCACTTATTCATGAATTCAACCAAAAACACTGAGAAGAGTTTGAAAGCTCTGAACCCCAAAATACGGGCTAGACCACCACACATTATACACCCCCAGGTTCACAGGACTCTCCCCTTCAAGGGGATATATCCTGTTTCCTGGCCCAAAGCACGGTTCTTGTGCCAGCTGTTCCAAAGTGGAGCACCCCTAGGACAATCACACAGGCAGGCACTTGGGCCACGATGCACCCAAAAACAATATTTGGACCACCCCAAATGATACATCTCCACACTCTGGTGTCTAGTGTGATTATATAGTGAGGGTTATCTAACACAATGTAGCCATCATTTAGTATGCCACTGAATATTACTAAATTGCCACAAAAAAGTTATTCCCACACTTTTTTGTCTCTCGCTGTGGGTGGCTTGCTGTGGGTGGCCCAGGATAAAGAAAGCTACCCAAAATTCTTCAGGCTGCAGTAAAAGCAATGCTAGTTAAATTGCTAATTCGAAGATTATCATTAAATCAACCCCTTCCAGCAGATCAGTCTTCTCAACCTACTTCTTGTTTGGACTGCATTTTAGCTTGGCCTAACTACATCAATGACTTCAGTCTAGGATCACTGATTCAAGATAGAGGTTGTTTAATGAATGTAATACAGAGTTGTCATCAACATATTAATGACACCCAAACATCCAGATTATCTTGTTCAATGACTGTTTCAGCATCCCAAGCAGTGTGGTAACTTTTACTCTGGCAAACAACCCTTAAGAACAAATCACAGACAACAAATCTTAAGGAGATCCTCCCTGTATCATCCTTTGTATATTCTTTAACACACACCCTTATGCTGTTGATAGCCCCCTAGAAACCTGTGTAATACTGACACTAACTTCCTTGGAAATCCCTCCTCATAACCCACCTTTCCCACAGAACTTTGGATACAAGCCCTTAGCCCCCCCACCCCCCATTCTGGGCCAAAATTAAGCTTGAGGACATGTAACAGAAATTAAAAGATGTTTTCACTGGTCTCCCTTGCATTTTAGATGGTCAGCAGTTCAGGGCAAGGATCAGTTTGCTATGCACCACGCAGACTGATGAAGCATTATAAATAACCATTATATCATATACCCCTACTGCAGTTGCAGTCAGGTAATAGCACTTTGGCTGAGAGCACCTTGAATCTCGTATTGCTATCTCCAGGTTTCTGACTGGAGCTGTGAGAGAGTGGCTTATAACAACCCTGCCATGAATGCCATGGTGAGCTTCCTCACATTGCAGATGGAGCTAGAGGGAGTGTAATTTATCCTAGCCCTAATATGTAGCATCACTGTTCATTTAAGATCATCTTGCACACAACAGCCCTGGGAATGGGAGCATCACTAACCAGGTTCTCATGTGCTTAAAGCGCTGTGCTGGTGATTATTTCTCCACTGTCTCTTCACAGGCAGTTAGTTTTCCAGGAGTCCCCCCCCACCCACACATTGTCCTCCTCTGGTGCATTCAAAGCCTGCCCTGTGAATCCACCGCCTTCCAGTGGATTGGCCACAGCTGCAATTCATGTGTGTGTAAATGTTTCATGCCATCCATTCTGTCCTTTTCATCACTATGTGACCATGTGGGAGCAACACAGAGATGTCTGGGTAGAGCGATTCCCATCATGGACACTGGGAGATGGGTAGTGGCCCCTCTGGCAGCCAGTTTGACTGGGCATCTCCATGGAGATCTGTCAGAGGCAGAAGCACAAGCAACTTATCTGCACCATGCCTGATGCTTTAGGTGGATCCTTCCTTACTAAAAGATGCTTAACGTTTGACAAAGGGAATGCTGTGGATTAATTTCAGTTAGGCTTAGTTTCATCAAGGAAGAGTTTCTGCCAAAGGTTTAATGGGGAAAATGGGTCCAAGAGAAGGATTTGAAGGAAGCATGAAAGTAGGCTTCACAGAGGTGTTCTGGCAAACAAATCCAGGCATTATGGGCAGCAAGGGAGGAGTTAACACCTGTATAAACACCTTTATTACTAAATGTAGGCATTTTCTGCATTTCCCTCCCATTGGTTCTGGCCCCATACTGCTTTGGTGGTTTACCCCAATTTCTGCATGGATTTTTGTGCCTTTAGTTTTTGTGTGTCCCCCCCCCCCATTTTTTGAGACCACTTTTATCCCAGTCTTTTTCTGGAAGCTGGTTTTGAGTCGGCTTTTCCCTTGTGCATAAGGTGTCCATAGTTTTCCTTGTTCCACCTGCTCCCACCCAGCTCCAGCCCACCTTTCCAATGACTGGACCGTTATCCTCATCAAACCACTCCCTCTCCTCTCTTCCCACCCTAAAGACAAGAGGTTTTGGCTTTTTTATTTTTAAAACAGGGGTGTCAAACTCATTTGTTATAAGGGTCGGATCTGACATAAATGAGACCTTGCTGGGCCAGGCCATGTGTGTCTTAAAACATAATACCGGGTAGCGGCGATATTAACTTTATAAAGTACAGAAACACAATTGAAGTTTTAAATTTTAAATAAAAAATGCTTAAAACACTAGCACTCTTGTAATATTTTGTTAATTTAACAGTCTTTGATAACTGACACCTTGCATGAGGCATCTAGCAGTGTGCAGGCAGGCAAAATGGCTTCCAGCAGCCAGACACATCCCACCGCCAAAGCAGGGCATGTGGGCCTGAAGAGAAAGCAAGAGCACCCTTTGACACCAGATAGCCCTGAGGCCCATGGCTTCTTCTTGGCTTAACGGCTATGATAGCAGCTCCCTTGGCAGGGTATTGAACTACAGGACGGTGTGTAGTAGCTGTCCCTCCCAATCCACAGAAAAGGAGGAAGGGGTGAGCAGGTTACAACGATTACTGGTGAAGCTGTCCCGGTGAGGTGAATGGTTGTTCAAAGTCACCCAATGGTTCCACCCTTCTCTGGACCTCTGGATGAGGCCTACATCACTCTGCCTCACGGAAGCAGAAGAATCCATTCCCCCGCCTCATTTTGCTGCCGCCTATGTAGAGACAACAGCTTGGGCTGAGGGAGCCACCACCGCCCCTCAGAGCAGACACTGGTCCCTCCATTCAGCTACAGATACCCTCTGTGAACTCATGAAGACTGGTCTCTCCCCACTTCCCATCCACAAGCAGGAAGGAAGGCCTGTGATTTAGGGGACCAGAGTCCTTGAAAGATCCTTTCTGGAAGACGACGCTTCCCTCCAGTATCGTCAAACCCTGCGCCTGGCACAATGCCTCAGCCTCCTTGAGGCTGTCGGTGGCCAGCAGGTGGGCCAGACGATCCAAAGGGTAGCGGCAGTTCCTGCTGCTGAAGCCATGGCTGAAGGTGTGCAGGGCTAGGCGGCGGGCCCCGGCCACATGCGGATGGAGGGCACAACTCTGTAGGTAGGGCAGCTCCCGAGCCAGGCGGAAGAAGCGGGCAAAGTTGTGCTCCAAGTAAGCCAAGTTGATTGCCCGTGCTGTGGAAAGTTCAGGGGAGGCTCGGATGTGATGGGGGAGCCCTAAAATCTGCCAGAGTGCATCTGGGGTGCCTGTGGATAGGAGAGAAAAGTAACACACGGTCACGGTGATGTTATTCCCAGTCCCTACAGCCAGCATTGCAGGGAGGCATTCCGGGGGATTATCTGGAGCGCCTGACTGGATCCTAAAGCTCAGTATTTTATTTAGTTATTTATTTGTTTCTTTAACACATTTATTAGCTGCCCTTCTACTTTGCAGAATGCAGGGCAGCTTGGGTGTGTGTTAATTACCATCAAGTCACTCCTGACTTATGGCAAGTGGACGACCCTATGAATTAGTGACATCCAAAACATCCTATCATTAACAGCCTTGGTCAGGTCCTGCAAAGGGAGCGCTGTGCTTTTCTTGATTGAGTCACAAGGCAGTGGGGAGAATTTCAGTATTTTTTAATATTTATTTAGAAGAAGAAGAAGAGAAGAGTTTGATTATACCGCCTTCACTGCCCAAAGCGTCTCAGAGGCTTACAAACTCCTTTCCCTCCCCACATAGACACCCTGCCTTGCAATGTAAATAAAACAGCTATAAAAATAACGGGAAGACCACAGTCTCAGCCATCATGTGCTGCCAGCAAAGGGCACCCACATACAGAACAACCTGGGAGCATGCCCCACTGAAACGGTGTATCCCCTGGGGGTCCCTCCCTCCCAGGTTCCCACACACTGTTAAGTGGTGAGACAAAAACAAGAGCAATGGGGAGAAGTTGCTTCCCTTCCTAGTGAACCTACCCAGCATTTAGAGATCGCTTTACGTGCTCAAAGCCTTTCTCCACGCATTCTCATGCAACCCTTACAACAACCTTGCAAGACAGACCAGCCTGATTCCCCCTGCACTGCATAAGGGCAGGGGAAGGGGCGAAAGGCGCTCTCTAAGGCCACCCGAAGACGATGGGCCCCAATCACGACTCTTGCCCAGGATCCCACACAGCCGCTCAGCCGCCCTCCGCTCACCCAGGTTGTACAGCAAGAAGAGCGCTTGGAAGAGGGGCTCGGCGGCGGCGGCGCGGTCCTCCTCCTCCTCCCCGTCCCGGTAGGCGCGGCGCAAGGCGGCGAAGCACTCCTGGACCTGGGCTCGGTGCAAGTGGGCGTCGAAGCGGGCGGGCGGCTCTCGGCAGAGCTGGTGTCCGGCGCGGAGCAGGTAGACGAGCGAGCGCTCGAGGACCGCCGCGCAGGGGAGGCCGGAGGCGCGCTGCACGGTGAGGTCGAGGCGCACGGCGCGCAGGCGGTCGGTGACGAAGGCGCACTGCTCGGCGGGGGACACGTCGGGACGCCGGCGGGCCGCTTCGCCCAAGAGGTGCCGCACCGTGGCCAGCAGCACCGGCGGCGGACGCAGCTCCTCGGGCCGCGGGCGCTCCTTGCCGGCGGCCGGCCGCGAGTACTCCTTCACCGCCTGCTCGGGCGGCCCCCGCTCCAAGACGTGCAGCCGTCCCTGGCGCCGCCGCAGGGCCCACTCGCCGGCCGGGCACATCTCCTGGCAGGTGCCGATCGGGAACTCCTCGAAGCCGCCCATGCTGCGGAAGGCAGGGCGAGGAGGGGCGGCGCCGAGCGGCGGCGCCCGGAAAGGGGCAGCCCTGCCGGCTTCTTCTTGTCTGCGACGACGCCCCATTCGGCGCGGAGGGGGAGCTCCAGCACCGGTCTCACGCCTGGGACTCCAGTGCCAGCCCACCGCGGGAGATGGAAGGGGAAGGGTCCGGGGGGCGAATCGGAGCCGGCAGTTTTCTGGGCATGCAAAGTCTTCTAATTCCAAGTGCGCCTGTGCCGGCCGTTGTCCTTGCCTCTGGGAAGCAAAAGCAGGAACCAAAACTGTAGGTTAGAGTCCAGTAGAGAGGCCAGATCCTGAAGCTGAAGCTCAAATACTTTGGCCACCAAATGAGAAGGGAGCACTGACTGGAGAAGACCCTGATGCTGGGAAAGACTGAAGGTCAAAGAAGAAGGGGACGGCAAAGGATGAGATGGTTAGACAGTGTCATCGATGCAACAAACATGAAATTGAGCAAACTTCAGCGGACAGCGGAAGACAGGAGGGCCTGGCGTGATCTGGTCCATGGGGTCGCGAAGAGTCGGACTCGACTGGGCGACTGAACAACAACAACAGAGAGGCCAACCAGAGATTCAGGGTGCCGGCTTCCCAGAAGTAAAGTTCCTTTCGTCAAACGGGGCAGTGTCCCCGATCCTCCACGTTTCCCAGTTAAGGGGGAAATGCTGTTCAAATAAATTACAAAAATGACCTGACTCCAATGGTAACAAGAGAAAGACATTTTACTTATAAAAACAGAAGCACGCCTTACGTGACGTATTCATGTAGGTACTTTTAACTTCAGAATAAGTCCAAAACAGGCTAATTTGCTACAGCTCCAAGCCCAGGTAAGAGAGAGAAGAAGGGAGGTCCTATATCAGATAAAACAGAAGGCAAGCAAGGGCCAAAGAGGCTCAACATCTAACCCAGGAGAGCATGGGGCCAACTGCCAAGTGTACCCAGCACAGAATCCTCTTAATCCCTGCCCTCCCAGATCCTCTAGGGTGCAGAGGTACAACAAAAAAACCCAGAGGCAGCAGAACAGACTGCGCCTGGCTGCAGACAGAGGGTCACATTTTGGACTGGTTCCTTGCACTAACCCTCCCTTCAAATGGAGGGGTTTTTTTTGTTGTTGTTGTTTTACAATGTGAAGGAACTTTGAAAGCTGAAGCTCACCATCTACGGTCTCAACTTGTTATGCCTTCACAGAGTTTTGCTGCTTCTTACTTTTGCATATTGTGGACCAGGCTAAGCTGCAAGGCTTCATGTCTCACTTTTGGTGAACCTACCATCAAATTATACTTAATATATCACGTTATCATACACCCAGAGGAAGCTACATTCAGGTGGGTAGCCGGGTTGATCTGAAGCAGCAGAACAAAGTCAGTCCCGTGGCACCTTTAAGACCAACAAAATTGCATTCAAGGTCTAAGCTTTCATATGCAAATTTATACCTTGTGCAAGCTTATACCTTTTGTATCTGAAGAAGTGTGCTTGCACACAAAAGCTTATACCTTGAATAAAATTGTGTTGGTCTTAAGGGTGCATGCCACTGGACTCAAAACTGTTGTCCAAAGGATGCTAGTACACAGTCTCTGCTCCATGTGAAGAAGTGTGCAAACATCCAAAAGCTTATTTATACCTGGGATTAAACTTTGTAAGTCTTAAAGGTGCCACTGGCCTAAAATCTTGTTCTCTTCCTTCAGACCAACATGGCTACCCACCTGAATCTATCTGCTCCATATATTTATCCAATCCCCTTTTGAAGCTGTCTGTGTTTGGATTGGTAGCGGCTACAAGGTAAGACAGCTTCAAGAAGGGACTGGATAAACATATGGAGCAGAGGTCCATCAGTGGCTATTAGCCACAAGGTATAGATAGAACACTATGTCTGGGGCAGTGATGCTCTATATTCTTAGTACTTGGGGGGCAACAGTGGGAGGGCTTCTGGAGTCTGGCCCTGCTGATGGCCTCTGGCTTTTGGCCACTGTATGACACAGAGTGTTGGACTGAATGGGCCATTGGCCTGATCCAACAAGGCCCCTCTTGTGTTATCATGTTCTTATCTGCATCTTTAAGAAAATACATTGCATTTTATTTTGACATGAGATTTTCTGTCCATTGGACTGTTGGGAGTTGAATTTGGGAGGGGAAAATCCAGTTTTTGGTAGCACTACAAGGGGCTGCTGGGAGGCTGGCAGGGTGTGAGGGGACCTTGATTGAATTAAAAAGAAAAGACAAAGGACTAGCTTTGGCAGTGGTAGAAATTGACCAAATGTCCCCTCTGGGCAAGGCAGGATGCCTGCTTTCATTCTGGGTGTAATTGATTAGATTGTTGCTCTGGGAGGGGAGTGCATTATTGCTGGGTGGAGTTAAGGTAATTACCTGGCATCCAAGACAGGTCCGTGACAATGGGTGTTTGATAGATGCCTTAAAAACTGACTAGGGATCAAGGGTGCCTCCAAGAGCATCTGGGATCTTGGACAACTGGGGTTTCCATTAGAATGACTCATTCATTTCCATTCCACATTGGCCCATCTTACCAGACTTAACCCCTTTTTTTACAATAGATAATACAGTTAGGACAAGACCACCTATTTGTCATGGAAGTTCAGAGCCACAACTACCAGGTGCTTGAGAGAGAGATATTAAATAACTCTGTGGTTGGTAACAGTAGCCTCTGACATTGGAGATGGAAATTTGGGATTGGCGAAATCAGCTTGTCATTCTTGGAGAAAAAGGTGGCTTACGTCCAGTTCCATTGTCCACAAATATATGGATGTTTGCGATTTTTCCCTTGTCTCCAGTCTTCTGGGAAATTGGGATCCACAGGCGGTTTGGGTGGGGGCTAAGGACTCCTCCAACATCTTGTTACTACAAGGACAAGGAAAATACTCTGAGGAACCTACATCAGCCTAGAAATATGAACTTAACTGAGTTAGTTCAACTTTATTGCTTTTTATTTTATAATCTCTGTTGTGTCTCTTCTCTGTATTTTGTTTTGCCAGATAAAAGGAAGTACTTCTTCACCCAAAGAGTGATTAACACATGGAATTCACTGCCATAGGAAGTGGTGGCATCTACAAGTATGGACAGTTTCAAGAGGGAATTAGATAAGCATACGGAGCAGAAGTCCATCAGTGGCTATTAGCCACAGGGTATAGATGGGAACTCTCAGTCTGGGGCAGGTGATGCACTCTATCCTTGGTGCTGGAGGGGCAGCAGTGGGAGGGCTTCTAGTGTCCTGGCCCCACTGATGGACCTCCTGATGGCACCTGGTATCTTTGGCCACTGTGTGACAGAGTGTTGGACTAGATGGGCCATTGGCCTGATTCAACATTGGCTTCTCTTATGTTCTAAAATTCTTAACCATCCTGTTGCTGGATTGGAAGGCTTCCCTCATGCCTTTGGACTGGGTGGGATGAGAGGACATTAAACCCACCCTCCACCCTGTGCTGAAGCTGATGTGTAGCTGGCCCTACCTTTGTAATGCAACATGGGGGAGCCCCCTCTTGGTTGTGGCACCCTGTCAGACTGTGAATGGAAGCCTGTATCCTGTTGCTGTTACTTTCCCACCCACCCAGTAGCCCTCAAAATCACCACTAGAGGGCACTCCATCAAATTGTTCAGGCTTCTTTCACAGTTCAGTAAAAATTCAACGGCTTTAAGTTTATAGATTTCAGCAATCCGCATCAGAGTTGTCAGAAGGGCACTATAGAGAATCTGAGAGCCAGATAGGTCAAGACCTTGAGCATCCTTCCTTTCTACTGCTCTGATATTATATCCTCTTTGTCAACTCTCTCTAAAAAGTATAGGTAAAGGTTCCCTTGCTCAAAAGCCAGTCAAATCCGACTCTAGGGTTGCGGTGCTCATCTCCATTTCAAAGCCAAAGAGCCAGCGCTGTCCGAAGACATTTCCATGGTCATGTGGCCGGCATGACTAAACACCAAGGTGCATGGAACGCTGTTACCTTCGCACCGAAGTGGTACCTATTTATCTACTTGCAATTTCTTGCTTTCGAACTGCTAGGTTGCCAGGAGCTGGAACTAGAGACGGGAGCTCACTCTGTCATGCGGCACTCGCAGGTCTTGAACTGCTGAACTACTGACCTTCGACAGCCTGCAGTTCAGCATCTTAACCACTTGAGCCACCACAGCTCTCTCTACCCCATGCTTAATTTTATAAACCTCTATCATGTCCCCACTTAGTTATCTCTTTTCTAAACTGAAACTCCCAGAACTCTTCAGCCTTTCCTCATGGGGAAGGTGCTCCAACCCCCCCTCATCATCCTGGTTGCCCTCCTGTGTACCTTTTCCAGCTCTGCAATGTCCTTTTTGAGATACGGTGACCAGAACTGTACACAGTATCCCAAATGAGTCTGCACCATAGATCTATACAAGGGCATTACTGTTTTATTTGTTACCTGTTTTATTCTCAATCCCTTTCCTAATAATCCCGAACATAGAGTTTGCCCTTTTCACTGCTGCAGCACCCTGGGTTGACACTTTCATTGGGCTATCCATTACAACCCCAGATCTTTTCCCCTCTCAGTCTCAGCAAGTTCAGACCCCATTAGCCTATACTCAGAGTAGAGTTTTTTTGTCCCGGTGTGCATCGTCTTACACTTACCAAGATTGAACTTCATTTGCCACATTTCCACCCACTCACTCGATTTCTGGAGGTCCTCTTGGAGGTCTTCACAGTCAGCCCGGGTCTTCACCATCCGGAATAATTTTGTGTCATCTACACCACTCACCCCTAGTTCCAGATCATTTATGAATAAATTAAATAGTACTAACCCCAATACTGAATCTTGTGGGACCCAACTGCTTACTTCTCTCCATTGTGAGAACCATCCATTGATTCCGACTCTTTGCTTACTATCATTTAACCAGTTTTTAATCCATAAGAGAACTTGTCTTCTTATCCCATGACCACTAAATTTACACAGGAGTCTTTGGTGAAGCACCTTATCCAAAGCCATTTGAAAGTCCAGGCATATAATGTCTACTGGATCACCATTGTCTACATGCTTGTTCACTTTCTCAGTTTTAGTATATGTGCTGCTGAAGCAAGCACAGGTGTTCACTTTCTCAAAGAACTCCAAAAGTTGATAAGACAGGACTTCCCTTTGCAGAAGCCAATGCTGATTTCTTTGATTACAATTTCTACAGATTTGCCTGGGACAGACATTAGGCTGACTGGCCTGTAATTTCCTGGTTCCCCTCTGGATCCCTTTTTAAAAACTAATGTGCTACTCTCCAGTCTTCTGGTATAGCAGATGAATTACATATACAGGTTAGTAGATCAACTGTCTCACATTTGAGTTCCCTAAGAACTCTCAAGCGTATGCTGTCATTTATCGGCTTTTGATTTCCCCAGTAGGTCTAGAACTTCATATCTGGTCACTTCAATTTGGTCAAGTTCTTCAGACTCCCTTCCTGAAAATAGTCCTGCACATCCACCCATTTAAAGCTAGTTAATGAGATTAGAATTCCGTCTCCATCCTGTCTAGAATGGAGCTCATTACAATAAAGGATTCATATTAGTTTTGCAAAGATAAAAAGGCTCTGTGTGTACCTTTATTTCTCAGCAGCACACACATAACAGGTAAATTCTGCTGTGTCATTTGCCTTTGAGCACTCTGTGAACCCAGTATTTCATCAGAATGTTGGAAATAGTTTCTGCCTTCAGATTGCAACTGATTGGCTAAGAGTGGTCCACCCCAACAGCAAATTGCAAACATAAGCCTCTCATCCCTTGGGCCAAAATTTTCAGGCAGCTCTTACCCATTTTTCTTCTAGCCTTTTTGAAATCATGGCTGCTTGTCTGCCTCACTTAGGAGATTCTGGCCCAGATTTCATATTCATTAGACAACTCTTAGTGGCATAGCAGTTAAAGAATGTCAGAGGAGGTTTTCAGAGACCCAGGTTCAAGTCATCCCCCCAGTCTGCCATGAAACTTGCTGGGGAACCTTGAGCCAGTCACCCACTTTGCTTAACCTACCTCACAGAATTGTTGTGGACATAACATGGGGAAGCGAAAACCATACACACCACCCTGAGCTCCCTGGAAGAAGAGCAGAAGGAAAGAGGGATAGGTGGATATACATAATAGAATTCAGGGCTTTTTTGGTAGAAAAAGCCCAGCAGGAACTCATTAGCATAATAGGCCAGACCCAACAACAGAAACTCATTAGCATATTAGGCCACACCCCCATGTTACAAGAAGTGTGGTCATCCAGCCATACCCACCTTTTACTTCTTATTCTGTTGACCTCGTTTGTTGTCAAAACCCAGGGCTTTTTTTGGAGAAGGAACTCCTTTGCATGTTAGGCCATACACCCCTAATGTAGCCAATCCTAATGAGTTTCTGTTGTTGGGTCTGGCCTATTATGCTAATGAGTTCCTGCTGAGCATGGCCAACTCGGGAGCCAGCCGGAACTCCGTTCCTGTACGTTCCTGTCCAAAAATAGCCCTGATAGAATTCATTCTCTACAGACCTTTTCTGCAGTAGTGAAAATTCCCCGCACTGTTTTTAAAACTGCATGTTATGTGAAATTCTCCACAGTAGATTTTTCCTCACTGGAGGGAAGAAGAAGATGAAGACGAAGAAGAAGAAGAGGAAATTGGATCTATACCCCACCATTCAATTCCCAAAGGAGTCTCAAAGCAGCCTACAATCCCATTTCCTTCCCAACAACAGACACCCTGTGAGGTAGATGGGGCTGAGAGAGCTCTGACAGAAACTGCCCTTGAGAGAACAGCTCTGAGAGAACTTGTAACTGACCCAAGGTCACACCAGCAGCTGCATGTGGAGGAGTGGGGAATCAAACCCGGTTCTCCCAGATTAGAGTCTGCGTTCCTAACCACTACACCAAAATGGCTCTTACCGCAAAAACGCAGGGTAAGAAGGAGAAAACTTTGGGTTTGTGCCTGGTGAGGGAAAATCTATTGCGGAAAATGACACATAATGCACAGTTTTAAAAACGTCAATGCAGGGAATTTCACTGCTGTGCAAATGGTTGCAGTGGAATGCTAAAAAACAGTCCCAGCTCTGATTGTGGATGGTCCAATCCCATCAACTCTTGGAAGCTAAGCAGGGTCAGTACTTGGATAGAAGACCCTCAAGGAAGTCCAGGGTTGCTACGCAGGGGCAAGCAAAAGCAAACTATCTCTGTTCATCCCTTGCCTTAAAAACCCCAAAGGGTCGTCGTAAGTCACCTGCGACTTGATGGCACTTTCCACCCCCCAAAATTGGTGCCTGGCTTAACTGTAAAGCTGCTCCCTGTAAATGTTTTTTAAAGAGAGTTTAAAAGCTCTCGTGTGGTAAAACCAGAAGCGGGCAAGGTTTATATTTTTGCAAAAAGGACATCACATATCCCACTGAAATGTTTAGAAGATCTTTCAGGGGTTGTTTTGCTCCCACCGCTCCGGAGCCACCGACTTATCAATGTCAAAACTCCTTGGGAGCATGTGAAAATTGAGACACGTCCTTTGGAATATGCAGCTGAGGCAACACCTCTTGCCTATCTATAGGACACTCACATAATATGTAGAGAAAACACGCAAAGGCTCTCGGCCGTGTTGACCATAAAACTGGCTGCATTGTGTTGCTGGAAGCCTCATTGTGCCTCCTGTCCGCCCCCGTCCCCGTCCCCCCCCGCCCGCCCTTCCCTGGAATTTGTTTTGAACAATAGCAGCTGAACGCTTCTCCCTGCAGCCAGAAGCTACATGAGTCAGCTGTCAAGAGCTGCCATAAGGCCCAGCCTGTCATACAATTCTACCCCCGAACAAAGAGCATTTTGATTCCATCCCCCTTTGATGGAATGTCATTCAGCTTTTCTGGAGGAGTTGCAAGTGGGAGCGAGTCAGAAGTGAGTTTTGCTGCTGGAAGCTCAGGCAAAGAACTGGCTCTCTGGCCTTCTCAGCCGAGGCTGCAGTGATCTTTCCTTGCATCATGTGTGTGTGTCTCCTTAAGCTGAATGTTTGTGAACAAGGAGCTTTTTGCAAGATTCCTCCTCTGGCTACAGTCCCCTGAGCATAATTTGCAGAGGAGTAGCTGCTGTTAGCGGGACGTAATTCTGAGTCAACCCCTATGGGACTACGCCATCTGTCCTTATTATATCCTCCTAGTGATCACTGACAAAGCAGCAGAAAAAGAAAAGCAAAATGGAAACCACCAAGGTGGTTTCAGGCAGGTAGCTCTGCTGGTCTCCAGTAGCACTGGAAAGACCACCAAGTTTTCCCGGGTATCTGACAAAGCGAACTTTGACTCCCAAAAGCTCGTACCCTAAAAATCTTGCTAAGTCTTTAAGGAGGTACTGGACTCAAATCTTAACTCTCTGGATGAAGCAGCTCACAGGGACAACACACAACGGTTGTGATATGTCTTGCTCCTCTCTTGAAGTGGGGTAGATCTTTCCTTTTTTCCTTACACTTCACTTCGTAACCAATATATTACTCCCTGGACTGATCACCTACAGAATATTTCAGAACAACAGGAACTAGAGATATTATTGTCAGGCAAGATTTTTAAAAATGTACATGTGACTTTGCCATATTTATCAATGCAATTACAAATCATTTATTAAAACTTCTGATGTATGGCTGGTTAAGTTACAGGGAAAGGAAGAGGGGCGGTTGATGAACAATATGCCCCACAGAAGGTAAGCTCTCTAACCCTGGTTCTTATAAGAACATAAGAGAAGCCATGTTGGATCAGGCCAATGGCTCACCCAGTCCAACACTCTGTGTCACACAGTGGCCAAAACCTAGGGGCTATCAGGAGGTCCACCAGCGGGGCCAGAACTCCAGAAGCCCTCCCATTATGGCCCCCCAAGCACCAAGAATACAAAGCATCACTGCCCCAGACAGAGTGTTCCATCTATACCTTGTGGTAACAGCCACTGATGGACCCCTGCGCTATATGTTTATCCAGACCCCTCTTGAAGCTGTCTATGCATGTAGCCGCCACCACTTCCTGCGGCAGTGAATTCCACATGTTAATTACTCTTTGGGTGAAGGACTTTATCTGTTCTAAGCCTACTGCTCCTTAATTTCATTCTACCTTGGCGCTGTGGCTCAGTAGAAGAGCATCTGCTTGGCATACGGAAGGTCCCAGGTTCAGTCCCTGGAATCCCCAGTTAAAAGGACCAGGCAGTAGTTGGTGTGAAAGGCCTCTGCCTGGGATCCTGGAGAGCCGCTGCCAGTCAGACTGGACGATATTGACTGTGATGGACCAATGTTCTCATTTAGTCTAAAGCAGTTTCATGGATGGAGGGGGGATTCTGGGTTTCATGAGCTTCAGATACAAACCTCGATTCAGCAGCCCCACTCTTGGCAGGAAGCAGTTGTGAACTTGGGTTTTCCACTTTAAACCAAGGGGAAGGAGACTGCAGGAACAGAGAGGCTCTCTCAGTATTTAGGATCCGGGCACGGCCGTGCTCGCATCGTCTCCCAACGACATGAGCGACCCACTCCACTCCCCCCCACATCCCTGCCCCACAGAGTGAACATCCGAAGCAAAAGTAGATGCAATGGGTATAAATTAAAACCGGGCATTGGAAAGGTTTACAAACATGTCTTTGGGCAGCGTAGACCAAATCCTCCCCCCACCAACAGTACAGCAAGGAAAGGCGAAGTTGAGTGGTCACGTCGGCTCTGGCCAGTCGAGGCCAGGATAAGGGCAGTGGCTGCTGAAGGAGCAGGTTGGTCTCCTCCCAAGGTGGTGGCAGCAGCAGCAGCAACTCAGCAAGGGACACCGCGCTGACATGTGCCCGCCAGGAGTGCCTCGGAAGCCACCCCTTAAAGGTGTAGATGCTTCAGGTGCTGCTGGAAGATCTCCTCAGCCCTCCGCAGGTATTCCGCTGTCTTCTTCTTCACAGCCTCCCTGCGGGCCGCATCCGGGTCCCCTGAAAACAGGAAGGAAGGAGCAAGGTACAGGGGTGGGCCCGACAAGCAACAGCCAGAAGACCACATGCTTGGTATCAAACCGAGTAAGAGCAGAATCTACTGTTCAGGTACAAGGATTAGTGCTGCTGAATGTGGTTAAATGTAGGTGAGTTAAGGTGAGTGCGGATGTGCCTGAAAAGCAGGACTCTGCCCCATTGTTTCCTTTCCCAGCCCAAGCTCAGTTTTCACCCACCGTATGTTGTGAAAGCACCACAGGTACGTGGCCACCAGTTCTAGCACTGCCTGCACCACTCATGCAAGCAGCACCCTTTACGATGATGCGACACGAACATCTATGCAATTGAGAATCCTTTTCGTAAAAGCAGAATTGATTTTTAAAATGTTCTCAGGGGAGGAGAGATGGTTTAGCCACGTTGCCAGTTCCATACAGACAACACTGAGTCAAGGCCGGCCCAGGCTGCCATCCTCCAGAAGCGGTCCCTTTCCCCCACCTTGGAAAGGAGATGGTACATCTGAAACTGAGCATGGGGAGCATCCCTCCAAGGAAGGCTCAAGCTCAAACAACACACCTCTACACAAACTGCGCTGCTCACAAAAAGGAGGACCGCTCATTAAGGCAAGAGGTAGACCCAGATGCCTCACAAAGAAGAGATGAAGTTTGACAGACAGTAGATTCAGGATGAAAAAAGGAAATTCTTCTTTACAAAGCGAGTGATTAAAATGTGGAATTTGCTGCCAGAGCATGTACTGATAGCCACAGGAACAGACAGCTTTAAAAGGGGATTAGATAGATTCATGGAGGTTAAGTCTATCAGTGCCTACTAGTCGTGGTGACTGAGGGAAACCTCCACATTCAGCAGCACTAATCCTCTGAATCCCAGAGCCAGGAGGCAACTTCAGGGGAGGGCCTTGGCCTCTATGCCCTGTTGTTGGCCATCCAGAGGAACTGGTTGGGGCCACTGTGTGAGACAGAATGCTGGACTACATGGTCTGGCCCAGTGAGGCTCTTCGTACGGTCTTATTTACAGTACACACTTACTTACTAGGAAGCAAGTCCAATTAAGCATGCCAAGGACTGCAGCCTTGTGACAGGGAAACCAGGGCTCTTATACAGACAGAGCAACATGGCTGCCAAATACCACACCCTCTCAGATGGGGCGAAGTCACGGGACCAGCTCTCCACATCAGCCAAAGGTAAGCAATCCCCGTACCTTGCAGGCCTTGAAGCAGCAAGTCAACGCCGCTGCGGTAGCCACGGAAAGCTCCCTCATAGTCTTCAGCTGCTTCGCTCTCCAAGGCGTGCTTGATACGCTCGGTGGCCAGAGGCAGGTACGCACCAGGATCTGACGTGGCTGTTCCTGCCTGGGCTGGCTGCAGGATTCCTGTGCTCGGGGGAGAAGGCGCCGGTCCATCTTCCAAGGAAGCATGAGCGGGGGACGAGCTGGCTGCACCCGAGGCTGAGCAACAGGGAGAAGGCTGGGAACACACACTCCTTGTCTCCCCCCTCCTGGCTCTACAACTCTATTCACGCACATACACAGCTTAAGTGAAGGCCGTCATCTAAAATCACACGATGGCCTTGCAAAAGACACGCTCCAGCAGGAGATCCACGGAGGAGCTTGGGGACAATACATGACGAAGCCCAGTTCTGTCTCCTGGTTTATCTTCCCCCCTCAAAAGAAGACTGACCCATACTTGGCCAAAGCCACACAGGGCCCAGCTGCCCACCGATAGCCTCCGTCAGCCCACCTACCTTCCTCCGCGAAGGGGTCAAACAGGGCCAGTTCCTGGACCGAAAGGGGGCAGTGGGAAGGCGAGCTCATTTCCTTCTCTTCTTCTTCCTCCTCCTCCTCCTCTCCAGCACAAGCAAAGAGGGCATCCAGGGCTTCATCCTCACAGTTTCGGGGGAGGAGTGGTCCCCTGTGCCAGGAACACTGATTAGGCTAGGCAATGATGGGGGAGTGACGGGGGGCCCTCAAAGCAGCCAATGTTAACAGCTGCTAAAAGTCTTATAGCTACACAGTGGAAAGACAAAACTGTCCCTAATATATAGCACTGGGAGAACAAGCCCAGAGAATATTGTATTCTTGATAAAGTCTCTGAGGCTGTGATCACACGCAATAGTTACCTCGGGAGTCCGACGAGTGGCAGGCGGATTTTACGGGTGCGTTCACACTGGCACATCTGGCCAGCGTCCTGCACCCGTCAGAGACCCGTAGGAGGGAGGCAAAGAAGCGCACTTAAAAAACACTATGGAAATTGCAGTATCAAGTGACTGTGCGACGGCCGAGGACGGAGTTCCTGGGGTGACTGCCCCAGCGCGTTCCGGTGACGTCATTGAGCCCTTAAGGAAGCAGGCTGGCATCGCTGAGCCCTCAAGGGAGCAGGCTGCACGGTAACTACACCACCTCACCCACCGTTGCGTGGGATCATGCAGCGGCAGGTCAAATTACCGCGCTACCAATAGCCTCCCTCCCCCCGCGCGTTAGCTGGCACGTCTGACCGGGGCCTGATAGTATTATGAACTTGGAAACTACATTGTATCACACTGGAATGGTTGGAAAATGGTGTCTTATTCTAGATAAGATATGGACTGAATTTGCAGATTGTTCTTCTTCATTATAATTTGTTTCTTCCATTCTAGTTCCCAATGAATTCTGATTTTTTGGCACTTACAGTCAAAAGTTGTTAAGTCATCTGTCCTACTGTATGTACTGACTGGATGCAGTCAAAGGTTTTATGGTTGTTTATGCTTTTGTTTAGGCTGAAGTTATTCCCCTCCTAAAGTATTAAACATCTTTTATACAATATTGATACGGTATATTTAAGCTACGCTTATGTACTTTTACAGCTCCTAGGTGATGTTTTGCAATTGTGTTCAGTATATCTCAATAAAGTTTATATGAAAAGGGGGGGGGAGCAGGCAAGGTACAGGGATGCAGGAAGCTTCTGCCATTCAGCAATATTTCCTCCCCACCCAGCCCTTTGAGAGCGGGTCCTCCTCCCCACAAGCCCAAGGCTGCATCAGCTCCAGATGTGCCAGATTTAAACTGAAGCTCTCCCTCCCGCTTTGGATTTCAGAGCTGCCGATAATATCTGGCCATTATCAGCCACTTGCAAGCCGCTGCAATGCTGCCTCAAGCCTCTGAAGCCACAGATTAGGAACCCGGAGGCCTCATTATCAACCCTAGAAGTCCCAAGGGAGTCAACATTCCTCACTCCAAGCCTCGCAAGGACCTGATCTTCCGTATTTGGAAAGGTGCCTGTGTGCACTTAGATTTTATACCGAAGCATGCAGCAAAGAGGGACTGCCCCCCTGGAGCCAGAAACCTGATTGGAGGTGGGAGAGGAGAAATCTTCCACTTGTCCCACACATCCCCTCCATCCCAGCACAAACACAGGGTGGTGGTTTGTAGCTTGCAAAGACCCAATTTGTGCAAAAAATTACATGAGAAAGCTGCATGCCAGGACATGCAGCGTGCCTCTCCTCCACTGCTGATAAGCAGCTCCCCACAGAAGAAGGGGAGCAGATCACAAAATTCAGCCTCGGCACCTCACACGAAGCTGCCTTCTGCGGAGTCAGACTCTAGGTCTGACACGGTCAGTATTGTCTGCTCGGCAGCCCATCGCCAGGATTCTGTGGCTTGCGCAGCAAATTTTTTCTGGTGGGGCTGCCATTATTTTTATGTCAGCTCCAATCTGCCCCCAAGCCCGACCACCAGCAGCCACCCCTCTCCCTCCCCTCCTGCAAGATTTAAGCAGCCCTTCAGCTGATCAGTGGGGAGCACCTGGCCCGCCAATCAGCTGAAGGACGCTTTAAATCTTGCAGGAGGGAGGGAGAGGGAAGGGTGCCATCCACCGCTTCTTTTCAAAAACATTTAAAGGATCCATTTAAATGCTCTTGAGAAGAAGCGGGGGGCCCACGTGCACAGCCCCCCAATCCTTCTCAAAAAGATCTTGTAGGGCTAGCACTTTAAGGAAGGGAGCAGAGCCCCCAACAGCCCCACTGCATCTGTGGGCCAGCTGCTCAGACTGGAAGCTGCCCTCCAGGGTCTCAGGCAGAGGTTTTTCACATCACCTGCTACCCGGATCCTTTTGACTGGAGATGCCCGGGACTGAACCTGCGACCTTTTCCATGCCAAGCAGCTGCTCCATCACTGAGCCACAGCTCCTTTAGAAGGCAAGGGCCAGAAAGCCATACCTCCCTCCTTCTCAGGGGGCTCCAGATCACAGTCTTTCCTTGCGGCTTCCGTAGCTCTGCAGCGATCATGCTCCGAGTCCAGGTCCAGGAGTCTGTGGTCCACGTCAGATGCCAGAGCATCCTCGCCAGGCTCCACTCCTTCTGACGGCACGGGGATCAGAGGGGAGGCAGAGAAGGCAGGTCACAGTTTTCCAAAGGTGTCCTCCCCTCCCCACCCTGCAAGACAGAAAGCAGCAGCATGAGTGCAGAGTCGTAAGTGCAGTCTTCATCGCGGGACGCAGAGCAGGCCATGAATTGCACCTGGAACTCACAGGAGGACTGGGGGTCAGGACCCAGCACCTCCATCCTGCAACCAAGGAGGGGATCGAGGAGCCACAGTAGAACTCGCAAATCCCTAGAAGCCTCCCCCTCCACCGCCACTACGAGGACTCAAAGTGGGATCACCATGGGAGGATCCAGTGGCCAAGGGGTTACCTCCAGCCTCCTCCCATCTGCCCAGCCAACATACCCGGAAGAACTCCTTGAGCTGTGGACTGTTGTTCAAAGCGGGGATGTGCACTGTGAAACGCAGCATGACCTCAGCGGCCTTCCTCCGCTCCTCTATCACCTTGGGCTCAAATCGGCCTGCAAGAAAAAGAGACCCACATCACATTGGGTGTCAGGACTGCTGCTGCGCCATCCTATCTGGAGTATACATGCATTTGCAAGAGGCTTCCCTTTGCTAGGTTGGCAAGAATTCCCCAAACCATAGAGCCTAGCTACACATGATACAGTTCACATGTCCATTCTGGGGTCTGCTGAACTAGACAATTGCTGAGAGTTCCATGTTGAAACTTAATATTCAAGTAAATAAGAGACCCAATTCAGATTGAGACCATGACACACAGGGAGAGGAGACCTAAGCATTTCCTTGTGCATCATTTACCCCCACCTGAAATAGTCCACGGAAAACTTGCATGTACTTGACTATGTATATACTCACAACCTATACACAAGTTTCCCTGATGAGGCAAAATGCAGCTCACTGGGACAATTTCAGGTTTGGGGAAATGGTGCAGGTGGAAGTCTTAAGCCCAGTCTCTGACCTTGATCTGAATCAGTTCACCATGCCTTTGATAATGAAACTTCCTCACAGAACATACCCAGCACACATCTGGTTCAGCAGGACCTGGGATGGATCCCTAAACCCTGCAGTGTAAATTTAGGTCCTTGGACTTCAAAAAGTGACCTAACGCCCTCTTTCTCCTGAGCAACCAAACAAATGTTTTGGTCCAGAAGGAGGTCACCCTGAAAAGGACTATGAAATCTAGCACATCCCCCTACCTCCTTGCCCCAGACAGCTGTGTTATTCCCCTGCCCCCATCCAGCATTAGAAAGACTTTACAGGATCAAAACAACAGACCCCGCCCCCCATTTCTAGTAATACTCTCCATTCTGTTTCCAGAAGTGGACAGACTGATCACCCTGGGAAATTCCCAGAAAGACCCTGGTCATCTTCCTTGTTCCCAGCACTGGATTTTAGAGGACACAGTCCAAGTTCCTTTCAAAGGGAGACGGTGTTGATAGACATTAGGGTCCTGACAAATGCAGTCACAAATGCATCCCTACTTCAGGAACGAGAGGTCAGTGGTGAGCATCTCTCCTGCCCAGCCCAATTCTGCCCCTCACCAAAGACTTGGGCTTTGGGGAAAGGAGGAAAGTCCTCCAGGCGACGGAAGAGGTTACGGTGGGTGTAGGCCAGGTCTCCGTGCAGCTTCTTAAAGTCGCTGTACCGTTTCCAGACCACAATCTGTAAGATGAAATACGGGAGAGACAGACAATTCAGAGAGCTTTCCAGTGCACACCACAACATGGGGTTCCTGCCAAGAAATAGCACCTCCCCATGAAGAACTTAGGACATGGAATGGTATAGCATAGTCCAATCACGTCAGAGCTTGGAAGCTAAGCCGGGCTGGTACTTAGATGAGCGACCACCAAGGAAGGCTCTGGAGAGGAAGACAATAGTAAACCACCTCTGCCTTGCCTTGAAAGCCCCTTATTGTGGTCACTGTAAGTCAGTTGTGACTTGACAGAACTTACATATATATATCTGAGGAACTGTTCCAACAACCCCACCCCCACCCCATTTTCACAGATTCATCCTGTG
Organism: Gekko gecko; assembly: GCA_029375565.1. Classification (NCBI taxonomy): domain Eukaryota; kingdom Metazoa; phylum Chordata; class Lepidosauria; order Squamata; family Gekkonidae; genus Gekko; species Gekko gecko. The sequence goes on from JAPDNY010000001.1 coordinate 26,925,448, forward strand.
TCGGAGCCCTGCAGATCTATCCAGCCTCGCTCTGCAGAAAAACTTACTTATTCACTCAAGGCACAAAGTTCACATCTGGCTCTCTGGGAACCTACCAGTATTACTTTATTATCCCCAGAGCCACCGAAAAGATATGCAGCCAAGGGAAGCACCTTCTGTACCTGGGCAAATCTAAGTCCTCAGTGAGACTCCTGCATTTAGCATAACCTGTCCTCCTGCATGTAGCATAACCTGTAAGGCAAGCATAAAGACGGACATACCTCCTTGACATCTTCTGGATTCACTTTTGAGACAAACTGGAGGAGAGAAAAATAGAGCAAGATGTTGATACTCGACAAGACTTACGTTCTAATTTTACTGTTTTTTAACTTATATCCTACTTGTCTCCTGACCAACACGCCACAAAGTGGCATATGTCATTAAAACCAGCTAAAATCTATTTTTTATTAAAAAGTACATACAAATACTATAAGAGCAAAGCACCATCCAGAGGGGCGGGGGGGGTCATGTCTTCCCCCCTCCCATTTTTAATATTTCAGGAAGGGGTGGGGCGGCAGCGCAGGCGCCTTTATTTCTTGCAGGATCCCCTGCAATGATTCTGTCGGAGCTCTGCCTTCAATAGAGATTTTTAAAAACCGTGCGCGTTGGGCGGGGGAACAAATGCAACTTGCAGCTCAGACCCTGCCGGGGACCCACACCCGAGGAAAAAAGTCCTCTGCACGTGTACAGAGGGTCTTGCGTTCTGCTGCTCCTGCATAGGCTCCACCCTCTGGGAGCAAGCTCCGCAAACAGACAGAAGCCCTATTGACGCACTTCGCCCCCTCCCCTCAATGTGGGATGGGGGGGGTTCCCGAAAACCCCTCCCTCACCTTAGCGGTCACTTTGTACTCAGTGTAGCCCTTGGGGTGGGTTCGGGTGTCGGTGACGGTGTAATGCCGGTGGTACTCATCCTTCGCCCGACGGGACATCCCGATGCCCTTTTGGGCGATGCGGCCCCTTTAAATCCAGAACTCCCCGCGTAGCCAGCAGCGGCCAAAGGCAGCTGAGCGATGGGCTATCCGAGTCGCGACTGCGCGTTTAGCCTTCCCCTCAAAGCGCATGCGTAGCTGATAGTTTCAGGGCCTTCAGACCAGGACCGAGGGAGTGTTTGCAAAGTGCGACGCTGCGGCTTCTCAGGAAAGCTTAGGGGCAGGGCTCCTCTGCAAAGGGCTGGATTTAGTATTGCACTGCAGTGAGGGGAAAATGAGGAATTAATCAGGATATTGCGTAAAGCTCATAACTTGAGCTATGGCCCCGTGTTCATCTAGAATATGCACCTTGTTTTTACAGCCCCAGAACTCAGTCCCCTAGCACAGATCCGGACGGAGTGTTAACAACGCGCAGTCCCGGCCGAAGCATAATAACTCAGAAGTAAGTCCCGCTGTCTTGCAAGTGTCTTGAGGCTGACAATCTGGAATAGAAACATGCGTTGCCTCTTCCGGTCAGCCGTGCTGCCCAGGATCTCTGGCTCTGTTCTTCCCTTCTTGGTAGTTCCATCCCTTTCTCTGTTCTCTGCTGCCCTGGAGGATAGGCTTGGGGAAGGTTGGTTTAGTTCGTCAGGGTAGCCAGGTTATTGGTGCAGTGTTGCTGTTTAGCTTGGCTTTTTGAAAATAGCCCCAATAAAGTTGGGGAAGGCATATGCAGATGTTTTGAGGAGCTCTCTGAGAGCATGCAGAGTTCTTTTGCCCCACCCTTCAGTTACCTCAAGACGGAGTCTAACGCGCACCTTGTCCGATTTTGTGCAATGGGAGAAAAATAGCACAGTTTTTGTGCAGCGGGGCATGTGGAATTTAACCAGGAGCAAAGGTATTCCCTGAAATTATATAATGAGGGGGAAAGGAAATGAAAAAAAGACATTATTATTGGAAACTAATATTGCCTTCCTTCCCTGGTTCTGTCCTCCCTCCCTTGCTTTTGGTTAGAAATAATCTGATGCATGTGATCACAGATAGCGGAGGGGCTGGTTGTCTGGCTGCTAGAGTGGGTGAGCTTAGAATAAAGCCTGTCACAGCCTTCCACGGATCTAGGGTCACGTGCAAGCATGCCCAGTGCTCTGAGGCAGCTTAAGTCCCAGCCCTGCTCCTGTTAGAAATTCAGGCCTCTTGCATTGATTGTGGCTTGCAAGAGAGGGGAGGATCTATTTATTTATACCCTCCCTTCCTCCCCCCCTGTCTTCGGACAGCGCTGGCTCTTTGGCTTTGAAACGGAGATGAGCACCGCAACCCTAGAGTCGGATTCAACTGGCTTTCGAGCAAGGGAACCTTTACCTTTACCTTCCTCCGTAATGGAAAGCTCAAGCTGTTTCCCTCGTTCTCCTCTCCTCCATTTTATCCTCACAACCACCCTGTGAGGTTGTTGTAGGGCGGCCAGCTCTAGGTTGGGAAATACCTGGAGATTCTGGGGGTGGAGCTTGGGGAGGGTGGGGTTTTCGGGAGGGGAGGGACCACAGGATGGTAGAATGCCCTAGAGTCCACCCTCCAAAGCAGCCATTTTCTCCAGAGGGGAATCGATCTCTGTAGTCTGGAGGTCAACTGTAATAGCAGGAGACCTCCAGACACCATCTGGGGGTTGGCAACCCTGGGTTGTTGTGAGAGTGACTGTTCTAAGGCCACCCGGCAAGCTCCTATGGCAGAGCAGGGATTTGAACCCAGTGATCCCAGGCCTTAGTCTGACACTCTTAACCATTACACCATGCTGGCATAAATTTGTGAGGTGCAAGGAAATCCCTAAGTCCAGTAAACAAGAAGCACAGGAAGGAACAAAGTTTGCAAGCTCCGAACAAAAGCAGTGTGCAGAACTTCAAACACAAGCATGGCATCGTTGAGTGGGCTGCAGGTGGCCTTTTGCAACGGCTGTTCGCCTCAACACAGTGATTCTCAAACTGAGTCATGACCCAGAAGTGGGTCGTAACCCTCTGTCGGGTGGATCATGGTTTAAAACTCGTGAGGTAGGAGATACATACAGGGATGGGAGGTGGAGGTCCTGAGCCTCCACCCCCCATCCTTGTGGTGGGAAAAGGGAGGACGGAGCAGCCACGTTTCCACCCCATCCTTCAGCTGACACCCCCATGAGTTCTCAGGGGATCAGCTCCCTCCCAGCCACCACCCGTGTGGAAGGTGATGGACATACTTGATGCCCACGGACTCCAAAACCCACATTGTCTGAGGCACTGCAGTGGTCGATTCTAAAACAGTGTGTTTAGAAGTAGGTCCTGTTTCAAAAATAATCTTAACTCAATTGTTCTCTGAATAAATTGAATAGGACCATAGAAGATCATCAGCTCCCCACCAGACACGCAAGATAGAAAAAATCCAGAGTTTGTGAGTAGCTTTTATGAGTCCTGGTCTGGATGGCCCAGGCTAGCCCGATCTCTTCAGATCTCAGACAATAAGCAGGGTCGGCCCCAGTAAGGAAGCCCAGGGTTGCTACACAGAGGCAGGCAAAATGGCAAACCACCTCTGAATTTCTCTCGCCTTGGAAACCCTCACTGGGTCACCGTAAGTCAGCTGCAACTTGACAGCAAAAAAAAAGACAGAAGCTTTTATGGACCAGCTAATATTTGAAATGCAGGAACAGAACTTGGGAAACCATCGCCTTGCCAGATCTCGGCTCTGACTGGTAGCAGTTCTCCAGGAGCTCAGGCAGGGGTCTTTCACATCACCTGCTACCTGACCCTCGTAGCTGGACACTAAACTTGGGGGGTTTTCAGTGCAGTGCCCTAGCCCCTGAAGCTGTAGTCGCCACCAAAAGTCGTCTCATCCAGCATCCTGTTTCCAAGGTTGATCTGCAAGTTGCCTCTGAAAAATTACATGCAGGTAATGAAATCAAGAACCATATCTTCTTGTTTGGGCCCAAGCATCCAATAAATAAGGCAAAGGTGTGCTGCAGTGGCTCAGTGGTTAAGTCGTTGAACTGCAAGCTGGAAAGTCAGTAGTTCAGCAGTTCAAGACTCGAGTGCCGCATGACAAGAGAGAGCTCCCGTCTCTAGTTCCAGCTCCTGCCAACCCAGCAGTTCGAAAGCAAGAAATTGCAAGTAGGTAAATAGGTACCACTTCAGTGGGAAGGTAACAGCGTTCCGTGCACCTTGGTGTTTAGTCACGACGGCCACATGACCATGGAGACGTCTTCAGACAGCGCTGGGTCTTCGGCTTGGAAACGGAGATGAGCACCGCAACCCTAGAGTCGGATTCAGCTGGCTTTCGAGCAAGGGAACCTTTACCTTTACGCTGTCTCTAAACCTAGAGGTTCCATCTAGACTGGGGTCCCCAACGTGGTGCTTGTGGGCACTGTGGCGCCCACCAAGTATTTTTAGAAAGTGGACGTGGCCAGGTGGGGCTTCTGCCCAGCAGGGCGTCTCAGTGGCTACTGGAGATGTGATTGGCTGTGCCCATTCAAATAACACTGTTTCAGCAGCTGCTGCCAGCCACCACAGTGTCGGTTTTGTCCTCTCTCTCTCTTCTTTCCCAGTGCATTTTTAAAATTACCCCACTTTTCCTCCGCACTTGGGCTCCCTCTCGTCAGCTCCACCTCCTGCGGCAGCCATTTTGTGATTGATTCTACCTGCTGCATCAGAATTCCAGAGGGGCCCACAAACTCTTTAAAAGGTTGTGGACTTCTGATCTAGATAATAAGGACGCAGGGATTTTAGTTTCAATCTTTCCTGCAACTGGATAAAATGGAAAAGACTGTCACAGTCCTTTGCGGAGTCAATTTTGCTCTGTTATCCCTGTGGCCTTTTTGCAATTGGGAGATCAGAAATCCAAGCAGATCCTTGAAACGCAGTCACATGTAGCTCAAGAACGCGACCCCTGCCTTTCAAATACCAGTTGGTCCAAAGTAACATCTTGGCTTATTTGCTTTGACCCTTATTCTGGGAGATCAATACAGCTCCTGAAGAAGAGATTGGATTTATACCCTGCCCTTCACTCAGAGTCTCAGAGCGGCTTACAAACTCCTTTCCCTTCCCCTCCCCACAACAGACACCCTGTGAGGTAAGTGGGGCTGAGAGAGCTTTCCAGAACTACTCTTTCAAGGACAGCTTTTATCAGAACTATGGCTTGCTCAAGGTCATCCAGCAGCTGCAAGTGGAGGAGTGGGGAATCAAACCAAGTCCCAGATTAGAGTCCGCGCACCCTTACCTATATAGGTCCTTTATATAGGCACCCCTACCTGTATAGGTAGGAGCTGCGGTGGCTCAAGTGGTTAAGACACTGAACTGCAGGCTGTGGAAGGTCAGTAGTTCAGCAGTTCGAGACCAGGGTGCCGCATGATGGGGTGAGCTCCTGTCTCTAGTTCCAGCTCCTGCCAACCTAGCAGTTTGAAAGCAAGAAATTGCAAGTAGATAAATAGGTACCACTTTGGTGGGAAGGTAACAGCATTCCGTGCACCTTGGTGTTTAGTCATGCCGGCCACATGACCACGGAAATGTCTTTGGACAGCGCTGGCTGTTCGGCTTGGAAACGGAGATGAGCTCCGCTACCCTAGAGTCGGATTCGACTGGCTTTCGAGCAAGGGAACCTTTACCTTTTTACCTGTATAGGTCCTTTATAATTAACTGAACCATCCTAGTATTCTACCCTCTGATTCAGTGAGATTCTCCAGGGTTTCAGGTAGAAGAAAGGTTTTCTCAGCACTAACTCACTTGGAGTCTTTGAATTGGAGATGCCGGGGATTGAGCCTAGGGCCCTTCTATCTGCAAATCAAGTGCTCCCCTTAAAGCCACGGTCCACCGCCTGCCCAGGCTTTTCTTGAAAACATCCAGAGAGGACACTCCACGGCCTCTTTTGCTAGCAGTTTCTTCCACAGATAAAGCACTCACAGAAGTGGGACGATTTCTCCACCTAGCCACTCAGAATCACTCTGGTGGAGTGGTTAAGACCTGGGGCACCTGGATTCAGAACCCTACTTAGGCATTAAGTTCACTGGATAAACTTGGACGACTAGTTCATCTGAGCCACCTCACAGAGTTGTCATGGAGACATAAGAGAAGCAGGGAGAGCCATGTACACCTTGGAAGGGATAGCTAGACAGAAATCTGCTTGCCTTCTCATATTGCAAACCTATAGTTTCTACTGCAGTTCAATCCTAACTAGATCGACGAAGGATCACAGCCCGTTCTTAGCAGCATCTGTAGTTTATATTCCGTAAATCCTTGCCAGGCTTGCATTTACCCCAAGCATGTTGTCTGTTAGCCCTGAAATAAAGTAGGAAGTTCACAGAGGTGGTGCTAAAAAGTGCTGTCAAGTCGCAGGCAACTTATGGCGGCCCCGTAGGGCTTTCAAGGCAAGAGACATTCAGAGGTGGTTTACTACAGCCTTCCTCTGGATAGTGACTCTGGAATTTCTTGGTAGTTTCCCATCCAAATACTAACCAGGGCCGACCCTGATTAGCTTCTGATATCTGATGAGATTGGGCTAGCAACTGACCCTACTCAAGAAAAGTGGTTTGCATCAGCCCAACTCCACACCAGCCCAAGAAGATGGGATTTATATCCCACCCTTCACTCGGAGTCTCAGAGCGGTTTACAATCTCCTTCCTTTCCTCTCCCCACAACAGACACCCTATGAAATAAATGGGGCTGAGAGAGCTCTGAGAGAACTGCTCTTGAGAGAACAGCTCTGAGAGAACTGTGAATGGCCCACGGTCACCCAGCTGGCTGCATGTGGAGAAGTGGGGAATCAAATCCGGTTCTCCAAAATTAGAGTCCACACACTTAACCACTACACCAAACTGGGAAGAAGGAAGAAAAGGCCTCTATAGTTATTAAACAAACACCTTTGAATCATAGCAGCAGCTTTATTCCTTTCCTTTGTTTATTAGCTTCATTAACCAGAGGTCTTAAGCCAAACGTACAAAGCAGCAGATTTATTAAGATAGACACTGGACACAATTCCATGCAGAGAACAGGGAGAAGGGAGCCTCTTCCCCCCAGCATCCCCTGTCACTGCTCCGTCGCAGGCAAGACCTGTCTGAGGACCACGCTCAGCAGAGACAGTCCCTGCCCCAGACTTCAATCTGGCAGATTCGTCACAAAAGGCCTGACCTCATCCCAGGTCAGAGGGCAGGACCAGCCGTCTTAGTGGTCCAGAAAGGGAAATGGAGTCCGAGTCCCCAGCTACACACGTGCATGGGGGTGGCGGGGTACACCTGCCCCCGCTGCTGCTCAGTCCGCTGTGAATATCCGGCTGGCAATGTCATCCAGTAGCCAGTCGATGCCTGCTAGCAAATTCTCTCCAGTGTAAGCGCTGCAGCCTTGGATGCACCAGTGGTGGGTATGGATGCTGTCGAGGTCCAAAGCCTAGAAAAGGTAGAAAAATCAGAAAGAGGGTGAAGCCCGTGCAAGGTTTGGAGAAGGCCCAAAGAGCAGGCAAGGGCTTCACTGACAGCCCTGAGACCAAAAACACCTTAACCTCACCAGTAGCTATTTTCTAGGAACCCCAGAGGTGCTGGATACCTGCGTAGCTGAAGTGGACTCAGGCCAAGGGTTAGGTGTCACCAGGGTCCCAGTTCCCACTCAGGAACTGGCTCCAGGTTCTAGAAACATATTTAACGTGTCACGTGGATACTAATGCTTTGCTGCAGGTCTGTTTTTAGACTTCTGGTTGGTTTTACAAACCTGAACCGATTGCATTGTTTACTGAATGTCCCATCCGTCAACTGTATCAACTCACTCTGTGTAATCTGCCTGGCATCCAAGAGAGAGAAAGATGGACTATAAATAAATAAAGATTGCCAGAGCAGGACTGCATGCAGTGGTGCCCACCCATCTTTACGGAATGGGCTGCCAGCTGAAAGAAGGGCTGCCTCTTCTCTCATCCAATTCAGGCAGCAGTGCCAGGATGTATTTTGAGCATGTGTGCATGTTCCAACCTATGGCAACCCTATGAATTAATGACCTCCAAAGCATCCTCTCGTTAGCTGCCTTGCTCGGGTCTTGCAAACGGAGGGCCCTCGTGGCTTCCTCGACTGAGTCCGTCCATCTCGACGTCGGGTCTTCCTCTTTTCCCGCTGCCTTCCTTACAGGATTGTCTTTCCCAATGACTCTTGTCTCCTCACAGTGTGACCAAACTACGATAGTCTCAGTTTCGTCATTTTAGCTTTTAGAGAAAGTTCGTACTTGATTGGATCAAGAATCCACTCATTTGTGTATTACCTGTACTGTGCAGTAGAAAAGAGCCAGAGTCCCGGAGCACCTTTAAAGACTAACAAAATATGAGGCAGGGGATGAGCTGTCATGAGTCACGGCTCACTTCTTCAGATGCTTCTTCAGATATTGCTACAGACAAACTAACATGGCTACCCATCTTGGTATCTGAAGAAGTGGGCCGTGACTCACAAGAACTCATCCCCGGCCACATATTCTGTTAGTCTTTAAGGTGCTACTGGACTCTGGCTCTTTACTACTACTACAGACAGACTAAGACCAGGACTCTTTTTGTAGCATGAACTCCTTGGCATATTAGGCGACACACCCTAATGTAGCCAATCCTCCAAGAGCTTACAGAGCTCTTCTTACAGGAGCTACTGTAAGCTCTTGGAGGATTGGCTACATTAGGAGTGTGTGGCCTAATATACAAAGGACTTCCTGCTACAAAAGAGCCCTGACTAAGACGACTACCCATCCTGTATTATGCAGACAAGCCTTTTTCTGACTTCTTAATTTGTGCTAACGTTTTTAATGGGTCAAGTTTCTTGGTACCTGCCGTTGGCTCATAGAACCATAGAGCTGGAAGGGGCCATTCAGGCCATCTAGTCCAGCGGTGTGGAACTCATTTGTTATGAGGGCTGGATCTGACATTTATCTTGTTGGGCCGGGCCACGAGTGTCATAAAATGTAATGCCAGGTAGCAGGGATATAAACTTTATAAAGGACACGAACACAAAGATTTTTTCCCACTTTAAATAAAACAAGTTTAAAACACTAGCACTCTTGCAATATTTTGTCTATTTAACAGTCTCTGATAACTGACACCTCTTGCTCTGAGTTATTGCAGCAGCAGAATTGGAAAAGGAAGCAGGAAACAGCTAGGGCCTTTCGGGCCGGACTGCGGCCCACTGAGGGTCTGATCCGGCCCCCGGGCCACGTGTTTGACACCCCTGCTCTAGTCTAACCCCCTGCTCAATGAAGGATTAAGCCCACAGCATCCCTGACAATCCCTGCTCATTTTCTTGTGTTCAGTAGCAACAAAAAGCAGCGTAGGAAAGAAAAACAACGAAAACGAAAGCAGCTATCCATTTTCCTTCCTGCTAGTCTCTGGGAACATCCCTCCTTTCCTGGAGCTGCCCAACCCACCCCCACCTGTGTACTGATCCCACCCGCATGCCTCAGTGTGACCACTGGCTGTCACCTCTTGGATGGCACTGGGACTCAGGGCTCCTGGCAGGTCCTGCTTATTGGCAAAGATGATCAAGGTGGCTCCCGCCAAGCGCTGTTGGAGAAAGAAGCAGAGAGTGAAAAAATGTTGTACATCCTCATTCTTTGAAGTGCTAATATGCTTCTTCTCCCCCCCCCCCGCCATCCAGATTTGCAGCAACAGAGCTGGTGCCACCCCTACTCTGCATCTGCAGGCTTCATGGGGGGGGGTAACCTACTACCAGCTGCCCTCCCCCACATAGCTCCTACCTCTTCGACCAGAAGGCTCTGCAGTTCCCGCTTACAGTCCTCCAGACGCTGGCGGTCGGCGCTGTCCACCACCCAGATGAGGCCATCCGTGCTCTCGAAGTAGTTCTTCCAGTACGAGCGCAGGGACGTCTGGCCCCCACATCCCAGATGTTCAGCTTGAAGCTGCAAGAGAGTTGGGCACGTTGGGCATGAAGGGGTTAAAAACTGACTCCGACGGAATAAGAAGTTTAGTTCACTGAAGAGCTGGGTTCGAGTCCAGTAGCACCTTAGAGGCCAACAAGATTTTCGGGATGTAAGCTTTTGAGAGTCAAAGTTCCCTTCTTCAGCTATCTGATGAAGGGAGCTTTGACCTTCAAAAGCTCAATACCCTGAAAATCTTGTTGATCTGTAAAGTGCTACTGGACTCAGACTTAGCCCTTCTACTGCATATCAACACGGCTACCCACTGAAACTAGGGGCGATTCTGCATTGGCTTTTCCCTCTGTTATTTTACGAAACCCATGTTGGAACAGAAAACCCCCTCTCCACTGCATGCTGCTGTCACTTTCTTCGATCATCGGATTTTATGGTACCTTCTGCATAGATCTGTGGCTGTTCAGGGTGACTTCAGTACAGCATTGCCATGATGAGGCATTTGAAATGTGGTTCTGAGCTGCACTTTTTCCTCAGCATTGAGAAAATGTAGAGCAAATGCTAGGTGCAGAATCGCCCTAGGTCACTGGAAATAGAGAGGGGAGTGCTAGAGTATTGCAAGGAGGAAGAGGAAGAGGAAGACCAAGCTAGACCCTTCTTTCCTGCACAAAGTGGCATAGGAGAACTGGAGGGCTCACCCACGATGCTCCAGTGTCTTGATGTTGAACCCTAGTGTGGGCGAGATGGTGTCAATCTCATCCCCATTGAACTTCTTCAGGATGGTTGTTTTACCAGCATTGTCTAGGCCCCTGCAGAGGAATGAGTTAAGGAGGACACAGCCTAGGAGAAAAAGAAGTCTACCATAGAATGCTAAAAGCCTGTCCCATTTTTTAAAAATTACAACTGTGATTAGTCAGGCCAAGAATTCCATATGTGCACAGAAGTATTCCCTTTGCTACACAAGGAATCTTGGTCTAGCCGTGCCCATGGTTACACTGGCAGTCTGTACATGATCAGAGGTATGTACAAAAATTCTGACACTGAAAATTACACTATTCAGAATCCAGTGGATGAGCATTTTAATTTTTCAGGGTATTCTGTTGCTGCTCTAAAAGTCATTGTCTTCAGGCAAAGCACCCAATACAAAATCTGCTAGATTTTTACATTAATTCTACTTTCCCCCTCTAACAACAGTTGGGATGGACGTCACCCCTTCCAAGTGTCCTGGCCCCACCTCCTGATGGCACCTGGTATTTTTGGCCACTGGGTGACAAGAGTGTTGGACTGGATGGGCCATTGGCCTGATCCAACATTGGCTTCTCTTATGTTCTTAACTACTTTTTAAATTATATATTTTAAGCATCCCCCCTCCTCCCTTTCTGTTGTGAATAAAAACACACGCACCTACTTGGCATACGGTTCGATGCATCTGATTGAGATTTGGCTCATGAAAGCTTACAGTGGAATAGATGCCACTAGACCCCTGTTTCATTTTGCTGCTACAGATTAACACAGCTGCCCAATAGGTTATTCCTTTGTTACAGGTAAGGCATAAGCATTGGGATACCAGCCTCAAGGCAGTGCCTGGAGTTCTCTCAGAGATCATTTACCCTGCACAAAATGCCAGTTTGGAAGGACAGGCTCTACAACATTCATGCAGAGTTCCCTTCCTTCCCAATATTACAGTATCCCCAGTCACCAGCTTAAATCTCTAAGAATTTACCATGCTTGAGTTTGACCCTGTACTGCCCTTCCTCCAAATCCACCTTCCTTATACAGCATCACCTCCAAATTTCCAGAAACTCCCAAACGAGAGTGGGCAGCCCCGATTAGGCATTCTGTACATGTACAGAGGCATTCTATCCATCACGATTAATCTGATCATAAACCCCCAGCTGAAACTATGCTTTCCCGATGCAGCTCGAAAGGCACGATTTTAAAATAACTGCTACTCTAATGACGCATCAGATGGCCGCTACTCCCACAAATAAATAAACCGGATTAAGGCGAGTGCTGGGGAAGGCACAGGGATCACCGGCTTCATTCTCCTCCTCGCGGAAGGATACAGCATGAGCAGTCGCAGCTCGCGCTCCTTCTGCCGCATCTTCTTCAGGATGCTGAGCAGCCCCATAGTTCACGCGAGCTCGCAGCACTTCTCCCGCTGTCACGCCGAGCCTAGGCTCCTCCGGCCCCGCCCCTCAGCACTCGCCGGGGAATTCTCGGTCAAAGAGACACATAAACAAAGAGTTCCATGCAACTCTCACTTCCGATTGCCGTTCTGAACATCCTCTCTCAATGGGACCAGGGGAGTGGAAATCCATAATAGGAATCAGTGTTTATATTATTGTATAAGTTATTTAAAGTCAGGGCTTTGTTAGATTCCAGAAAATAATTCAATCCTGTGTTAATCTGCTGCAGCAGAAACAAAAAAAGGGAGTATCTTGGCACCTGAAAGGCGAATAGGTGTATTTTTAAAACATAAAAAAATGTATCAAATATCTAAGCAGGCATTATACAAGGAACATTTGCGGTGCTTTAAAACTTTTTAAACAAAGAGAAAAAGCCGAACAGAACGTGCCCATGTTCATAGTGGAATAAAATGCACTGAGCACTATTAGAGTTCCGTCCCCCGGCAATCATTTCATGTAATTACCCCCCCCCCCAATGTCCTTTTGCTCAGGGCTGTTGTTCATCGGCTGTTGCAAAAGAATCAAGGGGGTTGTTTTTTAATGGAAAAAAAGTTGGGCTGTTAGTGTAGGAAAGTGTGAGTTTAATTTCTTGTTTGTTAATAAGACTTCTAATAGAAATGGTGGGAACTCGGTGCTCCACCACTTCACAATCCAAATAATACAGCTTTCTATCTTCACTGTAGACAGGAGGGCCTGGCGTGATGTGGTCCATGGGGTCGCGAAGAGTCGGACTCAACTGTGCGACTGAACAACAAAAATCTTTACCGTATGCTTTTCAGACAAAATTGGCCGCCAGAGTAACTTCCAGCAACCAGACAGAAAATTAAAATGTAATTTTAAAGGGGGCGGGGGGAGGTTAGTGAGGTCTAGGTTCAACAGACCCTCCTTGATGTCAATGACAGAGTGTTGGACTAGATGGGCCATTGGCCTGATTCAGCATTGGCTTCTCTTATGTTCCCTTATGTTCTTATGTAGTTAGTAACCCAGTTGCAAATCGGAACGCATAATTTTGCTTATTAAAAGTTTTGTGGCACTCAAGAAATGTTTTCATCTGTTTGAGACATTTCAATTGCACCAGGAGCACTGCTACTATTTATCTATGTTGTAAACTGTCTTGAGCTCTATAAGGAGGAAATCCTGCTACTAATAAGTGTTTTAAATAAATGAAGGAATAATTCCCAGACTGACATGGCTGCTTAAAAATTTCATCTGAGTTTCTGGTGGGTAGCCGTGTTGGTCTGAAACAGCAGAACAAAGTTTGAGCCCGGTGGCACCTTTAAGACCCAACAAAGTTTTATTCAAGGTATGAGCTTTTGTGTGCATGTACACTTCTACAGGTACATTCTACAGGTACAATGAAACAGGAGTCACCAACCATTATATATAGGTAGCTGGTGAGGAGGTTGTTGCCAGATAGAGCTAATTAAAGATGCATAAGTAACTGAGCAGTAAAATATACCTAAGACAGGAGGAAGACAATTGGTAAGACCTGTGAATAGCAGCAAATTAGCATACATCATAATAATGGTGTTAATAAACAGATGGGAGAACTGAATGACGTTAGCATGAGTAGTGAGATAAGAAACCTATATCTTGCGGCTGATAAGATAGCAACTCAGCTAACTGTATCTCAAACACCTACAAAGACCAACAACTTTCTTGAAAAATGGTTTCCATATTTTGATCATATTTCTTCAAGTTCGAATTCGCTGTATAACATCCCAGATAAATACAAGCAGGGGTCTTTTCGGGGGGAGCCCACCGGAGCGCAGCTCCGGGAGCTCAGGAGCCAAGCCCCGCCCCCAGCCGGCGTCCCGGAGAGTCTTTCAGGCAGCCGAATGTCAATTTCAGCTCCATTATATCCTATGGGCCATTGAAGTCAATGGTGAAAACATAGGGTATATCCTAGGGGCTGGAGGAGAGGGTTTGAGGGAGGCTCAGAAACTCACAGGATAGCTGATGGAGCCCCTCCCCAAGATACCCACCAAGTTTCAAGAACATTGGACCAGGGGGTCCAATTCTATGGGCCCCTAAACAGGTTGCCCCTATTCCCTCCATTGTTCTCTATGGTGGGAAAAAAATAATTTTTTTTCCCACCATAGAGAACAATGGAGAAATGGGGCAACCTGTTTGGGGGTCCATAGAATTGGACCCCCTGGTCCAATGTTCTTGAAACTTGGTGGGTATCTTGGGGAGAGGCTCCATCAGCTATCCTGTGATCTTGGAGCCTCTACCTCAAACCCCCTCCCCTCCAGCCCCAGAATATACCCTATGTTTTCACCATTGACTTCAATGGCCCATAGGGTATAATGGGGCTGGATTGCCACTGAATTTCTTTCATTCCCTCCTTTCCTTCTTTCTTTTTCCTCTTTCCCTCATTCTTCTCTTCTTTCTTTCTTTCTTTCTTTCTTTCTTTCTTTCTTTCTTTCTTTCTTTCTTTCTTTCTTTCTTTCTTTCTTTCTTTCTCTTTCCCACCTTCTTCTCTTCTCTTTTTCCTCCTTTCCCTGTTTCCCTCCTTCTTCCCTCTCTTTCTTTCCCTCTTTCCTTCCTTCTTTCCTTCTCTCTACTCTCTCTCTTTCCTTCCCTCTTTCCTCCTTCTGTGGCCCAACTCTCATGAGAAGGAGTTTAAACTTTAAACCCCTTCTCTCTTAGCTCCCCCACCCAGACCAGCTGGGGAAGGGAAGGGGAGGCTTTTGAAGATGCTTCCCCCCTTTTGCTTCCCCTTCTGACATCACTTCCGGTGATGTCAGGGGGCGTGGCATATGCTAATAGCCTAATAGCTCATTAGCATACCATATGCTAATGAGCTCCTGCAGCTGTTCTTCTACGAAAAGACCCCTGAATACAAGGATTTTATTTTTTACTAGATCTATAACTGTAGGCTATACGTTGTTAACACTTATTATTATTGTGTGTGTTATATTAAAAATATCTTGCTATGATATGGCTGTGGGTTACGGTTAAGACATCATGTTGATGTTATACTTTGTTAAAATGATTGTTAGATGTTGTACATTCTAATCAAAATGTTATTATATATGGTTTATTTTTTGTATTGTTACTTTAAAAATTTGAATAATAATAAAAAGAAACCTGTATCTTCATTATGCTCTCGGGGTTCAATTGTCCGGAGCATTATTTCTATGGTATTTCCAGAGCTCTTCCCACTGTCAGGTACCGGAAGCTGCGTTAAACAACCATTAGGACTGTAACTCCTTGTTTTTAGCAGCCGTTCCCTACCAAGGCCCGCCCCTTCGAGGAAAGGAAAAGGAACAGCCAGACGAGACAGGAAGAGTAACCGTGCGAGTCTATGGTACCACAGAGCTCGCCGTCTTGTATTGCCATAAGGGCTAAGGTCTTAATAGTGCTTAAACGTAATTTCCGGTTCTCAATTATACTTGGGAGCAATCTTCATATATGGCGTAAGAGCGATGGAAATACACAGCGAGGTAAACATTCAAATAAAGCCCTTAAAGGCTTAAAGCGCCTTGTTGTTGTTGTTCAGTCGCACAGTCGAGTCCGACTCTTTGCGACCCCATGGACCAGATTACGCCAGGCCCTCCTGTCTTCCGCTGTCCGCTGAAGTCTGCTCAATTTCATGAGCCTTAAAGCGCCTTAGCACCTCTCAAAGTGAAGGATTGTTTACAAAATTATAATTTCCTTTTAGAAAAGGGAATGCATCAAAACACGGTCACATTATTTTATCACACTTCCCATCTCAGTTCCCAAGATATATTTGAAAAATTCATTTTGCATCGACCTTCATGTAATTTCTAAATAGTGTATTTGTACCTATCAGAAGTAGAATTGCCAACAAGCCTGGAGAAAAATGTCTTGTTCCCTCTAATATAGGCGTTAATTAATTAGTATCCCCCAACTTCCTCCCCAATGGGGCCAAGAGTGGTTTACACAATTCTCCTTTCCTCCATTTTTATCCTCACAACAGTTTTGTGAGGTAGGCTAAGCGAAGAGACTGTGACTGGCACAAGCTCACCCAAGCCAATTTCCAAGGCACATGTGGGGATTTAAACCTGGGCCTTCCAGAAACTAGGCCAACACTCCTGACCATTACACCAACATGAACATGGGCAGCTGAAGCTTTTCCTGGCACAGAGGTAAATCACATCACCTGCTAAATAACATTCCATTAAGCCTCTCTATATATTTTTGGTATTTGTGTATCTGCTTGAAAGCCTGGAAGTCATAGTGACTTCTGGCAGCCTCCAGTGGGGCTAGGGCATTTCAAAGAGGTGGCCTCATATGCCTGCCTCTGCATCTTGGCCCTGGTGTTCCTTTGGAAGTCTCCCAAGTACTTGTCAGGGTCTGCCCTGCTTAGCTTCTAAGAACTGATGAGATCGGGCTTGCCTGGGCTATCCAGGTCTGGGCCATTAAGCCTCTATTAAAAGGTCAGGACATTTTTCTGCAGGCCTCTTGGCAACCCTAGGACAGTGCCAGTCAAGTGCACTGCCTCTACAAATCCATCGTCCAATTCCTCTCTGCTCGCAGCTGCATTGACACTTATGTCCAAGTATAAATCTGTTGAGCAAGTGCAGCTTTAATGATGTGCATGCCCTCATGGGGGTCTCTTGCTCTAGATCCTGGGATGCCACTTCAAAAAGCAATTTCAGTCTAGAAATGGGAGAAATGGTACATAGGGCTCCCATACAAGTGATTTACTTCACTGTGTCTCTCAAATTGTAACAAGGTGTGTTTGGGGAGTTATTTCCCCCCTGGAGCATCCATGTGACTTTGTTCTCCAGCTGTTCTCCTTCCATCTGCCACCGTGGTTTCCCCAGGTTTGCTGCTCTGTTCCGATCTTTCCGAGAAGATCATAGTCAAAAGTGGATTTGCCCACCATGTGGATGGGAAGGTATGGATTTTCAATCCCCGCCTGTGTGTTAGTACCTATTTCCCTCCATCTCCTCTTGTCTCCACCATCTCTCCCCCTCCCTCACATTTAAAGGCTTTTTGCAAGCTTAAAGAAAGGGTGGTTGTTGCAATATCTCTACAGCAGATGTCAAACTCATTTGTTATGAGGGCTGGACCTGACATAGATGTCATTTTGCTGGGCTGAGCCATGTGTGCCATAAAATGTAATGCCAGGTACCGGAGATATAGACTGTATAAAAGACAGCAGCTGGTAAGCTCCAAGTTGGTGTGTCCTCAGGGCAAGGCCCCATGGGCTGGGAGAGGGGTGCAAAGGAAAGCCCATATCGGCAGACTGGAGAGCCAATATGGCCCACACTGCTTGACTGCTGCAGATGAGGTTGTTCCACCGTCCACAGTCGGAGTGGCTCCACCCCCCCACCTCCCGAGAAGTCTCCTGTTCCCTCCCTTGCACCAGTTGCTAGTGGGCCGCATCAGAGCTCTGGATGGGCCGGTTCCAGCCCCTGGGCCTTATGTTTGACACCCCTGCTCTACAGCATCCTGACTATAGCAATATACCAACTACCAGTGAAAAACCCTCTGGCAGCGTATGGGGTGTGGGGGGAATATGAGGAAATACCATGGGAATCATTGAGAATACCCAGCACGCACACACACACACAAATGCTCTGTTTCAAATACCTTTGTCTTGCAATGACCATGAGTGCACAATGGAGAATTGTGGCCATGTGGGAGCAGCCTAGATCGTCCTGTGGCTTCTGACTGCTACAATGTACTCTTGAGACAGCTTCTACTAAGTGTGGGAACTGCTGGAGATGGAGCCTTCTGGACACTTCCTTCCTAGACTGTGCCCAGCCCTAAAGGACACAGGTCTTAAACCCACCATTGGAACTCTTTATACACCAGGTCTCTTGCGCCCGTGATGCAAATACTTTGCAGAGAACCACACAGTTCCCACCAGCAGTCAAAGCAGGAAACCCCCCAACACCCAGGATCACCGTTTAAAAGGTTAATTTGTTCTGCACTCGTGTGGCACCATCGGAGCTCCGCTTGGTCCTTGGTCACATTCCTGCCCTCCCCATAGTGCAAATCCCCTTATAAGGGGATTAGAGAGATTCATGGAGGACAGGTCCATCGGTGGTTATTAGCCATGGTGACTTGAAGAGCACCTCCACTAAACCTCTGAATCCCAATGCTGGGAGGCAACATTAGGGGAAGGCCTTGGCCTCTATGCCCTGTTGCTGGCCCTCCAGAGGAACTGGCTGGCCACTGTGAGAGCAGGATGCTGGACTGGATGGACCACTGGTCTGATCCAGCAGGGCTCTTCTTATGTTCTTATGACATTGGCCATGAGCCCCCGGTGGATGCTTCTCCCTGGTCTCACTGCCCCATCGCCTTGCTGGAGAGAAGGCAGACTGCGTAAACCACCGTCACAGTTCCCTTTGCCATTATCCCAGTCCTCAGCTCAACCCCCCACCTGCTCAGAGCTCACACCTGGTTCTGGCACTCACCTGCCATCCCAAGCCTCCCCCATATGCACTTGCTGCCACTGGTTCTCGCTGAACCCCACCCTGCCACAGTATGTCTTGACTTGACCTGCCTGGGCTTCACCCTCTCCACTTTGCAGCCAACGGCCCCCATTCCTTCCTCTGGGCAACTGGTTCATAGCATCCTGCAGGGATCACAGACAGAGACTGGTCCACCCTTCAGAGTCTTCACATTTTAACTCAGAGAGGAGTGCAGAATCCCTTTTCCCATGCACTTCCGCACAGCTGTTGTGGCAGCTATTTTGGTTGAGCACACAATGATGATCACCGGAAAGGAATCTTGCCTCTCGGATCTCCTCTTTCACCGCTTGAGGTGGAGGCAGCCCAGTTCCCTTTACACCCCAGACCACGCAATGCTAAAGCCACAGAAGGAAGGCAAATCTGGGCACAGCCGGAGACAATTTTTAAAATGTATTTATTTAAAATATTTTTTAAAACCCCTCCCCTTATTTTTGCAAATGCAAGGCGGTGGCTAATAAAACAGTAAGGGCTACAAAGCCTTCCCTGCGAGCTGTTGACCTCATTCGTCACTTCGCTAGGGAGTGAACCTGCACCCCTGAACCGGCACCTTCTCCTCCCACAGAACCCTGAACAAAGCAATCTCCCCAGTGGAGGCTCAGGACTCTGAACCCCACAAGCCCCCAATCGATCGAGGAAGAACTCAGGAGCCCTCCTCGGGAAGGGCAGAAAAGCCCAGAGAGGAGGGAGAATAGAGGGCCCAATCGGGTCAGCTTGGAGAGAAGAGGTATGGCTGGAGGTGCACCCTGAAGAACCCTACTGAGCGCTTTCGTCTTACTACATTGTGCCAACACCTTATATGGGGTCAGACCTTTGGTATATCAAGGTCAGCTTCAGGGCTTTTCTCCTTTTTTTTTTTTTTTGAAAAAGAGGTGCCGGAACTCTCAAGAGAGAAATGAAGTTTTCAGTCTTTCTTACACACCCAGGGAAATGCTGACTGCCACTTTGGGGTCAGGAAGCAATTTTTCTCCTGGCCAGTCTGGCCCAGGGATCCTGGAATTTTTTTGTCATCTGGGCGTGGAACAGCCGTCACTGCAGGTGTGGAGGGGGAGGTATTTGTGAATTTCCTGCCTTGTGCAGGGGGTTGGACTAGATGGCCTGGAGGTCCCTTCCAACTCTATGATTCAGTCTGTATACTGAAAATTCATGAACTTTTGAAGATTTTAAAAAGTTTTGTCAAAGAGATTCCAGAACTCCATTCCGGCACGTTCTCCCAGAAAAAAAGCCCTGGTCAGGATTATCACCTCTTGACTGGCAGTGGCTCTCCAGAGTCTCAGGCAGAGTTCTTGCATATCGCCTACTACGTCGCCCTTTTGGCTGGGACTGAATCTGGGACCTTCTGCCTGCCAAGCAGATGCTCTACCGCTGAGCCACAGCCCCTGCCGCTCAGCTTCCATGTGGTATGATAGAGAGAAGGGGCTCTGGAAAAGCACACAGCCTCGACCACCTCTGGTACAAGAAAGCCAGAAGAGGAACCTCGACCTCGTGCGTACGTCCTGGAGAGACTGCTCTATTTTGAGGTCCCCCAACAGCTCTCTCCATGCCGGTGCTAAGACACCCAGGCCTGGCTGTACAGGAGGAGAAAGAGTACTTACCTGAACGGCCTCGCCCCGTTGGCTTCCCCATGCCACGTGGGCCGGACTTGAGATCTGACTCTGCTGCCAGGGAATCCGTCAGCCAACTGCAGCTGCCACTCAGTTCCCCACAGCTCCTCAAGGATGGGGCAGAGGGATCTAAAACAAACCAGGGGGGGTCAGGAGGGGGCAGCCTGCCTCCGTCTCACAGTCTGCGTCCTTCTGTTTTATTCCAGCTCTGAGACCGCCAAGCTTTCAGTTCAGCCAACACACAAGCACAGATGGGCCGTGGCCCACTGTCAAGCGTGCCCAGCATATTTCATTCAAAAGATTCCACTGAAAAAGTCGGGGGAGTAACAGGACAGCTAACTAGCGGGCAGCCAAAAAAGATACCACCCTCCTCACATTCAAGGGCCCACATTTCATGCCAGCCTGAAATATGTGACCGTTAGGAGGTAATACACCTATAGCATTCCTTTCCAGCTCATCTCCCAAGTAATAGGGATGGCATACACATGAAGCTGGTCCATACTGAATCAGACCACTGGTCCATCAGTATTGCCTACTCAGACTGGCAGTGGCTCTCCAGTGTCTCAAGTTAACTGGAGATGCCAGGGATTGAACCTGGGACCTTCTGTATGCAAAGCAGAGGCTCTTCCATTGAGCACAGTGGAACATAAAAGCCCTGCTGGTTCAGAGCAATCCTCCATGAATCTATCTAGTTCTCTTTTACAGCTGTTCATTCCTGTGGCCATCACTACATCTTCTGGCAGCACATTCCACATTTGAATCACTCGCCGTGTAAAGTATTTCCTGTTGTCCTTCCTGAACCTACTGCCCATCAGTTTCATCAGATGCCCTAGTATTTTGGGAAAGGGAGAAAAATGTCTTTCTTTCAACTCGCTCAAACTTCCTGTCTTTTAAAATATTGCCCCAGTTGAGGCAATTTTGGCTCTGCACTGCTGGGAATGCCCTCAACTAGTGAAAGTACAGGAAGTCCATTTTTAAAAAATTAAAAACTAGACCTATAATAAGTGTAATACTTCTACTGCTGCCCCCTTAGAGCCAGGGGCACGACCCACCTGTACATCTTGACCCACTGGTTGAAAAGTGGGCACACCTCTTAGCCTGTCTCCCCAAAGCATCGGATTTGCTATCCTGCACCTAACTTCTTGTGGCCCTTTCTTACACGCCCAGGGAAATGCTGATCGCCACTTTGGGGTCAGGAAGCAATTGTTCTCCAGGCCAGTTTGGCCGGGTGTCATGGAGGGGCTTCCCCCCCCCCCTCTTCCGGGCATAGAGCAGGGGTCACTGAGAGTGGGAGGGAGGTATTTGTGAACTTCCTGCATTGTGTAGATGACCCTGGAGGACCCTTTCAACTCTATGATTCTAAAGCATCTTGATGGGCTAATTCTGTTAATTCCCATGTGCTCTTAGAAAGGTGTTGGCCTCCCTCCACCTCCAGCAAAACGTGAGTCTCTTTTGTTCCCCTCACAGGAAGGAAATTTCTAGCGCCCCCCCCCCAATGCCACAGGTAGGTGGCACAATAGCCGCCTGTCACATAGCTGTGGTTAACTACATGACCCCCTTCCAGTAAAACAAACTGGGGCTTTCTTCCCATAACCTTTCCATCCTGGGTGATGAGGAAGGGGAATGCAGAGAAGTAAGAATCCCATTGGGACAACCCATTCTGGCCAGGCCTCAGAAGTGGTATCCACCCTCCAGCCCCCACCTTTCTTTCCAGCGCCTACACTAAAGAGAAGGAGAGAAGGGGGGGGAGTGGTCGGAGGCTCCCTCAGGGTGCTTGGAGAAGCTCCACGCTGGTCAGCTGGCCGGTGGCAGAACAGAAGGCGCTGTCTTGCTTCAGGTCAGCTCTGCCCGAGATCCCTTCCCCTTGAGCCTTCCGGACACGGCTGTTCACAGAAAGAGAGTCAATGGGAAAAAAGAGGGTTAAAAGACGGGCGCTTGGCACAGGTGGTTTGTAAACCAACCCCAGGCTTTCAAGGCATAGCCAAAAGAGCTGGGAATCCAGCATTCGCACACGAGGCTCACGGCATTTGGCAAAAAGGGTCCTGAACTCCCTGAGCTAGAAACTGGGGTTAGAGACAGCAGCGGAGGCAAGAGAGAGGAGCAGACGATGCTCTTTAGGGAAAGTAGAGGGAGGGGGGAAAGGACATTAACGGAGGCGGGGAGGCGTTTCGAATGCCGGGAGCGGGATAGGACAGTGGCCGGTTCCCCCCCCCCATGCAGAAGGCAGGACGGAGGTCGAAGGCAGGGCAAAGTCGGACAAGGGGGTATAATCCAAGCGACGCTGATTTTACGACGAGACGCGAGAGGTTCTGTAAAAGCCGTTTAATAATCAACAATATTTTTAAAAACGGGGAAATAAAAGAGAAACCAAACAAGTTGCGGCGACAAGAACAAACTCTGTTCACCAGTTATACAAAGAAAGGAGTATACCCAGGTCATACAGCAAAAGCAAAGGAAGCTTCATTGGCTACGGAGCTCACGGCTCTTCTCCAGGAACGAGAGCTCGATCACGCAACACGCAGCAAGCAACGGTTAGCTAGCGGAGTGGGCGGAGGCTGCAAGCGCCCGTCGCTTTGGGCGGGAGAGTTCAAAAACGGACATATTTTCCTACGAGCAAAATTTTATCTTCGGATTCGGTCGCAAGGCGGGGTTGGCGAGGCGGCTCTTCGAAGCAGGCTTTACGGTAACGACCGGATGAAAACAGGGGTGGGGGGGGGTGGGGGGGAGGAGAAAAAAATAATAAAACGAGGAAAGAGGGGAAGGCAGAGAGGGGGAGGAGGAGCAGTGAACCAAAAGGCAGCATCACCAACCTTCGAAGGAAGCCGACGTTAAAAAATCAGCGCAGGTAAGAACGTGATCGGCAAAGGGGGGGTCTCAGAGCCATGGCTTCGGTGCTACCTCGCACAAGCACGGAGGGGCCTGCAAAGAAATCTACACCACTTAGATGTACATATTACATATATACACGTACACAGTTTGGACACAACGTGCAGCCCTGCATGTGCATGCACGCACGGCCAGCAGAGAGACGACCCATCCACCGCACTTCTGGATACACCTCATCTCCCACATTTTTACCGACACAGGGTGGAGAGAGGTCAGGGTGCACTGTTCAGCTTGCTCTGGGCACTGGTAGGGCCCCCATGAATAATTCCTTCTGCCCTCCCCCACCTCGGCCACCTGGCATGCAACCTACGATCTCTGAACACTTACTGCGGGGGCAGGCCACGGTCAGAACGTCTGCGCGTACTGGGCAGCGTAGGCACTGGCGTACCTCTCGTAGTATTCCGCCACGTTGTAGGCGGTGCCTATGCTGTACTGGGAGTATGTGGCGGCAGCGGCGGCAGCGGCAGCTGCGTACCCAGGCTGGCTGTAGGCTTGGCTGTATGTTTGGTTGGCAGCGGCGGCGGCAGCTGCTGCCGCAGCAGCATAAGGATCGGTGTATTGGGCCACTACGGCGGTGGGGGTCGCTGTCCGCCTGCCCACGGGGCTTCTTTCCCTGTAGGCAGCTGGGGCGGGGGTTGCGGGGGTAGGCAAGGCCCTGTCGTAGGCTGCCCGGGCCCGATCGTAGAGCTCATAGGAGTAGCGGTCACAATACTCTCTGTCATACCAGGCCCTGGGGCAGTAGGGGGTGTACGTTGGGGCAGGAGTGGGAATGCGACCCCTAGAGAAGTAGTAGCTCGGGGTTGGGGTCGGTGGGGTGGGTACAGCGGCCCCCTTAGTGGCCCGGAGGGAGCCGTTGCTCTTGGAGAGGGTGACGAAGATTTTCTGGTCCTCCAAGGGTGTGTCATTCAGGTTCAAGATGGCGTCCATGGCTTCCCGCTCCTTCGCCATGTGCACGAAGGCGTAGTTCTTCACGATGTCGCACTCCACCACCTTGCCAAACCTCTCAAAGAGCTGCCTGATCTGGGCAGTGGTGGCCTTGGCAGAAACGTTGCCCACGTAGATCTTGGTGGCGTTGCGGATCTTGGAGGTGGCGTACTCCACGGTCAAGTGGGCCCCAAAGAACTCGCTTTTGTGCAGGGAGCTGATGGCCTGGTGCGCCTCGTCCTCTTTCTCCATGTGCACAAAGGCAAAGTTCTTCAGGATGTCGCACTCGTTCACCTGGCCATACTGCTCAAACAGCTTGCGCAGTTCTTCGGCTGTGACCACGGGAGACAGGCCCCCAACGAAGATCTTCACCATGGCAACTATGGGGCCCCGTGGCCAGGAATCCCTTGATGAAAAGACGGGAGGGGGAGGAATTAGCTCTCCGAATACAATTTAGACCACCCACCTGCCCAGTTCTATTTCTGGCATAGGGTAGCCAACTCTGGGTTCAGAAATACCCTGGAGATTTGAGAGTGGAGCCTGGAAGGGTGGGGTTTAGGGAGGGGAAGGCCCTTGGTAGGGCATAGGCCCATGTGGTCCACCTTCCAGGGCAGCCATTTTCTCCAGGAGAGGTGGAATAAATGTTTTAAATAAGTACGTGATCTATGTAATCTGGAGAACAAGTGGTCATTCCGAAAGCTCACCAGCCCCCACCTGAGGGTTGGCAACCACGATCCCGCTAACAAGACGAGTCTTGGACTGCCAACTCTGCCCCTTTGCAGGCCACAGCGGTGGCTTTCAGGGCCGCCAAGCCCGTCTCCGAAGAGAGAGAGAGGAGGAGGCAGCCAGAGCCCAGAGGGCCCCCAGCCCGGCGCCCGCGCATCGTTCCCACGGCAGGCGCCGGGAAGAAGGTTCCTCGCAGCGCCGGCCGCACAACAAGCCGAGCTCGGCGCTCCCTGCGGCTTCCCTCCTTCCCCTGCGGTGAACCGCCAGGTCCCGGCCCAGACCTCGGAGAAGGCGGCCGCTGCTAAGGGCCGGCCAGCGCGCTCCTCTCCTTCCCTCCTCCCGCGGCGGGTCCCTCACCTGCACAGCACGGCCGGTCTTCTGCTCGGCGCGCCACGCGATGCGCCCACCTGCCTGGCTCGCCTAGGCCTGCGCCATGTTCTCTGGCTGCATCATGTGATGATGGGAGGGGGCCGAAAGCCCCCAAGTGGCGGAGTCGGGACGAGGGAAGCGCCTCTCGCTGTGGGCAGAGAGCCAGCGGCGCTAAGCGGGCTCTCCGGAGGGAGCCGAGCTCGGTGCAGGCTGCCGGGCGCCGGCGAGTGAGCTTTGGCGAGGGGCGCTCCGCTGGTCCGGCGTCCGCGACGAGGCGATGCTATGGCGCAGCCGGTCCAAGCCTGGCCTGAGAAAAGGGGAGGGGGGGCGTTGCCGCCCCAGTGTGGAGAGGCTGGGGAAATGGAGGCCGGCCGGCTGTTCCTTCCCTGGCCTCCTCGGAGCTGCGCAAAAGTGCCCGGCCACAAAGAGGGAGGGTCGCTCTGCCCACTGGCGGCGACAAGCGGTCAGGTCAGCCTTCTTTCCCGGGACACACAGGCCCAATCTCGGTGCGCCCCCCCCCCCCAAATAACGAAGGGATGCTCAGATCCGCAGTGGAGGGCTTTCCTCCTGCCAGGAAAGCTATGGGTGGATGATAAAATCTAGGCAATATCCATTTATTTCCCAGTATTTGCTACCCACTAGGGATACACAGACACATGAGGCTGCCTTGATCAGTAGAACAAAGTTTGAGTCCAGTGGCACCTTTAAAAACAACAAAGTTTAATTCTGGGTCTAAGCTTTCCTGTGCATGCACACAAAAGCTTATACCCAGAATTAAACTTTGTTGGTTTTAAAGGTTCCACTGGACTCAAACTTTGTTCTGTTGCATCAGACCAACATGGCTACCCACCTGAAATTATACTGAATCAGAACATTAGTCCATCATGCTCAGGGCTGGATTAAGGCCAACTGTTACCCTAAGCAGAGCCAGACAATGGTGCCCCTTGGCCCTTCCATTGCTTAACTGACAAGACATTAAGACTCAAGAAGTGCTGAAAGTGAAATAAGCGATTACCCAACTTCAGTTTTCTTCCAGGCCAGACCCCACAACTATATTAAATATAAACATTTTTTTTAATTAACACTAGAAAGCAGTCAGACGTGGCAGTGAAAGAGTTAAGGGCATGATAGCTAGGGGGAGAACCCCCCCTTCCCTTAGTGCCCGAAGCATGTGCTTATTTTGCTTAATGGTTAATACAGGGTCAGTACACTTTCTACTCTGATTGGCAGAAACTCTCCAGGGTCTTATGCAGAGGTATTTCACCTCACCTAATACCTTTGGAGCTGGTGGCTCAAGTGGTTAAGATGCTGAACTGCAGGCTGTGGAAGGTCAGTAGTTCAGCAGTTCAAGACCCGGGTGCCGCAAGACGGAGTGAGCTCGGTCTCTAGTTCCAGCTCCTGCCAACCAGCAGTTCGAAAGCAAGAAATTGCAAGTGATATATAGGTACCACTGGGGAAGGTAACAGCGTTCCGTGCGCTTGGTGTTTAGTCATGCCGGCCACATGACCACGGAAACGTCTTCGGACAGCGCTGGATCTTCGGCTTTGAAACGGAGATGAGCACCGCAACCCTAGAGTCGGATTCGACTGGCTTTCGAGCAAGGGAACCTTTACCTTTACCTTTAATACCTTTTAACTGGAGATGCTGAGGACTGAACCTGGGACCTTCTGCATATCGAGCAGATGCTCTGCCACAGAGCCACAGCTAACATCAACCAACAGGTGACATTGTGAGAACTCCTGGGAGAGGAGCAGGCAGGCTGCCCTCAAAATGTAATTAATTTCATTTTTTAAATTAAAAAGTTGTGTGTGATTACAGAAGGTAATGCTCTTCTGTGTTAGGCAATGGGGACTGAAATTGCTTCTCTGGCAGCCCTTTCGTCAATTCCTCCTCCTCTCCCCCCCCTCGACAACCAAAGACACTGAAGTGCTGATCTGCTATCACCCCAAGGAGAAATCCAAAACAGAGCAAGAGAGT
Source organism: Gekko gecko (assembly GCA_029375565.1). Lineage (NCBI taxonomy): Eukaryota > Metazoa > Chordata > Lepidosauria > Squamata > Gekkonidae > Gekko > Gekko gecko. The sequence continues at coordinate 26,952,368 of JAPDNY010000001.1, forward strand.
TCCGGGCATAGGGGTGGGTTACAATAAAGCAAAATGCAGCCACTCTGACAGTGCGTCTATCAGCCAGGGATTCTGCTCCCTGCACACACCCTCTTGTACCTTGTAGAGGGCTGTTCCCATTTGAAAAAGATGTGCCAGTGTTGGAAGTTCCAGATGCGATGTCCCCTGTCTCAGACCTCCAGCCTGAGTGGCAAGAGAGGCTAGATAGCTAGATAGGCACACTGACCTTTCTTCCTGTATCTAGTCTTCTGTATCTACTCTTCTACTCTATGATATGCAGATTGTAATCTCAGGGACCCATTTCCCTTTCCTGCTTCTCTCTCACTTTGGATGAAGACTTGCTCTCTGCCTGCATGCTTCAAGAGGGGGACATGCTGTCCTCTCTTGGCACCATGAGGCAGTTGGGCCTCTCGCCATCTGCCTCCATCCTTTAGCTAGTAAATTAGTAATCTATCAGTCTCTCCTCTATCCAAAGTGTACTTCTCAGATAAAGTGAGAAGTGTTTCTCTTCTAAAATTTGCAGTGTGGCTCTGTGTAGCTTTGTAACCTGAGTAACCTGGTAAAGTGACGCTCCTGCGTTTGTAGTTTTATTTAAGCACTCTGCTAACTAATGGTGACTGGACTAACCAAACCAGTTAACCTCAATAGCAGTTGCCTAGCACATGGCTGTACTGTCCAAAGTGGCCATCCAGAAAGGACTATTTGGGACTGGTGAGAGGAACCCATCTGGCTCGGTTACTGAACATCTCTGTCTGCCTTAGGCCACATTAAAGGCTCAGACAGAGGCAGGGTAGGATTGCCAAGACCTGGGCAATTTGGGGATGGGGGAGAATTAGAGTGGGAGAAGAGCCAGTCTGTCTTTTGCTTAATTCCTGTCTACTAGGTCCTAGCTCCCACCTAACCTTCCTGATCTTCCTCATATTTTATCTAGATTTGAGTCCAGTAACTCTTGTTGGTCTCTAAGGTGCTACTGGACTCAAATCGAACTGTTCTACAGCAGACCAGCACGGCTACCCTCTGAAACAATATTCTGTCCAGAGAGCCAGTTTGGTGTAGTGGTTAAGAGTGCGGACTCTTATCTGGGAGAACCGGGTTTGATTCCCTGCTCCTTCACTTGCAGCTGCTGGTGTGACCTCGGATCAGTCGTAAATTCTTTCAGGGCTGTTCTCTCAAGGGCAGTTCTCGAGAGAGCTCTCTCAGCCGCACCTATCTCACAGGGGTCTGTTGTGGGGAGGGGAAGGGAAAGGGAAAGAGATTGTAAGCCACTCTGCAATTCCTTTGGGTAATGAAGGGTGGGGTATAAATCCAATCTCTTCTTCTTCTAGTACATTTTTATCCCATATTCCCCCACAAGCCCTCTCCCTGTATTATCCCCAGAACAACCCTGCTAAATATGTTAGATTGAGAAGGAATGACTGGTCCGAAGAAGCTTCATGGCTAAATGGAGATGGTCTCCATCTGTCTTCACTGCACTGACATTCACAATGCCACGCATTTGTTAAGAATGTAGAATAATTTTCCTCCCAATAGTTTCTTACATAGGGCCCATTTTTGCCTGTCAGCCTGACGTACCTCTTAGGGTTGTTGTGGGGATAAGATCCAGAGGAGTTAGCCACGTTCGTCTGTTGCTGCAAAATAGTAAAAAATGCATCTGACAACGAGAGCTGTGTTTCTCGAAAGCTTATGCTACAATAAAGTTTGTTAGTCTTAAAGGTGCTACTGAGCTTTTTACTGTTGTGAGGATAAGAGGGAGGAAAGGAATGAGTGGCCCGTGGCCCAAACTCCAGGGAGGAAAGTCCAGATAAGACAATAAAAAACAGAGAGGGTGGCTTAACCCAGGCAGCTACCCTATAAGTCTGTGGCTGATTTCAGCTCTCCAAGACGACTCACAGGCTCGCTTGTTTTAGACAAACACTCCCCCCATCCCCACAGTATGAAGCTGAGAGCCCTTCTTGGCTCTCCGTTTTTGGACTTGGGGAAGGGGCTATGTGGATCGCATTAGCACTGGGACATGGTGTGCTACAAAGGATCGTCTGCTGGTTTCTTTGGGGGCGGGGGATTGGCCAGTATGCCTCCAGACGCTGCCCCCTTCCAGTGAGCACACGGCTCTTTCAAGTGCCTGCACAGACAAATCCTGGCTGAGCGAGCAGAGCCCAAGTGTTTCGCCCTTTTTTAGGCCCCCTAGGCAGCGTCAGCAAGGAGAACAAAAGAACAGTGCTTTTTCCCCCAGCAGGAAATGGGATATTGCCCCTGGGACATCACAGGCAGTGTTTATAAGTAGCTTCTGCGGAGCAGATAGGCTGCCTGTCTCCGATCTGCAGGAGGCCCTTTGCTAGATGTTGGGCCTAGACAATTGCTGACCCTTGAGCAACCAGGAGGCTGCCGCTGCATTCCCTTTCCACTGCCTAACAGGACACTTGGCACATTTGGGTTAGGCTGATGCCAAAAAGGTCTTGGCTAGTTTTCTGGAAGAAAACCAGCAGGGAGCAGCCAAGAACCAACAACCAACTTCTAAGCTGAGCGTTCCTTCTGCTTCACACTCAGCCCCCCCCTCCCCTTGCTGGCTTCAAAATTCTAGCCCAAAAGCCCCAGTGGCTGGCCAGAGAGAAAGGCTAAGGGGTCAATTTGCAACATGGCTGTGTTTGCAGTGTGGAAAAATAATTTTCAAGAGGGCTTTTCTACCAAGGCAATCGGGCAGCACGGTACAAAATGATTCACAAAATTACTTGGACAAATTATTAGGGACTGTGGTTCATACGACTGTGGATAGTCTGCCATAAATTGGATCTTATGTAATTTGGTGTCATTTAGTGTTTGCTTCAGTTCTGTGTTTTGACTTCTGGCTGGTTCTACAATCCGAATCCTTTTTAATTGTTTACTGAATGTCCTGGCCTGTGGATTATATTGGCTCCCTCTGTGTAATCTGCCTTGAGTCCCAGTCAGAAAGGTGGACTATAAATAATGTAAACAAATAAATAAATAAAATTTGTTTAGAAGAGTGTGAGTGTGTGTGGGTTTTTTTTAAAAAAACAATCACATGAAGTAGCTGCACATATGCAGCCTTGGTGAACAGATACCATAGACTGAATTTCCTTTCTCAGACATCTCTCTGATGAAGAACTGGGTGTTAATGAGAGCATTTGTATGTTCCTGATTTTGTCCGGTAAAAGGCTACCGTCTAACCTACTTTGGCATTGACCTGCCACCAGTTCTTTGAGGAACACCCTGCTGGTGAGCTTTCTTAGAAGTGATGCTTAGGCAGTGTAATGCCAGCGTGCTATTTCCAGCTGTCCAGGACTGGAAGATGTGATGTCGGCCCCTCTGGTGGAAAGCACCATCAAGTCACAGCCAACTTACGGTGACCCTGTAGGGTTTTCAAGGCAAGAGACTAATAGAGTTGGTTTACCGTTGCCTGCCTCTGCGTAATGCGTAATGAGCCTGGACTTCGCTTCCCTGGCGGTCTCCCATCCAAGTACTCATCAGGGCTGACCCTGCTTAGTTTCTGCAGTCTGACACGGCCTAGCCTGGGCCATTCAGGTCATGGACTCTCCTCTGTAGCCCAAAATAATAGCATAACTCCCTTGGTCATTGTTATGTCCTGAGATCAGGAACAGGCATCAGCCAGAGGCTGCCAAGCTTCAGTCCTGAGAACAATAGGGACTAGGCTCCTGAATTTGGAATAAGGAGCCAATAGGGACATTGGCGGGAAATTTGAACCCACCAATAGAACTATGGGGCGTTCCCCCCCCAATGTATATAGTTGGCCTCCGGCCTTGTTGTTTGTCTTTGTTTGTGTGAAGTACTAATAAATGTGTCTTCGCCTATATCATGGTCCGAGTCCTGATGTATGGAACCCAGTACTTTACAGTCATCACACGCAAAAACTAGCCCTGGTTTCCTGGAGGAGGGAGCAGAGCACAAGTGCTTTGCCCTTTTTTAGGCCCCCTCCACGACCGTTAAAATCAAAAATAAAATAGTGAACCCCAAATCTCTCCCTCATCCCTTAAAAAATGCCATTCAACCCTCTTCCAAAGCACTGGCAAACAGGCAGGCCTCGCAGTGCCTCCTGAAGATCTCCAGGGAGTGGGGGCCCTCACCTCTTCCAGGAGCCCATCCCGCCGAGCCAATGCCACAGTGGAAAAGGCCCGGGCTGTGTGGTCGACGCCAGACAGGCCACCCTAAGTGGCGAGATAGCCGACAGATGTGTATGTGGGTAATCCCCACTGATTTCGGTGAGACATTCTGAAGAAAGTGTGCATAGCATTTCTGCCTCAGAATTCTCCAAAGGTATGAAGAATTGGATCAGCTCAGAGCTGGAAGAATCCATTTATGTTAGCAGAATCGAGCAATAAAACTTATCCTGCATTGTGTCACGTAATGTTTGACTGGTCCCGGTGGACAGCCCTGCTTCTTCCCTACAAGGACCAGTTTTCCTGATTCTGGATTCTGGTTTGAATTCTCCCGTTAAGAGCAAACAGCTTGAAACAAAACAGAACCCTAGCATGCTGAGGAGGAGAGATCAATGCCTAATCTCCCTGGCGTGATATTTCCCTACTTGTGGGAGCTGTTTTACACACAGACCCCCTCAAGAGACAGCATTCAGACATGCACTCCAGTCTGAGAGAAATTCTACCACTTGGTACTTCTAGAACAAAGTATGAGTCCAGTGGCACCTTTGAGACCAACAAAATTTTATTCAAGGTCTAAGCTTTCATGTGCAAGCACACTTGGTACTTCTGTACCACTAGCTTCGAGGAAGGATGACCAGCCACTCTCCCATGCTGGGAAGCTGCCATGGCAGAAATTTCCAAGAACTTACAGGTCTGAAGTGGAACAAGAGCCATACCACGAGGTCCATTTCAGCAGCTTCCTTTTTTCAAGAGATGAGGCAGGACAGTTCTTAGCAGAGGAGAGAATTTTTTATTCCAGCTGAAATAGTGCCAGTTTTCCCCTGGCCACTGGCAGGGGGTATAGGGTTGCCAGCCTCCAGGTAGGGAAACTCCTGGAGATTTGGGGGTGGAGCCTGGGGAGGACAGGGGCCCCAGTGGGGTACAATGCCATAGAGTCTATCTACCAAAGCATCCATTTTCTCCAGGGGAAATGATGTCTGTAGTCTGGAGATAAGCTATAATTCCAGGGGATATCCAGGTCCTACCTGGAGGCTGGCATTCCTAATTACTGGAATAAGGCACAGCCAGCCAGGAAACTAGTACTCTGGTGAGCCAATGGAATTCACTGCCTGTGTCATCAGAGCCCCACAAGGCAGTGACCAATGGGTTTGGCTCATCTGTGATGTCACAGCTGTGCACCATGGTCCACTTTGCCCACAAGATTTCACCACTCTGCCATTAGCCATGCTCATTCTGATGTGGGTGTTCTGTTTCTGCCAGGGATGCTTTGCTGGAGCCAAAGCTACGGTCGATGGACAGAAGGAATCTAGCCCATGGGAAGTCTGGGTATTTATCTCTACCGTGGTTTTAGTGCTGCTGGCAATTGGGACAAAACATAGTGCTGAGATGCCCAATGAGGAGAAGGCAGAGGAAAGAAAGGTGAAGGGGTAATCCTCTTGTTTTGCTTCATTCAGATGCAGGGTTGTTTTTTTTAAAACCCATTTCTCTCTGGCAGAGGCTGAGCACCAGTGGTGGCTGTGGAGCCAGGTGGATTTGGAGACAGCCTTGGTCTCACTAATCTCCCAGATAAGGTTGCCAACCTGCAGGTGGGGCTACTGGAGATTTCATGGAAATGCAACTGATCTCTAGACTACAGAGGCCAGTTCCCCTGGAAAATGGAAAGGTGGACTCTGTGGCATTATTCCCCTCTGGGGTCCCTCCCCTCTCCCAAACTCAGCCCTTCCCAAGCTCTCCTCCCAAATCTCCAGAAATTTCCCAGCGCAGAGATTGGCAGCCCTCCTCCTGGATTGTGCAGCATACGGCTTTTTGTATCTAAGTAGCAGCACCTTCCCCTGAAACCCCTCATGATATTATCCCTCCATCAGTGAACATGCTGGGATGTGCCCTGGCTCAGTGGTAGAGCCTCTGCTTGGCATGCAGAAGGTCCCAGGTTCAATCCTTGGCATCTCCATTTAAAAGGACCAGGTAGGAGCTGATGTGAAAGATCTTAGCCTGAAACTCTGGAGAACCACTGCCAGTCTGAGTGGATAATACTGACTTTGATGGACCAATGGCCTGATTCAGTATAATAAGGCAGCTTGCTGGACCAATGGCCTGAAGAGGGCCTCTGACCGTAGCCCTTTGGCCTCCCCTCCCCTCTTTTTAAACAACCCCTATCCCAAAATCTTGAGGCTGCACACTCCATCTTGGATCAAAATCACTCAGAGCCCCACTAAAGTCACAAGGGAGATGAGCAAACATCCTACAGAAAGAGTGTGAAGGACCATATATCATGAGCTCCAGATTTCTTCATCTGGATAGATGAAGGAATGTGGGGAGATGAAGGATCAGACCCTGATCTTAAGGCGACATGACATGTCTACATCCCATGTTGAATGTCAGACAGTCTTTAATGTAAGGAGTAGTGCTGGTATCAGATCCAGCCTTCCGGTGGGAAAGAAGGTGTTATATATTGAGCCTGAACTGTACTTGCAAAAAGGGCTTAGCTTAGGACCAGTGTTCCCTCTAAGCTGAGTTAGTGTGAGCTAGTTCACAGTTTTTTAGACTCCTGCTCACAGATTTTTGTCTTGGCTCATGAAGGATGGCTCCAAAGCAAATTAATCTATGCAGTACCCAAATCACTCACAACTTTAATGCCAGTAGCTCACAAGGTAGAATTTTTGCTCACAAGACTCCACAACTTAGAGGGAACATTGCTTAGGACGCATAACAGTGGCTTGCTAGGATCCTAGAATGGACCAGTAGGGAGACAGGGATCCTAGAGAAAACCAATTGGGGGACAATGGAGTGTAAATAGCCTATCGTTGGGAGTGGGGTGTGTTTTGGGTGTAACCTTTTCCAGGCATAAATAACCAGGCTTTGGGGCCAGGGATTTCAGTCTTCTTTCTCCTGCTGAATCACTAATAAACGATGAGCTGATCACTTTGAACACGTCTAAACCCAGTATATTGCACAAGGGAATGGTCACCACGGTCCTGTCTAATCAAGGTCCTTCCTTTCCCTCTCCTCAGCAGGAAGTGGCCCCCTCAAGGCCAGAGGAGTTGGAAAACCGCCTTCTTGAGGCCTTCACAGAGATGGAGCAGGAACTGGTGAAGCTCATGACACTAGTGCGAAGCCGCAAGGCCAGCCTTGCGGTGCGCCATCGAGGCTGCAAGACATCAGACTGCCGGCGGGCCAGAGAAAGCGGAAAGGCCTTTAACTTGGCTGTGTATAACATTGTGGAGGACTAAGCTTGAGGCCTGTCACAGGGTCTCCAGCCCAGAAGGGCCCTGGAAAGAAAGAATAAACTATGGCAGGGGATGCAGCGGACCACATTTCTGGGGCTGGGGAGAGCCAAGCTGGTGGCTGTAGGGTGAAGCACGGGCAAAACAAGGGGAAGACGATGCAAAAAAGCCCCAAAGTCCAGAGCAAGGGAAGGGAGGAAAAGAGTTGGATGTAGGGTTGCCAATCTCTAGGGGGTGGCTGGAGATCTCCTGCTATTACAGTTGAGCTCCAGACGACCCAGATGAGTCCCCCTGGAGAAAATGGCTGCTTTGGAGGGTGGACCCTATGGCATTATACCCTGCTGAGGACCTTCCCCTCCCCAAACCCCGCCCTCCCCAGGCTCCACCCCCAAAAATCCAGGTATTTCCCAACCCAGAGCTGACAACCGTAGTGGGATGAGGGGAAATCATGAAGGACCTAGAGAAAGACGGAAGTAGGTTGCCAACTCCAGCTTGGAAAATTCCTAGAATTTGGTGAGGAAGGAGAGGGAGGTCAGCAGGAGTGTGAGACGATAGAGTCCCGTTCAACCTTTGAAGCTGCCCTGTCCTCCAAGGAGATTGCCTTCCTGAATCTGGAGATCAGCTGTAATGCTAGGTGGGCTCCAGGCCACATCTGGAGGTTGGCAATCTAGAAGATATGGTTATTTATTTGTTGTTTATTTATTACTTTGTTTATACACTGCTTTTCTCTCCAATAGGAGAGCCAGTTTGGTGCAGTGGTTAAGAGCAGTGCCAGCGAACTCCAATCTGGAGAACCGAGTTCGATTCCCCATTCTTCCTCAGGAAGCCAGTTGGGTGATCTTGGGCCAGTCACAGTTCTCTCAGCCCAAAAAACAAATCCAGCTCGCCACAAAAAGAGCTAGAGTTTCAGGCTGCCAGACAACCTTCAGATCTCCCGGCTATACTACACCCGCTGCCATACGATAATTAATGAATTAATTAATTCCTCTAATAAGTATCGAAAGTGGCTCACTTTGTTTTCCTCTCTTCCATTTTCACCTCATGATAACTCTGTGAGGTAGGTCAGGCTGAGAGTGTGTGACTGGCCCAAGGTCACCCACCAAGTTTCTATGGCAGGGCGGGGGCATTTGAACCTGGGTCTCCCAGATCCTAGCCTGACACTCTAACCACCACACCATTCTGGCTCTACTGAACACTAGAGCAAGAGCTGGTAGAGGGACACAGATGGCCTTGGGCTCTCACTAGGGCTGCCAACTCTGGCTTGGGATACTCCGGGAGATCTGGAGGTGATACTGTGGAGGATAGGGTTTGGGGAAGGCAGGGGACTACAAGTGAGTATAATGCCATAGGGCCCACCTTCTAAAGCAGCTATTTTCACTAAGGGAACTGAATTTGGTAGTCCGGAGATCAGTTATAATTCTAGGACCTCTCCAGGCTAGGATTGCCAACCCCCAGGTGGGGGGGGGGGCAGGTAAAGTTTTCCAGGAATGACCACTAATCGCCAGTCTACAGAGATCAGTCCCCCTGGAGAAAATGGCAACTTCGGGAGGTAGACTCTGTGGCATCACATCCCAGCTGAGCGCCTTCTCCACAAACTCCACCCTCCCCGGTCTTCGCCCCCAAATCTCCAGTAATTTCCTAACATTGACCGGACAATCCTACTCCAGGACCCACCTGGAGGTTGGCCACTGGGACTGCCAGCTTGCAGGTAATACCTGGAGCTCTCCCGTTATTACAGATGATTTCCGGATGATCAAGTTCTCTAGTTCCCCTTGAGAAAATGGCTGCTTTGGAGGGTGGGCTCTGTGGCATTACACCCTGCTCAGGTCTCTCTCTCCCCTCCCCAGGCCCCACCCCCAAAACTTCCACAGCTGGCAACTAGATTTGCCAGCTCTGGACTGGGAAATACCTAGAGATCGTGGAACCTGGAGAGGCTGGCCTTTGGGGAGGGGAGGGACCTCAGCAGGGTGTCATGCCATACAATCCACCCTCCAAAGCAGCCATTTTCTCCGGAGGAACCCCGCTGACAAACCTATCAGAGGTGCAGGATGGGAAGGGTCTGGTTCGGACTTTGGAATATGAGACCTAAGCCTTCATTTCAGTGGGGATTTGACTCCAGAATATGTTTTTAAAATCAAGGTTCAGCCTAGGGTCGGCAGGACCCCCTGGCAGGAGATGGAGGCCTAGGGGTGCCCAGATCCAGGTTGGGAAACTCCTGAAGAATTGGGGGTGGATGGGTGGAGATTGAGGAGGACAGGGATCTCAGTGGGGTACAATGGCCTAGAGTCCACCCTCCAAAGCAGCCATTTTCTCCATGGGAACTGATCTCTGAAGTCTGGAGAGGAGCTGCAATTCTGGGGGATCCCCAGGTCCCACCTGGAGGCTGGCATCCCCTACTTGAGCCCCAAGAAAACATGCAGGGGGCTTTAGAGAGTAGACCACTTTTGTGAAGCTCAGGCCTCCTGCTTGCCTTCATGGCTAGGCTTCACTCATTCTGTGGAAACCGTGGAGGTCAAGATCCCAGGCTACTTTACCTACCCAGGGGTTTGTGATGTCACTGCTGACCACTGCCATGACAAGGCCTATGACAATCAGGAGGAAGCAGGCCATGATCCTGGGTAGCAGGCTCCTTGTACTCTCCCTCTGCTGCACGGCAGGCTGGGCCGCCCCCATCTTGTATAAGCAGGACAAGGCCTCTGAGGCCCAGAGCAACCAAGGCCTGCAGTATCTGCCTGAGGTGCTGGAACGGAGGATTGTGCTGTGGCTGCTGAGCCTCATGGGCTTTTATGGCCTGGCCTGGCTCTTGGATGACTTCCCCATGGAGCCATGCCCCACATGGCAGGGAACAAAGGTGAGTGCCCAAGTGAGGGACGTGTTGGTTGGTGCAATGCTGGACATCGGGTGTGTTTCTCCCTTCTCTAACAGCGGCCATGCTGTCTGAAGCTGGGAAACTCCTTGCCCCAGGAATGGAGTCCTATGTCTTCACCAGAGGTGTCAAATTCATTTGTTACGAGGGCTGGATCTGACATAAATGTCAACTCATTGGGTCAGGCTTTGTGTGCCATAAAATGTAATGCCAGGTACCGGAGATATAAACTTTATAAGGGACACCAATAAACTCAATTAACAATATTATTTTTTACTCAAAATACAAACAAAAGCAATTGATTCCTAGCAGTGAAAGTAACTGATTTACTGGGGAACCACAAAAGCCCCAATAAATGTATTTAATCATATGCAAGACTAGTTTTTTTCCCAAGGGATACCAAAAAAGGGGGAGTACCTTATATTTCCATACATACCAGTTGCTTGAGGGCTGGGTAAGAGCCCTGGACGGGGTTCTGGCCCCCGGCCTCATGTTTGACGCCCCTGGTCTACACACTAGAGTTGCCAACCTTCAGGCGGGGTCTGAAGATTTCCCAGAATCCCCAGACTAGAGAGATTAATTCCCCTGGAGAAAATGGCTACTTCGGAGGGTGGATTCTACAGCATTATACCCTGCAGAGGTTCCTCCCCTCCCCAAATCCCACCCTCCCCAAAATCCCACTTCCAGATCTCCAGGAATTTCCCAGTCTGGAGCTGGCAACCTTACCATCTTAATACAGAATTAGATATATGCTCCATGCTGATCGGAACATCTGAGCTCAGAATTTCCTCTCAAACATTCTCTAAAATATAATTCCCTCCCATGCCAACTAGGGTTGCCAACTCTGGGTTGGGAAATAGATTTGGGGGTGGAGCCTGGGAATGGCCGATTTGGGGGAAGGGAGGGGTCTCAGCAAGGGATAATTCCCTAGAGTCCGTCCTTCGGAACGGCCATTTGCTCCACGGGGACTGATTCCTCTGTCGCCGGGAGATCAGTTCTAATTTTGGGAGATCTCCAGGCCCCACCTGGAGACCACACAAGTGAGATACGCCGTCCAGAACATACAGGAAATACAACACTGTGTATAATCTCTATTATAGATTATCCATGAATAACAATTTTAAAACCTACAAACCCTTGACTATGGCTTTTTGATGTATATTATAAAATGTTAAAAACATATATAACTACTACAAAATAATCAAGGAAATGTGCTATATCATAAGTAAGTCCATGCATAATATGACCAATGATTACCCTGACTACTCTGAGTTTATCAGTAGGATCTCTGGAGTTACATTTACTGAGACATTGGTCATATTATGCATGGAGTTACTTATGATATATCAACCGTGATCCAAAATGTTATGAAAGCAGAAGTTTGGATTAGGTGAGTGAGGCAACTGCAGAATATGTAGGCTGGAGATAGGAGGGTGCGGTGTTCCCTCTGAGCTGAGTTAGTGTGAGCTGGCTCACAGGTGTTTAGCCTCCGGCTCACACGTTTTTGTCTTAGCTGAGGAAGGATGGCTCCAGAGCGAACTAATTTATGTAGTAGCCAAATTGCTGGCTCACCACTTTAATGCCGGTAGCTCACAAAGTAGAAGTTTTGCTCACAAGACTCTACAGCTTAGAGGGAGTATTGGCGTGAAGATCTCCGAGATAAATTGTACAGACATCACTTCAGAGTTGGTGCAGGAGATATGGATTATTAAGGAGACTGAGGGAACCCATCACCTAACCTTTCCATTCCCCAGACACAAAATGCAAGTAGATGCAAGTAGAGGATGAAATTCATTGAATCATTACAATTCAGAGCATGCTTGCATGCACAGGACGTGTCTGGAGATCTGATGCTCCCCTCACCTGTAAAGGGTACTGCGGCTTGCTCAAATGACTACTCTGTGCTGCTTTCTTCTGCACAGGTCATGGACAGCAAGATGTCCCCAGCCCGAATGCCTGGTCTTCCCAGGCATGGCTGCTCCGTCCGATCCTCCCTGAAATCCCTGGGACAGGTGGAGCTGAACTTGGTGACCCTCCTGTACAAACTACGCAAACACAAAGAGGCCCTGGACTCCGGCTGGCCTTCTGATGATCAGGATAGCGGGATGGCAGAGGAGGACCTCTCTAAAGACTTGGTGATCTACACTATCCAGGATGAAGCCTAAATAGTGGTTGCTAAAGCAGAAATCTATGAGAAGGATGAAGCAGAAGGAATAAAGTGTTCCAGGGCTTAATTCTCCGTAACAATCATTGCACTGCGCTGCAGGCATAAGTGACTTTCCAGAGAGAGAAACTTTTTGTCTTTTCTTGAGCAGCTCCCAGGCCTCTTCCCTATGTCCAGCTATTAACCAAAAAGGAAGTTTCTGTATCTGGTACAAAGTCCCTTTCCACCAATGGGTGAGACTGACCAGGGCCTTTGGAGCTGTGGCCCTCTCTCAGACCTGACCTTGTACCGTCAGTGCAAAGACTTTACTGAAACTTGCTCTTTAAGTCTAGCTGAGGCAGCTCCCATTGTATTGTTTGAAAGACACAAGTGGCTGCCATGGGCACTATTTGAAAAGCATCTATCTGGCACATAGCCGGTGCCACTGAAAGAGGAGAGGAGGCATTTGGGGCCTTGAGATTTTAAAAATCAAAATGAGGGTCCTCCAGCTGCAAAAACTGCTGTTCCAGAACCTCCTCCATTCCAGGAACTACTGCTCTTAGGCCTATTATGCCCACACATTTTACAGCAGAGAATCTGAACAGTCAAGCCTTTCCTGGAATGGAGGAACCATTCCTTGACTTCAGATTCTGTGCCTGCTGTACACACCATTCTCCCCCCACAACCCGGTGTATTTATTCTTCAGCTACAACCAAAAAGGCTTGACTGCTCAGATTCCCTGCAGTAAGCTGTGCATGCAGCCCAGCCAGGCTCACTGTTCCTGCAGGGAGCCAATGTGTCGTTGAAGGATTTCACGGCCGGAGTTCATTAGTTGTTGTAGATTTTCTGGGCTGAATGGCTGTGGTCTTGGCATTGTAGTACTTGATGTTTCACCAGCAGTGGTGACTGGCATCCTCAGAGGTATAACACAGAAAGACAGAGTACTCTCTGTGTCAATGTGAGAAGAAAAATGGTAGGCAGGTAATTTATATCTACTCAGGAAGTTGGGGTAGGGCTGAGTCATTATCTTGTAGGAGTTTCCCAGGCTGTGACATGCTAATGGAGGAGCTTTCCTGAGGAGGTTCTTTTGCATATGGATTGGTTTAAACCAGGTGGCAGGAGAGGGCAACCCAGCCAGGAGTCATTTTTTTACAGCAATCTGAGACTAATGATAGTCTCATATTGCTAGACTCATGCCGCTTATAAAAAAAATTAAATGTAAAACAATGAGAGATGCACCAATGAATGGAAGAAGGTACAAAGTGGGTGGAATGACATGGGTGTGGGAGTGGTCAACATAGAGTGGGAAAAGAATGAGGGGATATCCAAGGGAATCTGTATGCGTTTGGATTACCTTTGGCTTGGAAACAAAGTAAGGGGAAAACCAGCACAAAAGCACTTTCAGAAAACCCGGAGAAACAGTGTGAGGCCCGATCTGCAACTAGCATTTGCTCCACTGTCTTACCAAACCTACACTGGAACAGAAATTCCCATCTACATTGCATGCCACTTTCACTTTGATTGAGTGTCGCATTTTATGGCAGTGTCCAGACTGCATGCTGCTTTCACTTCGTTTGATCTCTGGTTTAATGGTGGCTGTCTGCATAGATTTATGGCTGTTTTATGGCCATTCGGGGGTGACTGCAGTCAGCACAGTGTTGGCCCGGGGATAGTTGAATGTGGTTTTGAACGGCATCTTTTTCTGTTCCAGTGTGGGTTTGGTAAAAATGCTAAATGCAGATTGGCCTTGAATGGAAAGTGAACTGAGCGTTGAAAGGAGGAAAAACGATGCAGGATGAAAAAGAAAACCCGACGGACATGCATGGTAAAAGCGAGGCAAAGCACCCATGCATAATAGGCCCTAGTGTCCTTGCCCCATTAACTCAATGGAAATGGAAGGGCTGTTTTTGTTTGTATGAAAAGAGGAACAGGAGGAGTGTACATTAAGTTGTTGGTGTGTGGGGTGCCAGTAGCAGTTAGAGCACAGGGGGGGCTGGGTGGTCTGTTGCATCAGCAAAGAGGAAACCTTTGGAATTTGATGGATAGGATTTTGTGGGTAGGATTATTCTCATACTACCTGCTCACCAGATGGAATTTTAATTCTCCCATCCCGTGGACTCTTACTGCCCTTGACTCAGATAATCCCAGGCTAGACTGATCTTGTCTGATCTCAGAAGCTAAGCAGGGTTGGCCTTGGTCAGTATTTGGAAGGGAGACGTGCAAGGAAGACCAGAGTTGCTACGTTGAGGCAGGCAATGGCAAACCGGCCCTGAACCTCTCTTGCCTTGAAAACCCTACGGGGTTGCCATAAGTCAGCTGCAACTTGACCAGGGATGAGCCTTCTCTACTTTGCCACTAAAAGACCTAACATAATGAGATGTAGTAACTGCCGCCAGCTGCTGTGTATAGGCACTCCAGACTAATTACTGTATGTGAAGCAAGGCAATTCTTTTACAAGGGTAAGTTATGTGAAAAATCAATTCAAAATCACATAGATCTAGGGTTACCAGGTCCCTGCCCACTGGCGAGGGATGGGGGATAGGGTTGCCAAATCCAGGTTGGGAAACTCCTGGAGATTTGGGGGTAGAGCCTGGGGAGGATAGAGACCTCAGTGGGGTACAACGCCATAGAGTCTGCCCTCCAAGCATCCATTTTCTCCAGGGAAAGTGATCTCTGTAGTCTGAGGATGAGCTGTAATTCCAGGGGATTCCCAGGTGCCACCTGGAGACTGGCTTCCCGACTGGGGTTGCCAAGCTGAAATTAACTTACAGCGGGAAAGTCTCGCACTGTCCCTGGAGTGCACGCGCGCGTGTGGAGCATGTGCGCTGCCGCTATGACATCACCCGGAAGTGACATTGGGGGTGGGGCCACTAGGATTTGAGGGAAAAGCATAGAGTTTTCCCTCAAATCATAGAGTGTCCTGCCCCCAAAGTGGGCAGTGTGATGATGTCACCTCCGGGTGACATCATCATGCTGGGGATGTTTGCTGGAAAGGGGTGGAGTTCCCCCCGGGGCTTGATTTGCTGCCATCGGGTAACGGGCCTCTCAGGCGAGGATTTACCCGCCCCCTGGGGGGACTTGGCAAGCCTATTCCCGACATCAGTTTGTTAATAGTTAGTACAGTGTCTACTGCACCCCTTCCCAAGGACTGAACTAACAGCAGTTAAAAACAAGCCCACAATAAACCATCATTTTCTGATAGAATTGATAGAGCAATCACAGGCAGAAACAAGGGGAAAGGCATGGAGCATGGTCCAAATATGTGGAAAGCCCAAGAACTTAGTTTGTGAGTCCACTGTCTCCTGTTTTAAAGATATTAAAAGATTCAGTTACATGACACTTCTAGCCAATACACTTCATTCTTTGTATCTTTGGAATTCTGACACAGGGAAGGTGGTGGATGCGACCATAAAATGGCTGCTGCGGGCAGCAGAATAACCACAAAATGTCAGGGAGTGAGGTCACGCATAACTCTCATAGTAGCTTTTCAGGCAGAAACTTTTAAAAATGAACTTATTGTTCAAAACTTATTTTCTCGCTAATACTCAACTTATCTTCAGTCATGCAGTGAAGATCATTGTGCTGTGATGGCAGCTGCTGCCAATACACTGTGTTTTTAAAATATGCACAGCCAATCAGATCACCGATGGCCAATCAGAAGCCTTGCTTGGAGGGCATCAGGAAAGGTGCTGGTGGGCAGGGCACCATGGCATGGATGGGCCCCATGTTGGGGACTCCTGTGGTATACATTAAAGAGACTTATATTTTTCAAGATACAGAAGAGAATCAGTGTGGTGTAGTGGTCACAGAGCCGGACTAGGATCCAGGAGACTTGAGTTCAAAGCCCCTGTTCTGCCACTCAACCTGACCTACCTCGTAGGGCTGTTGCGGGGATAAAATGCGGAATCGTATACAGATTCAGCCAAATAATGCCCGTGCCCTGCGGGACTTAGTGCAGTTTCTCAGGGCCTGTAAGACAGAGATGTTCTGCCAGGGCAATGGTTGAGGACAACCACGGTTTATCGCTGAACCTGGCCTCCTCCATCTTTCCCCTACCTTCCCCCACTTAAGGAAAAATTAGATAAACAGCGCCATCTGAAACAATCTTAGATTGTTTATTGTTTTAACTGTTTTCAAATTGATTCTAAATGTATTTATTGAAATGTATCTATTGAAATGTTGTTCACTACCCTGGGCCCCATGCATGGGGGAGGGTGGTCCATAAGCCAAGCAAATGAATAAACAAATATCACTCCCCCCCCAGATCTCCTTGATGGAAGACTGGTATAAAAATGTACTGGATGGGTAAAATAGAAGCTAATTGCAAAGAGAAATCACTCCTCCAATAAGACTGGAACTGTAACAAGAAAATTTTGCCACATAGCCTTTGATTAGGGCCCTCCAAATACTATAGTCAGCTAATCCAAGGGGCGGGGGTCCCTAATAAGGAAGTGCCTGCAAAGATTTCTCTTAAGAGGAATGTGCGGACTGTGTAATTAGTAAGTAGCCATTTGCACTCCACACTAATAGAACATCAACAAGGAAGGGAGGTCTCCAAATTAACGGAGTGTGCATTCGTTCTGTAGTAGATGGGTTTTCCACCTGGTTGTTTTTTATCCAGCTGGGTAAAACAGGCCTGTTCCACTGTGCTTCACCTGTGCCACAGCTCAGTAAGCTCATGCCACACAACTAGTTATAACGAACAGTGCCATGGCAGAAGTAACATAGAATGATGGAGTGACAATTTGGTGCCAAAGGAAGGGTCCAATTATGCACCATGTATAATTCGCTTTTAAACTGGAAAAGCTGTTTTGGTGTGGATGTGTGATTTGGGATCAGGGCAGGAGTAGAGAAGGTGCTTAACTCTTGCCAGAAGTCACCCCAAGTGGCTTTCCTCCTATGTTTTTGCCCTGGCACCCTCTCCTCTGGCCGCTTTCCGGACCCTAATTACCCTGTTCTGAAGGAGCTCACCCCACCTCCAAGCTAGTGTAGTACTGTGGGTAGAAATATGGGTTAGGGTCGGAGAGATCCAGGTTCAAATCCCTGCTGTCCTATGAAGCTCACTGGGTGACCTTAAGCCGAGCACTCAACCGAACCTACTTCACAGGATTGCTGCCTGGATAAATGGGACGGAGGCTATGTATACCACGGAAGAAGGGCAGGTTAGAGACAGACAGATACAGATAGAACAGCTCAAGCGATAATGCAAAATTAAGGAAAGGCATTGGGGAAACACCATAGCTAAAACACGCACATATGCAGCAGCTTAGGTTCGATGGTTTGGGGGAGTCCGCTCCAAGGCACATATAGAAGTATAGAGTTGGAAGGGGCCATAGTGGCCATCTAGTCCAACCTTCTGCTCAATGGAGGATCAGCCTAGAGCATCCCTGACAAGTGTTTGTCCAGCCGCTGTTTAACGACTGCTAGTGAGGGGGAGCCCACCACCTCCCTAGGCAGCCAATTCCACTGCTGAACTACTCTTACTGTAAAAAAATTAATAATCCCGGTATCCAGCTGGTACCATGACACCCACATTGGGGATCGCTGTCATAGCTCCAGAGAACCAAATGCCTGGAAAATACCTTAATCCACCTCTTGAGCTGTTGATCTTGAACCCCAGCAGGTGACCATAGATGTTCACTTTACCAGGTAAGAAATGGATTCTGTACATGTATTTTCACATCACCCATTCAGGTAAGGCTTGGGGAGCCCGATGTTCAAATCCCTGCCTAGTTGACAATGCTCACACACGTACACACATGAAGCTAAGTCAGATCCTTGGTCCATCAAGGTCAGTGTTGTCTACTCTGGCCGGCAGCAGCTCTCCAGGGTCTCAGGTTAGAGGTCTTTTCCATTGCCTACTGCCTGGTCCTTTTAACGGGAGATGCTGGGGATTGAACCTGGGGCCTTCTGCATGCAAAGCAGAGGCTCTTCCCACTGAGCCACAGCCCCCTCCCCTAAGGGTAGTACAATGGACTGCAGCACTGCGTAACCTAAAAGGATAACCCCACGTAGGGCACTTTGAGTTCCTTGAGGGAGGCAAGATACAGATAGCTGATGAAAAGGGGTTTTGTCAAAGTGAGCTGCACAAAGGGACTCGGAAGTGGGCAGTTGGTTCTGTACCCTGTCACCAGGTCCAGGAGGGAGGGAAGGCTGAACTGATGGGAGCTATTGTACCATCTCTTTCTTTCTGAACCCAGGTCAACAGGTACCAGCAACACCCTTTTAAGAACTTCCGGTTGAATTGAGAGATTATTCCAAGGGGGTTTCCAGCTCAGTCTTCAAGCTCACCTCTCTCTGTCGCCATAGTTACTGGCAGAAAACACACCATATAAGCCACCCTGGTCCCAAACAACTGTTCTCCGTTTGAGTCCCCACCTAATCTGACTTAGTCTCTAAATTAGCTCATTTTCCCCTCTGCAAAGTACATGGAAAGGTAATTTCTGGGACAAGCTTAAACAGGAAGGCTTGTCTATCAACAGCCAGCTGGAACATTTTCCAGACTCCATTCAGATTCTCATCCCTTGCAGGTGGGTCTGTCTGCAGCCTCGCCACCCCAATTAGTACCCCCCCCAGGGTTTGGCTATCTTTCCCCTTGTTTTGGCCAGGCTACAGAAACATCCTTCTGTGGGAGTTTCCAGTCTGGATTAAAACACACGGAGGTCCCACAATGTATTTTAGCATGGCTATTAGGAACAACATTTTCCATTGGTCTAGAAAAAATGCTGTACAAACCCGCTTTGCATCCAGTGAAAAGGATCTGTGTAGCATAGTGATTAGAGGTTGGGACTATGGAAAATGGCTTAAATCTCTGTTTGCTAAAAAAAAAAAAATTACTGGGGCGACCTTGGGCCAGTTGTTCTCTCTGTCTAACCCAGGGGTCCCCAACATGTTGCCAACCAAGACTTTTCCTGATACCCACCAAATGTTTTCAGAAAGTGGGTTAGGCCAGGTGAGGCTTTTGCCCAGCAGGGTTTCTGATTGGCCACTGGAGATCTGATTGGCTGTGCAGATTTTCAAATACACCACCACAGTGTTGGTTGTATTCTCTCTCACTCGTCTTTTGCAGTATATTTTTTTGACTGGCCCTCTTCTCCCCTCCATTTGGGCTTCCCTCTGTCTGTGTATCTCTTCACTTCCCACACCAACCATCTGTACCTAGGGTTCCCAAGTACTTACCACATGGGAGCGGGGGACGCATCCCCGGCTGGACCAGTCCTCCCTGTAACGCACCATGCCATTGCCAGGAGTGACGCCAGGCAACGCTCTGGCTGGAAACTCGATGGTACCATCGGTTCCAGCCACATTGCCAGAGCATCGCCTAGCGTCACTTCCTGGCAACAGCATCGTGCACATGTCTTTCCTTTCCCCGGGGATGGTCCTGCCAGGACGTATCTGTCCCCCGCCGAAATACGGTAAGTTCTTGGCAAGCCTATCTGTACCTGGCTCTGCCCACCATGGCAGCCATTTTGTAGTTGTTATGCCCATCACCTTGTGTCAGAATTCCAAAGGCACCCACAAGTTCAAAAGCGTTGGGGAATCCCTGGCCAACCCACAGGGTTCTATCTGAAGAAGTGTGCATGCACACAAAAGCTTATATCCAGAATCAAACTTTATTGGTCTTACTGGACTCAAACTTTGTTCACAGGGTTAACATGGAAGTATGGAGAACTATGTATGCTGTGCTGAACTCCTTGGAGTAAAGACAGGATTACAATGTACTAATTAAACAAACCTCAGAACTGGTTTACAGACCTAGTAGGATGGACCCCACCACTTGGGACTGCAGGTTGTAGACCACAGCTATGAATGATCTTTCATATCCAATTTCCATGGAACATCTCAACACATGGAGCTGCCTTCTTGTTGAGTCAGATGACCATTGATCTGTCTATCTACTTTAACTGGCAACAGCTCTCCAGAATTCACAAGCAGAGGACTTTCACAACCCTTACTAACTGATCTTTTAAAACTAGAGATGCTGGGGACTGAACCTGGGACCTCCCACATATAATGTGCATGCCCTACCACTGAACTATAAGCCAGGAAACTCTTATCTTATTTAGGGCACAAGGGCTACATGCAGCAGTAGCTTCTTTGTTCTATATGTGTTAGCACAGTTACAGAGTTATACACAGAGCCACGTGTCAATTTCAAACTAATAGCAGAACCTTTATTTAGGAACTACATTCTAGATAGTGCAGGTTGAGAGATAGGGATAGAATCTAATCTAACTAGCTGGATGTATGAACATGCAGAATGCATCTGCATCCATGATGCCAAAGGTGGAGAGTAAAACGTGCTCCTTCTTTGTGTGTGTGTGTGAGAGGTGAGAACAGAAGGAAGGAAGGAAGCAGTTCCCTGAAAGCATCAGTCTACACATCAAAAAGGGACAGAGGGAGAAGAGTACACAGGAAGGATGCTCACAGTTTGACTGACTTTAGCTGACTGTCTTGCAACCCCCCTCTGGAAGCGGAGGCTAAAAGACAGTATTTAGTCCTTCTCTTCCAACACCTGGGACTTTCTGCATGCAACATGCATGCTCTGCCACTGAAGCATAGTCCCCTGCACCAGATGAACCCACACTCATCTTGGGCATTGGTGGCAGGGTTGCCAACTGCCTAGAGAAAGATACATGCCTTTTATCCATCAGGTCCATCAGTGGCTATTAGCCACAAGGTATAGATAGGAATCCTCGGTCTGGGGCAAGTGATGCTCTCCATGCTTGGTACTGGGGGGGGGCAACAGTGGGAGGGCTTCTAGTGTCCTGGCCCCACTGATGGACCTCCTGATGGCACCTGGTACTTTTAGCCACTGTGTGACAGAGTGTTGGACTGGATGGGCCGTTGGCCTGATCCAACATTGGCTTCTCTTATGGTTCTAGTTCCTGGAAGAGAGGTTCAATGGAATGTTATTTACTCGCTGATGTTGTTTACCTCGCTTCAGCTGCCCACTTCCAAACATTATGCCTCTGTTAAAGGCACAAGGAGCATTTTTCTCCAGGCCTGTTGGCAACCCCTGATTCACCACGCCTGACCTGAGCGACTTGTAGGAGGCTGCTAAGCTAGGCTTGTTCCTGGGATAGTTTAGCTTCCTGCTAGATGGGCAGAGAATAATATTTCCCCCCCAAACTTGTGCTCAAAGCCCTTTAACTGTAGCTTGGGC
This sequence comes from Gekko gecko, assembly GCA_029375565.1. Taxonomy (NCBI): domain Eukaryota; kingdom Metazoa; phylum Chordata; class Lepidosauria; order Squamata; family Gekkonidae; genus Gekko; species Gekko gecko. Next base: position 26,973,896 of record JAPDNY010000001.1, read on the forward strand.
CTGGGACCTTCTGCATGCAAAGAGTCCTCTTCCGCTAAGTCCTTCGCCTGCCCTCTTGAATGGGATGCTAAATGCATGAACACACACACACACACCCCGCAACAGGTGCACACGTGGTTGGCTCTTATGCAACCCCCCTGGGGGCAAGATTTGTGACGGTTTCACGACAGCGCAGAAATCCTGTGGTGGAAAAGAGGTGTGTGTGTGTCTTTTGGGTAACCCAGCCTTCCTCTGTGATTGCAGGTGGGTGGCAACTGCTCACTGCAACACGGGGGGGAGTCTATCCACTCCTCCCGTTGGACACAATCCTGAACCAGACAATGGACGGCTTCTCTCCTGCCCACCTGCCCGGTCGACCCCCTCCTGCCCACCTGCCTGGCCATCCACCCACCCCGGCTGGCTTGGCAGCCGCCCACCCTCTGCTCTGGCTGGCTTAGCGGCTTCACAACGACGCTCAGTCTGCAACCACTGGGCTGGAAAGATCGCATGTTCACTCACCTGGAGCTGCGCCATGAAAACTTCCCCTGGAGGGCAGCTTCTGAGCCCAGATGGAAGGGTGGCTAGGCGGGGCATCAGGTGTACCACCCACGAGCCCAGCTGGAATCTTGCCTTGATCAACTTCTGCTAGCTTGGGCAGGTGCAGTCTCAGCCCTTGCAATGCCTACTCACAAAGTGAGATGGGGCTTATTCTTCCAGCCACCTGCATTGTAAAAATCACCTCCAACACATGCAGCTGCCTCTAGCCAGACCAGCATTGTCTACTCTGACCAACAGTAAGGATCTCTTCAGGATCTCAGGCAGAGGTCTTTCACATCACCTAATACCTGATTCTTTATTAGCTGCAGATGCCCAGGATTAAACCTAGGACCTTATGCACACAAGGCCCTTTAGCCCTAGCCACCAACTGGTCTTGCAACAAGCACCCCAAACTCACTCCCTTTAGGTACCAACAATGAGGGAGAAAAGGTTGGAAAGAGTGTGAATGAATGGGAGGCTCAATGAATGAGCTCTCAAGCATTATGTTTTTTAAGCAGGCACATGGCTTCCCAGGGCAGGTCAGGACCATGGCACAATGGGGTGGGGTTAAGCCTCCGCCTCCTCAGCCAACTGGAACCACAACATTGCCAGAATTAACACAATCTGTTGAGGCACATTATATGTTTAATGTTTTGGTGAGTTTAGTGAGTTTAATTGTTTTAATTGTAAATTTGCATTATTTGTAGATCTGTAGGTTTGGAACCCACCCTGAGCCTGCCATGCGAGGAGGACAGGATATCTCTCCTTATATATAAAAGAGTTTTCGTGTCCCTCTTGCCTTAACGTTCCACATGTTTCCCCAGCATTTGGCTCCCTGATCTGTCACTCAGAGGGTGTCCCTAGCCACTGGCTGCGTTGCCTGAGTCCCACCCAGCTGCCACTCAAGGGTACTCACGTGCCATTGGCCGAGTGCTGGGTTTGCTCCTCTTTCCCGCCCACTCCTTCAGCCACTGTGCCCTGTCAGAGTTTCTGACAAACTGCGTTCTCTCTTGATGAAGACGGTTGCCTCCTGTGTGGGACTAATTTTTCCCTCAGTAGCTTTTGGTAGGTGTAATGAAATGGCAGTTACATGTGTCTGTGTCTGTGAGATGGCTGCTGTCTCTGTGTTTAAAATGTTTCCCCATAAGGCTTAATTGAGCTGTAGTTGCAGAGAGGTGCCTGCAAGGGTATCACTCACTGGGTTGAGTGGGGCTTCCTCATCTGCTGGATGTTCCCAGCTGCCCCAAGGCCAAAAAGAGCAGGAAAACAGGGACTGTCCCAAGGCAGTCTCCGTCCCTGGGAGGCAGCAGAAATTCAGCCACTCCACAGTTGGCGGGACAGGGGAATGAATGAAAGTTTCCCTGTTCTCTTGGGCAAGAAAGAGAGGCTGAAGTACAGGTGAATACACAACCTCCAGAGGTAGAGTATTTAGGGAAAGAGGATTGCGTTTAACCCCTGTTGATTTATGCCCTGTTGTTTCATGGTGTCTGCTTACTCCTACAGTGTGTGTGTGCTCCATAACTGTGTAAATAGTTAAATAAATTCTTTTATTTGGGCTAATAATCTGTGTTGTGCTCTGGCCACATAGTCTCCCCACTCTGCACAATACCAAAAAGAAAGGGTAGCCCAGGGAAGCAAGTAAAGGCCAGACCCTGGGTGCCAACTTCCAGGGATCCCCCAAAGATTGAGGATTCCATCTCCAAATAGGGAGATTTGGCCAAAGTTGTCTCACTGTCCCTCTAAAAAGGCAGTGACAATTCAGTGAGTGGTGGTGGTGAATTTCAGGCATGAGATATGCCCATGGGACGAGGGTGGGAGGCGAACAGCTGAGTTGTAAACTGGAGTCCATTTCGCCAAAGTACGCAACCAAGCTTGGTTCAGAAAAAGGAAGGAAACCCTTCGTAGGCATTTGTGAGGAACTCATGGGGGCCAGTCCTGACTAGGGTTGCCAGCTCCAGTTAGGGAGATTCCTGGAGATTTCCTGGTAGAGTCTATGGAAGCCAGGGTTTGGGGAGAGGAGAGGCCTCAGCTGAACAGAATGCCATAAAGCCCACCTTCCAAAGCAGTTATTTTCTCTGGGAGAGAGAGATCTGTTGTCTGGAGTTCAGTTGTGATACCTGGTGATCTTCAGGCTCCACCTGGAGGTTCGCTACCCTGGGCGTTGCAGTCAGTGCTTCAGAGCAGGGTCTTCTAGATTCAGGTTCTTGCTGTAGAAGCTGAGTGGGTGATTTTGGACCAATCACAGACTTTCAGCCTAACCTCCCTCATAGGGTTGTTGTGCAAGTCAAAAGGGGGAGAGGATAATGATGTAAGCTGCTTTGGTCCCCATTGCAGAGAAAGACTACTTTTCCTCTGGGGAAACCATTGTTGCCAATCTCCAGGTGAGGGCTGGAGGTCACTCAGAATTACAACTGATCTCCAGATGACAGAGATCAGTTCCTCTGGAGAATATGGTGGACTCTGTGTCCTTATACCCTGCTGAGATGGCCCCTCCCATGACAGTCATTGTGACGTGGAGGTCAGGGTTTCAGAGCACTGTAGAGGCTGCAGGTGTGGAGGGGAGATGGAAAGCTGAAGAAGGGGAAATAAAGGTAGGTTGATGCTTGGCTGGGAAGGAGATAGGGTTGCCAACTCCAGGTAGGAAATTCCTGGAGAGGGTGAGGTTTGAGGAGGGGTGGGACCTCAGAGAGGTTCAGTGCCATAGACTCCGCCCTCCCAACCAGCCATTCCCTCCTGTGGAACCATTGTTGCCAATCTCCAAGTGGGGTTTGGAGATCACTCAGAATTACAACTGATCTCCAGGAGGGAGGGAGGAGGAGATGGAAAGCCAAAATCAGAGGCAGATAATGGCAGATTGATGCTTGGCTGGGAAGGAGATAGAGTTGCCAACTCCAGGTTGGGAGATTCCTGGAGATTTGAGGGGTGGAGCCTGGAGAGAGTGAGGTTTGAGGAGGGGTTGGACCTCAGACAGGTACAATGCCATAGACTCCACCCTCCAAACCAGCCATTCCCTCCTGGGGAACCACTGTTGCCAATCTCCAGAGGAGGGCTGGAGATCACTCAAAATTACAACTGCTCTTCAGGTAGCAGAAATCAGTTCCTCTGGAGAAAATGGTGGACTCTATGTTGTTATACCCTGCTGAGGTCACCACAACAAATTGACACTGAGTGTCCAAGGCCTTGGCACTCTCCCAGAGCCTCTTTCTAGATCTCTTTGTATTTATTTCCACAATGGGCCCTATTCCTAGTAAATCTAATAAAACAAACAAATAAATAAAATAAGATTTATTTCCCTGATCTGGATGGTCTAGGCTATTTCTTTATTTTTGTTTCATTACATTTATGAATCACCCACCCCACAAGCAGGCTCTGGGCGATTTACAACCATCATAAAAGATCTCAGACCCTAAGTAAGGTCTGCCCTGGTAAGTGCTTGGATGGGAGACCCCCAAGAAAGCCAAGGGTTGATACGCAGAGGCAGGCAATGGCAAACCGCCTCTGTTTGTCTCTTGCTTTGAAAATCCTCTGGGGCTGTTAGAAGTCGGCTGGAGGACACTTTACACCTCCAAAAGTTTCGCTGGAACTTAATCCCAGATTTGCATGCTTGGGGTTGCAGGTAAGTGTAGTCAGAACAAAGCTGGAAGGGTGGGTACAGTTTTTGCTAACAAAAACAATAAGGGTGAGAGAGTGTGAGAAAATGGAAAGAAAGCACAGATGATCTCAAAGATGACAGACCAGATGGAAAGAAGAGTAGAAGAAGGCATGAAGGACAGCATCTCTAGGTCTCCTTTGGGAAGACGTTGTGTAGGATCAGACTAGAAGTCCATCGACACTGTTGTGATTGCGGCCCTCCAGATGCCTCTGGAACTTACAAGCCAGACACAGCCATGATGGCCATTCCAAACCTTTGTGCCCAGGTGCTGGTATTCAGAGATATACTGCCCCTGACTGTGGAAGCCCTGATTCTTAGCTGCCAGGATTAAAAAGCCCTCAACAGACATTTCCCCAGTGAATGAAGCTTTGGTTCCATGGTGTGAGGCTGGTTAGAACCAAACTGGGAGGGGTATTAGAGGCAAGTGAGAAAGCCAAGGGTGCAGGGATGGACTTCGTGCTGAGGGAGCTTGAGGCAAGAGGGGTCAAGGAGCAAGGGCATGGTGCCTGGAAAGAGGCGGCACACCGAGATTTGAGCAAGCTTGGAAACAGAAGAGAAGGAACCGAGCAAAAGGTTTTGAGTGTCTTTTGATGCCATCTCTGAGAGCCAGTTTGCTGCAATGGTTAGAGGGAGTCAGACTATGATCCTGGGTCAGTTACAATCTCTCAGCCAAACCTGCCCCGCAGGGATGTTGTTGTCAGGATAAAGTGGAGGAAAGGAGAATGATGTTGTAATGATTTTTTGGATTCTGCTTGCCACAGCTGAATGGTTCGGTGAAAAACACCAGCCTGGGAGAATCAATTTACTGCCTCTGCCGGGATATGGCTGAAATTACTGGCCCTGTGTCCTAGAACAACCCAAGTACCAAATGGGATGAAATATTATGGTAAAGAAATCATTGCCTCTTTCAAAAGCAGCATAATTACCTACTTAATGCACTCAAAGCCAGGTGCTCGTCAGTGCACTTGGCGAGAAAATGGACCGCTTGGATGTCTGCCTGGTCAGAGGAGAAAGCACAGAGTGCCCAGCCAGGCTGGGACTGATTTCTCATCCTTGGTTCTCTGAACACCTCCCTGGGGGAGTTTCTCAGAGACCCTACTTGAGCAATTCTAGCTGAGACCCCAGATGCAAGCCTTCCGCAGTTGCTTCAGTGCATCCAGCTGGGGAATAACTGGGGCCAATGCTGAGCAGTCTCTAATTGGATCTACCCTGTGCTTCAAAAATGGAAATAGCTATTTCAGATCGGCCATGTTAACCTTTCTCCTCCTTTCACTGATCAAAACAAACCTCCCTTCTCAGAGGCTGTCTGGCCCTGGAAGAAGGATTAAGAAAAGATGCAGGGAAGTCAATTTCGTTGTAGGGAGAAAGGGTTAAGCCCTGCTCTGAACTGGGACCAGCGAGGCTGCAAATTTGGTGGAAAGTGCCATCAAGGTGCAGCAGCCAATTTATGGAGATCCGATAGGTTTTAAAGTCAAGAGATGCTCAGAGGTAGTTTGCTATTGCCTGCCCTGCAGAGCAACCTTGGACTTCCTTGGTAGTCTCCCAACCAGCATCCCCTCTAAGCTGAGTTAGCGTGAGCTACCCCAAACCCCGCCTTCCTCAGGCTCTAACCCCTAAATCTCCAGGTATTTCCCCTCAGAGCTGGCAGCTCTAAACTTGGGCTATCCAGTTCAGGTCTTGGCTGCAGTTTGCCTTTTTAAAATGTTGGGAAGAGCTAATTACAGATCTTCCAGCATCTCTTCTGGTTTGACCCCTTAGCTTCCTTCCAGAATTACTTTGCTCTTGGATCTGCAATGGCCTCAAGAGAGTGAAACCATCCCAGTTCAGAGGCCAAAGTAAATGTAGGGTAAACCAGTTGTTAAAATGGGCCTTTGGAGAAGGTGCCAGAGATTTTGTACGTGGCTGAGAGTAGCTGATAGACAGATCTTTGAACTTGCCTTCAAAAAAGCCATCAGAGATAATCAATGCTATTGTTAATAATACACAAGTATACAGTGAAAGCGCATTCCATATCTTGGTCACTGTTTTTGCCAAAAAGCATTCCCTCCTGCTTTTTCAGCACCACAAGCTTTCCCTCCCAATACAGGTATTTTCTCTTTGTATAAAAAAACTTGGATATTTTTAAGTTCAGCTTTTCCTCTGAGCAGGGGTCATTTGGTAGAAAAAGAGGTGCAGGAGCTCATTAGCACAACTCATTAGCACAACTTATTTGTCAGTGTGTCAGAAGGCAACACCCACCTCTCAGGCTCCACTGGACTGTTTTGGATTGGGGCTATGGGGGGGGGGGAGGTATAGCTGAGATCTGCCTTCACAGAGGAGGGAGAGCTTATATCTGAATAAACCTTGGTCTTAAAGGTGCCACTGGACTCTTTTGGATGGCCAGCAAGGGCAAGAAAGTGTGTGGCTGCTCGTGGGTCGAGGAGGGCAGCACAGACGACCCGCATAGCCTTGAGCAGGTAGGGGCCAGGGCAGTGGCGGGGAAGAGGTGCAGGAGGAGGCCAAGTAGGTGCAGGAGGCAGGGGCAGAGCTCCTCGCAGGCCTTGCAGGAGTTGCCGGGGCCTGCCTTGCAGAGGCACCACACTGGCATGAGGATGGGCAGAGCCTGGGCGGGCTGGGTGCCCCAGCCCATGCAGTGGTGGGCAGCTTGAGGACAAGCTCACGGCAGCACTCCACTGGGTCAGCCAGTGGGCCAGGAAAGGTGAGGGGGGCTGCTGGGAGCAGGGGGTGGGGCTTGCTGCATGTGCCTGCCCCCTGGGCTCCTTACTGCCAGAGCTTCGCTCCTGTGTGCTCCTGCAGGAAATGAGCCCTGCCTCTGAGGAGGAGAAGAAGAGGAGGAGGAGATTGGATTTATACCACACCCTTCACTCAGAGTCTCAGAGTGGCTTACAATCTCCTTCCCTTCCCCTCCCCGCAACAGACACCCTGTGGTGAGGTAGGATGGGGCTGAGAGAGCTCTTGCAAGAACTGCCCTTGAGAGAACAGCTCTAAAAGAGCTTGTGACTGATCCAGGGTCACACCAGCAGCTGCATGTGGAGGCATGGGGAATTGAACCTAGTTCTCCCAGATTAGATTCCACGCTCTTAACCACTACACCAAACTGGCAGGGGAGTTTCAAGGAAGATAAAAGAATGAAGGAAAAAGAACAACTGGGCCTCTTTGAATTTCAAGGGTTCCTTGAAGAGTTTGGGTTTGCTTTATAAAGGCCACTGTGTGGGTTTCCCCTTTTCTCATGTAAGGTGGGTGTCTAATAGGGAAGACAGATCCTAGGCCAGATCTGGGAGTGTGTGTTTAAATCTGGGCTATAACTGCCTCCCAAAAACATGGCTGCTGCAAGCCCCATGACAGAATTACACCTGGGACAGTGAGTGCACACACTACTGTAAAGCAATAACTTCTCTCCATGGGGAATGCTGGTCCATGACCTCATCACTCCAGGACTGAAAAAAGGAGCAGAACTGCTCTGCTCACAAGAGTGTGGATTGGATAGCCACCACATCTATCACCGGTCCAATCCATGCATGGGGGCGAAATGAATTTAGACACCTTGACGTGTGTAAAGCCGGGCTGGAGAGTGTTGAGGCTGAGCACTGGCTGAGGCCGCAGAGGGTCTGCTGCCTCAACAATGACACCGTGTCTGCTTTGTGCAGAGAACTCAAGATGGTTGGTGCCACACGCTGTGAGATAATGTCATCCTCCAGCTCAGCCCCTGCCAGGTGGAAGCATCACACACCAAGGAGTGTCCCTGTGCCTTGGTTTCACTACCCTCTACCTTCAGCCCGTGCCTGCCACACAACAAGTTGAGAGAACTGAGCTGGTGTGAACACCATCATGAATATACTGCCACCTTAAATAGTATTTTGGATGTAATCTCCTGCTCTCACTTTATGAGATCGTTCCAGCATTTAGGAGTATTTTAATTGAATGCTATGCTATTCTATGTTATGTTTGTCTATGATGGGTTTTAATTGTATTTATATGAAATTTTATGTAAGCTGCCCTGAGCCCGCCTCAGTGGGAAGGGCGGGGTATAAACAGAATTAATTAATTAGGAGACTTACCCAAGAGAGCCCTAGGGCGTGTTGGTGCTGCTTCTTGTGCAAAGATCATTTCTACGAGCAGCGCATGTTTAGAACTAGCACTTGGCCACTCTATGAATCCAACCCCTGACTTGTACATAACACAAACACACCAGAAGCTGCCTTATACTGAATCAGACCCTTGGTCTATCAAGGTCAGCATTGTCTACTCTGGCTGGCAGGGGCTCTCCAGGGTCTCAGGCAGAGAACTTTCACGTCACCTACTATCTGGTCCGTTTAACTGGAGATGCCAGAGATTGAACCTGTGACCTTCTGCATGCCAACTATAACCTTTTCCATGGAGCCACAGCCCCTCCCCATGGAACTGCTAGTGTGATGTTTCCAAGCATGAATGGCTTACAGAGGCTGGTCTTTACTGAGACCTTTGCAGGAAGGGCTTCTTTCTGCCTCAAGAGACAGAGGAGCTCCTTCTCCTAGTCTGGAAGTGGGTGGGGAGATGGGGAGGGTAGAGGCTGTGGTGGGCTGGGCTCAGGTGAGAGGAGAGGCAGGCACCTGGACTAGAAATACCCCTGTGAGTAAATCAGAGGCCAGTCCCAGCAATTGATTGGAGCCTCTCTTCCCAGACCATGAAAATTCCCAGAAGGAGTGCAGGTGAGTGCCCAGGGGGCAGAAGCCAGGGGAAATGGGCTGAGTTACAAGTAGGGGACTGAGATAATGGGTTGGTTAGTATGTGGGAGGTCTTTGTTAAAGGGGACCCACAGCCACTGAGTAAGTAGGTGAATCATGCTGAGCAGGAACACTGGTTGGGAGGATCAAATCAGATTTTTTTTTTCAAAAAGCTGTCAAAGACTTGGCACTCTCTCTGAAAAGTAAGATGCAAATGTAAATAATGACTGACAAATCCGTGGGAAGAGGGGAAGACAAAGCTGTCTATTAAGGTAAAAAAGTAGAGGAGAAACCGGTAGAGAGAAGACGGCAAAAGGAGGAAGTTAAAAAGTGTGTATATGTGTAAGAACAAAGTCTGAGTCCAGTGGCACCTTTAAGACCGACAGAGTTTAATTCTGGGTATAAGCTTTTGTGTGCATGCCCACTTCTTCAGATACAGTGAAAACATATAAATTCTGCAGCTTCAGACTAACATGGCTACCCACCTGAATCTGTGTATATGTGTGTGTGTGAGAGAGAAAGAAATGGATGTTGCAGTGGGCTAGAACCTGGGTTCAAATCCTGACTCAGCTGTGAAGCGACCTGGGTGACCTTGGGTCACACTCTCTCCGCCTAACCTACCTTACAGGGTTGTTGTGATGATTGAACAGAATATAGGAGAGCCATGTCTACTGCACTGAACTACTTGGGGGAAGGCTAGGATAGACAGCCTTTTGGCCATAGCCAATGAGAGACTTGCCCTTTGCCTTCTACCAGCCGCCAAAGCTTTAAAGAGATGCAAAATCAAAAGAACACAACACACTCTGAAAAATCTGTTTTTGGTCGGAGAGTTCTGTCAAGTGGTTTCGAAGCCTGTGGATTAAAAAAACATTAACTTCTCTGCCACATATGATGGTGACTTGCAAATATGTCCCCTTGGATTGGAGCCCAGCCACTCTTAATAGGCAGAGCGCTCGTCTTCGCTTCAAAAGGTCCTTGCTTTCCAAGAGGCATCTTGCAGCTGCCGCTAGAAGAGGGCTGACTGCTAGACCCCCCCCAGTGCAATCCAATCTGACCACTGCTTATGGAGGGGATGCAGTGCTGACTTTCCCGCAGTCTCTCCCCCCACCCGCTGCCTTTCTCTTGAGGCTACCGAAAACACGAGCTCCCCAGCTCCACTCTGTAAACCTCCAACTGCTTGACCAAGTGCTGTATTTGCAGCAGCAGCCTAACTTGGCTGCCTCCCTTGCTCATAAGGTTGTGTGTGGTACTTGTGCCATCTCCCTAGCCTGAAATAGTCCCAGGTTTAATACTGTTGTTTGTGCCTGTTGGGGAAATCTAAGTGTATCCCTGGTGAGACATGAGTTTCCCCAAACAGGACCCCGCCGGGACTGCTTCAGGGTGGGAAAATGGCGCCGAGGGGAAGCTGAAGCCCCTTCTTTCGTGTGTGATCCTAATTGGGCACTGCGCATGGAGAAATGGGGGGGGGGGGAGTATGCAGCTACACCTGTGATTCTGTTCAATTGTCTGACACAGGGTGGGGAACCCAGACCCAGCCTCTGCACTCTGTAATGTGCCATGGCATCTGTTCCAGAGGGAGAGCCCTGCTAGCTTGAGCATAGCTAAAACAAGGGGGGGTTGTGCTGCTTTTTCTGTCTCCCTTTTCCTCTGCACTTAAGTGTTTGTGTCTGCGCCAGCTGACAACACGGGCTCATGCCTATTAAATCTCCTGCCAACCGTAAACTTCTTCTTCAGATATGCGAAAGCTTATGCCAGAATAAATTATTGCTGGTCTTTTAAGGTGGCACAAGATTCCTGGTTATTTTTTCTGTGGCAGAGTTAATATGGCTCCCACCATAAGTTAATAAAATGGTCCATCTTCAGGGCTTTGCACAGTTTTGCCAGGCCATGTATTGTGTTCACGTGCAGAGGCTGCACCATATCTTTGCTAATGCAGAGCCTGTGTTTTTCAGAGAGCCTCGGGGTAATGCCAGCCTACTATTCCGCTGTCCTCTATGTTCTGCTGACCGTAGGATGCTGGAGAGATGAAGCTGCAGGACTGGGCTGTCACCTGCACTGTAAGCGCACCAAGGTCTGGGGGGAAGAGGAAGATCTCATAGGGGCCTGAGAACTGGGGTGTGACAGGCCAGCTGGGACATACTTCCTCGGTGTTATGCCTATTGCAGGAGACGGAACACAAGCAGGGATATTTTGGGGCACAAACGCACAGGAATGGAGTTCCGGCTGGCTTCAGAGTTGGCCACGGCTGCTACAGCCAAAACCTCTGCGTGCGTGGCTACAGAGGGAAGGCCTGGAGAGCGACCCCCCCCTCCAGCGACTCTGAGGCAAGCGGGCCAGGGGGCCCCTGGAAGGATCGGGGTGCGCCCGGGCAAGCCAAGGGAAGGCAGTTTAAATTGCCTTCCCTCCCCAAGCTGGCTTGCCCGGGCTCCCCACAGCCATGGGGCACCCGAGCAAGCCGAGGGAAGGCATGGGGGTGTGGCCTAATAGGCTAATTAATTTTTGCTGTTGGGTATGGCCTATTATGCTAATGAGTTCATGCTGGGATTTTTCTACAAAAAAAGCCCTGAAGACAGGAGTCTGAAGAAGTGAGCAGTGACTCACGAGAGCTCATACCCTGCCACATATTTTGTTAGTCTTTAAGGGTGCTACCGTACTCTTGCTCTTTTTCTGCTGCTACAGACAGACTAACAGGGCTACCCATCTTGATCTATCAGGAGTCCTAGAGGGAACACTAAATATAAATATTCTGGGTTCTTAATCCATACAAGCATCAGAAGAGCCTTGCTGAATCAGACCAGTGGTCCAGTTAGACCAGTATGTTCCACACAACAGGCAACTAGTTGCCCTGGAGAGCCAGCGAACAGGGTGTAGAGGCCAAGGCCTTCCTGTGAAGCTACCTCCTGCACTGACTGAAACATCTGCATATTTGCTGCCTCTGAATATGGAAGTTTCCCTTTAGTCACTGTGTCTAGTGGACCACTGCTTTGTGCATGAATCTGGTTTAAACCCTTTTTAAAGCCATTTGTGCATACACTACATACACTGGCCATGAATTCCACATTTCCCTCCCCAGATTAACTATGTTTATGTGAATTCCACAATTTAATCACTCACTGAGTAAAAAAAAGCAAAATAGGGTTGCCAGGGACTCCCTGGCAGCCTGGTAACCAGCAGGGTGGGGGGGACTTACTGGTAAGAAAAATGAGGCCTAAGCTTGGGATGCCAGTGATGTTATGATGATGTCACTTCAGGTGGGTACTCGAAATGGCCGCTGCTTTGCCAGCGATGCAGGCCTAGGCCTAGTTTTCCTGCCTGTAAGTCCCCCCACTGGCCAGCTAATCAATGCTGAGGGGAGGGGCCCTGGAGGGGGATCCCCCACCCCACCCCTGGTGGAGGCCTGACTATCCTACAATGAAACCATATAATACCTTAACTAGGACCAACTAAAATGACACAAAGCAGTGTGCAAGCTTTCATGTACTCCAGAACTCCTCACACCTTTCTGGATGGACTTTGGGTGTTTTTTTGTATTTTAGTGGGAGAACAAAGGGATGGAGATGGACTGAACGCAGTTCCCTAGAGGAGATGCTCTGACTCTACATTTCAGCAATAAAGTGAAGCCCACAGCCTGCTGGCATCTCACTAAGGAATCCAGCCAGCCAGTATGACCAGACCTTGCATCATGATGGTCTGAAAAATTCGCTTTCCACACTTCTGTCTTTTAATATCTTATAACACCTAAGCCTGATTAAAAGTACTGGTGGTCTTGAAAGCTTACACAGTGTTTTGTGTCAGTTTGGTTAGTCCTGATAAAAGGTCTGACATGGATTTCATTCACAATTCTGGATTTTGAATGAGCCAATATGACTGTACAACTTTTAACACACAGCTTGTTTGCCCCAGTTTGGAGGATGATACAGAAAGTGAGGTTCTTTCCTGCTTCTCTGCAGCGCTGTAGTGCTTCTGTGTGCATCCCAAGTTCTCTCTATCTTTTCCAAACTTGCTTTTCTGTGATGTTTGGGGAAAGATCGCAGCAAAGCCAAAGTGGCACCTTCCTAGTCCCTCCCACATTGGTGCAGCATTAGCAGGTATTCTTCCCTGACATGGAGGGCTTTTTGTTTTTGTAAACTGGCAATTGAATATCATTGTAGTGTTATAACATTACAGCAGCCCATCTATGTGATCTGCTCAATTCCAGCTTTCCTTTATAAAAAAGCAAGTCTCTCTATTATTGCAGAGATATGCTTTCCCGCATCTATCTCCCCAACAAAAAGGACTAGTGACTGACTTAAAAAAAATGAAAGCTAGAAGAAGAGTTAGTTTTTATACCTCACTTTTCTCTACCTTATGGAGTCTCAAAGCAGCCTATAATCGCCTTTGCCTTCCTCTCCTCACAATGGTCATCTTGTGAGGTAGGTGGGACTGAGAGAGTTTTGAGAGAACTGTGACTGCTCCACAGTCACCAGCAGGCTTCATATGGAGGAGTGGGGATTTCAAACATGTTTCTCCTGATTAGAGTCTGCTGCTCTTAACCACTACACCATGCTGGAATTCAAGGAATCTCATACACAGAATGTTTCAACAGGTTGAAATTAAATCAGAAGAGTTTTTGGCTAAACATTACAAAGAACTTCCTGACAGAGCGGTTCCTCAGTGGAACAGGCTTCCTCTGAAAGGGGTGGGCTTTCCTCCTTTGCAGGTTTTCAAAGAGAGGCTAGATGGCCATCTGACAGCAATGCGGATTCTGTGAACTTAGATCATGAGAGGGAGGGCAGGAAGGGTTGCCTCAGTGCTTAGTTCTTGTGGCCCTTTCTTACACACCCAGGGAAATGCTGATTGCCACTTTGGGATCAGGAAGCAATCCTGGAGGGGTTTTTTGTCATCTTTTGGGCATGGAACAGCGGTCACTGAGGGTGTGGAGAGGGAGGTATTTGTGAATTTCCTGCATTGTGCATGAGGTTGGACTAGATGACCCTGGAGGTCCCTTCCAACTCCCAAGTTTAAGTTTATTGTCTTAGCCATTGGCCATAACAACACAAAATAAAACAAAATACAACAAACATTGTACATCAAAGTGGGGAAAACCCTTCAATAACTTGCAATAAGTCCTAAACTCATTCTTATCTTTTTTGCCGCCAGAGCAAACAAAGCCATTCTGCTGGTAACATGTGCATCTGTATCAGAGAGCAAAAAAATCACCAGATCCTGATCTGAGGTTCCATTATGTCGAGGTACAATAGGATAAATAAACCTTTGCCTAAGTGATTCGTGCCATACACATCTCAAAATGTAATGCTCGACATCGTCTACCTCACCCACACCACATTGGCATATTCTAGAGGCGGCAGGGGTACTCAGAAAGCGGCCAATGCAAACCATTGAAGGTATGGCATGGAATCTTAGGGCAGTAAAAGCCCTTATCTCTAGAGTAGTTAGCTTCTCAAGATATCCTGTCCTACAATGGTCTCTCTTAAAGTTCTTATACAAGGGGGCTGTACGGCAACTTACCATCGCCTGGTGGTTCAAGAGCCCATCCTTACTAAATACCCATTCCTTCAATTTGGACTTTTGATTTTCACTGTCCAGTAAATCATTGGGGATGGAGTATTTCAATAAAATAGAGTTCAAATGTTCATCTAGACTTTTTGAGGATTTCAACAGCAACCCGAAACTTTGAACACATAGGATATCCTGAGGTCGTTCTAACCCTTCCAACTCTATGATTCTATGAACATTATAAAGCTATATTTTTTAATTGGGTTTCTATTCCGCCCTTCCCACGAATGGGCTTAGGGCAGCTTACATTTAGGGCACTATGTGCCAAATACATAAAACATATAGACCAGATAAAAACAAGATAAAACAGTCATATTATTACAGCAAAGTGCTCAACATAAAATTGATCTCCCAATCATGTTACAGATGGCAACCTGTAGATGGACATAAGTCCCAGTTCAGCCATATCTGTCTCGTACGTTACTGTGGCTCGATCTCCATATAGGGACAACCACTACCCTGGTGTTACTAACTAGAATCGTTGGTGGTAGTGGTGGGCAGCTCCTAATTAAAAGCCTGGTGGAAGAGCTCCGTCTTTCAGGCCCTGCAGAACTGTACAAGGTCCCGCAGGGCCCTGATCTCCTCCGGGAGCTCATTCCACCAGGTAGGAGCCACCACCGAAAAGGCCCTAGCCCTGGTAGCGGTGAGCCTGGAATCACTAGCCAATGTTGTGCCCCAGACCATAGTGCTCTCTGGGGTATATGTGGGGAAAGGTG
The DNA here is from genome assembly GCA_029375565.1 of Gekko gecko. NCBI lineage: Eukaryota > Metazoa > Chordata > Lepidosauria > Squamata > Gekkonidae > Gekko > Gekko gecko. Next base: position 26,989,039 of record JAPDNY010000001.1, read on the forward strand.
GTCCCTCAGGTATGTCGGACCCTGGCCATAAAGGGCTTTAAAGGTAAGTACCAGCACCTTGAAGCGAATTTAGTATGCTATTGGCAGCCAGTGCAGTGCATTCAGTGCAGGCCGGATGTGTTCTCGTCTAGGGTGACCCATCAAAAGCCTGGCCGCTGCATTCGGCACTAGCTGCAGCTTCTGGATTTGAGACAAGGGCAGCCCCATGTAGAGAGCATTACAGTAGTCCAATCTTGAGGTGACCATCGCGTGGGTCACTGTAGCCAGGTCATTGCGGTCGAGGAAGGGAACCAACTGCTGAATCAGCTGAAGATGGTAAAAGGCTGACTTAGCAGTGGCTGCCACCTAGGCCTCCATAGTTAAGGAGGGATCCAGGAGCACTCCCAAACTCCTCACCACAGGTGCTGGCACCAATGGTGCCCTGTCAAAGGTCGGGAGAGGGATCCCCATCTCCAAACTACCCCGACTCAGGCACAGGACCTCTGTCTTCATCAGGTTAAGTTTCAGCCGGCTCAGTCTGAGGCAACCAGCCACGGCTTGTGAAGATATTCAGTTGCTAGTCTCTCTAACATCAAATGGGAGGCACAGATCCCATAGAAGGCTGAGAGCAGTGGAAGGTCATGGTAGTCTTTATGGACTACTGCATGTAGAAGCAATTGTTAGGATTTATTTTTTTCAGAAGGCCTGGAAAAAAAATAGGTTGTTTTCTGGATAGCCAAAGGACACTAATCAAGACAACAGCTGGCCTCAGCCAGCATGCAAGACTGCCCTACTGCTCTGGCGCCCTGCCCAGACAACTCAGTAATTGTGGGGGAGGGAGGAAGAGGACAGTTTACAGCAAGAGGAGACAATTCCAAAGCCTGCTGTTGATCAATTGTAGAGCAGCCTGCAAACAACCCAGGGCTGTATTTGGAGAACTATTCTTGTTGTTTTTAAAAATATCTCTTAGTAATTATAGTAATGTTAAGAAGACTGGTCAGTCTCCGTTCATCCTTCCCCTTTAAGAAGAAAAATCACAGATTTCTGCTTTTGGCATGCCTACTTAGCACATGGACCCATGCAACTGTTTGTCACATGAGTCACTGAGAATACAGCACAAGTGAGTTGGCTGGTGAAATGTACATGTGCTCTTGAAGAATAACTGCATGGGATTTGAAATGGAGGGGAAGACTCCTATCTTCTTTAAATGGCTGTTCAGTCTACCTTCTCATGAACCAATCTTCACTAGGCACTCTGACCTTGTGTGGTACAGGTAGTTAGAGTGTTGGACTAGGAGCTGGGAGACCCAGGTTCAAATCTCCACTACCATGGAAGCTTGCTGGGTACCTTTGAGCCAATCACACACTCTCAGCCTTAACTTCCCTCACACGATTGCTGTGAGGGCAAAATGGAAGAGAGGCGAGCCACATAAGCTGCTTTGGATCCTCTTTAGGCAGAAAGGTGAGATATAAATGAAATAAATGAGAAAAAGGACCAGGGGCTTTACTTTCATATTTGGGGCCAGGATTCATAGAATCACAATCCTACAAGCTCAGCAGGTCTTGAGTCGTTCGTTGCTGCTCTCAAAAGACGGCTTCCTTTTTTCCACGCCAGCTTTCAATGTGACCATTAAGAGTGACCACCGAGGCAGCTGCCAGGGCACCCACGTGATCCAGGCCTGTGTGGGCTACTGCGAGTCAAGCGCCTTCCCCTCCAAATACTCCGTCCTCCTGGCCAGCAACTTCAAGCACAACATCACCTCAGTGTCCCAGTGCTGCACCATCACCAAGATGCAAAAGGTGAGAGGCATTGTGCAGTTAGAGTTGCTGTCCTCTAGGGGGAGACCTAGAGCTCTCCCAGAATCACAACAGATTTCCAGGCCGAGGAGATCAGTTCCCCTGGAGAAAATTGGCTGCTTTGGAGGGTTGACTCTTTGGCAGCATGTTCTGCCGAGGTCCCTCCTCACCTCTGGCTCCACTCCCAAATCTCCAGGAATTTCCCAACCCAGAACTGGCATTTGGAAAACCTGTGCACTGTTTTCAGAGTCCCTTAGAGGGCCTAAGATCTAAGAGAAGTCTGCCCCCTCAGCCATAAAGCTCACTAGACATAGCGCTGGCAGCTCTGGGTGGGGGAATATACATGGAGATTATGAAGGGTGGAACCTGGAGATGGATCTCAGCAGGGTAGAATGCCACAGAGTCCACCCTCTGAAACGGCCATTTTCTCCAGGGGAACTGATCTCTGTCAGCTGGAGAGCAGTCATAAAAGCGGGAGATCTCCAGGCCCCACCTGGAGGTTGGACAACCTCGGGCAAATAGATCCTTCTGTCTCAGACCAACCTACCTCCCAGGGTTGTTATGAAGATAAAAGGAAGAGAGAATGTGGTATACCTGCCCACCCTGGACTCCTCAGGGGGAGTAGGGTTGCCAGCTCTGGGTTGGAAAATACCTGGAGCCTTTGGGGGTGGATCCAGGAGAGGGCAGGGTTTGGGGAGGGGAGGGGCCTCAGCATGGAACAATGCCGTAGAGTCCACCCTTCAAAGCAGCCATTTTCTCCAGGGAAGCCAAACAGGGAGGAGTGCAGCTTGCTTCCAGGTTGATATTTTGGTACAATAATTTATTCGCACATTTTTAGTCTGTCCTATATACCAGTTGCCCTCCCTTATGAGTCCAGTGACAAGCAATGGGTAGTTAGTGACTGGCATCCATTCACCAACCAATCACACTCTCTCTTTTTCTAACCAAATTGCTCATAGCTTTTGTGTTCGAAAATCACAGACTGGGTCACTGATACCATAGACGCACATCCCATCGCATCACGCCAGCCATTTCTCCCCCTCCTTCCCTTCAGAATGGCAGCAGCTTGGTAATAGGCTGGGGCAATGGCCCCATGGACTGTGACCATGCACCGCTGGGCCCACCTGCCAAGCCTAGCAACCCAGGTAGCACCATTTATGAAAACTTCCCTCAGAATCAACACGCTTGTTTCCACAGAGATACTTTGCCTTGGCTTCCTTACAGAAGCACCACTTTCCGAAGCCTCCACATGATGTAGTCCTCTATTAGTCCTGGCTTCTGTATTTTTTACTGGCCACCCCCCCGCCCCAAAAGATCAAGATTAAAATGCATTTGGACACCACATAGATCGGATGGTGGCAGCTTTTGCATGACCTGCACTCATCACCACAATTTTCCATGACATAGCCCTTTCCCAATAGAGGGCTGTTTGCAGATATATATGCAATTTACTTGGGGGGGGAGTAAAAAGCTCTTCAGTGGCATAGGAAGGCACCAGGGGGAGTTGAGTCAAGGAAAGTACAGGGGAAACCATGGTAGAGGTGCTGCACTGCTGCCGTCCACTGCCACAACAGGAGCTCCATTGCTGTGTGGAAGCAAAGCAAAGTAGGGAGGGTGGGCCAAAGAAGGTGTGTGTGTGTGTGCTGGGGGGGGAGAAGGAATTCAAACCACCTTGAACATTTCCCTAATCAGGTGTGGTCTGCTAATGCATTCAGTATTCAGATAGTGCTTTGGGAGAAGGAGCTGGGAAGAAAGGTGAACCTTTCAGAGCCAGACATTAAGCTTTTGAGATGGCAATGAGGCATCTATTGCATTAGGGAGGAAAATCTGGGAGGGCACAGAGAGGCAGAGCTGGGGGATCTTCACATGGTTGCTTAAAGGACATAGAGGAAGCCAACAAGATCAGAAACAAACTGTGAGAGAAGCAGAGGGTCTAAGGACCAGTTTGATAGTGAACACCTAGCGCAGAAGCCATATTAGGACACATACTCCTTGCACACCCAGCACCACTGAAGATGGTCTGGCTTGGAAGTCTTCCATCTTATCCTCATGCCTGAATGCAAGTTTGTTGCTTCCCACTAAACTGGGATCCAAAACCATGATCCCAGTTTATGGAAAAGAAATCCAATCTGCCCACGTATTTAGACAGTACTGCAAATGGGAGATTTAAAGACCTTCTGGTTTCCTTTGGTCAGTTGTGCCGAATGCACCAGAGAGGGAAGAACTGTGCAAGTCAAAACCAGCAATTATCTTCTTTTGTATTTAAGCTATCTTTGTTGTACACGTTTCACCTGTTAAGTAAACAAGTTAACATTATGTGTATACGAACGATAGGAATTTGGGAAACAGGTAATAGTAATGTAGGCATAGAAGGCCGTTTTGTCTCAGTATAAACTAATCTACTGTTAGGTTAACTCCCATTTTGTGATATTTGTGAGGGACGGTCACAGGAAGAAGGGTTTCCCATTACTTGCAGAAATATATCAGGAAATAGGTCAAGTGCAAGGAGGCACCTGAAGTGCAGTGTAGCAGTCAGAGCATCAAGACTAGAATCTGGGAGACTTAGGTCCAAATCTCCACCCTCCCATGGAAATTTGTGCTGGGTGACCTTGGGCCAGCCACACAAACACGGCCTAACCCACAAGGTTGCTGTGTGAGGATAAAACAGAACAATGAAAGCTGCCTTAAGTCCCATTGGCAAGAAAGGTAGGAGATAAATGAAGAAAATAAAGAATGTATGGATTTGCCACTGTTTATACTAGAAACATGAAAAGAGGATACTGTAAAGAAGAAAAGCATGCACATCTGAGCATCAAGTGAGGAACTGAAAGTATCTAGTGCTATCAGCTCTGAGACGGGAGCATTTTAGAGAAGCAAGGCTTTACAGCAGTGGCAGCTCTTTGGGGGTTTACTTGCTATGGGGGCAAAAAGTTGTCAGGCCTGTACAGAAAGGGTAGGGCAGGGAAGGAGGCTTCCAAAAAGAGGGCCAAATTGCCTGTTGTGATCTCTTCTCCCTCCCCCCACTTTCCCCCTGCAGATTAAGGTGCGACTGCATTGCGGAGCCAGCAGGCGTGAGTCTATGGAACTCTTCACAGCTAAGACTTGTCAGTGTGACATGTGTCGTCTCTCCAGATACTAGGGTGGGGTGCAAGAAGAAACATACAAATTGCTTCCTCTTTCCCAAGTCCTGACTAGCAACTTTTCTACAGCAGAGAGGGGCTAGCCGTCAGGTCTCCTCCCCGCCCCCCCAGCTTGAAATAGCTGCTGAATTCGAGACCCTTAGAACAGACCCCCGTTAGTTATTGGATTACTCCCTTCTCCTAAACTACGTCATCTTCTCTTCACTCATGGACTAAGCTTGCTGGGAAAGACACTGCTGGTCAGATCCACTAGATGACCACACCCTGTACATATGATGTATAATTTCAAATGGGGGGGTTAGCTTCAGAATATAAACCATTAATTATCCACAAAGAGTTCAAAAACTCCTTAGAGACTAGACTGAGGGAAGTGTTTTAAACTGATCAGGAATGTCAGCCTGGTTAACTTTAGAGCCCAAGACATTTTTCAGAGGAACTGGATTCAGAGGTAGTTTGTTATTGGACATATAGTGGCAATGATAAGCTGCTAAAAAGTGCAAAGTAGGCCAGGCTTTCAAGAACTGAGGCTTTGAAGATCTTGAAGAGCTGTGACCCATTTTATTCACACGTGCATGCGGCATGCCGGGAAAAGCAGTCAGCTCAGAGAAACACAGTACAAACCCAGGAGGCACCTAGAATCATATAACTGGAAGGGACCATACAAGCCATCTAGTCCAACCCCCTGCTCCATGCAGATCAGCCTAGAGCATCCCTGACAAGGATTTGTCCAGCCGCTGCTTAAAGACCACCAGTGAGGGGGAGCTCACCACCTCCCCTAGGCAGCCAGTTCCACTGCTGAACTACTCTTGCTGTAAAAATAAAAATTTCCTAATATCCAGCTGGTACCCATTCTTGCAAGTCCTATCTGCTGCCGCCAACAGGAACAGCTCCCTGCCCTCCTCTCTAAGTGACAGTTTTTCAAATATTTCAAGAGATCATGTCCCCCTGTTCAGCCTCCTCTTCTCCAGACTGAACAGTCCCAAGTCCCTCAGGCCCCTGATCATCCTCGTCACTCTCCTCTGCACCCGCACCATTCTGTCCACACCCTTTTTGAAGTGAGGCCTCCGGAAGTGCTCATAGTACTCTCGGTGCGGCTTGACTAATGTAGTGCGCAGCAGGACTATGGCATCCTGCAATTCGGATGTTATGCCCCTCAGTTTTGAACTCATTTTGCTTTTTCACAGATGTATTCCCACAGCTCCTTCTGTAAAAGATTTTGTTTCCCCTGCCAACTGAAAGATGCTCCTCTCCAGTGATAGCCCTGTCAGGGCAGCTGCCTCAAGAAGTGGGGGCACCAAGTGGGACCCCCAGGGCACAACTGAGGCAGATTATTGCAAGTAATGGCAAAGAACTCACCCCACAAAAGGGCTTTCTAGCAACCCAAACTGTGTTTTCTGGATACATAATGCATGCAGAGTGAGGCAACCCAGGTTTGCCACTTGGAATGCTTACAGTGAGGGGGCCTTCCACAGAAGTTCTGGAAGCTGTACCACATTACCCACTCAAAATGAAGCCCACCACTCCTAAAAAAGCCATCATGCCCCATCTTTCAGGAGGCTGACCCCACCTCCCACCCCCTTTCCAAAGGCTGTTTTACATTATCCACCACAAAGCAGCTATGGGCTTCAGGTTTGGAAATTCCCTCAGAATCAACATGCCACAAAAGTCCCCTCCACTCTTATTTGTGCAACAAACTGAACAGTCATTTCCTCCCCCAATGAGATATTCCCCCCAGAGCTACTTGACGAGACAGGAGAATCGGTTGTGACATGAAACTTTTTATCTTTATTGAATACAGACTCGTCCAGCAAAAGGAAAACAAGGGCAAGGGGGGGAGGGGCTCATGGTAGCGTAATAAATAGACTTCCCCCCACCCCCAACCAAAATAGCTCTCTCCTGCAGCCCCCTCCCCCACCCCTGGGCCTCAAGGCCTCCTCCTGTGGAAACTACGCCCGTGAGGCATCAGCTAAAAAGACTACAGAAAGGTGCACCTGGTCTCTACAGTCGCCAATCGGCTTCAGTGTTCTGACTAAAAAATAAAACTGTAATACACGCAACCCCACCCACCCCCGTCCCACCCGAAAGAACCACCCCGTGACTATTCCTTGATACAGAGAACATTTGAAGTCATCATGCCTAGTGAGGAGAAGGGAGGGAAGCATTCACCTTCCCCCCCCCCCGGGGCAAAATTTTGTGGGGGAGGGGGGAGGAGGGAAAAGAAATAATGTCATAAACCAAAGATGTAAAACTGTGGTCCTGCAGTCCTTAAGTTGTCGATGCTGCAGCCCATTGTCAACACCGAACTGTGTTTCTAGAGAGTCTTGTAGGCTCCCCCTTTCCCTTCGAGATGGGCAGAGAATATGCTAACACCTGAGAGAATCGTAAGCAACCGTGCCCCCCCCCCTTTCCCACTCCCCACGATGGTACAGAGTCTAGTGCTTCTTCACCTCTCCCCTTATCCAAATACCAGAGGGACCAGCAGAACCATCCCAGTTTCTCCCTGTGCAACAACCAGCTCTTCTAAAGTGCAGGAATTTGAGCACCCTCTCTCCCTTTTTTTTCTCTGCGCCCTCCCCTCCAAATTTCTAACCATGGCTAAAAAAACCGAGCCCTGTGGAAGCAAGGAGGAAGGGTGTGTGTGAGAAGAGAATAAATGCTACACTCCCTCTAAGGGCAGTGAATGTCCAAGCAAAAGTGCAGCTAAGTTCAGAGTCAAACACACACGCACACGCAACCACACACCCGACCACAGGATGCCAAAAAAGTGAGGGGGGGAACCAACAAAATGAGTTGGGAGCGGGTGGAATCTCTTTCATTCCCAAATGCCGAAGAGGAGAGGCAGCTGCCACGCCCCCCAAGCTCTAAATACAGGAGGGCAAAGCCCCCCCACCTCCCCTCCCCATAATAGCATGCAGAGGCCCAGGTTTACCCACACACACACACAACCATACACTTCTGTCATCCCTACTGTGGTGGGGACCCCCCCCCCACTGTCATGCCAAGAAATATTAACATGGTTCCTCATCTCTCCTTCCTCCATGGGGGGGAGACGAAAGCAAGGCCGCATCTTCCATTTACGGGGCTCTACCCTGTCGACGGCATTGTGGAAGAGGAGTGAGACTTCACCTCATCAAGGAGAGAGGCAATGCCTAGGGCAGGAAAGCCCATGGAATCTCCCCCCCCCACCATTAGGGTTTCAAAAAATGATTCTCCCCACTGCATTAAGCCTCTGGCCACCGGAACCCCACTCAGGAGGTGAACTTTGGATCAGGAGGTCTATTGCTTTCTATTGCCATGGGAACCGTGCTCCCTCCTCTCCCCACCTCGGTGTTAGGGGAGCTTCCCTTAACACTCGGCCTACACACTGGTTCCAAGCCTGTTTATAGTGGGCAATGACAGCCCCACCCCAGTATGGCTCCCCATCATCTGACAACATTCTTCTCCACATGCAACCTCCACCCTCCAGCCCCCACCTTCGGGGACACCAAGGACAGCAACAGAGACCCCTCCAATTCTTCTCCCCTCCCCGATACAGCTGTGTACTTGCCCAAACATCACAGACTCGAGTGTAAAAGTGGGGGCCTCGACAATCCCTGCGGGGCACTGGGGAAGGAGGGGCATGCCCGCCAACAGGAAGGGCAGAGGGCATGAACTCTGTTTTGGCACAGGCCTGGCGAGTGGGGGGTCAGCTGTATAGGATGGGGACTGCACCAGTGTGTGTGTGTGTCGCTCCCATGCCACAGCAGGGGGGATTCCCGGGGGAGAGGGGCCTCCTAGCTCGCCTCCCCCCTCTGCACAGCCAAGCTGTGCTGCAGGTTCAGGCGGTTCATCTTGGCCTCCTCCAGTCCTTGCAGCTTCCGCAGCTGGAGCTCGTCCAGTTGCCGCCACAGCTCCTGCCGCTCCTTCTCCTTCTTCAGTTCCCTTTGGGAAAGAGAGGGGGAAGGGGGAGGCAGGGTGAGAGGGGGGAAAGCAGGCTCTCCTTCAGCCCCCTGACCAGCTTCTGCAGTGCAACAAGATGGCTGACGGGAAGGAGCTCTGGAAAAATCCCATCCCAAAGGCTTAGATAGCTGCTGCACAAGGACCATTCTCCATTCTGTCTGGAATGCAATGATGCTTCTGCATGGGGACGGCAGGTTTCCCCGAGCGTTGTCCTCCCATCTTCCCCACCCAGCCCTATCTCTGGTGGTGGTGGTGGTTTTGGTAGTAGATGCGGTGATGGAAATGCCATCAAGTTGCAGCTGACTTATGATGACCCTTGTAGGGCATTCAAGGCAAGAAATGAACAAAGGTGGTTTGCCACTGCCTGACTCTAAGGCACAACCCTGGTCCTTCCTTGGTGGTCTCCCATCCAAGCACTAATCAGGGCTCACCCCTGCTTAGCTTCCAAGACCTGAGGCGATCAGGCTAGGCTGGACCACCTAGATCAGGGTGGTAGTAGGTATGTACGCTATAATTTTATACCCCCTGCTGACCATTTTTTTAAAAGTCCAGAAGCTTGCCAGCAATTGAGGAGGGAAGGGAACGGTACCAAATATGGGCAAGGGGGTGTAGAAATCTGTTACTTTCCTGTCCACACTTTCCCCAAACCTATTTTCTGGACAATCTTGCAGGACATTAGCTTGCAGCATTGCTGGGGGAAACCCGGGTGGTCAGCAGAAACATGACAACACCATGCGGAAGCCAAAATAAAACCCACAGCATTTGGGGCTGTGGTGGGGAAAGACACAGAGCAAGAACTCTGTACAGCAGCGACTTAAGCATGTGGCAGATGCCGTCATCTCATGAAGCCCAGGAATGCTAATGACCCCTTTCTCTCCTTGGCTACATTTCTCCTTCGCAAAGGGGAAATATTCAACAGTACACTCCAGCCTGCAGAGCTTTTGTTTGGGAGAGAAGATGCCAGATATCCAGAACTTGCTTCTGGTGCGGGGAAGGCCACCAGTGCAGACACCAAAACAAGAGGAGCGGTCCAGGGTTCTTCCCCCAAGCCCCACACACTTACTGCTGTTTCTCCACCTTGTAGGAAGCCGTGAGCTCATCAAAGAGTTTCCCATTCATCTCCATGAAGGTCTTGAGGACATTGTAGACCAAAGAAACTATGGTCCTAGGGGAAGGAGAGGGGAAACCAGAGAGTGACACAGAGATTTGCTACATTGCCTCCACCCCCCATCCACCACCAAGCTCAACAGATATCCCGCCCCTTACAGGAAGTTGAAAAGGCCCTGCTCCCATTTCGTGCAAGGAAGTATGGCAGGGGTTCCCAACATGGCGCCAACACCTTTCCTGGCACCTGCCAAGTGTTTTTAGAAAGTGGTCAGGGTCAGGTGGGGCTTTTGCCCAGTAAGGCTTCTGACTGAGCGCTGGAGATATGATTGGATCTGCAGATTTTAAAATGTGTCGCTTTGGTGGCAGCTGCCGCCACAGCACAAGAATCCTCACTGTGTGACTGAAGGTACACTGCAGCAGCCATCTTGTGACTGGTTCTGCTTCTTGCGGCAGCCATTTTGTGGCTGTGCCCACGACACTCTTATCAGAAATCCAAAGGTGCCCCACAGGCTCAAAAGGTTGGGGGCCCCTTGAGTATGGTCTCTCCTTCCCAAGGCTGTTTATGAGTATCTCAGCACTGCCCACCACCAGGTGCCTGCCTGCCACATGCGACTCCCAACCCACGCGTGCGCTCACGGGTTCCAGTGCTCCTTGGAGACGCGATAGAGTGTGCCGAAGATGGTGGGCAGCACCGTGTTGCAGTTATCCTCCACCAGGCTCAGGATGTATTCATTGTTCCAGAAATACAGAGCCCGCTCTGCAACCTGCAGGGGACGAAGCAAGGGTCACAGGGTGCAGGGAGGGAGAAGAAGGGAAAGAGAATCCCCCTCCCCACCAGGCATGTCAGGAGGCCAACTGAAAAGGCAAGTCAAACTGACGTGAGGGCCAACAGTTAAAACGAATGTTTATCCATTTTATTATATCTAATTTCACAGTGTTTTTTAATTTTTTACAGCAATTCCTTTCTGGTCCGCTTTGTATCTATGCCATATAATTATATTGTATTTGTTGTACTTGTAACAGTAAGGATGTAGTCACTAAGACTACAACCTTACTGTTACAAGTACAACAAAATGGATATTCTTCTCTTCTTCTTGACCCCTAGAAGGAAATCACCTGAATGCACTAACCAATGATTGTTAGTAAATAGGCTGCAGTTTCCCGGGCTTTCTTCCTATTGGCTTTCTGTCAGGTTCCCTTCCAGATCAGTCTGAACTACAGCACACAAGGTAAGCACATTAACCCTATAATGACTGAATTTAGACCTTGCAACACACATATTTCCAACAGTATTATGCATTGTCCTATAAGCCAATTTGTTTCTCATTGCGTCTGACCTTTGAAGAAGGCCCTAACAGGCCGAAATGCGTCAGGTCAAGTCCATTGGCCCTTGTGTATATATGATTTTTGAATTTTTACATGAGCTGTGATTGGGCCCCTTTACAAATAAAACATGTGTATTTTAACATATTATTTATACATCTAGTTTTAATTGTTGGCCCTCTACTCAGTTTGACTTACCTTTTCAGGGTTACCTTGATCGTAATTTTCAGGTTTAAGTTAGTTTCCCTCCTTTGTTCAAAGGAGGCTGACTGACCCACAACTGCCCCTCAACTCAGCACTGCAGCTGAAACCAACTCGGCTCCTTCCCCTGCCCTGCCAAGGTCACCTGGAAGTGAGGGCTGGCGATACAGCGAGCCACCTGCTTGAAGAGCGGCTCCTGAATCTTCACAAACTGCGAGGGTTCTATGACATCGAGGATCTCTTCTATCTCTCCCAGGAACATCACCTGGTGGGAAGGGGGGGAATCATTTTTTTGCTCAGTTTCTTGCTTCCCTTACTCAGAAGTGGATTTACAAAATGTTAAAAACCACCAACACAATAAAGTGGCATAATGCACACAACATGGAAGTAAAGAGGAGAAAGAACTAGGTTGTAATGATGAGAAACAATGCAACAGAGTAGGATGCATAAAATAATGCAGTAAAAAATGGATTACAAAGATGAGGAAACAATACAAAACGGAAGAAGAAAAGATTGGATTTATACCCCGCCCTTCACTACCCAAAGGAGTCTCAGAGCAGCTTACAATCTCCTTTCCCCTCCTTTCCTCACAACAGACACCTTGTGAGGTAGGTGGGGCTGAGAGCGCTTTCTTGACAACTGCCTGTGAGAGAACAGCTCTGAAAGAACTTACGACTCACCCAAGGTCACACCAGCAGCTGCATGTGGAGGAGTGGGGAATCAAACCCGGTTCTCCCAAATTAGAGTCCGTGCCCTGAATCACTACACCAAACTGGCTAGTTTGTACAGGATAGTACATCTAATAAATGAAGCAGTAAAGATGTCCTTTCGAGGGAACTGCCTTCAGATCTTTGATATACAATTAAAATGGCAGCCCTCTTCCCAATGATAAAAATGGCCCCCTGAACAACTCCACTGTATTATAACCCTGTTTTCTATAGAAAAATGTTGATCTGACCAGTTCTTTCGGGGGGGGGGAATTATAAATATCAAAATTTACAAACAGCACATAATCATTAATGCCTATATCCCGCTCGAAGAAAAAAAACTGAAAGAAGTTCTATCCATGCAATTATTAAATGTTCAGAAAATAGTGATATTAAATTGTCCTAGCAAGTTTCAGATGTGACTCAGAATTGCTGTTTGGGTAATCTCTTTTGGTTTGAGTCTGAGGACCACCTCTGAATAAAGAGAACCTGTGGAAAACTTTTTTATTTCATCATAAATTATAGCTAGCCAACGCTTTCTAAGCCACGTATCAGTAGGTGGCAGATTAGTTTGCCTGTATTGTTTTACAATCAGAAGTCTTGTTGATTATCATATTTTCAAAATGTATTCTCCAAATGTTTCCAAAATGTGCCCATGCCTTTCTTCCTAACAATTTTTCCAATCAAATCATGGGAAAATGCTCCTGACTGGTTTTAGACCGCTATGACCCTATTCCTTATATAAGAACATCCTCTTGAATACAAAAGAATGAGCAGGGGGGGGGAATCAGGCAAGGACCGGAGTACAACAGTGTCACGTGAAGGCTGATCCATCCATTTTTACCCCACTTGTTCCTTTAAAAAGCTCAGAGCCACACATGTCTCTATAGATAGATGGGGAGCCCAAATGGCCCTGGAAAAAAACCCTCGCCCCTGAGAGAAGGAAGAGAGAAGGGAAAAGAACAGGTGTATAGCGGCTCCACCTCCCATGTGTGGGGCAGAGGCGGTGAGGTGGCAGCAGCATCTTGCTCCTGCATTGAAGTGGCAGTGGCTGTCTTGTGGGGGGGCGGCGGGGGCGGCTCTTGCCTGCTTGCAGCAGCTCCCACACCCAACCTCCTCCAGGGCTGCCCTAGGGGACTTTTCCCAATGGCCTTGACTGCCAATCTGGCCCTGCATGGTTCTCTCAATTTCATCTCCACAACAGCTTTGGAGGTCAGGCTGAGACATTGTGACTGGTCCCATGTCACCCAGTGAGATTCCATGTTACGTGGGGATTTGAACCCTGGCTTCCTGGATCCTAGTACGACACTGGAACCTCTGCACCACACTGGGACAACCTTGCTGATGCTTCTTCTCAACTCTCCTAGTCTCCTCCCCCTCCCCCACCTCCACACTGCCCATCTCTACCTCCTTCTGCGTGCAGGTCTTTGGCCAATATTTCAACAGCCCACGGATCACCTGGTGCAGCAGGGGAAGAGAAAACAGAAAACAGAATGCAGGGCATTAGAAAGTTGTGCTGGTATTGCCCAGGGCCTCCATCTTTGAAAGCTGTTAACAACTAGCCTCCTTTCCCTTACAAACAGGGAAACTCCCAGTCCAGCATGCATCTATGCATTCAGCCATTTACATGTGTTACCTCCAGCCTGCCCTGACCTGGGTGGCCCAGGATAGCCCAGCCTTGGCAGATCTCGGAAGCTAAGCAGGATCAGCCCTGGTTAGCACTTGGATGGGAGACTGCTGAAGAAGTCCAGGTATGCTAAGCAGAGGCAGGCAATGGCAAACCACCTCTGAACAATATCTTGCCTTTACAATCCTATGGAGTTGCTGTAACTCAGCTGTGACTTGCCGTCACTTTCCAACCCCGAGCTTGCCCCACTATTTCCCAACAAAACTTGCACAACCCACTTGGGTCAACAACTCACGTGCTCTGTCAGCATGGCATCCTTTTCCAGGAACTGGACCACACAGTAAGCCAGCTGCAAGAGACAGCAGAGTGAGGGCTAGAGAGATCGGAGTCAGCCACAGCCAAGCGCCACTGTTCCTATGGGGGCTGTCCACCCTCTCCGTCCCCTCCCTTGGACTGGAATTCCAGGCTCTGCGTAATCTCATAAATGCTCCCCTTCCAACAAAGCTCCACCACCATCCTGGAATTTAATGTCATTTTATTTAAATTTACATATTTATACCCTGCTTTCCCCCACTACCAGTGATCCAAAGCAGCTTGTGGTAGCATCATTCTTGTCTTTTGAAAAATATCCTAACAGACATCTTGTGAGGTAGGTTAGGCTGGCCGAGAGAGTGCAGCTGGGCCAAAGTCACCCAGCAAGCTTCCACAGCCAAGTGGGGATTTGAACCGGGTCTCCCAGATCCTAGCCTGACCCTCTAACTAGTACACAACAGTGCCAATCAGCTCCCTTTTGTGGCTCTCACCTGAGCGTGGAATATGGAGAGGGATTTCACTGAGTGAAGTGGGATGAGGACTCGTACCAGAAACTGCTTGTGTTCCGTCTTCAAGGGCAGGGCAAAGCCATTGATGATGCTGAACAGAGGGGGAAGCAGACATAGGTTAACCCTGAATAAAGAGGAGGCTGAGAGATATTGGCTCCTACTTGGTAAGCAAATCCCATCCTGTGACTCTTGATGCACAGAAGCAAGGAGTTAGGAATTCCACCTCTAATAATTGCTAAAAGACATGAAGATACCAAAGAATCCTATCCCCCTAATCCTTCCCACAACCTTGGCTTTGAAGGGCAGCATATTGTTTCTTATGTGTCCACCACCACCCCCCTGAAGCAAGGCTGGACTTAAGATGCCTCACCACCCTTGTCCTTTTCATTCCACCCCACCCCGGCTAGGAAGAAACACAGTATATGCACAGGCTGAGGCAAAAGTGAGGGTGGGAAGAAACAGGAATTGCAGCACACAATTTCATGAGGAAACAACGGAAAGGCAGTTCTGACCAAATGCATTGAAGGCACAGTCCGGCAGTTACCTCCCCAGGATTTCCAGCAGTTCCGCCACACCATTGAAATGCTCCGTCTCGTAGATAAACCTGGCCGGGAAGAAGAGAAGGAGGAATCTCAACAGTCTACTTTGCACTGAAGATTGCAGATCTGACTATCACATCCATGTCCACCTTCCAGCAATGTCCTCCTGTATCCTAGCTGGCTTTGGTACCCTGGCTATTTTTGCACCACTGTATATTTTCCTTTTTAATATACCAAGCTGGTCCCCATAAGAGAGGGCACAGGAAGAGGGGCAGCCAGCATGGTTCTTTCCCTCCATACTTCCTGTCTGCTAGAATGAACAATTGAAAATGATGGACTCTGAGAAGTCTCCAAAGCTCCTACACAAGCCACTCAAATGATTTCCTTGCAAGGAACCATAGAAGAGGAGATATGGACTCCCAGCTAGTAAATGAGAACAGGATGAGCTAATCCTGCCCTCTAGTGGGCACCAAGTGGCATTACAGTTAAACAGGCTCATTCCCATCGGTGGTACTCTCAGAGGGTTATAATTAAAATTCAGGCCTGCAGATTCAACAGACACAAGGAAGTTCTCCTTCACTTAAGACACCCAGCCCAGCATGTGGAATCTGCTGTTACAGGATGTGACAATGGCCAGTAATTTAGTTGGCTTTAAAAGGGATTAGACAGAAAGAGAGGCCTCCTGTGGCTCTCACCATGATGATTAAATGGAACCTCCATGTTTAGAGGCAAGATTCCATGCTGAGAGACAAAAATAGGAGGCAGTTTTGGTGCCCAGCACATAGGCCATCTAGGGGGGCTATGTGTCTAGCCCAATGTGTGAAAAACAGGAAGCTGGACTAGATAGACCACTGGTATGATGTGGGATGGCTGCATTTATGTTTTTTTACAGCAATGAGATTGGCTTTTGGAACAGAAATAGTAATGGAGTGCAGCTGACAGCTGAGCTACTGATTCTAACTCCCTTGTCCTCCCGAGCAGTGGGATCGGAGGAGTACAGTGGAAGAAGAACTCACCGCAAGAAAATGTTGTTGCACTGCTTGCGGATGTAGGCACGCAGGCCCAGGAACTTGCCATAGACACGGTGGAGGATGGTCTTGAGGTATTCACGCTCACGGGGGTCCTCACTGTCAAAGAGCTCTAGCAGCTGGAGGGAAGCAGAGACAGTCAGGAGAGAAAACAGGGGAGGAGCTGTGTGGCTCAGTGGCAAAGCTTTGCAGGCAAAAGGTCCCAGTTTCAATCCTGGGCATTTCCAGTTTAGGATCAAGTCACAGGTGATGCGAAAGAGTCTCTGACTCTGGAGAGCTGCTGCCAGTTCAGAGTGGACAAGGCTGGCTTCGAAAGACTAAAAGTCTGGCTCAGTATAAGACAGCTTAATGTGCCCTTGCTTGCTGTGTTGAGCACAAGGCAGCAGCTCTCTAGGGGCTCAAGCAGAAGTCTCTCTTATCACTTACTACCGGACCTTTTAACTCCAGATGCTGGAGGGATTAAACCAAGGGCCCTTCTGCATACAAAGCAGATGCTTTACCACTGAGGCACAGACCATCCCTGGACCACCCCCTCAAGTTAACCTTAGCAAGAACAGGGACAAGCCAGTATTTCAGCCATGCCCACCCAACACTATTCTAGGAGGAACGTTATTCATTTAAAATATCTTTTCCCCACCTGCTAACTCAGATGCTTTTAAGGCAATGTATGGTAAGTTTTAAAAACATTCAACCATGACACACAAAGAATAAATGAAACCATTTTATCTGTTGTGTTAACTTTCCACTGAAGCATTCTACGCTCTGACCTGGATGGCCCAGGCTAGCCCGATCGCATGATTTCTCAAAAGCTAAGCATCCTGGGTCCTGGCTAGTGTTCGGATGGGAGACCACCAAGAAGTGCAGGGCTGCTACACTGAGGCAGGCGACAGCAAACCACCTCTGTTTGCCTCTTGCCTTAAAAACCCTATGGGGTCACCGTAAGTTGGCTGAAAGCATTCTATAGCAAGGTAACAGATCTCAGATGCCCTTTCCTTAGCCGCGATTTTACCAGCCTTCCGCAGGCTTCTGCCTAAATGCTCTGCAGAACCACGACGGGCAGGTCAGAAATCTTTAAAAAAACCAGAAGAGTCCTTCCTTGGTAGCAAAAGGTGTAACCCCTGAGAAAACTCTGTTAGAAAAGCGAAGGACTATGCGCTGTCCCCTGTCCCAGTCTTCAGGAGGTCACGATAAATTTAGTCAGGCAAACAGGTCAGGACACACACCGCACCCCTTTCCTTCCTGTTACCTGATCCTACCCCCTTTTGAAGTAGAATGCTATTCTTAGGGATGAGTTTCCTTCCTTCCGGCTTGACACCCCTCTCACGCACACAAAGATGAAGCACATTTCTCTCCATCTTTGAACAATGGATGCAGGGGCACCCTTCCCTGCATCCATACCCATCCTAGGTAGTTAGAACAGATTCTGTCCCTGCCTCTCATCTATACTGTCTGGAATGGAGTTCCATATAATAAAGAACTCTTATCAGTTTTAAATCAGACTACTGGTTCTGTGTAACTCCGTTAAGTCTGCCAGCACACTCAGTAGCAAAGGAAATGCTGCATGGAAATGCCTGGTGCATTCTGCTACATTAATAGTGATTCCTGGCTCTACTAAAACCAGAGAATCCAATAAGCGCCATTCCATGTGGTCACCTACCCTGCTTCCGAAAGCACAGGGCTCCTGAAGAAGGCCCATCGCACAGGGCCTAGTTAGCAACTTGGCTGCCACATTCTGGACCTGCTGGGATTTCTAAACCCTTTTCAAAGGCAGGCCCCTGGAGAAGGAATTACATAATTCAGCTGAAAAACTTCCAGAGCATGAATCATGACATTCCGTCTCTTAGGTGAGGGCATAGCTGGGTGAATCAGCCGAACCTAGTTAAAAGTGCCCCTGGCACAGATGGTAACTGATCATCAAGCAGCAGCACGAGGAGGCCCAAAATAACCAATGCAAACCTCATCTTCCCGAAGCAGCCTGACCCTGTCAAGAACAGTTCCAACTTATCCAAGCCGAACTACAGAACCCACCATCAGCAATTCCGCTTCGTCTGAAGCTTTCGTGTGTTTAGCCTCATTCCAACCCATCACGGATGCCAAGCACTGCTTCGAGGCATCCGTGGACCTCATCGGTGTTCAAACCAAAGGAAAAGCAGAGCTGACACCAAATCCTCATGCACCTGGATCAAGGGTCACAAGGCCTGACCCTTGTAAGATAACTGAATCAAGGGTCACAAGGCCTGACCTTTGTAAGAAAGAAAAGGGGCTCTTGTGCACGGGCCCTCTTGCCCCTCTCAGACAGAAACAGGAAGCTGGGTCCCCAGGTAGGGGGGGCAAGGCTTGCAGACACGCCAGATCCTCAAGCACTTCTAGGTCCAAACTACACTCTCCTTGGTTTGCGACACAACCTAACAAGAAAACCTGAGAGATAGCTGGTAGCCTCAGCACCTGGCTAGTGCTGACAGGAGGGAGTAGGACGGCAGCCAGCCTACCACCTATCCAAGTCATCATTAGCCTAGCTGGCAAAGCTAGCCTGATCCCATAAGATTTTGGAAGCTAAGCAGGGTCAGCCTTGACTAGTATTTGGATGGGAGACCTCCAAGGAATACCAGGGTTGTGATGCAGAGGCAGGCAATGGCAAACCACCTCTGTTTGCCTCTTGCCTTGAAAAAGCCATGAGAGGTCACCATATGTCAGCTGTGACGTGACAGCACTTTTACACACACTAGCAGTTACCAAAATGGACCCTACCCTGGGTGCTTTGCATGGGAGAAGGGTGCCTGCTTATTCTGGCAGTGCACCAGAAGACCTTCTGTTGCCGTGTGACTCAAAATAAATAAATAAATACAGATGGAGCCACTGCCTGCAGGGGACGAATCACTGCCTGCAGGAGAGGGCCCACCCACAATGCCTGGGGAGGAGTCACTGCCTGCGGGGGAGGCCACCCACAAAGCCTGATATGGTGGGGACTGGCCATGATCGTAAACTTGAGCAAGAGCAATGCCGTGCACTTTTATACCCTACACCTGTGTTACTAAGGCTGAACATAAAAATCATCTTTCTAGACTGGACCTTGGTCCATCTCCTGCAACATTCAGTTTTCCAAATGGAGCCAACCAGGAAGCTTTCAGGCAGGCTCTGAAAGTTAAGTGGCCATCTCCTGTTGCTCATACATACACAGAGGCAGTGTTCTCTCTAAGCGGAGTTAGTGTGGGCTAGATCAGTTTTTTAGCCTCCGGCTCACACATTTTTGTCTTAGCTCAGGAAGGATGGCTCCAGAGCAAACTAATTTATGCAGCAGCCAAATCTCTGGCTCACAACTTTAACGCCAGTAGCTCACAAAGTAGAATTTTTGCTCACAAGACTCCACAGCTTAGAGGGAACATTGCACAGAGGTATACTGCCTCTGAATGCAGAGGTTCCATTTAACTATCACAGCTGAGAGATATTGCTGTTCCTCCACAGGAGTCTGACTAATGCCTTCAAGGCCATTTAAACCAGGGTCCATCACCAAATCTTTGTGGCACTACATTCCCCAAAATTAGTTATGCATCATGCAAAGTCTTCACTTCGCCTGGTAATTAAGTGAGCCAGACTTCTCACATTGAGTGACGAAAATGGCTCCTCCACACCGCCAGTCGTGATTTTATAAGCCTTTATCGAACCTCCTAAATCACGTTTTTCTCCCCAAATTTTTCTGGCTTTTCTCCTTTATATCATCATCTCAGCTGTTCTTTTCTGCATCTTTTCAATCTTTATGACAGCCTCTTTGGAAATGGGGCAACTATAACTGTATTCATGGATTTATAATAGGGTTATGATAGTGGGCACTTTATTTTCATTCCCTTTCCTAATAATTCATACATTCAAATGCCTTTTATCATTGCCTTGAGGTGATATTTTCAGTGAATGGTGTAGCCTGACCTCCAAATTTCTTCACCTGGATCAGATCAACATTTTTTTATTTAATCAATTTATACCCTGCCTTTCTCCCCAGTAGGGAACCAAGGCAGTGTATATCATTTTCCTCTCCTCCATTTTATCCTCACAACAACCCTGTGAGGTAGGTTAGGCTGAGAGAGTGCGACTGGCCCAAGGTCACCCAGCAAGCTTCCATAATATAAGTAGAGATTCGAACCTGGGTCTCCCAGATTCTAACCAATACTCTTAACCACTACCCTACAACGTATCACTTTGCACTTAACTTAAAAGTCAGCAATCAGTTTAGAAAGATCCTTCATCATGGTATGTTTTGGAGTTCACCATCCTGAAAAATTTGGCGTCACCCACAAGTCCAGCTGCCTCATTGTTTACCAGGTACAAATGGCACCAATCCCAGCACAGGTATTTGCAGGACTGTAGTGCTAACTTCTCTGTTTCCTGGTTTGTTTTTTAAAGTTGCTGATTCATAAACAGACCACATTCTTAACCAATGTCTGCCAAGCTTCCTTAGCAGGCTTTCACAATGGACTTTGTCAAAAACATTGTGAAAGACTGTATATATTTGGTAACAGCTTCCATGGTTTCTAAAAAAACTGGTGAGGCAGGACTTAAGAGAACATAAAAACATAAGAGAAGCCAATGTTGGATCAGGCCAATGGCCCATCTAGTCCAACACTCTGTCACACAGTGGCCAAAAATACCAGGTGCCATCAGGAAGTCCAGCAGTGGGGCCAGGATACTAGAAGCCCTTCCACTGTTGCCCCACCAAGCACCAAAGACTTGTCTTTATAGAAAAGTCTTTATAGAAGCATTGTCTTTATAGAAGCATTGCTTGTCCCTTTCGTCAGCAAGGCTTGTTCTTTGATAAAGGAAAGAGTTCTAGGCTTATTCCCAGATTCTAAATCAACACTTTAACCACTATACCACCATACTGGTTCAACTTACAAAATGTGTGGTTTGCAGCAAGAAAGCCAGTGATGGGTCACTACACTATCTTCCAATTTTGTGGACGATTACAGGATTTATTTTCTTATATTTATATAAGAAGGCTCCACAAGCAACTTACAAGTTGTTTTCACCCCCAATACCTCCTCTCCTTCCATACCAATGCCCACTGCATGCCATTTCAAAGTGATCACTGTATGCTGGGCACACCCCCACAAAGGTTTTCAACCTCTCACAGCCTCAAAACAATGTAAGCAATCTTTTTAAAAAGTTTGTCCTGCCTGCACATGGCCCAGAAGGTCAACTCCCAGAGCGTAGCTGATTCTATAGGGCCACCACCGAAAAGGCCCAAGCTCTAATAGATCTCACCACGATAGGAAGGGACTTCGCACCTGAGACAGCAAAGAAATCTCCTTATTAATAACTTGGAGCCAGAGGCCAACTGAACAGGGATGGGCAGGGGGCTGGAAAAACTTCCATATGTGCACATGGAAACAGAATAAAGTTGACACTATACAAAACCTGAACTTCTATTGGAGGTGGTGGAAAGGCAAGAGATGTTCAGAGGTGGTTTGCCATTGCCTCCCTCTCCAAGCAACCCTTGACTTCTCTGGTGGTCTCCCATCCAAATCCTAACCAGGGCTGACCCTGCTTAGCTTCCAGGATCTGACAAGATCAGGCTAGCCTGGGCCATCCAGATCCAGGTGGGTGCCCAGTACTCCATTCAAAATCTCTATCCACTTTTACTGTCTATGGATGCTAAGCTGCTTCTCCCTATTTCTACAGTGATTCCTTTGCATCAGAAAGCAGTGTGAAAACCAGTGCCACTTTATAAGTGAAGTAACTATCACCCCTGTAATTAGGTCTGTATCTTCCTGGTGGCACTCAGCCAAGTAAGAATTCCACAGGCTGAGCTACTGAATCTTGGCCAGCCATCAATGCGTTTTCTGGCTAATGCTCTGCAGTGATCTGGACGTTAGGTGGAGGTAGCAGATTTATGAGCTCCTGGCCTTAGAATGAAGGGGAAGCCAATTCTCTTCTCTTGAAGGCAAGAGTCCCTCCCTGCCCCCTGCCCCTTCCTAGAAAGCCGAGAGGGCTCAGTTTCACATTAGCTGGATCAGCATTAGAGGCGTTTGCCCCACCCTTGGGTCTTGCAGGCCACCTGCCCACATCACAGGTTCCCAGACTCCAGCTTGGGAAACCTTGACTTACAGCAATTAAAGGCCCTCTCAAAGAAGCATGCGGAGGAAGTGTATGGCAAGTTGGGGAGGGACGTTTGCTGCTCCCAGATCTTGCTGTATTTCATGTTGACACGGCAATAACTTGCTTGAATAATTTATTCCTTCTTGGGCATTGGCTGGCACACTAGGAATGCCTTTCTCCAAGCTACTCTGGCCATGTCTGAGTAAAACGAGGCTAACTGAAGACTGAGGAAGATTTGAGTCCAGTGGCACTTTAAAGACTAGCAAGATTTCTAGGATATAAGTTTTTGAGAAGAAGAGGAGAAGAGATTGGATTTATACCCCGCCCTTCACTACCCAAGGGAGTCTCAGAATGGCTTACAAACTCCTTTCCCTTCCCCTCCCCACAACAGACACCCTGTGAGGCAGGTGGGGCTGAGAGAGCTCTGACAGAAACTGCTCTTTTTCAAGAGCAGCTGTGCCAGAACCACGGCTTGCCCAAGGTCATCCAGCAGGTGCAAGTGGAGGAGTGGGGAATCAAACCCGGTTCTCCCAGATTAGAGTCTGTGCACTTAACCACTACACCAAAACTCCCTTTGTCAGAGACCTTTCGCGCTTTGAAGCTTATATCATGGATGAAACCTTGTCGGTCTTTTAAGATGCTTCTGGACTCGCATCTTGTTCTCCTATTGCAGACCAAGACAGCTACCCATCAAAAATTAACAGAAGACTGGTCACTTCACCAAAGCTGCTCTCTACCCACCACCGAAATGGAGGCCTTAAGAAACAGGGCAGATGTCCAGCACTGAGGCCCTGGTGTGGAGCAAAGGGGACACACGCCTACCATGACCAACAACATGCAACACAGCTGCAAGCTATATAAACATTTCCCTTTGCCCAGCCTCCCCCCACCATGCCCCACCACACACGCTCTAACTCACCAGCAATACGAATTTCTGGTCTATGTAGCGCTTGGCAACCGAGGGTTGGAAGTCCGGGCTCTCGAGGAACCGGAGGAAAAACTCATAAACAAGCTGAGAAGAGACAGGCAGAGCTGAGGACCACATACTCCTTTTCCTGGCCACCGGTGCAATGCATGGACTAAAGGCACACCCACTTTAGAATGGGAGGAGCTGGAGACGGAGACCATCATCCCGTTTCTGCCTCTCAGGCAAGACCACCCCATCCAGGTTAGCGCCACTCTCCTGTCAGATTCCCCAGTACCTGAGAACTCTCACCTGTAGATGTGGCCAAGAGGGCTCCAGGTTGGGTTCATCTTCTTCAGGGTCAAACTCAGGGTTCTCACTGGGCGGGAGTGTCCGGAAGATGTTGACTGAAATCTAGGGGCGGTGGAGAAATAAGCTATGTTAAGAGGTCCCCATACTTTTACTTCTTCATCTGACTTTTGAGCCTTAATAAGGCAAAACATCCTTCTGCAATCCAAGACCCTAGGAATGGGCACTTGGGGGTTAGACCAGCCACCAGCCAGATGTTTCAAGGAAGCCCAGAAACAGGCCTTCAGCACTTTACCCCACTGCATCTGGTAGCCAGATGTGTAGACTGCCTCCAGAAACAGTCGTTTTCCTTCCCAACTATCATGGGCAATTAACTTTCAACACTAAAGCGCTTCCTCTCTGTTCTTTCTCAGTGTCAGTGGGTGAATCCAAGTTCAGAGTTATAGGGACCATTTCTCCTTTTGTCCTAATCAGAGTCAAGGCCCTAGCCGAGCCCTTCCAGCTCCCAGCCCTTCTGCAGAACTCAGGTTACTCAATGCAATTGACAACACAATACATTCAAGACAGACAAAAAAAGAATTAATTCTTTACTCAATAAGTGATTATATTGTAGAATTCACTGCCATTGGACGTAGTGGTGGCCAAAAGCAAGGACAGTTTTAAAAGACAGTCAGACAGATTCGTGAAGGATAGGTCCATCTATCACTACTAGCCACGGTGATTAAAGGGAAACCTCCACAGTCAGAAAAAGCAAACCTCTAAATACCAGTGCTGGGAAGTATTATCAGGAGGCAACCTTGGCCTCTTTGCTGGCCCTCCACAGTAGCTGGTGTGAAACTGGATACTGGACTAGATGGACCACTGGTCTGAGCTAGCAAGACCTTTCCATACATTGCTTTAACTGAGCATCATTTTGTGCATCTGGAAACACCACCACCACCACCATCCCCAGGTCCACCTGCCCTCCCTCACCATCTTGATGATCTCAGGGTAGAGCGGCTCAATGAGAATGCCACGGTTTGTGGCCACGCACTCCACCAGTTCATTGAGGGCTGCTCGCTTGATCTCCTTGCCCTTCAGGTCGGCCACACAATCCAGGAAGTCGAAGAGGATGGAGCATTGCTGGAGCTTCTTGCACAGAAGATCATGTAGCTCCGAAACGGGAGCTTCTGCAGGGGAGGAAGAGGAGGAGGGATTCACAAGGATCAGTTCTGACACAAGAGACGGGAAAATCCTTCTCTGAGACCCAGGTGCAGAGCCACCGTGTACCGTCTGCTTTATTTACCCAACATGGTTCAGTGCAGAGTGCTGACATTTGAAACGAATCCCAGAGCTGAACTGCAGGCATATGCCTTCAGAAAAATTAGCCCACAGAGGCAAGGGATGGGCAGATCCCAGACCTTCCCTGTATTCTTCATGGACACACGAAACTGTCTTATACTGAATCAGACCCTTGGTCCATCAAAGTCAGTACTGTCTTCTCAGACTGGCAAGGGGCTCTCCAGAGGCTCAGGCAGAGGTCAGAGCCAGTTTGGTAGAGTGGTTAGGAGCACGGACTCTAATCTGGGAGAATCGGGTTTGGTTCCCCACTCCTCCAGATGCAGCTGCTGATGTGACCTTGGATCAGTTACAAGACCTTTCAGAGCTGTTCTCTCAAGGGCAGTTCTCAAAAGAGCTCTCTCAGCCCCACCTACCTCATAGGTGTCTGTTGTGGGGAGGGGAAGGGGAAGGAGATTGTAAGTCACTCAGACTCCTTCAAGTAATGAAGGGTGGGGTATAAATCCAATCTCCTCTTCTTCTTTCACAACACCTGCTACCTCATCCTATAAAATGGAGATGCCGGGGATTGAACCTGGGACCTTCCGCATGCCAAGCAGATGCTCTGCCACAGAGCCATGGCCCCTCTCAAAGGAGGTCCCAGCCCTACAGAAACTTTTTTCAAGGTGAGAGATCCTGGCGAGGTTTCCTGGGCTTGGGGAATGCAGCTCTCACCCTTCCTGCTTCTTGAAAGACTCCTTGGGAGTGTGGGTGCAATATAGACTCCTTGGGCCAAAGTGAACATGACAGGCAGCCCAAGCTAATCCCTCAGAGCATGCAACTGACTAGCAGCCTGCTTAATGCCTTTAATCTATAATGGCGCTGGATGTCTCGGACAGGGCTGTGGCAGTTCTCAGCGCAGCACAACACAGTGCTGGGAATCAGGAAGATGTGGGGCCTGAGTGCACAGGAGAAAGCAGGACGACGTTCTGTGGCCTAGAACTGAAAGACAATCCCAGCATTAAAAGGGTGCAGCAGCCCCATCTCCAGGAGACTTGGAAGAAGCCAGTTACTGCAAATGCATGCAGCTAATTGTGGTAAGGCACGCCATGCCAAAGAGATGCCCAGGAGATGGAGTGAGGAATGGGCATTTCAAAAAGGATGGTGGCCATGTCTGGGGCTGAGCCCTGGTACTTAATTTCCATCCACGAAACCAGCTCGCATCCACTCTGTAGCGCCTGCAGTCTTTGCAATCTGTGGCGCCTGTCAGAGATCTATCGTCAGCGACCACCACAGAGATCGAAGGGCTCCGACAGAACAGGCAAGCTTCCCTCCATCAACATTCATGTTGGCTCTGACTATCATGGAGGGTTGTGGAAAGGTGTGGCACAGGGGCAGAACGTCTGCTGTGAATGCAGGTTCCGTCTCAGGCATCCCTATGTAAAAGGACCAAGTAGCAGGTGATGTGAATTTTTTTTTTTTTTACTGGAGATCCTGAAAAGATACTGTCAGTCTGAGCAGATGCTGCTCACCAAGGGTATGACTCAGTATAAGACAGGTTCGTGACTTATGCTTATGTCTTTATGATTTATGACACGAGGAGCACTGGATAGCCCAGGCTAGCCCGATCTTGTCAGATCTTGGAAGCTAAACAGGGTTAGCCCTGGCCTGTATTCGGATGCGCAACCTCCAAGGAATACCAGGGTTGTGACACAGAGGCAGGCAATGGCAAACCAACTTTGAATGTCTCTTGCCTTGAAAAACCTACGAGGTCATCATAAGTCAGCTGTGACCTGATGGCACTCTCCATCACCCCCCCCAAAGAAAGACCACCAGGACAGGGGGCAAGCCAAGGTCTTTCCCAACAGAGAGGTGTGTGTCCAATACAGCATAAGCCTAACAGGGCTGTTTTTGATGGGTAAAGCCTAAAGCCGGCATGGTTTAATCAGTCAGCATTTGGATCTGGTTCATCTCTCGTGAAACTCCCAGGATGACTCTGGGTCACCCTCTCTCAACTTCACCTCCTTCCCCAGGGTGGCTGTGAGAATAAAATGGAGGAGGAGAGAATCACGTACACTGGCTTGAGCTCCTGGGAGAAAGGCCAGGCTCCAAACATGGTAGATCTGGCAGCCACACGTTCAGGGCAATGGGACAGAGAACACGGAGGCTGACAGCTACCAGAAGAGCAAAGAACGGAGAACTGAAAGCTGCAGCCGTTGAAAAGCTGTGACTTGAGAGCGGCAGCACCGGTTACAGCCCTGCAACCATGTTGCCGTCTCCTCCTTCGTGCCCCTTGGGGCAGGAAGCAGCGCCGGGTATCCCCCGGGGAACTGTAACCATGGCAGCACTGGGGCCAGACAGTCATATCTAGAGGCAAAGATGAACAAGCCCACATTCCTGGGAGCATCAAAGGTGTGGTAGCTGCACCACTGGCTTCAAATATGGCACACACCCCGCTCCTGATTCCTGCCTCCCCTGTTTTTAAGCCTGGAAAGATGGCACAAGCGAAGGGAACATCCCAGAGCCTGAGAACCATTTCTAAAATGAACAGGAGCCTCCAAGAAGAGTCCAGGAGTAAGGATGCCAGGCATTTGGATGGCTACACTTTGCTCCTCACCTATTTTTAAACCTCTGGGGTTTAAATAGCTTCTTATTGCATTCAGTCATCAGGCCCTGGCTATGTCCCTTCAACTAGGGCAACGGTGGCTAACAACAGACAGACCCACTTCCCCCAGGGCTGTGAATAGCAGTGAAGAAGTCCACCGAAATGTCACTATGTGGACTACACAAAACAGATCAAGGTGCTGGAACTGTACTTGTGCAGTTAGGAGGGGACTAGTGCTCAGCCCCCTAGATCAGGATGCTGCAGCCCCACAGAAAAACTCCCAAGAGGGCAATTCTCTGTATGGGCAAGAAGGCTGGCTAAGCCTAGGGGCTCTGGCCCCAGCTGTTCTCCCACTCAAGGGATGACCACTCAGCTTTGTGGAATTAAGGTGCTAGAAAGTACTGTCAAGTCACAGCCGACTTACGGCAACCCCTTAGGGTGTTCAAGGCAAGAGACAAACAGAGGTAGCTTGCCATTGCAAGTCACTGCATAGAGACCCTGGACTTCCTTGGTGGTCTCCCATCCAAACACTAACCAGGGCCAACCCTGCTTAGCTCCTGAAACCTGACAAGATTGCACTAGCCAGGGCCAACCAGATCAAGGCAACAACAGCTACTCGGGGCTTTTCCACACCGGCTTTTTGCTCCAGCTTGGCTTCTGAAGTGCTTTGGTTTTCCCACTCCCTTAGCACACAGTACGCTTTGGTAGCTCCCAAGTTTTTCTGGTATTTTTGCAGATCACTTCTGTGATGGTTTGAAAAACATGGGGAAAAGCTAAAAAAACCACAAAATCACACATACCAAAACCACATACCAAACAAATGGGAGAGGAAGGACCAGGCAAACAATACTGTGTGAAAGAGAAGGGAGTGGAAACAATGCAGTTTAAGAAGCCACGCTGTAGCAAAAACTCAAAGTCGGAAAAGCTCTCAGTGGCAGACTAACTCCTGAACGTACCTCTGGAAGAGCACAGTAATAGAACCAAGAGGCTCAAGGCTCCTGTCACCTCCTAAAAGCAAAGACCAGGAACAGGGATAGAAAGGTGATTTACCCTGCAGGCTGCCTGGGCCCAACAGCCCAACTAAGGGTCCAAAGTTTCCTCGAAGCTGAGTTAGTGTGAGCTAGCTCACAGTTTTTTAGCCTCCAGCTCACACATTTTTGTCTCAGTTCAGGAAGGATGGCTCTAGAGGAAACTGATTTACGCAGTAGCCAAATCGCTCGCTCACAGTTTTAATGCCAGTAGCTCACCAAGTAGAATTTTTGCTCACAAGACTCCACAGCTTAGAGGGAGCATCAGCTCCAGAGCTGCAGAAGTGAGGGTTAAGGGGTAAATTCCAAAGAGCCACCTTCCCATCTCAAAGCAATACCCAAGCAGGATCACACAGCTGCACAAGGAAGCAATCTGGCTGTTGCTAAATCTGCAGCTGATGAGACTGATGCCTGCATCATACACAAGCTTTGACAGGCAGATGCCTACCTCTACATCTAGCCTAAGGATATTCATGACTCAGTGCATGTCTTGCATTTTATGTATTGCTTTTCTGTACAGCTCCAAGCTACAGCTTTTGAGTGAGACTGGTTAGGCTGACAGAGAGAGCTTGATAGCTCAGCTTTGACCCTAAGTTTTCCATGCTCAAGACCAACCATTTCACTCTTTCAGGGTACTGCAGGCTGGCAATTTTGCACCGTAACTAATTCCAGTGGAAACAGTAGGGCACGATCTGTGGAAATTAAAAGAGCCTGTCAATTGCTCCATGGGACACCTGCACGTCTAACGGACGCTGGTTCAGTCACCGGCATCTCTGGTTAAAAGGAAATCAAGTAGCAGAGCTGGGAAGACTTGTTCACAGCCCAAGTCGCTGAGAAGTTCTGCCAGTCAGTACTCTGCCAGATGGACCAGCAGTCTCCTTCCGTAGGAATGATCTTTTCTGCATGCATGTGGCTCAGGAATCCAAGACCTAGTGGAAGCTAAAACCCACTTAGTGATCAAAATTGTGGTTCTTCTCCTCACAGGTGGAAATGATGGCCTTGGAAGGTGACCTTGCCTGGCTCCAAATTTTGGGCCTTCTGGAACAGGGGTCTCCAAACCTGCTTATTTCCATCTTACAGCACTGTCTAGATTCACTACACCATGGAGGGGGGAGAGAAGAAAATCCACGGCTGCCCCCAATCTGTCACAGCAACATAATCAAAGAATGCACCTGTAAAAAGATGATATTTGGGAGGAAGAGGGAGGGAAGTACTATGGTTACTGGCACACTGGTACAGCATCTGCTTGGCATACACAAGGTCCTAGGTTTGGTCCTCAGCTAGAGCCTGGGTTCTTAACCTGGGCGGCAATTGGTCCAAGGAAAGACACTGTTGCTCAGTGGGAAAGTATCTGCCTGGCACGCAGAAGGTCCCAGGTTCAGTCCTCAGCATCTGCAGTTAAAAAGGACCAGGGGGTAGGTGATGTGAAAGATGTCTGCGGCCAGTCTGTGTAGACAAGACTGACCTTGATGGACCAACAGTCTAATTCAGTATAGGACAATTTCATACACTCATGGGAAAAGTAGCCTTAGCACCTACCTACTAGCCTTTAGAACACTCTTGAGCTACCCTAGCAAAAGGTACTGGAAAGGACTTTGTCTAAGAGCCCTTGTCTTTTAAGTGTGAGGCTGAAGAGACTGCACACACTACGGCTCAGATATTGGTCCACTCCCTGAGAGTCAGCAACAGGCCAAAAAAAGCAGCTCAGAGCGCAGACTCAAGCATCGGAGCACTTGGCTCTCCCAAGGCCTCCCAGAGGCACAGGACTCCTGCGTGCATGTCCCTCTTCTCAGGGCAAGAGGAGCAACTGCAAGAGCTGAAGGAACCTACCCGGCCTTTCCATCTGCATACCTGGGCCTTACCTTTCAACAAAGGCAGAGGTGTGAGTTCCTGCTGGTTGCTCTGGTACCGGAACTGGGAGGAACTGTGAGACCGCCTCTGGCGGGAGCGACGCAGGGAGCGCCGGGAGAAGCCATCCACTTTATCTGGTGGTGGCACCGGGGACAGCCCCGGGGAGGAGGGGCTGGTCGGGGTGACGGCAGGTGGTATCTTGGTGTCCATCCTGGTAGCATGCAAGGGTCCCTGCTGCAGGCTGAGTCAAGAGGATGTCCGGTGCAGACAGCCCCCTTAACACCCTGGCGTCGTTGCTGGCCTCTCCTCAGGCCATGGCATCTGCCCCATGACAGGAGCCTGGGGCCTTGCGTACTTGTCCCTTCAACGTGGCCTGTGTCCAGCTCCAGAGAACCCCCACGTCGATGCCCTTGAGCCCAGGTGGCACCAGGATTACATCCAGCCCAGTCCGCGGCCTGCCAGGCTCCCCATGCAGGCTACTCCTGGCACACGCAAGCAGAAGAGCCGGATCCTGGCTGTGGTTTCTTCTTCAGGGTAGACCCACCAGACAACAGGCGCATGGAGGAGGGAATCGCCAGCCTCCCAGAAGCACGGTACGTCCAGTTCCGCTTGTCCCAGTCAAAGGTCACCCAAAGGCTGGGCTGTTGGCAGCTTGACACCAGAGCCGGCTGCTCCCGCGGCCTCTCCCAGCAGCAGCCCCTCCCAAGCCGGGTCCTTCCCGCTCCAGCTGCCGCCCGCCGGGTTGCCCCTCCACCATCAGCCTCTAAAATGGGGGAGCCCTCCCCCCAACTTCGCCAGCAGGGCGGGGAAGCAACAGCGAGCGCGACTCAGTCCTTGCAAAGTCCGCGGAAGGCTGGGACCGGCCAACCTGTGCGCCCCCCGGCTTGAAGGGTGCTCTTAGCAGCTCCCCCCCCCGAGTCTCGAGAGGCCTCCGCTCCTAGCAGCAAGGGCTCACGCTCGGCCGCCGGGGCAGGGGGCTCGCTGCGCAGGAGCCATGCCGGGGGCAAGCGGGTGGCCAGGGCCTGGCAGCACCGCCATGGGGCACGAAGGGCAACGCCGCGCGCGGAGCCGTCTCCTTGGCGCCCAGCAGTAGGCCGACTCAGGGCGCCGCCGCAGGTGCCAGCAGGTGCATAGCTCGCAGCGAAGAGCAGCAAGAGCCAGGCCCCTCCTTCTTCTGCTCCTTTCCCTAGCTTGCTGCTGCCGCTGCTCCCGCCGCCGCCGCCCGTGCACCGCAGCGCATACAGGGCAAAGCGCCTGTGCAGCCCCGTCCCTCACGCGCGTACACACAAACACACGCGCGCCTCTCCCCGCGCAAGACCCAGCCCCGGCAGCGCGCGCCTCCCTTTGATACGCCTGTCATTAGGCTGACACTAAGTAACCTTCCAGACCCACGTGACCGCCACACCGGCCCTCCCATTGGCCCCTTAAAAATAGAACCTGCGTCATTCGCTATAGGATGATGTCATCTGCGCTGGCCATTGGAGCCGCGGAAGGGGGGGGGCGCACTCCTCTTTCGGCGTTCAGTTGCCCTCTCTGGACGCTGCCTGGTCTTCCTCCTGCAGTTTTGTGAAGCCGGTCACGACGCCGCGACCACCCCATCCCACCCCTGTCCAGCCTCCGTCGTCAGTTGTGCTTTTTACCTGAATTGCGTGTCTTAGTATTCTGATGTTTCTGCAGGTGGGCAGCTCCCTGGAACTCCTTGCCGGGGCCCTTGATCGTCTGAATGGACTCGAGATATACAGGTTTAGCACGAGTGACATTGAAGCTGACCTTAAGGACTAGCCATAAAGTGACTGTCTTCTCAGTAGTTTGCAACCAGATCCCCATCCCTCCTTTTCCCTGTGACATGTCTTTTTCATTTGCAAGCCAGAATTTGGGGTTCTGTGTCAGAATACGAAGCTGGTCATTCATCACATATACATTAGTTTTGGTGCTATCCGACTCTTTCACGGGGGGGCGGAGATAATTGTAGTTTTCACAGCAGCCCTGTGTGGACTGGTAGGACACTGTTCTTACCCAGCGTCAAATGGGATTTATTGAACCAAAGCCGTCCAGCGATACAGGTGGGATCTGAACTTGCCTCCAAGTGCAGGTCCTGATGACGGGCTCTGGCTTTTACGAAGAACTATGCCTTTTGAACTTGGTGAACTTGCCTGTGACGGAAATGGGCCAAAGTCTGTGAAATAACGACTATGTCCTTGTAACCTCTACTAAACACAACTCTAGAGCGTCAGCTAGACCGTAAAACTTAGAAAGTCGTCATGCCGGGGTAGCCCACAGTGTAGTGATTCGGAGGGTGTGTGTGACAGGGTTTCATACTTCTACAAGCAGTTCTTTTGCTGAGGTTTAATGAACACTCACCCTTGACTCATCCTGCTGATTGCTGGAGTAGAACTATTAGATAGACTTCGAGGCTCAATAAAGGGTTAAAATAGCGGCATGTTCAGTTGCATCATGGGAATTGTAGGCCGAATATGGGTCACGTGCATATGTTTTTTCCTCCGCTTCGGAGGCGGCGGTGGCTGCACTGATGTAATGCTGTAAAGAACCAGGCAAGAAATGCTGTTTGCCTGTTGTTGCTGTACCACTTGCTCGCATGCATCTCGTTCACTCAGAAGCCACGGCGTATACAAACTATTGCTATTCCAAGCCAACTGCGTATTGGTGGGCGTGTACCGGTCCACTTGCTGGTTGCAGACAATTCTGAAAGCACGCAGGGAAATGTCTGAGATTAGTGAGATGCTTCTGAGGCTAGAATACTATTAGGCAGGGTAGGTGGCTTATTTCAAAGATCACATTTGAGAGGGAAGGTACTCAGTGGCTGGGGCTGATAGTTCTTTGCCACCTTACACAAGACTAGATCCTTGGCTTTTACTGGCCTTTGATCTTCTCGCATCACAGGTCAGGATTTGCTCTAGGTTAATTACTCACTCCATTACTCTCTTTGATGTACCAAGTGTGGCTCTTCTGAGTACTGTTCCCTGTGACACCTGCCCCGCATTCCAGGAGACTGGGTAATTTCTTACTGTGGGCCCAAGATAAAACTGTTTTAGGGATGCCAGCCTCCAGGTGGGACCTGGGGATACACAGGAATTACAGCTTATCTCCAAACTACAGAGATCAGTTCCCCTGGAGAAAATGGATGCTTTGGAGGGTGGACTGTATGGCATTGTACCCCACTGAGTTCTCTAGTTTGCCAGATCCAAGTTGGGAAACTCTTGCTGGAGATTTGGGAATGAAGCCTGGGGAGGACAGGGAACACTGTGGTCAACAGACGTCACTGAATGAAGTGGTGGAATGAGGTGTGCCACTGTTATATGCTAGCCCAAAAAACAAAACTCCCAGTAGTGCCCAAAGACAACTCTAGTTGCTCAGAGATACTCTGGGAATTTACCAGGTTATATTATATGTGAAGAATAGGTTTAAGGGACTAGATTTGATAGACAGAGTGCCTGAAGAACTACGGACAGAGGTCCGTGACATTGTAAAGGAGGCAGCAATCACTGCCATCCCAAAGAAAAAGAAATGCAAGAAAGCAAAGTGGCTGTCTAATGAGGCTTTACACATAGCAGAGGAAAGAAGGAAAGCTAAAGGCAACGGTGAAAAGGAAAGATTTGCCCAACTGAATGCAGATTTCCAAAGAACAGCAAGGAGAGATAAGGAGGCTTTCCTGAATGAACAATGCAAAGTAATAGAGGAAAACAATAGATTGGGAAGGACTAGAGATCTCTTCAAGAAAACTGGAGAAATCAAGGGAACGTTCCATGCAAAGCTGGCTATGATAAAGGACAAAAACGGTAGGGACTTAACAGAAGCAGAAGAGATTAGGAAAAGATGGCAAGAATACATGGCAAGAATATACAGAAGAACTATACAAGAAGGACCTCGATGTCCTTGACAACCATGACGGTATAATCACTGACCTCGAGCCAGACATCCTGGAAAGCGAACTTAAATGGGCCTTAGAAAGCATTACTAACAACAAAGCTAGTGGAGGTGATGGTATCCCAGCTGAGTTATTCAAAGTCTTAAAAGAAGACGCTGTTAAAGTGCTGCACTCAATTTGCCAACAAATTTGGAAAACACAACAGTGGCCACAGGATTGGAAAAGGTCAGTTTACATTCCAATCCCAAAGAAGGGCAATGCCAAGGAATGTTCAAACTATCGCACAATTGCACTCATTTCACATGCTAGCAAGGTCATGCTCAAGATCCTACAAGCTAGGCTCCAACAGTACGTGGATAGAGATCTGCCAGAAGTACAAGCTGGGTTTCGAAGAGGTAGAGGAACTAGAGATCAAATTGCCAACATTCACTGGATTATGGAGAAAGCAAGAGAATACCAGAAAAACATCTACTTCTGCTTCATTGACTATGCTAAAGCCTTTGATTGTGTGGATCACAATAAACTATGGCAGGTTCTTAAAGAGATGGGAGTACCAGACCACCTCACATGACTCCTGAGAAACCTGTATAAGGGTCAAGAAGCAACAGTTGGAACCGGATATCGAACAACTGACTGCTTTAGCATAGGAAAAGGAGTACAACAAGGATGTATATTGTCACCTTGCTTATTTAATTTATATGCCGAGTACATCATGCGAAATGCTGGACTGGATGAATCACAAGCTGGAGTTAAGATTGCTGGGGAAAAGATCAATAACCTCAGATATGCAGACGATACCACTCTGATGGCAGAAAGTGAAGAGGACCTAAAGAGCCTCTTGCTCAGGGTGAAAGAGGAGAGCGCAAAAGTGGGCTTGAAGCTCAACATCAAAAAAACTAAGATCATGGCATCTGGCCCCATCACTCCTTGGCAAATAGAAGGGGAAGTCGTAGAAGTAGTGACAGATTTCACGTTCCTGGGATCTCAGATCACTGCAGATGGTGACTGCAGCCATGAAATTAAAAGACACCTGCTCCTTTGGAGGAAAGCGATGGCAAACCTAAACAGCATGATAAAAAGCAGAGACATCACTCTGCCAACAAAAGTCCACATGGTCAAAGCAATGGTATTCCCCGTAGTAATGTATGGCTGTGAGAGTTGGACTATAAGGAAGGCCGAGCACCGAAGAATAGATTCTTTTGAACTATGGTGCTGGAGAAGACTCTTGAGAGTCCCTTGGACTGCAAGGAGATCAAATCATTCAATCCTAAAAGAAATCAACCCTGAGTGTTCCCTGGAAGGCCAGATTCTGAAGCTGAAGCTCAAATACTTTGGCCACCAAATGAGCAGGGAGCACTCACTGGAGAAGACCCTGATGCTGGGAAAGATTGAAGGTCAAAGAAGAAGGGGACGGCAAAGGATGAGATGGTTAGACAGTGTCATCGATGCGGCGAACATGAAATTGAGCAAACTTCAGCAGACAGTGGAAGACAGGAGGACCTGGCGTAATCTGGTCCATGGGGTCGTGAAGAGTCGGACTCGACTGTGTGACTGAACAACAACGTTATATGTTATTGTTTGTGCATGACTGAGGTGGCACAGAGTAATCATGGGTCTCTTTTGGTTGATACGAATAGCCAATGTGGCTCTCCGATCTGCAGACAGAGTACCACTGCTCTAGGACATTTTAAGGCTTCTTCCTGAAGGCCCAGGGTCCAGGACAAGTTTCCTTTCTTCTTTTCCCAGAGTCCACAGTCCCTTACAATAAGGACAAGCTCCTTTAGAATGCACTGGGTTCCTTCTAAGTTTCTCATGATAGATTTCTGCAGTCCTCTTTCCCTGCCTCTTGAGTTTCTTCTGCCAGTTCCTTCTGATTCCCTTGTAAATTCCAGTCAAGTTTCCATTGCAATTACAGATTTCTTTATGGTTAAAACTGTGGGAAGCCACTGGGAGGAACAGGACATCTTCAGTGTTCCCAGGGTATGGTTGGAGATCGCATGATATGGCCACATTACCGAAGCTAAGCAGGACTTGATCTGATTGGGGTCTGGATGGAAGACCCCTTGGGGATCCTCTGGTATATGGCACCTTGAGTTCCGTGAAGGCAGAAAGGTGAGATATAAATGCAGTTAAATAGCTCTTTCAGTCATTTCTGGGCTTGAGTGTCCCATAGCTTTGCTCCTTCCTGTTAAATATCTCTCACTGAACACATTGACACACACTGAAGCTGCCTTATATGGAGTCAGACCCTTGTCCTATTGAGGTCAGCATCGTCTCCTGTGACTGGCAGCAGCTCTCCAGGGTCTCAGGCAGAAAGCCTTTCCAATTACCTATGACTTGATCCTTCCAACTGGAGATGACAGGGATTGAACCTGTGACCTTCTGTGTCCAAAGCAGATGCTCTGCTGCTGAGCTGCAGCCACAATCATGCACAAACCCAGTGTAGTGGGACTCCATAGCTCCTCCTCAATGGTGCCCATAAACTACAGATATCAGTGAAGGGTAGCAACATTTTCAGTTATTTAGGTGGGGGGATATTTTTTTTTTTTTGCCACTGATAAGTTGCGAGCCACCACATTCACATTCCAAAATGCATAGGCTGTGTGGAAATCATGGGGTGTTTGGGGGGGAACCATCCGTGACCTGAGTTCAAATCTCTGCTCAGCCATGAAGATCACTTGGTGATCTTGGCCTACCCACACTCTCTTAGCTTAACCTACCTCATGGGAACCCTAATCCAGATAAAACCAAACGCACTGAAGCCAACAGAACTGATTGTGTGCGTGTAGAGTGCCGTCAAGTCTCAGTGAACTTATGGTGACTCGCAGGGTTCAAAAGGCAAGAGACATTCAGAGGTGGTTTGCCATCGCCCACCTCTGCACAGCAACCCTAGACTTCCTTGGTTGTCTCCCATCCACGTACTAACCAGGGTCGAACCTGCTTAACTTCCAAGATCTGATGACATCTGGCTCACCTTGGCTATCCAGGTCAGACCAGGTTAGCTGCAACTAATTCCACCCCTGCTGCTTTCAGTGGGACTTATGCACAGTAAACTTGAGCAGGGGAGGGGGGAATAACCCCAAAGGGCAGACTATATGTATGCTAGAGTTGGGTGCTGAACTGCAGCATTTTTTCCCTCTGAGCTTCCTCATTACTCCACTTTCCAATAAATAGGACAGGTGGATTCCCATTCTAGCTGTATCTGAAGAAGTGAGCCGTGACTCACTAAAGCTCCTCCCCTGCCACATACTTTGTTAGTCTTTAAGGTGCTCCTGGACTCTGGCTCTTTTCTGCAGCTACAGACTAACACGGCGACCCCATCTTGATCTCTCATCATGCTGTCCTCCATTTGTTGTCTTTCTGCAGTTTCTCCATCCTTTCTCTGTGCTTTCACAGTCCCATTTGTGAAAGCATGCTGGTAGGCAACGGAAAACGACGTTGTGAGGAATCTTGGAGAAAATCTGCTGCGTGTTCACACTTTTGCATGAAAAGACATTTGAGCCTAGGGCCCCTCATGTATACCTAGAAAAGAACCTATGGCATTTATACTAAGAGGCAGCGATACTTGGGTTGGTTTCCTTTGGAGGACAGACCCCAGCAGACCGAGGGCATTTTTGTAATAATTGCTTTATCGGTTAATATACAAGTAGGGCATGGGTGGAGGCAGAGAAACACTCCTCCGGGTTAGCAGGTCCACTAACTGCAGATCAGATCCCGGGAGAGAGGTCCTGTAGTCTCAAGGTACTGCAGCCAACTCACAAGTCTCTGTCTCTTCCAAACCCAAGACAGCTGTTTCTTCTCTCCCACATGGCACAAGAAGAAGTCTCTTTCACCAAGCACTCACAGGTACTTGAGCAGAGCTCTCGGTTTAACATTGTTTTGTCACACGCCAAGCAGTTATGTATCAGGCGAAAAGCATTATTATTTTTCCAGGCATAAGACAACAACGGATATTTTCTGTTTGACTAGTCCTGACTGGAATTTTTGCTGCCTTTTACAATTTGTTGCTGCTTTTGGTACCTGAATAACTTATGGATTGCTAGTGGATTTTTACGGAATCGCTGATAAGTTTTTGCTTCTGACGTTTGTTCTATCTCTCTTGCTGTGAACCACCGTGGTAACTTTGGCTGAGAGACAGTCTAGAAATATTTGAAGTAAACAAATAACTGACCCAGAGGGTCCTGAGGTAGAAAAGGTCTCTTTAGTTCAAGCCCCTGGTATGAGACAGGACTGTCTACCCCCATTGCCCCATAGTGTGTCACGGAGGACACACCACAGGTCTATGCCAGAATCCATCCTCCAGGACAACCACTTCCTCTAGAGGAGCTGGTCTCTGTCATCTGGAGGTGTAATTCCAGGAGAACTTCAGGCCCCACCTGGAGGCTGGCAACTGTAAGGCTGACCCAGGGATGCAGAGTCTTGTTGTGCAGTGTGTATGGGATTGGGGGGGAGGGCAGGTAAACCTGGACTTTGCTGGTTGGGCCTTATTTTGCTTAGCCCAGCAGTTGCTGGGGAGGAGCATCTTTCTCTCGCACGACGGATGCTGTGAGTGGCTCTGCAACAGTTCTCCTTTCCAGCAAATGCCATTAGCAGAACTCATTAGGCAGGCTCACAGGAAGAAGAGATGCCCTGGCTGTGCTTTTGGGGCAAGGCAAGGAAGAGCTTAAGGCCTCTGAGCACTGACCCATGAGCAGCGATGACGGAAGTTCAGGGCTGGCACCTAACCAAAGAAAGACCTCGCTCACCCCAGCTCTCCCTCTCCAGGCTCTAAACACATTCCTAAGCGGTCCAAAGTTATACCTCTTCAATCCCCACTCCCCATGTGAGCCTGGCCTTCCCCAGAAGAGAAATTCCTAGAAGCACAGACAGAACAAAGCCTTGGAATGTTTGTGTCTTCTAATGGCAGGGCAGTTCCAGGAAAAGTGAAGTGAAAGCAAAAGAAGGAGCAACCCTGGGCATGTGCAGAGTGCCTTTGCTTCAGCACTTACAGAGCAGTCCTAACCGGGCCAACTCAGAATTCTACTCAAGTGTATTCGATAGGCCTTATTCCCAGGAAAGCGTTCTCAGGACTGCTGTGTGAGTAACCACAGCCAATTTCCTCACAGGAAGAAATTCCAAATCAGAGGATGTGGCTTTTAAACAGATTTGGTGTAGTGGTTAGGAACGCGGACTCTGATCTGGGAGAATTGGGTTTGATTCCCCACTCCTTCACATGCAGCTGCTGGTGTGATCTTGGGTCAGTTACAGGCTCTTTCAGAGCTGTTCTCTCATGAGTAGTTCTCGAAAGAGCTTTCTCAGCCCCAGTTACCTCACAGGGTGTCTGTTGTGGGGAAGGAAAGGGAAATGAGATTGTAAGACACTCTTGAGACTCCTTCGGGTAGTGAAGGGTGGGGTATAAATCCAATTTCTTATTCTTCTTCCTCCTCCTCCTCTTCTTCTTCCTCCTCTTCTTCTGTTTATAAACCTGCCTTTCCCCCTGGCAAATCAGGACCTACGTTGGGTAATAAACATGTAACAAAATACAATAAATAACAAATACATTATAAATACATTAAAATAACCAATATCTGAACGTTCTATCGTGGCCCAAAGGAGTCCTATCTACTGGGGAGGGGGGAGCCATTTAGCCCAGATTTAAACTGCTCCAAAAGCTATATGGAATAATTTTTAGCCCCATGAAAAAGGGTAGAAGCCCGCCCCCTCTGGCTGTTCTACAAGAATAGCTGTTGCTGCTGTTCAGTCTCACAGTCGAGTCCGACTCTTCATGACCCCATGGACCACATCATGCCAGGCCCTCCGGTCTTCCGCCGTCCTCCGGAGTTTGCTCAATTTCATGTTCATTGCATCGATAACACTGTCTAGCCATCTCACCCTTTACCGTCCCCTTCTTTTACCTTCAGTCATTCCCAGCATCAGGGTCTTCTCCAGTGAGTGCTGCCTTCTCATTTGGTAGCCAAAATATTTGAGCTTCAGCTTTAGTATCTGGCCTTCCAGGGAATAGTCAGGTTCGTTTTCTGTTAGGATTGACTGATTAATCTCCTTGCAGTCCAAGGGACTCTCAAGAGTCTTCTCCAGCACCATAATTTGAAAGCATCTATTCTTTGGTGCTCGGCCTTCCTTATGGTCCAACTCTCACAGCCAAGTATAGGGCAGGTATCAAAAGAGCTGTGGTTGCCAACACTGAGTTGGGAAATTCCTGGAAGTTTGAGGATGGAGTTTGGGGAGGGGAGGGACCTCAGGAGGGTATAATGCTGTAAAGTACACCGTCTAAAAGCCATTTTCTCCAGAGGAACTGTAATCTGAAGATAAACTGTAATTCCAGACCTCCAGCCGCCACCAAGAGGGTGGCTGGCAACACTAGGACCAGGCTTGTGGAAGCCCTTGCAACCTCCACTTCCAACAACTGGATTGCTGGTCTCTCCTAGCATCTGTCAATGGGGTGTCTCCTCCCCCACCCCACTGCCCATTGCCTAACCAGGAAATAGGTACAGTGCTGAAGTGCTGGTATTCTCTGGCAGGTTTGTGGGCCTCCATCCTGCCTCTGAGTGCCAGCCTAGAATCGTGGGGGGACGCCTGCCGCTCTAACTAAAACCTGGTGGAAGAGTTCTGTCTTTCAGATCCTGTGGAACTGTAAAAGATCCTAGTATGAGGCTTGGGGCGGAACCCTAGCAATACAGCCTCAAGTCCAAAAGCCCTGGTCGGCCACTCTCAAATGAAGTCATGCTTGTTGTTCTTTTGCTGCTTCCCCAGCCGTCTCCCCACCCCCAGCCAAGCAGTGTGTCTCCTGATACAAGGGTGGGGCAGATGCCATGGGGAGAAGCCTGGAGGGAATAATGCCCATTGGACAAAGGATGGTGGAGGAGGAGGAGGATTATCCAGCAAATGTAACCCGAGTGCCTTGGGGGTTGCTTTTGGGACAGGGGGGGAGGAGAAGGAGTCCCAGCCCAGGCAGGAAGCAGGTGGTCAAAGTCATGAATGATTAACTCTTAATGTTCTGCATCCTTAGAGGGAAGGAGGACAGGGCTGGAGCGGAGAGGGGGTGGGAATGTGTCACGGGCATTCCAATTAGTGCATGTCTTTACACTGATTAACTAGAGCAGCTTGTCTGGTGGGAGAATCATTGCTGAGCAGCCTTATCCTGGATCTCTGGTTAGAAGAAAAGACAGGATTAGTGGGGGGGGGAAGAGGAGAAGATGAATGCTTCTTTCTCCTCCAGCTTCTATGAAGACAAAAAGGAAAGAGTCCTCGGTTTTATTCTGGCACCTGCCACATCCCGATTTGGCTGCAAGGTGGTTGGTACGCAGCCTCTGTCTCCCCCACCCCAAATTAGAGGAATGGGGTGAAGCTACCTCTAGTCGCTCCTTCAGCTTTGGGCAACATGCACTGGGAAGGAGCCAGGATCAACATGCTATGCCCCCCTCACCCTCATTCCCAAAGCCCTGGCCTCTTCCCCCACCCCCTTTCCTGGAAGAAGTATGCCAGTCACCCTGAAGCCCTGACAGGGCTGGGTGCAGTCAGTGATTAACCCCTTTCCCCTCCTCCCCTGCCTTCCTCTGCCCCTCCTGGGCATAAAAGCAGATTCCGCAACTGAGGCAAAGGAAAGCCCAGCCTGGCAGATGATGTCCCCCGCAGGTGGTAAGGGTCGCCCATCCCTGGTCCCCGGGACTCCTGAAGCCCCCACCATCTCTTTTGGGGACCTGCT
This sequence comes from Gekko gecko, assembly GCA_029375565.1. NCBI lineage: Eukaryota > Metazoa > Chordata > Lepidosauria > Squamata > Gekkonidae > Gekko > Gekko gecko. The sequence continues at coordinate 27,030,875 of JAPDNY010000001.1, forward strand.
GGAGGAAGTGGGCAGCATGGGGCTCTTCCAGTTCTTCTCCGTGCTCCTGCTCTCCCTGCCGGTCCTGCTTCTGGCCAGCCACAACCTGGTGCAGAACTTCAGTGCCGCCTCGCCCGAGCACAGGTGCCGTCTCTCGCCTTCCACCAACGCCTCTGGTGGGCACCCCGTGCCCCTTGGCCAGAGTCAGCTCCCAGACAGGTGCCGGCGCTTTGTCCACAGGATGGTCCTTGACCCCAACGGCTCCCTGGACAAGGACCGAGGGGCAGAGACGGAGCCATGTCACGACGGCTGGCTGTACGACACCAGCACCTTTGCCTCCACCATAGTGACAGAGGTATGGACGGGAGACCACCGCAGCCCCGTTTGCCCAGGCTGAACCATCACTAGCTAGGGCAGACTTCTGCTGCTTGAGTGCCTCTAGCACCAGACTGGTCCTCAGCCCCACGGAATGGCAAGGAAGACCCATTTCCTAATTGCTGGCATTCATGGCCCCAGGCCATTGTGGTGTGGATCTGAGGTAGAAATGGAGATGGGGAGGAACAGGAGGGGTCCTCAAACCCAGGTTCCCATCCCTCAGCAAGCTGTGAGGAGGCAGGGGACAGAGAAGGCAACTATTGCAACTTCCTAGGCTAAAACGGCACCTTCCGTAATGGGAAGGCAGCTTGTTTTACGGGAATCTCTTCGCCCACGGCCATTCCATATCTCCCCTCAAGAACTAGTTGACGGCTAATGCCTCAGTAAGCTTTCCCTTGTGGCTGTCATCCCAACACTGTTCCATCTTTACCATCTGCAGTGGGATTTGGTATGTAACCTGCAACCCCTCAGGAACCTGGCACAGTCTCTTTTCATGGCAGGCATGCTGGTAGGCGCATTCATCTTTGGAGACCTCTCGGACAGGTAAGTAGCTATCCAGGGAAGGGGCTCAGTGGGAAACCGGCTGCCTTGCAAGCAGGAGGTCCCCACCCAGTTCAGTCTCCGGCATCTCCACTTCAAAAGAGCATGTGTTAAGACCCCTCCCAGAGAACTGGAGAGCTGCTGTCAGAACAGAGTGGGTAATATTGACATTGACAGACCAGTGGTCTGACTTGGTAGAAGGGAGCTTCATATATTCTCCCTCTATGCCCTCCTTTCCTTGTGTCCTTAGCTGGGTGGTTTGTGTCCCCAAATGCTCACCTTCTTGGCTAAGTCACTCCTATGACCATGAGTCATCATATTCTGAAAGGGAGGGTCCAAATTGCAGGATTACCTCATCCCCAACTCAAGACTCAGCAGCCCCCAGAGCAGTCCAAAGGGCTCAGTCAATTTATTCCCCCTCTCCCTTCTGGATTTCATCTCCCTTCCCACCCCCACCAAGGTCAGCATGAAAGGGACAGTTTACATAATGCCACCAACTCCATTTTCGGAGTTTCTGTCCAGTTTGGTGTAGTGGTTAGGAGCGTGGGCTCTAACTTAGGAGAACCAGGTTTGATTCCCCACTCCTCCACATGCAGCTGCTAGTGTGACCTTGGATCAGTGAAGTTCTTTCAGAGCTTTTTCTGTCATGAGCTGTTGAAAGAGGTCTCTCAGCCCCACCTACCTCACAGCGTGTCTGTTGTGGGGAGGGGAAGGGGAAGGAGATTGTAAGTGTCTCTGAGACTCCTTCAGGTAGTGAAGGGTGGGTTATAAATCCAATCTCCTCCTCCTCCTCCTCCTTCATAACACAATAATAGGGGTCCCATGAGAGTTGCTGGTTATCTTGTGATTAGTAAGATTATTGGGTTGACAATCATTGATCATGTTCTGCCACTAGCTAGCCGCTGATGCTGACCATCTGCTGTCAGGTGAGGACCGGGATACTAACCTCCAGGTGGGACCTGGGAACCCCTGGAATTACAGCTTATTTCCAGAGTACAGAGATCAGTTTCCCTGGAGAAAATGGTTGCTTTGGAGGGTGGATTCTATGGCCTTGTACCCGGCTGAGGTCCCTGTCTTCCCCAGGTTCCACCCCCAAATCTCCAGGAATCCCCCAACCTGGATCTGGCAGCCCCACACCATCCCGTCCCCCAGTCTGCAGCCAGGGGGACCTAGCAACCCTAAGTGAGGATCACTGGCAGCTGTTCATTTTTGAGCTTTTGTGAGTCACGGCTCACTTCTTCAGATACAGCTCATCCCTTGCCGCAAATTTTGTTAGTCTTTAAGGTGCTACTGAACTCTTGCCCTTTTCTGCTGCTTCAGACAGACTAACATGGCTACCCGTCTTGAAACTGTTCACTTTTGGACACCCCCCCCCCACTCACAGTAAATGGTCCTCGAGGTCTCTCTGCCCCCACACTATGCGCTTCCTGCAAGACAATCCCTATGGATCATTTTCATTTTGTTCTTTCTACTCTCTGCGTGGGGCAGGTTTGGTCGACGGCTGATTCTTATCTGGTCCCTGCTGCTGGTCGCTGTCATGGGAAGTGGAGCCGCCTTATCTGCCAGTTTTGCTGCCTACTGCGTCTGTCGCTTCCTGAGCGGTGTGGGCATCTCTGGGTTCCTCCTCAACTACATCTGCCTCAGTGAGTGTCCCCTGGGCTGGGATAGATCAGGATGGCTGTGCCCCCCCAAAACGTGGAGTGGTGGGGGAAAGGTGTGGTAGTGAGATAGGTTGAAGAAGGGAGAGAAAGCAATTTCTTAGCCCCACAACAACCCCTGGGGGGGCAGTATAGGTTGTAAGATGGGCAAGACCACACAGTGAGCTGTGTTTCCTGCATCCAACCCCCAGTACTTCAGCCTTCACGCTTCCCCCCCACACACTCAAGCCCCAGCTCTGTCCTAGAATAGTCAGGGGGACCAAGCTGATTTGGGGAATTAAAAAAAACAACATGGCACGGGACATTCGCTCCCACACTTACAGCAGCCTTTGAAAATTATATGTTTATTTAGAAAATGTATATGCTGCCTCTCCAGAAACCTGCTCGAGGCAGCTCAAACATAAAATTATAAGAATTACAATTCAGCATTAGAAAAACCAGCCACGAGGAGAGGGGGGAAAAAAACAAACTCAGCCAGAGTATATAAACAACATAAAACATTTAGCAAGCCTAAAATTATCCTCGTAAAAGTCCTCAGGCTAGAAGCAGAATGTAAAAAAGAGTTTAGAAATACATAAAAACCCTTAGTTAAAAGCTGGGGTAAAAAGAATGGTGTTCACCTGGCCTCTGAAAAAGAGTACGATAGACACCTGGAAAGCCTGAGGGGGGTTAATTCCATAGGTGAGGTGCCACCACTGAAAAAGCTCTGTCTGTGGTCACAGTTCATAAAAATCAATCCCCAGGAAGGTTTGGAGGCAAAATACGGTCTCTGTGACATGACCAAAGGTGATCTAGCGGAGTCGTTCTCCCTCCTTCCCTCAGACTCCAAGCCCTGTGGGTAGGGGCCATAGACTTCCCAAGTATGCCAGGGCCCACTTCGGATTGAGTCTGCAGTGTGAGGGGAGAAGGAGCTGCAGACTTTCCCTACATGCCATTTCCCCTTTGAAAAATGCCCCAGGGAGTGTTATTTGCCTTAGGGGGGCTGTGTGCGTAGCCCATCAGTACATGTGCAGTCCCTTCTCCCCCATGTGGTAGTCCCTGTCCAAACTGGGCCCTGGTGTGTTCCTAGCAGCTACCATTTGTGAGAGGATCAGAGTTGGGTCAGGAGAATACAGCCCCAACTCCTGTAGTTCTAGTTTGTAATCTAGGCCCGGATTACAAAAAGGGCAAAAGTATGTAAATTGAGAATGACACAGTCTCTCTTTCAATAATGGGAGGGAAAGAAAGCATTGCTTGACAAGCAAAGTAATTGCCATATAAGTCCTTACATATTGCATAGGCACAGGCAGCAGTATTGTAAGGGAAGAGTTCTCTTAAACATTAACAATTCCCATGTAGTTGAATCAAAAAAACCCCAAAAGTCAAAAAAACCAAAAGCATAACAGGAATCAGTGTGAAACCTTTTGAGTTCTCTAGAGCTCTTCATGAGGATGGGTGTTAAATAAAAAATGAGGAGAAAATACTCTCCCACAGACAATTATTTAATGCTCAGCCTGATGAAGAGTTCTAGAGAACTCAAAAGCTTTTGTGCTGATTTGTTATTTTGGCTGATCTTAATTGGGCTTTTGTGTTTGGATTTTGCTTTAGACCAGACTGTCTACCTGCAACCAAAGTAAAAAAATAGATTGTTGGTTAGAAAAACAGGTATACAAGCACAATGTTAAATCACAGACAATGAAAGGCCAGCAAGAAAAAACTCAGCATTGTCTTCACACGCTATTTCTGAAACCAGAGTACATAGGGTCTATTGAGGATACTCCAGGGGATTCTTTGCAAAAACAGAGGGCAGGTCTCTCTCATGACCATCTGGCTAATGTGATAATGGAGCCCTCTCAGCTTTCTAGGAATGGGGGTGGGGACTTTCTGCCTCTTTGGAGGGTGGAAGCTCCTAGATCCACCATCACAACCCACACTGAGCCTCCAAACAACCTCAGAGAGCTGGTCCAAAAACTCCAAAAACATACAGATTGCCTGCTGGGATCCTCTCGCTCAGCCATAAGAACTCCGATTGGCTGAGTGACATCAGGGAGGTACGGCCCTAAAGGAAGGTACTTCAGCTATTGAAACGATTTTTACGATTTTGTAGTGCAAAGGATTTCAGCACGTAGATATACATTGCATCCACAGACAATAACAGCCTATTGTGGTTTTCAACTGAATATTGAAAGTTCAGGTTTTGTGTGACAGTCATTTTCTATTTCTATGAGCAGCTCTGAAAGGTTTCCCAGGCCCCTTCTAATTCTCACCCCTGTTCAGCTGGCCCCTAGCTGCATCTTATTAACCACTTGGGAAGTTTCTTCTTGTCTCTGGTGCGGTGTCCCTTCCAACTGTGTGTATGTATATGTGTGTGTGAAGTGCCATCAAGTTGCCGCTGACTTACAGCAACTGCAATAGGGCAGGGGTCCCCAACGTGTGGTGCCCATGGGTGCCATGGTGCCCACTGATACCTTTTCTGGTGCCCGTCAAGTGTTTTTAGGAAATGGGTGGGGTCAGGTAGGGCTTTTGCCCAGCAAGACTTCTGATTGACTGTTGGAGATTTGAAAAGTACTGAGACTGACGAGTCCATAGAGTGAAATCAGCTCATACTTTTATTTGAAGATCAGGAACAAGACAAAGTAGCCGGCTTGCAGGCCAGCTTATATGCCCCAAGGAAAACACACCCCAAACACCTGTGAGTGGTCTATTTACAGTAATTGCATTAACCTCTCGGATCCTAGTTCCCCAATTGGAGGGAACTCAGGATCCAAGCATCTATTGTCCTCAAGGTCCAAGCTCAGGCTCTTCACCTGGCCGCATGTCGGGCCGGTTAGAACCGGTTGCAGCACATGGTCGGCTTGGGTACGTTACAAGATTTGATTAAGGTTGCCAGGCCCTACCTGGCTGCTGGCAGGGGGATCCAGCCTCTGCTCCAGGATCTTCTGGCATGCGCATAAAGTGCACGTGCTGCAATTACATTACCCAGAAGTGATGTCATCGTATTGTAGATGCTGGGGGGGGTGATGCTCTAGTTTTTGGGCAAAACTCTATGGGGTTTTTTGCCTTCAAAACCATAGAGTTTGGCCAAAACCTAGAGCATCGTCCCCAAGGTCCCTGATGTGATAATGTCACTTCTGGGTGATGTCGGCATGTCTGGGACATCACCTAGCGACGTCCCTGTTTGGAGGTGGGACTTCCTGCTGGGAACTGGGGGCTGGCAACCCTAGAATTGATTGGCTATGCATATTTTTTTTAAATGCTGCTTTGGCAGCAGCTCCCAACACGTACAAGAATCTACACTGTGCTACTGAAGTTAAGCTGTGGCAATCATTTTGTGGCTGGCTCTGCCTCTTCCTGTGGTAGTCATTGTGTGACAGCCACTTTGTTGCTGTGCCTACTGTGCCATGTCAGAATTCCAAATGTGCCCACAGGCTCAAAAAGGTTGGAAGACCCCTGGCATAGGGTTTTCAAGGCAAGGGATGTTCAGAGGTGGTTTGCTATTGCCAGCCTCTGCATAGCAATTCTTTAGTTTCTTAACCATCCAAGTACTAACCAGGGCTGACCTTACTCAGCTTTTGAGATCTGATGAAATTGGGCTATCCAGGTTTGGGCTTTCTAACCACAAAGGTGAGATTTATTTATTTAGGACATATCTCCCTCCTTGGGACCCAAAGTGGCTTCCATTGTTTTCCTCTCCTCCATGTTCATAGAATCACAGCGTTGGAAGGGGCCATCAGACCACCTAGTCAAAGCCCCTGCTCAATGCAGAATCAGCCTAGAGCATCTAAGATTATCCTGACAACAGTCTTATCAAGTAGATTAGGCCAGGGCTTGACAGATCCCAAGCACCAGGTTGCCATGACATGTAGGAATTTCAGTGTGGTGTCTGGTATTTTTTACAATGATTTTATTGTATTATCTCTTATCAACCCTCAGTTTGTACAAACTGCAAAGCTTATTTATCATTGCACCTCAGAGTAAGATTTGTGTATGACATAGAAAATGCAAGACCATGACGTTCTTGTAGGGATACCAGCCTCCAGGTGGGGCCTGGGGTTCCCCCCAGAATTACAGCTCCTCTCCAGACTACAGAGATCAGTTTCCCTCAAGAAAATTGATGGTTTGGAGAGTGGACTTTAGGGTTGCCAGGTTCCTACCTTTTGCCAGCAGGGGTGGGGAGGAGCTCCTCTCCTGGAAGTGACATTATCATGCTAGGCACATTGTCAGGGGGGTGTTCTAGCATTCCGCTAGAAACTCTTATGATACCATAGAGTTTTCAAGCTGAATGCTAGAGCCTCCCTCCGGCGATGTGGCTGGCATGATGACATCACCTCTAGGTGATGTCATTGCACTGTGCATGTTGGCCTGATCTAGGCACTTTGGGGGCGGGGTTCCCCCCACTGGCTGGATCCGGGCCAGCGGATCAGAGGACCCTAAAGCAGGCAAACCCCACCTCCCAGGGGTTCTGGCAACCCTAGTGAACTATGTGGCACTGTAGTCCACTGAGATCTCTGTCCTCCCCAGGCTCCATCCCCAACATCTCCAGGAGTTTCTTAACCTGAATCTGGCAGCTGTATCCCCCCATTCCCCATTGGTGATCAGGGGGGAGCTGGCAGCCCTTAGTTCTTGTCATTGTTTGTCTATAAGTTAGCTTTATATTCTTTGATGGTGGTTGATGAATTCACCAGTTGCTTTTTATACAAGCTCTTTTAATTAAATTGATCTTTTAAAAGCTATAATGAAATGAGAATTTGGGGAGACATTAAGTCAGGATTAGTTGTAAGCTTTTTGTTGTAATGATAAAAACTAGTGCTACTCCTGCATTTATTTAATGCTTGTGACAACAGCTGTGTCACAAGAAACTGTGAAGAGGCTACGGCAAGGTTTTGTGGTAGCAATAATTAGAAAAATGTGGTCATTAAAATACAGAACCCCGAGGGCTGAAGAATGAGTCCAGCCCCTAAACTCTGGGGCCAGCTCCTCAAGCCAAAGAAAATTTGTCAAGGCCTGGAGAAGGCCAAGAGTGTGTGACTGCCCCAAGGTCATCCAGCAAGCTTCCATGGCAGAATGGGTGTTCAAAACTGGGTCTCCCACTGGCTCTTGATTCAAACTTGGGTCAGGACTATTTGAGTTGTGGCCCTATGGAATCAGTGTAGTGATGGCCATTAAGCATAGATGGCTTTTTAAAAGGGGGACTAGGAAGATTCATGGAGGATAGGCTTATTCAGTGGCTACTAGCCATGGTGAATAAAGTGAGCCTGTATATTCAGGGGCAGTAAACCTCTGCATATCAGTGGCTAGAGGGCAATAGAAGGGGAAGGCCTCGGTCTCTGTGCTGTGTTTGTTGGCCCTCCAGGTCAACTAGCTGGCTACTGAGTGAACAAGATGCTGGACTAGATGGACCACTGAAAGGGTTGTCAACCTCCAGGTGGCACCTGGAGATCTCTTGCTATTACAAATGATCTCCAGACAATTGAGATCAGTTCCGTTGGAGAAAATGGCTGCTTTGGAGGTTGGACTGTACGGCATTGTACTCTGCTGAGGTCCTTCTCCAAACTCCAACATTCCCAGGCTCCACCCCCAAAATATCCAGGTATTTCCCAGCCCAGAGGTGGTGTCTCCCAGGGTTCTTCTTATGTTCTTGTTTCACATCCCACAATAAGTCCCATTAAATAATCTCCTTGAAAATTATATATAGCATGTCAAATTCGAATTGATGTCTTAAATATCTGTATTTTACAATTCTGAACTTTCATGCTGAGTTTCATGTACTTCAGAAGTTTTCTAAATCTGGAACATGATTTTTTTCCTTCTTGACTATGGCATATTTCTCCATATTCACCAGTTTGTTTCATTTAACGCAAGAATCTGAATACTGTACCAGCTTCCAAACCTAAGAATGTTGCTTCTTTACTAACCCAGTCAAATAAAGCAGCTTTATTTACACTATCTTTAAATATTTTTATCCTCTTTTTTAAAATCCTCTTATCAGTACATTGTGCTGAACTTGCTATCTTGCGTATTTGTTTTGTTTTGCTCTGGTTTCCAGCCAGTCTTTTTTAGCGGGCTTAGAAGGGTGTGACTCTGTTTAGGACTACACTGTGAATAACAACCACATTTTCCTCCTGCTCCCGCCCTTTTAAAGGACCCGTGTGTTCTATTTTCAGCTAGAGAGAGAGAGCTTTGGTCAACAATTGCTTTTCATATTTTAAAATGGAGGCTGTCATTTTTCTTTCTTTGTCCCTGAAGCTTAAAGTGCAACATGATCTCTCCTTGGCTCAGCACCACCTGATTGAATTAAATCTGCAGCATATCCCAGGCAGGATGCAGAGAAGAGGCCTTAACATCATGGCCTGAAATATCACCGCCCCTCCCCCCCCGTTAAAAAAAAAATTCCAGTCAGCTGAAAAGTTCTAGAGAATTCAATTGGTTGCACACTATTTGGAGATATTTGGTTGACCCTAATAAAAGAATATATGGCTCCTCCTGCCTTGGTGGGGCTCAGTCTACCGAAAGGAATCCAGCCAAATGTTTGTCTAGTGTGCTCTGAAAGACTTCCACACATCAAGATTCCCCATCCCCTCAGCCACATCCCTCCTTCACTGCCCTCACAAGAGTGTGTCACATCAACCTTTATAAGTCAAGATCTCTTTCTTCCTCTCTCCCCAGGTCTGGAGTGGGTGCCCACTCGGCACCGGGCCATAGTGATCACCACACAGAGTTACTGCAGCACAGCAGGACAGGTGCTACTGGCCGGCCTGGCCTACGGCATTCGTGACTGGCGTTGGTTGCAGCTGGCCATCTCTGCTCCCTTCCTCTGCTTCTTTGCCTACTCCTGGTGAGTCTCCATCCTTGCCAAGACGGAGGCAAAGGCAGAGAATCTCCTTGCTCAAGATCCCCCCTTGCCTGCCTAAGCGTACAGACCACGTAATGCTGTCTGGAAGACCCTTGTGACCGTTCATCCCATGGGACCCTTGGTGGTGGTGCTTCTGAGGCAGACAGGGGCTTCCTTCTAGCCAAACAGGCTCCTTGGCCCGTGTCAAACAGAGTCTTTGACCTCCTCAGGTGGCTCCCGGAATCTGCACGGTGGCTCCTTGCCAACAATAAGCACGAGGCTGCCTTGTGTAACCTGAAACGTGTAGCCAGGATCAACGGGAAGGCAGCCACGGGAGAAACCGTGTTCCTGGAGGTGAGTGGAGCTTCCCGTGATCTGTGCCTGCTCCATGGCTCAGCTCCAGCAGCTGGACTGGCAGGTAGGCAAAGGTGGTCTCTCGGGTGCAGGCAGAGGGTTGGCATGTCCAGGTGGCAAGATTCAGTGTCTTCTTCTCCCCAGTGTATTTCTGGGGGGCAGTCCTGCTTTCCACAACAGGCATTTGGACCTCCTTCCTCCCATGTCTTCCCTCCTAGATGCTGGAGACTCAGGTGGGAAGCAACACCTCAGGGAGGGGTGCCCACTCCTGCTTGGACCTCTTTCGAACACCTGCCCTGAGACGTATCAGTTGCTGCCTCATGTTCATCAGGTAACGTGTAACAACTAGGAAACTCTTGAAAATGCCTGTGGGTTTGCCTGCACATGTGGAGAAAAAAAGGAATAAGGATGCAGAAGGAAAGGGATGCGCCTTCTTCTTTCTTGTTATTAATTTACAAAAACCGCATTTTCCCTACATACCCAGTGAATTCTATGAAGACATAGCAACCCCTACCTCATCTGAGGGTGGCTTTGTTTTGCTGTCTTCACAAATGACGTGGGAGCAGCCACTTTATTATTAGATATGGTGACTGATCTTCAGATATTCTCCCCCTCAGTTTTCGATGTTCTACCTCCCCTCTCATTTCCCTTTCTATCCTCAAAGAACTGCGTGAGGATGTAGTGATGGCCATAGGCATAGGCAGCTTTAAAAGGAGATTAGATAGATTCATGGAGGATAGGTCTTATTAGCATCTGGTAGCTACGGTGACTAATGAGAACTTTCAGATTCAGAGGCAGTAAACTTCTGAAGGCCCTGACCAGGATGGCCCTGGCTAGCGTGATCTTGTCAGAAGCTAAACAGGATCGGCCCTGGTTAGCACTTGGATGGGAGACCACCAAATGAAGTCCAGGGTTGCTATGCAGAAGGAGGCAATGGCAAACCACCTCTCTTGCCTTAACCCTGCGGGATCGCCATAAATTGGCTGTGCCTTGACAAAACCTCTGAATACCAGTGCCAAGAGGAAACATCAGGGGAAGGCCTTGGTCTCTAGGACCTGTTGTTGGCCCTCCAGGGTAATTGGTTAGCCACTGTGTGAGACAGGATGCTGGACTAGACAAACCGCTGGTCTGATCCAGGAGGGCTCCTCTTATGGTCTTATACTAATATCTGAAACTTTCTCTCAGTGCCCCTATCCTTCTTTGAGAAGGTGAACATGTTATGTGGAGGAGGGTGTTCTATTGGATATTGTATACTTGGACTTCCAAAAGGCTCTTGAAAACATACCACAAGAAAGATTTCTTGAGTAAGCTTAGAAAACATGAGATAAGCAGAGCTCGGCTGCATCAGAACTGTGGTCCCTCTAGTCCAGTGACCTGTTTCGGAGAGCAGCCAAACATTTACCCTGGAGAGCCAATGAACAGATTTTATTGTATAATTTTGCATTGTAAGTATATTGATAGTGAGCATGCACTTGTCTAAGCAAGCAGGTAAAGCATCAGTCAAGCATGTGTGTGTGTGTGTAATAGAACTATTTTTTCCATAAATCAACTGTATTGACAATAGTAATAAATCCTACAACAACAAAAGGGAGAAGCAGGAGCTATATGGTGATCTAGAAGATGGGTCAAAGATGGACTTAGCCTTCATAGATTTGTATAACCTTCTTCAAAGTCATCCATGCTGAAGACCACTACATCCACTGCCAGTAAATGCCACAATTTAATTATTCATTGAATTAACTTCATTGGATGCCCCTGAGTTCTACTTTGAGGGCTCAGGGCTCAGTGGTAGAGTCCATGGTACTATCCTTTAGGGGAGGGGCTATGGCCCAGTGAAAGAGCCTCTGCTTTCCGTGCAAAAGGCCCCTGATTCATCTCCAGTGAAAATGCTCAGGTAGTAGGTGATGTGACAGATCTCTACCTGGGACTCTGGGGAGTTACAAGCAACTACAAGCATGGACAGTTTCAAGAGGGAATTAGATAAACATATGGAGCAGAAGTCCATCAGTGGCTATTAGCCACAAGGTATAGATGGGAACTCTCAGTCTGGGGCAGGTGACGCACTCTATTCTTGGTGCTGGCGGGGGCAGCAGTGGGAGGGCTTCTAGTGTCCTGGCCCCACTGCTGGACCTCCTGATGGCACCTGGTATTCTTGGCCACTGTGTGACAGAGTGTTGGACTAGATGGGCCATTGGCTTGATTCAACATTAGCTTCTCTTATGTTCTTATGAGCTGCTGCCAGTCTGAGTAGACAATACTGACATTGATGGACCAAGAGTCCGATTCAGTATAAGGCAGCTTCAGATGTGTACTATTAAGGGAGGGAAAATTCTCTCTGTCTATTTTCTCCAGCCCAAGCATGTCCATCAATGTTTACCACGCTCCCATTGCTAGTCTTTTTTTTTCTGAACTGAAAAGACCCAGATCCTTTCACCGTTCCTCAGTTTATGCAGAGAGCATAGGCAGATCTTCCAGGTGCTATGAAATCTGTCTGGGTTGTTTTACTTAGGGAAGATTACTTGTGCTTCCCCCTCAACTGACTAAGCCCCTTTCCCCTCAGCTTCTCCATGAACATGGCATACTTTGGCCTCTCCATGGACCTCTCAATGTTTGGCCTCAACATCTTCTTGATGCAGTTGTTCTTTGGATCAATAGACTTGCTGGCCAAGATGGGGTGCGCCCTGCTGCTGACTTTCTTTGGCCGTCGCACCATTCAAGCCACCTCCCTTGTCCTAGCTGGGGCTTTCCTGTTGGTCACACTCCCTGTGCCTCCTGGTAAGAAGCAATCCACAGAAGTAGTAGTGGGGGACCCCCCTCTTGACGAGCTTCTTGGCATAGCTATCAGATCCTGATACCTGCCACAACAGTGCCCTCTGAAAAGAGCTGGAAATCTTCACCCCTGCTTGAACTTGAAGACAGAACTTTTGCAGAAGATCTTTGGGCACTCCATAGGCCCACAATCACACTGTGCAAAAGACGACATGCATCAGCGTGAGAAGCAGCTTTTTGAAAGCAAACCTTCCAACCCTCGTAGCTGCAGAAACAGGCCAGGAAGGATGCTAGTACTACATGTTGGAACCAGAACATGGTCTGATCAGGAGTTAGGGCTTCAGGACCCTTCACAGGTCCTTGGCCAGTGGGAAAAGAAATTATGCAAATACATGGGCCAGCGTCAACATACATTAAGGTGGGACAGCTGCCAAGGGCCAGGGTTTCTGGCAGGGCCCACTGCTGCTAATGTCCCTGCACACTCACTTGCTAGCACTCCACTATCAATGCTCCAAGCTGCATGCACTGCATAGTGCCACTGGGGAAAGGGCAGCAGGCAGCTGTGAACAAGGGTGGTGGGGAGGGTCTTGCACAGACAAGGGAAGAACACACAAACAGGTGGGAGGGAAGGATGGAAAACAAGCAGGGGCCTGGTGGTAGCCAGAAGATGGGGGGGGGGGTTGGGAACTCTCTGCCTGGGTCCTCCAAAGCTCGCAAAGAAATACACATTTGCATGACTTATCCAGCTTGGAGAAACATGCTTTTATTGGTGTCCAAGATGAGTAAACACTGTCCAGTTCCAGGAAGCCTGTGTTCCCCACGTCCCATCCAGGGCATGGAGCTTCCCCATCCTGGACAGCAGTTCATTTGTGAACCAGGGAGAAGGTTGGAGGCATTTCCACCTTAAACAGTTTTTTGTTTTTGTTTCTAGAGATGCTGTTGGTCCGGATGGCCTTGGTGGTGCTGGGGAAGGGGTGCCTGGCAGCCTCCTCCATGTGTTTGTATCTCTATGGGGGCGAGCTGTTCCCAACAGTCATCAGGTAAGCTCAAACCTGGGCAAGGATGTCCTATGAGTACGCAGCCCACACCACAGAGAGCTGCAAGGGGCCCTTTCAAAGCTGTGCTTCCTCTCCCTTTCAGAGCTGGCATGCTTCCATGCTTTGCCTTGGAATCCACACAATGGGTGATTCTGCATCTGGCTTTCACTCCACATTTTCTCAACACTGCGGAAAAGGTGCAGCTCAAAACCACATTCAAATACCCCAAGGCCAAGCTGTACAGACTGCAAAGTCACCCCTGAACAGCCATAAATCTGTGCAGAAGGTACCATAAAACCCAATTATCAGAGAAAGTGACATGCAGTGTAGAGGGTACCATAAAATCCAATGATCAAAGAAAGTGAAAGTAGCATGCAATGCAGAGGGGAATTTCTGTTCCAACATAGGTTTGGTAAAACAACAGAGAGAAAAGCCAATGCAGAATCGCCCAAAGTCGTCCTCCATTCTTTCACCTCCCAAGGTTTCCCAGTTCTGCTTTGGTACAATCTTTCCTGTATGGTAACAGTCGAAGACGGTTTTATCCTCTTTGGATGGGAAGGTGTGCATTTTCAGACCTCCTGGCTACATTTCTGCCATTTTGCTGCCGTCATCCCCTTGTGGCTACCATTCCCCCTCCCCACAACCACCAGTACAGCAATTACCTGTGTTAAGAAGCAGGGGGAAAGCCAGCACTGGGGAGGGGAAGTGGCAGCTACAAGGGGATGATCAAGGAAAGTGGATAGAATCCTCCTGCACGGATGCTCCATTGCAAACCCTTCAAAAAGGGGAATCATCATGTCGAAGCAAATATGACCTCAAGATTACTCTTTCACTGGTCTAATCTCGTCTCGGTCTCCAACAGTTTTCTCCAAATCAGTCATGATTTTTCTTGTTTGTTAAAGCACTTTGAGAGAGAACGTGCAAGTTTCTGTGTTACATATAGAAAGTTATCAGACTTAGGTAATTTGAAAGAAGTGAACTCCAGTCAAATTCTGGGAGGGAACGGAGTGTCACATACCAAGTGTCCAAGCCCAGTTGTTCCCCAGACTGGCGGGAATGAGCTTCAACTTTGCTGCCTTCTGGTTGCCCAGCATCTCTGACTGTAGCTGCCTCAAGGCCCAAGAGTGTTCCACTCAGGCTTTTGGAAGCTTTGTCTGTTAACATATAGAAAGCCACAGCCAGGGCCGGCTCGCCCACTAGGTGAGCTAGGTGCTCGCCTAGAGTGCGCCAGTCGCAGGGGCACCAAACTGCGCCCCCCCCGCCTCTTCCCTGGCTTCCCTGGCAGCTGCGGAATGCCCAGGCAAGCCAGCGATTGGGAGGGAAGGGGCATGGTTAGCCCCCCCCCGGTCTCCAGGCCCCCCCGGTCTCCAGGCCCTACTGGGAGGTTGGCATCCCCGGTGGGGTGGGCACCCCAAGCTGGCCTGCCTAGGGCGCCCAGACACCTGGGGCCGGCCCTGGCCACAGCAATGTTGCACCTCAAACCCAGAGCTCTTCAAGGTACACGAGAACAAAATTAGACTAGGACTTCATCATGTGGGATATCCCAAAAGATGATCAATTCACCTCAGTGCCTCACTTCTTAACTACCTAATATTTCAAGCCATTTGCAGAAAGAGACGCAAGGGAACATTTTATTAATTTCATTGAAGCAGAATAAACTCCGGCTAAAGGCCTTCTGTCTTCTGGCACACACTGTGGGTGAGGTCTCCAAAGGTTACGGCCGGTGCCTGTACCACATTTTGACCCCATATACTAAAAGATTCAGGAGTTATCACCTCTTAAAATATCATGCAATAAGTGCTAATGTGAATCCTTTGCCTGGACTTAGCAGGCATGAAGGGGTGGTTCTGGTAGCACCTAATGAAGAAGGAAGTAATTCCATTCAGCTTTTGAAACTCTGGATTACCTCCAGACAACCAGTGTGGGGGAGTGGCTAGAGTGCTGAACAAGGATCTAGGAGACCCAGGTTCAAATCTTCACTCTGCCATGGAAGCTTCTTGAGTGACCTTTGGCCAGCCAGTCACTCTCTCAGCCTAACCTGCCTCACAGGGTTGTTGTGAGACTAAAATGGAGGAGAGGAGAATGATGTAAGCTGTTCTGGGTCCCCACTGGGGAGAAAGGCGGGGTATAAATGAAGAAAACCAATAGAGACCGGAGTGGAACCTTCCAGCTCACTCTTTTAACAGTGCAGTGTAGTGGTTAGGGCGTCTGACTAGGATCTGGGAGACCCAGGTTCAAATACCCCGTCTGCCACAGAAGCTCATTGGATGAACCTGGGCCAATCACTTTCTCTCAGCCTAACCAATCTCATAGGATGGTTGTTGTGAGGATAAAAAGAAGAGAATGCTGTTGGCAGCCGCTTTGGGTGTAAATAAATATGAAAGTAAGTTGCTTCTGATTTGAGTCTGATGGCTACTCTCAGAGGAACCCTGGAGTGTTGCGAGAATGTTAGAAGGTACCAGTGTGGTAGTGGTAAAAGTGTCCTACTCGGAGACCTGGCCTAGAATTCCCCCTCAACCATGAAACTCAGTGGCTGACCCTGGGTTGGTCATTCTCTCACAGCTGTCGAGAGGACAAAAACCAAGGAGGGGAGAACCACACGTGCTCTGCCCGAAACTCCTTGGACGAAGGACGGGGAAAAAAAATGTAACACAGACAGACAGCAAGGCCCAGGGGGAAGTGGGTGCTCTGTGAGGATTTTAACCCACAGTTTCCTCGGCAGGCAAACAGGCACCAGCTTTGTTACGGCCATGTCACGTCTGGGTGGCATTGTGGCCCCGATGGTGCTGCTGGCTGGTGGTTACCGGCCCTCTCTGCCTCTGCTGATCTTCGGCATTACTCCCATCATCTCCGGCATTTCTGCCGGCTTCCTTCCAGAAATGCTCCAGGTCCCCCTCATGGACACCATCGAACAAGTCGAGGAAAGGTAAGTCTGTTTCTCCAAACTGTGGGGTGGAAAGTCTACTGCTTCCCAGTCAATCTTCAGGGTGAGCAGGGGAAAGGGATGCAGACACCCCACAGTGCAGTTCAAGATGACTTTTGCCCTTTCTTGTCTCCCTTGAGGCTGGAATCTATGCTCCTCCCCTGACCAAAGCAGTGAGGGTGAACTGAAAACTCAGTAGTATGGTTTTATGTGTCAAACACCAGTGAGTAGATATGACAGCATCTCTTATCTGGGCCAAGTAGGATCTTAAAATAGAGGATGAGAAACTTCAGTTTACACAGATCTCTTCCACTGGAGGAAAACAAGGGAAAAAAGTGAAAAAAAATGCATATTGGGAGGAAAATTCCTAACCATTAAGCTTTGCCATCTGCCTGGAGGGGGAAAAAATGTTCTGTCCCTTTAACAGAGGCTTACTAGGATGTTATTTATTGATGTTACTTACGATGAAAAGCTTCAGCTGCCCATTTCCATGCATTAAGCCTCTATTAAAGAGACAGAACATTTTTTTTCCAGGACTGCTGGCAGCCCTAATTCCCAGAAGAGGACAAGGTAATCAATAGCCACCATCCATGAGAGCTAAATGGAACTTCCATGTTCAGAGGCAGTATAGCTTTGAATGCCAGTTGCTGGGGGACAAACAGGATGTTCATTTTCTGCTTATCAGTTTTACAGTCACAACTGTAAACAGGATGCTAAAATAGACCCAGGAAGGCTTTTCTTGCATTCTTAAAACAGCAGCAGTCTTAAATGGCTTAATGTCGCACCTGGTGCTCCAGATGTTACCAAGCTAGATCTTCACATTCGTCCATCTCTCCTGTGCCTTGCCATAATGGAAGTGAATCGCTTGTTTTGTTTGCTGTGGAGTATAGTGGTCATTGTGTCAGACTAGCCTCTTGGAGACTCAGGTTCAAATCTGCTCTGCCAAGAAAGACCTTGGGCAAGTCACAATCTCTCAGCCTAACCTACCTCCTAGGGTTGTTGTGAAGATAAAATGGAGGACAGGACAATGATGTAAGTCACTCTGAGTCCCCACTGGGGAGGGAAGGCAGGGTATAAACGAAGTAAATAAATAGCCATGCTGATAAATTGGGATTGTGTCACTTGTTTTAAAAATCCAGTTGAACCCCGAATAGCGTTGGCAACTGCCTGGCAGGGCTGCTAACTCTGGCTTTATGAAATTCCTGGAGATTTGGGAGTGATGCCTGGGGTGGGGAGGGAGCTGGGGAGGGATGTGATTGCCATTGTAGAGTCAGTCCCCCAGATCTGTCATTTCCTTCAGTGGAACTGATCTCTGTAGTCTGTAATCCCAGGGGAATGCCAGGCCCCACTTTAAGGTTGGTGGTAACCCTACCCTGGAGAAAAAATGTCCTGTCCCTTAATAGAAGCTTAATGGGATGTTATTACCTCCATGCCATGAAGAGTTTCAACTGCCCATTTCCACACATTAAGCCTTTATGAAAGGGACAGGACATTTTTCTCTTGGCCTGTTGGCAGCTCTAATCCCAGAACATGTATTTGCACTTTCTAGAGTCTTTAGTCCAAATCAAATGCATCTTTGGCTGCCTATGCCCTTCCAGCCCCAATTCAAGTTGCTGGTTTTAACCTACAAAGCTCTGTACTGCTTGGGACCATACCTGTCGGAACGCCTCTCCCGGTCTCAATCTACCTGGACACTGTGCTCAGCCTCTGGGGTCTTCCTCCAGGTGCCAACTCCTCGAGAGGCTCAGAGGGTGGAAACTAGGGGGAGGGCCTTTTCTGTGTCAGCCCCGTCTTCGGAACAGCCTCCCTGCTGCAGCCCACCTGGCACCTAATCTGCCATCTTTTTGGCACCAGGTTAAGACAGCTCTTTTTACAGAGGCCTTTAAAGATCTCCTTGGTCATTCGGGGGCCTGTTATGATTAGCTTGGTGCTTTCTGTCAATCGTTGTTTTCTGCTTTTACTTTTTTAATGTTCTTATCTTATATTAATTTTTATTTTAATGTCTATTTATTGTACTTTACTGTTTTACACTTGTTGTAAATAGCCCAGAGAGCTTTAGCTATGGGCAGTATAGAAATGAAATAAATAATAATTTTTAAAAAGTAATAATCTCCTTACCTATCCTGTGCTGTTGTTTCTGCAGGACCAACACAGTTGCTTTGAGCTCTGCTTTGGCGGTTTCAGGGTGTTGCATTAACTGCTTTTCCCTACTCTGTTTTAAAATCTATTCTCTTTCTCCCGCCCCCCTCCTTTTTAATGTTCTTCTATCCGCCAAAGAGCCCAAGAGGTCTGCTAAAGTGCTGTTCCCTTTCAGTGAGACTGCATTTCCCCTCTCCTCTTTTTGCTCTCCGTCCTTCCACCAATTAGATGCCTTGCTTTTAACTCTGGTTAATGTCTTGTATTCTAGAGCCAGCTGGAAATCCAAAGCCATCCTCGAAGAGAAGCCAGGGAAAATCATGGCTCACGTCATCCGGTCGACCCGCTTCTGAGCCTCAGCTGGATGTGGAAAAGGATCTCCTTCATGGGTCCATTGGAACCTAAGCTAGGACAGGTGAACAGCCTTGAACTTGGGGCTGGCTCAGTGCCCTTTGAAGGAGGATTGTGCAGCCTCTCGAGTGAGCCAGGCAGGCTGCAGAAGAGGTGAACATCTGGATCCCAGAGGGAGGGGGGAAGCCTAATAGGGTTCCATTCTCTGATCCAGACCCTCTGTCAGCTTCCCCGGGGGGAAAAGGGCAGAAAGGAGACCCGCGTACTCCCTGTCAAAATTAGTCTTGTCGTGGCTTGATTCAAGAAAGTTCT
This sequence comes from Gekko gecko, assembly GCA_029375565.1. NCBI lineage: Eukaryota > Metazoa > Chordata > Lepidosauria > Squamata > Gekkonidae > Gekko > Gekko gecko. Next base: position 27,050,120 of record JAPDNY010000001.1, read on the forward strand.
CCTTCTTGGTTGCTAAACCATCTGGTTTGTTCTTTGTGTGGTAGAATGCGGAGATAACAGTGCATGTGAAAAGCATCAAGACATTAGGGTGTACTTTTTCCTGTTTGTGATAACAAAGACTCTTGTGACAACCTGAAGACTTCACAAATGTATTGCGGCATAAGGTTTTGTGAGCCAGGGCCCACTTGTCACAGGCATGAAGACATTTGTTCTCATGGGGACATGAGAGACTGATAAGATGGTGGGTGCCACTGACAATAAAATTAATAGGAAAATCCTTGGGGGTAATTCCCCAAGATTCTGCCCGTGGGACGAACCTTCTGCATAAAAGCAGGCTGTTACTTCTGAGAAGTCCAGGAACACAAGCAATGAACCTCCTGTGGCCTAACCTTGCAGGCATGGTGAATGTATATAACCGTGCACAGGCTCTGCTGATGGATCCAGCCTTGAACATTTTATTTATTTGGTGTCTGTACTAAGCAGTCTTCAGTAAATGTGCCATTATGCTTGTTATCTGATGGAAGTGCAAAGTTTTTGGGGGGGGGCACTTTCAAGTCCCTATTCTAGGTGTCAGTTAAGGAATAGTGGGATCAGAGGAGCTGAGTAAGTTCACAAAGCGCCAAGTAGCTTCCAGAATTCAGCCACATTCATTTGTCTCAGTAGGAGCTGCTGTCTGGAAGGCAATACTTCAAAGAAAGGTAGCCCTCGAAGGCACTTCCTGATGTTAAAGGATGTCAACCAGGGACAGCTTTAATAGAATCTTATTATAATTTTTGTAAGTTGCTTTGAAAATCCTCTGGGAGCTATAAAATGAGAAGTGCATTTTTAAATAGCCAATAAATTAGAAAGCAAAATTTTAGCACTTTGACCTTAGGAAGGCCATTTCTTATAAAAATGTGATTTGGCCTATCTGTGTCAGGTTTGGTACAAAGGAACTCTTCTTGATGAAACTGACATGCATATTGGCTGGAGAAGCAAAGGGCTTTTTACCATTATTTACCTGTAAGTCATGTACTCTATAGTTGTCATTTGGGGAGGCTTAAACTATTGCAAGTATTGCAAAGCTCAAACAAGCAAGTACTGGAGCGCAGACATGCCATTGGAGGGGGAAATCACAAAACTGCGAATGACTTATTTCAGGCAAGTCATGCAGAAGAACTCACTAGAAAAAGCAATTATGCTTGGATTGGTTAGTGGCAAAAAGAAACCGGGCCACCAAAGAACACAGTGGCTAGACGCCATAAAAGTCGACACCAGCCTGAGCATGGAATGACTCAAAGAACAGTACAAGATCAGAAAACGTGGAGAGAGCTGGCCCATAGAATTGCCAAGACTTGAACATGACTGAATGGCTAACAACAACAAACTATTGCAGAAGCTCAGGGATGCTGGTGGGATGGACTTTTCATCGGTTTGGTAAAAATGGGTTATATACCTTTAAAGTTACCAAGTTAGGAGTTTGATCCGCATGCAATTTTATTTATTTATTTAAATATTTGTATCCTGTTTTTGTCCCTAAAGGAGCATTCCCAAAAGAGCCAGTTTGGTGTAGTGGCTAAGTGTGTAGACTCTAATCTGGGAGAACCAGGTTTGATTCACCACTCCTCCACTTGTAGCTGCTGGATGACCTTGGGCAAGCCATAGTTCTATCAGAGCTGTTCTCTCAAGGACAGTTCTGGAAAGAGCTCTCTCAGCCCTGCCTACCTCACAGGGTATCTGTTGTGAGGAGGGGGAGGGAAAGGAGTTTGTAAGCCACTCTGAGACTGTGAATGAAGGGTGGTGTATAAATCCAATCCCTTCTCTTCTTCTTCAATAATAACAATAAACACTCCACAAAATAAACCAGTAAACAAAGAAAACTGTAAACTGTATTTTAGTCTCAGTCCAGTCCTGGATACAGCAGTTGACTCATTTGAAGGCACAGGCTGCAGAACGAAAGACTTTTGGCTCTCGCCTCAAAACTCATTCCTCTGGTCACACCCACCCCCTTGTACCAACAGTCAGGAAAGAGAAAAACAACACAGCTGAGACGGTGTGGCAGCTGGCAAGATGTGCGCCAACAACAATTCCCCTCCCTGCCTCTAGAAGAATTATCAGGTGATGCTATTTGGCTTCACGCCATGAAAAGCTTAAACTGCCTATTTCCATTCATTTAAACTCTGTTAAAGTGACAGAACACACACACACACACCCCAGCCTTTAGAAGAACAGCATGATGGGCCCGCTTAAAATAAATGAACAATATTTGTGGGTTACAAAGCGAAAAACACAGTACTGCATCCAGATGCAGAAGCCAGTCAGGGAAAAGAAAGGATTGCTTAAAAGAGCATGCACATGGTTGTTCATTGTGCAAATGTATGGTTTGGAGATGGGGGGAGCCTACTTCCAAATAAACAGATAATGCTGTTAGGGTAAGGGGGATCTATTACTGTGTAAACTTGTATAGGGCTGAGGAGGGCAAACAGCAACACCATCCCTTTTTCTTATTCCTGGAGGGGCAGTACCAATCTCACTGAGTAATAACGGCTGCCACCCTCAAAACTGAGAGCATCTCCTGCTAGATGGATTTATACATCCAGTACTTTGTATCTGCATTGCTGTTTAAAAGCTCTGTGTAGTTGCTGGGTATGTCTTCTGCTTTGCTCATACTAGCTACCACAGGGATGATCTATTGTACTTTCACACTTTTGAATGATTGCGCTCCAGGGAGAGTGAGCTCACCTGCTGCCCCTCCTTTACTGCTCTTTGGACAGCAGGTCCAAGAGGAGTGGTGTGTTTACAGAGATCAGGCTTTGAGCACTCAAAACATAAGACAGTTTAAAAAACAAAAAGGGTACACGTGTTCTGTTCAAGCAGCAGGCTGAGCAAAGATAATAAATGGTGAAAACATGCAGCCTCTTAACTCTACATTGGGATGGACTGGTAATTTTTGAAGTTGCAGCATTTAATGTTTCATCTTTACCTTAATTCGCAGAATTTGGGACTTCTTGCATTGCCCCTCAATATGTGGTCAAAATGAAGTTCTTCTTTCATAGCTTCCGCCCATCCAAGAGATGAGAGCATTGGAGCAGACAGCTCCTCTCCTAAGAATTTTTAATCTTCCCTTGAGAGTTTGTCCCGCTCTGGGACCAGTTCTGACCTTCCTGCCACAAGAGGGAGAAATTACTATGTAGAAATTTAGCTGTCACAGTCTGTCTCTTTAGGTGTAACTTTCCAGCGAGGTGTGAAATGTTAAACCTGCATTCTTGCTTTGACCATAGCTATTTGCATAACTAAGCTCTGGAGTGCTTTGTGCTTGGGAGAGAGATGACTCATCTTCTGCAGTTTTCCTTCTGCCAGTCTTTTACCAGCATTGTAGCCTCTGGGGCACACATACAGTGCAGGCCCAAGTAATAAAATAGTACAGTGGATCCGAGGATGGAGGACATTTATTCACAATAAATGAAGCAAGTATTACAAAAATGGCAGAAGTCTACAAGTCGCTCTCCCGGACAAACAAAACAAATTCCAGGACTTGCCATCTCTGAAAATTTTCAAGAGTCAAGAAAGTGGGGCATGTGTTGCACCCAGGTAAGCTGTTCTCTGTCTCACCAGTCACAGCTGTCTGCCCCTTCAAGCCTTCTTAGAGGCAAGACAAAAAAGTTCTATGGAAGAAGGACCCTTGAGAGCCAGTGTGGTGTAGTGATTAAGAGCAGCGTACTCTAATCTGGAGAACCAGGTTTGATTTCCCATTCTTCCACATGAAGCTAGCTGAGTGACCAGTTAGTCACAGTTCTCTCAGAACTCTCTCAACCCCACCTACCTCACAAGGTGCCTGTTGTGGACAGAGGAAGGGAAGGTGAATGTAAGCTGCTTTGAGGCTTCTTTCGGTAGAGAAAAGCAGGGTAGAAAAACCAACTCTTCTTCTTGATTCAATGTCCCAAGATTTCCAGAAAATGCAATGCCATATAAAAATCTGCATAAAAGCCCAGTTGCAGTTTTGCTTGCAGTTGCTCCAAGGAAAAATAAATACTGAGTACCACAAAAACATATAAAAGCTACTTGAAATGCATAAGTGAGAGTGTCAGAATTGGGTCCATATCTAGGGGGAGGAATGCAAGCACTCGGCATGTAACTTAAGGCACGAAAAAAACCCCATTTAATAAAAATTCAAAAGGGAAGCCACTGACAAATAATAACTAAAATGCCAGCTTACAGACATAACAAAAAACAGCCATTTCATGACTGTGAGCAGTTCCTTGAAAGTGACTTCTTGTTCCAGGCTGAGGGAGGAAAAAGTTGCTTTTTCCTGCCGAGATTCCACATGTCTCCATCTATGAGGCAAGTCCCCACAGCCAGGTGTATGCAGTTAACAGTCAGCCAATTTCTCTTGAAACCGGTCAGGTCTCAATCTGTAAAAACTTATAGCTAGTAGTTGATGAGAGCTGTAAGATCTATAGGCTTACCAACAGCTAATCCTTACAGGGAGCTACTGTTTTCTTTGTTGGTTGTACGCTTTTGGAGTTTCATCTTCATCCTGCCTTTCTCCCCATAAATCAAAACTCAAGGCAGCCAAAGCTAGCATAAAGCTACTAAAAATGGCATCAGCAGTTGGACCCCCACATCTTCCACAGCTAGCCTAGTGTCCATCATAAGCCCCCCAAAAAATGGCCTTACATTGTCTGTAGACTTGTATTAAGTAGGGATTCTTCCTCAATAGACCTGTGGGCTCTCAAGAACTGGCAAGCGGAAGCCCTATTTTGTACCACCTGGAACTTCCAGATCGTTCATGCAGAGTAAGTGGGGCCAAAAGCAATTTAGGAAATTCCTGGAGAGTTGAGGGGAATGTTTGGGGAGTCTGGCCTTTGGAGAGAGAGCTCAGCGGGAATGTGATGCTATTTAGCACATTCTCCAAAGAAGCTATTTCCTCTAAAGGAAATTATTTACGTAGTCTGGAGATTAGTTGTAACTGGAAGCTGGCAACTGGAAAACCCATGCGGTGCAGCGGTAGAGCCTCGCATTTATTTGCAGACGCGACCTCATTTCACTGACAGTATTATTTTTGTTTCCTGTTGCTACTCACCTGGTAAACCACTGTGTGGTAAGCTCATAAATATTTTCAAGCAATATTAATCATATTCTGCAAGCAGCTGTTTTGTATTCACAACAAAAAAACGCCCACACCTCCACTCGCCGCCAACACCACCCGCGTTAATGAGGTAAATATAAAGCTATCAGTAAATAAAATATAAACCCCGCGTGAACTCAACGTCGCCTGCCTACTGCAGTTTCACTCCACACGCAGCGCTACCCCCCCTTTCAAAAACAAAACCGGAAACTGGGTTATGAAAGCCACTCTAGCCTTTTCAACTCTATGCTTTTTGCCCTCCCTAGCGGCTTCTCTTTGCACGCAAGCGTCCTGTGCGCGCACGCAAGAGGCCACTGTTTTGCCGCATGCGCTTCACCCCCGTTGTATCTGCGCATGACCAGCCGCGCACGCTCTTAGGTTTTATTTACTTCGTCCCTGGGAGCCCGAGGACAGGCGCATGCGCTCTACTGAGCTAGGCGACCTATTTCACGGGCTCTCGCGCCGCCGAGAGGACTTATTTCACTCCCTGAAGCCGGTCCTTTTCTACTCGCTCCTCCCACTTCTTTCCCTCAGCTCGGCAAGCCAACCAGGCTTACACAAGTGGGCGTGGCCGACAGCGCGGCCAATGAGTGCGGAGCTCTCCGCTCCAGTTGGGGGGGTCGGGCTGGGCCTGGGAGGAAAGAACCTGGGCTCTGAGCCGGGGAGTCAAGTGATCGTGCTGGCCGAGTGAGGTGCCGCACGGGCCGGCTCCGGCAGCCAGCCAGCCAACCAGCCAGCCATGTCGCGCTGGTTCGTCCCGTGGTCAAGCTCGATCAAGAAGCGCGCCTGCCGTTACCTGCTGCAGCACTATCTGGGCCACTTCCTGGAGGAGCGACTCGGCCTCGAGCAGCTCAGCCTCGACCTCTACGCCGGTGCGGGCCGCCTCAGCCGCATCCACCTCGATGTCTGGGTGAGGGAGGCGTGGCGGGGCCTCTGTAGTGGGGGCAGCTTCACCTGCCGAACGCTCGCCTGCCTCCCAAGGGGGCGAGGGTGGCCCAAGTGTGCCGTTCGCTGGGGGGCACTGAGGCCGAGTTCCAGGGGGCTGGAGGTTGTCAGGGCCGGGCAGGGCTGGTGGGCTGCTTGGGAAGGCTGCCCGGTCCCATTAAAGCCGCTTACAATTCGAAGGGAGCACTCAAGTTGCTCGCTTGCCATTCCTTTGCGTTCTTGAATTCAGCCAGTCACCGGGGCTCCGTATTTCTCCACGTCCGTCACATTTTTATCACTGCCAGAGAGAGATGACGTCCACCCTTTCCTTTTTTTCTCTCGAGGTGGTGTACATGGTCCTTCCCTTCCCCCCCTTTTACCCTCTCAACAGCCTTGTCAGGTAGGCTAGGACTGAGTGGCTGGGAGGGAAACAGAGCTGTCTGAACCTGATTTTCCACAAGCCTCGCTGGCTTCTTTAACTATGTACATAAGAGCTTAGTTGTATATAAGAAGGGCCCTGCTGGATCAGAGCAGGGGGTCCATCCGGTCCAGCATCCTGTTTCACAGTGTTGCCTTGGAGGGTCAACAAATAGCTGCCATTAACTGGCTTCTAGGCCTTCTCTGTTTTTGCTTCTCACACAGCCAGCCACAAGGGGTCAGGGTGAGGTTGCTTACGGCTCTGGAGAGGAGTTGCCGCTGACAATCTCTTCTCCCCACCCCCTTCTGTTGTTGCATCTCAGTTTGCCTGCCTTAGGCTTAGCTGCATACCTGGCCCTGGAGTCATCTCCCCCCCCCATTGCCCCGTCTGCCTTTTGCTCCTTCCATTGGCCTCCAGCTGTCCTTTAATTGCCCTTTTTACACTCACAGCCATCCTGCCGGGTTGCAGCAGGACAGGGTGTGCCCCTGAGTCATCCCTTGAGTTGCTGCAGCCAAAATAACAATTGAGGAGAGTGTGTCCCCATTGTAGGGTGATGGCACAGAGGGGAGGAGGGCAGACATTTCTTCCCCCTGTTTATTTACCCTGAAGGGAAACTTTGGAGGGGACCTGATACTGGGTTTGTGTTGGTGTGAAGCTGCTGATACTGACTGGAGAGTTCCTAGGCATCGGCATGCCTGATTTGATGGTGCTCTCTAGGAATGGGAAGTAGCACAATCAGCTTTAGGTATTGGTTAAGCTTTTCCTGTCTCCAGCGTGCAACTCCCAAATACAAATGAACACAAGCAGTCCTCCCATACTTAGGTGCAGTAGCACAGCCCTGGGTACCCTTAAAAGGTATATTTACCTTGACCCCTAAATCACCACAGGACTGTTGTGACCAGCTTCTTTGACTGATGACAAACCCCCAGTAGCCTCCAGCTTTTGCAAGAGGCTGTTTACTGAGTTCAGTGTTGTTGCTGGCTGTTATCCAGGGAAGGGAAGGCTCCTTGGAGATAAACAGACTCACAGTGGGGGGAAGTAGGAAGCACCTGGTCTTCTGGGACTTTTTCCTGGCTCGCATCAATGTAATTGCTGCTGGGGCAAAGTGCACAGGATGGTAGGGGGTGGGGATCAAATTCCAAACCTTAGAAACTTTACATCTAGGAAAACATCCTAATGGTGGTGAAAGGAGGTGATCTCCATAACTGTTGGCTTTTCCATGCTCATCAGTCAGCCTCCCTTATGCAGAGGACTGCCACATTAGCTTCCTTTGCCCTTAGCCAAGCAGTGTAAACCGCTGTGTAGAGTGCCACGGTTTTGGATCTGGCCACAAATTCTTGCTCTACCACAGTCTCAGTGGGTTGCTTTGGACTCATTTTCTGTTTCACAGAAGTAGAAAATGTTGCACTGTGTGATGAATATTTTCTAGGAGAGGACAAAGAGAAGAAAATAATCTGCAGCCCTTTCATACCAGCCCTGAGCAAGCCTTCCTTGCAAAGGTCAAATGTTTCCCAGGGAGGTCAGTTTGTGGAGCAGGGCACAAGGCTATAAAGCCACATGCCGAAGCTTATTCAGCATAGATCAGCTACCCCTTGAGACCCTTACCAACCTACTGTGCTCAGCAGCAGTTGTCTTTAATGCATGCTTGGGGTTCTGTTTTGTGGATGATCATGAGTACTGAAGCAGAGGGGAGGTAATCATTCTGGAGCAATTAATATTTGGAAGCACAAGTGCTTGCCTGCAGCCTCTCATGGGGTGAAGTGGGAGGTGCTGGTGCTGTGGAAGTTCTTGGCTCTGAGATCTCTCACCCTAGCCTGGAGGAAGGCCAGCTGGGTAAAATTATCCCTGCAAGTCATTGCCCACTTGTTGGGTGCTGGCCTCTCTGCAGGACCTTTCATGTCTTTCTCTCTTCCTGTCCGTGTTCTTAGCTTTCGTATAAGACAGTTTGGCTGGCTCCTTTGGCTGAAGAGCATGCCAGTGGCTTATTAGTCTGCACGCCTGCCATTTATGTAGTACTTGGCCTGGGACTTACTGGCTCTCCAACCTCCTGTCAGCCTTGCTCTGCCCAGGCTGCCTCTGTGCTTCTGTATAGTGCCTGTCTCAGAAGCAGAGGGTATATTCCTTCTTGGGAGTTTAACTCATACGTCATCCTGTAAACAGTTGAGAATTTCTTCCTGCAGTAGGCTGGAGGGCCTTGAAGACATGTGCTAGAGGAGTCACTTTTCTTCATTAATAATAAACTCCTTCAACCGGAGGGCTTGAGCCATACAAGAAAATGTAGAGGAGTCACAGCAGGCTTTGACAAACTTTCTTTGGCTTTAGGAGCTGTGCTTATTTTTCATCCTTCAGATTTTTATAATTTAATGACCATCCTTTCTCGTTATTGCTACCACCAAACATAATCCTAAATGCTGTTTTTTTAAAGCTGTAACCAAAGTGTTGCACTGTATAGATAAATCTGGGGTAACCCCACTTGTCATCACAGCAATAAAGTAATCTCTACTCCTCGTATTCTGTGTGTCTTGGTGCCTGAGAATTGTGGGGCCCTGGGTTATGAGGTTGCTGACTGCTTGAGAATAGAATTCTCAAGGAGCATAATACAACAGGGCAGAAAGTGTCAAGGAACCTGAAGAATTCAGGCAAACATTGTTTGGAATGTGCAGGCCCGCTGGCTTGTTCTCCTCCTAACTGCTATAGGCTCATTGATCTGGGTAGGTTGTTTCTGGAGCACAGCTCCCAGCAAAGATAGTGGGGTCATGTCTCTGGTTGTCTTTGCTCAAGGAGAGCCAGGGGTATGAGTTGGTAACTCTGTTACCGAGATCTGGGGTCCAAATCAGATTTGCAATGGAGCAAGTAGTTCAGATCGTCTTCCAGACCCTTCGTCTAGTGTAGAGGCAGTTTGGTGTAGTGGTTAAGTGTGTGGACTCTAATCTGGGTTTGATTCCCCACTCCTCCACTTGCACCTGCTGATGTGACCTTGGGTCAGTCACAAGCTCTGACAAAGCTGTTCTTGAAAAAGCACTTTGTGTTAGAGTTCTCTCAGTCCCACCTACCTCACAGGGTGTCTGTTGTGGGGAGGGGAAGGGAAAGGAGTTTGTAAGCCACTCTGAGACTCCTTTGGGTAGTGAAGGGTGGGTATAAATCCAATCTCTTCTTCTTCTCTCTGATTTTTTTTCTTTTGAGTGCCTAACTTGGACTGACCGGGGTAATTTATGGAGCTGTTTTTCTCTTTACTTTCCCCACCTCCTGGCTTCCCCCATGTAGCTGCCCCAGTATGGCAGATGGATCTGTTTGGAGTCTATTGTTTGGCTTAGAGATCACTGCAGTACTTAGTGACTAATTGGTCAGTTGCCCAGTCTGGGGAAAACTTGTCCAAAATGCTTCATTCAAGCTCCCAAATGTATGGTGAGGATCATTCACTTCCAGTCCTTGGTATGAGGTTGATGATACAGCACTAGGTTCCATCCATGCAGTTTCAAACACAGAGACTTAGAGCTTGTAGATGTTATTTTTAAAGATTGGTCAGATTTATTAGGAAGACTTTACTGACATGAACATCACTTGGCTGTTAAACCAACATATCCCACAATGTTCCAAAGTTAGCCACGTCAGTTTTTCAGCTTACTCAGTGATTTGCTTTACGGGATATTAAATGTAACCGTCCTTTAAACATTATTTTTATCAAGCTATTTTTATAACATGCAGTTTTGTGGTTGAGGTGAGGCTCTAGAGGCTCACAGTCTTGGGTTGGGGGAGGATGGAAGGGGCTGTCTTGGAATAAAAGTTTTCAAAACTAACAAATGATCCATTAAGTTTGATTGTATGCTTAATTTTGCAGAAATGCACTTCAGAATGGTCTCTTCTAAAATACTATGTGAAGTACAGATCACTCGTAATGAAAGTATTGCCTGCATTGAGGCGGGTTGTGTTTTGTTTCTCCTCCCCAGTGACTGTAGGTAAGGGAAGAAAGAAGAGCAAAAGGCAAAATAATAATAATAATTGATAACTGGCGTGATTTTGAGACATAGTTGTTCGTATTAGGCTAACTTGCGAAGTGCCATAATCTCCCAGACTTCAGTCAGCTATTCTTTGTATGCAGGAGGGAAATGCGGTATCCAGTTGCCCCAGCACATTGGAGATAAGGGTTGTGATGGACTTCATCTTGTTTGGGTGTCAGTAGGACAGTTCATGGTTAAACCAATCACTGCATTTTACTTTTGGGGTTATGACATGTAAGGTGACACTTTTTTAATCCATGCAAGACCCCATAGAATTTAGCTCTAGATTTCACAACTGCTGGATCTCAGAAGCTAAGCAAGGTCAGCACTTAGTACTTGGATGGGAGCCCACCAAAGAAGTCCAGGGTTACTTTGCAGAGACTTGCAATGGCAAAACAGTTCTGAAGTCTCTTGCTTTGAAAACCTGATGGGATTGCCATAAACTGGCTGTGACTAGATGGCACTTTCTGTTACAAAATGCCCATCAAAGCCGTTGATTTTTACTGACCTGGAGTCAGCTGCAGTTTTTGCTTGAGCTAAGGTCATGTTGGCAACTATATATTGCAGTGTGACAGACCTGATGTTAAATCTATATCCACAGGCATGCTTGGGGAGGGCACGTGATGCAGCAGCCTTGCTGAAGCTGTGCAGGTCCAGGTCTGCTCAGAGTGTGGCAACCTCCTGGCAACTCTATGCAGCATTGAGTTTTGTGGTATAAATGCAATTACGTAAAACCATAGCAACAGTTGAGTGGGCATAGAATGAATCATAGAATCATAGAATGTAGAGTTGGAAGGGACCTTGTAGGTCATCTAGTCCAACCCCCTGCACTCTGCAGGAGCGTAGCCGAAAGATGGTCGTCCAGCCTCCGCTTGAAAACGTCCAGCGAAGGAGCATCCACCACCTCCTGAGGCAGTCTGTTCCACTGCTCAACCACTCTTACAGTTAGGAAGTTTCTCCTGATATTTAGCTGGTAATGACTCCCTTGTAATTTCCACCCATTAGATCTAGTCTTGCAATCCGGAGCAAGAGAGAATAGATTTGCTCCATTTTCTACATGATAGCCCTTCAGATATTTGAAGACTGCAATCATGTCCCCTCTAAGCCTTCTCTTTCCCAGGGTAAACATACCCAACTCTTTCAGCCTTTCCTCATAAGACTTGGATTCCAGCCCTCTCACCATCCTGGTTGCCCTCTTCTGGACACGCTCGAACTTGCCAACATCTTTCCTAAAATGTGGTGCCCAAAACTGGACACAATACTCCAGGTGAGGCCTGACCATAGCAGAATAGAGTGGAACTACCACCTCCTGTAATCTGGACACAATGCTTCTGTTAATGCATCCTAAGATTGCATTAGCTTTCTTCACAACCACATCGCACTGCAGGCTCCATGTTTAGCTTCTGATCAACTAGAACACCCAGATCCCTTTCACATGTCCTGCTGTCATCTTCATTTTGCCTCCCCCCCCCACTTCTCTCTTGCTGTTCCTGGTGGGGGTTGTACAGTTAGGAGCATCCAGGTTGGTGCTTGGGCCCTCCAGTGCCGGGACTGAATATAGGTGACATTGCCCAAGCCTGTGAGCCAAACTTCCTACCCACCTGATACAAGCTGGGCCTTTTAAGGCTGATTCGTGACACTTGATGACCCAGGGAGGGTTCTTTTCCGAGGACCTGTTTGCTGGCACGTAGGTGATTTGCTGGTAAGATGGGCCACGTTCTTGCTGCCTGACTTCAGCTCAGTTTCTTCCCACTACAGTCTGTGAACGAGTTCCTGGAGTCCATTGGGGCCCCCCTGGAAATCGTCGATGGCTTCATCGACAGCATCGCCGTCACAATCCCTTGGTCTGCCTTAGTCACTGAGAACTGCACTGTGGAAGTGAGCGGTCTACAGATTACGTGCCGGCCAAAGTACCGTAGCGGTGAGTTGGGTTGTGCTGGGGAAACCCAGATCCTCCTTGCAGTGGAGGGTGGGGGCAGAGGCTGAGCACATTTAGGCTTTTTTGCATTCCTTTGTTATGCTGGATAGCTTCTGCCTTCGCAGCAGAGCTACCCATCTTGAGTGGTCATAATGTGAACCAGCCAAGGAGGCAGATGCAGGATAAAGTAGAGTCCATCTCCTGCCTGGCTTTTCGCCCCAGAGGCAGTTTGCCCCAGTTTCCCCCACCCTTGGGGTTTTGCCTCTTGCATTGGCCTATGACCCTTTTCCCTTTTGTGCTCCTGTAGCTCCTCCTGGTTCAGAGTCGCAGAGCTGGGCATCATGCATGACCACGAGCATGCAGCTGGCGCAGGAGTGCCTGAAGGAACAGGCCGAAGAGCCCTCGGACACCCCCCAGCCTCTTGAGGGGCTTGAAATGTTTGCCCAAACCATAGAAACTGGTGAGTTTTGGTGCAGGAGAGATGCTCACATCTGAGCTTTGGCTGGGTTATGCATACCTGGGCTGGGGGTGAGCTTGGGCCAGATGTGCGTTTGCAGATTAACCTGCCTCATAGAGCTGATGCGAGGATAAAATGGAGAAACAGAAAATGTTGTAAGCCACTCGGGTCCCCACGGGGTGGGTGGGTGGGGATATTGTGTAAATGAATGAAATAAGTATGTTCCAGTGCGACTGCAGAAGGCTCCTATTGTCCATTAAAGAGAGAACCTCGCCTCTGCACCTTCATGCCTAGAGTAGTTCTGGAACCTTAGTTTTTCAACATGGTTTAGGTATTTTTTTGCGTTAGGCGCAGAAGAGTGAGTATTTTCCTACACATCCCCACTGGAACCTCATGCAGCTGTTTTAAAAGGGGAGAAAGAATAGTGCCCTGGTTTCTGTTCTTTTAAAAAGACTACATTCTTTGTTTCTGAATCCATCATCTTTGGGCAGTGTGTGCTCCTCCTTCACCAGCCGTACAATGACCATTGCTTTCTTAAGAAAACACACATTTCAAATATATTTTCATAGATGGGATATAAAACATCAGCTTAGGAGTGCAACATGGGCAGGCAGGGGTTGCATATTCTTTCATTTCTGTTTTTGTTTGGATCTACAAAGCAGGAATGGCGGGGCGGGGGGGGCAGTTACGATTGTGTGGTTGCCAGGCTACTGATGTCGGATCAAGCTGCAGCGCTGTGGGCCAAGCTGCTTCTCTTCCTCTTCAAAAATAATCATCCACTTCTGTTGTGGAAATTCCAAGAAAACTTATCTAATGAAAGGAGCTTTGGTTCTTGAAAGCTTATACCCTCAATATCCTGTTGGTCTCTGGTGCTACTGGATTGGAATCTGGCTGGTCTACATATACCAGGGGTGTCAAAAATAAGGCCTGGGGGCTGGAACTGGCCCATCCAGTGCTCTAATGTGGCCCGCGAGCAACTGATGAAAGGGAGGGAACAGGAGACTATTTGGGGGTGGGGTGGGCTGAGCCACTCCGATTACGGCTTCAGCCTGGTGGAACAACCTTGTCTTTAGCAGTCAAGCAGCGTGGGAGCGTCTGCCCAGTGCTGCACCACTGGCTCTCCAGTTTGCCCATATGGGTTTTCCTTTGCACCCCCCTCCCACTCCTTGGGGCCTTGCAGTGAGGGTACAAGAACTCGGAGCTTACCAGCTGCTGTCCTTTATACAATTATATCTCTGGTACCTGGCATTATGTTTTATGGCACTCATGGCCCGGCCCGACAAAGTGACATTTATGTCAGATCCGGCCCTCGTAACAAACGAGCTCGACAGCTCTGATGGATCCCCTCTGAAACTAACATCCATGCACCTCACTGTTATGAATAAGTCTTGCCTGGAGGGAGGGGGCAGGCCTCCTAAGGCAGCTGCCAAACTGTGTGAGGTTTTCCACCCCGCTTTGTGCTCATTAAGTACCGAAGGCCTCCCGCTCGCTCACTATTTGATGAAGGCTGGGTAGAGTGTGTTTTTGTAGCCACGTGTGGGAGCCTAGTGATTTCCTGGTGTTCTCTGCTTTCTGCTAGTCTTGCGAAGGATTGAGGTGACCTTCCTGGACACTGTGGTACGAATAGAGCACATGCCGAGCGGGGCGCAGGGCAGTGTGGCCCTGGAGGTGCACATCAAAAAGTAAGTGGCTTTGACTCACCCGATGGATGGGATGCACTTGTTAAATTACCTTCACTTGAGAGCATGAGGCATTTATTGCTAGCAGACTGCCTGGGTGCGTACTGAGTCAGCAAGCACTCTCGATGCGGTGTGCTCCTCCAACGTGTTTTCAGTGGAAAGTGGTGGTCTCTTAAGGAAGATGAGCACGGCCAGGCAGTGGAGAGAGAGAGAGATTACTTTGGGACTGCCCCCTGCTGAGTCGTTGGTGCCTTGCTCGTCCTGACCTATTCACCTACTCTGCTTTCTCTCTCTACATGCGGACCACAGGCTAGAATACTGTGATGAAGCAGTGAAGGATCCCGGGCAAGTGCTGCCTGTGAACATCCACCAGCCACCGGCCTTTGTGCACAAGATCCTGCAGCTGAGCGGTATCTTGCTATACTATGAGGAGTTCACAGACGGTGGTGGAGACAGTGGTATTCGTGCACCGTCCCCTGCCCCCAAGGTATAGCCCTCTGGGCTGTCTCTGCCTTGGGAGGCCCGAAGCTCTTCCAAGAGCCTCAAAGCACCATCACCCCCATGGTATGGGGCTGGGGGGCTGCCCCTTCAGCTCAAATGCACAGAGGGGCCGCAGCACCAAAGAGAGGTGGGATGTTGCAGACTCCCGTCTCCCTGTGTTTAGGAATGCCTTGTCCCCTCCCTCCAATCCAGGAGGCAGCGGAGTCGTCCAGCTCTCAGGGGGAGGAGGAGGAGGCGGCCTCCCCTCTGCTTCAGATTGGCAGCTGCTCTGGGTACACAGAGATGAGGATCAAGCTTAAGCAAAACGAGGCTTTCCCCGGACCCAAGGTCAGTACTCAAACACATACTGGTGATCTGTTGAAAGCAGTTCTCTCACCTCCGTCCTAGAGATCTGGGTATCCTGTTCAGATCTTGGAAGCAGGGAGAGGAAGGAACTGAGGCTGGAGATTTACTGGCTTTGTAACTGGGCTGTGTGTCAAAAGTACATGTAGAGCTCTTGGGTGTGTGAGCTTCCTGGATGCTGGTGCCAAATTCCCAGGGCCTTGGGATTCTTCCCAAAGATGGGTCTTGCAGCAGGGGGCTTCTCCCGTCCCTCCCTTCCAGTTTTCCTAGGCAAACAAGGAATCTGCTAATATAAGAGCTAGATTCAATTCCAGTAGCACCTTAAAAATATCTGTCAAAGGCAACTTTGTCTCACGAAAGCTTATACCCTTAAATCTTATACCCTCCTGAAGCAAAGTCAATATCCTTAGGGTGAAGACTGATGTTCTTGGGAAGGGAGGTGGCATAGAACAAGGCAATGGGTGGGTATGAATCCAGAACAGCAGGTTACACCCAATGCTCCCTCTAAACCATGGAATCTTGTGAGCAAAAATTCTACTTTGTGAGCTACAGGCATTAAAGCTGTGAGCGAGTGATTTGGCTACTGCATAAATTAGTTTGCTTTGGAGCCATCCTTCCTGAGCAAAGACAAAAAATGTGTGAGCCAGAGGCTAAGAAACTGTGAGATAGCTCACACTAATTAGGCTTAGAGGGAACACTGGTTACCCCACTCATGGGGGCAAAATATCTGGATTTGTGTCTTCCTCCATGTCTTCCCCCATGTCCAGTTTGGTGTAGTGGTTAAGTGCCCGGACTCTAATCTGGGAGAACCAGGTTTGATTCCCCACTCCTCCAGTTGCAGCTGCTGGATGACCTTGGGCAAGCCATAGTTCTGACAGAGCTGTTCTTGAAAGAGTAATTTCTGTCAGAGCTCTCTGATCCCCCACCTGCCTCACAGAGTGTCTGTTGTGGGGAGGGGAAGGGAAAGGAGTCTGTAAGCTGCTCTGAGACTCTGAATGGAGGGTGGGGTATACATCCAATCTCCTCTCCTCCTCCCTTCCTCTGTGTACCTGCTAGCATTGGGTCTCCAAATGCGCAGGTGATGAGGTCTGTGTGGCACTGGCTGTCAGTCTAATAGGGCCAGATGCTAGCAACAGGGTGGGGAAGATGTGTGGTATCCAGAAGGCATGAGGAAGAAGGGGAGGGTTTTTGCCTCTTCACAGAGAACAGCTGCTTAGATAGAGTTGCAGCTGCTTAGCCTGGCGGACAAGGATTGGTCCTTGGGGTCAGCTTATGGGAGAGATGTCAGGGCTGGCCACTGACCAATGCAGAGCTCCTGAGGCACGTGCCTTGGTCTTCAAAGAGTGGGGTAGAAACAGAGCCCTTGTGGCACAGGCAGTATGGTGCCAGACCCTGGTTGCTGGGAGCTCTGGGTTCAGGCCGCTCCTGGCACATTACCACTAGAGTTTGTGCCTGGTGGGCGGGGGGGAGATTCTCGGTGAACTGGAGCAGTGCTTTCTGTCTCCACAGCTGGAGCTGGATGGCAAGATGGGGTCGCTGCATCTCCTGCTCTCCCCCCGTCAGATCCTGTACTTGCTAGATCTTCTGTCTTCTTTGAATCTCTCAGGTGAGCTTGGGCGGGGGGCGGTTATGGGGAACAAGCCCCACTGCTGGACCTCCTGATGGCACCTGGTATATTTTGGCCGCTGTGTGACAGAGTGTTGGACTAGATGGGCCATTGGCCTGATTCAACATTGGCTTCTCTTATGTTCTTAAGCGGTAACCCAGTTACAGGTTTTGGTTTCCATTCTGGCAAGGCCAGAAGTATCCTGTCCTGCCCCCAGTTCTGTAAGGCTGAGTGGCCTAGTGGATGGTTACAAGCCTAGAGGGCTTACTTGACTCTCGAGATGCCAGCTATCCCTTCAGTTTAAAACCCCACAGCATGAGACAAGGGCCCTCCTCCTTGTTTGTTTGTTTACTGCCCTGCCTTTTGAGCCATAAAGACCCAAGGTAGCTTATGTGAAACAATAATAGACCATTCATTTGGGGCTGTTCCCATCCTGTTTGATGTCCTGTCTGATGCACCTGCTACCAGATTCTTTAGATGGTTCCAGCTGTTCCCATCCTCTTCTGTTCCATCTCACTTCCATGACCCTCTTTTCTTTCCCAGAATCTGGGGTCCTAAAGGAACAGCTGAGCAAAAGTCGCCCTCTGGACTCAGAGGACCTGAAGCTGATAGAGCAGGACCTCAGTCAGCAGTTGCATTCGGGGCTGGGGACTGCTGCCACACGCCTGGAGGGAGGAGAGCGTTGTGTCACACTGGAAAACGGAGGTGGGCTTTAGCCTGTGGTGGAGGCATAGTCCTTCTGTGCCCTCCCCACTACATCCCCCTGCCTGAAACCTGGTGGTATCCTTCCAAGAGACCCCAGGACCCTGCAGCTGAACCCTTTTTTCTGGGCTTGACTTTATGGCTTTCTCTCTGGACCATGTTGCCTAGCTGCAGTACTGTCATTTCAGGGTTTCAGTATTCCTTCATATCCTACTTTGCCTCTTTAGTTCTCTATTTACTAATTATGTGCAGCAACAGCAGTGAAGGTGTTCTTAGTGACTCTCTGCTGTGTGATCACCCATTTTTTTCTTATTGGCAGAAGTTGTCGTTGCCTGCAAGCCTTTTGTCCAAAAGAGAGGTTGACCCACATCATCATGTGGGAATGGAGGTCTGTTGGACATCAAAAGGTGCCTCGGCTGGTTTTTAACTTGTTAGTTGTCACCATTACCCTTCCAGGCCCTAATTCCCAGCCCTTCTTGAAGGAGCTGAGAGCAGACAGATTTTTGTCCCTTCTGTTCCATGCACCCCAGCTGGAACTATCTCATGCTGCCTACAGGCTAAGGGTAGGAAATTGTCATTTCCCTAGCAAACCATTTGGGGAACGATCCCTGAAGCTTTTTCTTTTCTGCTTGGTGTCTGAGTAATCCTGAAGGGAGACTTCGTTTGAGAAGCTCTTGAGGCCAAATGTGAATTCTGCGTAATAGCTCAAAAAATTTGGTAGTGGCCATCTTTTCTGCTCTGGATATGCCTTGCTTAGTCAGTCAGCCCCCTTGGACTGCAGAGCTGAGCTGTCAACCACCTCAGGTCCTTGCTTCTAATGTGACGTTGCCTTTCAGAGATGTTCTTCTCCATGGCACCCATGACAAGCAGCGTGACCTCTGTGCGCTCGGTCAGCGAACTCTCCGATGTGGATCTAGACTCCTCCACCCACAGTGACTTTAGCACCAGCCACCTTCAGGCTCCGGCCTTCGCACCAGGGGTAAGAGCTCCTGCCAGGCATCGGGGCACAGGTCTTCAGCCTGCTCCCTGGCTGTGGGATCTTCAGGAGGCTTTAAACTGTTTGTGGCTTTTTTCTCCTGACTGTGTATTTTTTCCCCTGACTGCAGTCGTATTATATTGGGAAATTCAGCTAGTCTGAACTTCAGACTGCAGACCATAGTCCCTACTCTGTCCCTTCCTTCTGCCCACGATGACTGTGCAATACCCGCCATTCTCTGTAATGTCTCTTCTAGTGGGGATGCTGCTTCACCCTTGCCTCTCTCTTTTTCTCTCCCCACAGCTGATCCTGAGTAGTCCCAGACGCTACGGGCAGTCACCTTTTGCTGCTACCTTGCCGTGCCTCAACAAGATACCAAGTGAGATGGGTTTCCACTGTGGAAAGGCGGGCGGGAGAAGAAAGGATAATATTCTTCCCTGATTCTCTGCAAGGTCTGAGCAGTAGTGGAAAGAAGGAGTTAGGATGCAAGAGCTCCAGGATATGGGTGTCAGGATGGCAGGGCAGGGAAGACCCATGCAGGAAGCCGGGATTCCTCCAGGCACCCCAGAGACTGCAACCTTTTATAGCTCTTGGATGAGTCAGTCGGACAGAACTTTTATTAGCAACAATAAATTGGCTCTTAATAATGGTAATTAGGGCTTTCTAGTTTTGGCTTTGTAATTGGTTAATCTGCTAATTTGTGTGAACACATCATCCTGTAGCCATTACTTCTGCTTAGGTGCCATTTTGAGAACTTGCAGATTTAAGTATGCAAATGCTTCTGCTTTTTGTTTCCCTCTTACAGTAATGTACCAGACCCACAAACTGCTTTAAAGCTATTAGCACCCATAACATTCCGTGAAAGTTTGATCTTAGACACTGAAGAAACTAAGGTTACAGTACTACTCAGCCTTTGGCCATATGGGCAGGGGGGAAGCATTTTGCATAGCTGGAGATGCTGTCAAAGTTTTAAGAAAAAGAGATTGGATTTATACCCCACCCTTCACTACCCAAAGGAGTCTCAGAGCGGCTTACAAACTCCTTTCCCTTCCCCTCCCCACAACAAACGCCCTGTGAGGTAGGTAGGGCTGAGAGAGCTCTGACAGAAACTGCTCTTTTTCAAGAACAGCCGTGCCAGAACTATGGCTTGCCCAAGGTCATCCAGCAGGTACAAGTGGAGGAGTGGGGAATCAAACCCGGTTCTCCCAGATTAGTGTCTGCACACTTAATCACTACACCAAACTACTATAGCTGAGTAGGCCAGTTGTGTCATCCATTGGCACACAGTCTGTTTATCCTACCAGTTGGCCAGCTGTGGTAAAAACATTCAAAACAGCCCTGAGCAGAAATACTTCTTCCACGCCCAGGCAACAGCTGCACTGTATTATTTCTAGCTGTCATAGGTGTGGAGGACTTGAGTGTGCTGTGACAGTATCTCCCTGCATTCAGAGCTGCCTTAGGAACTGAATCAAGGCTGAAACAGTGGCAACGGTCATTGAATGTAATTGTCCATTCAGCGTCCAGGCGAGTGACCTGCCACTTTCTTGTTCAGAGGCAGCCCCTCTCTTGTTGCTCTATGAAATCTCGAATTGCTCTCCACGCAGTTGGCAGGGGAGAGATCCTCACTTTCTCTGTGAGCTTTGCACAGCTGCTAGCTGGAAGAATCCCTGGCCACCACTGGGCAGTGGGGGAGCAAGACTGCCAGATCTAAGTTGGGAAACTAGAGATTTGGGGGGTGGAGGCTGGGAAGGACAGGGCTCACAGTGGGATACGAGGCCATAGAGTCCACCCTCCAAAGCATCTATATTCTCCAGGGGAACTGATCTCTGTAATTTGGAGATGAGCTGTAGTTTCAGAGGATCCCCAGGTTCCACTTGGAGGCTGGCATATCTCTGACGGACCTCTAGAGCCGTGCATAGGGTAGCCATCAGAGTGTCAGTTCTGCCTATTCAAAAGTTCTCCTCTGTCTTTCAGGCAAAGCCGCCCATCCACCACCGCCCTCAGTGGAGAGTCAGCGACCAGAAGCGCTGCTGCGGGTGACAATGGGGGGCTCACTGTGACGCTGCTGCACCAGTCCCAGAGGACGGCACCTCCCAGTCAGCCCTGCTTTCAGCTGGCTCAGCGTTTCTTCTCGCAGTTGGGTGGCCTGAAGGACTCTGCCTTCGGGGGCCGGGACTTCCAGCCTTTGCGCCAGTGTTTCGAGGAGGCCTGTCCATTCAGCAACGTCAGGTAGGTGCTAAGGCCCAAACTCGGTTGCTCACCACTCCTCCAGGCCTTGTGCCCTCCTGCAGTCGAGCTGCGATTGCCTCTGGTGGAATAAGGAACAGAGCCTGAAAGACCAAGTAAACTCTTCTGTTGTGTTTTTGACATGCTTACAAAGACCTGCTGTGATGTGCAGCTCTTCTGTCAGCAGCCGGAGGCAAGGGACATCCCAGAACTTCCACAGTTTCCCTCTTATCTCTTCTCCACCCCTTCCTAATGCTGAGTTTTGCCATCTCGGATCACTTTTCAGGCTAACCGGGGCTGCCGTACAGATCAGCTGTGAGCACAAAGCCACCGGCCGACTGCAGATGTTCAGCTGGGACGCGTCCTTTGGGCTGCTGGAGATTTTGGAGTGCCTCTGGCCAGAGAGCAGTGCGCAGGCGAAGCCAGAGTACACAGAGGTGAGGGCGGAGCCTTCAGGAAACCGCAGGCTTCTTCAAGCCCAGGCTGTTCTAGTTACATGTGGGCGATACAGTTGCATGGGACAACATCCCTCTTCCCTTCATCTGGAGACCACCTTCCCTTCAACTGTTATTGCTTCTCTGGTTTCCTTCTCAGCTGCTGGTCTTCGCCATCCCCAGTGCCTTTCCGTACAGCCAGTCACCTCGGCCTTGCGCCCGTGTCCGCTCGAAACACTCAAAGAAACTGCCCTCCTCAAAGGTAGGTGTTGGCAAGAGGGCAGCCAGGTATACTGTCACATCTCCTGATTTGTTCGTAGGTTCATGGCTCTAACGGGGAGACCTGCCTAGGACTTCTTCGTTGATGTTGTAGAAGGGCTGCACAGTTTCCTTATTAAGTGGTTTGGGGGCTGAGTCCCTCCAACCCATGGGAGTGGGGAGAGACTGAATGTAGGTGTGCTGCTTTCCTTCTAGGGTGACTGGCAGCCCCCAGTCTGTCCCCCCTTCCCCTCCACTGGTCTTTCTTTCCACCTCTGAGGTGAGCTGGAAGCAAAGAAAACCACTGTGGTACTCAGGTTAACATGATGTCCCCACACCTTCTCAGCCTGGGAAGAGGGTAGGCATGCATTGGACCAAAGTGGCCAACTTTATGCTCTTTGCACACTCTAGTTAAGAGGTAACTCACTTGTTACAAGGGCCAAATCTGACATAAGGGCCAATGGTTTTTAAATGGTTTTTAATCAGCCTGGCCTTTTCTGTTCACTCCCCCCCTGGGGTAAGGTAATTTGATTCTAGATGCCATCTGAAATGCTTATTGTAATTGTTTTATTGTTTTAACTATTTGATATTTTATTACTATTGTAATTTTTGAATGTTGTACCCTGCCCTGAGCCCCAAATATGGGGGAGGGCAGTATAGAAATTGAATTTTAATAATAAAATAAAAATAATACTGTGTACTTTGTCAGGCTGTGCCATGTCTACCACAAAATGTGATGCCAGGTACTGGAGGTATAATTTTTTTAAATGACACAGGCAAACCCAATTAAAGATATGGGTTTATAGTCAAAATACAAACAAAAGCAATTGATTCCTAGGAGTGAAACCAATTGATTTCCTGGGGAATCCACAAAATCCCCAATAAATGTATTTAATCATATGCCAGACTAGGTTTTTTCCAAGGGATACCATACCCGCCCCCTAGCCACTTCCTTTCATTTCTCGACAGCTTCAGCTACACACAGCTCACCATGTGTGCCGGCTCCCCACCCCATGAGCAGCCTCATGCCTTCTGTCTCTCACACCAGTTGCTCGCGGGCCGGATAAGAGCCCTGGATGGGGCGGTTTCGGCCTCCAGGCCGTGTGTTTGACACCCCTGCTCTAGTCCCTGACAGTTTAAGGATGCTGATCTTGCCCCACAACGTCCCTCAGTGGCTCTCTGAGTGAGGAGGGAAGCCCATACACCAGGATCACCTCAGGCACGGCTGCCCTTTCGACAGTGGGGTGGATTCCCTTCTCTAGATTCAAGCAAGGGGTAATGCCAGATTTTGCCTGAAATGTTGAGGAGTTGCTATGAGAGTTAAACATTACCTCATTCCCTGACATTTTGTGGTTGACTTCACCTTCTCTGGCAGCCATTTTGTAGTTGCGCCCACCATCCTTTGTCATAATTGGGAAAATGCCAATAGGCTCATAAAGGTTGAGGACCTATGTAGACTCTCATGAAGCGGGTATGTTTTGAAAGACTTGAGCCCCTTTGTTCTTTTTTTTAATGTCATTCTCCAAGAATTTTTTTTCCAAAGCATTGGCAGTGTTTTATTTTTGAAATGACAGCTGAGGTGGCCTCGTAAATGTCTGTGAAGGAGAACTATCTCTAAACCCAGCATGAAAACAAGCAATGTGCTGTGCATCTAAAGGGGCCTCTGGGAGGGTAGCAGCCCAGTGAGAACCATGAGGGACCAGCCTTCCTCCTGTGACTCTTCCGGTGTTTTCCCCACAGAGCCGTCTTGCCAAAGCTAATGCCAAACACACCGTGGAGCTGGTGGCTGAGCTGGCTGATTTCTGCTCGGATGTCGATGTGGGGACTCTCGACCGGCTTTGCTCCCTCCTCCACTGGGCCACGGAGCCCACCGTCCCAGCCTGGTCTCCTGCCCCTCCTGTCGAGGCACACTTGGTAAGGGGGGGAGGGGGCTTGGTGCACATGGCGGACTGAGGCCCTGGCATCTCCCATTGGAAAGGGTCCCCTCAACCGTTTCTTCTCCCCTTTTCCCTCTGGCTGGGTGCCAGGCAGATTCTCCCTTGCTGCAGAATGGCAGACGAGCGTGCAGGTGGCGGCTCCCAAGGCCACCCTGCGGGTGCAGTTCCCAATCCCAGACCTGCGGGCGTGGCCCGAGAGGCGGCCCTGGGCAGAGAAGGCGGTGCGCAAGGAGAGCTTGCGCCTAGACTTGGCGGATCTCGAGCTGTGCACAGAGCTTGGGCCTGCTGGCTCCACCCAGCTGGAAACCACCTTCAGCAACTTGCATGGTAAGAAGTGGTCTGGACTCCCTCCCAGACAGGGTTCCTCCCCCAGCAACTGCAGGAAGGCAGCTGCAGAGCCTCTATAGTAGCCTGGGTTCAGTACAGCCAGAGGCGTGGACCTATAATCCCAGCATCGTGTGACTCTTATGTTGTGGAAAGTGCTTGATGAAACTACAGAAGTGGATGGTGGTGAGGCCAGATTTCCAGTCCTTGGGCTTTGGGGGTGGACCGTGTTACTGTGGTGCGGGGAACAGCAAGGCCCCCCTCATGCTTAGTAAAAAAAAAATCAGGTGGGTTGCCCTCCTCTCTCTTGGTTTGTGCCTTCTGTTTTTATCTATGGCACGTTGCTGTTGGGCCTTTCTGGATGCATTTTAGCAAGAAAGCCACAGGCATAACAGAGAAGTAGAGGAACGTTGTAACTGGGAAAGTTTCAGCTTCCCCGTTTATCAGTAGCCCAAAAGTTTTTGAAATAAGCATAGAGATGTAATGGAATGAGGGATTTGAAGTTTACAGTTCTCTAGGATGCTGAGGACGGAAAGGATTTTCAGGACGGGGAACTCTAGCATAGCGCAAGAGCTGTAAAAGAAGAACAAAATTAAAAAGCACAGATTGGGGTGAAGCCCCAACCATCCTCCAGGAAGCCTTCTTCCAGCATAAGAACATAAGAAGAGTCCTGCTGGATCAGACCAATGGTCCATCTAGTCCAGCATCCTATCTCACACAGTGGCCAATCAGTTTCTCTGGACGGCCAACAATAGGGCAGATAGGCCAAAGCCTTTCCCTGATGTTGCGTCCTGCATCTGGGATTCAGAGGTTTAGTACCTCTGAATGTGGAGGTTCCCCTCAGTCAAGTCAGCTGATACCATTGGATTTGCTACGAGGCCTGTTTTTGATAACTTTGATTCAAGTTTTACGATTTATGTGGCAGAAAAGTAGTAGAAAGGAGACTTGCAGAAGGCTTTTTAAAGGCTTTTTGAATTGGATGACAATGTAATAGAAAATGGTGGGTGAAGTCTTAACACAAATGGGGTCAAGAGTTTTTTGCTAATATCTCACATACCTTTTGTAGAGGATGGATTTTCTCATCAGGATTGATGCTTGATGGATCTTAGTTAACTATGTCCCCTCTCTATGGGCTCCTGCTTGTTGTAATGTTTCTCATTGTGGCAGATGCATTTGGTTTGTGGGCTCAGGTTTAGATTTGTGGTTTCTCTTAAGGATGTGCTCCAGGTAGGAAGAACTGCATTTTCAGGAAAGGTCACCATTGGTAGGTTTACTATATACTTAAGTGTTTGATCTTATTTCTTTCAGTCATGAGAACAGTGAACAGAAGTGGTGTATGAATGTCTGAAGCTGTTGTGTGTGATTCTGATTGTAGGGTGGATAGTGTTAATGACTGTATAGAATCGTTCCAGTCTTTTCTTTACCTAGTTCAGGTTTAGAAATGTGTCACTGATGTACAGTCACTAGTTTGTAGGTGGGCTCTTTGTGCAAGTTTACACAGAAATAAATTAGGAATAAAATGTTCCTGGAGAGGTACAGAGAAAAGGATTGTAACTGCCTCTATTCCATACAGGGCTGACTTGGTTAGGGGCCTTATAATTAGTATTCATCATTCAGTCTTTTCTCTCAGCCCTTCATCAAATTTGACAGGTCTTTTAGCTAGCTCTATTTATACTGGCTTATGTCAAATTAGCTCGCAGAAGTTAGTGCAGTCTATTTTATTCTAGAAGGCCTTTGATGGTTTTGCTATCTTAACCTTTTGACTCTTAAACTGCAGTGACTTATTGCTGTTATACAGCTTTTATACTTTTGCTGCTTGTTTTTATTGAGATTGCATTGCTGTTTGTTTGTTTGTTTGTTTTGTGAAATGAATGCTCTCTTCCTTTAGGAATTTTAACTGGCTGCTGTGTCTGGCAATTACATTTTGTTTTTGCTTTATTTATGTTGGCCTTAGGTGCCTTGAGTGTCGATGCTTACTCAGCAGAAGGGAGGGGGTTGATCAGTCAGCCAACAGGGAGCTGGAGACTTGATACTTGGGAGTGTATCTCCATGTAAATGATGGCAGCCCTGTCAAAGCTCATGCCCTAAAGAGAGTAGAATGGCCCTGGGTCGGGGGTAGCCTTCTGGCCACTGATGAAGCACAGGGGCTGTGACTCTTTGCCATTGCTGTTTGTAGGTGTGTATGAAGATGGCGAGAAGCTCTCGGTGCCCTGCTTCCGGGTTGGCAAAGCCCCCAACTTATTGGCCAAAGTGACAGAGAAGAAATACGTCCTCCCAAAGTAAGTTTGGCTTTTGTGTTTCCCTCTGAATAGCAGCTTGTTAGTACAAATTTGTGTTCACATTTCGTAGACAACAGTATTGTTACAGAAGAATACCACAGGGCGGGCACCTCTCACCCAGTCTGCGTCATAAGCACATATGCTGGAATAAGCTCCCCACAGAGCACAGGGATGCTACAAAGTCTTACACTGAGGATATTAGATTCAGGTGGGGTAGCCGTGTTGGTCTGAAGCAGCAGAACAAAGTTTGAGCCCAGCAGCACCTTTAAGACCAACAAAGTTTCTTTTCAAGCTATGAGCTTTCGTGTGCACACCCACTTTGTCAGCTACAGTTGATGATACTGTCGTCTTTGGTAAAGACCCGGAGTTTGTTCATGACGCAGCCAGGGCAGTTTTGAAGCTTATTAAGGAAACAGGATTCAGAATCTATTGGGGTAAAGCCCAACTGGTACAGAGGGAAGTTAAGAACTTAGGAGGGTGTCTGGGCCAAGAAGGAGGAACCTCTGATGCACAAAGGATGGAGACCCTGGGAAAATTGCCAGCTCCAGCTGGTGCCCATTCTTTGAGAGCAGTCCTCCTGGGGATATTCAGGATGGCCTTGGGGGTTGCCTCGGCTGCTTGGGGGAGGAAGGGGGCATTTTGCCCAGTCTCTCCCTGTCGTCCCGTTTGGCTCAACATTTCTTTCTAAATGTGTGGGACTGAAGCTCCGTGAAGATCCCGGCACCCTGTCCAGTGCTGTTTTCTCCCCGGCAGAATCACTCTGACCCTCCACCCCCAGGCTAGTGACCTCCAGTGGGACTTGAGCCTTGCAAAGGCGGAGGAGATGGAGCTCTCGTCAGCAGAGAGTCCCTGTGAGTTGAAGCAGCCCGAGCCTTCCCCCTTCTCCTCCAAACGGACCATGTACGAGACAGAGGAGGTGAGTGGTCCGTGACTGGGTGTGGCGGTCGGCTCGAGAAGGTGCCAGCCGTCCTCTCCTGGACTTGCTCCTGCTTTCCAAGCTTCCCTGGTGACCCGTTCCTGCCGGTGCTGTTGATTCGTTTCACTTCTGGTTCTCCTCCTTTCCCCTTCCACTAGATGGTGATCCCTGGAGATCCGGAGGAGATGGCAGAGTTCCAGGCCCAGACAATGGCAGCCTCCCAGTATGCCCTGGAGGTCACGTTCCCCACGGCGCACATCTTCCTCCCCAGCAAAGAGTTCTACGAGAGCATTTACAACAGGTCAGAATCTTTACTCTGCAAGTCTGGGCAGGACAGGGCCAGCGGGACTCACCAGCAATGTTCCCTCTAAGCTGTGGAGTCTTGTGAGTAAAAATTCTACTTTGTGAGCGACTGGCATTAAAGTTGTGAGTGAGCGATTTGGCTGCTATATAAATTAGTTTGCTCTGGAGCCATCCTTCCTGAGCTAAGACAGAAATGTGTGAACTGGGGGCTAAAAAACTGTGATCTAGCTCACACTAACTCAATTTAGAGGGAACATTAGTCACCAGGCACCATTGGGCAAGCTCCGTGTTCCCTTTTAAGCTTTTCTGCCCATAAAAGGATATATCCTGCCAGATTGCTCGTATGCGGTTTCCCATCTTGGGCATGGGTGGAGGAGAGTCACTGCCTGTGGACTGGTGTCTGTTTGCTCTCCTATCCAGTTCTGGATGACAAAGAGGTGCGATGGGAATGAAAGGGAGTATGTCAAAACAAACTTTTACATACATTTTGGGGTTACGTGATGCTGATGGTTGCAAAGAATGACACTTGCTGTTCCTCCCTCCTGCAGGATCAACAATGACCTGTTGATGTGGGAGCCCTACAGCCCTCCTCCAAGCCCCTCTGATCCTCTGGGTGGCCACGTGACCACTACAACCGCTGAGGCATCCCCCCGCTGGCAGGAGAATTTCAAGATGTGCAAGTCAGCCTTTAAACTGGGTAAGGAATGCTGGTCCCACCCCCAAGGGGAACGGGGGTACACTTCAGGGCCATTCCAACCTGGACAATGGTTCTTGGTGCGGGTAAGTGTCAGATCTCGACTGCCCTGGGGCCAGACCGAACGTGGCTTATCTCCCTCCATTTAGAATGGAGTTTCAGGAGCTCAGGCCTCCTGGACTCCCTCACCAAGGAGGGGGCAGAGCTTTCGGGGCACATGCGTGTGGCAGGGAGGAAACGTCGTTCTTTTCAAAACACGCTTTTCCAGATTCAGACTCCGAGGAGGAGGACTCCCACTTCTATTCGTCGGACGAGGCAGCCACCCAGCGGAAGAAGGGGGAGCAGAGGAACCCGTTTCTCCAGAGCTGTGTCTCCGTCGTGCTCCGGGTGGGGAAGGGACGGGTCACCGCTCTGTGCGATGCCAAGGTGATGCTCATGGTGGCCAGGGCGAAAAGATGAGTTTGCCTACACACCTCCTGGCTGTCCACTCATCTGGGCCTGAGGGTTGATGATGATGGGGGGTGGGGGAGGGGACTGATCGTTTTGGCCATCTGCTTGGGAAGGAGGTTTGGAAAGCTAGAAGTGGGCTGGGCAGGCTTGCTGATCCCCAGGTATGGGAGGCTGCATTGCCCTGCAGAGATAGTTATTAGAAAGTTGGTGGACTTGGAGCAGCCCCTCCGCTGCTTCTTGTTCCGGGGAGGAAGGAGCACTGCAGAGCTGGCCTGGCAGCCTCTCGAAAGGCCCTTTGGGGCTCCCGTAAGCACTTGGACCTAGATCCAGGATTATCTTCTCTCCTGCAGGGCGAGGGCGGTAAGAAGCTGGAGGGCTGCCATGGAGAGCTGGTCTTGGACGTGGAGAGCGGCAGCCTCTTCAGCGTCTCGCAGTACAAAGGCCATGAGGACCTCGGCTACTTCTGCATCGAGTCGGAGAAGGTTGCGCTTTATCACAAAGGTGTGACTCTGCAGTGGGGCAGATTCGAATGAATGGAGAGCTCTGGGGTGTTTTTTAAACTTTCTGCATGGCAGCCTTGTGCACATGGATGCTCTGGGTTCATTGAGGCAGTAGGTTGGCATCTCCTACCATCCCTTTGCATTGCAAAGGAATTTGGAGGGGAGGGGGCTGTTCTCCAGAATGAGAAATCTCTTCCCCCCACCCCAAGATTGCCTTGTGGCTCCACTTCCTTGGCTGTTCACCTGAATCCACCTGGAGATGCATGCAGCTCATCTGATCCTCTGAAAACTGCTTGTGGGAGGGGAGGAGTTTTGTCCTTCTGAGTTGCCATTGACTTGGGGAAGGTTGTAGGTTCTGATGCAGACTTAACTTCGGATCCCTTCCTCTGTCCCTCCAGCTGTGGTTGAGGACTACCTCATGGCAGATCACCTGGAAATCCCCAGCTTTTTACCCCCTGAGGGGCTCAACCCCACCATCTATGCCTCCCAGGAGGGCACCATCGCTTGGCCCTCGGGGGCCAAGAAGGACGGGCCTGTGAAGATGCTCTCCTTGGCTATCCAGATCAATCTGGATTTGGAGAAGAACATCAAGGTAACTTGGTAGTTGTGGCATTCCTAGTCTGTATCATAGCTGCAACCGTCTTCCCCGATGAAGGGTGTTGCTAGGGTCATTTTTAGGCTGTGTTCTGCCACCCGGCAGCTTGGGTCTGCTTGCTAGTGGGGTGGTGTTTCTCCTTTAAGGTGCACAGGGGTACTCTAGAGACCCTTCCCACTGTAAAACAGTTAGATAAACGTTCTCAGGAGAAGGCTAGTGTGTTGTTTTTGAAAAGGGGGAAATCATGTTAAGGCTTTTCCTACTCCTACCCCGTGGGAGCTGCTTACAGAAAAGTGCCTGCTGATTTTGGTGATGTGCGAAGGGCACCTTGGCCACAACCATCCCTAGTTAAAGCATGTTAAAAAGGTTGCTTCAACTGGAATGGCTGCATGTGTGAAAATGGTCTTGAGAGCCTGTTTCTTGCACGCCTTTCACAGGAATTTCTGGTGACTCTGCGTCTGGAAGGTGCTACCATGCGGCATCACATGGCACTAACACACCAGAGCTGGTACACGCAGGTGAGGTCCTCCTACCCCCCCCCCGCAAAAAAAATTCTATAGAAGATTCTCAGGGATTCTGGTGCATGCCCCTGCTTGGTGAGGGGCAAAGCAAGATGTGGGAGTTGACTGGTGTGTGTCTGATTGGCACTGTGCATACCCTGTGGGCTCCAGGTGACGGAGGTCTGTCACCAGGGACAGGCCCATGGGTGGAGGCAGGGGGGTGGTCTTCCCCATCACCCTTACTTTGTCCATCTGTTCTTGCAGTTGATTGACTTCCTGGATGTTCTGGATGACCCAATTCTGGGCTTTGTGCCCCCCACAGTCATCACAGTACTGCACACCCACCTCTTCAGCTGCGCAGTGGATTACAGGTTGGAAGAAGAGGCAGGAACAGGGTTGCATGGAGGGGGAAAGGCACCTCTGGAGCACTAAGCTGAGAATGTAGGTGGGGGGTGGGGGGCTATTGAGGGGTAGGAATCTGGGACTTAATGCTGAGGATGGTTGCGCTCCCCCTCCCTTCCCGCAGAAGCAGCTCCTGTCCTGGAAGGCAGAAATGTACACTGGCTGCTTTTAGAGACCGGCTGCTTTAGCACAGCTGGAACTTTGACTGGAGGCAGCCACAGTTTGGAGGAGGGTATGGAGACCTTGGCTTCTTCCTACTACATGTGGAAGTGGAGATAATCCAGGACTGGCTGCTGCATGAGGGAAGGTGGCCTGCAGAGATAGTTGTGGGTGTTTTACCGAAGCCTGGCCATCCTCCTCCACGCTCGGTTCTCCTCTCTCCTCCTGCAGGCCTCTCTATTTACCAATCCGGGTCCTCATTACAGCCGAGACCTTCACACTCTCCAGCAACATAATTGTGGACACGTCCGTCTTCCTCCTCCGGTGGGTCTCACTCTGCCCCCAAGTCATTTTTGCCCGCAGCGTTGTGGGGAGTCAAGCTGGGCCTTGTCCTTTTTTTCTACTGGAGGGAGGAGAAGAGTGGGGGTTCTCAGCTCCCTGCAGCTCATAAGTGTGCTGGCTGCATTGCCCACAGGTAGCGTGTAATGTCGGACACAGCCGCTGACAAGGGTTCTTCCTTTGTCACTAAGTCACATGAGCCTGCGAAACTGCCTTAAGGTGAGTCAAGAACACTTTTGTAGCCAACTCAGTATCACCTGCTCTGACTCGCAATGGCTCTCCAATGTCTCAGGCGACGTGAAAGATTTCTCCCTACTACCTGATCCTTTTAAGTGGAGAAGCTGAACCAGGAACCTTTTGGCTCGAACCACCTGACCTGCCACCCCTCCGTGTTGCCCACTAACTAGCAAATCTAGCCGAGACCTCTGCTCCCCAAGGGAGTGGAAGACTCTGACTTGGCCTTTTTGCTTACTTCTGCAGGTTCATTTTGGATGACTCTGCCATTTACTTGTCAAACAAATGCGACTCGGAGATGGGCGACTTGAGGAAAGGTAATAGCTGCTCATTTCTTTACGCGCCTGTGGTCAGCGGTTCTTAAGCTGTGAACCGGCGAATATGAAGAGGAGTTTCACGGTGCTTGTGAATGAACTTAGGAGCGAAGGAGCAAATCCCAAGCTCATGTATGTGGCAGCAGCCTGCCATGCCACCCACTCTGGCCCGTCTCTGTGTTGAAGAATGAAGCCTCCATTCCCCACAGGCCAGTTGCCTGCCTTGAGCCACTTCCGTCTCCAAGCGTTCACACAGAGGGCGCTTCTTATTTTCCCCAGGATGACACGGTGCAGGAAGGGGGTGGGGGGTGAGTGAACACTAAATGGGTGCAAGCCTGAGTGGCAGCTTTCAGTGCTTGCTCACCTCGCCCCTTATTGCTTTTGTTGCCTCTTCTTTCTCCAGCTGTGGCTTGGTACGGAAACACCAGCATCCAAGTCCCTAAAATAGAAGTGCCCCGTTTCAGGCAGCCAGCTGCAAGGTGCCTTGGTCCCCAATAAAAAAGGTGGTAGGGAGCTGTGCAGACCTGTTTTTTAAATGGGGCGAAATACCAGGATGCAAACATGGTTGTGGTGCAGCCTGCCAAACTGTTTTCCATCTGTCACAGGAATGTGAACGTCATGCTTTCCAGGGAGATGTGACATTTTTAAACTTTCCCCAGCTGTGATTGAGTGGATTAAAAAAATTGATAGTAGAATTTGGTGGGATTGTTCAATCTGTCTGTACACCTGTTGTATCAACTTGATTACATATTTTATATTATTATGAGCTTCTTTTAATATTTTTTATTAATTTTCAAATATAAACATCAACAACAAAATTAAATAATACAAAAAAATAAAGTATCAACCCTATAGTACAATTACCAATGTATGTAGAAATCATTCAACAGCATCATTTCAGTATTATAATCTAACTTTTTTAGACATTTGAATAGAAAGCATACAACCGGATTTTCAATCTGTAGTTATTATTTAAAAAATAGAATCAGTATATTTTTTCGGTAATCTATTATTTTTATTTCTTGAATCATTAAAATAATCAAAAAAGAGAAGCCATTTTTCTAAATATGTGTTCTTTTTAGCGACAGGTTCAGCCTGCACTATTTGTGTTGCCAGTTTGTCCATCACTGCTAGATCCCATAGCTTTACAAACCATTGATAAATCGAAGGGGCTTTTTTGGTTTTCCATGCTTGAGCAATTAACATTTTTGCAGCTATAAGGAATATCACTGCTAACTCTTTCTGTAATTTAGATAAGCGAAGGTTGTGCCAATAATGGAGTAATAGAGATTCTGGGGTACAAGATAGAGTACACTGAAGGATTTTATTAGTTACACCAAGTATTTTTTTTCCAAAACAAAGCAATAATGGGACAATCCTACCAACAGTGTTTAAACGATCCTATTTCTCCACAGGCTTTCCAACAGTATGGGGATGCAGAGGGGTAGATATAAGAAAGATGTAAGGGAGTCATATACCATCTAGCATATACTTTAAAATTTTTGGAGTTTCACATTTAATAAGCACGTATTGAAAGCACTTGAGGACCAAATCTCTTGCCTGTTATGTGCTTCTTGTGTGCAGTTCTTCCATATGATAAATAAAAAAATAAATTGCTACGGAGGTGGCTCATATACTGCAGTTACGCATACGCTAGAAAGAGCCTTTAAAGCCTACTGACTTTAAAAAGAGGCGCATCTGTCTGCAGCCTCTATTTCATCTAGACTGATACTTGAGTGGCTTTTTAAATGTTGATCTCTGACAGTGCTGCAGATCTCTGAGAGAGTGGTTATAGCAGATGGAGTTTAATTGAACCAGCACTCACAAATTAGGACAGTGTTACGAACCGAGATCATGGTCCATTTTAACAGTTTCTGAACAGTGACCAAGAAGCAAATGGTGTCCCCTCCCCCCCAAAAAAACAAAAAAACCTTTCATTATTCTGTGATGAACAAAGATAGTGGCAAGTTACTTACTATATGAAAGCCCAGTAGCAGCTTTCAATATTTATTTCTTGTGGCTCAGGGTTTGGTTTTCCTTTCAATTAAATACCTTCTCAAAGTGCGGTACAAAAACATAATTAAAAGGTCACGTCTACACAGAATTATGAAGTCATCTACCAAAGACCAGCACCGTCCAGGAGCAGGTCTTGGAGTTCAAATTCCCTCTACAGACTACCCAGACCAAAGGTGTCATGAAGCCAAAGTTGGAAGTTCGTTCCTTAGTTTAGGAGCCTCAGCAGAAATGGCCACTCAGTTGTGGCCACCAGTTTGATAGGAGTGGGGCAGCACCAGCACATTATCCTTTGTGGCTTTTGGTGAGCAGAAGGGAATATGTGGGAGAAGGAACTCTTTCCAATATCTCAGATTTACCGAAAGCTCAGACTTGGGGATCGAAACAAGTTACGACATCATTCTCTGCCTTCTCCAATTTTTCCGCACAAAGGCCCTTTGGGGTAAGTTAGGCTGAGAAAGAACAACTGTGTTTACAACGGATGGAGTTCTTGTATGGCAGAGGGGTGGTTTGGACCTGGGTCTCCCAGACCCTAGTGAG
Source organism: Gekko gecko (assembly GCA_029375565.1). Taxonomy (NCBI): domain Eukaryota; kingdom Metazoa; phylum Chordata; class Lepidosauria; order Squamata; family Gekkonidae; genus Gekko; species Gekko gecko. The sequence goes on from JAPDNY010000001.1 coordinate 27,084,165, forward strand.
AAGGAAACAGTTAATGTAGAAGAATAGCAGAGACAGTGTCGTGGGAAACTGCCTTGTGCAGGTTGTGCAAAAGACAGAAAGTGGTAAACCCTGAACCAGTGGTAAATTGTCATGCTGACTTCATATGTCTCTGGAAGTTTTGGTGCATAGATAGTACTTCTAGCATTTGATCCATTATATTATTGACTCATTTAGATCTAATTGGTGCTGTGGTTCGTGTGTCGGAATAGAATCTGGGAGACCCCTTCCCAAATCCTCACTGTCCTGAAACTAGCTGGTTTCCCCTGGGCCTAATCTCTTTCTCTCTAACCTACCTCATAGGATGGCTGTAGGGATAAAATAATACGCCACTCAGAGCTTGCTTGCTGGAATAAATATATACTAGGTGGATCAGGCCCTGTGAGCCTCTTCTTTTAAACTATATATAAGATTCTGTATCCAGAGGCTTCCCAGGAGCCAGAATAGTCTTTGTGAGACACAGGATGTTCCATTCAGCATCAATGCGCGAGGGTGTGGGGGTAGATATTTAGGACTCCGTGCCTTACAAAAAAAGTGAAATCGACTGTTTTCGGGTTTGAAGACCCTGACTGTTCAGTTGGGCTCTTGTATTTCCTGCCGGAGCCAAGGGAATGGCGTTTGAACCAGCCTGATTTATTGACATCTGGGTTGAATTATAAACACTTTACTTCCTATGGCTGGCCTTAGGCATATGTTTCCATAATGTATAGTCTTTCTGAAATCCAATGAAGGCAAAAAGCAAACTCTTATAGACAGGTTGGACATCCAGGCGTCTTGTTGTCCTTCTTCCCTACTCCCAAGAATTTGGAGGGGACCCAGGAGTCCTGGGCATGTTGGGATTACACCTTCTCTCTTGCTCTCAGATTACGTGTGTGTGGTGGATGTGGATCTGCTGGAGCTGGTGATCACCACGTGGAAGGGAGCCACGGATGGCAAGTTGGTGAGTGATCGTAGCCCTGGTGGGGACTTGTGCTGCCCTTTGCCTGCTTCCTGCTCTGCACTAAGCAGCAGACTGGGTTGCAAGACCCTCCTTCCACAGAAACTGTCCATAGAGCCCTGTGTCACCCAAGCTGGGTTAGCAGAAAAGGAAGAGGGGGCTTTGAAGGGCCCTGTTGCTGTTCCCTCATTATCCTCTTGAGATGAGGGAGAAAAGCAGGTTGGGGTTTTGATACTCTTCACTCTCCTTGACACAGACCCGGCCGCTGTTCGAGCTTCGCTGTTCCAACAACGTGGTTCACGTGCACACCTGTGCAGACTCGTGCGCGGCACTTGCAAACCTCATACAGTACGTGGTGAACAATGGCGACCTGTATCCACCTCCTCGGCATGACAGCCCCACTGAGATTGCTGGCCAGAAGGTGCAGGTGAGTGTGGAGGGTGGAGCGGAGCCTCCTTCGGCGAAGCTGGGGCTTGGGCTTGCAAACTCCTCGGTCCGTGCCAAGTGGCACCAGCGGGGTAGACAACCCACCCTGGCATTCTGAACCCTGCTCTCATTCCCCTGCCAGCTGTCCGAGAGCCCAGCGTCACTGCCCCCCTGCCCCCCTGTTGAGACAGCGGCCATTAACCAACGAGACCTCACCGATGCCCTCATTGACACGGAGCGGAGCCTCCGGGAGCTGTCTACTGAGACTGGTAAGGGGGCGATAGGGGGGTGCTTGCCTCGTACTTCTGACTCCTCTGGGGCTGGATTCTTCCCCTTCTTGCTGCTTTTGCTTTACTGAATGAAAACTCTGGATCATTAGAAATCTAACCCTTGGAAGCGAACAAAAACCCTCTGCTAGAACTTTAAAAGGTTCTTTTGTGCGTCTCTTTGCTTCAGATTTTCTTTGTTCAACGATGAGGGTAGCTTTTTCACATTGCGTAGTGTCATAATTGGGATCTGAACCATCTTCTTCTTCACTCTGTAGTGGTGGGATCTTCAGCTTGCAAAATAATGGGAGATTTTTGAGCTGGCTGTTCTGTGGGGGTAGCATGGCTGGACCCTAATATTATTGTCTGTGGTGGGCAAAGTGAGCTGTGCCCGTGTCTAATCTTGCCCCTTTTGCCAGGTGACTGCGGACTCAGGCGGAAATCCTCTCCAGTCTCTGTGTACCTGTTCCCGGGGGAGAAGGGGGCTGCGGCCAAGGGCAAGGCCCCAACCCCACCACCTGCCTCTGAGGAGAAAGGGCTGGATCTCAGCCCCTTGGAGGACAGCGAAGGCGAGAGCGAGGCCACAGACACGGACGACTTTTGCATCTTGGACGCCCCTGGCACAGGCATCCCAGTAAGGGTGACCTTCCTCACTGCCTTTGGGGGGACTGGGAGCCCAAGCCTCTAGCCCTCCCGTAGCTAGACCTTTTGGTCAAGGAAAGCGATCTTGCTTTTTTTAGGAAATTGGTATCCTAAGGAGAGTAACCCCTCTTTTGCCTATTAATTGTGTCATTGCACATCTCGCAATTGTACATTGTTGGAAAGGCCTTTTTAACTGTTGTCTGCAACAGATTGAAGAATAGAATGTATTAAATACATGCTTTGGGGGGCAGGGGACAACAAAAGTGGGCTGGGAAAGGGGGCTGTGAGCCATATCTTACTTTATAACTTCTAAAATGCCTTTCCCAGCAAGAAATGCAGACTCCAGATGGCTGACACATTCCATAAAGAGCAAAATTTGAGTTCAGTAGTACCTTAGAGACCAGCAAGATTTCCAGTTATAATTTGGGGAGTCAAAGCTCTGGATACCTTGTTGGCCTCCTAAGGTGTTACTGAACTCGATTCTGGCTCTTCTACTGTAGACCAGCATGATGGCTGCCCACCAGCAACAATCCCCTAATACAGCTCAAGAAAACCAGCATAACAGCAATCAAGCAGTCGATTGCTCAGCTCAAGAGCAGTTTTGACTGACGCCGGTGTGTCTACTTGTCTCTTTCTCCATAGCCCCGGGATGGTGAGCCCATTGTGACTAAGCTTTTGGAAGGACCAGTCTGCATCCGGGAGGGCCACTTCTCCCGGCCGCTGGGCAGCACGGACTTGCTGAAGGCTCCCTCGCGCTTCCCCATGCCCGAGAGCCGTGTCATGCTGCGTGAGATTTCTGTGGTCTGGCATCTCTACGGTGGCAGAGACTTCGGGGTTGGGCGCTCGGCCTCGGGTCATGTCCATTCACCAAGGTGAGACCGTGTGCGCTCGCGTCCTCTTTGCATCTGTGCTTGGTTGTCTCTGCTGTCCTTTGCTCAGCTCTGACCCGTCTCCCCATCTTATTCCCGCCTCCAACTTCAGGGCAAAGCCATCTCTCTCTAGTGCCCGCTCCTCCCCTTCCCGCTCCTCCGTCTCCAACCGGCCGCAGAACACCTGGCGGGCCCAGGGAGGCACTGGCCGGATCCATGACCTGCTAATGGAGATCCAGCTGACAAAAGTGAGTGCTGGTGGCTTAGGAGGGGATGAGTTGAAGGCATGGCCTGTCTACCCAGAAGGCTGTGGAGGGGGTGTGGCTCGGTGGTAGAGCCTCTACTTCGCATGCAGAAGGTCCCAGGTTCAGTCCCTTGCATTTCCAGTTAAAGGCTCTGACGGTAGGTGATGCGAATGACCTCTGCCGGAGACCCCGAAGAGCCACTGCCAGTATGAGGACTTTGACGGACCGATGGTCTGATTCAGTAGAAGGCAGGCTGATGTCTGCTCAGGGCCTTTGGGGCAAAGGAGTTCCTTGTGAGAGCTAGCAGAGTGTAGTGGTCAGAGTGTCTGACTAGGATCTGGGAGACCCAGGTCCAGATTCCCACTCTATTGCGCCGGCTCCCTGGGTGACCTTGTCTCTCTCAGCCGAACCTGTTTTACATATCGGTTGTTGTGGGGATAAAATGGAGGAGGGGAAGGATATTGGAAGCCACTTTGGGTCTCTACTGGGGAGGAAAGTGGGGTATAAGTATCTAAATTAAATGGTGGGGCAACCAACAGGAGCACCTTCCTTTGCCCCCGTAGCTGCCTGCAAATAGTGTGGAGGGGAGATGGATGGCACATCTGCCTGCGTCTCTTCCACCTACCTTGAAGGCACCATAACCCTTTCCTTCCTCAGGTGAGCTTTCAGCATGAAACGTACCCCACGGGCACCTCCGAGAAGCCAACCCTGGAGCTGGGGGAGCAACCCCTGGCCAGGCAGGTGTTCATCGTTCAAGAGCTGGAGATCCGGGACCGCCTGGCCTCCTCCCAGATCAACAAGTTCCTCTACCTGTACAGCAGCGAGTGCATGCCTCGGCGCACCCACTCCAACATGGTACGGGCTCAGAGTGGGCAATATTAAGGAAGCACCTCAGATTGTGGAATGGGACATTGTTGTTGTTTTTTTAAAGGGTTTCCCCCCCTGGTAAATGTAGATTTTAGTAGTACGTCAAAGGTATAATAATGTTAACAATTATAACAAAAGCAGTATAGGAACAAGGATATAGGAGTATACAGGTAAATACAGAGTAGCTATAAACCTGCGTAGGTAACCAGAGCACAAAAGGTTACACACAATCAACTGAACTGTAGGATATAAGGATGATAGAGAGCACAGCTGCCACATCAGCATCCAAACGAGGTTACATGAACACTCCATAAGAGCAATGCTCCCTCTAAGCTGTGGAGTCTTGTGAGCAAAAATTCTACTTTGTGAACAACTGGCGGATGATTTGGCTGCTGCATAAATTAGTTTGTTGTGGAGCCATCCTTCCTGAGGTGAGCCAAGTGTGAGCCGGAGGCTAAAAAACTGTGAGCTGGCTCACACTAAGTCAGCTTGGAGGGAACACTGCATAAGAGTATGAGATCTGACATATATAAAGGGCTTGACTGGAGCATGGAGCAGGAAAACATGCAAAGTAAAGTTGACAGATATAATTCCACATTATGTATGTCACAATCAGAAAGTGTAATGGTGTAAAACTAGTGTAAACTAGAAAGTGTAATGGTGGCCAAAAAGATATAGAATGTATTGCACTAACATTCTCAAGTAGAAAGAATATTCATGAAAATTCAAAAATCGTATAGTACAGCAACAGAGATAAAAAGGAAGATTCACCTTAGGTCATTGTTCAAAGTAATTTTCAGAGTATCGCAACCATTTGTGCAATGGTCGTTGTTTTTGAGGTCCAGGTAGGACCAGCCAGCAGGACTGTTTCCCAGGCTCTGGGGTCTGGCTGTGCCCATCGCCCATCCCTTGTCCAGCTGTGACTCTGTTGAGTGACGGTGCCACCGCCCTTGTTTGTCTGTGGGAAAGGGGGCCTTCCACACCCTCGTGCTAGGAAAGCCGCCTCCTGGCCTATTCAGACACTGGGCCTTCATGGGGAAATCTAAGGCTGAGCTCACATTAGGCAGCCCTGGTGAGGTCTGGGGGCTCTGGAGGCACCCATTTCATCCTGGAGCACATTAGCAGTAACTTGGGTGGATCTCAGTTCCAAGAGATGTGAAGGTCTGTAATTAAAATGTCCAGGAGTTCCATATCCAAATACATCATGGGGCAGTTTTCTCAGGATCTTGGCTTCCTTGAACCTGTCCTGCATAGCCGACAGGAGCTTTGGCGGTGGTGGAAAGTCCCATCAAGTCACAGCCAACTTGCGGCAACCCCGCATGGAGTTTTCAAAGCAAGAGATGTTCAGAGGTGGTTGGCCTTTGCCTGCCTCTGTGTAGCAACAACCCTGGACTTCCCTTAGTGGTCTCCCATCCAAGTGCGAACCAGGGCTGACCCTGCTTAGCTTCTGAGATCTGACGAGATCGGGCTAACCTGGGCCATCCGGGGGCTCTACCAATGTTCCCTCTAAGCTGTGGAGTCTTGTGAGCAAAAATTCTACTTCGTGAGCTACTGCCATTAAAGGTGTGAGCAATCAATCTGGCTACTGCATAAATTAGTTTGCCCTGGAGCCATCCTTCCTGAGCCAAGACAAAAATGTGTGAGTTGGATGCTACAAAACTGTGAGCTAGCTCACACTAACTCAGCTTAGAGGGAACACTGAGCTCTACATCTCTGAAACTGGGTCATGGAGGCAGTGTTTGAATAACCAGTGAGACTTGTCAACTCCCTCTGGCTGCTCGCTCTGGCTTGGCACTTGCTAGCCAGGATGGCTTCTGAAGTGGCGTGCCTCTCTGTCTGGCAAAGGAGCCCCAAGTGTGGATCGTCCTCGGGGACGCCAGGAGCGTGACTTTCTGTCCCTTCCTCCCCCTTGCAGCTCACCATCAAAGCTCTCCACGTCTGCCCTGAAGCTGGCCTGGGAGGTCCGGAGTGTTGCCTTCGAGTCTCGCTGATGCCACTGAGGTTGAACATTGACCAGGTATTTAAATGGGATGGATACTGTCAGAGACTGGGGAGCAGAGGAGGGCCCTTGCCTGTGGACAGCGTTATCCCGGCATGGAAAGTGCATGTGTGTGCGTGTGTGGCAATGCCCCCCCCCCCCAATGTCTGTATGTGCAGACCCAGTCACCCCATTTGCATGTATACAGATGCGACTAACCTTAGAAGGGGTTGTTTGGGGCAGACGTTGTGGGCCACGAGAAACCCTGGATTTATTTTATTTATTTATTTATTGAATTTCTTCCCTGCGCTCCCAGCCAAGGGCGGTTCAGGGTGGCTTACATAAAGTCAACACATAGTTTACTACAAAACATAAAAGATAAATTAGATTAAAACAATTCTAAAGCCATTGAGACCACACACGGTATAGTAAAATGCTAGCAACATTCCTTCTCCCCTTTGCAGCTCTGGCTGGAACTAGAGAGGATGACTGAGTGTTTGGAGGGGAGAGGGCCCTCCTTTTCATGCACTCCTTTGTTTCCTCCCCAGGATGCCTTGTTCTTCCTGAAGGACTTTTTCACCAGCTTGGCTGCCGGCATTAACCCTGTGGTGCCCTCCGAGGCTGGGCCTGAAGGTGAGTCTGTCTTGGCCAGCTTTCCCGTCCTCTCGGTAGCATGGCTGTGGATGTAGAGGAGGTCTGTGTGAGGCCTGGCTGGAAAGTCCATTCCTTGATGCTGCCCCCGCTCTCCTGTGAACCCCCCCCTCCCCAGGTCGCACAGAGTCCCTGGGGAAGGAGCCCGAGGGAGTCGAAGGTGAGATGACGGCTTCGATGGAGACCACGTTCAGCGAGAACAGCTCCTTGTCCAACACCTCCTCTTCCTCCTCTGACCAGCCTGTGTACTTCCGGTAAGCAGTGACCAGAGGGAGGGAGGATGAAGCGCCTGTGTGTGGACAGAGGGAGATGGGGAGGAGGCTCTGCTGGGGATGCTCCCTTCACACCTGCACGGTTTCTACCTGCAGGGAGTTCCGGTTCACCTCTGAAGTGCCCATCTGGTTGGACTATCATGGGAAACACGTGACCGTGGACCAGGTGGTAAGCAGCCGGGCCGGGAAAAGCGCCTCCGCCTCCAGGCATTGCAAACTCGTTCAGGAAGCTGATCCTCGCAGCCACTTTTCCCGGCTTGGTGAAATCAGGCAGCCAGCTCGCTCCGTGAAGCTGTTCTCTGGCCTTTCCCTTCGGCAGACTTGTCAGGCAGCCCTTTCTGTGCCCTACCTGCCCGCTTTAATGGGAAGGTCTCAGATGGCGTCTAGCAGGAGAGATGTGAAACATCAAATGGTTCCAAGCTGGCCAAAGGAAGAGGCTTTGCTGTCCTCCTCTTCCGGCCTCCTAGCCGGGGCCCTTTTCACCCCTTACTGCTGCAGGGAGGGGGGATGCCCCAGGGTTGGGGTGGGGAAAAGAATTTTCCATTTAGAAGAGGGCCTTGCTTGCGCAAACTCTCCTCCTCGCTCCTCTCTCATCACTTCCTCGTTCCTCAGGGCACTTTTGCTGGCATCCTGATTGGCCTGGCACAGCTCAACTGCTCCGAGCTCAAACTCAAGAGGCTTTGCTGTCGACACGGGTGAGGAGCTGGGGTGGAGGGCCGGAGAGGAAGAGGGCAAAGAGAAGAGACAGTGTTTCATTCCCGCTGTCACGGTGGTGTGTCCTTGGAAGAACTTGAGTCCTCTGTGTGTATGCATGCTGCTCTCCCCCTGCTCCCATAATCACTGTATTCATGTAGCCATAAGGGATTGTATGCAGAGCCACTTTTTCGTTTCAAAAAGTTCACAAATTGCACGTTTGTCAAAGACTATATTTGGCATTTGTTGGCTTTCCTCCCTCGCTCTTACAAAATATGCTGAATATGTCAGTTTGATTGATGAATAATAGCAAATCATGGGAAGCCGATAAGTCTTTTGTAGCATTATCACGGCATGTGGCAGATTTCTAGAATAACAGTAATGTTTCTAAAAAAGGTCACTGCCCCATGGAACTTGCAGTAAGAATTTCAGCCACAAAGGAGACAGTGAGAAGGAAGCTTGGGGTGAATGTGAGCAACGAGTGCCCAGTGGCTAGAGTGTCAGGCTGGAATCTGGGAGATCCAGGTTCGGATCCCCACTCTTCCATGGAAGCTTGCTTTGAGCCAGGCACCCATTCAGCCTAACCTACCTCACAGGGGTGTTGTCAAGATAAAATGGAGGAGAGGTAGCTGCTGTAGGTCCCCCTTGGGGGAGAAGGGTGGGAAGTAAATGAAATGCAATGAAAATGAATAAGGCTGAGGCAGCACTGCGGGTGGGAGCTTCAGTGAGAGCTGAATTTGCGGAGTCGGATGATGGAGAGCCAGTTTGGTGTAGTGGTTAGGAGCACAGACTCTGATCTGGGAGAACCGGGTTTGATTCCCCACTCCTCCACTTGCAGCTGCTGGTGTGACCTTGGGTTAGTCACAAGTTCTTTCAGAGCTGTTGTCTCAAGGGCAGTTCTCGGGAGAGCCCTCTCAGCCCCACCTACCTCACAGGGTGTCTGTTGTGGGGCGGGGAAGGGAAAGGAGATTGTAAGCCGCTCTGAGACTCCTTCGGGTAGTGAAGGGTGGGGTATAAATCCAATCTCGTCTTCTAAATGAGAGCTCTCCTCCTTGAGGGAGGGAGCAGTGAAACTGATACAGTTGGCTAACTCAGTGTTGTTGTGGGGTGGATAATATGGACGACAAGTGAATGATGGTGTCCGCTACCTCAGGCCCCTGCTGGAGGGAAAACTGGGGCTTAACTAAGTAAATAGCAGGTGTGTGACTTTGTAAGTGTATTGGCCTCTTACAGCAAACAGAAGGAACATCCTGTGTTGTGGGCAGATGAGAGAGATGAAAGTAACAATACACTCCTGTGTGCAGTAACTCAGTTTAGACCGGAGCAGGGTTACATAGGATTTGCCCTTGCAAGTATCCCGCAGTCACCATATGAAAACTTAAATCTTGCTTCTTTGTGACCCAGGAAGCAGAGCTGGGGATTTTGGACATTGCAAGGCAGAACTTTGGCCCTTTCACGTGTGTGAGCAGGGCGGCCCCTGGAGCAGCCCACCCAGGGTTAAGCCGGGTAGCGAATGTTTCAGTGGGGATTAGCTAGGGGATGGCTAGAGTATTCGTACTGGAAATGCTGTGCCCGGTTACAGCGCCTCGGTTTTGGGCAGGGAGCTTGGACCCTGAATCATCTCAGGGTTTCGCCATGGGAAAGTCAGCTAAAACTTTGATTGTGGCGACTTGTTACCGGAACTGAAAGTGTGACACCTGGAGTCTGTGCCAGTCCTGCTGTTTTTTTCTTCCATTCCACAACCGATAAAAAGGTTTTAGGAAGCCTCGCCTGCATTTTTGCATCCAGAAGGTTATTGAAAGTGAAGCCGGCTGACCTAAGACCATTAAGAAGTTAAAGCCGAGAGGTCAGCTGCCAGAAACCTCAGTGGACAAACATTCCAGGGTCCCACTTCAGTGCAAGGAGATGGGAGGGCTGCCGTTGGTGGCAACGTTCTCGCATTCTAGCCTGGAGGTTTTTGCAGAAATGGGGCTCTGGAGGGTATACTGTTTGGTTAGACCTAATCAGTGCTTAGTTATTGGGTACCATTAAGTTGGCTGTTCACCATCTTCCCGCCAGCATGGGGAGAAAGCTGTGAAAATAAGCTTTCCAAAAGCTCTTTCCAGTGTGTCTTATGATGGTGACCAGCCAGCAGACTCTCAAGGTCCTGCACTCAGCAGTAGGCTGGAAAAGGAGTCTGGCTTGTGAGGGCAGAAAGAGGCTTCCTTTTTCCTGAGGCCCACAAGCTATCCTCTCCCAGACACCCAGCAAGAGTGCAATCTGTCCTGCCACGTCTCTGGCAGAGGAACGTACTCTTTCCGTACTCACAAAGGAATCCTTTTATCGGACAGCACTCCCACCTGAGAAGCAGGGCTTGTTGAAAGTGCGTCTTGTAACTCTAAGCCACTCCCAAGCAGCCCTAGTAAAGCGGGGCTTCTGACAAGTTGAAATGGACCATAAAGCCAAAGATGGATGTTGAAAATGCCTTTCTTTAGGGGAAGAGCCTGTCAGTCACTATCTTTAGGATGCTGGAGGAGTGAGTATGAGTAGGCTTGTCTTCCTGCTTCTGAACAATCCAGCACTGTGTGAATCAGTGCGATTATCCCTCCTCCGTAATTGGTGAACTTTTCCCAATAGAGCTGTGATGGTATGAGATCCCAGTTCGGTGACGGGGATGATGAACTGCTTCCTGCCATTGTTAAGATCAGCCTCTGGGAACACACACACACACACACGGCCATGGGTTTTTATTAGTCTAGCCTGCAGAAAGGTTTGCGATAGTCATATATGACTGCTAAAAAGTTCTGAAAATAGTAGTGAGCCAGTGACGGTGACTAGAAGAACCTCATTCGACGTTACATCCTTTATGACGTCACCTTTAATTTTGTAAAAACGTTCCTGCTATAAATATAAAAAGGATCATTGCTTTTATACGCTCACCATAACAAGCAATTTTTGCAAAACTGGTGGAGGGAAGTGTGTGACACTAAAGGAAAGAGATTTGCTTTAGAAAGGTTTGGGAATTATTCCACAGAGCGGAATTGATCGGGTATCGAACCCTAATGCTATGTCCAGGGTGGGCTTTTTTAAAATACCTGGAGACCAGGGCTTGGGTCCAGAACTGCATTTCTGTGGGCAGAAGGATTTCCTCTGGCCGAGTGCAGCTTCCTCAGTCCCCCTCCTGGTGCAGCTCTGAGGGGACCCCTGAAGGCAGCGTCTTAGAGGGGTTGCATTTGGGGCTGCAGTAGAAGGGGAAGTCATACTCTGCAGGCAGAAATCCTCCTGTCCATAGAAACTGCGCACTGGGGGGGAGTTGAGTATATGTGTGTGTGAGAGAGAGAGAGAGAGAGAGAGAGAGAAAAGTGAAGAGAGCAGTATAAGGTCTGGGCCCCCACCGGGGGGTAAAGTCGGGGTATAAATAAATAATAAAAGTAATATTTTTGTGAATAATCTTGGGTTTTGTTGGACAGCGGTGAAGAATTTAAAATTGCTGTGAATAATTAGGCACTTGTTTTGTGAGGTGTCGTCCAGTTCTGAAGCCTCTACATTCACACAGTTCATACAAAAATCAAATTGAGTGGAGCGATCGGGCTGTTCCCAGTGACATTTCGGGGGGGGGGCGGAGTCTCAATGGCAGCCTGCAGTTTTTCTTGCTTATTTCCCAGTCGCTGGCAGATAGTGTGAGTTGGATTGAATTATGCAAAAGAAGAGGATGTGTTAAGTTTTCTGAATTTACAAAATGTAGGCAAGGTCCCAGAATTCAAGTTCCTTCCATGTGTGTCTGTGTTAAGTTCTGTCGTGCTGTTGAAGCTTGCTTGAGTGCCCTTTGGGCCCGTCACACTTCCAGCCTAACCTACCTCACAGGGTTGTCGTAGAAATAAAATGGGGGAGGGGACAGCACCGTAAGCCACTTTGGGTTCCCATGGGAGGGCGGGGGGAGGCATGGTATAAGTGAAGGAAATAAATTTTACCTGGAGAACCCCAGCTGACCGTAGGGTTCTGCATAAGTCGTTGTGCGGGGATTGCCCCCTGACCTGAATAGATCTCATCAGAGCTCTGGAGCTAAGCAGGGCCAGCCCTGCTCAGTATTTGGAGGGGAGGCCCCCAGAGATGTCCAGGGTCACTGTGCAGAGGCAGGCAATGGCAAACCACTTCTGAATGTCTTGTTTTGAAAACCTTATGGGGGTCACCATAAGTTAGCTGTGACTTGATGTCAACAACAACAACGACAAGGGACCGGGGGGGGGCAGGATCTTGCATTGTGCCTCCAGTGGGGGTGGGGGGATCAACACTAATGGGTCACCTGACCTGTGCTCTTCCCTTCTAAGGCTCCTGGGTGTGGAGAAGGTAGTGAGCTATGCACTGACGGAATGGCTGACGGATATCCGCAAGAACCAACTGCCCGGCATCCTGGGAGGCGTGGGCCCCATGCACTCGGTGGTACAGCTCTGTAAGTTGCCCCCGGCGGAAGAATTGAGCCATGTGGGTGGTGAGGGGGGGGCATGGCAGCAGCAGCAAGAGAAGTGGCTGTCCACTAAATGTGTTGGGGTTGTGTGTGCGGTTTCAAATGTTTCCCTCCTACCAACACTCTCCTCTTTCTCCTCCCCGCCCCCCGCAGTCCATGGCCTGCGTGACCTCTTCTGGCTCCCCATTGAACAGTATCGCAAGGATGGGCGCATTATCCGTGGCCTGCAGCGTGGTGCTGCCTCCTTTGGCACCTCTACTGCCTCTGCAGCTCTGGAGCTCAGCAATCGCCTAGTGCAAGCCATCCAGGTCTGGGTTGTGTGGTGGTGGGGATGAAATGGGGAGGGGACTTTGTGTTTCCAGGGTTGTGTCCAGGGTTTTAGAGCCAGTTTTTTGTAGTGGTTAAGAGCAGCAGGCTCTAATCTGGGAAAACTGGGTTTTGTTTCTCCACTCCTCCACATGACACCAGCTGGGTGGCCTTGGGTCAGTCAGAGTTCTCTCAGAGTTGTTCTTTCAAGAGCAGTTCTCAAAAGAGCTCTCGCAGCCCCACCTACTTCACAGGGTGTCTGTTGTGGGGAGAGGAAGGGAAGGAGATTGTGAGCCACTCTGAGTGAAGGGTGGGGTATAAATCCAGTCTCCTCTTCTTAAAATCTGAGCCGAGCATGTTGACTTTTTCCTTCTCCTAAAGCCTTTTTGGTTTCTGCCCCAGGCGATGGTCTTGAAGTCCGTCTGCTTCTCAGCCAGGACGGGGGGAACAGAACAGTTTGAAATGCATCCTCTTCTTTCACCCCTTACAATCTCTTCTCTTGCTTTTTAGGCTACAGCGGAGACTGTCTATGACATCCTGTCCCCTACAGCCCCTCCTATGACTCGCACCCTTCTGGACAAGAAATACACCCGCAAGCTAAGGCGTGGCCAGCAGCCAGCAGACCTGCGGGAGGGGATGGCGAAGGCTTACGACACGGTGCGAGAGGTAATGTCCCCCCTCTCCCACGGCAACTCCCTGTGTGTGTGTGCCGGGCTGCAGGAGAAATGGAGAGCACAGGCCAGCAGAGAGGCTCCGTCAGTCTCGTCAATTGAAGGGCAACTTGGGGGGGGGGTTATTTTTTCCAGGCTGTCACCTTTGGAGCTTATATGCTGCCCTGGACCGGCCTTCTGTGTGAAATGGGAGGGGGGGGCAAAGCTACCCAGTCTTCTCCTACAACATCTGTTTAGCTCTCCCTTCCTTTGTAATTCCATCAGGGGCGGGGCTCCTTAATTTGTAGCACCTTAATTGGCCCTCCAGGAGGGAAGGCAGCATGGTATAGCCCCATCTAGTTAGATGTCGGAAGATAAGCAGGGTTGTTACTTAGATGGGAGACTCCGAAGGAAGGGCCCTGCGGGGGAAGGCCATGGCAAAAGTGCCTCTGCTTCTCTCTTGCCTCGAAAGCCCCGCGCTGGGGTTGTCGTCAGTCGGCAGCAACTCGACGGCCCTCCCGCACGTAACTAGCCCCCTCCCCCATGTCTTCCTCCTCCGCCATAGTTCTCTGTTCCCTTCGTCCTCCAGGGAGTCATCGACACGGCCCAGGCTATCTGTGACGTAGCAACCCGCGGCCACGAGCAGAAGGGCATCACGGGAGCCGTGGGAGGCGTCCTGCGGCAGATCCCGCCTACGGTGGTGAAACCGCTCATCGTGGCCTCGGAGGCCACCTCCAACCTCCTGGGGGGGATGCGCAACCAGATCAAGCCCGACGCTCGCAAGGAGGAGTCTCTGAAGTGGCGGTCAGAGGACACCCAGGAGTGACGGGCCCCACCAGATCCCACGGACCCAGACCCAGGACCGTTGGGGGGCGGGAGCTGTGCCTCTTAATACGCCAGATGTTGCACAGCCAATCGAACGGCAGTCTCCCCTTCCTCCGTCTCACCGTATGAAGAACCTTTGTGGGGTGGGATGGGGTTGGGGGGGAGGAAGGAGAGAGAAGAACGTCTCTGTCGGCCAGGATTTAGGGGGCTGGCTTAGCTCAACATGCACAAGGCATCCTGGGGGAGGTGCCAACTCCCCCCATGTGGCTTCAGTCTTATTTTTGTACTTTTCAGAAGTAAACTTCTGCTATCCAGCTGGTGCATGATCTGCAGCTGCTCTCCCTCATGCCCCCTCCCCCCGTAAAAGAGGGCAAGGGAGAAGGGAGGGGAAACCAACTGAACATTAAAGGACAATGTGGACTTGTTTACAGTTCCCGGTGTGGTTGGATGGGGCGGAGGTGTATGAGAGCAGTGGGGCAGGGCTCCCCCCCCACACACACACACACACACTCCCTGTCCAGCACAGCGTTCTGCTGCTCCTGGGCTGGTGGAGGTTGCACAGTCCAGAGGAGCTGCCGTGTCTCCGTACAGGCAGCCCCATCCAGCACTAGTGCCATAACCCTTTCCAAACGAAGAAAAGGCACAGTCGTAAGCAAGCTGAGAACCAAAAGGAAAGTAAGAGGGGGAGCAGTAATGGGGTGGGAGGGGGTGCTTAGGTGGCTGTGAGGAGTAATTCAGGCTGGCCTGAGGGAGGCAGGAAGATGGTCACAATCAGGGCTCCCTCTAAGCTGTGGAGTCCTGTGAGCAAAAATTCTACTTTGTGAACTGCTGGCATTAAAGTTGTGAGCGAGCGATTTGGCTACTGCATCAATTAGTTTGCTCTGGAGCCCTCCTTCCTGAGCTCAGACAAAAGTCTGTGAGCTGGAGGCTAAAAAACTGTCAGCTAGCTCACACTGCCTCAGCTTAGAGGGAACACTGCTCACAAGCCTTTGGAGGAGGTGGTCCGCGCTGGGCAGAGACCTGGGAATAATATTTTTCTTGCATCCAGCTGTGGAAAGAGAGATCCAGGGAGCCAGGCTGCAGTTTTCTTTGTGGCCTCCAGGGGGAGGCAGAGTTGGGCGATTCTTTTGCTAATGGAGCAAAACGGGACCCTCTGCTTGTTGCAGAGGGAACTGGGTCCCTGCAGGCGCAGCAGTTGTTCCAGGAGAGCAAGCAGCAGACCATTGCTCAAGACACGGGATTTAGCCGTGCCTTCCTTTCTGGCACTGCTTGACGGTGCCAGCGCTGCCTCGTATCTCTTAAGCACAGCCGTGGCATCGTAGGAGAAGTTATGAACATGGGGTTAGATACTCCTTTCTGGGCTTAACGACTCCAAAGATAGGAGCTGGTGTTCAAGTGCGTCATTTCTGTACTCCTACAAGGAGGGCAGAATCATCCCCCCCTCCGCCCATTGTCTCCTGTGTTCTTCCTCCCACTACACCTTGTTGGGGAAAGAAGCCCATATCCATGGCAACCTGCTTTATAAAAAGGAAATGCTTGCTGAGGGCTGGCGTGAGAATGCAGGAGGAGGGAGGGGCCGATGGTCGGCTCTGGCTGCCAGGAGAGGAAGCCTCTGCCATCTGCCCCTTGGCGTTCAGCCTGGGACCGGGCATTCTGCGGTGGCTTTGTTTGTGTCCGGTTGCCCAGGCAATGCTGCAAAATGCGATGCGCCCAGGAGAGCGCAGAGCCCTGCGCGGAATGTCAAGCAGTCCCCCTGGGCAGGGCCCGGCCCCCTTTGACTGTGCAGCCCTGACTCGCCAGGGAGCAAGCGGGAGGCTGGGAACCGGAGCTGAAGGGCGGAACAAATTTGTCCTTGGTCTGCTTTCTGATCCCACGAGATTCAGTGCGGTGCTTCTCAAATTCTTTCCCATGTCCTTAAGAGCTAGATGGTTGCATGCTCATCTGCAGAAGGCTCTGGATTCTTCCTGGGCTGCCCTGTTTGCCACCGCCCAGCACCAGAGTCCCCCAGCCAGACGGCAGAATCGAAGGAGAGGAGGAGGCTGCAAGGGAGCTGGAGCAGAGGAGGGGGGGTTGGGGGGAGCCACTTGTGGCTGTGATGGTTGAGAATAAATTAAGCAGTCCCCTTTTGGAACAGACAGCATTTTTATTTAGGAGAGTGAAATGTTTTTATGGGATGGGAACCTCCCCTTGCCCAGCAGTAGCTGCTCGTACTACGTGCCCACACTCTGCTTGCCCTCTGCCGCGTCCCAGGCCGGCACTAAAACCAGCCTTCTGCCAAGGGGTGCTAACATGGGTGCAAGCCTCCCACCCCCCCCTGCCAGAGTTACGATGCAATCCCCGCCAGTGCTTCCCGGAGAGACGTGGAGGAACCATCCTGCAGGATCTTGGTGCTGAGCTGCTGCTCCTGGAAACAGCACCGTCGTGTCACTAAGTCGTGCTTCGGGAGTGTAGATATTCCGGGTGGGGGAGGATCCAGGGGCAGGGGATGCTGCTGCTGCTGCTGGACTGAGTCACCAGCCTCTGTTCACATTTTACAGCCAACGTACAGAACCTCCAGCACATACGTGCGTGCGTCTTTTTGTAAGGAAAAAGAGTCACACGCGTGTTCACTTTTCACACCGAACGAGGGAACTGGGTGAAGGTGGGGTTTAAATCACACGTTTAGGTGGGAACGTGTTTGACTAACACGAGAATTACTCAACCCACATATAAAGGAAAATCAAGTGTAAACTACACAAGGATTGTTTGTGCGTTCACTGCAACGTGTGAACAGGGCGCCGTTCGCTACTGGTTGCATGGGTAGCTTTTCTGGATTTGGGTCTTTCCTGAAAGGCTCACTTGAACAGACCGTCTTCCAGGAAGGGGTGGATTGGAGTTATGAGGGCTAGAAGCTCACAGGTGTGCGGAGTCTGGTCACTGCCTCTTGCCTGCGCCTGGCTTTTTCCTCTGTGTCCCTCCACTGGCCGAGTGCCTGGTGTGTGGGCGTGCGCACCCTCGCACGTCCTCGAGGCAAAGGTCTCCTGGAAAGAGGCTACTTCAGGGGAGGAGGGCCTGTGGCTCAGGAGCAGCATCTGCTTGCCAGGCACAAAGACCCACGTTCAGTTCTGGATGTATGTAGTATTTTTAAACATGGGGAGGTTAATGTAGCAGGTGGTGTGAAACATCTCCTCCGCTTGAGGCTCTGGAGAGCTGCTGCCGGTCAGGCAGTACCCACCTGGATGGACGGACATTCTGGTTCCGTAAAAGGTGGCTTGGTGTGTCCAGGGGCTAATGTGAAGGCTGCTAAACTGCATTTTAAGTTGTTCTATCTGGCATTTTTTGCACACAGCAGCAGTCCCATGCACATGAAAGGCCTGGCCCTGCACACTCTGTGCACCTTGCCTTCCTCCTGGGGCCTAAAGGCTATATATGTAACTCCCATGTCTTTCCATACGTGCTACACAAAGAAAGTCCTGGGCAGAGATCCAATATTACAAATGTCCCTTTTGGAAATTCTCAGTAATTTGACTCCATTGGGGGCTCTGGGCCGAGGAGGCCACGGATAGTGCCCCATGTCGGCCTCCTTCCTGACTCACCCACTGGCCCTTTTCTGCCTCCTCTCTTTTTGGGACCGAGGGCCGGCAAGCAGCCGTGCTGGGCTCAAGAGGGGATAGAGGCCGCTGCTTCTTGGTGCTTCCTCGCTGTGTCCAGGGCGTCTTGCATGGTGTCAATCAGGCGCTGCAAGCCGAGCAGGTAGCCGTCCTCGTGGTTTCCCTGGGTCCAGGCCACGTTGTGGCTCAGGTGAATGTCTTCTGGGGCGGGGCGCGTCTTGCCAAAGTCAATCATCCAAACGCTGGCCTGGCCCTTCCGGTCATGGAGGAAAAGCAGGGAGCTGCCAATCACCTGGTCGAGAAAAGAAGAGCTTGTTTGGCAACCCAGAGGCGGAGCACTGGATTAGCGAGTGCTGGTGAGCCGTCTTTGAGCCCAGGCATGGCACCCAGGTCTTTACTTACGCTGGGATTCCACCTGAAGCCTACTTCAAAATGTGGGTTTTTTAAAAAAATCCTGGTGTTCTGCAAACTGATTCTGATGCTTAGGAGAAACTAAATCTTCAGCATTTCTCTAAAGCTGAAGGCAAAAATGTTAAAAATGGGAATAACTGTGGATGTTGTAAACTCAAATCACAGTATAAAATACTTGCCGAAAAACACAAGCTGATTTGTCTGAGGATTTTCCCTCTGTGTGTCCCCCACACCCCACCCCAGCTCTGCTATTTTAAATACTGAGGCTCATCATAACTTCTGTCATCAGCACTTGGGGCTTCTCCGCTGTACTTGCTGACTGGAATGGGTATGCCTCTGGGCATATGAAAAGTACTTCTTCTGTACACCCCTGAGTGCATCTAAGATGAGGACTGATACTTTTAGGTGGATGACAGCCCAGCCCTCCTTGTATTCCAAATAACTCTTTTAGTATAAGGCCTACAAGTGTAAGAAATGCCTTCCTGGACCAGCAGAAGGGCGGTCTAAGTTGATAGCCTGTCCCAAATAAGGAGCGGGCACATTCATAAGGAGGAGGGTATAAAGGAAAGTGCCAGCTGCGGCACAACCACTGGAAATTGGAGGTACGCAGCCTCTGAACAATGGAGGTGTTATCCTTAGCTGCTGAGAAGAAGGTGAACAGCTGTTTCAGTGGGATGAATTCTGTCTACGGACACCATGTTTAATGGGGTCAGGTGCCCTACTGTCCCCCTGAGGCTCTGTACCTATATGCCTGCCCCACCAAAAAGTGGGAGGGACTCCCCAGAACTCTCACCTCGTGTGTCTTGAAAAAGGTGGACTCCTTCAGGGCCTGGCGCAGACTCTCCAGGCGCGCAAGGTACGTGCCCTGCCAAGTGAAGAAGAAGGCTTTGTGGGCACTGCTCATATCACTGCGGTGAGGACAGGATCACTCCCCCATCCCCTCCCGTTCACTTGTTGGGACAGCCTAGTCACGGAAGTTCAGGCAAGCCCTGCCTGGGAAGGGGGAAAACAAGCCTGGCGGAGTGGGGGGGGGCATCAAATCAAGCTCCGAACTTACTGCTCAGCTCAACCAAAAAGTAGCCTCCTGCTTCCTTAAAGGTTTAACAGGTCTATTGTGGCATCAGCTTTTGTGTGCCGGAGTCCTCTTCCGCAGACTAATAAAAAGTGTCCTTGGGTGGCATATTATATATGTAAACAGAGAAGAAGGGTAGTTAGCGGCAGGCACTGAATTGCAAGAAGTCCAGCTAAGCTCAAAGGTATACAACACAAGCCCAGCGACTCTTCACAAGGGCAGTCCTAGGCCGTAACACCTTCTTGCTAGACTTCCTAATTTTCTCTCCTAATACTGCCCTTTAGGGACAGGTCACGGGGCTTATCTTGTGTACATTTGAGTTTGCATGGGAATGTCACAGACAAGACATCTTGTAATTCAGTGCCTGTCAACCCCCAGTTTTTACCGTTCTATTTCCATGTTTGTACCTATCTGCCTCTGACCTGGATAGCCCGGGCTTGCCCAATTTTGGGGTCGTTTCTGGCTAGGAATACCAGGGTTGTGATGTAAAGGCAGGCAATGGCAAACCACCCCTGAATGTCTCTCGCCTTGGAAACCCTGTGACTTGACAACACTTTCCTCCACCACCTGTATGTATCTGCCAACGGAGGACACACTTCATGTATCTGCTGAAGTGGATTCTAGCACACATTTAGAACCATAAGCCCCATGTTTGATGAGACCAAGGGCTCATCTAGTCCAGCATTCTGTTCAAACAGTGGCCAACCAATTACCTCTGGGAAGCCCCCAAACAGGAAGAATAAGTCCTACAGGTATGCCAAGACTCTGTTTTTGGGTTTACGGTAACAACCTTCCCCTGCAAGTGGTTAGCCAGAACAAAATAACACAAAGGGATCTGTAAGAAGCTAGAGAACAATAATGCCTATGCATGAAAGAGTGTGTGTCCCTGAGGTCATCTGCATAACAATTGAGAACTGCTCAGTGTTGGCAGAGAAGGCCATGGCTATGTAATAGAGATCTTGTTCTGTGTGCTGAGGGTCCCAGGTTCAATCCCCAGCAACTATGATTTAAAAAATGGATCTCAGCAGATGCTGGGAAAGCCCCTCTCTGGCTGAGACCTTGGAGAGATGCTGCCTGTCAGAGATGACAATACTCATCTCAGTTGAGCTGCCCGTTCAGTAAAAGGCGGCTTGCCAAGTTTAAATAAGACAACCTGAAGTGAACCTGTGCTGTCCTTCCTACTGAGAAGACACTCTGTGTTCCTGAGAGGCAGTTCAATAAAAAGTTGCAATCAGAAATGGGAAAAGATTTTCTGTCTTTACCAACCTAGGACTGTTTTCACATGGATGTTTGGCTCTGCCTTAGCTGCTGCTTCACAGTTGTGCCATTTTGGAAGCATCTAAAGGATCTGTGTTTGTCCTGCTTCTGTGTTTCTCCCCCTGCCTTGCTGTGATCTTTCCAAAGTCTACTTCGATATGGTCTTGTTGGAAAGACCACAGTGTGGATGGCATGTCTCACATTTTTGCAGGTCCCACCCCAACTGGCACTATTTTCCCCCAACAGTGAAGGGTTGGTTGGTTTGTTTTTTAGCGTTTGTAAAAATTGGGAAAGGCTAGATCACTATAGTATTGTAAAGCAGATCTTCTATTGCCATGATCTATGGATTTCCAGCTTTCATGTCTATAAAAAAGAAGTCTATCGCCCCTTCTGTTGCCTGCACATTTCCCCTTATAACTCTGCAATAAAAAGACCTGTGGATTTTTTTAAAAAAGAAAAGGAGTTAAGCACTATATTTTTGCTATGGCATAGCAATCTACTGCTATCTAGCACATCCTTTTAAAGCTCTCTGGTCTGTGTGGGTGTGTGTGTGTGCGAAATAAAGTCAATCTTCCTGTAAGAATGCTCCCTTACAAGAGAGGACCACCTTCATGTAATCTCTTCTGATAAGGAAAATATGCACCGGGAGTGGGAAGCTTTTTTAAAACATTACTCATTATAATTTGATACTTTTGCAAAGGGGAAACAGAATTTGGAAAGTTAGCATTTGGCTGCCTTCAGGCGACCAGCCACCATTTAATGTATCGTTTCCAAAATGTTCTGCAACATCAGATTTCCAGAATTTAAAAAATGACAACTTTGCAAGATTTTGAGAGCAAGACAGGGAGCTCCACCCCAGCCACTGCGATTTGGCCCTGTCTTTTCCTCGCCCAGATCTCACCAGCACATCCAGGCGGTTCCTGGTGAAAGTCAAGAAGGTCTCCACAATCTGCTCCTTCGTCCGGGTCTGCTTGAAATCCCTCTGCACGGCTCCCCCTTCAATCTGCAGGGACAGCATTTGAGGAGTCAGGCCTCTCAGGGAGCAATCCTATGCTGGTTTATTCAGACATAACACCCCAATGAATTCGGCAGGAGTGCAGCCAGAGATACTGAAGACAGTGGGTCAATCTGAGATGGGCACTGCCCAGTATTACGTTCCCCCCCGCCCTTGCCTTCAGCCTTCCTTGCAGTGCCCCCCTTCCAGGCTCAGGCAGGGAAGAGGGGCTTCTTCCCCATCACTCACCGTAACACCCTCGATACGGAATCCAAGAGAAGCGCTGGAACTAATACTCTCCCGCCACTGCATGTACCGTGGCTTGGTGACAGCCGCCTGTGCATGCTCCTGGGCCGAGGGGGCCAGTGGGTCAACCTTCACCATCTTCTGGTACAAGTCCCGCCGTGCCACTGGGCTTTGTCCAGCTTTGTTCACCTCCTCTTCCAGGTAGGTCCTGGGGGCAAGCAGAGGGATAAAAGACAACAGTGAGCAGCAATTCATGATGTGAAGGGAGGCTGGTAGCCACTGGCCATCTCAGTGCATGATCCTGCTGTCTCCCAGGAGGGTAGCCACCGTGTCCCCTGCTTCTTAAGAACATCAGAGTGCAAAAGATCCCTGCTGGATCAGACCGGTGTCCACCCAGTCCAGCATCCTGTCTCACGCAGTGGCCAACCAGTTGCCCTGCATGTCCGATAAACAGGTTCCTTTTTTCAAGAAGATCTATAGTCCTATCCACTGGTTAGTTTCGTAACACTTTATCTTTGGCCATGTTTATTCACAAGCCCTTCTGTTACATTCACAAAAAGAAAAGACCTGTGGGAGTAAACGGGCACCGAGCTTACAATTTTTTTAAACGGAATGTATCTCCAACATTAATCTAGCTTGAAAAGTGCACTTTTTGTGAATGTAACAGAAGGGCTTTTGAATAAACATGCCTAAAGATAAAGTGTTATGAAACTAACCAGTGGATATGACTGTATATCTTCTTGAAAAAAGGAACCTTGAAACGTGTGCACTGGTTATATACAGAAATCACGTTGGACTTCTTTGACATAGTTTGGAGGATTTAATTGACATAGTTTGGAGGACTTCTTTGATGTATTATGGACTTTGGACCCTGTTGACAATTTTTGTGATTGAAACGGACTGCTTAGAGTATTGTTTGTTTGAGATTTTTCCCCTATGTTATAAGTGTTCTGAATGAGATATTCTTTTGTATAGGTGTTGTGTTACTTCATGAATTTATAATATAAAATTAGACTTATATTTTTCATAAAATATTTGAATACCTTCCTGTGACCATCTGTAACATTTTGAGGGCACAGAATGACACCCACCTTGGTTTACCCAAGGTAGGATACTTATAATCTGGAATTCCTTATGGAATCCAGCCCTTCTTGCCTTTAATTATCTAACACTAGGACACCACTGTAATAGTTGTGATGTAGTTTGATCACCACTGCTTAAGGGTTAAGTTAATACTTTTAATCTTGATTTTATTGTTTTATACTAATGTTGTAACCCGCCCTGAACGGGATAGAAATTGAATGGAATAAATTAAAAAAATAATTTGTAATAAGATTTTTGAAAGATTGTTGTAATTAGATATTGGACGTCTCTTCCTCACAGTGTATCTCTCTGGTTGTTGGTTCCTACCACTGTGATTTTTTTTTGTCTGTCCAACATAGAAGTCAAGGCCTTCCCTGTCAGCACTGGGATTCAGGGGTTTGCTGCCTCTGGATGTGGAGGTTCCCCTTTCATCAGTGTGGTTAGGAGCCACTGATAGGCCCTTCCTCCACCAATCCTGGGCTGCCATAACTGAAGTTTCCAATTTCTGTTCCTGGGGAAGTTAGGGAGGATGAGGCAGGAAGCAGCCCAGTCCTCCGCCACTGTGTCTGGATCCAGTGAGGTGTAGTGGTTACAGTGCTGGACTAAGATCTGGGAGACCCGGGTTCGAACCCCCACTCGGACATGGAAGCTTGCTGGGTGCCCTTGGGCTAGTCGTGCCCTCTCAGCCAAACCTACTCCACAGGGTTGTTGGGGTGAGGATAAAACGGAGGAGGGGATAATGGTGCCGTAAGCTGCTTTGGGGAGAAAAACAGGGTATTAAGTATCTTAAATAATATTCTGCATTTGCTTAGCAGCAGTGGCTCCAAGATGACTGAGGAGTGGCGAAAGTAACATTTATTTGCTCCTGGCAGGAAGGCCTGGAGGTCCTAAGCTTCAGGAGCCCCCTAGCTCTCCCAGCCAGGAGAGGCACTCCCCAGCGGCCATCACCTAGTGCCCATTTTGCAGTCCATGATGCTGGGCATGTCAAGGCCGCACAAGAGGTCGTCCATCTGGATGTAGCGCTCCCCGTTGGTCTCCACCACTCCATGGTAGGTGGGCACGAAGGGATGCAGGACGTCGCCCATCAGCTCCACCAGACAGGCATTTTCCACAGGACTGAACTTCTTCAGGATCTGTCCCTTTTCACTGGCCTTGAAGTTTCCTGAAGGAGGGAGGAGAGGAAAGGATGAACAGTGGAGTCTGGCAGCCCCAGGGGAGGGAAACATCCACCCGCTGTCAGTAGAGAGGCACTGGGGCTCAGGAGATTCCCTTTAGTCACTACGGCTAGCGGCCTTTGAGGGACCCCTACTCCAACAGGAGCTGTAATCCTGCCTAGTTACTCTCAGATAAGCAGGGATGGGCTATGGGAAGAGAAAGATGGTTTGCACATGGGTGGAAGCAAGCTCTTCCTTAGGGGAAAGGCGGTGGCTCAGTAGTGAGGAGCCTCTGCTTTGCATGTGGAAGGTCCCAGTTCGATTTCTGGTATCATGGAATCATGGAGTTGGAAGGGACCTCCAAGGTCATCAATCTCCATTTAAAAGGATCGGATAGCAGGCAATGTGAAAAAAACTTGACTACAGAGACCATGGAAAACCACAACCTGGTTGAGTAGGCAGTGCTGACCTGGCTAGACCAAGTTCTGACTCAGCATCGAGCAGCTCCGTGTGGTCACATGTGATTACATCATAGGAGCCAGAGCCGAGTCCTAGTGGGGAAGGGAAGGCCCCACCCGGCTGTTGCGATCCTGTGCAGCAGAGGAGATTGCCCACCTCCTGCTCATTCCCCAGCCGCTGTCTCCCTCGTGCCGTCCCACGCGTGTACCTTCATGACCGGCCAACTGTACCCAGGAGCTGCGTTTCCGTAAGGACCAGTGCACCATTGTGAAAAAGGTCTTCCAGGACTTGGTCTAGAAGGAGAACCAAGGCAGAAGTCACAAGGCGGGAGGGAAGCATCTCAAGGCACACTCCCTCCCCCCAGTGCAGAATTCAGCAGCCTGAACGGTCGCATATATGTTCAGGCTTCGGCCATGCAGGTTGCAGAATCCAGTTTTTCTGGATGCAGGCAGGCTTTGCGCACAGCTGAGAAGAAAGCCCTCTGTGCCCAAAAATGTACACGTTCCCATGATGTCTCTGCACCCGTTCCGTCCTGCTGACTCCCTCCCCCAAGAGCGGCAGGGATCTGGTCTCTCTAGCCAACTGCTGAGCAGACAGCCTGACCGACTGGGTAGGAGCAGGATTCCTTCTGCACAGGGAAGCGTCATAAATCAGCGGTGCCTTCAAAGACACTTTACCTCCACGCCTGAAGGAGTCAGGGTTGGGGAGGTGGGGCATGCCTGGTTTGTATACAGTTGTAAGAGCAACTAAGCCCAATGGCTCTCCCCGGGGCCCCAGAAACAGTGACTTCAAGAGAGGAAGGCCCGCCCAGCTGCCTGCCTTGGCACTCCTCCCCTTCCTCGCCCTCTTCCTTCAGGTCATTCAAAATATCTGTAACCACAGCAGAGGGAGACCCAACAGCTAAGGAAGCTGAATAAGGAGATGTCGAAAGAGGAAGGACGGGCCTTGCCAAGAAGGCGGCGGCGGGGGGGGGAGTAGTGCGCTTAGCAACAGAGGGAAATCTTGGCCCGGCATCTCTGCAAGAGGAGGTTCCTGGCGAGCTCAGAGCTGGGTGCACAAACATGCAGACTGCAAGAGGAACTTGAGAGTGCAAGCAGACACACACACACACAGAGAAGAGAGGCTGAGGGAGCTGGCTACAGCCCTCCGTGTTGCAAGAGCTACCGCTGCAGAAGCGCAGGAGCACCTCTGGTCTGCACAAAGCAAACCAGCTGGGCCCGCTGTGGAGATTTGCATCCTGCCACCATGCACCCGCAGCCTGCAGTAGCAGAACGTCGCGTGTGCACACACATTTTGGAAAGGCAGTGAAACACGGGTTCATTCGCCAGATCTGCATTCCTAGGGCATCACACTGGAATCACCTTCGGTCTGGGGTGGCTGTTTTGGGAATGGTCCAGCAACGCCCGTATAGCCTTCCCCATACAGGAAAGCTAGCGTGGTGTAGTGGTTAAAAGCCGCGGACTGTAATCTGAAGAACAGTTTGCTTCCCCACCCCTCCACACGAAGCCCGCTGGGTGACCTTGGGCCAGTCAGTTCTCTCTGCCCCACCTACCTCACAAGGTGACTAGTGAGGGGAAGGGAAGGCAACAGCAAGCCACTCTGAGACTCCTCAGGGGAGAGAAAAGTGGGGCATGAGAAACCAGCGCTTTCTTCTCCTCCTCCTTTGCCAGTTCCTTCTCCTGACACCTCCCCAACCAGCACAATGGCCTGGAGATGCAAAGCCCTTTCAAGGGTGGCCAGCGTGCGAGATCCAGGCTGAACTGGCAACTTCTGACCTTGACAGACTTTAGAACCTTGTGAGGGGTGAGAGGCCTCAAAGTGGCTGATTAGGGTGTCGAATACGAGTTCCGCTCTGCTGAGGGTTGGAGATAAGCGGGTCACCAGGGAAATCAGAAATCTGAGGGAAAGTGAAGACGGAACAGAAGACTGAGGAAGATTTGAGCAGGGAGAAAACCAGGGATTAGGACAGAAAGGGCAGATCTGAGAATTTCATCTTTCCTCTTGTACACGTGTACTTGGATTGCTTTTTTGTAAATAAATACCTTACTTTTTATGAAAGAACAAGTGATCAAAACTGAGAGCCAGTGTAGTAGTTCAGAGCATCAGACTAGGATCTGGGAGACCCAGGTTCAAATCTCCACTCTTGGCCCTGTCACACACCCTCAGCCTACCTCACAGGGTTGTTGTGGGGATAAAATGGAGAAGGGGAGACTGTTGTAAGCCACTTTGGGTGCTCCGCTGGGAAGAAAAGTGGGGTATAAATAAATAATAATAAAAATTAAATGGTTCTCCTTCCTGCTGAGATTAGCAGATACAGTAAAGAAAATGGAGGTGTGTTTTTTTGTTGCTGTCGTAGTAGTAGCGGGCCCTCATTTGGGTGAGGTGTCATCTACACCCACCGGGAAGAGCTATATGTGATACCAGGCCCTTGGAGAGAAAGCTGCCATGGCAACTGCCCAAAACTTCATTCTTCTCTCAAACATCTTTGCAAGTAGCTGTGGGTCAGGCTGACAATTCACCCCTGAGGGGCAGGAAGCAGCCCTTTCATTTCCCACACAGCTTGGCAAGAGACAAGCACACAAACAATCCCCTCAGCCATCCTGAAACCATACTCAGCTACCTGCTGTAACGCCAGTCCTGCACGGCTTGAAGACATTGCCTCCGGCCCTGGGGAGCAGAAACTGTTCCTGCATCAGCCGGACAAACTTGCCTGGAGCTGTGCTGAGCTCCTGACTAAAACTGACCCAGATATATTCATGGGACAGACAGGAGAAAATCTAAGGAACTTTCTAGCTTTGGCTACCCCTAGGAGGAGAGCAGTTTGCCAGATGAATCCAAGCCCTCTGCAGAACCAAGAAGCAGATTCACAAGGTGAGCAGGGTGATGGAGAAGCCCCTACTGGAGCAAGTGAAAAACCCAAGAGGCTTTTCCTGAGGAGGATGCGCCTGCAGAAAAGTCAAGCATCCACCTGTTTATCACACAACATCACAATGCACTTGAGGGAGGCTTGACTCAGTTGTTGGAAGTAGGTGCGAAGGGAGCCTGTGTCGTGTAGAAGGTTATCTCCCATGTGCTTTGCTCATCTGTGCAAAGCCGTCCAAAGGTGCCTTTATAATGAGATAGGATTGCAGTCTATTGCAGTGATTATTCTAGGTATCATCGTGCTTTTAACTGTATTGCCTTCGTAATGCCACTTACTACATAGTTTATAGCATTCTTTGCCTTAGCCAGTTTGTTTGCCCCGGACGGATCGATGGTGTGGCCTCATTTGGAATACTGTGTACAAGTCTGGTCACCGTATCTCAAAAACGGTATCACGGAAATGGAAAAAGTACAGAGGAGGGCAACCAAGATGATTATGGGCTTGAAGCACTTTTCCTATGAGGCCTGGGACTTTGCAGTTCAGAAAAGAGACGACTGAAGAAGTCAGCAGTGACTCACAAAAGCTCCTCCCCTGAGACATATTTTGTTAGTTTTTAAGGTACTACCGGACTCTTGCTCTTTTCTACTGCCACAGACAGACTAACAAGGCTACCCATCTTGATCTAAAGGGGGACATGATGGAGGTTTATAAAATTATACATGGGGTGGAGAGAGCTGACATTTTTCTTTCTGTCTCCCAAAATCCTAGAACCTAGAACATCCAATGAAGCTAGATTCAGGACGGGGAAAAATAAATACTTCTTTACACAGAGAGTGATTAAAATGGGGAATTCGCTGCCAGAGGATGTAGTGATGGCCACAGGAACAAACAGCTTAAAAAGGGGATTAGGTAGATTCATGGAGGAGAAGTCTATCAGTGGCTACTAGCTAGGGTTGCCAGGTCCCCCCTGGCCACCGGAGGGGGATAGGGGGAATAGGGTTGCCAGATCCAGGTTGGGAAACATCTGGAGGTTTGGGGATGGAGCCTGGGAAGGACAGAGCCCTCAGCTGGGTACAGTGCCATAGAGTCTGCCCCCCAAAGCATCCCTTTTCTCCAGAAGGACTGACCTCTGTTGTCTGGAGATGAGCTATAATTCCAGGGGATCCCCAGGTCCCACCTGGAGGCTGGCATTGCAATACTTGTGATGGGAAATGAGGGGAATCTCCACATTCAGAGGCACTAAATCTCCGAATCCCAGAGCCAGGAGGCAACATCAAGGAAAGGCCTCGGCCTCTATGCCCTGGTCGGTCACTGTGTGAGAGAGGATGCTGGACTAGATGGACCACTGGTCTGATCCAGCAGGGCTCTTATGTTCACCTTTCTTTCTTTTTTTAACTTCTGTACCACAGCACTGTTCATTGGATGTCTTCTGCTTTATGACTACATGGTTTTTATTCTGTAACCCGCCTTGAGTCTAAGGTGGGGTTATAAATAAATAAATTTTAAAATAAATAAATGTGAAACTGCTCCTGAAGGAGTCTACCAATCAGGACAAAATGTCCTTTTGGTTTTGGCAGGGAAGACACAAAGTTGGGAGGCACTACAAACTGTTTAAAGTATAGTCTTAAAGAACGGAGCTCTTTGAAACACAGAAGGTCAAAATCACCAAGGGTAACTAGAAAACGTTCCACACAGGTAAGAGGAAAAGACACCACTGCGGGGCGGGGCGGGGTGGGGCAACTAGGCGAGATGGAACGGTGACTAAGAACAGAAGCCTGGTGGTGGAAGAACTGAGGATGGCCACGAACAACAGTTCAGTGACACCCTATTGAGGCTTAGCTATTTTTAAAAAGATGTGCAACGCACAGGAAGCTTTTCTGCAGCTCTTCTAGGAAGTGGCCTTCTTTCCAGTCAGACCACTGGCCCTTTGAGCAGTGTGGTCTCTTCTGCTGGTTGCAGCTGTCCAGGGCAGTGAACATTCCCCCCACCCACCTACTGCCCGAGGTCCTCATTAATGTCGGGAATTGAACCTGAGGCCTTCTGCATACAGGGCAATTGTCCTGCCGCAAAACCAAACCACAGAGCTGACAGGTCTCTGCTGGAGCACTGAGACCCAACTAGTTTGGATATGGGACTGCAAATCACAGCCTTGGTAGCTTTTTTGGAAGGGACCATGGCTCAGTGGCAGAGCATCTGCTTGGTAGGCAGAAGGTCTCAGGTTCCATCCCTGGGCTCTCCAATTATAAAAGGACCAGGCTGTAGGTGATGTGAAAGACCTCATCCTGAGACCCTGCAGAGCTGCCGCCAGCCTTTGCTGGACTAAGGGTCTGAGTCAGGATAAGGCAGCTTCATGTGTATATGCATGTAAAGTAAAGGTAAAGGTTCCCTTGCTCGAAAGCCAGTCGAATCCGGCTCTAGGGTTGTGGTGCTCATCTCCGTTTCAAAGCCGAAGAGCCAGCGCTGTCCGAAGACATTTCCGTGGTCATGTGGCCGGCATGACTAAACACCAAGGCGCACGGAACGCTGTTATCTTCCCACTGAAGTGGTACCTATTTATCTACTTGCAATTTCTTGCTTTCGAACTGCTAGGTTGGCAGGAGCTGGAACTAGAGACAGGAGCTCACTCCGTCATGCGGCACTCACGGGTCTTGAACTGCTGAACTACTGACCTTCCACAGCCTGCAGTTCAGCGTCTTAACCACTTGAGCCACCGCAGCTCCTATATGCATGTATATGTATATGTATATGTATATGTATATGTATATGTATATGTATATGCATGTATTTATACACAAAAATGGGCTAGGAACCATCCAGATGAATAACTACATATTTAAAGAAAGAGTTTTAAATTTTGCCATAGGTTCTGGAACCTGGTCCCTGACCCTCCTTTCAGGAAGTAAACTGTGCCTCTGAACATGTGCAGAGAGGCTCTCTTCAGTTGCTGAGCAGCAACAGCCATCCCATACCCCTGGATTTTGCAGGCATGGAGCTCATGTCAGGCTGGAACACTGCAGAATTTGGTGCTGGCGCCAGCTACAATCCTCCAGAAGGTTAAATCATTCATCATCTGCTCATTGTATGTATTACCATGCTCTTATTGCATCATTTTCTGCTTTTATAATAACAACTGTTTTCTGCATTGATACACCGTGTCTATCGCTTTTGGTGCTGCTTTTAAATTTTGCAGTCCTCCTAGTCCTTATTGCACTGCTTATTTCATGTCTCATGCTATTTGATTGCACTGATTTATACCTGCTTAATCTGCCTTGAGTCTTAGTGAGATATGTGGACTGTAACTAAAACAAATAAATCTGAGAGGGGCTCTTTGGCAAAGGCATTTAAGAGTGGCGGTGTGGAGTACCTTTAAGGGCGTGACGTGAGCCTTCTCAGTGCTTGTGGTCGTAATCAAGAGGCAGTGGGGCTGAGGGCAGGCTCCGAGTGGCATGAAGGAGGGCACGGAATGCTTCTTCTTGGATGGGATTGCAGAAGGGAGGTGGGGAACTTATTAGTTTCAAGGTCTAGCAAAATGGGCCAGGGGGGGCTTAGGGCAGACTTAAGCCGCCCGCATGGCACCCTAGGCCTCCCTGAGAATACTTCTGCTGGGCTTAATTTGAGCAACTGCTCATGAAGGCCAAGTGGCCTCCCAACCTGCTTTCAAAGTGCAGGGGCCCTTGGACATGTAATGTACTGACGGAGTGCCTCTGAACACATGCGAAGTGCTGCTTCGTTACCACTAAGGTGACACAGACCACCTCCTCACAGGTACAGCCACGGATTCTCAGCACCTCTGTTTTGGAGTCACGCCCTACTGCTGCTTCTCCAGTGCCGCACCCTGCTATGTAAGGCACATTACTGGCATTTCTGCCACATCACACACAGCCCAGGTAAAAACGCCGGCAGAGAGTAATGAAGCACCACTGGCCTGTTGTTTTCCTGCAGGAGCTTCTGCGCAGTACAACTCACACACACAAAGACAGAATACACACACACAGGCACACTTGTGCAATATTTTGTACAAATCCAGGTCACGCTCTGACACTTGGCTCGGATGGCTGGGTTACAGTCCTCCTCAGGGCGGGCGGGCCCAGCTAGGGGTAAGAAGGGATTCTCCCGCACACACATTGAAGTAGCCAAAGGGGTTGCCTCCCCCCTCCTACTGCACGGCTTGATGCTCAAGTCACCTGGCCCTACTTACCTGGCAGGTCCTCTCCGTGGTGCACCAGCTTCCTCCTTGCACCCTTCCCCCAAGAAGGCCCTTTGGAGCGGGGAGAGGCCACAGGTTGCACCTGCTGCTCTGGCTCTCTGCACCAGTTCAGGCCAGACTTGCTAATCCAGACCACCTTGAGATTCTGCTCCTACCCAGCAAGGACGTGGGGGGGGGGGTCCTCCATCGCTTACCCTGCCCATCCCTGGCCTCACCTTCCGTAGCACCCGTCTCTTGCTGGGGCTCTTCTCTTCCAAGTCGCTGAAAACCTCGTCGGACTCCTGCGATGATCCGGCCAGCGAGGAGCAGGTCGAGGTGCTGGAGACAGAGCGGTCAGGAGGGAGGCTGGGAGGGTCTGGGGGCAGCACCGTCTTGGGGAGCTCTGAGTCGGCAGGCTCACAGGAAGACGGGGCCCAGGGTCCTGGCTGGCCATTGCTCTGGGGGATGCCCAAGGGGGGCACTGCCCCCCTCCCTTCAGCGTCCCCCCTTGCCCGGCACAACAACGCTTCAGAGTCGGGGGGATCCTGAGCTGCTCCCGAGACTTCCCAGCTCTCTGGTTCGGGAGGCTGAACTAAAGGTGCCGGGGAAGCGGGAACGCACTCCAGGCTGCTGCAGCCTTCCATGGTGAGCTCTGAGGGGGGCTCTCGGACCCGTCAGAGTCCCCTAGGCTCCGGCTGGCAAAGCCCAGGCCTGCACTACCGAGGCCTCTGCGCCCTGCACCATCCAGGAGCGGCTTGCTCCATCCACGGCTCCCTGCAAGGAAATGGGGAGGGGTCTCGGTTACTTCAAGGGCAGGCTGCGTGCACAAGATCTGCTTCTTTTGTTCCAGATTAACTGGTAATAACCATTATTCACAAATCACTAGCGCAGATCAGATCCCCCCTCCCCAGAAGAGCATTACTGAAAGCTGTCCTTTTAGCAATCAGCATGACTGGGTGTAAAGGTTCCCCCCCTTCCAGCATGTAACCAAGGAAATAAACTGCATTAAGTATGTTGAGTTGTTCATGCCATTCCATCTTCCTTCTGCTCCTTCATGGAAGGCCTTCCTCCAATAACGCCACCCTCTTTGAGGCCACATTGGTAAAAATAAACAAATGGAAGTGGGAAAGGGGTGTCTTTCTCCACCTTTTCAGGGTTTACCTGGGGTGGGGAAGGAGGCTCGATTGGGAATTTTAGTTTCCTACAGCCATTGAAATAGAGTTCAAAGCGCCCCTTAAGTTTGGTTGGGGGGAGAAGAGAACTTTTGATCTGTCATCCCACTGGCGGGTCTTTTCCAGCCTGCTTTCATTCCTAATAAGAAAGCTGCCGGGGCGCAACCATCCCGTCTTTCCTTCTCATTGCCCTTCCGCGCAGAGAACTGGGAGGAGAGAACTGCATTCTGTGCACTCTCAGAGGCACTGGCGGCCCTGCTCCAGGGACATCCTGGCACTGAACAAACACGCTCTGGGGTCGAGTCGCTCATTGGCTGACCTTAAGTTTTGATCTTTCATCTCCGCAAGCGGAAAAAAAATTCACCCAAGGGAAGAGGGAAACCACCCTCCAACCCCACCCGCCTAATCCCGGGGCTTGGGCGCCCCGCAACCTCATCTCCAGGCCCAGATTCGAAACTGAGGCACGGCTGGCGTCATCATCTGGGAAACCGGAGACCCGGCGAGCAAAGAGGCGCGAGGCAGCAGCTCTCCCCTCCCTCCCCTCCCCCCTCTTCCTGCCTCCTCTTCCTGCCTTCCTATCCTCTCTCGCCGGGTTGCGGCCAGAAGCCAGCCCAGACAGCGCTCCCCCCACACACACCCCACCACCCCACGCCGACTTCTCTGCCCCCTCCCTAACAGCTGGCTTCCAGATCCCAAGATCTCAGCCCTTCCTCACTCTTCGTCTCCCAGATTCCTGCGTGCTTCCCACGTTCCCTGCTGACCCAGGTTACCTCCAGCATCATCCTCAGTCCTCACCTGGAGAGCCCAGGCTAAGCCACGGTGGTCCCCGGTGCGCCCCCCATCTCGGCCCCACGTCTCTGGCTGCGGCGCGCCGAGAGGCGGGGATATAAGACGGGAGGGGGCAGGGAAAAGGAAAGGAGGGAGGGCCGGCTGACAAAGTGCCCCCCAAGGAGAAGGCTTGTCTGGTGCTGCCCTCCGCTGGCCGCTGGCGGGACTGACTGTCTCGCAAGAGTGGCGCTCCGCTGTGGCACAAGACACGTGTCCTCCACTGGCGTGTGCAGTGGCCTGGCACTTCCGTTTCCAGCCCACTTATCTCGGGGACGAAAGAGGGGAGCTTCCAGACCAGACGGTAAGAATGTAGTGAGTCAGGACGGGAAAGTACTCTGTACACGCACAGAGGCACTCGCTTCTGAGATCGGCTGGTAACAACTTGCTGGTGATCCCCGGCCCTAGGGAGGCCCGGTTGCCCTCGACTGGGGCCTGGGCCTTTTCGGTCCAGGCCCCGACTTGGTGGAACTCTCTGCCAAATAACATCAGGTCCCTGTGGGATCTGATGCAATTCCGCAGGGCCTGCAAGGCAGAGATGTTCTGCTTTTAGTTAAGGGCAGCAACAGGTTAAGACTGGCACCTTCCTGTTCTTTCCTATGCCCCCCACCTACCCTTCTCTGCCCTGCTGTGCGGAACAGTGGTATGGCCGGCAAAGAGGGATTATTATGTTACTATCTTGGATTGGTTTAAAATTATTGATTCACTGTTGGTAAATTTAGGCCCCAGTCACAGGGGCCAGATAACACAGGGGGGGAGGCGTGGCTGTTTGCCCTGGAGCAAAATGAAGCGTGGTAGCCCCATCACACAGTTCCCCCAAGTCTCGGTGCTTATGCCATTAGCTGCCGATCACACAGCGATGTTGAAGTGTGGCAAAGAAGCAGTGCGGTGCAATCACACAAGCGACAATCACAACCCACCGCTTCTGGATCAGATGGGCAATTGCTCTCGGCTCTGCATTGCTGCGCATGCACAGTTCCGCAAAGCAGGACTGCTTTCAGTTTCGTATTTGTGCGCATGTGCAGTTCTGCAGAGCCGCGCTGCTTTCAGTTTCGCGTTTGTGCGCATCTTATGGAGGCTTACAAAAAACATCCGGTTTGCAACAGGATACTAGTGCTCCTGCGATCAGATGCCTGCCTGTGCTGCGCATTTTCCGGATACTAGTGCACTTTCCTAGGTACTTTTTAACTCCGCATCTTTGGTGGGACACCACAGGTTGGCCACGGGTGCGCTACGCTTCCCAGATGTTGCGGTGTGATCACACCCTGAAAATCCACCTGACATTCGTGCCTCTCGCGTGGCAAATTCTCCATGTGACTGGGGCCTTTGTTATAAGAACATGAGAGAAGCCAATGTTGGATCAGGCCAATGGCCCATCCAGTCCGTCACACAGCGGCCAAAAAATACCAGGTGCCATCAGGAGGTCCAGCAGTGGGGCCAGGACACGAGAAGCCCTCCCACTGCTGCCCCCCCCCAAGCACCAAGAATACAGAGCATTATATGGATTGATTGTATTTTAAATGTTTTATAAGGTTGTAAATCGCCCAGAGCCTGCTTGCAGGATGGGCAAATCATGTCCAATAAAATAGAAATAAATTTTAAAAATTCACAAGTTTCAGAGCTGAGCCCTGCCCGTAAAAACTAAGAGGCCAAGCTTAAGCACCAGCGCAGCTGCATGGCAGCACTATGCCCTGAATCTGCCTTATCCTGAGTCAGACCACTGGTCCATCAAGGTCAGTGTTGTCTGTTGTGTCTGTGGACCACCACCAAGGGTTCGCGGCCTCTGTCCTTAGCTTGGTTCCAAACACAGTAGGGGACAAGGATCCTAGGCCA
The DNA here is from genome assembly GCA_029375565.1 of Gekko gecko. Classification (NCBI taxonomy): domain Eukaryota; kingdom Metazoa; phylum Chordata; class Lepidosauria; order Squamata; family Gekkonidae; genus Gekko; species Gekko gecko. Next base: position 27,119,399 of record JAPDNY010000001.1, read on the forward strand.
CCCTTAGTCCTCCAATAGGACCTTTGATGGGAGATTCAGACCCCCCCAATAGAACGGTGGGTGTGTCTGGGATGGGTGCATATAGTTGGCCCTTGCTGGACCGTGTGTGTCTTTTGTGTGAAGTACAATAAACGCGTGTTGCTCAGCATGTCGTCGTCCAAGTCCTCATGCTGCGAACCCAGTACTTGACAGTCTACTCTGACTGGCAGCAGCTCTGCAGGGCCTCGGGAGGAGGTCTTTCACATCACCTACGATCCCGATCCTTTTAGCGGCGTGCTAAGCAGATGCTCTGCCACTGACCCATGGCTCCCTCCCGTCAAAGGTGCGGGAGGGCACAGCTGGTTCCGAAGAAGGAACTGAGTTTATCAATCCCAAACAGCGTTCAGAAGAAGCGGGTGAGAAAGCAGAGCCTGCCTGATGCCCATGCTGCTTCAAGACAAACCACGCCACCCCAGCTCGCCCTCTCTGCAGGTTTTATTTCTGCTAACAGCACGGCCTCCTGCGGCCTGAGCTACATCCTCGGCTCCTGGATGATGGAGAGGTGGTGGATCTTTTCTTGGACCGGCTTCTTGCTCTTGTCCTGTTAGGAGATTTCTTGGACCGGCTCCTTGTTCTTGTCGTCTTAGGGGATTTCTTGGACCGGCTCCTTGCCCTTGTCCTGTTAGGGGAGCTCTGCCTCTCTCCAGGTGGGGGGCTTTGCTTGTCCGTATCTGGGGAGCTCTGCCCCTTTTCGGGCAGGGGGCGCTGCTTGTCCACAGCCGGGGAGCTCGGCCCTTCTCCGGGCTGGGGGTGCTGCTTGTCCACATCCGGGGAGCTCGGCCCCTCTGTAGCCAAAGGGAACCGCTTGAGGTGAGCCAGGAAAGTCTGCCAGTCTCCCAACACGGGGCTCAGGTTCTCCCCAGCTGGGGGGCTTGGCTTCTCCACAGCCGGGGGGCTCATCTGCTCTTCAGCCACAGGGTTCTGCCTGGTGGTCTGGTGGCGACGGACTGCAAGCAGGATCCTTTCCAGCTCCTGCTCCAGGTAGGCCCAAAACGTGGTGTGGCCTTGCTCCTTGGGCTGGCTGGGAGGACAGGGCCCAAACTCCACCCGGTGAGAGACATTCCCCTTGCTGGCTGCTTTGTAATCCCACTTGATTCCTGCCTCTGTCTGGGTCCATTCCTCCAGGTGATCCTGCCCATGGGAGAAAAGAGGTCACACTGGGGCATTCCAGGCAACGGGTCCCTGTCTTGGGGCTTGTCTCCGTCCTTCCCAAGACACGGGCTGCTTCCCTACGGAAGATTTGCTACACCCCTGCTGAAAGGAGCAGGGGTTCTCAGAGCATCCACACAACAACATCTTCCCTCATGCTCCTCTTATTGCCTTCTGCGGTTTCCTATGGTCCACACTGAGGTTTCCAGAAACTGTTTTGTTCTGATCGTTCTGGAATCCTCAAGAGTCAGACTGGATCCCCCATCAGGGTGGACAGGCAAGTGTAGATGTTCTGACATCCTGCCCGTATCTGGCGCTATTCCCCTCTATGTTTCCCCTGGCTCCCCACCATTCCTTCCTCACCACCAGTAGGCTTTTTAACCAGCTTAAAAAAAACTGCTGCAGTTGTATATTGCTCTTTTTGTAAAAAGCCACCTAAAAGAAGAAGAAGAGAAGAGATTGGATTTATACCCTGCCCTTCATTTGGAGTCTTAGAGTGGCTTACAATCTCCTTTCCCTTTTTCTCCCCACAACAGACACCCTGTGAGGTAGGTGGGGCTGAGAGAGCTCTGAGAGAACAGCTCTGAAAGAGCTTGTGACTGACCCAAGGTCACACCAGCAGCTGTATGTGGAGGAGTGGGGAATCAAACATGGTTCTCCCAGATAAGAGTTTGCGCTCCTAACCACTACACCAAACTGGCTTTCCAAATGAGGACATAAGAACATAAGAGAAGCCAATGCTGAATCAAGCCAATGGCCCATCCAGTCTAACACTCTGTCACACAGCGGCCAAAATATACCAGGTGCCATCAGGAGGTCCAGCAGTGGGGCCAGGACACCAGAAGCCCTCCCACTGCTGCCCCCTCCAGCACCAAGAATAGAGTGTATCACCTGCCCCAGACTGAGAATTCCCATCTATAAAGGTAAAGGTAAAGGTTCCCTTGCTCGAAAGCCAGTCGAATCCGACTCTAGGGTTGCGGTCCTCATCTCCGTTTCAAAGCCGAAGAGCCAGCGCTGTCCGAGGACGTTTCCGTGGTCATGTGGCCGGCATGACTAAACACCAAGGTGCACGGAACGCTGTTACCTTCCCACCAAAGTGGTACCTATTTATCTACTTGCAATTTCTTGCTTTCGAACTGCTAGGTTGGCAGGAGCTGGAACTAGAGACAGGAGCTCACCCCATCATGCGGCACCCGGGTCTCGAACTGCTGAACTACTGACCTTCCACAGCCTGCAGTTCAGCATCTTAACCACTTGAGCCACCGCAGCTCCCATCTATACCCTGTGGCTAATAGCCACTGATGGACTTCTGCTCCATATGTTTGTCTAATTCCCTCTTGAAACTGTCCATGCTTGTAGCTGCCACCACCTCCTGTGGCAGTGAATTCCATGTGTTAATCACTCTTTGGGTGAAGAAGGATTTCCTTTTATTTGTTCTAATCCGACTGCTCAGCAATTTCATGGAGTGCCCATGCAAGCCTGCACCCCATCCCTGCTGGCTGGCTCCTCAGAGGAACAGTTAGCTTCAAGTCCAGGAGCACCTTAGGGACCAACAAGATTTTCAGGGTAGAAGTTTTCAACAGTCAGAACTCCCATCGTCTCAGACATGAGTAGAAATGGTGATCTGAGGTTGTAAAGAATGCTTGTAAAGGATGCTGAGGTACAAATGCATATTGTAATCAGCTTGATTAGAGCAGGCAGGGAAATGCAGAAGGGAGCCTTGAGTCTCAAAGGCTCATACCCTGAAAATCTTGGTGGTCTCTAAGGTGCTACTGGGTGCAAATCTAGCCGCTCTACTGCAGACCTCCAAAACAATCTCAGGGGAGTAGTACCTGTGCTGCTACCCATGCTGCTGGGGCATCCTTTGGCTTGCTCAGGGCTACCAGTAGCCCAGAGCTTAAAGGGCCTTGGACTAATCCTTCCTTCCTTCCTTCCTTCCTTCCTTCCTTCCTTCCTTCCTTCCTTCCTTCCTTCCTTCCTTCCTTCCTTCCTTCCTTCCTTCCTTCCTTCCTTCCTTCCTTCCTTCCTCCTTTGCCCTTCAGATCATCTATCACAGCAGAGCAAACAGTTGCAGCAGTGGCTGTTTTGTACAGAGCCGGCCTCTGGCTCCTACAACCGCCCTCGCCTCAGTGGTGGACACACGCACCTCCTTCCCTGGCTGCCCTCCCGCAACCACTCACCAGGTCTGTGGTCTTCTCTTCTTCCAGGTCCACCTCACCCGAGATCTCCGGCAACCCCTTCTGCCCTCCCTTTTGACTCACGTCGTAGATAATGAGAAGGACCCACCAGACAAGCCCGCAGCACCCACCCACAATGACAGCCAGGGGCAAGCAGGCCTCCTGCCAGTGTAAGGTTTCAATGGTGGGCTTGCGCTCCCGGACCTGCTTCTGTTTGCAGCGTGAAGCGGTGGCCTCCCCCATGAGGAAGAGCCCAGCCAGGAGGAGACAGGCCAGGGCAAAGGACAGAGCTAGTTTTTGGACAGCCATGGCCCACTGGCCCAGGGAAACCAGAGGGGCGAGGCCAGGAGGAGCTGGCTCTGCCTGGTGTTTCTTTCAAGGCAGGGGCCCCTCTGAAACCTCCCCTCAGTCCCACTCAGCTCCCCAGCTCCCCGCCATTGTGCCATCACGGAAGAGAGCACAAAGAGGACCCGTGACAGGACCAGGCTCAGCATGAGGAGATTCCCCGCTGGGCAAGAAAGAAAGGCACTATTCGGGCTGGCAGTGCATGTGGGAAGCCGATGAGAACTGGGGACACTGAGCCAAAATGGAGGTTACTCTGTGGAAAGTTCTGGAATGAAATCTACATAAAAAGGCTGAGATGGGCTGCTTTTGAAGAGTTCCCAGCCCCACTGCTGCTGCCTCACAGTCAAAGCTTTTGTCTCATTTCTGTGAAAACTGAAAGAGACTCTAGACCTCAGGGTGATGGTGTTAGGCAAGGCTAGGGCCTTCTGTTTATGCACTGCTCCATTCCTGATACATTGACCTTTGTGAAGAATCCGAGAAAGGCAGACTAAAAATGGGAGTACATAAATAAACCCAAGAAGCTCCCTGGGGGACTTTGGGTCAGTCAACCCTTTCTCTCACACCAGTTTGTCTTATAGATTGTAGTGACTACAGAATGGTGGGAACAGAAGAACAGAAGCCAATGCTGGATCAGGCCAGTTGCCCATCTAGTCCAACACTCTGTCACACGGTGGTCAAAAATACCAGGTGCCATCAGGAGGTGGGGCCAGGACACTAGAAGCCCTCCCACTGCTGCCCCCCCAGCACCAAGAATATCACTTGTGGCCAATAGCCACTAATTGACTTCTGCTCCATATGCTTATCTAATTCCCTCTTGGAGCTGTCCATGCTTGTAGCTTGCCACCACTGTGTATGTCACCCTGTGCTCCTTGGAGGAAAAGTGTTTTTAATGACATAATAAAGGAACCAACCGTGACTCTTACTGATTTGATACCTGTATCGATCAGTTTCCAAGATCACATATGCTTTTCAGACTTTAGTTCCTCAGCCTTTTATGACAGCCTGAAGTGGTATGTTTTTTCTCTTCAAGCATTACTCCCCCTCCCCCTGAACAACAGCACTATACGTTGGATCCCGAGACCTGGATTCAAATCCCTGTTCTGTCCACAAGTGGTGCCTGAAACTGCTGCAGTGTTCTTAGCCACTTGTGATAGCCTGGACACTGAAAGTCTTCAGTGATCACTCAGATCTTTCATCCCCCCACGTAAGATATACTGCTTTCTGATGGAGGCAGCCTGGGCAGTTTCCCTGGAACAGTCCAGGGAAAAGGTTCAGCTTTTCTGCATTTGTGAAGCCCACCTTCACAAGCAGCATGGGAGAAAGTGCTGTCAGGCCCCAGGATGGGCTCTCTTCAGCTGGTTTTAAGCCTCCTGTGGACAGCCCATGGGGAACCATGCCCCTGTTCATGCCCCCACTGGCTCCACAAATAGCAGTAGGCAAGCCATCCCCCCTACTTTTGCAGCTCCTGCTGAACTCCAAGACTTAGAGATTGGGGAGGAGGCGGTGTTTGAATAAGAGAGAGGAAGGAGTTTTGTGGTGGTAAAAATGCCGAGGCAGCCTAGAGTCAGAAAACACCCTTGCACACATTGTAACTAGCCAGTGTGGGGCCCAGCTCAGCCAAACTGGTCAAGGCCTGGCTTTGGGCTTTTCCACACATTCGGCTTGCTTCTGTTTTTCTAGGGAGTTGGTTCACGGGCATTAGAATCAGCTTGGACGTGGTTCTTCCACACATTTGCCTTCCCCTTGCTTTATTACAGTCGTGGAGTCAGGATTTTCAAGGGAGGGTGCTGTTGTCATTGGTCGGTCATATCACAACACCCATCTTTTAATCTTTTATGCATACTAATATGAGATATTGATATCGAGGCTGCAGGGTTTTTTATTACACCAGTTTGGTGTAGTGGTTAAGTGCACAGACTCTTATCTGGGAGAACCAGGTTTGATTCCCCACTCCTCCACTTGTACCTGCTGATGTGACCTTGGGTCAGTCACAAGCTCTGGCACAGCTGTTCCTGAAAAAGAGCAGTTTCTGTCAGAGCTCTCTCAGCCCCACCTACCTCACAGAGTGTCTGTTGTGGGGAGGGGAAGGGAAAGGAGTTTGTGAGCCGCTCTGAGACTCCAATTGAAGGGCAGGGTATAAATCCAATCTCTTCTCTTCTTCTTCTTTTTACAATATTGTTATATCAATATATTGTTATGTTGACAGGTTTAGCAGTTTATCTGAATTTCCAGCTTTCATTGTAAAAAAATCTCAAGCTCCTTCTCTCACAGAGAGGGAAAAGGGCATATCCCCGTAAGGGAATGGGATAGAGATTTATTTTTAAAATGAAAGCTGGTGATTCAGAGAACCTGCTAAGCTTATTGTTACAATTGTAATAATTCATCTTCAGGGTGGGTGGGAGGAGAGGGAGAGGTTTGATTGTGGTCCAGTCATCAAAAAGTGAGCTGAAGGTGGGGTGGGAATGGCGCGACAAAGAAAACTGACAGAAATATTCTGCATAAGGAAGAAGACTAACTCAAAATCTGTTTACAGAAAAAGATCAGGCTAAAAGTGGTGCCAAAAGAACTGGGGGGAAATTGAAGCCAAAAATAAAGGCGCAAAAATTTGTGGGGAAATTAGGGGATAAACCAAAGCAAGAAGTGATGGCTACAAGTATAGACAGATTCAAGAGTGGATTGGATAAACATATGGAGCAGAGGTCCATCAGTGGTTATTAGCCACAAGGTATAGATGGAACGCTATGTCTGGAGCAGTGATGCTCTGTATTCTTGGTGCTTGGGGGGGGGGCAACAGTGGGTGGGCTTCTGGAGTTCTGGCCCTGTTTGTGGACCTCCTGATGGCCCCTGGTATTTTTGGCCACTGTGTGACACAGAGCGTTGGACTGGATGGGCCATTGGCCTGATCCAACATGGCTTCTCTTATGTTCTTATGCTTAATATGGGGCCAGAACTGATCCCCCAAAAATGCAGAAAAACACTTTTGACTACTGGTAATATAATTGATGGACTTGGCACATGCCCAAAGTCACTATCTTCATAAAATATCTGAGCCCTGACTCTGCTTAGGCCTTGCTGAGAGACATATCACTGTAGCGCTGATCTCTTTTACCTTGTACATTCCACCTCTCCAAGGCAAGCACGTATGCTCACTGTCTGTCTGATGCCCATAAATACACACACCATGCCTGATTTGCAGACCAGGCCATCTCAACTCACTTGTTTTTTTATTAGAACTGCCTCTTGCGTCCTCTGGGTTGCACATTACCAGAGGCCTCACAGTCAGCAATCTCATAGACAGTGATGCGCAGCTTGTCAGACCCCTTCTCTGTGGTGTTCAGGAGGCTTTCCTTTTCCATCATTGTGTCCTTCAGGGTGCTCCTCTGGCTCCTCACCTCATACAGCAGTGCTTCCAGTTGTTGCTCCATGCAGGCCAGCTGCCGTACATATGCTTGTTGGGTCTGACTGCATACAGAGGGACAGGGCTCACCTCTGGCTGGGCTGCAGACAAGTGCTTGGGAGCTGCGCATGGCGGACCTGCCTTTATCTGTTTTCTTGCTTGACTCCTGGCAATCCTGCCCATGAGAAAGAAGAATAATTCAGATTCACCAGTCTTACTTCTGCCTGAGGAGAATTGATAGAAAGCTTTAACTGAGCTAGCTCTATCAAAAAACACAGAAGAACAAGCCTTGAAGCCTTGCAAATTAGCCTGGCTTCTGCAAAAGGAAGTCTTGCCTCACTAAACTTTTTGAGTTCTTTTGACTGCCAATAAACCAAGGTAGTGGTGATCTAGCAGGCCGTTATAGGTTGGATCTAGAGCAAGGATCTTGCCCACCCCCAACCCCCAGAAGCCATGTCCAACCTCAGGAAAGGTTATTCCAGTATTGCAGATCCTGCATGAGGTAATAGTCACAAAGATCAGTGGGAACTAGTCAAGAGGGGGGAGGGGGCAAGATTGTCCCTTCTTCATCTAGCAGGAGACCTTTGCTGAGGGAAGATGGGCCATTTAGTCTGCTTTCAGCACACTTCAGTAACGAATTTTATATCCACGTTCACACACCCAACATCTGCGCACCATCCCCAGCCATCGCTTTCTGGCTCAAACAACCTTTAAAACGGAGTATTTTGTTACCAGGCCCCCAAGTGACATTTTCCTGATTCTCTGGTTCTAGAAGCATTTTTCTGACGTCTGATCACTCCTGCGGTGTCAAGCCACTTCCAGTTTAAATCCTCTCCCTGCTCGAAAGCTGTCCGAGGCTTCTGCTTTTCACCTGCCATTTTTTTAATGCGCTGGCTGTGTGCACATAGGCAGAGCTCTGCCACCATGTTTAGAAAACTGACATTTAAATGGTCACTTGTTTTAGCATTTAGATGAGTTCGGGATCTCATGGAGGCCATCTTCAGGTCAAACATTTAAAGAGAAGTCTTTTGTTGGAGGGGTTGGATTGATTCGCCGTGGTGGTTCTGCGCATGCGCCATGATAGTTCCCCCCCCCTTCAATGAAGGGGTGCCTATGCTCATGCGCAAACTGAGGAAAATTTTTAAAAACCCGCCGACACATGCTCCCATGTGTCAATAATGTAGACGCCGGGGAGTGATGTGACTGCGCAGTGAGGCGGGATAAGGGAGGTGAGTGTGATCGCGATTATCCAGATCAAATATAATCCAGTTAAGAACCAGAGCAGTTTAACCTGCTCTCAGCACACCGTCTGACCGCACCCATTGAGATGCTTTGGTTCTCCACTGGGGACAAAAGCAGGATTTAGAGATCTAAATAAGCAAATAAATATAAGAACCTGGCCTCTTAGTTACCCAACATCTAGGGACTGTTGATCTTGTCATTTAAGCCTGTATGAGGGTTTGATCCCAGCCAAACTGACATTTTCCCCTTAGAAAGCTGGCAACTTTATTGGTGACTGATGTGTGTGTTTGTTTGTTTATTAAATTTATATTCCGCCCTCCCCCACAAGTGGGCTCAGGGCAGCTCACAACATATAAATTAACATATAATTAACATATAAATTATATAAATAAAAACAGGCAGTTTAGACAATCAAAGCAAGATGGCACATTCTATGCTGTGAGATACCTCTTTAGTCAAATGAGATTCTGAGTTTTTGCTTTTAAAAACACAATAACAGAAATAGCCTACCATGCTAGACAAGTGCAACAGTCAGAAGAAACATTAATGGCTAGCTAGGATAGGCAAATAGAACCTCCACATTCGAGAACAGCATACCCAAATACACATGCCAGGGATAAATATCAGCAGATGGACATCATTTCCTTGCCTTGTTTCTGAGCTTTCCAGATGCACTAGATTGTTGGGAGACAATGGGCCTTTGGTGATGCTCTAACAAAGACGTATAGAGCTCCCCAACCCCATTGTGTCTCAGTCCAACTCCCAACTTCAGGGGGAGGGCAAAGAGGAAGCCTGGACAGAGGCCCCCAGAAGCCTCAATCTAGCCTTCCCCACTTTTATAAGAGGAGCTGTCACTTTGGACATCCACCTCACCTCCCGCTGAGTGTCACATTCTTTCCTCTCCTGGGGACACTGATCCTTGTTTATGAAACGGATGACGTATTGAACCAACATCATCAATGCACCGAAAATGCTGAGCACAGCCACCGTCGACCCCCAGACAACTTCTGGCTCAGAGTGGTTCTGCCGGTATCGCTGTTGTTCCTCACAGGGCACCCCGTAAGGATCGCCACCTGCTCCCGGCGCACAGGCTAGGAACAGGCCCACAGGCCCACAGAGGGCAGCCATAACCATCTCTGGGAGGCTGCTCCACCCCAGGCCTGCTGCAGGCATTCTGGAATGCCCCTGACCTCGCAGCAACCTGCTATTGTGAGTTCGGTATCCCGTAGTTTCCCTGAGCCTGACTGGAAGCCAGCCCATCTAGGTCTTAATTCCTAATTCCATAGTCGGGTGAGCTGGCTGACCCTACCTGGGAGTGGGAGTGGGGGAAGCATTCTGTACACCCTCAGAAAATCTATTTTTTAGTATTAGAGGGACAGGAGAGTGGCTTTATAGTTAAGTGGTCTTTCAGCAAACTGCCATTATAAAACACGAAAACTTGGTTCCTAATAAAATAGATATGATTTGTCTTTAAAGCTGTCATTTCCGAGGCTGGAATTATTTCAGAAGTATATTCCTGGAATTTCCCTTTTTCAATGGTTTGGAAGGGAACCTGTTGTATAACTTTTATTTATTTAGATAGTTCCACACTCTTTTTCTCCCCAACAGGGAACCAAAGCTGTTTATAACATCATACTTCCTCTTCCATTTTATCCTCACGATAACAACCCTGTAAGGTAGGATAGGCCGAGAGAGGGAGCAACCGGCCCAGGGTTACCACCCAGCAAGCTTCCATGGCAGGAGTGGGGATCTGAACCTGGGTCTCCCTGATCCTAGTTTTGATGCTTGAATCATTACACCACACTGTTTCTCTTTTAGAATGGAACTATTTTAAGTCAGCAGTGAGTGAACTATGAGCAAATTATGCAGCACAGATTATTTGTAGCCCGTGAAGCTGAAACAGGGAAAAACGGAAGGAGGAACAGATGGCTGCTGTATGAGGTCAGATAAAACCATCAACATTCTATTATTATAAGATTAAAGTGATTTATCCTGTCAGTAGATCTACTGACAGTCTCATGGGAAAAAGAACATCATTTTAGCCACAATGGATGCTGTGTCTCTATATACCAACGTCGCCCACAAAGCAGAACGTTTATCCCTGATGATACCACAGCCAATATAGCCGGCAAAGTTGGCCTGTTCATCCTTAACCACAACTCCTTCAGATCTGACAACTGTTATCTCTTCAGATGAATAGCACCGATGTGGATACCCACACAGCACCATAGAATACAAATATTTTCATGCTGGACCTACCATGCCAGTGCTCCGCTAACACTTTTCCTGTAGCTAAGCTTCATGAGATTCGTCATCTGGTCAAATGGGAAGGAAGCTCTCCAGAGAGTCTATAAGTATTTGAACAATTTTCGTCTCACCTTCAGCCTCATCAGGGACCATTCCATGCAATAACTACTTGTTCTGGATAGCACTGTGAAGCTATTTATTGGTTTGAAACACTTTTATGCCTCCTTTGCATCCAACTCAAAGGAGGCAAATAATCAAAAACACTAAAACCAATTTTTTATATATAACTAGCAGCCTTTAAGCAGTGGCTGGACAACCATTTGCCAGGAATGCTCTCTAGGCTGAGCCTGCATTGAGCAGGGGGTTGGACTAGATGGCCTGTATGGTGCCTTCCAGCTCTGTGATTCTATGGTAGATCATCTATGGATGGATGGATGGACAGACAGACAGACAGACAGACAGACAGACAGATAGATAGATATAAAAGAATATTGTGTGTGTGTGTGTGTATTTATGAATTAAAAACAGCAATTAAAACACAGGCTGTGATCACACACACGAAATAATCCACTTTCAATCTACTTTCAATGTGCTTTCAAACTGGATTTTGTACAGTTTGCACAGTAAAATCCAGCTGGAAAGTGCATTGGAAGTGGATTATTTAGTGTGCATGATCGCAGCCACATAGAAGGATCAGTGAGGAAGTGCCAAACAAACAGCAAACTCTTTACCTGCTGGTGGAAGATAATGACAGAGGGAGACAGACAAATCTCACTGAGGAGGGAATTCAATAATTTTGGTGCCACAACTGAGAAGGCCCTTTCTCAGGCTAGTACACTGACCGGATTGATCACTCCTTACAACCTGATCCACTCAGCATTCCGGCCCAAGCATTCTGTACCAGTTGTACTTTCCAGACACTTTTCAAGGGTAGTCCACATACATTGCATTGCAGTAGTCTGGTCCAGATGTTCACAGGGCATGTACCATGGTGTTCAGATTTTTATTTATTTTTAATTTTTTTGCCCAGGAAAGTCTGCAGCTGATTCAGCAGCCAGAGCTGGAGAGAGGCCTTCATGGCCACAGCTGCCACCTGCTTATCCAACAGGAGGCCTCGGTCCAGCAGCACCCATAAGGTATGAATTTGCCCCTTTAGGGGGAGTGCAGCCCCATCCAGAACAAGAGACACTTCAGTTCCTAGTCAAGTCCTTCCACCTACTAATAACAACTCCATTTTGTCAGGATTAAATTTCAGTTTATTAGGCCTCATACATTCCAAAAATGCCTCCAGGCACTGGTTAATGGCTCCCACAGCCTCTTGAGATCCTGTACTGACCCACAGGCTTCTCATTTCAGGTTGCAGCATCTGTTTCCCAAAGGTATCAGGCAAGAGGGGCTTCCACAAGCGAAGTAATTCAGTCCAAAAGTCTGAGTTTCAGAGGTCTGGTAAGGCAAGAAGGAGGAGGAGGAGGAGATTGGTTCATTGCTTAAATGCATTCTGGGTAAAATCAGGGGTCATTGCCTGCAGGAGCGCACAGGAGTGGAGCTCCGGCAGTAAAGAGCCCAGGGGGCAGGCCCAGCAGCCCCTGGCCACGAGGAGCAAGAAGCAGCCAAGTAAGTTGCAGAGCCCCCCCTAGCTAGCAATCCAAAACAGTCCAGTGGAGCCTGAGCAGTGGGTGTTGCCTTCTGACACACTTCCAGTGATATCAGGGGGTGTGGCATATGCAAATAAGTTATGCTAATAAGTTATGTTAATGAGCTCCTGCACCTCTTTTTCTACAAAATGACCCCTGTGTACAACAGTAATAGGGAGTCTCTATACCTATATATTTTTTAAATGACCCAACTCTCAAAGTGAAAACTCCAGTACATCAGGAAGAAAGGTTCCATAACCGCCTGTTCCTTGTTGGGCTAGGCAGGGGTCCCCAGTGTAGTCCCTTTCCTGGTGACACTTTTCGACACCTTTCCTGGCACCCCCACATTTTTAGAAAGTGGGCAGAGCCAGGTGGGACTATTGGACATTGGAGTTTTGGTTGGCTGTGCAAATTTTAAAAAACATTGCTTTGAGAGCAGCTGCCACCACAACACAAGGTTCATCATGGTATGGCTGAAGGTAAAACCGTGGCAGCCATTTTGTGGCTGGCTCCACCTCCTCCTGCAGCAGCCATTTTGTGGCAACTGTTTTGTGGCTGTGCCCTTCATGCTGTCAGAATTCCAGAGGTGCCCACAGGCTCAAAAAGGATGGGGTCCCCTGGCCTAGGGAGTACTTGATGCCGTGGAGCACCCCAAAGGAAGATCCTTCTCACACACAAACACGCAATTTGAAGTAGTGCAGTCCATTCTCCTGTCTAATTCTGACCCGATGCCCACATCTTGAGAAGGGTGGGGCTGGAGATTCGCAGCTCTGGGCAAAAGGCCCTGTGGTGTTCTCAGCACCGCCTCCATTGCTGAATGATAACAGAATTGCACATCTAAAAAAGGAGGGGTGACATTTTGTGTGCTGAGTGAATGGCTGCATTTCCTCCCCCACAAATACATCCTGCTTTTATAGCTGTGTCCTTAATGTTCACTGGGGGAGATTAGCATACCTTTACTTTACTTATCTTTCCAGCCAGTGTGCAAAGTAACACTCATCTTTGTTTGGTGTTGGGGCTGGTTAATTTTTTTAAAGTCCCTCCTTCACCAGGGAAAACATTTACAGGCCCATCCAAAGCCCAACATGAAAGGCCAGGTTTAGGATGAAGATAAAGCCCTAGGTCGGCACATCTCTGTGTTATGCTGGTATGGTATCTCAAAGTACGCTGGCATCAGATATGCGCTGGCAGGGTCTTCGGATGGGGGCTAGGGCTGCTCATTTCTAAATTGAAAAGATTTGGGGTAGGGTTGCAAAGTCTGTGTAGGGAAATTCCTGGAGATTTTGGAGGCAGAGCCTGGGGAAAGTGGGCTTTGGAGTAGAATGCCATCGATTCTACCTCCAAAGCGACCATTTTCTGCAGAGGAACCTCTGTTATCTGGAGATTAGTGGTAATTCCAGGAGCTCTCCAGGCCCTACCTGGAGGTTGGCAATCCTAATTTGGGGACTCATGGCTTCCTGAAGGTACCAAACTGTAGTATTAGATATATGGGGATGACTTTTGCCTTCTCAGCAATGAGAGGGAAGCACTCTGCCCATGTTCAAAGGTACTGTTTCCTTCAGTGTTCCTTGACTGAATCCTCCCGTCGTAAACTACTTCCAGGGGCTGCACCATCCTTCAGATTAGACACTGACAGCTCTCTGACTCTCTGCGAAGAGTCCCTTGCCCACATTGCACAGAAGACATTAGGGGGGATGGTCATGTCAGCCAAGGGGTCCACTGGAGGATGCTAAATTGTGGTGGGGCACACACCAGGCTTCATGCCTTCCTCACCTCTGCCATGGATTCATCGTGTGGCCTTGGGCAAGTCACTGTCTTTCAACCTCAGTTCCCCAAGGGGCCACCCTCACAGGCTTGTTGAACACACAACAACTGAATGATCGGAAACTACACTGCAAACCGCAAGAGGCCTTTTGTTCGTCCTGGTGTTGGTGCTAGGATCCTTCTCCCTCTCGGATTCCACACCTGCCCCAACCCCGTCCTACTTGCTGGTCTTTCTGGGTTCTGCTTTCCAGGGCATTTTCTTCCCCTCTCGACCTCACCTATCCCCAGAGGAGCGAGAACTGACTGGTCTAAAGTTTATCAGTGCCGGAGCAGGTGGAAACTCAATGGAAGCAGGCCTATTATTTAATCTCCGTGCTGGGGGAAACTTTGGCTGTTCAAGTTCTATGTGTCCAGCAGCTGATAAGCGTCTAGGAACCCTGCCAGAAAAGAAAGCTGGCCATCCTGGGCTGAATTCAGCCCCACCCTGCTGGCTTGGGGAGATAAGGGAGGGGGAGGAGGAGGAGCAGCTTGGATGGGGGATAATGCAGCTACTTCCTAAACCCCGCTCTTGAGCCTGATGCTGGCAAAGGGTGAGTGACTGAAGTGTAATAGAAGAGACTAGTTGATTACTTCAGACAAGGGCCAAGCCGGATGCAAAATGAACATCCCAGGACCTCTGACTGTCTTCAGCAGCTCTGGCGAAGAAGGTGAGGGGAGGAGACAGATGCAGCTTGCCCTGTGAAATGGGGATTATGGGTTGTATCTACCTGAGCCCCATCTTTTCCAGGCATCCAAAAGTCCCCCTCCCCGTGTCTTGGCACCCCAGGTGGAGTAGGACAGGAAGCACCTTTAATTTGTGAAGTAGGCAGGGGAGGTCCACATGTTCTTGGAAGTCTTCTTTTCTTCCTTCTGCACCTGTGATTAGGAAGGAAACACACACACACCCCATTCGTAGGGTGTGTTTGAGCACTGGCATCTCTCCTTTTAGAAACGGAAGGCCCTCAGTAGACATCAGGTGTGCTGCAGGGAAAGTCTACAGTCATGTCCATGGCTGAGTTTTTACATGCATGTTTGCATTTGGGGAAAGGAGGACTGATGCAGGGTGCCACTGTATTCTGAATCTGTGTATCTTTTGCCAGAGTTATGGTATACTGCCCACCCCATCCATGGTCAGGTGTGCAAGACCTATCTCTTTTTTTGGTGCCATGTAGTTTGACTTACTTGATTGAGCTACCTGGAATTGCCTTAATAGATGCTTTTCTCTGCCCACCTTTCCCGTCCTGGGGAAAAAAACCTGCTTTGTCTGGTAGATCCTTCTGCCCCTTCACTTAAGGTATGTTTTGCAGTCATGCTGTACACGAGCTAACAGTGACAGGGATCCTAGCTTTGTGGGAAGTAGGACGTTCTTCGAGCAGCTTGATAACTAGATTGTTTATTCCTTGTCTGATCTATAAACAACTCTTGTCTTGGTGACCCTTTTCTGACCCACAGGCCGGGCCAAATGTAAGCCAGATCTGGATAAAGTGCCTCTGAGCATGTGCAAAGTGCATTCTGCTAACTAAACCTCTCTAGGAACAGAAGAGGGTGCCTATTGCAATAAATATAAATTCGGTATACCAAAGTCCCACACCTCCTTTAAAGAAAAATTAACACCTATTATTCCCTTAAAGCATTCCTCAATGCAACATGAAAGCAAACATGAAAGCGTGATCACAAACTGGGATACTTCAGTTTATTTGAGTTCAAGGAACGTCAATAGGTGGCGAGAGAGGTGCCGGACTCAAGGGGTCCTCTCCCTGGTCAGGGCAGAGGATCGGGGAAGAAAGATCCCTGCCTTCTGCTCAAGTCTCTCTGGGGCTTCCCGGACACTGTACTTTGAATCCCCAGAGCACTTATCAAATATTTGCAGCCAGGCTAATGGTTAACCCGCCTGCACTTTATGAGCTGAGTGGCCCAGAGAAGGGGTGGCCAAGCTGTTCTACTCTGTACATTCCTTGGGGCCAGACGGGGGCCCCCGGTGTTGGCGGAAGGGGACGCCCAGCGGGGCCAGAGGGTCACAGTTAAGGTGAGATTCTTTCTGCATGTCCTGAAACCATCCCTGCCCCCCCTTCATTTCCCTGCATTTCTCTAGCTTCTTCCAGCTGGTGGCTTGGCTTCTGGGCTCAAGTGGTACCTGGAAAAGAGAGCTCTAGTAATTACGGGACCCTCCTCCCTGGCTACCAGGTAGGCTACCAGATGCCCCGTTGATTCAGAGGGTCTTGCAGGTTTGGAATGAGAGGGCATTACTTGGCTTCAAGGCAGGTGCGGAACTGGGCTGTCAGAATAGACCCAGTGCTGTGTCCTTCTTTTCAAAAATGTTGCTCTTGCACAGGCAGTAATGAATTTGCAATATGAGAGGGCTCTCGGGTGTCTGCGAAACTTGTGTCTTAATTCTAGTTTGGGGGCTGGCTGCTGGCAGCGAGGGAAACTCTGCATGCACTCAGAAGCACTCTTTGCTCCAACTGTCTTTCCAGCAAAAAAGCAAAACGTGCCAGATAATGCCTGTGCAGCCAGTGATAATTGGTCTCTTTGAAACTAAAAATAGCTGAGTCAGGGCACAAGTTGGGAGCTGCCCTAGAGGACTTTGTTGGTCTCTGCTTGGCATTGGGCATGCTACTGTTAGCATGGCGGGCTTGGGGGGTGTTGGATTTCCCCACCACCACCATCCAGCCCCCACCTGGCAACCCTGAAGCTGCAGAATTTGTCCCCGGGCTGATTCGCTGCTCTTTGACCAGTCAACTGGTTCTGTTTTCTCCTTGTCTGTTCCACACCCAGCCTAGTGTACATACCAATTAATGTTCCAAAGAGCAGGTGACATACATGTGCAGGGGTGAAAGTAAGCCAGTACAGGCCGGTATGGAGCACCAGCAAGAAAGCGGCTGAAATGACACCTCCCTTCTGCTGCAGAGTGCCGGTAAGAAATTTTAAGTTATTTTCTCAAGAACGTAAGAGGAGCCCTGCTGGATCATGCCAGTGGTGCATTTAGTCCAGCACTGAGTCCTGTCTCGCAGTGGTCAATTACTTACTCTGGAGGGCCAACAACCGGGCAAAGAGGCCTTCCCTCTGAATGTGGGGGCTCCCCTTTAGTCCCATAGCTAGTAGTCACTGATAGACCTGCCCTCCACATCCTCTCATCCTCTTTTAATGAGGAAGGACTCACTGATGGCCCTGTCCTGGGAAGAGCTGACGGTCCTCGAGCACATCAAGGTAGACCTCTGTATCCAAAGGGAGAGGCAGAGAGGGTGGACCCGTGCAATGGCGGCAGACAACACTCCCAGCCCCTGGAGTGACTTGCAGTGTGCGAAAGGCACACGACTGCAGTCCCAGTGAACCCTCACCCTGTTCTTCGCAACCATTGTGCCTGACACAGAGATGCCACCTTCCTCCCCTGTGTGGGATCATCTACTGTGCTCTCCTAAGTGCCGGAGGTATCTGTTCCCTCCAGACAGCCCAGTTGCTGCCAAGTCAGCAAGATCTTTCAGATCCTAGTCCAAAGAGGGGCTGGGCATAGGTCTGCCAACTCTGGCCCTGGGGATTCCTGGAGATGTAGGGGTGGTTCCTGGGGAAGGCAGAGTTTGGGGAGGGAACTCAGCAGGGATGCAATGCCATGGCATCTGCCCTCGGAAGCTGCCATTTTCTCCAAGGGGACTGGTCTCAGTAGTTTGGAGATTAGTTGTAATTCTGGGAGAACTCTAGGCTCCACCTGGACAGTGGCAGTGCCAGCTGGGCAGAGGTCACACCCAGGAGTAGACTTGCCAGCCGGCCCACTGACCACTAGAAGGGTTGGCCACTGTGTGAGATAAGACAATGGACTCGATGGACCACTGGTCTGTCCGGTAGGGCTCGTCTGTATGTCCTTAATGGCCAACTCAATGTGCAGTGAAGCAGCTAAGGGAAGACTGTCCGGCACTCCCCGTGAGTTGGCAAGAGTGTTGTCTCGTTGGGGCAGGTCACAGCAAGGGGATTGGGGAGATGGGAAAAGAGAGTTAATGGAATGGGGTCTGCTTCCCCAAGGTTAATATGTACAGATAAAATCCTTCTGGAAAAGTAGTCCCCTGACTTTCTATCCAAGGACTGGACTACCAGCAACTCTCAGGAAGCAGTCGGCCCTTCTTTGTTTGCATTCAGTTTTATCTTCTGCAATAAAAAAATGGTTGCTTAAGGTAAAGACGCCAATTGCCCTCCACCCTGTCCCCAGGTGCTCTAGGGCACAGCCCCTGCGGGTCCAGAGTCCCTTCATTGCACTACCTCTTAGCACCACTCACTGCAGATGCCAAGAGGGCAGGGTTAGCTTTTTTTTCTGTGTGCCCAGTGGCTGCCAAAGTGGTGCCTGCTTCTCCGTGGACAGTGACCCTGTAGCAGCGTTGAACTTGGGGTTGACTTCGGGGCAAGAGGCTAGGTTGTCTGGTTCCCCGCCCCCTGGGATCCAGCAGGGGATCAGGGGATAGGGTTGCCAGATCCAGCTAAAAAATTTCTGGAGATTAGGGGAGGGAGCCTGGGGAGGACAAGGGGGCCCAATGCCACAGAATCCACCCTCCAAAGCATCCATTTTCTCCAGCGGAACTGATCCCTGTAATCTGGAGATAAGCTGTAATTCCGGGGGATTCCCCAGGTCCCACCTGGAGGCTGGCATCCCTAGGCTTGAGCTTTAAGGAAATGAAGGTGGGCTTGTTGTTTTTTTTGTTAAACCCTTATATGCTACGCAAACATTCTAGTCCCGCAAGGCTCTTCTTCCGCATGAACACACACACACAGCTAGCAGAGAGAAAGCCTCTGACCATATCTGCTAGTTTTCCTATGGGTATCCCTGGAATGCAGGGTGTGAGGTTGAGCTGGGACTCATTATAGCTTAGCCCCACCATGTTTTTCAATGGCCAGAGCAATGAGCACCTCGTCCAGGGCCGTTCTTTGAGCAGGAATTGAATCCTGATCTCCCGTGCCCAGATCTATCACTCACTGGCCAGGGAAGTAGGCTGTGTTGCCTCTATTGGGGAGGACTCTATAAAATGCCCTTGTAAAGCTCATTGAGTAACCTTCGGTTCTGCCTTTCCCAGACTGCCCATCTTCTGCACTGTTGGGGAATTGCCCATGCAAGTCAATCTTAGTGGGTCAGACCTCGTGGCTCACACGGCCTCCAAAGCAAGAGAATCCATGGGGCTTCATTTCCTTGTGGGCCCAGGACAAAGATCTCCACCGCCTGGAACAGACAAGGCTGCCAGAAGGCCTGAATGGACATGTGTGTGTGTGCCCGCCCAGACTGGGTGCCTATCGGCTGTAACAGCAACTCCATGTGGAAGCATCAGTCCATTCCAGTGGGGGGGCTGTTATTTTGGATGGGCACCTAAAAGGTGTCGGAGGGCATGCGGGACTCTGCTGAGAGACCAGGCCAAGGGAGGAGGAACGTGACTCTGACAGAAGCTGGAAGCTGGACAGAAGCTGGAAGTGAGTGCATTTGGCAAGCCTTTAGAGCTTAATAATAAATATGTGAGTATGTAGGAGAAGGAGGGGATGCGGTTAATGGGGTGAAGAAGAGAAGAGATTGGATTTATACCCCACCCTTCACTACCTGAAGGAGTCTCAGAGCAGCTTACAATCTCCTTCCCCTTCCCCTCCCCACAACAGACGCCCTGTGAGGTAGGTGGGGCTGAGGGAGCTCTTTTGAGGACTGCCTTGAGAGAACAGCTCTGAGAGAACTTATGGCTGACCCAAGGTCCCACCAGTAGCTGCATGTGGAGGAGTGGGGAATCAAACCTGGTTCTCCCAGATCAGAGTCTACACTCCTAACCACTACACCAAACTGGCTCTCCAGTGATGATGTTGGAAATGTCCAGGGAAACCTTTGTGGGGGGAAAGATTACTTATATATGTGGATGTTTATACCCCACTTTTCTCCCCAATGGGGACCCAAAAACATCATCTCCGTTTTATCTTCACAATAACAACCCTGTGAGGAGAAGCTGAGAGAGAGAATGACTGGCCCACAGTCAGCCAGTAAGCTTCCATGGCAGAGAGGGATTCAGATGTGGTCCGCCCAGAGCCTAGTCCAACAGTCTTAACCACTACACAACGCTGGCTCTCTGATCAGGGTCCTGAGGAATTAGGTAGTGGGAGAGGGATCCCTTGACTCCCAGGCAGAGCTGATCTCAGGCAGGCTGAACAAATTTGAGGCCCACAGACACAATAGAGGACAGAAGAGGAGTAGGTTTTTATTCCCCTCTTTCCTCTCCTCTGAGGAGTCTCAGAGCTGCTCCCTTTCTCTCCTCACAATAGGCACCTTGTGAGGTTGGTGGGGCTGAGAGAGTTCTGAGGGAACTGCGACTGGCCCAGGGTCACCCAGCAGACTTCATGTGGAGGAGTAGTGGGGAATCAAACCCGGTTCTCCAGATTAGAGTCTGCTGCTCTCCACCACTACACCACACTGGCTCTGCAGGTGGCTACAGATCTACTTCCCAGGAAGCTAGCTGAAGCGGTGAGCCTTCATTGTAGGACTAGAAGTCTAAAAGTGATGCTGAGAGAGAGAAAAGGAGGCGCCAGAAGAAGGTGGTGGAGTTTTTTTTTTTGTTAGGGAGGCCTATCTTCCCTTGGAGAAGGAAGAGATGAAGGAGAGATGTTGGCTGAAGTGGCGATAGATGCCTGGAGCTTTAATCTGGAGGCTTCTTCTCAGTTCAGTTAGCTATCGCTAGAGGACAGACGTTGGCTATGTCTTCCCTTCTGTGAAAGATCAGAGACGAGGCGGGGAGGAAGAACTCACCCCTTGGAACTCAGAAGGAGGGCTTTGTGCCCATCAGTCCTAAGAGAACTAGGCATGGGTTAGAGGCAGCAGTTGGATGACCACCTTCTTCTTCGGATCGAGGGCACACAGCTATGACCTATGAATTGACAGCCAGTCCTCCTACTCTTTCCTGGCTGTCAGTTCTGTAGGGCACAAGTATGTCCCCCTCCATGGCCACCACCAAAGAACTTCCGGTCTGGGAAGCAAGGGGATGAAAAAGGGTATTGTGCAGTACGAATGGGGAAGGGAGGGATAAATGGGGAGGGGAAACCCCTGTGTTTGATCAGGGCAGAGAATAAACAGCTTCTGATCTGAGGCGGGGGCATACATTGTTCAAGGCAGAGTCTCAAACTGTCTCCTTTGGATTTGAAAGGACACTTGGCAAAACTGCACCTTACCTCAAAGCTCATCAAGTTATTCCTTTTTAAAAAAATATGTAAAATTTAGTTTTTTGAAAGATTCAGAGATCTTTCCTTGTCAAGGACAGACTAGTCTTTGACGAGGAAATTTCCCAATGGGCTGCAGGAGCCAGCCAAGCCAAGCCAAGCCAAACCCTGGAAATGCTGGTGATAGTTCACCTAGGCTTGTCAGCTCTGTTTTGGGAAACATCTGGAGATATTGGGGGTGGAGCCTGGGGAGGGATGCCAGTGGGATGCAGTGCCATAGAGTCCACCCTTCAAAGCAGGCATTTTCCCCAGGGGGACTAATATCTGTTGCCTGGAGATCAGTTGTAATTTGGGGAGATTTCCAGGCCCCACCCGGAGGTTAACAAGACAAGAGAATCACAGAAAGTAGATAAGTAAGCCAGAACAAAATGGTGAGAGAATTACTAAGAAAACTCTGTGCATATATGGATTAAACATACAACATCAATCAGCAATGAACAATAAAGTTTACATCCACAAATACCTTATGAGGTGCAGTACAATTAAAAAATAACTTTTTCAAAAAGTCTGTAGTCCACTCTGAAGGCAATTCTTACCCATTTCAATGTGCCTTGTGCATTTTGTTGGTCTTAAAGATGCCACTGGACTCAGACTTTGCTTTTCTCCACAGTGTTCATGCAGCCTAACTCTGAAATGGATAAGAATTGCCTTTAGCGTTGACTATAGACCTTTTGAAGAAGTGATTTTTTAATTGTAATGCACCTTATAAGGTATCAGTGGATGTAAACATTATTGTTTATTGCTAATTGATGTTGTATGTTTAATCCATATATGCACAGAGTATTCTTAGTAATTCTCTCTCCATTTTGTTCTGGCTTCCTTACCCACCTGGAAGTTGGCAATCCTATGGCACAGTGCCACTGAGCTGAGACCTGGGCTAGAGGCAACCGTGGACACAGGATTGCCTACTGCCTCCTCACACATCATGTGCTTGGGCCATGCTGAATGACCCCTATGGGACTCCACAGCAGGGACCACTCCACTTAGGTAGCTTGTGGTCCATTACAACATCCCAGACTGCCCCAGATTCTTGGCTGTCTCCTTTGAAAGGAGCCTGTGGACCAAGCCATCGTTAAAATGCAGACACCAAGACGCATTGGGGGATATCAAAGCTCAAAGTAGTGACTGAATTACAATGCATTTTACATCCTTTCTTGAGAATGGGCACAGGAGGTGTGCTTATGCTGAAACATCTACCCATCTTCTGTAAGGCCAATTTGTGTTCAAATCTCATGGTCTTCATACTGAAATCACAAGATATTTACTATTTTCCTCACTTTTGTCTTGGGAGATGAAGCTCAGCCAATATTCCATCTTGAACTGTAGAATTATGTCTTGGGCATGTGTGCCAAATTCCTGCCAAGGCCCCCTGACTTCCATCCAGCCACCAGCCCCCCCCCCCCGGCTCTCTGGGCCTCCTGGAGGACTCCCCACTGCCACCCCTTCCCCAAGCATGGTTTGCTTCCCTGTGTAGGCAAGCAGAGTGTGAATGCCACAAAAGTGAGGTTTTTAAATTTTATTTTTATTTTATTTTTTATTTTGTGATGTCAGTGCCCCCCTACTTATTTAAAGGCCCCTTGAATTACAAAATCCTGGCTACAGGGCTGGCCAAATTTCATTTCTACATCTCAGTGATCCAAGAGACAGAGACTGTGTTATGGACACACAAGAACTCAAGCCAAGAGGGAAAACCAAACAGGCAAGTTAAAGCAGAGGACAATCCTTTTAAGTAAAAGATATTTGACAGAACATTTTCTTCAGTCTTAGTTCCACAAATATCATTTGAATATTTGAAAGCAAATCTAAGGCGGCAACATAACAAGAGCGTATTTCTTTCCTTGCTGGGGAGAAGGATCCATAGACACACCCAATCTGTGTACCCAAAGCACAGCCACCTCCCCCCCAAAAAAAACCCTGAATTTCTTTCTTCACAGTGAAGATGGCTACCAACCTGAATCTATGTTGGTCTGGAACAGCAGAACAAAGTTTGAGTCCAGTGGCACCTTTAAGACCAATACAATTTTATTCTGGGTATAAGCTTTTGTCACAAAAGTTTATACCCAGAATAAAACTTTATTGGTCTTAAAGGTGCCACTGGACTCAAAACTTTGTTTTTTCTCCACAGTTTTAAGGCGGGGGCTCAGTGCTGCAAGGAAGAAGACGAAGGGTATGGAGGGTGGGGTTTCTGCTTTAGTAGAACAGACACCAACAGGTGGTCCCAACCTGAGATCTAAATGCCAGCTAATGCAACGGTTTGTAACAATTTCCAAGCCTCACAGAGGCAAGTTTCCACATATATCAAAACTGGGAAAGGAGAAAAGTTCTAAAGTGTGGGAACCCATGCAAAAGTTTTCTCTCCCCCTCATCATAAAGACGGGTCATCCTCATAACGCACTTGGAGATCTCTACCGTTCTCTCCGCTATCTCCCCATCTCGGGTTTCTCGACCTGCTCTCCACAGTTGTAGCCAACCCTGCCCAAATCCACCAGAGGGCACTCTCAGCTGTTTCTTTGTCTCTTTCTCCAGCCAGTGTCCCACAATCTCTTCAGCGATGCAAGAGCTTCTTGCGGAAGAGTTTTGCCTGACAGCAGCTTCTAGCTGTCCCATGCTGCTTCCCCAAAGGGGCATGAAAAGGCACCCTGCTGTGGAAGCCGCAGTGTCCTCAGTGGGGCAGCAGATATGTCCAGATGACCTGCCCACCCACCCCCGCGCGCAGCAATTGCTCCTCCCCCCACCCCTCTGTCAAATCAGCTCAGCAAGCCTGGCAGGTACACCAGTAATCACGCGGTGGCCCCCCACAGTCTGGCAGGTTCCTTCACTCCCTTCACACCTGAGCTGTGGTTAAGGGGACACCGTGGCTCAGCTGTAAACTGAGGAGGGGAAATCCCATTAAAGTGTTGCGGTGAGGGGGAGGAGTATGCAGAGCTCAGGTGCACTATTCTGAAAGCCTACTTTAGCCCCAACCCTTCCCCAGATTGGCTGTGGGTTGACCATCCATACAGACGCTTCTCTTGCAAAGACCCCAGCTTAAAGCCCCAGCAAAAAGTATCATGTGCAATGGAAGCGCCCCTAAAACACAGAGGAGGAGAGGACAGCCATTTGTCCGCCCAAAAACCCTGGTGTGGAAGCCGCCCCCACCTTTTTAATTAATTAATTAATTAATTATCATTTGATTTCTAGGCCACCCTCCCTGTAAGCAGGATCAGGGCGGCTAGCATCCAGGCACGCATGCCAAATACATAAAAACAAGATAAAACACATAAATTACAGTAATTGCAAATAAAGTGCTTTTCAATGGTGACGATAAAAGAAAAGGATTCCGTGCATGTCTGGCTCCAGAGCTAATCCCTGGGACTGGATGCAGCTCAGCTGAACCCTGTGGGACTCAGCCCTGCTGAAATGGTTGCCAACCTCCAGGAGGAGGCTGGTGATCCCCTAGAATTACGACTGACCTCCAGACTACACAGACAACTTACTTTAAAACATTTCTTCCACTTCTCCTGGAGAAAATGGCTGCTTTGGAAGGTGGACTGCTTGGCCTTATACCCTACCGAGGTCCCTCTCCTCCCTAAGGCCTACCCTCCCAGGCGCCTCCTTCAAATCTCCAGGCGTTTGCAGACCCAGAGCTGGCAACCCTGCCTACTCAACAGCCAGTGCCCTAAGGTTGCTAACTCAGGACTGGGAAATTCCTGGAGACTTGAGGTGGAGCTTGAGGAGTAAAGGACCTAAGCACGGTATAGCACCATAGAGTCTCGGTCTCCAAAGCTGCCATTTTCTTCAGGGGAACTGATGTCTGTAGTCTGAAGATCAGTCATCACCTGTACCCCCATCCTAGCTGCAGTGCTCTGTCCTCCCTCAACACGCCTGTTGCTCGGCAAGAACTCTCCCCTTTTGCTTGGCCATGCTGGTTTGTTATGGGCAGGGTTTTTTTTTTCATGTAGCAGCACGGGCTCATATGAGCTCTCCATGGTCTGGGAATGCTTGTAGTGCCCTGGGGGGGAGTGAAACATTTTACTTGGAGTCTGTGGGGTCTTGAGATCATGAGCACAGTCCCTGTTTCCTTATGCAGGTTGCTTTCTTTAGCAATCCAGGCCCCTGAAGATGTGGTTCACTTCATCTGCCTCAGGGTTGCACAGGAGAAGCGCTACAACCTTGCCTCCTACTTTTTGTCATCTTCTTCTCCTGCCAGCCCCTTCTCATTTCCCCCACCCTCCCTTTTTATAGCCCCAGCTTCACACCTGGCCCTTGAGTTAAGCTCCGCTCTCTTCTCCTCTGTTCTCTGCCTTGCCTCAAAACACCTGGGCCCAGAGAGCCATTGTTCTTCCACCCAGGCTTGTTCACTGCCTCCACACCCTCTGAGCTTCCCTGGGCCAGACTGCAAAGGCCATGTTGCTGCTGAGGTAACTTGGTCCCACCCTGCTCCACCCAGGTGACTCTTCCTGCTGGAGTCAAAGGCCTGCCCTGCCAGGCAGTTTGCTTCTGGGAAGCCTGCCGCAATGATGCAGTCCGTGTACAGGTTGCTCACCGTGGTGAAAGCTCACATTAAAACCACAGAACTAATTCCAGCCACTGTGAATCAGGAGAGTTAGGAGACGGAAGAAAAAGAAGAGCTGGATTTATACCCTGCCCTTCATTTGGCGTCTCAGAGTGGCTTACAGTCTCCTTCCCTTCCTCTCCCCACAACAGACACCCTGTGAGGTAGGTGGGGCTGAGAGAGCTCTGAGAGAACTGCTCTTGAGAGAACTGTGACTGACCCAAGGTCACCCAGCTGTCTCCATGTGCAGGAGTGGGAAGCCAAACCTGGTTCTCCAGATTAGAGTCTGCCACTCTTAACCACCGTACCAAACTTTGATTTGGCCAAATGGACTGAGGGTAGATGCGACAAGACCAATTCTGTTTTAGACGGTCTGCTGGTTTCATCTTGTTCAAGTGAAGCAGAACGTAGCAAGTGGCTGCCAGATTCATTGGTGCGAGAAAAGGTAATGTATCAAATAACTTTTGAGTTGCATCTGGGCCCTACACATGTGCAAGTAATCAGCCCCTCGCATTGGGGAATGAGCTCATACTAGGGCAACACTTCCATTGCAGGCCAGAAAGTGGCCGAAGTGGCGGTAAGGTACCTCCTGTCTTCTGATTCATCCCTCCCACCCAGGAGAGAGATTGTTGGCTGAGTGAGTACACAACAAGAGTTGCACAGAGTCTAATTAAAGTGTAAAGAAAGCTTTATTCAGGAGTTAACATACTTGATAGTGAAGAGCAGAGAGAGATTCCTGGCTACATCACTAGCTGAGAGAGGGAGAGAGAGGGTTGTCAGTTGTGGGACTTCAAAGGAGAAGCAGGACGTTGCCCTAAGGGGAGCAATCTGGAGACAGACAAGGAATGGCACTTAGTAGGAGAGAAGGAGCTGACCTCACTACTCTATTTAACCGGCCTCTCCTCCTGCTGCCCCTGCAGGGTTCCTCTTCTCTCTGTACACCATTTATTTATTCATTCTTTCGTTCATGTTAACCCTACCGTTCTCCCCAGCAACCCTGTGAGATTGCTTACTCCAACAAAGACAATGCCAGTAAGAAATGTCAGTTACTTTCACCCATGGTAGCTGTTCAGATAAATGCCCTGCTTCTAGCCCATAGGGGGGAGGTATCTTGTTGGCCACTGTGAGAAAGAGGAAGCTGGACTAAGGGGACCTTTGTTCTGATCCAGCAGGGTTAGTCTTATTTTCTTCTTGGTCTTTGCAAATCTACGGGATCTAGGGTTGTGCACTTCAGCATGGAACATTCCAGGAGATTTTGGGCGGTGCCTCGGGGGAGCAGAGTTTGAGGAATGGTGAGAGCTCAGCAGGGATATGATGTCACTCTAGGCTTCCTGTTCCTCCTAGCCTTTATGGTTTACCATGGACTCTGCCCTCTGAAGCTTCCATTTCCTCTAGGGAATCTGATCTCTGTGGTCTGTAGAGCAGCTGTAATTGTGGGAGAATGCCAAGCCCACCTTGAGGTTGGTAACCCTTTCCAGGAATGTGAGCTCAAGCCCCACCCATGATGTCACAGAGCTGAAACTGCAAGGACAGTGAGATGCCAAAGAGGACAGGACTCGGGCTCATTTGCAGTTCTGGTGGGGAGGAGCTGGGAGGGAGGATGATAATTAACAATGGAAAGGGAAAACACTGGCCAGCAGCCCGGACTCTTGGGTTCTTTCCCCAGCTCTGAAAAAGGTGAGGTATGAAAAGTTCCCTTACCAGACCCAGTTCCTATTGTCTGGATGCTGCTCTTTCTTTCAAGAGGACAACGTGGTGCTGAAATCAGAGTCCTTTGAAGTCCTTCAGCAAGAGCTTCAGCCAACAGGAAAGATTCCCAGCAGCTGTTTCCTTCCCTAGAGTAAGCCAGATTGTTTGGATGGTTCAACAGACACAGAGCAGAGGGCGGGTCTCCTCTGTCTCTTTGGCCCCCGGCCAGTTTTCTGAGGCAGGATGAAGGCTCTCCTGCCTAGCCAAAGTGCACCAAGGAACATGATGGAGTCTACTCCGTCCAGGGCTTTCTATTTTATTTATTCATAAGCCATTTTTACAAGGTTTCAAATTAGGTGCACAACGTGAAACCGGTGGGGTTTTTTTTAAAGTGCTGGTACTCATATATAAGGTTGTGCTGATTTCCACCAATTCCCCCCCTCAGGACTTGGGAGAGCCACACAAAACCTTGATTAAAACCGTTAAAAATTAGTAGAAAAGAGCAAGACTCCAGTAGCCACCCTAAAGACTAACAAAATTTATGGCAGGGTATGAAGTTTCTTGAGTCATTGCTCAAAAGCTTATAGCTTGAATAAAACTTTGTTGGTCTTAACGGTGCCGCTGGACTTTGTTCTGCAAATTTTGTTAGTCTTTCAGGTGCTACTGGCGTCTTGCTCTTTTTTGCTGCTACAGACAGACTAACACGGCTACCCACCTTGATAAAAAAAAATAAAAACAATGAGACTTTAAAAAATGAACACAATACAATTTGAACTCAGGGCTTTAAGAACTCAAAAGAGGTGAACACAATACACACACCCACACACCCTGCCTGAGGGAATGACAAGCCACATTCTAAACCCCTCCTGTTAATTGCTGATTGACATCCCACCTTTTTAAGCCAGGGCTTATGATGGGGCTGCAGTATCCAGACAAATAAAAGCCAAGTGGAAAAGCACATTTTTAACTGCCCCAAAAAACATATCAAAAGGGAAGGCATTCCACAGCTCTGAAACAGCAACAAGGAAGGCCCTGGCCTGTGTGGACACAGTCTGGCCTCTATGGGATACAGTTGGTATCTGGAGGATTGTATGGGACCCATAGGCAAACAGGTAACCATTGTAGTTGTTGAAAAATTGGTATGACACAGTTTTGACCGCGGCAGTCAGCCTGGCTACAGCGTTTTAAGATGCCTTGGAGGAGGCCTCTCTCAGCAGCAAGGCTGCATCTGGGATACTGGAGAAAACTTGGGACATTCTCAAGTGATGATCTAACTGGAACAGCAAGGAGCCAATCTCTTTTGGCAGAAGAGCAAATACCTCTGGAGCAAATACCTCTGAACCTACAAGAGTGTCTTTCCTTCAGTCCTGAGATACCTCAGCTGGCTCCTGCAAATGCCCGTCTGGTGATTTTCCTCCAGTGGACACACTGCTGCGTCTACATTCCCAAAGAGCTTGCCAGCCAAGAGGCAGGCAAAGCTGCCTGTCTAGCCCCACGCCCCTACCTTCTTACAGTCCCAAGCTGCATCTGGGAAGCCGTCCACCAGAGAGCAGGGAGGAAAGGCCTCTGAGCCCAGAGGTGGCTGCACTTTCATTTCAGTCCAGAAGGTTTGACAAAAACAGTGCTGTAATTGACCATTTGTTCACCTGGGGAAGCTCTCAACAATTTGTCAGAGGCAGAATACAAATGTGTTAAGTGCGGACATCTATAAAATAATAGCACAGCAGAGTAGATTCATCTACTAGACACTACTGGTGTATGAGAGAGAAAGCTAAGATCAGATACGTGATTGAGGTTTATAAGATTATGCATGGGAAACAGCTATTCTCCCTTTCTCGCAATACAAGAACTCGTGGGCACTCAATGAAATTGCTGAGCAGTCGGGTAAGAACAGATAAAAGGAAGTACTTCTTCACCCAAAGAGTGATGAACACATGGAACTCACTGCTACAGGAGGTGCTGGCAGCTACAAGCATGGACAGCTTCGAGAGGGAATTAGATAAACACAAGTGGAGACCCGCAAGAAACTTGCGGGATGGTCATCCCATTCCTCACACCTTTGCTTCATCCCCTCTACCCTTACCTATCTCACACTCTTTCTCCCTTCTGGGGGTGGAGCCATAGACTTAACCCTCCAAAACAGCCATTTTATCCAGGGGAACTGATCTCTGTCACCCGGACAACAGTTGTAATTCTGGGTGATCTCCAGCCCTCACCCAGAGGCTGGCAATGGTAGTTCTCATGGAGGAAATGGCTGGTTTGGAGGGTGGAGTCTATGGCATTATACTGGTCTGAAGTTCCTCCCCTCTTCAAACCCCACCATCCCCAGGATCCACCCCTTAAATGTCCAGGAGTTTCCCAATCCAGAGTTGGCAACCCTATTTCCTTCCCACCCAACAGCCAACTTAACCTTTATCTGCCTTTATCTGTCTTCAGCTTTTTGTCTCCACCCCCTCCCCCACAGCTTCTACCAAGGAAAATTATAGTCTTTCTCCACAGTGGGGACCAAAGCAGCTTACATTATTCTCACCTCCTTTTTTATCTGCACAACAACCCTGTGAGGTTGGTTAGGCTGAAAGTATGTGACTGGTCCAAAATCACCCAGTCAGCTTCCACCGCAATATGGGGATCTGAACCTGGGTCTTGCAGACCCTACTCTGAGGCTCTAACTGCTGCATCACTGCTGGCTTTCATAGGGTGGCTGCTGAACAGCAGCAAGCAGCCAGGCCAAGTTGAGTCATGCAAATTAGGTGGTATCAAGTCACCCAGAGGGTGCTGCCTAGGGATGCCAGCCTCCAGGTGGGATCTGGGGATCCCCTGGAATTACTGCTCAGCTCCAGACTACTGAGATAACTTCCCCTCGAGAAAATGGATGCTTTGGAGGGTGGACTCTAGGGCATTGTACCCCACTGAGGTCCCTGTCCTCCCCAGGCTCCATCCCCAAATCTCCAGGAGTTTCCAGATCTGGAGCTGGCAACCCCACTACCCCATCCCCTGCCAGTGCCTGGCAACCCTATACTGCTGCCAGGCCTAGGGTTGGCAACCTCCAAGTGGGGCCTGGAGAGTGAACTCCAGAGATCTGTGAACAACAGAGATCTGTCTCCCTGGAGAAAATGGCTGCTTTGGAGGGTGGATTCTGTGGCATGATACCCAGCTGAGGCCTCTCCCTTCCCCAAATCCTGCCCTCCTTGCACTCCACCCCAAAACCTCTAGGAATCCCCCAGCCTGGCCCCAAGGTGACCTCCCCCCTCCCTCCCTCCAAGGCCGAAAGAGGCCTGGAAAGAAAGGGCCCTTCCCCCACCCTTTGACTGACAGAGCCAGTCAGAAGCCTCTCCTCCCCCCCCCCCCAACGTTCTAATCTCTCACCGTTGCTGCCTGGAGTCAGGTCCCTGCAAGAGGCCATTTCAAAAGGCTTTTGGGGGGAATTCAACCGTCCCTGAAGGGATTTCCTTACTTTTCAGATTTTTCTACAAACCCAGGAAGTCTACTGACTATGTAGGAAAAGCTGTTGGGGGACAGTGAGGCCCCTGTTGGAGGGAATAGGTATCCGCACAGAGAAAAAAAAGTCTGGGATTAGAATATAAGATATGGAGCAGAGGTCCGTCAGTGACTTTTAGCCATAAGGTATAGATAGTGACTCTGGGGCAAGTGATGCTCTGTATTCTTGGTGCTGGGGAGGGGCAGCAGTGGGAGGGCTTCTAGTATCCTGGCCCCACTGGTGGACCTGCTGATGACACCTGGTATCTTTGGCCACTGTGTGACAGAGTGTTGGATTGGATGGGCCATTGGCCTGATCCAACATTGGCTTCTCTTATGTTCTTATGTTCCCTCCCTGCCCCAAACCCCACCCTCTTCGGGCTGTACCCCCCAAATTTGCAGGTATTTCCCAACCCAGAGCTGGCAACCCTACCAGCAAAGGTGCCATTTTCTACAGGGGAACTGATCTCTGTTGTCTGGAAAGCAGCTGTCATTCCAGGAGATCTCCAGGCCCCTGGTTGGCAACCCTACCTGAGTAAGAATGAGATTAAAATCCTAAATCCTGGTCCATCCTGGGGAGGTAGTATAAAGTTAAGAGTAATTGCTGGCAGCCCGGCTCTAGGCTATTGGTTCTTGGCATGCTGGTGGTTGAGGGCCAGTTGTCTCTACATAGCACTCCAGGGGAGAAATAAACCTCTTTAAAAATATTCTTACTGTTCCACTTCTGCTAAACTACTTTATCCAGAATCTCTTTCATCCAGATCAAAATTTAGGTGCTTGGTGGCTCAGGGAAAAAAACCAGAGTTCAGCTCCACTGGAGAAGATAACTGCTTTGAAGGGTGGACTCTGGCATTATACCCCACTAAGGTCCTTCCCAGGTAGGGTTGCCAGGTCTGGATTGGAAAAAACCTGAAGACTTTGGGGGTGGATCCAGGAGAGGGTGGGGTTTGGGGAGGGGAGGGGAGGGGCCTCAGCATGGTACAATGCCATAGAGTCCGCCCTTCAAAGCAGCCATTTTCTCCAGGGGAGCTGATCTCTGTCAGCTGGAAATTGGTTGTAAAAGTGGGAGATCTCCAGGCCCCACCTGGAGGCTGGCAACCCTAGTCCCAGGCTCCACCACCAGCTCTCAAGGAATTTCCCAGCCTTAATAATGTTAGCAAAACTTGTGACTCCCCTCTCATTACAGGAGTCAACTCGCAAACTAGTTAGCTAAGAACCTTTCACACACCCCTTAACCCAGCGATTTGAAAACAACAGCAACAACATAAACCTCCTACACAAAAACAACAGCATAGTGAGGTCTCCAGTCCCCAAAAGTTCATGCTGGAATAAAGCTTGGTTTCCCTTTAAGATGACACAAAACTCCTGAATTCTTTTGATTCCCCTCGATTCCTTGTGACGGCTTTTCCTAATAAAACTTCCTTTGATTCTCTTTTGACAAGCTGAGTGTGTGATATTGCATGGTTAAGATTTGAGGAAAGGCAGCCAGCTGGAGGGTGGTGGTGGGGGGTTATGTTCCTAATTCTTTGCATTCACCCTGGAGAGCTCTGGGTATTGTCATGGGTTGGTTGCTGGGCAGGTGGAAAGCTGAGGTCCAGAACAGCGGGTTGCTGGCTGCCACTTGCTATAAGGACCAGCCTAGAGAAACAGAACAACCAATGAAGCAATGTTTATTGTACCAGTAACTGCAGGCTCCCAACTGAGGGCTTAAATACCATGATCAAACTCCACCCTACCCCACTTCTTCCCAGTTTATTTTGGAGGGAAGGTGAATTTTCTTAACGAGGTGGAACAGGCACATCACTGCCTCTAGCTCGGCTTTTTGGCTGCGAGGTTTTGTGGAATTCCCCAGGCTGACCCTGAGAACCAATGGCTGCTATCTGATAAACCGGTTTTATATTAAAAAAATGGAAAACAGGCTTGCTAATAAACTGCTCTGCTGTGACTCCAACCTTTTTCAAGTCTGGGCACACTTTCCCATGATTTGGGATTTGGGGTGTGTGTGACATTATGGCTTCCCTTTATGGGGCTGAGGCCCAGGCCAGAGGCTGCCCTTTGCCCTCTGAGGGAGCCCTCCGATGACGCTCAGATACAAAGCTGGTCCTGACAAGATTGGAACAGGCACTGCTGGGCCTCCCTGAGGCCAAACGGCTTGAGAAGAGCTTGCTGGATGGAGAGGACGCCTGGAGAAGCTCTTCAGCTTCCAGGGGTGGGGCTGTGGCACACTGGTAGAGGGCATCTGCTTGGTGGTGGAAAGTTCTGCTAGATCGATTGCAGCTGACTTTACAGTGACCCCCTCACGGGTTTTTCAAGGCAAGAGACATTCAGAGGTGGTTTGCCCTTGCCTGATTAGCGACCCAGGCCTTCTTTGGTGGTCTCCCATCCAAATACTAGCCAGGGTCAACCCTGCTTCGTTCCTATGATCTGATGAGATCAAGCTAGCCTGGGCAATCCCAGGTCAGGGCAGAGCATCTCTTTGGCATGCAAAAAGCCCCAGGTTCAGTCCCCAGCATCTCCAGTTAAAAGGATCAAGTGAGGTGATGGGAAAGACCTCTGTTTGAGACCCTGGACAACTGCTGCCAGTCTGAGTAGACAATGTTGACGGATACCGATGGTCTGATTCACTGTAAGGCAGTTTTACGTGTGTGCTGCCACAGCTTTTGTTGTATGGCTGAGCAGAACCTAAGCAGGCTCTGTCACTGACACCTCCTACCCATTTGATCTACTGCAAAACCCAGTCTCTTCCCCTATCTTCAGCAGAGACTACAGTGCCAGGCAACCCTGCCAACACACCCAAAGGAAGGTCAATGCAAGTGCTTTTCCCAGCACCTAAAACTCCTAGAATGGCATTTCCCTGGACAAGGCCCATAAACCTTCCTCTAGGCCGTCCTGTCGTTCCAGCCTTCCTGGCAATTTTTTCTAATGCTACATTTGATAGCAACCTTAAAAAAAAAGTTTTATGTAAGCAGTTTGAACAGTGGGATAGCCAAAATCATAGTAACAATAACACATGAAATATCAGTGTAAACGTCTTTTCTTTCTGAAGGCCCCAGAGGCAAATCTGCAAGCAGCTCCTCCGTCAACTGTTCTATTATACCCACATTCCTTATGGGAGATGGAACCAAGGGGGAGCTGAACCCCACAAAGATATTCACATACCATTTATCACATAATGGAACTACGGCCTCTGGTCTGGAGGGTGTCCTAAGAGGGCTTTTCATTCAGGCACTAGACTACCAGAACCTCTTTGCTTCCAGAAAATGGCCGCATGATTTGCTTCTAGGGTTGCCAACCTCCAGGTGAGGCCTAGAGATTTATCAGAAGACAACTGATCTCCAGGTGACATAAATCAGCTTCCCTTGATAAAATGGCTGCTTTGTGGCGTTATACCCCACTGAGGTCCCTTCCCTCCTCAGATCCTGCCCTCTCCAGGTTCTGGCCCCAAATCTCCAGGGAACTGTCCAACCTGGAGCTAGCAACTCTATTGTCTCTCAATCATATCCTGAGAAAATACAAGAAACTCCAATTTACCAACAATGCAATCTTAAATGCACTAGGTTTAGAAGAAGTAACTCTGCTTAGGACTGTGCTACAAATATCCTTTTTGCCTAAAGCCCTTAGTAACCCAGACCCTGAGACCCAACTGTTATGTCCTGAAGCTGAAACCATCCTATTCTTTTGCAAGTTAAGCTTCAAGCATAAGAAGGATTGTAATCTGTCGCATTACTATTGGCTGGTTTCTGTGAAACCCTTGTATATAACCAATCACAATGTAAATATGTATCTTGGAGGGAACAGACCTCATTGGTCTTTATCCTGAGTTAATGATTGGATGTTAACTTGTTATGGGTGTGGCTTGGACAGCCCGGGATGGTTTAAAAGGGGAGCTGTGCTCCACTGTGTTGTTGTGTGTTCCTGAGTTGAAGTTTGCTGTTATAATAAAGCTGAATCATTTTTGCTGAAATCAAATCATGTTAAGTTGCATACTTAACACCAACATTACATTGGGCATCTGTGATCAGGATCTTCAGCATTTAAAAATAATAATAATAATCGAAGTAGCTGTAAGAAAAGTGGAGGAAATTGGGTTTCAGAGTACTTGGGAGGGATATTTTTTTCCATTTTAAACTGGCACTCAGCTGCTCTTTGCTATACAGAGGGAAAAATACAGGCACGTTAGGTCAGAATCACCACCCTCTCTGATCAAGTATCCAGTACCCATTCAAAACCAGCTTAGTCTACACTTATCAGAGATTGGAAGCTAAGCAGGGTTGGCCACAGTCATTATTTGGATGAGAAACCACCAAGGAAGCCTGCAGTTGCTACTCAGAAGAAGGCAATGGCAAACCACCAGGAACATCCCATGAATGGGATTACCATAAATTGCTTGTCACTCAACAGCGTGTTCTTGTTATATCAGCACATTATTTATCCATAACCAACATGTTATCATTCTAACACATTCCAATTCCAGAAGCAGGAATCTAAGGATTCTCAACAGATAACAGGAAACTTGCTTGTGGCAGCTTGGGGAGCAGACCTGAGACTCAGAATGTTGAAGGATCACATATCATTACCCCTGGCAAGACATACAAAGACAAGGAAACCTGAATTGCACGTTTTTATTATGACATTAGAGAGGTCACTGTGGTGACCTCTCAGATTATTAGTGCTCCAAGTGTTCCTGCGCCATGATTTTACTTTGGGCAAGGGTTTTGTTGTTTTCCCTGGTTCCAGGAAGATTCATGACAGAGTGGGAAACCAGCACATCAGAGAAACAGAGATACAGACTGCCATGGCCCACAGTTAGAAGTGAGACTCCCAGCCATGCTGACAACGGCTAAAAGCAAGGGAGGGACACCTAAGCACTCTTTGTTTCCACATCTGTGTGATTTAATTCTGCCAGGTCTGGGGAGGAGCCCTCAGTGTATGAGACAAGCACACACACCAAGAACACACAAGGGGATGGAATCATCTCATGGGGTTACCAACTTCCAGGTAGCAGCTGGAGATCTCCCACAATTACAACTGATCTCCAGTTGACAGAGAATGGCTGCTTTGGAAGGTGGACTCTATGGCATTAAAGCCCAGTGAAGTCTCTTCCCTCCCCAAACCCCGTCCTCTTTAGATTCCAACCCCCTGTCAGAGTCCTTAACTTAGTCAGCAAAATACCAGGCCTTGTTCATTGAAGCAAGAATAGTATTTATTTTAAGCTGCAATAGTAGGTTACTGGAACAGAAGCATTGTTAAGAATACCTTGGTTACATGAAGCAAACGGTTATACCATAAGGGGGGGGAATGGGGACCTCCCCTCCACCAATAGAAGCTTAGCGCACGGGCGGGAACTGGAGACAGTGATAATTAATGTAGTTCCCGCCGCCCCCATTTTCCCAGCCTAGCTGTTGCTTTTGAAAGCGATAGGAAGCTAACAGCCTGACTCCTCCAAGGTCAGTGTGTTAGGTCTGAGTAAGATACGGCCTGTACGCCCAAGCAGTCGAGGCAGCTCCCCACATTCCATTCGAACAGTCCAGGTGCATAAATCAACACCACACAGTCCCATCCACCCTCCCTTCACAAAACAAAAGCCCATCCTCCCTCCCTTCTCCATCCATCATGGCAGGGCTACCTGACACCCCCAAACCTCCAGGTATTTCCCAACCCACAGTTGGCAACCCTATTAAATGTCCCACCTTTCCTTGAAGTGTAACTGCAGCATCAATGAGCAGAAACTTATTTGTGTCCCTCAATGGGGAATTGAAGTGGCTGGCAGCAGATTTCCCCCTCCACCATTTTATCTTTACAACAGCTCTCTGTGCACAAAGAAGGGATTCGAACCTGATAGGTTCTCAGTTAATAGTCTGACACTGTAACCACTATCCCACACTGTCTTGTCTCTGCAGCATAGGAAAGAGTCCTGAGAACAAACAGAGGCCTTTCAGTCCCACAGTAATGGTGAGAAGAAAATAGTCTACAGCCCAAAACCAAGCTCTGACCTCCTATGTGCATGTCTGTGGGGTATGTGACGATATTCCTTTTCCCTTCACAGTACACATTGCTTTTTCAGTCTCCTCGAGTTATTTTGTGTTCTCCACCCTTTCCTTGAGCACAGTGGAAAATATTAAACTCAGGGAGGCTTCTGGGAGAGGATTTGTGAGGGATGCCGCTCTCCCTTATTTGGGAGGAAAAATCTCATCCTGTTCTTGGAGAGGTTTTTCCCCCCTCCTTTGGCTCTGATTTTTAGAGTGATTTTTAAAGAACACCCTTTAAACCTGACGCAGTGCTTCGGAATCCATCCCTTGTGAATCCCCCCTCCCCCCGCCTTTGCAAAGAAGAGGAAAAACAGGAGGGGACAGCTGAAGGAGAGTTGGGCTGGGCTATGGTGGGGGGAGAGAGAGAGGCTGGGGTGGACAGCAGGGAAAAGGCGACTGGAAGGTCGGCATACCCCTGACCACTCAGCCCCCCCCCAACACCACAAGTGAATTTGCATTTCCAAACAGCAAAGACGTCTCCGTTGTTAGACATGGCAATATTTCCATCCCTGATCTTTCCGTCTCACTTTTCAAGCATGCCGAAAGATTTCCTAGATGCTTCTTCATTCTCTCATGAAGCACATAGGGGGACTTAAATTTCCTTCCCTGCACCGGGATTCCTAGTCAAAAACAGGGTTCTGAACAGCAACTTTGTAAAAGGGGGAGGGGGGAAGCATTTGAAATCTTTTTCACGGAACTACTGGTATTATATCTTTTTTGGCCCACAGAACGGTGCCCTGAACATGTGCGTCAGATTCCATCCCAACTTCTCACTGTGTACTGGTATTTACAAGCAAGCAGGGTGACAAATGAGTTAAACCCCACTTTGCTCAGCCAGTTAACACCGAATTCTCCTGAGATGAGTCAAATTTGGACTATGCCAACAACTTTCACCAGGGGGAAGAGAAGATGCTGATAAAGGAGTGCCCATGGCTTAGCTGCTGAGGCAGTAGAATGTTGAGGTGGTCAAACAGACTGTACCACTTCAGACCACAAAAGGATTTTTAAAAATCCCTGCAAATTAAAAAAACAACAACACCTGGCGCAATCCTAGCCTTCTCTGTGTTGGACTAGTTCTTTATTTGGAGGAAATTATTAATGGAGGGGGCCTTTGAAAAACAGAAGCCCTCTCCACAGACAGAAGTGGTGCAATCCTAGGGTTGCCAGCTCTGGGTTAGAAAATTCCTGGAGATGGGGAGGGTGTTGGAGTCTGGGGAGGGGGGGTGTTGGGGAGGGGGGATAATGCCATGTAGCCCACCTCCAGGGGAACCAGACTTCGTTGTCTGGAGATAATTACCAATTCTCAGAGAGCTCCAGGACCCATCTGGAGGTTGGCAACTAGCCCATTCTACCACCCTGGCACTCTGCTACTGTATTACCGCTTAATTCTGCTTCATCAGCAGACCAGACTGAGTCAGGATTCACCAGGGCTTAGCCCATGGATCTATTGTCAAAGCCAGTGCTCAGTCCTGATGCATGAATAAGGGCATGCAGACCAAGTTTCTTTCACCAGCATGGAAGGAACCCCAACCAGCCAATCCCCATCAGAATAAAGATTCATGGTAGGTATTCTAGATCCCAAACTGTTAGGCTTGATCCCCAAAGTTATGCTGACCACTCCAGAATAAGCTGACCACAGAAATGCTGGGGAACTGACGTTTACCTACCTGACCCCTGACCAGAAATGGACATTTACCACTCAGAGGGACCGGCTCCCGAGTCTGAAATGCCTGAAAATAGGACTTTAATGAGATAGGAAGCCCTAAAGTGGGGTCCTCAACATGGTGCCTGAGGATGCCGGCCTACACCTTTTCCGGCACCCAAGTGTTTTTAGGAAGTGGGTGGGATCAAGCAGGGCTTTTGCCCAGCAAGTCTTCTGGTTGGCTACTGAAGATATGATTGGCTGTTTATATTATTTAAAATGCTGTCTTGTCAGCAGCTGCCACTAGAGCACAAGAATCTTCACTGTGCCACTGAAGTTAAGCTATGGCAACCATTTTGTGTCTGACTCCAGCTCCTGCCAAAGCCATTTTGTGGCAGCCATTTTATGGCTTCCCCCACCCATACCATGTCAGAATTTCAAAGGCATCTTCAGGGGGGCCCTGCCCTAAAGAGTCACCAATTGTCTTTGACAACCGTCTCCATGGTGTTTTCCACATGGCTATGGTTTTCTGTGGTTTCCCCACTGCTGATTCGCTGCACTGGCAATAGTGCTTCCATATGGCAGATCCCCCCCTTCCCCCAAAAAAACCTCTCAGTCCCTTGTGGTGGCCATTGCCCCCTCACACTACTTGGGGCCTTTTTTAGGGTTTTAGAAATTGCAAATTAACAATATGAGAGCTGGCCTGGCAGTGTTGGACTAGGATCCTGGGAGACTTTGGTTCAAATCCCTACTTCTACTATGGAAGCTCACTGGGAGACCTTGGGCTCATCACAAACTCTCAATGTGACCTGTCTCATAGGGTGGTTGTTGTGGGAAAGCAGAGGAGGAGAAAACAAGGCTGTAAGCCACGGATGAGTCTGAAGAAGAAGAAGAAGAGGAGGAGGAGATTCGGATTTATACCCTGCTCTTCACTTGGAGTCTCAGAGTGGTTTACAAACTTCTTTCCCCTCCCCTCCCCACAACAGACACCCTGTGAGGTAGGCGGGACTGAGGGAGCTCTTTCCAGAACTGTCCTTGAATGAACAGCTCTGACAGAACTATGGCTTGCCCAAGGTCACACCAGCAGTTGCAAGCCCGATTCTCCCAGATCAGGGATGGGCAAACT
This sequence comes from Gekko gecko, assembly GCA_029375565.1. Taxonomy (NCBI): domain Eukaryota; kingdom Metazoa; phylum Chordata; class Lepidosauria; order Squamata; family Gekkonidae; genus Gekko; species Gekko gecko. The sequence continues at coordinate 27,159,147 of JAPDNY010000001.1, forward strand.
TGCTCAACGTAAGAGCCACACAGAATAAATTTCAGATGGTTGAGAGCCGCAAGACATGAATAAATACTATGCACACATTTTTATTTAGAAAATATGCAGATTTGCTTTTTATTACCATTCAATGAGACTGCCAAAAATAAAAACAAAAGGGGTAAAAACAGATATTGATAATGATATTTATTTGTCCAAGAGAGAGAGAAAGAGGGGGAGGTGGAAAGAAAGAATGAAAGAGGTGGAAAGAAAGAGAGAGAGAGAGAGAGAGAGAGAGAGAGAGAGAGAGAGAGAGAAAGAAAGAAAGAAAGAAAGAAAGAAAGAAAGAAAGAAAGAAAGAAAGAAAGAAAGAAAGAAAGAAAGAAAGAAAGAAAGAAAGAAAGAAAGAAAGAAAGAAAGAAAGAAAGAAAGAAAGAAAGAAAATAGACAGGAGGGACGGGGGAGGGACGGAGGGATCAGATGCAGGCCTCCCCTTCACTTCCCCAGCTGCCCTGCTGGGAGCCACACAATATGTGTGAAAGAGCCGCATGTGGCCCCCGAGCCGCAGTTTGCCCTCCCCTGTCCCAGATTAGAGTCCACGCACTTAACCACTACACCAAATTGGCTCTCTGTGGGGGAAAGCAGAACATAAATAAATGCAAACATAACATTTTATCAACAAGTCAATTACCATTTTTTTAAAAAAGCCCCTTATGTTGTGTGCATGGGAGGGAATTTCCATTATGGGGAACTAGGGCAGGGAAAATGGCACTGATGTGGGTGGGCCTAGGAAAGATCTGGACTATCCCATCTGCAAGGCTGCTACCCTGGTGATGCTGTGCTTTTCAAAAACATCACAGCAAAGCAGGTTTGGAAAAAAATGCAAGAAAGACGGGGAAAACCTGGGAGGTGCATAGAAATGCCGCAACACTGGGGGGGGGGGAGATGCTGCTTCCCAAGAGCCTGTAAGCCAGGGCAAACAACCAGTGTGGAAATCACCCATATAGCTGTGTGGAGTCAGTTGCCAAGTCCTGATTATGTCGCTCTATTTCCCCACAAGGACTGGAATGTTGCTTTTGAATTTCATACGAAGACCCAGGTTGTTGACTGATTCGCCATAAGATGCTCTCAACTCTGTCCTCAAATCCCCCTTAACCTCTCTGCCTCCATTTATATGCCTCCCATATAGCTTTCATGTCTCCCTTTACTCCCCAGATTCCCACTACACGGCCCTCAGCTAGTTCTCTTCCTACCCATTCATTTAGGGAGGGGGGGCTCTCTTCCTCTCTCCATTGGGGTCCCTCCAGGATCTGTCCTTGCTGTTCTTTCCCTGGTTGACTCAATCACATCCCCATGGCTTTCAGGACTCTCTGTAGGCTAATGACAACCAGCTCTACCAAACTGCCCATCAGAATGACTTCCCTTCGTTTAACCACCAACCACTTACCAAGTACTCCTGCCTGGATATCTCATTGTATCTCCAAGTTTGTATACCCAGGACTGAGCTGCCCCCAAAGGCATCCTCCTCTTGGTATACTCTTCAGATCTCCTGACAACATCACTATCTGCTTGTTGAAACAGACACAGTTTTGGCTCCTTTCTGTCGTTCACTTCCCACATCCAACCTGTTCTCAGTTCAGGTCTCTTCCTTCGGTGGCAGAAAATGCCATCAAGTTGCAGCCAATTTATGGGGTTTTCAAGGCAAGAGATGTTCTAAAGTGGCTTGCCATTGCCTGCCTCTGCATAGAGGCCCTGGTCTTCCTACGTGGTCTCCCATCCAAGTACTAACCAGGGCTGACCCTGCTTAGCTTTCCAAGATCTGATGAGATCAGGCTTGCCCTCTTTACAGGGTTTGTCTCCAGACCCCTCAGTGAACAATCTGGCTCACGTTCTAATCTTCTCTCACTGACTACAGCGACCTTCTTCTCAGTCCTGTCTACCCACCATATGAATGCCACAAACCATTCACCTCTCTTGTGGTTCAGTCAGGAACCTCCTTCAGTCCCAGTCCTGCCTTTCTGTCTGCTCTCAGATTTCAGTTTACGCTCCTCCCCCTTACCTTCAAAGCTCTCCCCAAGCCTCTCATTCTTTTTATCTGTTAAAAAACACTTCACTGTTTTGCATGCTAATTTAACAAGCCACCCTGTATATATACAAGCATGATCTGTAATTCCATTTCATTGTCTGACAAAGTGTGTGTGCACACGAAAGCTCACACCGTGAATAAAACTTTCTTGGTCTTAAAGGTGCCGCTGGACTCTCACTTTGTTCTGTTGCTTCAGACCAACATGGCTGCCCGCTTTGATCTATGATTCCCCCTCCAGTCTTTCCACTGATTTGCCGACACATTCCTGCTTATGACCTTTGCTCCTCTGCCACCTCCAGCCATTCAAAGGTCTCCTGCTCTGAACAATGCTGCCCTGCCTCCCTTGCTGCCCCTGCCCCCCTGGAACTGCCTCGCAGAATTCCCACCACTTCTGTGGAATCCCTCCTCAAAGTCCACCTTTTTCAAGAGGTCTTTGGCATAAATCCCCTCTCCTCCCAGAACTATAAGAAAGTGAAAAACTTGAAAACGCATGCATGTTCTTCTGCTGGAAGAAGTCTGGCCTCATACTTCCACGCCTTCCCTTCACTTTCATCCCCTCTCTCTCCTGTCTTCTCTGTGTCAAAGTTTAGATTGTAAGTTCTTTGGGGCAGGGAATCCATCTTTTTTCCAAAGCACCATTGGATGAATAGAGCTACAGAAACAAGTAATATGGTTGGCAGGCATCATGTAGATCCACCCATCCTCTGAGATCATCACTCACAGCCCTTCTTAAAATAAAAAAAGAAACCCACTTGTATAAATTGATGGTGAATGGGTCTATTGACAGCTAAGAGCCACAATCTTTACAAATTAAACTGGAGGAAACATTTCTCCACTGTGGAGAACAAATAAATGAATCGGTATACAGGAGACAACCGTGCTGTGCGAAAAGTACCTTTGGTCTGATCCATCCAAGGCTGGGACGGTTCTTCTGCAAGGGATGGCTAAGCTGTGGCTAAGCCATTCCAGAACCTGCTGACATCACTTGTGATGCAGGAGCCCAGTTCACAAAGAGGGGTTCCGCCCAGCTGGAACCACCAAACTGTTAAACTGCCAAGTCCAGGATGGGTGTGACACCCTGAGGGAGGGGCAGAAGGGCACAAGGAAGCCAAGATGGACGAGGGGAGTTCAGGTAAGGCAATCGCACACCCAACACGCAGGTGTCCAGTCATTACAAGACGTATGAACAGAAAGGGGCAGGGGAATGTGTGTTATTCTAGTAGTTCCTCAGCGGCATGCCCAGGGCTGACTGCTGCTTGGAAGTCAAGGGAAGGGGGTCTGCACATGTACAGAAGCACGTTGCTCTTTATTATTATCACAGGTGCTTCCAGGCTATGTCACAGAATGTGGTCTGGACTGATCATGCTCTTGTGCCCACGTTCCTGTCCACAGTAACATTACCAAGTTCCATGACCCCAACCGAAATCAAAGCCCCAGAAAGCCTAGGAGTCTCTACTCTTGCTGTCCTGGACTTGTCCTTAACAGGGCTTGTTTACTTTTACATACCAGAGGTGTAGTCATGTCGGAGAGGGTGGCAGTAGTGGTGCCGTGGCCATTACCAAGGGAGTGTTCTGCAGGAAGGTTTTAGTGCAGGGGTGTCAAACATATGGCCCGTGGGCCAGAACTGGCCTGTCCCGGGGCTCTTATCTGGCCTGTGAGCAACTGGTCATTACCTTTATTACCAGATGACAGAGGCTGTGCATTATGTTCCTGCATACTGTCCCGGGGTTAATGGCAGCTTTAAGGCCAACAAAGTTTTATTCAAGGTATAAACTTTTGTGTGCAAGCCCACTTCATTGTACATGAAAGCTTACACTTTGAATAAAACTTCGTTGGTCTTGAAGGTGCCGCTGGACTCAAACCTTTTGTTCTGCTGCTTCAGACCAACCAACATGGCTGCCCACCTGAATCTGTCCCAGGGTTAGAAAGTAATGGGTGGCGGGAGTGGAAGGGTGGGCATCAGGGAGATACTTTGAGGAAATACTGTAAAAGTGTTAATGTTTTAAGCATGTTTGTATTTTGAGTAAAAATAATATAGTTAGTTGGGTTTGCCTGTGTCCTGCATAAAGTTTATATCTCCTGCACCTGGTATTATGTGGCCTGGCCCGACAACGTGACATTTATGTCAGATCCAGCCCTTGTAACAAATGAGTGACACCTCTGTTTTAGTTGGTTTGGGAACAGAAATGGAGCCCATGTAGGTGGGGAGGTATTGTAATAAAGGGCTGAAGATCAACAACAATAATATTCCACTTTTCTCCCTGATTGGGGCCCTAAGTGCCTCTTTGCATCTTTCTCCCTTCCTCCACCCTATCCTTACAACAACCTTGTAAGGTAGGTTAGGCTGAGTGATTGGGATAGGCTCAGGCATGCTTCTGTGGCAGAGTGGGAATTTGAACCCAGACATTCCAGCTTGTGGTCTGACATTCCAATTTTTTAAGAGAAAGTCCTTGTAGGGAAAGGTCTTGAAAAGCTAGGACTAAAGGTGTAGGATGCTATTAATAGTCTTCTGGGCAGGATTTGGTAATTTTGGAGAGAATACTTAGCGAGAAGTCTGGAAGGTATCTGAGGACGGTCCTTGGCAATGCTTGTCTCTATGATGTTGGTGAATCCTTTAACCCTGGAAAAGGGGAAATGCACAGCTGCTTCTTGGGTGTTCTATGCAAAGAAAAAATGGTTACACTTTGGGGCTGATCTTGATGATCCAGCAAATGCCTGATACCACCATCTCCTGCAAGCCAGCCTTGGGACCTGGGCGAGACTGAAGACAAATTCATTTCAGATGATGAGAGGGAGGCAGGAGGGCTTGCATCAGTGCTTATTCTTGTGGCCCTTTCTTACATGCCAGGGAAATGCCAATCGCCACTTTGGGGTCAGGAAGCAATTTTCTCCAGGCTAGTTTGGCTAGGGATCCTGGAGACTTTTTTGCCATCTTCTGGGCATGGAGCAGGGGTCACTGGGGTGGGGGATGGGGGGAGGTTGTTGTGAAGTTCCTGCATTGTGCAGGGAGTTGGACTAGGTGACCCTGGAGGTTTCTATGTTTTGTAATTCCCACAATGGACACTGAAAGTGGCTTGCAACATCATTCTTCCCCTCCTCCTTTTATCCTCACAACAACCTTGTGAAATAGGTTAGGCTGAGAGCATGTGACTGACCCAAGTTCACCCAGCAAGCTTCCATGGCAAAGTGAGCATTCCAAGGTGGGTCTCTGACATCAAACCCTCTATGAGACTTATGCATATGGCTGGAAACATCCAATGTGGACAAGGCACTGATTGGCATGATCTCTGCTGTAGGGCAGGTGGGCAGTAGGTCCCATCTTTTGCCAAATGCTGCAGGAAACAGGCTGCGGTTCCTCACTAGCCTGTGGCTCCCCACTAGCCTGGTGGGAGGAGAAAACATTTGGCCGGAAAAAGGTAAAAGTCGGATTTACATGGATCCTCATGAATTCATATGATTAGAGGCACTCTACACAGATCCCCGGTTCTGCCATGGACACTTGCTGGGTGACCCTGGTCCAATCACACTTGCCCTGACTTTGTTCACAGGACAGTTGTGAGGATCAAATGGAGCAGGGGAAAACAAAGTTATAAGCCCCTTTGAATCCCCATCGGCCTGGGACACAAATATCTTAAAATAAACGTTCATTATTTTTCAAGGCTGAGCCCTGCCTCAAAATAACGCCTAGGGCTGGAAAACTGAGCACTCTGGTGCCACAGGGATATGAGGGGTGGCGGCTTAACAACACAAAGTCCTATTCAAAAAATATGCGCAGGGCAATTAATGAACACAGTGCACCATGCCAAGATCGCGCCTATTAGAGTTGCCAGCTCCGACTTGGGAAATACCTGGAGACTGGGGTTTGTGTGGAGCCTGGGGAAGGCGGGATTTGGGGAGGGGAGAGAATTCAGCAGGGTACAGTGCCATAGAGTTCATGCTCCAAAGTAGTTCTTTTCTCCAGGGAAACTGATCTCTTTTGTCTGGAGATCAGTTGTAATAGCAGGGGCTCTCCCGGCACTACCTGGAGGTTGGCAACCCGGTTAAGCATGCAGTGGAGGGCGGGGATTGTACTCTTTTTGACTCGGTAACCGTCATGGCTGCCGGAAGAAGAGAAGAAAGAGAAGGGGGGTCGGGGCAGAGGGGCGCGTTCGTTAGTAAAGAAGCCAATCAGCAATGAGGTGGGCGTGGTCGGCCGGCGGAGGTATTATAATGAGCCCGAGGCGGGCGCGTGGCGTCTGCGGTGCACTGCACTGTTGGCGGCGCCGGCGGCTGGTTGTTCCTGCGTCCGATCCCCGCGTGTAGCGCTCTTGGACCGGGGGTAGCCTCCCCGCATATAACGCCTCCCTTTTCGCCCCCAGTGGGCCTGGGCTCGACCATGTTCAGCTGGGTAAGCCGCGACGCGCGTCGGCGCAAGGAGCCCGAGCTGTTCCGCACCGTCTCGGAAGGGCTGAAGCAGCTGTACGCCGGCAAACTGCTGCCGCTGGAGGAGTATTACCGCTTCCACGACTTCCACTCGCCGGCGCTGGAGCCCGCCGACTGGGAGAGCAAGCCCATGGTGCTGCTGGTGGGCCAGTACAGCACCGGCAAGACCACCTTCATCCGGCACCTCCTGGAGCAGGACTTCCCCGGCATGCGCATCGGGCCCGAGCCCACCACCGACTCCTTCATCGCCGTCATGGGCGGGGAGACCGAGGGCGTCATCCCGGGCAACGCTCTCGTCGTCGACCCTCGGCGACCTTTCCGCAAGCTCAACGCCTTCGGCAACGCCTTCCTTAACAGGTAAGACGAGACGGGCGGGCGGCGAGGTTTCTGCGGGCGGCGCTCGCGGAGCTTCTCTTTCTTCGTGCAGGGAATACTTTGCGGGCCAGGGTAGGTGCTGGAGCGGAGCGGTCCACTGGACCGCCTCGCTGGGAACTGGGACAGTGCTGAAAGTCGATGGGAGAGGTCGGCTTACTATTCATTTCCATCAGAGGGAAGTAGCATCGTGTTGCCGCAGGGGGGAGATGGGGCGTTTGGGTGGCTCATCTGCAGTGTTTCCCTGATGGGCCCCTGCATTTTTTGCTCTAGTTCTTTCTCCATCCCGGGGGGCCTCAGTAATCCCCGCTTACTGCACGTGAATCTTGAAGGGCCAGTGCAACGTCGACGTCTCATGAATTCCGAGGAACGCTTTTGCAACCGCCTTCCAGAGAGAGAGAGGCAGTTGCGAAAAAGTTCGCTGGAATCCACGTGCCCCGCCCAGCCTCTGCCCGGCTCGCGACCTGCAGGGACAACTTTTCTAGAGCTCTGCCTTCTCTGGTCCCACCACCCGGCACGGCTTTCTTGCCCAACTGGGACCGAGGCTGGACGCTTTAATGGCAATATTACTCAAAGTTAACCCAGCTGCTCCCTTGAGAGACATCGCCTCCCTTTTTTTTTTTTTTTTGCATCCTTCATGCGGTAGCTTTTGTTCTGCCCAGTCCTAGAACCTCTTTGCTTTGTGTTATGCTCTGAAAGGCACAAGAGGGGGGGAGAAGAGAAACCATCGTGTCCCCCACCTAAGCCACCCATGAGATGGGAATTGTTCTGCTCCCTGGGCTGAAGGGTACTTGTAGGGTCCAAGTGTGACTTGCCTTCCCTATTTGAAAACCTCTTGAAGTTGTCAAAGCCCCAGAAGCTGTGTCTACCTGTCACCCTGACAGCTGTGTGTCTACCGTTCCCTAGCCGAAGAGCATGAACAGAATCCAGCCACGGAGGGGAAGCTTTGTCTTTGAAGCGTGGCTTGCTGCTTGGTTGGAAAGGGGTGTGATGGTTTGGCTAGCAGCTTGCAGAGGTGCTGCTTTTGGTCTCCTCCTGCAATGAGGCAAGAAGGATCTTCAAGAAGACTGGGCAGAGACAGGAGAAATGGCAAAGCTATTTGGCTTGTCAGGCAAGCCTGCCTTGGGGTGCTGTGTTTTAATTACGGCCTGTGTTTTAATTACAGCCTGGGGTGCTGTGTTTAATTACAGACCCCCAAATTAATTATTTACAGTGGGGAACCGCTTAGATTTTCTGCCTTGGGCACTGGAATGACTTGCACCGTTTCTGTGACCTTTAGTGCCCCAGGTGTGCCCCACTCCCTTATGTGATGTGACGGAGGAACTGCTGGGGGAGGGGTATGATGCTGTGGCCCAGCTAGCAAATAACTGTCTCCTTTGGTGTCCTCCTCTCTCCATTTAAATCCTCAGACCTGAACTTTTGAACCTGGGAGACAGTGTGCAGGTTTTTACACTGCATGATATTAAGATTTCGGTACCAAGTCCCTCCCTCAGTCCTATTTCTTCAAAGCATAATCTGCCCCCCCAAAGCACCTCATTTTCAGTTCCTGACAGGCCTTGGGTCATCCAGTTAAAATTCTTCCTTCAGAATGAGAATGTTCACAAACGGGAGAATGTGTTGCCTGAGGCATTTGAAGGAGTTTAGGGTGGCACATTTGGTTTATGGCAGATTTCCCTCAGCGGCAAGTTATTTCAGGGTTCAAAGGTGAATGCTTCCAGATTTATGCCTTTAAGGTGTACTCCCCCACACACACACTTAGAAATAGGGAAGGGCTTTGCGAGGCCTGTGCATTATTGGGAGATTGAATGGATTTAGCTGCCTCTGAGACAGGGTCATGATCTCAGCACTCCCAACTGAGGCAAACTTGCTTGAAAAACAAGCTGAGGCTGCGCGGGTTTCATGCCGGGTTGTCTGATGTATTATCTGCAGGAGTCTTTGTAATGCTAGCTTCACTGGAATGTAGGCCTCAGATCTTGTAAGGAGGGGACAGTTAATACTTAAACCGACTCTCTTTAACCTTTAGTTGCCCAGTGATCTAAATATGCTGTCCAGTTGGCCTATCGTAATCCTCCTTGTTGGATCACAGTGTCCAGAGGGATGTGGGAGGGGCACTGTGGAGGCCCCTCGTCTTAAAGTCTCCAGGGGGATTCCCACAAGTGCGCTGTTGGATTATCGCTGCCCGTTCCATCCTTGTTGAGACAGCTGTCCATTGCTGTGGTGGGTGCCCTGAAGTTGAAAGGCAACAGTTGAGCAGTTCCACCCACAGGAATATTTGTCCACAGGCTTCTGGGCTAAGCAGCTGTAGTGGGAGTAAATGCTGGCAGAGTGGTTCGAGTTAGGGAAAGGCAGGGTGTGTATGTATTCATTTTTCCTGCTACGTGCAGGGCAAAAGTAACAGTATTGGTCTGCAGCTGCAGGAAGGCAGTGTGCTGACACTGTGTTCTTCCAAAGGCAAGGATTGCTGGTGCTTATTTAGGAAAGTTTAGTGCGCTGTTCATGTGGGATTCTTGTGTGCAGGAGCACACTTTATTTATTTAAAACATCTATTAGCTGCTTTTCTCCTGCAGGATTCAGGGTGGCTCACAATATAAACCGTTATTAAAACACACATATGCACACAATAAAAATAATAATTACAAAACCCATAGATGTCAGCATTTTTAAAACTCCAGTTAGGACTTGCCCATAAATGGAAATTAAACCAGTCAAATGCAGTCCTAAATAAAACTGTCTTCAGCTATCTCCTGAAGCTCTGTGATGAGGGGGGCCAGGTGCACCTCCCTGGGGAACTTGTTCCGTAATTGTGGGGCTGCCACCAAAAAGGCCCTTTCCTTGTGTGCCTGCCAGACAAGCCTCTTTTAAATTCCTGGGCAGGAACATATGGGAGAAGATGGTCATTCAGATACCTCAGTTCCAAGTCATTTAGGGCTTTAAAAGACAAAAAACAGCACTTTGAATTTGGTCTTGAGAGTAAATCGGTAGCCAGTGTAATTGCTGTATTGGAGATGTATGTAAGCTCCTGGTAGCTGGCTCTGACCAGTGATCTAGCCACAGCTAGGAACACTCTTCAAGGGTGGCCCAAAGTAAGAGTGCATTGCAGTAGTTGAGTCTAGATGTAACTAAGCCAGTTTGGTGTAGTGGTTAAGTGCACGGACTCTAATCTGGGAAAACTGGGTTTGGTTCCTCACGCCTCCACTTGTACCTGCTGGTGTGACCTTGGGTCAGTCACAAGCTCTGGCACAGCTGTTCTTGAAAAAGAGCAGTCTCTGTCAGAGTTCTCTCAGCCTTGCCTACCTCACAGGGTGTCTGTTGTGGGGAGGGGAAGGGAAAGGAGTTTGTAAGCCGCTCTGAGACTCCTTTGGGTAGTGAAGGGCGGGGTATAAATCCAGTGTCCTCTTCTAAGTCTTGGATCGCCATGGCTAGGTTTGACTGAACCAAAGACGGGCGCACTTGACACACCTGTCAAAGCTGGGTAAAAGCACTCGAAACTACCGCGGCCACCTGACTTTTCAAGGGGAGTATAACCCAATCCAGGATAGGAGAGATCAAGTCCAAGGCCTTTATACTACCACAGAGAACCTCTGCCTGATCAGGACTAAGTTTCAGTTTGTTGACCTTCATCCTGCCCATTACTCCAAGCACCAGTTCAGAACATCAACAGTATCCTTGGAATTAGGTGGGAAAGAAAAGCAGAGCTGGGTATCATCCGCATATTAGTGACACTGCAGCCTAAACCTCCGGACACTCTCTCTTAGTGGCTTTTTATATATATCAAAGAGCATGCATTCTGCACTCATCTGCAGGGGAAACTCATCTGGTGCAACGAAGGGAAGGTGACCCTGACTCTTCCCTAGAGAATGTACGGTGGTGCCCCCACTTTGAAGAAATAATTGCAGCGGGGCCCTGTGTCTGTCATGTTGAAGGGGAGGTGTCCCCATTCTTCCTTCAAACAGCTGGTACTCTTGCATTCCTATTTGAGATTAAACATGAGGTGTGTGAGCACTTCTTTTTAAAGTTTTCTTTATTTTTCTCTTGCTCTTCTCGCTCATGGGGACCCAAAGCAGCTTATCATATCATTCTCTCCTCTCCTCAATCTCTCCTTAGGCTGAGAGGTTGTGACAGGCCTAAGGTCACCCTGCAAGTTTCCATGGCAGAGCAGGGATTCAAACCCAGGTGTTCCAGCTCTGCCCTTTGATGTGAGGGCAGGGTATGCCTTGCTTCTAGGTGACCTTTGGCCCATCGCTCGGGAGGCAGAGGTGCATGGTGTGATGGCTCCTACCTCTAGCCTACCGCTCCTTGGAGCAGTGTATGCATATTTATTAAAATAGTTATATCCTGCCTTTCCTTTTGGCTCAGCTTTTTGAAGCCTTTCTCTGATTTAATGCATCTTCAAATATAGTGGCTCTTCATGGGGGGGAAATTCTCTTAAGCTGGAGGGAGACTAATTGGAGGAAAGTTAGCTCTACCCCACTGAACTTGTAAGGACCCCCCTAAAAATGTTTTTTAAGTACTGTGCTATTGTGTAACTTGTATATTTTCTTGATGGCCCACATGGGGAGAAAAACCCTCATCTTCCTTTTGAATAAGTGTTGTGGCTAGAGAGGTGGCTGGTGATGTGTGGATCTGTGTTCCTCTTTTGGATAGGGGTTCAGACTTCCAAACTGAATTGAACCCAAGGACCGCCTGCTCTTCCAGGAAAAACCAGCTGCATTAGACTGCTCATGGTCCCCAGCGAGCACCTCCCATCTAGTTGTGCTGAGGGCTGCTTGGCTGGCCTTTGTACCATTCACAAAACTATCTTCCCAGGGAATGCTGGAAGTTATTAGACTGCCTTTGAAAAGTACCCAGTAGCCCTGACCTGGATATCCCAGGCAAACCCGATCTCATCAGATCTCAGACGCTAAGCAGAGCCAATCCTGGCAAGTAATTGGAAGGGAGACCTCCAAGGAATACCAGGGCTTGAGATGCAGAGGCAGGCTGTTAAGCCACCTCTCTGAAAAACATCCAAGCCCCCAGTAAGGGTCGCCAGAAGTCACCATGACTTCCAGGCTCACAAGCACACACACACACACAAAATACCAAAAAAAAAAAGTATCCAGTAAATGTTTAAACAGAACCACATCAGGCCCCTGGAACTGAAAGTCTAAAAAGTCAAGGTTGTAGGGAAGGGGTAAAAATTTATATCAGAGCCTAGTATCAGTTGAGGAGTGCAGTGTGGGGAGAAACAGAGCTCACCCTGAGACAGAAAAGCTGCCACCCACTCTTCCTGGGATGAGGAGCATCCATCTTCACAGTAAGGTTCTGCATTTTGGCACAAGTCTACATGCTGGGCATGGGGTCCCCAGCGTTTTTTAGCCTGTGGGCACCTTTGAAATTCTGACACAGCATGGTGGGGTGCAGCCACAGAATGTCTGCCACGGGAGGTAAAGCTGGTCACAAAATGACTGCTGCAGCGTATCTTGAGTCATGTACAGAAGATCCTTGTGCTGTGGTTTGGTGCCAGTTTGGTGTAGTGGTTAGGAGCGCGGACTCTAATCTGGGAGAACTGGGTTTGATTCCCCACTCCTCCATGTGCAGCTGCTGGTGTGACCTTGGGTCAGTCACAGTTCTCTCCAAGCTGTTCTCGAAGAGCTCTCTCAGCCCCACCTACCTCACAGGGTGTCTGTTGTTGGGGGGGGGTAGGGAAAGGAGATTGTAAGCCGCTCTGACACTCCACGTGAAGGGTGGGTTATAAATCCAATCTCTTCTTCTCAGCTGCTGCCAAAGCAACATTTTAAAAAATCTGCACAGGCAATCAGATCTCCAAGGGCCAGTCAGAAAGGCCCATTCACTTTCTAAAAACACTTGGGGGGGTACCAGGAATGGTGCTGGCAGGTGCAGTGCGTTGAGGATCCCTGGACTATGAACAGCATGCTTGCGGTGTCTGTTTTGGCCAGTGAACTTAAAAAAAAATGAGACACCCCCCCCCCAAGCAGAGAGTAAAGATGGGCTGAGATGGGCCAGGTAGTCAGGCAAGCCGCGGTGGTCTTTGGTTGACTGCACTCCCTCCTCCCCACGACTGTTGACTGAGCCCCAAGCAAGCAGTGATCACTTCCCAACTCTGTCTCCTCCTGCTTTCAGGTTCATGTGTGCCCAGTTACCCAATCCTGTTCTGGACAGCATCAGCATTATCGACACCCCCGGGATCCTGTCTGGAGAGAAGCAGCGGATAAGCAGAGGTAAAGGCTCGCAGGGAGTGGTCCTCAGCATTTGTAAGGATGACAGCCGGCCAGTGGCCTTCCATGACTCACAGGGGTTTTTAATCCCTGTTGGCAGTGGTGTTGCGTGCCCGTGTGCGCTATCTAATCAGAGCAATCTGGCTCTGTGCATTGTGTAAGATTCCAGCGTTCCTTTTCCTGGGAGGGGTGGGGAATGGCCACACTTCTGGGCTTTTGGCATAAAGCCTGCCCTCTGTGGCCAAGATCTGGCTTCCATGGAGGAAACTCCCTCCCCACCTTCCCACATGCACTGAAGTTTCCAGGCGTAATCTTGGGGAAATCTCTGGCTGGCACACAGAATGGCAGCGCTCGGCCCTTAGTTTTGCTTTTCGCATCAGCCATGGGGTCCCAGTGCCAGGAGAGAAGAGCATTCTGGATGCTTGGGGTTGCTGCCTTTTGTTTTTTGGATCTGGGACAGAAGGCGCTGGTGTTTCCTGCTGGGCTGATAGTGAAACTTCTCTCCTTTCGGGGATGGCAGCTAAAAATAGCAGCTTTCTTCCAAGGTCCTTGACAGGCCTCTGTTTTGGCTGTCTGTCTTCTCATTTCTCTTTTTCCTGTGCCTGTTGGCACCTTGGGACAGATCAGTTGTTCTGCCTGGTGCCTCTACACCCCCCCCCCCCAAGCACTATCTCTTTCTTTTTCTTTCTTTCTTCCTACAAAGGAGTCTTTGACACAACTGCTATTCTGGGGGAAGGGGCTTGGCCTGAAGATGGAATGTGGAACCCGGCGTCAGCCTGGCCCCGGGTCTTCCTCTGCCTGTGTCACTATGTTAGTGTCCCATACTTGGCATGACGGAATGGAAGGAAATTCTTTCTCACCGTAACTACGTTGCCTTGCCGTTCCAAAATCCTGGCCTCTTCTGTTTCTTTCTTGTCTCCCTGGGCTACTAGCAGGAAACTGCTGCTAACCGATAAGGCGCTGTTTGACCCCAGGGAGTGAGAAAGCAGGATGCGTCGGACGCGTTGCTCCATCAATCTTGATGTAGCGTTTCTCCCTGCTCAGACGTCATCAGAGCATCACTGGGCTGCTCATTCCATTTATTTTATGGGCTGCTTGTTAACAGGGTTGCTGGACTTACCAGTTCCGTTCCCTCCCAGAATTTTACAAGAATGAGTTACCCTGGCAGAGGCAAATTTGAATTGACAGTGTTCAAGAGTAGACAGCCGCCCCAGTGTTTGAAGAGGCAATAGAGAGACCCCTCCCAAGGTTGATGCCACACTAGAGGAGCCAGTAGTATAATTAAGGAGGACATAAGAAGAGCCCTCCTGAATCAGACCAGTGGTCAGTCTGATCCAGCATCTTGGCTTACACAGTGGCTAACCAGTTGTCCTGGAGGGCCAGCAAACAGGGCATAGAAGCCCCTGATGTTGCCTCCTGGCACTGTTATTCAGGTTTACTGCCTCTGAATGTGGAGGTTCCCTTGAGTCACCATGGCTAGTAGCCACTGATAAACCTTTTTATTTTCAAAAAATTATATCTCCTACTTTCTCCCTCATTGAAGGGCTTGAGGGACCTGATGTAGGCTGTAGCACTGATCTTCCAGTTTGGTGTAGTGGTTAAGTGCACGGACTCTAATCTGGGAGAACCAGGTTTGATTCCCCACTCCTCCACTTGCAGCTGCTGGATGACCTTGGGCAAGCCATAGTTCTGACAAGAGCTGTCCTTGAAAGAGCAGTTCTCGAGAGAGCTCTCTCAGCCCCACCTACCTCACAGGGTGTCTGTTGTGGGGAGGGGAAGGGAAAGGAGTTTGTAAGCTGCTCTGAGTCTCCGAGTGAAGGGCGGGGTATAAATCCAATTTCTTCTTCTTCCCACCAGAACTTGGCTGTAGACTGGTTCTGGAGCTCTGCATTCTGCATTCACATGTTTGGGCTGCAGAAGCATGGAATTCCATGCCCTACGCTCAGCCTTTTCTTTTAAAAGCCAGCAGCTGCCAAGCATGTACAGCCTTGCCCCTCATCTGGCGAAAGCGTTGAGATGTCAGAAAACTAGTTCCTATTGTGCTTCCCAATTTCGAAACCATACCAAGGCTTTTCTAAGCTTTTTGAATTCAAGCCTGACTATTTCCAAAACAGCACTGGGTGTGTTTAAAATAATGAAGCTTTCCCATTCTTGGGCAACTTGTGGTGAATATAGATAGAACTGCATGCAAGTTGGGGCAGCTCTGCTTAAAATGCCTTGTCCCCCCCAGTAGTTGTGCACAGGGTGATCTCTGGAGGTCACAGTAGGCTTTAAATTTGGTTCAGTTCCTGCCATCTTAGAATCATGGAATGTTAGAGTTGGAAGGGACTTTGCAGGTCATCTAGTCCAACCCCCTGCACTCTGCAGCAGCATAGCCAAAAGATAGCCCTACATACCACAACATACCCAAAAGATGGTCGTCCAGCCTCCGCTTGAAAACGTCCAGGGAAGGAGCATCCACTACCTCCTGAGGCAGATAGTTCCACTGCTCAACCACTCTTACAGTTAGGAAGTTTCTCCTGATATCTAGCCGGTAATGACTCCCTTGTAATTTCCACACATTAGATCTAGTCTTGCAATCTGGAGCAAGAGAAAATAGACACAAAACTGGACACAGTACTCCAGGTGAGGCCTGACCATAGCAGAATAGAGCGGAACTACCACCTCCCATGAGCTGGACACAATGCTTCTGTTAATGCTTCTTAAGATTGCATTAGCTTTCTTCACAGCCACATTGCACTGCAGGCTCATGTTGAGTTTGTGATCAGCCAGAACACCTAGATCCCTTTTAACATGTGCTGCTGCCAAGCCAAGTCCTTCTCATTCTATATCTGTGCCTTTGATTTTTTGTGACCAGGGGTAGGACTTTGCACTTATCTCTATTGAATTTCATTTTATTTGCCTCAGCCCACTGTTCCAGCCTATCTAGATCATTCTGAATCCTGACTCTGTCTTCTTCAGAATTAGCAAGCCAATGAAAAGCATTTTCGGGGGGGGGGGGCTGCTCCCCTCTAAACCCACTGCAGATTTCAGTTGAGCTGGATTGTGGTTTGTGCTGTCTCAAGTCAGCTGCTGCACAGTGGTTTATTCCGTTGCATTTGCTTTACACCAGTAGGAAAGCTAGGCATCTGCTTTACACACAATCAGGACAGTATGTGTAGGATTCCCTACAGTGTCAGGAAATGTGCAAAGAATGTGGGAGCATAAGCCTACTCCCACAAAGCTGAACTGGGAAACCTTGAATCAGTCACTCTCTGAGTTCAGCCTACCTTGCAGGCTTGTTGTATGGGTACAATAAGAGGAAAAGAGAACGCACATATGCCACCCTGAGTTCCTTGGAGAGAGGCAGTATAAAAATGCTAGGTAGAATTGGCAATTCAGTTAGTGAAATTTCAAAAGCCAGAATTAGTTTCACCGGTCAGTTTGGGGGCTTCAGTGGCCTGGGTCAGTGCTTGCTCCACCTGTGACTTTGCAGAAGCTTGGTGTTTCTACCATTTATGTAAGTCACAGATTCATGAAGCAGTCACCTCTAGATTAGTCTACTAATTTAGACTACCTCTGGATTAACTCGTTCTACACAGGGCTGCCCTTGAACCTACTCCGGAAACTTCAACTGGTCCAGAATGTGGCAGTGTGGGCCCTTACTGGGACCCCTTTGAGAGCATATATGCTATCTTTGCTCTGCCAGCTACACTGGCTCCAGATTGAGTACCAAATAAGGTTCAAGGTTTTGGTATTTACCTTTAAAGCCCTAAACCAGGGGTGTCAAACATAAGGCCTGGGGTCCCAAACCAGCCCATCCAGGGCTCTTATGCAGCCCGCAAGCAACTGGTATATATGGAAATATAAGGTGCTCCCCCTTTAATGGTATCCCTTGGAAAACTAGTCCTTGTATATGATCAAATATTTATTGGGGCTTCTGTGGGTTCCTCAGTAAATCAGTTGCTTTCACTGCTAGGAATTAATTGCTTTTGTTTGTATTTTGAGTAAAAAAAATATCGTTAAATGGGTTTGCCTATGTCCTTTATAAAGTTTATCTCTCTGGTACCTGGCATTACATATTATGGCACACATGGCCTGGCCCGACAAAGTGACATTTATGTCAGATTTGATCCTTATAACCAATGCTCCCTCTAAGCTATGGAATCCTGTGAGCAAAAATTCTACTTTGTGGGCTACCGGCATTAGAACTGTGAGCAGGTGATTTGGCTACTGCATAAATTAGTTTGCTCTGGAGCATCCTTCCTGAGCTAAGACAAAAATGTGTGAGCCAAAGGCTACAAAACTGTGAGCTAGCTCAGACTAACTCAGCTTAGACTAGAGGGAACATTGCTTATAACAGATGAGTTTTACACTTAAATGATCTGGAATCATGCCCCCCCCTCCCCCCGTAGACCCCTCAGAGAGCATTACACTTGTCTGGTGGCAATCTACTGTTAGTCCTTGGCCCCAAAGTGGTTTGACAGTCCTTGACCAGGGCCTTCCCGGCTCTGGCTCCAATGTGGTGGAACTCTCTGTCAAGTGAGACCCAGGCCCTGCGGGACTTGGTCCAGTTCCGTAGGGCCTGTAAGACAGAGATGTTGTGCCGGGCATATGGTTGAGGACAGTGAGGGCTAGAGAAACCAGCTCCTCCTCTTTCCCTCTTCCCTTTCCCCCTTTCCCACCCTGGTTGTTCCCTTTTATCCTATTTCTGTCTTCCCTGATTCTGTCTTTTCTTTCCTTCCCTTTTTCTCTCTTGCCTTTTCTTCTTCGGGCTTGCCTTCCTACTCATTTATGAGGCCACAGATTTTTCTATGTTGGCTGCCTCCCCAGTTGCCCACCTGTGATGGATTGTTGGGGTGCCATCTGATACAGTAGATTGATTTTTAGAGTTTTAGGTTTTTATCTTGTAATATGTGGATTCTTAGAGTTTTAGGTTTTTATCTTGTAATATGTGGGTCTTAGTCATTGTAGACTGTTGATATAATGTATATTTGTTTGTTGGAAGATGCCCTGAGCCCCACATGTTGGGGAAAGGAGTGAGATACCAGTTGAACAAAAAAACAGGCAAGTAAATGTCCACCCCAAAGACCAGCCCTGACAGTGATATTGTGGATCAGGATAGAAGAGGGCAGCCACAGGCAGGTGGATCATCTTTGTTTTTGCTTTGGCTTGTGAAAGTTTACCTGGTGTAGTGGTTAAGTGTGTGGACTCTAATCTGGGAGAACCGGGTTTGATTCCCCACTCCCCCATTTGCACCTGCTGATGTGACCTTGGGTCAGTCACAAGTTCTGGCACAGCTGTTCTTGAAAAAGAGCAGTCTCTGTCAGAGTTCTCTCTGCCCCACCTACCTCACAGGGTGTCTGTTGTGGGGAGGAGAAGGGAAAGGAGTTTGTAAGCCGCTCTGAGACTTCTTTGGGTAGTGAAGGGCAGGGTATAAATCCAATCTCTTCTTCAGTAAATGCATTAGTCTCCTGTAAGGTGTGTCCAGCTATTGATTTGTAAGGCTTTGCTGGCCTGGAGTGCAACCCTGGAAGTCCTTTCTGCTCTGTCAGGTGAGACCAGGAAAAGCCCAAGGCAAAGGGCTGTCAGTTGCAAGGCACCCTGTCCCCAGGTGCCATGTGGCTGGCTGCTGTAATGGTCGCTTGCTGGGCAGAAGGAATTTGGCATGCCAGGGTTGCTGGCTGGAGCATTTAGAATCCTGTCCGTGCAGAAGAGCACAACTTGAATCCAGTATCTCCTTAAAGGGCAACAGGATTTCCAGGATTCCAAGATTTTTGGATACGGGTAGTACTTCTATCTGATGAAGAGAGCTTTGACTCTTGAAAGCGTATGCCCTAGACATCTCGTTGGTCTTTTATGTCGCTACTGGACTCTGAGTTGTATTCTTCTACTGCAGACCAACACAGCTGCCCACCTGAAACTGCTCATGCAGAGAATGGTTATTGCTGTCTCAGGCCTGTTCTTGCAGTGGGTGGCGGAGGGCGCCTCTGGAATCTGGTCCCCACCTTCCAGGCCTCACCTTTGTATTCCTTATTGCAGCATCTTGGAAAGAATGTGTAGTGCCCAGGTTCCTCTTTGGCATGGCGCCTCTTTGCTTCACTGTTAGGGCTGGCCTGTGCTGTAAACATTTGTGTGTGGTTTCCTCATAGTGGCGTGAGGTGAGTCACAGGAAGCCCCAGTCTGCTGGGACACCCCTCAACTATTGTTCAGAACCTTGTTTTTTCCACACCTCATCCAGAAAGACCAGGAAGCTGTGAGACAGCCAGCAGGGAAACTTCTCTCCCACCTGGGGAGGTTTCAGGGAATCCACAAGAGGCAGGAAATCCTATCTATTTGAGGCTTGATTTAAACGTGGTGCTGGCAAGGCTGTCATTTAAATTGGGCTGCTGCTGCTGCTGCTGCTGCTGCTGCTACCCATGCAAAGCAGGTACATAGGCCACATGTATCCCCGGTTAGGCGAGATGCTTTGCAAGTGCGAAACCCCAAAGGGAAGAGCTTCTGCTTTGCCAGTGTCACATTAAAATTGAGTCTGACTCCATATTTTGGGGGAGAGGGAGGTGCACTTAAAGGCAGCCAATGGAAAAGCCGGATTTCCCCTGCACTTAAATTTATTTATTTTATTTATTATCAGATTTTTACCCCACCCTCCATAAGGGAGGGACTGTAGTGTTTCCTCTTGGCTTGGGGGAAAAAGCCTCTGTCACAAGTGACTGGGTTGCTAACAGGAAGCGAGATGCATGCATACGGCTCTGAGCATACAACTGAACATATCCCCCATTCAAAAACTAGCTTGAAATCAACAGGGCATGCATGTTGCAAATCCTGGCCGTTCAGCCAAGAGGTAGCTGTGGGTCTTCTGCGGTGCTCCCTCCCCTCCAATGCAACGCAAGTCCCCACCCAACTCAGGGCCACCAATTTCTGTCACACTGCTCGCTGCCCAGCAAAGCCACTGGCTTTTCCAGTGTCTGTGGGTGCTGCTGGAGTCACAGCTAGGGTTGCCAACCTCTAGCTGACACCAGTTGTCCCACTTTTAAAATTGATCTCCAGATGACCAAGTTCAACTCCCCTGGAGAAAATGGCTGCTTTGGAAGGTGGACTGTCTGGCATGATACCCAGCTGAGGTCCCTCCCCCCTCAAAGTTTCCCTTCCCCAGGCTCCACCCCCCAAAATCTCCAGGTATTTCCCAAGCTGTCACAGTTGAGCGGGTGGAATGTGCAGGCTGCCTGTGGGCCTTACTCTCAACACTGTTCCGGGGAGTTGAAACGATTCTCATAATTGCAGCCTGCCTTCTCGGTAGCTTTCAAGCGTGGCTCAGCTTCCAAGCTTGAGAAACTTTGTGCCTTGTGGTACATTTTCCTCATCGCTGAGTGAAAGTGCAGCCTTGGATGTGGGCCAAGGCTTCTGTGGTGGAGGGCCCAAGCCCCAGCTTAGTAGCCTGTGGAAGCAGAAGGCTCGCGGACCTAGCTTGCCCTGGCTTTGCTCGATCCAGTAGGAGTAGGTCTAGGTAGATCCGGGTGGGAGCCAAGGCCTTTTTCTGTGTCTTTCCCCTCCCCTCTCTGCCTGTGGGAAAGCTGTGCCCCATGGTGACCTCATGCCCCGTCAGCAGCATGACTGAACTCCCTGTAAGTTGCCTGAGGGAAAGTTCCTCATTGAGCAATCAGCCACAGCTCATCTCTCCCCCTCCGCCAGCCATTAAACCAGGCATGTTTGTTCTACAGAGTCTTTAAAAAGCCCCCAACACCATCCGTGCTCCACACCCTCATGCTTCACATTTTAATCCTCACAGCTGCCAAATTTGGTTGGTCCCTTGGAATCCCTGCTTCCCTGAGTGCAGAAAACTTGGGCATGGAAAGGGCAGGGCAGCTCTTTCCCTTTTTTTTGCCACACCGATGGGTACAGCTGGGTGGCCGAAGGGCTCTGTGTGTGTTCGTGCTCTGGATTAGTTAAATCAGAATGTAGCCTTGTTGTTTTTGTGCCCTGTGGCCACTTTCTCCTGAGTGGACCTCATTCTGTTTCTTTACTTGAGCTCTCAGGGGAGGGCCTGACTTTTGCTGTAAAGAGCACATATTTTTGTTTGTGGAAGCCCCCCACCCTGCCCTGGGTTTTATCCCCTGCATCTCCAGTTTCAAAAGTTCTTTGGGTAACAGAGCAGTCGCTTGCTGGAACAGGCAACTCTTACCATTAGAGTAGTTCAGCAGTGGAATCAGCTGCCTAGGGAGGAGATGAGCTCTCTGTCACTAGCGGTTGGCTGGACAAACACTTGTCAGGGATGCTATAAGCTGAACCTGCACTGAGCCGGGGGTTGGACTAGATGGCCTGTTTGGCCCCTTCCAACTCTATGATTCCACAAAACCAGACTATGTAGAACAGCAGCCTGAAGACCGTACAAGGCAGTTTCCTGTGTCCCTTTTCTCTTTCCTTGCCAATCCAAGTGGTAAAGCTTAGTAGAGTACCTGTTTTGCTGGAGCTGTTTAGGCTGGTTGTGGCACAGTCTTGCCCCCATGGCAAAGGGTAACCTGTCAGAGCCCGTGAAACAAGCAAAGCAAAGGTTGATCTGTTGGGGGCATTTGGTATGGTTGACGGTTCATAGGTCAATGTTTCTTGTGTTCTGGAGATTGGCAGCTGTGAGTTGGACTCATGCTTGCCAGTTGCCTTCAGACTTTTGAGTACCATTCTCTCCTTACCTGCCAGTACCAGGTATTAACTTCCCCAATTAAGAGGTTGCAGCAGGAGGCAGGATTGATGAGAGTCTTGCTTCTCATCACTTCCCCAATAGTCAGTGGAATTTTTGCTATTCTGAGAACTCAAAAGAGGTAAAGAGGGCATGCAATGTGCTGAAGTTCAGAGCTGTTTGAAATGCAAGTTGGTACCTTTGGAAGGGTAAAATGCAGCTTTATCAGCTCTTCTGTCTGACTACTGAACTCTTGGCAGCTCTGCTGTGCTGTTAGTTTCCTAACATCCTGTAATCTTCTTTCCTTTTCACCTAGAGTAAAAACAAAAAACCGGTGCCAAGTAATGCTGCTGCACTTCCTCTGGTGCACTGTGGCCTAGGGGTGTGCACTCAGTATATGCCGAGCTGAATAAATACCCCCAAAATACTGGGTGGTATTCACCCAAATAAGGTTAGAGAATGTGATTTGGCTACTGAAATAGCTGTGCCTGAATAAAAGCTGATGTTATTTGGCTTTTATTCGAATGTGGTTAGAAATGCCTTCTTGAGTTAATGGTGGGTGAACTCAGAAGGCATTTATACTTTTTATGCCTTCTGAACTAAGGTTGGGCACAGACTGGGAATACTTAGGCTCACCCATCCTGCTGTTAGGTTTAAATGGCTATCTGCTGTTAGGGTGACATGGCTGGAAGCCAGTTCATTGATCCCTTCCACTCTCCCACCCACTTCACCTGCCCAGCTGCTAGGTTTAAATGGCTAAAAGCCACTTCATCTATCCTTTTTGCTCTCCCACCCCCACTTGGAAGTTAAGAAACTGTTAGGAAACTCAGAAGATGGCACAACTTGGCAAGTGGACTCGAGGTATTTAAACTTCAAGTACCTTCTGAACTCCATTATACCATATGGGACGGTCCCCATAGAGTATAATAGAGCTGAAAGAATTTGGGTTTCCTGGATATTTACCCAAATCCAAATAAAATACCAATATTGGGGTTCAGGAATACCAATATTTTTCAGGTTCAATAGGAAAAATACTTTTTTTTTTTTTTTTTTTTGCACACCCCGCCATCATGCTTCTCTTACAGTAACTGAGGCCCCTAGCCATTTGTCCCCTGCTCAGGGGCCGACCCGCTCACTAGGCGAGCTAGACTTTCGCCTAGGGTGGGCTGATCATCAGGGCGCAGAACTGTGCTGCGCGCCCCCCGCCCCCCGCCGCCAAAAGCCCTGCATCGGTGATGCAGCATCACTTTGACCCCAGCCGCTGCCCACCACCCACCCACACATCTGGAAGGGGTGCCACACATCTGGAAGGGCTTAGGTGGGTGGGAGCTCTGCCGGCTGTTAGCAGCCCAGGCGCACCGAGCGGATTCCCAGAATTCTTGAAAGGTCCATCGGAGCTACTGGGCGGGAGAAGTAGAGGGAGTGGGTGGAGGGGGGTGCCTGCCCACCCTCGAGGGGCTGCTGCTGGTCCCTGGCCAGGCCTGCCCCAGAGTGGCATTGCTACTCTCCTGAAGACCTTGGCAGGGGCCCTTCTACCCAGTAACTTATGGTAACTAGCAGCTCCGGTGGGAATTAAGGCCTCCAGAGCAGCGCCAGGGCTCAAACTGCCCAGGAGCCCATAGCTGTCCCTTATCCCAGAGCTTGTGGGGGCTGCTTGTCCTTCCTGGCTGAGAAGAATAAAGCACTCTGCATGCTTGCAAGCACTCTGCCAGGAAGCTTCCAGAATTCCACAGTGCGGGCACAAAGGGATCTTTCCTCAGCTCACACTGACTCAGCTTGGGGGGGGGGTGCCACAAGCTAGCCTCGCCTAGTGTGCAAAAAAACCTCGGGCCGGCCCTGCCTTTGCTGCCCCTTCTGTGAACTTCCCTATTCCTTGTGGCAAAACTATCATCTTCCCCAGAACCCGTACCTTCTGATTTAAGTTCCAGGTAACTGTGAATGAGGATTCTGGGGTTCATTAAGGCCACTAACATGGAAGGTCCCTGAACAGCACTGTGGTGGTCCTTTGCTTGTTCTTGGAGATCTCACCTGGGTAGCCTTGATTCCTGTGGGTGGTCACCAAAGGCAGACACTTCCTGTTTTTGGTTCCTTGTCTGTAAGCTGGCACGGACTGAGCAGATGTAGATCTGCCAGGGCAGCTGGACATGCTGAGCAGAGCGGACTTTGCATGGGCCTATTCCACAGTAGGAGGATGATTTGGGGCTCTTCCCTGAGCCATGGATGATCCAGGCCAGGCATCCAGTACAAGCAGATGCTCTCTTTCTTAAAGACTGTACCAAACCAGGCTGTGAGAATCCTGGAGAAGACCAACTAGAGATGTAAAATTTCCCTATAAACATGTAAGCCTTTGGGTTCTTATCAGGGGGAAAAGGCAGGAGATAAATGAAATATGGGATGATATTGTGTGGAGGGATTTGTTCTGTGCTGGGCCTGTGCCCTGGGGTGCTCTTCATCCCCACTAGCAGTGGCTTTTCCAAGGCAGGTCCTTTATCACTTGCGTTCCAATCTTTGACTGGTAGCGTGCTCACTGAAGTCCCTTATGGAATTCAATGGACCTTCAAATCAAATAAGCCTACGTAGGATTACAACCTTGATCAGCAAAAGTGTCGGTAACTTAAATATGAAGGCTGGGTTTAATCTACTCAGGAAGGTGGGGTAGATATAAATTACCTGGCTACCATGTTTCTTCTCACATTGACACAGAGTACTCCATCTTTCTGTGTTATACCACTGAGGATGCTGGTCACAGCTGCTGGTGAAACGTTAGGTGCTACAATCCCAAGACCACGGCCATGCAGTCCGGAAAACTACTAATGAACTCCGGCTGTGAAGGCCTTCGACAACATATTTTGGTTCTGCCTGTCTCTGTAATGAAGAACAGAAAATGAAAACATTAAACTGTTCCCACCTGCATTGATGAGGCCTCTAGAAGGAGTGAGCTGCAGGCACCCATCTATCCATCTCTCCAGCTGAGGATCACCAGCTTCCATTGCTGTGGCCCTCGGAAAGGGTTGGGGACAGTAGCCGGGCGCTCTGCTAGTTCCAGTTGAGGACGTGCACATGACCACATGTCACAGCTCTGTAATCAGGAGTTCATAAGAACATAAGAGAAGCCAATTATGAATCAGGCCAATGGCCCATCTAGTCCAACACTCTGTCACACTGTGGCCAAAAATACCAGGTGCCACCAGGAGGTCCAGCAGTGGGGCCAGGACACTAGAAGCCCTCCCACTGTTGCCCCCCCCCAAGCACCAAGAATACAGAGCATCCCTTGCCCCAGCCTGAGAGTTCCTATCTATACCTTGTGGCTAATAGCCACTGATGGACCTCTGCTCCATATGTTTATCTAATTCCTTCTTGAAACTGTCCATGCTTGTAGCTGCCACCACCTCCTGTGGCAGTGAATTCCATGTGTTAATCACTCTTTGGGTGAAGAAGGACTTCCTTTTATCTGTTCTAACCTGACTGCTCAGCAATTTCATTTAAGTGTCCACGAGTTCTTGTATTGTGAGAAAGGGAGAAAAGTACTTCTTTCTCAACCTGCTCAATCCCATTCATAATCTTATAAACCTTGATCATGTCACCCCTCAGTTCAGAGGAGCATAATGTATTGTACCTATTCTGCAGTCACTCCATTGACCATCAGTCACCGGATTCAATTCAAGATGCTGGCTGTCACATATAAAGACCTTCACAGCCTTGGACCCTCATATTTGCAGGACCACCATCTCTGCTGCCATGACAGCTTCACTCATCTGAGTGGAGCCTTCTATAGGTGCCACCCTGCAAATGGGCAAGATCCACAAGTTCATGTACACATGCTTTCTCTCTGATGGCTCTTACCTTGTGGAATGGCCAGCCCGAGGAGGTCAGGAAGGCTTCCGCACTCCTGTCATTTCAGAAACTCCTGAAAGTCATGGCAGCCTCTGGTGACTGACCTCTACTGGGGGCCTGGAGGGCATTCAGAGAGGTGGCTGAATAAAAAAGCCTGTCCCTTCTTCCTGACTGCTGGTAATCCAAGGGGGTCTCCCATCCAAGTACTTGCCAGAGTTGACCCTGCTTAGCTTCTGAGATCTGATGAGATTGGACTTGCCTGGCCTATCCAGGTCAGGGCCGTGCACTTTTTATTTATTTATTTTGTGAGTATTTGTGTATGTGTGTGCCTGCAAGTCATAGTTGACTTCTGGTAACCCCTATTGGGGCTTGGACATTTCGGAAAGGTGGCTTGCTGTTGCCTGCCTCTGAGTCCCAGCCCTGGTATTCCTTGGGGCCTCCCGTCCAAGTACTCGCCAGGGTTGGCCCTGCTTAGCTTCCAAGATCTGATGGGATCAGGCTTGCCTGGGCTATCCAGGTCAGGGCTCTGAGTTTTATTTAAATTGACTTAAATTGTATTTTTTCCCCTGGTGAACTGCTTTGGGTCCCCCTGGGAAGAAAAGGCAGATTTAAAAATATATATCCTGAATAGATGTCGGAAGCCACTGCTGCTGCTGAGAAGAAGATATGACCACACCGAAGCCTGCAAGACAGTTTTTTTTTTTTTTTTGGGGGGGGGGGGGGTGGAGATCGAGCAAGTATTGCTGCATGGGTGCCTCTGAAGAGGTCGTTGAGTCTACCCACCAGCTTTCTGTCCTTCCAACTAGCAGTCTGTATGCAGTCTCCTTTCCCCCACCCTGGGCTGTTGCTGCCCTTGTGCACAGATTCGTGCATCCCTTCAGTTGCCAGGTGCATGTCAGGTCACGGTGCCTGCTTAACCATCCCTTGATCCAATCCGTTGACACTTTGTTTCCTCTCCTGAGGTAAGTCTGCAGGGGTGTGGGGGCGTGGAAAATCTGGGCTACAGGAAAGGCATAGAATGGCTTGGAAGATTCTGCAGGTAAGTTTGGGAGGTTCAGACATACAAAAGCCAGGGTGGTGTCCCCACCCGAGTGAAGGCATCACTGGAAACCAACCCAGCTAGGAGTTGTATATAGAACTGATACCTTATGTGGCCATCAATGTATCTCCTGGTGTCCACTTCATTCTTCCTCAATGCCAAAAGCCAGTCCTGGCTTTCATGGATGTCATTGCAGCAGCAGAGGACCTCAGCAGGCGTCACCTTTCTGTCTATGGGGAGTGGCCCATTCAGAAATAGCTATCCCTTTTGTACAAGGGTGGTTGGCTGGGAACCTCCCTGTGTTTTGTAGCTGTCCCCTGTGGCAGCTGTTTTGTGAAGATGCCCACTTTCCTTTCTCCGAGTCCCAAAATTGCATGTAGACTCAACAAGACTGGAGCCTCCAGTTCTGTGTTTGTAGAAATGCAGTAACCACTGGATAAACTGGCTTTTTGAGGCAAACTGTCTAAATGCATTTGGTGCCTTGGAGGGCCAAACAGCTGATGAGAAATGTTTTGCTAGCATTGTCTGGGGAGCATGGCAGGGGAAATATTTGTGTTGCCAACTTCCAGTTTTGAGGGTTTCAAAGCCCTGACCACCTGTTCTGTGGCTGTAAGTGCCTCGATGACCAGACACCCTTGATTTCCCCTGCCCAACTTGTACAACACTTTGCATTCACAGAATTACACTTGGGTTTCTAGTTGAGTGCTGGCGAACTTACGGTAACTAGCAGCATGAGCAGGGAATCTGGACGGGAGTGCGTGCATAAAAACTTCAGTTTTCCCCAAATGCCGCATGCTTGCATGTCTGCCTCTAGGTGGTGTGGGGGGTCAGAACAGCTAATGCAGTCGTTTTTATTCAGCTGGAGCTCTGAGAATTAAAACATCAAATCATATCACTTGCATGGGCCATTATCAGTACTCGCTCTGGGAGCGCTTTACTGATTTTTTGACCTCGGTGTCTAATGACAAAAGTCAGAAAGCTGCAGAAGGAGGGGCTACTGCTTTCTAAGCAGACCATCAGTTCTTTCAAACATGCCTTGGACATGTTCTCCAAGACGATGTCTTCCACAGTCGCCCTCCGTAGGCACTGCTGGCTCAGGACCACTTTCCTCCCTAACGACACTAGGGCATACATAGAGGACTTACCTTTTGATGGCCAAGGTCTCTTCCATGACTCAACGGACTCTGTCCTTCAAGACATGGACAAGAGTATTAAAGCTTCTAGGTCGCTGGGGGTCTCTGCCCCTTCTAAGCCTTTTAGACCTTGCTCTTGGTCATGCTACAGCTCTAGACGCCAGTACACTAAACCATCACCAGAGACAGCATCTCTCCCCTTTGGGGAATAGGCAGCAATATCAGGCCAGGCAACAACACACCAGACAACAACACACCAGACCGAAACAATCCAAACCTGGTGACCAGGGCCTTTGACTCCCCTCCGCCTACCTTTTCCGGCCCTATCAGCCACTATCAATACAGGAGTCTACCGTTTGGTCTCAGCAAGGCACTGCAGATCTTCACCAAGATGGTGGTGGTGGTTGTAGCACATCTCCACCTCTGGCCTCACAGCATTCCTGTATTTAGACGACTGGCTTCTGGTCGCACTTTCGAGGGACCTTCTCATACAACATGTCTCAGTGTCCTTCATTCCCTGGGTCTCGAGGTCAACCACAAGAAGTCGCAGCTGGTTCCTTCTCAAAGAGTGCAGTTCATAGGGGCGATACTCGACTCCATGGAAGGCAAAGCTTTCCTGCCCCAGGACAGAGCTTCCACTCTAGCAGAACAGGTTTGGCTCCATGACACGGCTTCTGCATTCCAAATTCAGCGCCTTCTAGGCCTGATGGCAGCTATGACTACAGCCCTTCACTTCGAAAGAATGTGCATCCACTTCAGCTCTGGTTCCTAAGTCACTTCAAGCCCCTATGAATGAGCCAGTCAGTTCGTCTCTCTCTGTCACGAGAAACACACAACTCCCTTCTTTGGTGAACACTGATGGACAACCTGGTGCAAGGTGTCCCTTTCCATCCCCTTACTCCTGGTCTCACCCTCATGACCGACGCCTCTCTGTGGGGATAGGGAGTCCACCTCAGCGGCCTCTCCATAGGTCATAGGTGGGATGCCTTGACTTCAAGCAATCACATAAATTTTTTGGAACTTCTGGCAATCAAACCGGCCCTCCAATGTTTCCAGCCTCTTCTCATGGGGAACTACGTAGCTATATTGACCGACAATACAACAGCCCTCAGTTATATCAACAGACAGGGAGGAACGGTCTCCTGCAGTCTGTTACCCGGCTCTGGACCTTTGGGCCTGGTGCATACCTCAGCACATTTTTCCCATTGCTTCGCACATTGCTGGTAGTGCCATTGTGCATGCAGACCTGCTCAGCAGGGATCTCTCTCAGCGCCATGATTGGGAGCTGAATTGGACCTAACTACGCTCCATATTCCAAAAGTGGGGTACACCTCACATTGATGTGTTTGCAACTTGAAACAATGCAAAGTGCAGCCTGTTCTGCTGCAGGGGGGTGTGAGATCCCGAAGCCTTGGGAGATGGGCTCGTTTACCCTTGGGACAACAACTTCCTCTACATTTTCCCTCCTCTACCGCTTTTGCTAAAGATGGTCCAAAGGCTGATGAGGGTTCACATGAGATGTATACTGATCGCCCCTTGGTGACCAAGGCAACCTTGGTTCGCCAACCTCCTATTGTTGACCAAAGGTCACCATCTCCTCCCACCAGTCCCAGATCTGCTCCTAGCAGAGGGCGGAGCTCTTCTGTTCCATGAGGTTCACAAGCTCAAGCTAACAGCCTGTCTCGTGGACGACTCACGTGATCAGCTAGGGTTACTACGGTGTTACTCAATGCTGGGAAGGACTCTACAAGACGTTCCTACAGTGGGAAGTGGTCTCATATCTTGGCTTTCTTACAGCCCTCAGATGTGTCTTCGGCTTTTGTGACCCTGGGCTGGATTCTAGTTTTTTTGCTTTTGCTGGTTGAGAAGGGCCTCTCGCACTCCTCAATCAGAGTCTACCTGTTGGCCATTTCGGCCTACCATTCTGGTTTCGAGGGTTTCTCTGTCTTCTCTCATCCGATCTCAAAGAGATTCCTGAAAGGTCTCCTCCATTTACATCTGCCGATCTGTTCACTGGTACCTTTGTGGGACTTGCTGCTGGTGCTGTGCCACCTGATGGGAAAACCTTTTGAGCCTATGGCAACTTGTGAACTGAAATATGCCGCATGGAAGACTGCCTTTCTCGTTGCCATTACCTCAGCCAGGAGGGTGGGCAAACTCGTGGCCCTTCGTCATGACCCACCCTTCCTTGTCTTTCTTCCCGATGGTGTGAGACTGGTGCCGAATTTCTCTTTCCTCCCTAAAGTGGTCTCCAAGTTCCACTGCAGCTCGGAGATCTTCTTACCAAACTTCTTTCCTAGCCCAAAGGATGGACAGCAATGTCTCCTCTATGCACTAGATGTTAAGAGAGCGCTGCTTTTTTACGTTCGCAGACTACATTCAGCGGTCAGAAGGAACGGGCGGGATGTCCATGCCCCACCCCCTTGGGCATGCACAGTGGGGTTCCCGCGCGTGCCTGGGATGGAGGCGTGAAAATCCTGTTGTGAGCTGTGTATATCACAAAGTACAAATGTGGCAACCTACCTAAGCAAAAGGTCAGGAAAATGTTCTTAAGCATCTTTGCAGCAGCAGTGGTGTGGGGAAAGGGGTTCTGTAGACTTGCACTGGAAGTTTGAGGCTGGGGAAGTCCAGTTCTCAGGCGTTTAGCTTGATTCGTGCATAGTTTTCATTCTCTTCGTTGCTGATGTCTCTCCCTGCCCCCTCCGCTTCCTTACAGTTCTGGGCAATTAGCCTAAGCATCGAAATCCCCTAAAACATCCTTCCCTTCCTGCTACCACTCTTGAAACATGGTGTAGGCAGAATTAGAAAGGGAAGAGGAGAGTCTTGCTTGTAAATGCAAATCTTGGGGAAGCCTCGTCTAGAACATAAGAACATAAGAACATAAGAGAAGCCAATGTTGAATCAGGCCAATGGCCCATCTAGTCCAACACTCTGTCACACAGCAGCCAAAATATACCAGGTGCCATCAGGAGGTCCAGCAGTGGGGCCAGGACACTAGAAGCCCTCCCACTGCTGCCCCCTCCAGCACCAAGAATAGAGTGCATCACCTGCCCCAGACTGAGAGTTCCCATCTATACCCTGTGGCTAATAGCCACTGGCGGACTTCTGCTCCATATGTGTATCTAATTTCCTCTTGAAACTTGAAACTCTAGCATGAATCCCTGTGTGCGCCGCTTGCTGTGTTGCTTTAGTGCTGGGCAGCTTGACTGTATTGAAATGAGTGCGGGGGGCGGTGTGTGCAGTCCCTGCTTTAGGGAGTTTCCTGAAGGGATCGGGAAGTGACGCCCTAATTGATGAGAAGGGAATTTACCTCTAGTCTGTACAGCTATGTTCCCAAGGAATTCTACACAGTGCGTTAGCAACGGGCCTGCTTTGTGTGTTCCCCTGAGGATGGGGAGGGCCTTGTTGCCCCCCCCCCATCAGCTCCTTTCAAGTGTGCTTTGCTAAGCAACTCTGTGCTCCAGTATGTTGTTGTCAAGAGCTGTTTCCTTCCTCCAGGGAGTTTCATGGGATGTTTGGCTCTCGAGAGCCTGGTCTGATGGGTCAGGTAGAGAATGACTTTCCCACTAAGTGATCTGAATAGTGTGGAGGACTTCCTGAAGCATAGCTCTGTATATAACACATTCTCTATTTTGCCTCTTTGGGGCATTTTAAAAAATCTGCTGCTGTAGCTGTATAGGGTCTATTGCAGGAAGGAGTGCTTTTGATCTGATGGGAGTAGCCTAGGTGTTTGAGCCTTTTGAAAGTCTAAGGACCATCTCCCATGTATTCCTGTAAGGTTGTCAAGTTGCCACTTACTGGCTGTTCCTCTGCTTAAGGTAGCCTGCCTGATGTTGACCCCAGGGCCCATGTTTTTTCTATTGGGCCTAACTCCTATCCTACGGAACAGACTCTCCAAGGAGGTGAGGTGGGGCACTGCCAGGAGGTGTGGCAAGGCCATTTATATGCTATGGCTTTTGATGGGGTGTAGCCTGCAGGCCCCCTGACCTGGATGGTCCAGGCTAGCCTGATTTTGTCTGATCTCAGAAGCTAAGTGGGGCTGGCCTTGGTTAGGACTTGAATGGGAGATGACCGAAGAAGCCCAGGGCTGCTATGTTGAGGCAGGTAATGGCAAACCACTTCTGTACATCTCTTGCCCTGAACGAAGAAGAGTTGTATTTATACCCTGTCCTTCACTTGGAGTCTCAGGGAGTGGCTTACAATCTCGTTTCCTTTCCTGTCCCCACAACAGACACCCTGTGAGGCAGATGGGGCTGAGAGAGCTCTGAGAGAACTGTTTTTGAGAGAACAACTCTGAGAGAGCTGTGACTGACCCAAGGTCACCCAGCTGGCTGCATGTGGAGGAGTGGGGAATCAAACCTAGTTCTTCAGATTAGTCCGCTGCTCTTAACCGCTACACCAAACTGGCCCTGTGGGGTCGCTGTATATCAGCTGCGACTTAGTAGCACTTTCCACCACCATCAGCCTGCAGGCATTTGGGAGGGTGGTATTTGGGGTTTTATTGTATATTTTCGATTTGGATTTGTACCCTGCCTTGAGTCATGGAGAAGAGGTGGGGTAAAAATGTTTAAAGGAGTGGGGGAGGGGAGTAGGCATGATTCAGTCTCTTCCTTTTTACAGGACCCTCGGTGTGGGGATCCCAGCCTTTGGGACCCTGTGGGCACCTCTGGAGTTTTGACAGGAGGTGGTCAGTGCCAGCCCAAAATGGCTGCCTCAGAAGGCAAAGCCAAAATAGCTGCCACAGGAGACAGCGCCAAACAGAGTACCTCCCTGCTCACACTTCCAGGAAGGCCTGCAGGGTGGGGGTGGAACCACACACTGTCTAAGGGAAGCCGAGGTGTTTACCAGTCCTCCCCATCCTTTGTTTGAATGAGGCCAGCCAAAAAGAAACCCGTCCTTGCAACGGCCACTCCCACTTCCTGAAAAGCTCTATATACACCAAGGGGGAGGTACTGGCGGGTGCCATGGCACCCGTGGACACCACTTAGAGGAACCCTGACTTAGTACTTGACAATGTCAGCTTAAACAAGGAGAGGGAGAAGACAGTGCGCCATGCACTTTGCCTCTGCCTTGCCCAATCTAATTGCCCCCCCCCCTTTCCCACAGGCTATGACTTCGCAGCCGTCTTGGAGTGGTTTGCCGAGCGGGTGGACCGCATCATCTTGCTCTTTGACGCCCACAAGCTGGACATTTCAGATGAGTTCTCAGAGGTGATCAAGGCCCTGAAGAACCACGAGGACAAGATCCGGGTGGTTCTGAACAAGGCGGACCAGATTGAGACGCAGCAGCTAATGAGGGTCTACGGCGCCCTCATGTGGTCCCTGGGCAAGATCATCAACACGCCAGAGGTGGTGCGGGTCTACATCGGGTCCTTCTGGTCCCACCCGCTCCTCATCCCGGACAACCGGAAGCTCTTTGAAGCCGAGGAACAGGACCTCTTCAAGGACATCCAATCCCTGCCTCGCAACGCCGCCTTGCGGAAGCTCAACGACCTCATCAAGAGGGCCAGACTTGCCAAGGTGACTAATCTATCAGAAGGCCAGATGTTGGGGAAGGGAGCTGAGGTAGTGGAGGAAATACTGTTCCCCCGTATTGGCCTGACCTGGGTGGCCCAGGGTTGCATGATCTCATCAGATCTTAGAAGCTAAGCAGGGTCGGCCGTGGTTAGCACTTGGATGGGAGACCACCAGGGAAGTCCAGGGTTGCTATGCAGAGGCAGGCAATGGCATATCACCTCTGAATGTCTCTTGCCTGGAAAACCCAACCAGGGGGCGCTGTCAGTTGGCTGTGACTTGACGGTGCTTCTTACACACACACATGGCTTCATACAAAGGTGTGTCTGAGGCTGTTTGGCTGACTGAAGCAATAAACAGTGGTGGCGGCTCTGTCCTGTCTGCAGTTCAGATCCACCCATTGAGCGTCCCCCAGCCCATTCATTCTGGCTGAATGGACTGCATAGATTCTCCTTGCTGGGCTAGTCAGCACACAGGGTTGATCCCATAGATCT
Source organism: Gekko gecko (assembly GCA_029375565.1). Classification (NCBI taxonomy): domain Eukaryota; kingdom Metazoa; phylum Chordata; class Lepidosauria; order Squamata; family Gekkonidae; genus Gekko; species Gekko gecko. The sequence continues at coordinate 27,192,878 of JAPDNY010000001.1, forward strand.
GTTCTGCTAGCAGCACATCCCTTTCAGCCTGGCATGAGGAGTACCTAAGGAAAGGGTTGCCATCTGTGGAATGGATCCCACACATGCTGATGGGGAGAAGTAGTGTGGGTTCCACTTAAGGTAGTAGAAAACAGTAAAAAGCTTTTTAGAACCTTATTGGCCATTTAAAAAAACAAAAACCAACCTTTGCATTTCCGTAACCAAAGGATGTAGTGATGGCCACAGGTATAGACAACTTTGAAAAGGGGTTAGACAGATTCATGGAGGAGAGGTCTGTCTGTAGCTACTAGGCATGGTGACTAAAGGGAACCTCCACAGGGGAAGGCCTCGGCCTCCGTGCCCTGTTGTTGGCCCTCCAGAGGAATAATTTGGTCAGTGTGTGAGACTGGATGCTGGACTAAATGGACCACTGATGTAATCCAGCAAGGCCCGTCTTATGTTCTTATAACATGGTTGTCCTTGGCCTGCCCCCTGAGGGTATACATTTTGTGTTTTTTAGATCTTCTCTTCACTTTCCTTTTTCCTGTTGAGCTATGCTGTAAGATGACCGTGCAGCTTGGCCTGGCCAGGGGGTGGGGCTTTTAAAAGCAGACTTTAGCTCTGCTTCACCCAGTGGCAATAGGAGTATCCACACAGATCCCCCCCAAAGCCACTCTGTGGATTCCCTTTTGAGCTGGATTAGCAGGTTTATTTTTAAACCAGCTTAAAGGGAAAAGTCCTGGGTAACTCTTGGAATGAGCACGACCTCATGTGGCTGTTCCCTTTTAATGCAAGGGTTTCTTGCTTTCCATGCAAGGAGAAATCCCTCGTGTGGAAGCAAGCCTTCGTCTTTTTCTGGGGACATGACTGCATGTCTCTTACGGCCAGATCAGGTGGTGACCCTGCAGATGTTTAGCTCAACTCCCTTGCTTCAGACTAGGGGTGTGCAAAAAATTCCCAAACCCAGTATTTTTGGGTTTGGGTTTACGGAACCTGAAAAAACATTGGTATTTCCCACTACTCCTGGATCCCAATACCGGTATGGTATATGGTAGCTTTCAGGATTCCTGAATTTTTTGGTTCCAGTGGGCCTGAGAAGAAGAAAAAGAGAGACAGTCAGCTGAGGCAGCGGGAGCTGAGAGCTCTGCACTGCCCCGGCTGATTCTGGGCTGGCTCCTCTTTGCAGCTCAGTTTAAACCAAGAGTTCTCCCTGCAGAGTCTGCTGGGGCTCTCCTGGGCAGCCTGGTTTAAGCTAGACGGCCCAGCAGAGTCCGTCCATGAGCCGATCCTGTGGGGAGAGTTCTCTCCGCAGGCTCTGCTGGACAGCACCATTTAAACTGGACTGCCCAACAGAGCCACCCCCATTCTTCATTGTTTCCAATTGAGGGGGGGAGGCATTTAAAAGGATCACAGTCCCTTTAAATGCCTTTTGCAAGCTGCAAGTGAACTCCAAAGGCATTTAAAGGGCTTGCAGCCCCTTTAAATGCCTTCTCAAAGTGGCAAGTTCACTGCCTTCAGCTACCTGGCGGTCCTGAAAAATCCCGAATATTGGGATTTTGGGGGTTGGCCATTTTCAGATAGCTGAATAAATATGGGCTCTGTGTCCAGCTGAAAAAATACCTGGAAAGTACCGATAAGGTATTTTTTTATATATATATTTTTGGCTTGGTATAGGCCGAATGCACACCTCTGCTTCATACATGAGTACCTGGAGAGGGAGTTTTAGAGCCCTGATTCATCAAGTACATGAAGAGAGAGCCCTCTTTGGGCCGCCAGGTATAGTGCATCTGGCAGAGGAGGGGGACAGGTCCTTATTCTTGACTCTTCTGGCAGGTCCATGCTTATATTATCAGCTCCTTGAAGAAAGAGATGCCCAACGTCTTTGGAAAAGAGAGCAAGAAAAGAGAGCTGGTGAACAACCTGGGTGAGATCTACCTGAAGATAGAACGGGAGCACCAGATCTCACCGGGAGATTTCCCCAACCTCCGCAAGATGCAGGTATGGCTAAAGCTAGATAAGATGTCCTGGTCCTGGAAGGTCTTGTGGTGGTGTGTGGGGTTTGGGACTTCGTGCTTTGTGATGGTGTCCTTGGAGTCTGTGCAGGTGTACTCTTCATGTCCTAGTTTGAGCAGGGTGTCATACTGGAAAAGCATTTAGTGTGGTTAAAACTATAAAGTGCCTCACAGGAAAGTCTTTGGGGGACAGAAACCTAACATATTTAGGTCTCTGGAAAAGCAAGGTTTGGGAGGATTTTGGAAAAGAGTTGTTCATCCAGCTGTCAGTGGAGGAGAGGATGAAGCGACAGTTTAGAAAGGACAGGTGTATTACTGGCAGACCTGTGAACTACTCCAGTGCTGAACAGCTCTGCAGGTCTGTGTGTGTGTGTGTGTGTGTACGTACTATGTGCTGTCAAGTTGCTTCTGACTCATGGCAACCTATGAATTGACATCCAAAATGTCCTGTCGTTAACTGCCTTGCTCAGGTCTTGCAAACTGAGGGCTGTGGCTGCCTTTACTGAGTCAACCATCTCCTGTTGGGTCTTTCTCTCTTCCTGCTGCCTTCAGCTTCTCCTAGAATTATCACCTCTTCCAGTGACTTTCGTCTTCTTTTTTAAAAAATTTTCCACACAAACAAAATAAACACAAACATACATAAAATTGGGGTATACCATTCTACATCGCTGTTTTATCTACTAAACTACCTCATACGTATTCTAAATACATTTTATTTTCTCACCTTATATTGTCTTGTAATCTTTTGCACATATATAAGTCTTAACTTATTATTTACTACTAGATCAGTCTTTGTCTTAAGCATTTTGTTATTTTTCAGTTAACTATATTTAAAGTCTATAAGTCTTATTTTCTTCTGGATTAGACTTTAACAATGCTTCATTATACTTTTCAGTCCATTTATGGAATCTTATTCCACTTTAATTCTCACAGTTTCCTTCAACAATTTTTAGTCTTTTTTGTACTGCTTCATCCTCTTCTCCATTTTCTGGTTTCTCCTCTTAAATTTTAGAGTCATGTTTCTATGTCTTTTTCCCTTGTAGGTGTTAGCCATCTGTACTCAATTTTTGAGATGATTTGAAATTCCACAAGTTCTTCTCTTTCCTCTCTCTGAAGGGATGTAACAATCCCTGTCCTGAAGATTTCATCATTTATGTTTCTTTTATAAGAATTCAAATACATATCTTTGAAGGTTTTGTTTCTCTTTGTAGGTGCATAGTCCATTCTGTAGATTATTGTAGGTTTTCTCTATATCTTATATATACACAGAATTTTGTATATCTTTCCATTGTTTCTGAAGTTCCTCCCTGTTAGTAGTGATTTGTTGTGATAAAGTTTCCATTTTGTCTTGAATAGAATCCAAACCCTCTTTCATTGCCAACTGCTGAATTAAATTTTGGAGATCCTCTAAGGAAACCTGTGATAATTTGATATCTAGAGGACTCGTTATAACTGAAAATGTAATTCCTGGTACCTTTTGAAATGTATCCATACCATCCATTTTTAAAACAATGTGTTAGAAAAGAAAATCTCTGAAGTTATTTTTTCTGCAAAGCCTTGCATTCACACCACTTCTAATGTTTACAAAACAATAGCTGTTATAGTAATCTTAAAAACAGAGACACTTCCGACATAAGCCAAGAATCTAATCAGTTTTCTAGAATACAATACAATAGAGTCAAAGCACAGTGAATTTTTGTGGTTTCTAAAAAGTATACAATTATTTAAAATACAGCGCAGTACAATCAATACAGAGTAAATTTTTGTGGTTTCAACAAAAGGAAATAAAATGTCATGGGAACATGGCGTATAATAATTTCGAAATAAGATCCGATTCTTCGTTTTCCTTTTAAGCAATAAAGTATTTGTAATCCATTTATAGAAAGATAGTTATAACCCTTATTAGTTTGGAGTTAATTATAATCCTTTACAAGATCTTCATGTGTTTCCAAATGCTCTGCTTTTACTCCCCCCCAAAAATAGTTTTGTTACTGCTTCAATCAAGTCCAAAGTCAAATAAAACCAATTTTTTTTCAGATGTCATATTTCTGGTATAATCTCAGACGATAGCATTTTCTTTGCTTTTTTGGCCCAGAAACCATTTTAAAAAGAGCAAATTGCTTTAAGATCTTTTCCTAGCTGTTTTTAGGAGGAAGGAGAGGGAGGGAGGAAAGTTCTTCACCCCTCCCTTCCTTTGTCTCTTTAAACTTTAAAGGGGCTTATCAATGGGTAGTTGATTCTCTGATGTTGTTGCATTTAAGTGTACTCACGGTGTTATTCTTCATTGATGGTATGGATGAGGTGTAAAACTTTTCCCCCTTTGCCCAGGTAGTCACAGCTGTGCGCCCATGTCTGACATGGGCACTCTTGAATGGCTCTTGCCTCAGGGCAATCTAGGGCTTCCGTCCACTTGCTGCCACTCGCAGGGAGCAGGGCCAGCCCCAGGTGCCAGGGCGCCCTAAGCAGGACAGCCTGGGGCATCTACCCCACCGGAGATGCCAACCTCCCTGGTGGGGCCTGGAGATGGCCCAGCGCCTTGTCCTAGGCGCATCGCAGCTGCGAGGCGCCGGGGAGAGCCAGAGAAGAGGTGGCGCGGCTCTCCCGAGCCCCTCGCAGCTGCGAGGAGCCGGGGAGAGCCGGGAACGGCGGCGTGGCTCTCCCGGGCCCTCGCAGCTGCGGGCGCCCGGGAGAGCCGGGGAAGGGTGGGCTTGGAATGCCCGCCCCTTCCCTCCCAGCGGACAGGCGCTCAGATTGGCGGCAGCCAGCCATGCCGGCTGCCGCCATGCCGCCCCACCTCTCCACCCCCCAAGGGCTTCTGAAGCGGCCCAGAAGGGCGCTCAGACTGGCGGGGGTGGCAGCAGTGGAGAGAGTCCCCGCTGGCCAGCCGCCGCCATGCCGCCCCACCTCTCCACCCCCCCAAGGGCTTCTGAAGCGCTCCGGAAGGGCGCTCAGACTGGTGAGGGCGGCGGCAGCGGGGAGAGTCCCCGCTGGCCAGCCACCACCATGCCGCCCCACCTCTCCACCCCCCCAAGGGCTTCTGAAGTGCCCCGGAAGGGCGCTCAGACTGGCGGGGGCGGCGGCAGCGGGGAGAGTCCCTGCTGGCCAGCCACCACCATACCGCCCCACCTCTCCACCCCCCAAGGGCTTCGGAAGCGCCCCGGAAGGGCGCTCAGACTGGCGAGGGCGGCGGCAGCGGGGAGAGTCCCCGCTGGCCAGCCGCCATGCCACTCCACCTCTCCACCCCCCCCCAAGGGCTTCTGAAGCACCCTGGACGGGCGCTCAGACTGGCGGGGGCGGAGGTGGCGGGGAGAGTCAGGGGCGCCTGTTTAGGACGGTGGGGGGCTTTTCAGGCGCCGGTTTGGCGCCCCTTAGGGCCGGAGTTCTAGGCGAGCGCCTAGTGAGCGAGCTGGCTCTGCAGGGGAGTCCAAGTGAAGCCCCCTACAATGATTTCCTGTTCAGGGGGCTCATTGGAGTTCGGGAACCCCTGAACCTCTCTAGAAGAGCCGACGATCCAGCCATCGTACAGGAGAGCATCCTGATGCAACTGTTCTCACCGCGCTGAATCCAGGAAGTCGACTCTTGTCTTCTCATAGTGTGACCAAAGTATGATAGCCTCAGTTTAGCCATTTTAGCTTATAGGGAGAGTTCAGGCTTGATTTGATCAAGAACCCACTGATTTGGTCTTTTTGGTGGCCCACCGTTTCCGTAACACTCCCCTCCAACGCCAGATGCCCAACAAATCAAATTTCTTCTTGTCAGCTTCCTTGATTGTCCGGATATGAGCTGCCTGTGAAGTCCCTGCAGCCTGCCCTTGGGTGTGGGTGGGAAGGAGTCCGAGGTGGTTGGTCAGGCATCTGTTGGGGCTCCTTCCCTTATAATGAGCAAGGGGGTGAGAGGAGGATGTCCATTAAGTCCCAGTTGAATTTAGGGCTTATTGGGGGGGGCATTTCCAGTAGTCGTTCAGAACTTGGCAAGTTTGTGCTTGCTTTCCCTTGTTTCTGCAGAGCTCTGTGGCCTCTTGACAGCCACCTTTTCTCTCTCCCTCCAGGAGCAACTGTTGGCGCAGGACTTCAGCAAGTTCCAGCCACTGAAGCTAAAGTTGCTGGATTCCGTGGATGACATGCTGGCCAATGACATTGCCCGGCTGATGGTGATGGTGCGGCAGGAGGAGTCGCAGATGCCGTCCCAGGTGGTGAAGGGCGGGGCCTTCGAGGGCACCATGAATGGGCCCTTCGGCCATGGCTACGGGGAAGGCGCCGGCGAGGGCATTGATGACGTGGAGTGGGTGGTGGGCAAGGACAAGCCCACCTACGACGAGATCTTCTACACCCTCTCCCCTGTCAACGGCAAGATCACGGGGGCCAGCGCCAAGAAGGAGATGGTGAAGTCCAAGCTGCCCAACACCGTCTTGGGCAAGATCTGGAAGCTGGCAGATGTGGACAGGGATGGTCTCTTGGACGACGAGGAGTTTGCCCTGGCCAACCACCTCATCAAGGTCAAGTTGGAGGGCCACGAGCTGCCCGCTGAACTACCCACTCACCTAGTGCCCCCCTCTAAGCGCAGGCACGAATGACACTTTCCCCTCCTGGGGGGACGCCTTTGACTACTCTTCTGTGAGGGCTGGACTGCTGCCCCCAGGAGCTGACTTTGAACTTCCCCATCCTGTGAGAACAAAAAAAACCCCTTCTTGATTGAAAGGAAGCCCATGCACAGTAACTCTTTGAGAAATTTTTAATACATCTGCTACATTTTAAGGCAATAATCTTCTGTTCCTACCTGTGGTGTTGGGGAGAACCCTCCTTCTACCCCAGATGGGGTACAACTTAGGTGCTGTTCCCAAGAAGGGAGCCTCTGGGTGGGGTGGGTGGGGGAAAGAGGGGCCCGTTTCCTTCAGCGTTACAAACAAAAAAGCTAGTTGTTGTGGGTGGCCTTGTTCCCTGTCTCTCTCCCTTGAGAGTGGTTCACCTCGTTCCCTCATGATTCGGTGTCTTCCCTCTGTCAGTTGACTAGTTAGTATTGGGGCTGGGATGTTGGAAGGAACACTGTAACACAGATGTCATCCGTGACACACACACAGACACACTGGTGCTCCTTTTTGGCTTCAGCTTATCAAGCCCTTATTCACCTGTCCACCCGAAAGGTGTGAGAAACCTCCAAAACACTCTTCCCCACTACAACAGTATCATTTGCCTTTTATGCTGGTACACACCATTCCCATTTCACGTGTGTGTCTCCCACTTCTGCCTTTTCCTGGTGGCTAGACTGCGTCACCTTTCTCTGGAGCCAGGCAGAGTTTGAAGCACCTGTTCCCCTCCCGCCTTTCACTCACTGCCTCTTCTCGCTGGGCCACCCAGTCTTGGTTTGGTACTGTTAATGCCCCTTGACCATTACCCATGCTGGCTTTAGGGATTGCGCAACTAACCACTTCCCCAGCCTGGGCCTGCAATAATTCCCTGATGCCTGGACCGGCCTTCCTGCAGAGGGGTGGGTCTCCCTGCAGCCTGAAGGTTCGGATAAGCTCACGTTGGCAGCTCTGAAGTTAGGCTTCCTCTTCTTATTCAGCCGAGGAAGCTTCTGTGCCTTCACTTAAATGACGGAAGTATTTCAGCAATAATGGCAATTTCTTAACATCCGAATGGCAATTTCTTAACATTCTTGGTGATGGGGAACTTGCTGAGCTTCTTCATCCTGAACAAACCTCTTTGGACCTTCTCTGTTCCCCAGGAGATCCACACAATGCCCCCTTCCTCAGATCAACAAAGAGGAAGGTGTCAAACTCCCTCTCTGACCAGGGGTGAGCGGGAAATGTGTTGAAACGGGTGGTAATTCTATCGTAGTGAGACTCATAGGTTTCAACAGGCCTCTGTGCCTACACCTGTTGGATGCAGGCTTGGACCCACGACTGCTCACAATCTCTGCCGCTAACGATGGGAGAAGTCTCAGTGTTGCAGAAATCGCATGGGACTGGGCTGGGAATTTCTGCTGTTTCTGAAGGAAGGTCATGACGGTGGTTGCTGCTCTCGGGGCTGCTGTGAAGAAGGGGGGGCTGAGGAATGACTTTGCAGCGTCTAGGGCAGGCTTGTGGCCTGTGAAGGGCTGTTAACTGCTACATTCTTTTTGCCGGGCACTACCCATGAAGTATGAAGGCAGGGAAAAAATATCTGCCTGTGTTAACGGATGCGGTCATCTTTCTCTGTGTGAAAACTGCTGAGGATTGGATTGCCTTAGCCATGGGGGAGGGAGTAGAAAGTACAACCAGCCTCTGATTTGGGGGAGGGGGATGTGTAGTGAAGAAGGGGGGTCTGTTTAAGTATCCTGCCCATTTCTCTGGCATTAAAAGTTTATTTGAAGCTCTGCAGCTGCCTGGGGGTTTTTTTTGGTTTGTTTTTTTTGTTTGTTTTGTTTTTGCCTTTTTGTATTTAAAAGATTGAGTTGAAATTTGTCTTGACGCAAAAGTATAAGCAGGCTGCTGTGTACTTAAGAGGAGCAGTCAGATTCCTTGGGCTGAATGGATTTCCGTGAGGAGGGTACAGAGCGTGTGTGTCCCGTCCCGTCCCCCCCAGAGCTTTTTTCTTCTTTTTTTTGGCTTACCCTCCACTCTGGCTTCCGAGACTTCACTAGGCATTGTTCATGCGCAGGCAAGGAAATAGTCCTCCCACCCCAAAAGGACTAGAAACTTCCCTATTCCTGTGATCATATGTTTGGGTCTGATTCTTAGTTGTGATTTCTCAAATGGGGGTGGCGTTTACACTCTAGTGCAGTGGTTCTCAACCTTCCTAATGCCACGACCCTTTAATACAGTTCCTCACGTTTTGGTGACCCCCAACCATAAAATTATTTTCGTTGCTACTTCATAACTGTAATTTTGCTACTGTTATGAATCGTAATGTAAATATCTGATATGCAGGATGTATTTTCATTGTTACAAATTGAACATAATTAAAGCATAGTGGTTAATCACAAAAACAATATGTGTTTTCTGATGGTCTTAGGCGACCCCTGTGAAAGGGTTGTTCGACCCCCAAAGGGGTCCCGACCCACAGGTTGAGAACCGCTGCTCTAGTGGTTGTGACTGCTGTCATGTGCATGGAAAGTATGCTGAGGTGTTGCAAATAATTCATTGGCCTTCTTCTGTGAATGCGCTCGCTGACCTGTGGGAGCATCCTGACAGCTATGTTGAATTATTTAAGAGCTCTGGGCTAGCAGTAGCTGCCCATAAAGAGAACTGATCTCAAGTGTGTTAAGCAAAGTTTAAAGGGGGGAGTCCCTGTATGGCAGAGAGGAATTGTCACATTGCTGGTGCCAGCCAGGGAGTAGACACAGGGAGTAGTTGGCATTCCTGGGAAAGGGTGAACCAGACATTTTTATGACCAGATCAGCTGCCTCCCCCCCTCCGAAACTGGTTTCCCTACTTTGTCCCTTTGTCAGCATTCCTCAATGAGGACAGTACGCTGGGTAAATTTCAGTATAGCTGTCTGTAATCTTGGCCTCAGAAAGACAGCAAGGTCCTTTTTGCACACTGTGGAATAATTTTTTTAAGTAAATAGCATTTGGTTTCTTTGCCGGGAACACCAGTGTGAAAGGAGGGGCATCCTCGTGAGGCATACTTTCCCATCGCCACTTAAGAAGGGCTTTCTACAATTCCAGGGATCTATTCCTGGCTCGCTTTTCTTTAGCTAGTCATTATTCATGCTAACTGGCAGGATGTGGGGTGGGGAGAGCAGAGGCGAAAGGCCCCGGAGCAAATGGAAGGCAACTTTGGAGAAAGAATTGGGCTCCACTCTGCCACAAAAGCCAGTCATCGTTCGCCTCTGATGCAAGGATCAGCTTTTTGATATGGTGGTTTGCTAACTTGGTGGGTGGGACGGAGAGGGTGGTGGACAGAATCCCCTGCTAACTCTTGTCCTGGGATCTCAAAGAGGCCCAGATGGGAGATGCCATCTACGGTGTAGTGCCCACCACCTCTGTGGGGATGGAGCCCTAGAATCCACTTTCCCTTTATCCAAAGCTGAGTGGAAATGTGGAGATGAGCAGGAACTGAAGGCTTTTGCGGCCGCAGCGCAGAAAGAGTGTAAAAGCAAGTGTCTTCTAACTGCACAGTGTGCAACAAAACGTGTTCCAGAGGGGTAACCATCGTGGTCTGCAGTAGGACAGTTAGACTTGAGTCCAGTCACCTTAAAAGGCCAACAAGAGTTTCAGGGTATAAGGTTCTGCGAGTCAGAGCTCTCTTGGTCGAAATCAAAATGTGTTAACTAGTTTTCCAGAGGGGTGGTTTTGTGCTATTGAGGGCTTAGAAGGGGGTGAGGTGGTGGCGGGGAGGAGTGGACAGTCACATGGCACAAGGCTGCAGTGGTGCAGCATGGGAGTCCAAGAAGTCCTGAGCTTGGGGAGCAGCAGGCTGCTTCTTCAGTGTCCAAGGAGAGGTGCTGGGCCTTAGAGCTGGAGCTGCTGCTGCTCCCAGGTTCCCTCCTTCTCATGCCTTTACACATTCCGAGGCTGAGTCCTGGCACAGAACAGACGCCGGCTCCAGCTTTGCACGGAGGAAATAGCAATGACCGGGCCTTTTCCATTCCCCCCTCCCCCCCTCACAAGCAAGACACCAGAAGCCAGATCCCAAGCCAGCCATACACACACACACACCACCTTGTAGGTGTTGAGAACTCTGCGTCCCCACCTCTGTTTGGTCCTTCCTACACAGAGGGGTTAAAGGAAGGGAGGTTGCCAGCAGGCACACATTTGCTTCCTATCTACAGGCGGCTTTTGAAGAGAGGGTGATACAGAGTTCTCTGGGTGTCTTCTGGTGATGTATGAAGGGGAGTGTAGGTGGTTGAGATGTTACTGCCCTCTGCTGGGAAGGGGGGGAAACTTTATGCAGTTTCAACATTGTGCAAGTTTCCTATTCGGATGTGTCATCATCCCTACCAAGGAAATGGAAGCCACCCCTCAGCATTACAGCATGGAGGGGCGCTGGTTTCTCCCCTGGGACCTGCTGTGAAGTGGTGTTTTTTAGGCTCTGTAGGAGTGCCTCTTGGCTTCCACTTGTTCTCTGCTGGCCTATTCATAAAGAAAATGAATATTTAAAAGATGGCCATGAGTGCCTAGGAAATTCTCAGCCCAAACTTTTCCCCATCTGCAGAAGTGAGGATTCCATAACCGTGGCATGTATCCTTCTACCCTGTTCCCACAATGCAAAGTTGTGCGTTGTTTTCTCTGGTTAGTTAGCCTCGTCTGAACCTCTCAAAAGATGATTTGGTTGTGAGCCCCCATGTGGTTTGGAGAGTTGGAGTGAAGAAGGACAAGGGGATGCATTTCCTCCTTCCTCTCCTGTGACTGCAGTTTCCCTGAGGAGCGGGCTGTTTCATCCCCTGGTCTCTCCTCCCTCCAGCCCACCCACCATTATGGTTGTTCTTCTGCATGGAGCCGGTGACCCCAAAGTGTGATTCTTCTGGAGCTCAGAAGAGGCTTATTACCTGTTCTCGTCCTTGATTTGTAATGTTTGATGATTGGTGATGGTGTAATCTTATCTCTCAAAGACCTAAGTGTCCCCACACCAGTCTCGCTCCCACTTCTCACTTCTGTGCTGTCAGAATCACTCTCCTCCTATCACGTTTCTATCCCAGCTGTCCTCCTAAGGAGCTCAAGGTAGCATGCTGGATTCTCCTGTTTTATCTTCACAACAGCCCTGAGAGGCAGGCTAGAGAAAAGTAACAAGCCTAAAGTCAGCCAGCACACACAAACTCATGAAGGCCAATACTGTCTACTCAGACTGGCAGTGGCTTTCCAGGGTCTCAGGCAAGAGGTCTTCCACCTCACCCGACTGCCTGGTCCTTTTAATTAGAGATGCTGGGGACTGAATCTGGGACTTTTTGCATGTGAAGCGGAGGGTCTTCTACTGAACCGTGGCCCCTCCCCCTAAAATTATACTTTGCTGGGTCCTGAACACACATGAGGATGCCTTCTACAGAAGCAGAGCGTTGATCTGTCAAGGTCAGTACTGTATACTCAGACTGGCAGTGGCTCTCCTGGGTCTCAGGTTGCCAGTTCAGGGTTGGGAAATGGCTGGAGATTTGGGGGGTGGAGCCCGAGGGTGGGTTTTTTTTGGGGGAGGGACTTCAGTAGAGGATGATGCCATAGAGTGCACCTTCCAAAGCAGCCATTTTCTCCAGATGAACTGATCTCTGGTGCCTGGCGATCAGTTGTAATAGTGGGAGATCTTCAACCACCTGGTGGGTGGCCACCCGAGCCAATGTCCACTCTTGGTGCCACCGAGTCCAGTGCCCCCTGAAATGGTGGCTTGTAGTACCACAGGCTCCGCTGCTTAGCCGGGCTTCTTCCAGGCCTCTTTTCACTTCCCAGCCCGCTCCTGAACAACAGATGCGGTCAGTTATCATCCCACATCCCTCCATGGTAGTAGGTAAAACTTGGATCCTCTATAACCAGGGTGAGACTACAGCAGACTCCAAATCTGCCCCCAGGCAGCGATTTCAAGGCATGGTGATGGCACCAAGCAGGTGAGGGCTGCATGTTGCAAAGGGTGCGATAAGCGGCCCATCCACTTCCTGCCTGCTAGTGCTGATATCTTAAAAACAATGACATGAACCTTTTGCTTATTCTTTGGCTCAGATTCCTGGTGGCCTTTGTGTGTGTTAAGTAGTTCTGGGTGACTTCAACTTCCCTGATGTGTACCGGGAGCCAAACTCTGCAAAGTGTCCACAGTCACACAACTTCCTGACCTGTCTGGACAAGAACTTCCTTCATCAAATGATGGAGGAAGCCATGAGGTGCTCGGACATGAAGCAGATAAAACGACACACCCAGACTATTAATTTGTCCTCTTCTCCAGATGCTCAGATTCCTTGGGTTTGACTCCACAATCCTGGGGAAACAGGCCACAGGCCTTTGTGGGATGCAGTGAGTCCGAATGGAAAAAGAGCTTAGCAATGCAGAGGCTACAAATGATGTTCTCCCAGATGTTCTGAAGGAGTGTCCTTATCCCAGCTCCACTGTTGCTGTACATCAGTCAGGAACCCAACCATCCCAACTTCATTATTTTGTATTGCCATACCACGCGTACAATGGAGCTGCGGTGGCTCAAGTGGTTAAGACGCTGAACTGCAGGCTGTGGAAGGTCAGTAGTTCAGCAGTTCGAGACCCGGGTGCCGCATGACGGGGTGAGCTCCTGTCTCTAGTTCCAGCTCCTGCCAGCCTAGCAGTTCGAAAGCAAGAAATTGCAAGTAGATAAATAGGTACCACTTCAGTGGGAAGGTAACAGCGTTCCGTGCACCTTGGTGTTTAGTCATGCCGGCCACATGACCACGGAAACGTCTTCGGACAGCGCTGGCTCTTTGGCTTTGAAACAGAGATGAGCACCGCAACCCTAGAGTTGGATATGACTGGCTTTCGAGCAAGGGAACCTTTACCTTTACCTTTTACCACGCGTACAACACAAATGGTGATGATAATAATGCAAGAACATTGAACAAAAGAGTACAAGACTGAGAAGCACTTGGTGGTAGAAAGTGCACTCCAGTCACAGCTCACTTAGGGCCACCCCAGAGGGTTTTCAAGGCAAGAGACATTCAGAGTTAGTTTGCCATTGCCTGCCTCTGCACAGCAATCCCAGACTCCCTCAGTGGTCTCTCATCCAGCTACTAACCAGGGCTGACCTTGCTTAGCTTCCAAGCTCTGATGAGATCAAGCTAGCTGAGGCCATCCAGGTTGGGGCAAAAGCACTGAGAAATGCTAAAGTCTGTGTAGCTTCCACCAGGCTTTCGACTCAGGAGCTGCCACCACCATTACCACCAACAATCTTAATTATAGAGCCCCGGCCCTTGGCTTTGCCATCTAGCCTGTGCCGCCGCTCGTCTTAGGAAGATCACTGAGCAGAATAATTGTTAAGACCTTCGTATGCACTCTTACGGCACGCCATCTTAATCAACCAATTAAACATCACCAGCACTTTGTGAATTATTTATAATTGAACTGTTTTTAGATAATTTTATGTGGGTTTTAATTGTTATTTACGTATTAACCCGTGTGAGCCGCCCTGAGCCTGCTTTTGGGGGGAGGGCGGGGTACAAATTAAATAAGTTTTTTTTAAAAAATAACAGCCTGTTTTCTGGAAACCAATAAATTGGTAGGATATTGCACTGGCGCTGCTCCAAAGATTATCCAGAGGTGCAGGGACCTCTTATCCCTTTTCCGGGGCCTATTTTCCCCCAGTTATTAGTAAAGAAACGTAGGATTCTTGGGTGATCCTTGCTCCATGAACAGTTCTGGGACTGGCCCCAGTGTGTGTAACCTTGCGAAGGCGGAGTAGGCGGACTCTGGGTGGTGTCCAGTTGGGTTCCCCCCTCCCCCCACCTTATCTTGGAGTCCATCAGCTGCCCCCAGTTCCTTACTCTGCAGTCTTTTGCAAGGCGAATTTAAAGGATTCCTGCATCTGTGTCATCATGAGGCAACTAATCAAGCTGACGACAGACCGACCTTTCAGACTTGCAAAGGATTAGCCCAGAGGTGTCAAAGTAATTTGTTATGAGGGCCAGATCTGACATAAATGTCACTTTGTCAGGCCAGGCCATGTATGCCATAGAACATAGTGCTGGGTACCGGAGGTGTAAACTTTAGAAAGGACAGCAACTGGTAAGCTCTGAGTTGGTGTGTCCTCACGCAAGGCCCCATGGGCTAGAGGTGGGGGGGTGCAGTGCAGAGGAAAACCCATATGGGTGGTTTGGAGAGCCAGCAGTGCAGCGCAAGGGCAGACACTCCCATTCCCCAACAGAGGACTGTCGGCACTCCCCCACCCCAAAGTGTCAGATAGGGATCCCTGCAGCCATCCAGGACAGCATCCCCGGAACTGCAGGCTGAGTGGAGAGGTATGAAGGTGGCTGCTGTGGCTTCCAACTTACCAGTCCCTGAAGCGAAGGGGTTCTGCTTGACTGCTGCAGATGAGGTTGTTCTGCTGTGCTGCAGCCACAATTGGAGCGGCTCCGCCCACGCAACCCCGAGCAGCCTCCTGCTCCCTCCCATGTACCAGTTGCTTGTGGGGCGCATGACAGCCCTGGACAGGCCGGTTCAGGCCCCTGGGCCTTATGCTTGACACCCCTGGATTAGCATTTGCAACAAGTTAGGCTTGTTTAAAAATGAATTAAATCTTTAACTGGTGCAGACAAAGTGTTTGTTTATTTAATTCAACCTATTTATAGTCTTGCCCTGACCTGGATGGCCCAGACTAGCCCGGCCTTGTTAGATCTTGGAAGCGAAAGATGGTTGGCCCTGGTTAGCACTTGGATGGGAAAGACCACTGAGCATGCCCAGGGTTGTGATGCTGAAGTAGGCAATGGCAAGCCACCTCTGTTTGTCTCCTGCCTGGAAAAACACACAGGCAGGGCTGTTTTGGGGCAGGAACACACAGGAACGGAGTTCCGGCTGGCTCCTGAGTTGGCCACGCCCAGCAGGAACTCATTAGCATAACAGGCCACACCCAAATGCAGAAACTCATTAGGATTGGCTACGTTAGGGCTGTGTGGCCTAACATGCAAAGGAGTTCCTGCTACAAAAAAAAGCCCTGGTTTTGACAACAATCAAGGTAAACAGAATAAGAAGCAAAAGGTGGGTGTGGCTGGATGACCACACTTCTGTTAACATGGGGGTGTGGCCTAATATGCTAATGAGTTTCTGCTGATGGGTGTGGCCTATTATGCTAATGAGTTCCTGCTGGGCTTTTCCTACAAAAAAAGCCCTGCATATAGGATTGCTGTAAGTCAGCTGCGACTTGATGGGACCAGGCTGCCTTTCTCACTGAGACTCAAGGCGGATCCTACATTGTAAGTCAGTGCCATGAACAGAACAAGGTATCTGGTAAGCAAAGTTATAGGACCAGGGATTCAGAAATCTAAACGAAGCATCAGCTATCGGACACAACAGGTTCATGCCAGAAAGTGAAATCTGGCACTCGAAATGTCTAGGTGTAGTTCCCCACACAGGTACTAAGCCCTCGAGGCAACCTTGGGCGGATCACATCTGCACCGCCTGCCCTACCTCACAGGGGTTGTTGCGAGACTAAAAAGGGAGGGGAGAACCCCTTTGAGGAAGGGCAGGATAATTATGAGATTGGCTTACAAGCAGAGCGAGACTGATGTTTCGATGATGTCTGAATGCTTGCTTCGCTGGTTTGGCGTTTAGTTAAACATGCAGGAGGCTGCACAACTTAAAAAATAAGCTTTGCAAGAGGTTGTCAGAAAGTTTGGCGTTTACGTAACCACAGCAGGTCAAGTTTTTGTTAATTATGTACAGGATCATGTTCCTATATTTCGTATTCAAGAAGAAGATGAACTGGTAAAACTTACATGGTTGCTCTTTTGCAGTAAGTGCAAAGTCATTCCTGTCTCTATGCTTTGGCAACATGCACAGCCTCGGGCTTTGGTGGTTCTCCAAGGGAAAGAATTTATTTTGTTTACAAAGTTGGAGGAGGAGTTGTTTCCAGCAGAGGGCAATGTAGCTTCATGGAACTAGGAGAGAGAAACAATGTCTGATTCCACAATAGTGGTTTAGTCCAGAATTGCCATGTTTCATTCACTCAGTTTTATTGGAGAGTCCAGTTAATGTTGTTACGAGCCCATTTAATTCCAGTGTTTTCCACGTTGTATTCTTGACTTTCTTTAGATCTGATTTGTGGAGATTTTTAAAAACATGAAATGTGATCACAGCACTAGTATGTATAGTCAAAGTTCCGTATTGGTTTCACATGGCTATTGTCCCTTTAAATTGCCCAGCTTCCACCTTAATTATTTTTTGTTTTCTCCCATTCTCTCTGTAGCAAAGTAATTTTCATCTTTTGAGTTCTATAGTGCTATTGTGAAATTACATTTTTTTAAAAAAAAATGAGCAGCTTTATGCAGATTGAAAAGCAATTCCTCCCACACCCACCAAGAACAGATTATTAACAGCTGATTAATGAATGCCATCGCTGGTCAGACCAGAAAAGACGAAGTAATTTAGGGCAGGCAAATTCAGCAGTCCCCAGGTGACCTCATGAGACCCAGAGGGCCCTTTTTAGTATTTGGATGGGGGTCCACAAAGGAAGACCAGGGTTACTGCTCAGAGGCAGGCAACAACAAACCACCTCTGAATGTCTCTTGCCTTGAAATCCCTGTGGGGTTGCCATAAGTGAGCTGCGCCTCAATGGCACTTTAGACACACACAAATCCAGTGGTAAAACATCCGCTTGGCATGCAAAGAGGTCCTAAATGTGGTCTGGAGTGCCCAGAGCAAAGCCTTGTGGGGGGGGGGCGCTTTGATGACTCTTGGCAGACAAGCTTCCAAATAAGCACAGATGCCTGTTGGAATGAGTGTTGTCAATTTTGTCAGAAGAAACACAGCATTGCAAGTGGAGACCTGGAAAGGCTCAGGGGTAACAGGAGATTCCTTTGTGGCTCCTGCCTTTCTCCCTGCCCCTGCAATGCTTGCCCCCACCTGACAGTTCCTGCTTTCCCCAGGCTCTGCTGCCTGCCCCGGTTCTCCCTTCTCTTCTCACCTGTTGCTGCCGGTTGCTGTTTCTCTCCTCCCCTTCCATTGGCTCCCAACCTCCCCTCCCCTGGCCTTTATGGTCCTGTCCTCTCCTTGACCCCCCCCCCACTTTTCTCCTCTTCCTGTAGCTACTGCAATGGCAGCGGTCCAAATGCCTTCCTAACTTGGGGCCTGATGTCATAATTTTAGGGCTTCTTCAAACCATTTTCTAAAAATAGATTTATTTATTTATTTTGCAAAGGGAGGCAGAATTATCCGCCCTCCCCAGGTCTGCAGAAACTATCCTAGCCTTGGCTGTTCCCATTGTGCAGATCTTTCACTCCGCAGTGTGTGTGTGTGCATGGGGGAGAAGTACCCTGGACTATTAGATATAAGGCCATTAAAGGCCATATGGCAACCCAGTTTCAGTTCCTCTTGCAAGGGACTGCAGAAAAGAATAATAGCAGCAGCAGCAGCAGCATCAAAGCATGGTGTGTAAAAGCTGGCTCAATGTCTTTGGAGAATATTTGGGCAAGAAGAAGGCCAAAGCATTTCACTGGGACCCATACAAACTCGTAACCCACTCCCAACATTGTTCATAATCTACCTCTCCTTCTTACTGGGACTCAAGGCAGAATACACAGAATGAGTTGATAGAATCAACAGGATGGGTCACTGGGTAAACAGTGAAATAGGATTTGGGTTGTGAAACCAATCAGAGATCTAAAGAAAACAGAACTGAAGCACAGCATTAAGTGTTGACACGTTAACTGATGCAAAATTCATAGGAGGATCAAACTCACAGGCGACTGTTTCTATTTATTTGAAAAAAGTGTGCCTTGCACATGAAAGCTCATACCTTGAATAAAACTTTGTTGGTCTTAAAGGTGCTGTGGGACTCCAACTTTGTTCTACCCCAAAGTATAAACCACAGCCCCCAGTGATCTGTCCAAGTAACTCTGTGAATCATTTTGTACAGTGCTAACCTTTTGCCTTGGTAGGAAAGGCCTCTTGAATGATTCAGTTTTGCATCCTTTGCAGAAAGCCAGGAGAGCCTGGGGGCCTTCCTGACCAACAGTCCACAAGGTGGGGGCCACAACACAGAAGGCAGGGGGTAGGGGCAGCTGTTGATTTCCACTCCAAACACCAGGCATGAGACGCAAAAGTCAAGAAGAAGAAGAAATCAATTTTATTTCTGCAATTCCAGAAATTAGGGTTGCCAGGTCCGGGTTGGGAAATCCCTGGAGACTTTGGGGGTGGATCCGGGAAAGGATGGGGCTTGGAGGGGGCTTCAGCACGGTACAGTCCCATTGAGTCCACCCTTCAAAGCAGCCATTTTCTCCAGGGCAGCTGATCTCTGTCGGCTGGGGATCAGCTGTAAAAGTGGGAGATCTCCAGGTCTCACCTGGAGGCTGGCAACCCTACCAGAAACAGACTGTATCAAGTTTGTCACCCAGTTAAGTTCTCTGCGGACACCCGAGCCCTGCTGAAGTGTAGCCATTCCGCTCCCCCCCCTGAACTTTGGGCAAGCGGCCTGCAAAACTTTGCACAGCTGCCTTTCGGAGCGCTTGGCGCTGGATCCCCGCCTCTCCGTTCCCCTTTCCCGCCTGGAGTCGGAGCGGGCGCTCCGGTTTTGCAGACAAGCTAATTAGGCGTTGATCGGCAGCCTGGGAACACAACGTGCCGCTGATCCGCGGAACTCCCTTCTCAGGGACAGGGAGCGAAGGGAGGATCGAGACGAACGTCCTCAGGGTGGCGGCGTGGGCTGGGCCTGCCCTGCCCGCTTTGGGAGGCGAAGGCGCTCGGCGTTCTCGCAGTTCGTATGGTTCGCCGAGGGAAGTTGTCTTATGATACCCTCCCTCCCCCCACTTTGCAGCGGCTGGAGCCCCGTTCGCACTGGTCCTGCGCCGCCTACCCGGCAACATCCGAAAGGAGGGACGCTGCCTGGATGGGCCGGGCGATCTTTCAGTCCCGAAAACGGCAACTTCCAGTGGAGTCCCTTCTAACGCACTAAAAAGGCGTTTCCAGCCGTGCCTTTGCAACGAACTTGCGAGTTGGGACCAGGATTGTCCCGTTTTGCAGAGTCCCGGGAAGGGGAGGGCGGCGCGTCCGGGACGGAGCCTCCCGGGGTGGGGGGCGGGAGAGGGCCCCGCGCCCTCCCAAGTCCAAGGGTGGCTCCGTTTCTGGCCCCTGCGGGCGGTCTCTGGGTGCCAGGAGAGCCAAGAGCGTCCGCCCACCTGGGCCAGGTGTCAGGTTGCGCCCATCCCACAAACATCGAGGCGGGGCCCGGCCAGGCTGCGCCGCTGCTGCTCCTGCTCAGGTGCTGGAGGCGGCAGATCTGGCTCTGGCTGGCCGGGCGCCGTCCTCCGTCGTCGTCTCCTCCTCCTGCCTCGACGGCAGCCTGGCTTCCCCGGCGCAACTGCTCCTGCGGCGGCTTCGGCGAGCGGAGGACCATGTGCAGCCCCGTGGAGCGGCGCCTGGCCGGGTTGCGGGAGTTGCTCTCGGCGCAGCCGGGCGAGGGGACCGCGGCAGACCCGGGGTTGGAGGCTCTCCTCGACCTGCTGCTGTGCGTCCACCAGGAATGCAGCGGCGCCCCCCTGCGGCGGGAGCGGAACGTGCAGCAGTTCCTGGCCTGGGGTGAGTCAAGCGGCGACCAAGCGCCGCCCTGCAAGGCGGGCGAGCAAGAGGGCTTCTGCACGTGTGTAGAGTGCTTGGCCTTCGGTTCCAAGCAGTCTCGCTGCCGTGGACGTTGAAACCAGCGGACAAGCCTGGTGAGAGGCGGAGGGGGCGGGGGGCGCCGCTGCGCATGTATAAAAAGAGCAGGCCCTCCTCTAGAACTTAAGCCCAGATCCAGAACTCGAAGCTGAGGAGAAAAGTTTCAGTTTAAAATTCAGTTCCAATTATAGGGTTGCTAACTCTGGGTTGGGAAATTTCAGGATGGAGTTCGGAGAGGGGACCTCTGTGGCATATAATGCCATAGAATCCAGTCCCCAAAGAACATGGAACTGCTAAATGACCAACCAAAACATTATCTTAGGTGTGTTACATTTAGATTTGAGTCCAGTAGGCCAAGGTGCTGCTGTACTGAAATCAGTCTGTCTTACTACAGCTCAACATGGCTTCCCTCTGAAACTATCTTTGGCATGCTGTAGACTGGGGCTGCTGGAACATCCTTTTTCCCAAGAACATGTACTACAAAAAAATGGGGGGGGGCCACTCTCCAAACAATGGCCCAGGTGCTGAATTTATTGATCTAGCCCAGCAAAAATGAGCCTTACAATGAATGGACTGACTTCTGCTACAAGAAATGTGTATGCTTTCTGAGTGAAACTGAACTCCTCATCCGGCACTTCCATTGTGTTTGTGTGTGCGTAGTGGCAGAATAAATGTCGGCCAGGCTGCTTTGAAGTGGTCTTCCAGGTGGTTTCCCTGAATCCCCACCCTCTTCCTAAACACCTCCCTCAGTGCTTGGGACCTTGGCTGTTCCTCCATACGGAAGCGTTGGGATTCCCTCCGTGGTAGGAAACAAAATCATAATCTCCCTGTTCTGCCTCATTCTGCCCCCTTGCATCACAGAGAGGGAGGGAAACTGAGTCATGCAGTAGTGCCGGTGTTAAATGTGAGGGGAATGTGGAAAAGCCAGGAAGGCACCTTCCCATTTCTTGATTGGCTGGCTTTGGTGTGGCTTTCCTACTGCGTTTTCACTGTCTGATAAAGTAACCACTGGTAAAGCGGGGGAAGCTACCACAGTGAGTGTGACGTGTGAGTTTCACAGCCAGCCTCCCAACTCTGTAGTTTGTGGAGAACCAGATTTACAGTCACCATCAACCGAAAGAGCCACATTTACTTCCACCCCTGGCCTGAGGCCTGTACCTCAGGGGGGCTTGGAGCTTATCCGTTTCTCTGGTGACTGCTTTTTCAAGGTGGAAACCAACTGCCAGCTGCAGGCCTCAATATGCAAGGGAAGTTGCCAACTTTCCTGAAACATGGGGCAGGCACAGGCCCTCACAGAGGTCAAGAAAAACCCGGGCCTCTGCCATTTTTGAGTTCCCACCCCCAGTAAATTTAAAAATTAAGAAGTGTGAAAACAATGATACAAAACTAATAGTTAACATCAAAAATGTAAATTTGAGGACCCCTGGGGAATGTGAGGCCCAGGCCAAATGCTCAGAAGAGCTAAAGGTGACATATGAATGAACCACATTTGGCTCACTGTGCTAATAAGAGAGACTTTGATCACAGATCCAAAATATGATGCTTCATAGCCCCAAAGTGATGCACAGGGAGAACTCTGGGCATCTCCCTCCCCGCCACATACACATAAAGGAGTTCTACAAACTTTTCACCTGTGTCTGTGTGAGGGGACTCTGTGGCAGTTGTACCTTCAGAGGCTGCCACAAAGGTGCCTTGGCCTACTGCAGAGCACAACGGGAACAGAAGCAGTGGTGCATGATGGGATCCCACCCAGTGTGGTCTTCAGGGGCAGAGGTCTACAGCACTGTACAACTGGAACTTGAGATTCAATAGCCATATAGTGTCACAGCCCACCCCTGGTCTGTGTGGTGTAGTGGTCAGAGTTTAGACACCCAGTATAACACCCAGGTTCAGGTCCCCACTCTTCCATGAAAACCAGCTGGGTGACCTTGAACCATTCGGTCTCTCCGTGAACCTACCTCACAGGGTTGTTGTTGTGAAAATGAAGAAGAAGAGATTGGATTTATACCCTGCCTGTCACTACCTGAAGAACTCTGGGAACGGCTTACTGTTCCTTTCCTTTCCCCTTCTTTTCCCTTCCCCTGCTCACAACAGACACCTTGTGAGGGTAGGTGGGGCTGAGAGAGCTCTTGAGAGAACTGCTCTTGAGAGAACAGCTCTATCAGCACTTGTAACTGACCCAAGGTCACACCAGCAGCTGCATGTGGAGAAGTGGGGAATCAAACCCGGTTCTCCTAGATTTGAGTCTGCATTCCTAACCACTACACCAAACTGGTTCAGGATGAAAAGGAGGATGGGAGAACAAGTTGTAAGCAGCTTTGGATTCTCACTGGGGAGAAAAGCAGGGTATAAATAAAAAATAAACGTCACTAGGCTTCCCCCGCCTTCCGATATAACACGGTCCAAGCGCAGGTGCCTTGCAAAAGCATGGTGCCTGTAGAGCTAGCAGCTTCCTTGGAAAGTGAGCCAAGCCACTCTCTGCAGGGGAAGGTAACAGAAACTGCCGGGTTGTTCTAGGCTGTGGTGATGGGCAGCTTGGTTTTTGTTTCTGTACAGTTTAGCTTGGCTTTCTGTGTGCATAATGTCCTGTTTCTCCTAAGCTTTGTTGATAAGGAGCAGAGCGGCAGAAATGTTGATTAGGGGGCAGGTGTCTTTGTATCTTTTCAGCTCCTTTCCTAACTGGCCTTTTCATATGAGGCAAGGCCCTTGCTGATCCTCTGTAAACTTCATTCTGATGCAAATAACTCCTTTGATTCCAGGATAGGGTGATAAGGAAGTGATTGAGCGCTGTCACTTTGGAACTTTGCTGGCATATTTATTTATTTATTTACTTCATTTGTACTCTTGCCTTTCTCCCCAGTGGGGAACCAAGGCAGCTTACCTCCTCCTCTCCTCCATTTTATCCCCACAACAGCCCTGTGAGGCGGGTTAGGCTAAGAGAGTGTGACTGGCCCCAGGTCCCCCAGTGAGCTTTAATGGCGTGAGTGGGGATTCAAGACTGTATGTCCCAGATATTAGTCCGACACTTGTAGCCGCTGCGCCACACTGGCCTGTATTTAAGATGCCACAGGCTCTTCTTTAGTTTGAGATTTTCTGAGTTGAGTGACTTGCCAATCTAGGGCTTGTGTTGTTGGGATGATTCTGGGAGTCCCGCTCTCCTCTGCCACGGAAGTAGACTTCCAGATCAGACCAGTTTCTGTTTCTAGAGTTGCAATTTCCTGTTTAATTTCCTGGTCTGGACTGGGTCTGGGAGGGCATGATGCCATTTTCCCTGGCCTACATTTTCCCTGACCTGGATAGCCCAGGCTAGCCTAATCTCTCAGATCTCGGAAGCTAAGCAAGATTGGTCCTGGCTAGTATTTGGATGAGAGACCTTCACAGAATACCAGGGTCGTGGCACGGAGGCAGGCAGTGGCAAACCACCTCTGAATGTCTCTTGCCTTGAAAACCCTACGGAGTCACCATGAGTCAGCTGCGACTTAGCAAAAAAGAAAAATTGTCAAAACCTGGTTTTGTCTCCTTGATGGGGTGCTAGGAAAGGGGCAGGTTTTCTGAGGCGTCAGTGCCTCTCCGATGACCTTCACATGAGCAGCTGTAATGGCAGCATCTGACGGGTCAGCTGAGAAGGTCACAGGACGAAAAACCATCCGGGCTGTTTCCCTTGTTCCAACATGGGAGCTCTGTGAATGAATCCTTATGAAGATTCGGCATCCCTTTTTCTCATGGAGAAAGAGGCTGAAGCCTGTGACTTTTTCAAAGTTCACTCAGGTGAAATTTACCAGAGTAGGGCGCAGAATTATTCCCTGGTGTTCAGAACGCATACTGATCTCCTTCCTTCCTGGAAGGCAGAGCCAGGAGAATTCTGGGACATCTTCCCAAGAGCTCATGCATGGCCCTCTTTGCTGTGGAATGCACTCTGGTACATAAGGAGCTTGTGTGGATGGCACGAGAAGCAGGCGCACCCTTCCAAATAAATTGTTCAGGAATACCTGGAGTCCTTAAGCCTTTGTTCGTGGGAGCAAATATACCCTGAAGTTTCAAGGGGACAGCAGTTCAGGGAAGTGTGAATGACCCTTTGAAGGGGGAAAGCTACCTGGCGGGTCGTTTTGCAGAGCTGTTTCCTGTACTGGCAGGGTGATAGGCCCAGATCCTTTGCGCTCATGTAAAAGGGGTGGCTCAAGTGGTTAAGACCCTGAACTGCAGGCTGTGGAAGGTCAGTAGTTCAGCAGTTCGAGACTCGAGAGTGCTGCATGACGGAGTCTCTAGTTCCAGCTCCTGCCAACCTAGCAGTTCGAAAGCAAGAAATTGCAAGTGGATAAATAGGTACCACTTCGGTGGGAAGGTAACAGCGTCCCGTGCACCTTGGTGTTTAGTCATGCCGGCCACATGACCACAGAAATGTCTTCAGACAGCTCTGGCTCTTCGCCTTTGAAATGGACATGAGCACCGCAACCCTAGAGTCGGATTCGACTGGCTTTCGAGCAAGGGAACCTTTACCTTTACAAGGGTCTGTACATTTTGTAACATGGCAGTAGCTCACCGAGGCCTGAACGAATGTATATTGGGCACCAAGGATTTTGTAAAGATTTGTCTCGTATTCACCCCACCCTTCATCCAAGGAATTCTGTTTTATCTTCACAACAACCCCGGGAGGCGGGTTGGTCTGACTGGAAAAGGGGTGGCCGTGCTAGTCTCTTGCAGCAAAATAAACAAAAAGTCCACTTTAAAAAAATTATTGAGTTTATTACAACTTATAGACAAATCAACACATTAGTATCACACAACCTTGTGATAAATAAAATATTGAACACAGAAGATGCATAGAACGTCATACAAAAATACTTCTCTATTATGTTGCATTAGGGAAGTGGATCATGACACCAACTTTAAATCAACCAGCCACCAAACATATCCTACAACCTTTTTAATGTCAGATATTAAGCAAGGTCAAATGAACCAGTTTTTGAGATTTCAACCTGTCATGAAGACGGAAGCCTAGAGCCTGAGCTCCTAACCCTATCCCAGACTCCAATTATTTATTTGAATAATTGGAGACTTGAAGACAACAGCTAAGGTCGTGGAAAGGAAAGGTGATCCAAGAATCAGAAGTCTACTGTAAAGGCTTAAGAACATGTATTCAATATTTGACTAAGATGAGAGTGACTGCCCAAACGTCACCCAACAAGTTTCATGGCTGAGCGGAGATGTGAACCCAGGTCTTACCCCATTCTAGTCTGACAGTCTTCCCACTCCACCACTTCTACTGCGACTGAAGGTTGCACTGTGGATCCCACAAGTGAAGGAGTTGCCCGTGGACTGGAAACATTTCCCCCACCCAGCCTTACCAGTATAGCCTTTCACCCTGCCCTGGCACACAGCTGGAAACCAGTTCCTATATTCACTTCCCAGCATTTGGGCTGACACAGAGCAATCCCTTCGGGTGCCTGTTCCCATGACCAGAACGTGCCATGTCTTTCCTTCCACACTGAAATGCAGCCTGCATGTACGGAAATGCAGTGTGGGGATTTGTCTTTCACATATTTGCAAGCTGAAGGACTTGTTTTGAAGGAAGCACTCCAGGGAGGTTCGGGAATGATGGGGTGAGGTGATGTTAGCTTGGGGGTATCACAGTAGCACCAATAAATCCATGCGCATGGATGATGATATGTGCTCAGCAGAGGCCGATCTGTCAGGGAGGTGCCAGAGGTCATCGGCTACTCCATTCTTCATTCCAATTTAGATCCATGGCGCTTACCTGATGGTGCAAACATCAGGTTATCCGTCAGGGCTGGACTAGCCTTCCTTGCAGTCCCCCACAAGGAGTCGACATCCATTTTCTAGGAGTCTAAGAGGCACCACCACCTCTGAATTAGATTAGACTTAACAGTAACACACGAAGCTGCCTGGTATTGAACCAGACCATCAGACCATCAAAGTCAGTATTGTGTACTCAGACTGGTGGCAGCTCTTCAGGGTCTCAGGCAGAGGTCTTTCACATCACCTACTGCCAAATCCTTTTCACTGGAGATGCCTGGGATTGAACCTGGGACCTTCTGCATGCCAAGCAGATGCTCTACCACTGAGCCACAGCCCACCCTTCAGTGTCTGACAGTGCCGGTTCTAGGTGGAGGTGGGGCTCTTGGCAAACAGAAGAAGAAGAAGAGGAGGGGGGAGTAGGGATTTATACCCCATCCTTCACTTGGAGTCTCAGAGTGGCTTACAAACTCCTTTCCCTTCCCCTCCCCAAAGCAGACACACTGTGAGGTGGGTGGGGCTGAGAGATCTCTTTCAAGAATTGCCGTTTCAAGGATAGTTCTTGTCAGAACTATGTTTTGCCCAAGGTCATCCAGCAGCTGTGAGTGGAGAAGCGGGGAATCAAACATGGTTCTCCCAGATTAGAGTCCGTGCACTTAACCACTACACCAAACTGGCTCTACACCAAACAGTGGGAGCATGGCAGGTGGAGTGCTTGCAAGTAGATGGGCCAGGAAGGGCACACAGACAGGTGGTAGAGGAGGTGTTGGGGGGCCAGCCACCATGGCCTCCAGCAGGCACTCTGGGCCCCAACAGCACTTAAGGGTGTGCTGATGCCGGCTCTGGTCTGAGACCCCACATGGGGTCTCACAGAGCAAAGGAGACACTTTTCATTTGGAACAGCCAAGAACAAAATACAACCATCCTCTAAGTGGCTCTGCCTCCAATGAAAGAGCCGCTTAAGTTTGAGGAAGGCTCCTGAAGCTGGAGGAAGACTTCCAGCCTGAGCCAGTGGGAAAGGTGGTGTATAAATATTTTGATAAAGGAATGGACGTTGCTCGATCGAGTGGTAGGATGGGGGCTGGACCCACCCCACAGCTTGTGAACATTTGCATTATACAGAACTCTGCTTCACATGCAGCTATTCGAAGCTACAATGAAATCTGCTGGTGGTAGCAGGTGGTCCCACGGGACAGTTTAAAAATGCGGTGTTGTCATGGTGGTGAGGTTGAGCAGGCTTGCTGTCTCTCTTGCTAGCCTCGGTTCACAAAAGGGAGTTAGGCAGATTTAATGGCGGAGGGGTCCATCAAAGGCTACCAGTCGAGGTGACTAAAAGGAAACCTCCATGTTCAGAGGTAGTCAGCCTCTGAATACTGGGGGGGTTTCATTGGGGCAGGCCTTGGCCAATATGCCCTGATTGCTAGCTAACTGATCAGTTACTGTGTGAAATGGGGTGCTGGACCAGATGGACCGCTGGTCTGATCCAGCAGGGCTTTTCTCATAAAACAGTCCGAGGGAGTCCTTTTGTCATTTAGACTGTGTGAGGTGCTATTTATATATATGCTTCTCTCCATAGGAGGCCTGACAGGAGTTTGATCTTTGCTTCCTTGATCGGCCTTTCCAGCTGGTGGTAGAAAAAGCTGTCGGGTCAGAGCTGACTCATAGCAACGCTGTAGGGCTTTCAAGGCAAAGGACAAACAGAGGTGGTTTGCCGTTGCCTGCCTCTGCAGGATGTCCTCGGTAGTCTGCTATCCAAATACTGACCAGGGCTGACCCTGATCAGCAGGCCTTCCAGGTCAGGGCAACCTTTCCAGCTAGTCATTTACAAATGTTGAGCACCTGAACAGCCAGGTAACCTCATCACCTGATGAGTACTGGGAGTAGGCAGCCAGGAGTCTGATGGTTGTCCTCTGGTGCAGCATCCTTGATAATCTGAAATGGGGGTGAATTCTGCAACTATCAGAGTGGAGATGAGTACCCCAAAGCAAACTCTTTTGGGTATGTTGTAGATATGTAGGGCTATCTCTTGGCTATGTTCCTGCAGAGTGCAGGGGGTTGGACTAGATGACCTGCAAGATCCCTTCCAATACTAACATTCTATGATTCTTTCCCCCTTCTCCATGCTTTGTTTCCAGTTTGGCTATGTTTGGTCTGAGGGCTTTTGGTTCCTGGTGGTGCTGGGGATCCATGAAGACCTTGCAGCATATTGCGGCCTCCAGATGTAGTGCATCTTTATAATCTAAAAACTAGCAATCACCTGTCTGCTTTACAGCCAATGTAATATAGCAGTTAGTGTCAGTTTAGGATCTAGGAAACCCAGGTTCGAATCCCCTCTCTGCCATGAAAGTGTGCTGCGTGACCTCGGGACAGTTATAAGCACTCAGCCCAACCCACCTCATAGAATTGTTGCTGGGAGGATATAATGGAGGAGAGGAAAGTGATTTCATAAGCTACTTTGGGGTCCTCCACTTGGTAGGAAAACAACGTACAACTGTCTAGATAGATAAATAAATAAAACCCTTCTTTTTCCTAAACTGGCTGAACTTCTGCCCTGCTCATGGAATCTTCACAAACATTCCAACTGTACAGAAGGAAACTGTCAGTCATAGAATGTTGACCAGCCCCCAGAGCTGTGCAGGAAGTGAAAAGCTTGAGCCTTGAATGGGAAAGTTCATAAAGGGCCTTGGGAAAAGAGAGGCCATGGCTCAGTGGTAGAGAAGGTCCCAGATTCAATCCTTAGCAGCTGCAGGTAAACCGATAAGATGATGTGATAGTTCTCTAATGGAGACCCTGGATAGTCACTGTTGTGGGCAGTCCTGACCTTGATAGACCCGGTGTACGACTCCGTGTGAGGCAGCTTGGTGTGTTCGTGTATGGCTGTGCTTTGGTGACTCAAGAGTCATGAAGCAGATTGTGTGTTTTAGTGATTTTAGCGAGTTTAATATGTTTTAATTGTAAATCTGCATTATTTGCAGATCTGTATGTTTGGAACCCTCCCTGAGCCTATGTGGGGAGGTGGGATATAAATCTAATAAAATAAACAAACAAACAAACCAAAGGTAGGCTGAGGAGGGTGCTGAACTCTGTGCACAGGTTTGAGCTACGCACCAAAGGTTTGTCTCCAGGTCTCTAAATTATGAGGTGGTGGCTTCTTCTTGCACTACCTTCCTCAGAGGGTGCAAGACAGCACAACTTCTTTCGGCGGCCCTTCCTGGGGCTGGTGGCCTCTTGCATCCCTGGATGCAAGGGGCCTCAAGCTTGCCTATCTGACTCTTTCAGCTGTAGCAAACAATTTAGCTTTAGTTCTGGAGGAAAAAAATATATGATGTAACTCTTACCACCCAACCCCTTCCCCTGTGGCTCCTTCTTGCCACGTGAGTTACGCTCCCCAACCAGACAGGACCTGTTCTTCAGGTCTGGGTGCTGGGTAGGTGTGTCCTTGATCTTGCAGTATAGATATTTCTCCAGGATCTGCACTCTCCCTGGTTGGTGGCTGGCTGGAAATCGACAATGGATGTGCCCCGGTTCTTAGGCAGCAGAAGGCAGAAAGCCCAGAGGTCGTTTGAGGACTCCTTGAAGGAGGAGACAATGGGATGTACTCAGAGTGGGAACTCAGCAGAATTTCTTTTTTGGAGTGAGCAAACAGGTTTGAAATAAATGCAGAAAAACAAATTCTAGGGTTGTATTTTGGAAAAATTCACAAATGCTGGTCTGAGCTCCACAACAGTAAACATTTCCAGTTTGTATCACTTGAAGCTGCCTTATTCTAAGTCAGACCCTTGGCCTAGCTGTATCAGTATTGCCTTGTCTGACAGGTCATGGCTCTCCAGCATCTCATGGACTTTCACATTATCTACTGTCTGATGCCACAGATTGAACTTGGGACCTTTCTCACACAAAGCCAGTGCTCTAGCACTGAGCCAAAGCCTTTCCCAGATTGCTAGCGGGGTTTGTGGAAGAGTTCCAGCTTCCATGACATTGAAATGCTAGTGTTGTGCTTGACAAGAGACATGGTGTTGTTCATCTACACTTGAATGGGATGCTTGTGACTGTGGGAAGAAGGTGGCATAGCCTTTGTCTCTTCTCCAGAGCCATGCCTTGCAAGCTCATGGACTGAATGAGAGCCGCTGAGTTTTCCCGGCTGGACCACATGACACAGTCGGCCATCTTGCCACCTCCATAAGGTGTGGCGAGGGAGGCTGTTACCAGGGCAGGACTGGATGTTTAACTTAATGGGAAAGGTCCTGGTGGGCCGGTGAACCACAAGGCCTCTGGTGGCCGGGAACAAGCAGAGCTGAACCCCTCCTTCCGCACGGCTGGAATTGCTTGGCTGAGGCAGCAAAAATTCTCACACTGTTCCTGTGGCATCGTTTGCGTCTCAGAAAGGAGGACTTTAAATAAAATAAACCAGCAAGGGTCAGCTCACCAGTTGCCTTCTCCCACACTGTCCCCAGAGGGAGTGAATGAGCCGATGCGCATGGCTGATACAAGCTGAATGGCCCACATGGAGCTGATTGGTTGCACCTCAGGGGAAGTCAGCTTGGCTTGTACCTGAGCCGTTGTAATGTCCCCACCTGCCCCAGGTCTCCTGTTGCCCCCATGTGGTACCTGGAGATCTCCAGGAATTACACAAAATCTCCAGATGACAAAAATCAGACGACGGGTCTCCAGACTGCCGAGTTCAGTGCCCCTGGGAAGAAATGGCTGCTTAGGCGGGGGGGACTCTATGGCATCCTGCCTTGCTGAGGTTCCTTCCCTCCCCTGATCCCACCCTCCCCAGGCGCCACCCCCCCAAATCTCCTGTCATTCCCCAACTCTGGGTTGGGATATTCCTGGATATTTGGGGGTGGAGCCTGGGGAGGGTGGGGTTTTAGGAAGGGGAGGGACCTCAGCAGGGCATAATGTCCTAGTCCAACCTCCACAGCAACTATTTTCTCCAGGGGAACTGATCTTTGCAGTCTGGGAATCAGTTGTAATTCTGGGAGATCTCCAGGCCCCACCTGAAGGTTGGCAAGCATTCCCCAACCCAGAGCTGGTAACCCAAGGTGTCAGTGAGATGCCAGGCCCCAAATGCCACCTCAGCTCCCTGTCCTTGTTTCATTCTCCGTTCCCACCCACACACGATGCTCCCGGCAAGGATGTAAATAACCAACGATACTTTCCCTCCTCCGTTGCTGAACTTTGCCGATAGGGAGCCACTGCCCGCTTTGGCCCATGACTGAGGGAAAAGGAATGGCTAAAAGTGTTTGTTGTTCCTATCGTCAAGGTAACCTGGCAAGGCGGGGGAACCTGGCAGGTAGGCTTTGGATTCCGGCCTGCCTGTTGATTTCTGGAGGGCTCTTCTGTCAGAGGGAAAACTTTAAAGAAACAGCACGCCCAACGCAGCCCCTGTAGGAGGAGTCGGTTGTGCTCGGGTCTCTGTGCGCCTTGTCAACCTCGTGGGTTGTGGCACACACTTTTATTAGGAAGCTGTGCTGAAACAATCCATATCCTGTGCCAAGAAAAGCTGTTTTCTGCAACAAGAATAACTAAATGTGGTTGAGTTTGCATAAGTGGATCTATTTCGGCTAGCCCCTGTCAGGGAAGCAAAGCTCAGGCCTCTTTGGCAGGCTTTGCTTTTCCTGCCATGCAGATTTTTGTTGGGAAGAAAAGCTAAGATTGTAACATCCCAACAAAAAGCCTGTTTTATCCGAAAGGAAGCCCTGCTGTGTTCCAGGGGTTTCTCTCCTGGGTATTAGGCCCCAAAGTCCTAACTCCATTCTGGCATGATTTCCCCCCTCACATTTCAGTGGTTGGCTGTTCCGAACATGCATCCAAAATACTCGTAAGCTGGCCTGCTGGGATATTTCTGCCCCTGTGCTCTCTCACACGTTACGATCACTCTCCTGACAACATGGATTCTGCTTCTTCTATGGTTCAGTTCTCTTATCACGGCTGGCTTGAGAGCACTTTCTGTGGAAATGTTCTCTTGGGGGAGATGCACCAAAAAGCCCTGTTGGGTGAGAAGGCGTCAGAGGCTGTGGGGCAGAAGAGGGCAGTGACCCATGGGAAAGGGTTGCCTTTCCGTCGTGGGGCAGGAAGTTCAATTCAGACCCAGCAGTGTCCCCACCTTGCTTGCCACGGGAAGAATGCAGCCCTGCTGGTTCCCCCCGGGCATGTCTGGGCCAGACGCTGGTTTTCTGCTGTGGAGCTGTGACTGGAAATAGTTTGGGAACAGAGGGATGCCGCAGCAGGTTCACAAAGGGGACATTCCTCTCAACCAAGGATCCCCAGGGTATCCATCACTGTCCTGATTGTTGGAATCTGGCTGTCAAAATCTGGCCCAGGAGGAGTCGAGGGAGCCGATGACTGAAGCATGCTGGGAGATGACTGAAGCATGCTGGGAGAAGCCGAGGAATCCAGGGTTCTCTCCTCAACAGGAGAAACAACTGTGATTAAAAGAGCTAAGCTCAGCAGATCTAGGAGTTCTGCATGCCAGGAGGAAGTTGTGTTACCAATCTCACCCCGTGGGCCTCTTGCTGGCAAGAGTGAGGGAGAGGTGCCTGAGTGCCTTTGTCTGCCAAGCTTGTGCCACAAGCTTTCTGCTGCCAGCCTTCCTCCTCCACTGCCCCTGCAGCAAAGCGGGAGGCTTTGGGAAGAATCAGCTGCCAGCCCTGCCCATAGATGAAGTTTTCTGTGGGACTGGCATCTCTCTCTCTCTCTAGAGGTTTGCCCCTTGGGTGCAATAGGCTTTCCCATCCGAGCCCCTGTGCATGAATATGTGAAGATGCCTTATAGTGAATCAGACCCCTTGGTCCGTCAAAGTCAGTATAGTCTACTCTGACTGGCAGCAGGTCTCCAGGGTCTTAGGCAGAGATCTTGGTCAATCAAAGTCAATATTATCTACTGGGACTGGCAGCGGCTCTCCAAGGTCTCAAGCAGAGGACTTTCACATCACCTACTGCCTGGTCCTTTTACTTGGAGATAGTGGGGATTGAACCTGGGACCTTCTGCATGCCCAGCAGATACTCTACCACTGAGCCACGGCCCTTTCAGCAAGCCCTGGTCTTTTGGAGGAGCTCCAAACGAGACCTGTTTCAAGCCTGGACTTGTGCACTGCAGGTTCTGGGGAGGCTAAGCAGTTACCTGCATTTTCCGTCAGGGAGTTATTGTCTTGTGTGAGGAAAGAAGATGCACTTTGGACAGAGAATTGGACTCAGGACCTGCATTCAATGCTAGGGGTCAATTCTCCCATCCTTGGAGGCTGACTGAAGAGGAGAGTGCCTCTGAGTTTGTGCAGAGTCCACTTCCCCTTATCATTAAGCAATTCTGGCCAATTCCTATTTCTCTAGGACCAGAGATCAAATGGCATATAGATCCCATGCAAGTCTAAGTCCCCAAGTATTTTACAAATTAAACAATGGGAAGGGGGAAGCTATCAAAGCTTTGGTGTCGTTTCCTTTCCAGCAGGTGTCCATCAACAAATTTATTTATTTGTAAGTGTGTGGGGTGTGTGTATATATCCTGCTTCCACCCCCCATGGGGACCAAAGCAGCTTACAACATAATTCTCCCTTGGGTTCTCTCTTAGTCTGATATGACCTAACTATTATACAACAGTATCTCAAACATTTTTCTGTCCTTAAGATGTTCAGGCTGCCTTCTGCTGAGAGTGCCCAGTGGGCTTTACATGCTGCTCCCTAGTGCCTGGCACACACTTGAACACACATGAAGCGAAAGAAGAGTAGGTTTCTATACCCTGCTTTTCTCTACCTTGTTGTTATTGTTCAGTCAGATAGTCAAGTCCAATTCTTCGCAACCCCATGGACCACATCATGCCAGGCTCTCCTGTCCTCCGTCATCCTCTGGAGTCTGCTCATCTTCATGTTCGCTGCATCGATAACACTGTCTAACCATCTCATCCTTTGCCATCCCCTTCTTCTTTTACCTTCAGTCATTCCCAGCATCAAGGTCTTCTCCAGTGAGTTCTGCGTTCTCATTTGGTGGCCAAAGTATTTGAGCTTCAGCTTCAGTATCTGGCCTTCCAGGGAACAGTCAGGGTTGGTTTCCTTTAGGACTGACTGATTTGATCTCCTTGTAGTCCAGGGGACTCTCAAGAGTCTTCTCCAGCACCATAATTCGAAAGCATCTATACTTCGGCGCTTGGCCTTCCTTATGGTCCAACTCTTGCAGCCATACTGTACTACTGGGAATACCATCAATTGTTCCATATCCAGTTCTAACTGTCGCTTGACCCTTATACAAGTTTCTCAGGAAATATAAGAACATAAGAGAAGCCAATGTTGAATCAGGCCAATGGCCCATCTAGTCCAACACTCTGTCACACAGTGACCAAAAATACCAGGTGCCATCAGGAGGTCCAGCAGTGGGGCCAGGACACTAGAAGCCCTCCCACTGCTGCCCCCTCCAGCACCAAGAATAGAGTGCATCACCTGCCCCAGACTGAGAGTTCCTATCTATGTGAGGTGGTCTGGTACTCTCATCTCTTTAAGGACTTGCCACAGTTTGTTGTGATCCACACAATCAAAGGCTTTAATGTAGTCAATGAAGGAGAAGTAGATATTTTTCTGGTACTCCCTTTCTTTCTCCATAATCCAGCAAATATTGGCAATTTGATCTCTAGTTCCTCTACTTCTTCGAAACCCAGCTTGTACTTCTGGCACTTCTCTATCCACGTACTACTGAAGCCTAGCTTGTAGGATCTTGAACATGACCTTGCTAGCATGTGAAATGAGTGCAATTGTGCAATAGCTTGAACATTCCTTGGCATTGCCCTTCTTTGGGATAGGAATGTAAACTGACCCTTTCCAATCCTCTGGCCGCTGTTGCATTTTCCAAATTTGTTGGCATATGGAGTGCAGCACTAACAGCATCATCTTTTAGGACTTTGAATAGCTCAGCTGGGATACCACCATCTCCGCTAGCTTTGTTCTTCGTAATGCTATCTAAGGTCTATTTGACTTTGCACTCTAGAATGTCTGGCTCGAGGTCAGTGATCACACTGTCCTGGTTGTCAAGGTTATTGAGATCCTTCTTTCTTCTGTGTATTCTTGCCATCTTTTCCTAATCTCTTCTGCTTCTGTTAGATCCCTGCCATTTTTGTCCTTTATCATGGCCAGATTTGCACGGAACATGCCCTTGATTTCCCCAATTTTCTTGAAGAGGTCTCTAATCCTTCCCATTCTATTGTTTTCCTCTATTACTTTGCACCGTTCATTCAGGAGGCCTCCTTATCTCTCATTGCGGTTCTCTGGAAATCTGCATTCAGTTGGGTAAATTTTTCCTTTTCACCTTTGCCTTTCTCTACTTGAAGGAATCTCAAAACATTTTACAATCGCCTTTCCCTTCTTCTTCCCACAACAGACACCTTGTGAGGTATGTGAGGGTGAGAGAGTTCTGAGAGAGCTGTGACTGTCCCAAGGTCACCCAGCTGGCTTCATGTGGAGGAGTAGGGAATCCAACCCTGATTCTCCAGATTAGAGTCCGCCACTCTTAACCAGTACACCTCCCTCCCTCTCTCTCTTTCTCTCAGTTGCCTTATACTGAATCAGACCCTTGGTTCATCAAGGTCAGTATTGTGTCCTCAGACTGGTAGCGCCTCTCCAGGGCCTCTGGTAGAAGTTTTTCATATCACCTACTGCCTGGTTCTTTCAACTGGAGATGCCTGGGATTGAACCGGGGACCTTCTGCATGCAAAGCAGAGGCTCTTCCACTGAGCCACAGCCACTCGCAGTAAGGCAGCCTTTACTCTGATAGAAGCAGGATGCTGGGAAAGATAGCCTCTTAGCCTGAGCCATTCTACCTTCTCTGATTGGACCAAGACAGTGCTGAGCTCTGTGATGTGAAGGGGGCGTACAAAACAGCCCCAGCTGTAAACTGGTTTGTGCTGGTGAATTTCTTCTCGCCGTCACAAGAACTAGCATCACCCACCCATCCTCCTTCTGTCACCATAACTGCCGAGGGGAATCGAGGCCATGGGAAAAGAGGCCTCACTCCCTTTGGAAGATCACTATCCACGGATGTGGGGCTTGTCGTCGGCACCAGTTCCTAAAGGGAGGTCTGTTTGTTTGGGTATTGTGAAGCAAGAAAGCTGCGACAGCTGGAATAGGGGACTGTGGCTTTAGAGCCAAATGTGGCCATTTCAGAACCAAATATAGCTCTTTTTTAAAAAAGAAAGAAAATTAAATCTTTTTCTTAAGGTACTTTGGAGGGGTAAGTGGAATACTGGAATAACCAGTCTGTGAAGGGAATGGCAGGCAAAGGTTTTGATGGAGCTAAAGGACTTCTTAGAGAAGCTTTGCAGAAAGAGACATGATAGAAGTGAACAGCTGCCAGTAATCCAAATGCAAACTGCATGCAGATTTATGCTAGTACACGAAAACAATTGTGCATAGTCGGGGCCTGAAGATCTCCCAGAATTATAATTGCTCTCCAGATAACAGAGATTATTTCCCCTGGAGAAAATGGCTACTTTGGAGAGTGGACTCTATGGCATTATATCCTGAATGGATTCCCTTCTCTACCCAAACCAATACCTAGCCAGGTTCCACTTCCCCTGTCAAGATCTCCAGGAATTTCCCAACACATTGCCAACTCTAATCACACAAGGTGCTCCTGTGTATATTGAGTACATATTGTGAGACTTTGTGGCTGCGGTCTTACATACTAAATAATCCAATTTCAATCCACTTTCAGTCCACTATCTAACTAGATTTTACTGTGTGAACAGACAAGATCCAGTGTGAAAGTGAATTGAAAATGGATTATTTAGTGTGTGTGATCGCAGCCTATGTGTGCCATTGCCATTTTCCCAGTAAAAAACTTGCAACAACCAGTGTCGAAGACTGTGGAAACATTATGGACTATTAATCCACATGTCAAGTATTAGTAACATTGGGCTGTATATTTTCAGTAATACAAATAGTTTTGTGTGGCAATCATCTTTAAAAGTCCCCCCTCTTCTCCAGGGCTCTGAACCAATCCTTGTGATTTAGGCCTCATGCAAATCCAAGTGATTGTCCGCCAATCAGAGCCCATGGAACTTCACTGGATGGGAGGGGGTGAGCCAGCCTCAGCTAAAGAAGGGTGAAGAAACCTTTTTAAAAAAACCAAACTTTTGGATAGGGATTTAGTGGGTCTGGAAAGGGGCATCAGTTTAGCTAGGCTTTTATTTGGCTTTTTAGTCCAGTGGCACCTTTAAGACCAACAAAGTTTTATTCAAGGTATAAGTTCTCATGTGCATGCACACTTCTTTTGATACAGTGAAAACATATTGAAGAAGTATGCATGCATATGAAAGCACATGCCTTGATTAAAATTTTGTTGGTCTTAAAGGTGGCACTGGACTCAAAAGTTTGTTCTGCTGCTTCAGACCAACATGTTTACCCATCTGAATTTGGCTTTTTAGTTAGGGTTTGGGAGTCAGTTTAGAGAAGAAAGCTTATTTTAGTGGTACAAATAAGCTTCCTGTTAAGGGTCCATCATTCCAAGCTGGTGTGCATAGATTCTATGGTAAAGTGCTCTGCTCTGTGGGAGGAAACATCAGCCTTGAATCTGCTGAGGTACCCTGTCCAGAGAAAGGGGAATCAACTCTCCCCTCAGGTTATTTACTTTATATGACAGCCAGCTTTATTACCTTATATATTTAAGTCAAGGGGGGTTTTTTTGTAGAAAAAGCCCAGCAGGAACTCACTAGCATAATAGGCCACATCTAACAGCAGGACCTCATTAGCATATTAGGCCGTACCCCCATGCCTTCCCTTGGTTTGCCCAGGCAAGCCGGCCCTTGGACAGGCCAGGGAAGGCACTGGGAGGCATTTAAATGCCTTCCTGATCCATCCAGGCCCCCACCCGCCCACCCACCTCAGAGTTGCTCTCCGGGCCTTCCCTCTGTAGCCATGCTTGCAGAGATTTTGGCTGTAGTGGGCGTGGCCAACTCTGAAGCCACCTGGAACTCTGTTCCTGTGCATTCCTGCCCAAAAATAGCCCTGATTTAAGTTTTCCACATATCCTTTCCCCCTATTATATACTTTATTTTCTGTTAAATAAACTTACTGTTCATCTTGATCTCTGTCGTGTCTGTCAAGTAAAAAAATCTTAGAAGCTGGGGTCTCTATTCACCTCACATATAAAGTACAGCCTTAGTTTGGCAGGTTTGCAGTTAAGAGGCCTTTAGGGAGCACTTAGCTTACATGCTACCGATCTTTATTTTAAAGCTTGTATCCCCCCCCTTTCTATTTGATTATGGGTGGTTGGGGTATAAAGAATCTATAGGAGGGGCCTGGGGAACTGGATATTCTTCAGTCCTGAAGGCTGTTGCCTCAGAGCCTCCCCCCTCAATGGCTGCCACAGCTTGCTCATGCTGGCTGTTTGTTGCTCTTGTGCTCTGAATTCTGATGTCTTTGGCTTTTTAGTTATAAAAGGTTGCTGATCCCTGAGTTGGGGGGGGGCAGGACTGTCCATCACACATTCACCTCCTCTTTCCCAGTGCTGGCACTGCCTATTGCTCCTGCAACGGAGATCTTCTTTGTTCTTCCACTTGTTAATTGCCTTAATTTGCTTTTTTATTGCTTGCCTCCTACTCTGTTGTCATTATGGCCCAAAGGAGGGCTATTAAATAAACAAACAATGAGAAGGAGCAAAGAACTGTGACTGCTGGAAATCCCGCTTTGCTTTGCTCACAGGTCAGGCCATGAGGGCTAGTAACATGTTCTTTTGAAAGCTGTAGATCCCAAGTGCTTTGCCCCCTACTGTAGTGAGAGGGTAGTTGTGCGGCACATGCCTAGTGCTGCTTTTCTGGTCAGACTCGTGGCCGTTCACTTTGCTGTTTCCTTCCCTGGGACTCCTGGAGGAGACAGGTGCCACAACAGGAGTGTGGCTGCCAAGCGGGGCATGATGGGGCATGCAGGGATAACGCCCCGCTTGGGCGCAGAGAGGAGCAGGCGAACAAGTCTGATCACAGCGACTCTAAGCCTATGACTGGGAGCCAGGAGAGGAGAGAGAGGGGCAGTTTTTCCACCTGCTTCCTTGTTTTGTTCTCAAGCTGGGGCGGAATGTGGCAACTGGGGCTCAAGTCCTAGTGGTTAAAGCAAGGCAGTTTGGGAGCCAGTGCCCTGGGGTTGTATTATGTTCAAAGATGTGGGGATGGAAGTTGGCAGAGGGCCACACATCTGTTGCTGTCTGGATCAGGCTTGCTTGCGTTTTGCGCTGTGTGGTGGTCCTCTCCACTCACCCCCCACAATAAAAAAAACAATAACCCAACCCCAGCAACAGATTCCCTCAGTCAGGTCCATGGCATGCACCTCTTCTCCTCAGCCCTGCTAGGAAGCAGAGTCCGGGCTTCCTTTCCCACTTTCCTCAGCGCTGTGCTTTTGCCAGGAGAGGGGGTGGGTAGCAATCCCAGCAAGGACCTCAAGCAGAGTGGGTTGTCTCCCATCACTCACTGTACCTGATCAGGTGGACTGCCGCTCACAGAAAGCTATCTGCTGATTTGGTTGGGGGGACTTCATTTGAAGAAGCTCTCTTTTCTCCCCCCACCCCCATACTATTAAGCAGGAGGTTGGCAAATTCTTCAACCTGAGGGCCATGTCTGGGTTTCTGTACATTTTGCAGGACTCCATAGAGGGCACGGGCACTTTCTGCTTCCAGTGTCATAGACATTGTTAAAACTCTTTGCACCCGGAAAGTACTGCACAACATAACCAGTTAACCATAGGGAGCCCAGTGTAGTGGTTACAGTTGGGGTTCTCAACCTTTTTCAGCCTGTGAGCATGTTGGGGGAAATAAATCCTAGGTTGAAGAAATTAAATCCTAGGGAATTAAATCCTAGATTTATTAGCTAGGCACAGCTAATAAATACTTGTACCCAAACCTCTTAACATGTCAAAACATTGCTGTAAATACAGCTGTAAATATAAGACTTTGATGAAGCTGTCCTGGGGGGGATTCCCCCCTCTGTACATTCTAATAAAGAAAACTAACAGTGCAATCCTAAAAGCATTTTCCCCGGGAGCAAGCCCCACTGAATAAAATGGGACCTTATTTCCAAGCAGACCCACCCTGGACCGCTCTCTAAATCTTTTCACTCAATATAAACACCCCGGAGGAGGGCTTGCGATGCTGGGATAAAATTTAACCTTTAAATATAAGAGAGAATTTTATTTAATTTTCATCTGCACGGGAGAAAAAACTCAATTGGACTGGACACAAAGTTTCACTGAGATTTGGAATCCTGACACAGGGTGGTGGGCACAACAAAATGGCTGCCTCGGGAGGGCGGAGCCACCCAAAAAAAGTTCGGAAGCGAGGTTATGCATAACTCTCTTAAGAAGCTCTTCAACATTTAAGGCAGAAGCTCTGTTTAATAGGATGCCTTTTAATCTGCGCAGCCAGTCAGAAGCCTTGCTGGGCACAAGCCCCACCTGATCCTGCCCACTTTCTAAAAACACTTGGCGGGCATCAGGAAAGGTGTTGGTAGACACCGTGGTGCCCACAGGGACTGTGCTGGGGACCCCTGGGTTAGAGTGTCAGATTAGGATCTGAGAGACCCAGGTTTGAATTTCTGCTCTGCCGTGGAAGCTTTTACTTATTTTATTCTCGTTCATGTCATTCATACTCTGCCTTTCTCCCCAGTGGGGACCCAAAGTGGCTTATGTCATTCTCCTCTTCTCCATTTGATCCTCACAACAACCCTGTCAGGTTGGTTAGGCTGAGAGTGTGTGACTGGCCCAAGGCCACCCAATGTGCTTCCATGGCAGAGTGGGGGTCTGAACATGGAACCTCCCAGAACTTAGCCCAACACTGTAACCACTATACCACCCAGCTTGCTGAGTGACCTTGGACTAATAACACACACTCAGCCTAATTTACTTCACAGAGTTGTGGTGAGGATAAAATGGAGGAGAGGAGAATGACGTAAGTGACATTGAGCCCCCCCGGGGAGACATTCAGGTTGGAGAGAGCCAGTGTGGTGTGGGGGTTAAGAGCGGCGGACTTTAATCTGGAGAGCTGGGTTTGATTCCCCACTCCTCCACATGAAGCCACTTGGGTGACCTTGTGTCAGTCACTAGTTCTCTCAGAGCTCTCTCAGAGCTCTCTCAGACCCACCTACCTCACAGGGGGTCTGTTGTGGGGAGAGGAAGGGAAGGCAATTGTAAGCCAGTCCAAGACTCCTTCGGGTAGTGAAAGGGAGGGTATAAAAACCAACTCTTCTTCTTATATATGAAGGAAATAAATGAACAATAAAAAATTGTGGTCTGATTCCACATCTCCTCTAGGTCTAAATTCAAAGGGACACAGGCATTCTGCCCCCCTTTTGCTTGATCCTAAAATGTCCCCTCCTCCTTTGTGGTTATCCATTCTGCCTTGTTGCCTACCTAGGATTCCTGCCTCCCTTTGAACACCTATGGGAACCTTGCTCTGTCAATGGAAGGAGTTACAGGGACAAATTTGTCTGATTTCCCCTTCCCTCTCCATGCTTTGCAGGTTTTTGTCCATGAGGCTCTCCCAGCGTTGGGTTTGGTTTGGGGTTTTTTGAGATCTTAGGAGGTTGCTAGGGAAAGGCAAGGAAAGATCCGCCTCCACAAATTCCTCATGCTGGAGGTTCATAGGATCCTACCCAGAATAACTGAAGAGCTTGTACATACATACACCCAATGCATGTAGGACTTGTTTTGTACAGTTGATTTCCCAGATAAAATCTGGGAATTGACTGCACGGTCTGAGGCGTTGTAAACTGGATTGTCAGCACGTACACCCCGTTGAATGTTATGTCCCCCTTGAGGATGGCTAGTGGTACTGGAAAAAGGCAAGTACACTCCTATGCAAAGGGGAAATCTTTCATTATAAAAGCCCATTCTCATCACTCTTCACACTGTAGCGCAGGGATTCTTAACCTTTTTTGAGCCTGTCGGCACCTTTAGAATGCTGACACAGTGCTGTGGGTGCAACTGCAGAATGGCTGTGCATGCAGTGGAGCCAACCACAGAATGTAAGGAAGTGAGGTTATGCATTTATAGATGAATGTATTGTTTTAAAATATTTTCTTGTGTACCCACAGCTTATCTTCACCCACACAGTGAAGATCCTTGTGCCGTGGGAGAAGCTGCCGCCAAAACAACATTTTTAAAAAATCTGCGTTGCCAATCAGGTCTCCAGTGACCAATCAGAAGCCTTGCTGGGCAAAAGCCCTACTAGACCCCACCCACTTCCTAAACGCACATGGTGGATGCCAGGACAGGTGCTGGAGGGCACCATGCTGGGAATTCCTGCTAAAGTGTGGCAGCACCTAGAATGGGGTGGAGTAAGGGAAATGGTAGTCAAGTTGATACTCAGTTGTTGCCACAGGCAAGGGAGCCGTGGTAGTGAAGGAATGGTTTGCCTACGTTTCTCAGTGGATAACCTAACCTGAATAGCCCAGGCTAGTCCGGTCTCATCAGATCTCAGAAGCTAAGCAGGTTCAGCCCTGGTTTGGCAAGCCCAGGGTTGCTGTGCAGAGGAAGGCAATGACAGACCACCTCTTGCCTTGAAAACCCTATAAATTGGCCGTACTTGATGGCACTTTCCACTACCAACGTTGGAGTACTGTGCTGTCATGATACTTGGTGTCTCGCTTTGGGGGATCCTGCAAGGGAGTCGTGTTGCCTCACTCAGAGGGTGTTTGCATTATAAAGTTCTTCCCTCCATAAATATCCTGACTGTCATAAAGATGGACAATTTTCTAGTCCTA
Source organism: Gekko gecko (assembly GCA_029375565.1). Classification (NCBI taxonomy): domain Eukaryota; kingdom Metazoa; phylum Chordata; class Lepidosauria; order Squamata; family Gekkonidae; genus Gekko; species Gekko gecko. The sequence goes on from JAPDNY010000001.1 coordinate 27,235,570, forward strand.
TTTGTTTGTTGTTTGCTTCATTTATACCCTACCTTTCTCCGCAGTGGGGACACACAATGGCTTACGTAGTTCTTCTCTCCTCCATTTTATCCTCACAACAACCTTGTGAGGTAGGTTAGACTGAAAGTGCTCAAGATTACCCAGTGAGCTTCCATGAGAGAGAGGGATTCAAACCTGGGTCTCCCTGATCCTAGTTGGACACTCTAGCCCCTACACCACATTGGCTTTTATATAACTGACAGTTTTGTCAATGATTTTTTTTTTTAAATCACAGTATTCAGAAACCAAAACTTTTGTTTGCTGATCTAAAAGGTATTGTTCTCCTACAAATGAACTTAAAGGGGAGAATCTAATGTGAAATTTTTAAAGTAAAATTCACTAACAAGCTTAAGACAGGGACTTGGGATTCCTCGCTTACTACAGGTGCTAATATCTGGTATATCCTAACTCTTACAAATATTAATTCAGCTATATCTTTGTAGCTTCATATTGTAGCTTTTTATCTAGCATTAGATTTTATAACAGTCTTTGCCTGTCCAGCAACAGTTAGGGTTGACCCTTGCCCCCTCTGAGAGAACCGATTGCTCTTTTTATTGGAACCTACGTTAAACTGGCCTCTCTTTGCAACATTATTTATAACAGTTTTATTTATTTAATTAAAATATTTGTATCTCACCTGTCCGCCTTTGTAGGGAATACAAACGCCTTCAGTCTTAATGGATGTATACTCCAATGCATCTGATAAATTGAGTTTTGACTCATGAAAGCTTATGCCACTGGATTCCATTTGTTTATTCAATCAGAACCAGTTTAGTGTACTCTTTAGGAGTGTAGACTCTAATGTGGGAGAATCAGGTTTCATTCCTCACTCCTCCACATGCAACTGCTGGTGTGACCTTGGGTCAGTCATAAGTTCTCTAAGAGCTGTTCTCTCATGAGCAGTTCTCAAAAGAGCTCTCTCAGCCCCACCTACCGTACAGGGTGTCTGTTTTGGGGAGGGGAGGGGAAAGGAGATTGTAAACCACTCTAAAACTCCTTTGGGTAGTGAAAGGTGGGGTATAAATCCAGCCTCTTCTTGCCTCTTCTTCTTCAGTTGCCTTTAATTCGATTGACATGGCTGCTTACAAATGCAACCAAATAAATAAATCAGATTCCTCCTGTCTTTTTTCTCCTTCCAGCCTCCCCCTTAGTAACCAAGGCGAAGCACCTGAATCTGCGACGAGATGACTTTGAGATCTTGAAAGTGATTGGACGAGGGGCTTTTGGAGAGGTGGGTGCCAACAACAGCCATCACTGTGTCTGGGAAATATAGGAGACGGGTGCCCTCCAGGAGAGAGGCCTTTGGGGTATTTTAATTTATACGGGGCTGTTCAGGAGGCTTGTGGAGGATGAAGCCCCTCCTGGAAGGGGCCAGTAGGAAAGAGCAGAGCCCTGAATGTAGCCTGATTCCTGGAGATGAATTGAATTTACCTGGTTGGTTGTTTTCCAGGCAGCTGGAGGCAGTAGGAGGGTAAAAAATGGGTGACTTCAGCAGTCCCTCTCATGTTTGGGAAAATGCATATTCAGGTCATGACTAAGACTGAAAATGTTTAGATCAGGGGTCCTCAACCTTGTTGATCCTGTGGGCACCTTTGGAATTCTGACACAGTGGTGGGCAGTGTTCCCTCTAAACTGAGTTAGTGTGAGCTAGCTCACAGGTTTTTAGCCTCCAGCTCAGAGATTTTTGTCTTTAGCTCAGGAAGGATGGCTCCAAAGCAAACTAATTTATGCAGTAGCCAAAGCGCTCGCTCACAACTTTAATGCCAGTAGCTCACAAAGTAGGATTTTTGCTCACAAGACTCCACAGCTTAGAGGGAGCATTGGTGGGCCCAGTCACAAGATGGCTGCCCCAGGAGGCAGAGCCAACCAGAAAGTGTCCGGGATCAAGATTATATCCTACTTCAGTAGTAACTCTTCAACATTTCAGATTAAAATCTGCACAGCCCGTCAGAATCTGCACAGCCAGTCAGAAGCCTCGCTGGAAAAAAGCCCCACCTAGCCCCAACACTTTCTAAAAGCTCTTCGCGGGCACCAGGGAAGACGTTGATGTGTGCCATGGTGTCCTTTGGCACCGTGTTGGAGACCCCGGTCTAGATACCATAAATGTGCCTTTGAATTATTAGTCCAAGGAGTCAGCTAGAGGGGAGACGACTGAGAGTTGATATGATAACCATCTTCAAGTACTTGAAGGGCTGCCATAGAGAGGATGGTGCAAGTTGTTTTCTGTTGCCTCAGAAGCCTGGACCAGAACCAACAAGTTGAAATTAAATCAAAAGAGTTTCCAGCTAAACATTAGGAAGAATTTCCTGACAGATTTGATTGATTTGATTTGGTTTATTGTATTTATAACCTGCCCTCCCCGCAAGTGGGCTCAGGGCGGCTCACATTGCATGGCACAAAGTGCCAGAGTTCATATACAATTAAAACATTTAAAACATTAGGACATTTAACACTATTAAAAAATTTAAAACATTCAGAACACTTAAACATGCAGCAGATTCGATTAAAGTGCAGTCAATAAAATAGCCAGGATGGCGTAACCTATCATGCCGGCTCAGGCAGGTGGATTGGCTCGATCTCATTGCAGGCTGCCTCCGCCACAGATGTTGATAGTGGTCATTGGTGGTAGTCAGGAGTCTTTTTGGGGGGAGCGCACCAGAGCACTGCTCCGGGAGCTCAACAATGGCGGTGGCGGCAAGCCCTGCCCCTGCCGGCATCCCCAGGCGGTGCAGGAGCGCTGGGCCCAGGGGATGCCGAAGAGCCCCTCCCCCACAGCATCCCTGGGCGGTGCAGGAGCGCTGGGCCTGGGGGACATGGAAGAGGCCCCCTGCAGCGCTGCGTGGCTCGGGGGATGAGGAAGAGCCGCCCCCGCAGCATCCCCGGGCCGTGCAGGAGCGCTGGGCCCAGGGGATGCCGAAAAGCCACCCCCACAGCATCCCCGGGCCCCGCAGGAGCACTGGGCCCGGGGGACGACAAAGAGCCACCCCCGCAGCATCCCCCGGCCGTGCAGGAGTGCTGGGCCCGGGGGATGCGGAAGAGGCCCAGGAGCACTAGGCCCGGGGAACATGGAAGAGCCCCCCCACAGCATCCCTGGGCCTCACAGGAGCGCTGCGGCTAGGGAGGAGGCTGGAGAGCCCTGCCACTGGCTTCCCTGGCCCCCGCCGAAGTGGTAAGTAAGGGATCCGCGGGGGTGGGGGTGGTGGGGGCTTGATTGGGGGCGGGTGGGCGAGCCTCGCTCCCTTCATCTCTTTGCCATCTTTTCCTCCTTTCCTTTTCTTTTCCTCCTTTTCTTTCTCCCTTTCCCTTCTCTTCCTTCCTTCCTCTCTTTTCCTCCTTTCCTTCTTTCTTTCTTTCCCTCCTACTTCTCTTCTCTTTTTTCCTCCTTTCCCTGTTTCCCTTGTTCTTCCCTTCTCTCTCTTTCTTTCCTTCTCTTTCTTTTCCTCTTTCCTTCTCTCTACTCTCTCTCTCTTTCCTTCCCTCTTTCCTCCTTCTGTGGCCCAACTCTAGTGAGAAGGGGTTTAAACTTTAAACCCCTTCTCTCTTCGCTCCACCCCCCAGGCCAGCTGGGGAAGGGAAGGGGAGGCTTTTGAAGATGCCCCCCTTTTTCCTTCCCCTTCTGACATCACTTCCTGTGATGTCAGAGGGCGTGACATATGCTAATAGGCTAGTAGCTCATTAGCATACCATATGCTAATGAGCTCCTGCAGGTCTTTTTCTACGAAAAGACCCCTGGTGGTAGTGTGGGCGGCTCCTGATTAAAGGCCTGGTGGAAGAGCTCCGTCTTGCAGGCCCTGTGGAACTGCACAAGATCCCTCAGGGCCCTGATCTCCTCTGGAGCTCATTGCACCAGTAAGGAGCCGCCACTGAGAAGGCCCTAGCTCTATTAGCCGCGAGCCTGGCCTCCCTGGAGCCTGGAACAACCAGTCGGTGTTGCGTCCCCGACCGTAGCGCTCTCTGGGGTATATACGGGGAAAGGCGATCCCTCAGGTATGTTGAACCCTGGCCACGTAGGGCTTTAAAGGTAAGTACCAGCACCTTGAAACGAATTCGATATGCTATTGGCAGCCAGTGCAGCCCCTTCAGCACTGTCTGGATGTACTCCCATCTAGGGAGGCACATCAGTAGCCTGGCTGTGGCATTCTGCACTAGCTGCAGCCTCCGAATTTGCGCAAAGGGCAGCCCCATGTAGAGAGCATTCCTCCGCGAGAACAGGCTTCCTCGGGAAGTGGTGGGCTCTCCTTCTTTGGAGGTTTTTAAACAGAGGCTAGATGGCCATCTGACAGCACTGCTGAGTCTGCAAACTTGGGCAGATCATGAGAGGGAGGGCAGGAAGGGCTGCCTCAGTGTTTAGTTCTTGTGGTCCTTTCTTACATGCCCAGGGAAATGCCGATCTCCAGTTTGGGATCAGGAAGCAATTTTTCTCCAGGCCAGTTTGGCTGGGTATCCTGGAGGTTTTTTTGTCATCTTCTGGGCATGGTCACTGGGGGGGGGTGTGGGATCCTGGAGGTCCCTTCCAACTCTGTGATTCCAGTCATGGCCTCAAATAGTGTTTGTGAGATGTAAATATCATTGAATCATTTGGGGACAGTGAACACTGTGCTATTCGGTTCTTCATTAATATAAGTGGAATGTTGTATCTAGAATCCAGCATGGCCACATTTAATTTCAGTGGAGAAAGCCTTGAAAAATTAGGATATTATTAAAAATGAGGTTGAAAGGGAGATTTAAAGAGAGCCAATGCTTTTTAGGATGCTTGGAAAACACTTAAAACCATTATAACTGAGGCTCAGAATGTACACGAGAAATTAGGAAAGGTAAACATCAGTTTCAAAAGGATGCCAGCATGGTTAAGGAAGGCAAGAAGACCCTCCCCCCTTTAAAAAAATGGGAGTCTTCTTCATATCAGGAAAATAAAAAGGAATACAAACTCTGGCAAAACATATTTTGAGTTGACAACCTGGCAACATAAAGGGATTTTGAGGACAAATTAAGACAAACCATAAATGTTACTTTTAATATACCAGAATCAGGAAACTAGCTCAGTTGGACTGTTGGGCTGTGTAAAAGGATTGCTAAAGGAGGACAGGGAGAATGCAAAGAAGCTGAATTAATTCTTTGTTCTGTCTTCACTGTGGAAAATATTGGATGGATAATATGCCTGAATCACTGATCCAGTAGATGCTACATACTGGATCTTTCAAACAGCTTTGCATAAAATTACTCAACAAAATTCCTGAATCAATTTAGGAGTTGTGGGTTAAGCAAAGAGGATGGATTTCTTCCTATGGATTAATAACCAGTTAAATATTAGAAAGCAGAGGGTAGGAATAAATAAACAGTCCTTATAGTTAAGTGAAGTGAGCGAGGTGGTCCTGTGGATATATGAATTGGGACCAGAGCTATTTAACTTGTTTGGATTTGTTCTGGAATTGTTCTAGAATTGGGGTATCCGTGACCAAGTTTACAGATGGTATCAAATTATTTAGGATGGTGAAAATCAAAAAGAGCTCCAAAAGAGATCCAAACAAACTGGTAGGCAGCAACATAGCAGATGAGTTTCCTCATTAGTAAGTGTAAAGGGCGACACGTTGGAGCATAAAAAACTAACCTTAGATATGTGCCGATAAAACCTGAACCTGGCAGTGATTGACCAAGAAAAAGATCTTGGGCTGATGGTGGACAGCTCAGTGAAAATCCAAAAATTGCCTCCCCTGGTATCCCAAAATTAACACCTGTGGTGGGCTACCTCATTCCGGTAGCCCTCTGTACTGGTCATGTTGATACTTAGTGAGAAACGGGCTCTTACATGTGTCCTCTCTCTCCTCAGGTGGCAGTAGTGCGAATGAAGGAGACAGAAAAGGTTTTTGCGATGAAGATTCTGCACAAATGGGAAATGTTGAAGAGGGCTGAGGTAGTATATCCCACTCCCTTGTTCAGTCCCCCAGGCCATGACAGCAGAAGGAATATAGGAGCCAAGAATGGACCTCTTAAGAAAAGGGACAAACATAGTTGTCCCTCATTTAGAATGAACTGGGTAACCACCCTTGGCCCCATGCTTTTTGGAACTATTCATTTCCTGAGGAAACTATTGATCACCCTGGGTGGCAGGCTTTGTTTGAGGCCTACCACTGGAGCAGTCATAGCTGAATCACCTGGCTGAGGAGGTCTGTGTGGAGCATACCAATTGGTGATTGGAAGTGGCTTGGGAACAGATATCCCCTGGCACTGGATGGAGGTGGAAAAAGCTTGTCCTTGGCCCCTCACTGCCTCTAGAGGCAGCCCTGGAGGCACCTTGAGAGGTAGATGCCTTGTGTCAGGGACCTGATGATTCTCTCTCTTCAGAGGGAGATGGGAGGCCAGTGCCAAGAAGCCGCGTCCATTGATTATAAAACTATTATAATCTCTGCCCTTCACCTGCTTTAGAAGTTTGTTGCTTTCCAGACCAGTCAGTTTTGTGGTGGGGAACTGAACTGGGCTTTTCATTAGTACCTCCTTTTGGATTTGTTTTCTGTGGTACTAGAAAAGGTTACATAAACATGTCAATTTAAAGAGCTTTGATAATACCCACTTCATAGAACAAGATTGATATGTAGAGCCCTGAAAGGTCCTTGTCTTCTTTTCTGGAAGTCAAAGCAAGAGGATGACCCAACAAGGCATTGCAAGCAGAGCTGTCCGCAACTTTTCATGGCACTTTTGCACTGAGGCTGGAAGGTCTCTGCTAATGGAAGATGGGGCGAGTTTCACAGATCCCCCTTTCCTGACTCATAAGACCATAAGAACATAAGGGAAGCCAATGTTGGATCAGGCCAATGGTCCATCCAGTCCAATACTCTGTCACACAGTGGCCAAAAATACCAGGTGCCATCAGGAGGTCCACCAGTGGGGCCAGGACACTAGAAGCCCTCCCACTGTTGCCCCCCCCCCAAGCACCAAGAATACAGAGCATCACTTGCCCCAGACTGAGAGTTCCTATCTATACCTTGTGGCTAATAGCCACTGATGGACTTCTGCTCCATATGCTCATCTAATTCCCTCTTGAAGCTGTCCTTGCTTATAGCTGCCGCCACCTCCTGTGGCAGTGAATTCCATGTGTTAACCACTCTTGAGGTGAAGAAGGACTTCCTTTTATCCGTTCTAACCTGATTGCAATTTCATGGAGCGCCCACGAGTTCTTGTACTGTGAGAAGAGGAGAAAAGTACCTCTTTCTCTCTCTGCTCTATCCCATGTATAAACTTGTAAACCTCGATCCTGTCACTCCCCCCCCATGCTGTTCCTGGGGTGTCTGTGTCTCCCAGAAGGAGCAATTTAGAGAACATTTTGGGCTACAGCAATGGGGGGGAAGGCGAGGGAACCATGCTCCGCAGATAGGAATCTCTTCTGTCTGTGGAAATCCTCTGCGGCATCCAAGCCATAATTTTAGATCTATAAAGGGTGACATTTCACAACAGCATAAGATCATTTTGCATACCTGTATTAAATTGGCTGCTGTTTTTGTTTTCTTTTTTCCCGGTTTATGCCAGGCATCGCAATCCTAAGAATGCTTTCCTGGGAGTAAGCCCGAATGGGCTTCAGTATCAAACTAAGCAGACCTGTTTAGGATGGTACAGTAAATGACTGATCTTTAGAAGGGGTGGCAGCTTCAGAAGGATTTTTATGGAGAGCACAGAGGATAATACGTATTTTTAGATAATTTCAAAAAACGCTTTCCTCACTTAAAAACCCCCATATGAGTAGCTCAGAGTACATTCAGGATTTTAAATGAGCATTTGACATGCGGCAAGCACTCTGAATTTTCGTCATATTTCTAATTTGAAATCACTGTGCAGAATGGAGGCTTTTGCCTTCTCCACTGCTGCCGTGGTTTCTCTCTTCAACTGGCCATAAAAATTTGCTCATGGTTCTGTAGGGGAGGAGTCGTGACTCAGTGATAGAGCATCTGCTTGGCGTGCAGAAGGTCCCAGGTTCAATTCCCAGGGTCTCCAGCTAAAAGGACCAGGCAGTAGGTGATGTGGAAGATCTCAGCCTGAGATAGGATGGCCAGCTCTGGATCAGGAAATACCTGGAGGTTTGGAGGGTGGAGCTGAGAAGGCTGGAGTTTGGGAAGGTGGGGGGACTTCAGTGGGGTATAATCCCATAGAGCCCACCTTCCAAAGTGTCCATTTTCTCCAGGTGAGGTGATCTCTGTCACCTGGAGATCAGTTGTAATAATGGGAGATCTTTAGCCACCACCTGGAGGTTGGCAACCCTAACCTGAGAGCCTGGATAGCCATTGCCAGTCTGAACAGACAATAGAGAGCCAGTTTAATGTAGTGGTTAGGAACACGGACTCTGATCTGGGAGAATCTGGTTTGATTCCCTACTCCTCCACGTGCAGCTGCTGGTGTGACCTTGGGTCAGTCACAAGTGCTCTCAGAGCTGTTCTCTCAAGAGCAGTCCTTAAATGAGCACTCTCAGCCCCACCTACCTCACAGGAGATTGTAAGCTGCTCTGAGATTTCTTTGGGTAGTGAAGGGTGGGGTATAAATCCAATCTCTTCTTCTACTGACACTGATGGACCAAGGGTCTGGTTCAGTATAAGGCAGCGTCATGTGTGCTTCTGTTTCTCTGCCCCCCCCCAGACTGCTTGCTTCCAGGAAGAACGTGACGTGCTGGTGCATGGGGACAGGCAATGGATCACCACCTTGCATTACGCATTCCAGGATGATCACTACTTGGTGAGCCTCCCCACCCACCCCCTTGCCTTGAGCCCAGAGGAGTCTCCCTGTACCCGGAGATCTCGGTTTGCACACCATCTGTGATGCGGGCACAAGCCCTTTTGGAATCTGTGCAGGTGCCTTCTGGGACAGCAGGTTCAGACATGGCAACCTCTGGGCAGTTTGCAAGCCGTTGTCGGCCACCATCAGGCTGAGATCTTGCAAGGGGTCATTCCCCCAGAAGGGTAGGCAAGGGAAGCTGGAAAGGAGTTTTGCAGGAGAAGCATCACAGAGATAAGAGGGACCACCCTGTACTAAATCAGCCCATAGTTGGTCTGTTACACACAGCATAGACTTCGCCTGATGGGCAGCCCTCTTCGCCAAGCTGTAGGGCAGTGGAAGATCTTTCCTAGTTGTCCTTCTCAGTCTCAGTAATGGGCGATTCCAGGGATAGAGCTCCCAGACTCCCATGAGGGAGGTGGACAATGACTTCTGGACTGCCGTGAGATCATCACTTTGCTGGGCCCTCCCTCCTCTGCACCTCCCACTCTTTTACCTCTTCCCCTCCTTTTGCAGTACCTTGTGATGGATTACTATGCAGGAGGTGACCTGCTCACCCTCCTAAGCAAGTTCGAGGACCGCCTGCCCGAGGACATGGCCTGTTTCTACCTGGCTGAGATGGTCCTGGCCATCCACTCCATCCACCAGCTCAGATATGTCCACAGGTATCCGCCACTTGGCATCTCGACCAGCTACAGACCTCGCCTCTTGGCCTTTGTAAGAGGAGAAGGGCCTTCCCTGCCATTGACGGTGGGCCAGAAGGGATGAAATGGTGTAGTAGTTGCTTCCAGGAAGAACGTGCCCCAGCTGAGGGTGCTTGTCTTAGGCCAAAAGGTGCATAACTGTGCATCTCCTTGGGACCTGAGTGGCCGCAAGTGAGGAAACTGTGGAAAGAAAACAAGAAACCCTGGAGAAGGACTGAGAACCTCTAGATCTCTTAACCCAAATCCTTCTAGAGGTCACTGTTTTCCAAACCACAGGGAAAAGGAGCCCTGCTGCCTCCCTGCCACCCCCACCCCGAGTTCACAGGTTCTGTTTCCTTCCCAGAACTGTGGAAAGAACCCATCTACCATATATGGGTGAACCAGCTCTTTAACATAGTGAGAAAGTTCCCAGTGGATGTCTGCCCTGGAGGGCAGCCAGGGGCAAACAGAACCAAGGACACTCCACAGGGGCCACTGTGCTTAGACCCAGGCTGTGGTGACAATGACTATGGCCCTGGGGTATTGCCAGTATAACTTGGCACAGCTTGCTCTGGGGCAGTTTTAAAGCCCCGATCCACTCCTGCTATCAAATCTCTCTTGGTCCCCGTCCCCTCCTTCTGATCTTCTAGCCCTGGATTTTAGCTCCGGCATCTACCTTCTAGGTGCTGCTGCTCCAGAGACATTTCAAAAATCCAGGAGCCATGGTTCATGTTATCCCAGCTGGGTGTGTGTGTGTGAGAGAGAGAGAGAGAGGTGTCGCTTTCTCCATGTTCAGAATGTGCTAGCTGGAGATTCAAATGTGGACTCGGTTTATTATCTTACCCCCTTCCAATGCCACTCAGTGCTTTAAAAAAATTAATGAAGTTTTTATTACATAGCATGTAAGTTGTCAGTTGAACTTCCATTCTTCATTTCTTTTAAGCAAAAAGAGCACACCCATTTTTTTTGTTAATGCTGCTTCAGAGAGAGAGGAGAAGAGAGGAGAGGCTTTGGAGTGCCATTTAACTAGCCAATCACATTTCTGTATGCAGCAAGCGGGAAGAACAGCTGTTCTTTGAGATTAATCCTAGAGAGAAGAGTGTTATGTCTGGACAAAATGCAGCGATTGCATTCTTTGCAGCTGGCTCACAGCTCAGCTTGTGTCTGAGTGCACCAGCAGTCTTAGTTTGCACCTCCGCCCCCTGCACAGCCCCTTGCTTACTAGTGTTGCCTCCATCTCTACAGGGATATCAAGCCAGACAACATCCTCATCGACACAAACGGGCACATCCGCCTGGCTGACTTTGGCTCCTGTCTGCAGCTACGTCCAGATGGCACGGTGAGCCTCAACTGTGTCTTGGGGCAGTGCGCAGGCCAGGGACTGCATTCTTGGGACAGGAGCATCAGATACATCCTGTTGCAAGTGGCTCTTGCCAATGCATCTCAAGGCTTGACTGACACTTTTGAAGGTCTTTGTGGTGTGTGAGGTTTCACTGACTTATTCCTACGTATAGCCCATTCCACTGCAAGGGTGGCTTAGTACACTGGCATGCGCTGCAAGGTGTAAAAAAGTAACCTATTCCCTTCAAACTGTAAATTAAAAAAGCAACAATAAAGGACAATTGCATATTCAAAATATAATATTACACTCCTGCACAAGTCAGCCTCACTAGGAGGAAACGGCTACATAGGTTTTGATGGGGTCTCTCTTGGAAAAGACCCCCATAAACGCAGGGCTGTCCCTGAGGACAATCTCTTGCTGACTGAATCCAGTGCATAGAGTGGCCTGTCAAGAAGTTGCTTTCTGTGGATTTTGAATACTGTAGTGGGATGCAGGGGAAACTACTCCCCAAACGACACTGACCCTCAAGCTCTTCTCCATCCTCAGGTGGTGTCTCCAGTGGCAGTAGGGACTCCTGATTACATTTCCCCTGAGATCCTGCAGGCCATGGAGGACAGGAAGGGGAAATACGGCCCAGAATGCGACTGGTGGTCACTGGGGGTCTGCATGTACGAGCTGCTTTTCGGGGAGACGCCCTTCTATGCAGAGTCCCTGGTGGAGACTTACGGCAAGATCATGAACCATGAGGTGAGCAGGGCACTGTGGGGAAGACCTGTGGATTGAGGCATTGTGGGAGCAGTAGGAGAAATGGACACAGCCGATGATTTTTGAAGGAGATTGTGGGCATATTTTTCAATGCCTCCCATGTGGCATTTTGACGTCATTTACTATGGAGGCCCAAGTTATGCATGTTGCCAGGCTGGCATTTTTCCATCTTCGCCAAGCTCAGCAACTGGTTCCTTTCTTGTTGCACCCTGACTTAGCCACGGTAACCTATGCAACAGTCACCTCTAGGCTTGACTGCTGTAACTCGCTCTATGGTGGCCTACCCTTGAAACTGACCTGGAAACTCCAGCTGATCCAGAATATGGCAGCGTAACTCCTGATGGGAATGTCACGGACAGCACATATTCAACCTGTGCTGCACCAGCTACACCGGCTTCCAGTGGAATACCAAGTCAGGTTCAAGATTTTGGTTTTGACTTTCAAGGCCTTGAGTGGTCTGAGACCAATGTATCTGCAGGACCATCTCCTCTGGTATGTCTCCGGGAGAGCTTTGCGCTCTGCACATAACAACTTGCTGGTGATCCCTGGCCCCAAAGATGTCCAGCTGTCCTTGACCAGGGCCGGGGCCTTTTCGGTCCTGGCCCCAGCCTGGTGGAACTCTCTGCCTAATACCATCAGGGCCCTGTGGGATCTTATGCAATTCTGCAGGGCCTGCAAGGCAGAGATGTTCTGCCCGGCTTTTGGTTAAGGATGGCAACGATTTTTCTATCGTGGCTGGCAGCCTCTGCCTTTCCTCCTCTTCTTAATTTTGAACTTGTACTTCCTCTCCCCCCTGCCCAGAAAGTGGCCAGGCAGTCCAGAACTGGGATGTAATTTTTAAGGACCCCATCTGGGACTTCTTTTAATCTGGTCTTGTTCAATTTGTCATTGTATTTTGTTATGTTTGAATTTTTTAATGTTTTGTACATTCATTTTATGGCTTTGAGGCTCTGCTGTACATTGCCCAGAGCCCGGTGCAAGCTGGGATGGGGCAAGTAATAAATCAAATAAATAATATAATAATCAGGATAAAGGGGGTCCTCCCCTTCACTGGAGATAGCCTGAGCTGGGACAGGGTGCTGAGTAACCTGGACAGATAGTCAACTGAATATCACTTTGGTTGAGTGGAAGGGTTTGCTCCTGTTCAGGAGATGACTGATGGTACCATTTGGAATCCGGGTGCAAATCCCCACCCACACACCTCCAACATGTTGGGGGTTATTTGCATGAATCATCTGGAGCTGTTTGTTTTGCAAGCTTATGTGCTGTCTCCTTGCGTCACTTTATGGTCTGAGTGGCAGGGTATGCCTGTGGGGTAGAGATCCCTGCCTTTGACCTGGGGGTCATAGAATAGAATCACAGAGTTACAAGGGGCCATACAGGCCATCTAGTCTGTTGACTAGAGCCAGTTTGGTGTAGTGGTTAAGTGTGCACACTCTATTCTGGGAGAACGAGGTTTGATTCTCCACTCCTCCACTTGCACCTGGCTGGATGACCTTGGGCAAGCCGTAGTTCTGATAAGAGGTGTTCTTGAAAAAGAGCAGTTTCTGTCAAGAGCTCTCCCAGCCCCACCTACCTCACAGGGTGTCTGTTGTGGGGAGGGGAAGGGAAGGGAGTTTGTAAGCCGCTCTGAGACTCCTTCGGGTAGTGAAGGGCGGGGTATAAATCCAATCTCTTCTCTTCTTCTTCTTCTAGTCCAACCCCCTGCTCAATGCAGGACCAGCCTAGAGCATCCCTAAGGGGGCTGGATGGTCTTCGAGTGCCTTTAACTATGCAGTGTGTATTCTGAGCCCTGGGGAAGGAGTTGTAAGAGCTGCATGCAGATCATCATCAGAACCAAAATTACCTGGACAAATATGCTTGATCTCCTCCCTCCACTTAACCCTACTGGAAATAGCGTCTTGATGTACTTTTCCGGAGCACTGACTGGCGTCTGCCCTTTGCTGCCCTTTGTTTTCCCATCCTTTCTCACAGGACCACCTGCAGTTCCCCGCTGACATCACGGACGTCTCTGAGAGTGCCAAGGACCTCATCCGGGGGCTGCTGTGCCGCCAGGAGTTGCGCCTTGGCCAGAACGGCATTGAGGACTTCAAGAGGCACCCTTTCTTTGAGGGCATCGACTGGGACAACCTCCGCAAGAGCATACCACCCTACGTGCCCGAGGTGACCAGCCCTGCTGACACCTCCAATTTTGACGTGGACGACGACACGCTCAAGGAGTCGGTGAGTGGTTAAGGGCAAAAGGTGCTCTTTTCACATGAGGGCTGGTGCTGAGCTGCCCCTTGCCCAGAACAACTGGGACATGGCACTGCTGTTGAGTGCAAACACTGGCTTGTGGAGCTATCATGGATCTCCAGCTTGTCCTCCATAACTGTCTGTGTGGACTGTCTAGTCAGAGCAGACCAACTGCCTCACAATGCCAAGTTCAGGCAGGTGGTAAGATTCCCTCACTGTCACCCAGCTGTCTCTTACCTTCCTCCCACTCTGATTACACGTATGGATAACTCAGAAGGAAGCGGACACCCCAAAAGAAGCTGCCTGCCCCCTTTTCATAAATGTTAAGAGCAGCGGACCCCACTGAATAGGTTTCCTCTCCTCTCCGCCCTTCTAGGAGACGTTGCCGCCGGTATCTCATGCTGCTTTCTCTGGCCACCACCTTCCGTTCGTTGGATTCACCTTCACTTCTGGAGGGTGAGTACAGCCCCAGTTTTATTTCCTCTGTCTGTCACATACGCAGATGTGTACCTCCTTCTCAACTGACAATGACTGTACGAGTCTTTTCTGCCCCTCCCTGGAAGTGAGATCTACCCGTGCCTTTGAAGATGTCCACTCAGTGTGGGGTAGTGGCGGCAACAAAGGCAGGCTTCGTACTAGGCCTTCTGAGGGAGAAGGCTGAGGAAAAGGCCAGAATCATCATTCCTTGGTATAGATCTATATAAATGTATATAAATGTATATAAATCCTTTACATAAATCTTGTAAACCAACCAGAGACCAAACCCTATGAGGAAAGGCTGAGGGACTTGGGAATGTTCAGTCTGGAGAAGAAGAGGTTGGGCGGGGGGAGCAGTGATTGCTCTCTGGAAGTATTTGAAGGGCTGTCGCTTAGAGGAGGGCAGGGAGCTGTTCCTGTTGGCAGCAGAGGGTAGGACTCACAATCATGGGTTTAAATTAAAGGTGGGAAGGTCCTGGCCGGATATTTGGAAAAACTTTTTTACAGTAAGAGCTGTACAACAGTGGAATCAGCCGCCTAGGGAAGTGGTGAGCTCCCCCTCACTGGCAGTCTTGAAGCAGCGGCTGGACAAACATTTGTCAGGGATGCTCTGGGCTGATCCTGCATTGAGCAGGGGGTTGGACTAGATGGCCTGTATGGCCCTTTCCAGCTCTGTGATTCTGTGATTCTACCGAACAAGAACAGGTGTTTTGGGGCAGTTCACACACATTGTTCCCCCTTTAAGATAGCAGCATATTTTCTGGTGTCCCACTGGCACCCTTGCGGCAGACATAATAACCTATCTAAGATAGCGTATCTCTCAAGTTCTATCAGGTAGCCGCCAAGGTGCTCACAGAGATAAATGATTGTGCCTTATGTCCTTTATATACATCACAGTCCTTGAAAAAGATTGTATTCGAAACGGGTAAATTACTAGAGTCCCCTGGGACTACTGATTGTGATATTGACAAGGTGCTGCTTGAATATTTGAGCAGAATGTAAACCTGCACTTTGATGTTTTGTTTGGGTGGAACCTATTTTTGGTAATATTTGATACCAGTATTTATATAACGGTATAGAAAAATATTTATATAACAGTATAGAAAAAGAAAAAAAGAAAAAGCACAAAATTGATTTACCTTGAAGATACATCTATTATACACAGTGCTATATGCTTCTGCATAACATCTGGGTGGGGGCTGGAGATCTCCAAGAATTACAGCTGATCTCCAGACTATATAAATCACTTATTTATTTATTAAAACATTTATTTGGGACCCTATCCTTGAATACCTGACCACGGAGGAGTTTATTCCTCCCCAATGGTCACAATTTCAAAAATGGCTATAAATTTATTATAGGCTTTTACTTATTGGCATAAGATGTGATTAACTGTATCAAATTATACTGTCATTTGTATACACATTGGATACATTGTGCGGCCTTGACATTACTGCTTAATATCTATAGATCTTATATTTGAATAATTTGCATGGCTTAAAGAAATTGCATTGTAAGAAACCACCAACCTAGATGGACTTTATGTGTTAAATGGAACAGTTAAAATACCATACGACGAACTGTAATTTTCGAAGAGCACAATGATATACCTATTTTACTCTCGCTAAAGTTTACAGTTTTACAGCTTCACTGTTTTTCTACTTTTCATGTTGTTCTTTATTTTGTACTGTCATTTTTTCAATAAAATGAACTATAAATATATTTTTAAAAACACATTTATTCTGCTTGTTCCGGAGAACAGGGTTGCTTTGGAAGATGGACTGCTGGCACCCTTCCTCCCCCCTCACTTTTGTTCTGGACTCCCCTTCCCCCTGGCCTAGAAAATTGGTCAGTTGTCCAGAATTGGGATAAAAAACATAATAGAATGCCATCTTGGATCTTTTATTCTAAATTTAATTTTTTAAAAGTTGTATATTGAATCTTAATGTTTTGTGTATTTTATGGCGTTGTGCCTCTTTGTACATTGCCCAGAGCCCGGCATAAACTGGGATAGGGCGATTAATAAATCGAATAATTGTACGTCACCAAAGTCCCTCCTCTCCCTAAACTCCACTCTCCAGTCTCAAAATTCCAGGTATTCCCAAGCCTGGAGTTGGCAACCCTGTAATGTTGGAAAGTGCCATCGAATTGTAGCTGACCTGTGGCAACTCCGTAGGGTTTTCAAGGCAAAAGGCGGACCGAAGTTGTTTGCCATGTCCTGCCCCTGTGTAGCGGCCCTGGAATCCCTTGGCGGACTCCCATCCAAGCACTAGCCAGGGCCGACCCCGCTTAGCTTCTAAGAGCTGATGGGATAGGGCTGGCCTGGGCCATCCAGGTCAGTGCTGGGGGCTCTTTAGCTTAAAGAAAAGATGGTCATTGTGGAAACAGGGATATAATTATAAAAAATTGCCTATTGTAGTAGGGAGAAATGAGAAAGGCTGGAGCCCCGTGAGAGAAAGGCATACTTGATGCAGTGCATAATTTATTTATAGAATGTATTGCCATAAGGTGTGGTGACAGATGTTGGCATGGATGTCTTTATAAAGCAATTACATGAATCCATGGAAGAGGGAAGGGCCCAGCTAAAGTTATTAGCCACCATAACTAATTTACCTATTTATCAAGTGCATTTCTGAAATCCCGCCCTTCCCTTAAGGAGCTCAGAGCAGCGTGCATGGTTCTCCTTTCCTCGTTTTAATCCTTACAACAACCTGTGAGGTAGGTTAGGTGGAGAGACAGTGTGACTCGCCCGAAGACACTTAGCAAGCCTCCGGGCAGAATGGGGATTGGAATCCAGGCTTCCCGAGTCCTTTTGAAAACAAAACCTCTGGATTGCAGCTGCTGTGAGGAGCGCCACAAAAGAGCGGCTGTTCGTTTCACAACCTGCCTGTGGATGTCTTAAACCTCATGGGAGCCAGTTTGGTGTAGTGGTTAGCAGTGTGGACTCTAACCTGGGAGAACTGGCTTTGCTTCCCCACTCCTCCACATGCAGCTGCTGGTGTGACCCTGGGTCGGTCACAAGTTCTCTCAGAGCTGTTCTCTCATGAGCAGTCCTCGAAAGAGCTCTCTCAGCCCCACCTACCTCACAGGGTGTCTGTTGTGGGGAGAGGAAAGGAAAGGGATTGCAAACTGCTCTGAGACTCCTTTAGGTATAAATCCAGTCTCTTCTCTTCTTCACTGCTGGAGACAGACAGGGTGCAGGGCTAGATGGAACCTGGGTGTTCTTATAGAACACATACATGGGATCTCCTGCTTGCACTGCACTTTAAATCGATTTAATGTGGGCAATTTAACACTTTCCATAATACGGATTGTTTGGAATCCCCTTCCTAAACATGAGTTAAAGGGCCATGGAGGCAGAGAGGGGTACTCCATTTTGACAACTCTTAGAGGTAGGGCTGAATGGGTGCACATTTTATTTGAATGCTGGTTTTATCCTTCCCTTCCACCGAGGGCAGCATACATCGTTTCATTCCTCTCCCCTATTTTATTTTCACAGCAGCCCTGTGAGGCAGACGTAGGCTAGACCTGGGGTCCCCAAACTTTTTGAGAATTGAGAGCACCTTTGGAATTCTGACACAGGGCGGTGAGCAGAATCTCAAAATGGCTGCCTCAGGAGGCGGAGCCAATCACAATGCATCAGGGAGCAAGGTTATATGTAACTCTAATAGTACCTCTTCAACATTTCAGGCAGAAGCTCTGTTGAACAGGATGCCTTTTAATCAGGCACAGCCAATCAGACTCACTGCTGGGCAAAAGCCCCACCTAACCCCGCCCACATTCTATAAGCACTTTATAGGTGCCTTGAAAGGTGTCAGTAGGCACCGCAACACCCACGGGCACCCCTTTGGGGACCCTTGGCTGAGAGAAGTGACTGGCTCTGGGTCACCCAGTTTTCTTGCTGCACTAAGCTGCATTCTGGGACCCCAAGTATGTGGTTTTAGTGAAGTGAGGATCTGAATCGACTCTGGAGACTATGAGTACAGAACAGAGGACCTCGTCTGAGCTAGATTAATTAATGCCACATAGAATGAAACAACCTTTTGTGGTCTGCCCCTTAGCAGTGGCAATAAGAAAGCCAAACCACACAAATACGAATCTCTGCAAATCCATTTTATTCCTATGCATTCTTGAGCCCGTCTGTGCAAATTGTACCAGTTGCTGTGCCAAAGTGGACCGGTTGCTGACTCCTCCCTATCCCCACAGCCCCCTTTTGGAGAGACACCCGGCCTCCCCCTCGAGCAGCTCCAGCTCCATGCGGCTAGAGAAAAGGATCCGGACTCTGGAACGTGAGAAGTTGGATCTGGCTCGTAAACTGCAAGGTGAGTTCTAGAAGAGTTCCTTCCCCCGGCTCCTGTAGAGATCTCCGAGAATAGAAGCCAGGAGTCCAGCGGCTCTGGCCCAGCTCTGGACCTAACTTCAGCCAGTTCTCTCCAGAGCACAGCCAATGTAATAATAACAACAGTGGCTTGGAGCATGGACAGAGTGCTCAGTGCTGTATACCTAGGGGGTTCTAGGTTTTGGTTTTTTTTAAGAAAAGCTGTCTGCCGTTGCCATAATAATTCATTCTTCTCCAATTGCCTGCTGAGAGTAGGGCACAGGTCCTGGTGCTGAGCATTGCACCAGCTTATTGCCATCTTTTCATTGTTAGACTTTCCCTCCTTCCTTCCGAGATGGGGTTGCACAGAGGGTCAGTGACCCTCCAGAGCAGTGGCTCACAGGAAACTTTCCCTGTAAATTACGTGGCCACTCTTGGGAATGGGCATGCCCTTTCTGTGCACCCCCATTCACAAGAGTGGACTGGCCATATAATTTACAGGGAAAGTTTCCTATGAGCCACTGCTCTGGAGGATCACTGACAGCCGGAAGCAAGCAGAACCAAGCCCCAGTAGCTCTGCCAGCACTGCATGGCCCCTCGATTCGGACTTGGCCAGCAGCACCAGTGATGGCTGCTGGTTCAACTGTTGCCTCCCCCAGTGGAGAAGGGACTGCTGGCAGGAGCAGAGACAAGTGGCAGGTGCAGAGCTGGCTACTAGGCCACTCCATCTACCTTGCTCCTGGCTCATTTTAACTCCCTAGTCGGCCCCTCCCCACTCATATCCTTGTAGCATTCTCAGAGTTAATGTTCCGGGTTTCTCTCTCTGTTTTTCCACCTCCTGACTCCCTGCACAGATTCTCTGGCAAAATCACCTTCCAAGGCATCAACTAAGGACTCTGAGGTCAGGAGTCTCCGGAACGAGGTGGAGAGTCTGCGGAAACAGTTGGCAGGTGCTGGCAGGCTGGGTGTGCCCTGGGTACAGGCAGAGCCTCCTTTCTGGGCAGTTAACAAACGGACATAAGAGAGAAGTGTTGTCAGGAGCCGCTTCTCCATCTCCTGTAATATGCAAAGTGGAATTTGTCTCTTTTATGCTGCTATTCAAAGCATAGAAGTCCCATTGTTTGGAAAATCCAGTAAGAACAGTGGGAATCTGAGTGCTTTCACTGCTGGGTTTAAGGCATAGGGATTCTGCATCAGGGAAAGCAGGGCCTTCATTTCGGAAATTAATTTTTGCATGGGCTGTCAGTTGCTGATAAGAAGTGAGCAAAATTATTCTTTTTGTTAGGCCAGCTGGGGTTCGCCTAGGCTTTTGAGTGTCACAGGAGTTGTCTGTCAAACAGGAGAGCATGTGTCTAACCTGGGTTGGTCCCATAACAGTAGCTATTTTACCGTTTATTAGTTGCCGCAGAGCAAGGAGTGGAAGGGGGCCAGGGGCCGTAGCTTGAAAGAGGTTTCTAGATAGTATCTTGGGCACGTGGACCCACTTCCTCTCCTTCCTTGCAGAGAATCGGTTGCAGACTGCAGAGGTCCAGAGGCAGCACCTGGACAGGGTGGCATCTGGGCAGGTGAAGACTTTGGAGGAGCGATTGAAGATACTGGAGCGGGAGAAGAATGAGGCCCTTCAGGTACGGGGAGCCACTGGGGCTCATTGTAGGAACTGTACTGTTATAACATCATGGTCCCCTCCATCAGAGAGGGTCTCAAACGCTGCTCTAAACATCTGTCTGTCTGTGCCATTGTCTGTTTAGCGAGCCAAAACAGAAGGGGGGAAAACCCAACCTTAAGAAGCAACAAAGTTGGGTACCCAAAGGTTGGGTGAGAAAAAACATTTTTTGAGAGAGAAATTAACAACACACACACACACACACATATATATATATATATTACAAAGTGCACTAAAACTATTCTTCAGAAACATTGGCACAATCTGCCCTTGAAGTGACGAATATTTGAACTAAGAAGTCCCAAATCTATTTATTTATTCGTTTTTCGCATTTATATCCCACCCATCCCGTAAACGGGCTCAGGGTGGGTCACAGCATTTCAATAAATACAATAAAATTTAAAACACATTATAAACATATAAAATCAATAGTCATGCTTGCCATAGGGATAATCCGGCCCATTGAGGTAACTACATATGGTCGCTTATCAGTGGGTGGGAGACAGCAACCCTGGGGAGGGGGCCGTACGTGAACACCCGCTGCCTCAGCCAAAGACCTGGCGGAACAGCTCCGTCTTGCAGGCCCTGATATAACCTGATACATTTTGATGTTTCTAGATTAAAAGGCTAGAACCGATAAAACAGGACCAGTAATTCAATATATCTAGGTTGAAAACCTTGAACCACATTAAAACAGGGCCAAATGCGTTTCGGTCTCCAAGGCCTTCCTGAGTGGTCATATTTTTGTATATACATGCACACTATGACATATAAACAAACACATGTTAGGGCCAAGGCAGGTTGATTATAAGGCATTCCAAATATCCCGTGTGGCAAAAGAACTAGGTTGTGTGAAGGTTTTCTTAAACATTTAAGCACGCACATCCAAGGAATGCAGGTTTAAGACTTCTTTCTGACCATGGCTATCAGAGCTCTCGGAGTGTGCGCATATGTATCAACCTTCAACTGACAGTTAAACCCAAATATGATGACTCTAGCTGCTGGAGAAGAATGAGGATGGGGAGTCAGGAAATGGAGACGGCAGCAGGGAGTTCTAGAGTCTGTGTGATAAACAAAGGGGACGACTGGTTTTAAAAAATTCCTCTCAACAATGAAGACCACATTATTTTTTTTACCGAACTAAATGTCAAGATTGGGCCAAATTCAGAGTTGCTGGCAAATTCTGCCCCAGTCGAGCCAGATCTCTGGGTGCAGCACCCTGTCTGGTGGAGCCAGTCTGACCCGCTTGTGCGCTGCCTTTCTTTGGGGGCAGGAACTGGCGGAGGCCCAAGAGCAGGTGCAAGCTCAGGCTTGGGAGCTGCGGGAAGAACAATGCCGGCAGAAGGAGACGGCCCAGGAGTTACACCGAGCAGAGGCCAAGTGCGGGGAACTGCAAGCCCAGCTGCTGCGACACTCCAAGCAGTTGCGGGAGCGCCAAGAGGAGACGGAATCTGCGGCGCGGCGAGTGGAAGGGCTGCGCAAAGAACTGGCCCGCACTGAGAGTGGCCGCAAGGAGGTAGCTGCGTGGCCCCCAGCTTGGGGGTAGACCCGATGAAGTGAAATGCTGTTTGAGCGTCATTGGGGTGGGGGTGGGGGGCTTACAAAGGGCCAGAGGCATAACATGGCCCGGGGAATTGTGAGGATGTAGACAACAATTACGGGCAGGGGTCAGTTTTTATTAATATCTTGTGTTCCAGGTCTGATCCTTTATGTGGGGTTGCCAACTCCGGGTTAGGAAATTCATAGAAATTTGGGGGTAGAACCTGGGGGAGGGGAGGGTTTGGGGAGAAGAGGGGCCTCAGTGAGGTATAGTGCCGTAGAGTCCACTCTCCAAAGCAGCCATTTTCTCCAGGGGGGAACTGATCTCTGTAGTCTGGAGAAAAGTTGTGATTCCAGGAGATCTCTAGGCCCTGCCTGGCGGTTGGCAACCCTATTTATCAACCATGACCATAAGAACATAAGAAGAGCCCTGCTGGATTAGACCAGTGGTTCAGCATCTTGTCTCAGTGGCCAACCAGTTCCTCTGGACAGCCAGCAACAGGGCATAGAGGCCGAGGCCTTCCCCTGAAATTGCCTCCTGGCTCTGAGATTCAGAGGGTCAGTGCCTCTGAATGTGGAGGTTCCCCTCCGTCACCAGGGCTAGTAGCCATTGATAGCCAGTTTGGTGTAGTAGTTAGGAGTGCGGATTCTAATCTGGGAGAACCAGGTTTGATTCCCCACGCCTCTGCATGCAGCTGCCGGTATGACTTTGAGTCAGGCACAGTTCTCTCACAGCTGTTCTGGAAAGAGCAGTTCTCGAAAGAGCTCTCTCAGCCCCACCTACCTCACAGGGTGTCTGTTGTGGGGACGGGAAGAGAAAGGAGATTGTAAGCCACTCTGAGATGCCTTCAGGTAATGAAGGGCGGGGTATAAATCCAATCTCTTCTTCTTCTTCTGCCTCCATGAATCTATCTCATCCTCTTTTAAAGCTTGTTGTATCTGAGGCCATTACTACATCCTCTGGCAGCGAATTGCACATTTGAATCACTCTCTTTATAAAGTACCATTTCCTTTTGTCCATCCGGAACCTACTGCCCATCAGTTTCATTGGATGCCCTAGTATTTTGGGAGAGGGAGAAAAATTTGTCTTTGTCAACTCTCTCCACACCATGCATAATTTTATAAACCTCTATCATGTCCCCACATAGTCGTCTCTTTTCTAAACTGAAAGGTCCCAGACTCTTCAGCCTTTCCTCATAGGGAAGGTGCGCCATCCCCTAATCATCTTGCTTGTCCTCTTCCGCACTTTTTCCAGCTCTGCAGTGTTCTTTTTGAGATACAGTGACCACAACTGTACACAGAACTGTACATGGCTCAAGTTAGGCCCTACTCAAAGGGGGACTGCCTCAGGACAGGAAGGCTTAGCGATTCCAGAAGGTTCTCCAAGGGAGGGTTGGACCTTGGCTCACAGTGGGGTTTAGCAGAGGCTGAGGCGTCTTCTCCCCCTCAACCCCTACAGCTGGAGGCTCGGATCGAGGGTCTAATGAACGAAGTATCCAAGCAGCGGAGAGGGAAGGAGAAGGCAGAGCAGCAGCTGAGGAAGCTGAAGCAGGACTTGGAGGAGTTCAGGGTAAGTGGGGGAAAGGAACCGTGGACTTCATCCACTGTGGGTGGTCCCACCCTGCCGGTGACATGTTTGCTGCCCTCTGCAGGTGAAACAAGGCACGGCCCCTTTGCATGCTCCTGGATCCAGGCGAGCCACAGTTGGTTCATGTAACCCCAAGGAAGAGGTCCGTGCCCTGCGGGCGGCACTGCAGGCAAAGGAGAAGCAGCAGGTGGCGCTCCAGGGTGAGGTGGCTCTGCTCCGGGAACAGCTAGAGAAAGCCAAGTCAGAGCGGTGAGTGGCCAGAGAGACCCCACCCTTACCACAAGCCTACAAGGTTTTCTGCTTGAATGCAGATGTGGAAATTGAGGGGAGGCTTGGATTTATAGCTTGTGCGCAGACTCTAATCTGGGAGAACTGGGTTTGATTCCCCACTCCTCCGCCTGCAGCTGCTGGCGTGACCCTGGGTCAGTCACAAGTTCTTTCAGAGCTGTTCTCTCAGGAGTAGTTCTGGAAAGAGCTCTCTCGGCCCCACCTACCGCACAGGGTGTCTGTTGTGGGGGGGGGAAGGGAAAGGAGTTTGTAAGCCATTCTGAGACTCCAAGTGAAGGGCGGGGTATAAATCCAATCTCCTCCTGTTCTTCTTCTTGTACCCCCCTCCAAAAAAAAATAGCCCGGAGGAGACAATTGAGGGTCTCTTGTACAGAGAAATGGATCAATCCGGCTTCTCTTGAGTGTGCATATGTGCATGTCTGATCAGTTGGAACGGGGCAGGGAACTGCAATGTTAGGTTCCTCAGCTCTGGCCAAAGAGTTTGGGAGGGAGACTCTTCCTCCTCTTGCCTTTAAAGAGCCTTTCCTTTCCAGAGGGAAAAACCCAGACCTAAAAGACCAGAACAAGGAGTTTGCAGCCGGCGGCAGCCGAAGCACCTTACAAGTTTGGGACCAGGTTGGTGGGAGCGCTTCAGCCGTCACCCTCGGTCTTGCTGTGCTTGGAGGCCCATTGTTATCTCTCCACTGTGGACTGAGGACTTTGGTTGCAGCAGACCCTCAAGCCTCTGAAGGAGCCAGAAAATATTCAGCCTCCCCAAAATGGTCAAGCATAGAATGCAACTGAACTTAATTCTTTGAAAAATCTTTAGTCTGAATTCCCAAGAGCCTGAATACAGATGTGAAAATTGAAGGGAGGCTTGGATTTATAGCTCTCTGTCCTCGCAGTTGACCTGGCCTTGAACTATAGGACCATAGAATAGAATCATAGAGTTGGAAGGGTCATCTAGTCCAACCCCCTGCACAGTGCAGGAAATCCAACCACCACACACCCACAGTGACCCCTGTTCCATGTCCAGAAGATGACAAAAAACCTCCAGGATCCCCGGTCAAACCAGCCTGGAGAAAAATTGCTTCCTGAACCCAAAGTGGTGATCAGCAACCATGATAGGAAGGAAGGAGGGAGGGAAGCTTGTTAGGTATATGACAGGTCTCCCTTGCTGTGCCAGGTGGACTCGACTGGTGCTGCCGACCACAGCCCGGACCAGGACCCGTGTGCCCTGGAGGCTCGCAAGGAGGCCTTTGCCAACTGGGAGATGCAAATCACTGACATCTTGCGGTGGTGAGTGACCGGCTGCCTCCGCTGACCTGGGGCTGGATTTGGAGTGAGGGCTTAGTCACAGGATACATGTGATGCAGTCTTAAAGGCAAGGAGGCATCTGAGCATGAGCCGAGCACTTTCCCTTCTCTGCTGAGCAACAGGCAGAGCAGAGCCAAGCTGAGCACCTTCTCACAGGCCATGCAGCAGATTTTCTGACATAGTTTGCTGTGTTGCAAGGGGTGGTGGTGTTGAACTGAGGCTATTGTGTCCCCCCTCCCATGAGTGGAAGGGAGGAAGAGAGATTTAGCCCACATGAACTGGCAGGAATGGGAGAGTATGGTCAACACACTGGGATTTGGAGGACAGCTTTGGGGAAAGAAGCAAAATCTAAGGAAATAAAGGAGCTCAGTGGCAGAGCACCTGCTTGGCATGCAGAGGGTCCCAGGTACAGTCCCTGGGCTCTCCAGCTAAAAGATAAAGCAGTAGGTGATACGAAAGAACTCTGCTGGAGCCCTTGGAGAGCCCCTGCCGGTCTGAGCAGACAATCCTCCCTTTGACAGACCAAGGGTCTGATTCAGTATCAGGCAGCTTCAGATGTGCTCATGCGATTCTCAACCATCAGAGAGGGAGGAGGCTTAGCGGGGCTCCTGGATTCTGTTCTGGACTGTGAGGAAGGAGGAGGATGCAGAAGGGGGCTTGGGAGCCCTGGCTGGACAGGAGGATTCAGGGCGGGGACTGCTGCCGCCATTGCTGGGGAGGCATGTTTGGGACTTCTCCTCAGCCTTGCTGGCTTCTTTCCGTTGCCTCAGGGTGAATGATGAAAAGGAATCGAGGGGCTACCTCCAGGCCATGGCCACACGCATGATGGAGGAAGTGGAGAGCATGAAGCAGGCTGGCGCACAGAGCCCCGGGCCAAAGACGCCGGTAGGACAGCTCTTGTCTGAGATCAACGCTTCCCTCCGTGCCCTCCGTGGGGTGTGTGTGTGTGTGTCCCACAGTGGCCCAGTCTGCTGTGTTCCCCTCTGGAGGCAGTCGGCCTTTCTCTCCCTCTGCAGGACAGCCTTTGGAAAGCTCGGCGCCTGCAGAAAGTGGAGGCCTCGGCCAAGCTGGAGCTGCAGTCAGCGTTGGAAGCTGAGATCCGGGCCAAGCAGGGTGTCCAGGAGGAGCTCGACAAATTGAAGGTGGCCCATGTGGCGGCTGAACGGTGAGCGGACAGAGGGAAATCATACGGCTGGGGGTGGGGACAAGGCTCACTGGTAGAGCGCCTGCTTTGCATGCAGAAGGTCCCAGGTCCAGTCCCCGGCATCTCCAGTTTAGCGCCTGGACCCTTAACCCCCCTGGGGGTAATTAGTCCCAGGGAGACAGACTGTGGCTCAGTGGCAGAGCATCTGCTTTGTGTGCAGAAGATCCCAGGTTCAGTCTTTGGCATCTGCAGCTAAAAGGATCAGGAAATAGGTGATGCGAAAGACATCTGTCGGAGACCAGTCTGAGCAGACGAGACTGACCGTGATGTGCCAATGGGTCTGACTCAGCAGAAGGCAGGTTCAAGAGGGAAACAGGGCAGAAGAGCTGGCCAATCTGGCCATGTGGTTGATTGAATGGATGTAGTCAGGGTTCATATTAAAATGTGGCACAGTGCCAAAGAATGAGCAGGGATTTACGTAACTCCATAAGAACGTCTTAGGAAGAGCCTTGTTGGATCTGACCCATGGTTGAGCTCGTCCAGCATCCTGTTTCCCACAGTGACTGGGAATATACCACTGGAAGGCCCTCAAGCAGGGCACTTGGGCCAAAACCTCCCCCTTGCTGTTGCACCCTGGCAATTGGTATTCACGGATAGACTGCCTCAGAATGTGGAGGTTTCATTTAGTGCTTATGACTAACAGCCATCTGAAAAGCATCTCCTCTGTGAATTTGCCCGGTCCCCTTTTGAAGACATCTTATCCTCTGGCTGTGAATCTCTTACCTGAACGGCTACCCTCTGGGCTCTGAGATTTCAGCAAAAGCAGCCCACATTTTGAAGTGCATCTTCTACAACTATTTTATTTGGGGTACCAAATTCTGAACTTGCAGAATGTCATTATTGGACGTGAAGTACCCCCAGTTTCAAAACGGCCTCGTTTTGTGAAGCATGAGGGCTAGAAATCTGCTTTTTCAAAAAGGAAAACAGGCTTCTTGAGACAATGGAGATCGCCTGGTTGCACAATCCTGCCCTGCAAAGCAAAGCTTTTGAATGCAATTTCCTTATAAGAGGCACTCTGCTGGATCAAACTAGCAGTCCTTCAGCATCCTGCTTCACAGTGGCCGACCAGTTGCCCTGGAGGACCAATAAACAGAAGGCCAAGGCCTTCCCCTGATGTTGCCTCTTAGCACTGGTATTCATAGGCTGACCTGCCCTCTGGACATGGATGTTCCTCTTGACCATGGCAGGGGTTAAGTTGAGCCTTTTTAGTTTGATTTGAGAGCCAGTTTGGTGGACCACGGTGACTCAGTGGTTAAGACACTGAGTTGCAGACCGGAAGGTCTGTAGCTCGGCAGTTTGAGACCCAAGTGCCATGTGACGGAGTGAGCTCCCGACTCTGGCCCCAGCTCCTGCCAACCTAGCAGTTTGAAAGCAAGAAATTGCAAGTAGATAAATAGGTACCGCTTTGGTGGGAAGGTAACAGCATTCCGTGCGCCTTGGCATTTAGTCATGCCAGCCACATGACCACAGAAATGTCTTCGGACAGCGCTGGCTCTTTGGCTTGGAAATAGAGAGGAGTACCGCGCCCTAGAGTCAGACTCGACTGGCTTTCAAGCAAGGGAAACCTTTAACTTTGGTGTAGTGGTTAAGGGTGGTGGACTCTTATCTGGAGTACCGGATTCGATTCCTCACTCCTCCACTTGAAGCCAGCTGGGTGACCTTGGGCCAGTCACCATTGTTTCAGAGCTCTCTCAGCCCTTAAAAAGAAGTCTGGCTCACCACTAAGAGCTAGACCTTGTGGCTGCCAGGCAGTTTCAAGATCTCCTGGCTATTCTACATACAGACACAATGCCATACAATAATAATAATTACTATTGTTATTGTTTAGTTTGATGCTGTAAAGTAACATTTCTTCTTCCCCTCCGCCCCCAATTTGTGTCCCAAAGCCAGTTACAGGAAGCAGAGAAGCAGAACCGAGGGCTGCGTCTGGAGCTGGAGAAGCTGAAGGGGGAGCTGAAAGCCCGGTCGCTGGAAGGTGAGGGTGCACATGTGTGTAGAAGTGCCAGACACCGGAGGACATTAGCACATCAGTGGGGAAACGTGTGGGCATCTGTAAAACTTACTGGATTCTAGGAGGACTAGTGCCCCGCATTACTGATTGATTTGCTGCCATTTTTTCCCTCCCACCCTTCCTCTGTGGAGCTCAGGGCCACATACACGGCTCTTTCCTTCTCTGCTTTATCCTCACAACAACCCCAAGAAAGAGGGGAAATCAGTCTGAGAGAGAATAACTACATCACACTGTCCCTTGTGACTAGTATTGTTCTCAGAAGTATCTACAAAGACGTGAGCCCTGAGTGCCATAACAGACACTGGCCTTCCACTTCACTGAGGAAAGCCTCCCCCCCCTCAGGAGCCTTCCTCCGACTTAGCTGCCTCTTTCTCCACCTTGAGTGGCTGGAGGAAAGTTCCGGTGGGCTCTTCTTCCAGCCTAGGCCTGGATGCACGCCAGTGTTTCAGATGCTGGGGCTCAGAGCCTGCAAAGAAGTCATTATGGCCTCTGAACACAGATGTGCCAATGGCTTTTCTTTTTTGCCAGTAAGAGACCATAGCCGGATGAGACAGATGTGGGTGTAAGGGGCAGGGATGGAAGTTGGATGACATAGCTTCCAAGCAAGATGGAGCCCTGGCTCCTAAGTACACTGTATGGGTCACAGTTCCCTGCCCTGAGGAACTTACCTCCTAAACTGAGATAGGGAAGAGACTTACCAGTGTGTCTGTGTGTGTGGAAAGGGCAAATGTTAGCAGAGGCACAACATCATGGCCTGGGGTTGCCAACCTCCAGTTGGAGCCTGCAGATCTCGTGGAATTACAGTTGTTCTCCAGACTACAGAGATCGGTTCCCCTGAGAAAATGGCAGCTTTGGAGGGTGGACTCTATGGCATTATACCCCACTGAGGTTACTCCCCTCCCCCCTCCCCTCCTCAAGCTCTACCCCCCAATCTCCAGGAATTTCCAGACCTGGAGTTGGCAACCCTATGGCCTCTATGCAGTTTCGTGTAACTGATGATTCTTTAAGTAGTCATACATGAGCCAACACAGAAGGCAATTCTGGAAAGTTCTAGATCTGTAGCCTGAGCAACTGGTGTGCAATTTCCTTCCTTGTGTGAGGACACAATCCTCTGTGCGTGCCTCAAGGGGGACGACAGTTGCCTTTCCTCCTCACTTCTCTTCTGACTGCTATGCAACAAGCACTTCCATGACATGACAGTTCTCTTGAGATTTTTTTTCTCTTTTCTTTCTGCTTCAGCCTTTAGGATTTTCTCTTCTAATCCTTGTTTAGTCATCCCTACTCTTTTTAAAAAAGAAAAAATATATATCTGCAGTTAGTTGACCTCCCTCTTGCCCCTTTCCCCATCATTTATCCAAATTTGTGTGACATATTCTACTGAGTTTGAATTTTTCCCAGACCAGATTTCCTTCACTATCATCCCTTTCTCTCAGGCTCTCCTCAGAGGTTTGATCTCAACTACTAAAACTGCTCCCACATTCACAACATCACTGTGGATTCTACTCCGGTTACTTCATGATCCTTAAAAAAGGGTTGGGGGCATTTCCTTGGTAATGGACCTCAGAGGGGCAAACCAATTAATTATTTACAAAAATCTTAAAATGTTTACGCTATAAAATGTCATACCACTTCTTGACAAAGGAGTAGGGTTTGTGTCCGTAGACCTGCATCTACTTCCACATCACAGTTGGAACTCAGCAGAGGAAATAGCTTGTGTTTTGCCACAAGAAAAACCACCTGTGGTAGTGTGCATACTTCATATACCAGAGGTCTCCTGTTCAATCCCTGATCTTTCTAATTAGAAGATCTCAGATATTGAGAAAGACCTTTCTCTGCCTCTGGGGAGACTTTTATAGATATTCAAATGATATAGTGAAGTTTTGGATGCAATTTCCTGTTTTGGGTTCAGAAAAATACCTGCCCTGGAGAGCCTTCATGGAGGAAGAATGTTCTCTGAGGAGAAAAACATGGCAGGAAGCTCCTCAGAGCAAGGATCACCTGTCTTACACTATAAAATATACAAAATGGCCTGAAAGGAGTAATGATCAGAATAATTATTTTCATTTGTTTTATTTTCTAAAACGTTTATACCCTGCCTTTCTGCTTGGCTCGAAGCAGCTTGGGTCCACATAAGATTTCCATTAACAGAAAGGATTTCCATCCATGGAGTAGGACATTCCCCCCCTCCCTCAGCCCAAAATGCTCCCTGAAATGGTTGTTCCTAGTGGAAAGGTGACCCCAGAACAGCTTGGTGGGAGAGTCTGGGAAAGTTGTCCTCCCCCTTCTGTCTGTGGGATCAAAAACTAAGAACTGAAGCTACACCAGTACCTCCTTTCTCACTCTTCTTGCAGGTATCAAGCACCAAGGCCCGCTCATCCCCTTCCTCTCTTTCCGAAGCGCCAATGTGAGTTTTCTTGTACTGTGAAACAGAGCCGGTGGAGGGGTTTGCTTCTCCAACCTGGAATCTGGATAGAACTAAATTCACTGACCTTTGTATCTTTAATTTTCAGGGAGAATTTGTTTTTTGTAAAGAAAAAAAGCACTCCTGTCCCAAATCATAGGGTGCATTTTAACAGACAAAGGCATTTGTATTTTAAGTATTACTTTGTATTCAGTTTGGGTTGTGTGTCTTCAAACATCCTTAAAATCCAAACAGAAACAATATCTGGGAAAGGTGCCGGAAATAAATAAGAATCAGTGTACATTTGAATGGCTGCATGCAGATCTGAATTAACAGAACTAGTAATCAGAGAGCAAAAGTTCAATGTGTAAGAGACAGAGAGAGGAGAGAGAGCACACATGAGAGAGACAGCATGTGTGTGTGATTAGCAAAATCTGGGTTGTATCTGATTACGGCCTGTTTATTATGATCTTGTTTGTCAGAAGGACGCCATTGCTTTTGGTGGCTCCCCGGAGACCCAGGAGACTCAGAAGCCCCCGGAAGAGGAGCAGCTGCACTCTGAGGGAAGGAGAAGCCTGCGGTCCAGTGTGAGTCCCGGGTGGGACCATCCCAAATGGGCAAGCCCTGAAAGATGGTCTTCCTCAAGAGCCCATATTCCCTTTCTCTGTGGCTGTGAGGTGCAGCCTTCTGTTGAAGTGCTTTCCACGGGGTGGGGGGTGTAACAGCATCACAGTTGTAGAAGCAGCAGCCACCAGCAGGGATGGCCCTCTGTCTGAAATCAGAACCTTAGAGGTCCCAGGCTGGGCCTCTTAACCAGAGATGCCAGAAACTGGGCTGGGGGAGCTCTTGCGTGCAAAGCGACTGTGTGGCTGTGCTCCTGACCACGACTTCTCTGCAACTTTCCTTTCCCACCTTTCACCACAGGTGCCTCCAGCCCAGAGGGTGGTGGCCACCACAGACAACAGCAACTCCCTGAAGGTAACGGAACCTTTGCATAAATATTGTCTACCGGCTGGAATTCTGTGTGATTTGAGATGTAGGTCCTCAGAAGGTGGCTCCCTCACATTGGCCCACCTTGGGCCATAGCTTCTCTCCTTCCCCAGACCTTTTCAAACCACGTTCCCAGAGGCTGGTGGAGTCTGACAAGATCCACAGTCATAGGCAGTAAATCCCTGACTGGCAGGGCCAGGAGGCAGTATCAGGGAAAGACTTTGGCCTCTGGGGCTACTTGTTGGCCCTCTAGGGCAATTGGTTGGCCACTGTGTGAGACAGGATGCTGGGCTACATGAACCACTGGTCTGATCCCTCAGGGCTGGTCTTATGCTCTTATGCCCCTGAAACAGTTCACTGAGGGAGAAGTGTTCTGTGTGGATAAAAAGATATCTTCACAGGTCCAGAGCTGAGGCTTCATGAATCTCAAGAGTAAATCTTTGGGTTAAGAAGTTCCTGCTAGCCTCATTTCCCCCCTCTTGAACAGCTATCTTTTCCTTGCCTTGTTTCCCCAGCCTAAATCACACAGCTTCAAAACACACAACTTCTCCACACCCACCAAATGTATGCGCTGCACGTCACTGCTGGTTGGGCTGGTCCGGCAAGGCTTGGCTTGTGAGGGTGAGTGAGGTCTGGTTGTGGGAGAGGGAATGAGAGCAGGTCCTGGCACGGCGGGAGGGCTTTACCGAAGCCGAACTCCATGGCCTTGTTGCCTCAAGAAACGAGGTGGGTGTTCATTTTGTAGAAGGATGGCTGATTCTGGTGTTCACAGCCTATAAAGTTCAGAGCGAAGAAAGGGTAAAAATTTTACCTCAGAATCTATAAACTGCTGGAACTCCACAGTGAAGGACCCAGAAGGGCCACAACCTCCCTTCCTACACCAAACAGCCTCCCCTGGAGCTGGGTTTGAACTTTCCTGTCTGCTCTCTGCAGTGGCTCAGGGGTCCTGTTGACAAGGCACATTGGGTATGTGACGACCAGCCTCCAAGCTCACATTTCCTTCTCCTTTTCAGCCTGCAACTTCGTCTGCCATGGTTCCTGTGTCGGGGGTGTCTCCATCTGCCCTGCACCGCCTGAACAGCTCCAGAAAACCATGGGCGTCAACCCGACAACTGGGACAGGGACAGCCTTTGAGGGGTTCCTGTCGGTAAGATCTTGGCTCCCCCTCCCCTGCCTCCCCACCCCAGCCTAAGGCACGGCAGGGCAGAGAGGATCCCAAGCCCTGCTGGTTATGTCTGAGTCTCTCTATTTTGGCAGATTCCCAGAGTTCTCTGGGAACGCAGTGGGACCTGTGTGTTAGAGCAAGAGAGCTATGGGTGTTTGTGGAGTGGTGCTCAGGTGTTAGAGTTCTCTCTCTCCATCTTGGATAGGTGACTGGGTTCTGATGCCACGGACAATAGTATCTGGGAAGAAATAGGAACCCTGTCAAACATGAAAGGGGTAGAATTGGAGATGGGAAGGGGGAGATCAGCTGTGATTCTCCTCTGGCACCGTCTTTTCCCTCTGCCTCTCCCAACGTGCCAGCTAGACAACGGAGGTCCGCTTCCCTGCTGCCTCCTTTCCCATTGAGCCCTACCTATTTTCTGCCCCCTGCTGGTGGAGGAATGCTTCAGTGACACCACCTCTCCCAACAGGTGCCAAAGCCTGCTGGGGTAAAGAAGGGTTGGCAGAGGGCTTTTGCCGTCATCAGCGATTTCAAGATTTTCCTGTTTGAGGTGCCAGAGGGAAAGACTTGGCAGTGCGATGTGGGCGTCATGCACGTCACAGATATGAGGTGAGCAAATGCAGTGCGCGGGAGGTGGTGCAGGAAATAGCACTGTGGCCCGATCTACAAATGTTCAGGGAGTCCTACTTGCGATGAAGGAGCATTCCAGGCTCTCATTGGCCTCTGCGCTGTGGAAGGCCACGTAGTCCAGCCTGATGCCTTTAGTGGATACGGTATCTTCCTTATCAAATAATCCCTTTGCTCACATTTGTGTTAAGCTGCATTAAGAAGCTGAGCACACCCAGAAGATAATACACAAATTATAGTTTGATGTCACAATGTCAATTTTTGTTTTTCTCTCAGTGCAAAGACACTGAGCAAGACAGTTTGCCAGCAGCCCAAGTGCAGAAACAAGGACAGAACTGGGCAGAAGAGGGTGGTTGGTCCTTATTGTTATTTGGGAAGTAAATTTTCACATGTGTTTGGTAGCGTTGTAAGTATTTGAGAGGAACCTGCCGCTTATAAATAACCTCTCCCCACAACATCTTCCTAATTAACAGGTAGGGTTGAAAGTCATTCCCCTCCCATGTTGTCTCTGTTGCGCAGTCTTCGGTTTCTTCTGCAGTTGTAACCCTCAGTCCCACTTCTTTGCTTCCGTGCCACCAACCCTACATGTCTCTTTGCCCATCTTTCCCTCTCTCACTGTGCCCTGGCTCACATGCTACTTTCTGGCAAAGCTTCCAGTCATAACTGCAATATGTGAGCAATGAACATCCTATAAAACTAGAAGGCATAAACTGGGAGTGTGGAGTCACCCAGATTGGTCCAGTCGATGGCATGCAAGGATGCAAAGCAGAGCCAATAGATAGATGGATCCTAATAACTGTGATGACTCACGGGTCCATGATCCCAGTGTTGTGTGTGTAACATTTAATAAAGATAGTACGTAACCCTGGGTGCCAGACAGATGTTGTAATCAGTTGGGTAGTGCAGGACATTCAATGCCTTCTGGTGGTTGATATAAAATGAACTTCCACTTCAGTAGGAGGTTAAAAAGTGTGTGCAGGGGGGATGGGAAACAATCCTTTGGTGAGTTTATACAAAGTTACCCAGATTTCCAAAAAGAGTGCGCTTTGTACACTGACCAGCCCCTACTCACAGGATGTTGGGCTGTTGCTTTGTCCGCCAGACAGCTGTCCCTCCAACTGGGTCCCAACTGTACCCCTTGGTGTGCTATTCCCTACCTGCCCAACAAGAGTGATGTGGTGTTGGGACACAAGGCAGGTTTTTCATTATTCATGGGGAGGAAAAGCAGACTATCACACATGGGGATGTCACTTTTGATGGCATATTTGTGTAGTTCCACGCTCCCCCCCCTTCAGCAGAATAGTGGGACTTGCAAGAGGGAAGAACCTGGTTCCGTACCCCGGCTCATTGCCAGGGTTCCGCCATCCACGAGGTACTTTGGGAGGCATCCCCGGCACTCCGGCCTCAGCAAGAGGTGTAGGCGTGCATCATACTCTAGAAGCCAGGGAGAGAATCGTCTCTAAAGGATCTTTTTTCCCCCCTGGCTAAAGGGATGAGAATTTCTCGGTGGCTCCGGTTCTGGCCTCTGACGTCATCCACGCCAACAGCAAAGATGTGCCCTGCATATTCCGGGTGAGAGAGGAGACACGGGAGATGTGTGGGAACACATGCCGATGGGGTGGTGTGACAGATACATGGACTCCAGGCTGCAGAGGCAGCAGCAACCTGTACAGCTAGGTGCTGTCGTACCTGCCAATCAGTCGGGAGGTCTGCTTGTTCTCGCTCCGCTACAGCAGGGCTGTCCAGTGGCAGCCATTGGGCAACCTGGAGTTCTCTCCGGGATTAAGTCCCACTGGGGCCAGTCCTTTTGACTTACCTCTGTGCCACCCCAGGTGACGGCCTCCCAGCTGAGCTACCCCACCACCACCAGCTCCGTGCTCTTCCTGGCCGACAGTGAAGCCGAGATGAGGAAGTGGGTGCAGGTGCTGACGGAACTGCACCACATCCTGAAAGAGAACCGGCACCACGACCGAACGGTCTACATCCTCAAGGAGGCCTACGATAACAGTCTGCCCTTCATCCCCCATGCGCTCTCAGCAGCCATCATAGGTAGGGAAAGGGGGGGGGAAGGGTCCACACCTTAGAGTCAAGGCCTTCAGGACTCCAGTTTCTGCTGTCAGTGGCTTGTATTGAGGGCTGGGATATCTTGTGCTCCGTTCACCAGCAGGCAAAGGGGGATTCTCATAGTCAGCGGTGGTTTGTAAGTCTGGCTCTCTAATGCTAACTTACATCCTTTTGCAGACCGGGATCGAATTGCCCTGGGTACAGAGGATGGCCTGTTTTTGATTCACCTGCGGACAAATGGTAAGGGATGCCTTTTCTAAGACCGTTTTGAGATTGTAACAGCCTGAATAGGCCAGTTGTGCCCAGGCTCATCAGAGCTTGGGAGCAAAGCCAAGTTGGTTGTTGTGGTCCAGTACTGGGATGGGAGACCACCAGGGGAGTCCAGGGTCACTACACAGAGGCAGGTAATGGCAAAGCACCTCTGTTCATCTCTTGCCTGGAAGAACCAGGGGGGTGGTCAGCCTGAGCTGGCAATCACTTGACAGCACGTTCCTCTTCCTCCCTGAGATTGTGAAAAGAAGCCTCAGAAAGGGCGAGCTGTATCTGTGCAGAAAACAGAATCCTAGAGCTGGTCTCTTAAAGTGCCGGTGCACATGTAGAGACACCCTAATCCTGCTGCTGGAACATCATGGAATGTTTTTTTAAAAAGTCCCTTACAGCTCCTAGCTTGCTTTCTGAGCACTTGACGCTGCCTTATGCCAATGCTGTCGTAGTCTGCATTGTCTGCTCTGACGGGCAGTGGCTGTCCAAGGTCTCAGGTAGCAGCCTGTCACATCACCTGGCCCTTTTTAACTGGAGGTGCTGGGAACTGGACCTGGGATCTTCTGCATGCAAAGCAGGTGTTGCACCACTAAGCCACAGCCTCCTTCTCCAATCCTGCTCCTCACTTCCAGCATGGAGACTCCCCGTCTTCTTGGCCACACTGCTCTTTCTAACCTATGGGAATGTCAGGCCTACCGTTGGTGGCTTTGAATTGCAATTAGCCACAGGATGTTTCAAGGCTCTTGCAGAGTCTTGAGCCCCTCTCCCAGTCTCTCGCCAGTTTGGTGTAGTGGTTAAGAGCGGTGGACTCTAATCTGGAGAACCAGCTGGGTGACCTCAGGCCCATCACAGTTCTCTTAGAACTCTCTCAGCCCCACCTACCTCACAAAGTGCCTGTTGTGAGGAGTGGAAGGGAAGGCGATTGTAAGCTGCACTGAGACTCCTTCAGGTAGTGAAAAGAGGGGCATAAAAATTTTCTTCTTCCTTTTCCTCCTCCTCCTTCTCCTCTTCTTCTCATACTCTAGATGTGCTGCAGATTGGCGACTGCCGGAAAGTGCAACTCCTTCTGGTCTCACCGCAGGCCCAGCTGCTGTCCGTGTTGTGTGGCAAGAACCACAGCGTCCGCATCTTCTCTTGGGCTGAGCTGGAGACCCCAGAGGCTCTGGGGACCAAAGTCGTGGAGGCCAAGAGCTGCCAGGCGGTGGTCACGGGTCTCATTTGCTGCAGCACGACACCTGTGCTGTGCGTGGCCTGCAAGCGCCAGGTCCTGTGCTTCCAGCTGACAGCCACTCGTCCTCCGCACCGGCGCATCAAGGAGATTCAGGCTCAGGGCTACGTGCAGTGCCTGGATGTCCTGGGAGATCGCCTCTGCGTGGGCTACCCATCTGGCTTCTCCCTTTACCCTCTGCTCAATGAGGGGCCGCCTGTGAACCTTCCCCATGCCGAGGACCCCCGGACATCAGCGGTGGCCCATATGGAAGCTCTCAAAGCCGTGGAGGTCAGCCTGAGCGAGCTGATACTTTGCTTCAGCGGATTTGGACTCTACGTGGATGGGCATGGGCGAAGGAGCCGCCCCCAAGAGCTGATGTGGCCTGCTCCCCCCCTCAGCTGCTGTGAGTGGCCCTCAAGTTGGTGGAGGCGGGGCTTGGTTCGTGGGGATGCAGAATCCCTGTCACATTGCCTACAGCTGAGGACAAATTTTATTTAGTTGGTACCCATCCCCCCCCGCCCCGTGGATGCAAAAAACAGCATTCTCCCTTCCTCCATTTCATCCTCACACCAACAACCCTGTCAGGTAGATTAGGCTGAGAGGACGTGTCTGGTCCAAAGTCATCCAGTGAGCTTCCATGGCAGAGTCGGGATTTGAACTTGACTCTCCCAGATCCTAGTTCCACCATCTAACCACTGCATTTACAGTCTGCTCCCAGTCTGGCTTGGTCTGTAAAATGAAGGAACTGGAGTTTACACTAGGGCTAGATATTGTCCAAGGCTGAAATGTGGGGGCATCAGCTCAGTGGTTGGACACTTAGAGCAAGGGTCCCTGACAGTGCCGTGGCCTCTGCAGACACCTGTTCTGGAGCCTGCCAAGTATTTTGAGAAGTGGGCAGGCTCCAGGTAGGGCTTCTGCCCAGGAAGGCTTCTGACTACTGGAGATTTAATTGGCTGTGCAGATTTTTTAAAAATGTTGTTTTGACAGCAGCAAGGATCTGCACTGTGTAACCAAAGTTAAGAGGCAATCATTTTGTGTCTGGCTCCACCTCCTGTAGCAGCCATTTTGTGGTGGTGCCCACCATGCCATGTCAGAATTCCAAAGGTGCCCACAGGCTCAAAAAGGTTGGGCATCCCTGATTTAGATCACCCAGGGCAGAGACACTGTCCTCTCAGTCCAGACAGTGGGACACAGGAAGAAGATGGTACTAATACAGCCCTTGGTGTGGTAGATAAATGCCCTGCTGTGAAAAACAGGTTCAGGGGCTGAGCCTTGAAGGCACTGGGGGGGGGGTTCATGCATCCCCCTTACCCCCCAATCACCTGGGCTTTTGCTGTGTCAGCTGCAGTTCCATTCTAATGGAACACAGGAAGGAAGTCTTCACGTCTGTGTTGCTTCTTCTTCCCTCCACTGTAGGCTACAACGCTCCTTATTTGTCGGTGTTTAGTGAGAATGCTGTGGATGTGTTTGACGTCCGGAAAGCGGAGTGGATTCAGACAGTGCCGTTGAAAAAAGTGAGTGGGGTGTTGCTGTTTTTTTTGGCCTTGATCCCATCCTGCCTTTGGCTCTGTCTAGCAGCGTCTCCTCTATTTTCAAAGTAGTTGTGTCAAGCATGGGTTACAAGAAACAAAAAGGAACTTGGCATCTTTTCTTGGCACACCTTTTGGGTTTGGTCTAGACTGCATGTGGTGTATAGATTACACTCTCATTATGGGTGGGCACGAACGAGCTCAAAACTAAAAATCGTCACGAATTTTGACCGGTTTGCGAAGTGATGTTCGTGGAATGGTGACCTGCACGAACATTCAATGAACTTTCATGCTGTTCGTGGCGGTTCGCTGAGGCTTAGCTACTGGATGCCTTTGGCTGAGAACCCACATTTTTATACCCTCCTGATTGTGAACTCCTGTCAGGTGGAGCCAGGGCTCTGAGCCACCCCCTCTCCCCACTCATGCCAAGTGCCTCAGCTGAGTACCCACATTTATATCCTCCAGATTATGAACTCCTCTCCCCTGCTGGGGTTTGGGTGTTAGGTTGACTTGGGCTCATGGCCACGCGAGAGAGGTCGTCGGGCCAGATGACAGCTGCTGCTGATCTCCCAGTCCTCTAATGACAACCAGTAGTGGGGCTCCTCCTTGGGTGGGCTCTGAGGCAGAGGTGTTGGACTGTGGGTCCTCCCCCACAGCATCTTCCACCCGCCGTTCCCTCTGCCCACCTCTGTTGGCAAGAGCTCTGCATTCAGGAGAGCAGTGCAGCATTTTATCTGGGGGTCACAGATACAGGCCAGCTTGTACTCCCCTTTATTGCAGAGAGGATGCAACCTGGATGGTGCTCTCAGAAGTCCTCCTAATTTTTGCCAATGTAACAGAAGAAACCTGTTGTCTGATTATACAGCAAATCTGGCTACTCTAGTTTATCCACCAACAGGGTGGCCCCTGCACCCAGCCGCCTTTTATCTTGACAGCCAGGGTGCTTTCTGCCTCAGGGAAGTTTAATAGTAGCAGCCCATGCTGCTGGCTGCCTTAGAACGATGCCCTTTTCTTTGAACAGGTACGTGCGCTGAACCTCGAGGGATCCCTTTGCATTTTTGGTACCGAAAAAGTGCGCCTGACCTACCTCAGAAACAAGTCATTAGGTAAGGGGGAAGGGCAGGGGGACTCTTGAGTGCAGTGATACTACATTTTTATCCTATTCAGAGGAGCTCAAGGTAGCATGTTGTTTTTCCCCTCCTCTGCCTATGGAAAGTTAGGCTGAGAAAGAATGGCTGTCCTTAAATTTATCCAGTGAGCTGAGTAAGGATTTGAACCCAGGTCTCACTGGTTTTAGTCTGACACTCAAAACCACTGTACCACTACAGCTGCACCAAACTGTTGTTGCAGAGAGTTGTCTCGGCCTGAGAAGGCTTCTTGAGTTGCCACTTCAGCTTCCACATAATAGACTAAAAGCTTGATCATAGAGCGCTGAACTGAAAAGGTCAGTTGCCACCAAGCAATCCAGCTAGCGTGAGGGAAGGGAAAGGTCAGTTTGGCCTAGAGGGAGGAAAAACCCTGAAAGTGGCTGTTAAAAAAAGGACACTGAAAAAGGGAAGGAAATCAAACCAAGTTGACAGTGGCTGGTGCTCCACCAATTTCTTCCCCTTCTTCTCCAGACCAAGATGAGTTTGAAATCCCTGAGACGACAGACAACAGCCGTCGGCACCTCGTGAGAACTCGGCACAAGCGCCGCTTCTCCTTCCGCATCTCCGAGGAGGAGCGGCAGAGCCAGAGGAGGTGAGGCTGAGCTTGGGGAATACACAAA
The DNA here is from genome assembly GCA_029375565.1 of Gekko gecko. Classification (NCBI taxonomy): domain Eukaryota; kingdom Metazoa; phylum Chordata; class Lepidosauria; order Squamata; family Gekkonidae; genus Gekko; species Gekko gecko. The sequence continues at coordinate 27,275,787 of JAPDNY010000001.1, forward strand.
GGGTCCCAAGTTAGCAGTGCAGTGGCTCAGGCTCTGGCCAGGCTGGTGGAAGTCAGTCCTCGGCTGTAGGGGCCTGAAGGCTCCCAAAAGGCACAGCCTAAAGATAGTTTTGCACGTGGCCACAAGGAGGGGGGCACCTGGGTCCTTCCACTTGCAAGGGTGTATTTTGGTTCCTGGCATGGCCATGATCTATCTCAGCCCAAGCGCCTGCTCGCTTGCTCTCTCCCATGTCTCTCAGGGAGATGATGCGGGACCCTACCCTCCGCTCCAAGCTCATATCCAGCCCTAGCAACTTCAACCACCTTGTCCATGTGGGTCCAGGCGAGAAACAACATAAGCTGCAGGACTTGCTCGTGGTGAGTGAGGGGACGGAAGAAAGGAGGTAATGCTGCTTGAAGGGGGGGACAGGGAGCAGAAACCTGGGTTCTTCACTTTTGCTGAATGCAGAATTTTTGAAGGATTTCATTTCTGACATCCTTCAGACCATGCTCTTCCACCTTACGGTGCTTATCCCTCCACCTCCAACTTCAAAAACCTGACCCTTTGGTGTCAATCTGCTTTCAGGCTCAGGAAGAGAAGAAACAAGAGGCCCAAGCCCGTTTGCGCTGCAGCAGCTTTTCCGAGATCCGGCGGCCATCTTCTTCAGGCAGTGATAGTACCGGGACAGGAGACTCCTCCTCGAGTAAGCAATATGTCAGGGAGAGGAGAAAGGCCAGGCTCCTTGGGCCAAGGTCTTTGAACCAGGATCTGCCATAATAAGCAACACCTGCCTTCTGCAGAGGATGGACTTCAGTACTTCATGGTCTCCTTCAATGCTTCACGGTAACTGCCTCTCTCTTGGTTTTTGTTCCGTAGGAAAGTACAAGTTGGGTAGTTCCTTGTCAGAGGACTCCTTCACATCTCCACTGAGTTTTTCTTCCGGCATGGACATGTTGGTTAAGGTATGGAAATTCCTGAAACTCTTATGCAGCTCTGCTCCGATTTGTCTCTTTCCCCACATCGTCGTACCTTGCCTGTCTTCCAAGAGTACTTTCTTGGGGAGAGGTTACATCTTTGGGGTTGGATCCTTACCAGTTTTTAGTGTTTGATCTCATTCGATTTCACCTCCATCCTGCAAGGCCTTTGTGCACAGGATTCCTGCAAGTTGCAGCACAGTTTCTTTGGTAGTCAAAAGGTGCCTCTCTTTCCTTGTTCACCAGCAAAGCAGTAGATTTTTTTGCCATCTTCTGGGCATGGAGATGGGGTCACTGGGAGTGTGTGTGGGGGGGAGGTATTTGCGAATCTCTTGCACTGTGCAGGGGGTTGGTCTAGATGACCCTGGAGGTCCCTTCCAACTCTATGATTCTAGGTAGGTCCTGTTGAGATGGTGGACACCTAAAGGCTCCTTAGATGTCCACCATCCCAACAGAACTCACCCCTAAGAAAACACCGAACAGCACAGAAGCTATTGACAAGGCTCTTATTTCCTTATGGCAGATCTCCGATCGGGCACGGAGCCTCCCTCCCCACAGCAACTCCAGCCAGGAAAGCACCAACTCATGATGGGATGGGCCGCTGAAACGACTGCCGCTGCATGCCTTTGGCTGCACCACTTCTTTACAACAAAAACGGGTGCCTTTTCAGGGATTCTTCCGAGGCGGCAGAGAGACAGTGGTTGACAGAAACCTACATTTCCCCTTGCCCGCCTGGAGGAATAACCGTCCCCCTCTGCCAGATGGCGTGGGAGGAAGACGAAAGCAGCACGGCAGGCTTCCAAGACGGCCTGGGGCTCACAGCAAGACTTGCACCGGTAGCCTAAGCCAGCCTGCCCCCCTCCACACACCCTACGCCCCGCTCGTATCTCAGGGAAGGCAGCGGCATGGCCCAGTGGCTACTGCCTACTCTTGCTTCTCAATGGCAATGACAGTAGCACACCAGAATCTCATCTTCCCCACATTTCCCGCTGCTGCAACAGCAGGGGAAGGGGGAGCCCTGCTTTGGGAACAACGTTTCCAAGAGCATTAAGGGTGCTTTTTGAAAAGCTAATCTAGTTTCTGCAGTATTTTAAAGAGAGGAAGGGAGAACCACCCCGGCACGAGTTGGGATGAGATGCATCCGAGACAGCTGTCGCTTGCCAGGGCAAGGCAGACTGACCCCTCCCTGCCAAGAGCCCCCCCCCCCCCGCCCCGGTCCATCTGCTCCCTCCACCGCACACCCAACAAAAGTCACCCACGGCTTGCAGATGGCTCCTTTCTCCCTCTGGGGAGGAAACAATTAAACACAAAAGGGTCAAACCAATTATTTTATGGTGGCGGGGGGGGGGGGACTTACCTGCAGCTGTTGAATGGTCCCACACCCACATCCCGCCTTGAGACAGGACATAAGTGCGACTGCCAGAGATGGCGCAAAAACGGTGCACACAGGGGCACATGCTCCAGGGCCCTCAGATGCCCAGCGGCCTTTGGCAATCCCGGAGGGGCCCATCCATCAGCTTCCTGTCCTGCCCTCGGGAGAGGCAAAGGCTCCAAAAAGCCAAGAAACAGCACAGAGTAGGAGGTTTGGTCCACGCACCCCAGCCGACAGTTTCCCTACTAGCTCCTTAAAAGTTAATTTATTTTCCGTGTAATCTTCCATGTAAACCAATAAAATTGCAGAACATTCAGACAGGCAAAAATAATAATAATAACAACCCCCTCCTCCCTACAGAAAACCCTGCAGCTGACAAGTGGGACAGAGTCAACTATTCTATGCAGAGACGCTTAGTTCTCTCCCCCGCCCCGCCCCGCCCCCCAGTCCCTTTGGAGTTCAAGTCTTATCCACAGCAGGGAGGAACCTGCAGGCAAATGGGAGTAGCCGAAGGTGGAGCCGTTCTCAGCAGGGACAGTTCTGGTCTGGCCAGCAGGTGATGAGCGGTTGCAACAGTTCACTTCACACACACCCCGCCCCCTCCTTCAAACAGGCAAATTGCAGAGTGACTTCGGAGTCTTTCTCCACTAGAACCTCCTTCAAGGACGAGGAAAGTCCTTCCAGCAGCTTTGGCGGCCACAGGGGCCCCTCCCAGCGGAACGAGAAACGCCATCAGTCCAGCTTCCTGGCCCCCAGCTTCATGGGTCCCTTGGCCGCCTTCCTCTCCGCCCTCCTGGCTTCCATCTCCTGCCTCCTCTCCTCCCGCTTCTTCCGTGCCAGCTCGGCCTTGCTGGGCCCTGCCGGGATGACAGACAGACAGACAGACATGGGTGTGCGGCCTAGCCTCCAGTTCAGCGGCAGGGGTGTCATTCCGGGAGGGAAAGGAAAACTCACCGTGGTCTGACTCTAGCGCTTCCCAGTTTTCTTCTGAGCCCCAGTCTCCGAGCACTTCGGTATTTCTCTGGAATCAGATGTTGGGGGTGTGAGAAGGAGACCGTGGACCCACAAGCTTTGGCCTGAGGGCAGCACAGAGACTCACTCTCTCCCCCTCCCGTCCGCCCCAGTCCCAGGTTCCAAACACAGCCCACAGTGACAACAAAGAGAAGGCATTGCTCTGATAGACAAGGGTTCAGACACCGTTACCGCAGTGCTCCCTCTAAGCTGTGGAGTCTTGTGAGCAAAAATTCTACTTTCTGAGCTACTGGCATTAAAGTTGTGAGCGAGCTTTTTGGCTACTGCATAAATTAGTTGGCTTTGGAGCCCTCCTTCCTGAGCTAAGACAAAAAATGGGTGAGCCAGAGGCTAAAAAACTGAGCTAGCTCACACTAACTCATCTTAGAGGGAACACTACCACAGAAGATTAGCAGAATTTATGCCAGAATCAATTAAAGACTCACAGCTCACACGCCTGAAGCTGCCTTGCACTGAATCAGGCCCGTGGCCCATCAGAGTCAAGATAGTCTACTCAGACTGGCAAGAGCGCTCCAGGGTCTCTTTCACATCACCTACGGCCTGGCCCTTTTAACTGGAGATGTCGGGGACTGAACCTGGGACCTTCTGTATGCCAAGCAGGTGCTCCACCCTTGAGCCATGGCTCCTCCCCCAGTACAGTTCATTCCAGCTTAAGCTGTGTTGGCCTTCAAGGTGCTACTGGATCCTGCTCTTCAGAGGTTCATCTCTAACCACCTCCTGCCCTCTGGTACTGAACATTCCGTCACCCTCCACTCGATGTGATCCGTTTGGTCCACCCCCGGTCCAAGCCTTGGCTGAAATAAAGGCCCCGGGGTGGGGACAGAAAGTTAACAGAGGCCCATACCTGGCTGTCTGCCACCGGCCTCACTGCTAGAGAAGAAAAGGGATCCGGCTTCTGTGCTGTGGCCACGCACTCCCAATTGTACTCGCTGGCCAGCTTGGTGCCTTCTTGGGGGGCCGCGGCAGCTTTGGGGGCCAGCCTGGAGGTCAGGTCCCCTTCACAGCTGCCGCCCCAGCCCTCATCCGCTGCGCAGTCCTGCCCCTTCCGGTGGCCCCAGGAGGACTCCAGCTCCCAGTCGGAGGTATTCCAGTCGGATTCCTGCTTCGTAGAGGAGCCGGTCGCCTGCAGAACACCACAACAGTTTGTCGGGGGTCAGTTTGCACCGAAGGAGAAGACCACAGCACTCGAAGCCTCGGGCTTCAAAGCCCAGCTTCTCTCTGCAGGGAAAACCTACTCTAGAACAGAGTTCAAAAGGCCCTTTCTTATGCAGAAAATACGAACAGGTCCCTAATCCATGTGACTAGACAGTGGACTGACATGTGCAGCAGCCCTCGTGTTCCTCGAAACTTTCCCCCCACAGTGCTTAAGAGGCCTTTCCGCCGTGACTCTACAGCCAACTCCCCTCAGCAAATGAAGACGGGAGCTCCGGGGGAGTCGGTGTCAACAGAGGGGGGCACACCCAGGCCCAGACTCACCGTCCTGCCTCCGCTTTTCTTGGCTGCCGACACCGGTTCCTGCCATCCCGGGCTGTTCCAGTCCTCCGAGCTGCCGGGTCTCTTTGGCTGCTCGGCCTCTTGCTGTGGACCAAGAAAGAAAACAAGAGCCCGGTCCTCGAGGTGTTCCAGGCTGCCCTTGCACCGCCAAAGCCCGACAACAGGGCTCAGCTCCGCAACGGCGCTCCCTCCGCCAGGGGCGGCCAGGCGGGAGCAGCCAGCAGTGGCGCCTCCAAGCCCACCACGCCCCTGACCATCTCCTTGTTTAGGACATTTATATGCAGCTTTCCCCACATGACTGTTCTCAAAGAGGTTTACATTAAAAAAAAGGTACAACACAATTCAGAATGTGGTAAAACTTTAACTGTCTCAGGACGGGTGCTTTTTCCTAGGCTGGTTCCTTGGCAGCTGATGGTTTCAGCAGCACAAGCTAGAGAAGAGGGGATCCTTGGCTGGGGTAGGGGCCCAGGCGTTCCAGAAGACCCCAGCCCATAGACCCACAAATCCAAGCCCAGCCCCACACTTCCAGCAGTTCCCAGCCAAGCGAGCGCCACACGAGTCCTCCCCATCTTACCTCCAAACTGCCCCAGTCCTCATCGTCCCACCGGTCAGCCAAGCTGTCCTCCTCCGCCACATCTTCCTCCAGGTCCCAATGGCTGGATGGAGGGGGGCCCTTCACCTCTGGGTCAGGGGGCTGCCCAGTCCCTTGAAAAGGCAGAAGGTTGTATTTGGCAGCTGAAACAAGACTTGGCCAGAAGCAACGCTGCAGTGGGGACCTGCCGTTCCCCAGGCACGCAGAAGTGGCCAACTGGGACTTCAACAACCACCTGCCCTAGACCCTCCGCCCCTTTCTTTCATGGGCTGCCACAGCTTGCTCCCCCTCTCCATGGCAGCACATCCCCAACTGGTATCCGACATACCCACTTGGGTTTTGGCCACTGTGTGACACAGAGTGTTGGACTGGATGGGCCACTGGCCTGATCCAACATGGCTTCTCTTATGTTCTTATGGTGAGGCAGGAGGAAGTTTTTCAGTCCCCACTGACCTGCTTTGGGGGCCTCTGACGTGGCATTGGCTGGTGTCCCCTCGGGCGTGTTCTCTGCCACTTGTGCCGCCCCCGCATTGGTCCGGATCAGCTTCGACGTCAGGGACGAGACGCCCGTCACGGCCCACCCTGCCCAGCTGGCGGCTGCCCCTGCCCCAGGGCTGGCAGAGGCTGCGTGGACATCCTTCTCTAAAAGAGACAGCAGAAGGGTTCCGCTTGACCCTGCCTCCTTAGACAACCAGCCCCACATCCACACCTAGTTCCTCACTCACCAAGCTCAGGGAGCTGAGCCGGGTCTTCAGAAACTGTTTCCAGTTTCGTCAGGAAGCTCCGGATGGCCTTGAATACCTGCGGAGAGAAAGGAAACAAACAGGCATTGCCAGTCAAAGCTTTTCCAAGGGATGGAACCTCCTCCCAGTCTTCTGCAGCAACCCGGCTGTCATCTCCTTTCCGGTGAAGTTCCACCTCCTCCTCTAGCCTCACAAAACAGCGCTCCCTCCAACATCAGGGCACAACCAGATTTTCCAGATGCTCCAAATGTTGGGTTAATGATATATGTTGAAGCAAGCCATTGCCGAGACAGACTACCTTTTTGGCCTGAGTACCCCAAAACCTCACATGTCTACCTGTGAAGGTGTCGGTGTGCCAGCAAACAAAAGGCATCTGCCTTGCTAAAATTTGTGTCCAATTTAATAGAATCTGGTTTAATGGGTTAACTAACTTTCCCAGCTCTGGTGAATTTACTTTTATATCAACAAGAGGCTGTTGTTGTTCAGTCGCACAGTCAAGTCCAACTCTTCGCGACCCCATGGACCAGATCACGCCAGGCCCTCCTGTCTTCCACTGTCCTCTGAAGTTTGCTCAATTTCATGTTTGTTGCATCGATGACACTGTCTAACCATCTCATCCTTTGCTGTCCCCTTCTTCTTTGACCTTCAATCTTTCCCAGCATCAGGGTCTTCTCCAGTGAGTGCTCCCTTCTCATTTGGTGGCCAAAGTATTTGAGCTTCAGCTTCAGGATCTGGCCTTCCAGGGAACAGTCAGGGCTGATTTCTTTTAGGATTGAATGTGTGATTATTTTTTGGTTTCTCCCTCACTTAAGACTTACGTTGCAGATTTCACTCTGGGTGATTTTATTATTAGTGATCCTTTCCCCCTCATTCTGAATCCCAAATTTAGCTCCCCCCACCCCCCCACCCCTGGATCTCACTGTTATGCCTTGACCCAGTATGCTGAGCTACATTTATTGCCTGGGATTCTGTGGGATGAGGTCTCTATACAAGAAACTCAACAATTATTTAAATCCAGCCTTCTTCTTGAACATAAATCTTCTATAATAAGTGCAGATCAGAGCACAAACATATTTTCCAGGTGCTCCAAATGTTGGGTAAATGACGCACGATGAAGCAAGCCATTGTAGAGACGGGCCACCTTTTTGGCCTGAGTACCTCAAAACCTCACATGTCCACCTGTGAAGGTGTTGGCGTGCCAGCAAACAAAAAGGGGAGAAGAGAGGAAGGCCGTGCCTGACCAGAGCAAGAAAAGGAGGACCACGCCAAGCACAGAGCAAAAATCAGGAGATTGCTGGTGCAGCAGGAGAATTAATTTTAATTAACCCTGAGACCCCTAAGCATTTCACGTACACTTCACTGGGGGAATCTCTAAAATACAATATGAACACTTTCCACGCTCTGCTGCGGAAAGTGTTTGTCCTATGATGTTTTACAGATCCCCCTGAAGAAGCTCATGGAGAATGCATCGGGGATTTCAGGGTAAATTAAAATTAACTTTCAGACTGCACCAAAGGTCTCTAGGTGTTTTGCTCTGCACGTGATCAGACACACTCGGCACAAGGCCCTGCAGCTCTGCCAAGACACTTGGGGTTTGCCTCCAAACAGACTGGGGGCCAAAGGTTTGTCAACCGCTTGCTCACATGCTGCCGGTGCCTCAGGGGCCTGCTTCCGAGAAATGGCCCTGCATGCCTAGCAGAACAGGCTGCCGTGTTGCGGCTCACCACGTGTGCTGCAGAGCTGCCTGTTTTTGCTCTGCTGGTCAGCCGAATTTGGGGGGAGTGGGTATTTGTGTGTATGCCTGGAAGTCATGGTTGACTTCTGGCAACCCCTAGTGGGGCTTGGAAGTTTAAGAGAGGTGTCTTATTGTTATCTCCCTCAGCAGCCCAGCCCTGGTATTCCCTGGAGGTCTCCCTTCCAAGCACTTGCCAGGGTCGGCCCTGCTTAGCTTCTGAGATCTGATGAGATCGGGCTTGCCTGGGCTATCCAGGTCAGAATCCTTGATCTGTTGCCCAGGCTACTCAACCTTGACAAACAACAGGCTGGGTCCATACCCCAGCAACGGGCACAGTGTAAAAGGCAGACAGAAGCTTCACCTTTGCCCCCCCTCTGCCAGGCTCACAGAAAGCCAGCCAGTCCCCCACCGCTGGACCATAAAAGCTACAGAGGCTGCCCACTCACACTGTGCTCCCCTCCCTCCAGCCAATCAAGCATCGAGGAAGCTTCCCTTTGCGTCCTCGAAGCTCACCTGGTCCCGGACTGACTTCTCTGGGTCCATAGTTAACGTGCAGAGCACGGGCAGGATTTTGAAGGCACAGTCACTCATGGAGAAGAAGTTGTGGGTGGCCGAAAAGCCCAGGACGCCAGCCACCCGTGACGGGGCAAAGGGGTCCTTGGTGGCCCGGCTGAAGGCTGATATCAGGACATTCTTCCTCGTCTGCAAAGAAGAGAGCCAGCGGTGAACGTCGGTCGCCTCACAGAATCTGGGGAGAGTCTCCAAATGCCAGCTGGACCCCGTTATTTCAAAAGGAAGGGCCTTGGCTTAATTTGCCTGGTAGGGTGGCCTTAATATTCCACCCAGTTCTCTGGCTCCCATATACACAGGCACCCCGACACATGATGGGGCCCTGGCTACCTTATTCTGTAATCCCTGGCCAAATATACCAATTGAGCAGCTTTTTTATGCTCCAGTAAAACAATCTGAGCCAGGGGTGGTTGGTTGGGTACCTGTCCTTGGAAAGATTCATCCCAACATGGTAAGCTTGTACTGAGTTAGGTCAGCATTATCTATTCTGACAGCAGCTTTCTGATCTTGCCCATCACCTTGATCCACACACCTCCTCTTCTATGGGCACAAGACACAAGAATCACCCAAAGGGCATCTTTTTTGGCTTGTTCGGTGTTTAGAGGCAAAGTGTCTGTGTGCAGGTGGGGGGCACCAATTGGTGCCAGAGAGGACATTTCGGAGTGGAGACAGACCACCCCTTTTGCCAGTGTTGCTACTTAGAGGCCTTCTGGTTCATAGAACAAGCCACTGCTGAACTGGGACCCAGAAGCATTGTCGGCACAGTCTCGCTATCTGAGATCGGAAGCCACCCACTCAGATCTCGTCATTCTAAAGTCTGCCACTTCCACTGAATGCGCCTGTGAACTGTTCTACTCCGCTCTCCTATGTGGAGGGCACTGCAAGCAGGATTAGGGTTCAACAGCCCTGTAGGTCACGCCTATATCCAACCCGATACAAACAAGCAGTAAAACACTCTCAAGGTAAGTAAAAAAAAAGCTTTACAGTTTAGAAAGACTTAACAAGCCAGCAAAAAACCCCAAACATTAAAACCACAATATGATCAATCTACCTACTACAATTTTTGTCCCGCACTTCCTACGAGGAACTTGGGGTGGCCCCCCTCCCCATTCTAAGAAGAAGAAGATGCCACGCTGAAACGGGCTCATGGTGACGCCACCACATGGTGTTCCAGGCAAGAGAGGAACAAAGGCGGTTGGCCACTGCCGGCCTCCATGAAGCATCCCCAGTCTTCCTTGGCCGTCTCCCAGCCAAATACTGACCGAGGATCTGCTACTCTGACTGCTACCCCATTCTGGCTGTCCTAAAGCTTCACAAAATCCGGACTTGCCCTCAAGCAAGGAGGGAGGAGGTGCTCTCATACGTGCATAAGACAGCGGATGCTGATTTGCAGCCTCGTCAGTCTCCCCCACCCCCCACCACACCAAAAACCCAACAGCCAAAACGGAGAAACTCCCCTCCCTTCCCTCAGGCTTCTGGAGAGGAAGCCCCTCAGCGAGCGGCCGGCACTCACGCTGGCATTCAGGTAGGGCCCGATCTTGCCGAGGCACACGGTGGTGTTGCAACGGATGGGCCCCTGGTCGTCCCGGGCTTGGAGGCGGGCAAAGTGCTTCATGAGCTCCACGTTGAGGTTGTTCTCGTTCAGCTTGGGAGCCAGAAGCAGCATCGACTGCAAAAAAAGGGGGGTGGGTGGGTAAAGAGGATGTGAGGAGAGGGAGAGCAAGAAGCAGCCAGGCTCTGTTGCCAGCCAAGAGTCCTGTCTTCTGTCCGGCTTCCAAACAATATTTGGGGGGAAGGGGAGAGGAAGCAGCTAGAAACCTTCCCTCAGGCCTGCAACCAGCTCGGCTGAGAATCCCCTCCCAAGGGAACATCTGTGTTGGGCTTCAACAACGTTTGAGTTACAGATTTTCATTCCTGGAAGTTGCTTCAGGACCCCAATTGTAGCTGAAAAGCGGGATTAAAAGGCCCAGTTCTCCCCAGGGATTGCAGCAGCTCCCACACCCTGCTGGGTTTTTGACCCAAAAAGCCCCCACTACACCCAGGTGCATTCTCCCACAAGACAGAGAGACAAGGCAGGCTTGGAGCACTCCAGAGACACAGGAAAAGAACCGGGCTTTCTGCAGACTGCCTCCCCCCCTAAAAAAAAGCCATACTCACGGACCTTCACTGTCTGCTCACGGATGGCCGGGTTGGTGTCCAGGAAACCATGAACCACATGGGGAAAGATCTGGGTGTTGACGGTGGGCTCGTTCAGGTACTGGATGAACTGTTCCATCTGGCAGACAAACGGCAAGGGTCAGCAAAGGACTCGCCAGCACCGGAAGAAGGACGTGCCATCGATTTGCCATCAGTTCGCAACTGACTCCAACCATGGGATGTTCAAGGCCAGAGAGGAGCAGAGGTGGCTTTGCCATCCCCTTCCCCTGGACGGCAACCCTGGCCTCCCAAAGTGGTCTCCCTTCCAAGCACTGACCATGGCAGACCCCACTGAGCTTTGACAAGAACAGGCATAAGGGGCCCTCGGCTGAGGCACATTCCCCCAAGAGCCGAGTCAGACCGCAAAGACCCCAACCCTAAGAGCCAAAGCCCTCCCTCCACCTGTCTTCTCCCCCACCCAACTTATCCTGATGGTCAGAAGCAAAGGCCAGTACCCTGTACTCACAGCCCCACAACAAGTGGCCATGGGGGGTGGGGGTGGGGGAGAGTCCTGTGCTCAGTTCGCTATCCTCAAGCATCTCCACACTGCAAGAGGGCTTCTAGTGTCCTGGCCCCACTGCTGGACCTCCTGACGGCACCTGGTATTTTTGGCCACTGGGTGACGGGGTGTTGGACTGGATGGGCCATTGGCCTGATCCAACATTGGCCTCTCTTATGTTCTTATGTTCTTAAGATGTCCTGCCCCGCAGTCCTATCTGGACTCCACCATCACCTTCAGTGCAAGCCTGAAGAGTCCCACTGAAAAGACTTTGGCAGGGTCCTGGGTAGCCCTGCTTCGGAGCACAGTGTTAAGCTTGAGCCCAGGAGTCAGAGCAGCCCCCTCCCCCGCCCGCCCACCCCTCCACTCCCCGTTCCTGGCTGTCCTCTTGAGCCACTAAAAGCCCCTCCGCGTCACACGCAGATCTAATGAACTGGCCAGAGGAGCTCGTGCACCTGCTGCAGTAAGCGGATCCTCATGGCCCGGTCCGGGGAAGAGAACATCTTCACAATAACAGGAATGATTTTTTGTTGGTATTCCTGGGCGTTCAGGAACTTCCCCACCTGGAGAGACAAAGGAAGGAAGAGGAGCCTGTTAATCCCGAGCAAGAAAGGGCCCACCGTTTCTCCCCCACGCATGCACACACCGCGAGAAGAGTCCTTCGACAGGTTTCTAGGAATTCTGGTAGGGCAACCAGCTTCAGCCAATTAATTCACCCGGGTCCATGCACTTTCTTTTCTCTTCTTTTTTGGAAGCTCAGGACTAATTTGAGGTATACCGAACACAATTACAAAACATCAAGTAAGAGCTGTAAAAGTACACAAGCATAGCTTAAATGTACAGTATTAATATTGTATAAATGATGTTTAATACATTAGGAAGGGTCCATGTTCAACCAGTGGGGCTGTGGGGCTGGAACAGCACACCAGCAGTGCCATCCTAAGTGAAGTTACACCAGTGTTCCCCCTAAACTGAGTTAGTGTGAGCTAGCTCACGGTTTTCTGGCCTCCAGCTCACACATTTTTGTCTTAGCTCAGGAAGGATGGCTCCAGAGCAGTCTAACTTATACAGTAATAAAATCTCTTGCTCACAACTTTAATGCCAGTAGCTCGGAAAGTAGAATTTTTGCTCACAAGACTCCACAGCTTAGAGGGAGCACTGGAAGGCTTTTGAGGTCAATGGGCTTGGAATGGTGTGATTCTGCTTAGGGATGGCACAGCCAAGTTTTTTAGAATCTTCTTTGGGGTGGAAGAAGAAAGAGGAGAAGGAGGAGATACCATGCCCTTCACTTGGGGTCTCAGAGCAGCTTACAAACTCCTTTCCCTTCCATTCCCCACAACAGACACCCTGTGAGGTAGGTGGGGCCGAGAAAGCCCTGACAGAAATGGCACTTTTTCAAGAACAGCTCTGAAAGGACTATGGCTTGCCCAAGGTCATCCAGCAGCTGCAAGTGGAGGAGTGGGGAATCAAACCCAGTTCTCCCAGATTAGAGTCCACACACTTAACCACTAACCTGAAAAAGTATCAGAAACAACTTCTCATTTTCACAGAGAAGCAGTATTTCCCCCCCCAGACTATGAGCTACCTTAAGGGTTCCTTCCATCTCCTCAAAAGCTAATACACATATTATTTAAAATGCTATCAGCTGGCTAAAAGTTAAGTTTAATAAGCCGTAATTTTTACCCAGCACTTACATATATTTACAGTAAGTCCCATACTTTGTGGAGAGCGCAGAGAGGTGCCAGTAGTACTTCCACAGGGCACTGCCCTCCATCCGACCCCTACAGCTCACCACTGATTCATGTCAAAGACAATGGTAGCATGTCTAAAATTACCCCTACTGGGGCAACTTGTTCATTTCTCTTTGGACATCCCGTAATGGAGACATCAATGGGCCTCCGCCAGGCATAAGAAACAAAACAGAATGAAAATGTATGGGGCTTCACACATACGGGGCCCAGTCCCGTGCCCACCCCCCTCCCCTGGTCCCCATCTGTTGAGCTCACCTTGAAGAGTGGGGTGAGGATGACGGCGCCAGCACTGCCAAACTCAAAGGCCGTCAGGAGTTGTGGGAGGACCTTGTGGCGGCAGAAGTCCTCCGGGAAGGTGTCCAGGTGGGTGCTGAGCTCCTGGATGAACTTCTGCCGCTCGGCAGGCTCCTTAATCTGGGGGAGGGAAGTCACTGGGTCACATCCACCACCTTTCCCGGAGGGAAGGCTCATCAGAAAGGAATGGGCAATGAGGTCAGAAACAGAGCCAGGATGGACAAATCACATCGGTTCTTTTTGCCTTATTTTCCCCATTCCATCCGCAGTGAGGGCAGGTTTACCACCTGGAAAAGGGAAAGGCCCAGCCCAGCCACCCAGGAGCCTGCATCCCCAAATATTTGAGCCTCATCCCCTCGGCATGGGAACACTTCACCCGGGAAGGAGGACCACCTAAAAGCCCCCCTGCCTGCCTGACTCCCAGTCTAGAGACCTGTTGCTCCACTAGAACCAAGAGTCTGTGTCCCTTGCAGGGCACCAGCATCAAAGCTTTAGGTATCTGAGATCTTCTTCCAGGCACACCCTAAGACGACCGTTGACCCTGGTCCAGCAGACACACTGAAGTGGACCTCCAGACACAGCTTCCTCATTGAGGGAGGGGCTGTGGCTCTGTGGTAGAGCATCTGTCTGGCATGCAAAAGGTTCAATTCCCAGCATCTTCAGTTAAAAGGACCAGGTAGGAGGAGATGTGAAAGACCTCTGAGATCCTGGAGAACCACTACCAGTCTGAGTGGACAATACTGACCTTGATCGGTCTGATTCCATATAAGGCAACGTCACATGTGTGTTCATGTGTGATAGTCCATCTACAAGAATACTGTCCACTCTGACTGGTATCAGCTCTCCAAGGTCAGAGGCAGAGAAAGGTCTTCCAAAAATGATGCTGGGAGGAGACAACAGGAACTGAACCCAGGCCCTTCTCTATCCCTGAACCTCTTCCCAAATGCCACAGCCACAGGGAACTCGCTTTGCCTTTCACTTACCTGGATCTCCTCCAGAAAGAGGTTGGTCTCCACAAAGTGGTTGTCCATGAAGCCGCCCGGCCCGCAGCAGTTCTGCAGGAACTTGGCAGGGTTGGGCCGCAGCTTTGGGTTGGCCCCAACCAGCTCACAATAATGGGGCACCAAGGACTTGGGGATCTGGAGAAGGGCGAGGAAGCAGCAAGATAGGAAGGGTTGCCATCCTGTGTGCCGTTCTGGTCACCACACCTCAGAAAGGATATTATAGCATGGGGGAAAGTGCAGAAAAGGGCGACTAGAATGATAAAAGGGTTGGAACACTTTCCCTATGAAGAAAGGTTAAAGCGCTTGGGGCTCTTTAGCTTGGAGAAATGACGGCTGAGGGGTGACATGATCGAGGTTTATATGATTATTCATGAGATAGAGCAGGTAGAGAAAGAAGTACTTTTCTCCCTTTCTCACAATACAAGTACTCATGGGCACTCAATAAAATTGCTGAGCATTCAGGTTACCCCAAAGAGTGGTTAACACATGGAATTCACTGCCACAGGAGGTGGTGGCGGCTACAAGCATGGACATCTTCAAGAGGGAATTAGATAAACGTATGGAGCAGAGGTCCACCAGTGGCTGTTAGCCACAAGGTATAGACAGGAACTCTTGGTCTGGGGCAAGGGTTGCTCTGTATTCTTGGTACTTGGGGGGGGGGCAACAGTGGAAGGGCTTCTAATGTCCTGGCCCCACTGGTGGACCTGCTGATGGCACCTGGTATCTTTGGCCACTGTGTGACAGAGTGTTGGACTGGATGGGCCATTGGCCTGATCCAACATTGGCTTCTTTTATGTTCTTATCTTCAAGCCTGGGCAGCCCTGCATCTCAGCATCTTCCAGCCCCATTGCCCTGCCTGTAGCTCTCCACTTAAATCCCCCTTTGG
This sequence comes from Gekko gecko, assembly GCA_029375565.1. NCBI lineage: Eukaryota > Metazoa > Chordata > Lepidosauria > Squamata > Gekkonidae > Gekko > Gekko gecko. Next base: position 27,290,908 of record JAPDNY010000001.1, read on the forward strand.
GCAACACCTCCCCTGTGAGACTGGTGAGCGAAACGCATACAAAAAGACACTTCCTAATAAGGGAGATTTCCTTTAGCCAGGGCTGAAAGACGTTCCAGATGTGGAAAGATGTGGGCCTCAGACTCACATATGTGCAGGACTACCTCTCCCACTATGCTATGCCCCATGGCGACAGCTTCACTCATCTAAGCCAAACTTTCTGAAGGTGCCACCCTTCAAACGAGTAGGATCAGCGGCTGCCCACTCAGACACAATCTCAGGGGTGGCTCCCACCTTGTGGAATGGCCGCCCCATGCTTCTATCCTTTCGCAGAATGTGCAAAACTGAAATGCTCAGAAGGGCAGGGATTAGAATCGTACAAGAATGGAAGAGCCCAGGAGGTAGCCTCTATATGCTAAGGGATAGTATTTCCGTCTCTCGCATTGTTCCTTGTTCCCTTTTTACTACAGCGCCCTCTACCTTTGTACCACCTTTCCACATGATGGTGCGTTGTGCCGTAGCCAATATTTTGTTGCCCTGTTTTCCAGTTCTGCAATCCTAGTCCAGCTGCATTGTCTGCTGGAGTTGGACTAAACGGCTTTTCGCATTTTGAAATTTTATTTATTTATTACATTCGGTTTCTAGATTGGCCCTCCCCTGTGGAACAGGGCTCAGGGTGGTGCACAACAATGAAAAAGCAACATTCATACAATGAATTCATCGTTAAAGACAACAAAAACACAATACTCAATCCGATTAGACGGCACTAAAACTTCCTTACGGTGAGACCAGAAATGCCGGCCAGATGGAAACTGTCGCTGTCCACAACCAAATGCTCGGCGGAACATCTCTGCCCTTACGGGCCCTGCAGAACTGCATCAAGACCCGCAGGGCATGGAAGTTGTTTGGCAGAGAGTTCCACCAGGCTGGAAGCAGGGCAGAAAAAGCCCTGGCTCTGGTCACGGACAGCTGGATGTCTCTCGGGCCGGGGACCACCAGTAAGTTCTTATCTCCCGAGTGTAGTGCTCTTCAGGGGGCATACCAGGAGAGGCGGTCCCAAAGATACGTGGGTCCTTGAGTCTCAGTGAGAAAACTGCCTTGAGTGTCAGTGAGAGTGGCTACACATTATGAAGATGATACTAATGCCCCCGGAATTTTTCCCAGTCCTCCTTTAAGGAAGCCACTGATATGCATCCCCACGTGCCCCTCCAGAGTGACAGCCAGGGTGATCCCCAAATCAAGCTCCCTAAGCACGGCATTGCCTACCCTGACTGACAGCAGCAGGACCCCAAACAGGGAAAAGTCTTTTGCCAGATCCTTCAACTGGAGAAGTGGGGACGGAATCCTGGATCCACAGCATGCAAAGCAGATTCGCTACCCCTGGCCTGTGGCCCCTTCTACCGCCGATAAAGCCTTGAGGCAAGCCCCTCTCCCACCTGGCCATCGGGCCCCCCTCCCTTCCCACAGGGCGGAAGCACTACCCTGCCTCCTTTCATCCTCAAGCAAAGAACTGAGGTGCTCACCTTGCCAAGGGACCGGAGGGAGGACGAGCGGGAGAGGGGGCCGTTGAAGACCTCCCAGATGAGGCAGCCGAGACGCCACATGTCAGCAGACCTGTTACGAAACAGGAAGGATTACAAGGGCAGCCGATGGTCCCGACAAAACTCTACGTGTCTCAGCACACTGATTTTTTTACAAAGTTAACATAAAAGAACAGAACTGAACTTCTAGACAGGTTCAAAATGATAACTCAGCCACAGACATCCTATAGTCAACAAGGTAATTAAACAGAAGTTCCATCCAAACGGGTCACCTGCACGGACAAGAGTAGTCAAGGTCAACTGAGATAAGAACATAAGAACATAAGAGAAGCCAATGTTGAATCAGGCCAATGGCCCATCTAGTCCAACACTCTGTCACACAGCGGCCAAAATATACCAGGTGCCATCCGGAGGTCCAGCAGTGGGGCCAGGGCACCAGAAGCCCTCCCACTGCTGCCCCCTCCAGCACCAAGAATAGAGTGCATCACCTGCCCCAGACTGAGAGTTCCCATCCATACCCTGTGGCTAATAGCCACTGGTGGACTTCTGCTCCATATGTTTATCTAATTTCCTCTTGAAACTGTCCATGCTTGCAGCTGCCACGACCTCCTGTGGCAGTGAATTCCATATGTTAATCACTCTTTGGGTGAAGAAGTATTTCCTTTTATCTGTTTTAACCCGACTGCTCAGCAATTTCATAGAGTGCCCACGAGTTCTTGTATTGTGAGAAAGGGAGAAAAGTACTTCTTTCTCAACCTGCTCAATCCCATTCATAATCTTATAAACCTCGATCATGTCACCCCTCAGCCGTCGTTTCTCCAAGCTAAAGAGCCCCAAGCATTTTAACCTTTCTTCATAGGGAAGGTGTTCCAACCCTTTTATCATTCTAGTTGCCCTTCTCTGCACTTTTTCCAATGCTATAATATCCTTTTTGAGATGTGGTGACCAGAACTGTACACAGTATTCCAAATGAGGTCGCACCAATGATTTATACAGGGGCATGATGATACTGGCTGATTTGTTATCAATTCCCTTCCTAATAATCCCCAGCATAGCGTTGGCCTTCTTTATTGCAGCTACACATTGTGTAGACATTTTCAGCGAGTTATCCACTATGACTCCAAGATCTCTCTCTTGGTCAGTCTCTGCCAGATCAGACCCCATCAATGTGTATTTATATTTAGGATTTTTGGCTCCAATGTGCATCACTTTGCACTTGGCCACATTGAACCCCATTTGCCACGTTGACGCCCACTCACCCATCCTCAACAGATCCCTTTGGAGTGCCTCACAATCCTCCCTGGTTTTCACCACCCTGAACAACTTCGTGTCATCTGCAAATTTAGCCACATCACTGCTTACTCCCAATTCCAAATCGTTAATAAACAAGTTAAAAAGCATTGGACCGAGTACTGATCCCTGTGGTACCCCACTGCTTACCACCCTCCACTGAGAAAGTTTCCCATTTATACTCACTCTCTGTTTCCTATTTATAAGCCAGTTTTTGATCCACAAGAGGACTTGTCCTTTTATCCATTAGCTCCATTATACATATTTTGGGCAACTCTTTGCCCCCTGGCAGTGACATTCACAGAATGCCCTGAGCCCTCAAGACAACGGGGAAGCTGAGACCACGGTCCCAAGGTCAGCCGAGAAACTGCTCAGAATGCCAGCCAAGCCTCATGGTGGTATAACATGGAGACACGCCAGCAGAACACCCTGATGACGCCATGACAGTGGAAACCCAGTGCTGGTGCACCTGTGTTGGGTAGAGGTCCCCAATGCCCCCTCTAAGCTGTGGATTCTTGTGAGCAAAAATTCTACTTTGTGAGCTACTGGCATTAAAGCTGCCAGCAAGCAATTTGGCTGCTGCATAAATTATTTTCCTCTGGAGCCATCCTTACTGATCTAAGACAAAAATCTGTGGGCTGGAGGCTAAAAAAAAATGGAGCTAGCTCACACTAACTCAGCTTAGATGGAACATTGGCACCCACAAAGTGTTTTTAGAAAGTGGATGTGTCCAGGTGGGGCTTTCGCCCATCAGGGCTTTTGACGGGCCATAGGAGATTTGATTGGCTGCACAGATTTTTTTAAATGTTGCTTTGGCATTGGCAGACTCGGCATCACAAAAATATTTTACTACATGACTCAAGATAAGCTGCAGCAGCAGCCACTGTGTGGCTGGCACGGCCGCCTATGGCAGCCATTTTGTGACTGCACTCATCGCGCGGCATCAGAATTCCAAAAGTGCCCATGGGCTGAAAAAGGTTGGGGACACCTGGTGTTGGGGGTGGGGCGAGACTCCGCCAACATTCTAACACACACACCCAGCCCTCATCCTACGACTAGTGTGACTGGGAATCTTGTGCATGGGAAAGCCTGGGGTGTTCCACAGCATTACACTTTTCTCTGTACTTATTCCTGCTTTGGTATCTATGGCCGTTTTCAACAGCAGGACCCCAAAAGTCTGAGAAAGCGCTTTTCTCCTGGCTGCTCAGCTGGCCGTGCGTTTAGAGGAATGGTCTGCAGTACGTGAGGTATGAGTACCAGTCCCGACTCTAACTTCTGTTTTGCTGCTGATCAGCTTGGGGTCAGCCAAAAGCTAAACTCCACCCTATTGCCAATTTCTCCCTTAGAGGGATCTGAATTTCAGGAGTGGATTGTTAAAAACATTAAGATAAACAAAAAGCATTTCATCATATATAGCAGGAGACAAGCTAGGGAGTGCTTAGGCCTCTGGATGGCCAAGGAATGGAAAGATTGCATAAGACAGATGGGGAAATGGAAGAGAAACTGAAGGAACTCTTGCATCCATTTTTCACTGTGGAAAATATGGAGCACATAGCCAAGGCGAAGCAGTTTTGGGGGAAGGGTGTCCAAAGAATTGTGTCAAACTGACACGACAAGAGATGAAGTTCTAGGACCACTAGGCCTCCACTTCCAAATGGCATAAACTTGAGGGTTAAGGGTCTCAAATGTGGAACTGCTAATTAATATATGTAACCTATCTCCTAAAAATCAGCCTCTGTACCAGAGGACCAGAAAATAGCAAACGTTACACTGATTTAAATTTTTTAAAAGTAGATCAAGGAAACTATAGGACAGTCAGCTGAACATCTGCTCCAGGTAATTTAGTAAAACTATTATTAAAGACAGAATTATTGAATTCATCAAGGAACAAAGCCTGCTGAGGGAAAATCAGCATGGCTTCTGTGAAGAGAAGTCCTGCCTCCCCAACCTGTTGGGAGTCCTTTTAAAGGTGAACAAACTCATGGATAAGACTAATCTAGTTGACATAATAATACTTGGGCTTTCAAAAGTTTTTTGACATGGTACCTCACCAAAGACTCGTGAGCAATGCTCCCTCTAAACTGAGGAGTCTTGTGAGCAAAAATTCTACTTTGTGAGCTACTGGCATTAAAGTTGTGAGCAGCAGTTTGGCTACTGCATAAATTAGTCTGCTCTGGAGTCATCCTTTCTGAGCTAAGACAAAAATGTGTGAGCTGGAGGCTAAAAAACCATGAGCTAGCTCACACTAACTCAGCTTAGAGGGAACACTTGAGTAAGCTTCAGCAGTCATGGAATAAGAAGATGGCTGCTTGTAAAGTGATGCACACTGGGACAAAAAAATCCCAAGTTCAAGTATAGGCTAATGGGGTCGAAACTTGCTGAGACTGAAAGGGGAAAAGATCTTGGGGTCATAGTGGGTAGCTTAATGAAAGTGTCAATCCAGCAGTGTGCTCCAGCAGTGAAAAAAGCAAACTCCATGTTAGGGATTATTAGGAAAGAGACTGAACATAAAACAGCTGATATTATAGTGCTCCTGTATAGATCAATGGTATGGCCACATTTGGAATTCTGTATACAGTTCTGGTCACCATATCTGAAAAAGGACACTGCAGAGCTGGAAAAAAGTACAGAAGAGGGCAACCAAGATGATTAGGGGGTTGGAGCACCTCCCCTATAAGGAAAGAGATGACTAAGGGGGGGGACATGATAGAGCTTTATGAAATTATGCACAAGGTGGAGAGAGTTGTCAAAGAGAAATTTTTCTCCCTCTCCCAAAATACTAGAACTTGAGGGCTTCCAATGAAGCTGATGGGCAGTAGGTTCAGGATGGACTTTACATGGAGAGTGATTAAAACGTGGAATTCGCTGCCAGAAGATGTAGTGACCATCACAGGAATAAACAGCTTTAAAAGGGGATTAGATAGATCCATGGAAGAAAAGTCTATCAGTGGCTACTAGTCATGGTGACTGAGGGGAACCTCCACATTCTGAGGCACTAAAACTCTGAATCTGAGCCAGGAGGCAACATCAGGGGAAGGCCTCGGCCTCTATGCCCTGTTGATGACCCTCCAGAGGAACTGGTTGGCCATTGTGTGAGACAGGGTGCTGGACTAGATGAACCACTGGTCTGATCCAGCGGGGCTCTTCTTATGTTCTTATGCTTTTACAGAAGAAAAATTGGTTAAAGGAAAGGAAGCAAAGAAGTAGGAATATGCAGACAGTTCCTCAATGGAGGCAAGTAAGCACTGGGGTTCCACAAGGATACTGGGGGCTGTGCCATTTAATTTGTTTATAAATAATTTTGAACTGGGGTGAACAGTGTATTGGAGGAGGATAATGTGAGACCCTACCTGTGGAACTTCCAAGAGTGCGTTCACTACAGTAACAGGGCTCATATTAGGTATGCCACAGTCCTCCCTACCATGGAGGGCGCTGTGCTTCCTTCATTCCTTCCCTTGCTGTATCCTGCATGTGAGTGGAGGCCAGGTGGTGTCTGGGAAGCGTGCCAGGATTGGTGTGCATGTGGTGGCTGCTTCCATACAAAGACTGTGGGGTGTGGCTGGTGTCACTACAGACCAGTGTTCCCTCTAAGCTGAGTTAGTCTGAGCTAGCTCACGGATTTTTAGCCTCCAGCTCACAGATTTTTGTCTTAGCTCAGGAAGGAGGGCTCCAGAGCAAACTAATTTATGCAACAGACGAATTGCTGGCTCACAACTTTAATGCCAGTAGCTCACAAAGCAGAATTTTTGCTCACAAGACTCCACAGCATAGAGGGAGCACTGCTACAGACTCCACTGCAGTTGCTATGCACTCTTCACTCCATGGAATTGGGTCTTTGGGGGCATTTCCCCCCCCCTCTTCTGAGAGAGAACACAGAATACTGATTAGCTGTGCTGGCAGCACACTGGCAACAGCAACAGGCCAGCATAGAGAGTTTACAATCTAAGCTGCCCCCCTAGGCATAGCATTTTCAGAATTTTATTCTGAAAATGGCTGAGCTCAGAGGAATCCTGGTGGCCCCAAATTTCTGTACTGTAACACAGTTTGGAGAAGATTTTTGTTTGGAAGATACAGTTAGGAGGACACCGTTTGTGCAAGATCTTTAAAAAAAACCTGCCAACTTATGTAGAATATAATGCAGACTGTAGTCTTAGAGGTTCTTTTTTCTTGTTCCCAGAGCTGAAAAGTGAGACTCCCCAAGTACCACTTTTATTTTGCTTACTTGTTTGTTTTGAGAGTCTACATGCCAAGTACGATGTGTCCAAGGGCAGCTGCTTTGACAGAGTGCCACACTACGATAAAACCACAGAGCAACAGAGGGGACCACACCCAGCAGAAGTGGGCCCTACAGACTCCCCGGGCCCCCAAAACTGTTCTTCAAGAAAACTCTAGACAATTGGAACTGTGGAGAAATTAAGCTTAATTCACTCTGTTGCTGTGGAAACCATTAAGGCCACGATATTTTACAGATGTCACGGCTGAAGCATATGCAAAATGCGCAGGGATCTCAGAGTTCTCCTACTCCACCAACGGTCCCTTGATTTTTTTCTCCATGCTTGGTGCGGACCCCTCCTTTTCTCGCTTCAGAAAAACTCACCATTTCTCTCCGAGGGCTTTGCTGTTTTCCGTGAGCTCTGGTGGGTCGTACTTCTCCAGCTCGGGGACCCCCTTCCGAGGTACGGCGCTTTCCCCCACTGCAGAGCACATGTAATCCAGACCGCCCAGTTTCCACTCGCCGGCCCGGTCCACGAACACGGCTGCCGCGCACACATTGCTGTGGATGAGGTGGCAGTCGTTCACCAGGAAACTGAGGGCTTTCTAGAAAGGCAGCAGAGACTAGGAGATAAGGCAGGGCAGCGTGTGGGGCCTGAATTCCTCCTTAAAACCGACCTCTTCCAAGACCTCTTTGCCCCATGTATATCCCCCCCCAATCTTTATTGCCAACCACACTGAAGCCTTGAGAAGCGTAACTGCACTGGTTCGTATTTACCACTTCTGACACCTTTCTCCTTCCATAAACTGCTTTGCAGTTTGGTGTAGTGGTTAAGCGCGCGGACTCTAATCTGGGAGAACCGGATTTGATTCCCCACTCCTCCACTTGCACCTGGCTGGATGACTTTGGGCAAGCTGTAGTTCTGATAAGAGCAATTCTTGAAAAAAGAGCAGTTTATGTCAAGAGTTCTCTCAGCCCCACCTACCTCACAGGGTGTCTGTTGTGGGAAGGGGAAGGGAAAGGAGTGAAGGGCGGGGTATAAATCCAATCTCTTCCTCTTCTTCTTTGCTTTTGACTGTAAGCTCCTTGAGGCAGTGGCATTGTGCAAAGTACAACCAAGTAAAACTTTCATTGAGATTAATGAATCAGGGAAAACCAACATCCTGTTCTTATCATCTACGCGGATTAGACTTGCCACGTGTGACTCGAATTAACATGAATGAGCCCCTTAAGATGCTCAGGATGTGGAAAGGGCGGGGAGTGCAGAGCCTTCCTTTCCTCACTCACTGATTTAATGTGGACATAAACGTAGCTTCAGAATCCCTTACCCTAAGGATTACATTCATCCTAGTGCAGAACGCTGCAGCCAGACTGCTGGACAGGGCCAGCTACCAGGAACATACGTCCCCAATCCTACAGCAACTACACTGGCTACCGATTCACTCCCAAGACCAATTCAAGGTGCTGTTTTTGACCTTTAAAGGTCTACATGGCTTGGGACTGAGCTACCTGAAGGGCCATCTTCTCCCAGATGTGCCTGCCCAGGAACTAAGATCACACGGAGAGGCCCTCCTGACTGTCCCATCAATTAAAAAAGGCTGCAGGTGGATATACAAGAGAAGGCCTTTTCAGCGGCAGCCCCCATGACTGTGGAACAACTTCCCCAGGGAGGTGTGCCTGCCCCACTCCCCCGCTTTCAATCTCTAGGAGGCAGCTGAAGATGGTTTTATTTAGGACAGCATTTGGTTAAGTTTATTAGCAATCCTGAATTGTGATTTTAAATCTTGGTTTTTATGCTTTTAATGTATTTTATTTTGTGTGTTTTATCTATGCTGTAAGCTGCCTTGAGCTCCGTAAGGCCATAAGGAAGAAAGGCGGCTAATAAATGTTTTAAATAAGTAAAATCAACACTCCCAGGGTGTGTTCATTTAAAAAAAAAAAAACAACTATGCTGCCTAATCTTTATGCTCTCGGTCTCTTGATTCCCTGACCGAACTCCTGTCTCTACTGCTTCCCTTCTCCTTCTCGCCCTTCTTTCTCCCAGTTCAAGTTTTAGAAGAAGGGTTGGATTTATACTCCACCCTTCACTCGGAGTCTCAGAGGGGCTTACAATCTCCTTTCCCTTTCCCTCCCCACAACAGACACCCGGTGAGGTAGGTAGGGCTGAGAGAGCTCTTTCTGGAACTGCTCCTGAGAGAACAGCTGTGCCAGAGCTTGTGACTGACCCAAGGTCACCCAGCAGGCTTCATGTGGAGGAGTGGGGAATCAAACCCAGTTCTCCAGATTAGTGCACCACTCTTCACCACTACACCATCACTTTTGTTTTTCTCTGCTCTTCCACATAGAGCATTTTCTCCCTTTTACTACCTGGGCAGACAACGTGAAGGCCTAGAAAAAACCCAACTCCTACTCCTAGAAACCTCACGTAACCCCCCATCTCAAGACCAAACATGGAGACAGTAAAGAAAACTCTCATGCCACCTACATCAAAGGGACCTTCACTTTTCAGCTCTCTCTAGAATTTCACGGTTTTTTCCCCTACAACAGTGTCAAGGCCAGCTCAACAACAACAGTTTCTGCCCCCAATAACAGAACCTGCCATTTGGTTTAGCGCAGTGCTATTTCTGTTTTTGCTCTTCTTTCTTGCCCACGGCCAAAACTAGAAGCTTAAGTACCTCATGAGCACTGACTGCATTTTAATTGTTTTGACTACTCTGAACTCCATATTCAGTACTTGGTGCACTTTATGCGCTGACTGCTGTAATAACTTAATGTGTTTTATGTTCCTACATTGGTAAATAAATCCAGAGTTTTAGCCAGGTTAGTTTTGGGGGTTTTTTGCTGACAAATTGCAGAAGATTTATGGTGACCCCAGAGGGTTTTCAAAGCAAGAGACATTCAGAGGTGGTTTGCCACTCCTTGCCTCTGCATAGGAACCCTGGATTTCCTTGGTGGTCTCCCATCCAGTTATTAACCAGGGCTGACCCTACTTAGCTTCTGAGATCTGACAGTATCGGGCTAGTCTGGGCTTTCTGTTATAGGCTTATTCTGTTATAGCAAAAAAACAAGAGCACCTTCAAGACTGAAATGGATTCCAGCATAAGCTTTTGTGAGTCACTTCATCATATACATGGAGTATCTATCCAAACTGATCCAACTAAATTGTAATTTATATTTGACTTCAAGCAACAGAATGGGGGGAGGTAGGTGGGGAGAAGTTACAAGGAAAGCCAGTGCAAAACAAGAATCAAAAAGTAACCAGTCCATTTGATCAAAGAGTGACCAGTCCACTCTGAGAGGACTCATGACTCTCTGACTAGCTCTCATTTTACATCGACAAGTGAACAAGCATGTAGACAATGGCAGCCCAGAAGACATTATATACTTGGACTTTCAAGCGCACAAGCATGTAGACAACGGTGACCTGGTAGACATTATATACTTGGACTTTGACAAGGTACCTCACCAAAGACTCCTGAGTAAACTTAACAGTCATGACATAAGAGGGCAGGTTCTCTTAGGGATTACAAATTGGTTAAATGACAGGAAGCAGAGAGGAGGAATAAATGGACAGTTCTCTCAATGGAGGGAACTAAGCAGTGGGGTCCCACAAGGATCGGTATTGGGGCTGATACTACTTAATATGATCACAAAAGATACAGAACTGGGGCTGAACAGTGTAGCAGCCAAGTCTCCAGAAGACACAAAATTATTCAGCCAGGTGAAAACAAACAATGAGTGTAAAGAACTCCAGGAGGATCTCCACTAATTGAATAGGGGCGGCAATGTAGCAAATGAGGTTCAGTGTCGGCAAGTGTAAGGGGATGCACTCTGGAACACACACACACTGCCCATTTTAAGGACACACTAATGGGATCTAACCTTATGGCAACAGAGAGATAAAGAGATAAAGTGGATAACCAAGAGTGCTGCAGCAATGCAAAAGATGCTGGAGATTATTAGGAAAGGGACTGAAAATAAAATGGCCAATATTATAATTCTGCTGTATAGATCTATGGTGTGGCTGCATTTGGAACACTGTGCACAGTTCTGGTCACCGTGTCTCAAAAAGGACACCACAGAGCTGGAAAAACCACAGAAGAGGGGAAGCAAGATGATTAGGGGGTTGCAGCACCTTCCCTATGAGGAAAGGCTGAAGAGCCTGGGACTTTTCCGTTCAGGAGACTAAGAGGGGACATGATAGAGGTTTATAAGATTATGTACAGGGTGGGGGAGAGTTGACTAAGAGAATTTTTTCTCCCTCTCCCAAAATACTAGAGCTCAAAGACATCCAGTGACGCCGGTGGGCAGTAGATACAGGATGGACAAATGGAAATACTGCTTCACACTGCGAGTGATTACAAAGTGGAATTCGCTGCCAGAGGATGTAGCGAAAGACACAGGAGGAGACAGCTTTAAAAGGGGATTAGACAGATTCATGTAGGACAGGTCTATCCGTGGCTACTAGTTGTGGTGACTAAAGGGAACCTCCACATTCAGAGGCAGCCTCTGAATCCAGGAGGCGACACCATGGGAAGGTCTCAGCTTCTATATCCTGTTCTTGGACCTCCAGAGGAATTGGCTGACGAGTAGGTGGGACAGGGTGCTAGACTAGATGGCTCACTAGCCTAATCCAGCAGGGCTCTTCTTATGTTCTTAAGCTGGAATACATTTTGTTAGTTGTTAGGGGACTACTGGGCTTTGTTTAATAGTGGCAAATAAAGTCTCGTCAGTCCCCAATTTCCACTTTTCCTGGAAAAGTGAAGGAGCATGCATGCTCAAGCAGACACTTTCCCATACATTGTACATCCCATACTTTGGTAACTAGTCGTGACCCTTTAACATACTTTAGCCACTGCAATACGTCATCTTGTATCCAGGATGTTAAAGTAAACCAAAGCTTAGGAATGTTAGAACATCTTTGCAGAAACACAATATTCTGAGGGTCTCTTCTGCACTCTTGGAAGAAAAGTTTTATTTGCTTCCCCATCTATGTAAACCTTACTCCTTATCCATCTAACCCCAAGGTTTTTACTAGCAGTATGTGGGGAACAGAAGGGCCTCAAAGGGAGAAGGCACCAAAAAATTATAGGACTTGCTCTTTAAACATACACACACACCCTGAAGATCTGTCCCATTCCCCAGACAAAAATCAGCAGAGCTGGCCATCAAAAGCTACCTGGCTCAAGTAAATGGATAACTCGGAAAAGCCTATTTTTAGCCATAAAAGCTCCAAATAGCAGGGCCCGAGCAATAACCTTTCACCACCCCCAACACTCCCCAGGACTCACCACTATCTGATGGAGACCCCATGAGATCTCCAGCTCGCTCAAACCCTTCGCTTCGCCTCGCGACTCCAAATAGGCCCGCAGCGGCACCACCGGCTCGGTCACCACGTGCAGACATTTCTCCGTCTGCCAAAGCAAACAACAACATGTGACACCGGCCGCCACGTCAGGAGCAAGACTGGCAGGGCTGTGCCAGGAGCTCAACACTTGACTGGCCTCCCCCTTCTACCCCCAAAGAAGGGCTGGGGAAAGCCCAGTCGTTTAGGCACCAAAGAAACATCCATGCTGGAGGCGAGACAGACAGGGAAGAGTGCAGAAAGGTGCCGGGTAGGGTTGGAAGGTACCTGACAGGACAGTCTTGCAGAAACTTAGCAAGAGCAGGTCTGGTGGGTGAGACCTTCTGTCCCCATCCCCCCTCCCCCCGTCCCCTGCCTTGAGTTCCAAGATGGAAGAGAGATAATTTGTCAATGTAACTTTAAAAGGTACAATTTTGCCCTCAAGGAACCAGAAATATTTTTCTAGTCCTAACTAGTAGAAGAGGGGAAATTAACGGGAGAAGAAGGGGACTGGGGAGAGGGAAGCACAAATGCTCCCAACCAAGCCAGCCCTCAAGCCGTGCTCTGCAAGCAAAGCTGGTGATCTCCTCCAGGGTAAGGACCACGAGGCCCTGCCTGGTCCAAAGGGCGACTGGTGGGCTCAGCTTTCCGAGAGCAAAGCAGGAACCCCCCTCAGCACCAAACACTTCGACTAGGGTGCTTTTCAGCTGCTCTTGCCATCTCCACATCCCCCCCAACAATGAGACCCATAAGTAACCCCTGAATCTACTACCTCTAACCCGTCAATGTAGGACAGGATGTTGGGGTGCCGCAGAGTCTTCAAGTGCTTGAAGGCGGCCTTGGCCAGTTGCGTGTGTTCCTCCGAGTTGGGCTTCACGTCGTACACAAAGAGGGACACCGGCTCCCCAGTAGCCTGCATAAAGGAAGAGCGGGGAAGGGGCGCGGCAGGGAGGTTAGAAGGGGACAGCGGGGGAGCTGTCCTGGCGCAGCGCCACCTCGAGTGCTCCGGAGAGGGGCAGGCGCCCTTGCTCGCCCTGCTGCCGCTGCCCATCTCCATCCAGGCCTTTAGGCAGCTATCGTGGAGGGGGGTGTTAGAAACCTTCCTCTGCCACCCTCTCCCCATTTCAAGCGGAGCAGAAACGTTTAGAAGGGGGACCCAAAACGCTGTCCTTCTGCGAGCGCCTACAAAGCGCATCCACATCCCAGTCTGCTCCGGTGTCAGGGCTCCCCATCACCGCTCGGGCCTGGATATTGCCCCCTCCACCACCCCCAGCCCCCCAGCTCCTGTCCCGGACAAAGGAGAGAGGCCCCTCTTTGCGACGTGGCAGTCTTCCTCCCTCCGCCCGCCCGCCTCCCGGGTGAACTTCTGCCTGCGCCCCCCGCCTCCTTCCGACCTTCCTCCTGCCGCGGTGCAACTGCCAGGGCCCGCCCGGCTGCAGCGGGGGCTCTTGGGGGGCGACGCTCTCGAAGGGGAAGTCGCGGATCGGGTCCCGGGCGAAGAACCACATCCTGGCCGGGCTTGGTTTTCCCTCCTCCGGCTGCTCGGTGGAGCGGCCCCGGCAGGAGGCGCCACTAGACTCCGCTTCCCTGGCAGACTTAGCCCCGGAACCCCTTGACAGCCCCGGAAGTGTTTGCAACGCCAGCGCGGAGAGAGCGTCTGAGCATGTGCAAAGTGTTTCTCCCACTCCGCCTCCCGGAAGCGAATGAGCGGTAGCGCCCTGCACCGGCTGGAGGAGGCGCTTGGCCGTCTTCTAAGGAGGGAGCGGTGTGCTGGTGGGAGAGTCTCTGCTCGGCTCTAGCGGAGATGCACATAACACACATCAGATTGCGTGCAAAAATACCGCCGGTCATGAAGGCGAACTCGTCCCCGATCTCCCCCTCCGGGATTCTCTAAGCTTTCATAGGGCTTCAGTGGGTTCCTCCCTGCGTTTTTATGTTGGTTAATTTGCTTCTTTTGTAAATGGAAGGGACCTCAAGTATGCAGAGATCCCTATCTCCTATCTTGATGACTCTTGGAGTATTTGCTATTAAAAACATTTTAATATATAAATGGCTGTGGGGCGAGTTGGCAGGGAGATCGAGTTCTAGGATCAAGGAAAGGATGCTTGGCTGCTCCCTCTTCTCCATCTGCTCTTGCTGCTGGTACACTGCCTCTGAACATGGAGGTTCCAATTCAGCTCTTATGTTTAATAGTAAAGGATAGGCTTCTCACACATGAATTTTCTGACCTCTTTTTTAAAACAAGCTAAACAAGCAGTGCATCATTTCATTAACTTCCTTCATGTCTCCTTCATATGCCTTCTGAAATGTAGTGAGTGAGGGCACCCTCTGCATCCATTCTGATACATACTGGACCTGCCACAAGAAAAACGGTGAAGTTGCTGTAACGGTACAGGCAGTCCTAATAGAAGGTTCCATAAAGAGAAAAACATAGCTGGTGAAGGGGAATATACTGGGAGATGTGGTTAGATATCTATGAGAGCCCAAGACCATGAAGAGCTTTAAATCAGCACTTTGAAATAGACCTAGATTTACAATACTGACTTTTCAGTCCTTACTTTGGAATCTGCCGTTGCCATCCACCCTGACCCAGATAGCTCTGGATAGCCCAATCTCCTCAGATCTCAGAAGCTAAGCGGGGCTGGCCTTGGCTAGTATTTAGAAAGGTGACCTCCAAGGAATACCAGGGTCATGATGCGGAGGCAGGCAATGGCAAACCACCTTTGAAACGTCTCTTGCCTAATTCATCCAGTCTAATTCATCACCTTGTGGTGTATAATGCTAAAGGAGATAGAACTTATGGCTGCCAGACAATCTTAGGATCTCCTGGCTATTTTACACACAATGCCATATTATAATAATTATTTATCATCATCATCATCATCGTTATTATTATTATTATTATTACTACAGCATGCTGTGTTTTCACTGAGCTGTCCTCCATGACCCCAAGATGTCTTTCATCTGGGCTATATTGATGATTTAAAAAAAAATACTGTGCTATCATTACACTGTAGCTATCATTCACAACTGGGTTATTCTGTGTGGACAATCCATTGGCAAATTATTGCTCTAGTGTAGTATTGAGAAACATATGGGTGCTGCCCTGGGAGTGTTTTACTGGAGAATCTGGGAGAAAGCTACAGAAGTAGAGTAGTTAAAGGCATTTTCAGCTTCTGGAGCTGGCTGCTAAGAATGGTTTACAGGAGAGGAAGAGGGCTTCATTTTTTCCATTCATATCTTCACGATTTCTGTAAAAATATTGTTTGTGAATTTGGGGAAAGAAAATAACACAGAGGAGAAAGTAACACATACACCAGTATCCCCTGGGAAACAAGCCCCGATGGACGCGATATGTAAAGGGGGGAGGGAATCCCTGAAAGTATTCACGGATCTGCTCTAAGATTATATTCCACTGGCCAGAGCCACAGCATACAAGGAAATAGTTTTGGTCTGCAGTGGAACAGCTAGGTTCGAGTCCAGCGTGACAGGGGTCCCCAAGGTGGTGCTCATGGGCACCATAGCAACCACCAACACCTTTTTTTGCACCCACCAAGTGTTTTTAGAAAGTGGGCGGGCCCAGATGTTACTCAGCCCAATAGAATGTCTGATTGCCCCTAGAAGATTTGATGGGCTACACAGGTTAAAATAACATTGTTCCAGTGGCAGCTGCCACCAAAGTGTTTGCTTTATTCTCTCTGCCCCCTCCACTTTCCCAGTGTATTTTTAATTACCTCTGTTCTCCCCTGTACTTGGGCTTCCTTTGTGTGTGGCTCCGCCCCCCCCCCCCGGCAGCCATTTTCTGGTTGCACCCACCGCCCTGTTCCATAATTCCAAAGGTGCCCACAGGCTCAAAAGGTTGGGAACCCCTGCAGTAGCACCTTAGAGACCAACAGGATTTTCGGACTATGAGCTTTCGAGAGAGAACGTTCCCTTCATCAGAAACAAGCAGGAATGGTGATCACGGAGTCCTGATATCCCAGTCTGAAGGTGGGAGGGGTGTTGCAGAGAAAGGAGACAGAATGTAGAGGTACAGTGCTAATTACATTTGGCTTCCCAGGTAATGTAAGAAAACATGATGTAAATTAACCAAAAGAAAAAACACACTCAGAATAGCCTGGCAGGATTAAATGAATATGCAACAATAGCAAAACTAACATATACATAACAGACCAACTCCAGAATTTCAAGAAAAATGGAATGTATTCTTCAATTATATAGCTGAAAATCAAGATTAAATTTAAATTAAAATGGAAAATGGAAAAAAGGAAAGAGTGAGGCAACATATGTTTATAATAAAAATATTATCAGACAAATAGATGGAAAAGCTAGAATAAAGATAGTTAAATAGAAGTGAATATCAAGAGTATATATAAGTAAATTCTGTATGAATATATGATTTGATTGATAATTGTATGATTTAGATTATTTTAGTTTACGCTTTTTTGTATGATTTAGATATTGGTCGCATTCAGACGTGTCTTTACATCCAACCCAGGCACGAATGCCTGGCAGATTTAAAGGGAATGATCAGACAGCAGCATTTGGGAAAGGTGTTGCTCCCATGATCAGCCTGTTTTGCCCCGCCAGGGAGCCGTACTTATTTATTTATTTATTGTCAAATTTATACCCCGCCCTCCCCACAAAGCAGACTCAGGGTGGCTTCCAAATAGCATACATACAGAATAAATATACATAATTAAAAGCAGAACAGTTAAAATAATACAATACAAAGTGCTGGCAGCGATTAAAATTCAAGTTAGATAAAATGCTATCAAGGATTTCCAACAAGTACTAGATGTTCTTCTGCTCGTCGCCTCATATGACAACTGCTCGGTGGTAAGAGCTAGATGTACTTTTACTCGTCAGCTCTCATGGCAGCTGCTTGATGGTAAAATTACAGGCTGGGTGCTACAGCGGCGGCAGCCCCTAATTAAATGCCTGGTGGAAGAGCTCCATCTTACAGGCCCTGCAGAACTGAGGAAGGTCCCACAGGGCCCTGATCTCCTCCGGGAGCTCATTCCACCAGGTAGGGGCCGCCACCGAAAAGGCCCCGGCCCTAGTAGCAGCTAGCCTGGCCTCCCTCAGGCCAGAGAGGGTCAGTCGGTTTCGAGACCCAGACCGTAGTGCTCTCTGGGGTATATATGGGGAAAAGTGGTCCCGTACGTATGTTGGACCCCGGCCATATAGGGCTTTAAGGGTAAGAACCAGCACCTTGAAGCGGATTCGGTAAGCTATTGGCAGCCAGTGCAGTGTCCTTAGCACAGGCTGGATGTGCTCCCATTTAGGGAGACCCATCAACAACCTGGCCGTGGCATTCTGCACTAGCTGTAGCTTCCAAATTCGCAACAAAGGCAGCCCCATGTAGAGAGCCTTACAATAGTCTAGTCTCGAGGTGACCATCGTGTGGATCACTGTAGCCAGGTCGGCACGGTTGAGGAAGGGAACCAACTGCCTAATCAGCCTGAGATGATAAAAGGCCAACTTGGCAGTGGCCGCTACCTGGGCCTCCATGGTAAGGGAGGGATCCAGGAGCACTCCCAGACTCTGCAACTCCAGCGCTGGGACCAATGAGGCCCCCCCGAAGGCCGGGAGTGGGATCCCTGCCCCCGAACCGCCTCGACCTAGGCACAGGACCTCCGTCTTCGCTGGATTCAGCTTCAGCCGACTCAGTCTAAGCCAACCAGCCACGGCCTGCAGTGCCCAGTCCAGGTCTCCTGGTCCAGAATCCAACTGGCTGCCTAACATCAGATAGAGCTGGGTGTCATCAGCGTACTGATGGCATCCCAGCCCATACCTCCAGGCAATCTGGGCAAGGGGGCGCATATAGATGTTAAATAACATCGGGGACAGCACAGCCCCCTGAGGCACCCCACATTCAAGTAGGTGCCTTTTGGACTGCTGTTCCCCTAGCACCACCCTTTGTCCCCAACCCTGGAGAAAGGAGGCAAGCCACTGCAAGGCAAGCCCCTGAATCCCCGCGTCGGCGGGGTGGTGGACTAATAGCTGGTGGTCAACCGTGTCAAACGTGGCCAATAGATCTAACAACAGCAATATCACCATTCCGCCTCAATCCAGATGTATCCGGAGGTTGTCAGTCAGAGTGACCAGCACCGTCTCCGTCCCATGACCCGGACAGAAGCTGGAGTGGAAGGGGTCTAACATGGAAGCGTCATCCAGAAAACCCTACAGCTGTATTGCCACCGCCCTCTCAATCAATTTGCCCGAATAGGGCAAATTGGAAACTGTCCGGTAGTTGGCCAATTCGACCGGATCTAAGGATGGTTTTTTCAGGAGAGAGCGGACCATCGCTTCCTTGAGTGCCCCAGGGAACTGCCCCTCTAAGAGGGACTTGTTGATAATTTCCCTTAGGGCAACTCGAAACTCCTCATGGCCAGATTTAATAAACCAGGAAGGACACGGATCAAGGCTGCATGAGGTTGGATGCACAGCTACGAGTAACCTGTCGACTTCCTCCAGGCTGAGAGGGCTGAAGCGAGCCAAGATCGAAATCGAAGATGTGCAATGGGCCTCAAGCTCACTCACTGTTTCAACTGTGGTGGGGAGATCATGGCGGAGATACCAGTGAAAGTCTGGTGCTGTTGCTTGCCGACAGGCCAATGGTGGACTTTCCTCCATCTGATCATTCCAGCATGCAAGCAGCCCGTCAGGATGGTCTGCTCCAGACAATCCCGAACAGCCGCCATTTTAAAAAAATCTCCAAGCGATATGCGCATAAATGTGCAATAGCCGCAGTATTCAGGACAATTTCATGTTAATCAATGGCTGTTAAATTAATGAACTTAGTTAATTGAAACTGGACCTTGAGGGAGGACAATGTAGGTCTTTCCCCAAGCAAAGTAGTCCCTCCACTGATCCAGATCTCCAGGGCAGGGGGGATGACCGGGACTCGTTTCATCCAGCCCTGGCCGTCTGCATCAGAACAGAAACTGAAAGAAGAAGTTGGGTATGCTTTAACCATGTGATTCCGCGCATGCGCAGAAAACCAAGCACACAGTGAAGCATATGTGTGCATGCGCAAAGGATTTTTTGAAAAAAACCTGACTGTGCAGCTCCTTCAGGGGGATGCTGTCAAGATGATCCACAGCAGAGTCAGTGCACCATACCGCGATTAACGGGGGGAGCTGTCTGGTCATGCAACACCAGATAAAAAAGATCGGGATCAAATTTGAGCCGGGCCAATGGCGGGATTAGCTGCCTGTCTGAACACACCCATTGTGTTTCTGATCTATGTATGACAGAAATGATTGTAGATTATTGTAGTTGTAGAGTTTATAGATGATGGTTATCTTTTACGTATGATTTAGATGACTGTAGCTTATGTTTTGCAAGTAGATAAATAGGTATCGCTTCGGTGGGAAGGTAACAGTGTTAGTGTTCCATGTGCCTCGGCATTTAGTCATGCCAGCCACGTGATCACAGAAACGTCTTTGGACAGCACTGGCTCTTCAGCTTGGAAACAGAGATTAGCACTGTTCCCTAGAGTCGGATTCAACTAGCTTTCGAGCAAGGGAAATCTTTACCCTTTTTTTAGCTTATGTTTTATGCTTGTGTGTGGGTAAATTGAAATGTATCTGAGCTGCTGACTGGAAGGTCTGTAGCTCGGCAGTTCAAGAGCCCCGTGCCGCATGACGGAGTGAGCTCCCATCTCTGGCCCCAGCTCCTGCCAACCTAGCAGTTCGAAAGCAAGAAATTGCAAGTAGATAAACAGGTACCACTTCGGTGAGAAGGTAAAAGCATTCTGTGCACCTTGGCATTTAGTCATGCCAGCCACATGACCAAGGAAACATCTTCGGACAGCACTGGCTCTTTGGCTTGGAAACAGAGATGAGCACCGCCCACTAGAGTCGGATTCGACTGGCTTTCGAGCAAGGGAAACTTTTACCTTTTATACACACAAACACATATATATCTTCTGGCAGGGACTAGGCATGGTTTAGAAGGAACAGAATGCTGAGAGCAGCCCTGAGTTAAAGGTGTGGGGCGGATCAGCCTGATTAAGCCTATGAGAGCTTACACAGTTCTGGAAGGGAAGATTCCAGGGATGGGGGTTTATCAACCTGTCTTCACAGAACCTCCACCCCTGCTTGTCCCTACACAGATTGAACTCTGGGGTAACTTGAGCCAGTCCTGTCAAGGAGAACACAACTAAGGACTGATATTTCATTCCCTTCGCTTCGGGGAGGGCCGTGGGTCAATCTTG
Source organism: Gekko gecko (assembly GCA_029375565.1). Classification (NCBI taxonomy): domain Eukaryota; kingdom Metazoa; phylum Chordata; class Lepidosauria; order Squamata; family Gekkonidae; genus Gekko; species Gekko gecko. Next base: position 27,311,499 of record JAPDNY010000001.1, read on the forward strand.
TTCCTGTGTCCAGAGTTAAAGCCTTAGCTGATATTGTTAAGGTTATTGTTTTGTTATTAAGTAGGAAGTTTCATCTGAATTCCTACAAACTTCAGCCAGGACTCAAAAGTCATATCAAGCAACATATCTATGGGAAAAAATTGAAAAAGTGGGTGGCTGATAACAGGAAAAAAATCCATGGAAGGAAAGAGAGAGTATAGATCAAATGATAAAAGTGATTACTACAAAAGAAGAAATAGAGACATTTGTAAATAGAAAGCGCCCCCCCCCCCGTACATGATTTCAGTGAAGGATGATCTATCAAGTTCTTGCTTCTATTAGGGGCTTTTTCCTGGCTCTGTGGTCTTAAGGGCAAATATATGGCGTCAGCAAAATCTGTCACTGATGGAACCTTTTTCTTGTTTTGCTAAAGAATGGCTTGGGTGGCAAAAATTATACAGACATTATGGTACCGGGAATGTGATGGGGACCATTAGGCCAAGATTCAAAAGAAACTGATGGAGTCGGAAAAGGCTCCAAACAAAGCCTTTGTTTGGATTCAATAGAAAAAAATTCAGCAGACAATAAATAGGGAGGAGAATTCATAAAGGGTTTAGTTTTGTTGAAGAAGAAAGGATGAGTACATCAAATTGGATACAATTGAAGCCTTGGGATTTCAGGGATGTTTAAATTACATACCCATCGTTTTATGTGAATGTCATTTTTTAATTTTATATTCTTTCATACATGATGATGTCCTGAGGACTTGGAATTGATATCTACATTTTTTTCAGCTAATCAAAACTATTGTAATTTATTTAAAGAAAAGGATGATTATCATAGAAGAAGTTGATAGAACAACAATAGGTGATTATGGACAAATTATAGATCGGTTTTTAAAATGTGCACCGGGGGTGGGATGGCGCTATGACATCTTTTGTGCCGCTAAATGATCTCTTTCCCACATTCTACTGCAAGTGGAATGGAAACTTTGTACATGTTCCAGGGGGCAAGATCCTACTATGTCTTCTCAGAAATAAGCCCCTTTTAACAAAGATTTTGCTTCTGCATAAAAATGTCCTTTTGTCTCTTTGTTTAGAGCCTTGTTTATTACCCATTCTGTTCCAATTGTAGAACCATTGCTTAATTATCTGTTCATGCTCCTTTGGGGAGGTTATGGGAGTGCATGGGTTACATACCGCTTTTTACTTTGTATCCAGCCAAAGTCACTGTTAATAGTTTTTATTGTGCATGATCATAATAGCACAATTACAAAATATTAATAATAATAATAAGTTTGAATGAGTTACTTTGGATGTCTACAAATGATACTTGAGGCCTTCCACCCCTAACAGCAGTTTTTCATTTACAGTTGGCTCATAAACAGCATTCCATGCATCTTGGTGTTTAGTCATGCCGGCCATATGACCACAGAAATGTCTTCAGACAGCACTGGCTCTTCGGCTTTGAAATGGAGATAAGCACCACAACCCTAAAGTCGGATTCAACTGGCTTTCGAGCAAGGGAACCTTTACCTTTACATAAACACCAGAGAACAGGATATAAGCTGAAAGGAGAAGGAAGGGAGAAAATTTAAAGGGACAGCAGCCTTGAGAAACATCAGTAGTTCTTTGGTTGTTCACTTGGGATAGTGTATGGCTGCCATTGTACTTGAAGTTTTAAAAAATCACCACAATTCCAAGTCTGGAAAAAATATTTTAAAAGCAGAGAGAGAAAAGTATAGTATGCAACAGGTTGGCAATGACATCATCAGGATTGTCCATTAAAACTGTTTTGCATCAAGTTGCAGCCGACTTTTGGCGACCATAACAACTGACTTTTGGGGACCAAGGCAAGAGATGTTCAGAGATGGTTGGTCTGCCTTTGCTTGCCTCTGCACAGTGACCCTAGAGTTCCTTGGTGGTTTCCCATAGAAATACTGGCCTGGGCTGACGCTGTTTAGCTTACAAGATCTGATGAGATCAGGCTAGCCTGAGCTATCCAGAACAAATCATAGCAATTCCCAACTAAACTCCTGGTGTGGAACCACCCAGAATTAAGAGTAGTTTAGTTTTAACTGTATTTAGGCAGAAGTATAAACCTGGTGGCAGATCAGTTAGTATTGTCTTATGTATCGTATATCCAAGTTAATTTAACTACTGAATTAATAAAAATATTATAAAACCAGATCTTAAGGGAGTGAATCAGTAGCTTCAAAGGTAAGGAGGGCAGGTAAGGAGGAAGCTGAAAGATGCAGAGTGCAGAAGGATTTGATGGCTGTAGAGTCATCCTGCACTTCACCAGTGCTTCAGCGCTGACCTATGCTGTAACAGGACAACTTTTAACTGATGCAGCTCAGAGCGGCATTCGGGATCCTGTTTTTCTCCCCTGCAGTTCTCCCATTGGTCACCAGAAGGCGCAAAAGACACACACAACTTCAGTTCCTGCAACTAGCCTTCTAGAATATTCTTTGTCCAAACATGCTAACAGAAGCAAAACAGGATGTGGCTGGCTCAGAAGTGCCCATGTCAGAATTCTGTTGTTATTTGTCAAGCTTCAGAGTGAACATTGTGGGAAGGCACTGCAAAGAGGGAACTGGTTTGCCTACATTGAGCAACAAGGAAGGGGGGGGCTGAGGAAGAGAAGAAACTACTGTTGAGAACGCCCTTGAAGACCGAGCCCACACAGCCCACTGGGAGGAGGCACAAGGCCAGCTTGAGGCAATTAGCCCAGTAGGAAAACAAAACATGACCCACATAAGACTGCTGCTGGGCAGCCCCTCCCTTGTGTACATCTCATCAGCCATAAGAGTTTTCTGTCCTGTTTTCTTCAGCCTGCTCTGCCTCTGAAAGCTTTGTGCTCCTAGAAACTGCAAATAGAATGGGTGTCTGGTCCAGGGGTTGCTATAAATAGGGGCAAATAGCTGCAGAATCACTGACTTTTTGTTGTACTTCAGTCTCCTTCTTGATGCCCTTCTGACCTAAATGAGCCAGCTGGTGTGACTCATGGCCAGAGGAGGTAGTGCTTGGGCAGGCCAGGACGACATCAGCAAGCCTGTAGGGTGACGGGGGGACCCCGGGCTTTCCAATCTCCCAGTGGAACCTGGAGATCTCCTGGAATCACAACCAATCTCCAGAATACAGAGATCAGTTCCCCTGGAGGAAATAGGTGCCCTGCTGAGGATACCCTGCTGATGATCTTCCCCTCCTCAGATCTCCCCCTCCCAGGCTCCACCCCACAGATTTCCAGGAATTTCCCAACCTAGAGTGGGCAATCCAACTTACACCCCACGGAAGTCCTTCCCCTCCCCAAACCCTGCTTTCCCTAGGCTCCACCCCCAATTCTCCAGGAATCTCCCAACCCTAGTCCCATGTTAGAGCACCCTGGACAAATACCAGATGCCCATTGTTTGAGGTCCTGCATCCCATGCACAGTCCAGCAAAACAAGGGAGATTATCAGACTGATGGGACCCCTTGGTAGAGTTCAAATGAAATACCCAAGCCCTCCTGACATTTAAAGTGTGCAGCGTGTGGTCCTCTGGGCTAGATGGTGAGGGGGAGATATTGGGAGAATAATATCTTGAGAGATATGAAAACTGGAAACCACTTTAGGTAAAAGACTCAACATGGTCTGTAACAACTTTTCCCCCATGAAACACCCTGAGCCTGCTTCGGCGGGGAGGGCGACATATATATCAAATAAATAAATAAATAAATAAATTGGTAAAGAGTGGGGAACAGCTGGGAGTGTTTACCTGATGTGCAGAGGTAATGGCTAGTAAGAATGCCACCTTATAGGACAACAAAGGAGCAGGTTCAAACCAGTTTATATTACACACTGAGGAGTGTCCCTATGCCCTGGTTTCATGACCTTCCATCTTCAGCCTGTGCCCACCGCACAATAAATTGAGTAAATCCAGCTGGTACACCATCATGAACATACTGTCACCTTAAGTAGTATTTTGGATGTAATCTTCCCTCGCTTTTATTAGATCACGCTCCAGCATTTAGGAGTATTTTAACTGAATGTTATTTTATGTTGTTGTCTGTGATGGGTTTTAATTGTATTTATATGAAATTTTATGTAAGCCGCCCTGAGCCTGCCTTGGCGGGGAGGGTGGGGTAGAAACCAAATGAAATAAATAATATAAAACACAAAGGGACCAGAGCAGGGCTCCACTGAGGGATGGCTAGAGGGACCAAGGGGTATATATTAAACAACCCTTGCAAAAACTTTTGGGATGATTTACAGGAAAACGAAGTTTGAGTCCAGTGGCACCTTTAAGACCAGCCAAGTTTAATTCTGGGTATAAGCTTTCGTGGGCACGCACACTTCATCAGATACCTACCTGTGCAAATTTCTTCGTAGGGTTGATGGAGTTCCATTCAATGTGGCTTAATGAGATGCCTTCCATGAAGATAGATGCAGGTGTTAGCCATTTTGCTCTGAAGTAGTAGAATGTTTGAGTCCAGTGGCACCTTTAAGACCAGCCAAGTTTAATTCGGGGTACAAGTGAAGTGTGCGTGCACACGGAAGCCTATACCCAGAATTAAACTTTGTTGGTCTTAAAGTTGCCACTGGACTCAAGCTTTTTTCTGTCGCTTCGGACCAACACGGCTGTCTGCCTGAATCTTACAGGAGGACAGTGCACAACCATCAACACTGTCATGATAGATGGAAATGGCTGTCAAACGTACCTTAACAGAGGATACCGAAAGACTGGCATGCTTCAGAATAGCAAATAGTCGAAGACAATGTGCAAAGGGTAGGCCTCTGGTTGAAAACCCCGATACCCAAAGGTGAAACCTCTTCCACTCAGCAGCATAATACCTATGGGGAGAGAGGGCCTGCGTGATGAGGAGAGAACCAGACTTTGCCACTGGACTACTCTACCCCGACCTGGGAAATAACCCTGTCCAAAATAGGAATAAAGAGCAATGCATAGCATCGGTATCCTTGCCTGGGAATCTGGAGGGCAGCCCCTAGTGAGCGTGGGCCCACCCCTGCTAGGGAACAGAACAGGATACACTTGAAATTCTCCCTGGTTGCAAACAATGTCCCCTCTAAGCTGAGTTAGTGTGAACTAGCTCAGTTTTTTAGCCTCCGGCTCACCCATTTCTGTCTTAGCTCAGGAAGGATGGCTCCAGAGCAAACTAATTTGTGCAGTAGTCAGATCGCTGGCTCACAACTTTAATGCCACTAGCTCACAAAGTAGAATTTTTGCTCACAAGACCCCACAGCTTAGAGGGAGCATTGGTTGCAAATAGATCTATTAGCAGGAAACCCCAACACTGGAAACACAGGGTAGAGGCAGGTGTCTGGAAGGGTCCATTCACGGGTGTGGGCGGTCAGTCTCCTGAAGGAGTCTGCTACAATGTTGGAGGTCCCTGTGACATGGATAGCCCACAACAATATGTCTCTGGGTATCGCCCAGTGCCAGATTCAGGCCTAATACTAGGGCCAGGAAGGCCATGCCCCTTTGTTCAAATAGGATTGTCTGCAGGAACAAGAACTTTCTTGCCCATCAACAGAATTGCAAAAGAGAGCAGAGTGTACCTGATAGTCCAGAGTCCCAATAAATTGATATGCCTATGAGATTCAGCCACAGGCCAGGACTCCTTAGCAGAGTAGGCACCACAGCCCATTAGGAACTCCTCAACCCATTAGGGATGCTTCAGTAAAACCTCAGTGTCATGCAACTGAGTCCCAAATGGACACCCTGGCAGAGGTCATGAATATCAGCCCACCAGTACAGAGAGCGTATTACAGATCGAGAGATGGAAAAGCACTTCCATGGGGAGTCAGATTTAAATCTCTTCACAAACCAGTCTTGAAGGGGCCTCATGTGCAAATGTTCCAAGGGCATTACTGACATAGTGGAGGCCATAGATCCCAGCAGCTTCTGAACGGCCTTTGCAGACTGAAATCTGTTATTCTGGAATCTGTGCACCCACGAACAAAGGACTAAGGCTCTGTCACCTGAAAGAAAGGCTCTACCCACTGTGGCATCTAAAGTGGCACCAATGCACATGACAGATTGCAAGGGGGTTAACCTGGATTCTTCTTCATTAAGCCCTAGGCTTTGCAAAGTGTCTAAAGCCATGGCAATATGGTCTGGGAGCAGTACTCTCAATGGAGCAGTGAAAAGCCAATCATGGAGGTAACGATATATAGTGCAACCAGTGTCCCCTCTAAGCTGAGTTAGTATGAGCTAGCTCACGGTTTTTTATCCTACAGCTCACACATTTTTGTCTTAGCTCAGAAAGGATGGCTCTAGAGCAAACTAATTTGTGCAGTAGCCAAATCGCTCGCTCACAACTTTAATTCTAGTAGCTCACAAAGCAGAATTTTTGCTCACAAGACTCCACAGCTTAGAGGGAACATTGAGTGCAACCTGGAAGAAGACGAGATTGGATTTATACCCCACCCTTCACTACCCAAAGGAGTCTCAGGGTGGTTTACAATTTCTTTCCCTTCCCCACAACAGACACCCTATGAGGTAGGCGGACCTGAGAGAGCTCTTTGAGAACTGCCCTTGAGAGAACAGCTCTGAAAGAACTTATGACTGACCCAAGGTCACACCAGCAGCTGCATGTGGAGGAGTGGGGATCAAACCCAGTTCTCCCAGATTAGAGTCCACGCTCCTAACCACTACACCAAACTGGCTCTTGGAGGGAGGCCACCACAACTGACATGCATTTGTTAAAATTCTGTGCGTCATATCTGTGTAACTGTAGGTGAGTGGAACTGCAGTTAAAGCACAGGTACTTTCTGCTTCTCTGGGAAATGGCAATATGAAAATGCATCTTTTAAATCAATTACAGCAAACCATACACTGCATCCAAAAGGGAGAGAATTTGAGAGAATGTTGTCATACAGAACTTGGGCACAGTGAGGAACTTATTCAGGTCCCTGAGGTCTAAACTAGGCCTCGTACCATCATCTTTCTTGTTAACCAGAAAGTATCTAAAGTAAAACCTGGAGACATTGTTTTCAGGTACCATTTCAATTGTCCCTTTATTTATTAACTGAGAAACTTCAAACTTTAAGACAGGAGGAACAGGAGCAGAACAAATGGAAAGTACACAATCTTAAATCAAACACTTAAACAGTAAGTAAAAACCAGAACAAGCAGTAGATAAAGCCCAAGCATCCTGGGTGATGCTCTCCCATGTACCTATGAAAGGTGAAACTGGTTGCAGGGGCAGCAAATGCTGCTAGTCATTGGTATGGTTTACCCCCATCAACAGACTCTCTAGGGGAGTATGGGCCTGTTTGCTTTGCTGCTTCCCTTAGTGTTTTTGGGAGGGGTTGTGGTGGCCCCTAGCGATGGCGAAAGGGGTATTCCTGGTGCTGCTCAGGCTGAAACCTAGAAGGCCTCTGGTATTGCTGGTGTGAGAGGTGTTTGCGGAAATACCTGGGCTTGAAGCCCTGGGCAGGTGGGGCTGTAATGCCTAGAGCCCTCGCAATGAGTTTATTCTTACGGATTTGATGCAATACCTCATCCGTCTGGGTGCTAAAGATGCCTCTGCCCTCAAAGGGCAAATTTTCAACCTTTGTCCAGATGTTGCTGTCAAGAGCGGTGGCCCGGGGCCAAGAGTGTCTGCGGAGAACCATGGCAGAAGCCATAGCCCTGCTGGCTGTGTCTGCAAGATGGCGACCAGTGTTGATCTGCTGCTTACCTATTTTAATGCCCTCAGCTTGGACCAGCTTGGCCAGGGACCTCATATCATCAGGTAAGGTACCAAGATGTTGTCTGATGCGATCCCAAAGAAACATCTGATACCCCCCCATTATCGCATTTAAATTTGCTATGCGCAGGGTAAGTGCAGCAGAGGTATACATCTTCCTGCCTGGGGAATCTAACTTTCTCCCCTCCTTATCAAAAGGAGAGATATGGGCTCCAGAACGCCTTGAAGGGAGAAACTCAGTCAACAAGGAGTTGGCTACAGGATGCGTGAAAAGGAACTCGCATCCCTCCTTTTTTACTTTGTACATAGCCTCCAACTTCCTATCAGAGGGAGACACTGAGGCAGGTTTGGCCCACACCCTATTAGCAATGTCAAGCAAGCCCTGCAGCATTGGGAATGCTATTGGCCCCAAAGACATTGGGTAAAGCACGTTGAACACCGGATCTGAAGACTGTGGACGTGAGCACAACACGTCCAACTCTAAAGCCTTTGCCATGCGGATGAGTTGTTCTGTACTGAGGTGCAAATCCTTGGTATGTGAGATGGAGCTGAGTTCCCTGACCTCCTTGTTGGGTGAAGGTTCTGACAGGGCATTGGATCTGATGTCAGAAACCGGCACAGCACTTGGTGAATCAGAAGCCTCTTCTTCCTCCTTCAACAGGCCCTGTGGTGCTTGGGGTTGCAAGATGAATGATATCGGTGGTGGAAGATGCTTGGAACCCTGTCTCGGAACTGGGACGGGCTGTGCAGACTGAAAATAGCGAGAATAGTGCTCCCAAAGCAAATGGGGTGGCCTGTACATGGGAGGCAGAGCGGCCCCCAAGGAAACGGAACCGGTGGAACTGAAATGTTGGAAACCTCTGACATCTTCAGACATGGGGGAGTTGATTTTGGAGAGGGTGACTGGACCTTCACAACCTGCTTGTCATCTAAAGATCCCTGCTTAGCTCTCGGAGGTAGCGGAGGCGATGGCATACGGGAATGAGGTGCCCAAGAAACTGAGGTCTTCGAGGGCAAGGTGCACTTGGCAGAGCAATGTTTAGGTCTAGACTTTCCTTCGGCCTTCAGCTTCTTAGATGGTGGTTCTGAAGTACCCCTGGGCATTGGCGCCAACTTCAGAGCCAACCCAGTGCCCGGTTCTGACAAGGATCCTGATGGTGTTGACCGCACTGAGGGAGTTTGGACCTGAGACTCTGGTTCCTTGACCCTCTCAGAGGGCCATTCTTTCTCCAAGGCTCCAACTGCTGGTTCCAACAAAAGGCACTTGAGTCTGGAAGCCCTCTCCTGACGCACCTGCGGGGTAAACTGGCGGTGGGTAGCACTCGCCGCTACACTGTGGGACTCACTGAGGCAAGCCAGAGAAGGCTTGTGGTCGCCTGACTGCGCCATCTTCGTCCCACGTTCCCCACATTTTTTAAAGGGAGCCATTGAAAGGAGAGAATGAGCTCCCCACAGAGCCTGAGGTAACCTGTCCCGCGAGAAAGAAGAGAGATGAATTCTCGCCGCAGCAGCGAGGAAAGGCCTGAGGGAATGAGCGCTCCCCCCACCCTGCACCTCTGTCACGTGCCGGTTGAAGCAGGGAAAATTCCCGGCTCGCGCCAGAGCTGGAGCGCTCTTACTCTTTGCTACTCCTGGAGCCTAGAAGGAGCGAGAAACCTGCTCATCTTCTTCGTGGTCTCTGTGCATCACACCCATGGGATTCAGTGCGCCTGCGCTGACCTGGTCAGTGTCTGTACAAAGCTCACAATGGGATTTTCATGCCCTTCGCCCCCGGGCATGCACAGGAACCCCACCGCGCATGCCCAAGGGGCGGGGGCACGGACATCCCGCCAGTTCTCTTCTGACCGCCTCGCTGTTAGCAGCCTGCGTTGGTGTCTCCAAGAACACTTTACCTCAGCTAGGATCCAACCTTTTTCTTCAAAATTTTTCTTCATCATTTTTTCTCCGATCTTCTGAACCTCTGTTCTGTTGATTTTTTCTCTCAAATCCACACTTTTTTGTGGATTTCCTCCTGTCTCCGGACCATTCTCCTCCCCCCCCTCCCCCTTCATCCTATCAGGTTGAAGGGCCCACTTCCATTGTTTATGGAAAGTCGAAAGTGGGGGTGCTTCAAAAGGTGCTCTTCCTGCGGGAGCAAACTAGCCTTGAGGGACGAGCACTCCCTCTGTGTTTTTTGTTTGGGGGAGACTCACTGGCCCGACGCCTGTTCCATCTGTGCCCGCTTCTTCAACCAAACGAGGAAGAACAGGGCCGCTAGGCTGAAGGTTGCGTTGTGGGAGTCGGCACTCGCCCCTCCAGTGCCCGCTATGGAGTCCGATCAGTCTACATCGAGACCAGCCGTCTCGGCATTGAAGTCATCGGGGTCGACACAGAGGGATCCCCAACACCGAAACCTCCCAAGGTAGGGAAATCTTTCTCAGATACCGGAGGGGCCCCTACGAAGAAGTCTAAATCGAAGACGACTTCATCTGTGTCGACACCGGCGAAAAAGCCCAAGAAGGATAAAACGAAGACCCTGGGCTCAAGCAAAACGGGAGACGCGCGTAAGTCTCACGGTGTGAGCGGCGTTAAATCTCCTAGGGGCTCTGCTTTCCGTGCGGACGCACCTCAACAACCCCCACGACTATCCCATCCGACACCGGAGCTGACGAAAATCCTTGTGGAGTCTCCGATACAGATACTGGACTCTCCACCACATCAGTTTGAACCCCCCATGTCGGAAGTTCCCCATCGTCATAATCCTCCCCAGTCGATGTCGCCTCCTCCTACCGACCTTGATCTGGCTTCCAACGTCCAGGCAGTGGGATCTCAATCCCCTTCTCCAGCTTCTTGGGCTAGTGACCGCTCCGATCGATCCCGACACCGCCCTCGGGGCCACTCCAGGTCTCCATACCGTCCTGATCGTCGTGAGCAGGAGACTTATGATCCACGCTACGACAGGTACCACGCATCCTATCCGTACCGACCTCCGAAATTTCCCTACGACTATAGGCACGAGATGCCATACTGGTTCTCTTCGGGTCCATGGAATTTCCCCGGATGTCCTGATCCTTGGGAACCTTGTTGATACCGCTCTCGCTCGCCTCACCACCCGCCTTCGGTGACAGTGTCGAAACCTCCACCGTCCCCTCCTCGTCCTTCCACGCATTCCGACAATGCCACTGCTCCACCAATGCTGATGGCTGAGCCACCGCAACCGAGGTCTCAAGATTTAAGTTCTGACTCTGCGGAGGATGTTCTCTCCCCTGTCGAACCTCCCCCAAACAACCGATCTCCGGGAGCAGCCCGATTTCTCCTTCGGAGGACATGTCCTCATATGGAGACTTAGTAAAACGTATGGCACTCTCTTGCCCTACCGATCATCCAACCCCAACCATCTGCAGCTGACGAGGTGTACGACATCATCGAGATCGACGCTTCTACGCCGATAGCCTTACCGATGTCTAAACACCTCCTAAAAGCAGTTCAGTCCCCGTGGGCTAAACCATCGTCGGCACCGGTCTCCACCAAGCGGTTAGACCACATGTACCGAGTTCAAGAAGAGGGAGCCTCCTTCCTCTACCTCCATCCTCGCCCAAATTTGTTGGTCGTTTCTACATCTTCGAAAAATAAAAGCTCTAACTCCACTCCGTCCGACAAAGAGAGCAAAAAAATCGACGCCTACGGCCGTAGGATATACTCTTCCACAGCCTTGGGGATAAAATCCTCCAATTATTTAGCCTGCTTCGGGAGATATCAATATGCCTTATGGCAAAGAATGTCCACGCTCCTCCCTTCCATGCCGCATGACAAACTGGCCGAGGCAAGATCGATTCAAAAGGAGGGCCTCCTAGTGGCCAAACAACTTCTGAACACAACAAAACATTCGCTAGACGCCTTCTCAACATCGATGGCTTCTGCAGTGTCGATTCGCCGTCATGCGTGGCTACGTACCACCTCTCTCCCCCAGGACACTAGATCCTATATCGAAGACCTCCCCTTCGATGGAGACAGCTTATTCCACTCCTCCACCGACGCTGCCTTGCAGGAGCTGGATAAAAATATCAAAGCTTCGAAATCACTTGGAGTTTCGGCACCACAAAGATCTTACCGGCAGAGGGCCTGGTCCAGGTACCCTCCCCGTCGCCCATACCCTACGAAACCATCCCCAGACAAGGCCTGGAGACCCCATCAATCTCCAAACCACAACAAGCAATCGTACCAGTCTAAACCGAGGTCGGGTACACAACATCCACAGGCAAGACCCAAGTCCAACCGTGGACCGAAGCAGGGTCTTTGATTCCATCTTCTCGACGTCGACAGAAATGACCCGCCTCCATCCCTTCCTTCCCATGTAGAAAACCATAACCACGGATGCCTGGGTCTTATCCATCGTAGCCGATGGTTATCTCATCGAATTCCTCGACCTCCCACCTTTACCGACCTTCCGTTCCACCCCTCCCTCCTCCGTCCTCCTTCAGGAAGCCGACTCCTTACTGAAGAAAAGGGCGATAGAACCAGTCCCGAAAACTTCCGAACGGATGGGATTCTGTTCCCGGTACTTCGCTGTACCGAAACACGACGGAGGGCTGCGCCCCATCTTGGATCTTCGGGATCTCAATATCTACATACGATATTGAAAATTCAAGAAGACGACCCTGCAAGCTATCCTTCCCTTGATTCCACAAGGCGCCTGGATGGCTACCATTGACCTCCAGGATGCCTATTTCCACCTCAACATCCACCCATCCCACAGGAGGTACCTCCACTTCGCGATAGGAGAACGTCATTATCAATATCGATGTCTCCCATTCGGGATCTCTATGGCACCGAGGGTCTTCACCAAGACCATGGTAGTTGTCGTGGCCCACCTCCGCCTCCAGGGGATCACCATCTTTCCCTATATCGACGACTGGCTTCTGGTGGCCGATTCCCCGACCTCTCTGTGCAAAGACATTGCGTTCACACTACACCTTCTCTTATCGCTCGGTCTTCAGGTGAACCTACAAAAGTCCTGTCTCCAACCATCTCAGAGGGTGCAATTCATCGGGGCCCTACTCAACGCCATGGCCAGCAGAGCCTTCCTACCATTGGACAGAGCTCAAACCTTGTCCAATCTAGCAACCTCGGTTCGCGACTCTCCATCCTCAACGGCGTACGACGTTCAACACCTCCTCGGGCACATGTCCGCCACGACTTCGGTCCTCCCCCTGGCGAAACTCCACATGAGGCCCCTTCAACTTTGGTTTCTGAAGAGTTTCCGTCCACACCGAATGCCTCAATCAAAGATCCTGACCCCTACTCAAACCGTGCGGGACTCTCTCAACTGGTGGACTGTCATCCCAAACATTACCGAGGGTGCTCCGTTTACCCCCCCTCCTCGTTACACCCTGACAACAGATGCCTCTTTATGGGGATGGGGGGCCCACCTCAATGGCATCAGCGTGGGATATCGGTGGGATGCTGCTACTGCAAACAGGCACATCAACTACCTGGAACTACTGGCCATTTCACTGGCTCTCCGAGCTTTCCAGCGCCTCTTACGAGGCCACTGTGTTGCCATCCTCACCGACAACACCACGGCCCTCAGCTACCTGAACCGTCAGGGAGGAACCGTCTCCAGGAGCCTCTGTGGGCTCGCGCTCAACCTTTGGAACTGGTGCGTTTCCAACCAAATCGTCCCCATTGCCACCCACATCCCTGGAGTCCAAAATGTGGAAGCGGATCTGATCAGCAGAGGCCACACTCACCACCACGAGTGGGAACTGAATCCAGTCTACCTCCAACCGCTCTTCGACCGATGGGGGACTCCAGTAATCGACATGTTCGCCTCGCAGGAGAATACGAAATGCAAACAATTCTGCACCCAAGGAGGCAAGGACCCTCTCTCTTTAGGGGACAGCCTTCTAATGCCCTGGGCCGGTCCATTCCTATACATGTTTCCTCCACTGCCCCTACTCTTGAGATGGTGCACAAGGTGGCCAAATTTTGACCGGACTGCATCCTTGTGACTCCGTAGTGGCCCAGACAACCCTGGTTCCCCATCCTACTGCGTCTGGCAGGAGGCAGATTCCATCACTTCCCCAAGGTACAAGATCTTCTCACCGCCGAAAGAGGCAGGGTGCTCCATCCACAGGTGAACAACCTAAAGCTGACTGCCTGGAGGCTCCAACCGTGAGCTTCTCCGCCCGAGTTTCAGAGGTCCTGTGTAATGCAAGGAAGGAATCTACCTGCTCATCCTACTGCAGGAAGTGGCAAAAGTTCCTCTCGTATCTAGACAAGTTTACGGACTACCCGACCTCTGTGGGCCTGGACAAAATTCTGGACTTTCTTCTGTCCCTTAGAGACCAGGGTCTCTCCCACTCATCTGTGAAGGTCTACTTGGTGGCTATCTCCGCTTACCACAAGGGCCTGGATGGTCACACAATTTTCTCCCATCCGACCTCAAAGCGGTTCATGAAGGGCCTCATTAGATTGTACCCTCCGATAGTCGCACCTACAGACCTATGGGACTTACCACTGGTACTACGGCAACTTACCAGACGGCCGTTTGAACCGATGGCTACTTGTGACCTCAAGTATGCAACATGGAAAACAGCCTTCCTAGTGGCTATCACCTCAGCCAGAAGGGTTAGTGAACTCATGGCACTCCAACATGACCCACCCTACCTGGTTTTCCTTCCGAATGGCGTGCGTCTGGTACCAGACCTGACCTTCCTTCCAAAGATTGTTTCAGAGTTCCATCTCAATACTGAAATATTCTTACCAGATTTTTCCCCTCATCCTAAAGATGACGGACAACGCTTGCTCCATACCCTGGATGTCAAGAGGGCACTCCTCTTCTACCTAAATCGGACTCATTCAACCAGACGTCACGTCTCACTGTTCCTGTCTTACAGTTCGCCCTCCCTGGGGCGCCGCATCACGTCTCAATGACTCTCTAAATGGATTGTCGAGACGATTCGATTGTGCTACGCTCTAGCGAAACAGTTGCCCCCCTCTTGCCTGAGAGCGCACTCTACCAGGTCTATGGCGACTTCAACGGCCTTTCTGAAGGGCGCATCTCTTTCGTCCATCTGCAAAGCAGCTACGTGGTCCACGCCAACCACGTTCATCAAGCACTACGCTCTGGACGTCTGTGCCCAGCAGAAGGGTGACTTGGGTCGTCTGGTCCTCTCCTCTATGGCTCTGAGTCTGCCAGCACCCACCTCCAGGTGAGCCACTGCTTTTTAATCTCCCATGGGTGTGATGCACAGAGACCACGAAGAAGATAAACAGGTTGCTTACCTGTAACTGATGATCTTCGAGTGGTCATCTGTGCATTCACACCGCCCGCCCGTCCTTCCCCACTGCTGTCATCCTCAGCTGTTCTCATACATGGCTAGGCTTGATAGCGGTCAGAAGGAACTGGCGGGATGTCCGTGCCCCCGCCCCTTGGGCATGCGCGGTGGGGTTCCTGCGCATGCCCGGGTGCGAAAATCCCGTTGTGAGCTTTGTACAGACACCGACCAGGTCAGCGCAGGTGCACTGAATCCCATGGGTGTGAATGCACAGATGACCACTTGAAGATCATCAGTTACAGGTAAGCAACCTTTTTTCTCCGCGGCCAGTTTGTGCATGCGTGGTTCCTTGTGGGCTTGCAGAGAAGCCAGGAAGACTGACAGACTGTCTCCATCTAAAAGAAAAACAACAGCAACCCTTGAGGTGCATTGGTACCGAAATGTTTTTGTGCAGTTATGTGTGGATGCCGACTTCTTCTTGCATGGTGTACTCCCGAATGTCATAATGGCCGACAGTGCCATTTACCAACTCATACCGTCCCTAGACAAAGACGAAGAAAGATGAATGGAGATCTACACGTCTTTTTTGCTGTTGCAAGTTCTTAGACGCTTCAGTTGATCTAAAATGGCGCTGCCTGTTTGCAGTTGATATGGATACATTATGCCAAATTTAATGCAACTTCATTGGCCTCCGGTTTGTGTGACCAGTTCAGAGTTTTGATTTTGACCCTTAAAGCCCTAAATGGCTTCTGGCCAGAATCCCTCAAGGACCACCTCCTCAGGTATCAAACTACCTGCCTGCACAAGGTCAGCTAGAAAGACTCTATGTTGTCCCTTTCAGAGGTTTGGCAGTTGGGCACACTGATAAGACCTTTTCGGTGGTGATAAGGAAGATTACAGAATTCTCCAGGCATGTAGGTGTGTTCATTCTACCTCTTGAGTTTCAAAAGCTGTTTTCAAAAACAGCAATTTTTCCCGGACTGCCATGATAATTCTGTTTTATTTTGGCTTTTATGTCCTGGCTCTTGGTTACCTTTTTGTTTTGAAGGAAGCTAACTTGACTGCAGTCATAATGTGCTTGTTATATTGCCATTTTGAGCCACCATGAAAGTTTTCCTTAAAGGTGGAAGGAGGTATGTATTTTAAAAGTAAACAAATGCAGTGGTCTTTCATGCAGGTTGTTATTAAATTTATAAACTGCCCTCCCTTGGAGGATTCAGGGCAGTGTACATCATAGTAAACATGAACACTGAATTAACAATAGTTCCAGTGTTCCCTCTAAGCTGAGTTAGTGTGAGCTAGCTCAGTTTTTTAGCCTTTGGCTCACACATTTGTATTGGTTCAGGAAGGATGGCTCCAGAGCAGACTAATTTATGCAGCAGCCAAATCACTTGGTCATAACTTTAATGCCAGTAGCTCACAAAGTAGAATTTTTGCTCATAAGACTCCACAGCTTAGAGTGAGCATAAAACAACAACACAATTTTGAGTGGCAAATTGCAGTAGTTTTCCTTCTGGCTTCCTTACTTTGTTTTCCATTTGTTGTCCATGGTTTCCTGTTTTGTTAGCAATAACAATCTGTAAAAATCTCCATTCAATACTTCGGAGCATGAACAAAATGTCTTCACATCATGGCACTGCTTAGAATGTCAACCAAGTCTGCATCCAGTCACAGGCCATCTAACTACCTTATAAACCCTAGCCCAGACACCCATAGCTCGGATAACAGAGAATGTGGCTATATTTATTTAGAATATTTATATAATACTCAGCAACTCGTCAGGTGACAAGAATATAAGACAAAAAAAACCCTGAAATAATTTAAATAACTAAAGACAAGAATTAAATAAACCAGTGTTTATTCAAGATGCACATTTAACACAGATGGGGACTTTGGTGATGGGAACCCACAGAAAGGGTGCTTTACACATTCAGAACAAACATCGTAGCATGCTGTGCAAACAGGGCTTTGCTCAAATCCATTACAGGTTTTCTGTCTCAGGACACAGACACCAAAGGACAGCCTCCACCACTTCAACTGGAGGTGGGGACAATGCACACCACATAGGTAAGCAAAGGGATTCCTGCCTCAGACTGGGAGCTTAAACTGTTTCCCTATGTGCCTGCTTTGTGTATTGCCTAAGCAACTGCTAGCAGTGAGTATGCACTGCATAAAGCAAGGGGTCTTGCAGATATACTGGCACATCAGCACAGTGTGATGCTACACTGATGTATCCAGGGCCGGCTCACCCACTAGGCGAGCTAGGCGCTTGCCTAGGGCACCGGCCCTGCAGGGGTGCCAAAATGCCCCCCAGCCTCCCCCCATGAAAAGCCCCCCTTCCCGCCCAGCCCCGGCAGCCCCGGCTTTCCTGAAAAGCTGGCACCGCCACTGGAAGGGAAGGGGCGGGCGTTCTAACCCCGCCCCTTCCCCGGCTTTCCTGGGCGCCTCACAGCTGCAAGGTGCCCAGGAAAACGGCGCTGGGCCATCTCCAGGCCCCACCGGGAGGTTGGCATCCCTGGTGGGGTGGACCCCCCCAGGCTGTCCTGCCTAGGGCGCCCAGACACCTGGGGCCAGCCCTGGATGTATTCCCCTGCATCTCAACTCCCCGTGTAATATCTTGTCCCTCTGTGCCTGGTTGGGTGTGTGGTTAGAGGATTCCTCTTAAGTGTATGAGTGGTGGGATCTGATGGATCTCCATGTATCCCAACCCAGATGGCTGAGGCTTGCCTGTTGTCAGATCTCAGAAGTTAAGCAAGGTCAGTCCTTCTCAGTATTGGGTAGGAGACCATCAAGAAGTTCACACACAGTTGCTACAGAGAGGCCAGCAATAACAAACCACCTCTGAGCCTATTTTTCTTTGAAAACCGGACAGGGTCATGGTAAGTATGCTGCAACGTAAAGGCACTTTCCCCCATTAATCATGGTACTCCTACTGCTTCTTCTGTTGCTGGCTAAAAGGTGACTTTTCTCCAGTGAGGTACTGTGGGCTACCAGGAATAATGTAGGAAAGGAACCCATTGCATGTTTCCTGAATCCTGATTGCTTCTTCTGTGTCTGCATTCCTCTTATCTGGGAAAAGGCTTCACCCCCCCCACATACTTCTAAAGCTGTCTTTCAAAGATATGTTGGGTGCTTCTCAGGGTTCTCTCTTAGTGGGATACAGAAGCCAGCCAGAGCTGTGGCTGTAATGGCCATGTTTCACTCCCTGTGTGTGCACGTGGCACCCCCCTCCCCATGGTTATAGCCACACCTGCAGTTTCAAGGTCACTCCAGGGCTGCTCCTGGTGATAGCAGTGCCCTTTCCAGGAGAGGATACTGCATTCCTCAGTTCCTTTTCCTTGGTGCTTTGTGTGAGGGGCAGTGGCTTGGCAAGAGGGATGTGCAATGACATCAGTGTGCCCTGGTTCACCGCTTCCAGAAGCCTATCTTAGCATGTAGCAAGGTTGCTGTGAATTCTGGCGCAATTAGTATGCTCCCTGCACTTGGCACTTTTTTGGACACATTTACTCTTTGCTGAATAAGCGTAGGATACCAACTAACTGTTCAACAGTTAAAAGATTTTGGAGAAGTAAAAATTGGCTTTAGAGCAAACATACATTCAAGGAAGCCCTGAGGTTGCTTTTTATCCAAAAAGCTGGCTCAGGAATCCTGACTTTTTATTGGAGGGGATGCTGCAATTTGCAGTCATTTTTTTCCATCCAACATGTCTCCACAGCCTTTTCTTCAGAGGTCTGTCTCACAAACGAACCTCTAATGTATGGGGGGAGAGTGAAATGTGGTGCATAATGTGTACTTTGTTCCTGCTACAAAGAACGGAATAGCTTGTTAGTACTCACTGGAAGAGACCCCTGAAACTATCATTTCCTTCACAGTAGGCCAAGTGACAAGTCTGATTAAAAGAAAGGATTCTCATTATTAATGAAGACTCAGCCCCATATTCATTTGGCACCTTCCCTCAGGGCTTGGGGTGCATCCCCTCTTCAAAAAAGTGAGTCCTTATCAGGTATCTCCTCGAGTAGGGACCTTCAATTCAGGATTGCTACTCATGGGAGTTATGGAACCACACCTGTCACATTACAAGCCCCCAGATAAGCTGCCATGTGGGGGTGTTTCAGGGAGGGAGCTCTTGCTCCTAATGTGCAGTCCATAAAAAACACACTCTTCTAGCCCTCTGCTGCTCCGTACACACACGCTATGGCAGGCCAGGCCAAGGTTACTTGAACACCAGAGAATTCATTTTAGGCCATGCTTTCAGCAAAATGGGGCCCAAACTGCCACCTGCAGTTTTATTTTTTAAAAAAATACTCTACAATCTCCTAGTGTGCCTGTGGTGATGAAGTTATTTCATGTATTCCCTCCCCCCAATAGGGACCAAAAATGGCTTTCATCGTTTTGTCCCATTTATCCTCACAACCACCCTATCAGGTAAATTAGGCTAAGCAGATGTGACTGTCCCAGGTTCACTCAGAAAGCTTCCATGGCATAACTGGAATTCAGAGTGGGTCTCCTGCACCACCTAGGTTCCAGTAGCAAATACAGAATGAAATATGGTTGATGAAAAGGCTGAGGGAAAAGTACAAAAAATTTCCCTTGGAAATGTAAATTTGCCATTTTATTCACTGGTTGGAAAGAAAGTGAACTGGAACACATTTATATTCCTCCTAAGAATCTGACACAAGGTACAGATGTTGCAACTGAATCCCCATGGAGAACTATAAATATTTTGCTTTTCCAAGGGAAGAAAGCCCTTACCTTCTTCCACCTCTCTAAGGGTTCATGTTCAAGTCCTCTCATAGGCCTTGCACTGACCTGGCTAGCTAGAACTAGGGCAGCATGATGGCTCCTTTGAAGCGTGTTCAGTCTCTAGTCAGACACCAAGGCTCAGCTATGAAATTTGCTGATAGCTCTGAATGAGGATTGCAGCTTATGGAGCTCTTTGTTCACCAGCATCCTCAGAAAACAATCACCTACTCAAAAGCTTTAAAGTGAGTGTTCATCTAACAGTATTTAACCAGCATATGGAACATACCAGGTGCATTACAAGAAAGCAATGACACTGTAGGGACTTGAACCCCATCCTGGAAACCAGGAGTGCCAACCACCAGCATCTTTTGCTTTTTTTTTTTAGTAATGCAACAAGGTGAAAAGCAAAACCTGAGAAAACAGATTGTTCTCTCAGGAAAAGAAAAACCTTAGGAGATATGAAGAAGTCTGCTTCACAAGCTTCCACTTCTGACCACTTAAAGTCACCTGAAAAAGTCTTAGCACATAGTTGCAACAACCCTTCCCGCAGCCACCTATGCTAAACACAACTGATGCCTGCTATTATGCAAGACAGCTCCCTAACAGATACCCACCCAGATGTCCCTCAACACGCGCACACATATGTATATAATTATATAGCATTTAGATGTAGTTATGGATCTTAGCCTGTCATACCTATAATAAAATTTTTATCAGTGTTTTATGAACTCAGTTTTGATATTTCAGTTAGTTACCTTCAAATATGAAGTTAAAATTCCAAGTTAAAAGGTACAGGCAAGATAAACTGTCCACTAGATCTATTTTTGAATTTCATATATTTTAATATTTTACCTTGAGAACAGCAGCACTGGACAGGATCCAAGCTTTAGCAAGGAGTCAACATTGTGTGAGCTATGAACTTAACAGCTGTTTCTGGGAAATTCTTAGGAAAAACAAGTTGTAGCATAATCCCTACCCTCCTTCCCTTTATGCACTTCTCAGTGACATGATGTAGACCATGATCTAAGAGTTAATATTACCATGGCTACAAGAAAAGGAAGTATCTTGCTGCCCGCTGCAGAGTTACTACAAAGGGCATCTTTGAGATATGTACCTTTTCTAAGGGTATATAAAGCCATGTTTTACATGAAGCTTTATAGCTGTGAAATCAGTTCTACTGTCACCTTTGTCACAAGGTATTTGAGGCCCAAAACATAAAGCCTTGCCTTTGCATGAGGAAACCTGGAATGTCTTAAAACAAAACAGGTCTCAACCCAACCTTACAACACATTTCAAGGTTGTATCTCAAGCTGCATCATTTAATCACAGTTTCAGCATGAAGCTGGGTATAATACTTTTAAGGAGAAGGAGGAGACTGAATAAAGTCCACTTTTTAAATTCTTTAATTTTAATTGACTTATACTTTGTGAAAACAGAAAAAGATTGTTCACCTGTTTTTTGTCCACTGAAGTGTGAGTTTTTGTTTCTGCCGTTCCTTCTATTGGTCTGTGAAAAGCAATCTAAACACACTAGTTTGTCCCCAACCCCCCAAGCAATCCCATAAAAAGTGAGTTAAATTTGCTTTTAAAAAAGCTATTCTTACTGATGTGACTTCTTTCCTCATCATGAAGACCTGGCTTATTTGGGTGTTGTGTCTCCTTGAACTGTTAAGAAACCAGAAGCAACCCATACAAAAACATTGCACCAAGAACTGTCATTGGCTGGTAGATTGTAACATTCACTTGCCAGTTAAGTTTCTTGAAGCTTTGTTGGTTTGGAAGTTTATATTTCTTGTCACTGATCTCCTAAGATGCATCTGGAAGAGACTAAAGGCTTCAGTACTCCCTTTCCCCTCCCCCCAGTGCCAAAGAAAAACAAAAAGGCATGTTACCTAAAGAAGTACAGTCAAATACACGTGCCTCTCAGTCAACCCAGCTGTTTAAACTGCAGGCTTTTACTCAACAGGTAAAGAACTTCTCTCAAACCACAGGCATTTGTCACTCAGATGGATTTTCTCTTCAACAATCACTACTCCACACTTAAAATGGCAAGCTGATTCATACGCTCTACACAAGCAGATCAAGCACACTGCTTATTACTTGCCAACTGAATAGATCTGCTTCAGACACGGTAATCTCTGTGAAGTCTGTAAAAGAACAAAAGCTAGAACAGAGTAAGCCCCCCACCCACCCCAGTGTGTAGAAATTCATAACTTTGGATAACTATAGATGAATACCTCACTGCAAGGGCTTCACACACACACAGAGTGTGACAACAGGAGAATCAATCATGAACTTCAAATGATGGGTTAAGGTCTATGAGTTGAAGCCTCTGAAAAAAAGCACTCAACAGTTGCCCCTTGTTTTGCCACCCCCTTAGAACTATCATGATGTTAACTGGAAAGATGGTATTGCTAGCTGTACAGGGAATGGATGCAAGCATATTTAAATGGCATGCAAAATTTCTATACATGGTCTGACAAGTGTTATTTTAGTTTTAACTACACAAAAACATGCCCATGTGCTAATTTTGTACTTATATTTTTGCCCAGTTAAAATTAGAGCTGGAGCTCCAGGAAAAAACAAGAGCTTCTTCAGCTTTAATACATTACTCACTATTTTACTTACCCCAAACTGACAAGTATTTTCCCCACTGGTCTAGTTTAACTCATTTTAGATATCGTCTCTTGTTCAGAGTGTTTTCCTTAGTTACAGGGTCTCTACTGCCAAGTCTACAATTTGTCTCAATGGTGAGGGAAAGGAGGAAAAGCATTTTGCATAGACTTTCCTGCCTGATTTAGAGAATCGGTCTTCCACTCAGTTTCTGCTCTTGTCCAACAAAGACCAGGTGTTCACGGAGAAAGAGTCTGAAAGATCAAGAAGAATTCCCCCCCTTCCAAAGGCCCCACATCTATGCACAGGCAACTACTAAAGACAGCACATTTTATTTAAAATGAAGACAGAACTTTCTATTCTTGGATAACATCAGTAATTTTATTAAGAAATGTAAGGTGAATTTTAACTTGCGTTGTTTTTTCTTGCAAGTACCTGAATGCTGTTAACAAAAAGCTTTTTTACTTTGCTTACAAACTCTCTGAGAGAGTAGTGTTTAAGATAGCCTCCAAGAGGAGGATATGCACTGCCTAGCATCTTTGTTAGTACCACCTGTAGTGGATTACATACATCAAGTGTGCAAAGCAATTAAGCCTATCTGCACATAGCATTAAGCTATTTCTATTTCAAGTACAAGAGTTAACTATGAAATCAACTGGGGGCCAGAGACAACCCCAGTACAGTCGTATTAGCAACCCAAGGTCAGTGCCAAGATATCTTAGGCTTCTAGTACTTAGCCAACCCCACCCTTGAACAAGTTTTAAAGCCCACCTTTTCCTGACATGCAGTGCTAGTAGAATTAATAAAACTTATCTGTAATAGACGCCTGCTCATTTAAATGGCTCCCAGATGAAATGAAGCAAGTTTTCCTCTCCTTAGGAGTGCTGACCACCTGTCTGAAGTAAACAATGAACACAGCACAAGCCGCCTCTCCTCTCAAATCCAACAGACTGTCCATCCAACACTAGAGTGGTTTGTATTATTTTTTCTTTCCAATTCCATTAAGATTTATGAATATTTTGGTAGGAAGCATATTTGTTCTTTTTCCCTTGGGATTTCCTTTTCAATTTAAATACAATACTGCAGACACAGGATTTCTCATTGCTTGATCCTTATCGCATTGAACTTTTGAAATTTCACAGAAAATTATGGTATTTCATAATCAATCCATATACTTCAAATTTGCCTGTTTCACTGCTCATTGCTTTGTGGATTTTTTCCCCTGTTTGTAGATACTGGTTTTTCACTTGTTAACATCTGAGATCTTTTCCATCGATTAAGTAGTATTAGAATTTTTCTGCCTTTACTTATCATTCACCAAGAAGCTGCTCCCTCTGCTTAGATGCCATGCTTTTCCCAGGTTCCTTGAGGCTAGATTTCTGAATGTAGATCTGAAAAAGGTCTATAGACAAAAGAGTTGTTCCCCACACCACGCCCCCCCCAAGACACAAAACAAGACACAGTCAAGCTAAAGCATTACATGGAGATTTCTCACTTTTAATTATGAATATTACTCTACTTACATTATTACTCTGCTTCCATTAACTATTTAAATCTGTTGTCATTAATGTTTCCCCCCCCTCAATGTTACATGTTTCAGAATCACTCATACAAAATACACATGTACTTCCTGCACTCAAAGACTCATTTACAATTAAGCAAAAGCAGAATCTTACTTGGAAAATTACACAAGCTACCATCAGGAGTCACACCAGGATCATTAAGACCTTCTTTCTCACTGAAGTCTCTACAGAAGCATTATTTTAAGTACCTGGAAGAATGCCAAAAAGAAGAGAGCCACAAGCCACTGTATCTAAGATCTGAAGACTTCAATCCCAACCCAAAATAAACAATTAGAAAATCACAACCGTCCCACTAGCCTCAGTATCTGCACCTATTTTGCTTCAAATCCATTACCAATTATTGCCAGTATAAACGAAGCTTTCTTTACTCCTCATGCCAATTCTGTTTATTATGCACCCCAAATACACAGCATTCAAGCTGGACAGGACTTCCAAACAGTAGTTTGCTGTAAACTGTAATTTCTTTGGAATATTTTCCATTAAGATTGCCAAGAATTACTTGCCAGGCTAGAAGCTCAATATTCTTTTTTTCCAGTCTTAAAGTAATGGTATTCTAGGAAGAGAGTCTGAAAACAAAGTTATCATGCCCTTACCCCCTCCCACATGATGCCTTCTCCCACATCATAGTAACACACGTTATCTTTTTTTAGAAACAACTTAACTTTCAAGTCCCCAGTTCTTCGACCACGATTCCTCAACACATACTCCAATTTTAGGAACTGTCCTTTCTTCCAAGGAAAAATAACTCCAACCTCTGGGGAGTAGTGAACTTGCCACAGTACTGCAGGAACACACTTCTAAACCAAGCCACCAGGGGCTGCTAGAGTATCTGCAGAGAGTCTAGAAAAAAGCTAGTTTTATCCCCTTACCCTCCCCATCCAGTAAACTCTGGCATTTAAGTTTTTGCATACTTAACACTTGAAGAGAAATGTGCAGTTTTAGACCCATCACGATGGACCTGAGCAATAGCTCTCCTCCTTCTCCACTATAAGGGGCCAGAAAAAAGTCACCTTTCTAATCACTGCCACCAGCAAGTCCTCAATATGCTCTTTCTTTTTTACACACTGGAACTCCTCTGGCTCTACACATATGTACCTGAGGGGACAAAAACTCAACAAGATTTTGCTGCCCACCCTCCCCACAAAGTAATATAGACAACTAAAAGACATACTCTCACCCTTTGCGGGTGGTTTTGCCTCTACCTGCTGTGTTCTCTGTTCACCACGCTCTTGACTTGCCCATTCTCCGGGAAGTTACAGCCACAGATGCTAGCTACCATGACAAAGGAACGTTTCTAACCTCAGGAAGACGGTATACACAGGCCAGGCCTCCGCAGACTGCCCATTAGGCTCCCAGCAAGACGCAACGAATAAACATGCCTGCAAAGAAAGACACCTACAACACAACTCCCCTCCCCACCCTATAATACAAACCCATTTACAAGACTTCCTAGGACGATTGTAGAAAGGTTTCGGTAGAAATGGATTATCAACTACAGCGCCTCTTTTCCATTCTTCTACATTCTTCGCTCATTTCCCCCTTCTTGCTTCCCCCCAGAAGGCTTCTTCAACTAGAGACTTCTAATCTAAGATTTCTTCCCATTCTCTTCCTTGGCATCTTGTTTTCATGACCTGTTCCTTCAAACTTCACCAATTTGTACTGGCGCGTCACATGCCTGGCTTCCTATTGTTTCGGAGTATGACTTCAATGGTACCTTCTGTAGCCAGCTGTTAAAAAGGCTTCTTATCCTAGTTCTTTGCCATCTATGTTACATACATGTTATGAAAATTCTTCCCACTGCATCAACCAGAAATCATGGGAAATCTTACAAAGTCCTTAAGTAGAAACTACCACAATGGCCACAGGCAATCTTGTTTGTTTTCTTAACAGAGCCCAAGCTAAACGGCAATTAGAACTACAAATGATCTGTTTCATTTTTGCAATTGTCCTTTCTTCCCTTCTCTTGGCTAATCTTTCCATGTGTCGCAGTTGAGTGCTGTTTGCTCCTCCCCCCCTCCTCCTTCCTGGGTCCTCTTCTAAGTCGTCATCTAACCTTTTCTGTCTTCTAAGTCATTCCTCTCTTGAAGTCTTCCCAATCTTGTTTTTCTAGGTTCAGTAATTAATTTTTAAAATCATATCTAGCTGATTTTTAAAGCCTCGTTTTTCTCTTCATTTTCTAAGTCCTTCCTCTCTTGAAGTCTTCCCAATCTTGTTTTTCTAGTTTCAGTAATTAATTTTTAAAATCATATCTAGCTGATTTTTTTAAAGCCTTGTTTTTCTCTTCATTTTCTAAGTCCTTCCTCTCTTGAAGTCTTCCCAATCTTGTTTTTCTAGCTTCAGTAATAAATTTTTAAAATCATATCTAGCTGATTTTTAAAAGCCTTGTTTTTCTCTTCATTTTCTAAGTCCTTCCTTCCCCTCTTGAAGTCTTCCCATTCTTGTTTTTCTAGCTTCAGTAATTAATTTTTAAAACCATATCTAGCTGATTTTTAAAAGCCTTGTTTTTCTCTTCATTTTCTAAGTCCTTCCTCTCTTGAAGTCTTCCCAATCTTGTTTTTCTAGCTTCAGTATTTTTAAATCACATATCTAGCTGATTTTTTAAAAGAAAAGCCTTCAATTTTTCTCTTCATTTTCACTCTGCTTGAAGCAGACTTCATAGGCATCTAAACTTTTCACATTAGTTTTCATCCAAAACTAGTCTTCAACTAGTTTAAAGCATGAATACAGCTTAAAGAGTAAATTCATGCTCCTGTTTTCATCTTCATTTAATCTTCCTTTTTTTCTATCTTCAAGAAATTTTCTTAGTTTCTTTTAAAATCTTCAACAGTTAATTTTCAATTAAGGGACTTCAAAAAGATCCACCTATTAACAATTTATCCTGCTTTAAAACTCTACACTATCTTCAGTCTTCTATTTTCTTCAAAACTGCCTTCTAATACAACATCACCTAACTCTCCATTTTGTTTTTTAAAAACCCTAGTTAGGCACAAATTTTTAGCTATAAACTATAAAGAATATTTTAGTAGAGTAAAATCCTTTGGCTTACTTTATAAAAATATTAGCTATAGTTTACAAATACTAAACTGTCCCTTCGCTTTTAAAATTATTACCCCCTTTCTTCTGCCGCCCCATCCCGTCTGCCCTGCTCTCTCCCTACAGCTCTCACAAGAGAAGGGCGGAGATAGGTATTTATAGCCAGGGTTGTGTCACTCAGTGGAATGTAAATGATCCTTCCGCTGCTCTCTGGCAAACCGTTTAACATATCACAAGATATAGTTCTTCGCAACGTTAATATTTTAAACATGCCAATCTACTGACAAAGTTTAATGGGACATTAAAATTCTAAAAAAGGGGGTTTTCCACTGTTTTTGTAACCTTTTAATGACGGTTAGGCTTACATTTTATCTTTACTAAAAGTAATGGAGTCAGTAAATAGAACTAGGAGGGGGACAGCTAATGTCTGTTCTTCATCAGGAATTATTTCAGCATTAATTCGATTAAGGCAGGTTTTGATTACAATTGAAGTGTGCTTTTTCATGTAAGTTAACTCTAGGGGAAAAAATGAATTTTTCCTGTCTTTTCAGTATTACCAAATCAGAAAAGGCAAATTCTACCTCATGTCTGCTAAAGAATTGCAAATTTTATTAACCATTTTGGATTAACTTTTATTTCCTAATAGGTTTTGTGGTTGTATTCCATGTAATGGTAAAATATACTTTTAAGCCAAATATTCTTCTAAAATGGCCTTTGGAAGTTAGATACATCCATGCCTGTTTCAAATAACAAGCATCAGAAAGGCCAGCCCCTGCTTTTTTAAATACTTTTCCTTAAAGCACCTGTAATTATTTTAATATTTTAAAAGGTATCATTCAAATAGAATATTGTAGAATAATTATCTGTATACAGAACAAAATTCGAGTCCAGTGGTACTTGATTTTTGTTCTGATGCTTTAGACCAACTACCCAC
The DNA here is from genome assembly GCA_029375565.1 of Gekko gecko. Taxonomy (NCBI): domain Eukaryota; kingdom Metazoa; phylum Chordata; class Lepidosauria; order Squamata; family Gekkonidae; genus Gekko; species Gekko gecko. The sequence continues at coordinate 27,339,334 of JAPDNY010000001.1, forward strand.
CTGAATCTATTTTAATTCAGTTTAACAACTGAAGGAGAAAAAATTGTCATTTTAATAGGGCTATGGTTATTTTTATTCCAAATGAACCTTCATTTTACCACATAAAAGGAGGTTCCCCTACCAAGGTTGCAAAGAAATTGATTTATGTTAACTTTGTTGATCACAGTTTTTTAAAATTGCAAAACAGACTAGCAACAACCTTGCCAAAATTAGGGTCTTTGATTATGGATGGGAGTCATTTACAATGCCAGCCTGAACACTCTTCTAAATCCTTTGATATAACTCTGTTTATGCATTTTGCGATTTATTCCCCAAACTGTGCACAGGGTCACACCCCTTAATTCTCCCACGAAATTAATTTGGAGCTAAACTACGCCCGAAGCATTTGATAAACCAAGTGCCTTTTCTTATACTCCCTTCATTTTTAATTTTTTGCGAAAACCGGATGTATAACTGCCTTCCACAACTTTTCCAGCCCTACAAGTAGTCAAATGGGTATTGTGGGCTCTATAATCCATGGCCTACCCTGCGAAAGAACAGGATCCGAACAGGCCTGCAAAAGATGGTGGGCTCTTTTAATTAGGGCTATTGAGATGTAACAAAACAAAAAGGGGTCAGGACTTTCGCCCCAAATTCAAACGATGGTAAACGAAGGTAGCTTCAGTAACAATGCACTTGCAGATACATTTTGGACCCAAAAAAATATACTTTATTCCTTCCTGGCCTGCCATTATTCCCTCAGGAAATCATGACATTGGTGGAGTTATGAAAGGAAAGGCTGTCTTTATGTATATTTTTACATCCAGAAACGTCTTCAGCTTTTTGAGACACCATCCGAAGAAGGTTTTAGCGCTATATTCTGGGGCCGGTTTCCCAAACACAACCCCCCTGCCTCATCTCCCACCCCCACGAACGAAGTACTTTTGGTTACTTTTTACTTCGTCAAAGGCAGATCGAGGGGAAAAAGACTGCTGTGTTGACATTCAATTTAGCAGAGGCAAGACGGAAGCGAAAGGGGGAGGGACGCCCATCGCGGAGGGATACGAAGGGTGAGTCACGATGAGAAAGGGAAAAACGCCCGTGTGTGTCGCAGTTGCTCTTGCAGTCGATGGGCGGGGGGAGTTGGCGGCCGGCGTTAGCCAGCTCAAACCGGTTCCAGCCAGTCTGCGCAATGGTGGTTGTGCCGCAGTGACCCAGCACGCATGTGCAAAGCTGCAGGGCTTCTTTGCTTCCTTCCCCTGTTTCAAGTTGGGGGAGGGGATGAGGAGGGAAGTCTGACAGAACTTCCCTTAGAAAGGGGCCCCTTTTTCTCTCCAAGGTGAATTATGGGCAGGAAAGGAGAGGAAAAAGTATCAGAGTAAAAGGAAAATGGTTTTGAAAGATACTTTTCGTGCGGGAAAGTGAAGCCCTATGCATACCCAGTTCATACCTTAAAACAAAACAATGGTTCTCAGGAATTTGCTCGAACATCTGTGTCCCAGTGGGCTAGAAGAGTTACTGGAGGCAGATTTGGCTGGCTTCAAATCAGTGCTGTACAGTTTATCAATACTGAACATGAAAGATAAAATAGGAAGTTGTTCAGCTTTCACTTATCTAAGATTCCTAGGCTTGCCAGTTCTGGCTGAACAAATTCTTGAGCTTTGGGAGCAGTTGTGATGTGATATTACAGAGTCCACCCTTTGAAACTGCCATTTTCTCTGGTCTCTACAGTCTGGAGATCAGTTGTGATTTCAGGAGAACTCCAGGCCCCACCTGGAGCTTTGCAACCAAAGAGATTCTTTCGTTCTTATGTTGTGAAGGGCAAGGGTAACATGGAGTTACTTTGCATGTGGATGCCTAACCTTTAGAAACGGATCAGTTTAGAAGTGGGTCTTTCTTCAAAAAGTTTGAGAACCACCGGCTTGCCAGACTCCAAGTGGAGACTTGAGTTCTGCAAAAACTGCTCTCCAGACTGCAGAGATCAGGTCTCTTGGAGAAAATGGCTGCTTTGGTTTGAGGGTGGACTTTATGGCATTATACCCCACTGAGGTCCCTTGCCTCCCCCAATCCTGTCCTCCCCTGGCTCCATCCCATAAATCTCCAAGAATTTCCCAAACTAGAGCACCGCAACCCTAACTACTGCAATCAGCCCACTGCCACTGTATCCTTGAGACTGTGGCCTACATATATTTATTTAGATATTTATACTATGGTAACAGCTTATAAGTTCTCCCCTTTGTTTTATTCTTGCAACAACAACCTTGTGAGGTAGTCTAGGCAGAGAGAGAATGATGGACCCAAAATCATCCTGTGAGCTTTGGTGACTTGCCTAGAAGTTGGCACAATGTGTGGCAGACCACATAAAATCGGTTCTGACCAGGTCGGAGGGTGTCTGGTGCAAAAATGTTTTGTGAGCTACCTGTCTGCTCACATGAGCAGCATGGGAGGAGCAAACTCATCTGGGGATTACCCACTTCCTGTCATGAACCAGTTAAAGGAAGGAATTAGGAATCTTGCCCAAGCTGCTGACTCCTGTGTAACACTGCTCACAGGAGCAGGCCATTTACATGAGTCACCCCTGCATAATGATGTCACTCATTCCACTCAAACCTGCAAGTATACTGTCAGGAAGAGCCTGTAAAGCCTCCTCAAGTAGGGCTAGCCTAACACTGAGGTGCATAGCACAGAGAGAGAGAGAGAGAGAGAAGAGAGAGAAGATAAAACAAACCTTTTCTCCTCCTGTAATACTAGAATTTGGGTTTGCCCAATTAAACTGATGAGCAGTGGCTAAGACAAAATTTAAAAAGACATCTCTAGGCAACATACAATTAAACTCTTGGATCCACTGGAATGTTGCTCCAGACAGAAGGGATTTCCATCCACAAGATGTAACATCCCCTCCTCCAGCTGCAGGCCCGAATGCCTACTGAAATGCAGCTCCTGGGGGACAGAATGGCATCAAGGGGAATGAGGTCTACTGTGGGAAGGGGCAATCGGAGAAAATTGCCCCCCTTGAATATGTGGAAATAATGTGGTAGATCCAGGCCAAATATATGAAATTCATTATGGGATGAGAGCCCTTTGTTTAAAGAGCTTTGAAAGGGGTTTTGGTTAGTGAAGACAGATCTAACAACAGCTATAATGCCATGATTAGAAACCAGCGTTATGCAGTAGCTGGCTGACCTGGGAGACCCAGGATTGAATCTTCACTTTGCCAGTGATTCTCTGTCAGCCTAAACTACCTCACAGGGTTGTTGTGAGGACAAAATGGGTTAATGCAGCTCTGAGCTCCTTAGAGGAAAGGTGGGATAAAAATGTGGAGATAGATGATTGCTAAATGGAACTTAGATGTTAAGAAGAAGCATGTGGAGCAGCAGCAGAGGAGAGCTTCACAGCCTGTGTGTGGACCTTCCAGTGTCATCTGGCTGGCCACTGTGGGAATTAGGATTCTGGATGCCTTTGGTCTGATCCAACAGGGCTCTTCTTATAGTAAGCAAGGTAACAACTGATGCTTGAACTACAAGCCCCAGAGTTCGTCAGGACACTTATTTGAGCCTTCAGGCATACAGGATAGCAGCAATCTGCAGTCAGCTTCTCCTTTGCCAAGGACGGCATCACAGCCTTACCGAGAAGGAAGGAGAGCCATTCCGCTTGCAACTATCAGAGCCATAGGTTGGCTGAATCACTGTACTGCAATGCAGCAACACGCAGAACTAAAACGCTGTTTCAGGAAACATCTCTTCTGTGCTTTGCTACTCTTGTAGTATGTCTGTAAAAGGCAGAGGATTCACTTCCAGGGGGTTATTGTTTTTACTAATATCTTAGTTTTTCATTTGTAATATTTATAAGGAAGAAATCAACAACATTTGGGATATACTCTCTGCTCCCTGCCCACCCCAGCTTCTGCCCTTCCACAGCTCCTTCTTGCATGCTTGGCTACACACAAACCACAACTTGGGTATTCTCCATATGGTCTTCCTCCTGTATATATTAAGGAGAAATGAAAAGAGAAATAAAATTACACTTCAACGTGCAATGGTGCATGGGGGGACTAAGCCAGGGAAATGGGGATTGCAGCGGGATCCATTTTTCTCCAGAATGCTCATGGCTGGGAAGGGGAGCATCTTTCCTTTACTGATTTATCTAAAAGTTTACATCTGGCTATAGGGCTGCAGGGCCTTTTGTCAAATATTATCTCACCCTAAAATATGACAATCAGATTGGGAAACCGTAGTAGCATAATCTAAAACTGCTGCCGAGATCTAATGAAGCCTATATTAAAAGGAAGCTAGGGACTTTCCAGGGGTGCATTATCCACTTTTTTGCAACCACAAAAGCCTTCTGGGCATCAGGGGTGACTGGTAAATAGCCCAAAACAACACTGACAACAGAAAATTTGGACACCACCCTTCAGAGAGAACTGAATATTCTGCAATTCAACACCATGTGCTAATGCTTCCTCCCATTACTCCACTCCTCTAACAAGCATCTCTTAGCGTCATTCATCGCCTTGTGGTATTTGTGGCAACATTACCCATGTGACACTTCAGCTGAATGTCCCCTTTATCCTCTGCAGTGTTGAGAATTTGGGCTGATACAACAGGTGAAAGAGCATTAATACCAGAGTGGCAGCCATATTAGTCTACTGTAGCAAAATAAAATGGAAGTCCAGTGGCAGATCATAAAGACTAACAATGTTTATTCCAGCATGAGCTTTGAGACTCAGCCCCCTTCTTCAGAAGCTACATAATTCTCATGTATCCCAGGTTTTCACCATTCTTTTGCCTATAGTTGTGGTTCTTAGAGAACCTGGTCAGGATCGCAAGATCTGAGGGCTGAGGCATTAACTAAGTAAACAAATACTTGTCTTGTGCAGCTCTTTGTTAACGTGCCACAGTGGGGTTCGCCATAGAATGACCCCACCCTTTATGGACAGAAATGTTGTTAGAAAAGGCAGGCAACTTCTGCTCAGGTAAAGCTTGTATGCCAGTTCAAGGTACAGTTTTAGAAAGCTGAAAACAATTATCTGGTGTGTCGGAGAGGATAGTCACCACAGAGTATTGTCTGGCTTCCGGTCACATACATCTGTTGCGTGGGGCAAAAAGAGTATTTTGATTTTGTTATGAATGTTAAGATATTCCCCTACAACCAGATAGGAACTTATGGGAGCCCTACAGCCCTGCAAGCAAAACTGCCTTAGAAATTCAACAGCATCCCAAAATGAAGTTGTGAAATTTTACTTAGAGCAGTCAGGAACAAACTATAGGAAAGGGGGGGAAACCCTGTCTTTTGTTTCCTGAAATCTGGGGGAGAAATGGAGGTTTCAAAGCTGCTCTTAAGAGAGCTGTTTCATAATGTTACCATAACCATATATGGGACAATGTCCCACCGCCCCCATGTGATTTCTTGGCCCCATCCTGTTTTGATTGCAGACAACATAAAAAGCTCCCATCTGCATTGGGGGATGGAGAACTACACAGTGATTCGGAGCTCGTTTTTTCTCCAGAGCGCAGTGGAATTTTCCCAGAGCCAGCCACATGCGCAGGACTGGGGTGGGGGAGGAATGCTATCCCTTTGTTCTCTATAAGCTCCCTGACTCAGTGGCTTTTTCATTGGATGAGAACTACAGCTGTTGCTATGGGAACAAGCTGCTACCAGGATTGGTCGATTCATTGTTGCTAGGCCAAAAAAAGCACCGTGTCTTTTATTTCAGGCGGTGGTGTGTTATGGCCCGGTGCTGGCTGCCTCAGGGACCTGCGCAGAGCAGGAAGTTATGCAACATGCTTGCACTTCCAATAAAGGCCTTTTTACAAAATTGGAATGGACATAGCAGGGCAGCAGTCCCCTATGAGTTAAAGAAGGCGTACACCTGGACAGGGGCTTTTGATTGGAAGGCTAGTTAGGAAGGCAATGTGGTGTCTTCAGCTTTACACCAAAATTAGATGCAATTTGTAGTAAATGGCTGTCCTGGCCTTTGTGAGGGATAAAATTATGATTGCAACAGTGCAAGCAATCCTGGCTACTATTAGTTTTGGAATCGACCTTTCATAGTGATAGGCTGCTTAGGGTTACCCATCTTCACTTGGGTGTTACATTTGATCTCCAGACTACAGAGATAAATTCCCCTGGAAAAAAATAGCGGCTTTGTAGGGTGTACTGAATGGTGTATCATAAAGTCTGGGAGAAACAGAATTCGTTTGAGCTCTCTGCTCCCCAACTTCCCTCCTCCCCAGACACTGCCCCCAAATGTCCAGGAATTTCTCAAGTCAGAGTTGGCAACCCAAGCCAATTATTTGGGAGACCAGAGGGCAAGGCCCCTTTTGCATGTGTGTGCCTCAGGACAAGGAGAAGATACCATGCTGCCACTGCACACCAAGGCAGAAACAGCATATCACAGTGGCAAACTCACAGGTCTGCCCAAGGGAGCTGAACCTTCCTCCCATTTCCCACCTCTCCCAGGAGACTGTCTTCCTCCCTACTGCAGAATTAAGAGGATGAAAGTAAGCTTGGAAGAGGATAAAAGCACCTGATAGGGTTCCCAGCCTTTCCAACAGGTCCTTTTTGCTGTTTAATATTAGTTTGATCTGTGGCAACTATAAGTTGATGTCAATAAGACCCATGTTATGAAAGCTTCAACTACCCATTTCTTCCTAATAAACCTCAATTAAAGGGACAGGACTTTTATTTCTCATGGCCAGCTGGCAACCTTACTCTGAGGGAGACATACTGGGGGGAATTAAGTCACAGGTTTAGTATGCCCAACCCCTTTGCTCTAAAAATTATGCATACACATAGCCTAAACTTTATACAGACTTGGAGAAGAGTCAGGTTTAAACAAAAAAGGGTTTCCATTGCCATGTGGTATTCGAGCCTTGTAATATCTGCCCATAGTTGTGGATCTTTATCCACTTAAGAAGAACCCTTCTGGATCAGAACAGTGGTCCATTTACTGCAACATCCTGTTTCACACAGCAGCCAACCTGTTATTCTAGAAAGCCAACAGCAAGGCGTAGAGGCTGATATATTCCCCTTTGGTGAGTGCATGAACTGTGCCTGTTCTTGGTTCAGTCAGATCTAGCCACAGTGATCCATGCCTTAATTACATCTAGACTGGACTACTGTAATGTGCTGTACTTGGGGCTACCCTTGAAGAGCCTTCGGAAGCTGCAGCTAGTGCAGAATGCTGTGACTAGAATGCTGGTTGGGGACAATGCTCCCTCTAAGCTGTTGAGTCTTGTGAACAAAAATTCTACAACTGGCATTAAAGTTGTGAGTGAGCAATTTGGCTACTGCATACATTAATTTCTTCTGGAGCCATCCTTCCTGAGCTGAGACAAAAATGTAGGAACTGGAGGCTAAAAAACTGTGAGCTAGTTCACACTAACTCAGCTTAGAGGGAACACTGGTCGGGGCCAGCTACTGAGAATGTATGTCCCCAGTAATACAGAAATTACACTGGCTACCAACCTGCTCCCGAGACCTATTCAAGTTGTTGATTTTGTCCTTTAAAGCCCTACATGGTTTGGGACTGGGGTATCTGAAGGACCATCTTCCCCCAGATGTTCCTGCCTGGGATTTAAGATCACACAGAGAGGCCCCTCCTGACTGTCCCACCAATTAAAGAAGTTCATCTGGGGGCCGCAGAAGAGAGGGCCGCTTTGGTGGCAGCCCCACAATTATGGAACAACTTCCCCCAGAGAAGTGTGCCTGGTGTGCCTGGCCCCTCGCTTTTGACCTTCAGGAGGCAGTTGAAAACAGTTTTATTTAGGACAGAATTTGACTAATTTAGTTTTTATTTATTGGCAGTCCTAAGTGGGATTTTAAATTGTGGTCTTGTATACATTTTTTATAATTGTTTTATTTCTATTGTAAGCTGCCTGGACTTCCACAAGGTAGAACACTGACTACAAATTTTTTAAATAAATAAACATATATTATGTTGCCTCCTGACACTTGTATGCATGGGGTTAGTACCCCTTCAAGCTAGCTGCTTTGAAATTACAAGTTGGTCACTTGCCTATGAGTAAATTTATTTACAGTCAAGTAGACCAGATCATCTTAAACAGCAAGGTAGTATGCCTCCTGATAAGTAAATTATTTTGATCTTCCCTTGATGTTTCCCTTGAACTTTTGCTGCCCTTTATTCAATTATGCAAAGAACTGCAAGGGAACAAATAAGAGAAAGGAGAAACAACAAAGGGCAAATCAGCATTAAATCTGCATACTTCTCTCAAATACAGGAGCACAAATTCTATCACCAAATAGGCAATAGAGTAAATTATTAATAAAGTTACTTACTTAAGTTATTAAGGACTGTGGTCTATACTACTCTGTTTAGTTTGCTGAAGCTAGGGCCCTACTATGTAATTTTTGCATCATTTTAATGTATCCTGCTAAGACTTAAGCTTTACCAGTTCTGTTTTTTGAGTTCTGATTGGTTCTACAGCCCTAATCCTAGTGTATTGTTTAGTAGTGAATAATACCCCATCCTGTCAATTGTATTGACTCACACTGTGTAATCTGCCTTGAGCCCAAGTGAGAAAGGTAGACTATAAATGTCACAAATAAATAAAACTCCCAGGTGATGGAGGCAGACAATGAAACCTACTGGTATTCAGACTTACATTTAAGCCACCTCGAAGAGTTGCCCTAAATGCTAGAAAGGCATAGCATAATCACTTAATTAGATAAGTCTCTCAAGTACATTTTGGTAATGTAACCTTCTCAGAAACTTTCCAAAGCAGTTGAGGAAACTGTGTGGGGTGTGTGTGACTTTGCTGATTTATTTTCAGAGACTGATGTCAACAAAAGAAGAGATTGGCACAAAGTTCTGTGTTGCCGAAAAGGCAGTGACAGTGAAGGAGGGCAGCGGAAGAGAGGAAGCAACACTTTTCTCTGTCAGATCTGGAAGCAGCCTCCACAGAAGGGAATGAGTCATTCAGCCCAAAATGGCTCCTTCTCACAAGGCAGACCTTGCTGCTTTTCTCTTTATGCAGCCTGTGACTCAGAAGTCCTTCCCATTAGCAGTGTTGCAGGGAGTACTACTGGGAGAAAGATACTTGTCTCCTATGGAATCTGGCTGAAGTTAATGACACTAACGAGGACTGGCTCGGTCAACATGTTTCTGCTGAGTGCAGCAGTAGAATATTTGATGCCACACCCTTGCTGTTTTCCAAGGGCAGCACATAATGATCAAATGGTCCTTTTCTTCCACTGAACTGCACATACAGCCACCAGTGGAGCAAACAGTGCCTATCCAGAACCATTTTGAGTTCAAAAAACAGCACAGGGAGAGAGGCAGGAGTTACGTGCCACCGTTCTGATCTGAATTATAGCCTCACGTGCTTGAGATTTCCTGGTGGGGAACTCAAGAGTCGCAGTCTGACTAAAAGTGCCTGTGGCAGTCATGCATTAGTCATGTAGTTAGGCCCTCAGTGTAAACTGGGAAGAGAAAACAGTCTGCATCCTACAGGCACTTCCCCCTAATGAAGTCTAGGCTTCATTATATTATTAGCCAAGAATGTCCAAAGGAGGCACGTCCTCTTGAGACACCCTTCAAAGGAGACAGTCAGTGGTATGAGGCCATGCACAGCTGAAACCATGTAGGTGATTCATTGTTGCACAGCACTGTTTACACATGTACCTGAAGAGCGTGAGGGAAAGGTCATTAACAGAGGGCATCACAGCTGATGACAGCAATACATTGTGGCAGAAGACCAGTATCTCATGATCTTTTAATCCCATGGTTCACATCCCCCCCCACTACTACTTCCCTCAGGTTTACAAGCTCCCTTCTCCTTACACACTCTGGGCTTGGGCATTAATCCCTTTTGCTTTCAAAGTAAATCTAGATCCAGGTAGTCAGCTGTGTTGGTCTGAAGCAGTAGAACAAATTTAGAGTCCAGTGGCACCTTTAAGACCAACAAAGGTATATTCAAGGTATGAGCTTTTGTGTGCATGCAGGGAAGGGTATTTGAAAAAGTGTGCATGCACATGAAAGCTCATACCTTGAATACCCCTTTGTTGGGCTTAAAGATGCCACTGGACTCTAAATTTGTTCAAAGCAAACCTAATTTGCTGTTACATCAAAATAGTATTGTGTGTGTGTGTGGTTTGTTCTCTTCTTTAGAATCAGTTTATTAATGGGAACTGGAAGGAAACAAATCATAGTTTCTAGCTGCATAACAGCAAAGGATGATGGCTTCAAGTTCTGCATGGGTTATCTACCCCAATTTCAATATTTTGGGGAAGTAGCTCTCCCCCCCCCCCGCTTCCCCACACAGCATTTTGGTCCATTTGTGCACCTCTGGGGGTTCCCCTGGCTTTTCTCCAGTTTTTCTCAAAGCTTGCCACAGAGCTATAGTGATTCATTTTCAAGTCACGTACTTGTGGAGAGGCAGGAACACACAGACCTGACGATTGTCCAGGCTGATAACTCTGTGTGAACCTTGCTTATTGTAGCTGCTTATTTTCCCTGCAAGGACAGCAAGAAGCTCTGCAGTACATGGAAGCATGCAAACAATGTCATGCCCAATCTGTGCATGAATCATCAAGGGGAGATTGCATGCCACAGCGACTACAGGCAGCGGTGAGGAGCAAAGCTCTGCCTTCAAAATGGCAATGCTAAATTCCACATTTCTCCCCCTTTAAACAGGCTTCTTTGTTTTGTTTCTTCTTTACCACTATATCACTACAGCTGGCCCATGAGAGATATGGCTGTCCTCAACCAAGGCCAGGGCTTTTTCAGCCCTGGACCCTGCGTGGTGGAATTCTCTGTCAGAAAACGGCCATGTCCTATGGAAGTTATTCCCTTTCCACAAGGCAGAGATGTTCCGCCAGCCAGGCATTTGGTTGGGGACAGCGATGGGACAGTATGACACCTGGCAGTCTCATATATTCCCCCCCATCCCTCATACGCCTCCCCCCTAGGAGGCTGGGGAGCTGAATTTTCTCCTTTCACCATCTCAGAATGTTTATTGTCTTATTTATTGATTGTTTTCAGGTACTTTTAATGTTGGTTTTCATTTAAATCACTTATTGTATTTTACTCTGTTGTAAGCTGCCCTGAGGCCTGCTTGCAGGGAAGGGTGGCCTAGCAAATCCAATTTAATAAATAAAAATACAGGGGGGAAAGGGCAGGCGAGGAATTGCTGTCTTTGTGGAGGGCCCTGTACAATGTGCAGGAGCAACGGGGGTGGGAAGGGATTTGATTTGAGAAGGGAGCACTCACTGGAGAAGACCCTGATGCTAGGAAAGATTGAAGGCCAAAGAAGAAGGGGACAGCAAAGGATGAGATGGTTAGACAGTGTTATCGATGCAACGAACGTGAGATTAAGCAAACGATGGAAGACAAGGAGGGCCTGGCATGATGTGGTCCATGGGGTCACGAAGAGTCGGACTCGATTATGCAACTGAACAACAACAACAAATAATTATAAACTAGGGCAGGCCATATGGGCTGAAATTGAAGAGAGACTGCTAAAAGGTTTGTTTGTGGTTGGGAAGGAAGCAAGGAAAGGTAAGGATATGGGGGTTTGCCCAGGTGAGAAAACAATGTGAGGAGGAAGATGCAGTGCTCCCCACAAGCCCTTGCAGGTTCCCCAGGGCACAACTGGGTCCAACCCAGTAGCCAGCACTGCACAACTGGGCCATAGTTGTCACAGGCAGAAGCTGCCTGGAAGAGGGAAGGAGGGAAAGGTGAAGATGGGGGGCCAGATAAAGGTAGGTTGGCTGGTGGGTGGGAAGGAGAGAAGGAAGCAGGAGAAAATGAGAGGCTACTATGGGGGCTTGTAAGGAAGGAATGGAGGAAGTAGTGGGGCAAGGAGAAATTAGATGCCCCCTGCAGGTCCTTGTGGGTCCCTTGCTTGTAAATGTATTGTTTGTTCTGATTGGGAGCAAGTCTTGAGCAGAGGTCTTTCACATCACCTTCTACGTGATCCTTTTTAACTGGAGATGCAGGGGATTGAATCTGGGATATTTGCATGTAACACAAATGTTCTAGCATTGAGCTACTGCCCCTGACCTTCACCTGCTGCTATAATATCTACCTCCCATTCCTGACAAAGTAAAATTCACATTCCTATTCCCAGTCCCATCCTATAGTCTTCCACTGGGTTTGTGTATGGCCTTATGTTTTCTAGCATGTCCGAAAAGGTATTACTAGCATGCCTTGTTGATGTAAATGCACAGAGAGAGCATTACTAGCTGCACCCACAAGATCATACGCCTTCCATTGGTTCAGATGGTGGGGTGGAGACATGCAAGTTCTTGGTAAACAAGTCAGGAAGCAGAAGCATGGTGTCATTTACAAGCTGAGCGGCAGGAAGTTAGATTGGCAGCTAACCGTTCAGCATATCTCCGCTGGCGTGGAAAGGGCAGATTTCATAACACTGTACAATGTTAGCAAAAGCTTGACACACCCCCTACAGTAACAATATGGTGTGAATACTGCCTGTTGTCAGTTCACTGAATGGTATGTAAGAGGCCCAGGATGGAATCCTAGAAAAATTATCCTTCAGAAGTTATTTACTGTTGTCTCCCCTCACACTTGTGGGAGAGAATGATTGCTTCCACATTAGCCATGTGGTCTGGATAGGGCTGCTCACAGGTCTGGAGAAAAACAAAATCATCCTGTACCTTTATTTACTTCCATGGTATAAAAACTGTCATTTGCCCATTTCAACACAAAGCAAACTTCTGTTAAAGGGACAGGACATTTTTATCTAGACCTGTGGGCAACCCTAAGTATGGAACAGATATAATTTACTCTGCAAAGGAGGGCTATTTTTGGGCAGGAACACACAGGAATGGCGCTCTGGCTGGCTTCCAACTTGGCCACGCCTACAACCTCCCCCCCCCCGGGTTCCCCAGGAGCCCCGCAATCGCGGGGCACCTGAGGAAGCCGATCCTGGGAGGGAGCCGTGCAGTCAGGGGTGTGTCCTAATATGCGAATGAGTTTCTGCTTTTGGGTGTGGCCTATTATGTTAATGAGTTTCTGCTGGGCTTTTTGTACAAAAAAGGCCCTGCTGCAGAGAATCTAGATGGCTGTTTCCTAAGGAGATTCCTAACCACCACCATGGAAGGAGAAGAGGAGATTGGATTTATACCCCACCCTTCGCTACCCGAAGGATTCAGAGCGGTTTACAATCTCCTTTCCCTTCCCCTCCCCACAGCAGACACCCTGTGAAGTAGGTGGGGCTGTGAGAGCTCTTTCAAGAACTGCTCATGAGATAACAGCTCTGAAAGAACTTGTAACTGACCCAAGGTCACCCAGCAGCTGCATGTGGAGGAGTGGGGAATCAAACCCGGTTCTCCCAGATTAGAGTCCACGCTCCTAACCACTACACCAAACTGGCTCTGGAAAGCAGGAAGCCCCCAGATTAAAGGGGAACATCCACCTGATGGTGTATTCAAGACACCTAGGATTGCCAACAGACTTGAAGAGAGATATCCTGTCCCTTTAATAGAGGCATCATATGTGGAAACTGCCGGTTGAAGCTTTCCATGGCATGAAGATAAATAACATCCTATTAAGCCTCTATTAAAGGGAAAGGACATATTTCTTCTAGCCTGCCTACCCTGAAAATTGCTTTGAGATTACACCAAAAGGAGAGGACAAATAAATCCTCTCAAGCTGCTTTGGAGCAATCCATTGGGTCACTGTTTATTTATTTAGAACATTCTAGATCACCTCATAACTTATGTTCAGAAAGAAAGATGTTACAGTTGCTGGCTAACCATTCCTAGGCAAGTGACTCAGAATGACAGCAGATGTTTCATCAACGAGAGCCAGTGCTTAGGAAATGGTGTTTTGAGAGGTATGTCTGAATGGTTTCCCCAGGTGAGCTTGTAAAAAGCAACACATAAGCAGACTTGGGGGAGAGGAGGCAGGTATGAAGAAATAAAAGTTTGGCATTTTGGGACTGGGAAGAGAGAGAATATGCAGGCACTGAGAATTGCCTGAAAGATGATGAAACTCCTTGGGATATAGCATCTCTCCCATTCTCTAGGAAGCTGATGTGAAGTGGCAGCTTTGTAAGAATGTCTGTTTTATTTATTTAAGTTTATTTATTTTATTCATATCCCACCTTTTCACCACGATGGGGACCCAAGTGGTTATTGTTCTCCATTTTATCATCACAACAACCCTGTGAGGTCAGTTAGGCTGAGGGGGTGTGAGCTTCCATGATACGAGGGGGGATTCAAACCTGGATTTCTCAGGTCCTAGTTTGACACTTTAACCACTACACCACACTGGTGTTCTCCTGATTTATCTGCAAACAAAAGAAATAGTACAAATAGACCATTAAGTCTCTTTTTTCCTGGTATGTTTGTATTTTGTGTGTGCCTGTGTGTATGTGTGTGCCTGTAAGTCATGGCGAACTCTGGCAACTGCTACTAGAGCATGGAGGACGTTCAGAGAAACAGAGTTTGGATTTATACCCCACCATTCACTATCCAAAGATGTCTCAGAGCGGCTTACAATCTCCTTTCCCTCCCCCTCCCCCTCCCCTCCTCACAATAGACACCCTGTGAGGTAGGTGGGGCTGAGACTGAGCTCTCTGGAGAACTGCCCTTAAGAGAACAGCTCTGAAAGAACTTATGACTGACCCAAGGTCACACCAGCAGCTGCAGGTGGAAGAGTGGGGAATCAAACCCGATTCTCCCAGATTAGAGTCCATGTTCCTAACCACTACACCAAACTGGTTTGAAAGCCTGCCTCTGCCTCCTGGCCTTGGTAATCTTTGGAGGTCTCCCATCCAAATACTTGCCAGGGTTGGCCCTGCTTAGCTTCTGAGATCTGACAAGATCAGGCTTGCCTGGGCTATCCAAGTCAGGGCAAATACACCGTTAAGTCTCCAAGCTTCTCTCTTCCCAAGGAAACCAAACCCTAAGCAGTGCTGTCCCTAACACTAAGTAGTGTTATTCTATGCTTCCTCCAAGGAACCCAGGGCAGCTTACATCGTTCTCTTGTCCACCATTTTAACCTTCACCATCTTGTCAGTTGGGTTAAGCCAAAACAATGACTTGTCCAGGGTTACCAAGTTAGGTTAAAATCCCTGGGTTTTGGCCTAGGGATGCCAGCCTGCAGGTGGGGGCCTGGGGATCCCCTGGAATTACAGCTCATCTCCAGACTACAGATACCAGTTTTCCTGGAGAAAATGGCTGCTTTGGAGGGTGGACTCGATGACATTGTACCTCATTGAGGTCCCTGTCCTCCCCAGGCTGCATCCCTAAATCTCTAGCAATTTTCCAGCCCGGATCTGGCAACTGTACCCCCCCCCCATGCCCTGCTGGTAGCCAGGGAGGACTTGGCAACCCTATTTTGGCCACTGTGTGACACAGAATGTTGGACTGGATGAGCCATTGGCCTGATCCAAGGTGGCTTCTGTTATGTTCCCTCTTACCTATGGAGCTAGGTCTCCCAGATTCTAAGCCAACACCCTAACCTAACGCCACATTGGCTCCTACCTCTCACTGCTGTAAGAATAAGATGAATACAATAATCATAAGTGTGTGTTCCAATGGTTTACCAACCCAATCTTGGTTAAAAGGTGACAGATTCCCAGAACAGAGAGGACGGGGCAGGCAGGGGCCTGTGTGAAGAAACAGCAGCTTGGGGTTTTGGAAGAGAGAGCGAGTGCAAGAAAACCTTAACTTCAATCGTAATTACAAATATTACAGTGATTCTAACAAATACTGTAGTCATAATTGTAAGCAACAGGACATTGTAATAGCAGCAGTTAAAAAGTAACAGCAGCCTTTAAATAATTAATAAGAACAGCTAAAGCTTTTATGATCGCCAACCGTGTGAGGAAACTAAAATGTCTTCTTCCCCTGAGGCTTGAAGGTAAAAAGCAGGCAACTAGAAGCAGGGAAGGAGCTTCCTAACAAGAGGCTCCCCATCACACAGATGGGAGGGGACCCTCAAGGTACCCTCGGCGTAGACCATTTAGAGCATCAATTGTAGCTGGTGCTGCAGAAGATGATGTTGATGAAGGAATCTTAAGCAGTGACATTGCAGGGATTTGAACCCTGTCCTGGAAGCCAGGTGTGCCAACCACCAATGTCTTTTGCTTTCTTTCCTTCTAATATAGTCAAAACACCCAAAACAGATGCATTCTCCCAAAGTACCAGAGAGAACAGGGCTGCTCCTTTCCTAGCATTTTCAAGCTGTTCCTTGGAGCTCTAGGGCACTGGTACTGGAAGCTCAAATAGAATGACTAAACATTGGCTAAGCAGAAAACTTCCAAAAGCAAGGAAACATCCAGCCATCTTTTGGCAAACTGCAAAAAGAAAGAAAGAAAAAAAAGAGGTGAAAAATAATTTGTCCCATTTGTAGCAGAAGAGTCTGCAGGTACTCAGAAAGAACTGAGCCAGGATGGTGGGTTTACAGTTTGGTTGCAGCGTGACTGAAAGTGTTACTAACAGATATTTGCGAGGTGACACAAACCATTTGTAGCAACAGCTGACTGGGTAAGACCTACACAAAGATGGCTGGCTTTTTAGCATTCAGATGGATAGCCAAGTTGTCCGAAGCAGCAGAACAGTCCAGTGGCACCTTTAAAAAGGTCTTAAAAGGTGCCATTGGACTTTGTTCTGGCTTTTTGGCAGTTACTTTTCATGGCCTCCATTCTACTTATACTTGCAAAGATTTTGGTTCTCCCTAGAATCATAGAATGTTGGAAGGGATCTTGCAGGTCATCTAGTCCAACCCCCTGCACTCTGCAGGAGTGTAGCCAAAAGATAGCCCTACAACATACCAGAAAGATGGCCGTCCAGCCTCTGCTTAAAAACGTCCAGCGAAACGAGCATCCACCACCTCCCGAGGCAGTCTGTTCCACTGCTCAACCACTTTTACAGTTAGGAAGTTTCTCCTGAGATTTAGCTGGTATCGACTCCCTTGTAATTTCCACCCATTAGATCTAGTCTTGCAGTCCAGAGCAAGAGAGAATAGATCTGCTTCATATTCTACATGACAGCCCTTCAAATATTTGAAGACTGCAGTCATGTCCCCTCTAAGCCTTCTCTTTCCCAGGTTAAACATACCCAACTCTTTCAGCCTTTCCTCATACTTGGATTCCAACCCTCTCACCATCCTGGTTTTTGCACCCAACACTGACAACCATTTTGTGTTGCCAAGGGGTAGCCATTACTCTATTGTAGCAAAATAAAAACCTCCAGTGTTACCTTGAAGACTAATAACCTTGAACAACCAGTTCTGGGCAGAACATCCTGCCCGCCCTTCCCATCACAAAGCCAAGACAAGTCCACAGGCATCTTGAAGCCGAACCTCTATTCCAGCATAAGCTTTCATGAGTCAGCTCACTAGCTCTTAGAGACCTTACCCTTCTAAGTATTTTTATTCCCAGTAAAATGACCAAGGACCACCTAATTTTAACATTTCTCAGTTCTGCAAGAAGTATCTCTTCATTAATCAGCCAGTTTTTTGCGGGAAATGGGTATGACGATGTCACAGGTTTATTTGGGACTAAAGAGACATTCTTCAGACATTAAAGTAAACTAAAAATACCTAACCCCATTGAAAAATATTCCCAGCTGTTCAAATGCAGCAGCCTTAAATTAGCCTTTGTGACATTTAAAGACGGATCCTCGTTATTTTCACCAAAGCTGTCATTGGCTTTATGCTATTTTGGAAATCTTGTTTGATTGATAGTGGCATCTAAAAGCAGTTATGCCTATAACCAGTCTGAAAAACTTTTATAATTGATGTAACGGTGCTGAATGAAACCCCATATGGCTTTGAGAGCAACACGTAAACCCCGTAAGTAGGTATATCTTAATGAAGCATCTGTTCTCTAAGTTAGCTACAGATCAGAACCAAAGTTTTATATATACAGAGCTTAATTACAACAACCTATCTCATTTTAAAACTTAAAGAGGAAGAGTAAGAATGTTATGCGACAAGTAAATAAGTACAGTCAATCTCTATTTAAAATATTGAGTTTTATTATGAAAGTTAATGAAAAGTGTGTGGGAAAACTTTATTTAAATTAAAAAACCAGATGCATCTACAATCAACGCAAGGTTTGTCATGGTTTCTGCTGTGGAGAAAAAAGTTATTTTTTTCACTTACATGAGAAGCAATACAGTTAAGCATACCGCATGGTATAAAGGAACATCATTCCTTCCGAGAACCCCACTGAAATCAGTATTTAACCCCACTGAAATCCTGCCTTGGCCCAAACTCAGTATTTAAGCATGATGGTAATTATTGGGAGTGGGACACAAAAAGCACAGATGGATCAAAATCCTGCCTTGGCCCAAATTGTTTAGCATGATAATTATTGCAACATATAAAGCACAGACCAGGCCATTAGCATCATTAGATTGTGTGAAAAAGCTTAAAATTTTAGGTACAGTTGGGGAAAAGGAAGACGCCAATTAGAAGTTAACACTACAATGGGAAGAAACTGTGCCCTTGCAAGGACACTGGTAGAGGGCCAGCAAGCTCCACTACTTAGTGGGATTTAAATTCAATGTAATTTTGAGAGCTTGTTAATAGGTCAGAGAATTGGGAGTGCAAAGTAATCCTGTAAGAAGCTCCTGATTACTGAGCAATTCCATCACAAGGGAGGGCTACTGTGTCATTCTAAAATTGTAGAATGCCGCACAGAGGGAGGGGAGGATTTTCTGATCCAAGCAGGGTGGAAGTGTATTTGTTTAAATGTAGAAATGTAACCTTGCCCACCTTGATACACAAGCTTATCCTTAAGTATTTCCATACAATCTTAAGTAAACAAAACAAGTCACACAACATAAAATGCAGCATCCAAAAAAACCACATCAATAACTTGTTATTCAAAACTCATCTCTGAAATTACACTTTTTTTGATGCCGTGTTTTAGTAATCCTACTGTAGTCACCCTCTAGAAATGCCGTTTCTCAATGAGCCAAGGGAGACAGAAATGTAGCCTTGCCTATAGCTTTAGAATGGACCACACCTTAATTCTCCTGTATTTTTAGGCTGCTAAATTTAACCTGATCTAGATGCTTCATGAAGGCTCACCACTGCAGCTGTTCCCTGTCCCTTCCCACCCCCCGAATTACTAACATGTTAATGTGCCTCAAAAATGTGAAACATGAGATCCAAAAGCCATTTCAGTAACAGGAAAGCTGTAAGTGACTTGGTGAAGAAATGCATAACTCTTGGGCTCTTCTTTCTCTTCTGCTTCTTCTCCACCCCCCATCACCCTCAGAACCAAGTTCTTTAAACCAAAACAGCACAGGGTTTTTTTTAAAAAGGACACTGTCAATTAAAAGGGGCATTCAAAAACTATGGAACCCAGTATTTGTGTTCTTGATGTATTAATAAATGTATAATCATTTTATAATATAGTACTAATTTATTCATTTTAATGTGTTCAAATTTGATTTTAAAATTCTGATCAACTATCAAATATGATAAAAATTAAAGAGGAATGAAAGGGAAGGCTTATCTGCCTTCTTTGGAGATGGACAAAACAGCCATTAATTATGGTTTGATTGTTTATCTGGAATGGCAAAGTGCTTTTAAAGCATGGCTTTGACAATGTTCTTTTTTTGTGAAGACAGAACATTTGCCTGTCCTTTTAGATACTAGAAACCTTCCTTAATAGCAGAAAAACACGGACTTCTTTTGCACACAGAAAACTCAGGACTCTTCTGCAAGCTTCAGGATAAACTCAGGGCAATAAAGGATTAGTGCCTGTCAGCCAAGCTAGTATAGGGTTGCCAATCCTGGATTCGGACACCTGGGAGACTGGGGTTAAGGACGGGAGGGATTTCAGTCAAGTATAATGCCATGCTGTCCCCGCCTTCCAAAGCAGCCATTTTCTTCAGAAGTGGAATGTTTTAAATAAATTAATTTTAAAAAGTATGTAGTCTGAAGATCAGTTGTAATTCCAAGAGATCTCCAGTTCCCACCTGAAGGTTGGCAACCCCAAGCTAGCAAGCAGTGGGCTTCTTGAAATTTTCTGGGAAGGAAGATCCCCCCCTCATTTTACTTCCCTCATAATAAATAATTTATGGTGCAATCCTAAAAACACTTTCCTGGGAGTAAGCTTCATTAAATAGACCTGAATAGGGTTTTGAGTAGACCTGCTTAGGATTGCTCTTTTAGTTACCTTCTTTTTCATCCTTAACAGCATGACAAATAGATTCTATATAGTAGCATTTCAGAGTATTGCATATACCACCGTTTGGAAACACAGTTTAACCCATAGCCCTGACTAGCCCAGATGTCAAGCAGCCAACCAGAAATAACCCTCAGCAAGACAGAAGTGACACCATCCAAAGTTCTTTCTACTTAGAGTTTCAGCCAATCTCAGCGAGTCCGGCACAACCACTGAAGTCTATACAGGAAAGACATTGTCCAGCAAAAGCTCTTCTAATCACTTTTTAAAAGGAATGTCTACTGGTTTTAGTTTTTGTGTGTGGCAGTTTAAAAGGCTTATACAAAGTCTTCTTTCCAAAATAATTTCTACGTTGCAGATCAAGAAGCCTACATCAGTTGAGTGACCCCCCAGTCCCCACACAAACACACCATACAAGAGGTGGGTTTGAGTATTAAAAGGCAAACCCTCCCCAGCAGCTCTGTTGCTTAGCAGGCCACCTCGATGATATGCTTTTTGGGTTGCCTGGGAAAGGGTGTGAAGATTAAGAAAAACAGCTCTTGTGTGCCGTATGTGTGCGATTCATCTGAGCGCTTCTAAGAGCATCAAGATGTGAAGGCAGGCTTTCTTCTCAAAAAGGCTGTGAAAACTTCCAAAGGCCCCTGGATCTCTCTCTATGGTGGTGGCTTACAGGCTGGGATTATGTGCTCCATTCACTTTCCTCTTTCTCCCCCCAGATTCTCTGATGGTCTCCTACTGGCCAAGAGGTTTCAGTTTCTTTAAAGGTCTTGCCAGATTCACACTCCAAGAAGGCTTTGTTTGCTTTTATGCTTATGAGGGGAAATTATCTGGAAAAAGAATCTAGAAATAGCTGGATCATCGTTCCCCCACCCCGTCCCTCCCAAGGGAACAGGACAGCCACTGCCCAACTATTATATTAAAGACAGACAGTTGGGTTGGGATTATATGGATGGTTTAGTCTCCCCCCCTTACCCATCTGTTGCAGTAATCACTGTTGTGAGACAGAATTTGGATCTAGTTGGTATAAGGGAGCCGGCGGGCTGCTGCCTTTCAATCCAGAGAACTGAACTCAGAAGACAAGCCATCCTGCGTGGGGGTGGAACAAGAATACTCTCTCGCTGCCATCTGGAAAAAAAAACTGCAACAAGATTTTGCACACAAACCCCACGGGCCCTCCCAGGCTATGAAAAAAACCCTTCTCATCTCACATCTAAAAAGATCCCTACTAATCTGGAGATTAACTTCCTTTTAGCCCCCCCACCCACTTACCTTTTCCTCCCACCCATCCCCACCTCCCTCTTCCTGCCCTCTCCCCATTTCACAGTCACTGACGCTTTCCAAGGGACGGCGCGCCGCTGCTGCGCACGTTACCATAGCAGCCTCCACACACACCCCTCTCGCCCGCAATGTCAGCTTTGCAAACGCTTTCCCTTTATATAGCCCACAAAAGTCGCACCACCTCCCAACAGAAGGCCAAACGGCACGACACCTCCGCAGCTAGGCAGTGGGGGAGGGGGACAAAAAGTCCCTTTCCAAGTTAAAGATTTTTTTTTTAAAACCCTGTTCTCCCCTCCCTTTGTAAACTATTATTTTAACATCTAAAACAGTTTGTATCGAGTGCATTGTTTTTATCCCACCCTTCCTCCAAGGAGGGCAGGGTGGGGTGGGGTGTACATGGTTCTCCGTTCCAGATTTTTTTATCCTCACCACAACCCTGTGAGGGAGGCAGGTTAGGCTAAGAGTGACTGGATGAAGCACATCTGGCGAATTTCATGTCAGAATAGGAATTGGAGCTCGAGTCTCTCAGCTCCTAACTCAGCATGGTAGCCACCATAACACAACAGCTCGCCAGGTATTAAACTGTTGGGAAAAAATAGGAACCATGAAGATACTGGAAGTATTTGGCTTTCGAAGAAGCCTTAGCAAAGCCTCCGTCCTCCAAGTCCCGGGCGTTTCACATTTCCCACACGCAAAATGGAGCGCCACTGCTGCCCGTTCCTGCAGCGAGAAGAAAAACTTGTTTGATTTATAATGTGACACTTTTCGTTTGCCCTGGAGAAGTTGCGTGCTTTTTTTTTGAGGGGGGGGAGGTCTGCTCTGCTTGTGGCGCCGCAGAGACCGGCGAGGGCACATGGGGGGGGGGGAATGTCTTCCCTTCCTTGTTTTGAGCCAGCCCCGGAGCAGCACACATCACGTTGAATTTGATTTTTGTGTGTGGAGTCCGTGTGGGAGAGGAAAAGTTCATTAATTTCTCTTCAAAATCTTATTTTGCACTCAGCAGGCCAAGGAGAAGCGGGGGTGGGGAAAGGCAGAGCGGAGGGATTTCTGCAGAGTGTGTTTGGAGCCAAAACGCTGAGCTGTGAGTGGGTGTGTACGTGCTTGGCTTGTTTTGGAGAAATGGCTCTGCTTTAGAAAGGGAAGTGACTGAAAAACGTTCAACAGCCTCTCCCCCACCTCTTATGCTCCACTTTGACTGAGCTGCCTGCATCATTTGTCTCTAACCCCCCCCCCCATCACTCTGCTCAAGATACTTTCTAGAAAGGAGAGAAGGGCTCCGGGCTCTTGCTCCTTTTGGTTTTTAGGGCCAGGGCTTCTTTCACCTCTCTAGAACATGACTTGCAGGTGTTGCCATGTTCCCTCTTAGAAACTTAAACGCCCCCCTCCGATCTCCCAATCCACAGAGGACCTGTTTTTGGTTTGGTTTCCAGTCAATTTCTGCTGCCTGCTAGGGCATGGATATTGCATTGCTGCTGAAGAAAGAATACAGATACCTGGAAACTTTCCAAGGGGAGGTAAAAGTCATTCAGGGATTCTACCCCCAAGGTTTTTGAAAAGGGGGATGTATAAATTAACTACCCTGACCGGGATAGCCCAGGCTAGCCTGATCTCATCAGATCTCAGAAGCTAAGTAAGGTCAGCCCTGGCTAGGATTTGGAAGGGGACACCACCAAGGATGTGGAGCCAAGCAATGGCAAAGCACCTCTGAACCTTCCTTGCCTTGAAAACCCAGTGGGTTCACCATAAGTCAGCTGCAACTTGATGCACTTTCCTCCACCACTAATGGGGAGGAAAAGAATTCGGGAAGAGAGGAGAAGAAAAAGTCTCTGGCCTACCACATGGCTGCCCCCCCACAAAAGAAAGTGGGGGACCCTGTGAAATATCCTTTTGAGAGGGAACAAGACCTGCTCCCTTCCCCTCTGCCTCCTTTGTCTATATAGCCTGTTTGCTATTCAGCTCCTACTGTGGGGAGAGAATTGGAAACCAGCAAATGTTACCTCAGTAATTAATTTCTGGAAGTTTCTTCAGGCACCCTACTCCCCTGCTTTTAAGAAGAGATTGGATTTATATCCTGCCCTTCGCTCGGAGTCTCAGAGCGGTTTACAAACTCCTTTCCCTTCCCCTCCCCACAACAGACACCCTGTGAGGTAGGTGGGGCTGAGAGACCTCTGAGAGAACTGCTCTTTTCAAGAACAGCTCTGACACAACTATGGCTTGCCCAGGGTCATCCAGCAGCTGCAAGTGGAGGAGTGGAGCCTGGTTCTCCCGGATTAGAGTCTGCGCACTTAACCACTACACCAAACTGCTGCCCCTTCAGTGATGCCCTTGCAAGTCTGCCAGAGTGATTGAGTTCCAAAAGCACAAAATCATGTACACCCATCAGCAGGACAAATCAAATTAGGCTTGTGCTGTCTGATTGTTTTATGTATTTTTTTTTCAAAATGGTTTTATTCATTTTACATTAACAAGATTAACAGCAGGATAGGTGTGTACATATAGCCTGCGTGTATTTTGGAATCCCCCTTGAGTCTCAGAAAGGAAGACTACAAATGGAGTAGATAGATGGTTCAAGTGTACAAGTCCTGTGATGCAGGCTGGGTTTTTAAAACAGAACTTCCTCAAAGCTTTTGGAGTTTTTCCTCTGGCTCAATGCGCTTGTGTTCAGCCACTGATGAAATGTGTTTTTTTTCTTATTCTTGCCGTGTCTACTTATAACTAAAATGTGTATGGGATTCTAATCCACATTTTTTTAAACTTGCAAGTGAAGTAGTCTGGAATGCAGTAATCCAAAGCAAAAAGGGCTTGTGTGTGGGAGAGGCTCTTAGGTACATGTTTGCTCTTCCATCACTGGCCCTGCAAAGTACACTGCTGTGCTAAACCAGTTTGGACACAACCACCACCCCAAACAGGACAGCTGTCGTCTCTCCGCCCTGCCTTCTCCCCTCCCCCCTTAGAAGGCAAGCTAGTACGTTACAGCTGCACCGCCCAACCTAGCCAGCCCTGTTCAAGCTCACACCAGGGTGGAATTTTCCACTGCGTCTTTCTAGGTCTGCCTCTCGTCAGCAGAAACCATATACGTGCCAACAGCAATGCAGCTGCTTAATTGCTAAAGAATGCACTTCCTAGGGAACTTGTTTTTTAAAGGGCCCGGGACATATTATTGTCATGACCGGTGGCGGACAAAGGGAATTTGTTAACGCCAGCCTTCTCCCAGCGTTTAATTTCTAGAAAGATCACTACCAGGGCCTATGCAGGCGCTCCCCACATACAAATCATTTGCCACAAGCTCAGCAGCCACACTTTGAAGGTTACTGCTCACAGTAAAAATAAAAGGGTGTGAGTCCTGTTTCTGACTTCCTGAGACACAAAACTACAAGCAAGCTAGGTAGCTTTTTAGTTCAATACCTGAGACTGGATTCAGCAAAAAAAGAGAAAAGAATAGTGGTGGCTGTGGTAATGAGGCAGTTTGACATGCTGTAAAATGACCTCCACTAGTGAAGCCATAGGATTGCCAACTCTGGGTTGGGAAATACCTGGAAACTGGGTGGGTGGGTAGCATCTGAGGAAGGCAGGGTTTGAGAAGGGCAGGGACATCAATGGAGTATATAATGCCACGGAGCCCACCTTCCAAAGGGGCCATTTTGTCCAGGTCACCTGGAGATCAGTTGCAATGACAGATTTCCAGCCACAGTCTGGAGGTTTTTGAGGAATATACACACAATTCTATTTGAAATTACAAAAAAACCTCTTATTGACATTAGGTTCACTGTTTTATACAGAGTTCAGGCTAACTGATCAAATAGAATGGACATTCATAAAATCTTACTTCAGAAAGAGTTATATTTCATATTGAAGTTCCAAACAATGCATCCTAAGGGATTAAACATGTCCATGGATTTTTCTGTATTTTTGTAATTCTTACATTTATCCTTAAGATCTGAACATCTGTAAGCATTTATGAGAATTGGAATGGCTTTTTCAGGAGAATGTTGCCCCCTAAAACCAATGGAGCCGGTTGGAACACTGAATACGCCTTAGTGTCAAGGGAAATAGTAGAGCTCTTCAGGCATGTATCAGTCAGTGTGTTTGTGGGAACCTCCAAGCCTCCTAAGAAGTTAAATGGGTAATAATTCTCAACAAATAATTTTTTTTAGCTTGGTATAACATTTGAGTGGCAGAGGGCAACTGAGAACAGAGGATAAGTGCCTGTGCACGTCCTCTACTAGTCCCTTCAAGTCTTTCCTGGGTGAGTGAAGGTCTGATATCAGGGGGTCCAGTTTAGTAATACGTTCAGTGTCTCCATGCTCCTAGGTGAAAGTAATTCTGGTAATTGTATTCAATATAAATGCTCAATTCTTGTAATTTTTTGTTAAAGCTTTACCATATGATTTCAACCTGTAGCCAATATAAATGTAGAGAATGTTCAGTTTTTGTAATTTTAGTTGCAGTTTTACCATATGATTACGGCCTGAGGAAGGGTCAAAACGGAGATTTACCTGGGATATCTGTTGCTATGGTTAACCTCATGTATTATGGTTTAGCTGCATATGCCTAAATTCAATTTGTACTTGTATGGCATCTTTAAAGAAGAGTTAAAAAGAGTTTTTTGTAATTTAAAATAGAATTTTGTGTATATTCCTTAAAATTTACAGTGTTTTTTCAGATGTATCGCACCCACTGGATAGCCATTTTTTGTTATACAACCGTCTGGAGGTTGGCAATCTTATGTACAAATATGCCCCAAAGGCTAATGGAACGAAGTCCCAATGCCTGGTGTCCTTCTGAAAGTGTAGAAGCCAGCAACTATTCGAACCAGGCTCTAGTGTTCACCCAAACCCACAAGTTCCTTTCGTAAAGGGCAGGGCCCTCTTTATATTTGTGAAGTGGGGGATTGTCAGTGGCGCACCAGGAATCCTTGCTGATTGTTTGTGTAGCTGAGAAAGTAGCACAGCAGCGCCCCCTGGCAGGGCTACATTACCAAAAAATCCATATTGTATGCTAAAAAGAACTCTGAACACACCCAGCAATGGCACTAGTCTGTCCTGAAAAGAAAAAACAACACAGAAGTAATGCAATACTTCAGCCAAAACATACAACATGATGCAAGCAGTCAGGTTCTCCAGGATGCTTCATCCTTGATTGCTGTACAAATGGCAACAGGCCTCTTCTTCCTTCCCTCCTCAGTATGTTCTTGCCACCATAGCATAGGGCAAGTACATGTCCGAATGGGCACCATTTCATATACACACTGCAGATGGTAGGAGCACCTTAGCCATTTGCACTTGAGGGTCCTGACCTATCATCTTCTGGTGGCAGAAGCAAAGTTCAGCCTGATGCGGTGTGGGTCTCGGCGTGTACAGTAGCAGTGATTACCGGGGCATAAGCCTTCAAGAGTCAAACCTTCCTCAGAAGCTTGTTTTCCAGTACCTGGAAAACTTGTTGGTCACTCCACAGTGCCACACAAAATTTTCCTCATCAACCACCAGTATCAGCAACTGCTCTTGCCCATGGTCATCAAACCTTTTGGAGGGGGACCCACTTCCCAGTTTACCGGTTTCAAAGGTTTATAGATTACTTGGGACACAGAGTACGACTCTCCTGCCACCTCCTCCTCCTGTGACTCACTGAGCCTGCCAAATCAGCATAGGGGGAAATGTGTGTGTGTGTGCGTGTGTGGGGGGTCTGCAGTGGAAGAAATCAGCAGAAGCCACTCTCACAAATAGTATCAGGTAATATATTCACCCCATGTACCTCAGTGGCAAGGTAAGTGTGTGTGTGTGTGAATCAGAAGAAGAGAAGGATTATAGGTCACATTCTAGCCCATACGACAGGGGTCCCTGGGCACCATGACACATCTTTCCAGGTGCCCACCAAGTGTTTTTAGAAAGTGTGTGGGGAGAAATGAAGCTTCTGCCTAGCAAAGTTTCTGACTGGCTGTGCAGATTAATCGTCATTTTGGCAGCAGCTGTCACCACAGCACAAGAATCTTCACTAAGTGTCTAAAGGCAAGCTGTGGCAGCCATTTTGTGGCTGGCTCCCCCTCCTGCAGCAGCCATTTTGTGGCTGTGCCCATCAAGCTATGTGGGAATTCCAAAGGTGCCTGCAGGCTAAAAAAGGTTGCGGGCCCTTGCCACAGGAGATAAGTCAGGCTGCAGAAGACCCATAACAGCCATGCTGTTTAGCACCAAGATCTTTTCAAGCTGACGTAGGGAAAGCAGTTTATTGGCAGTATAGACATTTAAGAAGAGCCAAGGACTGCTGGCCACCATCATCCTTGTGTTTAAATCTTGTGTTGTGTAAACAAAATGTCATCCAGCATCTGGAGAAATGGTAGGAACTTTTAAAAATATGCAACAGTTTGTTTATTCCACTGTCTTTATTGCAATAAAGAATATCTGTCCAAAGTTAACAACTGTTATATACACGCTGCAAATGGAGTTTAAGTAAAAAGGCACAATTTCTTTTCAATAAAAGTTACTTGCCTGAACTCGAAGAGATTCATTGGGGAGGGCAGGCATTTTTTTTTTAGCAAGCTTTATTCTTCCCATAATGCTTGAATTGCCAGACCAGTGAATACCCTTGAGAACTGAGTGAAAAAGATACTGGAACACACTTGGTGACAGTTACAAGTTTTGGGCCCAGAATAAAAAACCCTCCAACCATGTTCTTCAGTTGGGGGGGGGCTGCCATTTAAATCAATGACCAACCAGAGCTGCCCAGAAGCTGGTGGACAACAAAGCTGGTGAGTTTTTGACCAGACACCTACCACTGAGCATGTCTCTGGACTGAAGATAGCTTGTAGAAGGTGAAGCACAGAAGCAGCCCCAAAACAGCCAAGTCCAAATTCCCCTACCCTCCCTTTCCCAGGAAAGGAACCAAAGCCATCTGGGAAGGCATGGCTTCCCTTCCCCCCACGACTACAGCAGTGAACAGCCTTCGAAGGGTTGTCGTTTTCCTTTCCAGTTAAAAAAATATGTTTAAAGTGTAACTGGATTCTCAACAAGAATCAATCTGCATCCATTTTGGTTGGTGGCCGTGTGTATTAGCGTGAGGTATGCCCCAATATGTGCAAGAGGAGGCAGCCGCCAATTGGGGCATACACACAAAAGGCAAATGACTGTACATTACAGTCTGGCGATTTTTCCTTTTTCACTGGCAAACATAGTGACGCCTTCCCAGACACCCAGAAACAAAATGAAAGGAACAGGATGTGCTTCCTCCTTCCCCCAAATGAACACCTCAACTGGTGTTTAACCCACAGCAGAAATGTAGCTGACTTCAGCCTACTCCTCTGTGATAAGAAAGCATTTGTGGATGAATGCAGGAGAACTTCAAGGTGACCCAGAGGCCCATTTAACAAAATTCTTTGTCAGTGCCCAATGTGGGGAAGGAGTGAGCATGCAGTAGAGCCATCAGGTGCTGCCTTCACAACCCTGACTGCTGTGAATATGCACCCACCAGGCTTGCGTGACACCACACATAAGCAGCAGTGAACCAAAGGGAAGCCATTTCCCAAAGACGCTGTTTTAGCAAGAGTTTTTCTTAGAGCACAAAAGGAGCTTTTGAAAGAAAGCTAAAAACTCAAGGAATCCCAAAACCCCGTAGTGTTTTAGAAGATTTCACTTCTGAGGAGACAGTCACTGAGCCATTTGTAACAAAAAAGAAGAAGCAAAATTAGATTTTTGGTGCATGAAAGTATGAACACCTGTAAAAAGAAGGCTCTTGAGAGGTTACGAGGTAGGGCAGGGCAAACAAACCTGACACAACTTGCCATGTATTATTGAAGCCCTGCTTTTTCCAGAAACGCCAATGGAAATTTCCTCCATAGTGACTTCAGATGTCCTGACAGGCCCATCTGAACCATTTCCCCCTCCAGACAGAAGAACTCGCTACAAGACAGGGATAGAAATGAGGCAGTGTTTGGGTGCCGGACCACTGGAACGGAAAAAGCAGCAGCGTGAACCCAAAATAAATTACAGAGAAGGGACTCAGCACGGAATCCTTAGTCAAAGATAGAGGAGGGTAAGGCACTTTGTGGCTCACAGCAGCCTGGACTTCCACAGCCCCTTCAACTGTGTGCAGGGAAGCAAGTCAGAAACAGTCAAAAGTCCCCAAAGGGAGGCCAATGCCTGTTTTGAGTAACTCTGCTCTGACTCCACGCAGAGCGCAACTCAGGCTGGACAAAATAATTTAGCATACATAAAATGTATAATTGGGGGCAGGGTGAAGGGGAAGAAGAGGGTATTACAGACTGCCTCTGACCCAAGAAGAGAGTCAGCAGGCTGGTAGCTCAGCCCCACAAAGTAGAGCCATCCCTTCAAACACCCAGTGCCAAAAGGCAGTCAGCCCTGCTCCAGATTCTCAGAGCCCCGCACAGCGGAATAGGAGGCAGGGGCACTGGACAGCTGGCGGCCAAAGAAGGAGGCAGTCCGCCGGGGCTTCACCCTCCGGATTTCTTTCCCTGGAGCAGAAGAGAGACAGAAACACATGGATCTTTGGTGAGACAGCACTGCGCTCCTCCTCACAACCAGGGTTGCAGTGCATAGCTGATGCCAAGTCCTGCCCAATGCAAAGGGGAAACCCAAGAGGCCTGGAATGCTATGGCCAAATCTCCCAATTACGTTCTGCAAGTTATTCATTACATTTTTATCCCCCCTTCCCTCCAAAAGTGCTCAGGGCAGACAGACATGTTGTACAAATAGATTCCCAAGCCCGAAAAGAAGCCACAATGAGGAGGGAAGTTCTTTGGTTATTTAATTGCAATCAAATAACTGAAACCAAACCAGCCTATCAAAAATTGATGGCTTTCTGAGCAATATAAGGAAGTACATGAAGTTTTATACCCGAGATGATATAGACAACAAGATAACATCCAGGAATCACAATTGGTCACAAAATGACAGAGCATTATTTGAGTAGTCGTTCATTCATTGGTCAGTTACAGGGAAAGGTGTGACTACATGTTTATTTAACCTAACCTTATTAATAAGACCCAAGGATTCTTCATTCCCAAACAAAAAGTGTTGTTTTCTGATATGAAACTAAAGCCCTTGTTGACCCAGACACTGCAGAGTTTTACCCCAAACAACTAAAACCATGAACCCTATACTTCAAGCAAATACATCGATTGAAAAACCTATCTTCTGCTGTACCAGCAATACTACACTGAAGGCCTGTTAAAACACCAGACGGCTAGATAGCTATTTCATCCAAACAACTTGAAAAGAAAAAAAAGAATGTTGTTTCTTGTCTGCTAGTACCAGCTAGAAAGACACTCTAACCTACAAAGGAGAGGCCTTATCACTTAGTAGGCTGTTATTAAATCCTAATAAAACCTTAATATAAAAAATCCATAAAACCAGAAAAATAGAAGCATAGGAATAATCTGAATTTTAAAAAAATCATTATGCATTCCCATCCATGCTACAGACACGATGTCCCCCTTCCTCTGTGCTGTCTTCAAAACAACCCTGTGAGCAAGGTTAAGGAAGACAGAAGATCATCCAGTCAGTGGGTAGAAGGAAATGAGATTAGATTTATACCCCACCCTTCACTACCCGAAGGAGTCTCAGAGCGGCTTACAAACTCCTTTCCCATCCCCTCCTCACAACAGACACCCTGTGAGGTAGGTGGGGCTGAGAGAGCTCTTTCTAGAACAGCTCTGAAAGAACTTATGACTGACCCGAGGTCATGCCAGCAGCTGTACATGGAAGAGTGGGGAATCAAACCTGGTTCTCCCAGATTAGAGTCTACGCTCCTAACCACTACGCCAAACTGGGTACCAAATGGAGAGTGGAGATCTGAACCCAGGGGTCCTGTCTACCAGTCAGCTAGACAGGCTCTCGAATCCAAATTCCTGCTCTCTGTTGGTAGTTTCTTGAGGAAGACAACAGGTATTCCATCCACCCACCCCAAAGGAAACTCTTTGGCCGGCTTACCATCATCGATGTAGTCTATGGTGGAAAGGTGCTGGATCCGGCTGCAGAGCACACTGTTCTGTCGCTGCAGCTTGGGGTGCTGCCTGCGAGTGGGGGGGCTCTGGGGCTCGGAAGGAGAAGCCGGGCTGCCAGCCAGGTCCTGAGTGGCCCCCTCAGCAGCTGCATTCAGCTCTATGCAATACTCGATCAGGCCGCTCATGAGTTCTGCCTGGAAACAAGGCAAGGAAGCTGACTGGCATTTCCTCTGCAGATTCCTGAGCCAGGCTACTCTAGAAGATAGCATTGCCATTGTGCATGGTCTCCCCCCCCTCATTACTGCCTCCTCCATCCTCCCTTACTTGGTGCAGAGGCATTTGGGATGTTTCTCAATGTGGCCAGACAGACATTAAGTCCTTTCCCGTTCCCTCTGTGCACCCCTGACTTCCTAGCTCTGTACTGGAAGCGGCTCCAGCTCAGAGCAGACTCCTTTCGCTCCCATGCCTTCCTCCCTAGTTCCCCACTAGCATCACAGGCTGCAGACAGCACCCCATACCTGCTTGGAGTAGACCTTCAGCAGCTTGTTGACAGCCGTGCCTTCGTTCTCGCCATCGAACTCCAGCCACAGGATGTGCTCTTCCTCGCTGGGGAAGGTGTGATCCCAGGACAGTTCCTGGAAGTGCAGGCCAAGCAAGACATGCTGCCCGAGAGAGACAGAGACAGATAGCTGAAGTGTGGGAGGGAGCACAGGGGGTGGTCAAGGGGACATGTCGCAAGATGGAACAAGAAGGCAATTGGGAAAACCATAACTTCTCCCTCCATTTGTCAGCCTCCCCGTTCCCATATGCCCACCTGCAATCAAGGCCACAGATTGTGCAATAAACCCCCTCCCAAAAGAACATTTTTAAAAAGAGGTTTGCAGAGCAGGCAGCTTGAGCTATTAAGCCAAGGCGCATGCTATAGGAAATACAGTCACCAGTCAGTCTGCTGCAGTGAAGACATTTCCTAAAGCCCAGAGATGTAGTATAAGTAGCTCTTCTTGCAAGAATCTGGCCATGCACCCCTGCTAATGAATGCCATGTGGAAGGCATGTTCCTCCCTACCCCTATCAAAGGCAACAGTGGAGGCTTCAGGACAGAGGGGATGAATTCTGCCCTCAGGGTCCGCATCCGCATACTCCAAAGCAGCCAGGGCCCACGTCTCTGGAAGGGCCCACTATCGATGACTCCCTACTCAAACATCTCTTGTGATGTGGTACTCCCCCCCCCCCGCTGCCTGCCTGGGAGAGCTTTGCCATCTGGGTGCCCAGCTGCATGTGCTCCCTCCTGCTGCCGGAGAAGGGTGTGTGGGTGGTGCACAAAACACCAGCGTTCCTGGTGGCCCTGGCAGTGGCACTCCTAGCTGCACACGCCATCCAGCACCATTGGGGAAAGGGCACGCAGGCAGAGTGGGCAGCTATGACTGTAGAGCAGAGGTGTCAAACTCATTTGTTACGGGGTCCAGATCTAACATAAACGTCACTTTGTCGGGCCAGGCCATGTGTGCCATAAAATGTAACACCATTTATAAAGGACACAGGCAAACCCAATTAACAATATAATTAACAATTCATTCCTAGCAGTGAAAGCAATTGATTTACTGGGGAACCCACAAAAGCCCCAATAAATGTATTTAATAATATGCAAGACTTGTTTTTCCCCTTTACATTTCCATACATATCAGTTGTTTGCGGGCCAGGTAAGAGCCCTGGTCGGGCTGGTTCTTATGTTTGACATCCTTGCTGCAGAGGGTGGGGGAGCTTGCAAGCTGGCAGAAGAGTGATGCACAAAGCAAGTGGGGGCATGTGGGTGGGTGGACAAGAAGAGGTGCCTGGTAGGGGGCACAGGAGGGCTCTGGGCACTGTCTGCCCAGCTTCTCCCAAAAAACCTGGAACCGGCCCCAGAGGTCACCTTCGCTTATAACACAGGCAGCCGTCACTGCAAAGCAGGTACCTTCTCCTTGCTGTCGATGATATAGACTCCTTCCAAGCTGATGGCGACTGAGACAGCTTTGCGCCCTCCCCGATGCAAGATGCCCTGAACTGGCTTGTCGATTTCCCCAGCGAAAAAAGCGCAGCTGGGGTTGGGGGGAGAGAGGCAGAGAAGGATCCCAGGTTAGAACACAGAAATAGAGCAGAAAGCGAGGCCTGTGCTGCTCGGAACACAAGAGAATCTTGCAGTGCACTGCTCGTGGGGCACCGTGGCCAGAGTTCCAATCCCACCTCTGCCCCAGATGTGCTATGAGGCTTCAGCCAACTCAATCAGCCTACAATTCTCCATTTGTAAAATAAGGCAGTGCTCTGGGAGACTATACCGACTGCTTTCTAGCCTTCCCTTCTCTGGTAGCATGTTTTGCCACTGATTTATACTCCCCTAGAGATGTAAAATTTCCAGCAATTCTGGAATTGGGGGGGGGGGGAGGCCATTTCCCATAAAATGGAGGAAGTTGAACCATATGCAATACCTTCCTATTGAATCTAAATTTGGTTTACCACTTTAATGGCATAAAATGACATCATAAAGTGACATCATTCAGCATATTTGCAAAGTTCAAAAGAACAAATGCCTTTTGTTTTCTACAAGCAGAAATGCCTAGTGACCCAGCACTTGAAGGAATGCTGCAAACTGCTGCTGCATGTTATCCTACTCTTAGCGCTTGAATCTTATCCATTTGCTGTCTGAGAGGTAGAAAAAAATAGATGTTCTCCAATTTCAACCTTTTTTTGCAGTAAATAAAAGAAAGTATGTTATTTGGACAGCGACTGTTTCATCTGGTCACAATAGAACTAGGTACATACACGTTTACGGAGTTTAACGTTGGAAACACTGAATTCTTTTAACAATTATTAAAATTACAGCTTATGGGCTGTTGCCAGAATTAATCACATTTAAACAATATATGTATGCTCGGAAATACATTGTACATGTCTACAGGACACATAAGAATCACCGTTATCAGATGAAGATTGTTTTGCAAAATTTTTCACTGGATGTTCTAAAGCGGGGTCCCCAACCTTTTTGTGCTTGTGGGCACCTTTAGAATTCTGACAAAGGGCAGTGGGCACAATCACAAAATGGCTGCCACGGGAAGTGGGGCCAACCACAAAACGTCAGGGAGCAAGGTCAACTCTAACAGCAACGCTTCAACATTTTAGGCAGAAACTCCATTTAAGAGGATGCCTTTTAATCTTCACAGACCCGTTGGGAAAAGGTCCCCTTTAGCCATGCCCACTTTCTAAAAGCACTTGGTGAGCACCAGGGAAGGTGAGAGCAGGCACCATGGAGCCCACGGGGACTATGTTGGGAGCCCCTGTTCTAAAGGAGCAAAAGCTCCAAACCCAAAAAATGTTAATGCTGCCCTAAATTTTCCAGTTTTGCCATTAGAAAAACTATAAGACCGCAGAAAACAGCTTTGTCTGTGACTATTTTTGCCCCTCCACCCAAGTTCTCAACATCTCTATCACCCCCTCCCCGTTTCTTCCTTCCCCTCCCATGGCCCCAGAGCAAGCAAACCTACCCATAGTAAGGCAGTTCATGGCACTTCTGCAGGTAGGCATGGTAATGTCTCTCCAGGGCAGGATTTTCCTCACAGGCCCTGTCTTCGGGCAACATCTGGTAGGCATGCAGCAGGCCCTGCTCATAGGCAGGTGGCCGGGTCCCCCGTTTCCACAGGGTTGAAAAGAGACCATTTCCTCTTCGGCAAAGATGGGACGGCAGGAAGGAATCCAACTTCTCTCTGAGAAAAGAAAACCCATTTGGCACAGGGCAGGAAACCAGCCCTATCCCTATCTGAGGGGTCTCCCTGACTGAAACTACTATAGTTTGACCCACACAGAGAAATCCATTTCATATGCTTAGGTTCACACCAGGGACCTGGAGACCAAGCCCTGTGAGGAAAGCCTGAGGGACCTGGGAATGTTCAGTCTGGAGAAGAGGAGATCGAGGGGCACATGATTGCTCTCTTGATGTATCTGAAGGGCTGTCGCTTAGAGGAGGGCAGGGAGCTGTTCCTGTTGGCAGCAGAGGATAAGGACTTGCAATAATGGTTTTAAATTAAGGGCAGGAAGGTGCTGGCGGGATACCAGGAAACTTTTTTACAGTATGAGTAGTTCAGCAGTGGAATCAACTGCCTAGGGAGGTGGTGAGCACCCCCTCACTGGCAGTCTTCAAGCAGTGGCTTGAAACACTCATTCGGGATGCCAAGGCTTACACTTATTGAGCAGCGGGTAAGACTAACTGGCCTGTTTGGCCCCTCTGAACTCTTATGTTTCTAATTGCTTTCAGAGCCAGTGTGGTGGAGTGGATCGTGTTGGACTAGGATCTGGGAGACCCAGGCTCGAATCTGCACTCTTGCCATGGAAACCCACTGGATGACTTCGGGCCAGTCCCATGCTCTCATCCTAAGTTACCTCAAAAGGGATGTCTGTGAGGATAAAACAGAGAACAGAATGACATGGGCCACTTTGGGTCCTTACTGGGGAAAAAGGCAAGCTATAAATTAAGTAAACAAAAAAAACCCAATAAATGCTCTGGACCTCTTGATTATCAGGCCCTTTAACATATCAGGTTTGGGAAGAGGTGTGGTTGCTGAAGAGATAAACGTGATGCTACGTGGATCAAAAACCAGGCCCACATGAACACAGGAAGGTGCTTTATACTAAATCGGACCCTTGGGCGATCAGTCAGTATGGTCTATTCAGTAAGCAGCTCTTCACTGGAGATGTCATGGATTGAACCTGGGGTCTTCTGCATACCAAGCAGATGCTCCGCCACTGAGCCACAGCCCTTCCCCATGCCACATTTTGGCTGAACAGCACCTGTGTTAGTGGTGAAGACCAAAGTCTAACTAGTCCTTAGTTTCTG
This sequence comes from Gekko gecko, assembly GCA_029375565.1. Lineage (NCBI taxonomy): Eukaryota > Metazoa > Chordata > Lepidosauria > Squamata > Gekkonidae > Gekko > Gekko gecko. Next base: position 27,375,541 of record JAPDNY010000001.1, read on the forward strand.
TGGCCCTTTCTTACATACCCAGGGAAATGCTGATCACCACTCTGGGGTCAGGAAGCAATTATTCTCCAGGGAAATGCAGCTCCTGGAGGTTTTTTGTCATCTTCTGGGCATGGAACAGTGGTCACTGGGGGTGTGCTGGGGGGAGGTATTTGTGAATTTCCTGCATTGTTCAGGGCTTGGACTAGATGACTTTTGAGATCCCTTCCAACTCTATGATTCTAGACCCAACAGTTTCATACAAGCAGTTAAACCTGCAGACCAGAGCCATGGCAGCAGCAAGCATGGGGCTATAACATCCTTGTGAATAAAGCCTGAAAAGGGGGAAGGGGGGAGGTGAGGATGAAAGCAAATGCTTTTCCTCAAAGCATCCACATCAGGAGTCCTCAAATTTTAGCAACTCACAGATCCCCATTTTGATTTAAACATTTTCACGGCCCCCCTGACCCTACCCTCTCCCCCTTTTTCAACACTATCCATGTGCCAGAAAACTACACCTGAAGAACTGTACCTACTCCTTCCTCTTCCTATCTGACCCTCTCCCTCTCCCTCTCCCCCACAGTTTCTCCATGAAGGAGGCAGAGCATCAGCTCTGCAGCTGCCTCTCTCAGCCCTTTGCAAAGTGCTCGCAGCAAGCTGGGCATGCCCCCTGGAGGCCACCATACTCTTGGGAGGACCAGAAGCCTTGGGAGGAAAGTAGATGCCACAGTAGGCTGCCATCTTGGGCATTTCCACCAGACTACAGCCAGTGTTTTGACTCAGTAAAGGTAGCCATGGCAAGACCTGAGAAAGGCTGTTAACGATACGATGTTTTGGAGGACATTTATTCATAGGGTGGCCATACAATGGGAGCCACTTGATGGCACCTAACGCGCACACAGCCACCATTTACCATGGTAGACAAAGCATTAAAAGGCAGGTGTGAAAGGGTCTCCCTCCCTGCCTGTCAAGGTGGAAGGACATGACTCACTGGTCCCCCCTGTTGGGTACCCTCACAGAACCCCGTTTGAGAAATGCTGGCTTACACCTCCCCTTCTGCCATTTGTTCATATGTACTTTACACAGAGAGAGGCCCACACAACCCTCGCTTTCCTGTCCATCTATATCTGGTATCAGATCACTTCCCCTCTGGAAAGCAGAGGCCGGAAGAGTTCTGGGCAGGGGTCATTTCATAGAAAAAGAGGTGCAGGAGCTTCATTAGCACAACTCATTAGTATAACTTATTTGCATATGCCACACCCCCTGACATCACCGGAAGTTTGTCAGAAGGCAACACCCACCGCTCAGGCTCCACTCCTAGGGACTGCCTTTCCTCTCTGGGGGCTGTCATTCCAGTCCCAGAGTAACCTATCTGGGCCCAGGAGGAATGCTACATGTGTTGCTTTGCGCTCCTGCTGGGAGCTGGGGGCGGGGCTTGCCGCCACCTGCGATTCTAACTGCCGGAGCTCCGCTCCTGCACGCTCCTGCTCCAAATGACCCCTGGTTCTGGGACTTCACCCCACTCCTCTAGGAGAAATGGAAGGCACTCTGTCAAGCAAGACGGTTTTGTGGCTGAAACAGAAGCAAGGCACACCTACTTTGCCCTTGCTCATCTGAACAGAGCAGGATCCCCGCTAGCTCCTGAATACCCTGCCCGTGTGTTTTTCATTCCTCTCCTTTCCCAAGGCTTTCTGGAGCATCTTCCCGCTAAGCTACAAAATAGTGAAAGTCTGTTGGAATGACACGGGCAACTACACCCACAGAGCCATTCATAAAATGCCACTTGGCTGCCGGACTGCGGGGGCTTTATTCTACACCACCCTGGAAGGGACAATGGGGGGATTGTACAGCCCCAAGATCCCAGCCAGGCTTGCATTCCTCAAGGCCAAGCTGGTTGCAGGCTGCTCCCAACTCCTGGCTCCAGGCACCATCACCAGCAGCTGCCGCTGTCAATCTCCTGGCCCTCTCTTAGAGCAAGGCACAGCTGCACATGGATCCAAGATGCTCTTCTGCCATGAGATCACCGAACAAAGAACATCTGGCATGCCCAGAAGCAAGTTTCAAGGGCATCTCGTTTGGAGACAGCTGCATCTAGAACACAATGCTTCTATAAAGAGGTTTTCCTGCCATCCAGCTGTGTGGCTAGACTACACCTGTGGAACATTTTCAGATGTATTAACCCAGAACCTGCGCTGTGTTGCAAAGGTCTGAGCAATCATGAGGAGCTAGAGATGAGGAAGCAAGACTCTTAAATTCAAACTACTCGATACAGCAGACATGGATCCAACCTGTGGCCGCCAATGTCATTTTAGAGGAAAATGTGGCTGTACTGCTAGGGTTGGACCTGCGTCTGCCATAATGTGCAGTCTGGCCGTTAGAAATACTTGGTTCTAAGAGGCAAAACGCGAGGTGGTCACTTTCAAAAGGTGCTGTAACAAGTCACTTTTAAAGAACAAAAGATTGATGCGTTTTTGAGCTCGAGAAAGAGAGATTGCAAGTCGTGGAGAGTAAAAGTCTCTTGGCAGCGCTGAAGCGTGGGTGGGGACAGCTCAAGGAGATTTATAGCTTGAGAAGTGCCAGTGTTAAGTGTGTTCCCCACTCTTTCAGAAGTAGCTCATTTTGCCTTGGGCACTGGATCATTGCTTTCATCTGGATTGCGGCTTCCATCACCTGTTGCCTTTCTGTCAACTGACTGGCATGCGCACGGACCGGGCACAATCCAACGAGAACTGGGTCCTTGATAAAAACATTTTCATCAAGATACAGATCACCAGTAGCTCGGCCCCAGTAGATTTACTCCTTCTATAACCTTCTTAGTAAAGCCTATGTGCATGAAGGTATACTATATAGACAAGTTACACTAGTGAATTATGGTTTCCTCAATAATGGTTTATAGCTAATCGGAGTTTTTAGCAGTTTTAATTAATCTGATTTGTAATGTATTAAGATGAGCACCGTTATTTATGTTAACTTAATTAGTTGTAGTAGAAAAGAGCAAGAGTCCAGCAGCACCTTAAGGACTAGCAAAATACGTGGCAGGGGAGGAGCTTTTGTGAGTTACTGTTCGCTTCTTCAGATATGAGCCGTGACTCATGACAGCTCATCCCCGGCCACGTATTTTGCTAGTCTTTAAGGTGCCGCTGGACTCTGGCGCTTTTCTACTGCTACAGACAGACAGACACGGCTGCCCAGTATTGATCTTTAACTAGTTGTGTTATGTTGTCTTGTTAAATTGTTAAGATTGAAATTAAAATATAAATACATTTTTTAAAAAGAAAGCAGATCGTTGTGGGGGGTGGGAAGATACAGATCACCCACTCTCCACAATATTGGATGCAGGATACCAGCTTCACACGCGTAGCTCATCACCCAGTGCCAGTGTTTTCATCAGAGGAGGGACAGCCACATGTGACCTTGGCTTCAGCACCTCCCCTGCCCTGTCCCACCCCAGCTCACCAGCTGCTGCCCTCCTTCTCCTGCTTCCTTTCATGCCCGCCTTACCAGCCCTGCATCATGTACGCTGCCTCCTCTATGCTTAGCCCAAAACCAAAGAGCAGGTAGCTAGAGAGCCACTCGTCTGCCCTCCGTCACCCCACTTACTTCAGGAAACAGGCCGTGTGCTGGTCCGGGTCGCAGGGGCCCAAGCTCAGCCGGCAGACCAAGGCTCCCAGCATCTCGCAGTCGGCCAGGTCGCAGGGGTACCTCCCTTCCAGGATGTTGTATTTGGCCTCCTCGTACAAGAGCTGCAACACGCCCTCATCCTGGATCTTGGGAAGGAAACAGGCAGCAGACAGAATCAGAAGGAGGGCAACCATGCACGCACACGGCAACCTTTCTGATATTCTGGAGATGTTCAGTGTGCACACAAAGCCTTGCTCACTTGGAAGGAATTCATCCCACTTGGTCCACCATGAGGACGAGTGAGGAGTCAACAGACCACAAGAAGCAAACATTCTGCCGAGAACCCTTCAGCTTTTGCTGATCTTTTTTTTTTACACTTTCTAGCCCTGACAACTATGAAGATATGCCGTAGGGTTTATTGGTACACATGCATCCGCATGGATTATCTTCACAATTTACGAAGGCTAGTAGCTTTTTTCAAAACAGAAGTTAGGATACGGCATTCTCTATACTGTGCAACACTGCAGGTTTACATGTGGCAGTTGTGAAACCTGTAATCACGGGGCCATGGACAGGAGGGCACTGACTGGGTGTGGAACAGCGGCCACTGGGGGTGTGGAGGGGGGAGGTATTTGTGAATTTCCTGCATTGTGCAGGAGGTTGGACTAGATGGCCCTGGAGGTCCCTTCTGATTGCCCTCAGAAAGGCTAGTATAATACAGACTGAACCAAGGTGTAACTCCTGACAGGCCCATGCACTCAGTCCTGGCTGCTGTTGGCCTGAGGAAGGTGTGGGACTGGCTTTGGACTCCAGGCATTTGCCACCCTTTGGAAGGTGTGCGCGGCTCTACCCTTTTTAGCTTGCTCTCTTTCCAGCACCCCCAATTGCCTCCAGACCTCTTCTTAGAGGATTCCAGAACTATGGAAACACCCTATTATCTAAGGTCCACCTTTCTCACTTGGACTCAAGGCAGATTACACAGAAGGGATCAATACAATTGACGGAGGAGACATTCAATAAACAGTGCAATAGGGTTAGAGATGCAATACCAACCAGAAGTCTAAAAACGGAACTGAAGCAAAGAATAAGTATTAATGTGAGACTGTGTGGAAGAGAACAGGGTAGTCTATTTAGTTTCCAAAAAGCGGCCTCGGAATCCGGGGCTTCCTTCTTATGTCAAATTCTATTATTAGGGCTGTCCAAGGATAGAATAATTTTTTATTGCTCACTTGTTGGAATTACTAGAAGTTACACACATTTGTATATCACTAAATCTTCTAGGCATCTTGTTGGAGATTCTGAAGAAAGCTTCTTTAGTTCTGTGAGGGAAAGAGGGGGGTGTCTCCCAGCACACCCACCTTCTCCTGACACAAATTACCTCTTCTGAACAGCCAAGCACAACTGAACAGACCCCCTCATAAACTTGTAGCCCCAGTGATTTAAACCAGGGTCCCCCAACCAGGTCCCTGTGGGTACTTTGGTGCATGCTGGCACCTTTCCTGGTACCTGCCAAGTGTTTTTAGAAAGCAGGAGGGACCAGGTAGGGCTTTTGCCCAGCAAGTTTTCTGACTGATCAGTGGAGATTTGATTGGCTGTGCCGGTTTTTAAAAATATTGCTTTGACAGCCATTTGGGGGCAGGCTCCTCCTTCAGCAGCAGCCATTTCGTGGCGGCCATTTTGTGGCTGCTCCCACCGCACTGTGCCAGAATTCCAAAGGTGCTGGGCCTTCACCTCGCTTGTTGAGGACCCCGGATTTAAACCTTTTACAGTTCGCAGCCGTCCTTACTCCATTCTGTGAGATGCGGTGGTACTAGATCTATGCAGGGGTCTATGGGGAAGGCAAGCAGCAATGCCAAACCATGGCAGCATTTCCTGTACAGTGGATACACAACATCCTCAACTACAAGAACGTGTTTCTATACCCCCCTCGTCCAACGTATCTACCCATCGCTTAACCTGGAACTTACCTGCAGCTCCTTTCTCTTTGGGAAAAAGACGTTCCTTCGCAACTGCAGAGATGGCTCATCTGCCAACGGGAGGCAAAAGCAGGAGACAAAGCTGTGATCTACGAGCCCAGCTTTATTTTCTTTATTTATTTGACTTAGCTTTATATCCCACACACAACGCGAGCTTGGGATAGCTTACAACATATTTTTTTAAACATACAACTGGACGATGATTCATCATTAAAACAGATCAAAACAGTTAAAATCTTAACCTTCCCTTTTAAGTCTGCACAGGCAAAAAGAGCCCAGGGCTTGCTGGCGCTCCGGACAGGCCTACCCAGCAACCTTCTGAGCTATCAGTTCAACACATTTGCACATAATCAGGTCTCCAGGAAGCAGCCAGAGGCAGGAAGGGAAAATCTTTCTCCTCCCCCCCACTACCCCAGCAGCCGGGACAGGCAGATAAACAGCAAGGACTGCAGGCGTCGTCTGTGGAGACTGTTGGTGAATTCACCCGCCCAGTAAGGGAGAGGTGAGCTTAAGAACCCTGACTGCCACCAGCCTACCGCCAGACTCCAGCTCTGTAAGGTTTCAGAAACTGCAGAGTGTTGGGAAAGGCCCAGAGGAACGAACATTGCTCACATCCACACCTTCACAGATCTCGTACTCAGAGCCGCTGGTGAATCGAAAGAGGAGCTCGTGCCACTGCCGGCAAACCTTGTAGGGCTGGTGCTTGGGTTTCAGCTGCACCTCTGCAAAAAGAGACGGAAGAGAACAGCCATAATGGTGTGAAGTCAAAAAGGAGCCGGACGTATTAGAATGGTGAACTCATGGAGGCTAGATGGGAAAATTAAGTGCCCTCAAAACTCAGAACTGACTGGTCTGGATCAATCCATGCCAGCTGTAGGCAAAAAGATACTAAGAAGTCAGTTTCACTGGAAAATTCCATGTTTAAGATCTAGCTGCGCCTGCTTATCTGGGGGACTATAAATGTACTTGGGAGACATAACCTGCTCACGATTCTACTTTGCTCTCTCCTGTACAATAACGAATTCAAACAGCTTTGGAAATTATTCTTCATGTCTTTCTTTGACAAGGGCCTGGGGTTTCCAACTCCGGGAGATTCCTGGAGATTTGGCACAGGGTGCCTGGGAAGGGACCTCAGTGGATTATAACGCCATAGAGTTCACCTTGTGGAGCTGCCAATTCCTCCAGGGAAACTGATTTCTGTACTCTGAAGATCAGTTGTAATCCTGGGAGAATTTCAGGCCCCACCAGGAGGGTGACAACTGTATTTGGCCCCCAGGAGCACCCCCCCATGAGAAGCCAAGAATAAGAACTCCCATAGCTCTGCAAGGAAGAGGTAGCTCAGCTTGTCTCCTCTACTGCATCGTCCTATTACCTGTGCAAAAAAAGCCCTCCTGGATAATTCAGCTTTACATAATCCGCAGAAAGCCAGCCAGGCAGGAGCCTTCCTGACCTCATCAGGTAGGCCGTTCCACAAGGTGGGCACCACCCTGGAGAATGCCCATATATACAGGCAGCTGTCAATTTTGCCCATTTTAGGGGTGGCACCTGCACAAGGCCCCGCTCAGATGAGTGAGGTTGCCAGAATACGTTCTTTGATACTGGTATCTGGAAATGCATGGTGTTTTCTCAGAATTTGGGTAGCTTTGGAAAGCCGGTTTATCGGGGCAGCAAGCCAACTGCCCTGTAGGTGCAAACTGGCACTATAACCTATATGGTCTGACTCACTAACCAGGATCAACCACCAGCCTTACTCCCACATCCAGCACAGAGCAGCAAAAGATAACTAGCAAGGAGCAGTATCTTCCAGGGAATTCAGACAAATGAATCAAGCCGATTTCTGCAAGGGAAAGCAAAATGACCTGTATACACACATCCCCTTATCACTGAATCAGGCCCTTGGCCTTGTCTTTTCCAACCCAGTCAAGTTAGTTTGCACAAAGGTACAGGTCAGTACAACTGGTGACAGCAGGGTGCATGCCTCTGGAGAACGATCCCCCGCACTTATACGGAGCCTTATGGTGTTTGAACCCATGCTTAGCTCATTAGATGGGTTACAACATCTCAAAAAGACTGGATCTGCATCAGGCCCCCATATTGCAGATTATGGGAGGGGGTGAAGCTGACAGTGTGACCTAAGGACAGCAAGTACTTTCTTGGAAAGGGCAGGATTTGAATCTGGGACTTCCTGACTTAATCACCCATATACTACACTGGTTCTCAATAGAAAGCACACAACTCATGATATGGACAAAGTGATAAGGACCTGGAATCACCACTGCCCTTTATGCTTTCTGCTCTGGAAGTCACAGACCCGTAACTCCACTGTCGTTATTTAGTGGTGAGGGAAAGGCACTCTGTGCATGTTCTTCATTATGGGATGACAAATCAGTCACCCTCTGCATTTTATCCTTCTTCCAAGGGGATGAGGTTCTCTCCCCTTGTCTGTTTTACACTCACAACAATCCTGGTTAGGAGGCTAGGCTAGGCTAGGAGAAACAGTGGCAGGCCAAAAGACCACTGAGGGAACCCTAAGTCTGAATAAGGATTTGAACCCTTGTCTCTCTTTGGTCCTAATGTAACACTGACTACATCACACTGGCTCTCCCAGAATATGAGAAGTTCCCCACATGTGGGGAGGCAACTGTGGTTAGTAATGACAGGATGGCACTGGGTACTTGCTGTCAGAAGCATTACTGTATTGCTAGCTGGCAGTGAAGAGAGTTTCCTGGGGGAGCCACGGCTTACGAGCCCAGGAGGCCAGAAGCAGCAACATAACGAGACGTATTCCAGAGGGGGAGCGACTGCTGCAGCCCGAACAACAAGGAAGCCCCACGACACTTTCAAGCAGGGGTCATCGACCTTTTCTTTAATCACAGCAGCTTCTGAGCAATGAAATACCCTGAGCTGCTTCTCCAGCAACAGGATTATGAAATTTTCCCTCTTCTAGAAACAGAACATGAACTAAGAAGAGTACCAGAAATGAATCTGTCAGCTAAGCAGCACAGAAAAGCCTATGAAATAAAAACTTTAAAAGAACTGCAGACTAGATCTTTTAGACGTCTTTTTCTGGGTCTTCCTGGGAACACACGAACTGCTCCGCAGTGGTCAGCACACTATGGGTATCTCATGAGCCACCTGTTGGCAATCTCTGTCTTAAAGACTCACAAAATTTATCATGGCCTAGTGTGATCAAATTACACAGCAGGAAAAGAGCAGGATTCAGCAAGAGATGGATTGACACAATAAAGGAATCCATGGAGGTCCGTTTGCAAGCCCCGAGTGAGGCTGTTAACAAGAGGACATTTTGGAGAACATTAATTCATCGTCATTGTGTCAACAATGCCTATCCACCCTCTACATTGGACAAACAGGCCAGTCCCTTCAACCAAGAATTAATGGACGTAAGGCTGACATTAGGAACCACAACCTTTTAACCTTCAAGGACATTCAGTTGCTGACCTAAAAGTAGGAGTTCTCTTACGAAGGAATTTCAAAGGGAGATTAGAGAGAGAGAGAGAGACTGCTGAATTGCAAGCCAATGCATTCACCTGCATTGAATCGAGGCCCAGGTTTCCTGTCTCATTATCAATGCTGATTTCTCCAACCAGTTTGGTGTAGCGGTTAAGTGCGCGGACTTTAATCTGGGAGAACCGGGTTTGATTCCCCACTCTTCCACTTGCATCTGCTGGATGACCTTGGGCAAGCCATAGTTCTGGCACCACTATTCTTGAAAAAGAGCAGTTTCTGTCAAGAGCTCTCTCAGCCCCACCTACCTCACAGGGTGTCTGTTGTGGGGAGGGGAAGGGAAAGGAGTTTGTAAGCCGCTCTGAGACTCCTTTGGGTAGTGAAGGGTGGGGTATAAATCCAATCTCTTCTTCTTCTTCTTCCAACCCTACTTACCCTCTGCATATCTCACCTAAAAATCCAATCACACCTACGATTTTCATTCAGCATCTGAAATCACTCCACTTTTCAACAAATAGGACAGATGGACTCCCATTCCAGCTGTTTCTGAAGAAGTGAGCCCTGACTCATGATAGCTCATCCTCTGCCACGTATTTTGTTAGTCTTTAAGGTGCAACTGGACTCTTGCTCTTTTCTACTGCCGCAGACAGATTAACACGGCTACCCATCTTGATTAATTCATTGGGTTGCCACAGGTTGAAAGTGACATGACGGCACTTCACACACACATGCACACACACAGAGTGTGATCCAGCATCCACTTTGGTTGGATACATTATGAGTTATGTGAAGAAAGGCAGGAGGACGTCAGCCCCAGAGCCTCACCTAACAAAGGGGAGACCAGCCACAAAGAAAAGACCTCCAGGGCACATTCTGGCAGCCTCAGGGCATCCCGGACAAGACGATGTAGCTCGAGGGCAGTGGCCGAAGGCAGGTTGTCCACTGTCAGCCGCACCTCTGTGTCATTGATCAGGTACACCACGACGTCCAGAGCTGGGAGAGAAAGAACAGACAGACAGCTGGCACCCCCCAGTTCCTCTTCCACTTCCCTCGTGCAGCTGAGCAGAGATGGAAGAACTCCCCGAACTCTCTCCTTTCTGTCCCTTCCCATGCTATGCAAGGGACCCGTGAGCCCTGCATTCCTCTCCTCCTCCTCCGTCTCAGAGCAGGGTAAACAGATGCCCTGACCTGGATGGCCCAGGCTAGCCCGATCTCATTAGATCTCGGAAGCTAAGCAGGATTGGCCCTGGTTAGTGCCCGGATGGGAGACCACTGAGGAAATCCCAGAGTTGCTACACAGAGGCAAGCAATGGCAGACCATCTTTGAACTTCTCTCACCCTGAGAACTCTACAGAGCTGCCATAAGTCGGATGCAACTTGACGGCACTTTCCACCACCACCCAGAGAACAAAACAATAAAAATAAAAAATCCCAGAGTCATTGAAAGTCTTGGCATTGATAATTAAATACCCCATCTGTTTAGATGGGGAATTAGCAGGAGACAGAGCTGGAAGAACAAGTGTAACCTGGGGGGGATCTTTACACCTATGTATACCAGGGTCAGTTTCAGGGAGAGAAAGTCTCAAATAATAGGGACTAAGTTTGAAAAAAATTGCTTGTTTTACTGAAAAAAACTTTACTTAAAAGCACACAAAGCAATCAAAATGCAAACGCATACAAGGCTACAGCAAAACAGAGGAGCTTAGAGATATGTAGGGATTTTTTAGGCAATATTTACCAGATCCAGATGTGCAGAAGTCCAATGGAAGGAGATTGTGAATGACCAGCCGATCGCAAACAAAGGGGGCCCAGACGATGAGTCTGGGGGGGTACTGTGTAAGGTGCCTAAGGGTGACACACCGAACCATGGCTGGGCAGCTGCTTTATATAGACTGTAGAAGGTATCCCAAGGGGTGGGGCTATGGGTTTGAGCAAAGGAACCAAAAAGGTTTCCGATCTCTGACTATGGGTTTCCCATACCTTAAACAAAAGGTATGATGATGGCACCCTATTGGGTATATCCTGGAAGATGCTTGGAGTTCTGATGGTTGATCCTTTCTGACACTTCAAAGTTAATAACATTTGGTAACCTGGGAGACTTGCTCAGGATGGGGACCATAAACTGGTTTCCCAGAGACATGTTCACATTTAAAAGGAAATAAGACCCAGGATGGAAGCAGTAAATGACAGATGTAGCTGTTTTTGCAGAGAAATGTATTTACATGAGAGAGAGACAAAAGGAGCCTTTTCACAGAAAGAAGGTCTCCATAGTGTGGACGTGCTGGAATGCAGAGAACGTTGATACTTACCTGTGGGGGAGGGAAGCAGACTGCACGCAGACAAAACACATGTTGTTTCCAACCCCTCCAGGGCCCATGTTTTAGGCAAGCTCTTACATGCATATGTGTGTCTTTGTGTCCCCTTTTAGGATGGACCACAGACTTAGGAGCAATGCCTTTTGAGGGACTCTGGGCTAGTTCAGGGGAGAGGGAATCTGTGGCAGGCTGCCCTCTGACGCAGGGCATACAGGTGGAGCTACAACTGTTTCTTTCAACACAGGATGGGGGCCAGCTTTTAAATCGCCCCTGACCTCGTGAACACATTTACTGTTTTCCATTCTTTCCAGCATTGTAGTAGGAAACCCATCAGTCTCCTAAGTGCTCACCCAGCCCTTCCACTTACTTCGGGGTCCTGTGGAAGAGATGCTGCTCCGCTGCGAGTGCTCCTCCAGGCTAGGGGGTAGAGGGAGCCTATCCCCCTCCATCTGCGGAGACAAAGGCATCAGAGATGGCGTTATTGAGCTGGCAGCAGAGTTTGGGTCCCTGATCTGCCAACAGTGTGGTTTTTCCAGAGAAAATTCTGATTTGTCTCACACTGAGTGAAGTACCACTGGTTAATTCTATGCCTCACTAGCAACAAATACTTGAACTGAAATATTTCACCAGGGGGGGGAAATCAAGTGGGGTTTAAATGTTATATTCAAACAAGTTCTAAGCTTTATGGGGAAACTGTTTGCACTGGAATGATACTTGCAATATTTTGACCTGGATAGCCCAGGCTAGCCTGCTCTTGTCAGGTCTCAGAAGCCAAGCAGGGTTGCCCCCGGCTAGTATTTGGATGGGAGACTTCCAAGGAATACCAGGGTTGTGATGCAGAGGCAGGCAATGGCAAACCACCTCCAGATGTCTTGAAAACCCTACGGGGTCACCAAAAGTCAGCTGTGGCTTGACAGCACTTTGCACCACCAACACTTGCAAAAGTTCGGATACAACATAGCATGTACTTCCCTTAACACTGTTTAACAGCAAAAGGGCTGCAAAGGCACTGGAAACTGCTGAAATACCAACTTTAGCACACCCAAAGAACTGTGCATGATGCACCACGGAAGCGACTGTCGACTCAGGTGTCTGAACAGAGTTCCGCTGGCACTCACAGTGGCCACCTGGGTGCTTCAGTTTCACTGTCACTCTCTGCAGTATCGCTTGCCTTATTTGTGAGTTCCCTGTTGTCAGGTTGGTGATTACAAATACCCTTTCTGCCACGTGAAAGAAGAAATGCAGATAAGGATTTTAGGTGCGGTTTTAATTTGACCTGTAATCACCTGAATTCATAACCTGACTTTTTATTTGGCTTATTGCAGGCATTTCCGATTCCCCCCTACTTGTTTACAAATCAATAAAGTGTATATGTTCTCCTAGGAAATAACATTAATTGCAGCCTTACCTAATATTTTATTAGCAAAGGAATCCTTTCACCATTAAGAAAGACTCAACTTTCTAGGAGATCTAGGACCAGTTACTCACTCTCTCTCTACTTCACCATCCTCACAGGGTTGTTGTGAGGATAAAATGGAGGACAACAAACTTGGCCCTGAGCTCCTCATGCCGCATAAAAATGTACTAAATAACTATCCCGCTAAAACAGACACAAGAACCCATCCGTTTAAAAACTCCAAGATGTTAAAAAGACGCAGAAATACAAACTTGCACAGGGTTAAAAGCACAAGTCAACATGATGGATGCCAACTGGTGCCCAAGAGCTGTTAATGCAGGCGCCGAATAAACCTGACCGCGCACTTTAAGGGAAAAGAACAAACTTCTGGTCTTTACCTCTCAAAGCTTCACTCGCCGCCCCCCTCCGGTTTCCCAGTTTACATCTCACCCGTGGTTATTCTTATGGTCCATAAGCGGGTCCATAAGTAGAAAACAAACAAGCCGGGGAGGCGCTAAGAACACAGACAAGAGCACGGGAAAGAGGTCGGATTTCTTTCCTACCTGCCCACCTTCTTTCCTTCCTAGAGGAAAAAGCCTTTTCGAACTCCAGAGCCGCGGCCCTACCCAAGTTTTGCCTGACGTCACGCCGGCTCTCCCCCAACGAAGCTCGCCTATTGGCTGTGCCACGTTCTCCTTCGAATCCCGGAATTCCGTGGGCGGGGTAAGTCGAAAGTGAAGATGTGCATGCGCCGCTTATAGAGACAACGCGGCAGTCGGCGCGCGGGGGGGGGGGGTGAATTTGCTTACGGAGACGCATATTAGGGGGACTGGGGCACGCGCCAGGGGAACGGGCGGCCGCTTGATAGCTCAGGGTTCCCTATTGCAGTCCGAAGAATCACTGGTGATTGGCTGTCTAGAGATCAATGCAAAAGCCCGCACAAATTCGAATAAAAAAACAACACTCACTACCTCTTAAGAATTACCAGACGCCGGTCTCGGAGCGGGGCAGAGATCGCGTTCTTTAATAATATTTAAAAAACAAACAAACCTGTGTGTGCGTGTAGCAGTACTTTCGTCTGTTTCTTCGACCATCGGCGTACGCACATGTCGAGACCAGAAACCTTGAGTCACTGGCTCGTTCGCAGACGCGTATCTCCCCTCCCCCGGTACAGGTAGGGCTGTCACCACTCTTTATTTATTGATTTATAAATTTTTAATGCCGCCTCTCCAGGAACCGGCCTGAGGCAGCATACAAAATAAAAATAATAAAAACAAAACATTAGAAGATATCAATTAAATTCCAGCATTCAAAACCCAGACCAGCATCAAAACATCTCTCTATATAAAATAAAGTACCCTCACCATAAAATCAATGCCCAGGCCAAACCCCTGGACCTAGAAACACAAAATTCAGGGAGGGCACTCCTAAGGTGACCTAGATGCTCACTAAGAAGGGATTTTTAGAAATTCGATTCCTAAGGGGGTCAAAAGGGGTAATAAGTGCTTCCCCATTGCTCCCTCTGTGACTGCCAGGCTGCTGCCTCCTTGCACCCGCCCCCCCCCTCCATTCTCTGACTGGTCAGCTGCAGAGCTCAGTATTCTGAGGTAAAAAAACAACACAGTTACAAGAGCCTGCAGAGAGCTAATGACAGTTGAGGAAATCAGAAATGGCCAACCACCTGTGAGGTGCAGCAATGCTGCTGGCCCAGCCTCCCTGATGGCTTGAAACATGCTCCCCGGCACTTCCTACACCTGACAGGTGGTTGTCTGTCAGGTGCAGCAGGGTGCTTAAAACCAGGAGTCATTTGGAGCAGGAGTGCACAGCTCTAGCAGTTAGACGCACAGGTGGTAGCAAGCCCCGCCCCCAGCTCCCAGCAGGAGAGCAAAGCAGCACTTGTAGCATTCCTCCTGGGCCCAGATAGGGTACTCTGGGACTGGAATGACAGCCCCTAGAGTGGAAAGACAGTCCCTAGTGGTGGAGCCTGATTGGTGGCCTTCTGACACACTTCCAGTGATGTCAGGGGGTGTGGCATATGCAAATAAGTTATGCTAACGAGCTCTTGCACCTCTTTTTCTATGAAATGACCCCTGCTTAAAACCATCAGGGAGCCCGCCCCAGCAGTAATGCCTTAGCAATCCTGCCAGCCCAGCCTCCACAATGGCTCGCAATACCCCCCTCCCCCTCCTATGCAGATGCCTGTCAGGTGTAGGAGAGGGGATGGGATGCTTACAGCCGTTGGGTAGGCTTGCTCAATAAGATTGCCCTAGCACTGCTGCTGGCCGAGCCTCCCCAGTGCCTTTAAGCACACTCCCCCCAATACCAGACAGGTGGGTGTCTGTCAGGTGTAGGAGCAGGGCCAGGGTACTTTACCAGGGAGGCCACCCAAGCAGAAACACCTTAGCAATGCTGCTGGGCCAGCCTCCCCAATACTCCCACCTACCCTTCCTCCTCCTGACAGGTAGTTGTTTGTCAGGTGCAGGAGCAGGGGCAGAGTGTTGAAAGCCATCGGGGAAGCTGCTCAAGCAGCATCGCCTTAGCATTCCTGCTGACCTAGCATCCCCAATGCCTTCAGACACGCTACCCCTCCTACACCTCAACCCTCCTGGCTTCCCAGCTCACAAGCTTCTCCTCAAAGTGGGGGCTCCAGTGATGCTGCTGCAGAACCTCAACTCACCCAAACTCTGCAATGGCACCAGACTACAAGTGAAGGCCCTGCACAGGAACATCATCGAGGCCACACTGCTCACCGGCAGTGCTCAGGGAGAGCTGGTGTTCATACCACACGTACCATTTTTACACTACAATCTTCTCCATTAGAATTCCTGCAACAAATGTTACATTTCAAACTTCATATCATCAGTATTATAACTGGATTTACGGAACTTAAATACCGTAGCAAAGCACGGGTATCAGGCTAGTAGATCATCAAGCTAGACAGCTGATGGAATAAAATAGCAGTTTCTGGAATAAAATGGTGTTAAATGATCAGCCCCCCCCCCGCATTAAAATCCTGCGTAGACAAAAACTTTTGGGCCTGATGCTTAAAAGAGCAACATAGGCATGGGAGCTTCAAAGGGAAAGGAATTCTACAGGCGAGGATACTATGGGAAGAGGCAGTCTTCCCATTCACTGCCGCAGGAGGTGGTGGCGGCTACAAGCATGGACAGTTTCAAGAGGGAATCAGATAAACATATGGAGCAGAGGTCCATCAGTGGCTATTAGCCACAGGGTATAGATAGGGACTCTCAGTCTGGGGCAGGTGATGCACTCTATTCTTGGTGCTGGAGGGGGCAGTAGTGGGAGGGCTTCTAGTGTCCTGGCCCCACTGCTGGACCTCCTGATGGCACCTGGTATTTTTTGGCCACTGTATGACAGAGTGTTGGACTAGATGGGCCATTGGCCTGATTCAACATTGTCTTCTCTTATGTTCTTATGTTCTTAGTCCTTTGAAAGAGTACAGCCCAAGATGGTTGCTGCCCCGCATTTGTATAATTAGGAATGCCAACCTCCAGATGGGGCCTGGAGATCTCTCACTGTTACAGCTGACCTCCAGACAACAGGAGGTTGACTCTATGGCATCGTACACTGCTGAGGTCCCTCCCTCCCCACACGCCACCCCCCAAAACCCCAAGTATTTCCTAACCTGAGCTGGCAACCTTCTATAAAATATAGTCTATGCTGGTAGGCCACAGTCCTTACCCCTGTTCCATCTCCCCACTCCTATCCATGTTACCTGCTTTGCCTTATGCAGCACCATCCTATATGAAGGTATGTTGCTTGCTAAGAACTGGATTTGCTAAAGCTATAAAAAGTTAAGATCTATGCTGCTAAGACTTGTGTCTTTGGAGAGATGGAACCACAGAGTCACAGAGTTGGAAGGGGCCATACAGGCCTTCTAGTCCAACCCCCCTGCTTAATGCAAGATCAGTTTAGAGCATCCCTGACAAATGTTTGTCCAGCTGCTGCTTAAAGACTGCCAGTCAGGGGGAGCTCATCACCTCCCTAGGCAGCTGATTCTACTGTTGCACAACTCTTATTGTCAAAAAGTTTTTCCTAATATCCAGCTGGTACCTTCCCACCCTTAATTTAAACCCATGATTGTGAGAGGGCCAGTTTGGTGCAGTGGTTAAGTGTGTGGACTCTAATCTGGAAGAACTGGGTTTGATTCCCCACTCCTCCACATGCGTCTGCTGGATGACCTTGGGCAAACCAGAGTTCTGTCAGAGCTGTTCTTGAAAAAGGGCAGTTTCTGTCAGAGCTCTCTCAGCCCCACCTACCTCACAGGGTGTCTGTTGTGGGAAGGGGAAGGGAAAGGAGTTTGTAAGCCATTCGGAGACTCCTAGTGAAGAGTGGGGTATAAATTCAATCTCTTCTCTTTTCTTCTTCTATCCTCTGCAGCTAACAGGAACAGCTCCCTGCCCTCCTCTAAGTGACAGCCCTTCAGATACTTCAAGAGAGATAGTTTTCTTATTTTCACTCTACTTGGAACTGCCACCGGAACTATATTGCTTTTGAAATCTCTTTCTTTAACTTCCTGAATACAATTCTAGTCTAGTCTAAGATATGTTGCTTTGAGTTGCTGGGCCAGCCATGACAGGGGCACAGATGTCTCTGGCCTGTTCACACCAGCATTCTGTATTTGATGCTGAGCTGGCATGCAGATTTAAAAGAATGCTGGTGTCAGGTTTGCACCCTTGCATCCTGGGAGCAAGGAGTAACAAAAGGTGTCTCTCCACTAAACAAACAAAGGCCAGCAATAGTCCCTCTGCCTCCATAACCCCAGGTATGATTCAGAAATCCCTTGCAGGCAGAGAGCAAATGAATAGCTTGGTAGTCAGTGCATGAACAACACTGAAGACAGAGGTGATGCACGTGGGAAAATTCAACTGAAGCCACACTGGGTAGTTTCACCATGCTTTGTGGGTGAATTCCCATACGCAGTCTCTTGCTAGTCCTGGTATCCTCCATTTGACACATCCTTCTCTTGTATAGCCACAGAACAAAGTCTGAGTCCAGTGGCACCTTTAAGACCAATGAAGTTTAATTCTGGGTATAAGCTTTTGTGTGCATGCCCACTTCTTCAGATACCCAGAATCGGGGCTCTTTTTGTGGCAGGAACTCCTTTGCATATTAGGTGACACACCCCTAATGTAGCCAATCCTCCAAGAGCTTACAGGAGCCCCTGTAAGAAGAGCTCTGTAAGCTCTGGGATGATTGGCTACATTAGGGGTGTGTCGCCTAATATGCAAAGGAGTTCCTGCTACAAAAAGAGCCCTGCCCAGAATTAAACCTGGTTGGTCTTAAAGGTGCTGCTGGACTCAAACGTTCTGTTGCTTCAGACCGACATAGCTGCCCACCTGGATCTATCTTCATGGAAGGCACCACGTTAAGCCACATAGAATGGAGCTCCATCAACCTTATGAAGAACTTGTACAGCCATGTTGGTTCAAAAGCAAAATCCAGGACCACAAGCCACGTAATACCTTTTGTTAGGGCCAACCAAATGACACACAACAACCAGAACCTTTGTTTCCCAAATCGGTTTGACAGAAGGCCAGTGCGCAACATCCAGAACTCTTCAATGGGTGTAACAAATGGAACCTCCCTCTTCAAGATGCAGTGTATCTGATGCCAGAGACAGCAAACAAGGAAGGGTCCTTCATTGCAAGGACCATGCATTTTGACCTTACAGAATGCTTCGGACTGAGCTGTCAACTAGAACAGTTAGATTCGAGTCCAATGGAACCTCAGAGACTGGAGGTTTGAAATGAGCAAAACTTGCACCTGACGATTTAAAAAGTTTTTCTGTCTTAGCTGAGAACAGGCAGGAGAGGGGAAGTCAATTCGATTGCTTTCCAGAGTCACCTCAGCTTTCCTTTTATTTTGTTGTTCTTGGTATTTTTGCATTTGTGTGTGTGTGTGTACATGCCCGTGCCTGGAAATCACGATGACCTCTGGCGAATCCTACTGAGGCACAGAGGACATTCAGAGAAGTGGGTTGATAGCTTATCTCTGGCCTCCCAGCCCCGGTTTTCTCTGGAGGTCTCCCACCCCAATGCTTTCCAGGGTCAGCCCTGCTTAGTTTGATTCCCCACTCCTCCACCTGCATCTGCTGGATGACCTTGGGCAAGCCATAGTTCTGTCAGAGGTGTTCTTGAAAAGAGCAGTTTCTGTCAGAACTCTCTCAGCCCCACCTACCTCACAGGGTGTCTGTTGTGGGGAGGGGAAGGGAAAGGAGTTTGTAAGCCGCTCTGAGATTCCAAGTGAAGAGCTGGGTATAAATCCAATCTCCTCCTCCTCTGATCTGACGAGATCTGGCTTGCCTCAGCCATCCTTTTAGAAATGCTAATAGGTCTAGCTAGAGACAACAGGATGGTCCAGCTTCCCCCACCTCCAGCTAGACAGGTGATATCTGGAAGGAACAGAGATTTGGAGGAATTAAGTGTTAGAAAGACTTCAGGAAAAATCACCCGGAGACTTCAGGACAAGCTGCTTTCAGCTGACCTGACTTGGTCAGTGAGAGGAGAAAGAGAGATGATATAACTCCTGAGAACGAGGAGGAGGGTCTCTTTTGTGCTGACTCCATCGAGTAACTCCTGGAATTAGCTACGGCCCTGATTGAGTTAGAGGTCTGCGGGAGGCAGCCATTGCCATATGCTGGCCTGCACACCTGAAAGAGGCTTCACCTGGTTTCCAGTTGTAACTCCTAGGGGCAGGGACCTCTTGTTGGAAGTTCCAAGTGCAATGTCCCTGCCTCAGCCTCCAGAATTCGTGGCAAGAGAGACTAGGTAGCTAGACAGGCACACTGGCCTTTCCTTCCTGTGTTTACTCTTCTGCCACTGTCCCCTCTGAAATGTAGATTGTGTTCTCAGGGACAATTTCCTTCCTTCCGCTCTCTCTCTGGTGAGGACGAACTCTCTCCCTGCACACACCAAGACGGACGACATGCTGTCTGCTCTTGGCGCCGTGAGGCAGATGGCCCTCTCGCCATCTGCTTCCATCCTTAGCTAGTAAGTTAGTAGTCTATCCTGTCCCTAATCTTTCCTATCCAAAGTATTTCTCTTCTAAACTTGCAATGTGACTCTGTGTAGCTTTGTAAGCTGAGTAACCTGAAAATGTAATGCTGCTGTGTTTGTAGCTTTATTTAAGCACTAGTGGGAACTGGACTAACCACATCAGTTAACCCTCCAATACCTATCACCTAGGTCTGTGTTGCACAGCACCACACAGACTGATTCCAACCTGTCTGTCACCAGGCACAAAGAAAGCACCTAAGTGAAGTGCCTGAGGTGGAGTATTTGCAGGCCTGGGCAAGGCCCTGTCTAAAGGTCAACGGGAGCGAACGTTTAATCCTGCCGAGGAGGAAGGAGGAGCCATCAAGAATCCTTTCTTTTGCTCATCTCTTCAGCCCCTGCAAGGGTGATCCTGGGCTTTTTTAGGGGGAAAGGATCCATCTGATCTCTCAGCACCAAGGTGGGTGGCTAGCAATGAAAAAGAGGTACAGCTGGTAGAAACCTGGCTGGATGCTTTGGGAAATGGGCAGTGATGCCCATTCCGTGGAACCAATCTCTCTAATTTTCTCTGAGATCCCAACGTGCCTGCTGATGTTCCTGCCTTTTTAAAAAACAAATCTGCTAACTCCAGAGGAGTTAGAAACAGACCAAAAGCTCCTCCCCACTGGGCCTTTTCTGGTTTCAGTAGAAAGTGCCCCCGGGGCCAAGCGTACTGGAAGATATTTTCAAGGCAGGGCTTGTTTATTCCGACTCGTCCTGCCTGCTGTTTGCCAACTCAAAGATCAAAGGAGGGGTCACAGTGACAGACAATATATCAAAACAAAGAAACACTGTGATGAAGTTGACAATAACATTTAATGACAATTATGTATATCAATAAAAACTTTAGAAGGCAAAATGTTTAGAGCTCAGTTCATTGCAAGATTACCCACAAAATTATTTAAAAGTGAATATATTATTTATAGGAGGTCAGCCTTCAGCAATCTTGTTAATGGTCTATACCTTTAAGAAAGAAGCATGTAATATGCAGCTGCATGGAATCAGTCAGAATAGTTTTTTGAGAGTTTCAGTTCCAATTTGAGAGGTGGAGAGCATTTGTCAGCTTATTTTAAAAGAAGGCTTTTAGCCAAATAGAAAACAAGACTGAAATGTTACTCCTAAAATCTACTGGAGAGCAATTGAGCCAGCCACATGAGATATAGAGAGCATTGGCCAGCCTATTTGAAAAAAGAAGGCTTCTAGCCAGATATAAAAATAAGAGGACTGGTTGCTACTATTAAGAAATTATTTAACTGGCTTGCTCCTTATACAATTACTTGAAATGGAACTGTGAGTAAGTTTAAATTTGTTAAAGTTAAAAATTAATAATTTTCAAACATTTAAAAATTAGAATTAAGCTAGTTTCCATTCAGCTTCCTGTTCCTTTCTATGCTAAATAATATCATGTTTATTTTAGGATAATTTGAAGAAGTCAAGCTGTTACAATTTTGAAGAAAGTAAAAAAAAGTTAATGCTGCAACTATTTGAAGGAAGCTAAAATGGAAGTTAAAATGTATCAAAGGGCTGACACCTTGTTACTTAATAGGACTACTTGTTGTATAGTGGGTTAGATGCATAATAAAACCACGGACAACGGTGTAGTGATCAGCATGGTTTGCTATTATACAACACAAGACCAAGTTACCTGGCCAGGAAGCCAACTATATACAAGCGAAGGGGACGCCCCCTGGTGCCATTGGCGGGTTTGAATTCCCACCGCAGTTCCCATTGGTTCCCCTACATGGGAGCTAGGAGCCCCAGTCCCATTGTTCACAGGTACTCAAGCTCAGGCTCCTTCGCTGATGGCCTTTAGTGGTCTGCGGACACAACACCCCACCCCCCATAGTCCCGACCCTGTCTAGGTGACATAGTCCTTCAGGTATGCGGGGGCTGTGCATTCCCTGGTGGATCGCCACGGAGCTGGCGTTGGGGTTTCTCCGCAGCCCGGTCGTGGGTGTGCGGCGGGGCCTGCCGCTTTGCTTCCTTCTTCTGGGGGAGGGTGCGCCATCGGGGCCTCAGCTGCCGTGGCCTCTGGCGTTGTGAGCTGCCGGTTGCTGGGGCCCGCCTCCCTGAGGTCCTGTTCTGCTTTGGGTTCTCCCTGGGCTTCTCGTGGGGCCTGCTCCACCTCCCCTTGGTCCCCCGGATCTCCTACCGTAGGAAGTAGGTGCCGCCTCAGCTGGTCCACGTGGTGCCACAGGACCTGCCTGTCCTTCGTCGACACCTTGTAGGAGACGGGGCCGGTGGGGCGGATTACCTTCCCTGCTAGCCATTCTGGGCCCCGGCCGTAGTTTCTTGCGAACACCGGGTCCTCCGGGAAGAAGGTCCTCGACCATGTCCTTGACCATGTTGCGCGCTGTTGGGGCCCTGTTGGGGTGCAGGTGGTCGAGTAGGATTGCGGGTCTCCGGCCCATCAGGAGCTCTGCAGGGCAGCGGCTGCTCACTGGGTTGGGTGTGGTCCAGTTTGCCAGGAGGAAACGTCCGATGCGAGCCTCCCAGTCTCTGTCCGTCAGACGGCTCAGCGCTTCCTTTGCCGTACGGACCATCCGTTCAGCCTGGCCATTCGTTGCGGGGTGGAAGGGCGCCGACCTGATGTGCCGGATCAGGTTGTCCCTCAGGAACCACTGGAACTCCTCGGAGGTGAACGCTGGTCCGTTGTCCGAGACGATCGTGTCTGGCAACCTGTGCGTGGCAAAGATTTTTCGGAGGGTCTGGATGGTAGCACTCGCAGAGATGGTGGAGACAGGATTCACCTCTAGCCACTTCGAGTACGCGTCCACGGTTACCAGGAACGTTAGTCCGCGGAAAGGGCCGGCGAAGTCGATGTGGAGCCGGGACCACGGTGTCCTTGTCGCCTCCCAGGACTGCATAGGTGCGCTTGGTGGGCTTGGCCGGACTTCTTGGCAGGTCTGGCAACGCTTCACCCAGGCCTCTATTTCTCCATCCATTCCCAGCCACCAGACATAGCTCTGGGCGAGGGCCTTCATCTGCACAATGCCCGGGTGTGCCTTGTGCACAGCCTGAAGGACTCGGTGTCGGAGCATGCTGGGGACTACCACCCAGTCCCCCCACAGCAGGCTGCCCTTGTGCGCCGACAGTTCCTCGTGCCACATTGTGAATGCGCTGAACTCCGGGCCCGCTGGGGCTGTAGGCCACACCCTCACCACCCAGCCGAGAACCCGGGAGAGGATGGGGTCACGGGCGGAGCGGCGAGTGACGTCTGTAGCATGGAGGGGGGCGTCCAGAAGACTCTCCATCTGTAAGACGTGATGGGCCGGGGCCAGGTCCTCCCCCTCATCTGGCAGGGGGAGGCGGCTCAGCATGTCCGCGTGGCCCATCGCCTTGCCTGGCCGGTTGTGCAGCATGTAATTGTAGCCCACCAGGAAGATGGACCACCGCAAGACTCGAGGGGAGAGTACCTGTGGCGTCTGGTGATCCGCCGCGAAAAGGCCCAGCAGCGGCCGGTGGTCTCTAACGATGGTGAAGGGACGACCGTAGACGAAGTCATGGAACTTCTTCACCCTGGCCACGACTGCCAGTCCCTCGCGGTCTATCTGGGCGTAGTTCTGCTCGGCCGCAGATAGGATCCGCGAGTAGTATGCGACCGGGACCTCCCGGCCATCCTGGAGATGGTGCGCCAGCATGGCTCCCACCCCATAGGGAGATGCGTTGCAAGCCAGGACCACGGGCAGGGACTCGTCGAAGTGTGACAGGACCGAGTTCGAGATGGAGAAAATGGCTGCTTTGGAAGGTGGACTCTGTGGCGTTATATCCCATCGAAATCCTTCCCCTCCCCAAAACCTGCCCTCCTCAGGCTCCACCCCCAAAATCTCCCAGTATTTCCCAACCCGGAGCTGGCAGTCTGGTTCTCCATGAAGTTGTTATCTGCCCCCATGCCTCTGAAGGTTTGGGGGGCAAAACATTACAAGGTTTGGACAGCCTAAATGACATTGAAAATGGATATGTTTGAGATTAGGACTGTACTCCTGTGGACGCTGGCTTGGGGCTTTGAGAATAAAACACATTGAACACAGTGGGACTGACTTTTCAGGTCTGGGCTGCAAAAGGTATTTACTAATCATACACCCTCTACAGAGGGTTCTAGTGTGACAGTGATTCTGGCTGAACAGTCATTTAACAGTTTTTTAACACTGAAGAATCACAGTCAAAAGGACTTTGATGGGTTGGGAAACTGGGACGCAACTGACTAACTAAAATTCAGCAGAGACAAACACAAAGTTCTACATCTAGGCAAAAGGAATCAAATACACAGGCACGAGACAGGGGATGCCTGGACTGGCAGTAGTACATGTGAAAAAGATCTCAGGATTGCAGTCAATCACACACTGAGTATGAGCCAGCTGTATCATGCAGCTGTCCAAAAAGGGGGTGGTGGTGGAATTATTACAGTTTTAAGCTGCATAAACAGACGCATAGAAGTCACAAGAAGCAATGTAGTGGGCTGAGCATCTGACTAGGAGCTGAGAGATCCAGATTCAGATATTCACTCTGCCATGGAAGCTTGCGGGGTGACCCTGAGCCAGGCAGGCACTCAGCCTAACATGCCTCACAGGGTTGTTGTGAGAATAATGGAGGAGAGAATGTTGTAAGCAGCTTTGGGTCCCCAATGGAGAGAAAAGCAAGGTATAAATGATATAAATAAATAAATAGAAAAATAAGAGTTCTGCTCTACTCTGTGTAAAGTAGCCCTCATCTGGAATGCCCTGTCAACTTCTGGGTGCCACAATTTCAGACAAATTGGAATGGGTTCAGAGAAAGGCAGTAATTAATTATTGTATGGCAGTGTGTGTAGCATAGCCAGGAGATCCTAAGATTGTCTGGCAGGCAGAAGTTCCAGCTCTTTTAGCATTATGAACCACTAGGGGGCGAGCTAGAGTTGTTTGTAAGGCAAGAGACGTTTCAGAGGTGGTTTGCCATTGTCTGCCTCTGCGTCCCGGTCCTGGTATTCCTTGGAGGTCTCCCATCCAAATACTAGTCAGGGCTGACCCTACTTAGCTTCCTACATCTGACAAGATCAGGTTAGCTACATCTGATGAGATCGGGTTATATGTTTTAATGTGTTTTAAATTTTATTGTATTTATTGAAATGCTGTGACCCACCCTGAGCCCGTTTATGGGATGGGCGGGATATAAATGTGAATAATAATAATAATAATAAATAATAATAAGAATAATAAATAGCCTGGGATACCTAGGTCAGGGCAGAAGGGCAGTGAAGATGCCTGGGGTCTAGGAGGGTCAATTTCAGTTGAACAGTAAAAGAAACTAACGGTAGAACAGTCCGAATGGTACCAATTACCCTGTGGGAGTGAAGGGCTCTTCCTCAACTCTAGCTTTGGATTTCCTGCACTGTGCAAAGAGTTAAACCAGACAACTTATAAGACCCGTTCTAATTCTAGGACTCTCCGACGTTCCCTTTCCTCAGAGAATCCTGTGAGAAGAGGGCTCGAATCTCTAACAGAATTGTTGATACTGTCACCAAACTACAGTTCCCAAGATGCTTTATGGGAAACCATGCTAGGTAAGCTAGTATAAAACTAATAAAAGCATTTGCGGCATAGATAAGGCCCACGGTCCCAGAACAATACAATACAATACAAGAAACTTTGACCAACAGTTGTTTCAACCATGACACTGGAGGCATGAATGAGAGTACTGCTGGATTCCTCTTCCCTGCCATACCTGTAATTGATTGTAAGCTTTTTGGGGCAGAGACACTTGGCAGAAATTAGACCTCAGCAATAACTCCCTAAGTACGTGGCAGCCTCCCATGCGAGTTCCTTTTCTGACGACAGGATTCTCGGATGGACGACTGATCAGGGCAAGTGCTCTCATGTTTTTGGCTGCTCTTTCTCTTTGCATCTTTGGGGGGCAGCACTGTTCTTGCTTTGAACGTCCAGCTCTGCACATCTGAGCCCTCCTTTGGGTGACTGGCAGCTGCGTCTGCATCTAGTATAATCCGTGCATAAAACAAACTCGGGTGGGCTCCTGCTGCCGCCTTGTGGTGGCTGGGCGCCCATGCTCATTGCCGATGCAGAACGTGCCCATATTTGTCCACGCTTCTGTTGCAGAGAGCCACGGGGGTGTTCTGGCTGTGCAAAGCTGCCAGGTGCAGGAACAGAGGGGGCAAGCTGACTCCCTGAGAGGGCAAAAGTGGACTGTGGCACTACAGAGCTCCAGGCCAGGCAGGTTGCATGCTGGGAGATTTCTGCAGAGGCTAGTGGGACCTTGGGTGGGGCCATAATGAGTACCTCCGCCTTTCCAGCACTATCTGCTCTGTCTCCAGAAGAGAGCAGGGGAAGAACCAGTCCCTCAGTTTGTAGGTCTGCTGGGAGCTTACACACAGGGATACCACAACTGCTCATTTCTGTACCCAGAGCTGGGATTGCCAACCTCCAGGGAAGGGCTGGAGATCTCCTAGAATTACCGCTGATCTCCAGACTACATACATCACTTGTTTATTTATTTAAAACATTTATTGCACTTCTCCTGGGAAAAATGGCTGCTTTGGAAAGGGGACTTCGTAGCATTATACCCTAACAAGGCCCCTCCCCTCCCCAAACTCCACTCTCCTGGGCTCCACCTTCAGATCCCCAGGTATTTCCGAACCTGGAGCTAGCAACCCTAACTTACAAATCTGCATGTGGATGCCCAGGCATCGGGGTGAGTTTAAAATACAAGGCTTCTCCTGCCCAAGGCACCCCTCTGGCTATCACGGCACCTTTATTGGGCTAACGGGTCAGTATCTCCATAAGAAATTTTGCGGATGCCAAGTGGTCCCTGAAAATGAACCCATGAAAGAACTTGAAGTTCTTTTATGTGCTTTTATGCTTCTGTTGAAGAGATAACATAGTGCTTTCTGGAACTGTGCATGTGGGTAAAGTGCTGTCACATCACAGCCGCTTTACAGCAAGCCTGTAGGGTTTTCAAGGCAAGAGGTGTTCTGAATTGGTTTTCCATTGCCTGACACTGTGCGGTAACTCTGGACTTCCTTGGTGGTCTCCCATCCAAGTACTAACCAGGGCCAACCCTGCTTAGCTTCACAGAAAGGATGAGATCAGGCTAGCCTGGGCTATTCAGGTTAGGGTTATTGGGAGATACAAAGAGGCAATTCAAAGGAAAGTTGGAGAGGATAAAAATTCCTTCCTTCCTTCCTTCCTTCCTTCCTTCCTTCCTTCCTTCCTTCCTTCCTTCCTTCCTTCCTTCCTTCCTTCCTTCCTTCCTTCCTTCCTTCCTTCCTTCCTTCCTGTATAGCCCACTTTTCTTGCTGAGACCCAAGGTAGATTGCATAATGTAAAACAGGGCAATCAAAACAGCATAAAGCAGCCATTGACCTGTGCAATAGGATTACAGAATTAGAAAACAAAGTGAGCCAGAGACTATCTGAAGCAAGGTAGGCTATAAACAATGCAGAAAGTGGAATTACAAGGTATAAGACAATGCAGTCAAAGCAGGTGATACCTACAAGTCAACAACCATTGCAGTAGACTTCAGTCCTATTCCATTATTAAGGTGCCCTGCCGGACTGCTCCATTCTAGTACAGTTCTAATCCCTTCATAAAAATGCCCTTCCGAACATTTCTGCTTTGTGCATTCGGACAAAAGTGGGTGGGTGGGGGCCCTTCCTGGTCACCTCAGGCAGGCTGTTTCACAAGGCAGGAGCCACGACAGAGGTTGTTTCTGAGCGGGCAGTTGCTGACCTTCCCCATTTGCAGGGTGGCACCTTCAAGATGGCTTTGCCTTTATGACAGAAGCAGCGGCATCAGAACATAGAAAGGGATTCATTAACAAATTGGGATTCATTAACAAGTGGGAATTCATTAACAAATTCAGCTGCGTTCTTTGTGCTTGGAGAAGCGCTTGGGGGTTTGAGAACAGGCAGGTTGTCATGCTGGGGCAGAGCAAAGGTCTGTCATGCTCCGCCAGATGGTGTGGGGGGGTTGCTCCAGGAGCTTCATTTCCATGCCGTGAGGCTCCGGCAAGCATTCTGGGCTGGCCCTCTTGGGCTGCATTTGTGCGCTCTGGATTTCTCGCCGCCTCCTCTGGCATACAGCCTTCCTACCTTCTAGCCTCCCCCCACAAAGGAAAGCCCTGCCAGGGGGTTTGCCAACCTCTGGGTGGGTATGCAAAAGTATATAGCACTGCGTATAATAGAGATATATTCAAGGTAAATCAATTTTGTGCTTTTTCTTTTTTGATTTTTCTGTACTGTCATATAAATACTGGCATCAAATATTATCAAAAATAGGTTTCACCCAAACAAAACATCAAAGTGCAGGTTTACATTCTGTGCAAATATCCAGACAGCACCTTGTCAGTATCACAATTACTAGTCCCAGGGGACTCTAGTAATTTACCTGTTTCGAATACAATCTTTTTCAAGGACTGTGATGTATATAAAGGACATAAGGTGAAATAATTTCTCTTTGTGAGCACAAAAGCTCTTAAGATAGCAACATATTTTCGAGGGTCCTGTCGGAACCCGTGCAGCAGACATAATAACCTACCTAGGATAGCATATCCCTCAGGTTCTGTCAGGTAGCCAGGTAGCCTGCAGGTCTTCCAGAATTACAACTGATCTCCAGACGACATGGATCACTTCCCCAGGAGGAAATGGCTGCTGTGGAGGGTGGACTTTATGGCTTTATACCCTGCTCAGGTCCCCCTCCAAAACCTGCCTTCCCCAGGCTTCCCTCCCAAATCTCCAGGAATTTCCCAGTCTAGAGATGGCAACCCTGCCAGCCACAAGTATCTGTCTCTTCTGAAAAGTGCCTCGTTTGCAATAGCGCTCATTGGTAGGGCTGCCAACTCTGGGTGGGGAAATTCCTGGAGACTTTCAGGGTGGAGCCTGAGGAGGGCGGGGTTTATGGAGTGGCCTCAGCAGGGTATAATGCCATAGAGTCCACCCTCGTAAGTAGCCATTTTCTCCAGGGGAACTGATTTATATAATTTGGAGATCAATTATAATAGCAAGAGATCTCCATGTGCCACCTTGGTTGGCAACTCTAATCATCGGGCCCTTTTCATGCTACCTTTCCTCCGATGCTCCCCCTTTTCACATTTTCTGTGTTGTGAATCTTTATTCAGGCTCAGGCCTCTCGTTGCAGAGAGTCCTGCGGCTAGCGGCCTGTCTCAACCAGGGGCTGCTGTAGGGAAAAGGGGGAAAACGTGCCTCAGTGGCATGAACTTGGTTAAAGATTAAGGCAATACGAAACATTCATTTTGACCAGATTTCTCCCTTCAGGTGCAGATCTTTCAAGAACGCCCTGCTTCTCGGGTGCCATGTCCAGTGTGGAATTTGCTGCAGGATGGCTTTCTGGTAAGGCCTAAATTCCTCCCTCCTTCGCAGCCCCTTCCTCAAAAGAACGGTTCTTCCCTGGTTCAGGGAACTGAGGTGGCACTGGATTATTATTTGTGTAATGCCTAGAAGATGTTTTGGACACCCACCCCGTGGCCTTCATGTGATCACACCCCTTTTTTGGAGTAGACAGTACTTGGAGAATGGATTTGAGTTGGTTTCGCTTCCTTGTCCTGTCAAACTTTTTCTGCCACAGATTTTTATTTCCCTCAGGGAAATGTGCCAGTGGCACAAGTCTCCGTTACTACTATTTCATAGACGAGGGGGGGCTGAAAACAAAGGTTATGGGGATGAGGCAGACTTTAAATCCAACACAGCACTCTGGTAAAGGTTGCCAACTCCAGGTTCGGAAATCTCTGGAGATTTGGGGGGGTGGATCCTGGGGAGGGGAGAGGACACAGGAATACTGTAGAATCCACCTTCCAAAGAAGCCATTTCCTCCAGGAAGATTGATCTCTGTCGTCCAGAGATCCGTACTAATTCCAGGAGATCTTCAGTCCCCACCTGGAAGTTGGCAACCCTCCACCTGAACTGGCACCCCCACTAACTCCTCTTTCTTTTTGCTGCAGGGGCAGCTGGGCTGGTTCTTGGGCACCCAGTGGACACTGTGAAGGTGACTTGCAGGGCTGGAAAATGTGCAGAGGGGAAAGAGGGAAGGTCCCTTCAGCTTTGGGGAGGGTCAAAGGGGGGAGATGCCAGCTGAAGAGAAAACTGGGGATCGAAGCTTCAGGTGCTTTGTGCAAACATGGTATATACCCTATGTAAACTGCTAACATGGTGTTAGGTGCTGGTACTGGGTGTGGTGATCTGGGCTTTCAGCAGGCCCAGTCCTGCCCAGTAGCATTGCTTGGAGCAATCTGTGAGTGGCAAGACGACAGGTTCCCAGCAGTATTCCCTCCAAGCTGTGCTGGGGGTGCTGACACACAAAATTTTACCTGGCTGCTCAGAGATTTTAGCTTTCAACTCACAAGCATATTTCCCCTCTGTTGGAAACAATGGAGGATGGGGGCACCTCCTTCTGGGGCTCATAGAATTGGACCCCCTGGTCCAATCTTTTTGAAACCTGGGGTTTTTTTGAGGAGAGGCACCAGCAGCTATGCTGCAGATGTGGTGCCTCTAACTCGAAAAACACACACACCCCGAACCCCAGATACTCCCAGATAAATTTTCCATTGAAGCCTATGGGGCCCATTGACTATAATGGTCCCCATAGGCTATAATGGAGCAGGAAAAATCTTCTTCTTTTTTTGCACAGCCCTATTATGCTTTTTGGTATGATTTAATAAAACAGTAATAGAAGGCAAAAACACGTGTAGTTAAGAGACTCACCAATTACAACTTGCCAAAAAGCTGAAGAACATGTAATAGAGAATAATGTATACAAAGTAGCTACAGTGGAAAAATACAAAATGTAAACAATAGAGAACTGGTCTGAGGCCAGGTCTACCAATATATTGGACTGGAGTGGGTAGACCAGTTCTCTGGAGCCCAGGTCTACTCGTATAGTGGAAAGGGGAGGGTAGACCTGTTTTCTGGAGGCCAGGTCCACCAATTTAGTGCAAGGGGGTGGGTAGACCTGTTCTCCAGAGGCAAGGTCTACCAATATAGTGGAAAGGGGCGGGTAGACCAAGTCTCTGGAGGCCTGGTCTATTCCCATAAAGGACAATATTTTCTGTAATGAAATTTGACTTGATTCTGTTTTCTCTTATAATATTTAAATTATTCCTAAAGTATCATTTAAATATAATTTAAAATAATTCATTCTGGTTATGGAAATAATCTTCTAAAAACTAATTTATGAAATAGTCAAATGCAGACTTGCTCACAACTTTAATGCTGCTTTTTTAGCTCACGAGGTAGAATTTCTGCTCACTACACTGTGGAGCTTAGAGGGAACATTGGTTCCCAGTAGAGAAAGTCACCCACCAGTTTGAATCTGGGCTACCTTTCCCCAGCCAGGAACAGTTTTTCGGACTCCACCCCACCCTCCTCACTCTACCAACTCTATCATGTTTTAGGTGCGGCTGCAGACGCAGGCTGGTTACCGAGGCATCTTGGACTGCGTGGTCAGGACGTACCGCGATGAAACGGTTTGCATGCATCGAATGGGGCCGGGTCACCCTCTCCAAAGGCACCGAGCTGGCACCCAAATGGGGTCAGGTGCTGCCTATGCAAAAGAGAAGCCTCAAACAGCCAAGTGCTGGCACCCAGAATGGAGGCAGCAAACAATGAGTGCAGAGGACCAGGGGGGCAGTTGGCCATGATGCGCAAGGGACTTTTTTGCAAGCGCCTTTTCTGCTTCACGGTTCCAAGTACTCTGTTTCTGTACTTGAAACTTTAAAAGTCCAGGGGAATAGTTAGTATTCTCCCCCCCCGCCCCTTTGCCAGGCTGAAACGTAGAGGGACCCATGAACCTCGAGCCAGCTTGAGCAAGATGCTCTCACTCGCTTCCCCTGTGGATCAAGTTGCCAACCTCCAGGTACTGGCCAAAGAGCTCCTAGGATTACAACTGACCTCCAGGTGAGAGATATCAGCAGTGTTCCCTCTAAGCTGAGTTAGTGTGAGCTAGCTCACAGTTTTTTAGTCTCTGGCTCACACATTTTTGTCTTAGCTCAGGAAGGACGGCTCCAGAGCAAACTAATTTATGCAGTAGCTAAATCAGTCACTCACAACTTTAATGCCAGTAGCTCACAAAGTAGAATTTTTGCTCACCAGACCCCACGGCTTAGAGGGAACATTGGATATCAGTTCCCCTGGAGAAAATGGCTGCTTTGGAAGGCAGACTCTGTGGCTTTGGGCCCCACTGAAGTCTCTCCCTTCCCCAAACCCCAGCCTCCCCAGACTCTGCCCCCCCAAATCTCCAGGTATTTTCCAACCTGGAGCTGACCAGCCTACCTGTGGGCCCTCCCCTCCACCATCCCCTCCCCTTCCCTCTCCTGCTGGCCAATCCCCACCACTGGCCAGAGGAGTGAAAGGGCAAGACAGCAAGGCAGGGAGAGCTGCTGCTTCGTGCCCCTGTTGCTGCCTGCTAACTGGGTGAGGGGTGGTGCTTGGTGGCCACAGCAAGGAGGAAGAGCCAGAGTGGGAGGGAGTTGGCAGCAGAGCTTTGCCTCCTGGCACTATGCACATTTGGGCAAGTTACCCCTTGGTCTTCTGCATTCATTCACGTGCGGTCCATTACCCTGCTGTAGCCGGGGTGCCTAAAGGGCTGTCCCCCTCCCCATACAGAGCCACATCTGGATGGCAGACAGTGGGGACAAGAGAGGGAGGGTCATCCTCATACAGCCTGGCTCGTGGGCTTCTCTGCTGCGGAATCTGGGAAAAGGTTAGGTGGACCTTTGATGCGACCCAGTGAAGCGTTTCTTACTTTGAGTTTAACCTTTCCTTCGAGGCTCTGAGCTGCTGCCATGGCTGGAGTCTCTTCCTGCCATGTGCCCGCTTGATCCTGCAACATCCTCTTGCCACTAAACCTTCGGAGAGGGGGGATGTGGGGGCTGGGCTCTGGCCAGGGCTGGGCGTGCCAGGCACTAAACGAATCTCTGATGCGCTCCAAGGCAACCCCCAAACTGTGCACAGAGGAAAGCCAGAGACAGGGCCTTGGAGAACAGACCCCTTAGACATGCCAGTTTCCTGTGTTATCTCCTCTCCTGCTACTTGTGGGGAGGAGGAAGAGGAGGGGGAGAGGCCAAAGTCCTGGCCCTGGTACAGCTGCTCAGTCCCGTGTGTCCCCTTTTCCTTCCAAACTCCCCTAGGCATTGCACACATGCTTCTAGGTTGCCTTCTGCAGCCCTTAGGGCTTGAACTGGGTCCCCAAATCCCAGTCTTTCTTTATGTAGGATTCTGGTTCTGGAGCCTCGTGCATGGCAAACTCTCTGAGCTACCACAGCTGTCTTTGAGGGCTACCCGTTCTCCCCTCTGCTTCTCCCTTGCAGGTCCTTGGCTTCTTCAAAGGCATGAGTTTCCCGCTGCTCAGTGTGGCTATGGTCAACTCCGTCATGTTTGGGGCCTACAGCAATGCCCTGCTGTACCTCAGCAACACCCACCACCGGGACCGTCGCTCCAACCCCCCCAGCTACACCCACATCTTTGTAGCGGGCTGCTTCTCAGGACTGGTGCAAGTAAGGGATGGCTTGTCCTCTGGACTGTGTATGCGGAAGGTACAGCCCAGGCTAGCCTGATCTCGTCAGATCTTGGGTGCTAAGCAGGGTTGGCCCTGGTTAGTACTTGGATGGGAGACCACCAAGGAAGTCCAGGGTTGCTGGACGGAGGCAGGGAAATGCAAAACCACCTCTGAATGTCTTTTGCCTTGAAAACCCTGCAGGGTCGCCCTAAGTCAGGGATAACTTGATGGTGCTTTACACACACACAAATGTGTGGAAATGTGTGAGTGAAACTTTCCATGGCAAGATGGAAGTAAATGACATTGTGTTGCTAGCCTACTCTCTGAAGCTGAGCACAGTTTGCCCTGTTCAGTACTTGGATGGGAGACCACTGAGGACAGGGTTGCCAAGTCGACTTACTGTGGAAGTGGGGGAGTCCCAGCTCCGTCGGGAGGGTGTGCGCAGGCCACGATGATGTCACCGGAAGTGACGTCATCGCGTCGTCCACGTTGGGGGCGGGGCGCCGTGACTTGAGGGAAAACCATAGAGTTTTCCCTCGATTCACAGAGTGTCCCCCCACAACGTGGCCAGTGTGATGATGTCACCTCCGGGTGACATCATCACGCTGGGGACGCCCTTCAGCAGGGGGTGGAGTTCCCCCCCGGGCCTAATCCGCCGTTGGTGGGTAACGGGCCTCCTGGGCGGGAATTTACCCGCCCCCAGCGAGGGCTTGGCAAGCCTAACCGAGGAAGACCAGGGCTGCTATGCAGAGGCAGGCAATGGCCAACCACCTCTGAACATCTCTTGCCTTGAAAACCCGATGGGGGTCGCTATAAGATGGCTGCGACCTGATGGCAAAAGAAAGAAAAAAGAAACAGGGCTTCTGCCTGCCTGTTCCTCCCCCCTCCACGTAACCTAGGGTTGCCAACTCCAGGGTTAGAAATACCTGGAGATTTGAGGGTGTTTAGGGAGGGGCAGGACCTCGATAGGGTATATTGCCATACTGTCCACCTTCTAACACAGCCATTTTCTCTGAGAGAAGTGGAATAAGTGCTTTAAATAAATAATAAATAGGCGGTCTATGTAGCCTGGAGATCATCAGTCATAATTCTGGGAGACCTCTACCCCCTCCCCTGCACTTGGAGGATGGCAACTCTATTATGACCTAACCAACTGCCCCGTAGCATCATCTTGCTCCCCCCCATGATAGCCCTACGAGAAGTTCTGAGGCATCTTTGTTATCGGCTGGTCCATTGAGGTCACCATGACAACTGCCCCCCCTTCCTGGACCATTCCTTTCTTCCATTTTGCTGAATTGGCCTTCCGGAAAGAAACCTGCACAATGGAAGGTGCCCAATATTAATTCGTATTCTTTAAAAAAAAATAGACATCTATTTAATTTTAATATGAAAAGAATTAAAAACCCTTTTGAAACAGTATTTCAGAGTGATTTATTCATCCCCACCCAATTCTCTACCCAACCCCCAACCCCAACATTATTCTTGCAATTTAACCTTATGGAAAGTAATTAAGTAAAGCTATATCATGTTAAGGACATTGATCTATGATATAAACCTTTTATACGCCACTGATCTGGGGAAGGAGATTTTCTACCGTGTTGTGACATGAATGTCTTGGGCCAGCCCAGGCCAACCCTCTCTAAGGGAAAGCCCCACAGGCTCTTTTCCATGGTGGAACGGCTTAGATGGCAGAGAGATTCCCCCTTGTAGTCATTCCAGGTGGGCAGCTGGGTCAAGCTGCTGCAGCAAAAAAAAATGAATCAGCAGTCTCAACGGCATCTTAAAAATCTACAAAATGTCTCCAAGCAGAGCTTTCCTGCATCCGCGCTCACTTCATCAGGTACACAGGAGTGGACACCTCTTGTGGGTTTCTTTTGCCATCAAGTCGCAGGCAACTTTCAGTCACCCTGCCTGTCGGGTTTTCAAGGCAAGAGATGTTGAGAGCTGGTTTGCCATTGCCAGGAGGCCTCTGTGAAGCGACCCTGGACTTTCTTGGCAGTCTCCCATCCAAGTATTAACCAAGGCTGGCCCTGCTTAGCTTCTGAGCTCTGACGAGATCCAGCTAGCCTGGGCCCTCCAGGTCAGGGTGTAATTAGTAGATGCATGTATGCTGAAAAAGCTGCAAAGAACAGAAAGGGAGGGGTTTTTACAAAAAGAGGAGAGTTTAAAGGAATATTTAGTCAAAAGAGTCATTAGCCCCTTCATCCATCCCCCTTATACTTCACCCGCCATCTGCTTCCTTTGCTGTTATTCCAGTAGTGGTAGAAAGGGCAACTGATAGGGTTGCCGAGTCCCCCCGGCCACCTACGGGGGATGGAAGGGTTAGGGTTGCCAGATCCAGGTTGGGAAGCTCCTGGAGATTTTGGGATGGAGCCTGAGAAGGACAGAGACCTCAGTGGGGTGCAAGGCCATAGAATCCACCCTCCAATTAAATGCCCTGCAAGGGAGCTACTG
The DNA here is from genome assembly GCA_029375565.1 of Gekko gecko. Classification (NCBI taxonomy): domain Eukaryota; kingdom Metazoa; phylum Chordata; class Lepidosauria; order Squamata; family Gekkonidae; genus Gekko; species Gekko gecko. Next base: position 27,411,295 of record JAPDNY010000001.1, read on the forward strand.
GCATTAAAGTCTGGAGATGAGCTGTAATTCCAGGGGATCCCCAACCAATGCTCCCTCTAAGCTGTGGAATCTTGTGAGCAAAAATTCTAGTCCGTGAGCTACTGGCATTGAAGTTGTGAGCGAGCGATTTGGCTGCTGCATAAATTTCGTTTGCTCTGGAGCCATCCTTCCTGAGCTAAGGCAAAAATGTGAGAGCCGGAGGCTAAAAAACTGTGAGCTAGCTCACACTGACGCAGCTTAGAGGGAACACCCATGTCCCACCTGGGGACTGGCACCCCTAGCAACTGGGAGGGAAGGCAACATGCTATAGCCTGATCTGGTCAGATCTCAGAAGCCAAGTAGGGTTGATACTTGGAAGGGAGACCACCAAGGAAGGCTCTGCAGAGGAAAGCAATGGCCAACCATCTTTGCTTCTCACTTGCCTTGAAAGCCCCTTCCTGGGATCACCATAAGTCTTTTGTGACTTAACAGTCTCTGTATACTCAGAAAGGGTAACCAGCGATTGCCACTTGTTCTCTGTGTTGCTGCAGGCTGTGGTCCTGGCCCCCGTGGATCTCGTCAAAGTCCGGCTGCAGAACCAGACCCACCCTTACAGTCGTGGCACCCTGCCGGCAGAGGCCCAGCCGCTGTACAGGGGCCCGGTGCACTGTGCTGCCAAGATCCTGCAGAAAGAGGGCGTCCTGGGCCTGTTCCGAGGCTCCTTGGCATTGGTGCTGCGTGACACGCCCACCATGGCGATGTACTTCATGACGTATGTGGGTCTCTGCAGAGGGATGACTGCGGAAGGGCAGGAGCCAGGTGAGGTTCCAGGCGGGCCTTAAGGGGGAAGGCACTGGGCTGGGGCAAGTCTGGTCTCCACACACACACACCGGCTTTTGCTGTTGAATACCGGCAGATCAAAACTTCAGCTCACTAGGGAAGGGAGATTGATAGGAAGGAGGCAGCCTGGCTCCCCTGAGATAAGGATGGGTAAAAAGGGGATGTAGAGAATGCATCATTGGGACATTAAGAACATAACAGAAGCCATGTTGGATCACGCCAATGGCCCATCCAGTCCAGCACTCTGTGTCACACATGGCCAAAACCCAGGTGCCATCAGGAGGTCCATCAGTGGGGCCAGAACTCCAGAAGTCCTCCCACCGTGCCCCCCCCCAAGCACCAAGAATAAAGAGCATCAGTGCCCCAGACAGAGAGTTCCATCTGCACCTTGTGGCTAATAGCCACTGATGGACCTCTGCTCCATATATTTATCCAATCCCCTTTTGAAGCTGTCTATGCTTGTAGCTGCCACCACTTCCTGTGGCAGGGAATTCCACATATTAATTACTCTTTGGGTGGGTGAAGAAGTACTTCCTTTTATCTGTTCTAAACCTACTGCCCATCAATTTCATTGAGTGTCCACGAGTTCTTGTATTGTGAGAAAGGGAGAAAAATACTTCTTTCTCTACTTTCTCTATCCCATGCACAATTTTGTAAACCTCTATCATGTCCAGCCTCAACAGCTCCCTCTGGAGCACCTCATAACCCTCCCTGGTTTTCACTGCCCTGAACAGCTTAGTGTCATCTGCAGACTTAACCACTTCACTACTTACTCCCAACTCCAAATCATTAACGAACAAGTTGATCCTGGAGGCTATTTGCTTTCCTCTGGGCATAGACCAGTGGTCATTGGAGGAGGGGGGGGGGAGAGGCAGTTGTGAATTTCCTGCATTGTGCAGTGGGTTGGACTAGATGACCCTCAAGGTCCCTTCCAGCTCTGTGTTTCTGTAATTTGAACTAAAGTTAAATAGCACTGGACCTAGTATTGAGCCTTGCAGTATCCCATTGCTTACCACCTGCCACTGTGAAAACTGCCCATTTGTACTCACTTTCTCCTTCCTGTTAATTAACCAGTTTTTAACCCACAAGAGGACTTGTCCTCTTATCCCATAACTGCTGAATTTACTTAGGAGCCTTTGATGAGGAACTTTATCAAAACCTTTCTGGAAGTCTAAGTAAACAACATCTATTGGGTCCCCCTTGTCCACATACTTGTTCATCCCCTCAAAAAACTCTAACAGCTTAGTGAGATAAGATCTTCCCTTCCAGAATCCATGCTGATTCTTCCTCAATAGTTTTTGTTCATCAATATGCCCACTAATTCAATCTTTAATAACAGATTCCACCAATTTACCCAGTATTGATGTTAGACGGACTGGCCTGTAATTTCCTGGATCTCCACTGGAAACTTTTTTAGGTGGGGGTTATATTAGCTACCTTCCAGTCCTCAGGAAAAGAGGCAGATTTTAGTGATAGGCTGCATATTTTTGGCAGGAGATCCACAAGTTCACATTTGGGTCCTTTCAGAACTCTTAGATGTATGCCATCTGGGCCTAGTGGTTCTCCCATGTGCTGCCAGTTCCAGAAATACTCTGGAGATTTTAGGGCGGCGACAGGGAGGGTGGGGTTCAGGGAGGGGAGGGAACTCAGTGGGTATAATGACATACCACCCCCCTTCCAAAGCAGCCATTTTCTCCAGGAGAAGTGGAATAATTCTGTTAGATAAATAAGCAAGCAATCTATAAAGTTTGGAGACCAGTTGTAATTCCAGGAGATCTCCAGCCCACACCTGGAGGCTGGCAACCCTGGAACTTCTCCCTCCTCTGAAAAGGAGGAGGGGTGCATTCCCACTTGCATCTGGGAACCAGTCTTCCAGGCCGGGCTGGGTTCCATTTTACCAAGTCAGTGTGGGTTCCAGAGGAAGACAATTCCACCCCTCCCCGAGTACAAGAACAATTTTTAGTAATGATGCGTGGTTCAGAAATGCTCCCTGAAAAAGAGAACCGCCGAAAACCACAAAGACTTTGAATACGCAATAGTGACTTGGAATTGCAGTATACGTTCAACCAGTGGGTAGCAATTGCTTGTTCCATGGCAAAGTTTTCCGCATAAGCATCACGAACAAAATCCAACAGCTCGCTCTGCAGGTATCTTTTCAGAGTATGCCAAAGAAATGTAAGGCAGCTGAGATGCGGAGCCATTCCTGCTCTTACATGTTTATATGCTCCCTGTGTCCCCAGGCAATCCTTCTGAAGGTAGGGTTAGGAGGGTTTGGTTTCCAGATGAGAGAGCCCTGGAAAACCAGGTCACATGTAAGCTGTTTGTTCCAGCTTTTGGCACAAATATTAGTGGGAGCAGGTTTTTCTCCTATTGCTTCCATGCATCTCCCCGACACCCCCCCGGTCATTCCTGCGATCTTTTCCAGGTCTGCTCTGCTGAGGGTCTTTGTCTAGATCTTCTCAGGCCTGCTCACACTGATACCATTTTCCTTGCCCCAGTCCCCCACAGTGGGGGGCTTTCCCCCCTTGTTTTTAAACTAGCAATTGACGTATCATTATATCATTACACTATTATAGCAGTCTGTCTATCAGCTCCTCTGTTATCATTTCTTTTTTAAAGTTAGTTGCCAGCCTCTTTCATTGTGAGGATATAAGGGGAAAGGCATACCTCAGGAACAAAACGGACTGTAGGGGCTTTGTTAAAGGTGAAAGCTGGGACTTCAAAAAACCTGACAGATTGTTATAACCCTAAAATAATATCACAATTGCTGATTAAAAAAAACTTTAAAAGCCCCCCTCCCCAATAGTACAGGGGGGAAATGACTGCTAGAGGGGACTGTGGCAGGGAAAATGTGTGGGACCCTGCCCCATGGAAGCCCCATGGCTGCTGCACTGTATCAGCAGGCACAGCAGCAACAGGGAAAACTACGCAAGCCCATCACAGTGTGGAGAACACTTTATTTTTAAAAGACTTTTCCTTATTTACCAATATACGTACAGAGTGGATGTGCTGTTCCTTTCTCTTCCAAGGTCCACATTGCTGTTTTTCTACACATGCTTAAAAGCCATCCCCTTCCCCTTTGTTGGTGGGGCCATCTTCTCCAACCTCGCATTCAAAAAGGGAGCTAGCTATCAGAAGAGAGATTGAAGAGGAGAAGGCTGGATTTATACCCCGTCCTTCACTACCTGAAGGCATCTCAAAGTGGCTTACAATCTCCTTTCCTTTCCCCTCCCCGCAACAGACACCCTGTGAGGTAGGTGGGGCTGAGAGAACTCTTTCGAGAACTGTTCATGAGAAAACAGCTCTGAAAGAACTTGTAACTGACCCAAGGTCACACCAGCAGCTGCATGTGGAGGAGTGGGGAATCAAACCTGGTTCTCCCAGATTAAAGTCCATGCTCCTAACCACTACACCAAACTGGCTCTCCAGCCATCTCCCGACAACTAGTTCCCACTAAGGAAGTCAACAGCCATTAAAAAACATTCACGTTCTTTTGTCAAAGGCCCTGACTCTCCTCCTAAGGCGTCACTTTAGACCGGATGCCTTCCCACAGCAACAACATGTCTTTTAGAAGAATCTATTCTCATCTTCCTCATTATCAAAAGTTCATTTTCTCCCCCTTCCCCAACTGTTTGTCTCTCCCACTCCAGGCCCAGTAACAGTTCTCGTGGCCGGCGGCTTTGCTGGATGTGTTTCGTGGGCCTTGGCCACCCCCATGGATGTGGTGAAGGCCCGCTTGCAAATGGATGGGATGAAGGGGAAGGAGTATCGTGGGATCCTCCACTGCATTATCACCAGTGCCCAGCAGGAGGGTCCACAGGTGTTCCTAAAGAGCCTTGCCCTAAACAGTTTCCGTGCTTTCCCTGTGAATGCGGTCACCTTCTTGAGTTACGAGTGCATCCTCAAAATTGCCTGTTGAACTCTGCGACCACCGTGACTCTACTTTACCTCAAGGAGCAGCACCCCCAGATGGGCTTGTGCTCCAACTTCTTGCTGCACAGAGACCTGTGGGGAAGAACAGAAGAGCCCCACCGCTGGTCCAGTGGCCCATCTAGTCCAGCATCCTTCCTGTCTCACCCAGCGGCCAACCAGTTACTCTGGAGGGAAAATGGGGCACAGAGTCCGAGGCCTTCCCCTAATGTTTCCTCCTAGTGTTGGTATTCAGGGGCTCACTGCCTCTAGATCTGGAGGCTCCCTTTACTCACTGTGGCTGGTAGCCACTGATGGACCTCTCCTCCTGGAATCTGTCTAACCCCCTTTTAAAGCCATTCTCGTGGACATTATGATGTTCATTGGCAGTGGATTCTGCAACTGAATTACTCATTGAATGAAGATGTATTTATTTTGTTCTGTCCTCAAGTCGTCGGTTGTCAACTTCATTGGGTGTCTGTGACTTTTAGTATTATGGGCGTGGGAGAAAAAAATTCTCTCTATTCGCTTCCTTCCTGCATGATTTTACAAACTTCTATCATGCCCTCCTCCCTGGTCATCTTTTTCTAACCAGCTAGATTTGAGTCCGGGAGCACCTTAAGAGACCAAAAAGATTTTGGGGGTATGAGCTTTCAAGAGTCAGAGCTCCCTGCATATCTGGCAAAGGGAGCTCAGACTCTCAAAATCTTATATCCTCCAAATCTAAGAATCTAGGTGTTCTACTGCAGACCGACACGGATAACCTCTGAAACTTGTTCTAACCAGACTCTTTAGCCTTTCCTTGTAAGAAAGTTGCTTGAACCCTTTAATCATCTTGGTTGCTGCCTTCTGCGCTTTCCCCCCTACTTTGCAATATCTTTCTTGAGATATTTTATCTATCGATCGTATGGCAGAGTTATACACAGGAAGCCTATAATTGATACAACAGGTATGCAGACCAACTGGGCAATCCCCTTAAATACTAATGTCTAAATTTTCAATCCACTCAGTCGCAGCTGGGGAGAGTTCAGAGACCTCCATCACATCTCCCTGGAAAGCACAACGCTCACTTTCCTGTGACAGATGGAAAATAGTCTGGCGGGCTGCATCACAACTGCATTCGGGTCCTGGTATTTTGCCCCATTTAAACAGCAGGTCTGCACAGCTGCCAAAGCCTGTTTGTATTCTATTAGCCGTCTTCCATACTTTACGGGGCAAGTCAAATCCTGTGGGCCTCTCATTGGGATTTATCAGGTTATGGATATTGGGTGGGTCTGATTGCATCCATGTTCACAACCATTTATTCCCTAAACTGAAATTTGTGATTGCAGGATTTGTGCGGTTCTTATTGTTGGGTGTTGAGAACTTAATCTGAATAGGTCCGTGACATAGGCAACTGTCTGTTTTCAATTATTTTTCTGTTTTCACAAAGAAGAGCGTCTTGTCCTTAGAGATGTGGCAGAGCAATGTGGCACAATGTGAGTAGCCAATAGGTTGGAGTGGGTTCAATACATCCGCTGGTGGTTCTTAGTGTTGTATTGAGTTGGACATCAAGTTTGTGGACGTGGTTGCTGTTGAGCCACACTGAAGCACCATATTCCACAGTATTATACACCAACCTCAAAGCTGAGCATCTAAGTGCTGTAGCAGACACACCCCAAGTTGTACCACAGAATTTTTGGAGAATGTTGCTTTGCATGCATATTTTCACTGCTGCATTGGTAAGAAGGTGTTTAAAGCTCAAAGTCCTGTCAAGGGTAATGCCAAGCAATGCTCCCTCTAAGCTGTGGAATCTTGTGAGCAAAAATTCTATTTTGTGAGCTACTGGCATTAAGGTTGTGAGTGAGCAATTTGGCTGCTGCATAAATTAGTTTGCTCTGGAGCCCTCCTTCCTGAGCTAAGACAAAAATATGTGAGTTGGAGGCTAAAAAACTGTGAGCTAGCTCACACTAACTCAGCTTAGAGGGAACACTGATGCCAAGGTACTTAGGTGTATGATTGTGTGTAAGTTGGGTGCCATTAAGGTAGACATTCAGTTCACGGTGGGCAAGATTGTTATTGAGATGGAAACAGGAGCATTTTGTTTTTCCTGGGCTTGGGATAAGCCACCATTTACGGTAGTAGTCAGCCAAAATTTCAAGGTCTCTACTCAGTATTTCCTCAGCCCTTTCAATTGATTTGTGCCTTACTGCAATCACCATGTCATCCGCATAAGCAGACTTCCTGGATATTATCTTGGGAACATCAGAGATGTATAGATTGAAAAGAACTGGAGCAAGGGCCAAGCCCTGGGGTAGACTGTTATCCAGTTTCTTCTGCTTGCTGATTGACTGACCCATAATTACTTGGGAAGTTCTATTGCTCAGCATGTTATTTAGGATTCAAAATAATGTTCTGCAGGGGAAAACTTGTAAAAACTTGTACAGCAGACCAACTCTTCAGGCTGTGTCATAAGTAGCAGTCAGACCAATGAGCCTGCTGATGTCTTTAGAGGCATCTGATACCCTGCCTCAGTGAAGGTTGTTAAGCTGAGAACCTGCTCTTCCCAGCTACAATGGTGTCTAAACCCTGCTTGCTCTATAGGGATATGGTCATTAATTCTGTCACTGGTTTTGTTCAGGATTAGCCTCTTAAGGAGTTTATAACAGGAGCTCAGAAGGGAAATAAGTCTGTAACTTTCCTGCAGATGTTTTGGTTTTCCAGGTTTCAAAATAGCAACTATCTTTGCTTTCTTGAATTCTCCTGGGGAGTCTTCCTGTTCTCATGATGTACGTGAGAAACTTTGCGAGCCGCCTCTTGGTGAACACGCCTCTGTTGATCAGTAACTCATTATGGATGCAGTCAAAGCCTGGTGCCTTTCTGCAGTGCCCTTCAGTGGAATGGAAGTTTCATGCCTCCCCACCACCACTGCAGCCCACAAGTCTCTACAAAATGCTGTTCCTGGGGGACCGGACATTAAGGAATAACATGAGGGGCTGCAGTGGAGAAGGGGAATCAGTTGAAATTACCAATTTAGCCTGGATCCAATCCCTAAGGTAGTTTTACCCTATGGGGTTTTGCTGTGATGAAGTGGGGTTTTTAAAGATAACAAGAGAATGGTTTGTCCTGGTAGAACAAGATGATTTCCATTTGACAAACATGCTCAATTCCCCCATAAGAAATATCCAAGGCAGGAGAAGGCTGTCAGCAGTATTGGAAGTGAAGGACTTTGCAATGCCTGGTCTCAGACTTCAGAGGGGGACTATAGAGCCAGAGAGAGAGGAATAGGTAGGTCAGGGCCCTGTGTACCGTCCTTTCCGCTGCTCTGGTGCTGTAGATCGCTACTCTCAGGGAATCTTCCTTTCTTCCGGCCAACACCTTGGGAACATCAGAGATGTATAGATTGAAAAGAACTGGAGCAAGAACTGGAGCCAGATGGAGAAGACTCTCTTCTCCAGCTGGCAACCACAACACCAGGACATGCTTTCATGCATCTCCATCCATCCTAGCTCAGCTGGTTTGTTCAGAATACTATCCCTGCTCAATCCTGTCTAGAATGGAGTTCCTGATAATAAAGGACTCGTAGTAGTTTACTACAGCACAGAAAGCTCTGTGTGAACTTAATCTCTGAAGCAGCAACGCGAATTCCACGGTGCCATAACTAGCACCCCTCTGGAGCTTGTTTGACATAGCAGCTAAGAATATGAACTGCGGTCCGGGAGGTCTTGAGTTCTAATGTTGCTTCTACCACCAACTCAGTAAGTTGCCTTAAGCAAGCTACTCATTCTCAGCCCTTCCGCTGCCAGAATTCTAGCCTTCCTTACAACATTGTTGTAGGCTTAACAACAGGAGGATGGGTGTCAAATACTCTGGACACTGGAAGTGCTATATACTTCATAAGCAGTGTTATTGTTGGCTGTAATATAATCCTTCTGGCAACTATTCCTTTGTTGCTCATTCCAATATTGCACACAGACCGGACAAGGCTTAACTTAAATAGTACAGGCAGAAAATTCTGGTATTGCCGCAGAGCTCTTCACCGCCCTGCGGCAATGGCCTTGAGGGGAGGTGGGAGCAAAGGGGGGTGGGAAAGAAGTTTATTCGAGGACCAAACAAATTAAACTAAGCAAGGATTTGGCACTTTTCTCCAGGGAGATGAGAGGTGCATCCTCTGGACTGGAAAATATTGCACAGCCTGTGCCAATGAAATCCAAAGGCAGTGTGCCCAGAGAGCATGCATGTTTCCCCAAATATATGTGCTTTGCATAATTGATTCGGATTGCAATACTTAGGTCTTTATAGAAGGTGGGAAAATGTGGCATTAACAAAGATAAGGAGGAGGAGATTAGGAGGCAGAGGGATGAATTGGTGTGGTGGGTGGGCTGGGCTGCACAGCACACAGATGTCTCTCCTGCCCCTGGAGTGGAAACCAGAATACACCTTGCTTACTGCAATACAACTCTCTCTTTAGGCACGGACAATGAAAATAGGAGATTCTCCAAACCAATTGCACAGGATTCTTTCCCCTCAAAAAAAGCTCTAACTCCCCACTTTTTGTTCTGATGTGCATCTTGCTGTACTTCCTGGCTTGAACCTCACTTGCTGTTTTGCTGCCCAGTCACCCATGTTTAGAGAGATCTTTTTAGGGTTCTCTATAGACTGCTTTGAATATGTGTGTGTGTGTGTGTGTGTGTGTGTGTGTGTAAAGTGCCGTCAAGTCACAGCCGACTTATGGTGAAAGCTTTTATCCGCATACACACTGATGCTTATGCACAGAATTAAACTTCGTTGGTCTTAAAGGTGCCCACTGGACTCAAGGCCACATCATAGTCCCATTGCTACTACACTGTATTGGCTGACAAAGCGAGGAGGCAAGTTTTGGTGCCATGTGCACGTTTTGGAGTTGGTCTTAGTGTGCTGGCAACACATCATACAAACATGTGCATGCCCGCAACCAGCAGGAATTCCCATTTGCGAGGGGCCAAAACTTCCTGGATTGTAAGCAGAGCCCCCTGCTGGATCAAATCAAAGGTTCACTTGTCCAGTACCCTCCTTCCTGTAGCAGCCAACTATGTACCCAGGAAACCCATCAAAGAAGGTGCGAAGGCAATAGCCCGCCGCAGTGATTGCTATTTGGAGGTACACTGCCTCGGAACACGGAGTTCCCATGAACCAGAGCCAGTGGAGCGTAGTGGTCACAAGTGTGGGACTAGTATCTGGGACACCCAGGTTCAAATGTGCACTCGTGCTATGGAAACTCACTGGGCCAGTCACACTGTCTCAGCCTAACCTACCTCACAGGGTTGTTGTGAGGATAAAACGGAGACAAAGAGAACAATGTAAGCTGCTTTGGGTTCTCACTGGGGTGTGAGGTGGGGGTATAAATGAATTAAATACAGTAAATAGTAGCAGGGCTTTTTTTGTAGAAAAAGCCCAGCAGGAACTCATTAGCATAATAGGCCACACCCAGCAGCAGAAACACATTAGCATATTAGGCCACATCCCCTGACAGCACAGCTCTTTAGCGTATTGGGTCACACCCCCATGTTACCAGAAGTGTGGTCATCCAGCCACACCCACCTTTTGCTTCTTATTCTGTTTACCTTGTTTGCTGTCAAAACCCCAGGGCTTTTTTTGGAGCAGGAACTCCTTTGCATATTAGTCACACACACCCAATGTGGCCAATCCTAATGAGTTTCTGCCACTGGGTGTGGCCTATTATGCTAATGAGTTCCTGCTGGGCGTGGCCAACTCAGGAGACAGCCGGAACGCCGTTCCTGTGCGTTCCTGCCCCAAAATAGCCCTGAATAGTAGTAATCTGCCCTCCCTGAATTGGTTTGAACTCCTTTTTAAAGCCATTTAGGCTCGTGTCACGTGTGATCCTAAGCAGAGTTACACCCTTTTAAACCCGCTGGAGTCAATGGGCTTACAAGGGTGTATGTAACTGCCTAGCACAACAGCACTGTGGATTCTATAAAAGAATTGTGAAGGGGCGTGTGCGTGCATGTGGAATCGGTCTGTCCTGAATCTCCTGCCCGTCAGCTTCATTGAATGCCCTCGAGTTCTAATATTATGCAGGGAGGAGAAAATGGTTCTCCCTCTTTCTCCCTTCTCCACATCATGCATAAGTTTAAAAACCTCTTTCAAGTCTTTCCTTAGCAGTCCCTTTTCCCCCCACACTAAAAAGCCTCAGACTGTTCTCAAAGGAAAGGTGCTGCAACCCCCTTGATCATTTTCGTTCTCCTTTTGTACATCTTTTCCGGCTGTCTTGAATATCTTTTTCCAACTCTGTAATGTCTTTTTCTTCTTTTCGAGGCGGGGTGACGAGAGTTATACACAGTATTCCAAATGCGGCCATAGCAGAGATGTATAGATTACTATTCTGACCATTTTATTTCCAATCCCTTTCTTCATAGCTAAAAAGCACAGAATTTGCTTTGTTCCCTGAGCTGTCCACCCAAATCCCATGACATCTTTCCTGGTTCATTCCGACTCTCAGTTGGGGTTTTTGCCCTTGAATGTGATACTTTACATTTACTTATGAGGAACCTTATTTGATTGTTTATTTATTTGACTATTTTTCTCCTGCAAAGCAAGCAAGGCTGAAAGTGGCTTACAATAACCAAAATACGAACAATTATCTAAAAATCACCATACTGTAATAAAACAGAAGCAGCAACCAGGAGGGGGGGGCTGAGCAGCTGGAAGGATTCGGCCCTTGATGGAATCTGAGCATGGAGCAGGGGGTCACTGGGTGTGTGTGTGGGGGAGGAAGTATTTATGAATTTCCTACATTGTGCAGAGGGGCTGGACTAGATGACCCTGAAGGTCCCTTCCGACTCTATGATTCTATGAATAGTCTCCCCTGGCAAAGAGCTGCCATGTTGTGACCCACCTGTATGTAGCGATCCCTTCGGAGTTCTCTGCAGTGCAACGCACTTTGGTTTTTACCTTGAGAGTTTGGTGTCACCATGGATTTAGGCAGATCATAGAAGGGAGGGCAGAGAGAGATGAGCCAGTGCTTGGCTCTCATGACCCTTTCTCATATGCCCGGGGTAATGCCGATTGCCACTTTGGGGTTAGGAAGGAATTTTCCTCCAGGCCAGATTGGCACAGGGACCCTGGAGGTTTTTTTTTTTTTGCTTTCCTCTGGGTATAGAGCAGGGGTGACTGGGAGGGTGGGGGGAGTAGCTGTGAATTTCCTGCATTGTCCAGGGGTTTGGACTAGATGACACTTGGGGTCCCTTCCATGTCTGTGTTTCTATGAGTCACTCACACACCTGGCCACTTCACCGCTTTCATGGGTACTAGTAGGTTACTTCCACGTGGAGGTTTGCTCCACTTTGGCATCCAAGATGAAGTGGAGTGTTCTGGAGCTTCCATACTATGTTTCTCTGTTTCTGTGTGCCCTTCCTGTTCCCAGCTTTGCTATACGCTGTTAACATAACAGTAGTACAATATCCCATGGTGTGTTGTCACATCCCTGGTTTGGTACTATCTTTTTGGAAAGATCGCAGATAAAGCACTTTTTATATATCCTCATGAATGGAAAAGTGTACATTTTTTAAAATCCTGCTGGCACTGAAGAGCTTTGGGGGTCTTTTTTAAAAAACCAGTAATTGCTATGTTGCTATTATTTATTTAATTTACAGTCCGCCTTTCTCACAGGGACTCAAGGAGGATTACACAGTGAGTCAATACAATCAACAAAATTGAGCATTCAATAAACAATGCATTAGGACTGGAGAAGTCTGGAACACCACTGGGTGACCTTTAGACAATCACACTTTCTCACAGCCAAACTAGACATTTTGGTATCCATGGGTCTGGCCTGTGGATGCCACCACCGCCATTTTAGAGCTGAACTCATCCATTTAAAAACACTGTGAGGGACCAATTCTGATTGGGCTTGCAGTGCGGCAAGACCAGACAATCTTGCTCCTTCCCACACACCTTTTTAAGTGCTGAAAGAGCCTGATAAGGGTTGGGCCCTCACAGCATTTTTAAAGGGATGAGTTCAGCTCTAAAACGGTGTTGGTGAGCCAGTTTGGTGTAGTGGTTAAGTGCGCAGACTCTAATCTGGGAGAACCGGGTTTGATTCCTCACTCCTCCACTCACAGCTGCTGGATGACTTGGGCATGCCATAGTTCTGTCAGAGCTGTTCTCTCAAGGACAGTTCTGTCAGAGCTCTCTCAGCCCCGCCTACCTCACAGGGTGTCTGTTGTGGAAAGGGAAAGGAGTTTTTAAGCCACTCTGAGACTCTGAGTGAAGGGTGGGGTATAAATCCAGACTGATTTCCCACAAGCCTCTGCTCCGCCCTCGCTCTTCCCTTTCCCTCATTGTATGTGTCAATTTCTCACTATTTGCTGCATGGCCGCATTTTGCCCTGCAGCTTCGCCCCATGTCCCCCGCATCTACTCGAGCCTATTTTTTGAGGATCGAGTAGATGTGGGGGAAATGGGGTGAAGCTGCGGGGCAAAATGCGGCTGTGCACGAAATAGTGGGAAATTGACACATACAATTGGGGGAAAGTGAAGACTGAGGGCGGAGCAGTGGCTTGTGGGAAATTGGTCCCAATCTCTTCCTCTTCTTCTTCGGTGTCCACAGGTCAGACCTGAGGATGTTGTAACATCTTGTTGACCCTCAGCCTAGCCTACTACTCTTCACCCAAAGAGTGATTAACATATGGAATTCACTGCCACAGGAAGTGGTGGCAGCTACAAGCATGGACAGTTTCAAGAGGGAATTAGATAAACATATGGAGCAGAAGTCCATCTGTGGCTATTAGCCACAAGGTATAGATGGGAACTCTCAGTCTGGGGCAGGTGATGCACTCTATTCTTCGTGCTGGGGGGGGGGGAGCAGTAGGAGGGCTTCTAGTGTCCTGGCCCCACTGCTGGACCTCCTGATGGCACCAGGTATTTTTGGCTGCTGTGTGACAGAGTGTTGGACTAGATGGGCCACTGGCCTGATCCAACATTGGCTTCTCTTATGTTCTTATGTACTACACAGTTGGTTGTGAAGAAAAAATGGAGGTGGGGACTGGGGAGAGCTGTATATGCTGGCCTGAGCTCCTTGGAGGAAATGGCGGGAAATAAAAACCTGATAGACTGGGGAGGGGAGAATTTGCTGCTGATCACCCCAAACTGAGCACTTTCCTGTCTCCATCATTTTATAATTTGAAAGTGTGAACTGGGTTTTAGAAAGAGGCTTAAATTCTGAGGAGGAACTCTGGCACTGAATGCATGCTTGCGCCTCAAGTGCGGTTCTCAGGAAACCGTACTATGAACTTTGTGTGTGTGTGTCTGTGTGTGTGTGCTGAGGGGAGGGAGGGAGGGAGGGAGAAGGAATGCGATGTGGTTGGCATACAAGCTTCCTTTTATCCCAGTTCATTTGTAATACTGCCTTTGCCCTTCCTAGCTAATTTTGCCAATCAGATCCCGACAGAACATTCTTTTATCACTTGAATTAATCTCAGCAAATGAATTGGTGCTAAAAGTGCAAGTAAATGTTGCCACCTATTAGAGTTTGGCAGCGCACATACTGGAAGAAATTGCTTTTCTTTTCTTTTCTTTTTAATAGGGTCGGTTTTGGTCTGAATAAATCTGGGGAGTCTTAAGCCAACAGTCTCTGCTTGCACATGCCATTGGCTCTTTGGGATGTGGTTGTCACACGGCTGTGGATACTGACCTACTTTTTGTTTGCTGCTCTTCTTCATGCTTGTGCTAGATTGGTATAGAAGTTCTATTTAGATTTGAAATAGATAAGTGCTATGCTATAAGCAATAGCCATTAAAAAAATAAAAGCCTTCATAAAACCCTCCAGTGGCGAGGCAAGAAAAAAATATGCAGGGAAAATGGCACCGGTAAGAGGCTTCTTGAGGGGAAATGGTGCTAATGTGGGCAGGACCTTTGCAAAGCAGGAGAAATACACCATTCCTTCTGGATGGCTTGCTAGCGTGCTTGAATTGCAGCCTTTCCAACAAGATCAAAGTAAAACCTCTTTGAAGAAGAGTGCACTGAGATCAGGGAAACATAGAAAGAAGACAGAGTGCCATGTCATTTGGCAACTCCCCCCAAAACACTTACATAAGAACATAAGAGAAGCCAATGTTGAATCAGGCCAATGGCCCATCTAGTCCAACATTCTGTCACACAGTGGCCAAAATATACCAGGTGTCATCAGGAGGTCCAGCAGTGGGGCCAGGACACTAGAAGCCCTCCCACTGCTGCCCCCTCCAGCACCAAGGATAGAGTGCATCACCTGCCCCAGACTGAGAGTTCCCATCTATACCCTGTGGCTAATAGCCACTGATGGGCTCAGTCTGACTATCCCAGAAACAGCCCAGACTAGCCCAAGCTTGTGAGAGTTTGGAAGCTGAGGGTTGGCCCTGGTTAATACTTGGATGGGAGACCCACCCAAGGAAGACCAGGATTGCTATGCAGAGGAATGCAACGGCAGCCCATTTCTGTTCAGCTGTTGCCTTGAAAACCCCATGAGGTCAAAAAACCCCCCCCAATTGTTTGCAACTTGATGGTATTTAATTATTATAATTAGAAACCGAGGCAGAGAAAACCTCCACACAGAAGCAGCCAGTGGCTCTCAGACAACTGAGATGCGATGGCTTGCAGCTATCAGTGGATATCTCCATGAGACCCAGACAGAGCACAAGTGTTATCCTATTAATCTGAACTAACGGCCACATTGTTAAGCACTCACAATTGCCAATTTGGATTAGAATTCCCATTCACACAGCAAAAAGATGAGCAAAATCCACTCTTGGCTAGTGTGATGGAGTAATCGAGTGGAGGTAATCGGCTCTCTTGAGCATTCACCTTGTATCTGTCGGGGAGGGAGATGGCAGAAGGTCCTGCCCAACCCCAACTGTGCAGTGTGAGGAGGGACAATGAAATCCTTGCAGGGTTTATTTGACTGCCTGCACCGGAGAGATGGCCGAGGTCACAATAGCAAAGGGTGGGGGGGAAGAGAGGTTTTATTTATGCCGGGGTGGAAGATTTCAGCAACTAACAATGAAATATTGTTAGAATGAGTGTATGATCTTTTGATGGGTGTAAGCGGCTTAGAATTTATAGAAAAGAAACCTAGTAAATTAAAAAAGGTCTTCAAAGAGCTCTTCATCGCATTAAGGGCTTGGAGAATGATTCTCCCCAGTGGGCTGTTTCGATGCCCATCAGCCAGTGAAAATGTCGTTTTAGCTTCAGCTGCGTATGGGAACACTGGTTGTTTTTTGAAACCCAGGGAACTACCCTTTTCACACATTCTCAGTCTCTCAATGCAGCTTACTTGACCCCTGGCCTGCAGTGGAGCAGGTTGCTGCTGCAAGGGTTATTCTGCACCGATCCTGATGCATTTGCCAGGGGAACAGCGGCACTGATCCGCCAGGTTCCATTCATTACTTGCTGGTGGGGTGCCAACTCCAGGTTGGGAAATTCCTGGAGATTTGGAGATGGAACATGGGAATGGTGGGGTTTGGGGAGGGGAGGGATTTCAGCAGGTTAAAGAGTTAGGGTTGCCAGCTTCCAGGTGGGGCCTGAAGATCTCTCGGAATTATGACATACATAATTTTCCTTGGAGAAGATGACCCCTTTGGAAGGTGGACTTTCTGGCATTATATCCTTCTGGCATTATAGCTTTCTGAGAAGCGCAGGCAAGATGGAAGGGTGAATGGCTTTGTTCCCTCTTCTGCCGTCTGCAGCCTTGGTGCCAGAGGTCTTGCCAATCACGCCAGATCCCTCTCGGGGTGTCTGGATGAGAAATTGGTTTTCTGTTTGCACGGGGCAAGCGCTCTGTGTTGGAAACGCCGGCGATGCCACGAAGGCAGCGCTTATAATCAAATGAGAAAAGCCTCTCCCAAGCTAAACACATTGATTTCCAAAAAGCCCTTAAACCAGATTAACCTTTGTTCCTATTGATGCAGCTGTGAAGGCCAGCTGGGAAAGGAGAGAAATTTTCTTCCCCTCCCCTTCCTCCATTGTTCCTTGCCGCCCTTACATGCCCACTGCAGTGACAGATTGCCAATGTGGAAAAGATCTGTCTTCCGTCCCCACACCAGCTCCTTTCCAATCACTCCTTAACCACTACATTCAAACACCCTCACGGAGGACTTCTAGAAGGAGTTCTGTCTTCTGTTGTATGGCCCCTGTCTCCTTGTCTTTCAGGGTGGCTTCATTCCACACACAGGATTTGTTCTTTTAAAAACTTTTAAAAAACTTTAAAACAACACCAACATCCATATGATATTGTTGCCCAATTGTTCACTTTCCAGGTTTCCCCCTGATTTGCTCCAATCTTTCCCCAGTCAGGTTTCATATGACCTTATTTGTTCATAACAGTGCAGTCCAAACACATTTGCGTACTGTGTGGACAGGAAAGTCACATAGTTTTGAAGGTTCAGCCCGCATCGGTGCCATAGTCCTTACCCCAGTACTCTGTGGCCATTTTGTCTCCCAGCCCTGTGTCACCCACAGGATTTTGTTTGAGTTTTACAAATCAGCAGGGGCTAGGTAATGATCTATTGACGCAATCTACTAGTTCCTCTGAATTCCCAGTGTTCTCCCCCCCACTTTTCTGTTGTAGAAATACAAGCTTATGATAGTGAAATGACTGAAGATAATAAAACCTAGTACCCTTCACAAAATTCATATACCACAGAGTCCAGTTAAACAACACACTGTAGGAAACACAGAATGTTTATATCCTCTGGGCTGGATCCAGACTACCATTTCCACAGAGCAAGGGTTTCCGTTTGCAAGACCTGAACACAGCTGTTAACAACAGGACATTCTGGAAGTCTTACATTCATAAGGTCATCATATGTCAGAAGTGACTTGGCAGGGCTTCACACACGCACACACACACACACATTTCCACCCGCAGAGTGTGATTTCCGCCTTTCCTGCTCCCGTGGTAGCTTGAAGTGCCCCAGGGGGAAATCCTGTTTGTGTAACAGGATTTTGGGGGACATTTCAGGCTGCTGCAGGGAGAGGGGAGGCGGAACATCACTCCACGGGCAGAAATGCTTGCACCTGTGGAAATGCTAAACCTGGAGCCAAGCCTATGAGAGCGAGTCAAAGAACCAAAGTCTAACAGGAAACCAACCCTGAAAAGAACCAGGTAGTTAATATATCCAGACTGTGAGATCTGCTGTAATTGGTATACAGGAACAACAAGGCAAGGTAGAAATGAAAGTGAGTATCCCTCCCTTCTTTGAGGCAAATAGGGGTTTTCTCGGCTTCTGCGGACACTGTAATTTTCTGCACTCGTTTATTTGTGAATATTCTGTAACTCCTTCTCCTCAGGGAACATCAGTTTCAAAGGGCAAGAGAAGTATCCATATGCATACACAATAGTCTGTTTCCACACAGGGGATGCCAAAACACACTAGTTGCCAACTCTGGCTTGGGATATTCCTGGAGATATGGAAGGTGGTGCCTGAAGGAGCCAGAGTCTGGGGAGGGAACTCGGGGGGGGGGATGCCATGCCATGATGGAGTCCACCTTCTGAAGCTGCTGTTTTCCCCAGAGGAACTGATTTTGGTAGTCTGGCAATCAGTCGTGATTCTGGGAGAACTCCAGGCCTCACATGGAGGTTGGCAATCGTACACCACAGCAGTAGCAAGTGGAACAAATGGGAATGGTGTCAACATACCCCACCCGTGACCTTCTGCCTTTACATTCTCCTTTCCCCTTTTTCTTCCATCACATTTGTGTAAAACCACAGACATGACCGAGATCACACTAGCCCCCCCCCGCCCCCCACCACTGGGGAGATTTGTGGAGGGCACATCAACAGCTACGAGCTATGGTGACTAAATAAAACCTCCACAACCAGAGGCAGCAAACCTCTGAATACCACTGCCAGAAGGCAACATCAGGGGAAGGCCTCGGCACTCTGTGCCCTGTTTGTTGGCCCTCCATGGCAGCTGGTTAGCCTCTGTGTGAAACAGGATCTGGGATTAGATGGACCACTGCTCTGCGCCAGCAGGGCCCTTCTTACAGCTTGTAGAGGTAGAGAGCAAAATCTATTCAGGGAGGGGGGGTATGGCGACAGAAAGGCTGGCAGGGAAAGAGGACAGAAATAAGAAGAGAGAGCCTGGGCTCGGTGGAAGAGTGTCTGTTTGGCATGCAGAAGGTCCCGAGTTCAATCCCTGGCCTCTCCAGTTTAAAAGCACCAGGCAGTAGGTGATGTGAGAAACATCTGGCTGAGACCCTGGGCAGCCACTGCCAGTCTGAGTAGACAAGACTGACCTTGATGGGCCAATGGTCTGTTTCAGTCTAAAGGCCATTCAATAGGCTTAAAATCAGGGCCGGGGCAACCAGAGAAAGACAGAGAAGGAAGACAAAGACCATTAGGTAAGGGGGAAGAGGGAAAAGAGGAAGGGATATCAAAGGAGGTGCAGAAGGGACGGGAAATGGAGAATGACACAGAAGTGAAGGGAACTTTGGAAAGGCTGCGTGAACATGGGGCAAGTTGTCTCTGCGTAGCACTCCACGCCAAGGACCCTTCACACAACTGGGGTCAGGGGAAGAAGGAGGGTAGAAAATAAGCACAGGTTCAAGGCAACCTTCACCCTACACTTGGACGGTGCCCTGGGTGAGTTCCATTTCTTTCTTCCTTTGAAATCCTTGAATCCCACTTCCTCTGTGAGGCACTTTACAATATTCCTTTGAAACAAACAACAACAACAAAAAGCACAAACAATTTATCAGAGGCCAGGGAAAGCAGTGAACCAGCAGATCAAAAACACGTAAATCTAAAAGCCTAACACGGCAGCCACCCACCTTGACATGGGCAAAAAGGGCTAAAAACGAGCAGAGATTAAAAACATTTCAAGGGACGTTTGTGTATTTGTGTGTGTGTGTGACAATTTATCTGGAAGTCCTTGGAAAAATAAAAATATATTTGAGCCACCTGGTGTTTTAAAGCTACCAGTGGTGGTGCTGAGTGAGTTTCTGTGGGGAGGAGTTTCCAGAGTCCCTCTCCTCTGCCCCACCACGCTGCCCCACGGGCAACTGTGTCAGGGAGGTGGCACCTCTCATGGCTACGATTCTCGCCTTGGGGTGTTTAATATGCAGCTGAGAGGACTTCAGTGCATTTGTGAGTACAACAGCACGTTATGGAATCCTGACAAAACAAATATTTGGAACCGGGTTTTCTGAAAGGGGAATCATTACAAATCTCTTGGTTTGATACAGCTTTTTAAAGCAAATCCAAAAAGAAGAATAGACCTGGAACATGGGAAGTAATAACGGAAAAGAAATTCCTCCTCTGACAGTACGGAGGGTGCATTTTCCTCAGCGTGAGGTAAATAACACTTTGGAGACATTAAGTTTTGAAGATGTGAGTCATCTAGAGTAACCACAATCTGGGTTAATATTTAAAAGAGCAAAAACAGCCCCAGTCACAGGGTGGGGAAAGGTGTAGCTGAAGTGCGGCTTTTTTGAGCTGCATCAAAAGAGAAGCGTGGCGGCGGGATCAGACAGATCCCTCAAGCCGTCATGCAGTTGCTCCCCGGCATGATCAGATGCCGGGGGGAAGCTACAGATCGGTGAGCAAGGCGAGCCAGCTGCGCATGTGCACGCATGCACGCACATGCGCAATTCTACAGGGCCTCCGTATGCTGCAGGGAGACAGGCACGTCAGCGATCAGATGCAGGCCCGTGCTGCGCATCAACTGGTAGGTAGTACTCTTTTGGTGCTACCTTTTTGATGTGTGGTTTCGCCTGGAAGGGACGGAGTGGGGACGGGTGCGGTCCGCTTCCCAGATGTTGCGGTATGATCGCGCCTGCTTGATGCGCCCCCGATCCATCCCTCTCGCGTGGCAAATCCTCCCGTGTGACCAGGGCCAACGTTTGTCAGGAAGGGCAGTACAAGTCCTCCCGGTTTCTCCTTTGCTAACCACTATGAAGGAAGATTAATCACCACTTCTCTTACATGTCAGTCACTCCCAGGGACTCCACTCATTGGCTAGGATGCTCAAAGGTGGGTCAAGACTTGCTTCTCACTAAGTGGTTGGGCAGAACACAGCTAGCATATTTTCCCAGTACCTCGAGTTTCACATAAAGAAATAAGTCCCACTGGTACCTCCAAATGGGCACGAGGTGGTGTGCTTAGAATCTAGGAGAGAGGAACCCAGACCATGGAAACCCGTGGTGGGCTTTAAAGGAGTGTGGAGATGTGAGCAGGGGTATGAGCCAGTGTGGTATAGTGGTTAAAGGTGTCAGACTAGTATCTGGGAGACACAGGCTCAAACCCCCACTCGTGCCATGTAAGCTCACTAGGCAATCTTGGGCCAGTCATACTCTCTTAGCCTAACCTACCTCACAGGGTTGTTGTGTGAGAATAAAATGGAGGAGAGGGAAATTATGTAAGCCACCTTGGGTCACCGTTAGGCAGAAAAGGCAAGGTATGCATGGATTAAATAAATAAAATAATGTTCTCTGCATGATGAAAGAGAAGGACAGTTCTGGCAGAATTGTGGGTGGAGGCTACAGAACGTGTGTACCAAGGGAAAGCCACAGCAGAGAAGATTGCAGTAGTCAAGCCAGAGATGATGTGAGAGTTAGTCAAGGAGTTGAGAGAAGACAGGGCAAGATTTTGGCTGCATCGAACAAGGAGCAGTAACATGGCAGAGACGGAATGAACTTTGCAGCAAAAAGTAAAGAAGAGGAGGAGGAGGAGGAGATTGGATTTATACTCTGCCCTTCACTCGGGAGTCTCAAAGTGGCTTACAATCCCTTTCCCTTCCCCTCCCACAACAGGCACCCTGTGAGATAGGTGGGGCTGAGAGAGCTCTTCCTAGCACTGTCCTTGAGAGAACAGCTCTGAAAGAACTTATGACTGACCCAAGGTCACACCAGCAGCTGCATGTGAAGGAATGGGGCATCAAATCCGGTTCTCCCAGATTAGAGTCCATGCCCTTAACCACTACACCATTGTGGCACCTCAAAGACTAGCATGATTTTATTCTAGCATAAGCTTTCATGGCCTACTTTATCAAATGCATGTAGCTGGTCTTCAGTAAGCAGACACTTACATATGAGGTTCCAAAATTAAAAACAAAGCAGTAGGGCCAAAAATCTACGAAATGCAAGAAAGTACAAGGTGAATTGTAAGAGAGCTATATGTGAGTGCAGTAGCACCTGTAAGTAACTGTGGCCCAGTCCAGACAAGACAGAAATAATGTTGGCCTAACCTAAAGGACAACTAGGAGTTCGATTCTTTCCTATTTTAGACGGGTGTAACAGCAGCTGCAACCATCTGTGTGAATGGTGCATCTGGCCCTGGTCCCACAAGCCCTGGTAACATGGAGCCTGAAAGACTGTAATGTGCTTTATGTGGCTCTGCCCCTCGTGGCTGGTCAATCGGGGTTGGGTGGTGTTGTCTTCCGTCAACATGAGGAGTGATTAAGGTGCGTATGGCTTGCGACTGAGAGAAGAAAACGTTCCGTCCTGCTGCTAGGAGTCACCCATTCCCAGTGGCAGCAGCATTGACAAGTCTGGTTCGAAGCCTGCCAACTTCTATCATGTAGGAGCGTGCCTACAGTGTGTCTGTTTGGACATGTGTCAAGCAGAGTCAAGCTGCTCTTCCACTGCTGTTGCCTCCAACCATGCAGTGATGTCAAATTTATGTTTACAGTCAGCAATAGAGTATTAACAAACAGTGTGGCGAAGTGAAAGGGCAGTTTGGCAGGGAATAAAGCCTCAGACAGGGCCTATAGGCAGGGATGGGATGGGCTATTGATTGTGAACCAGGGATGACAAGTGGCTCTGTGTGTGTGTGCGCGCATGCGTACATGTGCAAGCACATATTGTTTCGAATGAACCAAGCATACCTTTGGCTTTTGGTATTTGATAAAGTGTGCATGCACATGAAAGCTCACACCTTGAATAAACCTTTGTTGGTCTTAAAGGTGCCCCTGGATTCTGAATTTGTTCTACTGCTTCAGATCAACACGGCTGACCATCTGGATCTATCTTCTTTGGCTGCAAGTCACCCCCAAACAACAGAATCATGTGGATGTTTTGTCTGCCAAGGGATCCTTTTGCCCACCAGATGGCAGCAGAGGACTGCATCTAGAACACTTTGGCACCTTGAGGGTTTTGTTTGCCCTCTCTTGGCAGAGGGGCTGGGTGGAGACCTGGGCTCGAACCCTTGCCTGCATGCTGGCACAAATGGAACTGGCTGTTACAGCTGTAGAGAAGCCTGAAGAATCCACAGCACGAGACTCAAACCCCTTCTTGGCAGGCAAGATGTGTCCAGCTGTCCCTATGATTTGGGGCTATAACCCCTCCCTTATTGCCTTTGCAAGGCCTTTTGTTGGTCCCTAGACTGGTGTTCCTTTTAAAGTGGAGCCCGGAAACCAGATCTGAAGTCTGCCGGAGACTCCTGGGATGCTTGCCAAGACCTTTTAACGTTCCTCCAGCTACCACCCTCTTCCTACGCAGAGGGAGGGCATGATTGCTAGGGAACAAGCCTGTCAGAATATTCCGGTTCCACAGTTTGAGGCCCAAGAAGCCCCAGATCTGGTGTGTTTGCAGACCTGGTACAAAGATTGCCTATACAGGATGATCTGGCTTCATTTCTCTACCAAGGCTTGAGCCACACGTTGCTGGATACTGGACTATTGCAGTCACTTGCAATAGGTGAGTGACTGAAACCACGCAATATCCATCTAGGTGTGGCTTCTACCCGAGTGCGACATTTCCCATGTCAAGGTGTACTGAAGGACGTCTGGCTCTCAGTTTGAAGTCTAGGGCTTGGGATATTTTGCTGCAGCTTGTGAAGCTGGGGATTGAACCCAGGTTCTCGGTTCCAGCGCCCCTTCCAAGCTGGGCCTTCTCCCTTCCCAGTTCTGCAGAGAGGACACAGATCCTGGCGGACTCCCCAGCCCCACCCTGCGTCTCAGTTTTCTGTTCCTCTCTGGCTGATGCTGAAAACATATTTAAGCTATAGAGGCAGGAGGTGGGGGGAAGAAACTGGGTCAAATTCTTCCACTGCTTCAGGGGACTTAGTGAGAAGGAAATGAGAAGCAAGTGCCATGTGTCCCTCACCACAAGAAACTGGGGGCCCCCAAGAAAAGGCAACCTGTCTTGATTTTCCTGCTCAGAATGTTGTCGCTTGATTCCGTCGTATTTCCTGCATGCCCCCCTATTCATTTGATGGGAGATCACAGGTTTGCCAGTTTTGGCTTGGGAAATTCCTGGGGATTTGGAGGCAGTTCTTGCGAAATGACTTTTGTTTCTCCGAGATGACGTGGTATACCATAGAGCCTGCCCTCCAGCACTGCCGTCTTCTCCTGGGGAACCGATCTCTGTCATCTGGAGGTCAGTTGTGATTGGAAAGAACTCCAGCTCCCACCTGGAGGCTGGGAACCCTAATCACAGAGGTGCTCGAAAGTCCATGACTTACCATCCTTTAAGTCAACAAGGGCACCATCTCTGGTAGCAGCAGCTAGGGTTGCCAACAGGCCCGGAGAGAAATATCCTGTCCCTTTAATAGAGACTTACTTGGATGTTACTCATCAGGTGACGTGATTTATCTCTGTGCCACTAAAAGCTTCAACCGCCCATTTCTTTACATTAAGCTTTTATTAAAGGGAGGGGGCATTTTCCCCCAGACCAGTTTGGCACCCATAGTAGCAGCCCATGCAGAGAGAGGAGAGCAAGGGAGACGAGATTTGCCTCTTTTTGGCAAGTAGCCTCATTCTGGTGAGGAGTTGGGCTGAGCCTGCTCACACAGGACAGCTTGGATGCTGGGGAGGAAGTGACATCAGTCATTTTTCAGCAGATCTGGGTCACCCTCAAACCCCCACCCCACCCCCAAGACTGTGGGCTGGGGTCTTATTATGTGGTGCACCAGGTTTTGTGCCCTTGATGTTACCATTCCATAGTAGGGCTTGCAAGGCAGAGCTGTTCCGCCGGGCATTTGGTTGAGGACAGCAAGGGCCTGGCATTCTTCTCACATCCCATCTCCCCCTCCCACTGCTCTGCATTTTACTTAACCCAGGGGGCAAGCGGGTATTGGGAATTTATCTCCATCTTGGATTGTACTGTTTTACTGTGGTTGTTGAATTTTAATGCTGTTTTAAGTCTATTATTATTGGGCTCTTATTGATGTAAGCCACCCTGAGCCCTACTTGTGGGGAAAGATGGCCTAGTAAGTCTAATTTAGTAAATGAACAAACAAATAAATAAATAAAGTGGGGCGGTGGTAAGTTCTTGGGCTAGGGAAGCTGGCATCCCAATTTAGGAATGTAGGCAAGGCCTAACAGCCCTGGAAAAGGGCTCTGCCCTTGCCTCCCGTCATAGCCCTCAAATGGCTAGAGGGACAGAAGCCACCAGCATACCCCTCCTCTCCAGGTGCACCATGCCTGGGTCAGTCAAGATGAAGCCATGCACTGCCATATTGGTGCTCCATCTCAGCAACCGTGCTCCAAGGTAACCCCAGGAACGAATTGGTTTAATCCAGTAGAAGCGGAGTCAATACATGGAGCCTGACAGCAGAGGGAGAACCTGTTTGCCAGGGAGCGGAATCCAGTTCCGGGTTCTTAGCAACTTGCATTAGATAACTGAAATCTATGTATGCCCTGTTATGTATAGGAACTGAATCATTCCAGGTATGTCACACTAGAGACTGGCTGAGCTTGGAGCACAAGAACAATAGCCTACCAGAACTCTGGAAATCACTATCCAAGTAGTAATGTTATGAAAATAGCCAATCACTGGGAGTGGAGAATGTTTGGGCGTGGCAACTGCATGCTATTTAACAGAGCTGCGGCTCTGGGGTCTTGTTTTGCTCTTGCTGAAAGCTCTTGCTGAAATCACAAATAAAGTTGAGCTGATCACTAGACTCGAGCCTGCCATGTTAATTGGAAAGGGAGGGGGTACGTTTAGGAAGACCGGTATTATTGTTGGCATTGTATTGTTATTGTGGGGCTGTATTTTTCAAGCTGAAGCCTGAAGCCTGGCCTTCTGTGATGTCCTGTTGGTTCCTTTAAGCTTCCAGGTGATCTCCAGATGACAGAGATCAGTTCCCCTGGAGAAAATGGTTGCCCTTTACCATCATACCTCGCAAAGCTCCCTCCATCCCCCAAAGCTTGTCTTCCCCAGGCTTCATCCCCAAATCTCCAGGCATTTCCCAACATGGAGTGGACAACCCTACAATTTGGCACTCGGTGGACCAAACACTTTGGACTTCTTGGCTCACCGCACAAAGTTGTATCAAGCAGTAACCAGTTGCTGAGCTGAATTCAAAGGCATTTCCTGCTACTGGTTTATGTTCTCTATTACACCTATGCGTTTAGTTAAAACAAATCTTGTTGCAGGGATTCTGTACACTGGAGGTTCTTACCTTAAAGAAATGGACTGATTTAGATTGTCTTGCGAGTTCAGTCCCTCATTAAGCCCTTCCACAGAACTCACGCAGGTAGAGGTTATACCAGCAGGGCAAGACTGGGGACTGCTGTGTTCCCCCTCACTGGCTCCAGGGTGAGAGGCTCTGGGACCAAGGGAGGAGCCCTCCAGGATTGTTCCAGGCACACTCAATGACTCATCCATCCCTCAGCCCAAGAAGGACTGTGGATACCATTCCTCCTTTCACACCTTTTTCTCCCTTGCTCATTCAGTCTCTTGCTCCTGGTAGTTACCTATTCAGCAGGACCCAGGGGCCTCATCCTGCAAGGCCCTCTGGCTTTCATTTCTCCTAGAGGGGAGACCTGAGGCCAGGATCTTGCTGCAGGAGTGTTTGCTGGTGGTGGTGGGATGCACACCCTCCGTTTTTGGATCAAGCCCGTGTGTCTCTGATGTGGCCATAATGGTACCCACTGCCTCATTTTGCCTCACAGTAGGCCCATCATAGCTGTCACCACAACTGGGCCACCATAGGGTTGTCAGCTCCGGTTTGGGAAATACCTGGGGATTTGGAAGGGTGGAGTCTGGGGAGGGTGTGGTTTGAGGGGGAGGGACCTCAGTGGGGTATAAATGCCACAGAGTCCATCCTCCAAAGCAGCTTTTTTTCTCCAGGGGAACTGATTTTGGTCATCTGGAGATCAACTGTAATAGCGGGGGATCTCCAGGTGCCACCTGGAGGTTGGCGAAACTTTGTGACACATCGCTGGAGTTTGAGGGCTATAGCCCACCTGGATTTTGGTCTCCAAAGTGGTGCAGTTTCCTTCTGCCCCATCTGCCAGTTCTCTCCGCAGACTGCACCTTCGAGGGGCTGATGTTGTGTGAATGCAAAGGAAGAAGGGAGGCTTTGGGGTGTGGTGGGGGGTTAATAGGGTTGCCAGGGCTAGGTGGGGAAATACCTTGAGATTGCAGGGGTGGAGCCTGGGGAGGGAAGAGACCTCAGTGGGGTATAAGTGCCAGAGAGTCCACCCTCCAAAGCAACCATTTCCGCCAAGGGAACTGATCTCTGTCGTCTGTAAACTGCGGGAGATCTCCAGGCCCCACCTGGACTGGTTGGCAGCCCTAGGGAGGTATCTTACGACCGTTTATCATGTGAACACATCCTTCATCTCCTTCAAAATGCGGTCCGTGGCTTGGCACAAATACAGCATCCCCCGTGAATGATTGATCTCCCCGCTGCGGGGGGGAGGGGGATCTACCACCTCAGCTGTTCCTCCATCCAGACTCGCTGCGGTTCTGTGGCACGTGGCAGGCATGGAAAGAAGCTCTCTATCTGCCCACTGGCCACGACAGCCGCAGTCTGTCCGAGGCGGCTCTGGAGAAAGGCCACCTCTAGGCCGCAGACTCGCTCCGGGGCGTCCCTTTCAGCAGGTGGTGACGGCGGCGGCGGCGTCTGTTGCCTCGCCTCCTTCTCCCTTTGTAGACGGAGGCAAGTGCCTGTCAGCCATTTAATTATAAGCCTCTCCTCGGATCCAGTTGCGGGAGGCTGTTGTTTAAACACTGTTGACAGCTTGGCAGATTCTTTACTTCTGAAGCTGGGGCGGGGGGCGGCGGGGGGGTGAGGAGGAAAGCAAAGCAGGCATCAAAGGGGAATCTTGAAAATGCCTCGAGACGGGTTTTGCTCCCCCTGCTGAGGAGATCCCTCTGCGGTAGAACGAGAAGAAGATCAAATGACCGCCTTCTTTCAAACTCTGCCGTTGTCCTACAGAAGGGGGAACTGAGGCACGGGGGAGAAGAGGCAACTCTGAGGCAACTCTGCTTCCAGCCCAAAACAGTTTGCTGTCAAGCGCTGCCCCTTGCAACGAAGCCGCTCCCCCCCCCCCCATTGCAGGCTGCAAAAACGTGTGCCCGCCGGCACCTAAAGAACTGCAGTCAATGCAGGAAGGTTTAATAGAGTCACCTGCCTCCAGGTGGAGGGGCGGGTGTTCTCCTGGAATTGCAACTGAGCTGGAGATGACAGAAATCAGTTCTGCTAGAGAAAATGGCCGCTTTGGAGGGTGGACCCTATGACATCCTGTCCTGCTGAGGTCCCTCCCCTTCCCCAAACCCCACCCTCCCCAGGCTCCACCCCCCAACCCGGAGTTGGCAGCCCTAAGGGAGAAAGCGACAACAGTGCTAAGTGGCTTAGGCGAAAAGGGGGTGTGAACAGCAGGGAGGAATGGGAAGGGGCACAGCTTAGAGAGCCCACCTTCTGGGCGATGGGGTCTTTTCATCTTAAAAGCTCTCCTTACCCCCCTGGGGAACAGAAACTTGTTTGACTTTAAAGTGAACAACCTGGGAGTCTGTAATAGATGGCATTGCAAGAGCGGACTATTCTGAAACCTATGAACAGCCCAGTACCTGGCCCCTGTTGGGAGACTTTTGGCTTGATTCAGCCAGTGATAGGCTTGCCAACCTCCAGGTGGTGGCTGGAGATCTCCAGGCAGTAGAGATCACTTCACCTGGATAAAATAGTTGCATTGGAAGGTGGACTCCATGGCATTATATCCCATTGAAGTCTCTCCACTCCCCAAACCCCACCCTCTTCAGGCTTCACCCCCCAGATCTCCAGGCATTTCCCAACCCAGAGGTGGCAACCCTAGCAAGCAGGGTGGGGTCTCATATGCTGCAGCTCTACCACGTCCATTGTTCTTTGAATGCTTACCTGGAAGTCATTTCTGGTAAAGAGCAAGCGAAGGACTTTGTGGTTATAGTTTTAATAACTGGAAGATTAAACCTGGACTGAGCACTGCCCTGAGCTGGCAGCAATGGTGACACTCACCACGTTAAGTGGACAGCTCTGCTCCATTGCTCCAGACTGGGGAGGTGGGGGGGGCAGAAATGAAGGCAACAGTGGGGGCAGAAGTGGGGGCAGGAGAGAAGTTCGCCAGAAGTGATCATAGAATCATAGCGTTGGAAGGGATCTCCAGGGTCATCTAGTCCAACCCCCTGCACAGTGCAGGAAGTTCACAAATACCTTCCCCCCACTGTTCCACGCCCAGAAGATGACAAAAAACTTCCAGGATTTCCAGCCAAACTGGCCTGGAGAAAAATTGCTTATCCTGACCCCAAAATGGCGATCAGCACTTCCCTGGGCGTGTAAGAAAGGGCCACAAGAACTGATGCAGCCCTTCCTGCCCTCCCTCTCATGATCTGCCTAAATTCACAGAATCCACATTGCTGTCAGATGGCCATCTAGCCTCTGTTTGAATATCTCCAAAGAAGGAGAGACCACCACCTCCCGAGGAAGCCTGTTCCACTGAGGAACCACCCTGTCAAGCAGTTCTTCCTAATGGGAGACACCCTAATCTTGCATCTGTACCTTGGACAAGGATCACTCCTATTTTTGTGATTAGTTTGGTTTGATGTGGTGGTTAAATGCGCGCAATCTAATCTGGGAGAACCGGGTTTGATTTCCCACTCCTCCACTCACAGCTGCTGGATGACCTTGGGCAAGCCACAGTTCTGTCAGAGGTGTTCTTGGAAAAAGAGCAGTTTCTATCAGAGCTCTCAGCCCCACCTACCTCACAGGGTGTCTGTTGTAAGGAGGGGAAGGGAAAGGAGCTTGTAAGCCGCTCTGAGACTCCTTTGGGAGGTGAAGGGCGGGGTATAAATCCAATCTCTTCTTCTCTTCTTGGTTCAGGAGCTTGATTTGGGCTGAAGGATGAGGTGTTTAATTGGAAGTGGAGGCCTGGAGTTTCAGTCTTTGAAAGTCAAACTCAGCCGTGCTAGAGCAGTTTTGCTAGATCAGACCCAGGGTCCATCTTGTCCAGCATACTGTACTGTTTTCCACAGCAGCCATTTTGATACAGGAAATCCACTAACTGGACAGGAAGGCAATGGGTGTTTCCTCTTTTTCTGCCACCAGCAGCCAATGTCCAGAGACATACTGTCCCAGAGCATGGTGTTTCCATTAAGCTACCCTGCTTTCATAGACCTCTCTTCCATTAATTTGTCTAGTCCCCATGTGAAGTTATGTAAACTATATTCCATCTCAATTTAGGGCAGTGGATTCCTTAAGTTTGTTATGCTTTGTGTGAAGTAGTTTTTTTGTTTTAACCATGAATCTAAGTCTCATTAAACTGGGCAATCCCAAATTCTAATATTACAAGACAGGATGAAGAGGTTTTCTCTAGCCGCTTTATCCACACCATGCATAATTTTATAAACATTTTATAATCTCCTGGTAGTCTTTTTATAATGAGAAGAGCATGCTCCTGAGCATGCATAGAGGACCTTTCTTTTCTTCTTGAGCAATCATACCCATTCTCACATCTATTATTAAAGACCAAGGCACTTCTCTTGAATTGGAAATTGACTGCTGAACCATCTCTAATAAGGGAGTGGTTCTTTCTCCTCTGGAAGTAGAGGATTTCTTCCTTTACAGGAATTACTGTATCAACAGAATAAATTGGGATGTGGGGAACCAGAGATGGCAGGCTGGGAGAAAGAACAACAAAGGGGCCTAGCACCTTGTGGGGTTGAATCCAGAAGTCTAGAACCTTCCTAGTGAGATCCCTCTCTGTGCTCTGATTCCTCCCTTGCTCATCATTTAGAGCACAGTTTTAGTCTCTTGTACACTCTCCCAGTCCTTTCAGCATGGTGTAGTGGTTAGAGTGCTAGACTAGGTTCTAGGACACCTGGGTTCTGATCCTTACTCAGCCATGGAAACCACCATTTGGCCCTGAAGTAGTCAATCCCTGTCAGCCTGCCCTAAGTCTCAGGGTTATTGTGGAGGGAAAATGTGTGTTTGTATGTGTAAAGAACCAAGAGGAGGAGGAGGAGGAGATTGGATTTATATCCCTCCCTTCACTTGGAGTCTCAAAGCAGCTTACAATCTCCTTCCCTTCCTCTCCCCACAACAGACGCCCTGTGAGGTAGGTGGGGCTGAGAGAGCTCTGAGAAAACTGCTCTTGAGAGAACAGCTCTGAGAGAATTGTGGCTGACCCAAGGTCACCCAGCTGCTGCATGTGGAGGAGTGGGGAATCAAATGCAGTTCTCCAGATTAGAGTCTGCTGCTCTTAATAACTAGCTGCTGCACGTGCAGGAGTGGGGAACCAAACTCGGTTCTCCAGATCAGATGCTGATACTCTTAATCACTACACCAAGCAGGCTCTCTGGTGAAGGGAACAAATAGATATTTATCTGGTGTTTAGCTCTTAAAATAAATTCTGAGGGGATGGATTTAGTATTCCCATTTTATAGGTGGGGAACTAAGGTGGAGAGGATATTTGGCCAGCCACCATGGAGTGTGAGGCGCCTGCTAGGCCTCATTCCGGGCCCAGTCCAGAATTCCAGCCACTGAAACACACTGCCTCACAGGCACCACCAGCAACACCTGTGCTTGGGGCCCCCCTAGAGAACCAGGTCCTTGCAGCAGAGGGCAGCGTGGCCCTGGGGCAGCGGCAGGCAGGCAGGCAGGCGCTGGCATCTCTGGCATCCACTCCCTCTCCTCAGCTGGCACAGCTGTAAAAATGAAGGGTGACTCTGCGTGCTCTTCTCCATCTGTCTGGGAAAATAATGAGCTGTTTCGTGTGTGTTATGAATTCCCAGGCTTTCCCCCTTCCCATGAGGGACTGACTGAGAAATCTCTGGGGAGGCCCTGGGAGACGAGCAAGCAGCTCCATTAAAAACCAAAGACCTTGGTGGCACAAATAAAAGTTGCCACCTACTAAGTAGAGAGCTTGGAGATTCCTGTTTTAGGATAGAGGGATGGACAGAGGGGGGGAAATGAGGGACTCTGCTTGGGAAGGAAGCCCTCCAAGGGGGCTTGGCCTTTGAAATGGCACCTACCTCAGGCGTCTCCACAGGGAGAACTGTGCTCCCTGAAGGCAAGACCTCTTTGCCGCCTCTGCTTTATCAGTGTAAGGATTTGCATTCTCCCCGGCCTGACTGCCCCCTCCCCTGAGCGCACTTGCTGGGCGCTGAGGCCATGAGAAGAGCACCCTCTTGTAGTGAGTCCCAGTTTCACCGCCAGACCCTTTCCCACCCACCCCCTCCGAGCCCCAGCCAGGCCATTCAGCAGTCACCCACCACAGCTGCATAATCACAGAATAGCTTTTGTATCATGCTTCGGGTGTCCCCTTCAACCAGGAGCACCAGCCAAACCCAAGGAGCTGCATTTCATGGCCTTTATTAGGCGCCTGACGCCAAGACAGCTTGGCAGCAGAGCCCAGGCAAGAGGAGACAAGCCCTTTGCTGTGACCTTTGCCAAGGCTGGGCTCATGGCTGGTGGAAAACAGGGAGCTGCTGGAACTTAAAGTTGAGTTAATGGCCGGCGGAAGGCAGACAGAGAGGTGCTGGAGCTCAGTTTGGTGTAGTGGTTAGGAGCCTGGACTCTAATTGGGGAGAACTGGGTTTAATCCCCCACTCCTCCACATGCAGCTGCTGGTGGGACCTTGGGTCAGCCACAAGTTCTCTCAAGAGCTCTCTCAGCCCCACCTACCTTCTGTTGTGGGGAGGGGAAGGGAAAGGAGATTGTAAGCTGCTCTGAGACTCCTTCGGGCAGTGAAGGGTGGGGTATAAATCCAATCTCCTCCTCCTCCTCCTCTATTAGGTTCATGGTCAGCAGAAAGCAAAGAAATGCTGGGGCTCAAGTTTGGTTTCACATAGTCAGTGGAAGGCAGAGAGATGCCAGGGGTCAGGTTTGCCCAGGCACGTGGCAAATGGCAGTGAGACTCTGCCCGCAGGCTTGCCAATCTCCAGATAAAGCCAGATCTCCCTCCCTAAACTATCCAAGCTGAACCAGTCAGGTCTCTATGGAGACAGTGTTAGGTCAGGTGAGCTCTGTGGCTATTGATTGGTTCCTGCTCCTTTATAAGTGCTGATCTGGCAGCCCATGGCGGCTTCTTTGTGAGAGCAAGAACTTTAGACTGGTCCCTGGCAGTGCTTACGATTTTCGATGGCAAAGGGTGATGTGCTGCTGTCCAGTGAAAAGCAGTGCAGCTGAGTGTGTTTGGGCATTCTAAGAGCTGGCATTTGGCCTAGCACTTGGTTACAAACCCCACAGGTAGGGCTGCCAACCTCCAGCTGGGGCCTGGAGATCTCCTGGAATTACAACGGATCTCCAGGCTATGGAGGTCAGTTCCCCTGAAGAAAATGGTTGCCACAGAAGGTGGATTCGATGGCATGATTAGACCCCACCCTCCCCAGGCTCTATTCCTAAATCTCCAGGAATTTCCCAGCCCAGAGCTGGCAGCCCTGCACACAGACAGGACTGGACTTGAACAGGCTTAACTACATGTTATGTCCTCTCCAAGTCTCTGCACAGCAAACATGTATTGTGAATTCTGTACTGGCAAATTAATCCTAGGCCAATGCAGGCTTGATTTAGTTTGAACTGTGCCATCTCCCCTCCCTCCCTTTGTTTTCCCAGCCTGAAATTGCCCCTCATGTCCCCACAGTTAGCTCTCAAAGCAGCTTAGAACATTGTACTCACCTCCTCCATTTTCTCGCAACAGTCCTGTGAGGTAGGCCAGGATGAGAGTTTGTGAAGGACCCAGTGAGCTTCCATGGCAGAAATGGGGGTTCAAACTTGGGTCATCCAGGGTCCTAGTCTACTTATCTACCACACTTACCCCATGTGCAATGATGGGAGTACTTGGTTTTCCTCAGTGGGTGCAAATAACCCTGGGTCTTTTCATATCAAGAAAATGGGTGGGCAAAGTCCCTCTCCCCGCAGACTACTGGCTCAAATCCTGATCAGGGCCAGGCATGCCTGAGATTAAGTTTCCAGCACCGAATTGGCAATGCACATTTGATCACATGTACCTGGGGAGGACTCAGGCTTAGTTAAGATGGAACCTGCCTGGCAGTTTTCTAGGGTGGCCAACCTCCAGGTGGTAACTGGAGATCTCCCATTATTACAAATGATCTCCAGGCAACAGAGATCAGTTCACCTGGATAAAATGGCCACTCTGGAAGGTGGACTCTATGGTATTATACCATCCTGAAGTCCCTCCCTTCCCCAAACCCTGCCCTCCTCAGGCTCCACCCCCAAAATCTCCTTATATTTCCCAACTTGGAACTGGAAGCCCTACAGTTTTCCCTGATGAGGTCAGAATGCAAATTGCTACACAGCTAGCTCTATGAGCCCAGGAGGGCTTTGGGCTCATGCCTTGCTGATGCCAACTGAGTGAAATGCCCTTTACATAGAGCAGTGCTCTTTTCGTAGCAGGAACTCCTTTGCATATTAGGCAACACACCCATAATGTAACCAATCCTCCAAGAGTTTACAGAGCTCTTACAGGGGCTACTGTAAGCTCTTGGAGGATTGGCTACATTAGGGGCGTGTCGTCTAATATGCATAGGAGTTCCTGCTACGAAAAGAGCCCTGACATAGAGTTGCCAACTCTAGGTAGTGGCTGGAGATCTCCTGGGATTACAACTGATCTCCAGGTGACAGAGATTAGTTCACCTGGAGAAAATGGCCACTTTGGAAGGTGGACTCTATGGCATTATACTTCATTGCTGCCCCTCCCCTCTCCAAACCTCACAGTCCCCAGGTTCCACCCCCCAAATCTCCAGGTGTTTTCCAACCTGGACCTGGCAACCCTACTTTTGCACAAAGGAAGCAAGTGGAAACTCCCATGCGGGGTGCCTACACTACAGTAGCTTGTGGGATCTCAGCCAGGCCTCTCAAGCCCTGGGCCGGGACACAGACACTTGCATTTCCTCTGGTTTGGAAATGGATCCATTTACAGGAAACATAATTTGCCTTCCTTGCTGCCAACATTCAGGGAAATAAGAAGGCGGTGATAGTCAGGAACAGTCTGAAGCTCTTCTTCCTTGGCCACATCATCCTTTGTAGATGGATGGAGGGGTGCAGGATTTGCTTCCAACTGGGTTTATGTGGTTCATGCCCACTCAACAACCTCCTTCCATCTCATAAGAGCAACTGTGCTGGATCAGACCCATGGTCCATCTAGTCCAGCATCCTGACCAACAAAATGCCCCCAGAAGGCCAGTGTAGGGTGTAAACTACCGTGGGGGGGGGGAGTGGAATTCAAGCCCCCCACTTCCTGGAAGGGGCAATGCCCCCCCCCCGGCCCCGGCTGCCAGGTAGCATCATGAAGCTGCTTAGGCTTAAACTGTGTGGTCTCATCCACTCCACTTGCACAGAGGCTGTGGAATCCTCTTTCTTTCTTTGGGACTTTGGGACATTTACTTCCCACCCAGGAGCACCCCTCCACTGTCTTATCTTATTTTTCCTTGAGATCTTTGGAATTTCTGCCTAAAGCACTTATACCTGTGGATCATCAAAAACAGACAATGTACTAGAAGTTAAAGTGATTTTGTTATCCTGGGACTTGCAGCTTTAGAGAAAGAGAAATGGAGGACATGGGAATATTTCTGTCTTCAGCCATGTGTGTTGGGGCAGGAAGAAGAGGAAATTAAGCTGATTTTTGTATCCTGAGACCTGCAGCTTAAGAGAAAAAATTGAAGATATGGGAATGGCCATTATTTTTTGTCTTTGTGAGTCGGGGCGGGGGGGGGGAATAAAGCTGGTTCACCAAATGTAGAAAGTATGGTGGTTCTGTTGTCCTGGACCCTGCTTCAAACAAACAAATGCTTCCATAATTTCAGGTCAGGGTGTCTGAGAAGCCAGTATTTACTGTGGATTCTGAGGTGCATTTGAAAATTCATACAGAGTACCCAGTATATGAGTGGTCTAGTTGTTAGAGTGTTGGTCTAGGATTGGAGAGACCAGAGTTCAACCCCCCACTTAGCCACAGAGCACACTATGTGACCTTGGGCCAGTCACACACTTACACACTTTTTTTTTTTTTTTTTTTTTATTTATCCTTTTTCCAACGTATACACACAAAGAATCAAATCCAAGTCAACAACAAAAAATTACATAAAGTTACATATAATCTTTGTACATTTTTGCGTATATACCTTGATTATTTCTATTTCTGTTCAATTAACTATGCAAATTAGGAGTGATTTTGGGAGTATTTGTTTGTTTATTTTATTTATACCTTTTTTCCTATCCAATCATAAATTTTTTTCCATCTATTTGTATAAATTAGGTCATCTCTTCCGGAAAGTATAAGATTTAATCTATCTAATTCGGCTATTTCCAGTATGGAATCTATGATTTCTTCCTCATTGGGGGTGTTCTCATGTTTCCAGTATTTTGCAACTCTGATTCTCGCTGCTGTAATTATATAAAAGATTATTCTTTGATCTTCTTTTTTGATTCTCTCTGGTATCATATTCAGCAGAAAAGTCTCTGGTTGTAATTCCAATTTCAAATTGGTGGATTCTTCTATTATTTTTTTGATCATTTTCCAAAACTTTTTTATTTTTTCGCAGTTCCACCAAGTATGTAAGTATGTTCCCACTTCTTTTTGACACCTCCAACATATATTTGATGCTCTTTTATAACATTTTGCGACCTTTTCCGGGGTCCAGTGCCATCTAAAAAACATCTTATAGATGTTTTCCTTATAGTTTGTGGCTCTGAGCATCTTAAGAGAATTCCATAATCTAGACCACTGTTCTAACGTAATGTTTTGCCCTATATCTTTCATCCAGAGGATCATATTTGGTTTTACCGTTTCATCCAGTAAATCTTCTGTTAAGAGAAAGTTATACAATTTTTGTATTAACTTATCTGCTGAGGAAAGCCAAATTTTGTCTAGTTGGGAGTAAGTAGTCATAAAATTTATTTTTTTATCTTTAATAAATCTAGATTTTAACTGTAATTTTTCCCAGTGAGTTAAATTTATTTTTTGTATTTCTTGTGAGTCCAATGATAATAATTCCATGTTTTCTGTCAGTAACTTTTCATAAGTTAATTTCTTTTCTTTAGACCATAGCGATGGTAGTATAAATGCTTCCACTGGAGATATCCACTTCGGAATTTTGGGATAGAATCTCTTTTTAATTTCTTTCCAAATTTTCATTAAGGGGCCCCTTATTGCATGATTTTCAAAAATTTGTTGGCTTTTATCCATATTGTACCAAATATGGGCATGCCAGCCCATAGGTAAATTGTGACCTTCTAATTTCAAAGTTCTTTCATCTTCTAGTTGGATCCATTCTCGTATCCATCCCATTGCGGCCGCCTGATAATATAGATTCCAATTCGGTAATCCTAAGCCTCCCCTTTCTTTCTTATCTGTAAGTAATCTTCTATTAATTCTCGGCTTTTTAGCGTGCCATATAAATATTTTAACTATTCTATTTAGTTCTTCAAAAAAAAACTTATTCGTTAATATGGGAATGGATTGGGCCAAAAATAAAAACGGGGTAAAATGTTCATTTTAATTGTGGCAATTCTGCCCATGAATGATATGTGTAAATCTTGCCATTTCTTAAGATCATTTTTTATTTCCTCTAAAAGTTTTATATAATTATTTTTATAAAGGTTTTTGTTATTATTTGTCATTGTTATACCTAAGTATTTTATTTTTTCAACTACCTGAATATTTGATATATCTTGAATTTTCATTATTTGTACATTCGTACAGTTTTTAGTTATTATTTTTGTTTTCTTTATGTTGATTTTTAGGCCTGCAATTTGACCATATTCATTGAAATTTTCCCATAGGTATGGAATTGCTTTTATTGGGTCTTCCAAAATAAATACAAGATCATCTGCAAAGGCCTGTAATTTGTATTGTTCTTTTTTTACTTTTGTCCCCGTTATATTGCCATTATTTCTCACTATGTCATTTAATGTTTCTAATCCAAAAATAAATAATAAGGGTGATAAGGGGCAACCCTGTCTCGTGCCTTTTTGTATAGGGATACTATTTGTTACTTCTCCGTTAACGATAATTTTCGCGTATTGATCTTCATATATGGCTTTAATTGAATTAAGGAATTTTTCACCACAATTCCACAAGGTAATCTTCTGTTTTAAGAATTCCCAATTAACATTATCAAAAGCCTTTTCTGCGTCTAGAAAGATTAGGGCCAGCTGTTTTCCGGGATTTTGCTCATAATATTCTAAAATATTAATTATATTTCTTATGTTATTTTTAATTTGTCTTCTCGGAATAAAGCCTGATTGATCTTTATGAATGACTTCTGCCATAATCTTCTTAAACCTGTTCGCTAAGATCGAAGCAAAGATTTTATAATCTACGTTTAACAATGAAATGGGCCTGAAATTTTTAATATCTGTATTTTCAGTATCCGGTTTATGGATAAGCGTTATCAGGGCTTCTTTCCATGTTGGGGGAATTTTACCAGTCACCATCACATTATTCACTACATCTTTAAATAGATCTGTTAGTTCATCTTCTAAAACCTTATAGATTTCTGCTGGAATGGCATCTGGGCCTGGTGATTTCTTAGTCTTTTGGGCTTTTATTGCATTTGTCAGTTCATACATAGAAATATTTTCATTCAGTAGTTTCCTTTGTTCCTCTGTACATTTACCTGTTGCATGTTTCAATAAAAATTCTTCAACTTCCTGGTTATTATGTGTGGTCTGTTTGTATAAACTTTTATAAAAATTTTCCACAATTGTTTTTAATTCGTGTGATTTGTATTTTATTTCTTGTTTTTCATCTTTTAATGCAACAATAAATCTTTTTCTCTTTCTTTTCTAAGTTTATAGGCTAACCATCGAGAGGGCTTATTCGCATTTTCAAAAAAATATGCTTTCGTATATTCAATTTTTTTTGCTATCTCTTGTGATAGGCCTAAATTTATTTGATGTTGCTTCAATTTAATCTTTAATCTAATCTCTTTTAAGTTTTTCTTATTTTGGCTTATCTTTTCTAAATTTCTTAATTCCGTAGTTAATCTTTTAAGTTTTTCTCTCTTTTGTTTATTTTTCCCTGCTTCTTGATTTATAAATAAACCTCTGATATATGCTTTAAGAGTATCCCAAATAATATTCAAATTAGTTGGCTCCTTCTTATTTATCTCAATAAACTCTTTTATGTCTTGTCTGATTTTTTTAACAAACTCTTTGTCTCTCACTAAATTTACATTTAATCTCCATCGTCTACCGCTATATGTTTCCTGTATAGATGTCCACATAGGATTATGGTCTGCGAATGTATTTGCTAAAATTTCTACCTCTGAGAAGATTTTTATTATATTTATATTAACCCAGATCATATCTATTCTTGACCATGAGTTGTGTCTATTAGAAAAAAAAGTATAGTCTCTTTTTGTGGATTTCTGGTTCTCCATAAATCCAACAGATTAAATTCATCTGCTAATTTCAAAAAATTTTTCATCAGAACTGCTCCCGATTTTAGTGACTTTCTTGTTTTTTTCCTATCCTCTTTAGGGTCTAAGACTGCGTTAAAATCCCCTACTAAGCATATATTTTTTGGGCTTTCTTTAGAGATATAACTCCTCAGTTCTGCAAAAAATAAATCTTGATTCTGATTTGGAGCGTATATGTTTACAATTAGAATTTCAATTTCCCTAATTTGTACTTGCACTCCAATAATTCTCCCATTATTGGATCTAAATTTAAGTGTAGGATTCAATTTCTCTTTAACATACATTACTACCCCTCTTTTTTTAACTTTATCTGATGCAATAAAAGCTATACCCAATTTCACACTTACACACTTTTGTGAGGAAAAGAGAAAGGGGGAGAACGTATTTCCTTTCATACATGCATGAAATATTTACTCAAATTGTCTCAGTGAAGGAGTTCATGACATCTTTCTTCTCACAGAATCCTCTTTCTTTGACTGAGACCCAGACCAGACTATTATGAGTGAATTTTTTTTAAAAAACCCACATGATTGCCAAAGGCAATCCTTTAAAGCCTTACACAGCCTGTGGCCAACATATCTGAAGGACCGCCTCTTCCCATATATGCACCAAAGAGCACTACACTCTATGGATCAACACCTCCGGGAAGTCCCTGGCCTGAAAGACGTCCGTTTTGTCTTGACCAGGGCCAGGGCTTTTTCCGCCCTGGCCCCTGCCTGGTGGAACATGCTCCCCATTGAGATCCGGGCCCTG
The DNA here is from genome assembly GCA_029375565.1 of Gekko gecko. NCBI lineage: Eukaryota > Metazoa > Chordata > Lepidosauria > Squamata > Gekkonidae > Gekko > Gekko gecko. Next base: position 27,451,362 of record JAPDNY010000001.1, read on the forward strand.
AAGGATCTACTTCAATTCCACAGGGCCTGCAAGACGGAGGTGTTCCGCCAGGCCTTTGGCTGAGGCAGCGGGCTTCCATATATGGCCTCCCTGAGGTGTTTGTCACTCTGTTAACAACGACTGGCTATGGCCAGGAACCTCCCGCAACCAGCATTTTTTTTTGTTATTAGCTGTGACAACCATTTTAATATTTATGATGATATTTTAAATTTTTGATTTTATTGTATTAACTAATATATTTGTATAAATTATATGTCATTACCCGCCCTGAGCCCACTTCTGGGAAGGGTGGGCTATAAATGTGAAGAAATAAATAAATACATATTTTTTGAAATATAAATAATTTCATATTTAAATAATTTAATAAAGTTTACTAAATGTGGGCCTGGACCATGTTCAGCCCTGTGGGCCCCCCACCCAGGAAACTGAGAAGTCTACACCCCTGAGATAGCATGGTATAGTGGTTAGAGTGCCAGACTAGGATCTGGGACATTCAGTTTCGAATCCCCACTCTGCCATTGCTGGGTGACCCCCCAGGTCACACCCTCTTAGCCTAACGTACCTCACAGGGTTGTTGCGAGGATAAAATGGAGGAGAGGGGGATGATGTAAGCTTATCTGAGTTCCTACTGGGAGGAAAGGTGGGCTATAAATAAAGTAAAAGAAATAGAATAACACATGGAGGCCAAAGTCTGCCCCTGTTGCTCCCCACACACCTTGGAATTCAGAGGGTTATTACCTCTGAACATGGTGGTTCCATTTAGTCATCATGGCTAATCGTCATTCATGGACTTTGTTCTCTATGAACGTGTCTAATCTCCTTTTAAAGCCAAATAAGCTACTGACCCTCAACGCATCCTGCGGCAGTGAATTCCATAAATTAATCACTCTTTGAGTGCATGAGTACTTCCTTTTGTCTGTCCTGAATCTGCTGCCCACCAGCTTCACTGAGTGCCCATGAACGACACACAAAACAAACAGATTAGTCTAAAATTATATTGATGGACCAGTCCTCAGGCTGGGAGCAGACCATAAAACAGATTTAAAGAGATGGAACCCCTCCATTGAAAGTAAAGAGAAATGTTTTTGCCTGGCACCTGAAGGAAAGTAGGGTAAGTGCTAGGCAAACATCAGGGTGCCACTACTGTGAAACTAAAGCCCTCTCTGTGGTTGCTACCTGCCTTACCTTTGAAGGATGGGGCACAGAAAGCATCGCTTGTGAAGGGGATCTGACCTGGTGGGCTAGATAATGCACAAGGAGGCAGGTCTTCAAGTCCTTTGTGTAAATCTCAATCATGTCCCCCCTTTTTCACTTACATATTTTATATTATTATATACTTCCTGTGTGTTAACTCTGCCATATGATAGATCAATCAATCTGTGCATTAGAAAGCCCCAGACGCTTCAGCCTTTTAGGGACTCCAGCTCCTTAATTATTCTGTCTTTTTTTGGTGCGCGCGCCTTTTCCCAGCGCTCTCACATCCTTTTTGAGACAGGGCCACCAGAAATGAACACAATGTTCCAGATTCCTGTTTTTGGTGCCATTACCTCCTCATTAACCCAGCCTCATTGCCTTCCTCCAGGATGCATTATGATGAATGCAGCAGCGGTAAAGTGCATTGAAGTGCACGGCGTGACCATTGCTTTAAGCTGACAGCAAATGAAGGGCTTGCTGGATGCTTGTTGCAAGGAGCAGACTAGTTTCAGGAACGGCAGTCCAGGCGAGAAAGCCTGGGCCATGCCAGAAATGTGGAGGGGGAGCGGGTGGGGAGACATGTGATGTTCTGGAACCGGTTTGGCTCTAGGGGTACAGTCTAAAGAGGGCACCAGCAGAAGCAGAGGGTTGTCTCAGCTCATGACCGAAGAGGGAAGGGAGCCCAGCTTAAAAAGTTGGATGGGCTACCCATCATTAAGTTCACCCTCTTGATGTGAAGGAAGACCATGTTTTCACAAGTCCCCAGAGTGTCCTTAGCAGAAAATTAGCACATTACAGGAAGGTCTCTTCTTCAAACAACTCCAGCAAATCTTCCTTGCAAGAAATTTGTGATGTCTGAAGTGGTCTTAAAGTTGGGGTGTGTGTGTGTGATTAAGGACATAAAAAGATCCCTACTGGATCAGACCAAAGGTCCATCTTTCTATAACAGACAGTATACTGTTTTCCTCCGTGACCAACTAAATGCCGCTGGAAATCCCAGAAGCAGAGAATGTGGGCCACAGCTTCCCGCTGCGGATAAGGCCCCTCAGCAATTGGTTTTCAGAGGTTTATTGTCTCTGAACATGGAGGTTCATTCTAGCTGTAATGAGAAATCTATCCTCCAGTCACCTCCCTTTTGACAAGACTTGCGTCTTGGGGTGATGACTGCCAGTGCCAAGAGGCAATGTCAGGGGAAGGCCTTGGTCTCTGTGCCCTGTTGTTGGACCTCTAGAGGAACCGGTTGGCCACTGCGTGAGACAGGGTGACACACTACGTGGACCGCTGGTCTGATCCGGCAGGGCTCTTCTTGTGTTCTTAATTCTATTAATGGCCCAGGAATCAGGTAGCAACCTTATTCTGCCCTGTTTATGTCTGCACTTTCTCAGCCAGAGAGCCAGTGGTCTCCCCCTCTGACACCGCATCAATAACACCGCTAAACATTTGAGAGGAGCCCACCCTCCCCAGCCTAATCATTTCAAGCTGATTTGCATGTTAATAACTTGCTGTCTGTCCGATTTTCCCCCTTTCTCTCAGGTTTTTGGGTGGGCTGCTGCAGAGAACTGTATCCCTAAGCGCCTGTCCGCACACAAGTGCCCAGAGATGGGGAAGATTTCTCCAAATGCTGCCGTTTGATCTCAGCCTACCCCACACTCCTAACTAGCATACCTTTTTGCTGCAGTCTTTTCCTTCATGAATACCTAATGCCGGTGGAATTCTATGCAAAGCACCTGAATAAATATAAAATTAATTTACATAATAAATCCTGCTCCCTTTTTTTAACCTCCCCTCATCCTGTTCCCAAGCGGCTCAACAAGACGAATGTATTTTGACAAACGGATCCTTGTTTGCAAAAATGCCTCTGCTCTCATTTCGTTCCCTCTGCCGCTCTCCCTCCCTCCAAGACCCCCGTCGCTACCCTGTGAAGAGCCCACAGCTGACGTGCAGGGAAAGAAACACCGCCCAGGCCTACCCAGATGATGGCTTGATTCCAGCTGTCAACGCCGGCCGCAAGGAGAAGGCTGAGCTAAAATTGGCATCAAAGATTCCGGGGTCACAGCTGGAGTTGTGCCAAGGTTTACCTGAAGGCAGGCGAATCTGTAGGGCCAGGGAGGGGCTCTGTGCCGGCTCTGCTTTGCAGCCTCCTGGATAGAGCCCTGCCCTAGCTTTTCCTCCAGGCCCCACGGCCTTGTATGAGCCTCAGCATTCAGGGCTGGCTCGTCAGCTTTGGTACACGTGCTTTTGTGTCTGAGCAGAGTGCTTCTCTCTCATTCCCTTGTAACCACAATTGCCCCACACGTGACTAAGAATTTGGGGCAGGCTTTTGCTGACGTCTTGAACACATACACCAAGCTGCCTTATACAGAACCAGACCCTCGGCCCATCAAAGTCAGTATTGTCTACTGAGACTGGCAGCGGCTCTCTCCGGGGTGTCAGGCTGAGGTCTTTCATATCACCTACTTGTTGGTCCTTTTGACTGGTGTGGGATTGATGCTGGGGATTGAACCTGGGGCCTTCGGTATTGGCACCTGCCAGTTTATAGTGGTTAAGTGCACGGACTCTAATCTGGGAGAACTGGGTTTGATTCCCCACTCCTCCACTTGCATCTGCTGGATGACCTTGGGCAAGCCATAGTTCTGTCAGAGGTGTTCTTGAAAAAGAGCAGTTTCTGTCAGAGCTCTCTCAGCCCCACCTACCTCACAGGGTGTCTGTTGTGCGGACGGGCAGGGAAAGGAGTTTGTAAGCCGCTCTGAGACTCCCTTGGGTAGTGAAGGGTGGGGTATAAATCCAATCTCCTCCTCCTCCGGTATGGAAAGCAGAGGTTGTTCCACTGCAGCACAGTCCCCTCCCTCTCCAGGCTTTCTTGGTCTGTTATGTCCCCTCTGAGAACTAAGCATTGTGGGATGCTCAGGGTCCTGCTGATTGCCCCCCACAAAGCCACAAATACCTCCTCCCCCCTTTGAAGCCGCTAGGCTTTACCGGAGCTGGAGGCAGAACCTCTGGAAACCAGACGGGGATTTATTACCCCCTGTCAGGCATCAGGAAAATGACAGCATTTTGACAGCTTCTATCACCACCGCTCCTGATTGACAGCAGATGGTTAGTTTCCCAGTCATGTGTGTTTATACACACTGGGGGGAAACGGTTTATATGGTGTGCCATTGGAAAACATCTGGGCCTTGCACCTTCCCTGGGATTCTCAGGACTTCGCTGCGTTTAAAGCGCAGGTTTTTACAGAGCCTTGGGTGGTTCTGTTTGGGATCCCTCAGGCACAAGGATGATCCCTGCACTGAACTTTGCCCAGGTTCCAAAGAGGTCCAGGAGTGTCTGGCCCTAGAAAAAAAATAGGCCCTGACCCCCTACTCCTTCCCAAAAGCTCCAGTGGTCATTCCTTCTAGAGGAAGAAGCCGCTCCTAAGTCTCACCGCTTCAGTCTGCTTAGTTTAGAACCGGTTTTTCTTCGCCACTTGGTCAGCCTTGCTCATTTTTTTGCATTCATTTAAATGAATTAACATTTGCAAATGAGCAACGGCTTCTTCCTTTCCCGCCTCTGGGGAAAAGCCGCCTCTCTCTCTCACTCGACGCTGATAGGCAAGCTGCCGAGAAATGATTTCCAGATGAAGCAGGCGGGTTTCCTAGAGGAAGGGACGGCGTGGCGGACGGCGTGGCAGGCGGCTCGCTGCCCAGCCGCTCCGTTTCCCCCTTGCTTTCAAGGGACCCTGGGCAAGCAACTGGCTAGGAGAAAAATGTCCTGTCCCTTTAATAGAGGCTTAATGTGTGGAAACGGGCGGCTGAAGCTTTCCATGGCATGGAGGTAAATAATATCACCTGGTGAATAACAGCCCATTAAGCCTCTATTAAAGGGGACAGGACATTGCCCCCCCCCCAGGCAGTTGGCAACCCTCCCTGACAAGAGCGAGCTTCTGTTAACCAGAGGGTTCCTTATGGCAGAGTTCAGCAAAGCGATAGCACTGCCTGCTGGCTGATCAAGAAAAATAGCCATGCGATGCATTTTAATTGAGCCGCATTAACTCCAGCACACCTCGGAGGGAGCGGCCGAGATTGCTGCGCAGCAACGGCTTACTGGGGCTGAGGGCTCCTATTTCACTGAGGATTGCCGGGACGGAAATGGCTGCGGTGGGCGGGGGGGGTCACACTTCCCTTTCCACCCTAAAGCTCTTCCACTTCCCTTCATCGGCCTGGCGGGATCCCAACCACTCGCGTTCCGGCGCTCAGCACAAACCTAGGATGCTTCTTGCAAGTACGTCTGCCGACAGCACATCAGAAAGGCGGGCGGAAGCCCGATATTTAGGGAGGGGAGAACAGACAGGCTGGAACAAGACAGACTGAGAGCTTCGCTTACAAACCATGACCTGAGGACAGCCAGTGGGCTCCTGTACCCCCTCATGGCGATTTATTTATTCAGTTCTTTGTCTGTTTTGTTTATCGTCCGCCTTTCTCATAGGAAATTTAAAAAATGCAATCATATGGCGTAAGACATCCAAGGGACAAAGTCATAGAAATGGCATTACAAAATTAGAAATAATGCAAACAACAGGGGTAAGGCATAGTAGGATTTTTAAGGCAGAGTACAATGCATTAAAAGGAAGATGATTCCTGCAATTATCATCAAGGTAGATTACAGTCCTATTCCATCACAGAGGCGCCCCCTGGACTGTCCCTTTCTACAATGCTTCTGATCCCCTTATAAAAATGCCCTCCCGAACATTTCTGTTTTGCACTTTCTGTGGTGTGATAGAAGCCTGGGAACCTTCCTGACCTCCTCAGGCAGGCTGTTCCAAAAGGTGGGAGTTGCCCTAATGGGCAGGTGCCAATCTTATCCATTTGCAGGGTGGCACCTTCAGAAGGCTTTGCTAAGATGAGCAAATCTGTTACAACGGAGCGTAGCAGGAGAGGCAGTCTTGCAGACAGGGAGGTTCAAGGATGTTAAGGGCTTTGTAAGTGATGGTCGCTGCCCTGAGTGGAACAAGTTAACTGATCAATGGAGTGACTGCAGAATGGGTGTGACATGTACATTCTGCCTCATGCCCAATCATAACTGGGCTACGATATTTCTGAGTTGTCTTTAGGAGCACACCTATGTAGGGTGCATTACAATAGTCTAGTGGCCAGATTGGCAGAGTCAAAGTAGGGGGCCATCTTGTGAGCTCAGTAAAGATAGAGGGATGCATTTTTTGCAGCAGCATTAACTTGCATCTCCACTAAATTAATAAACATTACTGTTGCTTTGTGGTTTTTCTAATGGAGCAGCACTGCTACTTACCCTTTTCTGGTCCTTCTTTGTATCTAGTCAGCCTACTTTCCTGGCTCAGATCAGATATCATGCAAAAACATGGTTTAATAAAACTAACTAGGGCTAGTTTCAGAGGGTAGCTGTTGTGTTCCAACAGAAACCGCGCACGTGGTTGAACTGAACACGCAGTCTTCCGAACAGCCAGAGCTTCGCTCCCAGGAACAATGGGTGCGAAGGATCCTAGGAGCGGCCAATCGGCTAACCTGGATCCTCCAGGAACCCTATCAATTGTAGGAGTATGTAAATAAGCCAATCACAGGTGTAGGGGTGTGTTTGGGGTGTGGTTGTGATGTGCTTTTAAGCAGGCCTCAGACTTGCCTTGTGTCTCAAGTTCTGAAATCACTAAGTAAAGTATGAGCTGAAATCTCTGAACGATGCGTCAGTCTCAGTACTTTAAAGTACCCATGTTGTTCTGTGGTAGAAGAGCTACATTTGAGTTCTGTAGCATCTTAGGGATCTGACAGTAAGATCTGACAAAGGGAGCTTTGACCCTTGAAAGCTCATACCCCCCAAATCTTGTTGGTCTCTAAGGTGCTCCTGGACTTGAATGTAGCTCTCTACGCAAGGTTATTGTGATTTTCTGCATGGAAATGATTGTCTGAATGCAAGCCACTCTACTAACCATGGTTACCTAGTGTCCCTCAAGTTAGGACATGAAGTTGATTTATTAACTCCAGTTAATCACAACTATGTGTTCACACGCTGTCTGAATGCAAGCGCCCTGGCCGATGCCTGGTTCCTGGCTTGTTCTTTGGCCACACTTTCACGGGCTGTGGGAATTAAACCAGCAGGATTTGAGTGAATTTATGTAAGCTGGATCCTGATTTCACATACTAAATATAGTTTATTTTAATTGGGGTTTTGCATTCTGTGAAAACCAGGCAATAGAGAGCCGTCCAAATACTGGAAGGGGCCTAATAAGCCACCAAACTTTTGTTCCATGCAGGAAATCTGAAGCTGGAGCTTTCTTGGCAGGTGGCTGTCCAGCCTCTGTTGGAATACCTCCAGCAAGGGACAGCCCACTGTTCCCTAAAGTAATTGGTTCCATTGTCACGTAAACACAGGAAGCTACTTTAGACTCATTCAGAGAATGGGGTATATCAGGATCAGGACTGTCTACTCTGGCTAGCAGCAGCTCTACAGAGTCTCAGAAGTGGAGATCTTTCATATCTCTCTTGGTGCTGGAAAGTGCCATGAAATCTTAGAGTCTTACATCTTACAGTTACCCAGTAGGGTTTTCAAGGCAAGAGGCGTTCAAAGGTGGTATAACCCGATCCTTTTCACCAGAGATGCTGGGAATGGAATCTTCTGCATGCAAAGTAGATGCTCTACCACTGAGCCCTAACCCCACCCAACTATTCTTACATTAGGAATGTTATGTTCTACTGAAATCTACACTCAGGTAATGCAAGAAAAGAAGAAGAAAAGTTGGATTTTATATCCCGCCCTTCACTTGGAGTCTCAGAGAGGCTTACAATCACCTCTTCCTCTACCCACAACAGTTACCCTGTGAGGTAGGTGGGGCTGATAGAAACTGCTCTTGAGAGAACAGCTCTGAGAGAACTGTGACTGACTCAAGGTCACCCAGCTGGCTGCATGTAGAGGAGAGGGGAATCAAACCCGGTTCTCCAGATTAGAGTTCACCACTCTTCACCACTATACCAAACTGGCTCTCTTAGATGTAGTCTTGTGTTCTGGTCATTTTGAGTTTTGTGTCTGAGGGAGCAAACTTTGACTCTTAAAGGCTCATACCCCCATAATCTAGTTGATCTCTTAGGTGTGATTGGTCTTGAAACTAGCTCTTCTGCTGCAGACCAACATGGCCCCTCCCTCTGAAACTATTTTGAATTTTGTTTCTGTCTTCTAAACGGCTTAGCTGTCTCACCCCGTTCTGTGTCATCTTAAAATTTAATGAGGATTTATTCATCTAGCTCAGTCATGCTTTTAAAAAGAGAGGCTGAGATCTGATAACATCTGGAAGGCCAGTCACTAAGCCCAGCTGTTTGGAAGCTGACTGGGAAGGGCACTCTGTGCATTCACAGAGGCAGTCAGTTTCCATTTTACATCTCCCACTAGGCCGAGCCCCGGTTTTGGCTCCTGAGCTCTGGTTCTCCCTGATTTTGGTCCTTTTCCTCCCCTCTATATAAGGTCCTTCTCGCTCTGCTTCTGACAGTTCTTTCTGTTTCCCCCCCTCTTCTCTCCTTGCTTCATAAAGGCGTGGTCTTTTATTCATCTGCTTCGTTTGTAGCTTGCCTTTTTCACTGGGGCTCAAGGCAGATTATAGAATATGTAACGGCTGCTTTGCCGGCAGCAAACAAACTAAAACTTACACTTTATTTTATCCGTATAGAAGATTCAGTTCAGCAGCACCAGCAATGGGCATTAGCATACCCATTGCTTCTTCCCACAAGAACAAAGTTTGAGTCCAGTGGCACCTTTATGACCAACGAAGTTTTATTCACGGTGAGCTTTCCACACTTCTTCAGCCTTAAAGGTGCCATGGGGCACAAACTTTGTTCTGCTGTTTCAGATCAACACGGTTACCCCACCTGATTCTTCCCACAGTGGCCGTGTCCACACTGGCAGCTTGGCATGATATGGTGCTGCCTCTAATTGAGCTGGTTTAAAGTGTTGTGGGGCACATCAACCACACAGCACAACCTGCTGTGGGTTACCCACAGAGACATCCCGTGGTAAAGCATCCACAACACTGCAGTGCTTCAGCCACGGACCACGCTGCCAAAAACAAAATTCATGTGTGCGCATAGGAGCACATGCATGTGCATGTGCACATGCACATGCACACAGAGGCAATTTTTTTTTAAAAAAAAGATGCCTCCCGAGCCAGGTTCAGACTGTCAAATCCATTCTGCGCACGCTCCCCTGTGTTCAGACATCCAGCCGTGTGCAATGAATGCGTGGGGAAACAAAAACATCACTTTGGAGGTGGTGGCTTTTTAACCTGGCTCAAAGTCGTCCTCTGACAGGGTACGTATGCTTGGGGAACGCCTGACAGATGTGGCTGTGTGACCGGGCCCATTTAATCCGTTTGTGAAATGTGCCTTTATTGGGCCAAACTGCCAGTCTGAACGCAACCAGTGTTAGGGCAGAGCAGTAGCAGACACTTGGTGAGCCAGCACCAATTCCCATTGCTGCTGAAGGAGCCCCAGAGTCATCAGCAAAGTTGCTGGGGGGGGGTGGAGGGGGTTAGCTTTGCTTGCTCCTTCTCACCTTCAGCCCTCTAGGTCCTACAACAGAGGCCCACTGGGGAATTTCCCCTCAAGTTAAATGGCCAGTCTGCCTATGCTGCAGATAGAGGAAGAGGCTCCAGGGCCCTTGGACCCACTTCTCTGCGTCTTCCTCTGCCCCTCCCATTTGCATTCTTTTTCACTTGGGCTGACTTGTTATTATCTATAGTCTTCCTTCATATAAATTAAATGCCGGGTGTGTGTGTGGGGGGGGGGAGAAGAGTGAAGAAATACGTGAAGGCGCTGCTAGGAGGGAAGAGCGCAGGATAGCAAAGCCCTACGAGCCGCATAATCACTTCATTACATTGTCAGATGTTTGCAGTAATTCACGTTCTCCTTCCTAAGAAAAAAATTAATGCATTTCAAAACAATCAAATTACTGCCATTAGGAATGTAAAAAAAAGAGGGGGGGGAAGGAGAGTTTTTAAAGGTAAAGGAAAGAAGGAAGCCTAATCAAACTAGGCTGTGAAAAGCTGAAGCTCTGAGAAGCAAAAGGCTTCCAAGCTGTCTTTATCCCCCGTGTCTTTGATGTGGGAATTATTCTCAATTGTTATATATGTTTCCCCTGCATAAGCAACAAAGAGTGTTGCTATCATGTTAATTGGAAAAGATTTAACCCTTCCGGAGCCAACAGCCTCCTGGGGAAAAGGGTTTTTTTTTATGAGGGACGACACAGTCAGAGTCTGTTGGGGGCAGCGGCTTGCCACAGTGAGAAAGCCCCAGAGTTCAGCCCTGCCGCTGGTTTCCAAGGCCACAGTTCAGTCTCCGGAACATAGGATGGAATCACAAGGCCTTTGGGTGTGTGCAAGGATGAGCTCCCTCTCCACTAATTGGGTTGCCAACTGCCTTGGTGGAAAATGTCCTGTCCCTTTATAGATGCTTAATGGAATGTTATTTACCAGGCGATATGGTTTACCTTCATGCCGTGAAAAACTTCAGCTACCCATTACCACACATTATGCTTTTATTCAAGGGACGGGACGTTTTTCTCCAGTGCTGTTGATAACCCTACTGAGTAATCACAGGTCTCATGTCCGGGGTTAGGCAGAAGAGCTCCCAGGTCAGTCTGGGCTTGTCATTTTAATGCACTTGTTGGCCTTTTGGAAAGTGGAAAGTGCAGGAAGGTTGAACAGTGATTGTCAATCCAGCTTCCTGCATGGTCATCAATTGATTTTCGAAGCACATTTTCAACTGCCTTCCTGCTGTTTGCATAGCAGTAGAAGGAGAGTGGATTTGGCTCTTTGAGTGGCCCGTGTGAATTTGGTCTATGTTTGAGCGATTAGTTGCTTCTTGGCACAAAGATAACATTCTGAGATCCGAGGACCTGGTTCTACTTAGATCCACAGCTTCTCATTTTTTGAGGCAAATCTTTGGGCCCTTACAATAATATGATGATGATCATCATCATCGTAACAACAGTAAATAAATCATAGAATCATATTGTTGGAAAGGGCCATACAGACCATCTAGTCCAGGGGTCCTCAAACTTTTTAAACAGGGGGCCAGTTCACTGTCCCTCAGACCAATGGAGGGCCGCCGTGTTCGCCCCTCCCCCCCACCAGACTGCTCGCCCTGCCGCCGCGTTCGCCCCTCCCCCCACCAGCCTGTTCGCCCCTCCCCCCACCAGCCTGCTCGCCCCGCCGCCGCATTCGCTCCCTCCCCCCACCAGCCTGCTCGCCCCGCCGCCGTTCGCTCCCTCCCCACCAGCCTGCTTGCCCCACTGCCGTGTTCGCCCCCTGCCCCCACCAGCCTGCTCGCCCCGCTGCCGCGTTCGCCCCCTCCCCCACGACCAGCCTGCTCGCCCCTTCCTCCTCCTCAGCTCCTGGGCGCTCTTGCCGCCCAGGGCTGCTGGAGGAAGAAAGAGGCCACGGGGCGCTGCTGCTGTGCTCCTCGAGGAGGAGGTGGCTCCGGGCGGGGGGGGGCGGGCATAAACACTCGGCAGGCCGCATAAATGTCCTCGGCGGGCCGCATGTGGCCCGCGGGCCGTAGTTTGAGGACCCCTGATCTAGTCCAACCCCCTGCCCAATGCAGGACCAGCCTAAAGCATCTCTGACAAATATTCATCCAGCCTCTTCTTGAAAGCTGTCAGTGAAGGGGAGCTAACCCACCTCTCTAGGCAGCTGATTCCACCTCTGAACCACTCTGACCCTGAAAAAGCTTTTCCTAATATCCAGCCGATACCTTTCTGCACGTAATTTAAACCCGCTGCTTCAGGTCCTATCCTCTGCTGCCAACTGGAACAGCTCCTTGCCCTCCTCCAAATGACAGCCTTTCAAATACTGAAAGAGAGCAATCATGTCCCCCCTCAATCTCCTCTTCTCCAAACTAGACATTCCCAGGGCCCTTAGCCTTTCCTCGTAGGGCTCAGTCTCCAGACCCGATCATCCTCGTCGCTCTCTTCTGCACCCTCTCGATTTTGCCCACATTCTTTTTGAAGTGAGGCCTCCAGAACTGCACACAGTACTCCAGGCGTGGCCATTTGCCTTTTTTGCCACTGCATCACACTGACTGCTCATATTTAGTTTACAGCCCACTCTTACCTCAAGATCTCTTTCACATACACTACTCCCCAGAAACATATCCCCCATCCAGTATTTGTGCTTGACATTTTTGTGGCCCAGATGTAATACTGTACATTTATCTTTGTTGAATTGCATCCTGTTTGCAACTGCCCACTTCTCCAAAGTATTCAGGCCTTGTTGAATTTTAACTCTCTCTATATAATAATATATGTACCAGATTTCTGGAATGTTCAAAATACATACGTAATCTCAATGAATTCTTATGATAACTTCCAAAGGATTAATAGAAATAATCCATTTATAACTCTAGTTGCCTGTCTGTTGGGGGTGGTGTGGTGAAAGCTTTGTTTCTGTGGTAAAAACAGAACACGAATATTGTGGCCACTTAAAGGCTAATTCATTTTTTATGCTAGCATAAACTACTATGGCTCAAGTGGTGCAATGGCTCAAGTGGTGAAGACGTTGAACTGCAGGCTGGAAGGTCAGTAGTTCAGCAGTTCGAGACCCGAGTGCCGCATGATGGAGTGAGCTCCCATCTCGGGCCCCAGCTCCTGCCAACTTAGCAGTTCGAAAGCAAGAAATTGCAAGTAGATAAACAGGTACCGCTTCGGTGGGAAGGTAACAGCGTTCCGTGCGCCTCGGCGTCTAGTCATGCCGGCCACATGACCACAGAAATGTCTTTGGACAGCGCTGGCTCTTCGGCTTGGAAACGGAGATGAGCACTGCATCCCTAGAATCAGATTCGACTGGCTTTCGAGCAAGGGAAACTTTTACCTTTACCTAAACTACTATGGACTAGAGCTCGGAGGAAGTGGGCCATAGTCCAAGAAAGCTGGATAAAAATGTGTGAAGTATTTAAGGCATCATGAGATACCTGTTTGTTTTAGCGACATTAAATGGAAGACAGCTGCCCAATGTGACAGGACAGTGCTGTGTAGTGGTTAGAGTGTCACACTTGGATCTAGGAGACCAAGGTTCAGATCTTCACTCTACCGTGAAAGCTCGCTGGGTGACTTTAAGTTAGTCACTGTCTCCCAGCTTAACCCAAATCACAGGGTTGCTGTTGTGAAAATAAAATGGAGGAGAGGGGAACAAGGCAGGGCTACTTTTGGGCAGGAACGCACAGGAACGGAGTTCTGGCTGGCTCCTGAGTTGGCCATGCCCAGCAGGAACTCATTAGCATAATAGGCCACACCCAACAGCAGAAATTCATTAGGACTGGCCACATTAGGGGTATGTGGCCTAACATGCAAAAGTTCCTGCTACAAAAAAGCCTTGGGTTTTGACAACAAAACAGGGTAAACAGAATAAGAAGCAAAAAGTGGGTGTGGCTGGATGACCACACTTCTGGTAACATAGGGGTGTGGCCTAATATGCTAATAATTGGTGTGGTCAGGGTGTGGCCTAATATGCTAATGAGTTTCTGCAGTTGGGTGTGACCTGTTATGCTAATGAGTTCCTCCTGGGCTTTTTCTACAAAAACAGCCCTGGAGCAAGGTATGCTGGGGAGAAAAGCAGAGTGTACTCTTTTTGACTGTTTGTGTGTGTGCCTGACTTTCCCCTTAATTCTAAAGTGGTGAACAATGTTCAGGGGTTGCTTCTGAGGTTGAGTTATTGCCCATAAGTTGGCCATTCTTGTATACTATGTGAATCAGCTTGGAATGATGTGTCCTCCTGATTCTGCTCTCAATTACCAATGTGGATTTGAATCCCCATATAATAACATACTTGCTCTGATAAAGTGTGGAGCGAATACTCAGGTTGTGGAGACTGCAGGGCACTTAAAGGTTATTAAGAAGGTCATCCCCTCGGTAGGTGTGTTTCTCAAGGTACCATGTTTTTTATTTACTGCTTCATCTCTGAAAGGCTATTTTGTACTTTGAATCCGATCAGCCAGACTGATTTGTAATCTAATAACAATGGCAAGATCAACTAATTTATTTAGTTAGTTATTTATTGAGACCATTTATATCCCATCTTCCTGTCATATAAATGGCACACAAGGCTGCTTGCAACATGAAAGGAAAACAGTACAAAATTAGATTTTTTTTTAAAAATCTAAGAGATCTAAAACAGGAACCAACACTGAAATAAGAGGAATAATAAAACAGCCATAAAACTTTGGAAAGCAGCGGAGATAAAAAAAAGTGGCTGTCAGTCATAAAAATCACCAGTCAACAAAAGAATCTGTGGAATAGAACAGCTTGAAGGAATAAAAACGCCACATAAACGCCACGTGGAATCAAATCATTTTCACAAATTTGCAAAAGACCGAAAGGGAGGAGTCTCATCTCTCATAATGTGGGCACAAAATTAGAGCACCAATTGCCAATCTTAACTCAGTGGAAGGCTCATTTTGGGCTAGGGTTGCCAGTTCTCCAGCATCCCAAATCTTGACATTCATTGGTCAGGCTTGATGATGTCTTGGGTAGTGGGATGGGACCTGGTGAGGTCATACAGTCGGAGATGTGTGCTAGAGGGCTGAAGTAACTGCTGTCAGTTTTTAATAAGTGTATTTAGGAGGGATATTGATTTAATAAGTGTATTTAGGAGGGATTCTGTTACCTGGCATTGTAGTATAAAAGTCTGTGGGTTGGAAAGAAATTGGTATATGATTGGTTGAACGGTCACCCGTCACTCAGTTAGGAAGACCCCATTTAGAATCTGAGAGAGGAGAAGGAGGGGAAGTTGACAGTTGGGAAATGTCAGCTCAGAAATGTCAGTTGGGGAATGACAGTTGGAAAACACGATAAAACCAGTACTTTGAACTGGGCCCAGAAACCAGTCAGCAGCCAGTGCAGGCACAGCTGACAATAACTCTGAGCAGTGGCACTGTTGAGGCTGCCCTTCATTTTTCATTCTGAACACCAAAGGTGGTTGAAGGCTTCTGTGTTAGTCAAAAGCTTGCATCCTTCCTTTCAACAAGATGACAAAAAGGGAAAGAATATAAAGGTGCTGTGCCTTTAGCAACAGTGTAATAATAGTTGACCTTTAGCAAGCGCAGCTCTCCTCCCCGCTTCATAGCAAGAGGCACCCGTCAAAACTCCCTCTCTCACAGTGGTGAAAGTTATTGCAGTGCTGCTGTCCTTGTTGTATCCAGTTACCCTACATGTCAAGCACAATTTGAAACAAGCGGAGGGGGTGGGATGTTACTCATTCTGCAGAGCCAACGCAGCTACTACAGGGACATGAACCTCGTTGTTTAAGGCATCATCAAAGGACTAGGCAAGAAGGAGGGTTCAGCAGCAGAGTTGCCAACTGCCTCCTTTAAAACAGTCCTTATGTGATGTCATTTTCCAGGTGCTGAGATTAACCTCCATGCCATGAAAATCTTCAGCTGCTAATTTCTGCACATTAGATCTCTGTTAAAGAGAACAGGAACTCATGCTCCAGGCCTGTTGCCAACCCTGAGTTCCTGTTTGAGGTGTTCCTTCCTGGTTTCTGTATGTGAGAACTTTCTCTCACAGATAAGGTTTATAAAATGATGCATGGGTTAGAGCAGGTTGAGAAAGAAGTACTTTTCTCCCTTTCTCACAATACAAGAACTCATGGACACTCCATGAAATTGCTGAGCAGTCGGGTTAGAACAGATAAAAGGACGTACTTCTTCACCCAAAGAGTGATTAACACATGGAATTCACTGCCGCAGGAGGTGGCGGCGGCTACAAGCATGGACAGTTTCAAGAGGGAATCAGATAAACATATGGAGCAGAGGTCCATCAGTGGCTATTAGCCACAAGGTATAGATAGGGACTCTCAGTCTGGGGCAGGTGATGCACTCTATTCCTGGTGCTGGGGGGGGCAGCAGTGGCAGGGCTTCTAGTGTCTTGGCCCCACTGCTGGACCTCCTGATGGCACCTGGTATTTTTGGCCGCTGTGTGACAGAATGTTGGACTAGATGGGCCATTGGCCTGATTCAACATTGGCTTCTCTTATGTTCTTATGTTCTCTTATGTTAAGAGAACATAAGAACATAAGAACATAAGAGAAGCCAATGTTGGATCAGGCCAATGGCCCATCTAGTCCAACACTTCTTATGAGGTGCAAACCATCAACTCTTCTGGACCTGCATTTTCTTTCCCTTTCCCCTCCTCCTTTGTTGTAAGAACCTTCTTTTGCAAAGGCACTGTGCTAAATTTGTTCCCTTTATCTGTAAGCTGCTGTTTCTCTCGGCAGAAGCTACTCTGAGTGACTTTGTCCTCCCCGAAGCTGGCCTCATCATTGCCCCATTTCAAGAGCTGGCGAAAGCCCAACACAGATACAAGCACAGGCTACGGCAGCTCCTCCGGTCCTGCTTGCCCACCCCATTGCCAGAGGGATTCGCACAGGTTTCCAGATGTGTCTTTGTGAGGTAAATACCGCTCCTCTACTCCCTCCCCTCCCCCTCCCCACGTTGCAAACCGTTCAGCATATAACAGTGAATGAGACACAGAGTTAATTGTGCTGAAACTCAGGCCTTGCTGCGTGGTGCTCGGCTGCCTCTGCATTTGTTTTTCAGCACACCCTGTCGATGAATTTACTCGACTTTAGCTGTGTTTTCTCTACTCAAATGAGCCATCAGTTCCAGGAAGGGAAAGCGTGTATGTCGGGGAACTGCACAACGGTTATTACAGTGAAAGTTCAGGACGAAACTGAAAAATTAAATGTGGCAGATGTACTACTAGTCTGACCGTGGATGTACTTTAAGAGCCAGCCAAATTCAGGCTCTTCAGAGGGAACGCTGAGGCGGAGTGGATTTAACTCTCTCCCGCCAGAACTTATCACTTCCTCTTTGTCTTTCCAAAGGTCCATAGTCCTTCCAGAACGTGGCCTCACTACTTGTATCAGAATAGGGATGCCAGCCTCCAGGTGGGACCTGGGGATCCCCCAGAATTACTGCTCATCTCCAGAATACAGAGATCAGTTCCCCTGGAGAAAATGAATGCTTTGGAGGGTGGATTCTATGGTCCTGTACCCCACTGAGGTCCCTGTCCTCCTCAGGCTCCACCCGCAAGTCTCCAGGATTTCCTGAACCAGGCAACCCTATTCCCCCACCATTGCCTGCTGGCTGCCGGGGGGGGGGGGGAGTTGGCAACACTGTCTAGAATTGTTCCATTCAGGGCTGTGGTCAGGGTAACTGGGGACAGAGTGAGCTCCAGTAGGATGGTCGTCTATGGGTGACTAAAAAAGAGGAAAAGAATCCAAAAAGAAAAAAAGAGAACAATTTACATATGTGAATTTGCATTCATAGATGCAAACTTGCATATAATTGCTATAATTTAAATAGAAATGCAACTCACCATAGTGCCAGCTTCGCCTGGGACAACAGGCAACAGCTCCTTGAGTGACAGCCTGTCATTCAAATGTTTGTGAACAGCCACTCTGGCACCCCTCCCCCCCAAGAAGTTCAGTCATTTAACTGGGGCCTGGGCAGAAGCGGACCCCAGCCTCCCTATGCACTGCTCCCCCTGAAGCATTAATTTTGCTCCACCCAAGAATAGCTTTTAAAAAGACATTTACATTTGTGATAGGATCACTTCAGCTTTTAAGATTTAGAACACATTTTTAGAATAGAATGGTTTCTGCTTGGCAGGGGGAAGGCAGTTAGTGACCCCCAAAAGTGATAGTGCTCCAGGTTTTACCCATCCAGCTCTGCCTATCCCCAGATTCCTCCGGCTTCAGGGGGATATTTCAAGACCACTCTCACTTGTGATCCTGAAACAAATCCCTTCAGCCACTGTGACTGCTGCATAAAAGGGCCACTTATTTATTTAAGGGAGATATTTACCAGGAGTCAGTAAAAACTTCTGAACAGTCAACCCCCTCAGTGCTCTTATTTAGTTTACACGTTTCTGATGCTAACCGTGTTGAGAAATTTCTGTGGGTTATTGGTGGTTTTCTATTAATTGACCTGACCTGAATGTGTGGCAGCCCCTCCCAGTGAAGGTTAGCTTGCTACGGTCCTGATTCACTCCTTTAGTTAGGCCATCCTCTCCCATACAAAGGTCACTTGGATGTGAATGGTCAGAGAGGATAGGATGACCAAAGTCTTCTGCAAGGCATATGATAAGAGGATGGATATGGCCCATGTGAACTACTCATCAAGTCCTTAGTACTTTCCCATCATGCCACATAACCAGTGCTCTTAGATACACCCATCCCATTCCTGCAGATACGCAGTCTAGGGAAGGTCATATATGTGTAGGCAAGCTAAAGTTTGTCCTCTTTTACTGATTTTCTCCTTGAGGAGCCCGGTCAAGCTTCCAAGGAATACCAGGGCTCCCTGGACATACTTAGAAAGCCACTGAGCAGGCAGCATGCTGCATTTTCACAAGACAGATTCTGACATTTCCTAAGAGTGATAACTTTTAATGCCTCTGGAATCACAGTGTTGTGAAGGGATGAAGGGCTTGGATATGATGTTACTAAAATTTATTTTTAAATTGTGTCTTTTATGAGTGTTGTTTTGAGAATGAATAGGGAACGGATGTGGCTTAGCAACAGAACATGTGCTTTGCATACAGGAGGTCCCAGGGTTCAATGTCTGGCGTCTCCAATTAAAAGATCTCAAGCAGCATGTATTGGGAAAGACTCTTTTCTGTCATTAGTCCTGGTGAGACACTGCTAGTCAGAGCAGACAGCACTGAGCTAGGTGTACTAATTTTCCAATTCAGTATAAGTCATGTTGTGCCCTCCACCCAAGAATTCAACCCAAATATTTCAGCCATAGGGGAGATAGAACCAAGCCGCAAACTGGTGGCTCACTAGATGGAAAGTTGCCAGGAGATGAGACACAGATGCCAGAGCACAGAGTACTTCCGTGCTTACAGATGCAAATAGCCCAGGCCAAAGTAGGACAGAATCGTCCATCTCCTATCTTGCTATAATGTCACAGCAAAAGGGAAAGAGATTTGGAAAACCGAAAATAGATAGAAATTTCTTCCCTTTGAGGCAGGAAGATCATGAGTGACTCGGGGGGGGGAGACTCCCAAGGGAGATTATAAATTCTCAGGATATGAGGAAGTTCTCTCTTATCTTACAGCTTGGGATCAAGGAGGAACAAGCTGTTTACCTAGGAGCACCATCTTGACCATGTGTTGATGGACAATGGGAGAAGAACAACTCTGAGAACAAAAGTAATAATGGACTTTTAAATTGCTACACCTTCAAGAATTACTCATCTATCCTAATTAAACATAGTTTGGGATAAGTATAGAGTTCAGTGTTTAAAGAATTGCATGTTTTCACCTTTTCCTTATAGACTTTCTCAGCTTGATACTTGAAGAACGCATGTGTACTCTTTATTTTTGTTTATTAAACTTTCTTATATTTTGAATTCTTGAAGTCTGATCTCTGTAAACATGCCATACTTAGTCTTGTTATCCAAACAGCAGGAAAGGGGAGGGAAAGCAGGTAAGTTTGCTATCCCTTGGGTGCTGTCACTTGAAAGTTTGAAAGTATCATCTTTGTGCTAGTTAGTCAGAGTGAAGCTGGAGACATGGAAACTAGGCAGATCCTCTGAATGATAATGTAGATATATGTGTCAATCCAGCAGGAGATATTCTCAAATTTGCTGGTGGCCGTAGTTACTACCCAGGAAGAAGTCTGATATCCTCCCAGGAATAAAGAGTGGCATCGCCGAGCAGAGACTTGGGACAACCGTAGGGTTTTTCTAATCTCCTGGGACACAAGAAATAGGGCTTGTGAGTTCATTTATTTATGTATGTTCGTATGAACCAGGGTCGGCTCACTCACTAGGCGAACTAGGCATTCACCTAGGGTGGGCCGGCACTTAGGGTGCCAAACTGTACCCTCACCCCCGCCAAAAGCCTCCCCGCCCCCGCCAAAAGCCCGGACTGGGTGACTGCAGCCGCCCGGAGACCGGGGTGGTGGGACAGAGCCGGCCGGCTGGCGGGAGCTGCCAGCTGCAGCAGGAGAGAGAGCCCACCAGCTCCGCATCAGGAGCTACAGTGGTGGTGGCGGCTCCTCCCAAGAGCGCAGGGCAGAAGCGAGGTAAGGCCCTGGGTGGAGCACGGAGGGTGGGAGGGGGCAGGGGTGGCAGCAGCAGTGCCCTACTCATTGCCTGCATTGTGGGGGTAGAGCGGCAAGCCGAGCACCCGCTGCCTACCCAGAAGCACGGCTGCCTGGAGCAGGAGCTGCTGAGCCCCGAGCAAGCAGGGGGCCACATCCTCCCAGGCACCACCGCCGGGACTCACTCTGGGGAGCCACTGCTGCTGGCTGGGACAGATGCTGCGCTTGGCTGCCCCCTCCTCCCTCCCCGGGCAGGTCCGGCGCTGCCCCGTTTACCCCGTAGCAGCCTCCCTCCCTCCCTGGCCTCTCCACCTGGCCGGCAAGTACCATTCCTGCCAGGGCAGAGGAAGAACCTGGCTTGGGGGGGATAACCGAGACCTGGCGGGTCTGCAGGCGGCCATGGCCTCCGCCGGGTGGCACCCTCCTCTCCTCCTCCGCTGGGGCTGGACTCCTTCCCTCCCGGCCTTTGGATTTCCGCCCCTCCTTAGCCCAGACTCGGTTGCTTTCTTGCACCCCCCCCCAGGTCCAGTCTGGCTGGCCTTCTGCGGAGGTGAGGGTGGCGGGTGGTCAGCTGGGAGGGGACCGTGCTGGGGGCGGGGCCCCCTCAATTGTTCCCTCTCTGAGGTGCATCTTCCCAGTGGGGCACTGGGAAACCGGAGGGGCCAGCCAGTGGATTTTGGTGGGCGCACGGTGCGGGGGGGTGCCAGAAGGGATCCTTGCCTAGGATGCAAAATAAGCTGGGGCCAGCCCTGATCATAAACTTGGAAAGTACCCAGGCTTATGGAGGGAATGGCTATGGAAAAATAATGAGGTGAAGTGATTAGCAGTAGCTTCCAAGATGATTAAAACAAGAGGCCAGAAGGAGTGAGAGCCACAGTAAAAGCTACATCTGTTTCCCACATTCCTAATGCTTCTAGGAGATGCTGCAAAGTCCCCATCAGAACAGGAAGGGGGAGTGGGGGTGCAAGGGCTAGAAGAAATCTCAGGCTGGCCTCCCATTGCCCGATCTCCTCAAATGTAGCTTCAATTGCTTATCTGGTATGATTAACAAATTAAAATTTGAACTGCAAAAGGAAGTCCACTATTGGGTGGTGGTGTTATCAGAAAGGAAGAACGCTTGCATTTGATCAGCAAATTGAAAGAGAAAGAGGGAGGAAAGGAGAACTTGGGCACCCTGTCCAAATTTTTCTGTTCCTGGTTGCCTGGAGGCAATTCTTCCTAGCCCCGGGCAAGGAGGCAAGTGGCTGTTGAAGGGTCCCCTCTGCTCTGGCTGCACTGACGCATCAGCCCCAGCCTCCTTGTGTCAAATCCTTTGATGGAGAAGATATTTCAATGGCTTTTCTGTCTGGTTTGAACCGGAAGGTTATTCCACACATCAGAGAAACTCCAGGAACTTTAAGAGGACATCTTCACTGAGGGTTTTGCAATATATATGCAACAGTGAGGATGTGCTGTATTTTAAGTTAGAGAATCCCAAATTGAGTGCAAATTACAGTGCTGTATGGCTATCAGTCTGCAGCGTGAGACTTTGCCAGATTTTTTTCCCTCTAGAGAATTCTGTGGAAAACAGGTGAAGGCACTCTTTTCATTCAGAAAGGAAGCAGAGCCCTTTAAAATTTATGGGCTTAGGGCTGGATGAACACATGCCAAGGACCTAAAATACATCAGTTCAAGAAACCCCACAGAATTAGCAAAAGATTGTATAATTTTTTTGGGGGGGGGTATTTAGTGACCCCTGTTGTCTGAGGCCCTAAGCCATAGCTTGCTTACCTTGTGCATAAGTCCAGCTCTGTAGGATCTCCTCTGCTGAGGGTGAACAGTTAGGGTGGGGGGCTGGGCGACAAGGCTGCTGGCTTTGTTCTTTGTCACTGACCCTTTAGTATTAGTTTGATCCACAGCGATTGTCAGATGATGTCATTTACCCCTGTGCTGTGAGAAGCGTTGACTGTCCATTTCTCTACTAAGGGGAAAGGACATCTCCCCCCCCGCGCCCCCCCCAGCGCCACTGCTTCTTGGCAACCTTAAATGGTTCATATCTCTTAACCTTAATCCCCTCCCTTTGGAGATTGTGTAAAATGTTAGGTGCTCAGTAAAGTACTGTCTGCTCTACCCTTTGTTTTCTTATTTTTTAAAAAAAATGCATTTAAAATTTCCATGACCCTGGGAGGGAAATGACCATGCAAAGCAGTTGGTTGAGTCTGGGCTTTTGTTTTTACTTTAAATTTACATACAATCATAAGAGAATTGGGAATAAATCATCTGGAATTTTTCCTTGACCAAAATCTCTCCTGTAATGAATAACATCACCTGACAAGTACTAGAGATCAAACTGATATGAAAAGGCCAGCTAGATGGACCAGTTTATATGGTGGCAACTGAGGTGTTTGTTGTTTGCACTTAAATATAGTTTTCTGCACACTTGAGGAACCGCTCAAATATACAGCAAGCAAAACTGATCTTTTCTTCTGTTTCAGGTCCTGATAGGGAGAAAGGCAGGTTAAACTTTTTAAAAATAAACATTTCTTTAAAAATATATATCTGCAGGAGGGCTCCTTTCACTGCCTTCCTACTAGGCATTTGACCCATCAAATTTGCTATTAGAAAGAACAAAATTAGGGGCTCACAAGAAATAACAGGATGTGGAGGAGGAGAGGTGATTGGATTTATACCCCGCCCTTCACTCGGAGTCTCAGAGCAGTTTACAATCTCCTTCCCTTCCTCTCCTCACAACAGACACCCTGTGAGGTAGGTGGGGCTGAGAGAGTTCTAACAGAAACTGCTCTTTCAAGAACAGGTCTGACAGAACTGGCTTGCCCAAGGTCATCCAGCAGCTGCAAGTGGAGGAGTGGGGAATCAAACCCAGTTCTCCCAGATTAGAGTCCACACACTTAACTGCTACACCAAACTGGGGAGATAAACAGATCTGAACAGGCCAATTTTCAAATGTCATTTTTCTTTAATAGACTCTCAGCTGCTTCCTATACTCTGTGCCTCCTATAGCATGCCCAGTCTTCATCTGGCTGGGTTTTGGGAGAAGGGTTCTATTTATTTATTTGGCTTATATTCCACCCTCCCCACCAGTGGGCTCAGGGTGGATCACAACAACAGTATACAAAGTCATTAAAACAATCATAATTAAATAGTTAAAACAATTAAAGGCACAATAATGTAAGACAGGTAGCACTAGAAACAGAAGGTGTAATGATCTCAAGTAACTGAAGCATCTAGGCCATAACCCCCCAGATCTTCTTAGTCTGGGTCATACAGAGATGGAGAACTTCAGCATGGGAGGCCGGACAATTGGGTGCCTGCTGCCTCAGCCATTGTTGAGGAGTCCTCAAAATATATCAAAACCTCTTAACTCATTGGTTGTGGCCTAGTTGCATTCCTTCTATGATCAGCAACCGCTCCCCACACTTTACTCTTCAGCATAAATAATGAGATTTAAAGATAGCAGATTAATTGAAACACCAGATGTTTTTCAGGTTCAGAATCTAGAGCTTCAAGTGTGGAGAGGAGCAATGTCCTTGCAACAGGAGTGTGGCTTCAAAGAGGGAGGACCAAACTATGTGCCGTGAAGGGTAACAGCTGCAGCATATTTATTGTGTCAAAACATTATGGTCCTGAGAAGGCCCCATATCTGCTGTTGTAGTCTCACATGCAGCCAATTAATTAGACAAGAAACCTCAGGGCTGGGTTCCAATAACCGCCCAACCACAAAACTATCATCTTGCCCTTCACACAGATTTAAATTCTGTTGCGCTGCATTCTGAGATTCCAGGACAAAATAGTTTCGAAGGGTAGCCGTGTCGGTCTGCAGTAGAACTGCTAGATAGGAGTCCAGGAGCACCTTAGATTTTCGGGGTATGAGGTTGCAAGAGTCAAAGCTCCCTCCATTAGGACATATAGGAAGTGATGGAACAAACTTTGTTGCTGTGTTGCTCCCACAGAAAAAGAAAATTACAGCACAACAATCAACTCAGAAAGCAACAAGGGCGTTTTTGAGTCCGTCAGAACTCTACTTCAGGCTGGATGTTAAAAGGAAGATGGAGAAACTCAGAGAAAAAAACTCATGGTCGTAAATTGGGATGAGAAAGCTGCTGTGCACATTTAAAAGATTTTTTTTATAAGAAGCACAGCAGGGGTGGTACATATACATATTGATGTTACATTGGCCCAGATAAGGCGATTTTTTACTTGTACTCTTAGGCCCTAAACTGGAAGGTACATATTGGCAATATTACTATCTCCAGGATATGTAATTGTTTCTGACACAAGGCCAGATAAATTTGTGGCTCCCCAAACAGTTTTGTGTGTGTGTGTGTCATTCAGTTCCAGACTGGAACATTCAATTTTTGGTCCTATATCGTTTACTGCTGTACAAATTTGTCAAACAAGGGCTTTGTTGTATGTTGTATTCTGTACTATTTGACCTCTGAAGAAGGCTCTTGTGGGTCGAAACGCATCAGGCCATATACGGTTCTTTTTGTGCATTTGTCTCTTTGATTGTTTTATGAGGATTTGGGCCCCTACAAGGGTTTTATGTTTTTGAAATAAGCATGTGTACTTTTGTCTATACCTATTGATGTTTTTAACTTCTGGCCCTTTAGTGTTCTAAACTTCATTTGGAAGTTGTGGGTCACGCCATCACAGCTAAGGGGCAAGTTGAACTGAGCAGCCCTTCAGACCCAGCCAGAGCGAAAGATGGTGGGCATCACCTTGCTCTTTGCCTCCTGCCGCACCACCCTTGGCCAGGTCCAAGCTATGCTGCCTGCATGGCTGGTGCTCAGCTTGGCTCAGTCCTGGAGGCCAGCAGCTTTCCCGGGCAGTAACCCACCAGGAAATTGCCCAGTAAGCTAGCCATGGGTCCATTGCATGTCTTCATTTCCCTCGAGGCTGTTATACTCTGCAGATATTTGCTTCCCAGCAAGCTCAACATCATCTTTCCTTTGCCCCTTTTGTTTTCGTTATCATTCAGCCTGATTAAGAGTTCCATTGAACATAAAAGCCTACTCACTACTCTGAGACATCTCTGTTGGTCTCAGTACAAATATTAGGAAACATTCCATTGTTGCTTTTGGATTATTTCTAACTGCCAGGGAATGAAAGCAAACATGAACCTGAGCCCAACAGCCAACTCAGAAAGGCTTATTTCATTATACCAAAACTGAACAAAAATTTACACTTCCTCTGTTGCCATCAGACTCACAAAAATAAGAACCAGCCGCTAGTTCCAAAGAAGTGGTTCAGTCACCAGAAGGTTACATAAGAACATAAGAGAAGCCAATGTTGGATCAGGCCAATGGCTCATCTAGTCCAACACTCTGTCACACAGTGGTCAAAAAATACCAGGTGCCATTAAGGAGGTCCAGCAGTGGGGCCAGGACACTAGAAGCCCTCCCACTTCTGCCCCCCAAGCACCAAGAATACAGAGCATCACTTGCCCCAGACTGAGAGTTCCTATCTATACCTTGTAGCTAATAGCCACTGATCGACCTCTGCTTCATATGTTTATCTAATTCCTTCTTGAAGCTGTCCATGCTTCTAGCCGCCACCACCTCCTGTGGCAGTGGATTCCCTGTGTTAATCACTCTTTGGGTGAAGAAGTACTTCCTTTTATCTGTTCTAACCCGACTGCTCAGCAATTTCATTGACAACATAATTTCATTGAGTGCCCACGAGTTCTTGTACTGTGAGAAAGGGAAAAAAGTACTTTTTTCTCTACCTGTTTAAGGGTTGTGGGAAAGGAACCTCTCTCCACCCCACTCCTAGGCTGCAGTCACACATGCTAAATAATCCACTTTCAGTGCACTTTCCAACTGGATTTTTACTGTGAACTGGAAAGATCCAGTTGGAAAGTGCTTTGAAAGGGATTGAAAGTGGATTATTTAGCATGTGTGACTGCAGCCCTAGAGTGGTTAGCTATCCCACACAAGACTGTTTCCTAGGAAGCCAGGTAAGTAAAAGGATCCTAGGATTGGTAGTTCTCCTGCCTCTTCCAGATCTCTGGCCACAAACTGCTTGTCTTGCAACTGTACACAGCATCCCAAATGTAGCTGCAACAAAGGGTCACGTCGTGGCAGTCTGATAATTGCTGTTGTGCAGCAGAGGCAAGAAATAAATAGCAATAACAGGACCTAAAATTAACTCAAGTTACGTTTCCTGGCTCTGCAATGCAAGACAGATGGTAATTTGAAGGTGGGAGCAAATGCTGTTTATGCTCATCCCACATTTGCTTCTGGGAAACAGGTTGGCAGGCTTTTGTATTACTTCAAAAAACCCCTGCAACACCTGTTTGGTGAGAGGCAGCAGTGGCACAAAAGGAGAATGTGGGCCTGTACTCCAAGAGAAGGGATCTCTCTTTCTCAGCCCGCTTTCTGTTTGTCTCCACTTTCAGCACAGACTTAGACTGTTTCAGGAATAAAATTGCATCCTGTTCTTTAGTATATAACACAGTTCTGCAGGAAGAAGAATACAGTATGCAAGTAACAGCTTTTAAAAAGTCCCCCCCCCCGGGTTAAATATTTACTTTGGCGTTCATTTTGTAGCACAGGTTGCAAACATCAGAGCTGCAGAGACTTTTACTTGTAAGACATTTCTCCAGATGGGTTCAAAGTGGCTGAAATGGTTACCAAACCATATTTCTGGAAAGTATGAACCAGGATTATGAAATACCAATAAACTTGAACTGGAAGGAACTCCCATTTGCGATGGTTCATTTCCCCAGAAACTCTGGCGTATTTCAATCTGAGGGGAAAATTTCCCTTCAGCTCTAATTCATTCCAGGTTCCAGCCCACCCACATAAAGAAAGACTAGAACAAAGGATACGAAGTATAGAATCAGTTGTATTCCCCTTTGTGCTAAATGTACATGGGTTGGACTTTTTTTTTTTGTCTGTTCATAATCATCTTTATCAGTAACACTTTACAATAACATTGAAGAATACAGGAATTTTACAGGGTAAATATGCAGAATCACAGTTTATCCCCCCCCAACCCCTCCCCAGAAAAAGAAACAGGAAAGGTAAACTTTTTAAAAAGGTATCGATTACAAAAAAAAAGAAAATTAAAAGCGATTTCCACCCCAAATGGAATGTCTTAAAAACAAAACAAAATCTGTAACTAAAAAAAGTTTGGTATTTCGTTGTCAAAAATGAATAGATTCCCCACCCCAAGTTCTTTTTTTTTTATTTTAAAAAAGAGAGATTTTGATCTCAGGGTGTGTTCCCCTCCCCACCTATGGAGTCTTTGACCTTCTGTAAGTCCCCCTCCCCAGATAAAAATAAAATATTAATAATGTACAAATAAATTTACATTTGGTAATAATGTTCATTACACTTTCATAGAAATGGACAGCAGCACCTGCCCTATAAACAGCTGAAGATTGTGAAACAACATGAAAATTAAAGAAAACACAAGGTCGATGCCTTCCCTCCCTCCCGTAACCTCAGAAGAATGGGTTCCATTGGCTTGGGGGGGGGTGGTTCTGCAGCTGGTCCCCTGGAATAACCTTTCCATTGACAAATGACACGATTCCCTCAAATCAGTCTGAAGTGACGCAAGTTCAAAGTGGCCCCAGGAAGAGCCGCGTCTTCCCCTTCCCTCCCATGGAGGAGTCCAAAAGGGGGGGGGATGAAGATCCAAGAAGCAGCTAAGGCCTTTTCAGTCTTTTCTGGTCCCACTCCTGGCCCAGCACGTCACTGCGCTGCTCTGGCTGGTCAGGTCTTACCGAGGCCGCGTACCCACAAAGTGAGGATTCTCAGGTTCCATTCGTTTGCCACTGTGAATGCAGAGGCATCCACACTGGCAAAAGAGCATCCACACGGGAGGTTTGTGGCAGACTTTCTTTCATCACCTGCTGTTTCCCCTGCATCCCCCCCTCCCCGTTGCACCACTGGAAAAGCTTTTTCAAAGAAATCAATATTTACTGTAGCGCTATAATATTATAGCAATGACTGATTTTAACCAAGGCCCTCTGGTGGTGCAGCAAGGGAAACGGTGAACCCAAAGGATTGATGGAAGGACAATGGCAGCAACATGGGTGGAACCTTTGGAAATGGGGAACTTTCCCATCTGGATGATGCGTCAACGTGCGTGCATTGCATTAGGCAGGTCTGAGAAGAGCAAGGAAAGCTGGGGGAGTGGACAGTTAGGAAATGACACGGTGCGGACGCGCCCCAAAACAACGCTTCAGTCTGGAATCCAAGGTGGAGAAAAACCTCAGAGTGGAAGTGGCCACAGTGAACAAGTACGGAGAACCAGAGAGCAGCCAGATGACCCCCAAGAGGATCAAACCAAGAGAAGGGGCCATTGGCCCACTGAAATGCCAGGTGCAGGCTTTTGCACCACCCAGAATTCTTCCTCAGGCTGGGCTGTGCAAATGTTTTGTGGGACTGAAAATAACATGAGGTAAGCCAGAGAAGCGCTAAGGCTTGCCACAGGAAGGACCATTCCCTCCCTCTTCTCGAGGCAGTGTTCCTACACAAGCCTTGTTGGGAGCACGTTCCACTGAACTCATTTGCACTTGCTTCTGAGTAAAGATGTGTAGTGGAGGAAGAGTTCTGCACAGTTCAAAAGCTTGCACCCTGGGGTCCCTGGGGAAGGGGTTGTCTCACTCAGGCTGCAACAACCGCTTTCTCTGGAACCATCCTCTTTCGGATGCCTTCCTAAGGCAGGGGCAATTTGGGGGCCCTCTATCTTTACCCCCCCCCGCTCAGATCAGGGCTCTTGAAGGAACCAAGAGTGACTTTCTTGCCGCTCACCTCCAGCCAAGAGACACCCTGCCCCCCAGCTCCAAACTGCCCAGCCATTCTCCCACTTCTCAGGCAAGATCTTCCACTGTATGCACTTGCACACACACACAGATACTCTTGTTCTGGAATTGCCAGTAGCACCTTTGTACACACCTCCCTTCGCCAAAGGATTGCTCAGGTCTTCTGGCAGGCTCCCAGTTTTCTCAAGCACCCCTCCCCTCCATTCTGTTTGTAAAAGGGTCACCAAGTCAACGCAACAGAAGGCGTTTGATGTCAAGTGGCAGAAAAATTCTTTATTGGGGTGGGGTGGGCCGGGCCTGGGGGCTACAATGCTTATTTCAATTTGGCTGGAAAGCTACATTCAAGGACACAAATAGTTCAGGGTTTCATAGCCCCAACGGAGTGCTAGGCACTGCACCTTCTTGCTCACACACGTTCTCACATGCCCTGGGAGGCTGCTACTAAGAACCAGGGGGAACCTTACATGACAATTTTGTCTCTCTCAAAAGGCACATCAAAGCCCCTGCCTGTGTTGGAGAAGACTTCAACCACTGTCACCTAAGGTGAAAAGCAGAGTCTGTCAAAAGTCCTGTGCCTTGGTTCTGCAGTGGGAGACTTCTCCAATTTTGCCATTGCAGCCTCCCCCAGAAGCAGCTGGGCCTCCATCTGCAAGTTCATTGTCTGGGCCTGTCCTCCATATCTCAAAGACTGGACTTCCACTCTATAGTGGCACCTCTCACTGTATGGAAGGTGGGTGGGTCGTATGAGCCTCTTTTTAGTTCTGTTTTGAAACTCATGCAAAGCAGGTAAAGAGCAACATTTTGGGGGAATTTTAACATCTGAATTTCTTTGCCAGATTTTCAATCTATAATTTTCTACTTTATATTCCCCTCCAACATTCCCACTTATGATTAATGGTTTTAGAAATGCGGCAAGATTTTTCTTAACACACTTGCCTTAAATCATTTCAATAGTATCTCTCAAAGGCGAGCATCAAAAATGGGATCTGAAAACACTAGAAATTCAGAAGTGGGTTTCAATTCTCAAACGAGGCCAAATTTCTATGGAATGTTCTTTCAGCAAAAATAAACTGGTGGTTAAAGTACAGACTTTCCCAGACATTTGACATGCAATTTACAGATGGCGCCTGAAGAGGACTTCAACGCAATGGCAGTGCAGAAAAGGATGTTCAAGTCTCTTCTGCTCCTAATACTGCAGTATATAGAAAGTGTCCCTGTCAAAAAGCCTCCCTTTCTTGCACAGCCTCTTCTGCCCCACAATTCAGGAAACTCTGTTTTATAGGCTCATGTGGCAGTTTGAACCCACACTGGCAATTTGAAAAAGAATGGCAAGGCTCAGGATTCTGGCTGGCAAGAAATTAATCCCTTTCCTGTGCCCATACATGCAGGTCAGGAAGGGAAAGCTAACCTGTGCTAAGTGATCTTGCTAATGCATGGAGATGCTGGGAGTTTCAGCCACACTCTCCTCAACTGCTGTCTGAGAATCTGTGAGGAAATGGTATGGGATTGCTACAGCCTGAGAGGGCACAGCACCTTTTCTAATCTTCTCTACTAGTGAGTGTCTCGGAGTAATCTCCTAAGGCTCGCAGTGCCATCCGAAGCACATACCCTTTGAAGCCCGTTGACTTCAATGGTTTCAGAAAGGGGCGATTGTACTTAGAATTGCACTGTTAAGGTCCAGCCCTGTCCTAGACAGCAGCGACGCCAGCACCAGAATGGCAGAACCACCTTTCCAAAGACAGGTCTGCTCCAGTCTGGTGAAATGGGGCAGACGCAGGTTGCAATATAAAACACAAATGGGGCAAAAAGTGCCCACTGCACTTCTCTAGCAGCAATGAAAGCACACTCGTTTTCACAGCCTGAGAAGGATTTCGAGGGCCAGACCGAGTGGGTAAGAGTGACCACCCCTCCCCCTCCTACAGCCCTCCTGCACTATAAATTGCACCTCACTTTGCTGTTATTTGGACAACCCAACATCTAAAGAGATGAGCTACTACCGCGTGTGCTTGGCACTCCCCCTCCCCCCCATATTCTCTCTCACTCACAAACGTATCAACACTGGGCACAACTGCAGGGAAGTTCTCCAGGGCAAGCTACCTTGCAGTAAAGGCTGGAAGGCTTGGACTCATGGGGCCGGCTCATTTGCTCACTCCGACGCAGCTCCTTCTTTGCTGCCTGTGATGGCACCCAGGCCCTGCCCCCTGAGGGCCGCCTTCTGGCACAGACTAATGCAAGCACACGGCAGGCAGTTGTAGAATCCAGGGGGAAGCTCTCCTGCACATCTGCTTGGCTCAGGGCCGCCTGGGAGAAAAGGGCCCACCCAGATCCCCAAGAGGAGGTGAGTCTCAGCTTGGCAAGGTCCGGCATATGTTCTAAACCACCCGTGCATTTGCGCAGGCGCACATGCACCTAGCACTGGCTGCAGGTGTTCCCTCCCCTTGCTTATGGGCTCAGACTCAGTGCTTGATCAAGAGACTCAGTACGTGGGCAATGGGTTACTGATTGCTCCACTAGCTTGGGGGCAGGGACAGCCCAAGACATTTTAGTGCCAGAGGCAGAAAAACCCAAATGGGACCACAGTCAAGGTGGCAAGACTGCAATGAGGAACTGCCAGTCACCTGCCTTCTAATACCCACCCAGGAGCTTCATTCTGCCCAATGGGAGGGTTGCCTCTGCCAAAGCATGATCCCCACCCCCGCCCCCGGAATGCAGCAGGCAGCACCCAATGCTTCAGGAGGGGGATCTTGCAAACACCCCCCGATAGCTCCTCGCTTAAGCTCTCCATATATTATATATATTTTTATATCTTAAATATCTTTATATATCTATATATATCTATATATTTATAGATAGATCTCTGTATAGAGTCATCTATGGCTTCCTCTCAGCATTTTTTTTGGAAGAACCAGGAAACAGCTGAAGGGGAGGAAAAAGGGAGGTGAGCCCAAGCCACACAGCTGCGCAACTGTTCTGCCTGCACTTCTGCCCTGCCTGCCAGGAAACCGCCTTTGCTTCATTGCTGCGAACTGCAAAGAGATGTTCTCCTGTTTGTCTCCACATCTTTTTTGAGGATTCCCCCCCCCACGTGACAAAGCGAAACGAAATCAAAAGTCAACTAGAGCATTCCATGCTTTTCTTTAAAAAGGGAAAAAAAGAAACACAGTTGAAAGAAAGACCACAGTATAGCACCTTGATATAGGGGAGAGTGAAGGAGGGGGGAAATGGAAGGGAGTTCAGAACAGTTTGTTTGGACCCTTGTAAAGCACCCCCCACACGAGATTCCTGCTCATCCCCCTCCCTTCATAGGCAACATGGCTGCACCCCATAGCTGCTCCCACCCAGTGTTCCTTCTAAGCTGAGTTAGTGTGAGCTAGCTTGCAGTTCTTTAGCCTCTGGCACACACATTTCTGTCTTAGCTCAGGAAGGATGGCTCCAGAACAAACTAATTGATGCAGCAGCCAAATTGCTCCTCACAGCTTTAATGCCAGTAGCTCACAAAGTAGAATTTTTGCTCACAAGACTCCTCAGCTTAGAGGGAGCATTCAACCACACTGAATTATGGGTGTCAAACATTTTGTTATCTTAAAAAAACAACAACACCAAACCCTCGGCTTGAATCCCCCTTTTATTACAAGACAGGATATGAGTAGGCTGTTGGGAACGGGAGCAATCCCCACCCCCCGCCCCCGGTCCAACAGCTCAAGCAAAATCCACGTTACCTGTTTTGTTATAATTAGTCGTATTTTTTTTTTTCCAAAATTCTTTTTTTTTTTTGTTTGTTTTATTCCACACATTTCCAAGACTCTGACACATTGACGAAGATAAAAATAAAAACAATAGAAAGAACGGACCCTTTTGCTTGAGATAATTCCGAGAGAGAGAAAGAGAGAGAGGGCGGGGGAGCTTTCGGCAACGGACCCTCTCTTCCCCCAGTTCGGTTAGGGTTCTGTAGAGAGCTACGCTCCCTGGCTCCAGCTGGGAATCCATTTCAGAGGGAGGTGCTGGGGAGCAGGGCAGGGGGGGAATGAGGCAAGGTGGGTGGACCCCGTAGTTTTTTCTGCATCAGGAAGTACCCAAGCCCTCTCGCAAAGAGGGGCAATTACTCTCGTGCATAAAGATCGTGGAGCGACATCCCAGCTTCACCCTCACCTGGGAAGCCACTTTCTTAAATCCGCTCCCCCCACCCCTTGGATCCTCCTCTCTGAGCAGCCCTCTCTCTTTGAGCCATGTTGATTCTGGAGTTGCCTTGTGTTTTGCCATTTCTGCTTTCCTTCCCCCTCAGTTTTCCCAAGGGGAAAAAAAAACCTGCTAGATTGGAAGGAGCTCAGGGTGGAAGAAAGGGAGGTAGGCCCTGTGAGCTTGTTGGCTTTTTTTTTTTTTGAAGGGGGGGCTTAAAGAAAAACAGGAATGAGCAAACCAAAGTGGATGGAGGTTGCCATTTTTAGGGATGCCACCGGTTGGTCGCTCTCTGATGAGGGAGGGAAAGGATGAGTTTGGGTGGTCTCCTCTCCAGAAAGTCTGGGTGTGTGTAGGTCTGGGTGGTTTCACTGCGTGTGTCAGTTGGGTGTTGGTCTCTCTGGCGCACGCAGGGATTGGGGGACCAGGGGGGACTCAGACATAATATTCCTTGTCTTTGTTTTTCTTGCTCTTGCCGGGCGTTTTGGTGGCAGCAGCTGGCTTTTCCTTAACCACTGTGCCGTTGCTCTGCGCCGAGTTACTGATGTAGTTCCGGCTTTGGTCCACCTGGTAGGAACCTTCATCCCGGTTACGGTATTTGTACATGGCATAGAGGAGGATGAGGATGCAGAGGGCCGCTGCTGCCACGATGCCAACCACCATGCCGGTGGTGCTGCTGGACTCCCGAATGACCTCCACTGCTCCTGGAGGGCCCCTTTCACCGGGGCCGGTGGGGTTAGCTGTGGGCAGATTGTGGAAATTGGGGGAAGAGGTTATACCTGGGTATTTATGC
Organism: Gekko gecko; assembly: GCA_029375565.1. Lineage (NCBI taxonomy): Eukaryota > Metazoa > Chordata > Lepidosauria > Squamata > Gekkonidae > Gekko > Gekko gecko. The sequence continues at coordinate 27,485,388 of JAPDNY010000001.1, forward strand.
CTGTTTAGCTTGTCAGGTTCAAAGGAGGTGGACAGTGGGGGGTACTGTTCTGGGTGGGGCTTGAGGGATTCCCGGTTGTTCATTTTGCCGGCAGGGATGTTACGGACCAGACTGGGAGAGGTGGTGGAGGTCAAGAGATCGGGGACGGAGGGTGAAGCCGGCAGTCCTGTCCTAAGGTTGGGGCGAGATCCTTGGGCCTTTTTGGATGCTCCTTCGGGCCGGCCAATTAGGGTCCTATCCGTGACCAGGGGGAAAGTGGTGTAAAAATCTTCGTCATCAGTAGGGGGCAGGCTGGAGTCGAAGACCTCGCCTGAGGCGTAACCGGAGGCCTCAATCCCCTCTTCACAGTCGCTGTCGTCTTGGTCGGCCAAGCAGGGGGCCCTTGGATGGGATGGCGGGGAAAGGGTGTCTTTGGTGGTCTCGACTACGGTTAGGAAGGGGCCAAAGGTGGGAGGTGGGGGGACGAATGGAGACCGGGTGGCAATTGGAGGGGTGTCTAGTGAGTCTTCGGTTATTATGGGTAATACTAATTCACCTCCTAGAACAGAGAGAAAAGGGGGAGAGACAGAAGGGGAGAACGTGTTAGTGACCTTGGTCGGTGCCCCATTCTGCTGACACAAGACAACTCAAAGCCACGAGTTTTAGCTAGCCTTTAAACCCCTCCGTCTCCATCCCTGTCCACTAGCTTTCCTCTCTTGCCTTTGCAACACATTGAAAGATAACTTCTAGAGAAATCATAATCAAAGGAAAAAAAAGAATTAAAAAATAGTCATTTAATGCGCAAAAAATTAAACAGATAAAACAGCAGAATTAAGAGCAATAAAAAACCCTCGCTGGCTGCTTCTCTTCCCATCCTCACCTAAGAAATACTCATTTTTTTTCTTATTTTTTTCCTCTTTTTTCCCTTTTCTGTTTGTTTTTTTTAAAAATAAGAGAGCAAACCACGGAATTCAGTCAACTTACATCAACAAATAGGCCGTGTGATATTAGCATGAAGAAAAAAAATTACAAAAAAGAAAACTAGGTAAGAATGTTTTTTGGAGAAAAAACAACTTTTTTTTCTTTTCTTTTAACATCTTTCTCTGCATCTTGCTTTTTTTTAAATTTCTCTTTCTCTCTAGGTTCATTTCTCTCCTTGTCTTTTCATGACTGCACCATTGAACATCTTCCCTTCCTCCCCCTCCCCAGGCAGCCCCCGAACCCTTTTCTTTGTGTTCCCCCCCCCCAGTATTCCGACAACCAATGTCAACTCCGAGATCACAAGGAATCTGCACTGCCAATTCTTTTGTCCTTTGTACATTTTTAGGTAGTTTTGGGGGAGAGAGGATACGTCTCCCCCTCCGTCATAAATCGAGGAGGCCTTTTGTATCAAGCAGAGTGGCGTTCTCCGCTTCTGGAATTGGAAAGATGGAAGATAAAAATGCCAGCTGTCTCCACTGGCTTCCTGCAAAGCCTCGGAGGAAGAGAACCCAGGAGTCCTGGCTCTCTGCCCTCCCCATCATTTTTTACCGACTGCTTTCTCAGAAATGAGCCCTGGATTCCCCTTTCCTAGCCTGAATTTGAGACAAGACACCTGGTAAACTGGGAAGGGGGAGGCTGGGGAGAGATCTCCTCTGATCATGTGCAAATATCAGGCAGAGGAAGGAGCGACCATCTTCTGTCCCGGAGGGTACAGAAGCCCCACCCATGCCCCGGAGGTGTGGAGGGAGGGACATCTCTGGATATTCAAGGGGGAGGGTAAGTGCCCAAGCTCAACACACACGATCCTGGCGCATCGGCCAAGGCTGACTCCTGGGGGAGCCCTGGCTCAAGTTAACTCTCGTGGTGTTCAGGATGAACCCCCCCCCCACCTATGGATTTGGGTTTTTAATGGATGACAGTGTGAAATAGGCTTCTTAGCTGAGCAAAATTATTTGGTTACCGCAGCAAAGGTGGAAGAGCAGTGGCAGCAGTGGGTGTTTCATTGCCATCTCTCCTGGAGGCAAAAGCTCTTACAGGAAGCTGGAATAATATATGTAGATATATGCAGTGTCAAGCTAGTTCATGCAATGTGCATGAGGCTCTGAGTTTTGATGATCTGTGTTGTGTGTGTGTGTGAGAGACAGAGACACAGAGAGAGAGAGAGATGAATGGATTCCATAGATGGAGATGACCTGGGGGGATGGAGGATTTAGCCCCCGCAATCAATGTGGGGGTCTTGACTCACTTGCTGGGAACGTGTAGGGCTGTTTGCTCGGTAGCTGCCCTTTCCACGCTGTATTGGCCTTCCACTTGCCCCCCCCCCCGGTTCTCGACTGCACACTTTTCGCTTGCTGTGAGGCTGATGCAGATTTGGGGGTTGGAATAGAGAGCCTTTTGGGACCCGTTCCAGATCAGAATCACGGGAGCACCATGCAACAAGCCGGCCACAGGGAGACTGGCGGCACCCGCTGGCAATGCTCCCTCTAAGCTGTGGAGTCTTGTGAGCAAAAATCCTGCTTTGTGAGCGACTGGTATTAAAGTCGTGAGCGAGCGATTTGGCTACTGCATAAATTAGTTTGCTCTGGAGCCATCCTTCCTGAGCTAGGACAAAAATGGGTGAGCCGGAGGCTAAAGAACTGTGAGCTAGCTCACACTAACTCAGCTTAGAGGGAACGCTGCCGCCACTTGCCTTTTCCTGTGGCTACTGACCATTGCAGTGGCTGCAAGAACGGAAGTCAAATCCGAGAGAATCTGTGTGCTTGGCAAGGGGGAGCCGTGTGGCACAGAGCTCCAGTGCGCGGACCTGAGACATGGGTTGGAACCCCCACCCTGAGCTGCTCGGGTGGACGCCTCCTCTATTCCCTGCCTGCAAAAGGGGACTCTGCGGGACTTGCTTCCCATGGCTGTTGCAAGGAAGATGGAAGACACGCGGCGTGAAAGGCACTGTAGACAGCGCACGCCTGCAGTCTCTGGTTCAAGAAGAAAATTGTAGGTGTTTTTATTTTTGCTGTCATGATTTTTCAAGGCAAGATTTCTCCCCGTCTCTCTCCCTCGTACACACAAAATTACTCACATGATACTTTAATTAACGTGAATGTTAAGGCAAATTTAAAATTGCATGTTTCTCGGTGCTGAGACCGAACATAAAATATAAATGGAATAAAAAGCAGCTCAAAGAAAAGTGCCATCTTGGTTTTTGTTTTAAAAAGTCCCGTCTGTATGGAACTGGAGGATGGGAAGGACCACCTGTGCTGAAGGGAACTATTCTGGCCTCGCAGGGGAAAGCAGCGAGTTTATCTGAAGCTCAGGCCTGGTGACTTGGGGAAGGGCTGGTGGCAGAGCCTCTGCTTGGCGTGCAGAAGGTCCCAGGTTCAATCCCCGGCATCTCCAATTAAAAACAGCCTGGCAACAGGTGATGCGAAAGATCTCTGCCTAAGACCCTGGAGAGCTGCTGCCAGTCAGATTGGAGAATACTGGCTGCGATGGACCAAGGGCTGGACGCAGGATACGGCAGCTTCATATGTCTTCATGTGTGTGATTTTGCCTACATAGACATACACTGACGTAGGAGGAGCTGCAGCTGCAATCTCTGGCCCCAGAAAAGATAAACACCAAGGATGAGAGGCTGCAGCCTGCCCCTTCGTCTCCTTCCTTCAGAGTGGGGTTTTTTTGGGTGTGTGTGTGTATTTTTGTATGTGCGTGCCTGTGCTTGGAAGTCATGGCAACCTCTGGTGACTCCTGCTGGGGCACGGAGGACATTCAGAGAAGTGGCCTGATAGCCTGCCTCTGGCATTCTCTGGAGGTCTCCCGTCGAAATTCTGGCCGGGGTTGGCCCTGCTTAGCTTCTGAGATTGGGCTTGCCTGGGCGACCCAGGTCAGGGCTGGAGCGGGGCTTTAAAGGGGCTCAGCTAGAGGGAGGCAAAGGTAGCCTCTTGAAAGAGGGCTGGCTAGACTGGGTGGCTATCAGTGTCTGGCACAGAGAAGTGTGCCAGAAGGCAGCGACATCTCCCAACGGAGCGATGCCCCTATCTAAATGCTACTTGGACCGTTCGGCAGCAGGCTCCCAGCCCCCACTGAGCATCCCCAGACCAGGCAGGGTTCTCCAAACACACGCACTTCCCTAAAGGACCCTGGAGCTCTATCACTGAGAGAAAGAGAGAGAGGTTCCCACTAGTTTTCTGCCCCAAAGATGCTAGAAACTTCCTAGAGCCGGCAGAACACCAAGCTCCTAAGCAGGGATCCCGACTGCCTGGGGGGGGAACTGTCCTGTCCCTTTAATATAGGTGTAATGGGACGTTGTTTACCAAGTGATGTGATTTACTTTCCTGCCCACGGAAAGCTTCTGCTGTCTGTTCCCACACATTAAGCTTGTGTTAAAAGGACACTTCAGTTTTCTCCAGGCTGGTTTGCAACCATACTCCTGCACCGAAAACCCTTTCTAATCCCATCCCCCAAAGCATAGACGATCCACACATACACCTGTGCCAACACTGGCCCAATCTGCATCTAGCATTTTCTCCACTGTCTTACCAAACCCCCTCTACATTGCATGCCATTTTCACTTGGATTGGTTGTCGGATTTTATGGCAGTGTCCGGACTGCATGCCGCTTTCACTTCCTTTGATCTCTTGGTTTTATGGTGGCTGTCTGCATAGATTTATGGCCGTTTTATGGCCATTCAGGGGTGACTCTACAGTGAGTACAGAGTTGGCCCAGAGTATCTGAATGGGGTTTTGAGCTGCATCTTTGGGCCACTGATGGACCACGGGATAAACTTGCCCCTATTTGGTTGTGGAAAGTGCCGTCAAATCGCAGCTGACTTATGGCGACCCCCTGGGGTTTTCAAGGCAAGAGACAAACAGAGATGGGGTTTTTTGGTGAGTATTCTGTGTGTGCATGTGTATGCACGCCTGGAAGTCATGGTTGACTTCTGGCAACCCCAAGTGGGGCCTAAAGTCCGAATGGTCAAAGCGATGGTATTCCCAGTAGTAATGTATGGCTGTGAGAGTTGGACCCTAAGGAAGGCTGAGTGCCAAAGAATACAGAGAGTGTGTCTTCGTCTCGAGGAGCCAGCTTACTCCCATACGAGACACACCTCTTGAAGCTCTTATCCATAAACAATTCTTTCAGACGTGAGAGAAGGGGAGAGGGTGTGTGTGAAGAGTCCGAAGACCCAGGAAAGTTCTCACCCCTCTTCCTCCGATCTCCTTCAAGAACACTTTTTGACGTACAGTCAATAAAACTAAGAAGAGTACACCAATACATGAAGAAAAACAATGATTCCTGAAGTGAGGGGAAAAACGAGGAGCACCGACTGACGAAAAGGCTGTTAATAGCATGGTGGTCAGAAAAGAACTGGCGGGATGTTCGCGCTCTCCCCCCCCCAGTCATACGAAGTAGGGGTTCCCGCGCAGACTCAGGGTGGAAGCGCGAAAATCCCATTGTGAGCTTTGTACAACACCGATTGAATCAGCGCCGGCGCACTGGATCCCATAGGTGTGACGCACAGAGACCATGATGAAGATGCTCAGATACTTTGGCCACCAAATGAGAAGGGAGCACTCACTGGAGAAGACCCTGATGCTGGGAAAGGTTGAAGGCAAAAGAAGAAGGGGACGGCAAAGGATGAGATGGTTGGACAGTGTTATCGATGCAAAGAACATGAGATTAAGCAGACTCTGGAGCACGACGGAAGACAGGAGGGCCTGACATGATGTGGTCCATGGGGTCGCAAAAATTCGGACTCGACTGTGTGACTGAACGATAACAACAACAACAACAACAACAATGGGGCCTGGACTTTTCAAAGAGGTGGCTTACTATTGCCTGCCACTGTGTCCTGGCCCTGGTATTCCTTTGGAGGTCTCCGATCCAAGTACTTGCCAGGGTCGGCCCTGCTTAGCTTACAAACAGAGGTGGTTTTGCCATTGCCTGCCTCTGGGTAGCAACCCTGGACTTCCTTGGTGGTCTCCCATCCAAGTACTAACCAGGGCTGACCTGGCTTAGCTTTCAAGATCTGATGAGATCGAGCCAGCCTGGGCCATCCAGATCGGGGCTGCCTCTTTATGGCCCTTCTCAGTTCTGTTCACTTGGCAACATGGGATCCAATGGGAGGCACTGAGGACTCTGCCACACCCCCTCCAGCTGCCCCTGCCCCTATCTGCATGGCGCCACCCCTTCGTCTGCGTCTCTCCCACTTCTCTGCGTGATAGTGGCACTTGACAGAACCTTGGAGGTTTAAGAGGGAAAATATCAAGGGTGGACTATCTGCATGTGTGTGTGTGTGCACACCTCTCTATACACACAAGTGGGGGACCTGCAAGGACCTGTGAAGGTATCTAGTTTTCCTTCCCCCCACCATTTCCTTTTCCCTTTCCCTAAAAGCCCCCATAACTTGCTTCTCTCCTTCCTGGCCTCTCTCTTCCCCCCTTGGAGCAGCCTCTACCCAGGAGAGTTATGGCCCAGTTCCATGGGGCCGGCGGCTGGGCCCAGTTGCATGACAGGGAACCCGCAAGGACTTGCAGGGAGCACCTCAGTTTTCCCTGTACCCCCCTCCCCCACACTACTTCCTTCCCACTGGCAACCTCCATATCCTCATCTTTCCTCTCCTCCTCCTCTCCTCCCAAACAACCTACCTTTTAAATGCCTCCCCCCCATCTTCAGCTATAGTTATAGTTATTTATTTACTTAATTTATACCCTGCATTTCTCCACTAGCCCTCGCCACAAGTCGGGCTCAGAATGTGTTAACTGGCCCAAGGTCACCCAGTGAGCTTCCATAGCAGCATGGTGATTTGAATCTGGGTCTCCCAGACCCTAGCCTGAAACTCTAACCACTATACCATGGGGTGGCTGCTGTTGAGCAGTAGCAAGCGGCTGAATGAGTCACGCAAGTCACAGGGTAGCAAAGGGCCCAGTGGTTGCTGGTGGGCCCGACCCGGTCCCAATGAGTCCCCCCTCAAAGTCCAAATCAGCTGTGGTGCAACCGTGCAGGTCACCTGCCCCTAAATCTGAAGGGCCTAATGCAGGGCCAGGGCCCTGGCAGTCTTGGAGGGGAGGGACCGGGGCTGTAGAAGCGGACCCTGACTCTCCTTGCAGCTCTCCATTCACGAGAGTCGGCGTGTGCGTGTGTGTCTGGGTATGTCAGCCCTGGGCTATCGGGATAAGGGAAGTGCCTTCCCCAGTGCCCTCCAGCCTAGATTTTTTGAGCTTCAAAGTGGTCTGTGGCCTTAAAAGCTTACAGCACCCTGGGGCCGGCAAGAGAAATCAGGTCGAGGGATCTATGCCCCTCGCAGGGCACTTCCCCAGCCCCTCACTTCCCATTCCAGGATCCCCACCGGCCGGCCGGAGTGAACCAGCTGCTCTTTCCTCTCCCTCCCCCTTCGACTCATGGTCAGCTTGACATTCCCTTGCTTCTCGAAAGCAATAAACATGCTCCGTTCCCATCAGGCTGGTGTTTTTCGCTTTTTTTAAAAAAGCAAAGAGCAATATTTTCCTGCGTAGCTGGAGAGTCTACCAAAGCGTGCAACCCCCCCCTTCCCCCTTGACTGCAGCAGGCCCTGATAGGTGCTCCGTCATTGTATTTGCTGTTAGAACGAGGGACGTGTGTCCATTCGTAGTCGCCTGCGTAGACCTTTTCAGAGGTAGCAGCCTGTTTTTAGATACTGGCCTTGCAAAGGGGCTGGAGAAAGGATGCCAGGCTTGGAGGGTTACCTGGTCGTGTTTGGAAGTCGCTGGAAAGCCGCTGGAGGTAGCTGGCCCACTGCAGTGAGGATTTTGCGGCTTGTGGGTAATTTTTTTTTCTGCTGGGGCTGCCGTTATTTGCCATAATGACGTGGGGTGGCACGCACCCCTCTCCTTCCCCTCCTGCAAGATTTAAAGTACCCTTTAGCTGATCGGCAGGGAACACACCCCGCCAATCAGCTGAAGGGCCCTTTAAATCTTGCAGGAGGGGAGGGAGAAGGGCGTGCCCCCCCCAGCTTCTTCTCAAAAGCATCTAAAGGGATCCTTTTGGGAAGAAGCAGGGGGCCTTTAAGAAGCGAGGGGCCCTTTACGGAAGGGGGCGGAATCCCCCATGGCCCCAGTGTAGCTACGGGCCAGGCTGGGCCTAGTCAGTGCCTGGAGGGGACCTCTTACAAGCCACCCCTGTATCCTCTCACCTGGGTTTCATGATGGAAGGAAGGTGGGCAACAGATGTGACAGCCAAAGGTCATTGATTTGTTCCCTAAGGATAAAGGGTAGCCCAGGATAGCCTGATCTCATCAGACCTCAAAAGGTAAGCAGGATCGGCCCTGGTTACTATTTGGATGGGTCGCAATGCAGAGGCAGGCCGTGGCAAACAAACCCTGAACGTCTCTTGCCTTGAAAACCCTGCAGAGTTGCCATGAGTCACCTGTGACTTGAGGGCACTTCCCACGGCAAAGGAGCAGAGCTCCGCTGTGGATGTGCTTGCGTGTCAGATGCAGAACATGGATCCCCTGCTGCTCAGATGGAAAGTATTTGGCTTTGTCCTGGCACATGATCGTCTGTTCAGGTGCTTATAAATGGATGTTTACTTGGATCCTTGATGCAGGGGCTACATAGCTTTGTGTAGTTTGTACACACCTTTTCCTCCCGCATTTTATTCTCACACTGACCTTGGTGAGGTGGGGTAGGCTGAGAGAGAGTGACTGGTCCAAGGGCACCCACCCAGCTCCACGGCAGCCTGGGGATGTCAACTCCGATCCCTGCCCAAGACTCTAACTGCTGCACAAGGCTGCCTCTCAATGCTCCCTCTAAGCTGTGGAGTCTTGTGAGCAAAGATTCTACTTTCTGCGCTACTGGCATTAAAGTTGTGAGTGAGCAATTTGGCTGCTGCATAAATTAGTTTGCTCTGGAGCCATCCTTCCTGAGCTGAGGCAAAAATGTGTGAGCCGGAGGCTAAAAAACTGTGAGCTGGCTCACACTAACTCACCTTAGAGGGAACAGTGCTGCCTCTCTATGGTGTACTTTGGGAGCAAAATTCCTCATGGCACATGTATGTCCATGGGGGTCTGAATGGGAAAGAGGTCTTGGAGTGGGAGGGGATCGGCATACTCCAGCAGGGAAAAAGGCAGATTAGAAAAAGGGTGGAGGCTTCTCAGGTTAAAAAGAGGGGGGAGAGACATGGTTGACGTTTAAAAAGAGAATGTTGCTGCCTCCAAGGACTGGAACTCAGGGTCATCCAGCGGAATGGATTCTTGGTCAGGTCAGTGCTGACGAAAGGGCTTTTTCACACAATCCATAATTAATTTACGGAATTTACAAGAGGCAGAAACGGCAGAGGATGGCTTTCGACCGGGATTATACAAATCCAGTGGAGAAGAAAAGGAGGAGGAGGAGGAGGAGGAGGAGGAGGAGGAGGAGGAGAAGGAGATTGGATTTATACCCTGCCCTCCACTTGGAGTGGAACGGCAAAGGATGAGATGGTTAGACAGTGTCATCGATGCAACGAACATGAAATTGAGCAAACTTCAACGGACAGCGGAAGACAGGAGGGCCTGACGTGATCTGGTCCATGGGGTCGCAAAGAGTCGGACTCGACTGTGCGACTGAACAACAACCACTTGGAGTCTCAGAGCGGCTTACAAACTCCTTTCCCTTCCCACAGCAGACACCCTGTGAGGTAGATGGGGCTGAGAGAGCTCTGAGAGAGAGCTGTTCTTTCAAGAACACCTCTGACAGAACTATGGCTTGCCCAAGGTCATCCAGCAGCTGCAAGTGGAGGAGTGGGGAATCAAACCCAGTTCTCCTAGATTAGAGTCTGTGCACTTAACCACTACACCAAACTGGCTCTCGGAGGGCAGGACAACCCATTGCCATGATGGCAGAATGGAACTTCCATGGCCTCCTCCTCAGATAGGTGGGGACAAGGCTCATGAGGTCTTGATGGTGAACTTCTCAGGGACGTCTTGCTGGTCACTGGAAAAGCCAGAGTGCTTGGCTTGAGAGGCTGCTGGTATGAGCCAGCAAGGAAAAGTTTATGCTGTTTTCCCCACTTGCTTTCTGATTTATCATGCCCATAACAACAGATATCGGGGGTGGGGGGGAGGCAGGCTGGCATTATTAAGTGCTCTGCTCCTGGTCAGAAGCAAGGTCTTCTTCTTTTTCCCCCCTGTACCCCACTTGTGGAGAAGAAGCCGCTGACACGGACTGGCTGATGTGCTGGCCGAGAATGTTCAGCTGCTAGGTGCCCATCATTTTTTTTTGCTGAGATACTGTTATTTTCTCTTCATAGACAGCCTGTAAAGTTGCTGGAGGGGCCCTGAAATACCTGAATGCCTAGGGGCCTGGCCTGGTCATGGGGTTAATACTGTCCTGGGGGAGTTCAGAGGCAAGGAGACTGAAAGAAAGGTGCAAAGCGAGTAATGGCCTGGGAAACAGGGATCCAAAAGAAAGGTAGGTGGAGGACGGAGGAAAAAGGGCAGAGGAGATACGGTAAGACAGCAGAGAGGAGTGCCTTAGAGGAGTGCCAGAGACAGGGAGGCTAAAGGAAGTGGGGCCAAACAAGCAGTCGCCTGAAGAGCAGGAATCTGAGGACAAGAGAGGCGGCGGAGATTAGTAGAGAGAGAAAAAACAGGACTGGGGCAAAACTACACGTGGGCTCAGAGGACGGGAAGGGGGGCAGGGTGTAGGGCCTGTCAAGGACATTCTGCCAGCTTTGGTTCCTTCCATTGCCATAGCATGGCAACCTGGCAACCCTGGGGGCACCGAGAGCTCAAAAGTTGGGGTGGGGGGAAGATGAGCTCAATCTTACCTACCAATTAGACCTGACCTGCCAGTTCTTTTATCTGTCACTTCCTATCACCCTGCCGAAGCTTGGAACAGAAACCCACTTTTGGGGCTGAGCCCTGGTGCCATGACAGATGACTGGCCACCCTGTGGAATAACAGATCTTGGCAATGCATTGCAGGGTATCACCTCTCCTACTTCTCCAGGAGGGGCAGGGTTCAAGTCCTGCTCCTCACAGGCCCTGGGCAAACCCCCTCTCCCCCATTTTGGGCTTGTCCTTCACCTCCCTCCCTTTCCCTGCCCCTCCCACCTCCTCCTCTCCCCCCATTAATTAAAACTCTGTCCAAATTTGCTTCTTCTTCTTCTTCTTCTTTTAAAATGAGTGGATTCTATCTCGGCTTCCAGGCTCCTCTGGCAGGCCTCTCCCTCCCTGAGTATTGTTGTGAGCCTTTAGAAACATTTGGCACCAGCTTACAAAGGAGCTGTCGCTGCTTTTGATCATGGGGAAGGAAGGGGGGAGGGAGGGAGAAAGAGGCAAGGCGGGAAGAAAGGAGGGGGCAGCCCTGGCTCGGAGCAGCTCAGGGGAGGGGCCGGGGAGCGGGGCAGGTGGTGGGAGAGGGGCCCGGAGGCCACGCTGCAGAAGAGGGAGGGGGTCAGAGGAGTCCTGCCTTCTTGGTCCCCAGAGAGCCCTGCCGCTTCTGTTCCCAGATGCGCGGCAACTGGCTCGGGGACATTCAGAGAGAAAGCCCGAATGTTTCTTGTGGATTCCGCTCCGGGAAGGCAGGGTGTACCTTCCTTTCGGCTGTGACAAGAAGATCGAAACCTCGTATAATCAGGAGTGTTACACGAAGGCTGGAGAGTGGTGGGTCCAGAACCCCACTGTGCTGTTTACAGAGTTGCCTTATATGGAATTGGACCCATGGGTCTCCCAAGGTTGGTTCTCTCTACTCTGGACTGGCCGCAGCTGTCCTTGCTCTCAGGTCTGTCACGTCAACTGATCCCTTTATCCCTTTTTTTATCCTTCTATCTGATCCTTGAGAATGGAGCTGTCTGGGATTGAACCTGGGGCCTTGTGCATGCAAAGCAGATGCTCTACCACTGAGCCACAGTGCCGCACCAGGAAGCTTGCTGGCTGACCTTGGGTCGGTCACTCACTCTTGCTCAGTCTAACTAACCTCATTGTTATTTATTTTAAAGTCAAAGTATAGGAGAGCTATGGATGTTGTCCCGTGCTTATTAAAGGAACAACTGTGTGATAGATCTGCCAAGATGGCCCAGCCCTGTCTGCAAAATTCCTGCCTCCCTCATTCATTCCAGGCGCAGGGAAACTACTATGGTGGAGAAAAGGCATTTTGCATGTATTGAAAGGCACTCTTGGGTTTTGTGTGCGTTGGGTAACTTCTTGTACTAGCAACAGGGTGCAGGTGTGAATCCTGGTTCCAAATGAAGTCAGGGTGTGGCTGGAGTAGAGTGAGGGACACTAGGGGTGTGCAATTTTTTTAACCGGTATTTTTAGGTTTGGGTTTACTGGACCCGAAAAAAATTCAGGATTCCCGAAAAACCCCGAATCCAAATCACCGGTATGATATTTGGATCTGGGATTTTTCGGGAATCCCAATTTTTTTCCGGATCCAATCGATCAGAACCGAAAAATGCCAGTAAAAAAATTCCAGCCTGATCCTGGGGCTGTCTTGGCTTTTCCTGCCGCCCAGTTTAAACTATGCTTCAGGAGAAGGCAGCGCAGAGCTGGGCTGGCAGGGAGCGATCGGCTCCCCGCGGGCACAGCCGATCCCTCCTGGGCTTCCCTCTCCTGCTGCCCGCTGGAGCACAGAACTGCACCTGCGGGGAGCTATCAGCTCCCCACAGGCACAGCAATCCCGGCAGCGCTGCCCTCTACTTTAAACCAGGCGGCAGGAGAAGGTAGTGCAGAGCCGCACCGGCGAAGAGTCCTCCACTCCTCGCTGAACCCAGCCGATCTTGGGCTGGCTTCTCTTGCAACCTGGTTTAAACTGGGCTGCAAGAGAAGCCATCCGCAGCTGAGGCAGCGGGGAGCTCTCAGCTCCGCACCACCTCGGCTGATCCTCGGGCTGACTTTTGCAGTCCTTTTGATGTTTAAAGGGACTGTATAAGTCTGCCTGACAAACAGCTGAGAGATTGCTACCGCCTCTCCACTCTTTTCAGATGTCCTCGAAATTCCCGAATATATCTGGGATGTTTTTCGGTTTTCCTGAGAAAACCCAGATGCATTTGGGAAGCCGAAATATCCCTGAAAAATACTGGTAAGTTATTTTTCGGCTGGGGTGGATCCGGACACACACCCGTAAGGGACACCAAAGAGGTGGAGTGACCATTCTTAAAATTTAGCGTGGCACACTCATTGCTGCCTTTGAGTTGAAATGCCATCTGCATGTTGCCAAAATCTCAAATATGTATGTAAGTTCCATCAAGTTACAACCAAGTTATGGCAAGAGGCTTTAAAGCAGGGGTGTTGAAACTCATTTGTTATGAGGGCTGGATCTGACATAAATGAGACCTTGCTGGGCTGGGCCATGTGTGTCATAAAATGTAATGCCAGGTAGCGGAGATAAAAGCTTTATAAAGGACACAAACACAAAGATTTTTTTTTTACTTAAAAACATGCTTGAAACTTTAGCTCTGTAAGCTGCAAACCTACTTTTGGTTTATTGACATTCACCACAGAAATCTCACGCTCAGAGTTCTGAGTCCAGGACCCAGGTTAAAACATGGAATGGCTGAGTGATTAAGAGAGACTGATGAAGCAAGCTAAGATGCAGCAGCAGCCGCCGAACTGGAAGCAGGAGATGGCCAGTTCCACTGCGGGCCTGATGGAAACCCTCTGGGGGCCTGATCCGGCCCCCGGGCCACATGTTTGACACCCCTGCTTTAAAGGAATGTGAGAAGCAGAGGTGGCCTTGCCATTACCTTCCTCTGCACAGCCTTCCTTGGCGGTCTCCCATTCAAGTACTAACCCTGCTTAGCTTTTGAGATCCGATGACAGCGGGCTATACCAGGCTGCTTTCCCTCCCTATCTTTCAAACAGGCAGGTTTTATCTATCAGAATATTAACTAAGCAAAAAGTACCATTCATTGTTAGAAAGGAAGGCCCCCCCGCAACCTGTTTTATTTCTAGTAACAGCTAGGCAAGGGCTTCTGATATTTAGATACCCTTCTGGCTCAGCACAATTAGTCTCTGCGGATTAAAATATGCCTCTCCTAGGCCCAGGATGCTCGGGCACCTGCTGGGACCCACACATTGGAATGGCGCTCACCTCTGACTGGAGCCCCCAAAGTAGAAGAAGAAGAGCAGAAGAAGAGATTGCATTTATACCCTGCCTTTCATTCGGAGTCTCAGAGCGGCTTACAAGCTCCTTTCCCTTCCCCTCCCCACAACAGAAACCCTGTGAGGTAGGTGGGGCGGAGAGAGCTCTTTTGAGAACTGCTCTTTCAAGAACAGCTCTGGCAGAACTATGGCTTGCCCAAGGTCATCCAGCAGCTGCATGTGGAGGAGTGGGGAATCAAACCCGGTTCTCTCAGTTTAGACTCTGCACACCTAACCACTACTCTGAAGTGGCACTAGGTCTGTTTAATGGCGGAAAGGGAGCTTCTCGTGGGGGAATTGAGCCCAGAGGGAGAACAGCTGCTGCTTCTGTTCTACCTCCTGGATGCTGATCTGGGCGGACTGGCTCCCCTCCTCTGCTCCAGCAACACAAGTGGGTGCATCCATGTATGAAGGGGGCGGGAGCCCTACAAGGTGTCGTGGCCCAAGGCTCCTGTCTCAACAGGGCCCTATTTTTATTGCCTGATGCTCTAATTTTGTGACTCAGCTTTGCTGCACCGTTTGTTGCATCTATTATACTGTTGTGATGGTCTTACACTGTTTTCCGTGCATTGTCCCCTGTTTTTGTAATCCTGTTTTACTGCATTGTTGGTTATACGCTTTCTAGTGTTCTTACTGTATTATTTTTCTCTGTGTGATCTGCCCAGAGTCTCGGTGAGAAAGGCAGACTACAAATGAAACAAGTAAATAAGTAAATGCGTACTGTCCCTTCTAGCCATGTCTCAGTAGTGATAATGTTTGCTCAAAATGTGTTAAACTGTGGGGGGAAATCCAGGGTGTAATGCAGAAATAGCTGTTTGCTTACACGAACAACCTTTAGGGCTGAATAACCTAAAAATTGCCCCTGTCAGTTGGTTGGTACCCGCGGCTCTCCTCTATTAAGCTCCTTTAGATTATGTATTCAATTCCCACCCCCCGCCCCCGGTTAGAGTGGTTGCAAACAGTTGCACTTTGATTCTCAGAGTGGGCTGACAGATTAACCGAGACTCTTGTTATTTTGGCCTGGAAAAGATCCACAGAACTGGTTTAGGAAGGTGTTTTATCCTCTAGATGCATTTTGCAAGAAGGTCACAGAAAGCAGACCTCAGCTGGAATCCTGCTTCATTCTTAGGGCTCCCTGCCATCTTGTGCTAATGTATCACTTTAAAACTAGAAGGCATGGTGTGATGGACTGCACTTTTAAAAAGCTTAGAAGTGCTGTGTAAACAGATAAAAGGACTTTGAAGGGTTAATTCTTCACAGAGCCAGGGTGCCTTGAGTGACAGGCTGCTCCAAGCAATCTAATTGGTTAGCATCAGTTGAGCAGAGAAAGACTTCTGAACTGGACGCTGAGGAGGATTGGGTCTGATTTCAGCCTTAGCTGAGAGCAGTTTAACACAGATGGAGAACTCAGGGAAAATTGGCAAGGAAGTCTGGGAATAGGCAAAGACTCTCATTTGGGCCAACAAAAGCGGATAAATCTTCTAGAGAAAGAAGAAAATTCCCTACCCAGTCAAACTGGGAGTTAGCTCTGAAGACTGTAGAGATCCCTGGTCTTGTGCAGTTAGAAACTGCCGGTAGAAACCCTAAAACTCAAACTTGAGTTAAAAACTCAAGCCAAGTACTGGTGTTTCAAGAGAAGAGGTTCGGCTACTGGAAAGAGTGTACCAGCCTTCCAGAAACCCCAAAGAGTTAGAGAATACTCAAAGAAAGCGTACTGAAGTGTTTGGGGGGAAACACTGGGACAAAACCCTCTCAACATAAAGATTTAAGTCACGTGAAAAGCTTAAGAAATTCTCATTAGCCCGAAACATAAGAACTAAAGCCTGTGCGTGTACTGATTTTACCTCAAAGTTATCTATTTTGAGAGACCTCAGGAATTTTACCCCTGATTTAGCCTGACCTTTCCCCTTTACGTTGAATAAAATATCTTGTTAATTCGGAATATAGAAACTTCTCGAGTGTCATTTTCAGCGGTTTAAGTTAAAGGGGGCTCCCATTCCTTCCCTCAGGTTCCTGGGCTGAGTAAACAGCCAAAATATTATGCTAACACAGCGTGGGACAGCCAGGATTCTTCAGGGAAGAAGAAAACAGACAACTAGGATGGCTCAGTCACAAAAGGGAAAGAAAAGCAGAGGAGAAATCTTGCCTCTGTGGGAGGGAAGTGGAGGGGGGTGTCACACATGGGAACCCAGGAGGCTTCCAGGGCTCTGACAGAGACGAACAACACAGGTTCTGTTCATAAAACGCACACTGTAGGCCTGTGCAGCCTCATTTTACCACAGGGTCATGCAGGGAAGGGAAAGGGTGTCTAACCCTCCAATTTCCACTTCATTTCAGCGTTTCAAACCGGGCTCCCTGTTTTATTAACATTTTAAAGGAGAAAAGTTGTGTACTTTAAAAACGCACCGTTTTTCTTTCCCTTTAAAAATGGTAATAACAAAGCAAGGGCACCCAGTCGGGAATAGCAAAACTGAGTGGGGTCTGAAGGGTTAAACATCCCTTCCCTACCCGCCAAGGATGCAAACTGAGGCTGCAAGAGCCTACAATTATATTTTTTTTGTCTAGTCTGTCTGGTCCTTGAAACAAGCAGTGGTATTTTTGCCTGCTGTAACAAGAGGAGGCATTGACCTGTGCCAGAGACTCCGGCCGGCCCTTTTTCTGCTCTAAATCCTCATTTCCTCCTCCCACTTTGGGACAGCTATCTCTGGAATGGCGCGTATGATTATCCTGAAGCAGTTCACATTTTGATTTCTTTGCACATTTGAGGGGTGAACAGGAGAAAGCCCACCGAAAGAGAGGGGTCCACTCTGGTCTCCAGAGCCGGTGAACGGGAGCACAAATATAATCTTTGATAGGCAAAGGCGGGTGGGATGCCCACATGCAGTGCCCGCTGGCCTGAAGGAGCTGGGGCGGGAGTGCAGGCGAGTTCTTTGCAATTGCCACTGCACTCGCAACCCACACAAATTGACTGGGTGAAACAAGTGAGGGGCAGGGTCTGGTGTGCAAAAGCTGAATAGAGGGCTGGAGATTTAGGCAAGGGGTTTTTCCTGTGGGTGGTAGTGTTATGATTCGGGGGGACCTGGCTGCAGAACAGGTGGGGCTTGCTTGCTTATGCTCATCCTTGGCTGTGCAAACGGGCACATGCAACCACGGCAGAAACGACAGTTGTCGAACTCTGGGTGTGGCGGCCTCTTTTCCTCTACCTGAGCTATCTAACTACAGAAAAGCTCTTTACAGAGTAGAAATCAGGGAGTTTAAAACAGAGCAGGGCTTTTTAGATTAAAACAGGAGAAAGAGACAGAGTTTACCCCTGATTCAGTAAAATCGGGTCATTAGAACATAAGAAAAGCCCTGCTGGATCAGACCAATGGCCCATCTAGTCCAGCGTCTTCATACAGTGACCAACCGGTTCCTCTCGACAGCCCACAGCGGGGCATAGAGGCAGAAGAGGCCTTCCCCTGATGTTGCCTCCTGGCTCTGGGATTCAGAGGCACTAATGCTGAGTTTACCCTCAGTCACCATGGCTAGTAGCCATTGGTCTGTTACAGGCAGGGCCTCACCTAAGGGACAAAGGCACGATGCAGTTTCTGGGGGAGAATCCAGCACACCAAGAGTCTCCGTGTCCATTTTTAATAGCAAAATAAATGGCAGCAAGCATCTAGTCCTTCTGAGTTCAAAGATAAGCTTGAAAACATGTGAGTTGTGGGGCTGCAGAAGCCAGAGGACTGAGAGTTGGTGTCCTGAAAAAGACCTCGCCTATACTCCCACAGTGGTTGTTCCCCCGGCCCTTGCAGCCCACCCTCTCTGATTGCTCCTGTCCCGACTCCTTCCCCCACCGCATCACCGGAATGCAAACATTCCTTGATCATCCTGGATCATATACAAGAGGAATGGCAGCACTTCAGTCCCGTGGTCTTAAGAATCACGGGTGGGCCTGGCCTCACTGATCCACCTCTCACAGCACTGGAAGCAGCTCTCCAAGGTTTCCGGCACTGAGAAAGGGAACACGCACTCTAGAGCGAAAGTGCTCCACAGCTCAAGGTCTTTTCACTGGAGATTCCTGGGACTGAACCTGGGACCTTCTGCATTCAGAGCGTGGGCTCCCCTTAATCACGCCGCGCATGAAGAAATACTGCCGAAACCGTATTTCATTGGATGACCCCAATAGCTCTATCATTTGGAGAGGGAGGAAATAATTCCTCTTTGCTCTCTTCATGGGTTTATGAACCTCTATTGCATACACACCAACCCTCTCCAGGCAGGCACACACAGAAGGCCCTGCAAAGGCGTGCTCGGCTGCTGCAGAGGCCGGCGTGGAACAACAGAGCTGAGCTGCGGATGCGATGCTCACAGCCCGACTGCAGGCAGAGGGGGCTCTTGCAGCTGAGCGAGAGGAGAGTCACTGCTGCTGTGGCTGCACAAAGACCAGAGAATCTGCCAGGGAGATGAACAAACAAGCCAGACCGGAGCACCACAGGCTGCCAGAGCTAAAGGGGGAAGTGCGACCCAACTACATGGGGGGGGGGGGGGGCTTGTTCTGGCTTCCATTCTCAGCTCAGATCACAAAGCTAATGGTGGGATGCGACCTTTGCTCCCCAGGCAGAAGGATCTAGCATGACAGGCCCCTGATTTTGGGGAAGGTTTAAAAGAGAAGTCAGTGAACACTGTCTTTCTTGGCATGGCCCTAGCAGAGATGGCGCTCTGCTACTTTGCAGGCATGGGGGACTTCCAGTTGTGCACACCACCTTATGAGCATGCAGAGCCATGCAGATGGCCTCTGCACCCCACTCTTGTGGGTTTCCCTGATAAAAGATTCGCAGCTTGGGATAAGAGGAGACAGGAGCAGGGATGGAAACAAAAGGTACCTTCAGTATGTTCCCAGCTGAACAGATGAGACCAGGGAAGAGATGATAATAGGAGCAGATGGGAGATGCAGTAAAAGACTGTGGGTCCTTGCAAGCCACTGATGCAACCAAAAGGCACCTTGCATTTATTGTGCCCCATCCAGCGGGGACACAGAAAGAGGAGAAGATAAAGAAGAAGAGAGGAGATTGGTATACCCCGCCCTTCACTACCTGAAGGAGTCTCAGAGCAGCTTACAATCTCCTTTCCCTTCCCCTCCCCACAACAGACACCCGATGAGGTAGGTGGGGCTGAGAGAGCTCTTCCTAGGACTGTCCTTGAGAGAACAACTCTGAAAGAACTTGTGACTGACCCAAGGTCACGCTAGCAGCTGCATGTGGAGGAGTGGGGAATCAAACCTGGTTCTCCCAGAGTAGAGTCCGTGCTCCTAATTGCTATACCAAACGGAGAACAAGCTCAGGTTTGCATCTTCAAGGGCAACACGTAAATGGCTTTTTCGGACAAGGTCAGTTTGGGCAAGTCAGTAGTGCTGGGTCTCAGATCAGATCAGGAACCGTCCTGCCCTTTCCATTCTGAATAGGATTATTCTGTGGATAGGCAAACGATTTCTGCACATTCCAGAGGCCCTTTCCTCTAATGCCAGGCCACAAAGTCTTAGTGCTCTATTGCTAAATGGAACAGAGGAGTCCCAGGAAGAGATGTTGATCTCAGGTGAGACGAGAAAGTAAAACCTTTTTTGTTGTCGTTTTGTTTTAGAGAAGCTTTGCCTTGGCCGTTTGTGGGGTACATTCAGTTGGCAGCCCTGTGCGTTGTAGGACTGTGTGCTAGCTCTAAGTCTGCAGAAGAGAGGCCTCGGGCATGTGTTGTGTTACTTTTTCTGGGTTGGAATCTCATGAGCGGCACGAAGCTGCTCTTCAGAGTCGCACAGATCAGCATGGGGCTTGGAACAGTGATGCAGCCCTTGTGGTTTGAACACATGTCCACAGTGTGCATGGCAACCAGCTCAAGGTGGTCTGCTTTCATAGTTGGGGATCCTGTGCAAGGAATTCCAAGTCCTGGGAAGTGGAAGAGTCTTCTCTGCAGCCTTGCCAACCTGTCATGGCTTCCTTGTGAAGAACCCTGGGAGTTGTAGTGCTGTGGAAGGCATGTGCATTTTGTTAGGGGGTTTTCCTTCCCCTAAAAGTGGTTTTGCTTTGGGAACAATCGGGAAGCAGAGATTGTTTCCTGCTGCTCAGAAAGACAGCCTGTCTGGGTGATGAGGGCTGCTGGAAACCAGGATGGAGAGCCGCAGGGGTGGAGCTAGCTAGAACCCCACTTTTGACTAGAGAGAGCCGGGTTCAAATCACTACTTGGCAACCACTCTGACTGGGCCACTCGTGATCTCCCCACTTAATCTACCTCTCAAACTTGGCCAGAGCCCTCTGGGCCTTGGATGTGCCTCGTGGTCCCCAAGCAGATGGGCAGCCCTCTTCCTGCTGCCCTCTTGCCCCCAACACCAGACCAGAACCAACGGGTAGAAATGAAATTGGAAGAGTTTTTGGGTAAACATTAGGAAGAACTTCCCGACAGTTAGAGCGGTTCCTCAGTGGAACAGGCTTCCTCGGGAAGTGGTGGGCTCTCCTTCTTCGGAGCTTTTCAAACAGAGGCAAGATGGCCATTTGTCAGCAATGCAGATTCTGTGAAAGGCAGATCATGAGAGGGAGGGCAGGAAGGGTTGCCTCAGTGCTTAGTTCTTGTGGCCCTTTCTTACACCCCCAGGGAAATGCTGATTGCCACTTTGGGGTCAGGAAACCATTTTTCTCCAGGCCAGTTTGCCCGAGGATCCTGCAGATTTCTTGCCATCTTCTAGGCATGGAACAGGGGTCACTGGGTGTGTGTGGGGGTAGTTGTGAATTTCCTTCATTGTGCAGGGGTTGGACTAGATGACCCTGGAGGTTCCTTCCAGCTCTATGATTCCATGAACACACAGCATCAGCCTGTCCCCAGCGGGGAATCTCACCCCATCACTCTCCGGCTTCTTGCTGCCGCTGGGTTGCTTTTCTCTCTCTCCATTCATCCCCCGTCTTGATCTGTGACTGGGGCAGCCCCCGCTTAGCTGGTGGGAATGGCAGCTTCCGATTTGAGGCCTCCCCCCACCCCGCCCCCACTAATCCCCGTAGCCACCAAGTGCTAAGATCTGACGAGATCACAGCCAGAACTGATATGGCTGCAGGCATAAAACAGATAGCAGGGAAGGCAGCGGAAGGGAGCGGAAGAGCGGAAGGAGGCAGGCAGGCTGTGTCAAGTCCCCGAACAAAGCGGTCTTCTTAGACACGGCGGTGAAAGGCAGGCTGGATAAAGACACGGAAGGCACCTTTGGAGAGCCAGTGCACACAGCTGCCCTTGCCCACTTGTCTATGTGTGTGTGTGTGTTTGTGTGTGTGTGAGAGAGAGGTGGGAAGCACTGTGGTTACTTGAAGCTGATTCATACCATGACACTGCAAAAATCTGACCAGTGATAGCCCATTAAAGACAGACCCTGCTCAACCTGCTGCATCATGGCTGTGTATGCATGCATGTGTGTGTTTGTGTATGCACACGCTTCCTGCACACATGTGCAAGAAAGACTATTGATCAAACCTTTCGGGGATTGCAGAGCTAGCCCTCTTCTGACCAGGGCTCAGCCCTAGCGCCTGGAATATACAGTTGCCTCTGAGTGCGCAGAAAAGCACACACACCCCTCCCCAGCACTCGGTGTTCATGACAAGCCCTCCTTTCCCCTCTAATCTGGAGTGGACCTAAGGGCAGAGAACGTACCACCTCCCAAGCCAGGGCACGAGCCAGCCTGGAAACTCTGCCTCACTCCTAGACACTTGTGGGTGCTGACTGTGGTCGACTAGCAGGGAGGTAAAGATACTGTGCCCTGACCTGGATGCCCAGGTGAACCCAGTCTCGTTAGATCCTGGAAGCTAAGCAGGGTTTGGACAGGAGACCTCCAGGGAAAACCAGGTTCGTGACACGGAGGCAGGCAATGGCAAACCACCCCTGAACAGTCTCTTGCCCTAAAAACCCTACAGGGATCACCATAAGTCCGCTATGACTTGACAGCAAAATATATACTCTTCGAACATGTCCAGAAGAGGGTGACCAGGATGGTGAGAGGGTTGGAATCCAAGTCTTATGAGGAAAGGCTGAAAGAGTTGGGTATGTTTAGCTTGGGAAAGAGAAGACTTAGAGGGGACATGATTGCAGTCTTCAAGTATTTGAAGGGCTGTCATGTAGAAGATGGAGCAGATCTATTCTCTCGTGCTCCGGATTGCAAGACTAGATCTAATTGATGGAAATTACAAGGGAGTCGATACTGGCTAGATATCAGGAGAAACTTCCTAACTGTAAAAGTGGTTGAGCAGTGGAACAGCCTGCCTTAGGATGCTCCTTAGCTGGACATTTTCAAATGGATGCTGGATGACCATCTTTCGGGTATGCTGTAGGTATGTAGGGCTATCTTTCGGCTATGCTCCTGCAGAGTGCAGGGGGTTGGACTAGATGACCTGCAAGGTCCCTACCAACTCTAACATTCTATATATATACTGTCTGTGTGATCTTGTTGGTCCTAATCCTCGACTGTGAAAATGGGCTCAGGGCCCAAGCCTGGGCTCAGGTTATACCTTGGGCTAACAGGTTGCTCTCCACGGGGTATGAGTGAAGAGCGTAGGAGGAGGAGAGACCAGGCAGGGGTGCCTGCCACCTGTTTTCTGGAGCTGGCACCAGCAAGGCCATGTGCCACAGCTGCTCCACCGAAGGAGGGCATGGCAGAGATGCATGGTGGAACAGGCCTTCCAGGATGATGTGAGCCGGCAGCAGGAGATGACCTGATGGACCTCAGAGGAGAGGAGAGGAGAGGAAAGGGGGCAATCGGTGTGCTTTTGCAGCTGACTGGGCCAGCGCCCTACACGGCACAAACCTGGGTCAAGAGGGCTAGAGAACAGATCAGGGGATGGGCACTCCAAATGCCCTGCTGTAAGCCTCCTCCATGCCAAGTGAGAAGAAAGCCCATCAATTCTGTGCCTTCGGTAAAGCCTGCCGTACCTGCTGGGCAGAAAGATTTGAACTCAGCTAACGGAGCGCCTTCTTTCAGCCTTGGCAGTCTCGTGCGTCTTGGGCGGGGGTGGGGATGGAGAGGCAGTTGCAGTGGCAATCAAAATACGTGCCCCGTCACTGAGCTACAGCTCCTCTCCGTGAAGACGCCTGAATCCTGTGTTCAGGGCTCATTATACAGATTATGCCCATTTGTTTAACTGTCAGACTGCATTCTAATTATCTTAACTATTAGGAATATTTTGGCAATGGCTGCAGAAGGAGAAAGCAGGGAAGAAACGAAAGCTCAGGCTAGTGGGGCTGGGCTGCAAAAAACGGCACAGATCTGGAAAGTCCAGAGGGGACAAGGAAAAAACCGTACTGGATCCAGACTCCCTGCCCTGATCTCTGAATGTTGCACAGATGAGGAACACGATGCAGAAAAGGGCTGGATACAGATGAGAGCCGAGCTTCACGATGTGTGGGAATGTAAATTTTAAAGGTGCATTTATACCCCACTGATCTCCCCAATAAGGGACCCAAAACAGTTTACACCATTTTCCTCCCCTCCATTTGATCCTCACAAGAATCCTAACCCAGCAGTCTTCCCTGGCCAAGGGGGAATCCGAACCTGGGTCTTCCGTATCCTAGTCCAGTGCTCTAACCGCTCCCCCACAACTGGCTCTGACCACAAGCATCACAGACCCCTGCTCTTTCTAGACTTTATCACTCCCCCAGATAGCAATTGACACATTTGAGTTAGACAAAAAAGCCCCTTCCTGCTCATGTCACAGAGATGTCCAGACTCCTCCTGTTGAGAAGCTAGCTTTCTACAGACGGGGAGCATTCCATATGCTTTAAGCACATGATGCATTTGAAATGGCACAGCCAAGCATGGGGTTTAAGAGGAACCCGTGAATGTTATCAGCCAGCACTATGGACACCTCCCTGACAGGTGGGTTTTGTGCAGAGGGAGGGACTGTGTCTCACCAGGGCTTGTGGCCGTGGCAGAGTTGGGGCGGAAGCCATGCTACAGGTTCTTTGCCAGTGAGGGTTTGGGCCACCTGCCATCAGGAGAAGAAGTCAAGCTTAGCTTTCCCTGCAACAGTCCTCTCAAATAAAACCCTTTCCTCTTCACCGCAGGAGTGTGTTCCTTGCTGATGGTGACTCAGGCTGCCTCTGATCTGTGCAGCCCATCTTGAGCTCCATTTCTTGGTCACACCACAGACGGAATTTTCAAGTGCAGCCTTTTATACAAAGAGACGACTCTTATTTGATTCTCAGGCCTGGATCTGCCCTGCTTGGCCCCCCCCCCCCCCCACTTCCGCTCCCAAGACCTACTTTCCTTATAATCCTGGGAACATGCATTCAGAAAAGAAAGATCCACTTCCAAATTCAGTGGGTTTATCTGACCCAGATAAAGGGTAGGCACAGTGAAAAGACTGGTTCACACAATGATGCTTGAAGCAGGAAGGTCCACATGCCATGGCTTTGCCTCGGCAGGGTAGCATTCGCCTTCTAAGGTGAGAGGCGCTGAGGCTCCAGAATGCATTTCCGGAGTCCAAGATCTATGCGATTGGATCTTGGTCACTTTAGGGGAGAGGGAAAGATGCTCGGTCATGTGTTACAGCTTCCAGTGTGCCAGGGCTGAACACTGGCTAAGTGAAAAGGTTGTGGGGCTATAATCATAGAATTGTAGAATGTTAGAGTTGGAAGGGCCCTTGCAGGTCACCTAGTCCAACCCCCTGCACTCTGCAGGAGCATATATATTGCTAGGCTCTGGGATGGCCTAAAGCAGAGAGAAGTTTCTTTCTTTCTTTCAGAGGCTCAGGGGTAAACCATCCCCTGCTTAGCATGCAGAAGGTCCCAGGTTCAATCCTAGGCATCTCCAGTTAAAGGGATCTGGTAGGACAGGGGTGTCAAACATAAGGCCCGGCGGCTGGAACTGGCCCGTCCAGGGCTCCGATGTGACCCACGAGCAACTAGTGCAAGGGAGGGAACAGGGGACTGCAGAGCCGCTCCAATTGTGGCTTCAGCACGGCAGAGCAATCTCATCTGCAACAGTCAAACAGCGTGGGAGCATCTGCCCAGTGCTACGCCACTGGCTTTCCAGTCCGCCCATATGGGTTTTCCTTCACACCCCTTTCAGCCCATGGGGCTCGCCGTGAGGATACAATTCCTCGGAGCTTACCAGCTGCTGTCCGTTATACAGTTTATACCTCTGGTACCTGGCACTATGTTTTATGGCACACGTGGCCTGGCCCGACAAAGTGACATTTATGTCAGATCCGGCCTTCGTAAGAAATGAGTTCAGCACCGCTGTTAGGAGTCAGGATGTGAAAGACCTCCGTCTGAGAGAGCCACTGCCAGTCAGAGGAGAGGAGACTGACCTTGCTAGACCAATGGTCTGACTCAGCAGAAGGCAGCTTCACGGGTTCAGGCTGGGGAGGGATTCAGGGCAAGGCCCCTGGGACAGTGGGGGTGCAGCCAGGAAATCTGAATGGACTATTGCTTGCTTAAAGCCTCACGCTCATACACTAACCCGGAGGGGGGGCAGGCGGGAGTCTGTGCTCATTGGGTGATGGATCCCTATGAGCTGTTTGTCTACGAGGAAGGATCTCTAACCACCACATGGTCACTGGTCACCTCTGGCCACACAGCGAAGCCCGTACAGGCCTGTGCTGAGTTCCTACTTATATAAAATGAAATTAAAACCTTCCACCCAGAAAAATCTGAATTTTCTGAATATCTTATTCTGCATTTTTTTTAAAAAAAAAATTTGGGTTGTGCTAGATGCGGTGAGGGACCCAAAGCTCTGCCAAGCACGGAAGCTGAACACCCAACCTTTATTTTAGTTCCTCTGTGGCTTGTGAAACCTCAGCAGGTTGTAAATCTTTGAAGCCATAAGGACTTCACTTGGGAGGGAAATAGTGCTCAACATGGCAAAAACAGAACACATGATTAGGGAAGGGAGTTGTAGCCTAGGATCAGCATAGAGGTAGTACACAAACACCTTGTTTCTTTAAATGAAACTAAGTCCTTCGGGCCAGATGAACTGCATCCGGGGGTACTAAAAGAACTTGCGGATGTATTTTTTGAGCCTCTGTCCATTATTTTTGAGAATTCTTGGAGAACAGGTAAGATGCCAGAAGATTAGAGATGGGCCAATGTTGTCCTCATCTTCAAGAAAGTGAAAAAGGAGGATCTGGGTAACTACCAACCCAGCTTGACATCTATACCAGGAAAAGTTTTAGAACAAATAATCAAACAGTCAGTCCTTGAGCACTTAGAAAGGACGGCTGTGATTACTAAGAGCCAGCATCGGTTTCTCAAGAACAAGTCACGTCAGACTAACCTTATCTCTTTTTCTGAGAAAGTTACTACCTTACAGGATCAGGGGAATGCTACAGATATTGATTTCTTGATTTCAGTAAGGCTTTTGATAAGGTTCCACATAATATTCTTATTGACAAGTTGGTAAAATGTGGTTTGGATCCTATCACTGTTAGGTGGATCTGTAACTGGTTGACAGATCGCACCCAAAGAGTGCTTGTGAATGGTTCCTCATCCTCTTGGAAAGGAGTGACAAGTGGAGTGCTTCAAGGTTCTGTCCTGGGTGACTCTGTTCAACATCTTTATCAATGATTTGGATGAAGGAACAGAGGGAATGCTTATTAAATATGCAGATAATACTAAATTGGGAGGGGTAGCAAATACAGTCATCTGGCCCGAGTCAGGATACAAGATGATCTTGACAGGCTGGAAAACTGGGCTAAAACAAATAAAATGAATTTCAACAGGAATAAATGTAAAGTTCTGCATTTAGGTAGGAAAAATCAAATGCATAATTATAGGATGGGGGAGACTTGTCTTGGCAGTAGTATGTGTGAAAAGGATCCAGGGTAGTAGTAGTAGACTCTACAATGAACATGAGTCAGCAGTGTGATGTGGTAGCTAAAAAGGCAAACGTGATTTTGGGCTGTATCAACAGAAGTATTGTGTCCAGATCGCATGAAGTGATGGTATCACTTTACTCTGCTCTGGTTAGACCTCACCTAGAGTACTGTGTTCAGTTTTGGGCACCACAATTTAAGAAGGATATAGACAAGCTAGAATGTGTCCAGAGGACGACAACGAAGATGGTGAGGGGTCTGGAGACCAATTCCTATGAGGAAAGGTTGAAGGAGCTAGGTATGTTTAGCCTGGAGAGGAGACGACTGAGAGGTGATATGACAGGCATCTTCAGGTACTTGAAGGGCTGTCCTATAGAGGATGGTGCAGAGAGTTGTTTTCTGTTGCCCCAGAAGGTTGGAGCAGAACCAACAGGTTGAAATTAAATCAAAAGAGTTTTCAGCTAAACATTAGGAAGAACTTCCTGACAGAGCGGTTCTTCAGCGGAACAGGCTTCCTTGGGAGGTGGTGGGCTTTCCTTCTTTGGAGGTTTTCAAACAGAGGCTAGATGGCCATCTGACAGCAATGCTGATCTGTGAACTTGGGCAGATCATGAGAGGGAGGGCAGGAAGGGTTATATCAATGCTTAATTCTTATGGCCCTTTTTTACACCCACAGGGAAATGCTGATGGCCACTTTGGGGTCAGGAAGCAATTTTTCTCCAGGCCAGTTTGGCCAGGGATCCTGGAGGTTTCTTGTCATTTTCTGGGCATGGAACAGGGGGCAGGGCTAGATGTTTCTGTTACTTGAGGGAGGGAAGGCGGTATAGTATAGCCCAGTCTTGTGCCAGATCTCAGAAGCTAAGCAGGGTTGGAAAGGAGACCTCCAAGAAAGACTCTGCAGAGGAAGGCCACGTCTGCTTCTCACTTGCCTTGAAGACCCCTTGCTGGGGTTGCCATAAGTCAGCTGCAACTTAAGGGCACTTGACCCTCATATCCTAGAAATGTACATTATCACCTGGAAGCAGAAATTCTCAGCGGGCTACATTTCAGTGCCATAGTTTACTCCTTCCCTGCACTCCCACGCAACTGGACCTTTCACACACTCCTAGGCTATAGCTGCCCCTGCCATTAATTTCTGGCAGGCTACGAAAGCACACAAACATTTCCTTCTCCCACAGGGCTGTGCCGTGGAGCTTTAAACTGCAGGCAACCAGCTCCCTGCACAGTTACAGAGGCCGCAAGGTGGGTTCATCAGTGGCTCCTTGCTGCATGTTTCTGGAATGCCCAAGTGTCCAGGTCCCAGGGGCAGGAGGGCCTGCTGAAACAGAGGCTGGGAAGAAGGCCATTTTAGGGTAGGGGCTAATGCAGGCTCTGGGGCAGGTGCAAAGTGTGGAATCTGCAGCCAAGCGTTTGCTCTGGCAACACACTCCAGTTGCAGCTTTGCCACGCCAAGCCCTGCAGTGGCCAGGGGAGCTGGGATGCAGGCCCACGATGGAGCCATCCGAGGGTCCTTTTGCTGCCAAGGCTGGGCTTGCCTCTATCCCTTTGCTGGAGTGTTTCTGCATATGGGGGGGAGGCATGCCAAGGAGGGAGCTGTCTGAGCTGCATGTCCCTGCCAGACTGTCTAGGGCTATGTGTGGGTTAGAGGGGCATGGAACCCCTTTCTGCACTCGTGGAGGCAAAGCAGTGGCACTGAAGCCTCTGGCTCTGCACCAAAGGAAGCCAAACTCTGCAACTGTGCTACTTCGCAGGGACTTCTTTTCTAGTGAATTATTCTCCCCGGGTGCGGGAATGCCTCCCATAGGAAGAAGCACATCAGGCTACAAGCCTGGTGGCTGGGAGGCAAGGGAACTGTAAAACCTGTGTGTCTACAAACACTTCAAGGGAGCTTATGGGATTGGGCTGGGAATGCCTTCTGCTTTGTCTTTATGCTATGAGGTTTCATGTGTTTCACTCCTCCCTTTTATTATTTTAAATGTTGCTGTAAGTTGCCTCAAGCACAGGAGAGGTGGCAGAGAAACATTCTGAAATACAGTCATATTCTTGTTCTGTTCAAACTACAAGGGAGCAAAGAGACTCAGGAATCTCCTCTCCCCCAGCCAGCCAGCCAGCGCTCTTTCCCCCTTCCCTGCAGATGTGTCACTTTCAAGCTTATCTTTGTCTCGAGGAGGACTAGAAACTTGCTTGTGTGAAAGCATCAAAGCTTTCACAATGTGGACTCTGCACCGGAATTTGTGCACTTGTGCGATGCAATCACAGAAGTGCAGAAAGAACACGGTCGCCTCTGAAAATAAGTGTGTGTGTGCATATGGGAGCCCTTGCGAGTGTAATTTTTTGCACGCCACCCAGTTATGCTGGTGTTTCCAGGTGTCTTTGCATGGAGCTCCCAGGATCCACTCCCATGTTGCATGGGAAGTATGTGAGTGTGCGCCTGTGCGCTAGGGCAAATGCGCTCCCCTCCCCATCTGCCTGTAGGTGTGCCCCAGGGGGGCGAGAGGATGGAAAAAGACCCACCCGTGCTCGGTTCACATTCCTCCAGGTCTTCGTCGTCGCTGGGGCACTCGGCCGAAGCCACCAAGAGGTCATCCGTGTTCTAAGGGGGCAGAAACAGAGATCTGGTTAGCAGAAGGGAAGAGCTCACCTGGCCACTGGCATCACGGCTATTTCCACTGACATGGCTTGGTCCCATCAGCAGCACGATAATGAAGAAATTCTCTCATCTCACCCTCAGACGTGTATCTGAAGAAGTATCAGAAGAC
Source organism: Gekko gecko (assembly GCA_029375565.1). Classification (NCBI taxonomy): domain Eukaryota; kingdom Metazoa; phylum Chordata; class Lepidosauria; order Squamata; family Gekkonidae; genus Gekko; species Gekko gecko. Next base: position 27,515,008 of record JAPDNY010000001.1, read on the forward strand.
GTGAACAGTGACTCACGAAAGCTCAAACACTGCCACATATTTTGTTAAGTCTCTAAGGTGCTACTGGACTCTTGCTCTTTTGTACTGCTTCAGATGTGTATAGGCACAATAACACACCTAAAGATGCTGGCCATGGTCCCCCCCACAAGCTCCCTGTTCCTCTCATAATCATGAAGACTGTAGGTAACTGTGTTGGTCCACAGTGCCTTTATTTTCAAAGATATCTTTTTTGCCAACATAGCATAAAACAATAGGCAAGCTTTTGAGTTATACAGAACTCTTCATCAGGGTGCAAAGTCAATAACACCTCCCTCCCTCAATCCCAAAGTTGTGGACAGAATTTTTTTTGTTTTTTGTTTTGGGTGTGACAGAGAATACAAACAGCTAGGAGTGTCTTCATCATGTCCCCAAACATTTGTTTCCTCTTTCCCCTCAATTCTTCTTTCTTTCTTTCGCACTGAACATCTAGCTTGATGAAAACTTCTCCGGAATTCCAAAGTTTGCTCACTGTTTTGTGATTGGTTGGTTGGACCTAAGGAAAAAGGAGCTGCTCTGCTGTCATTTTTGGAGTTTCTCATTGATCACAGCATCAGAGTCAATCCCTCCAAGCCCCCTTCTCCAGAGACCCACCACTAGATTCCTATACAACTCAGGCCAGCTTGCCACAGAGAGGCAGAGGCTCCACAAATAGGGTTTGTCAATAGGGCTGGTGAAAAATGCCCCTTTAACAAAATAAAATGCACACCCTGACCTGGATGGCCCAGGCTAGCCTGATCTCATCAGATATCAGAAGCTAAGCAGGGTTGGCCTTGGTTAGTATTTGGATGGGAGACCACCAAGGAATACCAGCACTGCTACGTAGAGACAGGCAATGGCAAACTGCCTCTGTCCCCTCAAAACCCTACAGGATTGGTGTTAAGTCAGCTGCAACTTGGCAGCACTTTCCACCACCAATGAAATGGACAGGTGCCACTTTTCATGGCATGGAGATAAATAGCATCTCCTGGTATGTGACATCCCATTAAGCCTCTATTAAAGGGACAGGACACTTTTCCTCCAGGCTGCTGGCAATCCTGCCTGCAGGACTCATACTAGTAAACCAAGAAGATACCCCCCCACCCCCCAACACACACTCAGTCTTGCAAGACCTTAGACAACAGGGGATGGATCCTGGGTGCAACCAGAGCCTCACCAAGGGGAACTGTACCTGACACATAAAAACTATGGGTGTTACTGAAGGGGCCATGTTTATGTGTGTGGGTCTGCGTAGATATCATAACACGGCGTGAACTTGTTTTTGCACATAACAATCTGAAGTTGCAGATCAGCTCTTAGCCTTCACTCTGCATTTAAGCATTTAAAAGCACATACATGCATCCTTCATCCTATCAAAAAAAAAAACATTTTAAAGAGTTACTTTGGAGACAAGGTGAAGAAGCTTTATGGATGTAAGGCGCTCACTACAACCCCCTCCTTTTTAGTATTCTACTCAAGGACAGATGATGCACATAGGAACCTAGGAGGCTGCCTTATAGTGTTAGACGAGGATGATACACTCCAGCCGTTGTTCTGGAAGGTCTCAGGCAGAGAAAGATTCTTCCTGGTCCTGCCTACTGAGGGCCAAGCTAGAACATAAACAGGAGGAGGAGGAGGAGGAGGAGGAGAGGAGGAGGAGGAGATTGGATTTATACCCCACCCTTCACTCGGAGTCTCAGAGCGGCTTACAATCTCCTTCCCTTCCTCTCCCCACAACAGACACCTTATGAGGTAGGTGGGGTGGAGAGTCTGGGGCAGGTGATGCACTCTATTCTTGGAGCTGGAGGGGGCAGCAGTGGGAGGGCTTCTAGTGTCCTGGCCCCACTGCTGGACCTCCTGATGGCACATGGTATATTTTGGCCACTGTGTGACAGAGTGCTGGACTAGATGGGCCATTGGCCTGATTCAACACTGGCTTCTCTTATGTTCTTATGTTCTCTTATGTAGAGAGCTCTTTTGAGGACTGCTCTTGAGAGAACAGCTCTGAGAGAACTTTGACTGACCCAAGGTCACCCAGCTGGCTGCAGGTGGAGTGCAGAAGCAATCCTATTTCTCCCAGAGTCTGTGCTCCTCACCACTACATCAAACTGGACATCCTTAACCAGACTTCCAACTTAACCCTCCCTCTCTTTCTTTCTCCAGAGACTGTGGAAGAGCTAGAGATGGAAAAGAGCTACTTAATCCCTTCCCTCCCTGTGCTCCCCCCCACCCAAGTCCAAACTGAGGAAAATATATAACATCCCTGTATCTTTGATTCTGCATAGAGAAAAGTGGCTGGGAGATGAGAGTTGTGGGGGGCAAATGGAGAATAGGGAAAGGACTTAGCAGCTCTTCCCCCCACTGACATATACAGCCTCCTGCAGCTGTTTATGCATCTTGTTTGGTCCTTCAACAAAGTGCTGAGGACTGAGTTGGGTACTACCTGCATGAAAAACTGGTGCTTTGCCACTTTGGGCTCCCCTGGTATAAGCTGGAACTCAGAGCGGCATCCGTAGTTCTTCTTTCCCCCATCTGTAGCCTCAAAACAACCCTGTGAGGTAGCCCAGGGTAAGAGAGCATGACTGCCTCCCCCTAGCCAGTTGCATGGCAGAGGAAGGACGTGGACCCAGGTCCCTCCCCTTCCAGTCTGACCACACTACACTGGCGCAGCATAATGAACTGCAAGCCAGAAGGCTCAAGGCTCACCTCCCAATTGCAGTGTGTGTGTGTGAAATAATACTGGTCTACCTTACAGGGCTGTTGCTAGGAGTCCTACGTTAATATACACAAAGTGCTCTGGAGACTGCGATGTGCCCAGCTCTGTGATTACCCATCTGTCCACTGGGAAGCTAGGGCACTCCAGGGAATCCAAGGCCACAGGCTGAGCATGGCAGTCAAGAAAGCAACATGGCTTTCCTGGGATCTGCATTCCGGACAGTAAAGGCTTCACAGAGAAATTCTTTTTAAGCTGTCTCCTGACAACTTCCTAATGCAGGAAATCTGGAACATGACATAATCTTCTAGCCTTGCAAGTCAGCAAACACGAAGACAAAATCAGGAGGGGAGGGAGGCTGAATAATGAGGTGGACTTGGAATGAGTTCAGATTTCATCCCCGCTCACTCAGGAGGCTCAGTGAGCAACCACAGTCTAATCGCTCTTCCTAAGCCTGACCTCCCTCACAGGGTTGTTGTGATGTTAACACAGGGCAACTTCGTGTCTGCTGTCCTTGACACAGAAACTCCGAGAATAAGATTGCCTACTCCAGCATGGGAAATTCCTGGCAATCTGGGAGCAGAGGGGTGTGTGTGTGTGTGGGAAATTTGGGAAAAGATTTCATCTAGAATCTATAGTGTACCTAGGATTGCCAGCTCCGGGTTGGGAAATACCTGGAGATTCGTGGGGTGAAGCTAAGGAGGGGCGGGGTTTGGGGCCTAATGCCATGGAGTCCAACTTCCAAAGTGGCCATTTGCTCCAGGTAAACTGTGGCCTGGAAATCAGTTGTAATAGTAGATCTCCAGCCACCACCTGGAAGTTGGCAGCCCCTAACTATACCACACAGCCCGCCCTCCGAAGATGCCATTTTTCTCCAGGGGAACTGATCTCTGTTGGCTGGAACGCAGTTGTCCTTGCTGGGGAACTCCAGGCCCTACCTGGAGGTTGGCAACCCTCGAGCCATGGAGCGGCAGACGAGGAGGGGGCGCAGGGAGCCGGCCCCGCCCCTCCTGGCGCCATCAGTATTCCGGAGCCTGCGCGGCACGTCTCAACCCCAGCGTGTCAGAATTAGCATAACAAAGGCTTGGACAGCAACCCGGGGCACGGAATCAATCACTGAGACCCGCTTCAGCCGGCGGAATATAAACGAGCAGGTTTTGCAGGCAAACGACGGGCAGCAAAGACGCCCCCTGCCTCCTGCTCGCGCCACCGCCGCCCGAGTGCGCTTGCTCCGGCGAGGCGTTTTCCCGTTCCACTGAGCGCCCACAAGCACAGGGGAGCGGCGGATACTCATCCCCACCCCCACGCTGCACACCTCCCCCGACTCTCCTGCCGGAGCGGGGGGGGAGGCGTTGCAAGCAGCCGGCCATGGCTGGCTTCGCCCTCCTCTCCCCACCAACCTGACCCGTTTTTTAGCAGCTTCTCGATGCACATCAATTCCTTCTGCCTTCCCTTGCACACATGCCAATCTCCTGCCATGGGGGCTTCAGCTGAGCTAGGGCTCACCTGAATTTCCTCTCCGAACCCATTTTCTTCTCCCAGTGCCAGGGCTCAGCTCTGGAATGTGCAAGGATGGAGGTGCCCATGAGCACGTGCAGAGTGCTCTCCTTCAGAGCTGGCTGTTTAAAGTTGCCAGCCTCCAGGTGCTGGCAGGAGGGTGGGCAGCTGGAGATCCCCTGGAGTATGGCTGATCTTCAAGTGGTGTGTGTGGAATTATGGCTGATCTCCAGAGAACATGCATCAGTTCTGGAGAAAAACAGCTGCTTTGTATGGAATTATCTTCTGCTGAGGTCCCTCCCCTCTGCAGATCCCTACCTCCACAGGCTGTACCCCACATCTTCAGGAATTTCTCAGCCTCAACTTGGCAACTGTATGGCTGCATCCCAGGGCTTCTAGGTCAGAGGATCTGGAACCCAGACAGGACTGAAGGCCATTGCTAGCCCATCTCTTTTTTTAGAGACTAAGCACCATTACTGGCCTGTCGGTTTGTGCCCCACTCTGACACAGGATGAGAGCAAGAAATAAAAGAAATTATTATTATTACTATTATTAATAATAATAATTTATATCCCACCTAGCCAGGGCAAACTGGCTCAAGAAAGGGGGGGGGCTGAAGCTTTCCCAGAATTTGTCCATGATTCCAGTTATAACTATAGTGCTGTTGATGCAAATGCACTCTGCACATGCTCAATGGCATGCTTGAGCCTTCCCCCTTTCCAATGCTGAGAGATACTTGAAACTGGAGATACACTCTGGGTCCCTGCAGGAGCTGCCACTTCCCACTCTGAAACCCTCTCACTGAAAAGGTACCGAAGCCGTCCCTTTGAAAAATGACAAAATCCAGCAACCAGGAGTCCAAATTCCCAGCACTGCAATAAATGTCACACCCCAGGCATTCTTGAGTGGCGCCGCACCATCACAGCCCGCGTCCCGCGGAACATGGCCGGCTGCCCAGACTCCCTCTTCTGGGCCAGGTTTGGCAGGCACCGATTTGTAATGAGCCGTGCGCTGCCCAGTGAAGATGCCCGCGGGAAGCCAGGCAGTGCCCCCTCCAACTGTGGCACCGAGTGGCCAAGGGGAACAGCAGGAAGGGGCTCCAGGATTATGAAGGGCCCTTGGAAAGCTGAGTGAGTGTGTTCCCCACAGAGGCCCTTGAAGACAGAGATGGCTGGTGAGTCACAAGAGAAGCTGTTGATTGGCAGGACGGGTCCCCCAGTATTTGGGGGAACCTCTGTCTTTCCACATGGGCCTCTGCCCAAGAAGAGCTGGCTCTGGAGTCCCCCCGCCTGGCAAGCAGAGGCCCCTGGGAATCGCATCCCTTTATCTAATCTCCCTCTGCTTGCCTGCATGCTTACTGTGGCCGCACTGCCTCCGATCACCCTGGGTATGTGGCGCTCTCCCAAGAGTCCTGACCATTTAACACCCAGTTTAAACGCATTTGGAGCGTGAGAACATGTTGGATCCCACCCCCTGCCCCACCCTCAGCTACTCTAACACAAGCTTGGAGGGGGGAAAGCTGTGTCTCCGAGCGCAAATCCGAATGAGTGCTTGGGAGAACTGAACCAGGCAAGGGGTGGTTATTCCAGATGAATTAATGCAAAATACAAGGGGATGATTTCAATTATGGGTGGCATCAGTCAAATCTCTCCCCCCCTCCCAATTCCTCTCATATCTTCACACCACCTGTCTCTTCCCTGTCCCCCCCCACCTTCCAGGGATGCGAAACCAGGCCGGCCTAATTACTGCCACAGTTGCCGTGGCAACCTGAAGAGGACTTTGTCAGCGTTTTTTTCCAAGCTACATCATCTGTGCCATCAGAAGGAAAGCCCGACTGGTTTTTTTTAAGAGGAGAGGGTTAATTCCCCCCCCATGTATTGTGTGGTTGTGGGGAGCACCCATAACCAGCACCCATCCCTGACTTGTGTGTTTCCTAACAGAAGAAATAAGCCGGAAGGAGAGGAGGAGAAGGAGACTGAGCTGGAGCTGAGAAGGTTCCTTCAGCTGTCCCAGAATCTGTGGCATGTATGAAGCAGACAATCTATGTGGAAAGGAGAGTGTGCCACATCCTCTTCAATGGCCAGGGTTCTGGGAAGCCAAATCTATATTCTTTTTTCGTCAACTGTCTTTCCAGTGCACGAAACACCCTGAAATGTGGTGCGGTCTGATGGCACTGGGTTCAAGTCCCTCCTCTGACATGGATTCACTAAGGAGCCTTGGGAGAAAAGCTCTGACGCCACCTCACAGGAATACTGTGCGTGGAAACCATGCCACACATTTTTAAAGGGCTTAATAAAGATGCTCCTTGTCTGCAACTGAGAGAAAAAAAGTTGTGTGCCTATTGAATAAAAGCTTTAAATAAAAAATGTTTTAAATGAAAACATTAAATAAACACTTTCATAAAGGGAATAAGGGTTGTGGTTTATTGCAATTGTTAATTGTGTGTGTTATCTTGTTTGTACTGCATTGTTTTCTACGTTTTGTCATCCAGTTGTTGCACTGTTTTATACTGTTCTTCTTTATGGCATCGTTTTCCCAGTTTTGTAATCTGCCTTGAGTCAAAGCGAGAAAGACAGACTAAGTAAATAAAAATAAATGTCCCACTTATCAAGATTTGAACAGCCAGAATGGGCTCTTTATCTTAGGGAAGCTGACCTGTGGCCCAGTTGCTCCCCTTGAAGCAAAGGGCTATGCCGCCTTCTGGATGCAAGATCTTCTTTGGCTGAAGCTCAGTCTTTTACCACTGTGGCTTCATCTCTAAGGGAAAGGCCTTCTTGGAGAGCTAAGATGCCCCCCCCCGATTTGACGGTTTCTAAGAGGAGGCGCAAGGGGTGTTCCAATGAACTGATGTTGGCAAGGTCTGACACTGTTGCGGCTGCAGTGGTGAACTTCTGGTCTAGTTAAATAGTGATTGGATTTGTTAATTAGGCAATGATTTTTTTAAAAAAATCTATTATCAGATTGTTTTAACTTGCCGTGATGGACAGGTATCTTCCGTAAGCCGTCTTGGACTCTTTGGAGGAATGGTGGGATAGAAATGCAGGAGCCCAGAGTTGAGTAAGCAAGATGGGGGAACTGTCTTGCTGGGGAAGGCAGCCTTAGCCATGATTGCTGAACCAGCAGTAAAACAGCAATGTGGTAACTAAGAGGCAGCATGAACATCACACCCAGGGCTTCCAGACTGCAATGGAGAGGGTGTTTGGTCAGAAAGCCCACAGCTCCACCCTTCCTGGAATATTAGCAGAAGCCCAGTGTAAAGAAATGCATTTTTTCTTCAGAGGTCTGAAATGAGCAAAATCTTCACTCTGAGTTATAAAAGTTTTTCTCTCTCTCTGGGCAGAGAACAGGCAAGAAAGAGGAAGTCGGTTCAACTGCTTTCCAGACTTACCTCAGCCCACTGTCATACAGATGCTAACAGGTCTAGATAATGAGATGGTCAGGCTTCCCGCCCCCCTTTACAGCAGGGAACAGAGACTTGGAGGTGTTAAATATTAGAGAGACTGGGGAGGAATTCCTGAAGAATCTCCAGGAAATGCTTCTCTGACCCAGCCTGACTTAGTCATTGGTTGGGGAAAAGAAAGGTGATAAAACTTCTGGAAGCAAGGAGGAAGGTCTCTTTTGTGCTGAGTCCATCAGAGTAGATAGAACTGAGGTCTGAAGGAAGCAGCCATTAGCCATGTGTTGGCCTAGAAAGCTGAAGGAAGCTTCAAGGTAATACTCTGTAGAAATCTGTAACTTCCTAAGCTAAGGAGTCTGTTCTATATTTTAACATCTGATAGGGCATGTACAGAGAGGGGGACAGAGGAATTACGTTTTACCCATTTCTTTTGAATCCCTTGCTCAATCTGGTGCCGTGCTAAAAGTTTGCTTGTGAACATTTTCTTTTTAATAAATTCTTTATAACTTTTGATGCTGGTAGTGGTTCTCTGTACCACATAGACCTCCATTGTCTTGGACACGCTATTTTAAAAGGAGTGCCAGGGGAAAGGCAGTCGGTTGGCAAGCAGCTATTCCTCCAGGGGCACACAAGGCAGTAAACAGTCCCTGTGGTGACTAGACGCTGGGCAGCAGGAGACAGAGACAAGGCCTCAGAACTGGAAAGGGAAGCTGGGATTCCTGACCCTCCCAGTGGGCAATTCCTTACAAAGGTCAGGTGGTGGCAGCAGGTTACTGGAGAGAGAGTAAAGCCCCTCCAGGTGTTGGGAGAACCTTGGAGGATAGGGTGGAATAGGGTCTTCAGGCTGGAGCATGCCTGTTCTGCCACACCCTGATTCTAGAAGCACTTAAGCCAGACACTTCAGCACAGCTTAGGGAAGGAAGACACTGACTGCTTCCACTGGGGGGGACGGGACTTTTCTCTGCATGGAACGTAGGAAGCTCCTGCATTTAAAGGGAATGTCCACGAAACCCTGTGCTCATTCTGAGCATGACTCGTGGCATTCCTGGGGCTTCCAAACCACATTAAAAAATTAAACCTACTCTGATCTGGGTCACAAAGGATTCTTCATAGTGCTTGCAGGGGGGCATTGCCTGTGTGTACTCTTTGTCTGTTGCCCTCATGGGGAAGGTGGGTTGACCTGAGCTCTGTTTTCGAAATGGGGCAGGGCAGCTTGCCGCTATACATCATTCTCCTCTGTTAAGCTCTCTGAAGGGCTTTTTTGTATTCCCTGTCAAGCTGTGCTGTACCACTACAGTCTAGCTCGGCCAAGAAAGCAAGAGAAAAGGCTCTGGTGGTGGTGGTAGGGACCAAGCGCAGTCACCATTACACTTCTGCTTTTGCACAGGCGCAAAGGGAGAGGGGAGGAGCAGCACGGCAGGCAGAAGCAGCAGTGAGAGGAGCGGGAACAGATCGTGCAGACGTCATTCCTGCCCCACCTTGGAGCTCCTGGATCTGGCAGGGTCCTAGGTAGCATCGCTTGCTCCAGGTTGGGAAATACCTGGAAATTTTGTGAGCGGAGCTGGATGAGGGCAGGGTGCGGGTAGGGAAGGGACTTCAGTGGGATGCAGTGCCATAGAGCTCACCTTCCAGAGTGGCCATTTCCCCCTGGTGAACCGACATCTATTGCCTGGAGATCAACTGTAATAGCAGCCACCTCCTGGAGGTTGGCAACCTTCGTCCTACAGGAGAACGTCCTCCATAGCTGTAGTTCCAGAGTCCTTACAAGTGGCGAGGGGTCCTCCGAAGCCCACAAAGCGTTAGGGTCTGCAGTGGGCCTCTTCGTCTCTTCCCGGGGTGTTTCCTGTGACTGGGACTCAGACATGTTCTCAGCAGAAGGCTCTCTCTGTTACAGTCAGAGAGACTCCCTGCTCATAATTTTCTGCAGGCAACAAGCTGGTCAGAACTGAGAAGCGCAATGAGGTTTTCCCGGTGATGGCTCTGGCCCTACAAAACCAGTCACCCTGCGAGATTTGCCTAAGGTCAGCTCGGCAACGTTTTGTGGGCCAGCTGGTAGTTGTCGCTCCTTTGTCTCTGTATTTGCAGTGCGATTTTATTTTATGAATGGCCGTTTTATTTATTTTATCACCTGCCAAGAACTCTTGCTGAATTGGGAGGGCAGTTTAAAAGGGAACGAGCATGCGGCTAATTATGAATCGTGCCTTCTTCACTGCTGATCGCACACGGGGATGAAGAGCTGGGACAGATGACTGGCATATTATTAGGCACGGGAGAGGCGAATTAGATTGATAATGGTCACTGGACCAGCTCAAAGTGATGTACGAGGCCCATTCGGCACTCAGGCTGTTCTCTGCAGCCCGGTTGTGACATTAGTTGCATCTGGAATTACAACAGAGAATCCATACCACTTTGGATATTGATCCATTTTCATAGCTCTGTGCCAGCCTGCAAAAGGGTATGTAGGGGGTCACAGTTCTGCCCCTTCCCCTCTCCTTGCAGACACCAGTGAGGGTCTACTTCTGACCCTTCCTTTGTGCTGACAGAACACCCCACAGCCAGTGCTGCCCCCTTAACGGCCATTTTTCTCGAGACATTAAAAAATAATATTTCAATCGGCGCCAACTCCGCGCCAATTCATCAGAACATTATGATGCCAATTCAAACAAACAAATGCAATGGTGGCAGCAGTTGGTATACGGCCCGGGAGCTGGAGGAGGAAGTCCCAGTGAATGGGTAGGAACTGACCATTAGCCAGGATGCAAATGGGGGAGAATGCCTCTTGGCACTTCCCTGCAGCCATCTCAGGGCGTTGTGAAACAACACTGCAAGGACTGCAAGCCACTGCTAAGGCTGGGCTTGCATTTTGCAAACTGGAAGTAGATTGCAAAAAAGAAAACGGGGAATGCAACTTGGAAAGAAAACACTGGATTGTTCACATTGCCGTGTGGAGCCTCCCAGCAATAGGTAAGGATTGACTGATGGCAGTTGCCCCGTGATTGCCCGGCATGCAACCGATCAGACAGTGCTAGTTTTTGATTCTCACCGAACCCTTCAACTGATGGGGATGCCAGGCGTCTGATGAAGAGTTCTGTGAAGTTCACTGTTAGACTTTTCATCATTAAAGAAGCCCCAGAAAACTAGTTTTTTTTTAATTGGCCAAGTGTATTTCTTCCTGAAAGTGGGATGCAAATGCCCTAAACAAATAAAACAAGCAGACAAACATTAGGGGATCTGCCGTCGGTTCCCCGTCGGTGTCCCTTTTTGCTTTTTAAAATGTTTTAGTATTTTTTTGTGATTTCATTACATTATAATATGTATGCAGCTGGAGCGGTAATTGCATTTTATAGTATTTTGTAAAGTGCCCTCAGTGCCAATTGATGTGGGGCGAGTTGGGGCTTATAGAAATAAAACTCGGTGCAAAACATGTGAAGCCAGGCTGAGCCCCCACTTCCCGGAGATCTGCTCGAAAAGGAAACGCAAGGAGCTGAAGAAGAGCAAGGCAGGTCTTGCTGGGTCTGTGGCAAAAGCACAAACATGCAAACCAAATTCTGGGACTACAATATTGGCAGAAGAAGCCTGGATCCCGTCCAGACCCGGATTAACCATTAAGCGAAATGTGCTTAGGGGACCAGGGGGAGGGGTGGGGTTTTTTTTGCTTGTATTGTTAATAATTCTTTAAAAGTTTATATTTAATATATATGGCCTGGGGAGAAAACTGAATTTTTACCTCTTATCTCACCTTCAGCACTGATCGAGTCTTAAAGTCTTATCTGGAGATCTCTACTTTACCTGTCCTTATGGCCAATGGAAAACTATGAACTGTGGATGGGGGACTGCGTGGAGAACCTGGGGAGAGCAAGACGATGAGACCTCAAAGGAATGCAATGACAAGTCTTGAAGGGTTCCGCACGGGAGCAAAAGCCCCATGAAAACACGCAGCGGGCCAGTGGTGGAAGGAGAGATGGCCTCACCCATCCATCCATCTTCTGCCTCTCCTCCAAGAAGCTCAGGGCAATGGGCATGCTGCCCCCCCCCCCGCCCACATCCTATTTCTGTGCATGAGGGCTTGGAGGGGATGCGCTAATGCTGGATCCAGTCCTGGAGTTCTGTTTATGCGGTACCTGAACTAATCACCTTTCATACACGGCTGCTTTTGATTTATAACAGACGCCGAAGAGCATTTCCGGCCATCCACGGAAATACAGCAAAAGGGCAGAGTGTAGTTTTGAGGCATTTAATCCAGTGTTTTGAGAAATCCAAGTCTCTAGTCCCTCTGAGGCTACAGAGGCAAAACGTGGTGAAATTTCATGCCGGGGGGGTTTGAAGACTGAGTGCCCTTGCAGAGTCCTTGGCTCTCCATTTTCCATGCCTTTGTGTGTGTGTGCATGTGTTAAGTGCCGTCAAGTTCCTTCCAACTTATGGTAACCCTACAAATTAATGACCTGCAGAGTGTCCTATCCTTAAAAGCCTTGCTCGGGGCTTGCAAAATGAGGGCCGTGGCCTTCTTGATGGAGTCAATCCATCTCAGGTTGGGTCTTCCTTTTTTCCTGCTGCCTTCCAACTTCTCTTATGCTATTTGTCTTTTCCAGTGACTCTTGTTTTTTCATAATGTGACCAAAGTATGATAACCTCAGTTTAGTCATTTTAGCTTCTAAGGAGAGTTCTGGCTCGATTTGACCTAGAACCCCCTACTTTGTCTTTTTTGGTGGTTCACGGTCTCTGTAAAACTCTCCTCCAACACCACACTTCAGATGAGACCATGCCTAGCAAGAGTAAATAAATTCTACAAACGAAGCACGTTTGCTCATTGGTAATTTAGACTTGCTACAGAACTGAGTTTATCTGGGAACACAATTTAGGTTCCAGTGGAACGGAACTCTGAAGCTTTCAGTATTCTTGGTTCCTCTTATCCCCCCTTTTGCCAGCTCCCCCTTTGCACCTCCTGCTTGGCACTAGTACCCTCAAAATCCCCTCCAAGGTCCTCCTTCCAACTAACCTGGGTGATGCTGTCGCGCATGGTGGGAGAACGGCCGCGCCGCGTTGTGGTCGTGGCCATGGTGGTGGTGGTCTCCATGATGGTGGTGGACATGTCTGCCAGCAAGGTGGTGGCCGTGGTCTCCGTAGTCATGACAGACGGCACCTCACCCACCAACCGCAAGTTCCCCTCCACCTTCACGTTGGGGTCACTCTCGGCAGCCAGGGACAGCACCTTGAGCCCATTGTAGTAGAGGCCCGAGATCTGGCCCTGGAAGGGCCGACCTTGGTCCCGGCCTCCGATCTTGATGGCGGCCTGGCTGTTGAATATCGTCAGCTGGCGACCTGTTGGGGGAGAGGGAGAGGGAAGGGAAGACATAGAGAAGAGGGGAGCAGAGGGCGAACAGAAAGAGGTGGCAAAGGTGAATCGGGGCTCGGTGGAGAAGGAAGCTCAGCATATAAAAGACAAGAGGCGCAAAGTCCAACTGGCTGGGATTCAGGGCTCAGGAAGGCAGGCAGGCAGCCCCCCCCCCCCTCCCTCTGCTTCCTGTGACCCTCCGAGCTGCTTTGCTGCATTTTTTGTCCTTTGTTTCTTCCAACAATTCTGTTCCCCACCTTTCATCCTTCATCCCCCTACCCCAAAAGGCATTTCCATCCTTTTCCTCCTCATCCATCTATCCAACTTCCTTCCCTTCTTGCCACATTCCATTGCCTGGGAATAAACGGTCTTCATTCACCAAGACTTCCAGTAAGAGGGAGCAGGACAGGAGCGGGGTGCCCTTGGGATCAACCGTACTGTCAGCCCAGGTCACGGCCATGTCAGATATGCCAGTGGGGCAAAAGAACCGATATTCACCTGCTCACCGGAACCAGGGGGAGGAGGGGGTGGGCTTGCGACAACTCAGGAGACCGGAATCAATAGAATGCAATCTAGACTTTCTACATTCTTATCTAATCTATTTTATTCTATTCTTATTGCAGCTAGATAAGGGGGTTGGGGGAAGAAAGACAGATCTAAAAGACAGACCATTCTTAGCCCATTTGTCTTTTTTACTTATATTTCTTTGTGTGTCTTTCTATCCATCCATCACAGCAACCAGTTCATTTCGCAGTTTCTTCTCCTGCTCTCTTGACAAAGTGCCCATCTTAACAACCCCTCTCCCACCACCACTGCCACCTTGCGCTTCCCAACCAGGTGACCCGCTCTGGGATGCGCCTTCATGCACCCTGTGCAGGACGAAGAGGGAGTGAGCATGGAGAGGGGTCTACGGGCCGGTGGCTATCAGGGAAATAATCAAGGAGACCTTTGGGTGCTGTCTGCTTATGCCAAATGTCTCCCCTCTCTGCCTTCCTCAGGTAGGTTCTTACACCTTGGGAGGACATTGGCAGCTAGACTGTTCTCCCCGCATTCTACATGTGAGCTGCAGGACTGCACTTTGACCTGCACCCCCTTCCCAGTCCATCTAGATAGGCTGCTATGGACATCCTGTTGCCATGGCAGGACAACTCCAAGGATGCTTGGATGGTGAGCCAGGTAGGAATGGTGCAGGTGTGGCCAAGAAACCCACACTGAGGACAGCTACTGGACCATCTGCTGATTTGGGGGTGGTGTAGAGAGCTCCGTAAAGAAGTGCCTGGTTCCATTAGAGCATGTGCGTGTGTGTGAAGAGCCAGGCAACTAATGCTGGGAGTTGGGCCTAGTCAGCAGAGGAGTGCATGTACTGCTGCCACATCAGATGTGGACTGTGAGGGTTTTTTTTAAAAAAGAAAAGTAGGGAAGAAGGGACAAGGGAGAAGGAAGAAATATGTGTACAGCTGAAAGGGGGTGACAGTGGGGGTAGGTGTGTTGGGGTGGAACTGAAGGAGGCAACAATTTGAAGGAAGTGACGGGTAGAGCAGGTGAGAAAGCTCTGTGTGGAGATAAATTGTTGTGTGTGTGTGTGTGAGTGTGTGTGCATTTGTGTATGCGCAAGCAACACTATACTCTCTCTGAGGGGGTGGGGACAGAAAGAAAACATGGCAAACCCGAAATGTGTAGACAAGAAAATCTTCTGGGTGTGTCTCAGAAGTCTACTGAGTCAAGGCAGCAGAAATAATCAACGGATTGCAGGCTGGGGGATGAAGTGTTAAACAGGTCTACTTAGAATCCTACTCATGTGTATTGAGAGGGGCTTACATCCAGGAAAGTGTTCTTAGAATGGCACGGCTAGTCACTCACCTCGTATTACATGAGAGGTCTGTGACAGACCTTCCCCGGGGGTGTTTGTGTGTGTGCCAACTAGAATGGGTGTAGGGTTTAAATTTCCACCCCCCAAGTACCTTTTCCTAACGGAAGTCATCTCTCTCCCCCCAAGCTGCTAATAGGCCCAACAGTGTGGGGGGCAAAAGGCACCTAGGGTTGCCAGCTCCACGTTGGGAAATCCCTGGAGATTCGGGGGGGTGGAGCCAGAGGAGGGCAGAGCTGCGGGAGGGACTTCAATGGGGTATAACACCACAGACTCCACCTTCCAAAGCAGCTACTTTCTCCAGGTGAACTCATCTCTATACCAGGAGATCTCCAATCACCACCTGGAAGCTGGGCAACCCTAGAGGCACCTCTATGGACAGCTGAATGACGGAGGCTGATTTCTGCTACATAATTGTGTAGAGGGGAGGGAGAAAGGCTCCCCTCCCCTGCAGGGCAGCCCTGACATAACCAGGGAAGCAGCTACATTAGTCTATTGTGGCAAAACAACACAGAACTCCAGGGTCACCTTAGCTGCCCTGAGCCCTGCCTGGCAGGGAAAGGAGCGGGATAATAAAAATAAATAAATAAATAATTCTGGCATGAGCTTTTGTGCATCAAAGCTCACTTCTTCAGAAGCCTTCCCTGCTGCTTTTTAACAACAATAAAAATATGTTGTGAGATCCAGTCATGAGCTGCTCTGCGATTGGTTCTCTAGTATGATTAGCAGCCACAAGAGGCCCCTGTATCGCTTGGGTCTGTGGTGCAGGGGAAGCATGGGGCCATGGCTCAGTGACAGAGCATCTGCTTTGCGTGCAGATGGTCCCAGGTTTAACCGTCAGTTAAAAAGATTAGGTCTGTAGATTATGGGAAAGACCCCAGCTGAGGTCCTGGAGAGCTACTGCTAGCCAGAGGAGACAACACTGATTAGACAGATCAAAGGTCTGGGGCTCAAAATCTTGGGCTGCAGGTCTTGCCTGACGACACAACTCCAAGGAAGTCATCTCATATCAGGAACATGGTGTGCATGTGTAAGAAAGGGCTAACCCCTCATCAGAATTACAAGCTACAGTGGCTGCTATTTCTGAAGGAAAAATGGGCTGGAAATTTGATAATGGATCTCCCCGGAATTTCATCTGGTACAGCTTTACTCATCTGCGAAACTGTTTCCTCTCCTGAGATAGACTTGCTTGAAATGTGTTCGGTATGAATGATAATTTATTTATTTTTTGGTCTACACACTTGAGGGTGCTATGTGGGTCTACAGAAGGTGGCAGAGTGTGAAGGTGAATGGGTTTTTGGAGGGTACTGGGGTCAAAGGCACTTTGTGATAGGGTCATGTGGCTTGCCCCCTAGAAGGGGGCTCAATGGGCCACTGAAGGCGGGGTTCAGGGGCTCCTTTCCCACACGGGAGGCTGACGAGGCCTAGCCTGCCCAGGGAGAATAGGCTGGCACGGTTCCCCCCCCCCATTCTCCAGGGGCCGCTCATTAGTGGCTTCCCCAGCCAGCTGCGAAGCTTCAAACTCTGCCAGCACCAGCCTGGGAGAGGCCCCCCCTCCGCCTCACTCACTCTTCGTTCAAACGGTTTCATGGATTTAAAAAAAAACACAGCAAAAGAGATGGAGAAATGTTAAAGGGAACGTCTGTTGCAACCCAAAAAAAGCGTCTCCAGATGGAGCCGACTGAACCTTCCTAATCTGTTCTTTAAAAAAAAAAAAAGGAAAAAAAAACACACCATAAACAGAACCCTGACTTTAAAATAAACAGCTCTGGGGTTTTTTTTGTGTGTGTTGAGAATTTTGAAAATGGATATTTTTAACCCTCTGAGTCTCTCTCTTTTTCTTTCTTTTTTTTTGGCCCCTCCTTCCTCCGTTTAGAAAACAAGATTATTCCTGTTTAATTTCGCTGTTGGTTCAGGGTTAAAGGCCCAGGCCCAAAATAAACAGATTCCTGTCAGCCTCTCCCAGCTCCCCTCTCTCCCCCCCACCCCTTCGGTTTAGAGCCTTAATTAGTTTTTGTTCTCAAGAGCCAGTGTTTCCTCCTCTGATTTAATGTCATTTTTTCCTGTTGTCGCATTTCTTCCCCACCTAGATGTTTGGCTGGGTGTGTGAAAATGCACCAGTATGCAATACCTCGACCATGCGTGCATGTGAACGCTGCTGCTCTTCCTGCACTGGGGCCTGCAGACAGATTCTATAAAACCACAACATACTTTGGAGCAAGGCAACTCAATGGCAAACAAAAGGTGTGTGTGTGTGTGTGGTGCATGAGAGACAGTGTCTGTGTGTGTGTGTGAGAGAGAGAGAGAAGAGAGAGAAAACAGGACTTGTGCCAAATGAAACATCTGTGGAAGCCAAGACGACTTAGCAACCTCCTGGGAGGCATAATTCAGAAGCAAATCCGCCTGAGTAGCCGATATCCCCCCTTGCATATGTGCCTCCCTTCCCCGTTACTCTTTATCATCCAGGCAGGCTGGAGCAGGCAGAAACCCAGCCTCCCCATTCTTGCTGCTAGGCCAGCCAGCCCTGTGAGGTTGGGCAGCACAGCTCAGAAGAAACCTACAAGGCAGCAGGGCTGGGGGAAAGCAGTGCAAGTGTGGTGGGGCCAGCAGAGGTGCTAAGTGGCAGAGAGAAATGTGCCTATGTGAGAGAGACAGGCTCGGGTTTGGCTCAGCCTGGAGTTTAATTAAAAGAGGGTGCCTCTGAACATGAACAGAGTTGTTTTTGGTATCTCATTGCTGGGACGCAGCTAACACCCATAAGAGCTAGAAGGGAGTCCAGACAAATGTGGGCTCGTCCCTCTCTCTTTTTAGAGACAGATCAACTCCCTCCTACCCCAGTCAGATTAGTCCCAAAGTCTTCTTCCAGCACCGCGGTTATAAATAGTAAATACAGATGGCAGAAGCTGGGTCACTTCAATAGGGCAGGGCTGGGCAAAAGTTACTTTCTCCAGAACAGGGATCCCAAGTCCTGCATCAAAGAGAGATGGGACTCTTGCTGGGCTAGTTGGGTCTATGCCTACCAGTGGGTTTGGGGCACTAACGTGTTCACTTTGCGCAATCAGAGGCTAATCTGGCATGGCATTGTGCTCAAATGCCCTTAAAAATCAGGACCAACTGCTGATGCCCACTGGTAGATGCAACAGCTGTAAAGTGAAGTAATCATGAGTAATAATAATAATAATAATACAGGTTCAAATGCGGCTTTGTTCCCTTAAGCCAAGATAGATGAAGATTTATGCATTCTCTATTCTAGAGAAGCAAATTTACTGTATTTGGTAAATACCTCTCTCTTGTTATAGATGGAGAAATCTTGTCTTTATTGACGGAAAGATCTTGCCTTTGTTAGTGCATTTTGTGTTAGTGCTGGGCATTAAAAAACAACAACAAACTGACCCCCAATGCAACAGCCTACGTGGGTGGTCATAAGCAGGCCGATCTCAACAACAGCCTCCTCTGCCCACTTTATCCAATCCTTGCAAGAGTGTTAAGTCCAAGGCAGCTTTTGGCATACTGAGGCTGTCTTTCCCTCTCCAGCCCCCCAAAAAGCTGGCAAAGAAGGAACTGCGGGAGTTGAAAGCGTTGCAGCAAGAGAAGAGCAGCCTCTGCATGCTAAAATTATCCTTCAACATGGACCTTCTGCTGCTATAAATGAAGGTATTTTGCTTGGAAATCAGACAGGAACTGGGAATAACTCTAGCCCAATTCTCCCTTCACTTTGTTGCTGCAAATATATGGAAGAAGATGGGCTCTTGTTGCCATGATGCAGTTCTGCTTGTCATATTCCCCTTTGGAGGATTCATGCCTCAAAGCGCACTTGTACCAATGGGGAGCCAACTGTGGTCAGATTTGCAGCCAATGTCCCCACGAAGCTTCCTCACTCAACATGGACTCCTCCTAAATATCATATTTCTCCACCATCACCTGCTCTTGGTTAGATAGAGGAGAAGGGTTTGCATTCGCTTCTGTTCTCTGTAAAGGACAGCCTACAGGACCCATGCCACTATGTGAAAAATCTCAGTTCAAGCAAAGAAAACAACAACAAAACTGTCTTCTGTCCTTTCAGCTGATGGAGTGTTCGAATGCCTCTAGGAACAACCCCCCCCCGACCTGGATGGCCCAGGCTCGCCCGGTCTCGGACGCTAAGCAGGGGTGGCACTGGTGAGTAGCTGGATGGGACCACCAAGGAAGTCTAGGGCTGCTACACAGAGGCAGGCAATGGCAAAACCACCTCCGTTTGGATCGCCATTAATCAGCTGCGACTTGATGGCCACTTTCCACCACTCGGAAGAGAACAATTTGATAACGTAAGCTCGTGACTGAAACAAATTTTAAGATCTGGGGGAGGGAGACCCTTGGATCCAGTATTTCCTGATGGATTTTTGGTCTAGGTGAGAGAGGCCACAAAACAATCATTTCAGGGGTTCCACTGGAAAGGGAGAAGCCCCTTCCTTCTAGCTCCTTGGTCAGACCGTCATCTCACCTGCAGCAAGACAGGCAGAATACACCTGCAGTTCTGCTTTGCAGCAACCAGGGCACATCAAAGCTGTTGAATGTCTGAGTTTCCTTCCAAGGAACCCCTGGGAAGTGATCAGTGGGGGATATCGATTCTACTGGACGCCTTACCCATCGCCTGCCAGTTCTGAGATCCAGTTCCCAAAGTTTCTTAGGGAAGGGGGAAAACACAGTTGTCGGGCTGGCTGAGACTAGGAAAACAGCTGTGTTCTGAACCTTGCTTGCT
The DNA here is from genome assembly GCA_029375565.1 of Gekko gecko. NCBI lineage: Eukaryota > Metazoa > Chordata > Lepidosauria > Squamata > Gekkonidae > Gekko > Gekko gecko. Next base: position 27,534,567 of record JAPDNY010000001.1, read on the forward strand.
GCAAACGTGAATTCTGGAGACTGTAAAAGCAGAAGGAAGTCTGAAAACATTGGTCTCAAAAAGACCAAGAAGCAGAGTCCATAACGGTTCGCTCATGTGCGTGTGGGGGTGGGGGAAGGAGGGCACAGCTTCAGTCTGTTGAGGTATACAGAATTCTTCTTTTGTGCAGTTACGCGATACTTGTATCTTTGCAAAAAAAAATAAATGTGTTCTGGTTATCTTTGTGTATGTATGCATGGGTGCGTGTGAGAGAGAGAGACTGTGTGGAGAGAGAGGGTGTGGCTTTACCGACATCCATTTGCAAAGTAGTAAATGTATCACATGATGCGCCTCCCCCAGTGCTGCCCAGCATGCGCCACAGTACTCAATCAGGATCACTTCTCACTTAGGTTTTCTGTTACCTTCATCACCCTCCTTTCTGCTGCTTTTTCTTCCCTTCTGCTTTTTTTTAAAAAACTCATTAGAAGTCCCTTTAAACTGTTTTTTTTTGTTTTCATTTTTGTTGTCGTTTAAACCATCAAGTTATAGACATTAAAAGATACATTTAGATGCTTATCCCCTTTAGAAAAGCAAAGCCAACTAATTGTTATTAAGACATTTGGAATTTATAGGTTAAAAAAACTGTTTAGTACCTGGTTTGAGTTAAAAAAAGTTATTAGCTGGTTAAATTAAGATTTAAAAACGATCTTTTCTTTCTTTTTGTTTGTTTGCTTGTTACGGTTGTTCTTCCCCACTGGATTTAAAGTGTTAAAGGTGCAGCACTCGCCCCGAGAAACATAACTAACAAGTCCTTAGAGGGGAAAAAAAACCACAGAGACAGTTTGCAAAGCTGGCAAGAAGAGGCACCGCCAAAATCGGGGTATGTTATCCCAACTGGATGCATATAGGGAGAGGGGAATTGAAATATGCAGACCCCTAAGCAGGACAGACTCAGAAGCCGTGGCTGTGCTGACCCAGGCTCTGGCCTCACTCTGTTCCACATCTGCTTGGCCTGAGCCTTCAGTTTTGTCTGAGCAGTGGCTTGCAGGGGGAGGGTGGCACGGGGGGCTCTGCCAGGGGTTAGCAAGAGACAGTGCAAAAAGCGTGTGTTGCCCCTTGGCTGGAGTCAATGACCTGAGGAGAATGACAGGATGGCAGAGTGGGCAACCGCCCCCCCACTGGCAAGAACGAATTTAGAGTCCAGTGGCATCTTTAAGACCTTAAAGGTCTTAAGGGTGCCACTGGACTCTTAATTTCTTTTAGACCCACACGGCTGACCACCCGAAACATTCAAACCCTATGCACACTTAAAACTACCCACTAGGTATTACTTGAAATCTACTAGATGGAAAGCTCCATAGTTGCAAGGAGGGAAGTTGGAGGGATCCAGAAGCAAGCGCCCCTACCTGCTCTGTGCCCTTTGGGAGTGGCACCTCCCTTTACCCAGCACAGAAAGGTCTTGCAACTCTGGCTAAGGGGACAGTAGGTGAGGTCCCCTGAGGATTGACCAGGTGTGTGCTTTGGGCTCCTACTCAGGGAAGTGCTCAGAGCCCAAGAGAAAGCTCTGTTCTGTTGGGTGGAGAAGGGGAGGAAAGAAAAAGAGCCGCATGCCCAAGCATAGAGCTAAAGGCAAAAGCGATCATCAGGAGAGGCACAGGGCTGCTGCCAGTCCATGTCTTTCCCCTCTCTTCCTGGGAGCATTTAGCATAACAAGGCATGTGCCGCGACACCCTCACGCCATGAGTTTCCCTGCCCCCCACTGCCAACAGCCAAAGACAGGAGGTGGGAAAACACACAGCGGAATTACGTCACATTGCACACTGTGTGAACATTCCACGCTGATCAGAGACAGGGAGAGAAGGTGAGCTCTCTAGCCACCTGTCTGGGCGGTGACAGCTCTGTCCCTGAAAAGGGGGTGGAATGATTTTAAAAGGAGAGAGCAGTTCTGAGCACGTGCAGGCAGAGTAACCCACAGCCAATGCTGGCACACCTGGGAGATTCAAGGGAAGGTCCTCCCAGCAGAAGAAATGAAGGAGTAGGTTTTTATACGCCATTTTCCTCTACCTTAAGGGGTCTCAAAGTGGCTTGCAATCGCCTTTCCCTTCCTCTCCATGCAACAGTCACCGTGTGAAGGAGGTGGGGCCGAGAGTGTTCTGAGCGGACTGACCCAAGGTCACCCAGCAGGCTTCATGTGGTGGAGGAGTGGGGAATCTGCCACTCTTAACCACCACACCATGTGCCCCGGAGAGATCGCCACAGCAAAGCCTGCATCCCTGGGCCAACGTAATGAGCAGGTGGTGAGTCCCAGGGGTCTCCCTCCCCACTCCTTGTTCCACCCCAAGTGCTCTGTTCTCTCTGACCCGGCCCTCTTTAATGTGCATGGACCGTACGTCGTCACAGGTATTACAAAGCAGGTACACAATGGCACTGCCTCTTTCTACCACCCTCTGTGCTGAGGTGCTGCACCTTTCATGTTGGTACAAAGCCCAGCAATTCCCTTTTTGGACAGGACCAGAGGCAGCAGAAAGCAAGCATACCTGCCCAGGGTGGGGTGAGGTGGGCAGGGAGGGACGCGCACATAAACACACACACGGACCTGCCTTATACTGAATCAGACCATTGGTCCATCAAGTTCAGTATTGTCCACTCAAACAGGCAGCCGCTCTCCAGGGTCCCAGGAAGAGGTCTTTCACATTTCCCACTGCCTAGTCCTTTTAACAGGAGGTGCCGGGGATTGACCCTGGGTCCTTCTGCAGGCCAAAGAGAGGCTCTTCCACTGAGCCCCAGCCCCTCCCCCAAAGGATCCCGTCCTTGCAACTCAGCCACAGCTGAGCCTCTCGTTTCCAACAAGTCCTCACCATCTTCATTCACCAGCCTTGAACTGTCACCCTCCATGAAATGTTCTGCCAGGGGGAAAGGAGAGAGGGATGGGGTCAAGGGGGCTCGACGGGGAGAGCACTGCACCTTTAAACCCTTTTTTGCTCGCTCGTTAATTAACCGGAATTAATTATTGTTAATTACCTTTGTCGAGTAGCCACTCATCTACTACTCGACCGAGCCGATACGGAATTCTCTGTCTAGCAATCGCCAGGCGTTCATTATCACTGTTCCCTTCAAAGAGTTTAGAGAGAGATTTGTACATGGTTAAAAGAAAACGAGAAAAGAAAATAGAGAGAGAGACACATAACGCCATCTGGAAGGTCAAAGGTCAGAGGTTAGCATGTTTAGAGGTCAGTCTAAGCTCAGGCAAATAGCAGCTTAAGCCCTAATCAAAAATTAGCTGTTAGATCTCCGTTAAAAGTTGTTTTTGGGGGCGGATGGAAGAGGAGCAGGGGTCAGTTTGGGGTTTGGTTTGGGGTTTAGTGGTTTTAGCCAGTAACGGTCAAAGCTCTAGTTACACGGTTTAGAATCAGGTTTAAGTGTTAAAATGAGCAGATGGAGGTTAGAAAGGTTTATGTTGCATTGGGGAGGTAGAAAAGCCCCCTTCCCCAATGCATTTTTTTAATTAAATTCACTTATTAGCCGAACTTTAATTCCTACTCATAAAATGAGGGAAAGCAACATCAGACAGTCACAAGCTTTGCAAAAGCTTCCCTTTGCAAACCTCTCCAGAGGTTTTCTCATGCCCAACCCCTGGTTCCCCACCTCCAACCACATTCCCTTCAGCCCCCCACCCCACCCCAATCAAAACAGTCATTCCACACATTTCCCCAGCCTTTGTATCTGAAAATGGGCACAACCACTTTAGTTATTTTGTTAAACAACAAAAAGAAGCAGAAAATTGGATAGCCAACAGCAGGCAAGTTGCTGTTCTGGATGCTGGCCTGGATGGGCTGACCACAGGGCATGGACCTTGGAGACCACAAACTGGTGGGACTCCAGGTTCCTGCAGGGGCTTTGGACTGGCCTGTGGGACCTTGTCTTTGCCCACTTTTTATTGGACATTTGGCAGGTAGGGTTGGAATCACACACAACATGCCGGCATTCCCCATGTCTTGTCATTCCAGTGAAAATCTGCAGTGGCTGGGATGAGACTTCCCTTCAAACAAGGTCACCCGTCCCAAGCTTTCTACACAGTGTTCCTAAACAATCCCTTCCAGACCCCAAGGTACTTCATCCAAATCACAAATCCAAACCAGTCAAACCTTGCTTACCTACCTGTTGTGGCACCCATATGCAAGGAGCTCTGAGAACCACAAAGGTTTTCCAACAGAAAATACTCAGTGTTGATCCTCAAGTGACAATTGTTAGAGGTCTTCAGAGGAAGCCACAGAAGAGCCAGCATAGCGTAGCAGTTTACAGTGTTGGACTAAATTTCAGTAGAACTAGGTTTGAACCCCCACAGAAGCATGCCAGGCAGGGATGCCAGCCTCCAGGTGTGACCTTTGGAAGGTGGACTTACAGCTCTTCTCCAGACTACAGAGATCAGTTCCCTTGGAGAAAATGGATGCTTTGGAGGGTGGATTCTATGGCCCTGTACCCCACTGAGGCCCCTGTCCTCCCCAGGCTCCATCCCCAAGTCTCCAGAAGTTTCCCAACCTGGATCTAGCAACCCCCCTGGATCTAGCAACCGGTGGCTGGAAACGATGACCTGGCAATCTTGCTGCCGGGTGACCTTGATGCAGTCATAGCTTCTCACTCAGCTGTTGTAGTAGGGATAAAATGGGCAGAAGAACAGTGATTTGTAAGCCACTTTGGGTGCCCATTGGGAAGAAAAGCAGGAAATGAATAAATAAAACTGGTTTCCAAACCCATTTAAATATGCCATGTAAGTGTGCCTTAAAGTGTGCTGGAGAAGCTGTTCTTGACACGGACATTAAGGAGTTCTGAGATAAAAATGTAATAAATAACAAGGTGAGGGCTTCCTTTTGTCCACAGGAATTAAGAGGGCTTATTCCAGGATCTGGATGGGGCTGGCTTGGTTCTGCAGTCTTAAATTAGGCAGGAGCAGTCGGGGAGTTCGGAGCGGAAGGAGCCTTCAGCAGCCAGGAGATCCAATCGCTGCAGAGCTCCTCATCCTGGAAGGGAACTGGCAGGGGGAAAGCAGAGGCATTTGATGCATCCTTGCCTGACAGGGCTGGGAGAGGACCCGGGGATCTTGGCTCCCGCTTCCTACAGCCCTTCGACACAGACCCACGTGCCTCCTGCCAGGGCTTGGAAATGTATTGAACAGAGACTGGAACACTTGATGCAATCACGAAACAGGGAAGGGCTGAGCAGGTGCAGACGGCCTTTCTCTCCTTACTGGGGAACGACAAGCCCTCCCCGCTCATTAGGGACGATGTGTGTGTGCTGTGGTGAGCCGGGCTCCTCTCCTATGTCAAGAGGTGCTAAGTTCAGCCTTTTGATTATCGTTGCATGTGCAGGAGAACAGAGACTGAGAGAAGAAAAGGTGCCTTTGCCCAGCGCCGGGTGGGAAATTAATTAGCCACCAGTGAGCATGGCTGAGACTGCAGGATCAGAGCAACTGAGCCAAGGTGGGCAGCGGCCAGCGACAAAGGGAAGCTGATGGCCTCTTGCTCCATGGAGGGTCTGGCACACACTCATGTTGCGTACACCCACAGCCGTAGCCAGCTGCAAGCCAAATCCCATCCCTCCTCTGTCCCTAGGATGGGGAAAGTGTGTGTGGGCTTAGGCGCTTATCCAAAGGGCCTTGGCTGTCCGATGACCATTCCGGCTACAACTGAGGGTGCCCTCTCGGCGGTATCATGAGGTTACCAAACCAGAAAAAGCTACACACACAGAGATGAAGCTGCACAATTTGGAGGCAAATAGCAGAACTAGGTGGTGTCGTGGTTTTTTTTGAGAGTTCCATTTCATACCCGAGTTGGGGATTAAACCGTCATCCTCCATTCCCACCCCTACCCCAAGTGACTCACTAATTTTTATTTTGCTATACAAAATGCAGTCACTCCCCCAATAGGGTTCCCAATCTCCAGGTGGCACCTGGAGATCTCCCACTATTGCAATGGCTCTCCAGACAAACAAGATCAGTCCCCCTGGAGAAAATGGCTGCTTTGGAAGGTGGACGCTGTGCCACTACCCCTTGCTGAGGTCCCCCCCCCGCCCAGGCTCCACCCCCAAAATCTCCAGGTATTTCCCAACCCAGAACTGGAGGCCCTGTTCCTCAGTCTCCTGCACTCTGCTTTGGAACAGGGATTCTGAAGCCGGATTCTCCAGGAGGGAGAGGAGGGGAGCTCGGGGGTTCTCCCCTCACCACAGCCTCTCCCTGCTCCCCATTTCTGCTTCTTTCTCCGTGCTGAGATTCAGCCCCTAATTAGAGGTGGCCAGGGACTTTTCATGCTCTCATTAGCTTCCGTATTAATGAGGCGATTAACATCTTTAATTAAAAATATGCCATCCTCAGAAAGTGACCTGAGTCTCTAATCAGGATCCGGCTTGGGAGGGACGCCTGGTGAATGGCGTTTGCATTCCTGGCTTGCCTGTCTGCCAGAGACATGCCTGGTCTTTCTGTTCAAACTCACATGCATCTCTTGGGGATGATGGCAAAAAGGGGGGGGTCATTGCATTCCACTTGCATGCCACCTTCCTCCTCGGTCTAAGCAGCAGGGTAAATATGGGGGAGCACCGTGATGCCAAGCTGGCATAAAGGAACCTGCGATATATATAAGGGAGGTTAAATTATGTAATCTTTTTTATAGTGAAGTCATTAAGCATATTTTTCAAGATGGCAAATAAAAAACCAGATGCCAACTTGCTCAGAGGCCCAGGAAGGGCAGCGGGCGATGCAGGATGGCATTTTGCTTGGCTGTGCCGCTTAACACAGCAAAGCACTTCAGGCAGGGGATACCATTTCCAGGAAGAGGGGGTTTTGCACAATACTTTTGAGGAGGTGCAATTTATCTGAGCAATGAGGACCTGAAAATGTTCGTGGGGGTACCTGTAAAAGTCCACAACTGTTTTTGATGGTTCACGGGAAGCCATCTGAATGGCATCCTCCCTGACTAAAGGGAAAAGTCATTTCACTGTTTTCTACTGAGGTAATGCCATTTTTCTTCATTATCATGCCTAATATGCTATGCTTATTCAGAATTCTGTAATCCTAGTACATTTCTCATTAGATGTCTCCACATATTGATTGTATTGACCAACACTGTGCTTATTAAATGTTTCTTTACATGAACTGTTATCAATTTATGCTCGCCCTGTTCACCCATTGCAGTGAATGCATGCACATCCTGTATGTACGTCTGTCCGTAAGAAAAAGTCAACATGAGTTCACTTTACAAACGAAACCAGGGATTAGCACCTGGATAAATGTGTGGTTTCAACCACACTTTAAGCTGTAAATGCACTGACTGTAACATGAGAATTACTTGATTTTTCCTTGCTACACGGATTGTGAGTGTGCTCACTGTAATGTGTGAGCAGGGCTATATGCACAACTCAGTTTTAAGTCTCAGTGAGAAAGATGGATTATTATAGTAAATAAAAAAATACACAAAACAAACATTGAAGTCAGATTGAAATCACTTTGAAACTAACGGAAATCTTATGGCCGTACCCTTTGACCTGGAAGAGCTCTGATCCTAGATGTGTGAGGTTTTGTTGTGGTTATGAAGTGGTAAGAGAAGTGCACTCTGTATATGCTCAGAAGTCTGGCACTGAAAATAGACCCTAGGCCTATGCTCTGCATAGCCTTTGGCTGAAAATTCCTTGGAGGCCTTGTCAATCATTCTACTGCCTTACATACATGGGGCAGCGACAGAAGTGAAAATAAGTTGGTACGAACTAGAACAGAGCACTTGTAAGAAAGCCGCTAAACAGACACATCCCATCTTTCGTTTTGAGTGTTCCCCAGAGGCACTACCATGAAGAAACATAAGTTAGTGTCACTCCTGGGTAGGGATGAACAACTTTCACAATAAATACAAGCAGGTCACTTAGCAGACGTCTCAAGTGCAACTCAAAACATTCAGATTTTTGACTGGATCTAACCCTTTCCTCATCATGAAAGAGGCTTGAGGTTACGATAAGGCTGTCTTGACTTCAGAGCGATTGAGTTTAACAAGGTTTTTTCCCAAATGTTTAAATGATTTGCCTGTGATATTCAGTCAAGAGGGACTATTAGCTTCATTTAAAAGAGTCTCAAAACACCACCTGGGTTTTGATAACGGTAATATTTATTTTAATTGGTTAATTAGCCAATCAATCGTTTAAGGGCAAGGCAGTTAATCGACTGAGAACCTTAAAAATCCATCACCGGCCTTGTGTCTCTTGTCGTGACCACAGAGTAGATATGAATTTCTCCTGTGTCTGAGAGTGAGGGAGAGGGCGGGGAGAGACAGAGAGGGAGGGTTAAGAAAAAAGGAGGGAAGATGGCTGAAGAGGAAATGCAGGAGATGGAAACCAGGCATCAAGATACCAAGGCAGGGAAATGGCAGAGGAGAGAGACATCCCACAGCAATAAGCAAAGGAGACGGGAGACACTGTGGCCTCTTGCAGTGATCCCCCCCCCTTTTTTTGGAGGGAAAAATCTTAATGTATGCAAATAGCATGTAAATCAGGCGCCCCCCGCAGGGGTTCCTGGCAAGTGGCCAGCATGGCTCCATTCTTGGCAGTTCACCCTTCACCCCCGCCTCAGCAGCTCTGCAGTCACAGCTTAATCCTGCCCCGGGGAACAGAGAACGTAGACACCAACTGGTTCTTCAGAGACTGAAGACTCTGGGTGTTAGCAGGATCAAAGCCTGTTGAAAAGCCCCAAACAAGGCTTGACGCCTATGTCAGCCCATTCAGCCAGGAGGGGCTTCCCGGCTTGCCAAAACACCTCCCCCATTGTCTTTGCTGCCCTGCAAGAGGATCAGAATGCCTGAGAAGACACCCTTCTGAAATAACCCAGCAACGCTTTCTGCTGGGCCCACAACACTCAGCAACAGCTCAGCCTACACCTGTGTTCCACTGGGCAGAAGGAAGGCTGGGTGGATCTCGGGGGGGGACGGGGGGACGGCAGAAGGTTGTCAAAAGAGCCCATCCTGCAACTAGGGTTGTCAGGTCCTCCCTGGCCACTGGAGAGGGATGCAGGGGTAAGGTTGCCATATCCAGGTTGGGAAATTCCTGGAGATTTGGGGGTGGAGCCTGGGGGAGGACAGGGCTCTCAGTGAGGTACAAGGCCATAGAGCATCCACTTTCTCCCAGGGGAACTGATCTCATAAGAGAACATAAGAGAAGCCAATGTTGAATCAGGCCAATGGCCCATCTAGTCCAACACTCTGTCACACAGCAGCCAAAATATACCAGGTGCCATCAGGAGGTCCAGCAGTGGGGCCAGGACACTAGAAGCCCTCCCACTGCTGCCCCCCCCAGCACCAAGAGTAGAGTGCATCACCTGCCCCAGACTGAGAGTTCCCATCTATACCCTGTGGCTAATAGACACCAATGGACTTCTGCTCCATATGTTTATCTAATTCCCTCTTGAAACTGTCCATGCTTGCAGCTGCCACCACCTCCTGTGGCAGTGAATTCCATATGTTAATCACTCTTTGGGTGAAGAAGGATTTCCTTTGTATCTCTGTAGTCTGGAGGTAAGCTGTAATTCTGGGGGATCCTCAGGTCCCACTTGGAAGCTGGTACCCCTACCTTCAACAGGCAGCTTGGAGGGGAGGGAAACAAGGAGGGGGCAGGAGCACAGGTGGTGACAGAGAATGCAGGGAGTAAGGAGCGGAGGGCAGGAGGCACCTGTGGGTGAAGTGCAAACCACAGCCTCTTGTTGGGGGTGAGTCACTGGGAGCATGAGCACCCAGAACGATTCAAGGTGTGGGATGTGATTTTAATGCGCCTGGCAGCTGAAACCCTGCACACCTTGCGGGATGTTTCCTCTCCCGCTGTGATCAGCTGGGTTGCCATCACCATCCATGTCCCAAGGCTTCTAGAAAACTACAATTCCATCTTTGGCAGCTGACCCATAGCTGTGGAACTTGCTTCTCTTGGAGATCTTCCAAAGCCCACAGCTGTGCATCTTTTGCAAATGTTGTTTGGACTGACTTTGGGTAGCTGGATATGCCATGTTTAGAACCTGTTGTGTTTGTGGCTGTTCTACTGAGCTTCTGTTCTTCCAGTCTTTGGGTTGGGAACATATTCTGTTCACAAGTGGAGACCACTCACCTCTGTTCTTGCTTCCTGATCATCCCTAATTGTAGTATATTACATTTTCTGCGAAGGCATGTCAGGTTGCTTTTCTTATTTACCTGTTGCACCCTGAGGCATCTCCCTGGATCAAGTCCCGGCTCTGGCCGGGCCTCAGTTTTGCCCATCTGTAAAATGGGCATATTCTGTACTTGCCTTGGGTTCCAATTACTGGGGAGAAAGAAACAGGCATAGTATCTGATGGACCTATTGCAAAGGTTAAGTGTCTAAGACTGTACACGTGTTGTGTGCTTTTAAAAGCAATGATCCTTCTGTACAAGTTGTTGTTTTTATATGTATTTACACAGACATTTATATGCATTTATGCCATACTGCTAGGGTATCAAAATTGATGGGCATGTCCACAACATATGCATACAACTGGGTATCTAGGTAGTCTAATGGACCTTGCTTAACATTTTTGGTCAGGGTTAATTTCAGTAATCTTTAAAAGAAAAATAAAGATGTAACCTTGGATAGAAAAAGACCTAAAGAAAACTGGCTGGTTTTTAAAATCACCTTTTTCACAAGACCCTTTGCTTATTTTTCATGTTGATTAATAACCATTAAAACATGTTATTTATAACTAAATAGTGCCTCCATGGTAGATCTTTTCCTTAGGAGGGTACACTTAATTCCTTCCTTCCATCGAGTACTCTTTGAGGTTTTGGGTTTTTTTACAAAATAATGAATAGATTCCCTCTAGAAACCTCAGTGTCTGTTTGGGCCCTGAAGGGGGAATCCTTCAGCCCAAACTGCCCAGTCTTAATACCTGGGGCTTCTTGGCTGGTTTCTTTGTCCCAGTCCCACCCCTATTAATGTTCTCATCCAATTGTGCCCTATTTATAACCACAACTGCAAAGGGCTGGCATTCCTGCTACCTCCTCCCCCCTTCTTTAGATAATCACAAGGGCGTCAATGCAAAGATTTTGTGCTCCACATGAGGAGCTATTTATTTTTAAAAGCACTTAAATAAATTATCTTTAGCTGAAATTATGTTTGCATTTTAAAAAACAGGATGCCTTCTTAATGCAAAACCTGCTATCAGTTAATTGTAAAGCCAACATGAGATGAGAATAGAAAAGCACTCGGGATGCTGCAGGAAAAAAAAATGTGCCACAGAAAGGAAAGAATAAATTATGCTCCGTTTTTAATTAAAAATAAAATAAACTAGCACAGCCCACCAGTCCGAAGCCCTTTGATGCCCTGTGCCAGTCCATTGCTGCATATTTTTTTGAAATGGCAGGAATAGATCAATGCCTGCTGCTTTTTCTTCTGTAGTAAAGGAGGAGGGAGAGAGAGCTTGTGCAGCCACAAAGCTTGCCCATGTTCCCTAGGGGGTCCCTGTTCCCAGAAATATTTGGGACTCATGTCTGGAGCAAGTTTTTAAAACCCACTCTCGTAGCAGGCTGGCATGACCTCTCCCCCCCTGCGGCCTCCCTTCTCTCCCTCTGATCACATGACAGGATTGCCAGCTCCAGATTGGGAAATACCTGGACATTTTGGGGGCAGAGCCAGAGGAGGGCAGGGTTTGGGGAGGGGAGGGAGAATGTGGTAGAATGCCATTGAGTCTAGCTTCCAAAGCAGCCATTTTCTCCAGTGGAATTGTGTCTGTCACCTGGAGATCAGCTATAATAGCGGGAGATCTCCAGCCACCACCTGGAGATTGGCAATTCTACTGCAGGAGAAATGTCCTCCTCCTCCTTTCAAAGCACCTCCGAGGATGAAATTGCAACTGCCTCTCTGATTGGGCAGCGTCTCGATGCTCGTTTGCCTCCTCAGATAGCAAGCAACCATAAACAGCGTTTGGTTTTCCCATGGGGCTGCCTCTGAATTGGCCTTTCTCAGCCAGTGTTTGAGGCACGTGTGGCTCAAACCTGCACTTGCGATAACTCATGCAGGTGTGTGAATTTGAGGCAGTCATTGAACCACATGAACTGCATGCTCAGGCCATCAACCAAGGCTCTGATTCACACTCCACCTCTGTGGGAGACCACAGTAATCATCAAAAATGACACCTTTGCAGCGGTCACCTCTAGAGCGGGGGTTTCTTCTAAGGGGGAAACGCAGTGGCTCAGAGGTTAAGACACTGAGCTGCAGACTGGAAGGTCTGTAGTTCGGCACTTCCAAGACCCTAGTGCCGTGTGACGGAGCGAGCTCCCGTCTCCAGCCCCGGCTCCTGCCAACCCAGCAGTTTGAAAGCAAGACATTGCAAGTAGATAAATAGGTACCGCTTTGGTGGGAAGGTAACAGCGTTCTGTGCGCTTCAGCGTTTAGTTATGCCTGCCACATGGCCACAGAAATATCTTTGGACAGTGCTGGCTCTTGGCTTGGAAACGGAGATGAGCACCACCCCCTAGAGTCGGATTCGACTGGCTTTCGAGCAAGGGAAACCTTTACCTTTACCTTTTTATTCTTCCAAAGGGGGCTCACCAGGCTCCTTCTTGCTCCTTCTTTCCAAGACAGGTGGAAACTTTTCGGAAGGATTTGGGGAGGGAGCTGGGGAAACTAAGCTAGTTGTCATTGCATTTTCTTGTTATTGATTGTCCTGGTGATTTTGCTTTAGGAGCTGCCTCTGTATTTTTATGGTGTCTTCAGCACCTTCAGGGGCAGCAATGGTGGGTTATAAAATAACCACCTCACCCAGGGAAGCCGCAGTTTCTAACGACATGGCGAGGCTTTGTTGGTTCAGCCAAAGATTCCGTTTCACCACTTCCGACGGCCAATTCACAGGATATGTTTTCGTGCACGCAGGTATGGATTCATGAGCGCACTTCTTGTGCGGCACAAGAACCGTGGAGGTTCTTTCCTCTGAAGAGAAAGCTGTTTTGCAAACATAAAAGTGACCTTTTGCAAGATCTGCTCCGGGCAGTGAGGCCTTTCTGTGAAGCAGCTTCCCAAAGGTTCTGGTGATTTTTCACCGAGCTCTTGCAAAACACAAAGAGATGAGGCTCTGCAGAGGCATGGTGAGGCCTACTAGAACTGCAGGCCAACCCACATCACACAACCCAAGTGCCACTTGCCAGCCCGCCCCCACCACACAACTGCTTGGTATGCAGCCCCCCACACAGCAGGAACGGCATGGGTCAAGCGAGCTTTGTGGCTGCTCCACCCTTTGACTCACTGTGTCGGGGAAATGCAGACACCTGCACTTCAAAAACATGTCTGAAAGGTCTCTCTGGCCAGGAGTACCCAATGTGGCTTCACAAGCGAATTGTGTCCATAGAGGAAACAGATCCTGCATCAGGTGCTGGGATCGAAGACTGCTCCAGAGACCTCAGTTGCAGCTCACCCTGGTACCTTCGAGCTACTGGAGATGCCGCTGCTCTCGGCAGCTGGTTATCCGAGAACCAGCTGCGCAAGGGCAGAACATCTCTGTGTACGCCTCATGCTCTTTCAGAGTCTGGGATTCCTGAACGGCTCAGTGAGTGAACGCACCTGTGGGTGCCACGGATACATGAACCTGGGAATAAAGCCGTGTGCCAGAACCAGTGCAGTCATTATGTATGCTTAAATAGCAATGGAAACTCTCGGTTAGCAGACTCAGCCCAGCTCTCTGCGGCGACGGCATCAAAGAGACTGCACAATAAAGACAGCGGGATGGCTGGCTGGGGGGAGGCATTTTGGGGGGACAGAGGGGAGCTGGATCAAAGCAGCCAGCGAATCCCAAGCGAGCAGGAGCTCTCCCTTGCTTTGCGGCCTGCGGCACTAATGACCTTGATTGGGTTTCGCCCTCCCCTCCCAACCCCCTGCTACGGTTCCTGCTGGCTCCTGGTGGGAGTGTGTGTGTGTGTGGGGGGAAGCCAACACGCTTGTGTGTGATTCAGCCACAAAGGATGGGAGAGAAAACAACGAATCTTGCAAGAAGGCACTTCCAAGCTGGGTGCATTTCCAGGCACAAATGCAGCCATACGTCCCCAGTCCTGCCCGTGTCTCCCGGCCCACAGATACCCGCCCTGGCTCAGCAGAGGTCGGAACCAGCCCGTATCTCTGATCACAGTCCAAAATCCAGTCCATTCACATGCCCATCCCGTCCTTGAAGGCGGGCTACTCCAGAAGCACCTGGCTGGTCCCTGAACACTACCAGGGGTACACGTGTGTGCATTTGTGAGTCAAGCAAGCTAGGAAAGCCAGAGCAAAGCTGGCCGGTGAAGGCATGAAACTCGTGGAGATGCAGGCGGGCCTTCTCTCAGTGGCCCGTTCTCTCTGCTTTCCTACTATTGAGTCCTCAGGTGCCTCCCTTCCTCCCTCCCTTTCTGCCCATGGCCTCCATTTCCTGACGTCTCCATCATGCAAAGACCTCTTTGCAATTGACAACCTTTTCCAAGAATAAAGGAGATCAGAATGAGATACGTTAAACCACTTCTCCCGCTGAAAAAAGGGCAGTAAAAATTATTTGATACTTGCAGGAAAAGGCCAGCAGCTGACAGAATGTCAAGGACTCCCATCACCAAGGGTGGGGTGCGGGGAGAGCTTCTCTAAAATAACAAACGTGGACTCAAGAGCCCCAGATTCAAATCTCAGCTCGGCACCAGACGTCAGGAGGCCTCGTGGGCCTCATTTCCCCACCGAGACAATGGGAGCAGGTAACCCACCTCACCAGCTTTAGCGTGAGGCCACAAAAGCCGGGCTGGGCAAGGCAGGGTTCAGGATTCCTCCGCCTCCCTGATACAAAGAGGCAAAGGAAGTTAACAAATCTGGTCCTCGCTCCCATGCAAAACTGTAATTTGTGCATCCTGAGACCTGATTTACAAACAGTTCCAGCCTGGCAAGGCAAATGCACCTTCCTATGGGATTTTGAGTCGTGCGGCATCTTGTTTAAACTGAGCTGCTACTAGAGCCCATAGGTGGCTGGCCACAGTGGTTTCTGCCCAGTGTGAATGAGATGCTGTGCAAGTCAATGTCCCCGGAGAGCCGGGGATGGAGGTGCCAAACATTCCCAGCAAGCAAGATTTCAGGTTTTTTCTGCTTATTTTTTCCCTGCTTGAATTTTGCAGAAATTTCCCAAAGGACCTGCCTTCTATACAGCTTGGGCGTACATCCATCCATTCCCACAGAGGTCCCCCCATTTCCCCTGCTCTCCTTTCCTTCTCGGTCCCTTCTCCCCCTACAAATGGTTCCCTCTGTTTCTACAAGCCAGCCAGAGTCCTGCTGCTCTGATTTCCTGTCTCTCAGCACTCCCTTTGCAGCACCTTGGGTTTCTCTACCTTCCTCAACTGGATCCTTCTTCCTACGATGAAGGGCTTCCCTCCCCAGCCCTTGCGGGAAGCAGCAAGACAAACCCAGGGCAAAGGGTACTCAAGGACATTCAACAAGCCACTTCCACAAGAAAGGTCCAGTCAGGGTACTGCAAGGAAGCACAGGTGGGCGTTCCCCCAAGGGCCTCCATATCTCCATTTGGCTGAAACGACGAGAGAGCAGGGATGGTTCCGACCTCCGTGTCGTGGGAGAGAGCGGCTCTGTGTGTGCGTGTGTGTGTGGGGTGCATGGCGAATATCGCCTCCCAGTCCCTACCTGCGGGGTATCGCTCATTAACGGGCCAGTTGTCCACCTGCAGCGTTGCGTTGCCGCCGCTCCGGGTGAAGCGCACCACGTGGTACTTGCCGTCGTTCACCATGGCGTTGCTCTCCTCGATGGTGATGTCGTCTGTGCCCACGTTGAAAATGACCCCAACCGTGCCCTGGTCCTGGGGAGAGCAAGGAGGAGGGAGAGAGAGAAGCGGGAGAGAGAAGGGTGTTAAGAGGAGGGGGAGTGGCAGGCAGGAGTGGAGAGCAGGGGCCTGCGGGCTTGGTTTCAGCTGGGGCTCCATCCTCGTCTGTATGTTTAATGCCGGAGCCCTATGATGGCGCAGAGCCAATGACTATTAACCTACGATCCAAATGAAGCCGGTTTAGGAAGCACAGAATTCCTTCTGAGAGATGTGCTCTGTTAAAGTCATGCATGCAACAGCCTCATTGCCTTTGTCTTTATCTGGCTTCTACCACAGTTACCGAGCTGCACTGTTCACAGGAGGAAAGCACGCCTGCCAAGAAAGAGCTTCTTTCTCCTGTCTAGTTAATAACCACTGCTGCTTAGGAGGAGGCACAGTTATCCGTATCGCCTCCTGATGGGATGTCACTAAGGACTCTGACTGGCTCTCTGCACTTGCAAGAAGTGTGATCTGGTCACCCAGGTGGGAGGTTTCCAGTTTAAATAGGAGATGGAGTAGCGTGACGTTCCCTTTGTGCACACTCGGCCAGGTGTCTGCTAGCAGCAACTTGGGTAGGCTGGAGCTTAGGAGCCACCAACAGCCCAGAAACCAAACTGTTGATGCTAAGAACTCACAAAAGCACCTTAGATTGCGTCAGACCACTCGAGGCCGGTCTTGTCTGCTCTGACTGGCAGCGGCTCTCCAGGGTCTCAAGCAGAGGTCTTTCACATCACCTCCTACCTGATCCTTTAATTGGAGATGCTGGGGATTGAACCTGGGACCTTCTGCATGCCAAGCAGAGGCTCTACCACTGAACCACAGCCCACCCCCTGGGACTGGTTGCAGAATGGCTCGAACAAAGGACTGTGTCTTGTTTGCTAACCCTGTGCGGCAGACAAGTAATAAGACATGGTAAGTCATATTTTCCTTTTGTTTCAATTTTTTCTGAGGGTATCACTTTGATGCAATTTCTTTATTTTTTAAAATGCTTTGCTTGCTTATCTGGGGATGCTCAGACTGTTTCGCCCTTTTGGAAACTGTTAACGGCCTCGCGTTTTCTTGAAAGCAGCCTTACGCAGAGATAAGCCAGGGAAACCGAGAATTTAAGAGTGTTCCACTTAGACCGAGTGTTTACTATAGAAATTGCTTCTCGAGAGGAAGGTTAAACGACACCACCACCCGCTCACACCCCATGCCCAACCTTGCGACTTGCAAAATGGTCTTCAGAAGACGGCGGTGCTTCTTTGCAACACCCCACACGTTTGAGATTGTGGAACTATTATTTCCAAGTAGCTTTGAGGGCAAGCACCGAGAAATCCGAAGAACTGAGGGCAGGACAGTCCTGGGCAAGGCATTCTGGGAAAGGCCTGTTCCACTCACATGCTTTGTTCAGCTCTTAGAGAAATGCGGGTGGTAAAATAACACGGTCTGACTGCAGTGGTGGGCGATGCCAATTTGTCAAATGAGCTCACCCTTCCCTTCTTCCCCAAGAGTCTCCTCCTCGCCTGCCCTCGCCTGCTGCTGTCCAGGCCTGGCCCAGCTCACAGCAGAGGTCTGCTGCGGGGCCTTAGTGCCTGAGGCGGAGAGAAAATGGAAGCTTCCGGGCTCTCCAGGGTGGGCTCAACACCAGCCTCGAGCCTGACGCTGCAGTGCTGCCACGCTAGTTATGAGGAGCAAACCAATACCCCACCATGAACCCCCTCCAATCCTAACAATGTCTTGAGTCAGGGAAAATACGCTTTTGTTTCTGAAATGACATAAACGGGCCATACCACGGTAACAAGCTTGCAGGCCCAGACCCTAATAAAGTGTACCCCCCACACACACACTGCCATGGTTAAGCACCATCAGCATTCCATGCTCAAAACCAAAGGCTCTCGCTTTGTCTCCTTCACTGGGAGGCCCTGGACCTGCCCCACAATCCACACCTCTCTGGCTCGCTTGTGGTGGCTCTGAGTAATCGTCTGCTCTCTTAATCCAGTTCCTGGTGCAGCCTCCGATTGACACTGCGCTGCCTAATCTCGTTTGCCTCATCAATAAGCTAACGATCAGGGCTGCTTAATTTCATTTGCAGCAAGGCAGTAATTAATCCAGTTCTGCAGGCTCCTTGCTAGGAAGGAAGGAAGGAAGGCGACAGCCTGCAAGGCTGGATGCAAGCGGCTCAGGGGCCTGGGTGGCGGGGTGTGTGCACATCAATAGGCTCCAGAGCATTTCTGGCAATGTGCGCAAGTATCTTTTGAGAGGTGCGGGGTTCCACCCAGAAAGGCGAACCATCTCCTAATGTGCCAAGGGGACACATCCCAGTTGTGGCCACTGAATCCCTCTCAAGGTCAAGGGCAAACAACCACAACAGTCCAGTGTATGTGTGCCTCTCAGACACCTCGACATCTCCTGGCAAAAGCAGCTCCCCAGACTCCAAAATGGAGTCCAGAATAATGCATACGCTGAGGAAAACAAGCTTTTTTTTTGCATAAATTATATGCAGCACAAAGCTTCAGGTTTCCCCGGCACTGAATCTGGATTCATTCTGCCCCACTGGGTATTCCCACCTTCCCCTCTCTCTCCCTGTATGTATATATGTGTGTGTATAATATATACGAGTTCCCCCTCCTCGGGAGTGAGCTTTTTTACCAGTCCATAACTCACTGTGGGCTGTTGCTTCTGAGCAAGGGTGCTTATGTGGTTATAAAGAGCTCGAAATGAGTTATGGAAGCACACGAGCCTCCGTGGTCACAATTCAAGCAGGCTGCAGCCCTGAGTCACAACTGGCTGGCAAAGAACACCACAGCTCCCAGCTGTGCTTCGAGGGGCAGGCTTTCTGGAGGGGGAGGTCACACAGCCCCTATGGAGGGGGTTCTCCCCTCTCCACCTGTGACTGCCACCTCCCGTGCTCACAATGTTGAAGAAGTTTTGGTTTCCAACTGCTGTCCGAAGACTTCAAATATGGTGCTTAATCTTTCAAACCAAACCATTTGTAACCCTGACCTGTCTCCAAAAACCAAGACTTAGCCTTGGAATACTGAATCTAAGAAGCACCGAGCATGTACAGATTGCACTTCTTGCATAATGGCTGACGTTCAGCCAGCCTCCACCTCTCCAGCAACAGGGGCTCGGTCTCTAATGCCCAGGTCCAGGGGAGACTAAAGTCCCAGCACCCCTCTCTTTCTAACTTAAGGCAGTCGCTAATTAAAGAAATATTAGTCAATTAATCACACAAAGAATCAATTAATAAGTCATATATTTGCATATGAATATAATCATTTTGAAAATAAATTTTTAGATGATGCATGCTTGTGATGTAGCAGGCATCTTCGTAGAAGAGACAGCCTGCTTTTGGGGTGGGTGGGTGTTATCAGCACTGTTATTTAAAACAAGCAATCCACAGCGCGATTAATCAGGGGCACCATTTTCACTCATCATTCAAAAAGGTTTATTTTATTTAAAAATATTTTTCAGTGTGGGAATACGTAAGCTTTTTCACTTCACAGAATTCTTTGCCAGGCGGAACACAGTTCTGTGTAATCTGAAAGTGCACATACTGGTGTGTTAGCTGGCTCGATAAGAGATGATGTTTATTTTGGGTCTCCTACTGTTTGTCACCAATACGGCAACCATTGTCTACTGAAAATCCCAGGCAGAAAGCATTTATGTGGAGCTGCTGCTGGGAGGTAGGGGAAGGGGGGCATTATTAAGGGCTTATTATGCTAAGCAGTGATTAATATCGCACGGTGGGAGCGGCTGCTGGCTGCCTGTGTGTGTGCTCATGCTGCTTATTAGAGCCATGCATGTAATTATTGCATTAAACCCCAGATTATTAGAGTGCTGGGGCGTGTGTGCTTTATCAATGCCCACCTTCACCCCCCACGGTTCTAGGAAGAGCAGGCCACGGTGCCACACCTGGGACAGGAAGCAAGCTGCCAAAGAAAGGTCCAGTTGCCGGCAATACAGTCTCATAAAAGCATGAGCTCCCACAGCAAGGGGAGAAGGCCTGAAGGCCCATAGGTGGCACATGCAGGGTTGGTAAGAGGCCTCTAGCTAAGGCGCCCAGATTTCTCTTAAGAGGAAGAAAAGCTTGTAAATTATCAGTCAGTCACATGTCACGCTAATGGGAATTTCCCAATTTCCCAAGCATGCAGGGTTCTGATTTGGATCAGGACTGTGGTGTGTGGGAAGAGAGGCTTCAGTCTCCCTTCTGCATCGTATTACCAACGTGCAGTGGCCCAGGTGGAGACTTTGGGGGTGGATCCAGGAGAGGGTGGGGTTTGGGGGGAGGGGAGGGGCCTCAGCATGGAACAACGCCATAGAGTCCACCCTTCAAAGCAGCTGTTTTCTCCAGGGGAGCTGATCTCTGTCAGCTGGAGACCAGTTGTAAAAGCGGGAGATCCCCAGGCCCACCTGGAGGCTGGCAACTGGGGGGTTTGCAATCTCCCGATCCAAACTGGCCCTATACACTTGGGAACCCCCATCCCAGCACATAAACTAGTATAATGTGTAGTTTAGCCCAAAGGGTGGCTATGCTGGGTCAAACCAATCTAATCCAGCATCCTGTCTCTGACAGCCGCCATTCGGATGCCGCTGGGAAGGCCATAATCCAGGCTTGCAGATAGCATCCTTCACCCGCTGATTGCTCCCCAAGCATCTTACAATCAGAGGCATTCAGCTTGTGAACCTGGAGGCCCCATTTCACTGTCAATGGCTAACAGCCAGCAGTAGACCTGTCTTCCATAAATCTGCCCAACCCCCTTTTAAATCTATCTAAACCAGACGGCTTACACACGACTGGCTTCTTAGAAGGAGCAGTTTGTGAAAGCGTCTAGATTGCTTACTGGACGGTTCTTTGAATAACACATGGGGCCACAGTGAGGCCATATATGCCCCCCAAATCCTCTAAGTTTGGGGATGGAACCTTGGGCAGCGAGCCAGAGTCGCTCTCCAAAGGCTTCCATGCTACTTGGCAGTCATTACTAACAATCCTTTTCTCTGGTTGCTTGCCTGTTCCCAGCTGTTGAAGGCCAAGATCTCTTGGTCATCTTGGATGAAGAATACCCACAACTTGGGGCCTTCTAAAAATCCACTCCTTCCAGATCCTCCCTAAAGGTAAAGGTAAAGGTTCCCTTGCTTGAAAGCCAGTCGAATCCGACTCTAGGGTTGTGGTGCTCATCTCCGTTTCAAAGCCGAAGAGCCAGCGCTGTCCGAAGACATTTTCCGTGGTCATGTGGCCAGCATGACTAAACACCAAGGCGCACGGAACGCTGTTACCTTCCCACCAAAGTGGTACCTATTTATCTACTTGCAATTTCTTGCTTTCGAACTGCTAGGTTGGCAGGAGCTGGAACCAGAGACGGGAGCTCACTCCATCTTGCGGCACCCGGGTCTTGAACTGCTGAACTACTGACCTTCCACAGCCTGCAGTTCAGCGTCTTAACCACTTGAGCCACCGCAGCTCCAGATCCTCCCTAATGCCAGGCTAATGAATCCTACAGAAATTAATACCCATTCAGGTGGTGTGTTGTTGCCCACAACTGGATCTTGCCTGTTTCTCTTCTGTTCCTCCCCCCCCCACTTTCTCCATGCCCAGATGCCTCCTCCCTTCCTCCAACCCACCCCTCATTCCACTCCTCTCAGGGTAGTTACATAACCCAGGGGAGGGAGGAAAGGAGGTGGTTCTTGATGCTTCATGGATTTGAGGGGGAGCATAACCCCACTGAGGCACCAAATCAGTACATTCTTCTCCTTTTGTGGTTTTAACAAAGCATCCAAGCAAGAACAGGCTGATTAAGTGAGAAACTCATGTGGGGGAAAGGGGAATAGGAGTCATTTCAGGGGTTAGACCCCCTAGAAGAGACAGGTCTTCACAGTCTGCACACTCTGAGGACTGGGGGGGAGAGGGAGGGGGAAGGGAGTGGGGGAGGGAAGAGTGTTCATCCCCTATCGCTTTATGCCACCTCTGGCAATGAGGAGACAGTGTTGCAGCGATCACTAAGCCCTGACAAGGCCCACTAGGCTGCATCTGGCACACTGAGTTACTTAGAGAGAGATTTATGTCAGCCACAGAGACTGGAAATTAAAAAAGGAGAAGGAGGAGGAGGAGGAGAAGAAGAAGAAGAAATAGATTTATGAGACTCAAAGCAAACCCAGACCCCAGGACAGAGGGAGCCAGCCTGCAGCCCTCTTGACAGCTCACTGGCACAATAACTCCTGTGCATGAACAAGCAACCATGGCTGGCTGGCCTGAGCCGTGCTCCCCCACACCCCCAAGTGTTTAATGGACCATCCAAGGCCAGAGACAGAGCCTTTCCCTCTAGTCCAAGATGGCCACCAAGACACCAAAATGGCTGTTGCGTCCAATGGCACAAGGCCTGCTCGTCCTACTGTTTGTATCCCAGCTCTGAGAACATAACTACAATTGCCAGCGTTCAAACTGGCCCCAAGTAACTGCGGCTTTAACAGTGGTTTGATTTGCATCAATTAGCAGGTGATAATATTTAACTGCATGGTGCGAAACGCTTCATCTGCCGATTCCTGTTTATCAACGCTTTCTGTCCAAAACACAGGCGCAGGCCAGGCTGTTTTTATTTTCTAGCTAATGGACAATCCTAAAAATGGCAAAAAAGCCTCTTATGGTTGCGGGCACCTTTTTTTTTAAAAAAGGAGGAAGATATCTGATAAATAGAAATGTGCTCAAAACACACTGGGCTGACTGTAGAGAATAAATTATTTTGCTACAGCACCTATAGAGGTTTTCTCTGTGTGTGAGTGAACTGATGCAATTTTCTTATTTCTTTCTGGTTACCTATGGCCATTAAGGTAAAAAAAAAATTGCCACTGCTTGACATATCCTGCCAACAAAAAATTTGAAAAGATCACCAATAATATGACAATCATATGTGAATAACAATATTATGTCCAAATGTCTGTTAGCACTCAATGCCACCACCACAGTTAGAGGAACAAAATGGCTGCCACTTCAGTAAACTTAGGAAGCCTTGTTTCCATCTTCTTCACCCCACCTACTTCAGAAAAATGAGATTCTCAAGGCTTTCTCACCTTCTAAACAAACAAACAAACAAACAAACAAACAAACAAACAAACAACACTGGGAAAGCCAATTTGGTTGCTTTGACTTTGATTAGAAAATACACCAAAATAGCCATTATTTATCTCTCGTTCATCTTCCTCAAGACTCTAGGCAATGTCCCCTCCCAAACAAAAACAAAAAAACCATACAAAACAATACCATTCTCTGCTTGGCAGCCTAGGGCTGGATTTCTTGTTCTTTGTGTCCAGAAATCTCCTCAGGTGCCAAAACTTCCAATATGGCTGGCAACAATTTCTTAAGCGATATTTAAGAAGGGGAGATTTATTCCTTGAGGCTTCCCAAGAACTCTGCTTCCTTTGCTAGCCATCTTCTCCCTCTCTTGCCCGTCAGACCTACCAATGTCACTAATAATTTATCATTTCCCTTAAGCATTTATAGACATAAGCACATTCAGACGTGTCAGGTCACTATGATCACTCACAGACTAACACAGATTTAGAATCATTCTGTACTCCCAGTTGCTGTTTGAGAAAAACTAGAGTTGCTGTTTTTGACCCTTTAAAAGCCATAAGTGATCAAGAACCAGGATACCTCAAGGATATGTTCTCTGTTATCAACCTATGCAGACACTTAGATCATCTTTGTAAATCCATATTTATGCGTCTGCACTGTCTGAAGTACAGATAGGGTTGCCAGCCTCCAGATCTTCCAGAATTGCAACTGATCCCCAGACAACAGAGATCAGTTCCACTGGAGAAAATGGTTTCTTTGGAGGGTAGACTATATAGCATTGTACCCCAAAACCTTCCCTTCCTAGGCTCCACCTCCAAATCTCCAGGAATTTCCAAACCTGGAGTTGGAAACTCTAAGCACAGAGTGTGACACATAAGTCAGAGCCTTCTCCATAGCAGCATCAAGGCTGTGGAGCTCCCTCCTGACAGATGTTTCCTTCTCCCTCATGGCTGCCTTTCCAACTTCTGCTTCCCATTTTTCTCATTATGCTGATATTTTCCATGATGTTCATGAGGCATGTGTGTGCTTTTCCAAAGGGTCTCCCATCTAAGCCCTGGCCACAGCCAGACTTGCTTAGGTTTAGCAAGGCTGCTACATCACTGGCAGTCTTTAAGCAGTGGCTAGACACACACTCGTCAGGGATGCTCTAGGCCAGGGGTCCTCAAACTTTTTAAACGGGGGGCAGTTTACTGTCCCTCAGACCGTTGGAGGGCCGCCGCATTCGCCCCTCCCCCCACAGCCAGCCTGCTCGCCCCTCCGCCACGTTTGCCCCCTCCCCCCCACCAGCCTGCTCGCCCCGCCGCGTCCGCCCCTCCCCCCACCAGCCTGCTCGCCCCGCCGCGTTCGCCCCCTCCCCCCACAACCAGCCTGCTCGCCCCGCCGCCGCGTTCGCCCCTCCCCCCCACCAGCCTGCCCGCCCCGCCGCGTTCGCCCCCTCCCCCCCACCAGCCTGCTCGCCCCGCCGCGTCCGCCCCTCCCCCCACAACCAGCCTGCTCGCCCCGCCGCCGCGTCCGCCCCCTCCCCCCCCACCAGCCTGCTCGCCCCGCCGCCGCGTCCGCCCCTCCCCCCACCAGCCTGCTCGCCCCGCCGCCGCGTTCGCCCTCCCCCCACGACCAGCCTGCTCGCCCCGCCGCCGCGTCCGCCCCCTCCCCCCCACCAGCCTGCTCGCCCCGCCGCCGCGTGTCCCGCCCCTCCCCCACGACCAGCCTGCTCGCCCCTTCCTCCTCCTCAGCTCCTGGGCGCTCTTGCCGCCCAGGGCTGCTGGAGGAAGAAAGAGGCCGCGGGGGGGGGGTGGCTTTGGGGGGGGTGGGGGTGGCAATTTGCCGCCCCTAAGAGCCCACCGCCCTAGTGAGCGGAGCCGGCAGTGCCTCTCCCAATGGGGCTACTTGGGAGGAGGAGCCCGGCAGGCGGGCGGGGCGCTGCTGCTGCGCTCCCCGAGGAGGAGGCGGCTCCAGGCAGGGGGGACGGGCATAAACACTCCGCGGGCCGCATAAATGTCCTCGGTGGGCCGCATGTGGCCCGCGGGCCGTAGTTTGAGGACCCCTGCTCTAGGCTGACTGAGCCTGCATTGAGCAGGGAGTTGGACTAGTTGGCTTGCATGGCCCCTTCCAACTCTGTGATTCTATGAGTCTATGTTCCTTCATGTCATATCCCATTTTCCCACATTCTACTAGCCCCGTTTAAATGCTACAGGGTACACTTGTATAGGGAACCTGTATATATGCAATCACGGCTGTTTGTAAGAAAGAGCCAATATGCATCCACTTTACAAATGAAACTGGGGGCCAGTACCTAGATAAATGTGGGGTTTCAATCACAGATTCTGCTATGCATGCGTTGAATGTAACCTGAGAATTACTCATTCCGTGTATGAACAACAATCCCGTGTGCACTGTACACAGCTTGCACATGCATTCACTGTTAACTTGTGAACAGGGCTGCTATCCTTCTGGTGCTTGCCTGCACACCTCTGTGATGCAGGCTGCTCTTATAATGAATGAGAGGAAGAGAAAGCCCATGGTAAGACTACCACCAAGGTGAGATTTTAACCCAGATCTCCCCACTTCAATACTTGTTGGTTGTTCACTGAAGAACCACCCAAGCAATGCCTGTGACGGCTTTCTTAGACACTTATGGGGCATACCATGTGAGTGTGCTTCCTGAAAGAAACTTACTAAAGATTAGATAAATGGTACTTGGAGAATAAAAGTAAAATAAATCATCCTTGCTAGCTCTAAGCTACATGTTGCTTCTCTAAGAACTTAACTTGTGACTCAGAGGCTCTGATCACATGCAGAATTAGCAGCATGAGAGGGATGAATGCTGGGTGGATTTTATGGGTGTGATCACACGGGAACATCTGGCAAGCGTCCCGCACCCGTCACCAACCTGTCTCGCCCCTCTGAAGAAGCAGAGTTAAAAAAATACCTGGGAAAGTGCAGTAGCAAACGGGTTTGCGACGGGCTGCAGACGGACGTCTCCGTGTGATCACACCGGTGCGCTCTCATTGCATCAGTGATCCCTTGTTGAAGCACACCGGAAACATGCAGCAAAGAATTGTGTCTGATCGCGCAGTGACATG
Source organism: Gekko gecko (assembly GCA_029375565.1). NCBI lineage: Eukaryota > Metazoa > Chordata > Lepidosauria > Squamata > Gekkonidae > Gekko > Gekko gecko. Next base: position 27,560,512 of record JAPDNY010000001.1, read on the forward strand.
TCAAATTACTACGGGGCAAATAGCCTCGCTTCCCTCCCACCACATTATCTGGCACGCATGACCAAGGCCAAAGAGAAAACTTTAAGGAGAGGAGGGCAAAGAGCAAAAAATGGAAACCCTATGCTCTCTCCCTTGGCTCATCCTCAAACTATTGATTATCCAATTGGAGAATCCCAACACTAGCTAATTATGCATTCTATCACCTTGCTCTAGCGGGAAAAACATGCAGACCATTCTGTTGGAACTCCAACTAGAAATTAGTGTGTACAACAAACAGGAAATGCTTTCGTGACAAACAGGAAGAGAACTTGCAAATATCCCAACACTTCCCTACGTGCCTCTCCCTGTATTATTCTGCCTATCGCGGCCCACGCCTTGGGATTCCCTGCTCAGCTTGCACTTTTCAGAGCCACCAAGGCAGCAAACAGCCACTTAGCCTTAGCAGCAAAGTCAATCTTGATGAGCTTTTCTGCTTCATTTCCTGGCACCCAAGTGGCTATTTATGGCCATCCTGGGGGCAGCTGGGACCATATCCCCCTCTAGTACAAGGAACTGCAGTCAGGGGCATGTGAAGGGAAAGACTTTAAGGGCCACGGTGCTGTGGAATGCAGGCTGAAGATGTCATGGTTCCTTGGTCAGATTCCACAATACCCACTGGTTATTTTTTTTAAGAAAAGAAGGGTTGGTCCAAACCTGGAAGCCACAACACTGGAATACTTCCATGGATACTAGCGAATGACTATGTGGCAAAACAAATGCGCTCTGTACATGCTTACACCTGCCCTCCTTATCACAACCTCCTCACATGTTCCTGGCATTAAGAAGAAGCTGAAGGGCAAAATCCTAACAGTTCTGAGCATGGTAAGTGGTGCACCCAGAAAGCCAAGTAGCTCGACTCCTTTCCTACTTTTTAAAAACAAGTCCAAGTGAGGAGAAGGGCAAAAAACAGCCAGGTGGCATTCAGGCTAGCAGAAATGGCTAAAAGAGGCCGAAAGTCAGCCCTTGACACAGGAAGCTGCCTTATACTGAATCGGACCATTGGTCCACCAATCGGCATGTGTTTCATAGTTTACAGCATCACCCACTACCTGGCTGTTTTTAATCGGAGATGTTGGGGATCAAACCTGAGGCCTTCTGCATGCCAAGCAGATGCGCTGCTACTGAGCCAAGGCCCTTCCCCCAAACTGAGGCCTGCTTTACACATGCAGGAGAATGAGGTGACTGAATGTTGTAGAACAGACTGTGCCACAGCAGGTGATGGATTCCAGTTATGGAGGAGGCTTCAGGTAAATAAAACGTTAGGCAAACAGAACAGAAGAAAAAGAAGAGATTGGATTTATACCCCACCCTTCACTTGGAGTCTCAGAGTGGCTTACAAACTCCTTTCCCTTCCCCTCCCCACAACAGACTGGTAGGTGGGGCTGAGAGAGCTCTTTCGAGGACTGCCCTTGAGAGAACAGCCCTGAGAGAACTTGTGACTGACCCAAGGTCACTCCAGCAGCTGCATGTGGAGAAGTGGGGAATCAAACCCGGTTCTCCCAGATTAGAGTCTGCACACTTAATCACTACACCAAACTCTGCCTGCTGTGCCGATTTTCCATGTGCACGGATTTGTTAACATTCCAAAATGTGACACACACACCCCTCCACCTGCCAGACGAAGTGGAGCAGTCAGTTCTACCATCTCAGCATTTCAGCACTTCATTCCCTTCCCATTCTCCACCATGGGTCTGAGACGCTACAGCTCCTAGGATGGGACGCGACCTCTGTCAGTAAACAGACCAGTGTAGTTGCAACACAGGCTTGCAGAGAGGTTTTATTTCCATCTATGGTGGGGAAACAAAATTTCTTTGCTCCCCACCCCCAGCAAGCAGTCCCTGGGGTGCAGATGGATGCAGAAGGGGAGGTCTGCCACCCAAGGTTGCGAGCCATTGCCAACCACTGCTACAGCTCGCGCCATTCGTTCTGACAGCTTCGCCCGCCGCTCCCGGTTACCTGGCAACAGGGTGGGATCAATCTCTCAGCAGAGTCGCTCCATCCACCTGTCAGCCTGCATCAACACCTCATCGCTCACCCCAGGGCTGCCGAGGATGCACCGATAATGGAGATGTATGCGAGGGCCAGCCTGGCATGAGGTGGCCCTGGCCAGGGGAGGAGGAGGATGCACCAGAGAAGACACCCCCCCCCGCCCCGTAGGACTCTGCGGATCATGTCCACAACCTGCCCTGGGGTCTACAAACCCGGCAGCGGGCAGCATCAGAAGGTATTATTAGAGGGATATTGGGAAGGTCCTGGACGACCGTCCTCCTGGAGAACAAAAGGGCAAAGATGGAAATGTCTGGGGAGGAGAGCAGGGAAAGACCTCCCCAACCGCACTCAGTGGAGAAAAGAACAGAAAATGTGGACTCTCCAGGGGTTCTGCCGGAGCCAGCCTGGCTTTGTCCCCCAACCTGCCCTCTGATTCACCTCCCCAGAGATGGAAGGGATGCTTAAGATGCAGAACAAATTTGCAGACCCCAATAATAGCGAGGGGGGGGGGCGGCGGCGGCGAAGAGCAGAAACAGAAGGAAAATAACAGTTGTCAAAGGCTGGGAAAGGGGAGGTTTGGCTGCAATGGCTGCCTCCGACAGTCGCTATGAACCCCACCCCCCAGGAGAAATAAAAGAGAAACAGTTAATTAGAAGCTAATGAGTCTAAATCTGCACGTGAGGCAGACAGCTTATTAGCAGGGCCTTAATTACACTTTTGCTAGGGAGAAAACCGCAAGGAAAGATAAGAGCGCAGGCCTCCCCCCCCCACAGCAAAGCCCCTTGATCTGCAAGGCTGCCCTCTCTGTCCCAAGCTGGTTCCTCATCGCCCTGCCTGGTTGCTTGCAGTGATCAGAGCTCAGCCAGGACCTACCCAGCCAGGCTGGTCCCCTAGGATTGCCAGGTGTCCCCCCCCGGCCATTGGTGGGGGCTGGGTGGTAGGGCTGCCAGATCCAGGTTGGGAAACTCCTGGAGGTTTGGGGGTGGAGCCTGGGGAGGACAGGGAGCCCAGTGGGGTACAATGCCCGAGAGTCCACCCTCCAAAGCATCCATTTTCTCCAGGGGGCTGACCTCTGTAGTCTGGAGATGAGCTATAAATCTGGGGGATCTCCATGTCCCACCTGGAGACTGGCATCCCTGCGGCCTCCCTCTGCTCATTCTCGGACACTAGATCATTTCTGCCTGGACTCTCACCTACCTTGGGACACAAAGACCCCAGAGATCCCGGCTCTCCCAGACAGATTCCAATGCAGGCACAGAGAGACCAGGACCAGAAATCGAGGCCCTCGGCTTCCTTCAGCCCCCCCGCCCCCAATCCCCACTAATTCCTAAAATGAGAAAAGCTAGAGTTCAAGCCTCCCCATCTCCTCTCCAGCAGCTCCTCATCAACAACAGACACTTTGCACATGCTCAGAGCAACTCTCCTCTCTGCTTGTTCGCTTTCCGGACTGAGCTTTGCCGATAAAAAACAGGCTCCTTCCGGGGCTAAGCCTTGGCCCTGCCTTTCTGTCACAAGTCAGTGTCGCCGTCCCCCTCTTGGTGAAGTCACCACCACACCTTGATCCCTCTGGATGCCTGAAGTGACAATCCCTCCCCTCTTTTTCTGCAAATGAGGGCTGAGTCATTTTATTTCCTTGAGGGGTGGGTGGGTGTGAGGGCAGGTGATTTTTCCCCCCACTTGCTTCAAAGGAAGCAAAGATAAGGTGAGAAGCGGAAAAAAAACACACACGCCAAAAACCCTGAAGCAGCATTTTCTGCCCAGCAGCAACATCTGTGCTGCCCAGGAAGTTAGGCAGGCATGCGGGTTTCTACTTTCTCTCCCCCCCCACTTAATTGCGTCCCCAGATTTATAGAATGCACTAATAGGAAGCTGAAATGGTAATAGCGATGGTGGGAGAAGCGGGTGCCAACAGACCCATTATAATAAGGGGGGGGGCCGATTTCCTTCAGCACCCCCACCCCCCCTTTCCGCGCCACATCTAAAAATATGAGCCTGGTGGCTGTGAACAGGTCAGCGCGGGAAGAGAAACCAATTACGTGCTTTGCACAGCCTTTATCTGCCTTTTGGGCGGCGGGCCTCTCGAATGCCGGGAGAGCCACGGGTTTGCTTTTAAAGTGGAACATAATTATGCCTGTCAATGTCATCTTCGTTACTGCCTGTTCTAGGTAACAATTGAATTACATTTGGCACTTGACTATGCAAGGTGGTTTTGTGCTTAATTCGTTTACTGGGGAAAGAAACGGGTTTGGGGGGAAGGTGGGACTGCTGATTAATATGGAGATGGGGGATGGGGTGGGACAATGTGCCTCAGGGCAGAAAGGGGGGAAAAAAATTCTGCCTCCAACTCATGCTGCACTTCCGGTCCAGACTCCAAATGACCTGCACCCATAGGGATGCCGGCCACCAGGTGGGAACCAGTGATCCGCTGGAATCTCAGCTCATCTCCAGACTATAGAGATCCGTTCCCCTGGAGAAAGTGGGTGCTTTGGAGGGTGGGCTCTATGGCCTTGTACCCCACTGAGGTCCCTGTCTTCTCCAGGCTCCATCCCCAAATTTCCAGGAGTTTCTCAACCTGAATCTGGTAACCCTACCCCGCATCCTCTACCGATGGCCAAGGGGGACCCGACGACCCTACCTGCACCTGATCCCAAGCACTTGCAAGCAGATGAGAGAGACATACAGCAGGAATTAAGAGAGATGAATAGAAGAAAACGGCGGATGGATGGATGAAAAGTCGGCAGGCGGAGAGATTTTAGATGGAAAAGATAAAAGATCGATGTAAAACAGATGGAGGCCAGATAAGCCAGGTCCAGAGTGGACAGAGATTAGACAGATGAAGAACGATTAGAAAGCGATAGGGAGACACAGCAGAAGAAGAGGGATAAATAAAAATGGCAGATGGGCCGGGGTCGGGGGAGAAAGGGGCTGAAGGCCAGGGAAGAGAAGCAGAGGGAGAGATCCTGGCTTCCACCGGCCAACGGCCCTGCAAGAACTTTATAGCCGATGCTGCTGTAGGTGTGCTCCAGAACAACGGATGGATTTGTGGACAGGAGGAGAATATTGCACAGCCTGAACTTGGACAACAGGGTTTGCCACAACAGCTAGGGGCTCATGCCTACTTCAGAGTTTTGGGCCTCCTCCCCAAAAGTGTGATGCTTGGCTGAGCTTCCACAGTGGCAAGGGACACGGAAACTGCACATGCTCAGAGGCACTTGCTTCCAAGACAACAGCTCTGGCCCAAATTAAGCCCTAGCTACAGCACCAGATAGCATGTCCCAGCTACCCAGAGGCATTCTCTGCTCTCCAAAACGGCACCTTGGAGCTTGTCCAAGCTTATCAGAGGCTAGGGAAAGGCATTCTGCACATGCTTTGAAAAAACATGCCGCTTAATTAAGACTAAGGCCAGGCAGTGACAAGAACTACTGGAGTTACCAAGGAGATGCCAAGCAGCAGCTCAAGCTCTGAGGAGTAAGGAAAAGGCATTCTGCAGATGCTCAGAGGCATACGTTTAGTATTCCTAAATTCTGAACTCCAGGACTGGTAAACATGTTCTAAAGCTGAGTCGTGGCTCAAATGGGGGCTGTGTTTCTGGCTGGTGTAGCCCCCCTTCCTCTGCAGGTGTTAGCATGCCGGTCACGGCCGCCTAATGAAACCTTCCCCTCCCCTTGCCTTTGCTGGGATTCGCATGGCAGGCTGCCAAGCCGGGTGTAAGTACCGGCAAGGGACACCAAGCCAGTTCCTGCTGGAGATGCATTGACCCTTTGGGGGCAGCTGCGGTGCCAGAAGCAAAACACAAAGGCGGCTTTGCTCTTCCTCTGAGGGCAGAGCTGAGGAAGCATTTTTTGAATGCTGGAACTCAGCCCCATGGAACATAGACAGCAATGATAAAGGCAAGGGCGCCCCTAAGCATGTACAGAAGGCGGTTCCTGAGCCTCCAAGTGATTGCAACTTGTTGCACATAGCTGGCTTTCAGAGTAGCTTCCAAGCAGGCTTCAGTCCCGGCACTGTTCTTTTTTTGGCAATTAAGCCCAGCCTCAGAACATAAGAATTGCCCTCTTAGGTCAGACCAGAACCAATGGACTGAAATTAAATCAAAAAAAGTTTTGGCTAATCATTAGGAAGGACTTCCTGACAGGTACAGCGGTTTCTCAGTGGAACAGGCTTCCCCGGGAGGCAGTGGGCTCTCCTTCTTCAGAGGTTTTTAAGCAGAGGCTAGGTGGCCATCTGACAGCACTGCTGATTTTGTGAATTTAGGCAGATGATGAGAGGGTGGGCGGGAAGGGATGAGCCAGTGCTTGGCTCTCGTGGCGCTTTCCTACATGGCCAGTGTAATGCTGATTGCCACTTTGGGGTCAGGAAGGAATTTTCCTCCAGGCCAGATTGGCCAAGGGGATCCTGGAGGTTTTTTGCCTTCCTCTGGGCATAGAGCAGGGGGTCACTCTGGGAGTGGGAGAAGAAAGTGAATTTCCTGCATTGTGCAGGGGGTTGGACTAGTTGACCCCCAGGGTCCTTTCCAGCTCTCTGTTTCTATATTTCTATCTGCTCTGGCCTCTTGTTCTAAGACAGATGCCTCTCAGAAGGTTAACCGTGGAATCCACCTCAGAGTACCAGTTACTTGGATGAGCATACAAGGTACAAGTGGAAGCCCTTCTTTCAAAATGCTTTCCAGCTACCGTCTGTCTCCAGTCTGAATTGCATGGAAGTATCAGTGAACATAACTTCAACTTATTTTAGGTACTGTTATTATTTATCTCTTCCCTGTGCCACACAGCAGCAATTATCGCATTGCCACAATGCGGATATGTGCTGCAGCCACATTTGGAATGCTGTGTATAGTTCCGAGTCCATCTAAGATGTGTAGTTTGTAACCAGGGTAGGGCAGAGACAGCAGAACTACCAATCCCAGGATCCTTTTGCCCATCCCTCTCTCAGACGGCCTCCTGGGAAAGAAATCTCATTTGTCCGCTACTCTAGGACTGGAACAAAGAGAAATTCTTTCCTACAACCCTGAAACAAGCCTCCTGAGGACTGCAGTGCTTCTTTTGAACAGGTTGCTGGTTTGTTTTTTTAAAAAATTGCGATGCTCCACTACCGATTAAGATTAATGCCAACAGAGAGACTTTCAATTCAAGTTCAGTTCCAGTTCACTGAATGAATCCTCTCTGAACTGGTTTTTGGGCTCAGGTTCAAGTTTGGTTTGGGCACCCTGCAATTGGATCCATTGTCCTTGGGGAGCTGGTCAGCTTCAATCCTTCCACCACTCGGGCCTCTTCCAGAACATGATCTGTGTCTGACCCAGCCGCTATCGACTGATCATCGGGTTCCTGGAATCCAAGTCCAGAGAACCGAGCCCGAGACCACTCCTAGACGCTCAGCCGGGGAACCTCTCAGGCAATAGCTGGTGATACACTAACAGACTCCCACAGTTGTTCCCAGAAATCCAGTCCAAATGTTGCACGTTTGTGGCAAAACACAACCTGCTAATATAGTCACCCTGCCCAAGGCTGCTGGATCCCACTGAACTAGACTGCAGTTTGTGAGAAAGGGCACTTTGCATGGGTGTAGATGAAAGCCTGCTAAACCGTGATGGCTCCCTGTTCTTTGTCAAGAGCAAGAGGGTGGGGAGAGGTTTCGGTTTCTGGCGTCGCGAATGGCGGCCGCTTCTCGGGACGCTCCCGGAGGCGGTTAGCCCACGCGCAGTTAGGGGGGTCTTCGCATATGCGAAAGACCCTAGTGAGCCTTAGGTAAAGGCTCCGAACCGGGGGCGCTTGGGGAGTAGCCTCTTTGCCGGCAGACAGCCGGGAAATTGAGGCTTTCTCCCCGCCCCAATCGGCCCCGCTGCGGCGTGCCCGTAATGGGACTTAGCGGCGCCACCGAATTCCAGGAGTGAAAACAGCGCTATGGTTCAACATAAAAAGAAGTAGTGGCATCGAATCGTGAGTTGAAGATCTATTTTGAAGCGTAAATCGGAGCCCCCTGCATGCGTATAAGCGTTGGAGGAGGGAGGAGTCCCCACCCCCTCGAGAAGCAAGCTATTCAAAGGGAGCGCGAAGGGGGGCAGAAAGAAAACAAAGTGTTGGTGAAAGTACCGTTGGGGCTGCATGGAAGAATGTGTTCATCTTAGCTTCCTGGGGGATGCGGCACGAACTTTTTAAAAGTAAACAAAAAAACAAAATGTCGATAATGGAAAAAGCCTTGCGGACACCGGAAGAGAAGAGAGGAGGGACTTCCGGTCCAGATAGCCCCCCCAAGAGCTTGCTGTCAATCAACAGAAAAAGGAGATGCTGTGCCCCCTGCTGGAACAATTGCAGAAGATCAACCAAACTTTGTTTAAAATGGAAAGTGTTCTCATCAGTCGACAGAAACAGATATTGGAAACAACTAGAAAGATGAAGGAGATTGAACAGAAATCGAATTTGATTCCAGGTTTCCAGGGCGCTAAAGAAGAGGAGAAAGAAGATCTCGGATTTACCTTGACAAATGTCTTGACACCCCTAACTGGCAGTGAAGCGATAAAGTTAAAAGAAGAGGTGGATAAGGCTCCCAAAGCCTATTCCGCCTCTATAAAAAGAAATACTCTGCCAGCAGAAGGGGATGTCGAGCATAGCAGGCGACAAACGGGAGATCTAATTTCATCTGCTGAGTTTGTGGAGCCCTGGAAGCTTGAGGGCCAGAAGTTTAAGAAAAAAAAGAAAAGAAAGAAGAAGGATTTCATCTTCAAAACACAGAAACTCCTGAAGAGACACGCCAGCAGGAAGAAGGATGCAGCATTCAAAATTGGGATAAGTGCAGAAGACAGCAGCCCAGGGGAAGGTGATGGAACGGAAGACTTCAAAGTTAAAATGGACTTAATCCATAACTGGAAGAAAATTAAGAAGAAGATACTTTGAGGACTGTTCGTGTTACATCTGGAAGGAGCTGTTTAATTACTAACCCCAATGGACTTTACTAACTACATTAACAGAGTGATTTTGGACTTTGCTTTAGTTAAAAAGAAGATCTTCTAACCATGATGGATGCCAAAACTTGGTATTGGTTATTAACCTAAACTAACTCTCACTAACAGAAAAAAATTTCACTCCACCTTTTTCTTTCTCCATCTGTCTACCCTTCCCTTTTCTTATAAAAAGAATAAAATTCTCTCTTTTTAAGAGAGTTTTACAAAAAAAAAAAAAAAGAGCAAGAGGGTGGGTGGGGGGAATTCAAGAAAAGATCTTCCAAGCCCAGCCCCACACAAAAGTCTCCACACAAAATGGAAGGTACTGCTTGCAGAGGTTATGAGGTCTTCTCACTGAGAGAAGGGTGAAATGAAGGATCCAAAAAATAAGATGGTCAGCATTCTTTAGGGGGGCCCCCCCATATATCCAGACCTCTTGCTACAAATTCTACTACGGTGTGGGAAAGGGCCTTTGCCTCGTGAGAATGTCTTTAAATTGTCAAAATCACACTTCAGGTATCCTGCTTTTAATATCCAACAGCAGGGCTCACAAACAGTTCAGTCAATTTCAAGAAACGGTTAGATGCCTCCTTCCCCCTACAACAGTCTCAGCTTTCTGGGCTGACAGCATGAGGTCCTGGCCCAATCCACCTCATAATTAGGCCAGCAATTTTAAGGGGACCTGAAGATTGATTGATTTAATCCATTTGTACCCCACCTTTCTCTCCAATGGGGACTCAAAGTGGCTTATATTGTTCTTCTCCCCTACATTTTATCCTCACAACAACCCTGTGAGGTAGGTTAGGCTTATTAGAGTGTGACTGGCCCAAGGTCACCCAGCGAGCTTCCATGGCACAAGTGGGGATTCAAACCCTTTTCTCCCAGATACTAGTCCAACACTCTTAACCACTACAGGAGAGGTCCCTCATAAAATCCTTCTAGTCAAACCAACAGGATTTTTTTGCCGATCCTACCCCCTCTTTGGAGGAGGAGGAGGAGGAGGAGGAGGAGGAGGAGGAGGAGACTGGATTTATACCCCACATTTCACAACCTGAAGGAGTCTCAGAATGGCTTACAAACTCCTTTCCCTTCCCCTCCCCACAACAGACACCCTGTGAGGTAGGTGGGGCTGAGAGAGCTCTTTCCAGAACTGCTCATGAGAGAAGAGCTCCAAGAGAACTTGTGACTGACCCAAGGTCACACCAGCAGCTGCATATGGAGGAATGGGGAATCAAACCTGGTTCTCCCAGATTAGAGTCTGGACTCCTAACCACTACACCAAACTGGCTCTCTCTCGAAGAACCTACAGTTTTAGAAAGTAAAATGAGAGCTGCACCGAGAACAACTGGGAGAAAGAAGACACCAGGAGTAGACGGGATATCAATTAAGCTATTCCAAACTACAGAAACTGAGTCCTTTGAAATCTTATCAAGACTGTGCTGACAAATACAGAAAACAAAACAATGCTGATGAAAAAAGGAGTTGTCAAATACTGCAGCAACTATCGGATCATCGCATTAATTTCTCACGCGAGTAAAGTGATGCTCAAAATCTTACGACAAAGACTGTTACTATATATGAAATGAGAAATGCTGCATGTTCAAGCTGGATTCAGAAAAGGAAGAGGCCCTAGACTCTGGTTTACACTGAGTCTAGAACAAACAAGAGAATTTCAGAAGAAAATCAACTTGTGTTTCATAGATTATTACAGCAAACATTTTGACTGTGTGGATCATGAAAAGCTATGGTTGCCTTTAAAGAAAATGAGTGTGCCACAGCATTTGATTGTTTTGATGCACAACCTATACTCCAGACAAGAGGCCACTTTTAGGACACAATACGAACAAACAGAATGGTTTCCAGTTGGCAAAGGTGTCAGACAAGGGTGCATTTTATCTCCCCATCTCTTCAATTTGTATGCAGAACACATAAGGGAAGCTGGATTAGACTTAGATGAAGGTGGAGTGAAAATTGGTGAAAGGAACATTAACAGTCTGAGATATGCAGATGACACTACTTTATTGGCAGAAAACAGCGAAGGCTTGAAATGAAAGTTACAGCAGAAAGTGCCAAAGCAGGATTACAACTGAACATCAAGAAGACAAAAGTAATGAATACTGGGGAACTGCACAACTTTAAGGTTGATTATGAAGAAATTGAAACCGTTCAGGACTTTCTATTCCTTGGCTCCATCATCAACCAAAAGGGAGACTGCACCCAAGAAATCAGAAGGCGATTGAAACTGGGGAGGGCATATCCTTGACTGTCAGGATGTATAGCTGGCGACCAAGATCAAGTTAATTCATGCCACAGTATTCCCCATTACTGTGTATGGGTGTGAAAGCCGGACAACGGGAAAAGCTGACAGGAAGAAAGTAGATTGCTTTGAAACATGGTGTCGGAGGAGAGTTTTACGGATACCGTGGACCTCCAAAAAGAGAAATATGTTGGTCCTAGACCAAATCAAGCCTGAACTCTCCCTAGAAGCTAAAATGGTTAAACTGAGGCTATTGTACTTTGGTTGCAAGAGTCACTGGAAAAGACAATAATGCTAGGAAAACTCGAAGGCAGCAGGAGAAGAGGGAGACCCAGCATGAGATGGATGGACTCAATAAAAAAAGCCACGCCCCTCAGTTTGCAAGACCTGAGAATGGCTGCTAACAATAGGATGTTTTGGGGAACGTTAATTTATAGGGTTGCCGTAAGTCAGAAGCGACTTCATGGCACTTAACACACACCCTCCCTGTGAGTGACGGGAGAGGATTCACTGCAAACCAGGGGTGGAGTCACACTGTATTTCCCATCAGTGGAACAGAACTCCCCTTACCTTCATCTTCTCCTAGTGCAGCCCCCTGATCTCCACAAAATGTTAACTTCTGGGAGACGGGGAATCCAGACGAATGACATGGGCAGAGTGTGCAGCAGGAAGGGGAATTTGTTGGGAATTGCCAGTTAGGGCTGGATCCAAGTATGTGGTTGTGGAACAAAGGAATTAAAAAATCTCTGAGCATGCACAAAGTGCCTTTCTCCAGTGAGATTATGACAAAGTGCTTCCTTGGCAAAAAAAAAACCCCAAAACAAACCCACAGTACTGAACTGAACAGCGCCCGCAAGTTCTCATTTTCAGAGATTAAGCACTGCCAAGCGGAGGCAGCTTAAGTCACTTGTCCACCACAGCGTAGCAAGGCAAACAGAGGTGTCGGTGGCATGGATGGATTAGCAAGTGAGGGACCGCCAGCCATCCCTGTGCAGTGGCCCACGCTCACTCCTACGGCAGGAGGAGGCAGTGTGGCAGGCAGTGTTTGCTCCTCTGCTCGACTGCTTTGCCGCCTTTCCTCGCTCCAGGGGCCAAGAGAAGCAGAGAGACAGAGCTAAGCTGCTTACTGGCCACGGTGAGTGCAGGGATTGGCCATGGATCGGCTACCCCGCCAGGAGGAAAGATGGGGCATGCCGCCCCCTCTTGAGGCACAGAAAGCCTTTCTGGTAGAGATATCAGAGAGTTGGGGATAGCAGGAGACCCCCATATTATCTCCGTTCTGCCTGCACTGTTTTAGTCCTCTTTCCCGGTCCTTTCATGGCTGAAATATGATGAGTGTCTCTCTGAGATTCCAGGAGCTGGAAGTAACCAGTATTGGGGGTGGGGAAAAGATCAGGAGGAAAATGAGTGCCACTTTCAGAGAAGAAACTGAGGTGCAACGTCCTGGGGATGGAGGCGGAAGAGATGAGAGACCCCTTTACAACTCTTTAGCTCCTACTCTCTTTTACACAACTGCCAGGAGTCCCCAATCCCCACTTTCCTTTCCTGGAACAGCTCATTTGGCCACAGCCTTCAGCCTAATCATACACAGAGAAGGGGGCGGGGGGTGTGTGTCTCACTCCAATCACAAGAGTTTTTTAATTTTAAGCTGGATCGCTAAAAGGTAGGGTGCCAGTCCCAATCCCACTCGAAGGGGCCATAGCTCAGTGGTAGAACATCTGCTCTGTATGCAGAATGTCCCCTTAAATTCAGTCCCTGGCATCTCCAACCAAAAGGATCAGGCTGTAGTAAGTGATAGGAAAGACCTCTGCCTGAGCGCCTGGCCAGCTGCTGCTGATCAGACTGGACAATCCTGACCTTGACAGACCAATGTTGTGATTTAGGCCCAAACCAGATATTCCCTTTTTTAAGAGTTGGATCTGGGTTCTGGAGTACTCCGTGCATAAAGTTTCCCTTGCTCGAAAGCCAGTCGAATCTGACTCTAGGGTTGCGGTGCTCATCTCCGTTTCCAAGCCGAAGAGCCAGCGCTGTTCGAAGACGTTTCCGTGGTCATGTGGCCGGCATGACTAAACACCAAGGCACACAGAACGCTGTTACCTTCCCACCGAAGTGGTACCTATTTATCTACTTGCAATTTCTTGCTTTCGAACTGCTAGGTTGGCAGGAGCTGGAACTAGAGACGGGAGCTCACTCCATCATGCGGCACCCGGGTCTTGAACTGCTGAACTACCGACCTTCCACAGCCTGCAGTTCAGCGTCTTAACCACTTGAGCCACCGCAGCTCCGTGCATATGGAACAGCAAAAACAGGGAAGTGAGTGTGACTTCCCCCCAGCGCTGTTTCTGTGTGGGACAACAGCTCAGGGTGGAAGGCAGGGGCCAGTTTGGTGTAGTGGTTAAGTGCACAGACTCTAATCTGGGAGAACCGGGTTTGATTCTCCACTCCTCCACTTGCACCTGGCTGGATGACCTTGGGCAAGCCGTAGTTCTGATAAGAGCTGTTCTTGAAAAAGAGCAGTTTCTGTCAGACCTCTCTCAGCCCCACCCACCTCACAGGGTGTCTGTTGTGGGGAGGGGAAGGGAAAGGAGTTTGTAAGCCGCTCTGAGATTTCGAGTGAAGGGTGGGATATAAATCCAATCTCTTCTTCTTCTTCCCCTGTGGTGGCATTCTGAGCCCAAATGGTCTCTGCTTTATTTTTTTAACAGCCATTCCCTGCAGCTGCGAGGAACCCAAACCCAATTCTTTTCAAAAAATGAATGTCTAGTTTGAAAAGATAAGGCAGCCTCAACTGTTCACTTCCCCTGCTTGACTGCTTGAGAGGCCACAGCTGGATTTAGATCTCAGGGGGCCGGGTTCAGTTTTGGATAAGTCACTTTCCCAGCCTTTGTAAAACAAAGCCAGAAAGTTTTGTGAGGATGCTTGCGAGTAGCTTCTGTCCCCCACCCCACCTCGCCCTCAAGTCACAGCCAACCTATGGCAGCCCTGTAGAGTTTTCGAGGCAAGAGACCTTCAGAGGTGGCTTGCTATTGCCTGCCTTCCTGCAGTGACCCTGGTATTCCTTGGAGGTCTGTCTTCCGAATACTGAGAGGGGATGACCCCACTTGGCTTCCTAGATCTGACGAGATCGGGCAAGCCTGGGCTACCCAGGTCTGAGATGCTGCCCACAGAAAAATAAACCAGAGTTCTGGTTCACTTAGACGCCTGCCCTAGTTTCAGGGCCGCATTTTCCTTCTGTGCTCTCTACTGTTTGCAAAAGAGAACATCCTGGTGCAAAAACAAACAGGAATCCAGTGACCCCTGGAAGACTAACAAGATTTTCCTCCCGCAGAAGCTCTTGTAGAACTGAAATACAGCCTTGCAGGTCTTTAAGGTGCTCCTGGCCTCCTGGCTCTGTTTGCTGCCCCAATCTAAGATGGCTGCCCCTCTGGAATTATGACACTGGTACAAACCAGAGGCCACCCATGAAAGCCAGACCCCGGGGCTGCTCACAGGGCGGGAATCTTGGGCTGTCCCAAACAACTGTAGCAGGAGATCCAAAACCCTTGGCACCACTGGAGACGCTATTAGGGAGGAGAAAACTATCTTGGGCACGTGCCGCCTTGCTGGCACCCTTAAAAATTGTCCCCCGCTACCACAAGCATGTGGCCCCTCGGACTGCTTATCCTCCCCACCCCCGCAGTCGAAGTGATTTGGCTCTGGATAATTCAAAGGTTGTGAAATGCTATAATCCAGACTTTCAGAAGCAGCCCGGCTGGCATCAGTGTGGGCAAGAGAAGAGATTAGAGGCTAAGGAAACAAAGAAGGAAATGAAAAGGAGGCAAGAGAAGAAAAGCAGGGCAGAAATGCAAACAAGCAGATAGATCAAGACCCTCTTCTAAGAGAGAGGAAGGGTGGCGATGAAAAAAACCCTCGAGCTCTGAAGCTCTGAACACCATTACAGTGGACTAATGAGTGCTCTCGTACGAGGGCGAGAGAGGCTGAAAGAATCTCTCAATGTAAAGAGGATCAGGATTGCAAGGCCTACAATACACAGAAATAAGAGTGTCTATAAGCACGTGCAAAGTGCATTCTACAACCAGCTCTCAGACACGGGGGAGTTCCAGTGCCAAGGGAGAGAGCAACATTCAAGCGGGCTACCACCACTTTTCCTTTTACCAAAGGTTCTGGAGAAGATCAAGTACAGCCAGCATGGTATAGTGGTTGTTTTTTAAAAAAATTATTTACATTAAGAACATAAGAATATAGGAAGAGCCCTGCTAGATCAGACCAATAGTCTATCTAGTCCAGCATCCTGTCTCTTCCAGTGCATAAACAATTCTTCTGGAGGGCCAAGAACAGGCCAGAGAGGCTGAGGCCTCCCCCTGATGTTGCCTCCTGGCTCCGGGGTTCAGAGGTTTAGTGCCTCTGAATGTGGTGGTTCCCCTCGGTCACCATGGCTAGTAGCCAGTGATAGACCTGTCCTCCATGAATCTATCTAATCCCTTTTTAAAGCTGTTTATTCCTGTGGCCTTCATTACATCCTCTAGCAGCAAATTCCACATTTTAATCACTCTCTGTGTAAAGCAGTATTTCTTTTTGTCCATCCTGAACCTACTGCCCATCAGCTTCATTGAATGCCCTGGAGTTCTAGTATTTGGGGAGAGGGAGAAACATTTCTCTTTGTCAACTCTCTGCACCCCATGAATTAGCCTATACTTGAATTTGGAATTTTTGTTCCCAGTGTGCATCCCCGTACACTCACCAACACTGAACTTCATTTGCCACACTGTTGCCCACTCACCCAGTTTGTGGAGGTCCTCTTGGAGCTCTTCACAGTTATCCTTGGTTTTCACCATCTTGAATAATTTTGTGTCATCTACAAACCTGACCACTACGCTACTCACCCCTAGTTCCAGATAATTTTTGAATAAATTGCCCCAGTACTGATCCTTGTGAGACCTGTCCATTGATTCCTACTCTTTGCTTCCAGTCATTTAACCAGTTTTTAATCCATAAGAGAACCTATCCTCTTATCCCATGACTACTAAGTTTACTCAGGAGTCTTTGGTGAGGTACCTTATCAAAAGCCTTTTGAAAGTCCAAGTAGCTAATATCTACCAGGTCACCATTGTCTACATGCTTGTTCACTTTCTCAAAGAACTCCAAAAGACTGGTGAGGCAGGACTTCCCTTTGCAGAAGCCATGCCGATTTTCCCTCAGCTGGCTTTGTCCTTCTATGTGCCTAACAATTTTATCTTTGATTACAGTTTCCACTAATTTGCCTGAACACAGAAACAAAAAAATCACTGAGCTTCTCTGCCATCTCCCCATTTTCCTTTAGCAATCTCTTTAATCCTTTGTCATCCAAAGGCCTCACTGCTTCTCTGATTGGTTTCCTGCTCCAGATATTTTTTTAAAAAAAATGTTTATTGTTTGTCTTGGTGCTTTTAGCAACTTAATCCTCAAAATCTCTTTTTGCATGCCTAATTCTTGACATATTTCTTTTGCCAACCTGTGGTCCCTCCTGTTCAATTCACTGAGGCAGAACTTCTACTTTCTAAAAGAAGCCTCTTTACTTTTTATAACTTCCTTGACTTGCATTGTTAATCACACAGGCCTTCTTTTAGCCTTGGCAGTGCCTTTCCTAACCTGTGGAATGCATTCTATCAGGCCTTCAATTCGTGTGGCTTTAAATAGCTTCCAAGTATCCTGTAGGGATTTGACTCTCTTGTGTTTCCCCTTCAGCTTCTTTTTTACTAATCCCCTCATTTTTGTAAAGTTCCCTCTTTTGACATCAAATGTTACAGTTTAGGGGTAACTTGACCTGAATGTTGAACTTAGCATTGTGTCAGTGTTCCCAACTGATGTAACAACATCTACATCTCTCACCAGGTCCTGAGACCCACTCAGAACCAAGTCCAAAATCACTACCCCTCTGGTTGGCTCTGTGACCACTGTTCCAGTGCTCAGTCATTTATGACGTCTAGGAATCTCATTTCTACAGCATGACTAGAGCACATGTCTACCCAGTCAATGTGAGGGCAATTAGAGTCTCCCAGTATAATAACATTATCTGTTTTAGTCACCTCCCTTATTTCCTTCTCCATCTCAAGATCAGCTTCAAGGGTTTGATCAGATGGGCAATAGTACAACCCCACTTTTAAGTAACCCTTAAGGCCCAGTATTTCCACCCATATTGCTCCTGTTGGAGAGTTAAATCCCCTGATGTCTTGTAACTTATTTGATTCTATGCCCTCTTTGATGTAGAAGAAGTAGAAGAGACTGGATTTATACCCTGCCCTTCACTACTTGAAGGAGTCTCAGAGCAGCTTACAATACCTTTCCCTCCCCATAACAGACACCCTGTGTGGTAACTGGGGCTGAGAGAGCTCTTTCGAGAACTGACCTTGAGAGAACAGCTCTGAAAGAACTTATGACTGACCCAAGGTCACACCAGCAGCTGCATGTGGAGGAGTGGAGAATCAAACCCAGTTCTCCCAGGAGTCTGCGCTCCTAACAACTACACCAAACTAGCTCTCTGTACAACACAACACCACCATCAACCCGTCCCTCCCTGTCTTGCCTATAGAGCTGATACCCAGGAATGATTGTATCCCATAGATTTCCCCCATTCCGCCATGTTTCTGAGATACCTACTGAGATATCTAAATTGTCACTGAACACCAAGCACTCCAGCTCCCCCATCTCGGCTTGAACATAAGAACATAAGAGAAGCCAATGTTGAATCAGGCCAGTGGCCCATCTAGTCCAACACTCTGTCACACAGTGGCCAAAATATACTAGGTGCCATCAGGAGGTCCAGCAGTGGGGCCAGGACACTAGAAGCCCTCCCACTGCTGCCCCCTCCAGCACCAAGAATAGAGTGCATCACCTGCCCCAGACTGAGAGTTCCCATCTATACCCTGTGGCTAATAGCCACTGATGGACTTCTGCTCCATATGTGTATCTAATTCCCTCTTGAAACTGTCCATGCCTGTAGCTGCCACCACCTCCTGTGGCAGTGAATTCCATATGTTAATCACTCTTTGGGTGAAGAAGTATTTCCTTTTATCTGTTCTAACCCGACTGCTCAGCAATTTCATGGAGTGCCCACGAGTTCTTGTATGGTGAGAAAGGGAGAAAAGTACTTCTTTCTCAACCTGCTCAATCCCATTCATAATCTTATAAACCTCGATCATGTCACCCCTCAGCCGTCGTTTCTCCAAGCTAAAGAGCCCCAAGCGTTTTAACTTTTCTTCATAGGGAAGGTGTTCCAACTCTTTTATCATTCTAGTTGCCCTTCTCTGCACTTTTTTCAATTGTATAATATCCTTTTTGAGAAGTGGTGACCAGAACTGTACACAGTATTCCAAATGATGGACACATCTAGAATTGGCATATTGACACTGATAATATGTTTCCCTCTCCAGTTAACTCTCGCCTCGCTTGCCCCCTTAGTGGTCATCATGCCCTCACTCCCAAGTTCTATTATGCTCCTAACGATATTACCCTGCGTGTTTATGCAACCATCCCGAATTGGAAGCTCCCCAGCTCCCGTCAGTTTCCCCCAAGAAATTAATTTGATAGCAGCTCTGTCACCTTTTTGATATTAATCGCCAGCAGCCTGGGTCCCGTTTGGTTGGACTGAAGCCTGTCTCTTTTGTACACGTTCAGCTTGTCCTAGAAAGTCCCCCAGCACCTAACAAATCTACACCCTTCCTCCTGGCACCACTTTCTCATTCCCGCATTCAGACCCCTGATCTGTGCCTGTCTAGCTGGCCCTGTGCATGGAACTGGCAGCACTTCTGGGAATGCTACCTTTGAGGTCCTGGCCTTTAACTTTCTGCTCAGTGACCTACATTTTCCCTCCAGGACCACACAGATACATTTCCAGCCTCGAGACTCTTACTCTCCACAACAGCAGAAGAGCTGTCAGCACAGGAGTAGGGTACTGTTCTGGTAAGTCCCTGAGGGTCTCCTCCCCAAACCTTTCTCTTTGCCTCAGTTTCTCCAGGTTGGCAACCCCAGCCTCAAGGGAACGAACGTGAGAGCCATGAGCTCCATGCAGCGAGCACACATCCACCATTTCCACTAGGGTTGCCAGCCTCCAGGTGGGGCCTGGGGACCTCCCGCTTTTACAACTGATCTCCAGCTGACAGAGATCAGCTCCTCTGGAGAAAATAGCTGCTTTGAAGGGTGGCGTCTATGGCATTGTATTACACTGAGGCCTCTCCCCTCCACAAACCCCACCCTCTCCTGGCTCCAACCCCCAGTCTCTAGGTGTTTTCCAACCCAGACCTGGCAACCCTAATTTTCACCCAGTAGGTTGATAATCCTACATGCAACACTCTCTGCAAAACACTGAACAGCCCCTGCTCCCCTGCTGGCTTTCTACCTTCATAACTGGTTAGTGGTTTAAAGGTATTTAGAGTGATGCAGGGTCCTCGGGCCTGATGCCCAGGCTAAGAGCCACAGGCCAAGAGAGCCCTTTGACTCTTGCCCTTCGGCTGTGCCTCTGCTGAGTAGGGGCCTTACAGTTCAGAGGCCCAGAGCCCCTGCCTCCTAACAACAGCAGCAGAGAGTAGGGCTTGCAATCAGCCCCAGGCAAACAGACCTTGCTCAGTGAGCAACAGACCAGACTAAAGACCCAAACAGACCCAAATAAAAACACCACTCTCCAGCAGGCTACAAGCACCCACTCACCCTCAAACTCTGTCCTCTCACAAAGCAACCTCACTTAATGCTCCCCAGTAGTTTAGCAGTTTAGGAAAGGCGACAAAACCGCTAAACTTCCCAGCAGCTCACTCCTGGGTTCTTTCTCCCAGCCCAGCTGGCTCAGTTCTGCACTATTTATGATCTGCCTTTCTCACGTGGACTCAAGATGGATTACACACAGTGAGTCAGTACACTCAATAAGATGGGATGTTCACCCTGACCTGGATAGCCCAGGCAAGCCCAATCTTGTCAGATCTTGGAAGCTAAGCAGGGTTGACTCTGGTTGACTTGGATGGGAGACTTCCTTGGAATGCCTAGTTGGGAGGACAGGGACACAGGGTTTGTTCAGCCACCTCTCTGAACATCCTTCAGGTCCCCAGTAGGGGTCAGTCACCAGAGGTTGCCATGACTACCCAGGTGCAGGCACGCAAATGCAAAAAAAACAACAACAACAAAAACCCACCCCAAGATGGGATATTCAATAATGAAAACATTAAGATATTAAAAGACTGGAAACCACCAGAAAGAACAGGAGCATAGCTTAAGTATTAATATGACATATGAAGCAGTATAGAAATGACATCACAGGATCCTGTCTACGATATGCTGTACACAGCAGTAAAGGACACAAGTCTTGATCGTTTATCCAAGTAGGTTTGTGAAACCATTTTGTGCTGTGCAGCTTTATTACCTGTGCGGAAAAGCCCTCCTGAATAGTTCAGTTCTACATAGTTTGTGGAAGGCCAGGAGTGGGAGCTTTCCTGACCTCCTCAGGCAGGCCATTCCACAAGGTGGGGGCCACAACAGAGAAAGCCCTGCATATGGGCAGTTCTTGCCCATTTGCAGGACGGCCCCTCTAGAAGCCCCTGCAGACATGAGCGAAGTTGTGGAAGAGCACAGAGAAACAGTTGGTCCCATAAATAAGAGGGACCAAGACCATGAAGGGCTATATATTGTGATAGTGATAGCCAATACCTTAAACTGAGCTCAGCAACCAATGGGCAACCAATGGAGGGTTTGCAGAATGGGAATAATATGCATGTGTCACCTAGCTCCTGCTAACAGTCAACCCCCGCAGAATTCTGGACCTGTTGGAATTTCTGAGCTGATTTTGAGGGCAGACCAACATATAGTGCATTACAGTAGCCTAGTCTCGATGTTACTGTGGTGTGGATCCAGGGGGCCAGGTCAGGCTCTACATATCCTCATCCAGATCTCCAGGTGATGCAGTAGTGGTCCCGAATCGCTGCCTGTCTGCAGTGGTTAACTTGGTAGAAGTGAACAAATTGAAACTAAACCCTGAAAAGCCAGAGGTAGTGCTAGCTGGGAGAGTGGAGGCCTCAAAGGACATTGTCCTCTCCCCTCTCCGTGGAGTTCAGCTGACCCTTGCGGATTCAGTTAAAAGCCTTGGGGTCATACTGGATCCAGCCCTATTACTGGAGAAGCCTGTCAATGCAAAGTCTTCTGCCTAATCCCAGGCACTTGGCAAATGCTCAGTGGCACTCTCATCCTTATTATACTGCTTGGTTTGTGGCTGCGTCAGAGCACTAGAAACATGTTCGGGGCTTGGTGGTGACCTAGTTTAAAAGACACCTTGCCACGATGCCTGGGTGCAGTCTAGCTCAGTTCTGCAAAGGAAGCTCACTGGGGGTGTGCGGTGGTGGTGGAGATAAGAGGACAGGAACCAGGATGCCTGGGTTCTCTTACTTAAACTTGAGGGGGGGACTTGGGATCTAGGCCTCCAAGATCCAAGTGTGAGACCTCCCCAGCAACCGAACTAAAAGGGATGATTCAAAAGGTATTGGGGATGAGGCATGGAGCAGACTCACTCTACAAACAAAGAGGGGGAACATATTCCGCCAAAAGCGCTTCACCCCCCGACACCCCCGTGCTAGCAACAAAAGGAGGATGTCACTCAGTTGCCAGTTATTAATTCCTAATGCCACAATTACTTCATTACGTGGCAGGCACAGCAATGAATAGCTGGAGGTTTGCAACGGCAAACAGTCAGCGGAGTCAAAATTAATTTACCAAGCGGAGCAATTTTTTCTAGTGGAAGCATCAATTTACGCTTTTTTAAACTTCTGAGGCTCCCCCATAACTAAGTTGCCGTGGGAAGTGGAGCTGTGCGTGGCTTAATCTGTGCAATGCAGCCCTGGAGTGTGGCAATCTGAAGAGGTGGTGGGGAGGAAGATAGCCATGCGCCTGGCACTGGGATCTCACAAAGACATCCCTCCCGCTCCCATCTGCCACCCACAGGCAATTTTCTTTGGGAAGGAGATTTTTCCCTGGCTCTGCTCTGCATCTTCCCAGCCTTGATTTGGAACGATCTTTCCTAAAAGATCATAGCCAAAACAGCTTTGAGGGAGCTTTGGAGGGTAAGGTGCGGACTTCCACATCTCCCTGCTCACCTCACTGCTGGAGGACTTCTTGTTGGATTTATTTTAAAATTATTGGTAGCTGCTGAAACTCTGCAGTGATACATGAAGCAAAGAGTTTGCTTGAGGTAAGGGGATGGGGGAAACGGTGGGCATGAGGGTAAGGAATGGGGGAGGGAAATGGTAGGCGAGAGAAGGAGGAACGGGGAGCTGCCCTCTGCCAGGGCTCTTGTTGCCGATGTGACTGTCTGGGCAATGAGAGCAAAACAGGGAATCGCCCTCGTACCGAAACAATTCAGATGAGATGCCGGGAAGACCGCGACTGGAGCTCACTAGAAATGGTTTCAAATTCAATTGTCAGGCATGCGGAGGCCATCTTAGATGGGGCTCACGTCCAGAAACATAAAGAAATGGGAGAATGCTCTCCCCACACCATTTCCCCAACCTGAAAGAGTCTCGGGTTGCGGCTGGTGTGGTGGTTCGACTGTCAGACTAGGCTCTCGGGAGACCCAGGTTCAAATCCCCACTCTGCCACGGAAGCACACAGCCTAACCTCCCTCGCAGGGTTGTCGTGAGGATAAAATGGAGGAGAGGAGATAAAGTCTAGATGAAGTACAAAAACACATCAATAAAATTTATCCCATTGTGGAAATATATACAGGCACCCATCACTTTGCCCCAGTGGGACAGACAGCAGCTGTCCTGGATTATTTCAGGTCAGGGAAATGGGAGGGGTAGGGGGAGGATAAAAACCCACCTCTCCTGCCATTCCAGTCAATGCCTCCATGTGCCCAATAGCTGGATTTAAAAACAAAAGAAAGTGCCGGGCGTTCACTGGAAGCTGCCTTATACTGAATCAGACCACCACCAAGTTCATATTCTCTACTCTGGCTGGCAGCAGCTCTTCAAGGTCTCCAGGAGAGGTCCTTCACATCACTGACTGCCTATTCCTTTTAACTGGAGATGCCAGGGATTGAACCTGGGACCTTCTGGGTACCAAGCAGAGGCTCTACCTCTCAGCCACGGCTCCCCCTCCCCCACTTTCCCAGTGACAACATTCCCAGTGTCTCCTCTGGTGTGACCCTAATTCCTAGGGTCAAGCCTAGGCATGTTTACTCACACAAAGTGGGGTACAAATGAAATAAGAAGATACAAATAAACACAGGGTGAGGACTACTTGAAAACTAAAATGTGAAATTAGGGTCTGAAAGGGGTCTGCTAGCCAGTTTGCACTGAATCATCCTTAAACCTCGCTAGGCCTGCGTGGAGCAAGCTGTGTTTAAAGCTGTCTTGCTCTCTCTCCAACCTTTCTGTTTGCAAGGGAGAAGAAGAAGGGGAGGAGGAGGAGGAGGAGATTGGATTTATACCCCGCCCTTCACTTGGAGTCTCAGAGTGGCTTACAATCCCCTTCCCTTCCCCTCCCCACAACAGACACTCTGTGAGGTAGGTGGGGCTGAGGGAGCTCTTTCAAGGACTGCTCTTGAGAGAACAGCTCTGAGAGAACTTGTGACTGACCCAAGGTCAGGCCAGCAGCTGCATGTGGGGGAGTGCGGCATTAAACCCGGGAGTGAACAAACATGTGGACAAGGGGGACCCAATAGATGTTATTTACCTTGACTTCCAGAAAGCTTTTGATACAGTTCCTCAACAAAGGCTCCTAAGTAAGCTCAATAGTCATGGGATAAAAGGACAAGTCCTCTTGTGGATCAAAAACTGGCTTATAAATAGGAAACAGAAAGTGAGTATAAATGGGAAACTTTCTCAGTGGAAGATGGTAAGCAGTGGGGTACCACTGGGATTGGTACTCGGTCCGATGCTTTTTAGCTTGTTTATTAATGATTTAGAATTGGGAGTAAGCAGTGAAGTGGCTAAATTTGCAGGTGACATGAAGTTGTTCAGGGTGGTGACAACCAGGGAGGATTGAGAGGCACTCCAAAGGGATCTGTCAAGGATGGGTGAGTGGGCGGCAACGTGGCAAATGGGGTTCAGTGTGGCCAAGTGCAAAGTGATGCACATTGGAGCCAAAAATCCTAAATATAAATACACATTGATGGGGTCTGAACTAGCAGAGACTGACCAGAAGAGAGATCTTGGAGTCATAGTAGATAACCCAATGAAAATGTCTAGACAGTGTGTATCTGCAATAAAGAAGGCCAATGCTATGCTGGGGATTATTAGGAAGGGAACTGAAAACAAATCAGCCAGTATCATAATGCCCCTGTATAAATCATTGATGCGACCTCATTTGGAATATTGTGTACAGTTCTGGTCGCCACACCTCAAAAAGGATATTATAGCATTGGAAAAAGTGCAGAGAAGGGCAACTAGAATGATAAAAGGGTTTGAACATCTTCCCTATGAAGAAAGGTTAAAACGCTTGGGGCTCTTTAGCTTGGAGAAACGACGGCTGAGGGGTGACATGATCGAGGTTTATAAGATTATGCATGGGATAGAGCAGGTTGAGAAAGAAGTACTTTTCTCCGTTCTCACAATACAAGAACTCGTGAGCACTCCATGAAATTGCTGAGCAGTCGGGTTAGAACAGATAAAAGGAAGTACTTCTTCACCCAAAGAGTGATTAACATATGGAATTCACTGCCACAGGAGGCAGCTACAAGCATAGACAATTTCAAGAGGGAATTAGATAAACATATGGAGCAGAAGTCCATCAGTGGCTATTAGCCACAAGGTATAGCTAGGAACTCTCAGTCTGGGGCAGGTGATGCACTCTATTCTTGGTGCTGGAGGGGGCAGCAGTGGGAGGGCTTCTAGTGTCCTGGCCCCACTGCTGGACCTCCTGATGGCACCTGGTATATTTGGGCGGCTGTGTGACAGAGTGTTGGACTAGATGGGCCATTGGCCTGATTCAACATTGGCTTCTCTTATGTTCTTATGTTATGTTTCTAGATTAGATCTCCACATTTTCTCTCCATCCATAGCCTTCCTCAGCAGACCTTGGTCATCATCCCACTGGGGAGCTTCCATGCTAACCACGGTCAAGTGCTACTTCAGCAGTGGGTCAAAGCCAGGTACACCACCTTTAGCTCCAGAACTTAACTACACAGGAAGGAAGCAAGGCCTTCAGTGCAGACCGACACAGAACAGGAAGGGAGTCCCAGTGGGCAGCTGTGCTGGCCTGCAGTAGAACAGCTAGGTTCAATTAGAACAGTAGCGACCACCTCAGAGACCACCAAGGTTTCTGGAGTATAAGCTTTCAAGGATCAAAGCTCCCTTTGTCAGAGTTGGAAGAGGCTCTGTGGGCCTTCTAGTTCAACCCCTTGCAGAATAACCGAAAGCTAGCATGCCTCCCATGGATGATCTCACTCTAACCTGCCCCAGGTAACCAGCCCCGTTGTTGTGCCACTCTCACTATCTGGAGCCTCTTCCTACTGTTTCACTGAAATCTAAAGCCCATTCATCATTTTGGCCCTCCCAAACAGCAGCAATGATGCATTTTACCCTCTTCCGTGTGACAATTCTTTGTGAATCCGTGCACACCCCAACCAATACTTCCTCTAAACTGTGGAGTCTTGTGAGCAAAATTGCTACTGGCATTAAAGTTGTGGGCGAGCAATTTGGCTGCTGCACAGATTAGTTTGCTCTGGAGCCATCCTTCCTGAGCTTAGGCAAAAATGTGTGAGCCGGAGGCTAAAAAGCCATGAGCTAGCTCACGCGAACTCAGCTTAGAGGGAATGCTGATCCCAACTCCCTTCTCAGAGATCACAGAATCATAGAGTTGGAAGGGGCCATTACAGGCCATTTGCTCAATGCAGGCTCAGCCTGGAGCATCCCTGACAAGTGTTGGTCCAGCCGCTGCTTAAAGGCTGCCAGTGAGGGGGAGCCCACCACCTCCCTAGGCAGCTGATTCCACTGTTGCACAACTCTTACTGCAAAAAAGTTTTCCCTAATATCCAGCCAATAGCTTCCCACCCTTAATTTAAACCCATTATTGTAAGTCCTTATCCTCTGCTGCCAACAGGAACAACTCCCTGCCCTCCTCTAAGCGACAGCCCTTCAAATACTTAAAGAGAGCAATCATGTCCCCCCTCAACCTCCTCTTCTCCAGAAGATTCCTTCTCCATGTTGAACCTATGTATCTCTTCCACCTTTCCCCATAGGACCTCCTTTCCAGACCCTGACCATCTTCACCATCTTCCTCTGAACCCATTCTGGCTGGTCTGCATCTTTCCGGAAATCTAGTGGTGATTGTCAACCATCACCCTATAAGACAAAGGTGTCTTTTCAGATGTTACATCCCCATGGACAGAGAGCCCAGCAGTACAGGCTACCGGTGATGCTCCTTACAAGTGTAGCCTCTCTGTTGGCAGGACAGGGGCAGTGCATATACTTTGCATGCGCACACAACCTCCCTGCACACAAACCAACTCCAGGATTGTTCAGAGATTCCGTCTGGTGCATACCAAACCCACACATGCCTGCAAAACGTGCACCTTGCCCCGGCTTAGGAAACATGGTGACTACACATATTGGGAACATCATAGGCAGTGCACATGCTCCTGATAACACACGGTTGCTGGGCTCCTGATATGTCTGGATTTAACACCTGGAAAGCACTATGGTGACAGTCCCCAGCCAAGATGGCCTTGGCCAAAGTCTAAACCAAAGAGGCATGTTGCTGAGCACTCTGGTGCCAGGCCTCCCTCAGCACATCCCGACATGGCTCAGGGAATGGGAAGGAAAGAAAGGGGCTCAGGTGTCAATGTTTTCTTCTCCTACCTCCCTGGGCCTCTCCTTACATCTCTCCCTGCAAAGCAGGGAATGGTGTGAGGAGCAGTGGTTGGGCTTAGAATCACAGAATCATAGAGTTGGAAGGAACCTCCAGGGCCATCTACTCCAGCCCCTTGCACAATGTGGGAAATCCACAAATACCTCCCCCCCACACCCCCAGTGACCGTTGTTCCATACCCAGAAGATGACAAAAAACCTCCAGGGTCCCCGGCCAAACTGGCCTGGAGAAGAATCGCTTCCTGACCCCAAAGTGGCGATTGGCATTTCCCTGGCCATGTAAGAAAGGGCCACGAGAACTAAGCACTGATGCAGCCCTTCCTGCCCTCCCCCTCTCATGATCTGCCTAAGTTCACAGAATCCACATTGCTGACAGGTGGCCATCTAGCCTGGGCTTAAAAACCTCCAAAGAAAGAGAGCCCACCACCTCCCGAGGAAGCCTGTTCTACTGGCGAACCCCTCTAACTGTCAGGAAACTCTTGATTCAATTTCAACCCGTTGGTTTTGGTCCGACCTTCTGGGGCCACAAAAAACAACTCTCTGCACCATCGTCTATACTGACAGCCCTTCAAGTACCTGAAGATGGTTATCATATCACCTCTCAGTAGTCTGAGTTTGTCATGATAAATCAGCCAGCAGAAGAGCAAGGGGGAGTACAGGCCATCGGCTCCTCCTGGCGATCAGGGTTCAGGAGCTCTGCCAAAGCTCTTCCCCAATTTTCCGTCTCTGATCAGGAAGCTACTTCACTGGCCAGGCAAGCCTAAATGGAGCCACACTCTTTGGAGGCCACTGACTTCAAAGGGCCTGGCAGGACATCACTCCGGGTAGGCCTGCCCTGCGCATAACCCTTCCAGCTTTTGCTTTTGGCTCAGAGCTGCTGTTCAGTCCACAGCTGTTGCCTACTCAGTCTCTGGTCCCTCCGGCTCAGGGCTGTCTACCCAGACTGGCACGGTCTCACCAGGGTCACAGGCCAAGAAAGGTCTTTCCCAACACCTGCTTCCTGAGATCCTTCAGTGGGAACCAAACCTGGGACTTTCCGTGTGGAAAGCGCACACTCTGCCCCCTACTCTGCCACAGCTAGGGGCAGTGGGGAGTTCAGCCTCTGAAGGTTATCCTTTTCTAACACAAGCCGGCATGGAGACGTCATAGGGGAGGCGCACCTGCGTGTGCCCCCTAGACATGGCCTGGCAAAACTCTGCACTGCTGGCATCTTCCTGCAGCTGCTGGAAAATGGCACCGAGTAGAGCCCAGAAGCACTGCCGCTGCCGCCACCACCAGTGGCCCATCAGCGGGTGTGATAAACAGCCTGGCTCTGCCTGTGACAAGGGCCCGGGGATGTTGCCGCCACTCCACTCTGGCGATGTACTGTTCTCCTTCCCCCGGCTGACCCCCATCCATCTCCCTGGCATGCAAGGCCAGCCTGAGAGGCGCTGGACACGCCTGAGCTCCCCAGCTAGCTAGGAGCTTGCCCAGCTACAGGCAACAAAGGAAGGTGTTGGTGTGAGAGGGAGGTGCTAAGATCATAGAATCATAGAGTTGGAAGGGGCCTTACGGACTATCTATTCCAACCCCCTGCCCAGTGCAGGACCAGCCTAAAGCATCTCTGACATATATTCGTCCAGCCTCTTCTTGAAAGCTGTCAGTGAAGTGGAGCTAACCCACCTCCCTAGGCAGCCGATTTCACCTTTGATGGGGGCAGCTCTTTGGCAGCCGGGTGCAGGTATCCCTT
This sequence comes from Gekko gecko, assembly GCA_029375565.1. NCBI lineage: Eukaryota > Metazoa > Chordata > Lepidosauria > Squamata > Gekkonidae > Gekko > Gekko gecko. The sequence goes on from JAPDNY010000001.1 coordinate 27,589,281, forward strand.
GGGGATCCCTGGCATGCAAAGAAGGGGGCTTGGGAAGGAGGCACAGTCCCTCCTCTCCCAGCACGCATTCTTTTTTTCATTTCTTTTCACCTCTGGTATGGTGGAAAGAGAGGAGGGCTCTCCAGGAGGCACAGATCCTCAGGCGTTAGGGCCCCGCGTTCCAATCCAGGGCTCAGTTCTGAAAGGCGAGAAGCACCTAAGACAACAGGGAGCGACTTGATCCGGTGTTTCGGAAGGGAAGGTGGTTTGCTGCGTGGGCGTGATGTATTAGCCTCCTCCTCCAACTCCTCCCTTCCTTCTGGAGCCAGAACGGCTCTCCTCTCCCGTGCCCGAGCGCTGCATCGATCCTGCCTCCGCTCTGCAAGGCCATTCCTTGCAGGGAAAGGCAGCCAGTGTGGGGGGTGGGGAGGGCGGGTTTGTAGGATGGGGGGACGACTGCGTGGCACGGCTAAGCGCCTCTCTCTCTCTCTGCCTGCCCTGCCTCCTGGCCTGGCTTCCTTCTCACAGCCCACACCCCCATCCACACCATTCAGTTGCCTTGGGAGGGGGAGCTCTCCTATCAAGTCCCCCCCCCAAAAGCAAGGCTGACACTCACAACACCCAGGCCAAGTGGACAGAGAAGGTAAAGGCACTTTCCAAGCCTACCGTAATGCCCCCCTTCCCGTATGAAGAGGCTGTGTCCCGTATGAAGAGGCTGTGTCCCGTATGAAGAGGCTGCCAGCTCTGGCTTGCAAAATACCAGGAGATTTCGGGGGGGGGGGGTGGAGCCTGGGGGGAGGGTGGGGTTTGGGGAGCGGAGGGGAGGGACTTCAGTGGGGTACGGATGCTGCAGAGTCCACCTTCCAAAGCAGCCATTTCCTCTAAGTGATCTGACCTCTGTCACCTTAGGATCTGTTGTAATGGAAGGACATCTCCAGCTACCACCTGGAGGCTAGCGGTGCTGGGCGGCGTGGCGACAACGCTCTCCCTCTGAACCAACGACCATGCACATGTTGGATTCTCTGGACTTGGTACTGCCAGGGAACCACAAAAAGTAGCAGAGTGCTTGAGGCTCTAACACAGCAGAGCTGGGGCTGGGGGCGGTAATGGCGTCAGCAATCCAATCTAAAGCTAATGAGCAACTTTTATTAATGAAAATACATGCTGGAGAGTGCAGGTAAGAGAGAGGTATAGATTACCGGATCTAACTAACTGGATGGTGTTGGACGCTGGAGGCATGTCCAGCCTCCACGGTGGAAGATGCAGAGAAGAAGAAGAAGAGATTGAATTTATACCCTGCCCTTCACTTGGAGTATCAGAGCGGCTTACAAACTCCTTTCCCTTCCCCTCCCCACAACGGACACCCTGTGAGGCAGGTGGGGCTGAGAGAGCTCTTTCCAGAACTGTCCTTGAGAGAACAGCTCTTGTCAGAACTATGGCTTGCCCAAGGTCATCCAGCAGCTGCAATTGGAGGAGTGGGGAATCAAACCTGGTTCTCCCAGACTAGAGTCCGTGCACTTAACCACTACACCAAACTGGCTCTCAGAGATCATGGTGCAAGATGGAGAGAGCAGAAGCAGAGGAGGTTGCCCTTAAGAGTAGCATCCTACTTTAAAGGAAAGGATCAGACAGCAGGAAGGAAAAGATGCTCTATGTGACCTGACCTCTTTATCTGTCTAAACTCTTTCGTGCCATCTCTCAAGTCTGAGGCAGGAGACAGCGCCAAAGTCCTCCACTTCTAACAGTATAAGCAGCCAGAGCAGAGTGGCTCAGGGTGGCTTTAGAAGCTGAACTGGTTCCAGGAGTCCAGATTGTGGCACCTACTATTTTCAGCAATGATTTTATTATAGTGTTTCTCAGCAGTTCTCCAAGGAAGTAGAAAGGGTTGGATCACACCAGGTTGTTTTCCCACTGGTGAAAAAGGAAGGAAGAGGTCTTCTCCGCCTGCCAAAAGGGCCAGGTTTAGAGGATCATGAGACCAGCATGGACAGAAGCCATGTGGGACAAGGACTGTAATAAAGAGGAGAACGAGCTGAGATAGAGCAAAAAAAAGAAGATCTGGCTGGATCTAGTCCAACCATTATTTGTCATTCTGCAACAGAATGTTTTGTTGTATGCCACACACACACACACAAATCAATGTGTGAACTTCTTGTCATTGCTTGTTTACGTGATGCTGGATGAATTCAATTTTTATCTTGCAGCTTTCTATATTCACTCAAACAGAGGTTTTTAGGCTTTATAAATGGGGAGAAGTTAGTCTAGGGTTGAAGGTCAGCTTTTTATTGTGGCAATGACAACCCACGTTTTCCCCTGTATTTATTTATATGCCACAACACTTGTGCTGTGACTTTGATGAAATGAACAAGAAACTGTGAAGAGGTTAGGATTAGGCTTTGTGGCAGCAATCATCTGAAGAGTTGGCCATTAAAATAGGAAGCCCTGAAGGCTGGAAAAAAATGAGTTTGGCTTTCAAATTCTGGGGCTAGCTCCAAGAGATTAAAGAAAATATGGCATTAAAAGGAATCACTCTGTGCACGTTCTGAGCCTCTCTCTCTCTCCTCATCCTCTTCTTATTAATAATAATAATTTATCAAATTTTACCCCGCCCACCCAGCCAAGTCCGGCTTACATAAAATCAACACATAGAGTTACAATACAACAGTTAAAACCATGCTAAAGCCAAAGCAATGCTAAAACCAATTAACCATCTAACATAATAAGCGCTAGTATTGTCGTCATTAATGTAACGATTGCTGCCATACTTAGTTCTCTCTCTCTTCACACAGTCGGCTCCGGGGCCATCTTCGGGCAACTGGCTCAGTTATTAGCAATTCCAGGGACAACAGGGCTCTCTATTCTTCAGTTGTTAGTTGTTAACAATGTTTAATGGTGGCGGCAGCTCCAAAAGCCTGGTGGAAGAGCTCCGTTTTACAAGCTCTGCGGAACTGTAAAAGGTTCTGCAGGGCCCTGATCTCTTCCGGGAGCTCGTTCCACCAGGATGGAGCCACCACTGAAAAGGCCCTGGCCATGGTTGTCACCAGCCTGGCCTCCTTAAGACTTGGGAGGGCCAGTCAGTTCTGGGCCCCTGATCGCAGTGCTCTCTGGGGAACATATGGGGAAAGGCAGTCCCCTCAGGTATGTAGGCCCCTGACCATAAAGGGCTTTAAAGGTAAGAACCAGCACCTTGAAATGAATCCGGTATGCTATCAGCAGTCAGTGCAAAAAGCCTTCAGCACAGGCTGGATGTGCTCCTGGACTGAGAGTCCCATCAGAAGCCTGGCTGCCGCTGCCGCCGCCTCCTCCTCCTCCTCCTCATTATTATTATTATTATTATTATTATTATTATTATTATTATTATTATTATTACTATTATTATTACTATTACTATTATTTTCAAGTCTCCATGGCTCTGTCTGCCTCCACGGCATCACTCTGCTGGAGAAAGTGTAATAGTTTTACTATAGCCTGGAGTTCAGGAGCCTGCAGTTGGGCTGACAGAGGCTGGAGCAATTGCTGAGGGATCTCCTCTGGTGCTCCGCCTAAGGAAATGACAGCCATAATAACAATGATCACAGCTGCCAAAGGGCTGGTTCCTGACCCCCGCCCAGCGGGGCTCCCCGCCACCTGCAGGGCTTCTTGCTGCACAGATGCATGTCTGGAAGGGGGATCTGTTGCCAAAAGTTGCCTGGAGAAAACAGAGCCCCTGTTCTCCTCGGGGCACACATGCCGAAATGGTGCTCTTTTTTGCCTTCAGGGGGTGCTAGAAGTGGTGGATTTGCTCGGGGGGAGGTTACAGAGCTCCAGCCTGATTGGAAACCACAGTTTCCAAGCCCCGAACCCCAGTTGTATGTCGGTGGTGGTGGTGGTGGGGGGGTTGCAGATCATGGTGTGTTTCAACCGAAGGGGCTCAGCCTAGAGACTGCTACAGTCACTCCCAACCCTGCGGTTCTACGATGTAACATTTTTTAAAATTAAGCAAGAAAAAAAATTCCATGTACTCCAGGTGAGAGTGATTGGCCCCATTCATCAGCACAACCAGAACACACGTTGCTGCTTGTGCTGCAGGGGCACAACTACACTGTGCGCACAAGACCGGTCCTTTGTTCTCCCTGCTGGTTATGTATGGCCCTCCGGTAGCCCGGATTAAGTCTCCCAGACACTGAGAGGGTCTGAACCAAAGCAGGTGCCCTGCAAGAATGGCTGGATGGTTACAGGGTGTTCGAGAGTAACTAATCCCCACTAAGTGGCCCTGAGTAGGTGCCCCGAGCCGTTCTGCTCTGTGCAAAACAAGGGCCGCACATCAGCGCTCTTTGTGTGCTGAACAAAGCGGGCGCTTGCAAAAGGCTGCACATCACACAGGCCATGTGCTGGACAGGGAGAAAGGCCAGCTGATCGCGCAGACAGACGGGCATGTGAGCACACAGAGACACACACACACACGGCATGAAACACACACACACAGGGCCCATTGTCCCCTGCCAATCAGCTGCGCTTGCTGTCTCCTAAGCAAAGCTGCACAGGGGTGTGCTGGCAGGCGCCACTGTGCAAGTGTCACAGCTAAAGCACATCTCCCAGACTGCAAGGGCTCCAGCAGAGAGGGGCTTTGTCTGCAGTGGCAGCTGCGAGCAGCCATCGGGAAGGAGGAGAGGAAGGGAACGCAAGAGAGCGAGTGCTTCTCTACTCGCCTGCCTGAGACAGGCCCAAATGCTGCCTGTGCCCAGGAGAGGACTTGAAATTCATGCCCAAAACCCAGTGATGGAAGTCTTGTCAGTTTGGGAGTCACCCTCTCTCACCTGAAAGACCCATCCCCATAACCCCAGGTGAGGGTGGCTACGCAATGTTCTCAAGGCCTAGCAGCACACTGGGGTGGAATGCCACACTGTGCCCCTCCCCAAGAGCCAAAGGGAGCCAGAATTTGGGTTATGAGGTGCAATGCAGCCAGAAGTTCTCCTGCCCGAGTCTCACTGGAATCAACTGGAACACTGCTGGGGCCTACAGAACAAAAAAGAGGCTAGACCCACAAACAAAGGAGAGGGCTAGCAGTAAATCTTGGTCATGAAATGGTACCTGCGTGGAGGAAAGGGCACATAGATGTAAACAGAAGCTTCCCGGGTCCATGCTAGGGGCTGAATATCTGCTGCATGGGAGGTGGCCACAGCTGGAGACAGAGATCCAGCCAGACAGTGGACAGGCTGCATTTTAAAAAATAATGATAACCTCCTTGAATATATTGCAGCCGGAGGAGGGGAGACAGAACACTCCTCGCAAGGAAGATGGTGTGAGAGGCATTCTGGGAGAGACTCACTGGGGAACCAGATTCCATCTCTCTCTCTCTCTCTCTCTCTCTCTCTCTCTCTCTCTCTCTCTCTCTACTCTCTCTCTCTCTCTCTCTCTATCTACACACACACACACACACACACACACACGTCCCCTTCTATAGCCAGCCAACCGCCCTGTCTGTCCAGCAGAGCCTGCCTGAACCCTTGGGTTGGCTAATGCAGGTTGACTGTTCCCTGCCTGCCATGAAGGGTTGTAGGGCTCTGGGACAGGACACGATATGAGCCGGAAGGAGGGGCGGCAGGAAAACAGGATGAGTGTGCAAGAACTGCATGTCCTGAGAAGACTCAGTCTGCTTGCCTCCACTCCCCCTACCAAGGTCACAGGTGCACAACAGGTAAAGGGGGCTTTTTCCTTTGGCGGTGAAATGGTAGCTCCTGTACAGGCCCTGCTTTCCCCACATCTATACCTTTGCAGGGAGAACTGCCACCATTAAGCCATAACCAGACCATGAACCTGGGGAAACCTTGCTGACTGACTCCAAGCCTTCTGCAGGAAGAGCTCCTAGTTCCTGGAGTCCACAAGATGCCACTCCCCAGCCGGAGGACCCGGGAAAGAGTCTTGCCTCCCACCTGCTTTCACCCACAAACCAGCTACCAGGGCAGAACCCATCTTCTTAGCCTCCAGGGCCCTTACTGGGCGTGCTCAGGGAACCTTGGCCCAAGGAAAAGACACTGCCGCGTCTGCACCAGTAGGTTACACTGTCGGCCGGCGTTAGCCTGGCAGGGCCATGACGAAGAAAAGGATGGGAGGCGAAGGCACGAGAGTGGAGCGCGGGTGCCCTGGGGGGCTGCTTGACACGCCGGGCACTCCCCAGCCAGCCTGCCTGCTCTCCTGCCACGCAGCATTAGCAGCGGCACCTTCGCTTGGCACATGCCACAGGGCAGGCAGAGAGACGAGGGTGTCCTTGCAAGAGCGCCAAGGCAAAGCCAGCTTCCGTGCTGTGCTGCCGTCCTTTCCTCGGCCAGAAGGGCAGAAACGCTCACCTCGACGGTGCAGCAAGGAGGGCCAAGGAGCCCTAGTAGGTGCCTTCCCCTTTCTGCAAAGCTGCCCGACAGACAGACACAAGCCCTCGCTGGCCAGTCCCTCCTGCCTGCTCCATTCATTTACAAAACAGGGAGAAATACAGGCAGCTGGATTCATACTGCAGGGGCCTTCAGTGAGAAACTGTAATGGAATTGAATGGAAGCCGCCTGATACACAAACTACGCAGCCCCCTCCCACCCTAGAAGCCAGTAGGGGGATCCAGGAGATTCACCACTTTCCAGTTCCCCTTGGCCTCCCCCTACCCCCAGACCTTTAGGATAGTTCCTCTTTTCGGGTACAGTTTCTGGAATGGAGAGGTTGGTCCAGGGCGGTGCCCAAGAGGCTCCGAATCCCTGCTTGGATGTGGCGATCAAGGGGTCAGCCTCAGTTTCCACCACCTGCAAAATGGGAAGAAACGGCACCCCAAGCTGATGCCTCTACTCAAACACGAAGCAAGCTGGGAAGCCTTGGGGGGGAAGTTGCTCAGCTCTTTCTGAGATTAATCATAAAGTGACTAAGAAAAGAACTAGGATGTGCCTTGGTGACAGACAGATCTGCCTTTTTTTTTTGACACACTGCACCAGGGAAGAATCTGGGATACATCAAGCACCTTAGAAAAAGATTTAGCTTTTCCTTTTCCTTTTTCTTTTTAAATCAAGTTCTTAGCCCTCACGGCAGCATAGACAGGCCAGGAAGTGATTGGACGGTGACCTACTGACATCTCAGATGCTAGTAAAACTTCCGGCAGGCCTCAGGTCCAGGGGAGGGGCTTCACTGCCTAAGCCCTCTGCATGACGATCAGGAGTAGAATTAATTACGCAAAACTGCTTAATGTCTACAATTTCTGCAGGTGATAGAAAAGCACCTGCTTTCCTTGGTGCAAAACTGTTTTTGTTTTTAGCAGTGAAGCCACAGAAATGCAAACGAAACAATTTCCCCTTCCTCCAGACAAGGGAGAGCCTCCAGAGAGGGGCCTGTGCCCTCCAAAACACACCCCTCCCTCGATCAACACCGAAAGCAACCAGTTCTCCCCTTGCAGAAGCCCAAAGGAGACGGAGTGTGGCGTGCAGCAGTGGGGGCAGAGTCTGAGAGCCAGGGCCGCCTTCCTGCCGCTCCAATTGCCTCCTCTTGGCACCCCAGCTTGGCATCTGCCAAATCTACAGTCTGTGCAAAATTCTGGCCCTGGGGAGATTTCATCTGGACACGTCTCCTTAACAGGAAGAAATTAAGTCACCCCATGTGGGCACAGACCTGCTGACAGGCGCATCGAAAAACCCAATCAAGACTCTGAATGGAACCTCCCGACAGGCCACGACAGCCCAGGAAGAGACGGAGAGAGAAGACTCTGCGGTCCAGGCGTTCGGGGTGCCTGACCACAGCGAGAGGCCCGCCCACGAGAGAGATGTTAGCCCCCTGCCTCCCGCTTTCCCCCCTCTGGGCAAGGAGTATTTCATTAAGCAACAAGCCCTCCCTCCTGCTTCTTCTCTCCCAATATCATGCACAGTCATTAATGCATAAATATTAATAGGAACGACACAGAGATGGACTAGGCGCCTGCGGCCTGCGCAATATGCTGGGTTTGCACAGGACGAAGCAGTAATTCATTTCGCCCAACTCGGAAACCAAAGAAGGCAGAGGGAAAAAGTGCAGGATCCTGTCCACAATCTGCCTCATACAGGATGCGGGGTTGTCCAAGCAACCTCCCCACAACACATTAAGTTTTTTTTAAAAAAAATAAAACAACCCCCACACACACAAATACAGCAGCAGCAGCAGCAGTGGCTAAATTGTGAATGCTCAGACATGTCTGGAGATCCCAGTTGTGTGAGGACAGCCCGAGATTACTCAACAGCATGGAAACTCGCCCTGGTCATAAAGGGAAGTCCTATGACTAAGCTCTTTTTTCTGCGAGGGGAACTCCAGATTCAGGCCTTAGAAAACGGCTGCCGAGGGGATAGCGTGATGTGCACTGGGGAAAAGGTGGTGAAAGAATGAAACCGCGATTTCTCCGATATCAGGGCCCTGGTCCAGACTGCGGCCCTCCCTCCAGCCATGGCTGCTTTCTAAGGGCTACAGTCGCCAACTCTGGGTTGGGGGAAATACCTGGAGATTTTGGGGGTGGAAGAAGGAGAAGAAGAGTTGGTTTTATACCCTGCCCTTCACTACCTGAAGGAGTCTCAGAACGGCTTACAATCACCTCCCCTTCCTCTCCCCACAACAGACACCTTGTGTGAGGTGGGTGGGGCTGAGAGAGCTCTGAGAGAACTGCTCGTGAGAGAGAACAGCTCTGAGAAAACTGTGACCGGCCAAAGGTCACCCAGCTCAAACCCCAGCTCAAACCAGAGAATGAGGTTTGAGAGGGGAGGGACCTCAGCAGGGTATAATGCCAAAGAGTTCACCCCCTTCCAAAGCAGCCACTGTCTCCAGGGGAACTGACCTCTGTAGCCTGGAGATCAACTGTAATAGTGGGAGATCTCCAGGTGCCACATGGAGGTTGGTAACTCTCCTAAAGGTCAAATCATACACCGGGAACTCTGATTGCAGAAATCCACTTTTTGTCCCTAAATGTTCGGAATCAGAAGCCAAGAAGGCCTTGAAGCATATGGAGAATGATGCAGAATGATTCTTTATGGGACCTTTTGCCAAGTATGTGAATTTGGTCAACTCATTTTTTAACATCAGTGTTCCATCCTGGGACACATGAATTGACAAATAAGTGCAGCACCTCCGAGCATGTGCAGAGTGCCTTCCCCTGACCCATGGGAAATCACAGCAAGCACCTATCCCCCCAAAAGCTCTGGGTGGCATTTCCGCTTTAATGCCTCTGCAAGCTCCAGGGGTACTTCCCCACAGTAACCACTACAGGGATCAGCGTGGCACTTGGGCAGTCAACAGCTCATCCTGCTCCTGCAGGAGGGAAGGAAGCTGAGGCAGGCCGGAAAGGCAGCCAACGAGAGGCAAGTGTTGAGCTTTCGTGTGCGTGGCTGCATGTGCACATGTGAATGCATGTGTGTGCTGGGTCTGTTTGCAACCTGGAAGGCTCCAGTAGTGTGCAGATGAGATACCAGCCGCACAGGCTGCACCATGCTGGCCCCTCCACGCGTTCCAAATGTGGCACCCCCAACTGTGCAGCTGAAACTTCAAGTCCTAAAAAATACTGCACTCCAAACCCCACAAGGGAATCGCCAAGGAATGTCTTCTCCCCCAGGCCTCCAAAGGTAGGGGAGGGCAAGCCGCTCAGTTTGGCAGAAGCAGCCCAGCATTCCCCACCCAGCCTCCTCTCCCGGGAACAGACAGCAACAGCGATGGGATTTTCAGGCCCCAGAAGCCTGGCAACTGGTGTCTCAATGCCTCACTCCCTGCCATGATGCCTAAGACAGCACGAGCCAGGAAAGCGTTTCCCAGCAGAAGGGGCCAGGGAGGAAAGTGGCAGGGGAGAGGGGTACACAAAGGGCCCGGAACTGGCCCAGCAAAGATCTGCAGGGAGGTGCATTTTCAGTTTGATCCACCACCACCCGGTCCTGGGAAAATAGCAACTTCTGAAGCAGACTCTCTCCTCTCTTCCCTCTCCTGATCCAGGGGTGCAGGACCAACCTCTGGAGGCTGCCCCCACCCAACACAGAATGGTTGGCCTTGGACCCAGATTTGGTTTAAAAGTTCAATCTACTGTGTTTCCTCCTGCCCGCCCTGCCTTCCCACCTCCTGCCCCCCCCAACGATCCAGCCCCCCTCCTTACTATGTGCAGCTGTAAGTAGTCACCGAGCCCAGAGGCGCTGTCCACCCGCACCAGAATGGCGTTTTTCTGATGCGTGCTGAAGCCCACGGCCAGCCGGTCGGCCCGCGTGCTGGGGCGGTCATTGGGAGGCCACGTGTACGTGATCAGCGCCCCGCCCTTCCCAAAAATGTACGTCGTGCCAGCTGGAAACGTGGAGAAAGAGAGAGAGAAAGAAAGAGAAAAACACAATGGTCAGAAACAGAGGCCTTTGGAGGATCTATTCTTCATCAGTTTCCCTGCCAGCTGTGACTTGGAAAGTCCGGGTACCGTTGCATTTGGCCTGGCAGGCACCGGTCACTGAAATATTTATATACTGCTTTTCCTGCCCACCACAGTGGCTTACAACAGTTCTGAGCCACAAGCAGCAAGCAAATTAAGACCATCCAAAAGCAGACAAGCCAGAAGTAACAGCTACACATCCCTTCCTTGAAAATAATACCCTCGTTGCAAGTTAGCTGCCAAATGCCCACCAGAACAGAACAGCCTTTTAACATTTCACATGGAAGGCAGACAGTGCAAGGGCCCCCTGTAACCTCCTGGGGAGGGTGTTCCACTACACTGAAATGGCCACAACAAAAGAGGAGGTTAGCACTGTGGCAGATCAGATAGCACAAAGGAAGGGATCAACCAAGAGGCACCCCGGGAGGATTGGACGGGGCAAAGCAGCACATAAAGGGAGGTGGCCCCAGACAGGGTATGGCTTTCAAGGCCAAAAATCTCACCATGAACTGGATTGGAAACACAGTGTGTTAGCTGCTACAGCTATTCAAAAAACGCCCTTTTGTGCACCAATTGTGGCTTCTGGCTGGTCTTCAAGCACAGCCCCACACAGAGCACACTGCAACAGTCTAGTCATGAGGTTACAGAAACTCAGACCAGCATGGCCAGACCAGATGTAATGCAATAAGCAAGAAGTGTGTGTGTGTGTGTCCGTCCATGTGTGGAGTGCTTTTTATCCTCAACACAGAATTGCCCCTATGAGAGATGACAATGGGCATTCATAACAGGAAACCTCCTATTAAGAGTTCAGATCTCAAGAGTCCCCTGTGTTAAAAAAAGTGTGTGTGTGTGGGGGGGGGGGGGAGAAAACAAAGCTTTCTGGCATAAAGAAAAGAGAAAGGATGTTCACCATTAAGCAGAATTTGGGTCCTTCCCCATAATTCCCCCAGACCACAAACCCTTCTCCTCCCTCCTGGGTAACCAATCCATGGCCGCCCCATCACTTTGTGGCCCCTCCCCTCCCTGCTGCAAAACAGACTGGTGGCCAGGATGATGGACAGAGAAGGACAAAGGCTGAGACAGGCCTATCTGTCTCCCAGACACCCAGCCCCCCTTGCACCCCCTCCTCCAGGTATGGGGCTCCAGCAGGGCCATCTATCACCCCTCATCTGTATTTCGGGCCCAGCTCGCCGGCCTCCACACATACCATTGCTCTCGGCTGTCTCATTGTCCCTCCCGGCCACAGACCGCTCAACCCTGCCCAGACAGGCGGATGTCTTTGCCTGCTTTCGAACGCCTGCTGGATCCCCTCCCCCAAACTCTTACAGTCTCTTTCTGGGGGGAAGCACATGAAAGCTTATACCTGGAATAAATCTTTGTTGGTCTTAAAGGTGCCCCACTGGGACTCCGACTTTGTTTCTGGGGGAAGGAAGGGGTGAGGCCCAGAGCACCAATCAGGCATGCCTCTGTCAGTGCAGAACTACCTGCCCGGGAATTCAGCACACTCTCTAGGGGTTGACTGGTCAGCTCTGAAAACCCTCAACAGCACCGTTTGGTGTATTTGGCCTGGCCAGGAGGCTGATAGGCCGGGGTGAGGGGAGGAGTCCTAAAGAGAGGAGCAAATCCTCATATTGCAAATCTTTCTGGGGAGGGGCTGGATTGAGTCGCTTTACCTAAGCAAAATATTTCTATTCTGCTCAAAGTAGCTTTATTGGGCTCTCATGCAACAACTAAAAATCTCAAGCTGCAAGCCAGCAATGGGCCATTCAGAGCAAGGCCTTGAGTAGCTCCAGAACCCTGTGAATAGCCATGCTGAGAGGCATCATTAGCCAAGCAAACCAGTGTAGTCTGAAAGCTTGCACCATTTTCTCCTTTGCATTCTTTAACCGATCCCCTCTAGTTTTAATAACAATCTTGTTGCGCGGGCATACACACACACACACACACACCCCGCCCGATGGCTATAAGCAGGGGACAGGACTGGTCTGCTGGACAGATGTAGAGTGCCTTCTTGTGGAGACAGGAGAAGTCTGGATCTCTGCAGTAAGCCCAGAAATGTTTGCCGGTTCGCCACCCATTCCTTTCTACCTTAGCCCTGGAGTCTGGCTTGTGGATTAGTCTTGCTCTGCAGTCAAACTGTTTTTATTCGCCCACTGCCATTATGCCCATGTCCAGCCAGATTGCATCTGGCCTGATAGCTGCACGCTAATCTATTTTTAAAAGTCCTTGTTCACACTTTGTCTGAATGTTCATACCATTTCAGAAAGAGATTTCAGGTCAACGACAACCAGTTGATAAAAAACAACTATCAATGCAACAGACATGTTCAGCAGTCAACTAAAAGGGGGGGGAGACGGACCCCTACTTATGAAAAGAGCAAGAGCCCAGTAGCGCTTCAAAGACTAACAAAATTTGTAGCAGGGTCTGAGCTTTGAGTCACCACTTATTTCTTCAGATCTGCAGAAGTGAGCAGTGGCTCACGAAAGCTCATAACCCACCGCAAATCTGGTTAGTTTTTGAAGTGCTCCTGGCCTCTTGCTTTTCTGCTGCTACAGACAGACTAACGCGGCTACCCATCTTGATCTACCTATGAAACACCAGGAAAAAAAAATCTCCTTATTGATAAAAATCAGTCAAAAGAGTGTAGAAGTCAAGGAGGCTGCCATGCTGCAACACTGGAAGCAGGTGCGGCATACTCAGTGGCTAAAAAACCAAACAATGAGCCTGAAAGTTCCCGGTTCAAATCCTGCAAGTATCACAAGCTCACCAGGTCTTCAGCAAGCCACACTCCCTGAGCCTCCCCATCCCCACTCTTCAATGCGAGGACAATAGGTCTGATCAACCTTCCAAGGCTGCCGTAAGGAACACAAGAAGGTAATTGTGTGAAGTATTTCAAAACCTTGGAAGCATTACACAGATGCTAAGCAGTGTTATTATTAGAACCAGTGCTTGAAAAGCTTTGTTCAATCACAGAAGGGATTCCAGCAATACCTCTCAAGTCTGGACTGAGCCCAAAGCTAACTGGGAAGTAGCAAAGTGCCCCAGCACAAGCTGAAGAGGTTCCCATTTTCCTCATCCAGTGGTAGGGATGCCAGTCTCCAGGTGCAATCTGGAGATGCCCTGGAAATACAGCTCATCTCCAGATTACAGAGCTCACCTTCCCTGAATAAAATTGATGCAGTTGGAGGGTGGATTCTAGGGTGTTGTACCCCATGGAGGTCCCTGTCCTCCCCAGGCTCCACCCCAAAATCTCCAGAAATCTCCCAACCTGGAACTGGCAATCCTACCCAGTGGGGAGGCAAGAAGCAGCACAGACATGCCAGGAGGAAGAAAACATACAGAGCACTATTGCACTCCCAGTAATACACAAAAAGGCCCCTGGTCCCAAAAGCCTGCCATAAGGGATGTCTGAAAATGTCCAGGAGGAATTCATTTCCTTTCTTTCTTTCACCAAATTTGCACAGCCACACTTCCTATATTACTGGTTATATATTATCACCTTACTCATAGGCACTTCACCATGCAGCCTTATGTACTTTGCTCACAGCCGCACTGCATCACAGGTTTTGTACCCTTGAAATCGCATAGCTGTTCTTGCTCATGATTGGGCAAGGATGCAAATATCTGCTGCACTGGTACCTATGCTGAACAAAACACAGTCCCTTCCTGGATGACTACCATGCAATCTTGCAGAAACCACAAGGATTCTGAATACAGAATACAGTTCCCAGGTTAATGCGACCCACAACATCTGAACTGAATTCTGTTTTAGGTTTAAACTGATGCCACACAATTTACCAACGTGAAAATTTGTGTTATTTCTGCAGTGCTGAATAAGTTGGAATCAGTGAAGCAGAGTAGATAGGTGTGGAAACAAGTTTCCCTACCTCTGCTACAGGCCCCAGAATTTCTGCAATTTCTTTACAGATGATGGAGATCTGGGGGCTCTTTCTATGAATCCCATAAAGCGAAGATAATTTTCTGAAGAAGCACCAAGAGATAAAAATTCACACATCTCTCCCCCTATTCCCATCCGAAACCATTCAAAGACAGAGCTCTAAATCTGCTCAACCCTCCACTTACCTGCTCTAAAAAACAAGGTTTCAAAGGGGATGGCTTGGCAGGGGTGTGCCCAATGTACCTCTCCAAATCAAATCTCTGAACTCTGAAAAGGTTTGATATTCTGAGCTGAATTTCAATCCTGACATTTTCTATTCAGTTCCTGAATAGGAACAGAGGAAGGAAGGTCTCTTACCCCCTCCTAGACAGGCCACCGGAGGACTGGTAGATGGGGGGGGGGGAGGCAGGATAGAAGGGCCATTTTCTGGCACTTGTGAAAAGCAGCAATGACCACAGAAGTGCTGGGAGTCCAGGTCTGAGGGCTGGGGTGTGTGTGTCGAGATTCACACAAATTCCTGTGCAAAAGACCCCCTACACCGTGGCCTCTAGTATCCCAGCTCTCTGTGCAGAGGAAGCGGCTTGCCCATTTAGCATGCTGCAATGGGGTGGGGTGGGAGGCAGCCTGCAAGGCATCCCTCCCCTCCCGCCCCACGCTTTGCCACCCATCTATCTCTGTCAGCCTTCTTGATTAGCTTGGAAATTGTCAGCAACCAAGTCCATCGAGGGAAGACGCACAGAAAGAAGAAATGCACAGCGGTGGAGCAGGCAGGGAAAGAGATGTCGGTGAGGAGGAAAGGGCATATGGGGGGTGGGGGTGGGATTTGCCTCCTCTGCCTTCCCCAAGCCACAAGAAAGGGAGTCTCAGCACACCTGCCTCTCTGCTCAGCCCTCCCTTCCAGGATTGGTAAAGGACTGCTGGATCCTCAGAGCCATGTGGGAAATATTCCAATTCACTGGCACCAGCATCTGATTTCTAGCCGGCTGGGACGACCGCGAGAGGGAGGTGCATTTTCAGCCCTGCCCATAGCTGATGCTGCGCTCTTCCTCTCCACCCAGGGAAGCTCAGAGTCCATTCTGCGCCCACCCACACACCCAATGCTGCCATCTGCCTCTGGGAATGGGTGCACCAATATGTGGCACGGGGGGATGACGGCGACGACAACACAGATCACAGATCACTCATGATCACAACATGATTGAGGTTTATAAGATTATGCATGGGATAGAACAGGCTGAAAAAGAGGTACTTTTCTCCCTTTCTCTCAATACAATAACTCGTGGGCACTCAATGAAATTATGTTGTCAATGAAATTGCTGAGTGGTTGGGTTAGAATGGATAAAAGGAAGTACGTCTTCACCCAAAGAGTGATTAACACATGGAATCCACTGCCACAGGAGGTGGTGGTGGCTACAAGCATGGACGGCTTCAAGAGGGAATTAGATAAGCATATGGAGCAGAGGTCCATCAGTGACTATTAGCCACAAGGTGTAGATAGGGACTTTGGGGCAAGTGATACTCTGTATTCTTGGTGCTGCGGGGGGGCGGCAGCAGTGGGAGGGCTTCTAGTGTCCTGGCCCCACTGATGGACCTCCTGATGGCACCTGGTATTTTTGGCCACTGTGTGACAGAGTGCTGGACTGGATGGGCCGCTGGCCTGATCCAACATTAACTTCTCGTATGTTCTTATGTTCTGCAAGCAATGGCTTTGGCTCCTGGCCACTCTCCTCTGTTTCCCATGCTGTGCCACTTTCTGAGGTACAAGGGGCATCCACAAACATGACCTCCCTGGCCCATCTTCAGCCCAAACTGGCATGACCCGTTTCATCCCCAGACTCTGCTGCATGGTGAAAGCAGGGCAGAACCAGAAACCTGCCCCGCAGGGATCGCTTCCCCCCTCTCCCATCCGACATCAATCGTAAACCCCCATGGCAGAGAGGGGACCGAGCATCCCTAAAGAACTGCCAAAATGCAGAACCCCCACTGGCCACTCCTGCTTCATCTCAGATTCCTTTTGGTTCCCTCCCAACGTCTTTTATTCCGAGGTGCCAATCCCATTATGGCGCAAGGGGAGGGGGTCTTCCCAGGTCCTGCCTCCCAGGTCTTCGTTCAGCACAGAAGCGCGGAAGCAGACAGGATTACTAATGTTTGCGCACCTCAGCTCTAGCATAATTAAGTGCTGTGTCGCAGAGACTGCCCCCTCTGAGACACCAGAGCATTACCTCTTGCTGCCTATAGCTTGATTTCGTTATGAGCATGCTGTCCCGGCGCCACCACTTGCCACTGTAGGTCAGGAGCCCCCTGCACCCCTCCAAATAAAGTCTTGGGATCCACAACAGACTGGCAGCCTCTAGGAGACTCCGCCACCCCCTGCCTGGCTCCAAGCTCTCCCGTTGCACAAGGCGCCCTCAAGGTTTGGGGCTTCCAAGGGCCTGCACCCCAGAGCTTTGGGCGAGACACGCTGAGAGGGGGCAGGTTCCCTGTCACGGGGATGTGACATGGAGGGCAGAAGGACATATTTCAGTTCATTCTTCTGCCTGCTTCTGTACTGAACAAAGACCTGGGAAGCAGGAGCCAATTTTAGCCTGGTCTTTCTCCCAAGGTGTAATTGCACACTCGTCGGGCACGCTTCCTTGGCAGGCACAAGGGAGCCAGGGTGAGTTTGGAGGGAGCCTGAGGGCATGACACGAGCCCACCCACCCCCGCCCTCCTAGGGCAACTCTGCAAAAGAGGAAGAGAGCGGGAGAGGAAGGCAGTGGGGAAAGAAATCAAATGTAGGTCAGCAGCAGAGATCCGCAAATCCTCCTCCTCTCCCTCCTAACTTTCCCTCTCCAGAGAGTTTGCACAAGAAGGGGCTGCAATGAATAATTCATCGCCCCATTAGAGCCTGGAAAAAAGGGGGTGAACTGGGAGGGAGGGGGGGGAGGATGAAAGAGAGAGGAGGGGGGAGTTGCAAATGGTTTCTGCACAGGATGCGGAAAAGAGGAAGAGGCGCTATTCTGGGAGCGGAGCTCTTTGAGGGGCCAAACGCCAAGCGCAGAAATTCCACTGGATGCTTCCCTGGTGGGGGAAAGTGCCGTCAAACTGCAGCCCACTTACGACAAACCTGCAGGGCTTTCAAGGCAAGAGACGAACAGGGGTGGTCTGCCATCATCTGCCTCCTTGTAGCAACCCAGGACTTCCTTGGTGGTCGCCCATCCACGTAGTACCAACCAGGGCTGGGCCCCTCACCCTGGCATCAGTTATTTATTTCAAAAAATATTCCTGCGGAATTGCAAAGTGACAAAGTGCTTCTCTGGTCACGTGCAGTGTCCTCTCCTTGGAAAGGCAGTAGCAACCAAGCAGCCGGCCCACGCACACCTGGAGAGCACAGCTCCCAGACAGCCTTGAGCCCCTGCACCTCTCTCGTCTGCACGTCAAGCACTCGGCTGCCGAGGCACAAAAGCCCTGTGCCGATGAAAGAAGAGGTTTGGACAATGTCTTCATCAGCTCAGGCTCACCAGACTAAGAAGGGAATGCAGAAGTTGGGCCTCCAGGGTGCCCTGCAGTTAAGAAAGCGTCTACCTGTTGGGAAGTACATAGATCAGAAGCACAAAGGCCAAAAGAATCTGAATGCTTAAAAGCCAAGGTGTCTGTGGAAGTAACTGGGGTGTGCCGTGTGTATTAATTACACCCGCAGATCGCCGGATTTTGTGCGGGGGGGGGTTTCCGCTGTCAAGTCACAGCCGACTTGTGGGGAGACCCTGTAGGGTTTTCAAGGCAAAAGACGTTTAGAGGGGGCTGGCCATTGCCTGCTATGGTATAGCGGCCCCGGATTGCCTCAGTGGTCTCCCATCCAAGTACTAACCAGGGCCGACCCTGTTTAGCTTCTAAGACCTGATGAGATCAGTCTTGCCTGGTCTACTCAGGTCAGGGCAGATCATCTGATGCAGATAGATAATTCTGGGATGGAGGGGAGGAAAATGAACAGTCCCCCCCCCCCCGCCCCGTTTGCAAGCCTCCCATTGCCTGTGCCTGTCTTGTGCTAGTGGGCCAGGCCCGTAAG
Organism: Gekko gecko; assembly: GCA_029375565.1. Lineage (NCBI taxonomy): Eukaryota > Metazoa > Chordata > Lepidosauria > Squamata > Gekkonidae > Gekko > Gekko gecko. Next base: position 27,607,563 of record JAPDNY010000001.1, read on the forward strand.
CATTGCTGGCAGACTCTTTATATGACAACCTCAAGCTTCAGAGCCATACAGAACTCCAAGGGGAAAAAGAAGAAGAAGAAGAAGAAGAAGAAGAAGAAGAAGAAGAAGAAGAAGAAGAAGAAGAAGAAGAAGAAGAAGAAGAAGAAGAAGAAGAAGAAGAAGAAGAAGAGGAGGAGGAGGAGGAGGAGGAGGAGGAGGAGGAGGAGGAGGAGGAGGAGGAGAAGACTGGATTTATACCCCACCCTTCACTACCCGAAGGAGTCTCAGAGCGGCTTACAATCTCCTTCCCCTTCCCCTCCCCACAACAGACACCCTGTGAGGTAGGTGGGGCTGAGAGAGCTCTGAGAGAACTGCCCTTGAGAGAACTTATGACTCACCCAAGGTCACACCAGCAGCTGCATGTGGAGGAGTAGGGAATCAAACCCGGTTCTCCCAGATTAGAGTCCATGCTCCTAACCACTACACCAAACTGGAGCACACCAATGGCGATGGACATCCTTTTGCTACAACTACAGGGGACAGCAAATGCCTTTCCAGGCCTTGTGTAGCAAAAGAACCACGGCAAGAGAGCAGCAACACAGATTTCAAGGGCATAGCTCTATTACTTCTGCGCTTTCTAAACTAGAGGGGTGGGATGGCCCTCAATGTACACAGGCCTAGAACCACAGGGTCACCTGGCTGGAAAGGGCAGCCTGCAGGAGATCAGGGGGCGGCGCTCTCAAGACAGGCCCCCTCTAGCCTGACCACGGCACGCCACAAGTGGGAATCTCTCAAGATGCACACCTTTCAGAATGGCTCCAGATGTTTCAGGGAAGTCAGCCAAGCAGGGCCAAAACATTAGATTTGAGAAATTGGAGTCTGAAGCTCCCGATTTTGAAAAGGTCAAGTAGACAGTTTCCAGCTTTGCTCTGGAGGAACATTAAAACACACACGAGCGCACATACAACCTTCAGGCTGGATCTAAATGTGATGCCGGCAAAGGCAAAAGGAGCTACCTGAGCCTGAGCCCAGAGTCTGGTTTGAACCAGCTGCCGACCCACGGAAAGAAGCTTTGTGGGGCTCGGTTTGCCCGGCAGGGAGCCATAGCCCAGGTGGCTGTTGTGCTGGCACTCTAACAAAGCACATCTAGCTTTTTTTGCATGGGTAGCAGTCCAAGTTGAAGCAGGATGTGAGGACCACGCAAAAAAGAAATTGCCCAGGTGAGCTGTTTGATTCACATGCATCATGTTTACACCAGGCCCCCGTCTTGTTGATTAACATTTTAGGGCCGTCGTGTGACTGGCTGCCGTGCCAAATCCAATGTTTCACAGACTTCAAGTAAAACATCCAACCTCATCCGGAGCTTGGAGTATGGAAAAGGGAAGGGGGAGGATTATACATTTCAAATCTTATTGGAAATTTTTCAGTTTAGGAGAATTTATTTGATCGTCGCCTCCCCCCCCCAGGTTTATTCCCACAAGCCCCATGAACACCCATCACTATTTACCCATCACATTTTTAAAGAAATCTCACCCTTCCTCCAAAGACAAGGGAGACGATACTGGCTAAATCTCAGGAGAAACTCCCTAACTGTAAGAGTGGTTGAGCAGTGGAACAGACTGCCTCGGGAGGTGGTGGATGCTCCTTCCCTGGACATTTTCAAGCGGAGGCTGGACGACCATCTTTTGGGTATGTTGTAGGGCTATCTTTTGGCTACGCTCCTGCAGAGTGCAGGGGGTTGGACTAGATGACTTGCAAAGTCCCTTCCAACTCTAACATTCTATGATTCTATGATTCCAAGAACTCAGGGTGGCCCACACGGCTCTCCCGTCCTACATTTTATCTTCACAACCACCCTGCAAAGATGGATAGGGTAAGAGAGAGTGAACAACCCCAGGTCACCACGTGCGCTTTGAGGCCGAGTAGGGATTTCAGTCCCCAGTCGGAGTCCCACACTCTAACCACTGGCAAATGAAATCTCTCTTACAACCCTGGTTTGTGCCTAGGGTTGCCAGGTCCAGGCTGGGAAGCTCCTGGAGATTTGGGGCTGGTGCCTGGGGAGGACAGGGGCCCCAGTGGGGTGCAACGCCACAGAGTCCACCTTCCAGAGCATCCATTTTCTCTGGGGGAGCTGACCTCCATAGTCTGGAGCAGGGTTCCCTCTAAGCTGAGTTAGTGTGAGCTAGCTCACAGTTTTTAGCCTCCGGCTCACACATTTTTGTCTCAGCTCAGGAAGGATGCCTCCAGAGCAAACGAAGTTATGCAGTAGTCAAATCGCTCGCTCACAACTTCAATGCCTGTAGCTCACAAAGTAGAATTTCTGCTCACAAGTCTCCACAGCTTAGAGGGAGCATTGGTCTGGAGAGGAGCTGTAATTCCGGGGGGTTGGGGGATCCCCAGGCCTGGAGGCTAGCATCCCTATTTGCACCTGTTGCTGGACAAGGGAGGCTAGCATCCCTATTTGCACCTGTTGCTGGACCTCTCCTTGCATCAGGAGACAGCCCCGTGCTCTGCACCACTCGGTCCCCCGGCCTTCTTCTACTGCCCGTGCCCATCTCAGTTGGCAAGAGAGAGTAAAGAGGACCTGGCAAGCTGGTAATTAAGTGCCGCCCCAAAGCTTCTCCAATCTGTAACTTGCAAGGCCTAACAGCCCTAAATAAGGGAACCGCAAGTGTGAAGGCAGCCCGCCAGGTTGCTAGGCAGTGGCAGAATCCCGGTGGAGCCAGCGCCAGAGGAGAGAGGAGGGGCAGGGGGCTGGGGAGGCAGGCAGAGCGCACCGTGGTGGGGAAAGAACACACACGTGACTGCCGTTCAAAGCATCACTGGCTCCTGTGCAGAGGATCCCTCTTGTAGCAGCCCTCTGGGTCAGCATCAAAGGACAAGATGGTGGCCAGCACAGCACAGAAGGACTCCAGATGAGAGGAGCCAAGTTGGGGGGGGGGGAAACGACTGGACACGGCAGGATTCAACGCCAGTACCTGGAAACATGGCATGTTGACACTGGTTTGACTGCACACGCTAGAAAATCTCACGACAAACCACTCAGAACTGCCAGTGGGGTTCTCTCGTATGAGTACAAGCTAGCAGCAAACAATTTTGACACACGTTGCATCTAAAATGCAACACAGAGTAAAAAAAAAAATCACAAACGGTGAGGCTGCAGCAGTGGCCCTTCTAGCTTTCATCTATTTTGCCACTCCACGCCCCAAAAAAGGTAAAAAAAAAATAAATGGTCACAGCTTAGGGGCATCCAGCTCTGGCGACTGGGCCAGCATGGCACCTTCGTGGCCCATCCGCTGCCATAGTCCTTCCTCATGTGATGTAAGCAGCCCACCTCTGTCTGGCATGACGGCCATGAAGAGGAAAGCCAAACCACACAGCAGAAGAAGAGCAGTTTAACCAGGGGGTCCCACAATCTGAACCTGTGCACCAGGCCACTTCCCCCTGAAGAAGCCAAGGCTGTGTAGGGCCCAATGGCTTTGGGCTCCCCTGCCTCATTTTAAGCAATTTAAAGTGGCCTCTTCTGCCCAAAGGATTCTGGGTAACAACGCCAGGTGCAATCCTGATTGTGCCACTTTAGATGAGAGACAGGAAGTGATGGAAAACAAGGCCTGCAACGTTATCAGAGTGCTCAATTGTCTGGCCCAATTGTCTTCCTTGTGGAAAAATGCTGACCAGCAGTAGGAATGATATGAGATCTGCCAAACTGTAAGAGACATGGAGACTCTAACTGAGGAAACACGATTCAAGATCCCTGAAAACGCAAAGCACAGGGCTCGCCCGCTGAAACCAACTGGCATCAGATTTCAGAGAGAAGCATCTTCTTGCGCCACAGAATCTGCTATGGAACTCACCACCACAGGACACGGCAATAGCTACTAGCACAGGCAGGTGCTCGTAAAAACCAAACGCACAGGCCAGAATCTGGGGCGCGACTTTAATGCTCCCAAGCACTCCAGATGTACACGGTAAGACTGACTTCCTTTCCTTCCAGGCAGCGGCTCCCACAAAACGCCATGCCACGCGCCCTTCAGGGACAGAGCTATTTTGTTGGGTAGGGCTGCTGCTGAGTTTAAATGCACGGCTAATTATTTTGGATCCCGGCCACCATTTGTCAATGGCTAACCAGCCCTGATAGGCAAAATCAGAACCTTCTGGTGTAGAGACCAGCTCCCTCCGACAACCACGCACTGGAGATTAACATGGGGACGGCCTGCTCGGGACCTGCCCCGTGGCTTGCCACTCTCCATAGCAAGATGCTGGGCCAGGGGGAGGTGGCAGGCCAAACCGGATCTCTTCTATGCCTCGGAACAAGACGACGTGACCCATCCCAGCATCCTGGCTCCCCACAACGCTCTCCCATTCCCACTGCAGCAGCCCTTCCTGCAGTCAGTGAGTCTCCCCGGCAGGATCTGGAAGCCTGGTTTCTTTGAAGGGGGGGGGGGCGCTAACTGTCAGCACTCACCTTCCCTCCCCGCACGCAGGTGTGCAAATTTGTATGAATGAATGCCGAAATGCCATTCTCATCCCATTAATTCCCTGCTCTTATAAAATAAATATTGATACCAGCACTGGCGCACCATGAATGGCACTGTTATGGTATGAATAATGGGATCTAATGGGGGTTTATTTTTAAACCAAGGAAACTGACAAAGATCATTAGAAACTTAATAGAAATTCCATCATTAGCATAAGTATCAGAGATTAAAGGCAGAGATTTCTCTATTTTCCCTGCAAGCCTCTTTTTTTTCTCTTTTCCTTCTGACAGCGTCAACGGAGAAGAGGTAAGACAGCAACCTGGCTTTGCTATGCATTTGTCTCTCCTACGCCTTCACAACACCTGTTAGTTTGCCCTGCAGGTCGGGGAAAGGGGGGGGATGACACTTGCTGGCCGTCAATTAATTGCCGGCTTTTCAGGGAAAGGAGCTGTGGACTGGGAAGCAGCCCCTCTGTGGTATGAAAAAGAGGGGTGCCAGGAACAAAAGAGAAGAAAAGAAAAGGAGGAACTGTATGTTACGGGGTGGAGGGAGGAGGACTCACTTTGAATCTCCTTTTCATTTAGGAGAGAGAACAAGTCTCCTGAGTGGCCACTAGTCGAGAGAGCTAGGAATGGATTCTCCGAGGCAAAGGCGATCCTCTTGCAGGGTTTGCAAGCGTCCTACAGGCATTTGACTTGACCACAGCTGGAAGCAAGTGAAGAATTAAACAGCGCCCCCCCCCCATGATTTAAAGGGAAGCCGGCTTCTAAAACCCTCGCACCATCCTTTTCCAGCTGCAAGTCACCACCTCCAGGCTACTTTCACTGCCCTCCTCCCCCGCAGATTTACGGTCTGGCTTGGGGGTATTGTTAGGTATTCTAAATTATGCAGAGTGAATAACAGCAGCGCAGCATGCATATGCATTAGCTTTAAAAGAATAACTTTACTAAGGAGGAAAGGGTTACTGGGAGATTAAAGAAAACAAACATAGGATAAACATCCTGTCTGGCTAGCTGCTTTCACCTACATCTTTACGGTCTCCAAACCTCCCATGAGAACAAACTAGAGAAGAAGAACAAAGAGCAATAAAACTGAAATCCAGTGCCTCCTCTCCAGTCCACCCCCAATGTATCGATTACCCAATTGGAGAATCCCAACGCTAACTAATGATGTGTTTTGTCACCTTGCTTTGGCACCTTGCTTTGGCGGCCAGGCTTTACCACTGGGTCCCTAACTTAACTAGCTAGGACATCAGCATGCACAAAAAGTTAATTCTTTCATGACTACAGAGAGGGAACTTGCAAATCCCAACAGGTATGCACATTCTTACAGATGGGATAAGCTTGGAGGACAGAGATCCTCCTTTTCTGGAAGCATCTGGGATAGGCAGGGAGACCTTCAGCGCATGGAAATCAGTGCCGCAGTCTGAGTGGCAGCTTTGAATTTTTTTTTAAAAGCTAACATTCATATTAGGTCCTCTGCCCTTTAGCCAACAGAGTATACATGGAACTTAATGGCTTGCAGAGCACCAGTCCTCTTGGCTAAGGCAGCGTATTCATCCAGAGCAGGGAGACTTCCACAATCATAAGCCTCTTGCGTCTCCTTGCACCAAAGGGACATGTCGCCAATAGCTGAGTGAAGTGGCGGGCACAGCCCACTGTAATAATACCTCCTATGCAGCCCTAATCAAACCCAATCAACAACATAACAAGATTATACCAACTGTTTTTATTACGCCAACATTCGCTCTGAAAGGGGAAAAAAAGGTATAAAACGTTGCTCGTTCTGATTAAATGCAACATTCCAGCCCCAGACAAATAAGTAGCAATTAACTAATTAATGCATTCACAGCCTCCCCCTTCCTTCCTTTCTTCCTTCCATGCCTGTTTGGTTCCAGTCAAAGGTGTTCCATTCACATTCCCACCAGCCTTCCCTCACTTTCCCACCTATATGCCCATTCCATTCTGGCTTTTACAGTTAAGATGAAGTGCCAGCCCTTGGCATATTATGGGAACAGCCCCACGCACACAGCCTAGATAAGTGTACCTGTGGATCGAGAAGCACTCTAAGGAGAAATCCCACAAACGCATGAGCCTCTCTGGCTTAAATCGTTGGACGGCCCCACCCTATCTGCATACTATTAGAATTCAGACAGTCAGAGGTGTGAAAATCCCCGTGTGCAGTTTCTTAAAATGGGGTTCTCTCTCAAGCTTTTATAGAATTGACGTGTTGCGACAGATCATGTCCCAAACCTTGCAATAACAAGAGAAAGAGTCTCAATGACTAACATGTTCATGGTTTGGGGGCCTTGAGCCCACTCTGTCAGACGCACTGTCTCGTGATGTCAGGATTTTCCTTCCTATTTTAAAGAACTTTATTAAAATCTTGATAAAAGTTAAGGAAAGAAAGGATGGCCACGAAAGTGCAAATACACATAAACCTGCCCTGGCTGCCTCCTCTCCCTGGCGAATGCCTCCGCTGTCTCTGCCTCCAAGAATGAAAAAGCACATTGTTGTTTGGACAGGTGAGTCACTAGACAGGTGGCCTACTCTCTCCTCAATAGTATTCTTCTCGATATGCATTGACTCTGCTGAGCTTCGACATACTAAATCTTGCATCAGCTCCACAAAAAGAAGGTCAAGAAAAGTGGCCTGGATTTTCTGGCTCTTCACAGGACTCTGCTCCAGAGAGGCTCAAGCCTTCCCGGCAAATGAACTCTTGAACAAACTCAGAACAGACATCCAAGGAGGGCAGGCTGGGCTCTGTGGCCGACCACACCAACAGCTCCACCATCGGCAGTGGTATTCTGAGGCCTGTATGCGGGTGGTGGTGGTGGGGGGTCATCAATGGGCAAACAAAATCACGCATGGGATAGAGAAGGTAGAGAAAAAAGTACTTTTATCGCTTTCTCACAATACCAAGAACTTGTGGGCACTCAATGAAATTGATGAGCGGTAGCTTTAGAAGTGCTTCGGAATTCCCTGCCATAGGAAGTGGCGGCGGCTACAAGCACAGTCAGCTTCAAGAGGGGATTAGATAAACATATGAAGCAGAGATCCATCAGTGGCTATTAGGTGCAAGGCATAGATGGAACGCTCTGTCTGGGGCAGTGATGCTCTGTACTCTTGGTGTTTGGGGGGCAACAGTGGGAGAGCTTCTGGAGTCCTAGCCACACTGGTGGACCTCCTGATGGCACCTGGGTTTTGGCCACTGTGTGACACAGAGTGTTGGACCGGATGGGCCATTGGTCTGATCCAACATGGCTTCTCTTATGTTCAAACAGAGATGTGAATTCCAGGGAGTGGGGAGAATGGAAAATCTGCAGAGAACCATTTTTTTCTTCAATGTGAAAAACTGAAGTTTTGGGGAGCGTGGGGAAGGGGAATTGGGAAATTCCCAATAAATATTTTCTCTTTTGGAATGAGTGAAACAAGACAAAGTTTTGTACATTCCAAATGTAAAATATGAAGATTTTTATGTGAGGAAATCTACAGCACTGGATAATGATAATTTGGTGTATATTGTAGGCGTATGCAACATATTTTCAAAGATATATTTTATTGCTTAAATTTGACTTTGTCCACAATTAATATGATACAATGTGTATAAAACACAATTATAACATTACAACCACAGGACACTTTAATTGTTTAGTTCAATATCTAAATATGCCAGTTAGGCCTATTTTGACTGTAGGAAAGGCACTTTCTTTTCTCTACTACAACTTCTGCGACTTTCAGCTTTTATTTTTCCTACCGCTCTGATGGTAAAAACTGAAATACATGTGCTAAGGCAGCACAGAGGGCAGCAATCTGCAGCTCTCTTTCTAGCATCAGATATGTTCACAATTTTGCTTTAAAATTCCATAAATATGCCAAACAGTTCAATTTTGTAGACTAAGTTATACATGATGCATTCTGTGTTTTGAGATCAGTAAAATAAACCGAGGCTTGACAGGGAAGTATTGCATATGTATCGATTTCCCCCAATTTTTCCACTTTTTCCAGCCTCTCCAAAAAAACCCTCCAACAGCCCAGTCCCCGTCCCCGTCCCCCACGGCTTCAACATTTCTATAAATTTTACTCCTCTGATCCCAAAGCTTCTTTCCAGGGATTCCAAAAGTTGGAGCGTTGCCCTCAAGTCCTCCTCAAGAGCTGATACTGACAAAACGCTTCCCAACGCATACCCCATAGGGCATGAGTCTCTGCTCCCCCTCCTGTTTGTCACAGTGACCCATTCTCCAGAAGAGTAGGCCGGAGGCAGAGCGGAGGGCTACAGCTGCTCGTCATCAGCTCAGAAGCTGGTTAATTCCGAGTGCGAGGCTGGGACCAGCAGAGAACTGTTTGTCATTTTTATGGCACTTTTAATTTGCAGAGCTTTCAACAATCTTTATTGCGTCTGACCTCACAGCAGCCCATGTGAAGCAGGTCATTTGGAAGACGGGAAGGGAGAACAGGAAGAAGCATAAATACACCAGAGGCCACCCAGCGAATCCAGGGCAGGGAGGGAACTTGGCTTCAGGCCTCCCAAGACCTTGCTGGCCCCCTCTAGCAAGAGGAAGAGAGATTCTAGATAAGGTGATAAAGTGTACCCCAGCAGGATCTCTGCAATCCCCTTCTGCCCATGTGCAAGTCACCCGTGTGGCAGGCCACGCCGGCACGCCTGCCAATTAACACCACGCGTGGAGATGTGGCAGTGGCCACAGTAAGCTGCTCAGTTGGAGCTCTTCACATGCAGTGCCCCACAACCTCAGGCTGTGTGACTGGCCGAGCGATTGCTGTGTCAGGCGGAGTGTGAGGGGGCCAGAATGGGGGGGGAGGCACCCACTGGTGCTGGCCACTGCTGCTAGGTGTGATGGTGTACGACATGTAAGCAGCAGTTCCGTTCTGCAGAGAGAGATGCGGGTGTGTGTGTGAGGCTGCTGGGAAGTCTTAATCCTCCCTCCACATATGAGGGACTCGGTCCCAACTCCTCAGCAGCACCCCGGCAGTGAACCGATTCGGGAGATAAGCTGAAATTAAGCCCCAGACGTTCATTGCTAATCACGTTCTCTCAAATTTCCCTTTTGCAGCCTCTTGGCTGTTCTACGAGAATTCTTCCATCACCACCTCTGGATTCATTCATTCATCTCTTTCACTCCCACAGTCCTAGAAACACTGATTCTAGATGGAAGGGGGAAAAAACATCCCGCGCATACTCAGACACACTTGCCCTGTTTTGGGTTTTTACACCCTCTGTGTCTAGGGTGTGGCTTAGCCGGGAGCCCTCCTCTCGAACTCCAGCTGTGTGACCATTCAGGAAGTCTTTGGGACAAGTCCTTGGGATGACCAGATTTTCATTTCTTACATTAAACTGCATCACAGAATAACTTGTGCCACTGCAAATCGCTTAACGCTTTTCAGTCTTTTTTTGGTTTAATGTTTCCAGCAAAGAAGAGCCCCTGATAATGACCAGAAGCACTGAAATGTACCTCTTTGGGGACCCCCCTCCCCACCTGTTCCCATTTCCACTCTCCCCCTCCTCGTGAGAGGAGTCAGCTTTTGTAAGCAGGATGCAAAATGCAACACTCGCATCCAGGTAGATTTCGTTACACTTAACAAAGACAAAAGATGAGTCTGTACTGCAGCACTTTGCGAGAAGTGGGTCTGTGGTTCAGCGGCAGAGCATCCGCTTTGTGTGCTGGTGGTCCCAGGTTCAACTCCCTGCATCTCCAGTTATATTAAAAGGACCAGGCAGTGATATGACAGACCTCGGCCTAAAACCCTGGAGAGCCACTGCCAGTCAGAGGCGGCAATATTGACCTGTCTCTGCAGAAGGCAGCTTCGTGTGTTCAAAAGGCCGGATCCCTGCACCCGAGAGTAGCCTTTTGTACCTTTCCAGGAGCACCACCATGGGGTGAGGAATGCAGATGAATTGCTACAGACTGGACCAAGTGCTGGGGCGGGGGTGGCGAGCGGGAGGGGCACTTTCCGCCTGCGACATTCAAGAAAGTCTCTGAGGCAGTGCTGTTCCAGAGAGCATTTGGTGAGGAGTGAATCGTGTTCCTGAGAACTGGGCTGAGAGCTTCCTGATCCTGCGCATTTTAATTCTTGTGTGCTTTAAATCTAAATGTTTTCCAAAACTGGTTAACTCATGTATTTTAATCTGTTTTGATTTTGTTTAATTGGACTATTTTTCACGTCCAGGCATTGTTCGCTGCTAGGGTGATAAGGCAGGATAGAAATGTTTTAAACGGAACAAATAATACCTGCGGACAAGGTGAAATGAGTGGGGGGATATTGGTGAATGTGAGAGGCCGCTCTGAAAAATGGAACGAGACCAGGGGGAGGGAGGTGGGGTTCTGTTGGGCTACACTCAGTCATGTCTACATTTGAGGAAGGCCCCTTTTTTAAGACCAGGGCTCAGCTTTGGACCATGCAAGAATGCCTCTGAGCGTGTGCTAAGTGTCTTCCCCCCCTCCCAACTATCTCTGGCACCGCAACACTTTTAGAGGAGGTACCTCCTTAATATCGTCTCTCTACATTCTACCCTAGCCCACCAATGGGAAATCCCCAAGGAAAGCAAAACACGGACCAATAAAGGGAAGCCATCCAGGGGTGCCAAATCCCACAGTTTTTTACACTTCTCAGCCACCTGGGCAAGGCTTCAGCAGGTCTGGTTACCCTCTGGGCTGTGGTGGGGGGGAAACAAGGGTCATTTTCTAAGGGGAGCCCTGGCTCACTAAAGCTGGCTTCTCCAAGCCCTGGCAGCTCCCTGCTGGGGATCCAAGACAGAAGGGACAACTCCCCTAGCTGAGACAGGCCCACGCACCTCGAAGTGGCTTTCCTGAGCAAAGGCTGCTTCTACATGGCAACGATTCACCGCATAGATCTTGTTTTTACTGTGAACGAAAATGCAATGGCCACGGAGAATCCACATGGCAGTTTCCCATGCATTTTCCCTGACTCCAGACCCATGTAGCTAACACTACCACTGCCAGCACCGGACAGCCTTTTTAAAAAATGGCAACTGCTACATAGCTTTCGCAGAAGAACATTATAACAATCTATTGCCACAATCCACCAACTCCTCTGAATTTCCGGGGCTCATTTTTAATAAGTCTCTAGCCCTTTCCGCTGTAAAGATAAAAGGCGTGCACTTTTCCCCTTGTATTTCTATAATGAAAAGGGATATGTTTTAGAAGCAAGCTGGGAATTCAAAGGAATCTGTAGGCCACAATAACAGATAGTTATAATATTATCATGCCATAGCAGTCTAACAACTGCCTTGTAAAAGAACAGGCCAAGAAAGCTCTCCAGTAGCAAGGGGAAATGGTGGCCATGGATGCAGAGGCAAGGAAAAGGGCACCAGTTTGGACAGGACCTTCACAATGCACATCTTCCCATCCAGATGGCATTCACCGTGTCTGACTACAAGTGTTCCAAAAAGATCGTTGTCGGTCCAGGTACAGGAAAGATGGAAGCAAAACGGGTATAACTCAGAAAGCCGAAGCGGCTCAGGGATAGAATTTTTTTCAAAAGCGAGGGAAAAGGTTAGAGCACGCTCTGCCTTGAAACAGCAGCTCCAGTGACTGCATTTGGAAAATGGAGGGGGGGGGAGAAAGCCTTTGAAAACGAACTGGCAAGAAAAACATTCTGTGTAGCTGGAGCAACAAAAGAGCTCTAGTGTGTAGAGGCTCACCTTGGCTCTAGTTCCAACCATTCCTTTTGGACTGTGCTGGCTGATCTCTCCCCAAACCATGCTAAACAAAAGAGTGGAGGCTTATTCTATTAAATGGCCTGTGTTTGATATGCAGACTTCTCAGTTGCACAGAGCCCTCCTGCAGGGTAACACTAACCATTCCCTCACACCTGCAGATGTCTCCAAGCCCTTTGGAACCTTCCGCGTGACTCAAGCACCCACACCCCCAAACAAAGGGGAGGCAACAACACAGGCCATTTTAGCTGTTAACTCTGTCCCTGGGGCTCCACCCTCTCCTGATTTTATATCCAAATGAACCATGTTTGAGAGCCAGTTTGGTGTAATGGTTAAGAGTGCGGACTCTAATTTGGGAGAACCGGGTTTGATTCCCCACTCCTCCACTTGCAGCTGCTGGATGACCTCGGGCAAGCCATAGTTCTGGCACGGCTGTTCTTGAAAAAGAGCGCAGAGCTCTCTCAGCCCCACCTACCTCACAGGGTGTCTGTTGTGGGGAGGGGAAGGGAAAGGAGTTTGTAAGCAGCTCTGAGACTCCTCTGGGTAGTGAAGGGCGGGGTGTAAATCCAATCTCTTCTTCTTCTCTTCTTCTTCTTAAGGCTTGGAGGCTTCCAGATGCTGGGTGCCCTCATATTTTCCCTCCACCAGTCCCCATGGTGGCCATTCCCTGCCACGCACAGGGAATGTACCATTATATTGGAATGATGTTATGTCAATTATTGTTCTTTAAAAACCCTCAAAAAATGTGGCACATTGTTTGTATGTGGGCTGGTAAGGGTTGTCGGCTATGGGGTGGGAAATACCTGGAGATTTTGGAGGTGGAGCCTGGAGAGGGCGGGGTTCAGGGAAGGGGAGGGACCTCAGCAGGGTATAACGCCACAGAGTCCACCCTCCAAAGCTGCCATTTTCTCCAGGGGGACTGATCTTGGTCTGATGGCGGGAGCTCTCCTGGTGCCGTCTGGAGGTTGGCAACCCTAGCTATGGGACTGGGGGAGAGACAATGGCTGCTGCATGGTTGGGACCAGGAAAGTCTAGACTTTCACACCCACACAGCAACCAGCCTGGCTTTGCTGCAATCCTTCTCAAAACTCTGCGGCAAAACAGATTTGGGAACGATCAGGAGAAACCCAAGAGGTGCATGGATACACTACGATGCTGTGTTGAGGCAGGAGAAAACCATGCTTCGTAGCTGCCCCCATCCCGGGGCAAGCAATCTATGGTGGAAATTCTAATTTAATTTAATTTCGTTGCCAATTTGCTGTTCACCCTCTATCTATATGTATGGACCGATAACTTCCATTTCAATGTATCGGACAAAGTGTCTGTGCACACAAAAGCTCATACCTTGAATAAAGCTTTGTTGGTCTTAGAGGTGCCCCGGGACTTGAACTGTGCACTGCTGCTCCAGACCCAGACGGCTGCCCCGCCAGAGTCTGCGGTGGAAACGTTCCTGGTCATCACTGCCCCTCCCCCACCACCTCCCAATACTCCAGGTGAATCTCCTCTGCGCCTCTTAGAACTTGCTGTCATGGGAGGTGGCACAGCCCCTAGTTTAAATGACTTTAACAGAAGGTTAGACTCATGGAAGAGAGTCCTTTATGGGGGAATGGGATCTCCATATACCTCTTTAAGCTACTTGCTGGGAGGAAGCAGCAGGGCAGGGGCATTTGGCCTCTGTGCCCTTGCTTGTCGCCCTCCCAGGGCATCTGGTCTGCCACGATGGGAAGCAGGATGCTGGACGAGATGGCCCGTTGGGTCCGATCCAGCGGGACTCCTCTTATTTCTTACGTTCTAATGTTCTTTCCAGCCTTCTGCAGATGGACCCCAGCCAATTACAGCAGCGTTATGGCATATTAGAAGGCTTTAATTAAATAATTAGCAGGTAATAGCTACAGCTCCTGTCGTCACTAATGAATCTTTTTTTTTCCCGGAGAAATTTAACGTCACTAAGGACGGGGGGCTGCAGCACAGAATCTCTTTCCAATGCCTTTGCTCAGGCCTGGTGATGTGCATGGTTAAGAAGAGCGTCTCTGAGCATGCGTGAAGTTCTTTTGGCACCAAAGCTGGCATGCCAGCACTTACCCCCAGTTACAGGTAACACCCTGAACAAAAATGTTCAATGTTTGTGTGGGCATGACCCCCAGTACCTCTCTTTCCCAAAATTAAGAACTTCTGAAGTGACACAAATGATAAACCCTTCTTGCTGCCCTCTTTTTGAGCTCTTCTCTTCCACAGGATCAACATTCCTCTATACATCACCCCAACCACGTTGCCCCACTCCCAGGCTGTTTAATTTCATGCCAATTGACTCCTCTCAAGTCCAGCTACAGACCAAAGAAGGACCCCTTTCCTTGGCCATAAGGGAAGTGCTTCGTCCCTAACACAAGATGCATACTTGGGGCTTAGGGGCTGCCCACTCCTCCACATGCAGCTACTGGGAGACCTTGGGTCAGTCACTGTTCTCTTGAGAGCAGTTCTCCTTCAGCCCTACCTACCTCACAGGGTGTCTGTTGTGGGGAGAGGAAGGGAAGGAGATTGTAAACTGCTCTGAAATTCTGACTGAAGGGTGGGGTATAAATCCAATCCTCCTCTTCTTCTTCCCTGACAATAAGTGCCAGGGCAAAGACATTTTGCACATGCTTAGTGGCACTCTCATCTTTCTCACTGTTTCACATGTCCCAGACTTAAACCTCGGCATTAAAAAAGCGGGTTTTGGAGTTAAACCAGTGTGGAATGCCTGGGAAAGAGAAGGCTTAGAGGGGACATGATTGAAGTCTTCATATATTTGAAGGGCTGTCATGTAGAAGACGGAGCAGATCTATTCTCTCTTGCTCCGGATTGCAAGACTAGATCTAATGGGTGGAAATTACAAGGGAGTCAATACCGAATAAATATCAGGAGAAACTCCCTAACTGTAAGAGTGGTTGAGCAGTGGAACAGACTGCCTTGGGAGGTGGTGGATGCTCCTTCGCTGGACATTTTCAAGCAGAGGCTGGATGACCATCTTTTGGGTATGTTGCAGGGCTATCTTTCAGCTACGCTCCTGCAGAGTGCAAGAGGTTGGACTAGATGAACCTTCCAACTCTAACATTCTATGATTCTATGAATGGTAAACAGACTAGGACTGGGGAGGTCTGAGTTCAAATCCCCAATCAGCCAGGTTGCCCTCTGGGTGACACTGGGCCAGCCTATCAACCTAACCTTACCTCACACAGGATTGTTTTAAGAATAAAATGGAGGAAGGGAGACCCACGTATGGCTCCCACAGATCCTTGGTGAAAAGTTTGGATTGATTAAACCCCGACTTGTATTATGCTCTGCCTGTGACTCAGTCCGGGGAGGTACCAAGGAAGCCTCGTGTGTATGTGTGTGCCCCCCCGCCCCAATCACGGATTCTGTGAGAACGTGAATGCTCCTCTGTTGTAACTAACTTTGTGCAGTGCGTACGCTTGATTTGGTGGCCTGCAGGGCAACAGACCGCCACCTTCTTGATCTATTCTGGAAAGGGCCACAAACTTCCACCCTTAAACAGGGATCACATTACGGCATTTTGCAGGCCTCCCAGCATCGGAAACACAAACGACCTGCTTCTAACCCCGCTTGCTCTCTGCATGCTTCAAACTGCGTTCCCTTTTCACGCTGACAAAGAGCCCCATAAAAGCTCCAAAGCTTGCAGACTCCCACACCAACCCAATTTAACCCAACGGCAATAACAATAATATCTTTTTATATCACGTTATCTATTATTTAGCTCTCTCGCACCTTCCTTGTCGATGCCTCCAGGTGCAAAGCTCACGACGGGAAAGGCTGCAAGAACCTGGCCAGCCTCACACCTCCTGTGATCAGGCAGGGCAGGGCTCCAACTGAGCCTGCAGCTGGGGCCAGAACAATTCAGATGGGGTTCAGTGTGGGATCCCTCCCCCCAAGAGACGCCTCCTTGGATCAGACGGCCAACTCATTTCTTCCAATATCCGCCCTGACCAGCAGCTAGTGATGGATGTCATAAGGGAAGTGACCCCTTTCCTGCTGAGGGACACTTGTATCCGTCATTAGCCCCGGCTCAAGAGTTTTCTTCCTTTATTACTTTGGGATTATGGAACCACAGGGCTGGAAGCCCTTGCAAAGAGCACATGGCTCAGTGGTAGAGCATTTGCTTTGCATGCAGAAGGTCCCAGGTTCAATCCCTGGCATCTCCAGCTTAAAGGACTCCAAGTAACTAGTCAGACAACCTGATACTGGGATAGATGCACACAGTTTGGTGTAGTGGTTAGGAGCGTGGACTCTAATCTGGGAGAACCGGGGTTGATTCCCCACTTCTCCACATGCAGCTGCTGGTGTGACCTTGGGTTAGTTACAAATTCTCTCAGAGCTGTTCTCTCAAGAGCAGTTCTCAAAAGAGCTCTCTCAGCCCCACCTACCTCACAGGGTATCTGTTGTGGGGAGGGGAAGGGAAAGGAGATTGTAAACCGCTCTAAGACTTCTTTGGGTAGTGAAGAGTAGGGTATAAATCCAATCTCTTCTTCTTCTTCTCTGTACATGCTCAGTGGCACTCACACTATTTTGTGACTCAGTGTTAGGCGACTTCACATGCCCAAGGAGCCCAATTTCCATGTGATCCTGGATTCCCCGCCCCCCGCCCAGGCATCCACACGCACAACCCAGATGATCTCCAATTACAAACACAACTCAAAAGAGCTGTTGGGGGGGACATGACAACACACAGATAGCTCAAGTGAGAGAAAGCCTGGCTGCGCCCTTCAAAACAAAGGCAGAATCACCCCCAGAAGGTAAAAACCAAAAGGCCCTGGCTGGCAATCAGATGCTCCCCCAAACGCAACCTGCCTGGTTACCGTCATGTAGCAAAACTCGCAAATTCCCCCAAAGAATTAACTCTGCTTGATATTATTATCTCTGACAGCAAAGGGCAGCTTTCACTAGTGCAGATAAAAAAAAATCCACAAATGGGAACCACCCAGAGCGGAGGGTTGTTTCTGTGAACCAAGAATGATCCTCAGTTTGCAGAAATTACCAAAAAAAGAAAAGGAAAGCGGGGAGTTAAAAAAGAACCTCAGAAGAAGAGAATTGCAGTGTCAGCTCATACAGAGGCCCTGCATTAAAGACATGCAAAAACAAAAGAAGTAGGATCCGTCAAGGAGAGGGAAGGGAAACGAGATGATTGCGGAGGCTTGGGAGGGAGGAAGAATTGAAGTGATCAGGTGGGAAGGGACTGGTGGAAGAAAACAGGGAATGGCCAGGCACTAACTATACAGCTGTAGAGTGGGAAAACACATTAGGGGGCCTGTGGGATGTCCATCTTTGGGGGGCTTTGGAGAACAGCTGGACAACATCTATCAAAGAAGGCAACACATCTAAGGGCAAAGGGCTCTGTCTAGATGACCCCTTGGTGTACTTTCTAACTCTACACGTGAGAGCCGGTTTGGTGTAGTGGTTAAGTGCGCGGACTCTAATCTGGGAGAACCGGGTTTGATTCCCCACTCCTCCGCTTGCACCTGCTGATGTGACCTTGGGTCAGTCACAAGCTCTGGCACAGCTGTTCTTGAAAAAGAGCAGTTTCTGTCAGAGCTCTCTCAGCCCCACCTACCTCACAGGGTGTCTGTTATGGGGAGGGGAAGGGAAAGGAGTTTGTAAGCCGCTCTGAGACGCCTTTGGGCAGTGAAGGGTGGGGTATAAATCCAATCTCTTCTTCTTCTTCTTCTTCTTCTACATGGTTTTTATTAGAACTTTATAATGGAGACTAGAGAAGAACAGGCGGAGGAATAATTAACAGAGAGGCTGTGCCATGGAGACTGTACAGGACAAGGTCTGACAATCGCCACCAAACCCTAGATGGGTGTGTGTGCAGAATTCAGAAGCCACCTGGGGCAGAGGAAAGAGGGGAACATCTAAAACTACGCTTAGAGGAACCGTTTTGCCAGACAGTCATTAAGCAGGGAGGCCAAGCTTGCCACCGAGTCCAGCTGTGAAGCTGAATCATCCGCTCCAGCCATCCTCTTCTCCCCCTGTGCTCACCGAGGGCTGCTTCTCAGGGTGCAGATTTCATATGCCAGCCACTCTCGTTCTCACAATGGCTGCCATGACAAAAAAAAAGAGAGAGAGAGAGAAGGGGGGAGAGAGGCAAGATTGAGAACACGCAGCGAGCGGGCCCAGGAGCCGTGATTGGTTAAAGACTCCCAGGTGTACGCTTGCCTTGCGATTTCAGACACATCTCCTTTCCACGCATTATGATTTTTGCTGTTAGAAACAAGCGGCAGACATGCAGAATCACAGCTTTCCGCTGTGATGCCAATGGCACCCTCAAAATTGGTCAGGAAAGAGGCGGGGAAAGAGGCGAGGAGTGGGCATCAGTAGGGGGCATTTCTCCTCCTCTGCTCCGTGCATTCCTGTCAATCGCCTTTCTCTGGCAGAGGGATGTAAGGAGAAAGGTCTAACAAATGGGAGGGGGGCAAATACCCCTGCCCCAGCTGGGGGCTGGGCCTAGTTCAGGCCAACCCCTGATACTGAAGACTCTGTAGAGCATTTTCCAGACCCCGATGGAGCTGAATTGTTATCGCTTCTCCCAGACCGGAAGGCTGCTTGCCTGGCCAGGAACGCCGCTCGCAGCCTGGAAGTGCGCTCTGCAGTTGGTTGCGCCGAGGGAGCTGCAAGTCCACGCAACTTCCTGCATTAAGGCCGTGGCTGGCCCAGAGCGGTTAAGGTGAGGGCAGAAAGACAGCCTCTGCTCCCTCCAGAAAGGAAGCTACTCCCCCAAAGTGCTTTCATTAAACCCATTTGTGGGACGCGGCAACCCGCAGAGAGAAGCTTTCGGCGCATGGCGTCAAGGGTGGGCCCGGCACTGCGGCCAGAAACCCCCGGCCTTGCCCCAGAGTAGTTTCCTGGAAGTCTGGTTAACCGTTCTGGAGCGGCTGGCTGTTTACTGGAACAGGGGCATGCAGGAGAGGAGAGCTGTGCAGGGGGCATGACAGCGTTGATAAGACCAGTGCCCTGCGATGAAAACGGGTCTGTCAAAGAACCTCCTTTTGAACAGGCCCAGGGACACAGCGGAGGCGCTTTCAGTCCCTCTCCATTAGGAACTGGAGTTCCCGTTCTCAGCGATCAACCTGGGTTTGCCCAAACAAACAGGGAAGAATCCTTCTCTTTGTCAGGCTACAGCAAAGATGGACAGATGGGAACTCAGCTGGATCAAACCCTGACCAGCTGCCCCATGGACTACCGTGTGTTGAAGACTTGGCACCACTCGAGCCTGTTCCTGGGAGAAAGCAGACCCTCTTATAAGGCACAAAGAGACTCGGAACTGTTTCAGAGGTACGGGGCAGACGTATCCAGTGCCCCTACGGCCTTGCAACACAGTCTGTGTTGGGGTGTGCTACTATCACAAACAGGAAGGCAATGGCGTTCTGCAGAGTCAGCCATCACATCCAAGCTGTACTGTGGTGACTGGGAGCATGCTGTGGGTACATGTCCTTCACTGCACCCTCTCATGGGCCAATTCTCTCCCCCAGTTCCTGGTTTTGGCTAAAAGCCTTTGCCGTGACTTTCCCACTCGGGAGATTATGGCTACCACTGACTAGGATCGCTACCACATGGTGACAATTCTTCCTGGCATTCTTGCTGCTGACATGCATGCTGAGGCATTTCCCGTGGTGATGGAGCATTCACATGGCAGTTTTCACTGAACCTTCCTTGCCTCAGTTCATTGCAGCTGACATTTCCCCTGTATCACTAGAGAGAGGGTTTAAAAACTGGCAATTAATAGATCGCTATAGAGCAATAATAGTGCTCTGTTTCCATGATCTACTAAGTCCTCTAAATTCCCAGCTTCGAGCTTTTTTTTAAAAAAGATTTCTAGTTCCTTTCCTTGTAAAGAAACGGGAAGGGCACACCCATTGTCTCCACAAAGAAAAGGACTAGAGACTTTAAAAAGAAAGCTAGAAATTCAGAGGGAGTAGCAGATCCAAAGATCATTATAGCAAGGATGTCAAACATAGGGCCCACGGGCCAGAATCAGCCCATCCTGGGCTCTTATCTGACCCACAAGCAACTGGTTATAACCTTTATTGCCAGATGACAGAAACTGTGCATTATGTCCCTGTACACTGTACCAGTGCTAATGCGTGACGGTGGAAGTGGGAGGGCGGGGCATCGGGGAGATACTGTAAGGAAATACTGTAAGAATGTTAAAGTTTTAAGCATGTCTGTATTTTGAGTAAAAAATAATATTGCTAATTGGGTTTGCCTGCGTCCTTTATTAAGTTTATATCTCCCATACCTGGCATTACATTTTATGGCACACATGGCCCAGCCCCATAAAGTGACACTTATTTTAGTTCCGGCCTTCATAATGAATGAGTTCAACACCTTTGCCTTATAGTGTTACTTTGCTATAGCGATCCTAGTAACTGCCATTTCCCAAAAAGCCTTCTGGTGGCACAGGTGAAATGGTGGCGGTGGAAGCAGGAGGCAGGGAAAATGTTGCCAAAGAAGGAAGATCTTCAGAGCATAAAAGCCCTGCTGGATCACACCAGTGGCCCATCTAGTCCAGCATCCTGTCTCACAGAGTGACCAACCAGTTCCTCTGCAGGGCCAATGATAGGGCATAGACGCTGAGGCCTTCCCCTGATGTTGCCTCCTGGCTCCGGGATTCAGAGGCTGACTGCATCTGGAAGTTCCCCCCCGAGATGTGCACCTAATCATACATGGGGTGCACAAACACGCTTTTGACTGTAACCTTGCCAAAAAGATTGTGTCAAACCAGCTTTGGAAAAGGTTGTATCAAAGCAGGGGAAAACTCAACCTGCTCCAGTATGGCCGCCAAACTGGAGCAAAATTACCATATGGAAGTAACTCAGGAACTGCCTCACTAAAATACGATGCTAGGGTTTGAAGCAGGTGTGGAGCTGTGAATGTACAGACTATTCCTGGTCAGCAGCAACCCATAGCTTTGCCCAACTCAAAAACCAGGAAAGGAAGAAAGAAATACTGGCATTCAAGAACAGATGAAGAAGTACAGGGTCCCAAGGGGGATTACAATCATGAATGCATGGCTTGGCTATGATGTGTGACTGAGGATGTTTGAGAACAATTATTAAGAGTTAGACACTCGTACAAGCAAAGAAAAGAGAAGTGGCTTGTGGTTTATTAGTGCAGCTGAAAGCTGTTTGCATGTGGGGGAAGAAAAAAAACATGTAAAGACTGCTTTTTTGTATGGGTACGGGCTAGACACACTTAACAGCACCTCCCTAGTTCCAGAAGGCGCCTAGAACTGAGAGAGGAACACATGATGCTGCCTTATACTGAATCAGGCCATTGGTCCATCGAGATCAGTATTATCCAATGAAACTGGCAGTGGCTCTCCAGGGTCACAGGCTGAGATCTTTTACGTTGTATCCTACCTGGTCCTTTTAACTGGTGGTGCCAGGGATTGAACCTGGGACCCTTCTGCATACCGAGCAGATGCTCTACCACTGAGCCTCAGCCCTTCCCCTAAAGGCAGATCTGGCTGCGACCAAAGCAGGATGAAATTTCAGATAAGAAGAAGAAGAGAAGAGATTGGATTTATACCCCGCCCTTCACTACCCAAAGGCGCCTCAGAGCAGCTTACAATCTCCTTTCCTTCCCCTTCCCTTCCCACAACAGACACCCTGTGAGGTAGGTGGGGCTGAGAGAGCTCTGAGAGAACTGGTTTTGACAGAGCAGCTCTGAGAGGACTTCTGACTGACCCAAGGTCACACCAGCAGCTGCATGTGGAGGAGTGGGGAATCAAACCCGGTTCTCCCTGATTACAGTCCGCGCTCCTAACCACTACACCAAACTGGCTAAGCAGCATACACCCTGACCTGACGCCCAGGCTAGCCCAATCCCATCAAGCCCTGGTTAGTGTTTGGATGGGAGACCACCGAGGGAGCCCCGGCTCACTACACAGAGGCAGCCAATGGCAGCCCACCTCAGTTCCTGACTCTTGCCTTGAAAACCCCATGAGGTGGTCGCCATAAGTCGGCTGCGGCTCGAAAGCCCTTTCCACCACCCAAGCAGCACGCAATATTCCGAAAGCGGGAACAGGCCCGGACGAGTGGTTTTGTCGGAAGCCTCCGTGGGCCACTCTTTGCATTCCTTGCCCTGAATGTCAGAGCCAAGCAGCCACGGATCGAGGAGTCTTCAAATTGAAATCCCTGGCATTTTTATGTAGGGAGTGGAGAATCCGCAAACGAGATTGTCTACCTCTCTTCATCTGCATTCTACAGAGGAGCTTTACTTTGCTTCAAGGAGGTGCCTAACCCCATATATCAGCCATCCCTAAGGACCATGCGGGGGGTGGGGGGACAGACACGCACTCATGTGCACAGAGGCCCATCTTTGGTGCTGCAGGATAAGAAGGGAAGGCAAGCGAGCAAGCTGGCTGCAAAAGACACACACAAGAACCTCTTCCTTTCTCCGCCAGATGCCAGGAGGCTTGATGCCGGAGTATAAGGGAACATTAGCTTTCTTCCCTGAAGTTGACCCACGACAGTAAATGACTTTTTAGGATGCCTTTTTTTTTTTTTTACAGGGCTTCATCCAGGTCTAGAAGCCACATTCAATCACTTAGCCCTTGCAACATAAAAACTAAGTAGCAATAAAGACTGTCCCTGGGCATGTGCAGAATGGCTCTCTTACCTCTGAACGATTACTAACACACCGGGAAGGGAGAGACGGACTCCCAGACAGGCTTGAGTTCTAGTGTTTCTCAGTCTCTTATATTACCTCCCACCTCTCCCTCAGGTTCCATCAAGGCCTCCCAGCCCAGCTGCAAATGTGGTCTAGACATTCGAAGGTGCCTCTCAAAGGCACCGAGAGGCTCTAACAGAGGCTGCTGAATTCTCCTCTGCTGGGGAGGGGTTTCCCCCCAAAATCCAAGCCTGTGCATTCTCATAGAAGTGCTGCAAGCCCTTGTCATTTGGGCCGGATTTTAAAATGCTGGGAAGAGCCAGCTTTGAAGATTCAAGGGCCCCCGTGAAACGAGGCTCTTGTGGTTTTACTTCTGGTCTTCTTGACTTTGAAGTCCCACTGTTCCTGCCTGCGTCAAGCCCTTGATAAGGGGCTGGGGGCTTTGCACAGCGTATGACATTTCTTACTTTTCCAAGGGAATCAAAGACCCCTTTTAGCACTCAGCAGGGAAACCAAGAGGGCAGGAAGCCTCCTCCCCATCAGCCCCAAATGTACAAAGACTGATTAGGATTACACAGTGATTTGGGGGGGGGGGGAAGGAGACAGAAACTCTTCATATTAACTCCTGTGCTCCTGTGCAGCACCTCTGGTAAAAAAGATGCCCCTGTGGATAAATCCAGGTGACCACCAGCACCACCTCTCTAACTGAGGTTAAGATACAATGCGGCCCAGAGAGAGGCAGAAGGCAGGTTTGCCTCTTAAAGGATTCTTAGACGGATGGGGAAACATCCTAGCTCAGTTGGGTCTCCAGGTTTGTCTGGCAGGAGT
This sequence comes from Gekko gecko, assembly GCA_029375565.1. Lineage (NCBI taxonomy): Eukaryota > Metazoa > Chordata > Lepidosauria > Squamata > Gekkonidae > Gekko > Gekko gecko. Next base: position 27,631,205 of record JAPDNY010000001.1, read on the forward strand.
GTGAGACGCAGGCCTTGTGCCCCTCCCAAACCTAACCTTGGGGGATTTCCAGGTGTTGCCACAATGCTGTGTGGTCAACTCTGGGTTGGTTGGTTCCCCCCACATGGTCAGCTTTATTCTGAGACAACAGCATTCTGCAGGATCCAAAAGACGCCAATGTGCAAAAAGCACACCATGCCCAATCGTAAAGCAGCTTTGCTCCCAAAAGGAGAGGTGGTGCAGCTTATGCCCATCTGCAAGCCTGGGAAGCCTTAATATTGCGGGGGTGGTGAAATAACTTCGCTCTGCATATGCTCAGAGGCCCACAGAAATACATTTTCGAACTAATTCGTCTTACAGGAGGCATTAAGGACTGCCCTGGAGTTTTTGTCTCGCTTTTGCTGCTATCTTGTTTCACTGTCTGATTGTTTTAACTTGATTTTATTATTTGGTACTATTATTTATTTAGATCTTAATTGTTGTGAGCTGCCCTGAACTCATTTTTTGGATACGGCAGGATATAAATCTTAATAAAATAAATAAATAAAATAATATTTTACAACATAACATTGACATTTATAATAAAAAATGCTGGACTCTATTCCGTTTGAAAAGGAGGGGAGACCGGAGGAACTGTCAAGCCAATGGCTTTTTCTGTTTTTTGCATTCATCGCTTCCAGCTCTTTCTAACAAGACCCCTGGCAGTGACACCCCTGATCCAGGCGGTCTGTCTGCCCCAAAACGCAACTCGAACAGACCTCCCGCTTGAGCTCAGCTGGGCACCCGCTGACTTTGAGCTGTTAACAAGTTCTTTCACTCTGTGCAGGCTTGCGGAGCACAAACTAGAGAGAAGAGTACAACTTCTGCCAAGTAAGTACACGAGAGGTGACCAGTTTAGCCGGAAGTCCGTCTTTCAGCAGCAGGAGCGTCTATAGGTGAGTGCACAGGCGCCTGTCCAAACTGCTACCTGTGCAACTGCAAGCTTATTCCATGGCCCTCGACTCTACAATCCATAAGCCTTCCCCCCACAGGGCTCCTTTCAGTATGAAGTCGGACTTTCCCCAAGCTAGTTTAACCCAGGTCCGCTTCTGCTGGGCCAAACAGAGATCTCAGCCAGATAATACCTTCCACCCTTGATAAGTAAGCAGCTCACTCAAATGGGCTGGCAGGAAAGACTGCTAGTTGTTTAACAGGAAAAAAGGAAAGGAAAGGGGGGGAGGAATTTCCAGTTCTTTACTTTGCCATCCTAGCTGAGATGAACCCTTGGATTTGGGAGCAGGGGAGCACATGTAGGAGAACTGAGGCAGGCACATCCAGCCAGTGTGGTGCAGTGGTTAAGACTGCTGGGCTAGGATCTGGGAGACGTGGGTTTGGATCCCTGCTCATGCCACGGAAGCTTGCTGGGTGACCTTTGGCTAGTCACATGCTCTCAGCATAACCTACCTATGTTTTGAACACACGCCTGTTACCTGTAGGGTTGTCGTGAGGATAAAATGGAGAACAGTGATGTAGGCTACTCTGGGCCCCCACTGGGGAGAAAGGTGGGGTATAAATGAATAAATAAACAAGCATCCCCCAATTTCTTGCCCCCTCACACACTTCTTGCGGCAGCTGCAGTTCATCCAAGGCTCGGGGAACCCTGTGGGGCTCCTCGGCATTTTATTCATCCTGCCTGACCACTGCAGGAAGTGACTGCAAGAAACGGAAACTCAGGAGGCTGTGAAATCACAGCAGCTCGGCCTGCAGACCATGACGCCCCACACCATGAGATGGGAGGCTTCGTATGGAAGACTGAAGACGGGCAAGAAGAGCAAAGAAGCTGGGGATGGCAGTCTCCATCTCTGAAGAGCATGGCTGGGACTGTCATCCAAATGAGACTGGGCGGGGGACGGGACTGGGTGGTGAGGACTGGCCCGGGATGTGGAATGGTCTGGTACAGCCCAGTCTCGTCAGATCTCAGAAGCTAAACAGGGTCGATACTTGGATGGGGGGGACCACCAAGGAAGGCTCTGCAGATAAAGGTAGTGGCAAACCACCCATGTTTGTCACTTATCCCTAGCTGGGGCTGCCATAAGTCAGTTGTGACTTGCCAGCACATAGATATATAAGGACTGGCCCTGTCCCTACGATGTAGCACCAGAAGAAGAAGAAGAGAAGAGGAGATTGGATTTATACACCGCCCTTCACTGCCCAAAGGCATCTCAGAGCGGCTTACAAACTCCTTTCCCTTCCCCTACCCACAACAGACACCCTGGGAGGTAGGTGGGGCTGAGAGAACTTCTGACAGAAACTGTCCTTGAGAGAGCAGCTGTGCCAGAGCTTGTGACTGACCCAAGGTCACATCAGCAGGTGCAAGTGGAGGAGTGGGGAATCAAACCCAGTTCTCCCAGATAAGAGTCCACGCACTTAACCACTACACCAAACTGGCACTTAAGAATATAAGAGAAGTCAATGTTGGATCAGGCCAATGGTCCATCCAGTCCAACACTCTGTCACATAGGGGCCATCAGGAGGTCCACCAGTGGGGCCAGGACACTAGAAGCCCTCCCACTGTTGACCCCCTCCAAGCACCAAGAATACAGAGCATCACTTGCCCCAGACTGAGAGTTCCTATCTATACCTTGTGGCTAATAGCCACTGATAGACCTCTGCTCCACATATTTATCTAATTTCCTCTTGAAGCCGTCCATGCTTGTAGCTGCCTGTGGCAGTGAATTCCATGTGTTAATCACTCTTTGGGTGAAGAAGTACTTCCTTTTATCTGTTCTAACCTGACTGCTCAGCAATTTCATTAAGTGCCTATGAGTTCTTGTACTGTGAGAAAAAGAGAAAAGTACTTCTTTCTCTACCTGCTCTATCCCACGCCTAATCTTATAAACCTCGATCATGTCACCCCTCAGCCATCGTTTCTCCAAGCCAAAGAGTCCCGACACTTTCATAGGGAAAGTGTTCTGACCCTTTCATCATTCTAGTTGCCCTTTTCTATACTTTTTCCAATGCTATAATATCCTTTTTGAGGTGTGGTGACCAGAACTCTTGCAAACAGTCTTGCAAACAGTCTTGCAAACATGGCTCCCACATCCCTGCTGGAACACCCTTAACTTAACCCCAGGACTGCCACAGCCGTTGCTTGCCCCAGGAGACAAAGGCCTCTGCACATGGTCTGACATGGAACTCACTCCCCAGGTATATTCGTCTGTCCTCATCTGTTCCTGTCTTCTGCCAGCAGGTGAACATTTTTTCCTTTCATCTGGCATCCCTCTTTTCTGTCCTATGTTTTAATTGCCGGGGGATTTTTGTATGTGTGTGCGCTTTCATATTTATGCATTTGAGTTTTCAGATTAATTGTTTTATGATGTGGTTTTATAATGCTTCGTTTTAACTGTCAGTAGCCTTGGTAGCCCGGACTGGGCAGAAAGTTGGAGTATAAATTTCTGCAAATAAATAAAAATAACACAACAGCATTTTTTTTGGCTTGCTCCAGGGCAGAACCGAGAGGACTGCAGGCAACCCACAGACTCAGCCCTGTGCGACCCCCCCCCCCCATGGCTCCACCTGGCAGGCCCTTCCCTTTTCATTCGCACTCACCCACAGACTGATTACAGGAGGCAGCTTCTACAGAGCCCCACTGGGCCACCTAACCCAGTAATGCCATCGACAACTGACAGACAAGTCCCTCTTTATGGTCTAAGGGAGAACAGCCATCTCTTCCCTTCTAACTGGAGATAGTATGGCGTACCAGTTAGAGTGCTGAACTAGGATCTAGGTCACCTGGGTTCAAACCCTCATTCTGCCCATGAACCTTGCTGGGGCAACTCTGGGCTAACCGCTCTCTTGGGAGTATTTTCCGAGTCCCCCGCTACTCGACTTCATCTTGCAACTTGCAAGCCTAACTGATGCATGAGCCTCTTGGGTAGCCCAAGAAAGTGTCAGCTGAGATTCCCAAGTGGGGAGTGTGTGTGTCTGGAGGAGAACCTGGCTCCCTTTCCAGTTGCACCTGTAAAGCACAGCAGGTGTTCAGAGGCACAAAAGAGGGAGCCCAGGCTGGTGTGTGAACGCCAGGGGGCAGAGAGAGAGAGAGACAGACAGACAGACAGAGACCCCTGCGAACACAAACTAGGCAGGCAGGGTATCTAGGAAGCTTGGCAGATGATGAAGAAGAAGAGATTGGATTTATACCCTGCCCTTCACTACCCAAAGGGGTCTCAGAGTGGCTTACAATCCCTTTTCCATCCCTCCCCTACAGCAGACATCCTGTGAGGTAGGTGGGGCTGAGAGAGCTTTCTTGAGAACTGCCCTTGAGAGAACAGCTCTGAAAGGACTTGTGACCAAGGTCACACCAGCAGCTGCATGTGGAGGCATGGGGAATCAAATCCGGTTCTCCCAGATTAAAGTCAGCGCACTTAACCACTACACCGAATTGGCTCTGGGAGAGGACTGCCTGGTGGCTCAGGAAGAGGGTCACAGGTCAAACTGGTGAATGGGGGGGACGGGACTCAACACTTAACTAGAATCTCTCCCAAGGCTCTCTGATCTGGAACCTCTTCTCTGAAACTGGGAGGGAGGGGCAGGGCAGTTTGGGTGATGACACAAGGCACCATTTCGTCATTCCGGAGGGAGGGGGGTCAGCTCTAACCATGAAGACTGGGGGGCAGGGGTTGTCAGCACAGGGCTGAGTTGCCACTTTGCAGTGCCTAATTGCTCGGCCAAAACTAGACTCGGACAGCCGAGGTGCGAAGAAGGGTATCGACAGTCTCATTAGTGACTGCTGGAGTGGAAGGTGCCTAACGTACACAGCCTGAGGGGCTGGAACTGGAACAAGCTCCTTGCTTCCCCCTCCACCACCCCCCCCATCGTGGCTGGCTGCCCCTCCAACCACTTCTCTGGCAAGACACCTAATTCTGCTTGGCTCCCATTATTTCCTAGCAGTGATTGGAATACTTTCCTCTAACTTACGCTATGTACAGTCTTTAAGAACTTCTCACTTTTATTTTTTAGATCTGGGTCCCTGGCCTTTTCCAGCCTGTGAACGCCTTTGGAATTATGACCCAGAGTCATGGGCACAATCACAAAATGGCTGCCAGAGAGGAGACCCGGCCACGTGCTCACACCCCGAGACAATCCAAGTGCAATGAAGAACGTTGGTGTAAGTTGTTGAATGAACTGTTTAAGGTACCCTTCAACAATACCCTGGAAGAGAGGAGTAAAAGAAGAAGAAGAAAAGAAGAGATTGGATTTATACCCCGCCCTTCACTTGGGAGTCTCAGAGTGGCTTACAAACTCCTTTCCCTTCCCCTCCCCACAACAGACCCCCTGTGAGGTAGGTGGGGCTGAGAGAGCTCTGACAGAAACTGCTCTTTTCAAGAACAGCTCTGACAGAACTATGGCTTGCCCAAGGTCACATCAGCAGGTGCAAGTGGAGGAATGGGGAATCAAACCTGGTTCTCCCAGATTAGAGTCCGTGCACTTAACCACTACACCAAAGACAGAATAAAACCAACACTGTGATGGCAGGGGCCACCAAAGCAACTTTATTTTAATCTGCACAGCCAATCAGATCTTCAGTGGCCAGTCAGAAGCCATGTGGAGAAAGAATTCCATGTAGCTCCACCCACTCCCTGACTACTCTTGGCAAGCACTCGATAAGGTGTCAGTGGGCACCATGATGCCCATGGGCACTGCGTTGGGGACCCCGGTTCTAGATCCCCCCCACCACAAACCATGAGATCTAGAAACTTGTTCCGCTCCACCATTTATTTAAAAAAATGCTAGCAAAGTGAATGCAAATCTGCCACAGGACTGATTCTGCACAAAGATTTACCATTACAAAGCAACTCAAAATACGATGCAAAATGGCTGGGCAGAGAGATGCACAGTCCAGCCCTTGAGACACAGCCATCACACAAACCCGCATACACAGAAAGAGAGAGAGAGAGTCTACAGCAGACACACCTGGAGGAGGAACCTCCCCCCCTCCCAGAGCCACCAAGCTACTATGGCCACGTCCTGCAGGGAACAACCTCTCCCTACCTCCAAAGCGGGGTGATGGATAGAGACAGAAGGGGGGAGGGCAGGCACAGTAGGCGTTAATGAGCCCCTGAGCTCCCATCTCTGCAGCTCTCCTGAATCTCGGCTGTTTCCAAGGCAACGCAGACCTGAAGCCCTCCCTCCCTAAACCACCAGCATACCCAATGGGAGGGAGGGGGAGGCTATTAACTCCTCCAGCTCCAGGCACAGCTGCAAAGTAGGTGTGTGTGTATGTGTGAGTGCTGGCCACCCTGCAGAAGAGAGACAACAACTGCCCCATGCTCTGGCATCTGGCAACATGCAGTCTGACCTCTGGGAAGAAAAGGCATCAGGAGGTTGCTCTTCGCCCATCCCGCCTCCCTGCCCATTCCATCAGAAAGGTGCTGTGGACCCAAGACTTCCTTGTCACAGAAGACTGCCCAAGTTGGGCAGCAGCGCACCCACTCATGCACCCTGTGGCTGGTCAGGCAAGCTCTCTTTCATCCACCTCAGGCCTGGACAGGGGCCAGATGAGGTCAAAGCCAGCCCTAGAGGGAAGACCTACCTACTGCTCCAAAACAAAGCTTGGATGCAACACCCTGGGCACAGCCCCCCCCCCCAATATCCAGGATTCAGTCTGAGACACTGCCTGTCTCCCAGGCCACTGTTCAGTCCTGCAGTGACCTATACTTCAACACAAGAGTGACCCTGAGCCCAGCTCATGTGCATCAGGAATGAATGACCAGAAACACGACTAGTGCACAGAACATGGATTCCAGAGCACGTTTCAGCTGCAGGGAAAGGCAACCCCCAAACATACTTTTAATGCATTGGTGCAACCTGGGACTTTGAAACAAAAGGTAAAGGTGCCCCTAATCACGTGCAGTATCTAACCTCTTCCAGGTTCGTAAACTCAGTCTGCCCACATACGGTGTCCCGACAACATGCCTTCCACAGAGCACTGAATTGAGAAACATTGCTCTTTTTTTCGTTTTAAGAAATTAGCCACTGTTGATTTCCCCCTAGAATCCCCTTTGTGGGTGGATCTTAGTACGTACACACACACATTCTGCTCCTGTAGGAATGCCTTCGCCTGAGAAAACTCAGCTCTCAAACAAATGGCTCTTTACAAGAAACCATATTTCCGCTTCATAAGGCCAGAAACAGTACCTAATAAATTTCTATTTCGTGTATTCCAGCCAAACAGGCCTCTTTAGGTTGGCTACCCCCTCCCCCAAATCACCTGTTCCTGGAGAAGAGAGGATTTTGCATCTCGTTCTCCCTCTACTACAATGCTAGCCTGGAATTCAATTGTGCCGGTGCCTGTTGAAAGCGTACACACTCTCCATGTCGTATTCCATGAATTACAAAGCACTGCACCTTCTTGCTCGAGAGCTTCTCACTGAACACAGCCCCACCTCTCCGCTCCCACCACCCATGTTCTGTTTAGGATCTCACCCAAAATTTGGAAATCTCCACTGCCAGGAATGAATCCTACCACTTCCGCTTTACCTCTTGCTAGACTAGACAAAGGTTTGTAGCCTCTGACACATACACTGGCTTACAGGTCTTGAGTATCTGGTCCCCTTGCCCTTCACGGGCTCACCTAAAGGCACCAGATGCCCGCTAACTCAGTAAATTAACAGTGCCATCTCTAAGCAGAGTTATACCATTCTAGATCGATTGGAGTCAACAGGCTTAGAAGGGCATAACTCTACTTAGGACAACACTGTAAACCACCTAATCCAGACTGCAACTTCCCATGAGTTGTGAGCAGAAATGAATCTGCTGCCTTATGCCAAGGCACAGGAAGAGCAAACAGACCCTGTTGACTCACACAGGTAAGCCAAGCCACATGCGCTAGAGGCGGCAAGAAAGTCCCCACTGAGGTCACAAAGCCAGACTTAGCTTGGGGTTTGTTTGTGTGTGTGTGTGTGTGTTTGTATGATTCCTTCCTGACTACAAACCTGGTGGCCAGTAAAGCCAACCCTGAGTTTGAGCAAAATCCACTCATGCTTCCTCTTCTACAGTACCCCATCTCATCTGACATACCAATATCACTTAAAGATCTTACGCATCCCCAATGCTTTCTACAACATCTCAGGCTCACTGCTGTACATTCCTGTTTAACCCCTCTCTGCCTGTGGGGCTAAGGCTGCAGCTGTGGGGGAGGCATAATTAATTAAAAAAAACATCTGCACACAAGCTCGTAATTCCTCGGCCTGCCGTAACCTGGAGCAGGACATACCATAAATAGCGTTGTGGTGTGATAAACGTGGGACCCGGACTGGGGCTGCCTCGATTAGCATATTAAACTGCACACTAGAGTAATAATTAATGAACGGGCTAATGCCATAAATTGAAGGCGAGCGGGAGTTAACAAACGGGGAGAAGACACAGCGTGATTGAGGGAACGAAGGTGATCAAGTCGCCAACCGATAGTGGTGGGTCTCCAAGCGGGGACCCAGCATCAGCCGCTCTGTGACCTGGGCTTATCCTTAACCTGCCCCAACAATAACACTTCTTTAAAGCATTGTGACTGTTTAGCCCACTGAGCAAGATTAAAAATGGAGAGATCAAAACTTAGATGCATGGGCATCCACAGGCTTCATTCAGAACCTGCCCTTGCCATCAAGTATGCCTGCAACACACACACGGCTGACAGGGAGGCGGATCCTGCAGCTTCAGCATATACCTGCTCGGCGCAGGATTGATGGAGCCACTGCTAGCAAGGGTGGGTGGATGGACACAGAACGGAAGGGTGAGGAGTGGGCATTTTTCTCTATAGGGAGGCTGGGAAGTGCAGAAAAAGGCGTGTGATGTCATGGAGCGGCAGGGGCAGAAGGGAAGCCAGGGTAGAAAAATTAACCAGAGCGGGAGGGGGGAATAGGTGGACACCAACCGGCGGAAGAACAGAAAACAGGGAAGCAGAAGGTTGTCAGTCTGGTCTGATTTCAAGCTCTTCTCCATCCAGGGGCAGTTAGTGCCTCCCGCCTCATGAATAATCAACAGCTCAGGATGAATCATCGGCACACAGGGCCAACCAGGGAGGGATGTGTGTGTGTACAGCCACTGCCCACCCCAGAGGCCTGAGGGAGGTAGAAAGACTTGGCACAGTCTGCTCTCCCTCAACCTTGAATTAGCCAAACATCCAACTGACAGCAGGGATTGGAAAATGCTTCTCTTTAACCCTCTCCCCTCCAAAGGAAACAGCCCGCAGCCTCTCAGAGGACAGCACCCCCCCTGCTGAGTCCCTGTCCTCTCCTCCCTGGAAGTGTGGCTGCTTGGAAACCCTATCTCCACCATGGTTGCTCCCTTCATTTCTCTGTCTGCAAAACAGAGCATTGCTTTGCAAGGTTTCTGGGGGTGGGTGGGGGTGGAAAACATACAGGCATGTTGCTTTCAGCCTTGACAATATCAGGAAGAAAAGGCCACGCAAAACGTTACACAGGTGTTTTTCCTCCGATTGTTCAGAACCATGGACAGTGTCATCAGCACCTAGGACAGCGCCTGCCCATACATTTCTATGCTTGGGAGTTACTTGACTTTCCCTAATCCAGCATGGGTTCCCTGCCCTAGAAGGAACCACAGGCAAAGTTAGAAACCACACTGCTTTGCCACAAGAAGCGACTTCTCCTTTTCTGTTGTTGTTGTTTCCCATTAAGTCACAGCAGACTATCAGGTCTTCAAGGCAAGAGAAGTTCAGAAGTGGTTTGCCATTGCCCGCTTTTGTATAGCAACCCCCCATCTTCCTTGGTGGTCTACCATCCAAGTACTCACCAGGGCTGACCCTGCTTCACTTCTGAGATCTAACAAGATAGGGCTAGTATGGGTCAGAAATCCAGCATGCACAAAGAGGTAGGGGGTAGAACTATATGAAGGACCTCAGGTGCAAGAAGACCCACGTCTCCAAACAGCCCACCAAAACATGGTTCTTTGCTAGTGGAGAGGCAGGAAACTTGCACCTGTCTGAACATTACAAAGAATTTCGGGACTACTTTAAGTGCAGTAATTTGTGCAGATTTTTTTTTATGTGCATCACCATCTCTGCCTCGCTCGTCCCACAACACCCAAGTATGACTCACATTTTATGGACAGGGAAACTGATTTGAAAGGTTTATTGGTAGATTCTTAATCCAGCCTTGAGCCCAAATGATGGGGGTGTGCTTGGAATGGAATTTTTAGAATAGACAATTTAAGCACACGCAGCTGAAGGAGGGAAGAGGATATGGCAGCATCTTAACTGGTAAGACCTTAATAACGCAGCAAACACTTAACATTCTGTATGTGTGAACTTCCCTGCTGAAACAAATGGTGACTAGGTTGTGCTCAGAGTTAACTGGATCCAGTGTTCCCTCTAAGCTGAGTTCGTGTGAGCTAGCTCACAGTTTTTTAGCCTCCGGCTCACACATTTTTGTCTTAGCTCAGGAAGGATGCCTCCAGAGAAAACTAATTTATAATGCCAGCAGTCAAATCGCTCGCTCACAACTTTAATGCCAGTAGCTCACAAAGTAGGATTTTTGCTCACAAGACTCCACAGCTTAGAGGGAGCATTGGCTGGATCACACCAAAATATGTCTACCTAAGACCAAAGTTCATTAGGCCCTGTCTGGCAGGCACCCAAGGGGAGAGGAAAGCCAAGAATACCTCCCTCACTGCCCAGACTTGGCACCCAGATGGAATAATCACAAGGGTGCTGTCCAGCAATCCAAACAATGATGAGGGGACGCAAGGAGGAAGCAGACTCCTAGGGCCATTTCAGGCTAGTTCTTCGGCTCCCTTAGGACACTGACCTGCCTAAGTCCACGCAGAGAGTCTGCGGCAGAGGTGAGATCTCAACTTCACTCCTTCTCCAAACCTTTGGAAGCCAAGAAGCAATGAACATGGTTTCTATACACCACTTGGTAATCAAGGACGGGCTGCTTCTGAACAGGGAGGTTACATTCATGTCTACAAGGGCTACCCGGCATTCATGAATTCTCCCAATAAGTGTTAAAGCCACTTAGGCTTGTGGTCTTTGGATCAGCCCTTCCCCGACTTCTTGTGCTCAGAGGAAGAGGGGCCCCTGGAAGAACAGCCCACAATCACAGACCAGACTTCTACTCTTTCCATTCAAATCAACATACACACCCCCACAAGTCCCTCCCTTTCCCCAGTCCCTGTGGTACAACAGCACTCCACCCCATCCCCACATCGGCTGAGGACCCACAAGACCTGGCTGGCTCCCCACAGTCCTTTCTCTTGTTCCTACAGGGCAGGCTTAACTGCTTTCCGTGAAAGCCCAGACATTCTGCTGTGAACGTCCCCTCCTCTCCCCAAGAACCCAGATGTCCTGGCTCTCTGCCCAGATGGAGACCATGGGCCAAGGCTTCAATACCCTTCCTTGGCTTCTGCAAGGGATCCTGGATCGAATGGCTCAATTCAGAGCACTCTGGGCCCGGGCCGGTATCATTTGCTCATGACAGCAGAAGCAGACTGATGCCTTCACCAGGGGAGAGCAGTACAATGGTCCTTGGTGGACCTCCCCAAAAAACGGCACTTGGCACATTTCACACAGAGACGCACACGCAGTCAGGACTTAATCCGAAGCTGGTTCCGCCTCCCAGGGAGAGGGAAGGATAATGGCCTCCCAGGTGTGGGGAGAGAGGGGACATAAGCCTCTTTCTCCAGACCATTTTTCTGACCTGAAACAGCCACAGGCAGTGCTATTTGCTCTGCTGGGGTCTCCATGAGTACTGATGGGGTGCACATATTTCCCCCTATGGCGCTGGGGAAATGGCATGTTGGGGGGAGCCTTAATTCCCCTCTCACACATTGCAGTCTCAACCCAAATCCTGTCTCTGTATGTCTGGGGGGCAGAAACTTCCCAAAAAGGTTGGCTGTCCTGACCTGGGGACATACCCAGGAAAAACATACCATGTAGGTAAGCCCTGAGATCATAGGGCAAAGGGCTGTGGTTCCAAGAAGGTGGAGAGTCTGGCCCCTGCCCTCACACACAGAAATACCAGGCAAGCTGGCCCACCACCCACATGCCATTACCGAAGCCACATCAAGGGCAACTGGCACTGAAATGAATTGAGTGGGATTCTCCCTTCATGTCAAATGGAAATTCAGAAGGTAAATTCCGGTACTGAACATTTGGTTTTGGATTCCCAACAAGTGTTCATGTTTGGATGCCGGCTACTGTCAAAGACCACCAAAACCTAGGCATTCACATGAGACTCAAGTTTCAGACGCTTCCCAAAGAGTTCTCAGCAGACCAAGCTTTCAGATCTTCTGAACACAGCAGGGAACACAGAAGCACACAATACTTGGATGTTGTCACACAAGGCAAACGACATACACCGCAAGTCAGAACAAGCAAACACACGTGTGCGATCTCAAACCCAGATGCAAGCATATTTGCACATCGCTTCCAGATCCTGCCAACATGAGGACTAAATCGGAGCAGGGCCAACGGGTGAAGTGAAAGAAACCACAGCAAGGCAATTCTGTCGGGGCAGGACAACCTCAGCCCAAACACCTGGCCAGATCACAGAGTAAAACCGCTTTGGCAAGGAAGGCCGAGCCAGAAAGAGGACAACCACCATGTCATCTCTTGCCTGCAGTAACATGTCCGAGTGTTCCAAGAAGGTTCCCCATAGTAGCTTCACACCCTCTGCTCGAATCTGGCTTGCACTTTTAACAGGGCCCTTCCTAAAGGAAGACGCAAATACAGGAGCAAAGGAGAGACCGTTCCCAGCCTATTATGAATGCACCAAGATACAGTATAAACCTTCTGTCGTTCCCCACTGCACAGGAAAAACAGCATAACACCAGCAGCAGCCTGTGACAAGGAAACCCCACAAAGGCCACCACACCTGGAAACACCTGCGCAGCTGCACGACCTGGGCTCTGTGCAAGCACAGCCCAATGGGAGACATCGCATGCTCCTTTACTGTACATACAGGAACGCTCCTCTCCAGGCCTCTCATAGACTCATACTCTCTGCTAACATGCAAGGGTGCAGAGCATTTTCAATGATGCAACGCGCACTGACCCACAAACCGTACAGGCACAATAAGTGACTGAGCGCTTATGTATACAGAGGTATCAAGCCCAAACATACATAAGTACAGACACTGTCCCTTTCTGGTCCCCAAGTTCAGTGCTGCTGGCACCAGCAGGAACACAAGGGCTTCCCTGCACTGCAGCCCCCAAATGCCCCCTTCCCAGCCTCCAAAGCCAACCCAAAGTTCGGGGGGGTGGGCCTGAGGAGGGAACACGAAGAGACATAACCCTGGGACTGGGAGAGGATGGCACAGGTGTGTCGACACTGGGGAGGTTGACAGAGAGCTCAGAGCCAGCCGACCTGCCCCACCCCAAGCTCCAGCTTGCCTGGTAAGGGGAGCACCTGAGCACCAATCAGGTTGCTGGGAAGGCTCAGCTCTTACATAAGTCGGGGAAAGCAGGAGGGAGGGGAGAGCTACCTACTTTAGCTCAGGTACAGGGAGGGGAACCAAACCAGTCCTATCCTCCCCAGGCCTTGATAAAGAGAGGGGATGGGGTTCAAGCCTGTCTGGAAGAGTCTTGCCCCGGGAGCTGGATGATGGACAAGGGGGCTATAAGGGACTCTGTACGTGCCCTGGGGCGGTCTTCTTTCGCCAGCCTGCAATTCTCCATACCCATGCAATGACGTTCAGCCTCCAATCTCCTAAGGCTTTGCTTTGAAGATGGGTTCTGGGACTCAGCCTGGATTCAAATTAAGTTCTGCAGCCAGGCCTTCCCCACCCCCTTCTCTGCCATCCCCTCTGCCGGATAGAAGGATCAAAAGGAAAGAGCGGAATTCAACTCCTCGCTTTGCTCCGGGCAACAGTTCCACGGTGGCGCCTAAGCACGGCCATTCCCCGCTGTGCCAGCCCATTTGCTGGCGAAACCTCGCACCCCATCCCCCGCCTCAACCATGCTTCAGAAGGGCCTGAACAGTCGAGGGTGGGGAAAGGGGCACTCCTGCCATTCGACAGAATCCCGGGAAGGCACAGAGCAAGCTGAGCCAACCTTCCTCCACGCCCATCAATCAATTCATCGCAAAGCCTCTTCTTTTTCAAACGTGGACCCCCAAACGCCAGGAGGGCTGGGGAAAAGACGCGTCAAGCGGCACGTGTGAACTCGTCATTTCAACTCTGACTGGAGGGGAGGGAGCGCTGGGGAGAAGGCGAAGCGAGGACTCCCGGATTCCATTCACAGCGCTGCGTGTCAAGCGCAGCCTGCTGGCGAGGAGGGCAGAAAGCCAGGAGAGGCACGCTGCCCTCCCCTGCCCGCCTTGGTCCGCCGCCCTCCCCTCGAGCCACACCGCCTCCGCCCCCCCCCGGGCGGGATTTCAAATCAAATCCGAGAGAAACACCCCCCCCCCCCCGGTTGCATTCCGGGAAGCAAAGAGGCCGGCCGGGCAGGCCTCTGTCGCCAACCCTTCCAACGCCGGAGCTCGGAAGCAAGCGCGCCTTGATGGCCGCCGGGCCAGGCTTCACAACACGCGAGTTCGCAAGAAGCGGCGGCCCTCGTTCACACGACCACAGTGGCAAGAGGGAGCCCTGCCGCCCCGCTTGGCTAGGCGGGGGGCTGGCAGCGGCCTCCGTGCGCCCCCCCGCCCGACGGACAGCCGAGCCCCCGACGACGGCACAAGCCCGCCCGCCCCCCCCCGCAGACACACTTACCGTGCCCGCCGCGGGTGAGGAAGGGCGTGCGGTTGATGGCGATGGGCACGGTGCCGTGCTTGTTGTGGAAGTGGTGCACGTGGTGCGTGGTGCTCAGGCTCGACGAGACGCGCGCCGCCCCCGCGGGCCCGGCCACGGCCGCCAGCAGCAGGACAGCCAGGACGCCGGGGGCCCGCCGCGGCCCGGGGGGCGCCATGGCAGGGGCGGGAGACGCTCTCGCCGCCGCCGCCGCTGCCCGTTAGATCCTCGGCGCGGCGCCGGCGCCGTCCATGCCACCGGCGGTCCCCAACGACCCGCGCCGGAGCGGGTGCGGGAGGCAGGGAGGGGCGGGGAGACCGGCTGCCCGGGGCGGGGGCGCGCGCGAAAAAAACCCGGGAAAAAATCCAGGCGGCCACCCCCAAAAGACCCCCCCCAGTTGGGAGGGGGGAGAAAACCCGTCTCCAAAAAGCGGACCAAAAAAAAAAAAAAGGCGTTTCCACAAAGCTTCGACGGTCAGAATCCAGCCGGGGGGGGGGGAGGCCGGGCTGGGCTCCCTCGACGGGGCGGGTGGGACGCCCCTCCCTCCCTCCTGCCTCGCTCACGGCCGCCCCCCGGCCCGGTGGCCATCAGGAGCAGCATCCCGGCGGCAGCGAAGGGCCGGGGGCCCCCCGGGAGGCGGCAGCGCCGGGGGAAGAGGCACCATTCAGGGCTCCGTGGGGCGCGGGGGAGGGAGGGAAGGAGGAGAGATTTATGGGCGGGGGGGGGAGAGGACAGGTAGGAGGGGGACGGGAGGGGGACGGTGTCACGGATCGGGGGCGGGCATCGTGGGTGGGGAGGCAGGCAGGAAGGAAGAAAATGGACCGGGGGGAAGGGGGGGGAGAGAAGGAGAAAATGGACGGGAAGGAGAGAGAGGTTGGGGTGGGGGAGGAGAACGCGCGGAGACGGCGGCAAACAGACGATCCGGAGGGAGGGGGGCTGTAATCCGCGGGCGGGGGGGTCTCCAAAAGGCGCCCCGATCCGGCCCCCCCAGTCCGAGGCGGTGCGATCCGTCCCTTCCCAGGCAAAAGCCTCGCTCGGCTCCGCGGCGCGTCTCTGCTGCAGAGCGGAGGGAAGGCTGGGACGGAGGGGGGGGGATCGGCGGAGGGAGGGAGGGAGGAGACAGAGGGAGGGGCGGGACGAGGCGCCCAATCGCCGGCCAGGGAGCCCCCGCCCCGAAAGGGAAACAAATGCGACCCCCCCGCCCGCCGAACACATTCCGGCATTGGTGGCGGAGGCCCCCCCCCCCAAACACTTTCCTTTTAAAGGGAAGGAAACGGGAAACTACCGGGGAGGCCCGGAACCCCCGTCGAGACTCACCCGTCTCCTCGGCGGGGGGGGGCACCATGGACCCCTCGCACAGGGAGACGGGGCGGCTGCCTTGCGTGCCCCCCCCCAATAGTTGACTTCTGGACTCTGACTTTGTCGTCCCCCTCCCCCCACGCGCCCGACTCCATTGCCGAGCCTCGCTTTCAGACGCACACTTCGGTCGCGCACTCAAGGCACGTGTCTCTCGAAGGGTCAGGGCTGGCGCCATAGGCTAGGCAGAGAGGTTCACACGAGGGAAAGGGAGTTACCCTCTGCCCCCTTCCGGACAGACATGACGGGGGAGAGGGGGGGAATTTTAGACGAGACTGGGGGGGAGAAGGGGTGGAGCGACTGGGAGAGCCAGTGGCTCCTGGGCGGGAAGACTCTGCAAATCTGGAGCGGCCCAGCCCCCCTCCCCAATCCGCAGAGCGCCCCTCACTGGGAAAAAGTCAGGCTGGGGTAACCCCCACAAACAAATTCCCCGTCTTAGCCTGCTCCTTACAGCCCCTGGAGTAGTCTGCCCCCAGAACCCCCCACCCCTTCCCACTAGCAGGTGCTCCTGCTGGAACATCCTGGAAATACAGCCCTGCCCCACAGCCTGGCCCCGGGTCCTGCCCCACAGCCAGCCTCATCTGCAAGCTTATCCCCCCTTCACTGCCCAGGGTCCACTCCCAACACCTCCCCTCAGGCACATGGATGGTTTGCAAAAGTCAGGGCCCTGCTGCCAACTCTCTCCCGGAATTGGGGTTTCAAAGCCTGACAAGGGGGCGGGGGAGGCAGGGCTGAGAGCTGCAGGCAGAGATTTGTCGGCTGTGGTGCAGGAAGAGCCTCCCTCTGCAGGAGCAGGACCATGAGTGGATGTGTATATCAGAGAAAGAGCTGCCACAGCTGAAACCTGCCCTGGAAACAGGGTTTCCTGGCTGCACAAGTCTTGCCTCTCTAGTCCTACAAGTGGTGAGGAAGTCACTCTGCACATGCTCAGAGATGGACTACTTCTGATTACATTCCAGATCTGAGCCACTGAAAACACTGTCTGGGGCTGGAAGTCAACCTTCTCCATGCAACTGTTCCCTCTCAAGCACTTTACGGCAGGCCTGCCCAACTTGAGACTCAGCCAGCCATTTTGGGTGCCCCCGCTGTGGAGCTTGACAAAGCAGGGTTTGCTTCCTGCCCAACTCTCAGGAAATTGCCAAGCCCCGCTAGATGGCTGATGGGAGCGGGCAGGGTCTCGAGTTGTACAGGCCTGTTCTGTGGGGTTATGTTTGGGGCAGAGAACATTTGGAGGCCTAGAAAACAGAAGAGGGATTGAGTATTCTGTCTCTGCTGCCAGCACAAACTGTTCTGGATTCCAGTGATGACCTGAACTAACCTTAACTGCTATTCTGAAGGTATGGGTTCCCCACTGGCACACAGAAGGGGCTTTGCACATGTTCAAAGCAATACTTTTATTAAAAGAACATGCTTCACAATGGTCCTTTCCGCACTTGGATCTCATCCCTGGTTTTATCAGAGTTCAACTTGCGACACAATAGCTTGCATTTATCCCTGATTAGAACAGCATCTGTTTATCCCAGGACAAGTGTGGAGTGAAACCGGGGTGACCTCAATGTAATGCGGAAACAAAAAATACCCCGAGATAATTACAGGGGTGAACTCACGTGTAGTGTAGAATGTAAAAAATACCCCGAGATAATTACAGGGGTGAACTCGCGTGTAGTGTAGAATGTAAAAAATACCCCGAGATAATTACAGGGGTGAACTCGCGTGTAGTGTAGAATGTAAAAAATACCCCGAGATAATTACAGGGGTGAACTCGCGTGTAGTGTAGAATGTAAAAAATACCCCGAGATAATTACAGGGGTGAACTCGCGTGTAGTGTACAATGTAAAAAATACCCCGAGATAATTACAGGAGTGAACTCGCATGTAGTGTAGAATGTAAAAAATACCCCGAGATAATTACAGGGGTGAACTCGCGTGTAGTGTAGAATGTAAAAAATACCCCGAGATAATTACAGGGGTGAACTCGCATGTAGTGTACAATGTAAAAAATACCACGAGATAATTACAGGGGTGAACTCGCGTGTAGTGTACAATGTAAAAAATACCCCGAGATAATTACAGGGGTGAACTCGCGTGTAGTGTACAATGTAAAAAATACCCCGAGATAATTACAGGGGTGAACTCGCGTGTAGTGTACAATGTAAAAAATACCCCGAGATAATTACAGGGGTGAACTCACGTGTAGTGTACAATGTAAAAAATACCACGAGATAATTACAGGGGTGAACTCGCGTGTAGTGTAGAATGTAAAAAATACCACGAGATAATTACAGGGGTGAACTCACGTGTAGTGTACAATGTAAATTCAGGGACAGGGTTGAACCAGGATTTAAGATCTAGTGAGGAAAGGACCAAAATTTCATCATTGATTCTTGCTCAGATTCAGCTCTATTTTCACTGAGGAATATGGAACATCAGCCTCTTGTAGGGGGGAAAGCAGAGGAAGAGAACCATGCGCCCCAGAAAGAAGGAGTGAGGTTGGATCTTTCGGATTAGCCACAGTGGAGTTCTGGAAAAGGGAGGGTGGGACACACGAGCATCACCACCCCCTTTCAATATGGCACTGCTATCTGAGGCATGCCCTCACCTGGATAGCCCAGGCTAGCCTGATCTTGTCAGATCCCAGATGCTAGGGAGGGTTTGGCCACCCTTCGTACTTGGATGGGAGACCCCCAAGAAATTCTGGGGTTGTTCTGCAGAGGTGGGCAATGGCAAACTGCCTCTGAACATCTCTTAGCCTGACCTGGATGGTCCAAGCTTGCCCAATCTCATCAGATCTCAGAAACTAAAAAGGGCCAGCCCTGTAAGGACATGGTTGGGAGACCACTGTGGTAGTCCGGGGTTGTGACACAGAGGCAGGCAATGGCAAACCACCTCTGTTCGTCTCAGACCCCTACCGGGCCACCCTGAGTCAGCTGTGGGTCGGCACTTTCCACCACCACTCTCCTGCACAGGAAACCCCACTTCCCCCTGCACTGCTAACACACGGTGTGCAATTCAGGAGCTCAGGGTGAGCTTCCTTCTCTGTCTGTCTCCACAGCTGGGGCTAGGAAAGCACGGGGGTCTGCCCCGCCCCCTCTGGATCCAAACGTCTGTGGCTACCTCTGAATGTTGCAGGACGATCTGAGATGTTATCTGTGGTCTGGGGTGCTACTAGTGATGGCAGGAGCCAGAGTTTGAGCTGAAATTTCTGCCGGCCAAGAGCGATTGTGGCAGGACAGAGACTTGGAGAAGTCTGGAGTGGCCAGAGCCGACTGGACTTCAGGGGCACTACCTGATTACGGCAGCAGCCGTTCTCTTGGCTGACTGCTGTATCTGACTCATTCTGAACATCTGTAAATACACAGCCTTTTTCATAAAGAGACGGCTGAGTCTCTAAGGGCTTGCGAGCACCAGCGAGAGGACTGGCCTTGAGAAAGCCGTCTTGGCTTCCCGGCGCTTAAAGGTGGCAGAGGGGTTGAGCAGGGGCAGTTTCTGCAGGGGTTCCCCCTTCTCACAGTCAGCTCTGCAGGTCCCCATTCAGGCACACTCCCCTCCCTTCACTGGGGTGGTGTGCTCCAGCCCTGTGACTCTGGGCCCTTCAGCAAAATCCCAGTGACTGAGTAGGGGAAGTGTGATATTCTTCAAGAGGTGGATGCGCATGACTCCCATTCCAGTGGTGGGGACTGTCCACAATCCTGACTCCCTAATGGGATAAGGCTCTGAGCTCACCTTCCCTAGAGGTCGTAAATCTCCCTCAATGAGCTCATGCAATGTGATGTCATTGCCACGGGCACGCATGGAGGAAGGGGGGGAGCCAAAGAGAGAGGGGTCTTGGTCAAGGAGGAAAGGGTGTATGGATAATGCCGCAAAACATTATTTTTCTGCCTGACCAGGGTACTCCGTGAGTCTGGGAGGGTGTGAAACCAGCAGCGAGTGTGCCTCTGAGCATGTGCAAAGTCTCCCGCTCACCCCTCACCCCAGTAGTCACAACTTGCTCCGAGAGTGCATGGCTTTCAGATCCAGTTGTGTAAAGGGGGTTTGGCCTCCCGCGCCGCTTCCATTTCTTGTGGAAAAGCAGCTCTGAAGCAGAGCTTTGCCAGTTCTGGGGTGAGTCAGGAATTGGAAGGGGGAAGGCAGCATGAGTGCTCCCTATCCCCCCCCCGCCCGCAATCCCTCATGCAATGTTTGGAAGATGCAGAAGCAAGGCCTGGATTGCAACCTGTTTGCGAGCTATAAATACAAGCGGGTGGGAGACGGATGGAATGACAGACTGGGTGGGAGTCTGTGTGGGGGCGAGGAAAGAGCTAAAGTGGAAACTGGCTAAAAGAAGAAAACCACCTCCCAGCAGCAGCCAAAGCTCAGGCGGGCAGAGAGGAAGGGGCTAATTCTGGCCCGGGTTTTGCCCCCACCCTCTGCCTGCTGCCAGCCAAAGAAGCCCTTGCGAGCCGGACAGGGGTGCCTGCCCAGGATTGTTGGTTGGCAGGCAAAGGGCTGCTGCGGGATTGTGCTCCTTTTGCCATGGATGGAGGACCCCTTCACTCAGCCTTTCTGGCTCACATGCAGGGCAGCAGCTGGTAAGTATGAGGCCATGCCCGGGGTGGGGTGGGGTGGCCAGTGTAGATGAACAAAAGCAGGGTGCCATAGTGTGACCCCCCCCCCCGAGTGCCCTGCACTTGATTAGCAAAAAGGCAGCATCTTACTGCACACTTTCAACTCATCTCGACCATATGTGTGTGGGAAGTCCCATGTGGGGAGCTCCCAGAGCCTATTTATTTATTTTTAAAGTCGTGAAGGATTTGGGGACCCGGTTCAGCTGAGGCCATGGGACAGGGGAGGCTTCTCCTCTGATCCCCTCCTTGTCCCATGGGAGTCAAGGGGATCAGAGGATAAGCCTCCCCTGTCCCATGGGAGTCAAATTTTTACTCCAGTGAGGAAGCTTAGTTAACCTGATAATGGTTTAGGTGGGAACCAGTGTGGCGCAGTGGTTGGAGTAGGATCCAGGAGATCCAGGTTCGAATCCTCACCATGAAACTCACTGCGTAATCCTGTGCCCAGCAGTCTAACCCATGTCACAGGGTTGCTGTGAGGACAAAGTAGGGAGCAAACCAAATAACTCCAGATGAATGGCAAAGGGTGTGCATTTGAGGTACGTGGCTATGGTTGCCTCCCTGGGGTTTTCATTCTCTTCTCCTGCTGCACTGTTCTGGGGATAGAGTGGAGGTCACTGGAGGCACGGGGGAGGAGGCAGCTGTGAATTTCCTGCACTGTGTGTGTGGGGTTGGACTAGATGACCCTTGGGGGTCTCTTCCAGTTCTATTTCTGTTTTCTACATTGTGTACGTATGAGGATGTGTGTGTGTTTCCTGGTGCTTTAGGAATACAGGTCTCCTAAGTGGGCATTCTGGACAGACTCCCTGGATTGGGTACTCTTCACAAGCACGTCACTGTCCTTCGGACACTGATCTGTACAATGGCAACATGAACGGCCTAGTGGATGGGGTAGTTGTAGACGGCAGAACACGATACCTCTTGTGAAAGCGCTTTGTGAATTGAAAAGTCTGCCTCCCAGAGAGGTCTCCCAGGTACGCATGGTGGCTAAGCAGATACAAACCCTGATTCTGCACATCCAGACCATGAGGGAACAACTGCATGCCCTCCAGATCTCAACAACAGTGAAAGAGAAAAATGTGCATTGTTGTTTGTTCAATAAAGGTGTGCATTTCCCCATGATCCTGTAAGAAGGGTGCACGCACAAGTGTGAATAAATGTTCCTAACCTTTCAGGTGCCACTGGACTCCTGTTTTTCTACGGCTACATACTAACACAGCTGCCTATCTGGAATCGCCGCACAGAAGTGTGATTCACCCTCAGACAAAAAAAAGGGCCCACCGTTCCCCCCAATCTCTGGATGGAGGGCTGTGCGTCCGCAGTGATTCCCTGCTGCTCATACAGATTTTATCCAAAAATTGTTCGGCAGCTGCGGGAAGGACTCTGAGCGAGGCGAGGGCAGTGGAGGAGGAAGCTGCCAACCGGAGGCCTGCCGGAGATGGGAGGCCTTTGGGAGAAACGGCCAAGCCACCCGGAGAGGCTCACGTTGAACCGCATTTTCAAGACCTTGACTGCGCTGCCGCTGCAGATAGCGGACGGACAAGAAGATGAAGGGAGGAAAGCAGGAAAAGGTTCCGCAGAGGATTACAGTGGGGTTACCAACTGACCAGGTAAGGGGAGGGGGAACCACTCTGGCCTACTCTGAAGGCTTTAATTGCAACTGGATGCATGCAAAACGGCAGGTGACGCACAAAAGCTAGGCATTATTACCTATTAATGTCTGCACATCAAAGCTGGGATAAGAGGCATAGCTTGGAGTCGCTGGCTGAGCAGCTAACAATGCTCGGAGGGTTCAACAGCCTCCGTTCCGACTCACTGTTCTGTGAGAGCTGGGCAGCAACCCTGGTGCCTGGCTCCCCGTTCCTCATTATACACACGTGAAGCTGCCTTATACGGAGCCAGACCCTCGGTCTAATGAGGTCAGCATTGTCTGCTCTGACTGGCAGCCGCTCCCCAGGGTCTCAGGCGGAGGTCTTTCTCGTCACTTACGCCCTGATCCTTCTATCTGGAGAGGCTTTCGGGGATTGAACCTGGGGCCTTCTGCATGCAAAGCAGATGCTCTGCGACTGACCCACGGCCCTTCCTGGACCTCTTCCGCAGATGGAGAAAGAGAAGCAAGGTGCAGATTACATTAAATCAATAAGACAGGCAGACATCCAGCCAGGAGCTAGATGCAGTAGCAGCCCCCTTGTGAAATCCACACACACCCCTTGCCTCCAGGCTTAGCAACAACCAAGGAGGGGCTTTAAAGACCATGGCTCGGTCTTGCGGCAAGGAAAGCAAAAGCAAGCAGCACCTCTGAGCCTATGTGGAATGCCTGCCCCAAGTCACTCATTGACGGCCTTCATGTCTCGTAAGAGCCCTGCTGGAGTAAACCCATGGCCCATCGAGTCCTGCTTCCTGTCTCACACCGTGACCAACCAGTTTCTTCCGAGGGCCAACGACGGGGCATAGAGACTGAAGCCTTCCCCTGATGATGTTGCCTCCTGGCACTAGGATTCACAGGCCGACTGCCTCTGAATGTGGAGGTTCCCTTTATTCCCCACTGCTGGTAGACCACTGGTACAGCGATCCTGCTCTGGGAGAAGGCTTCGGGGAGTGAGAAGGTTCCACCTCAGGAGAACTGAGCCCCAGCACCTCCCTCTGCTATCCTGCGCCCACAGGAACAGCCCTGCTTTTATAATATCGGCACACAAAGGGGAGAACTCATGCGCGTGTGGAGATGGTCATTTCCTCCAGAGGGAGGGAGACGGACTTTGCTCCTTTCACCTAAATGTACGCTGACATAAAATTTAAAAATGAGGAAAAGGCACAAGTGAAAAGATAGAGGAAGGCCTCCCCTCCACACCTGTTTGTTAACTGCAACTCCCTCCCTCAGTTAACCAATGGTATGGTAAAATATGGGACTTTTTTATTTCTGACAAAATGTCTGATGGGGTAGCTTCAAAAAGGGAATGCGACTGAATTAGGCAGTTCAATGGCGAAGTGGATTCCTTTGATAGAAGTTCAAGGAGGTTTACTGCTTGAAATGACAGACTCTCACAGGGTTAACTCGCCTTCTGTTTATTTGTCTTTTTTTTAGATATCAAGGTGGTGAATATGGTTAAGGTTAAGACTAAATCTCCAGATGATTTATATTTAAGGGGTGGATTTTTGCGTATTGTATATGAACAATAGTTTTAAAGTTTATTGATGTATATGTTGCCGAAGGCTTTCTTGATGTATATTTGTAGAATAGGTTATACAAATGATTCCTGAAGTGTAATTTTTTGAAACTGAAATTTAACAAAAAAAAAATTTTTTTTTTAAAAAGTTGCAACGCCCAGTCTTAAAAGCTGCCCAGAGCTGGATCCAAGCACTGAAGCAGTTTTGTTTTGCAAGAAACCTGCATGTCTCGCAGTCTCTGTCTTTTTCTGGAATAACAAAGGGAAAGGAAGGCCCGGAGCCCTCAAAGGGAAGGCTCAGCTCCGGCTTCCAAAGTTCTGGCACAAGCAGAGACGCACCGGTGGTACCACTCAGGCCAAAGAGCTCAAAGAGGATAAAAGGTGGGACTGAATTCAAACAGAAGATCAAGTGTGGGTTGGAGAGGGGGCGCCAGGCCCTGCCTGAGGAGGGCACTGAGGGACAGCGGGGCATCTTTAAAGGGGGAGGTGAAAGAAAGACCCCAAAGGCCCCGCTTCAGTCACTGGGGTTGGTCCTGAAGTGGAACACAAAGGTAAGAAAGAAGCCTGCTAAAGGGCCAATATTAAAAACCTAGTCTAAACTTATTATATACAAAAATACGTTTATTTATTAGAATGTTATGTTAAAAACATATAAGGGCCCAATGAAAGAACATAAGCAGAGAAGCCAATGTTGAATCAGGCCAATGGCCCATCTAGTCCAACACTCTGTCACACAGCGGCCAAAATATACCAGGTGCCATCAGGAGGTCCATCAGTGGGGCCAGGGCACCAGAAGCCCTCCCACTGCTGCCCCCTCCAGCACCAAGAATAGAGTGCATCACCTGCCCCAGACTGAGAGTTCCCATCTATACCCTGTGGCTAATAGCCACTGATGGACTTCTGCTCCATATGTTTATCTAATTCCCTCTTGAAACTGTCCGTGCTTGTAGCTGCCACCACCTCCTGTGGCAGTGAATTCCATATGTTAATCACTCTTTGGGTGAAGAAGTATTCACCCAAAGCCTCTTTACAAAGTGCAAGTGACCTGAACACAAGGGCCAGTACAAGTGGCCCTTTAGCAGGCTTCTTTCTCATCCTTGCGGTCCTTGATTCCAGTTATTGGGTCAAGTTTGTTTTCCCCTCCCTGTGTCTTACTATCATTGTTTGTAGAACACAAAAGGACCAAGGAAGGGGCGGTGGTCAAGTGCTGGAGCTCAGGGAGCATGGAGACGCATGTTGGCTAAAGCAAAGAGCTTTGGTAGACTCGGACCATGCATGAGAGCCTCTGGGAACATGCAGAACACCTTCCCTTTGCCACTGAGGACGGAGCCACCAGCAGCTCCCACCCCTCTAGCTTTGCACAGTGGAAGGCTTGTCTTTCTACTCCCAGAGTGCCTCACTCTGTACCCTGCCTAGGAGATGAGGTTTTTTTTCCCTAGTGCCACTGGAGGAGGAAGGGTGCCAGCCTGGGATGGGTACCTTCCCTGGCAGTTCCACAGCCATCTCTTACTCCCTCTGCTTCCTTTGCCACTCAGACAAATCTTTCCAGTTTATTAGGCTCCTGAAAGCTTCCAGTCAACGCAGCTCCAACCCCTCCGTTTACAAGCGGGGTGTGGGGGGAGAGAGAGAGAGAGAGAACAGCTACGTGAAGCGACATTTCATTAGAATACAAAACAGAATGAGGAACCCTCCAGCCAGCACCCCCCCTCCCCCAGATGCCTGTATCAGCTGAGAAACCCCAGTGCTAAATGAAATTCTAATATCCCCTAATAGGTTCCTAATCTCCCCCCCCCCACCCGCCCCTGACACTTCTCTGGTCTGGCGCGGGGAGATAATAGAGAGACCGAACCTTGAGGAGGACTGGCAGCCGAGTGGCGGGGAAGCGGGCGGGCAGGGGGGAAGAGCACCCAAGCGGGGCACCGAACTGTTCCTGCTGAGCCTGGGGCTCATCACAGGCCTGTGCCAAGGTTGGCATGGGGACTGACTTGCTGCCAACACGCTACGGGCATCTGTCTCCAGGGTAACCAGATGTTGAGCCAGCGGGGCCTGGGTAGACCACCTCATTCTGCGCAGGGTTGGGCACTATTTTTTTGGGGGGAGGGGCTCACTGTACCGTGAGAGTGGGCCGCCTGGATCTTTTGAACACACAAGCGTTATGACTTTGGCCTCCAATGAGGGCTAGCGTATCCGAGCACCGCCTTAGCTCTGTCTTGAATGCACTGATATTTGGGGCCAGCAGGGTGTGTGGGGGAGTGTTCCCTGGATCCCCTCCCCAGTTTTCAGTCTCCAGTGCACCAAAGTTAGGAAACTGTGCCCAGACACTGCTCCCCCGCCCGCATACGCCACCAACTTCTCCAGAGGTGGCACCCGCAATTTGTCAGCAGAGACCTGCTAAGCGGCATTCACACCCGCTCCTCCACAGGGAGACTCACGCTGTCAGCCACACTCCCGCGCCACAGAGATGGAGGGTGAGAGCAACACCTCGCCCACAGACTGCGTGGAGCGCCAGGCAGTGATGGGTGCATCAGCCTCCCTGGCTGTGTCACCAGAAGGGTCCGGGGGCGGGGGGGACACCCTGACCAGGAGAAGAGAAATACTGGGGGGGGGGGCTGTTGTAGAAACGTGCCCTTGCCCTGTCCTCAGAGACTGGGTGATCAGGAGACCTTAGCTCTGTAAGGGCCTGAACAAGGTGCATGCGCCCGTGGTGGGGTGGGCAACTGGGTGCTCTCCCCACACAAGCTGCGAAGCCCCTCCTCGTCTCTCTGCGTACGCAGCCAGCATAGAAAGCAAGCCATCCAAACAATTCAGTGGGTAACAGCTGCCTCCTGCCAGATGTTGCCTTAGCCTCCCCCTGCGCCCATCTGAGGCATGTCCTTCATTGGTGCAGACGGAGGGAAAATTGCATACTTGTGTGTGTGATATACACACAAAACACACACACAGTGAAAAGAGAACTCTGCTCGGATCGAAGTTCAAGTCCCGTCTCCGCCTTGGGTTGCCTCAAGCCTTGGTTCCTTATCTGTGCAATGGGAACAGTGGCCTGTCTTGGAAGGTGGTTCTGTCACTGAACACAATAAAAAATACATTTTTTTAAAAAAGCTACATAAATTATTATTGGTAGCAGCGGGCCAGTCCTGAACTGGGTAGCCCAGGCTAGCCCTGGTCAGTATTTGGATGCGAGGCCACCAAGGGAGTCCAGGGTCACTACCCAGAGGCAGGCCAGGGCAAACCACCTCTGTTCCTCTCTTGCCTTGAGAACCCTGCAGGGTCGCCATAACTCAGTTGTGACTCTGCAGCACTTTCTACCACTAGTAATGAGCCAAGAGCTAGAAACAAAGGCACCCCGGCTACCAGCAAGGGTGGGAGAGTTGGCCCTCCCCATTGGGTAATAGCTACAAGTCCTCTCTGGAAACATCAGGAGATTTCGTGTTTCTTTAAAGACAAATTCAGCATTCAGGATTATTGTCAGAGGTGCTGAAAATAACCCAGGCTGTTGTCTTAGCCCAGTTATGAGCACTGGGACCACAGTCAAGGTTGTGGTCAACTCCGCGCAAAAAAGCACAACTGCAGAGCAAGCAGATGGAGCTACAGAAAAGGGTGACTTGGAGAGGTGAGGGGCAGGGACAGGTACCACTTTCCTCTGATCAGCAAGGGAATACAGCTGGGGAGAATGGGAATAAAGAGTGACAAGCTGGGAGACTGTGAGGAATCGGGGCGGGGGGTGGATTTGGAAATCCCAGCTACCCAGATCTCTCCCTCCAGGACTCTGTCAGCTCTCAAGGGCTTGTGCAAGTTGATTTCTCCTGCCTCCCCTTTCCCTGTTCCTCAGTGACGACCCCTCCCCCCGCCACCTTCTGTGCCTGCAGTCTTCATCAGGCTGCTAGGGAGGGGTTTTTCTCCACTTTTTGATTAAGCAGGTTCATGGAAGATGAGTCTACTAATGGCTATCTGATATGATATTTAAATGGAACATCCATGTTCAGAGGCAGTCCACCTCCAACTGGCAGAGGCTGAAGGCACCTAACAGGGAGTGGCCTATCATTATATGCATCCTGCTCAGGAACATCCCAGGGATATTAGGGCAGCAAAACAATCCCAAAGAACTAAACAGATTCATCCATCAACTGCTTCCAGCTATCGTAGCCAAATGGAGCTTCCATGTTCACAGGCAGTCTATTTTCAACTGGCAGGCCTTGGGGACATAAAACGGAGAGGAGCTGTCTCTCCCCATCCCTCACAGAACATCTGCCTGTTCTCTGCCATAGTGACAGAGCACTGGGTTAGATGGACTTTTAGTCCAATCCAGCAAGGCTCTACTCAATATGTTTCCCACAGGTCTCTCTGCTTATGCTCTAAGAACTGAGGCAGATCATGAGAGGGAGGGCAGGAAGGGCTGCCTCAGTGCTTACTTCTTGTGGCCCTTTCTTACACACCCAGAGAAATGCTGATCGCCACTTCGGGGTCAGGAAGCAATTTTACTCTAGGCCAGTTTGGCCAGGGAACCTGGGGGGTTGGGGGGTTGCCCTCTTCTGGGCATGGAGCAGGGGTCACTGGGGTTTGGGGGGAGGAATTTGTGAGCTTCCTGCATTGTGCAGGGGACTGGACTAGATGACCCTGGGGGGCCCTTCCGACTCCATGATTCTAAGCCCAGGAAAAAAACACCCAGGTGGTGTGCGTGTGTGCATTCGTGACATGCTTCTCCCACACGCCCCCAGGCAGGGCCCACGAACAAGCCAACCTGAGCAGCCCCTTCCATGCTGTGAGTCAGTACCGTGGGGGCCACCACCCACCTCAGACACAACCCGAGGCCTCAGCTCACCCGTTGCCTCTGTGGGAGTCACAGGAGAGTGCAACTGGCACGCTGACACCAGGACTTGTGGGGTGCTGAAGGGCCTCATCCAAGGGGCTCCTGCGGGGCTTCTGGAGCCGCTTGGCTCTGCTGACTCTTGGCCATGGGAGGCCGTCCAGGCCAGCAGCCCGCCAGAAACTTTCCTGCTAAGTTAAATTAAATGGGCCAGTCTGCTCCTCCATCCCAAGGAAAGAGGTGGAACGGCATCAGCTGCACAGAACACCAGGCGGGTCCCTAGCTTTCTCATCCAGAATGGGGTGTTGGAGGAGAATTTTACAGCTATCGAAGACCGCCAAAGAGACAAATAAGTTCTACCGAGTAAGACTGCCAAAAAGACAAAATAAGCACTAAATCAAGTCAAGCCTGAAGTCTCCCTAGACGCTAAAATGACTAGACTGAGGCTATCTTACTGTGGTCACTTTATGATAAGACAAGACTCGCTGGAAAAGACATTCATGCTAGGAGAAGTTGAAGGCAGCAGGAAAAGAGGAGGAAGAAGAAGGAGATTGGATTTATACCCCACCCTTCCCTCGGAGTCTCAGAGTGGTTTACAATCTCCTTCCCTTCCCCTCCCCTCCCCACAATAGACGCTCTGTGAGATAGTTGGGGCGGAGAGCGTTCTTTCGAGGACTGCTTGTGAGAGAACAGCTCTGGGAGAACTTGTGACTGACCCAAGGTCACACCAGCAGCTGCATGTGGAGGAGTGGGGAATCAAACCCAGTTCTCCCAGATTAGAGTCCGCACTCTTAACTACCGCACTAAACTGGCTCTCAGCAGAGCCAACATAAAGATGGATTGACTCAGTCAAGGCAGCCACAACCTTCTGTTTGCAGGACCTGAGCAAGGCTGTTAAGACAGGATGTTTTGGACATCATTAATTCACACAGTCACCTTAAGTTTGAAGTGACTTGATGACACTTAACACACATGCTCTCTGCCTTTGGAAATGGGCCCCCAGAGCCCTTAGATCTTTGCATGTACATTCACACAACCAAAGGGGGGGGGCAGCCTGGCACTCCAAGCCTCAGAAGGTGACGTTTGAGACCTCTGGGGGGTTGGGCACATGTCATGCAATCAGGGTGAATGGCACCGTGTCAGGGTAAACCGAGCCTCCTCTCTTCCGTGCCAAAGTCACCACCCACCACACAACGCATAGGGGGAGCATGAGCCGAATTAAGCGTGACACCTTTACTATTTCACTTTGTTTTCCATCTCCCGGTGTCAGTACACAATTTCATTATGCCAACGTAATTTTAATTTTATGTCAGTTTTTTAATATTGCTCACAATATCATCCCTCCCTCCCTCCCCACCCCAAGTTCTCTCTGCTTCTCTGCTGCTTGGCTGCCTGTTTCCAGCTCCTCACCCCCACCCCGTTCCTCCCGCTGACTGCCGGTGGCTGCCAGGCCAGGCAGAGGCCTTAATAATAACCTCAAGACACTTTAATTTGCAGCTTTTAAAAGCTGTGTCATTCCTCCTTTAATTTTAGCACCGGGGGCTGCAAATGAACTACCCTGTGCTGCCTGCTTCCCACCCACAGTCTCACCCCCCCCAATATTCCTGAACCCACACCACTTAAAGAGCAAACTCAGTCTTCCAATCTGAAGAACTTCCCATTTTACAAACCACGCCTCTGCTCTGGAGAAGCCTAGATTGCGGGGAGGGGGGACATTCTCTCTTCCAAACAAGGTCAAAATCCAGCCTTGTGATCTCTTAGCAACAGGGCTCACCCGTGAGCAGAAAAGAGCACCTCTGGGCATGTGCAGAGTGCCTTTCACTCACCGCTGAATAACTGAAGCCCACACTCAATGTGTTTTGGATTAAGGGTTTAAAGGATTAACATTGTCAAGCTATGAGGAACAGAGCTGGAGTCCAACGGCACCCTTAAGACCAACAAAGTTTTATTCAATATATAAGTTTCCAATTGCACGCACGCTTCTTCAGATACTTCTGACCAAGCATGCAGGCACACGAAAGCTTATACCCAGAATTAAGCTCTGCTGGTCTCAAGGGGGCCACTGGACTCAAACTTTGTTCTGGGGCTTCGGACCAACACAGCAACCCACCTGAATCAACCTATGTGGAGTTACTCCAGTGTAAACCCATGGATTTCAGTGGGCTTACACTGCTCAGGATGGGAGAGCCTGCCGCCTGATTTCTGCTTGGGGATGCTTTCTCTTTTGAGAAATTAGCCACATCATTTCATGTGTTGCGCACAAGGAATAATGCGCAGGAACCACCTTTTCCCTGGAACAAAGACAGACCTAGCAGTTTCATCGGGCCCCAACAGAACCCCTAGGTTTTCGGAGAGGCTGTGCTTCCATGGTAGAGCATCAGCTTGGCATGCAGAAGGTCCCAAGCTCAATCCCCGGCATCGCCAGCTGAAAGGATCAGGAAGCAGGTGATGTGACAGACTTCAGCCTGATGCCTTGGAGAGCCTCTGCCAGTCCGAGTAGACAATGCTGACCTTGACAGACCCAGGGACTGATTCAATAGTAGGCAGCTTCATCCTCCCTGTATCAGGAGCCTTCCAATTGGTCTGGCTCATTAGGATGAAGGGATGTCGGAAAGGCTTCTCCTGGAAGTCCCGCCCAGCATCCAGCTCTGTATGTGTGTGAGCGCACGTGTTACAGGGCTGGAAAAAGCTGGATTTTTTTTGCAGGGGGGGGGGACACAGAAGCTGCCCCAAATATTCATGAGTTGACAGGAGTTCTGCAGTTGGTTCTGCCTCAAATCCAGGAGCAAGGCAGGCCACCACACCGTGGGCACTCTTCAGCCTGTGTATTCATAAAATACAGCAGGGTTTACAAGAACATCAGGAATTGTCCACTGCTGGAAAAGAACGGGTGTTGCACTTGCAAGGGCTGCTTTGGAGCATTTCGGTGCTTGGTGACCAGGAGCAAAATGCGTAGATAACCAGCCTGGGAAAGAGACTGCACCTGCACAAGAAGGGAGGGGTGCCGCCAACGCTCCCTCTAAGCTGTAGGGTCTCGTGAGCAAAAATTCTACTTTGTGAGCTACTGGCTTTAAAGTTGTGGGTGAGCGATTTGGCTACTGCATAAATCTGGAGCCATCCTTCCTGAGCTAAGACAAAAATGTGTGAGGTGGAGGCTAAAAAAACCGTGAGCTAGCTCACACTAACTCAGCTTAGAGGGAACACTGGGTGCCACCCAGGGCTCTTTTTGTAGCAGGAACTCCTTTTCATATTAGGCGACGCACCCCTAATGTCGCCAATCCTCCAAGAGCTTACAGTAGCCCCTGTAGGAAGAGCTCTGTAAACTCTTGGAGGATTGGCTACATTAGGCGTGTGTCGCCTAATATGCAAAGGAGTTCCGGCTACAAAAAGAGCCCTGGTGCCACCCCTGACTTCTTTCTTTCTTTCTTTCTTTCTTTCTTTCTTTCTTTCTTTCTTTCTTTCTTTCTTTCTTTCTTTCTTTCTTTCTTTCTTTCTTTCTTTCTTTCTTTCCTTCCTTCCTTCCTTCCTTCCTTCCTTCCTTCCTTCCTTCCTTCCTTCCTTCCTTCCTTCCTCAGCCACACACTCCCCCACTTTGTCAGGCATGGGAGATGGCTTGCCAACCTCCAGTTAGGACCTGGAGATCTCCCGGTATTACAACTTATCTCCAGATGACAGAGATCAGTTTCCCTGGCGAAAATGGCTGCTCTGGAGGGTGGACTCCTTGGCATTGTACCCCGATGAAGTCACTCCCCTCCCTAAATCCTGCCCTCTCCACTCCCCCCCAAATCGCCAGGAATTTTCCAACCTGGAGCTGGCAACCCTACTGGGACTTTAGTGGCTAAAGAGGACCTGGAGAGACAAGTAGGCCGTGCAAAAGTGTACTTGTGTGGAAAGGGGAAGAGTCCTCATGCTCAGACACACACAGCTCTGATGCCTGGTCAGTTTGGAGGACGGGAGAATGGCACACATGCCGGCAGTGGGGGTTGTGAGCCCTGCCTCCCCTCCCCACGTGCCACGGCCACCCACTCCACTGCCCTGGCTGCGCCCGCTCCTGCCCCAGCCTCAGCTAATGGCTTTAAGGGACAAAGACGGCACTTCCGGAACAGCGGCCTGTTGCGTCCCAGGTGCCCTCTCTGTACTGAGGGCCAGAACTCTTCGCAGCCTCTCGAATCAAGAGACCATTAGCAGTTCGACTAATGGGACTGCGAAGCCCCCCCCCACACCGTGCCCTCCAGCAACAGCCCAGAAGACATTTGTCACCACACACATCCACACACACACACACACACACAACCCCTTTCCGCAGCTTCTCCTCCATCATTGGGGAGAGGGTGGTTTATTAAAAAGAGCGGAACGGCGTGGTGAGTGGAGGAAGTCGTATTCGGTGCTCCGAACTAAATTGTGCATCTTAATATTGATGGCCATTATCTCGTTTTGAATGAACTCACTGCGGACTGAGCTTTGGGCGGGCCTGGATGGGAAGCCAGAGACTGGGGCTGTTTTGGAAGTGATTTGTCAATGACGAGGGGGCAGAGCAAACCGCAGGAGGTCTTCTGGGGGTGAAAGGAGAGCTGAGGAGGGTTGCTTTCTTTCTTTCTTTCTTAAAAGGACAGAGAAAGAGGTTCTGGGCCCAAAAGCCATCTGACCCAGGAGCCTTTCTACTAATCCTTGGTGTGCTGGGGCTGCCTATTGACTAATGAGAGAAATGCACCCTGCACATGGCCAGAGACACTCTGTTTCTTGGTCATAGGAGGAAAAAATGGGTTCCAGAGCTAAGTGCTGTCTGCAGTTAAGCCCTGCTCAAGCGTGCCTGTGAGAAGCTGCTGCCTCTGGAGGTGCAGCTGGAAGAGGGAGCCGCTTAACAGCCCGTTGGTAAGGAGAAGTGGAAGGGAATTCTGGGAGCTGGCAGGGCCAGGCCTTCCGTGAACAATGTCCCTTCAGCTGCAAACAGGGGAGTTTTCACCACCTCAGGCCGTATTTCTCAGCCTGCTGTGTAAATCTACCAAGCCCAGCTATTAATGGCCTCCCCTCTGATTTACAATCCGACAGGCTTTCCCTCGCAAGCAGCTGGTAGCTGGACACTGGGAACTTAACGGGAAAGAGGTGAGGGGGAGATCTGGCAGCCCCATGGCCAGGACACTGAAGTCCTATCCCAGGGTAGGGAAGGGGGGAGCTGGGCACCGTCTCCAAGACTGGCCTGTTCCTTCCACCAGCGGCCTTGATTCATGAGGAGGGTGGGTGGGTGGGTGCTGCCTCTCGGCCAGATGCCCGACCCACTTCCTCATGAGGCCACTTCCCTCCGTGCCCTGTCAGAGCAGAACTGCCACTCGGCACATGCTCAGAGGTCCTCTCCGCAACTGCAGCCAGCCCGGCAGAGACGCCGTCCCTCCACTCTCCAAAGGATGTGGGGGGCGTGTGCGCGATGAATCCATGGCGGCTGCGTTCATGTTCCATCTGAGGAGGGCGAAAGTGTGTGCACGTGGGGGGGAGGAATGACCCTTGAGCCCTCCCCCCCCCCTTTCCAGCATGCTTCAGGGGACTGGGCTTGATACAGCTTCGTTAAAAGCATCCCTGGACCTCGTTAGTCAGCCCCTTGCCTCATTAAAATGGATCGGCCTGTCAGCCCCAATACGCAAACAGCTTCATCAGTTGCGGGGCGCAGCAAGAAGGGGAATATCGGGGGGGGGGGCTGTGGCCGTTGAGCAGAAGGAGAGGTGAAGGGCGGGGAGGGGTATGTGTGTGTGTGTGTTGGGGGGACTGCATCAGAGACCCAAGAGGGTGAACTCCCCCCTGGGGGGGGATTTAGGGAGAGCTCTCTGCCCCAGTTTACCTCTGTCCCTGACTGCATTGCAGGCTTCGCTGGGGCACAGCCAAGGCCGTCTGATACAGAACATTCCTCCCCCAGTGCGGAGAAGCGGCCGCTTTTGGGGAGGAGCACCCTTTGCCATGGAAGGGAAGACCGGTCTCCTCTAGTGTGCCAGAGTGGAGTGCGTGGCTCGCTCCCATGCGTGAGGCCCACCCACCTTTTCCCCAGCCAGTGGTCTGGGCCCTCGAACAGCCACAGGGAGACAGCCAACCCAAACAGCTTTCCCAGCAGTGTGGAGGTGCAGTGATGGCGGAATGGGGGTACCTTTGCCCAGTTGCTCAGCAGCTTTTCCCAGTCCTGACTCTGAGCCTCTGCTGTTTGTTCCCCGCCAGCCTCTTCTCTAGGACAATCTTGTGGGGTTCCCCCCCCCCCAAAAGCAAACTCTAGATAAGTGTCCTTGACTTCTTGGGAGGCTGCAGTCCTCTCTGTCCCCGGAGAAGTTCTTCATGCTGTTCTGCCTGGAGGTGCCCCGGGCAATCGCCCCTGCTTTGAATCCCCAGATCCCCTTCCATTTCTAAAGGAAAGCGAGTGGAACAGAAACGCCTGCTTCTGGTAAATAGCCCCCTGGAGGTCTGGCTGTTGGCTGTGATACAGTTGAAATGGAACCTCCGTGTGCGAAGGCAGGATATCTCTAAGCACAAGCGGGTGGGGAGTGAAGAGCCATTGGTGGGGAAGGAGAACACGGGACTTGATGGATGTTTGCTCTGATCGACTGAGGCAAAATTTTAGGGGCAGCTGTCTGTGCGCACCAGCCAGGTCAGCTCAGGTAGTCATTGGAAGACATTGGAATCAGCTTCCTCTCCCTGGGCTTGTCCTGGATGGCCTCTTCTAGCTTGATCTCATCAGATCTTGAAAGCTAAGCAGGGTCGACCCTGGTTAGCACTTGTGTGGGAGACCACCCAGGAAATACAGGGTCACTATGCAGAGGCAGGCAATGGCAAACCGCTTCCGGCCGTCTCTCTTGCCTTGAAAACCCTACAGGATTGCCATAAGTCGGCTGCAGCTCGACAGCACTTTCCACCGCCAGAGAAAGAAGGCAAAGGGGAAAGGGTACAAGAATACCCCGTGGGGCACAGCTGAGAGCGGCTGGGATTCCCTCCTTCCGGAACATTGTGCATTTGGAACCGGAAGCCAAATTTTCCCCGATTGCAAAGTGTGTGAAGGGATGAGTGCGGTCACTGTTTGGTAGAGAAGGAAAGGCCCTCTGCACATGCTCCGAGGCACTCTTGCCTTGCTTCCAAAGCTGAGCCCCTGAAAGGTTCTGGGCGAGGGTGAGGCCTGATGAGCTACAGACCCGCCAACCCGCTTCAGAATCCCAGAGCGCAGTCCTGCCTTGGGAGACTCCTCCCGTTCCCCCGAGGACGCTGATGGGAAGTCCTTCCCCCTTTCCCAGGGGAGTGCCAGGAAAGGCTCCTCTGGCCAGAGGGCTCTTCCCCATCCTTCACTTCCCTGACGCGGCAGGGAGGCCATTGTTCCTTAAAAACAGAGCAAAGGAGACTGTCAAGATAAAAACTACATTGAAGAAATACGGCTCTCCTCCTGCCGGAGGGGGAGCACTCTCCCCTCCCTTTGTCCTTCCCGGCCACCCCTGGGAGCCCCCTCTGGGCTTCCCGTGTCGCAGAGGCATCCGCCGGGAGGACAGGCAGAGCCACAGAAGGAGAGGGGCCTCCTGCTTGCCTGGAGATGCCCCCCGAAGCCTCCTTGCGGAGTGCCTGCCACCCGGAGAGACACTGAGGATGGACTCGTAGAATCGTAGAGTTGGAAGGGACCTCTGGGGTCATCTAGTCCGACTCCTTGCATGATGCAGGAAATTCACAAACACCTCCCCCTCCGCACCCGCAGTGGACTCCCCCCCCCCGCTCCACGCCCAGAGGATGAGGCCGCCCTTCCCGCCCTCCCTTCTCACGATCTGCCTCAGTTCGCACCATCAGCATTGCTGTCAGATGGCCATCCAGCCTCTGTCTGAAAACCTCCACAGAAGGAGAGGAAGAGCTTGGGGGTCTCCACGACCAGATGACTCCCTGACTCAGCTGCTCTCCACAGAGCCGGCTGCCTTTCCCCCTCCCTGACCCGTTGCTCTGGTTCTGCCCACAACAAAAAAGGGTGAACAGTTTGCCCTCCCTCTTCCTCATGGAATAGCATCCCGTGTCTCAGGAGAGTCATCTGTGCCTGCCTTTCTTGAGGTTGGTTCCCTTCCCGGTAGAATTTAACTCCCACCCCCCCAGTTCCTCATCCTTACAGCTCGCCACCCCGAGTCTTTCCACTCCGGCCACATCCTTCGCCGGGGCCCGGGACGGAACACGGGGCCCTCTTCCCTCTGCTCCCGCATTTCCACTCCCCACCCCCGATGGAACCAGGCCCCAAGGCAGGGTGCTGGAACACCCGTCAGTCCCACGGACAAAAATAACACCTGTCCCCAGAGGTGTGAGACATGAGGCAATCAGGCGTGGGTGGGAAACTCCGGTCAAGCATCCAAATCATGCAGGTTCGCGGTCCAAACTTCACATCCTTGGCAGACACCTGAAGCTGCCTTCTACCGAGTCCGGATGATGGTCCCCCCGCCCCAGGCTCTGACTGGCAGCGGCTCTCCAGGGTTCCAGGTAGCGAAAGGACTTCCCCGGACCTTCTACCTGAGACCCTTTTAATTCGAGATGCCAGGGAAGGGAATTGGGAGCTTCTGCATGCAAAGCGCGTGTTCTGCTGCTCGGCTATGGCCACTTCCCTAATTAACGATCCACAGGGATTATTAATTGTATAACGAGTAGGAGCCATGCAAATTCGCAGGGGAGCCAAATCCTCCCTCCCCTTGCCATCCATTCAGCACGCAGCCTTTTGGGAATATGTGCCAGAGAGCGAGTGTCCTTGCCGCTCTCCTCACGATTCTTCCAAGGAAGGGGCAGCTAAGGGGTGCATGCCACAGGGCCAGATGCTGCGCATCCTCAGAGGCCAATCCCCCCCCCCCACACACACACACCCTGCTCCCTCCACAATTGCTTCTCTGTCCCACGTCTGTTCTTGGCTGCCTGGAATAATCCTCTGTGGCATCCAAGAAATGGGAATGTGCAACCCTCACCCACTGGGAGCTTGCAGGGACATACGAAGAGCCCCGCTGGACCAGACTAGTGGTCCATTGAGTCCAGCATCCTCTCTCATACTGTGGTCAGCCAATTTGCCCTGGAGTTGTCAACAAACAGGGTACAGAGGCCAAAGCCTTCCCGGAGGCTGCCTCCTGCCACTTCTATCCAGAGGTTTGCTGCTTCTAGATGCGGAGGCTTCCTTTAGTCACCGTGGCGGGTGGCCTAGCCATTGAGGGACCTCCCCTCCACAAATCTGTCTCATCCCCTCTGCTCATCAGTCGTCACTACATCCAGTGGCAGCGAATGCTACAATTTTATTACTTGGTGAGTAAAGAAGTACTTCCTTTTGTCCATCCTGAATCTATTGCCCACCACCTTTGTTGGCTGCCCCAAGTTCTGGAGTCCTGGGAGAAGGAGAAAAAGCTCTCGCTGTCCACTTTCGCCCCCCCTGTGAAAGTTGTTATAAACCTCTGTTACGCACCCTCCCTCCTCTTAGTCATCTTGTTTTTGTAAACTGAAAGGCCCCAGGCTTTTTAGCCTTTCTTTGTAGAAAAAAAGGTGCTCCAACCCCTTAATTGTCTTGGTTGCCCTCTTCTGTAATTTTTTCCCAGCTCTGCAGTAGCCTTTCTGAGATCGTGTAACCAGAATTATATGCAGTATTCAAAATGAGTAACTGTGATATGAACACTAGAAATGATTTTTACTTCTGTTCTTATCAGATCTTGTTATAATACACAATAAAGACTTTACTGTGTATTACTGTGTATTTTGTACTGTAGTAATTCAATACCTTATAACAATGTATTAAGCAGTATAACTAACATTTAACATTGAATAAAGAGAACGATCCAACACATTGGCCACAGCTTCATAAGAAGGATAGTCCAACAGTTATTCACTTTCATTTACCACTCATGTGGTTAAATATAATAATTCCAAGAACTCTTGACAGCAAAGACAAAAACAATCTATTTGACAGTGAAGACAAAAACAATCTATGATGTAGCTTCCGGTTTATGCTATCGTTTCGTGGTCTTCATCAGATATTTATTGTCATCAATTTAAAGTAAAAATTAAAAAAAAAATCTGCAGGAGATCAGATAGTAATTAACGTCTTCTGCAGATGGTTTATGTCTTCATTGTCAAGAGTACTTGGAATTATTATATTTAACCACCCAAGTGGTAAATGGAAGTGTGAATAACTATCTTCCTTATGAACCTGTGACCTCGTGTTGGATTGTTCTCTTGTATTCAATGTTGAATGTTGGTTATACTGATTAATACATTGTTATAAGGTGTTGAATTACTACTGCACAAACTATTTTTGAACAAGTTCTGATAAGAGTAGTAGTAAAAATCATTTTTACCGTCCATATCACAGTTGTTGTTTTTTTTGGTTGTTTAACGGTTCACGACAGTGATTCCTCTAGTCTGTATTCCAAATGAGGCCACACTATAGATCTATATGGGACACAGGGGCAGGGTCCAATTTTTCTGCAGAGGAAGGGGGTCTCTGCCATGGGTGGTTTGCCCTCCCTCTCTACCAGTGCACCACTATCACAGTCTGCACATAGACTTTGGAAGACGACAGACAGATATCTGAGTGAAAACCATTTCCACAATATATGCAATAGCATGTGTTCATGGAATGTAACAATGCAGAAATACTAATTTATCAATGAAATTGCTAATGCTGAACCTGGTATGGTTTGGTCAGCACATCCTGGGCTTTGTTTGCATTTGGTTTGCCTCTGGTTCAGGATGAGCTGGCCACAGGGACAGCAGTGCTTTGGAAGGCCATGACGGGCACACTTACAGAACAGAATCCACATTTTCCTCGCTGCGCCGATGCCAAGCAAGCAATCTCGCTTAGGTTCTGAGGATCTTTTAGGAGCAATGAAATCCCTTGCCACACTGTGACCCAGACCAGGAAAGACCTTCCTTCTGGAACCAGCACCCAAGAGAGCTCCCAAGCCTGAGTACCTCCTCCTTGATCTCAAATGGAAGAGAATCAACCAAGGGGAACCAGCCTTAATCATGTTCCCTTGGACACATAATCTGGTCCTGTTACTCCCACGGCCTTGCCTACAGGGCCCCCAAGCACCCAGGCTGCATGAACGCACTAGTCATATGCCTTCTCCTGTGCCTCCCCTCCGATACCCAGTCTTCCCATTACTCACGGTCATTGCACACTGGGCCACCATATGAGGTCATGGTGCAATCACATGTGTAGCCGT
The DNA here is from genome assembly GCA_029375565.1 of Gekko gecko. Classification (NCBI taxonomy): domain Eukaryota; kingdom Metazoa; phylum Chordata; class Lepidosauria; order Squamata; family Gekkonidae; genus Gekko; species Gekko gecko. The sequence continues at coordinate 27,671,005 of JAPDNY010000001.1, forward strand.
CCCATTGCTGAAGGCAGACGCCCTGGTTGGCGCAGGAATCCTCCGTGCAGGTGGTGCTGGGACCTGGGGCATGGGGGAAGGACAGCAAAAAGAGACAGAGAAGTTTCAGCCAGCTTGATCCAGCCCTTTGCTGATTCCTGTCCTGATAATAACAACAATAACAGTACTAATTTGAGGAAGGAGCACAGCTAGTTTGTCAGCGAAACTTGACTGCATTATACAATGCGAATAGTACAGCGTCATCTTCTAGAGAGAAGCCAGCAGTTCCCCCTTCTCTGGTGACTGGGATTTGTCCACAGAAACCTTCAAAGGCTGGTAACCTCCAGCATGGACTGCTGCAAAGATCGCTATCTGGGGCTGCCCTTGAAGACAGCGTCAGAAGCTACAGCTGGTACAGAGTTCTGGGGCAGGGTGCAAATAACACTTGGCCCAGACTTAGCACTATTGACCAGTTGCTAAATGTAGGTGCTGACTCTTCCTTTGTGACCCAGGCCAAGTAGCCTACATGAAATCTGAGCCAAAAAATGGAGAAATAAACCTACAACCAGCACACCAAATGATAAAGCAAAAAAGGTTGAGGAACAGATGACATCTATTACAAGAAGGTATATAATTCTAGTAGAACAGTTCTGCTTTAATAAATACACAGGAGATAGGTAGGTAGGTAGATAAATAGATATCTTAAAAACATTTCAACTAAATAGTCTTCTTCAGTGGTCTCTAAAAGATTACACTGATTCCTAGACACACACATAAATAGTAAAATATTAGAAGTATAAATATATGGTTGGACTAAACCCCTTTCAACAACTCTTTAGAGATCTAGGGTTTGAAAAATTAAGATATACTATTTCCACCATATAATACATTGGCAAGGTCATTAAACTGCCTCCTGTTGGTAATTGGTGAAGTATGTTGGCAAAAAGATATCTTCCAGCTCCATTTAAAATGAAGTGGTTGAATCAATAGTTGCCCTGTAGGCACTAAAATTGCATGGGCATATCCCAGATGCCACCAATGAAGAAAAAGCCTGTATCCCAAATAAATGTAGTCAATCTAATTGGGCATAGTCCCTAAAGAATCTCAATGCTATATGATTCACAGGGGCCATATATAAGAGATCCCCAGCACTGGTTCAGGAAGGGAGATTTGGAAAGCAGAAACACCAGGGATGGGGGGAGAAGGGAAGGCGTCATTCAACCCTTTCTGTGCTCCAAATCCCCCCCCAACAGCAATACCAGCCTCCAGATGGCACCTGGGGAGCCCCCAGAGCTACAACTCATCTCCTGACTACAGAGGTCGGTTCCCCTAGAGAAAATGGATGTTTTGGAAGGTGGACTCTAGGCCATTGTACCCCACTGAGGTCCCTGTCCTCCATCCCTGAATCTCTGGGCCGCCCTACCCCCTCATCCCCCGCCAGTGACCACAGGGACCTGGCCACCCTACCCCCAATTAGCTCCTCCCCCATTGTTCCTTATACCTGGTCACTCTAGGACAACCATTCCCCCTCTCTCTTACCATCACAGCCCCTCTCAACCTGCCCGATCCGGTGCAGGGCGTCAGCGATGAGGTCTGGGAGTCGGCCGTTGAGGTCCACGGAGGCCAGGCAGCCCTGGAAGCCATCCCGCGAGGCCACCAGCTTGGGCAGGTTGTTGAACATGTTTTTGCTTAGGCCTCCGATGTACAGCTCCCCTGCAGGGAGGAAGACAGGCATCAGGGCCGGGTGCAGGGGAGCCTCCCTAACACCCAGAGAACCACCCACCAAGAGCCACGTGGCTAGTCCTGGGTGCGGGCAAAAGGAGGAGAAGTTGCGTCAGATTCCACCAACTTAAGGACCATCAAGTCCATTCTGCATGCAAGGCAAAGCATGAAAAAGCCCACCCAGTCCCCCCAAAAGGTGAGTGGAATGTCTAAATAGAAGAAGAAGAAGAAGAGGAAGAGGAAGAAGAGGAGATTGGATTTATACCCCGCCCTTCATTACCCAAAGGTGTCTCAGAGCGGCTTACAAACTCCTTTCCCTTCCTGTCCGCACAACAGACACCCTGTGAGGTAGGTGGGGCTGAGAGAGCTCTGACAGAAACTGCTCTTTTCAAGAACACCTCTGATAGAACTATGGCTTGCCCAAGGTCATCCAGCCAGGTGCAAGTGGAGGAGTGGGGAATCCAATGCAGATTAGAGCCTGTGCACTTAACCAGTACACCAAACTGGCTCTGAAGAGTGCCCTGACCTGGACAGGCCAGGCAAGCCCAACCTCATCAGATCTTGGAAGCTAAGTAGGGCCGACCCTGGCAAGTACTCGGAAGGGAGGCCCCCAAGGAATACCAGGGCTGGGATGCAGAGGCAGGCAATAGCAAGCCACCTCTCTGAAAATGTCAATGCCCCACTACTAGGGTTTGCCAGAAGCTAGCCATGACTTCCAGACACTCTCTCTCTCTCTCTCTCTCTCTCTCTCTCTCTCTCTCTCTCTCCACACACACACACACACACACACACACACACAATATTAACCAAAACAAATAAATAAATACTGAAGAGCTACCTGGTCACAGGTGCTCCACTTCTTGTGCTTATTTTTTGATCGTTTAGCATTTGACTGATTTAGTTTTTCTATTTATTGGCAGTCCTAAGTTTTTCTTTTTGAATTATGGTCTTTTCTGCACTCATTGTGGTTGCTGTTTCCTTCACGTTGTAAGCTGCCTTGAGAAGGGCGACTAATAAAGGTTTTAAATAAATGAATCCAAGGGGATACTTTTTTCCCCACGGGCCTCCTTTTTTGCTTCGTTCTTTATCTTGTGGCTTGTATTGCAGGCTTTTGCATTGGAGGCACCTCGCTGCCAAGAAACAGCATATAAATGCAAGCGCCACAATATAATCAGTCGGGGGGGAAAGTATGCTCAGAGGCACTCTCTGTATTTGTGTGCATGTTAAGTGCTATAAGTTAGAAGCGACTTTATGAATTCTGAATTCTGAATTCCTATGAATTAATGACCTCCAAAACGTCCTATTGTTAACAGCCTTGCTCAGGTCTTGCCAACGGAGGGTGGGCCGGGGCTTCCTTGACTGAGTCTATCCATCTCTGCCTTGGCTTCTCCTCTAAATGCTCCAAAGCAGGGATCTCCCAACAGGTCTCTTGTGAGCAACAGTAGCCTGTGCATCCCCCGAGCAAACCCAGGAAAAGAGCTCCAAAGGCACTGCTCTCTTCTGGAGCACCTCTTACTCCACATTCAGTCTTTGGGACAGAACAAGATGTGGTAGCATATGGAGAGAGGGGTGGGGGGACAGGATCTCAAGATATATTTGATTACTTAGAAGTGGCTCTTAGCTAAGGTTGGTGACCCAGGGCCCAAGCAAGTCCTGCCTCTGAAAGAGGCTTCAGGGACTCAACCCCACCTCAGATCAAACCCCGCATCAGTACCCCCTGGGGATGACAGCCTCCAAGGTGGGACTTGGGTATCCCCCGGAATTACAGCTCCTCTCCAGACTACAGAGGTCAGTTCCCCTGGAGAAAATGGATGCTTTGGAGGGTGGACTCTAGGCCATTGTACCCCATTGAGGTCCCTGTCCTCCCCGATCTCTACCCCCCAAATTCTTCAGGAGTTTCCCAAGCTGGATCTGGCAACCCCACCCCCATCCACAGCCAGGGGAACCTGGCAACCCTAGGACTACCCCCAGTACCCATTTCTACTAGGTTTATTCTACCCAAAATTCAAAGATGTCCTTGCACTGAGATTCTTTTCTCCCAGTGGATGAAAAAAAAATCTACTCATGAGGACCAGTGTCACTAATGGTGAGCATGCACCTGAATACTCCATATGCTAATTAATTATTGTATGGCAGTGTGTGTAGTATAGCCAGGAGATCCTAAGGTTGTCTGGCAGCCAGAAGTTCTAGCTCTTTTAGCATTATGCACCACTAGGTGGTGAGCTAGGCTTGTTTTTAAGGGAAGAAGCAGCAGCAGCACTGGATTTATACTTGAAGGAGACTCAGAGCAGCTTACAATCACCTTCCCTTCCTCTCCCCACAACAGACACCCTGTGAGGTAGGTGGGGCTGAGAGAGCTCTCAGAGAACCGCAACTGGCCCAAGGTCATCTAGCTGGCTTCAAGTGGAGGATTGGGGAAGCAAACCAATTCTCCATATTAGAGTCTGCTGCTCTTAACCACTACACCAAACTGGCTCTTGTTTCAGAGGTGGTTTGCCACTGCTTGCCTCTGCGTCACGCCCCTGGTATTCCTTGGAGGTTACCCATCCAGATACCAGCCAGGGCCGACCCTGCTTAGCTTCTGCGATCTGATGTGATTGGGCAAGGCTGGGCTACCCTGGCCAGGCGTGCTCCATGTGCAGAGTTCCAGGCATGGCGAGGAACAGGATGTAGCGACATGGCCAGTTTGGGAAAGGGCAAAAACGTGACCCCCGAAGCCTCCCACGAGAGCGAGAGAGCGAGCGACGGGTGGGAAAGGTGAAGCCACGGTAAGGAGAAGCGACAGGTGAGGCTGGGCCCTGTGCCAGCGCTGCAGCCCTGGGGGGAGGCGGGGCCCTGATTTGCACAGATCAAGGAAGAGAAGCACGAGCCCAGGCCGGCTGTCCCAGGGCAGGTCAGAGTGGAAGTTGTTAGCCGGAGGCTGTTCTCTTCCCTTTCTAAGCGTCCTTGCCCAGAGACCTCAGACTGAGGAGCGACACACCACGCACATCAAAAACAAAAAGCCCAGTTTAAAAAGACGGAGATTGTGTTGTCAACAAGGGTCAATCGAAACTCGTCCCAACCAACCCCGTGTAATCTTGGCAGCCACGTGCCCCCTAGTGTTAACTCTGGGGAATTGCAACTAATGTGGCCTTTGGTTCGGCAGCACAGTTAAAGCCACTGTGGCGTCCGCAAGTGCCAGGATAGGGAGCTGTGACCCCAGGTGACCCCAGGAAGGGAGGCAAAGACAAAGGAGGCGGCCACAGCTCACCCTTGAGGTCCAGGTTGCGGGCGCCATTGGAGTGCTGTGTGACGGTGCGGGAGTCAATCTTCAGCGTGTGCACGTTGTTGGTGTCGCGGGAGACGATGACGTTGTGCCACTGGTTGTCATTGACTGGCTTCTCCGAGTTGCCCTTCATCAGCGAGGGCCCGTTGCCCAGGTCGAAGACGTAGTGGATGTACCTGCAGATGGGTCAGAAGGATCAAAAGGCCATCCAGCCCAGCCCATCTCCTCCCCAACCGTCCCCAAGGCAAAGCCTTCCCTGCATCAGCCTCACACAGCAAGGCATGAGCGGAGGGACTTGCTTGCATACAGGGTCAAGGGAAGGAGATGACTCAAGCCAGCAAGCCAAGCCACACACTTCGGGAAAAGGTAATCTGAAGGGGAAGAAGAGGGTGGGAATTACCAAACATGGGAATCGGCCAGAGCCTGAACCTTACAGAGGGGAGGAGGCCCTGGCCAAAGAATTGCAGCAAGGGCGGGAACGGGATCCATGGGAATGGGCAGCACTGGGAACCTCCACTTCTGTCAAAAGCATGCCCCCCAGATGCTGAGCGTCAAGCTGCACGGGGGGGGATCAGGAGCGACATTGCGGTAGCAGGGACTTCAGGACAGCAGCTGGGGGTAGCAGTTTCCAGGACACCGGAGGCTCCCAGCATGCCCCCCCCCTGTAGTGTGGGGGGGCCCAGGGCAGTTGCCCTGGAGGCCCCATGGTTGAGAATGCCCCGATGTTTTTGAAGGCTAGAGAAATGTAGCTTAGTGGTCATGGCTGATGAAGAAACAGGCTACCAAGAGAACAGCTGGGTTCGAGTCCAGTAAGACCCTGTTTTTTGATATATGAGGTTTTGAGAGTCAAAGCTCCCTCCCTTGGATGTCAGGAGAACAGAGCATATGTGAAGGAGGCGGCAGCCATTGGGGGGGGGGCGAAGTCTCACATCTGTTATAGACTCACTGGGTGGCTCTGAGAGAGCTGCTCTCTCCCCATGTCTTAGTTCCTCTCCATTCTGTAACATCCATAACACGAGAATAATGACCCGCTTACCAAGATCGTTTTGAAAAATGTTTCAAGATTATAATTAACACATCAGCTGAGAGCTGATGTAGTGTAGTGTTTGGAAGACCCAGGTTCGAATCCCCACTCTGCCATGGGAGCTTCCTGGATAAACTCTGGGCCACAGGGAGAGGAGAATAATGTAAGCCCTTTTGGGTCTCCATTGGGGAGAAAGGCAAGGTATAAATGAAGTTTGTAAATCAATTTTAAAGTGCTTGGCCATTAAAAAGACGAAGTTCAACTGATGATCTATAGTGGGCAGTCACAGTGAAGGCTACAGAGATAGGGCACCTGGCCTCCCCTGCCCACCTGTCACTGAGTAGCTCTCTTGACCCTGGCCGTAAAAATGAGAGGCCACTGGGGGCTGAGGGACATTTGGTGAAGGACATCTGACACCATTAAAAATGAAAGAAAATTGAGCAAAGAGCAAGGAGAATTGAGCAAATAGAACTGTGGCTGCTGCTAAGAGACTGGGGAAGGGCTTATTCGGAGGGAAACGACAGTCGCCAAGAGTATCGTGTGCCTATTCATGGTAGTCTACATCAGACTGGGCAACTGTTTTGGCTTCAGGGCCAGAAACCCTGTAACGGTTATTTGGCCCTGCTGGTGGACCTCCAGATGGCCCCTGGGTTTTGGCCACCGTGTGACGCCGAGAGCTGGACTGGATGGGCCACGGGCCTGATCCCACATGGCCTCTCTTCTGTTCTTATGAGGGAGATGGTGTGTTGGCCAACACAAGGAGCATGTGTGTGCAGAGGGGAGGAATGAGAGTGGCACTTGACCGGGCACTGGAAGCCAGCTGAGCCCCAAATGGTGCCACCAGCACCATACAGACTTGCCTCAGTCCCTTGGTTGGGAAACCCGCTTTGCATGGGGAGAAAAATGGTCTGGAGCACCAGCTGAGTTTCGACCATGGCAGCGACGCTTCAGCTAACCCGGGTGAGGACTGTGCAAGAGAAGACGATGGCACACCACTTCTGCTCATCTCATACCTTGAAAGCCCTATGACGAGCCTACATCATAGGGTCACCATAAATCAGAAGTGATGTGGCAACGCTTAACACACGCACGCACACAAACGCACACACATGTTCAGTATCCTTCTTGAGAGCTGCCCGTCTCTGCTCTACATCAGGCCCGCCTTACCCCCACCCACCCAGCCATGCCTCCCCTGTTTCCCACATCTTCATTCAGATCACAGGGAGAGGCCCTCCAGACTGCCCCATCCCTCGAAGACGCTCCTTGGGCAGGTGGACGAGAGAGAGAGGGGGGTGTAGCAGCAGCAGCAGCAGCCTGTAGTTATGGAACCCGTCGCCATCCTCAACTCTTTTGTGTTAGCTCACGGACCCCGCAAACAGCACCAAGAGCAGTGTCCAGTTATGGAACCGCCTCGCCGGGGAGGTGTGCCTGGGCCCCTCGCTTCAGCTCCTCAGGAGGTAACCGAAGACCATTTCATCCAGGACTGCTGTCGAGTAAAGCGGGCCCAAAGCACGGTTTTAAGTCTCCGTTTTGTATACTCTGTTTTATGCAGCTTTGTTTACGTGGTAAGCTGCCTTGAGCTCCATAAGGAAGAAGTCGGCTAGCAGATGCTTCACACGGATGAGCGTCGGCCTGCTGCTTGCCCGGCGCTATGAACACTCAGCGTGGGCAAAGGGGAGGAGGCCGACCTTCATCCCGGTGGGCTCTCAGGTGTGCAGCCTGTCTCAAGGAAGGTGGAGAAGCCCTGACCTCTTGCCCCGAGTAATAGCAGGCACGGGTGGTGAGGACACAGCGCCCAGTCGCCACCTATTCAGCCAGGTGCCATGTGGCACACCACTCTTCTGCAGCCTCAGGTGGGAAGACGATCTCCCACACGGGGCTGGAAGGCTCCTTTCAGCCTGGCAGGCCACAAGTGGATGGGTTTCCGTGCCAAGGAAACTGAAGCTGCCCCCCCCCCGTGCTTTATCTGCCCACTTGCTCCTGTGGAGGTGGCTGCATGAAATGGAAATCCATCACAAACTATGACAAAGATGACGAGGGACCTACTGACTCTCCAGTTTTTACCTCTGACTAAGTGGGATTCTGGCTCTCTGCCAGGATCAACACGTCAGTCGCAAGGAATTTATGTTCTCTGAAATGTTTGCAAAGCAGTTTAACGGCCGTGCCGTCGCCCCCAAAGAGAACATCGACTTGAGAGTTCTGTGTTAAAAGATCACCGAACAACTCCCTTCCCACAACTACGGCTACAGAGTTCTTTGACTGGCAGGCGTGGCAACTGCAAAAAAGGGGGGGGACCCAAGCAAACAAGATGATATTGACTGGAATCAGTGAAGAAATGAATACTTTGCTCAGTGGGTGGACTGGGGTGGGGCTACAGCTGGGGAACACCTGGGGATTTGGGGGGCGGAGCCTGAGGAGGTGGGGCTTGGGGAAGGGGAGGGACTTCAGCAGGGTACAATGCCAGAGACTCCACCCTCCAAAGCAGCCATTTTCTCCAGGGGAACTGATCTTGTAATAGTGTGAGATCTCCAGGTCCCACCTGGAGGGTGGCAACCCTAGGTGAAGTGGGGGTAATGCCAGAACTTCACAAGATGAGAGGCGGCTTACGTGGTGAGGGTCGGAGAAGGTAAAGAGGATGGCTGAGAGCGAGGCAAGCAAATGAGGCATCAGAGTTGTGCCGACTGTGCCAAAGAGCAGGTCTGTTGAGGGGTTGCTCATGCCAGCAGGCAGGACCCTGGCTGGGAAGTGGGCAGGGAATTCCGGGGCACAGTGAGGTGTGGGCAGGGCCATCCGCACCAGTAGGTGGGGCTCTAGGACACAGAAAGGGTTATGCCGCTCAGAAGGCAGCAAGGCCTGCGGACGCCTCACCCCTTGACAAGCTCCACCACAATGAAGTCGTTGCCGTTGCCGCTGTTGAAGAGGATGAGCCCGTCGGTGGCCGTGGTCTTGAACTGGAAGAAGAGGTGCATGGAGGCGTAGGCCTGGAGCGTGGCCAGCGCCAGGTAGCTGGCTTTGCTCTTGAAGGTCACCGGGTCGGCGATGATGCTGCGGAGGCCGAAACGGGCGTTGAGCTCGCAGTAGCTGATGTCTCCGTTCTTGCACAAGTCCATGTAGGGCAGCCCGTTGAAGACCAGGCTGCTCAGGTGGCCGATGAAGTTGGAAGGCACCACCGAGATGAAGCGCCGCTCTGTCATGATGCCCGTCTCGATGTTGTGGAACTCCAAGCGGGTGTGGGCCCCCGCCATCTGCCCTGCTTGGACCAAGGACAAGGGGAGGGGGGCACTGTTAAAATAGAGCCAAGCTGGGCTGGGGGGGGGGCAGGGGAGGCCCAGGCAAAATCGTCTCTGGCTACGGTGACAGGGTGGGGAGAAAAGAACTTCCAATCCAGCCTTCGGTGGCCCTGCAGTGGCACATCTAGAGCTGCCCAGGTCCTCCCTGGCCACCAGCAGGGGATGGGAGGGGTAAGAACTGCCATTGCCAGGTTGGGAAACAGAATCATGGAGTTGGAAGGGACCTCCGGGGTCATCTAGTCCAACCCCCTCCAGGATTGCTTCCTGACCCCCAAAGTGGCAATCAGTCTTTCCCTGGGCATGTAAGAAAGGGCCACAAGAACTAAGCACTGAGGCAGCCCTTCCTGCCCTCCCTTCTTGTCATCTGCCTAAGTTCACAGAATCCACATTGCTGTCAGGTGGCCATCTAGCCTCTGTCTGAAAACCTCCAAAGAAGGAGAGCCCACCACCTCCCGAGGAAGTCTGTTCCACTGAGGAACCACTCTAACTGTCAGGAAGTTCTTCCTAATGTTTAGCCAAAAACTCTTCTGATTTAATTTCAACTCGTTGGTTGAAACTCCTGGAGATTTGAGGGTAGAGCCTGGGGAGGGGAGGGAGCTCCGTGGGGTACAGTGCCATAGAGTTCACCCTCCAAAGTATCCATTTTCTCCAGGGGAACTGATCTCCGTAGTCTGGAGATGAGCTGTAATTCCGGGGGATCCCCAGGTCCCACCTGGAGGCTGGCATCCCTAAGCCCATCCTTCCTAAATGTCTAACTCACGATCCATAGCCTCCTTCCCATTGCTGAAAGCATCCCCCACCTCTCACCTCTGAACTCTGTTTACAGAGCCCAGAATCCAATTTCTTTGCCAAATTCTCTCTCCCCTTCAGCAGCCAACCTGGAGAATTGTAGAATTTTGTGGGCGGGCTGCCACCTAGTGGGCGATCATTGTGTTGCAAGGGTAGATCGCCACCTAGTGGAAGATGGGAGAACTATAAGGACCTGGTATCCTGAGCGTGAGCCTGCCAAGATCTGGGTGTTGCCGCCATCTGCTGGTGAACCAGGGGTAAAGCCCTTTCCGCGGTCCAGGGACACTGGCCTCCTCCCAAAAAAGGAGGCAATCCTTCTCACAAAGCATCTCCTTCTTCCCCCCCCAAAGCTCTGAAGTCCCTCCAGCCCAGCTAGTAGCCCTGAGGCACTTACCTTCCACAGTGACGTTGTCCACCGAGAGCTGCAAGTTCTTCCCCCGCCTGACCACGCGGACCGTGTGCCATTCGTTGTCGTTGAGTTTCTGGCCGGCAAAAAGGGTCTCGGGGCCTTTACCTGCAACAGGGTGCGCAGGACCGGGGTGTCAGGGGTTGGGCTGCTGCACTGGGTGCAAAGAATTTATTGCCCCCCCCAAGAAGAGAATCTCACAGAAGGACCCCGCAAAGATGCAGCCCTGGCACCAAAGACCTCGTTTCACAAGACCCTTCGCTCCCCCTCCAGATCAGCACCCGCACGTGGCCTGACTGCATTGCTCCATGCAGCACCCCGGCTCCACTGCTGCCAGCAGTCTCCCCAAAGGCCTCTGCCCTCTCCTGGGCAGAGGGGCTGAAAGAAGCCTGGCCCACAGAACTCAGCCCATCTCCCAGGCAACCTGAGAACAGCGCTTGGGCACACGTCCATCCTCAAAACCCCAGGGGGGGCACAACCTATTTGCAGAGGATCGAGGGCTGCTTTGGGCTATCTTTGCTTCCATGTGCAAATGAATGTTCTGTACGTTTCGTGCAGGCGCTGACTGGGAAGCTTAGAACGTCCAGGAACAAGCCAAGTGGAGCAGAAGTGTCAGAAATCAGTGCCATGGGGGCCACTCAACTCAGGGCCCAACAGCATGCCCCGGCCTCTGGGAGCAGTGTGGAGAAACCAACTGGTGAGCTGACACTGGTACTTCTGGGTGCCGAGGGGCCTCGGCCAAGCGATCCCTGGAGTCCTGCTGCAGCTGGCTCGGCAAAGTCCTGGCCGCAGGACCCCCTCCAAGACAACGGCCCACCAAGAACTTTCCTGGTAAGTTAAGTGGCCTGTCCTCCTAGAGCCTGCAGGTGCGCATAAGGTGGAGGAGGGGGGGGCGTTAAAATAGCAACAGAGCCTTTAAGGGGAATAACCTGGCCTGCCTGAATACCAAGCTCAGCTGGGGAACAAACAAAAGAGAGGAGGGGGTGCCCTTGAAAGGGCACAAGGAGCCCCAGTCTGAATGAACCCACCTGCGTTTGGGGAGGAAGGGGAATTGCATAAATAGAAGGGATATTTATAATAGTATCCGTTGCCTCTTCCACCCCACCTTTTGCTTTGGTGATATGCAGAGGTGTGAAGACTGGCTTTTAGGGTAGCCTTTATAAACATAATCTTGCAAGTTTGCAAGCCCCACACTCCCTCTCTGTTGAAGAACAAAAGCACAGATCGCCATCTGCTGGCCAAAGTGGTAAATCTGGGTACTACAGAAACCCGAAAGGCATCCTCGGCCATTTCAAAGAAAGAGGCCGCCGCCTCGTGGAAATATGTGGGCATTGCAGCTCCCAATGAGAAGGTAAAGGTTCCCTTGCTCGAAAGCCAGTCGAATCCGACTCTAAGGTTGCGGTGCTCATCTCCGTTTCAAAGCCGAAGAGCCAGCGCTGTCCGAAGACATTTCCGTGGTCATGTGGCCGGCATGACTAAACACCAAGGCGCACGGAACGCTGTTACCTTCCCACCGAAGTGGTACCTATTTATCTACTTGCAATTTCTTGCTTTCGAACTGCTAGGTTGGCAGGAGCTGGAACCAGAGATGGGAGCTCACTCCATCTTGCGGCACCCGGGTCTTGAACTGCTGAACTACTGACCTTCCACAGCCTGCAGTTCAGTGTCTTAACCACTTGAGCCACCGCAGCTCCTTGAGGTGCCAATGAGAAAGGGCACCTCTAATGACATAAGCTTTTCCATGACAATCACAGCATGGAAGGCCCCCCCCCCGCCCCGGGGACTAACCAACAAAGTTTGCTCCCTCCCACAGAGAACTCTTTTCTTTCTTTATTTTTGGATCCCCTACCTAGCACCAAACGGAGCTTCTAAGAAACAGGCTGGTTGCAGAATAGCCAAGCTGCACTGAAGGGCATCACAGGGTTTCTCACTCCCCAGCCATGACCCAGTTAAGGGAGCACCCCTCAGGACCACTCTCTTTTGCTGGCCCCCGGGCTGGGTCCTCTAAGAGGCCTTGGCCTCAATTAAATTCCTAGGCCCCACCTCTTCATGGGGCTCTAGGGCTGCCCACTCTGGGTTAGGAAATACCTGGAGGTTGGGGGGTGGTGGAGCTTAGGGAGGGCAGGATTTGAGGAGGGGAGGGGCCTCCCCAAGATACACTGCCACAGAGTCCTCCCTCCAAAGCAGCCATTTTCTCAAGCGGAACTGATGTGTCATCTGGAGATTGGTTGTCATTCCAGATCTCAAGGCCACACCTGGAGGTTGGCATCCCTAAGGGAACTCCCACCCAACCCCCTAAGGCACCCCACATCTCCCTCCAGCCCCCACACCCAAAAGATCATGTGATCACATCTCACTTCAGTCCCTCCTGCCCCACCAATTGGCTAATACGGACAGTCTAAACCAGCCCCCACCCCCCGGCTGGACATCAGACCAGTATTTATAAACCACCCCAAGCCCTTGAGCCAAGGTGCAGCCGGATCCCAAAGTGGGGACCCCCGGGGGTCTCTCCCCAGCTCCCAGAAGGAAACAGAGCCAAGGCTGGCCACGCCGGAGAGGATGGGAATGAGGGTGGGGCTTAATCATAGCCAGACATCAACAGAACTGGGTCCTGCTGCCCCCTGCCAGGGCCAGGGCTCAGGGCAGCAAAGCTCAAGAGTACCACTGAACATGCACAGAATGCCTTTCATCACTATCAGCGCATATGGATTTTTAGACTTGCACGTGAAAAGGTGCCGGAGCCTCACTCTCTCTCTTTTTACAAAAGAAGCCCCTGGGAGGGGAACAGTCTGAGTGCTAGGATGCCTGGGGTCCTTTCCTTGGTGCGTATCTCTAAAATTCAGCTTTGCAGTCTGGCTTGCAGTAATCAGCAGGGTTGTAATAGTGTTTGGCATGTTGTCCTGACAGCGGAGAGGTGATTTCTGCCAATGATTAATGTATTGATTCTTATCACTGCAAAATTCTTCAAAAATCATAGCACGGGCATCTGGCCCCCTAGTCCCCAGCCGCTCTCTCTCCTTAGGCTGCCTTGGGAGCCCCCACCCCCTTCCGTCGGCCTCAGTTTCCTCTCCCCCTTCTGGACTGGCTCTCCGTGGCACAGACTGCTGGCTCAGGAACTCACCTGTGGCGGCAAAAGGCGCTTCTCTGGTTTTCCACGGTCCGGCTTGCCCTGGCAGATCACTGGAGTGTGGCGTTGGCATCCTGGCAACCCCACACAACGAGGGGAAGTCTGCCCAGGATTGGGGAGGGATGTCGGGGCCTCCTTGATAAGAGCAAGTTCATTTGGCATGGGGGGAAGCTTGTCACTGGGTATGCAGAGCTGCCATCTTGGTGCTTGTCGGAGAGGAATCGGGATGACACTTGGGATGGGGAAAGTCAGGAGAGACTGGAACATCCTTGTGCCTCCGTGGGGGTGGGGGAACAGAGCCTGAGGGAGTGCATCCTCTGGGGATCCCCACCCCTTTTGAGCCTGTGGGCACCTTTGGAATTCTGACACGGTGTGGTGGGTGCAGCCACAAAATGGCTGCCACAGGAGGCAGGGCCAGCCACAAAATGGCTGCCGCTGCTTACCTTCACTCACACAGTAAGGATCCGTGTGCTGCTGCAGCAACTGCCGGGCAAACAATTTTTTTTTTTTAAATCTGCACGGCCAATCAAACCTCCAGTTGCCAGTCAGAAGATCTGCTAGGCCAAAGACCCCACTGATCTCACCTGCTTTCTAACAACACTTGCCAGGGGCCACGAGTCGGAAGAGATGACCTATTCTTGCCAACTAGGTGGTGCTGGGTGCTGGATGCATGTCTAGCCTCTGTGGTGTGAGACGGAGATGGAGATGGGAGGGCAGAAATGGAGGAAATTGCCTCTAAAAGTAGCGTCCTATTTCACAGGAAAGGATTAGACAGCAGGAAGGAAAGGATGCTCTGTGTGTCCTGCCCTCTCTGTCTAAACTCTTTGGGGCCATCTCTCAAGTCTGAAATAGGAGACAGCGCCAAAGTCCTCCACTTCCATCACCAGGAAAGGTGTCAGTGGGGGGCATGGCTGGGGACCCCTGGCATATCCCATGGGAGACTCAGTAAAACATGCTGTTTGTAGAAGAAATACCACATAAGGCTGGTTTTCTGTTTGAGAAGTCTGGGGCTCCAAGCAGGGACGTCACACCCCTGCCCTGGCCCAGTTTGTCAAAGTGAATGGTATCACACAACCATGACGTTTTGTCGTGTCGAGCAAAGAGACGGGCCCATCGTTTGCAGGGCAGTGCTGCTTAGAAAGACGTGAGACCCTCCTTTTGTCTCAAAGGCCCAGGTGGAAGGCCAGTCACACCTACCTGCCGTAGTGTGGTTGGACTGCAGTGGAATTACTCGGGGACTGGGAGGTGTCACAGAAGGACAAGGGATCTGCCTTCCTTGGATCTCACAAGAGCTTCTGTCCATGGAGCAGCAAAAAAGATATTGTAAGAGGCATTTGGTTGCCTTTTGGGGAAGGGGAGGCTGAACTGGCACCTGCCCCGCTAGTCCAACTTGCATGTATGTACATGGATGGACATTTCAAAAGCATGCCAAGGAAAGTGCCCCGGTGATGGATGCCCCTGACACCTCCTGCCAGTGTGGAAAGGGATACTCCTGCACATTCTCTACTGACAGCCTTGGGGACGCCGTCAATTTTCAGTCCGCATTCTGCTTTGCAAATGGGTGGGAGAGCGAAACATTCGTTCCAGCCTGGCTGGGCTTTGTCGGGGCAGCCTTGCAGGCCTTGAGGTGTGTTCCCAGGAGTAATTTGGAGCTCTGCTTTGGGGATCCTCACCCCCAGAGTCCTCAAAAGGGGCTGGGCGCTCCTTTATGCTAACAGCCCTTCGGAAAAAACACTCCCCCCAAATTGTGTGTGTGTGTGAAGCTCTTCTCTCAGGTGTGCACCAGGATAGTTAAACGGGTTTGAAACCGGTGCAGTACGACTCAGCTGCAAGCGGGCCTGAATGTCAGTGCTGTGTCCTTTTGTTCCCACGCGCCCCTCCAACCATCATCACCCCTTTCTCCCCGCACAAGCTCCCATCACCAACCAGGCTGCGTTCAAAGGAGCCCCCCCCCCCGGCAAGAGGGAGCTCCTGCTTCTCTGAGCCGCAGGCCGGGGCTTCATTTCTGTAGCTGTTGGTGACGTTCCATGCAGGTGTTCAGCGGTGGGGCGGGGCGTCTTCTTCTCCAGCTGCTCCTAGGCTGTGTATCTCCGAAAACATTCTCTGCTCCACAACGACTTGAGTGTTCCCCCAAAAGAATCCCCCCCAACATAAAGGGCACAGACCCTTTTGTTCCCTGAGAAACTCTGTCTCAAAGTGCCGGGGATTGAACTGAAGCCCTGACCAATGCTCCCTCTAAGCTGTGAAGTCTTGTGAGCAAAAACTTTGTGAGCGACTGGCATTAAAGTTGTGAGCGAGCGATTTGGCTGCTGCATAAATTAGTTGGCTCTGGAGCCTTCCTTCCTGAGCTAAGACAAAAATGTGTGAGCTGGAGGCTAAAAAACTGTCAGCTAGCTCGCACTAATTCCGCTTAGAGGGAACACTGGTCCTGACCTCCCACAAGCCCTTGCAAAAGAGGAAACTGAGGTACGGAAAAGGGACATGGTGCAGCTCCCCTCGCGGGGGTCCTAAAGAGAACCCAGGGATCCTGGCTCCCAGCTGGTTTCAGGGGCTGAAGTTGATGCCACGATTTTAAGGCACGGAAGTGGGAGAGGGGAGCATCCCGCCACAACACTCTCATCCGTGGGAAGCCACTAGGTCGGAAGCGTAATGTGAATCTGAAGGGCCGCTTTAAAGGACTGAAGGAAGCGGCAGGATGGGCCTGTTCTGTTCCAGGAGCTGGGGGCAGAGCCCGTTTGACCACCGGCCCACTAGCCCTCCCCTGCCTCCCCTCATACGGTAGCCTTAACCCTTCCCCTCCGGTTTCATACTCCTTCGGACACCGACACACACAGACACATGCCCCTTCATCTTCAGAAAAACAAAACGAACACCACAGGATTCAAAGAGCAAGTAGAAGAAAGGAGCAAACGAGAAAGAGAGAAAGAAAAAAAGAAATGTCAACTTACTGGGGTTACAGCCTATCCTGACACAGTCTGAAACGGGGGGTGAGGGCGAGGGCGGGGAAGGGAGAGAGAAGAGAACGAGAGAGTTTTATATCCTTCAAGGTAACTTTTGCCACCAAACACCCAAAAAAGATGCAGCCCACCATCTGGGGACAGACGCGCAACAAGGTGGACACTTGCCCTTGCACTGAGGGGGGCGTGTGGTCCCAGCCCCCATGAGGAGCAAGAGTGGGAGAGGACTCTGGTATGTCCCTTCACATCCCTGTCCTCTGCGGGGCAGTTGGAGCCACCTCCCCCCCCCCGTCCCTGCCAGCACCGGTATCCTCTGGGATGAAGCTGCAGAGGTCCCTCTGTCTATGCACAAAGCAGCTCGTTTCGCCAGGGGCAAGGAGAGCGTGTTTCTCGGAGTGGGAAGGCACTTCAGCATGAATGCGTAAACTGAACTTATGACCTAAAGTCGGGCTGCACATTGCAGCCGACATACGGCAGCCCCACCGGGCTTTCAAGGTAAGAGAGTAGCGGAGGTGGCTTGCCATTACCTGCCTCTGACTAGCAACCCTGGACTTCCTTGGTGGTCTCCAACCCAAATCCTGACCAGGGCTGATACGGTTTGGCTTCCAGCACCCAATGAGATGGGGCTACTCTGGGCCATCCAGTTCATGGCAACGAAGGATCAATCCAGATACTGACAGCCTGTCCCACTCCCAGGTCCTCTGGTTTATGAAAGAATCTGGGAAGCTGGGTCCTTGCCCCACCCGAGAGATTACAGGATTGTCTCCTCTGCAACAGGTCACTCCGACTGCCTTTGAAGAGAGCTTTAGGCATGCCTAAATAACCTGCTGCCAGAACCTGGTAGTCAACAATTCCTGCCTCTCGCACCGAGGACAGAACAGCTGCTACCCGGCACAGAAATCAACTGCAAGAATCTCACAAGCCCACTAAGCTCCTCATAGGATTGCCAGGTCTCACCTGGGTCCCAGCAGGGGGCTCCAGCCCAGCTCCTGGAGTCTTCCGGTGTGTGTGCTAAGTGGCATCATCGCACCAGGCATGTCGTGTGGGGGGCGCTCTAGCATTTGAATAAAAAACTCTATGGTCACCATAGAGTTTTTACCCAAATGCTAGAGCTTCCTCCACACGATGTCCCTGGCATGATGATGTCACCTCCAGGATTGATGTAAAGGTTCTACTTTTGAGAAAGCACAGGCGGAACGCAGCATTTTGCAGCTAGCCATCGCATGAAATAAACTTTGGAGTCTTCACTTCAGAAATTGTTTTCCCACTTTTGAGACATTCCTCAGATGTAAACATTCAGTGGTGGACCTTTTATTACATAAATATTTATTATTTGCCTCTGGAGGCGTTTTCAGAAGGTTGTTTATACTGTCTCAATAACTTTTGTAGAGATTGGTTTTATTTTGCATTGTGACATGTGTATTTACTGTGATATTTATGGCACAGTTATATAAAATTTCTCCGACTATTTGGAGCATTCTTTGAAGTATTCTTGACAGTTTATACACAGTCTTTGCTTTCTTTGTCGTAACCTCCAGGTGGAGCCTGAAGATCTCCCAGAATTAGAACTCATCTCCAGGAAACAGAGATCAGTTCCCCTGGAGAAAATGGCTGCTTTGAAGGGTGGAATTTATGGCATCGTACCCCACCATCCAGCCCTGACTTGGATAACCCAGGCTAGCCCAATCCCGTAAGATCTCAAAAGCTAAGCAGGGTCGGCCTTGGCTAGTATTTGGAAGGGCGACCTTCAAGGAATACCAGGATTGTGACACAGAGGCAAGCAATGGCAAACTGCTCCAAAATGTCTCTTGCCTTTAAAAAAAAAAGTGTAGCTCGCCACCTAGTGGTGCATAATGCTAAAAGAGCTAGAACTTCTGGCTGCCAGGCAATCTTAGGATCTCCTGGCTATTCTACACACAATGGCTAATAATAATAATAATAATAATAATAATAATAATAATAATAATAATACCTCACTGGGGTCCTGCCCCTCCCCAAATGCACCCTCAAAAACTTCTGGTATTTCCCAACCCATAGTTGTGATTGGTGGGTAAGAATGAAGCCTGATGAAAATGTAGACAATGTAGGGGCCGCCACAGGCGTGCGTGGCTAGCTTCAGGGCCTTGTTTACATCTTCCCTCTCCCTGTTTGGAACGGGGCAGTGGCTCACTGTTGGAACATCTGCCTTATCTGCAGATCACGTCACAACCTAGAAGCCCGTCTTGGATTTCTCTAGTCTGGGGGGCACCAGTGTTTGCAGTGAGAATCGACCGTCCCCAGGGCCCGTCCTGTTAATGGCTGCAATTGCCCAGCATAGTTCCCCATTTGTTGGGATACATACTGGCAAATTCTTGGGGGGGGTTTGGTATTTTTTGTACTTTTCGTATGTGCATGTGTGCTGAGTGTGTGTGCACCTGGAAGTCATGGCAACCTCTGGTGACTGACCCCTCCCGGGGGCCTGGAGGATATTCAGAGAGGTGGCTGAATGAAGCCTGCCCCCACCTCCCGGCTGCTGGTATTCCAAGGAGGTCTCCCATCTAAGTACTTGCCAGAGTCGACCCTGCTCAGCTTCCGAGATGGGGCCTGCCTGGGGCTATCCAGGACGGGGCACACTGGCAAATTCTGACGGTCTCACTCAGGTGCCGGCAACACCCATAGCTTTGGATCTGAGGGTTTTTTGGACAGCGTTTGGGTCTGGAATGGTCAATGCCAATGCTGAAGTTCACCAAATTTTGGACTGTCCTTGCAGCACATACAAGGCCTTAGAGGTAATCAGGGAACGCGCTAAAGGTGGACCGCTGAGACTCAAGTTTCCCCCAGGTGATCTCTTTCATCATCCAAGCCAGGCTGGAACTGCTGGTTTGTGCATAGACACACCCTCCTCATTTGGGGAGGGGAGACTGTCTGGGCCATTTCTTCTTCGGTGCCCCACTCCTCTCCACCCCTTACCTTCTTTGCCTGGGATCCCTCAGTGCGGGCAAGTGGCCACCTTGCAAAGACCAGCTGTGCAGAAGAAGGAGGACCGGGCAGCCCTTTCCTTCCCCCACCCCAAAGCTATAAATAAGTAAAGGGCAGTGCCAAGCTCAGAAACAAGGGGGCATCGCACTTCCTTCAGCACCCAAGAGTGCTGCCCAGTACAGAGGCATTCCCGAGGAATGTTCTCATATCTGCACTGGCGCCAACTTCCTGGAAGTCCGGCTGCCCCCTCGGAACCTCCAGAGACTGAGGTGCCCTCCCACCCAGTGTGGCCACACTCCATGAGAAGAGGGTGCCCAGAAACCTGCCTGGCACTGTGGGCAGGGCTTTAAGATGGGTATGGGGAAGGCAACAGGGTGAGATGGGGAGCCCAGAAAGGACCCGGCAGGGAAAGCGCTGCTGGCAGAGTGGGTGGGTGGGTGGGTGCTCTCTTCGCTGCTCCTCAGTCTCTGCTGGCACAGGGAGTTTCGGCCATGGGTTGCTCCCTTCCCAGGAAAGGGCGGCCAGGTCTTCCCTTCCACGGGCTACACAGCTGGGCTCGGTGCGCATCGTCAACCGCAACAGAACAGTGGAAGCAAACAGCCGCAGGACCGAAATCCCCTCCCACGGGGGCCAATGTGGGGCAAAGGAAAAGCCCCGGGGGCAGCGGAGGGAGATGGGGAGCAGAATCCCAGGGAGCTGTAGTGGGAGGGGGTTGTGACGCGGGAAGGAGGAAGAGAGTCATGCCAGGGACGGAGCAGGCAGCCATGGGTCAGGGCATTTGGTCACAGTGGCTGTTTGCTCTGGGCTGGCCATTGACGTGCCGATGAAGGGTCAAAAACCAAGGTGGAGTGAGAAAAGACATTGGGGTCTTTAGAAAGAACGGGGTGGGAAGAACCCCTTTCTCTGCTTGGCCTCCTGGTGGGCCCCAGAAAAGTGCTGGGAGAAAAACACCCACCCTTTCCTGTGCTCTGTCACTGGCCAGCCTTGGAAGAGAGGGCAGCTCCCAGGGTCTTCCAAAGGGACCAAGACCGCTCAGGGCTCCAGTGGAAAGGAGTCAGCCCCCCCCCAAGGCTGGCCACGGTTCTTTCCAAAGACCCAATGGATGCAGGGAAGCACCAAGGGATTGTTACCCAGAACCCATTGCAATGCGACGTTTTGTTTTGCCTTCGTGAAAAGAGACAGCCGTGAGAGATGGCAACGTTTCAGAAAGCAAAAGCCACAGGATCTGTGAGCAGAACACAAGAGGGATCTAGTCTCCGGCTGACAGATCGTTCCTTTAAAAAGCATGTGCATCTTGCGTTCCAGCCAGAGGCCTGGGTCCACCGGAGCATTTTCAGCGACGGGACAGTTTCCGCCCGCAGAGAGCGACTTTCTTGCATCCCCCTCCCTCTTGCAGCCCAAAACGCCCCCAGGAGCAATAGTTGGGCTGCGGCAGAAGGGAAGGAGACTAGAAAGCCCTCCTCCTGGGGTGGGAATCATCCCGCCTGCAGCAATGCTCCGCAGGGTCCAAGCCAGAGCGTCCTTGGTGCAGATCCCCCCATTAGCATCATTGCGGGGAGCTCCTTTTGGCAGGCAGCACAGGGCTCCGGCAGAGCTCCGGCTTGTCGGTTACCTAGGTTGACGGTGAGCTTCATCTGGCCCCCGTCGAGCTCCAGGCGGAGGGTGTCGGCTGACTCCTTGGAGGTGGTGGCCATCATGAAGCCGTAGGCCCGCTGCGACATGAAGCGGAGGGACACGTCTTCGGCCTCCGTGTGCATGACCGTCGGCAGCATGATCTTCATGTACATGCTCCCATCGTAGCTCAGCACCGTGGCCTCTGCCCGACACCAGATAGAAGAGAGGAGGCAAGGAAGGGAAGGGTTATTTTCCTGGGACGCTTCCAAGTGCAAACTCCCGTGTGCAATTTTGTGCCTCTTCATCAAAGTTTTGGCTTCCTTGGTGGCTAGACCGAGTGCTAAACCTGGCTAGGTGCAACTGGTCTGTGTCTCCTCCTCTACCTGGGGGCCTGGCCTGCCACAAGGACTTAGCATCATAGAGCTGGAAGGGACCTCCAGGGCCATCTAGTCCAACCCCCCTGGCACAATGCATGAAATTCACAACTACCTCTCCCTCCACACCCCCAGTGACCGCTGTTCCACGCACAGAAGATGGCAAAAAATCCCCAGGATCCCCAGCAAAACTGGCTGGGAGACTTGATCCCAAAGTAGCAACCAGCATTTGTCTGGGCGTGTAAGAAAGGGCCACAAGAATTAAGCGCTGATGCCACCCTTCCTCCCTCTCACGATCTTGCTGGGTTTCTACAATGTGGACTTGATTCTCCACAACTGTGGCACCTTTTCGATAGCACAGTTATGGCCAAATCTGTGGTTGGGTGGGGGACGGGTAGGTGGCTGGCTCTACTTAGCTCAGAGGGCAAAGGACAGTAAGGTGGGGGAGATGAGCTAAGCCAGTTCTCTGCTTCTAGTGACTCCAGTTTCTTGGACTGGACAAAGAGCTGAAGCTAGACATTCACTTTCTAAAAGAGTTGGGTCTAGGTTCCCTGGATCCAACTCGGGTTCCCCGCAGCCACACAGGAGCTGTGGAGAATGGGTACTGGACTGCCTCCCCCCCCCCCCGAGATGCTTTCCATGCCGAAACTGTGCTGGAGGGGGACTTTGTTGCCTGTTTCTGCTGCTTTGTGTACACAGAATACTCCACACGGAGCAGCAAAAGCAGGGAAATGACTACCCCCCCCCAGTGTTGCTCAGACTGGAAAACAACTAGGGGGAGGCTGGAGCCCTTCCTCCCCCTCCCGCAACAGCATTTTGAGCCCCAGAGACCTCTGCTTTATTTCTTCACAGCTATTTCCCACAGCTGCCAGCAATGCTCCCTCTAAGCTGTGGAGTCCTGTGAGCAAAAATCCTACTTTGTGAGCTACTGGGATTAAAGCTGTGAGCGAGCGATTTGGCTGCTGCATAAATTAGTTTGCCCCAGAGCCATCCTTCCTGAGCAAAGACAGAAATGTGTGAGCCGGAGGCTAAAGAACTGTGGGCTAGCTCACGCTAACTCGGCTTAGAGGGAACACTGTGGGGAACCTGGGTTGGAACACCCGGACCCAACTCTTTAAAAAAGCAACACCTAGTTGGGCCCTAAGACGGCCTTTCATAGGCTTCTTCTTACAGTGAGATTCCAGGGCAAATATCAGTTGTTTTTATTCCCATTCTACAGACAGGGCCCCCGAAATTCAAGTAACAGGTGTCAAAAGTAGCTTAACCAAAGTTACCCAGTTGTGATGCATCTTGAGCTGGTATACGCCCAGAGGTACACTAGGAAGCTGAAATGCCCCTTGAACAAGCCAAGCTACTCTTGCAATGCTACCAGTCAGCGCTAGGGTTGCCAAGTCCCCCCGGGGGGTGGGGAAAGCCCCACCCGAAAGGCGCATTCCCCGCCGGCCCAAATCGGGCTCCTGGGGGGACCCCACCCCCAAAGCGTGTGACGTGCCCAGTGTGTACACATCACCTGGAGGTGACCTCATCATGTCGGGCACGTTGGGGGTGGGGTCACAATCATTTGAGGGAAAACTCTATGGAGGAGAGTCCTGGGAACGCACTGAGCTCCCCCCGCTATTCTGTAAGTAGGACTTAGCAACCCTACTCAGCCCTGCAGGGGGCGCTGCATTCAAACCCAACACCAAATGAGTGCAAATGCTGGGCGCTGGCTCACCCATTGACTCCTTCATGCAAACTGGCAGTGCTGGTTCCAGGTGTCGGAGGGCCCTGGGCAGACAATGCCCAGGAGCCCCTTCTGCCCACCACCAGTTCCCCCTCATGCCTCCCTTTCCTTCCCACCTACCCACGGGCCTCCCCACCTGACTGGGCACCATTTCCCCCCCTATACAAACCCTCCCACCACCCACACTCACAGGCTTCTGCGTGCCCTTTCCCCAGGAGTGCTGCCTGGTACGTGCAGACGGTAGTGCAGCGGCTGTGGCCTTCAGGAGCGCCTCCGCAGTGTGCAACCCTCATGCACATCTCCATCGATGCTGGGAAGCTGGAGGCACGGGTGGTGGAGGGTTTGCAAGCCAATGGGCAGGGACGGGCTCATGGACAGGGGACAGGGGAGATGGATGGGTGGGCGGGAGGGGCCAAAAACAGTGGGCCCCACCAGAAGCCTGGGGCCACGACAACTGCTCCACCTCAGCCCTGCAAACGGCCAGAGGTGCAGGATGGAGTACAGGGTGAACTGCCACTCATCGTTATTGGTCACCATCATCATTATTCAAGAGGGCTTTTCTACGGGGGCAATCAGGTAGCGCTCGACAAAATGATTCACAAAGTTACCTGGACAAATCATTAGGGACTGTGGTCTGCCCTACTGTGTATAGTTTGGTGGAAGTGGGAGCCCACTGTGGAACCTTGCATCGTTTTGTGTGTCATGTCAACACGTGCTTTGCTTCAGTCCTGGTTCTATCTGCCTGTCTTGTCTGTCTGTCTGTCAGATTTATTATCCTGCCCTCCCAGCCGAAGCCAGCCCAGGACGGCTTTAGGTTTCTGGCTGGTCCTACAACCCAAACCCTATTTCCCTGTCTACTGAAGGTCCCACCCTGTTGACGGCATTGACTCGCTTTGTGCTATAAATAATGGAAATAGAAAGAAACGGATTGGTGGTGCCACGGCTCCTGAGGCACGGGCAGAGCTGCTGAAGTTGGGTTCTGCTTGCCCCTGGCTGCCCATCGCCTCCCAGGGCAGCGGCCCACTGAGAACTTCCCCTGTAAAGTAAATGGCCGGTCTGCCCCTTGCACACACCCTGGCTTGGATCCGGACCGGTGGTGGGCTGCAGGTGCGAGGGTTTCCACCCGTGGAGCAAGGCTTCCTCGACTTTCCCCACTCATAGGCAGACTGGGCAGTCACCTAGGGCACCAGGCTTTAGGAGAAGCCACAGCATCAGCAACCGATGGCTTTCTACAGACCTACGTATGGCTCTTCTTGCTGCCAAGTACGGACCTCACCAGTTGCGGGGCGGAGCCTGACAAGTCAGGGGGAAAGGATGCCGAGGGGCTGGGGGTACTTCTCGTCTTGCACACATGAAGTGTGTTGGAAGAAGGCAAAAATGAAGCTGATGAGCAGTAGATTCAGGATGGACAAAAGGAAATACATGTCTACAAAGAGAGTGTGGAATTCGCTGCCAGAGAATGCAGTGTTGGCTGCAGGGATAGGCAGCTTTAAAAAGGGGACTAGACAGATTCAGGGAGGAGAGGTCTGTCCCTGGCTACTAGCCATGGGTGACTAAAGGGAACCTCCACATTCAGAGGAAGTCAGCCACCGAATCCCAGAGCCAGGAGGCAACATCAGGGGAAGGCCTTGGCTGCTATGCCCTGTTGCTGGCCCTCCAGAGGAACTGGTCGGCCACTGTGTGAGACAGGATGGTGGACTAGGTGGACCACTGGTCTGATCCAGCAGGGCTCTTCTGACATTCTTAAGAAGAGCATGGGGCACTGGACACTGAAAATTATGAGGGGTGGGCACAGGTGGTCTTTGTTTGGGTCCTATTGTTGATGACCACCATCAGCTCAAAATGTATCGGGACCGAGGTCCCGTTTGGCATTTTCGATACTCACTATGTGAATTTCTTCTCCCACTTCTGATAAAGTGCAACGGTCCCTCTGGCTTTTCCCTTTTGTTCGGAGTGGAAACTGAGCCTGAATTGCCCAACGTCCTCTGGCACATTCGAGGTTACAAACCGGGGTTTGCTGTGCACCAGTGCAGACTCCGGCCCTCCCTTCTGGCCTGAGCCCCGCCCCACCCCTCACCTCTCTCACACAACCGGCCCAGGTAGCCAGTGCCCACGCAGTCGCAGATGAAGCGGTTCCAGCCCTCGCGGCAGAGTCCTCCGTTGCGGCAAGGGGAACTGCTGCACTGCTTGAGGGTCTCCCGGGAGCAGAAGCTGGAGACGCCGGACACGCTCTGCACTTCGGCCAGGCGGCGCACGTCCCGGCTCTTGCCGTCGATGAAGAGGTCGCGCACGCAGCCCACGTAGCCGTAGTTGAGGAAGGCTGTCCACACCTCCGGAGGCAAGATGAGGTCCAGGCGGTTTTCAGGGAGGCCCCCCAGGTACATCTCGCTGTCCAGGTCCAAGATCTCGCTTTCCCCACTGGCCAGGAAGGGCGTGCTGCGGCTGTTCACCGAGATGGAGCCTGGAAGGAACCGCAGGGAGAGAAGGCCACGCAGGGCTTAGTTTGCGGTCACCCTGTGACCCAGGATGTGGCCCCAGATTCGTCCTCTGGGATCACGTGGCTAAGCAGTTCGTTTAACCTGCCCACCAGCATGCAAAATTTTACTTTGCATGTCCCCACTTTCTGGGCAGAGAGTGGGCAGACAATCAGACACAGGACTTTCTCTGCGGCATCGCCTGGTGTGTGGAGGGTCCTCTGCCCAACAGCATGTATTTATTTATTATTTAGATATTTATGCCCAGTGGGGATCCAAAGATGCTTACCATGTCATTCCCCCTGCCCCAAGCAACAATCCTAGGAGAAAGGCTCGTGGCTGGCCCAAGGTCACCCAGTGAGCTTCCGCAGCAGAGTGGGGCTTCAAATGGCAGAGTGGGTCTCTTTGGTGCAGCGGTTAGGAGCGCGGACTATAATCTGGAGGGAACCGGGTTTGATTCCCCACTCCTCCGCTTGCAGCTGCTGGTGTGACCTTGGGTCAGTCACAAGTTCTTTCAGAGCTATACTCTCAAGAGCAGTCCTCAAAAGAGCTCTCTCTCAAAAGTGGGGAGGGGAAGGGAAAGGAGATTGTAAGCCAGTCAGAGACTCCTTCGGGTAGTGAAGGGCGGGGTATAAACCCATTCCCCTCCTCCTCCTCCTCCTCCTCCTGGCTTGACACTACCCCAAACTGGCTGTCAGTTCACCTGTTGTCTGGCCTGTTAAGTTTTAGGCACCCAGTGAAAAGATCTTTTGTTATCTGCTCAGGTTTTTGTTAACTCTTATTTCTCCCTGGCTAACAGGGCCCTTGCTGAAATTATTTTATTATGCCTCTTTAACTGCTGTGTCAAAGTTACTTCCCCCAGCTTTTATGCTTCCCTTTTATTTTGCAATTCTATTGATTTTTTTCCTGCCGCTTTAGCGACTGGTTTCATTGATATTATCGGTTTCAATAGTTTTACAATACACTTTATGTTTTTTATCGATCTTGTCGTAAGTCACTTCAGGCATGTCCTACAGTGGCTAACAAGGAACATAAATAAACGGAATGAATGAATAATGACCAAAGGCATGCACGGCACCATGCCGGACGGTGGCACGCCTCGCTCACCCTTGCGCCCGTCGCGCTGGAAGTCCACGTGGCACCACTCGCCATCGTTCACCTTCTTACTGCTGGCTCGCATCTTGATGCCCCCGGACCCCATGTCCAGCAGCAGGTAGAGGTAGCCGTCCAGGAGCTCCATGGCGAAGTAATCTGCCTTGTGCAAGCGCTCCGATCGGGCCTCCTTGGGCGGCTGCAGCCGGCCGTGGCTGAACAGCAGCAGCCCGTTGGGCTCTGTGGTGCGGAAGTCAAAGGAGATGGAGCCAGTCTTCTTGGTGTTCCACTTGGGTAGCGAGATGTAGGCCTCCGGAGACTCAAAGGTCACGGGGTCGAGGGCAGCGACGCTCTCGCATCGGAAGACCAGGTCTCCGTTGATCTTCATCTTGGGGTCGCCTTCTTTGGCCAGTCGCGACAACTCCAACTTGAAGTCATTGTTCTTGTAGACGACCTACAAAATAACGGAACGGGCAAGAGTTGTAACAGAAGAGGTCAAGGAAGGGCCTTGTCATAACTTGATGTGAGGAAGCTCTTCATCGAGGAGGCTGAACGAGGGTTGCCAGACCCCAGGCTCTCGCTGACAGGGGATGGGAAAGAGCTTCCTGGGAGTATCCCCAACGTGATGATGTCATAGAGTTTTGCCCAAAATACCAGAGCGTTGCTGTATGATATCATCATGCTGGGGATGTCACACTGGGTCGTGGCTGTTGGGGGTGCCCAGAGCAGCTGCCAGTGTCCGCTGTTGAACTGGAGTGGCTCCCTAGTTGTATGTTTGTGGGGATTTAAACCCACCCCCATATTTTATTTTTAATTTCAGATTTCTCCAAACCAAGTTGGCTGGAAAATCTGTTTAGCATCAGGGTTTGGCCCTGATCCACAGATTTAGGTATCCACAGATGGGAGCCACACATTTGACATTCTGCATTCCCTCCAACCACTTCTGCGTACTTCTTTTTCTAATGAATGCCTCTCCCCCACCCCAAGAATCTATATCCAGGATTCACAATAATCATCTGGCATTCTACTTTTGGCCCTGCAGAAATCTGCCACCCATCCTTTCAGTTCTGCACCTCATGCAAAGGCAAGGAGCATGGCCTCCCAGACACTCGGCACTTCCCCGTCATCCTTTTCTCTGGCACCCGTGCCTTTCTCCCCAGGGACCCAAAGCAGCTTACATCACTCTCCTTTCCTCCATTTCATCCAGACTTCTTTGTTACCTGGCAAATTTGTGACAGAATCGCCAGACATACTATTCAATATTAAAAAAAACACGGAGGAGGGGAGCAATTTGGATTATGGCCACAATGCGGGAGGGCAACATATCTTTCCTCCCGTACCAGTCTCAGGTAGAAATCCCCTCACCACAGCTGCCCTTCGTGTCGCTGGGGAGAAGAGAGAGATACCGAAGGGGTGCCTGCATTGTTCCTGTATCTGGGCTGACAGTAGCTCACCATGTGTGGGGAGCTGCTATTAGGCAAGTGGTATGGAGGAAAAGCTTACAACCCCTTCCCTTGCTCCAAGGGGCGCCAGCTCCAGGTTGAGAAATTCCTGGAGATCAGGAGGTAGAGCCTGGGGAGGGCAGCGCTTGAAGAGGCAAGGGACCTCAGATGGGGGCAATGCCATACAGCCCACTCTCCAAAGCATCCATTTTCTCCTGGGGAACTGATCTCAGCACTCTGGAGACCAGGTATGTAATTCTGGGAGATCACCTAGAGGTTGGCAACCCAGCTCCCTTATCCAAGTCAGGACCTCCACGGCTGCTTTTCAGTGTTACCAAATACACCCGGAGATCTGATTGTGCGTCTCTCACGTAGCGTCTGACTTCTCCTCTGCTACGGCAGGGAAGCCCGGTGTGAAGCCGGCCCCAGCCCCACCCGCGATCCGCCTGGTTGCTCACATCTTTAAGGCATCCCATGAAGTTGTTGCTGACCGGGGAGCCCGGCAGGTCAGCCGTGTTGGGGCTCCCTCCGATGTAGAAGAAGTCGTCTGAGCCCAGCATGGTATAGTCCTCCTGGGTGTAGCCGGTCGTGGTAAGGATCCCGTCTACGGAGATGGTCACCTGTCCGTCATGAGGGCAGGGGGTGGGGGAGGGGGGTGGGGGGAGGGGACAAGGAGACAACAAAGTGTTAACCAACCGGGGAACTGGCAGGGGGAAGTGGGGAGATGTAGGGAGGGGCTGCTGACCCATTTTTATGTCTGGTTGTCTTTTCGGAGAAATGCCAGATTTTTGCAGGAAGCAGGAAGAGGGATGGAGGGAGAATGGTGGGCGGAGGGTAGAGGGGAAGAGTCTCTGCACAAGATTTGATGGTCCATTGGGGGGCAGTCTTGGGGTTCATTTCTTTGCCCCTGCTGGCAGCTTAAATGCTGCCTCTTTTTAGTTTGGTTTTTAGCCCTCCCAAGCAGGTGCCCATTCCAGCTGGCCTCAGTGATTTGCCCCCCAGCTGCCAGAACTCAGCCGCCAGAGAATGTCATAGGCAGTGTTCCCTCTAAGCTGAGTTAGTGTGAGCTAGCTCACCGTTTTTTAGCCTCCGGCCCACACATTTTTGTCTTAGCTCAGGAAGGATGGCTCCAGAGCAAACTAATTTATGCAGTAGCCAAATCACTCCCTCACAACTTTCATGCCAGTAGCGCAGAAAGTAAGAATTTTTGCTCACAAGACTCCACAGCTTAGAGGGAGCACTGGTCACAGGGGCCTGTCCAAACCCAACTATGTCCTCTTTAGCAAGTTTTCAGATTCTTTGCTAAGAGGGAGGAAAATGAGATTCAATTTTTGTTTGTTTGTGTGTGGGGAGTTCTGAGGGAAAGGGAAATGATAATTTAAACCCATTTTAGAGGTAGTTTCACTGACGTGGCTTCCCTCAAAGATTTACAATTTTGGGCGTCACTGAAAATTGTCATGGCTCTCTAGATTGGGGTCCCCAGCTTTTTTGAGCCTGTGACACAGGGCGATGGGCACAACCACAAAATGGCTGCCGCCCGAGGTGGAGCCAACCACAAAGTATCAGGGAGTGAGGTCATGCATCACTCTACCAGTAACTCTTCAACATCTCAGGCAGAAGCTCTACGTAACAGAACACTTTTTAAAAAGAACATATTGTGCAAAATATTTTCTTACTTACATACAGGTTATCTTCAGCCACACTGTGAAGATCGTTGTGCTGTGGTGGCAGATGCTGCCAAAGACAAGTTTTGTTTTGATTTTGGAATCTGCACACCCAGTTAGATAAGCAATGGCCAATCAGAAGCCCTCGTGGACAAAAGCCCCAGCTGGCTCCACCCACTTTCTAAAAACACTTGGCGGGTCCCTGGGGAAAGGTGGCAGCAGGCATCATGGCACCCAGTGGGTGCCACATTGGGGACCCCTACTATAGATCTTTCTCAGCCCCCAGAATCCTTTGCTTGGAGGATCTGTGATATTTAAGTAGGCCTCAAAGTTGTTTAAGCATGTTGAGTAGGTGACTCCCCTGAAAAGACAGCACTCCCTTCTTTCTATAACTCACAAGCTTCTCCCATCTCGAAAGACAGGAGCACTGTCTTCTCAATGCTTAGCTTAGCTTATAGCCCACTCTTCACACTTGTCCCTAAGAACCACCCTAAAATACGTTTGGCGTCTTCTGCCAACTTCAGTTGGCATTCTGGAAGTGACTATGTCAGCCTGGCACTGTCCAAGCAACAAAAATAAAATCAGTCATCCTCAACACACAGCCCTGGTATTCTACAGCCATGCCTGGGATGGGGAAGTGAAGGGTGTAAAAAGATTCCTAAAGCACCTTAACTATAAGGATAAAGCATGTGGATCTATTTTTTATTTTAGAGAGAAGATTAAGTCAAGGGAGTTATACAAGGAGTTTCAAAATCTATAAATCGGGTAGAGACAGAGCGAAGATGGGAAGGTGTGTGTCTCTTTTTCTCATACCGTCAGAGCTTCCTGGCATTAAATTAAGGACAGGAAAAATAGAAGACATTTCTTTACATAACGCATAATTTTAGATATCATGGCCGCAAAATGTGGCAATAGCAATGAAGGATTGTTGTTCAGTCTTGGAGTGCCTGCTTGGCACACGGAAGGTCTCGGGTTCAATTGCTGTCATTTCTGACTCACCCGGGTAGCAGGTCTGAGGAAGAACTTCCTGCTCTCTCTGCCTGTCACCTTGGAAAGCTGCTACCAATTGAAGTGGACGGTATTGTTCTAGATAAGCTCAGTACAAGGTGGGTTCATACGCTTTAGAAAGGGAGTGGACAAATTCGTGGCACCTTAGGAGGCATGATGGGTTTGGAACTAGTTTCAAAGTGTAGTATAAACAGGCCTGCTACTTGAGCAGTCATTTCCAGTCTTGCATTCATCTATCATATACGTGCCTGGTTCTTCTGCCCTGACCCTTCATCCCCAATTCCCACTTTCTCAGAAAGAAATGTAGAATAGCCTCAGACATTCCCCTCCCCTCCTGTTAACCCTGTTGATTTACAGAACATTGGACTCATTACAAAAAAGTAATTTGCTACAGTTTTTCCCCTGTTCATTGGAAGAGTGACCTTCACCAGGCTTCCTAACATCACATTTTTGTACCCCTTGCAAGGGATCTGTGAACTCTGAATAATGTTGTGGGCAGAGTCAGATGACTGTACTTGTCTCTATCAGAGCTCAGTAGCACCTTGAAGACCAACAATTTCCCAGGATATATGCTTCCAAGAACTGAAGCCTCCTTCATCGGATAACTTGCCTCTATAGGCATTTGTCTTGGTGTAGCTTGAAAATATGCCAACCTGGCCTGCTTCTACCCCAATAAACCTCCTCTTTTCACCTGAGAACCTGCAAAATATAGGATAGAGCTACTGTAGTCCAGAAATATTGGTTACTTAGCAAAACAACTCTGTGACTTGAAAGTCTGCAGCCTGCAACAGAGGAATTATTTCGCTTGAGCCAAAATCCAGGGAAACTTACATCTTTGAATAGATCCCACACAGGATGAGCAGGTTTTTTGCAAGGTGTGGAGATTTGTGCCCATTTCACTGGTGTATATAACACTTTGTATTTAATTTGATTTGTATCCCGCCCTCCCCTGTGAGGGGGGAGGGGAGTGTAAATTGTCCTGTGGATCTTGAAAACAGGGCTGTCAATAGGGGTGACTATAGGCAGCCAAAACCACCAGGATCCTGGCCCCCTGGATAAGTAAAGTGAAGCAGAGGTCCATCAGCCGCAATGTATAGATGGAACACTATGCCTGGGGCTGGGATGCTCTGTCTTCTTGGTACTTGGGGGGTATCAGTGGGAGGGCTTCTGAAGTTCTGGCCCTGCTGGTGGACCTCCTGACGGCACCTGGGTTTTGGCCACTGTGTGACACAGAGTGTTGGGCTGGATAGGCCACTGGCCTGATCCCACATGGCTTCTCTTATATTCTTA
Source organism: Gekko gecko (assembly GCA_029375565.1). NCBI lineage: Eukaryota > Metazoa > Chordata > Lepidosauria > Squamata > Gekkonidae > Gekko > Gekko gecko. The sequence continues at coordinate 27,703,203 of JAPDNY010000001.1, forward strand.
TGGCTTGTTTTAATATGATGTCTAGGTTAAGTCAGGATGGTGTGAAAGGGCCTGGAGAGAATCTTAGCCTGGGAATGCATGATGGCTTCTGGGAGGATACTGCCGATCTCTTCCCTTGGGAAGGGATTTCACATGTGGTCAATGACAGTTCCTCCTCCCATTACTATTACACACTACTGGGGGAGGGGGCAGGATAGCTCCATTAAGAAAGTCTACGGAAGAGTGACAGACTTGCAAAAAGTGACAAGCTGGGACTCACCGGCAGCACTCAGAAGGGGAATCCAAGGCAACCTAACATCTGGTTCAATCTGTTCAGGCTTAATTTATAACACAGTACCAAAATCTCCAACAAGATCGAACACGCACGCCGGCTGGGCAGATATGAGAACACAAACGACAGGGAGGTCTGGAGCTACTGAGTGGATTAAACGATGAATGAGATTTGTTCTACACTGTGTACCCTGACGGGTCAAAAATGCCATCGCTTTGGAAGTTCGTGCAAACACGCTAGCTGGAGGAAGACCTAGGGAACGGTCTGAAGGGAAACAATACGTCGATGGTATTCCAGGGCTGGTTGGGCCATTAATACCACTAGCAGCTGGGCAAGCCAAACATTATGGCCAGGGGTGGCAACAATAGGTATAGGTTCATCTGCTACCCCCTCCCCCAGTGCTATTGGCTGTGTATGAGCTGAGAAGCAGGGGCCGCTCAACTCAGCCCGTGGTGGCACGGGAGACAGGGACAGGCCAGCTCACGCTCATTGCCTCAGCCCCCACCTGGTGCCTATCCGAGTGGCCCTTTGAGATGTTGCCAGCATCTCTGGAGCTTGACACAGCTTGCACTAGCCAGACAGTGGCTCTGAGGGAGTGTTCAGACACTCCGTTTGAGCCGCTTTCGGCACACCTCAGAAACGGCTTTTATGTGCGCGTTCACACGCCCAACATCTGCACACCATCCCCAGCCGTCACTTTCCGGAGCAACCCCCCTTTAAACCGGGGTATTTTGACATCGCTTACCAAGTGGTGTTTTCCAGATTCTCCGTTTCAAGCCGCACTTTCCTGACATCTGATCGCTCATGGAGCCACTTCTGGGTGCTTCGACCCCCCTCCCCTCTGGGAAGCTGCCTCGGGCTTCCACTTTTCGTCCGCCATTTTAAAAAAATGCCGTGGCGATGTGTGCTTGAGCGGAGCTCCGCGCCTAAGTTAAGTAAAGAAAAGCTTAAATGGTGCCTAGTTTAGGCATTTAGACAAGTCCGGGATCTCGGGGAGGCCAGTTTCGGGGTGAAAATTTAAAGAGAAGTCTTCATTTAAACTTTAAAGGGACGTGTTGAAATCGCTGTTCTGCGCACGCGCCAAACTTTTAGTTCTGGAGAGGGCTACCTGTGCGCATGCTCAAACGAGAGGGAAAAAAACTCCACCTGCATGAGGACGGCGGGGAGCCCGGAACGAAGAGGTCAGTGTGATCGCGATTCTCCGGGTTAAAAAAAACAACGCATCGGACCGGAGCAATTTAAACCGCTCCAGCACACTGTCTGAACGCACCCTGAGAGAAGTTCCCCTGCAGAGTGCAAGGAGTTTGTCCCTGCTGGTGCTCAAACAGGTTTTTGCTGCAAACTGCCTGAATGGTAGACCGACGGTCCGGGAGCCAGAAGAAAACCGCGTGGAGCTCTTTGCAGGAAGAGCAGCGTATAAATGTAATAAATTAAGTAACATCAGGTAGTCTGCGGTGCCAAATTCCCAGCCGGGCTTACTCACAAGCCCCTTCCCTTCTCCCACAGGTCACCTGAAAAGCACTCAGTGGCAGTGAAATAACTCACCCTGGTAGTTTGTTATGCGGCAATCGGTGCCTTTTTATTTATAGCAACCCGACTGGCTCTCTCCGTTTGGCTGCAAACCACAAGCCATTTAGGAGGAAAGAGCTTTCCTGAAATTCCACGGAAATGCGCTGCAACGTTAATGGTTTTGTGGGCTGCAGCCTCTGAGGTTTTGGTTTCAGCTTGTTCTGTGTCCGGCCGCGTTCCTTACGCTTTGTTATTCTCTGCTTGGTTTTTGGAGAACTGAAAACCTTATTGGGAGGATTCCCAAGTGACTTTGCTCCCCCGCCCCAACCAATGCACTTGCCTTCAGGGCCCTCTAAGCCTTAATGACGCCTCAGAAGGGCCTCTGAAAGCTATTCCATACGGGGAAATGAGTAGGCTGGCTATTCCAAGGAAAGGAGCTTTGCCTTGCCTTGCTGGATCAGACCTGTCTTAGCCACTGCACCTTTGGGTAAGAAGGAGAATGTAACCGCGGCTATGCTGGGTTCTTCTACTCCAGCTTCCTGCTTCATAACAGTAGCCAATGGGATGCCTCTACAAGGCCAACAAGCTGAACACAGAGACTGCTGCTGCTCCCCAACACAGTTATTCAGTGGGTTATTGCCCCTGAACATGGAGGTTCTATTCCAGCGATTCCCCCAACATGGTGCCTGAGGATGCCATGGCACCCGTCAATACGTTTCCTGGTGCCCGTCAAATGTTTTGAGAAAGTGGGTGGGGCCAGGTGGGGCTTTTGTCCATCAAGACTTCTGATTGGTTGTGCATATTTTTTTTAAAAAAACAACAACGTTGCGTTGGCAGCAGCTGTCACCACAGCACAAGGATCTTCACTGTGTGACTGAAGGTAAGCGTGGCAGCCATTTTGTGGCTGGCTCCACCTCCTCTTAAGCATTGGAAAAAGTGCAGAGAAGGGCAACTAGAATGATAAAAGGGTTGGAACACCTTCCCTATGAAGAAAGGTTAAAATGCTTGGGGCTCTTTAGCTTGGAGAAACGACGGCTGAGGGGTGACATGATCGAGGTTTATAAGATTATCAATGGGATTGAACAGGTTGAGAAAGAAGTACTTTTCTCCCTTTCTCACAATACAAGAACTCGTGGGCACTCCATGAAATTGCTGAGCAGTCGGGTTAGAACAGATAAAAGGAAGTACTTCTTCACCCAAAGAGTGATTAACATATGGAATTCACTGCCACAGGAGGTGGTGGCAGCTGCAAGCATGGACAGTTTCAAGAGGGAATTAGACAAACATATGGAGCAGAAGTCCATCAGTGGCTATTAGCCACAGGGTATAGATGGGAACTCTCAGTCTGGGGCAGGTGATGCACTCTATTCTTGGTGCTGGAGGGGGCAGCAGTGGGAGGGCTTCTAGTGTCCTGGCCCCACTGCTGGACCTCCTGATGGCACCTGGTATATTTTGGCCGCTGTGTGACAGAGTGTTGGACTAGATGGGCCATTGGCCTGATTCAACATTGGCTTCTCTTATGTTCTTATGTTCTCCTGCAACAGCCATTTTGTGGCTGCGCTCGCCATGCTGTCAGAATTCCAAAAGGGCCTACAGGCTCAAAAAAGCTGGGGGACCCCCGTTCTGTTCCATCACTGTGGCTAGCTAACAGCCACCGGCAGACCTGTCCTCCCCCACTCTGTCTAATCCCTTTTTAAAGTCACCTAGATCAGTGGCCATCACCGTGTCCCATAACAGTGAATCCCACAAGCCGATCACACGTTGAGTGAAGAAACGCTGGCAAGGAGCTGATGGGGGAACAGGACTTATGTCGATATACGGCTAGCACCGCCCACCTCTGGGCTTGCTTCTGTACTTCCACAATTCCTGTTCCACCCATACATTTGTAAATAAACACATCATGAAGCCTCCAGTACTCTCTCTCCTCTCCTAAAACGGAAAGACTTCCTTCTACTTGTCATGACTCGTGAAAGGGGAAGAAGGAAACTTCATCCTGTCTGATTTAAAATACTCACGAAGGATTCTAATTCTCTTCATTTAATTCCCCCGATGGAGTATAAGGGAAAGATACTGCCTCTTTTCCTTTTCTTGCAGAAGTTTTACTGCTGATTCATCTGTAATGTTCCTTCGTTTGCAATTACGACATTAATGGTACAATCCTAACCAGAATTATCCCACCCCACCCCTTCTAAGCCCATTTGACTTCAGTGGATTTAAAAGGGTGTAACTCTAGTAGTTCAAAAGGAAGAAATTGCAAGTAGATAAATAGGTGCGGCTTTGGTGGGAAGGTAACAGCATTCTGTGCACCTCGGCGTTTAGTCATGCCAGCCGCATGACTGTGGAAACGTCTTCAGACAGCGCTGGCTCTTTGGCTTGGAAATGGAGATGAGCACCGCCCCCTAGAGTTAGATTTGACTGGCTTTTGAGCAAGGGACACCTTTACTAACTCTGCTGAAGGTTGTCTCAGGTGGGTAGCCATGTCAGGCTGCATTAGGAAAGCAATATTTGAGTCCAGTGGTGCCTTAAAGGCCAACAAGATTTTACTTTTGAAATCTTATACCCTGTTTATCTTGTTGGTCTTTAAGGTGGCAACAAACTCAAATCTTGCTCTGCTGAAGATAGCACTGCAAATTGGGTGACATAGCTTAGACAGTCAACCCCGACAGGGTTGACAAAGGAGATGGTGAAGTTGTATTTGCAGGTCACCCCACCTAAAAACCCAGGCAATCATTGCTACACCCCATGACCAATATGCAACACAAAGATCATTTGGGTTTATCAGTGGCTACTTGCCATGGTGACTAAAAGGAACTGGAACCGGAACCAGGAACTTCCACATCTAGTGGCAATAAGCCTCTACCAGTGCTAGAAAGCAACTAGGTGGTCCAAGATGCTAGACAAGATAAGACCCCTGATCTGATCCAGCAGGGTTAGGAAAACAGAATCTGTAGCAGCAGGTTTCAGTAGCAACACAGCTATTGGCTGAGTACTCTGTGATGCACAGGGGAAGGCAGAAGGGATTGGCCGGAATGGCAGTCAGTCAGAGGGAAGGAGGAGAGTCAGGTGTTTATGCTGTGCAGTCAATGATTACAACAGCTCCACCGTGCAGAATAAAGCCCCCCAGGCAACCACTTATTCCTCCAAAAAACGGTGCTACCATGGAGTCTAGACTAACTTGTCTCTTAAGAATTAAGGGAAAGTAATGACAGCTTAGGAACAAATAAACAAAACACATGAACTACCTGCTGAAAGCAGAGAGGCACATTAGAAGGGAGGCTGGTTGACCCTAATAATGCCTCTAAGCATTGCAGTGGGCAGACGCAGTCTGCCATGAACAGCGCTGCAGCGGCACAAGTTGATTAAGAGCCCTTCCATGTGTTAGAAAGAGTCACATGGTACAACCCTCCTGGGACTGTACCACTTCAGAATGCAGGTGAGAGATGGGGGGGGCACAGAGGAGTGTTTCCTCTTGTTAAGGATTCTGCTACATACAGAAAACTAGACATTCTCCTGACCCTCCAAGCCCTGCATCCAGGGAAGCTCTGCTGTTTCTTGTGACGGCCTGGTCTCCCTTGCCTCCTGATCCAAGGTGCATGGGGTGGAGAACATGGACAGAGAGGACTTTTCCTCCCTCTCTCATAACACAAGCATTCCAGGGTACCCAATGAGGCTGATGGGCAGCAGATTCAGGATTGGTATTTAAACTGTAGAATTCATTGCCATGGGCTGTAGCATAGATGGCTTTAAAAGGAGGTTAGGCAGATTCAGGGAGGAGAGTAGGGTTGCCAACTCCTGATTGGAAATACCTGGAGATTTTGGAGGTGGAGCCTGGGGAGGGCAGGATTTGGGGCAGGGAGGGACCTCAGCAGGCTATAATGACATAGAGTCCACTCTCCAAAGCAGCCGTTTTCTCCAGGGCTACTGATTTTTGTCATCTGGAGATCAGTGGTAGTCCTGGGAGAAGTCCATGCCCCACCTGGAGGTTGGTAACCCTAGAGGACAGGTCCATCAATGGCTTCTGGTCACAGTGACTGAAGGGAGCCTCCACTTTCAGAGGCAGAAAATCTCTGAATACCAGAGGCAATACCAAGGGAAGGCCTTGGCCTCTATACCCTTTCTGTTGGCCTTCCAGAATAACTGTTTGGTCACTGCGTCAAACAGGATGCTGGACTAAATGGACTGCCTGCCTGATCCAGAAGGGCTCTTCTTACGTTCTTACACCAGTGAATTGCTTCCAGGTCATTTTGTGCCTGCCCTTTGCTGTCCAGGAGAATGGAGCAGTGCCTGCCCTCAACCCGGGAGCCCTTTGGAGTACAGGAGAAGAACCAGCATGAAAATGTCATCCTCGTAGGGAATGTGACCAGCTCATTTCAATTCCTCGGCTCTTAAACTATCCGACACTTCAAGCCAATTACAGCAAATCAAAGGAGCATTATTCAAAGAAGGGACTGCTGCACAGAACAAGGAAGGAGTCATTCAAGCTGCATTCTCATAATGACAGCTACTGTGCCTGTTGGATGGGGCACTCCTCTAGAGGTTCGAAGCGCTTTATGGGCACGTCCTGACCCTTTTGCACTTCTCAGTTGTGGAGCACCTGCCTCCCATGCAGAAGATCCCAGATCGAATCTCTGTTATCTTCAGCTGAAGGGCCTCAGATAGGAGATCCCAGGAGAAGTCCCTCTCTGTCCGCAGCCTCGGGGAGCCTACCGCTAGTAAGTGCACCGCCCACATCTGGAAAACGGCCTTTCCCCCCAACTAAGAATATTTTTTAAAACAAGATTTTAAGCCCCAGTTTTAAACTTGACCCTCACTGACCATAAGAACATACCTATGTGGCATTTCATGCAGCCCAGCATCTTTTTAAAAACTGGGCTGCCATGTGTGCAGTTCAGAGAACAATACTAGAATCAGGGCTATTTTGGGGCAGGAACGGGCAGGAACGCACAAGAACGGAGTTCCGGCTGGCTCCCAAGCTGGCCACGCCCAGCAGGAACTTATTAGCATAATAGGCCCCACCCAACAGCAGAAACTCATCAGGATTGGCTACATTAGGGGTGTGTGGCCTAACATGAAAAGAAGTTCCTGCTACAAAAAAAGCCCTGGGTTTTGACAACAAACAAGGTAAACAGAATAGGAAGCAAAAGGTGGATGTGGCTGGATGACCACACTTCTGGTAACATGGGGTGTGTGGCCTAATATGCTAGTGAACTGTGCTGTCAGGGGTGTGGCCTAATATGCTAATGAGTTCCTGCTGGGCTTTTTCTACAAAAAAAGCCCTGGCTAGAATATTGGCAAAACATCTGCCTGGGCTACAGATCTCTGACATGCCAATGTTAAACATGTTATTGCCTTTCTCTCCCGGAAGATGCATGACGCGTCAGATTCCATGCGTTAGTATCAGGATTCTTTGATCTGCTGTTATAAGCATGACAGTGAGCTACTAGCCTCTGAAGAAGATTTTTGAAGCAGAAGCTTTATGCCGGTGTTCCTGTCAGGCTATATGTAACTATGTTATACTTCCAAGTTTTGGAAAATGGTCAAGGGCTGACTAAAGGAGCTGCATGCATTATTTGGAATCCAACAGGTTGAGCACGATTACATTATACTGCAAGCTGTGAAATTTGGCTGGGATTACTTCAAGAAGTCGCTTGCATGACTTGGAACCCAGTACGCATGTCTAGAGACTTTAGTCTGGGGATTGTGCTTTCCACAAAATATAAACAATCTGGCAAGAACTTTCCATACGATGGAAACACTTTATAGGGGACATTTGTATTGTATGTATTATGTTGAATTTATGGAGTACTGATTTTTGCACTATATTGTATTTATAGGTTATTTATATTATTATTATAATATTAAATTTACCTATCTATGGGTTATTAGTTATTCACATGGACTTTCTTACATCTTAGACATGTAGCAGCTGCAGGCCTCATGAACACTTGAAGCCGCCTTATACTGAATCAGGCCCCTGGTCCATCAAAGTCGTCTACTTAGACTGACAGCGGCTTTCCAGGGTCTCAGGCAGAGGGTCTTTCCCATCATGTACGGCTTCGTCCTCTAAACTGGAGATGCCGGGGATTGAACCTGGGACCTTCTGCTTGCCAAGCAAATACTCTACTACTAAGCTACAGCCCCTCTCTATGAGGTCCCTGTTTAAACATGATGACAAGTGTATGCAACATCACACCGATAGGTTTCTGCCCAGCAGCGCCACTTTTAAACTGAGCTTTGGCTTGTGACAACAACAACAACAAAAGGTGGGGGAATCACTTAAGGGAATTATTATTTATTTAACAAAGCATTCATTATAAGTAGGTGAAAGCTTTTGACCAAAAAAAAATGCCTTTCCTTATTCACCTTAGATGCTTCTGATGCTAACAGTTCACAGCCATTGAAACATAAAGAGGCGCTCGGGCTTGGCAACAGGATTATAGAGGTGTCTGTTGACTTAAGGAATGTTTCCCCCCTACCCCTTGGAGCCCAGTCTGGAAATTAGGTAACCCCACCGGGCTAGAAAGAAAGCTAGCTACCTGTCTGGAAGTACTAACTTCATACTGAGCCTGAGGGACCAATAGCCCCACTGGGTAAGGAGCAGCTTTCTGCACCTTGCAGCTGTGCAAAGATTTGTGGGAGGCTCCCTGCTACTGCATGTCCTTTGCCTTGGGGCCCCACTACATGGATCTAGTCTGATCTTGCCAGGCCTCGGAAGCTGAGTAGAGTTGACTTTGGCTAGTATTTGGATGGGAAATGTGGAGGCAGGCAATGGCAAACCACCTCTGAATGTCTCTTGCCTTGAAAACCCCACAGGTAGGGTTGCCAGGTGCGTTTCTCCTAGCAACAGGGGATTTGGGGGGCATTCGGGCGGTGGGCAGGGACATTGGCGACATGATGACATAGCTTCCAGAAGTGACATCGTTGTGCCAGAGACGTCAGAGCAACGTAGCTACAAATCATAAGAGTTTTGTCCAGAAAGTAGAGTGTCGCCCCCAGCACCGCCGACACCATGATGTCACTTCTAGAAGTGATGTCAGCGCATCACTGATGTTAAGCGAGGATGTCTGTTTGGGGGCGGGGTTCTCCCTGCAGGCAGGCCGAAGCCCACAAAGGCAGGGGAACCCCACGCCCCCTCCTGGGCACTGGCAACCCTACCTATGGGGTTGCCATAAGTCAACTGTGCCTTGACGGCACTTTCTACCATCACCCAGTTTCACCGCTTCTGAAGAATTATGCATGCACATGAAAGCTCATACCTTGAATATAAAACTTTGTTGGTCTTAAAGATGCCACTGGGCTCAGACTTTGTTCTGCTGCTTCAGACCAGCACGGCTGCCCACCTATATCTATCTCCATGAGGCTGTGACACACCCCAACCCAATCCATGTATACGGGTGTGCCTGCCTGCCAACTTCCTACTCTACTTCATGCATCTAATGAAGAGGGGTCTAAAGTATGGCAGTTGCTGCAGCAACAAAACTGACCACTTTTTAAGGGCTCTCTTTATTGTTCAGAGCTGTGGTGGCTCAGTGGTTAAGATGCTGAACTGCAGGCTGGAAGGTCAGTAGTTCAGCAGTTCGAGACCCGAGTGCCGCATGACGGAGTGAGCATTCTGGCCCCAGCTCCTGCCAACCTAGCAGCTCGAAAGCAAGAAATTGCAAGTAAATAAACTGGTACCAGTTCGGTGGGAAGGTAACAGTGTTCCGTGCGCCTCGGCGTCTAGTCATGCTGGCCACATGACCACGGAAATGTCTTTGGACAGCGCTGGCTCTTCGGCTTGGAAACGGAGATGAGCACCGCAACCCTCGAGTCGGATTCGACTGGCTTTCGAGCAAGAGAAACCTTTCCCTTTCCCTTTCTTGTTCACTCATGTTCTAATATGACAAAAGAGAGCTCCCCTTCTGACAGAGGCTTACACATATCCATTTGAAAGGGGATCAGCCTGTACGCTACCAGCCAAAGAGGAAAGAAGCAAGAAGGGCTGTGGAAAGCCAATTCATAGCTAGAGCAGAAACCCAAACGGGAAGCTGTTAGGCAGAGAGCTCAGTTAGCAGGCCACCTAAGAGTTGGGGGGGGTGTTAAGACAGAGTTAACACCTTTAACTACTTGAGCCAATAACTCTTCCTGGCCAGGCATTTATGGGTTGACCACTTAACAAAGACCGGCCTCTAAATGAAACCGAGGAGAGGGCCTGGGGTGGCGTTAATGGCTTCGAAGGAGGCATAAATGGATGCAAAAGGGGCCCTGCAGTGCAGAAAGGCCGGAGGAGGGTGTCACTTGAGTATCCCTCTTTTGCACAGCCCTTGCTATCGTTTAAATTAACCTGGGTCACTTTGCACTGACTGCTTACTCTCCAATTAAAACGAAACACCACAGGCTCTCAAAGGGACCAGGCTTAAATGTTACCTGGTGGCTTACAGAAGCTTCAGACTTGGAAGTGGATAAGCCCAGTTACCATGCGCTGGGTTCAGACACTGTGGGGAGGGCACGTCTCCTGTGAGCTTCCTTAGAAGCACCTGGCTGGCCACTGCTGGACCAGGTGAGTCTTGTACTAGAGCAGCATCCCAGTGCAGATTTTTGTTTTAACGTTTGTAAGAGAGCATTCTACCTAATCAGCTTTACATTTGTTAGGTCAGGAAATTCTTGACATGTAGATGGTTTTGTTGTTGTTGTTATAGATGACCTTTCCTACATATGTAATTCATGGATGCCTTTAGGGACAGTAACTTCTGTTTGGGGAAAGGAGAACAAAGTGGTTTGATTCCCATGCAAGCGTGACATGGATAAAAGTCATGATACACATTGTGCCTCCTCAACCATAATGGCTTCAGTGCAGGAAGATCCCATTCTGTGACTGTGGGCAAGGAAAGGGAACAGATCACATGGCACAAGCATGCACTATGGCACACCTGCCTGGCAAATCAGGGCCAACACAGACAGCTGTGCTGAGAACGGGTATAGCACAGTGGCAAAGGCCAGTGGGGAGGGGTTGTCCTTTCCCCCTTGCTCATACCAGTTCCCTCCTTCACTTCCCTGGTTCATGGTAACCATGGGTTGTTGTATGGATGCCAGTCTCCAGGTGGGACCTGGGGATCCCCTGGAGCTAAAGCTCATCTCCATACTACAGATATCCATTCCCCTGGGGAAAATGGATGCTTTGGAGGGCAGACCCTGTTGCATTGTACTTCACTGAAGTCTCTGACCTCCCCAGGCTCCATCCCCAAACCTCCAGGAGTTTCCCTTCCTGGATCTAGCAACCCTACCAGCCCACCCCCCACCAGTGGCCGGGCAACCTCAGGCTGCTGAGATATCTGAACAGGATCAATGATGTTTATTGCAAGTCACAGCTCACCTCCAAACCACAACTAGAAACCCTAGTTTGTAATTTTGGTTTGAAGGCAAACTGTGGTCTGCAGTAACCATATTTGGTCAGGTCAGACTCCATGACAAACTATGGTTTCCATGAATCAAGGAACAGCGCGGGGATCTGAGCCACAGGTGATGCAGACAGAGAGAGGTAGGCACACGCCAGAGGCGTGCTCTCAATGGCCAAACCAGGTATCTGATGCAAACCACAAATCACAAAGTTCCTGGTTGCGCCTCACCTCAGCCACAGGTTCACCAAGGGCCAAACTACATGTTACAACTTTTGACGTGTCATATCTGGAGTGCCATGACTTGAAATCGACTCAGACAGTCAAACGTCAGGTGCAGGGATCTGGTTCAGAGTGGGACTGTGGTGCAGGGAGAGAACAGGCTTCATCCTGCCCTGCCGAGACATTTTCCCAAGTCAAAACAGCACTGGGAGTGTGTACACGTGCACTGATGGGCTATGCACACAGCCAACTCTCCCCCCCCCCAATAGGGCAAACAGCATCCTTTTGAGGTCAAGAAAATGGCACAGGTGGGAAGGCTGAAGCCCCTTTCCCCTCCTTGACATGGTGCCAATCTGAAATAGATCCCCGGGTACTCAAGAAACAGGTTCCCCCCCACACACACACACCTGACATGATGGAGTCAAAGTCAGGTTGGAGGAACCCAGATATGACATGTTAAAACCATATGTGTAAGTTCATCCCTAAGTGTCCCTAAGCAAGCTACCCTGTCTCTGTTCTGCAGTCTGCAATACACAGATAAGAGTGCTGACCTTCTCTACAGGGCTGTTGTAAGGATTATTGATTTATTTGAACAAGTTTACACCCCACCTTTCTGTCCAAGGCAAAATAATGCATGGGATACACTTTAAAGGGCTACACAAACGCTAAGTGTTATCAGTGGTACTGTTACTTTCTACTACTGAAGGGCCAATCAATTCTGAGGCTGAATTTATTGCCTGCCATGGACATCAGTGGTCAGTTTGTACTTCTGTGGAAGACAAGGTCATGCCTACGCTCAGGCACGCTTACAGTGCTGTCCTAAGTGGAGTTATACCCTTCAAAGGTCATTGACTTCAATGGCCTTAGAAGGGCACAGCTCTGATTGGGATTGCACTGGCCCGCAGGCAGAGATTAGCTGCACCTTCCCCTAGGAGCCAAGAGACGTCATTCATGGAGATTTTTTGGCACCATTAAGTGTGGGCAAACAGATGGATTTGACCCAACAGGGCACAATCCAGCAGTTCTCATTTCTTTCAAGTGGGGTTTATGCGGGAGATCTTCTGGTGGGGTGGGCAGACTGTGTGCTGTGTAAAATAACTGGAGCAGGGATGCTGCTTGAATTTCCTGCCAAAAATGTCACCTAAATGCCCTACAGCTGCCCTAAAGCAGGTGCAGCATTTTAAACATTTCTTACACAAGGGGCTTCCAAATGACATCGGGGGGGCGGGGGCGTGCTGAGCTTTCGCTCACAGTACAGCTCATTGGCTGCATTGCTGCTCGTGCTACTTAGGAGGATTCCAAGAGAGCCATTTTACCTCTAACGGTCCTAGGCATTCAGAATGACCCCAGGACTCTGGTGTGAAGCACAAAGCTCGGACTCCTGGGAAAATTCAGCACCCTGCTGGATCAGACCAATAGTCCACCTAGTCCAGCATCCTGTCTCACACAGTGGCCAACCAGTTCCTCTGGAGGCCAGCAACAGAGCATAGAGGCTGAGACCTTCCCCTGACGTTGCCTCCTGGCACTGAGATTCAGAGGCTTAATGCCTCCGAATGTGGAGGTCCCCCTCAGTCACTATGGCTAGTAGCCACTGAAAGACTTATCCTCCATTAATCTATGTAATTCCCTTTTTGGAGCTGTTTATTCCCGTGGCCATCGCTACATGCTCTGGCGGCAAATCCCATATTTTAATTTCTCTCTTTGTAAAGTCGTATTTCCTTTTGTTCATCCTGAACCTACTGCCCATCGGCTTCATTGGATGCCCTCAAGTTCTAGTGTTTTCAGAGAAGGAGAAACATTTCTGTCAACTCCCTCTACTCCATGCATAATTTTATAAACCTCTATCATGTCCCCACTTAGTCATCTCTTTTCTAAAGTGTAAAGTCCCAGCCTTTTCAGCCTTTCCTTTTAAGGAAGGTGCTCCAAACTCGTAATTATCCTGGCTGCCCTCCCCTGTACTTGTTCCAGCTCTGCAATGTCCTTCTGGAGATACGGTGACCAGAACTGTACACAGTATCCCAAATGAGGTTGTACCATCGATCTATACAGGGGCATTAACAATCTCAGCTGTTTTATTCTCAATCCCTTTCCTAATAATCCCTAACGCAGCGTTTGCCTTTTTCACTGCTGCGGCACCCTGGGTTGACACTTTCATTGAGCCATCCACTACGACCCCGAGACCTTTTTCTGAATCTCCTGATTGTTCGAACGGTGTGCAAGGTGTTTGCAAGGATGGATATAAATCTCCTTCCATAATTACAGTTCGCGTTCTCACCTCTCCGCCTCCCTACTCTGTTTAAACGCGGTCCTCATTCTACATGCCTAAACCCTCAATTCTGTAAAAAAAATTATAACCGGGAGCCCCATTTGTTTATGATAACCATTTAAGCACTCCACACTAATTCATGCTATCAAGCCTAAGGAACTGACAGGTTAAATGTAAATCAATTTACATATTGCAGAGTCTGAATGGCACTCTTGGGCTATTTTTATTTGTAGGCAGGGGCCATTGTCCCAGGCTGCACATACAGCTGGGGCAGGCAACATTAACACCGGCAGACAGTAGGAATGTTTGAGACGATCCGGTCCTTTTCCTTCCAAGGCATTAACACTGGGAAAATGCAACCCAAGAGCCAGGAGAAACTTCCGTATTTGAGATTTGCCCCGCTCTTCATTTACCGGGCCATTGACTCCAGCGAAGGGCTCTGCACTCTGTGTCTCTAGCAACTTTACTCAGCTTATAACTCATTAACTCCTCTCCTTCCCTCTCCCATATACCCCGGCACAGCAATAGCTCGGCTAATAGCCTGGCTGGACGACAGGGCAACAGAGCCTTCACCCCAGGCAACAGTAGCGAGGAGCGTTTGCTAGCTCCGCAGACCTGCCAAGTTTTGTTACAGAATCCCGCTAACTTTTCCTTCAGGAAAGCCACAAGAAAAATAAGAGGATCCTATTTGCAGAAGGAGAGTTATACTTTGCAAAAGAATCTAATTGATTGTATTGGGTGTGTGTTTGTGCGTGTGCGGTCTGAATTTTTGTGACATAGAATCTGTTGTATTAAATTTGGCAAGGGGCTCAAATGAGCAGTCAGCCTCTGAACTTCTCAGGGTTCCAAAACGGGCCTGTCTTGAAGCCAGTTTTCCTTGAAGGGTTTTCTTAATCACTTGCAGTATCAGACTCTCTGGTAGCAGCTGAGGCACTGCATCTAAAAGGGGAACGATCATCTGGGAGGCTGCCGGTTCAAAGCTCATCTCGGCCACAAGCTTACTAGGTAAGCTGCGCAATCTCAGCTCTCAGTCTCCCCATCTGCAACAGGGGGATTAAGGATACTGGCTGAATACTTGTTATTAGCTTTTCTTCTTCAGCCAGGAAAAGTCACTTGATGCTGCTTTTTCAACATATCTGGTAGAGGGAGGGAGTCTGGGGAGGGGTAGTACAGCTGCAAGCAGTGTTCCCTCTAAGCTGAGATAGTGTGAGCTAGCTCACAGTTTTTTAGCCTATGGCTCACACATTTTTGTCTTAGCTCAGGGAGGATGGCTCCAGAGCAAACTGATTTATGCAGTAGCCAAATTGCTTGCTCACAATTTTAATGCCAGTAGCTCACAAAGAACAATTTCTGCTCACAAGACTCCACAGCTTAAAGGGAGCATTGGCTGCAAACCCCTTGGGAGCCTGATCTACTGGGGGGAGAGGATATTTTAATCCACAGTTAATGTTTTAACTGATCAAGTGCATTGGCCAATCACCTGAGGTTTGTAGCCCTAAACAACAAGCCAGGTGGCACGAAAAGGTTTGCATAAAACTATTCTGAGCATGAAACTTAGGTTCTTTTCAGGCAGAAAATGGGATGTTGCGATCAAGGGGTAGAAACACAAGCACTTCAGCTGCAGGGAGCATCAACCAGGCCGCCAGGAGTTGCCCTGCTGTTTCTATCTACACTGAATACATGGTTTAAAAAGCCAAACACAGCAATTTCAGCACAAAGAAGACACATCTGCACTAAAAGCCGTGATGGTCAGTCTCCAACTGCCTATGCATTTGAAGAAGTGAGCTCCGGCTCCCAAAAGCCAACGCTGGAATAAATTTTGTTAGTCTGTAAAGTGTCACTGAACTCCTTTGCGAAAACAAAACTACTCCGAAATCAGCCTCCTGCGGTAGAATTCCGGGTTCTCCTGCAATGATAACCGTATCCTGCAGGGGGCACTGCCAAGCAGCATATTCTTTCCCCTGCTTTAAAAACTCCGGCGAGGCGACAAGAGACATGATTAAAATTGAGTACCTGGACAGAGTTGCATCAGGCAGAAGCGGCACAGCTGGGAGGGGCGCCAGCCTCTCCACAGGTCTTTCAGGTCCAGGCCGGCTGGCACCCAGTCTGCGCCTCCAACCAGAACGGGCAGAAGAACCCAGCAAAGAAGATGGCTCCTCGGGGCGGGGGTGTGTGTGAGTCTGTGGCTGTATTGATGTCAGCGGTGCAGTCGGCACATGCAGCCCGAGCACGGCCCACCCACGTTTGGTTGTGAGACACACAGCTGAGAGTCATGTCACTTCCCCCTTTTTTACCTCCCACAATTTTGCTTGAACCATCAAGGCTTGCGTAGAGAGAGGGTGGGCAAGGAGGGGCTCTGTCCTGGAGAAGCATCGAACACGTATCCTGGCAGGCTCTGTGGGTCGGGGTGGGGGGGGAGTGGGATTTGTATGGGGGAGGCGCTGGTGGGCTGCGTTTCTGTTGCCCACTGGGCAGTGGGGGCGAGGCGGAGTCTAATTCTGGAAATCCCTTGCTACCCAGTCAGTTCTGCCCCTCCAGTGAGGCAACTAGAGGAGAGGAGAGGGGAGAGGGAGGGGAGCAAGGGGGGGGTGAGGGTCTCATTAGTAATTAGTCAGTAGTACAACAACATGCAAACGAAGTTAGAATGCGGACGGGGGAGGAGCAACTGGGTGAGGGGGCTGGATCTGCCACAAGCCTTCTCCCCCCACCCCTTTCCGACAAGTAGTGACCCCCACCTATATTCCCCGAATTTTGCAAGGACGGAGGAGGAAGCGCAGACGCAGCAGCTCCCTTGGGAATGCAGAGGGCTGCAACTGCGCCAGCTGTTCGCCACTAGGACAGATGTTGCAACGGCAGCAACTCCCTGGAGCTCCGCCTTCCCTACTTACGTCCTAGAACCCCATCGAAGCCAGAGGTCTGCTTCACAGGAGGGGCCACGTTTTCTACCTGCACGCAGCAGGGCGGGGTGGGGACAGTCCCATGTATGCTGTCATGAGGAAATCTCACACAGTTCCTTTTTACTCTTGTGGCTGCACATGGTGCCTTGACCTGCACAGCCCAGGCTAGCCTGATCTCGTTAGAACTCAGAAGCTAAGCAGGGTCGGCCCTGGTCAGTATTTGGATGGGAGGCCACCAAGGGAAGTCCAGTGTCCCCGTGCAGAGGCAGCCACTGCTGACTGCCTCTTGCCTTGAGAACCCTGCAGGGTTGCCGTAAGTCGGCTGTGACTCGACTGCAAAAAAAGGGACTAAAGAAAGATGTGCATTGAGGGAAGCATGACCCCAATGAGTGCACATGTTGTCAAAATGCTTGCACCCACCAGAGTAGACTCCTGCCCTCCCATCTTTGTACAGGAAACACTGCACGTGAAGCGGCTCTTTCAGTGCAGGAATGCCGGAGAAGGGAACTGGATTCCGATTCCTCTGATGTTATGGAGACAAGCCTCTCTGGTCACTTTCAGCAAGGGGGGTTGGTCCCAGGCTCCATGCAAACAGGGTGGGGTGCACCTCCCAAAGCAGTCCGTGGCTTGTACCAGGAGCCTCACAGGCAGAGGATGGGACTTAACCTATCAAAGAACTCTCTGGGGCCAGTGTTCCCTCTAAGCTGAGTTAGTGTGAGCTAGCTCACAGTTTTTTAGCCTCCAGCTCACACATTTTTTGTCTCAGCTCAGGGAGGATGGCTCCAGAGCAAACTAAATTTATGCAGCAGCCAAATCACTCGCTCACAGCTTTAATGCCAGTAGCTCACAAAGTAGAATTTTTGCTCACAAGACTCCACAGCTTGGAGGGAGCATTGTCTGGGGCTGTTCGGGAGCAGCAGGGGACAGAGATTTGCAAAAAAATTTGCCCCCTGTGACTGGCAGGTAGTATGAATCCTCTGGAAGCCTGGACTTCTGGCCTCTCCTAGTCTACCTTCTGCCTCATGCACTTCAAGCCTTGATCTCACCAACTGACTTACGCTAGTTCTGGGTTCAAGTCCAGCCATACATGGCCCAGCAGAACCAGAACTACTGCTGTTCGCCAGCAATGTTTGAGGACACAGCCAGAGAGATCAGAAGGAGCTGGCAGCAGGGCACAGCTGGGTGACACCAGGCGGGCACCAATGTTGGCTGTGTCAGCCTGGCAGGGAGCACATTTGGGGTGCCCCAGAAATGCTGCAGCAGAAGTTCCTGGGTGCACTGGAAGCTAAGCAGGGTGAGGAAGGAGGTATAACACTGGAGATAGGTTTATTATTCTTTTAGCCCACTCCTCCACATGAAGCCTGCTGGGTGACCTTGGGCCAGTCACAGTCCTCTCTCTCAGAGTCAGAACTCTCACTCAGCCCCGCCTGCCTCACAAGGGGCCTGTTGTGGGGGAGAGGGAGGGAAGGCGATTGTAAGCCCCTTTGAGATTCCTTAGGGTAGAGAAAAGCGGGGTACAAGAAACCAACTCCTTCTTCTCCTACCCTTATCTACTTCCAATAACTTGTATGGCTGCTTCTGTACAAGTGTTTTAAAAGCAAAACTAGAGGGAAATAATGTCCACTGAGACCCTGGAGGCAAGGAGCCAAAGCTTTTATGGGTGTGTGTGTCTTTGTGTAATATATGAAGGGCTTCCACCTGCGTAGGCATCTGCCCTGAATCTGTCTTACGCCTATCTCATACATTCAGTGGCCACAGGGAGAATTTTTTTTCACCCTTGAGCAGAGAAGGCATCGTTTCTGGCCATGTGGGAGAGTGCTCTTCCATGCCACGCTGCTCCCCCCCCCCTTCCCTCTTCTCCTGTGCTGCAGGCTGTGCCAGCATCTTCCTGTTCTCACAGGAGAACACCGACCCTTTGCTGCATGCTCCCTTCCTGATCTCTAATCCAGGACTGCCCTCCCCCCCAAAGCTGGTCAGGTGCCCTGCCTACCGGGCATCTGCTCTAACTCACTCTGGCTGCCCTCCTCTCTACTGCCACCTGGCAAAGACACTGCACCTCACACTACCTTTAGAGAGGAAAACACAGGGAGGAAAAGGGATGATTTCCCAAGGTCTGGTCAAAAAGCATTCTCCCCACCAGCTCTAGAAAATCACTCCAAAGTTGGGAGTTTTACAAACTGATTCTTCCTCCCACCCACCCACCCCCATCACCACCAGGACAGAGCTTTAAACAGAGTGGCCCCTCCCTTGGGGGAAGAGTTACAGAGGACCAGGGGAACAGGAAGGGGCAGAGAATGGGTGGGGTGGGGGTAGGGACATTTGAGCGAAAGAATTTGGAGGCGGGGGCGATCTCCTCGGACAAACTTAAAAGTTCAGACACAAAAATGGCAGTTAGTAGGAACAATCAACACAGTCTTTAATTAGTACACTATTAGTACAACAGGAGTTAATTATCGGCTAGCATTAATCATGACTCTCAATTAATTAATTAATTAATCATTAGAAAAGAGAGAGAAAGAGAGAGAGAGAGATCAGCTGAGAAGAGACTCAGATGGAGACAGAGCAGCCATGCAAAGCAAGGACATAGGCCCAAAGCGACCTCCATGCGTGTTAGATGGGGCAGGGAGGCGCTGAGTGATGGTGTGGAGGACAGAAAGGGGGGGGGGAGATGCAGGCAAAGGCATGCAAGAGGAGAGAGAGAGAGAGAGAGAGAATGGAGAAAGCCCAAGTGGATGAAGCAGAGCAAGAGAGGCAGCAGAAAGATGGCTACTCAGCCACTTCGAACGGGAGCACCTGGAAGCACCCAAAATAGACACCAGGAGCACACCAGTAGTGAATAGAAGGGGGTCCCCAACCCTTCACGTGCATGGATGCCAGGCCCACATTTTACATCTACCAGAGGTCCAAGCTCAAGCATTCAAAAGAGAGTACGTTCACTCCATTCGTTGTGTGCACACCAATAGGCAAGTGCGTGCATACACACACACACAGACATACCAGAGCCATGCATTCTGTGGCGCACTCTGAGAGGCAGGCTGCAGAACTGCACACACACAGCCTGGCTGGGCTAGGGTGCCCTCGCACAGAGAAAGGCGCTGCATCACCGTCCACGCTGAGAATCCATGTCCATCCAGAGGCTCATGCATTTCCACACTGCAGCGTCACCCAGGGAAGCTGCCCAGCTGAACTCAGGCACACGCTCTCCTGCTCTAAACGCAGCCACACGTTTGGAGACCAAGAGGACTTCTGCACATACATGCGTTCTCTAAAGATGAGCATCTAGCGGAAGAGAATTCTCAGTGGGCAACCACGCATTCGTATGCTTCATTAGAAATCCTGCCGCACATGTGCGCTGGAGACCAGTTCTTACGTACTCCCGCTTTTATGGTTTGCGTTGATAGAGTCAACAACCAATGTGGTGTGGGGGGGAATCCCATTCCCAAATGGGACTTCTGCAAACAGATTCATGCACACAGCTTGTCTGTGCATCAGCTCAGTGAACCACCTTCCCGCCTTCCTTGGCTCACACACACAGACACACACCTGGCCCTGCAGCCTTCTGTCATTCACACTCCTGCAGTCCACCAGCTGCTACATTCTGGGCTTTGTGCAAACACATATTGCAGAATTACTTTACAAGCTGGGTGTGGGGAGGTAAGCGTTATTGGGATACGCTTGTATGTGTATAGGAAGGGAGAGTTAGCATGGAGTTACTCTTTGGCACTCCTGGAAAGAGAGGTGATGTGGGGGGAAGGGCTTTCATTTTGCAGTTTGCCATATGCTTAGATGGACCTGTCCCCCATATACAAAGGGGGCTCAAAATGGGAACGGGGGCATGGGGATAGATGTGTAACAGATACTGCATAAATCTGAAAACCAACACATGCAAAGCAGTGTACCAGCAGGGCAACATGTAAGCAAACACACACACACACACACACTCACGCATAATTCCATAATGTATTAACTCACACAGAAGAAATTCACACACACAGACACACACACTAAAGAATCTGCACCAAAATACACAAACAAAATCCTCCGGCCAGAAAGGATGAATGCACAGCCACAAAGAGGAGATCCTCATCCCAAGCAATAGAACGAATTTAGAGTCCAATGGCACCTTTAAGACCAACAAATTTAAGACTCTAAACTGCTTCAGACCAACACGGCTGACAACCTGGGTCTCTCTTCATCCCAAGCAAGATCCTCTTTGGTTTCTGGACACACCACTTTCCATCATGCACCAAACTTCCAAAATGTTGATTCAGAACAAGCCCTGTGGAAGATCTCTGTTAATCATTCTGGTTCATCTGGGGTGATCAAGTATCTCTCAGTCAACCACGTAACTTACTGCAGTGAGGGGGATGCTGATGGAAAGATCTCCATCCATGGGTAAGGTCCCAGAATTTAGAGCCTAGATGCTGCCACATCAGCAGACATGACAGCATCTAGGGTCACAGGGAACACATAGTTCATGGGGTTCCCAGCAATTCTATATGCTGCTGTCCAGGGAGTTGTCAAAACCCACAGAAACTACATTTCCCATGGTCCCAAGCGCTTCTGGATGTTGGTGCACATGATCTCAGCAGCACCAAAGACCTTGCCATGGAGCTGGCACCGTGCCCACCCAATTGCCTCCATGTCTCGATAAACAAGACAGAGCTGGTGTTGGCTGCACAGCAGGAGTCTAATCCATGCCAGACCTAATGTTTCCCTTAGTTATTTCCAATAGATACTGAGGCTGTCTGCCTGGGGAATCACCACGGTAATATTATAAAGGAGTCTAAGCACATGCTTTGCACATCGTATGGTTAATCTCCAGAATGTGCACTGGAAAGGATGTAGGGGCTGCTTGGGCAGACACTTTGCTACCCGAGTCCTTGGAAAGCGGCTGCCAGCCAGCCCAGGCTGTAAAGGTCTCGATGGGAAAGGGCCTGATTCTTGATAAAAGCCGTTTCCTACCTTCAGTGCTTCCAGAACAGCCGCCTACACACGCAGGCGCAGACGCTTCATTCCTCTTCTAGGCGATTTTTTTTGCATGCATGAACAATACCATCCCAGACACAATCACAAGAGCGGCACATAACTCTCTACAGCACACACCTCTTTTTTTAAATGCGGGTAAAACCGAATGCTCATCCTGAGGATTGCTCAGAACCACACACATTCTCCACCGAGCACTTTTACACACACGTGTCCAGCCCAAACACGCAGACACACTCAGGTTCACACTCTCTGTTCAGCTCCCAGAAGAGGCCCACACAGTCTCCACACCGTGCAGTCCCACGCAGACTTACGCCTTTCTAAGCTCACTGACTTCAGTGGACTTGTAATAATGTTAACTCTCTGTAGGATTGTACTGTTAGCCAGTTTGGTGTAGTGGAGAGCCAGTTTGGTGTAGTGGTTAAGTGCGCGGACTCTTATCTGGGAGAACTGGGTTTGATTCCCCACTCCTCCACTTGCACCTGCTGATGTGACCTTGGGTCAGTCACAAGCTCTGGCATAGCTGTTCTCTCGAGGACAGTTTCTGTCAGAAGTTCTCTCAGCCCCACCTACCTCCCAGGGTGTCTGTTGTGGGGAGGGGAAGGGAAAGCGAGTCTTGTAAGTCCGCTTCTGAGACTGCTTCTTCTGCGGCAGTGAAGGGCGGGGTATTCATCTTCATCTTCTTCTTCTTCTTCTTCTTCTTCTTCTTAACCTACACTGCAAATATATAAACCGGATTCCAGTGGTTGTAATTGGCAAGGCTTCCCCTAAAGGTTCCGAGGAATTGTCACTTCTGCAAGCCTGCTGGGAATGACTGGCTCACAGATCTGTTGCTCTTTTCACAAACCACGACTGAAGCCATACAAAAGGCTGGGATCCAGCTTACGGTGGTGGCACTCAGGCGGACACAAACCCACACATGTGCAGATGTGCAAGGCTGCCTTCTCAAGAGCCACACCTGAAGCTTCAGATAGACGTCTGAAATGTCAGAGGCACAAAAGACCACTGGATGGCTAGATCAGAACCACCTCCATCTGCATTCTTCCTGTGCCGCTTCCCTTGGAAACACATCTACACTTCAGACAGAGACCACTTTGCCATCAAGAGATCTGAAGATACAGCCATGGCTCAGGAGAAGATGCTTGTATTTGTGTGCTCTTTTCTCCCAGATTGACCCAGAGATCCTGGAGGTTTTTTGCCCTCCTCTGGGCATAGAGCAGGGGTCACTGGGGGAATGGGGGCCGGGGGAGCTGTGAATTCCCTGCACCGTACAAGGGGTTGGCCTAGATGACATCAGGCTGCACCGGGAGTACTGGGTGCAGTTCTGGAGGCCTGACTTCAAAAAGGGTGTGGACAGACTGGAGCGGGAGCAGAGGAGAGCAACGAGGATGCTCAGGGGCCTGGAGACCAAGCCCTCTGAGGAAAGGCTGAGGGACTTGGGGATGTTCAGACTGGAGAAGAGGAGGCTGAGGGGGGACATGAATGCTCTCTTGAAGTATTTGAAGGGCTCTCGCTTAGAGGAGAGGGCAGGGGGCTGTTCCTGTTGGCAGCAGAGGAGAGGACTCGCAAGAATGGGTTTAAATTACGGGAAGAAAGGTACTGGCTGGATATTAGGAAAAACTTTTTTGCAGTCAGAGTTGTGCAACAGTGGAATCAGCCGCCTAGGGAGGCGGTGAGCTCCCCCTCCCTGCCAGTCTTTTAGCAGCAGCTGGACAAACACTTGTCAGGGATGCTCTAGGCTGATCCTGCATTGAGCAGGGGGGGTTGGACTAGATGGCCCTTATGTCCCCTTCCAACTCTGTGATTCTATGATCCCTTCCAGCTCTGTGTTTCTATGTTTCTGGTTCAGGACTTTTGCACCCAGTCAGAAGTCCAGGGGAAGATCACCCACAACAGTAACTATGATATTGGGTAGGAGACCCTGGTGCGCCATGAGCTAGGCGGGTAGCACAGCCCCATGGTGGGCCCACAACCATCCCTTCTCTGCTATGCAAACAAGAACAGTGTCCAAGAGTGCGGAAAAACTGATCCTGGAGGAAACCCAGTACAGACCTTTGTGCACGCTTGATAAGAAGAAAATCAAGAAGAGGACCACTTAGACACCAGCCGGCTCACACTCCCTTACAGGCACACGTGCGCACACACTCATGCAACCTTCGGCAACAATCTCTCCCCCCCACCCCACCCCAATCAGCGCTCCTAGGCCGCCTGCCTGCACTGGTGCTCCCTTTTGAAATGGCAAAGTTGTGAAGTCAATGGGCCATGCAAAGTGGGGTAGAAGGCCTGGAAGAGTGTGGGAGAAGGGAGAGAGGAAGAGGAAGGGAAAGGAGGGCGGGGAACGCAACAGGTGTACAACACATAGTGTTAGTTCAGCCCCAGAGAGATGCTCTGAAAATAAAAACCGGAC
This sequence comes from Gekko gecko, assembly GCA_029375565.1. Classification (NCBI taxonomy): domain Eukaryota; kingdom Metazoa; phylum Chordata; class Lepidosauria; order Squamata; family Gekkonidae; genus Gekko; species Gekko gecko. The sequence goes on from JAPDNY010000001.1 coordinate 27,727,135, forward strand.
ACAGAAGCCACATGCCCCAAGCAATCCCAGCATGCCACGTGGTATGGAGGGCTGGCAGCAGGACCCCAGGGGAGGGGAACAGGGCAGCCAGTATGTCTTTCTGGGGCGGGGGGATTGTACCCTTGACTGGCCTAAGCACACCCTTTCAAACTTCCCAGAGGACATGAAAAGCCTCCAAAAGCGGAGTGCAGCAAATACAACCAAGAACTACGTATCCTGCTAAGTGGAACAGCTCTGCAGAAGATGTTTGGGGGGAGGAGAGGAAACCCCCTCCCCAACTCCAGAGTGTCACACCAGTTTCTCAGGAAGGGAAAGGAAGCTTTTTGGCTGATCTTCTGGACGAGCTGCCCCACTTCCCCCCAACCCCTAGATGAGGTTGCCAAGAGTTGCCTGCTGGCTGCCAGGTGCTGTCCTTCCCTGGGGGGGCAGCTAGGGTCATAGCGCAGGTGTGATAGCGCACAGAAGTTGCTTCATGGGATGGTGTTTTCCATGGATTTTTTCGGGGGTGGGGGTGGGGAAGGGAGGGAAAAAAACTGAAACCATAAAATTAGAGCAAGTCTTCAAAAAAGTTTTGTTTTTGTTTCGATTTTACAAAAAAGAAAAGAAAAGAAAAGCACAAAAATTTAAATAAAACCATTTTTCTGTATGTCTGTGAGTCTGGGGGGAAGCGTGAAAAAAGGAGTCAGACTGCAACCAGTTAAACAGATCCGTTTGGGGGACTGGACTCTGGATGATTTCTGTTAGGCTGTGGTTTTATTGGTACCAAACATCCCTTTGTCATTTGGTTCTCAGGTCAACTGACATCTGCACTGGCTTTAAGGTCAACCTTGCGCTGGTCGCCTGATGCTCTTGCCAAATAGCAAAGGTTTCCTTGACAAGATTGGTGTGTCTTTCAGTTCCACAAGCGCTGTCTTAGCGGCTTTGAATTTTTACCAAGGGGCCATCGGAGCATGGGGGTTGTTGCTGTCGGGAGCCGATTGCACCATCCGTTATTGTGATGTACTTCTGAGATTGCCCCTCTTATGTTGATATAGTCCCTGCCGTCAGAATGAAAGATACATCGCAGATGGCTTTCCTGATGAATTGGGTTGTGATTGGTGGCAACACATAGCTTGAATTGGCCTCTGACACTTCACAGGGTGATCCTAAAGGGAGTTATACCCAGTGAAGTCAATGGGCTCAGAAAGAAGTAACTCTGCTTAGATATGCCCTGAAGTGTTTGGTTTTGAACAGGGAATTTCCATTTGTGTGGTATGGCTGTTAAACTGTCAGACTAGGTTCTGGGAGACCCAGGTTCAAATCCCCATTCTGCCTCAGAAGCTTGCTGGGTGACCTTGGGCCAGTCACATCCTCTCAGCCTAACCTACCTCACAGGGTGGTTGTGAGGATAAAATTGGAGAACGATGTAAACTGTTTTGGGTCCCCGTTGGGGAGAAAATTAGGGGGTAAAGGGAAGCAAATAATTAAATAAGTGCCAGCGGTTTTCAGTTGTGTGTTAAATTCTTATCAGTCTACGTTGGATAAGAATCAAATTTGGGAAGCTATTTTTTTTTTTACTTTGTTAAATAAAGTCTATTGTGTGGGTGTGTGCGTGAGAGAGAGACAGAGAAAGAGAGAGAGATGGTGTGCTTTTAAAATAAGAGATTTTTAAAATAATAATATTTTTTAAAATCCAATTAGCTAATTAAAAAAATAATAAGGAAGGGAGGGGAAGAGGTAAAACCCACGGCAAACCAAATGAGTAGACAATTAGACTGATATCTACCAGGTAATGCAGTTTGTTTACCATAGCGTGTCCAATTCCTGCGTGCTGTTTGCGTAAAAAAATAAAATAAAAATAAAACAAAAAACAAGAAGGAGGGGGAATAAAAAGGAAAAAAAAAACGACCAACCATGAAATTCAAGGGAGATAAAAAGGAGAAATAAATTTCCCCAGTTGTTGTGACCAGCAAAAAATAAAAAAATAAAAAATACACTAAACCACACACCCCTCCCGAAGAGCGCCAGCCTCCCCACCCCACCCCCACCTGCCCAACCCATGGAACTTTCTAGACCTTGGTTAGTAAGGAAAGAACGGAACAAAATGAAAAGACTGGAAAAATCAAAAAAGAAACAACCAACATTCCGTGGATGGCACAAAGGTTAGTTCTGGTTTCTCCGGCTGAGAAGTCGAGTCTTTTTCGAGAAGCGTGTTAGTAACACACAACGACAAAAGTTGCCAACGCAATCTCTAACAAGGTGGTTTGGGGGGTGGGTGGGAGGGTGGGGGGTGGGGGTGGGAGGATGGAGGAAAAAAGCAAGGCCCATGTTAGCAGTATTAGTAATTCCTAGGCAGCCAGCTCAGAGAGGAAGGAGGGGAAGGGAGGGCGGACGATGGGCCCAGCTGGGGGGGAGTCCTCCAGCTGTGGTGTGTGTCTGGGGGGCAGGCAGCATGGCCTTGGGGCTTGTTGGAGGCTGCTGCTGGCTGGTGAGGGATGGCATCCAAGTGGCTTTGGAGAGAGAGAGAGAGAGCAGCCAGAGGTATTTTGGGATACGGAGGATGGTTTTTCCCCATCCATCCCTGGAGGACAAAGCTCTGTTGAACACGTGCTGTTCTTTGTACAAAGAGGAGAAGAAAATAGTCAAGGGGTTAGCAGAGAGCAGGTCAGGTGGGAAGCCCAGTTCTGTGAACCCCAACAGCAGCGTGGGGCAGGCCGTTAACCCTCCTTAACCCTAGCGTACTGGCTTATCACCCCACAGACTCTCTACCCACTGTCTCCACAGGAACCACCATTTTTGGCCATCTAGAAGACTTACACACACACACATTCCCACGTGAACTCAAGGGTTGGGAGGAAAGAACTCTATGCATGCTCAGAAGCACTCTTCATATTGCCTGTTATTCAACCGGCTGCTCCCAAGCAACGCCTGTGCTGTTTGTGCACCCTTGGCTAGCATCCCTCTAAGGATCCATCCAACACAAGGCGGCACCCAACCCCCACCATGCCATGATGCCTCTGGAAAGTGTGAAGAAAGAAGAGTGTCTCTGAACACTGCACAGAGTGCCTTTTGTCAAAAGCAACCTCAAAAATACTGAAATCAGGGGGCAGGGCTTGGATGTTCACATGGACTTGAGTCTTTGTGCCGCTTGTGTTAGAAATTCAGCGCTGCACTCTTCCTCGCACGCATGCACACACGCACCCCGTGTCCCTCACCATCAACCTACCCACCGAGATCTTTCCAAATATGCGCCACTTCAGTTTTAACTACCAGCCTGTCTCACTTCTTCCCACCCCACTCAATCCACTGCTGAGGGGTAGAAAGTCTGTGGAGACAGGTCTCCTCATAAAATTCACAAAACAAGACTTAGGGCTGCCCTTAGGATTCACAGAACAAAGACACCCCCCCTTCCCTACACCACCCCCGGCCCCACACACTTTCTCAGTCTTCCACCCCGATGTAACCCTCTGTATTCACAAAGTTACTTTTGTGTTTGTGGTCCCCAGGAGTATTGAGGCCTACACAGCAAGCCATATTCTGTGAACTGAGCCATAGGACGGTAGGGTCCCCTGTAGTCCAGACACCATGCAAAATATGGGGGATGAGGTAAACAACACCCTCTCTTAATGGGTTCAGGATGCAGCCCTGCTCTCCCCTTGCCTGAAACAGAAGTCCCCACTTTAGACCAGTCTCCCTAACAGAAAGGCCTAGTGAATTGAGCCCCATATTCATTTTCTGCCTCAAGAATCAAACCCAAACATAAATGTGGAGGAATTTCCATCACTGATAAGCGCATTTGGGGGCACTGAAAGTGTTAAGACTGACAGCAGTTTCATTCCCTCAGAGGGTACCTGCAGCCCAACCAGTTTTACATTGGATTATCTGTCAAATCTTCATTCCAAGGAACCCCTGGGAAGTGTCCTTGCATGAGTGTGGCTCAAATCCTCTTGCCTCTTCAAAAAACTACAGTTCCCAACATTCCAGGAAGGGAAGCCATGACAGCTAAAATGGCTACCGTGCTTAAAATAGCTGATGTTTATTAATTGGGACATCTTTTTACAGGGCAGCAAAGCAGCTCCAGCCATTTATTGCCAATTATCTAACAGTAATTATGACTTTTTAAAATATCTGTACACACAATTGTCTTGTTAAATGTCTGCTTAGCATAATTTAAGGCTATAGTCCTATGCATGTTTACTCAAGCTCCACTGGATGCAGAGCAAATGTGCCTACAGTCAGGCCATAAGTGTACTTCCTGTTGGTTTTCATGGGACTGGCTTCCTAGTAAACCTGTTTAGGACAGGACTGGGGGCTACTTCAATAAAATGCCAAGAAGGATTCATTGTACTCTAGACAAACTCTAGGAACCTCAGGAAAAGCGCCAGGAAGCAGAAGCCGTCCCAAACCATTTTCATAGGAGATGTTTAAATCAGACATATTTCCACAGCTCATAAAGCAAATGGAAGACCAAACATGTTTGATTTCAAAATGGCTGTCCTTCCTTTCCTAAGCAGTGCTGGTGGCAACAAATAGAGCAAGCTGCAGTGATTGGAGTGCCAGACTAGGATCTGGGAGACCCAGGTTCAAATCCCCACTTCGGCCTGAAGCTTGCTGGGTGACCTTGGGACAATCACTTTCTCTCAGCATAACCTAACTTAGCAGGGTTGTTGTGAGGATAAAAGGGAGGAGAGGGGAAATCACACAAGTGGGCTCTGAGCAACTCGGAGAAAGGGCAGGATAAAAATACACTACATAAATAAATATGGAAGTGCCATGGACTAAAGAGCTGTCTTGGTGCCACTTGCAAAAAGCTTTGTTGGATATGCAAAGGCAGAAAATGCTTTGCAGCTTTGTAAGATAAAGCAGCATCTGGAACATACCAGGGAGTTGGCACCACGCAAAAGCAAACGACAACAACACACCAAACCACTGACTGCTGTGACTTAATGAAGGGTTAAAAGTAGAAAGGCATGGTGTGTGTGCGTGCGCTTGTGGTTGGACCTGCCAGAAGCCACTCAAAGAGCAATGGCTGGGAGGGGGAGGGCCTTTTCTGTGTCACCTTGGCACCAACCACACCATAGTGGCATCGCACGGCCCTGGATATAAAAAGTTGCTTGGCTGGAAGCTGCCACACTTGGTGAAAGTAGAGGCTGTGACAGTGGAAGGGGCATGTGGGTACATCCCTCTCTCCCCAACATGAATTGACGGCTGCTGCACAGCAGGGTAGTCCAGAGAGGAGGGGCTCAAAGTTTGAGATCAACTGTGCAGTGCAGTGAAAACTGAGGAAGAAAAGAGATACTGGTGCAGATAGCACTGGATTAGACAGCAGAATGAAAGCTGGAAGAGAGGGCAGGAACTCTGGACTCTTATTGGTTCATCCTGACAGGGGAAGGACGGCCTTAAGAGGGCTGGAGCGCTCATTGGCTCAGCTAAGCCTCCCACATGCCTTCAAGTCTGTTCTTGGCTCAGAGTGCCTCTGAACACATGCAGAGTGTCTCTGGGAAACCAGAGCCTGTCTTCACACGTTGAGCTATAGGGGCCTAACGAGTCAAGCTTGAGTCCCCACAGATTTCCTTTAAAGAAATGAAGCGTCAGGTCCCAAGCGCCTGTCCCCTGCCCTGCAGATCCCCCATCTTCTAGAAACAAGCTGGCTGTCCAGCTGAGTTCTAAATCCTGTTCCTGAAGTTCCCAATCCTTTCCCCAAAGTAGGGATAACTCTGTGGTAGGAGATGATAGAGCTCTTTTTTGGGAGGGGGGGAGTAGGGGAGAGCTATATTCTGGGTGGTGTCTGGAGAGCAGGAGAAATGTACAGCTGGCAACTCAAACAACCCAATTCACCATTCTTGCCCCAGAAAGGGCTCTGTCCCAAAGTCCAGGCCTTTGTCTCTTTGCCTATCACCGCCACCACTGCCCGCAGCAAGGTGCTCGGCAGGAGATGGCCACTCACCTGGCGCAGGTTTCTGGTCACACGGATGTCATGCCAGTTGTTGTCATTGAACTTGCCGTTGACGGGCTCCACCAATGCCTCAAAAGCCCCCGAGCCCAAGTTGATGACCAGCCAGACGGCGCCGCTCTTGAGCGACAGGTTGACGTAGTCCGCCGACTTCCCGGTGTGGAGCATCAGGCCGTTGCGTTGCAGGGTGCGGAAGGACAGGGTGATCTCATCTGTGCTGCTCTGGATGGGGTTGTGCGACAGATCGTAGCAGAAGAATTCGTTACCCTTGAACGTGGCCACAAACTCCTCTTTCCCTGTAGACGAGAGGGGAGAGGGCAAAGGGACCCGTGAGAACCACAGACCTCCCATGTGCAAGGATGGTCCCCTCACTTCACACCTGAGGATCCCCACACACCTCTGATTCTGTAAGATTATTTGCTGGCAACATGTTATGTGCTGTACAGAAGATAGAAACAACAGAGTTGATCAATCCACTTGTGACAGACGGGGCTGTGTGGTGTGTCTGCTTGCATCATGCTCACAGCCACCTTACAGCTACCAAGTCATTCCATGTAAATCTTGCAATTAAAAACATTTCTAAAAAAAAAATCCATTCTGAACAACGCTTTTGAAAAGGTTAAATAGTAAGCATAAACGGAAGGCAATGTTATCTGTAAAAATGTGAGCACTTCACGTATACTTCCCCAGTGTAAAGTTCCTAAATCCAGCAGCAACCATAACGAGGAATGCTGTGAAAAACTTGTCGGAGAAGGAGTCAATATGTTTATTTTTTTAATTAATAAATTTTATTTAATGTCTTCTCAAATTATAATTCTACCAATATATTTAAAAAGGTTCATAAAAATACATAATTTGTTGGCAACACGTGGAGAAACATAAAAAGGCCATTTAAACACATCAACAAAGGCTCTAGCAGTGCAGTTATAACTATTTAAAATTGCTCTTGCTACCCAGACTAATGAAACAAAGAGGCAGCTGGATGAAAAGACTTAACTGAGCTTCACAAACACAGTGACAACTCAAGACACAAAGTGCAGGATGCAGTAAACTATATCCTTTAAAATCTGGCTTCCAGGGAACAACCAAACAAAAATGAACTACCGTGGGTTAAGAAGGGGCAAGGGCAGCTGAAATTCGCAATAAAATATCACAGTCCTCTTTCACAGAGGGGAGAACCATAAAGACAACAACAACAACAGAACAGTTACTAGTGACACCAGTAACAGTAAAATCAAGTTAAAACTTCTATTTATGTTTAAATCTTCGCAGGCATAAATATAGTTAGGAGGGTTCCGTTTGCCCCTCCTAGCCTCATTTTCTGCCCAGTGCCGCCGCCACTAAGTGCAGAGTGTCGGAATGCGGGTTCCTTGTTCCGTCTGCTTGCCTCCGCTCCACTCTCCTCCCAGATGCCTGTACGATTTCAGGCAGCCTAAAGCACAACAAGCCGGAGAAGGAGACAGGCGTGGGTTCCATTTGCTGTGCTTCAAATGGCTATTTCACTGCCTCCGGATTGTGCAAAACTCCCTCCGCCAGCCCCCCAGCCCCTCGACACACACAGCTGATGTGACTCTACACAGTGAAATGTCCCTCTCCCCCTGACACCTGCCAATTAACTTGCCATCCTCTCGCGCCCGGGAAACAAATTTTGCTGTCTTTTCCTCTTCCTTCCCCCCCACAATCATTGTGTCATTGAAAACCATTTGCAGTCCAGGCCCCTTCAGGAAGGAAGGAAGAAAATGGGGGGGGAGAGAGGGGGTTGCAGGCCAAGTCGATTCAATTTCAGAAAAAAGCCAGGTTTTTATCTTGTCCCTCAAACTGTCGCTGCATTAAAAATGGCCCAAGCTGCAGGCAGGGAGTTAGATGGCTGCTGAAACCAGGAAGGACAGCTAGCCCCTTTGGGGGTGTGCATGAAGAGACAGCACGGAGAGAAAGTATGCGTCTGTGTGCACGCACATGCGTGAAGGTGATGTGTGCTCTGGGTCAGTGTTCAGTTCACCTTCCTTGGACATGTCTGGGGTTAGGATTAGGGGCACTGAGGGTTGTGTCAGAGATTTCAGCACATGCCCTCTGCAGCCCCCCTGAATGCGACTTGCTTTGGGTGGATGGATAGAAAGTGGCGCCAAGTCGTAGCTGACACACGGTGACCCTGTAGGGTTTTCAAGGCAAGAGACATTCAGAGATGGTTTGCCATTGCCATTGTTATGCATCTGCATCTGCATAGCAACCCTGGACTTCCTTTGGCTGTCACCCATCCAAGCACTAACCAGGGCTGATCATGCTCAGCTTCAGAGATCTGATGAGATCGGGCTAGCCACCTGCAAATGTGGTATTTGGATCAAGGGGGAGGGAACTTTGGTCCACCCTAATATTGTCACAAGGGGCCGTGGTGGCTCAGAGGTTAAGACGCTGAGCTGCAGACTGGAAGGTCTGTAGGTCGGCAGTTCGAGACCCTAGTGCTGTGTGACAGAGTGAGCTCCTATCTCTGGTCTCAACTCCCACCAACCTAGAAGTTCGAAAGCAAGACATTGCAAGTAGATAAACAGGTACCACTTTGGTGGGAAGGTAACAGTGTTCCGTGCCCCTCGGCATTTAGTCATGCCGGCCACATGACCATGGAAATGTCTTCGGACAGCACTGGCTCCTCAGCTTGGAAACGAAGATGAGCACCACCCCCTAGAGTTGGATTCAACTGGCTTTCAAGCAAAGGAAGCCTTTAGCTTTTACCTTTTAATATTGTCACAGGGCAAGCTATTATGCTTTAGTCTTACCTTCCCATCTGTGAAATGGGGTTCAGAGTGACCCACTTTACACAGTGGTGAGACTGAGCCAAACAGAGGCCACAAGTGACCATGAGAAGTGCTATAGAATACTTAGACAGACAGATATAAGATGCATGTTAAGGCCTTATTAACTAACTCAGTGTGGTGTCAGAATGTTGGGGTTCTTCCAGATGACCTACAATGCTGAATTAGTATCCATCTATTACAAATATTCATTCTTTATCGTGTTACATAAGCAGAGGGATAGAGACAAGGAGAGGTGTTCCTTCCCTCAAAGGAACGTACAATCTAGAGAAGAGAATGGGGAATACAATACAGGGTGAGAAGGAAGAGACAAAGGATACCATGAATGTCCACATGGATTTTCACGGTAGCCGAAGCATCTTGGGCTTGATAAATGGGAATCTCTATTCTAGTTTAAGCTTTTGCTAGAACAAAGTGCTGTAAGGTTGCTGACTCCTGGTTGGGAAATACCTGGAAATTTGGGGGGTAAAGCTTGGGGAAGGTAGGGTTTGGGGAGGGACCTCAGCTCAGTATTAATGCCATAGACTCCAGGCTCCAGAGCAACCATTTTCTCCAGTAGGCTGGAGAACAGCTGTAATTCTGGGAGATCTCCAGGCCATGTCTGGAGGTTGGCAAACCTCACATGCTACCTTCAAGATACTACAAGACACCTGTGTGTTTTTGCTGCAGCAGACTGAAAGCTACCATTCTAGAACTATACATCCTTGCATGTGAAGGTAGGTGAGGCACTTTGAAGGCAGAAAGTGTCACATAAATGCAAAACATAAATTTAGGCATTACTTGTGTATGGACTCGCAGCACAATCCTCCAGTTACCTTCCAGTTATACCTATTGAAATTACTATTGCATGCACTTGTGAGGAAGACACTTTCCCTTGTGACAGTTAGGAAAAGACGCCTAACAATCCGCCCCCCCCCGACCTGACACTGAGGTCTCTGGTTGTTTCCAGGGACACAACACCCACACTGAGGCTACCTTGTCTGAGGACTTCGTAGTCCATTATGATACTCATCCAAAAGATCATTTAGATTCACACACATGAGATTTTGTTTTCTGATGTGATCAAAACACTGCTAATGCAGAATGTGGCCCTAACTGCTTTAGCATGGCCAGACTATTATCTGCTGACGGTTGGACCGATAAATAAACGCCATGGGGGCAAGGTGCCCATCAAGATAGTCCATCCCTAAGGGGTGACGGATCTCGAAAGTTTCCTAAGGTCTCTTACGGTTGTTTCCTGTCAGCAGGATTGACGCTTCTAATTCAGAGATGACTCGGGTGATTGAAATGATTGTTCTCAGCGATCCTCTCCCTCCTGACAGAATTTGTTCGGCTCTTTGCTTCAAAGAGAAATTCAGGGCAATGAAAGAGTCTGGGAAAGGGTTTGAGCATAAGTGGAAGGAAACTTGAACCAAATGTTGCATAGGTTAGACTAGGGCACAGTTTCACACCTTCTCTGTAGAGTTCTCCACCTTCATTATGCCTGTGCACAGCTGTCCCATAGTTTTTTCTTGGTGAGGGACTTCTTTATCTTAGCCCTCCCAAAAGTTCTGATAAAATACTTCTGAATATTTCTGCCTGACATGAGGCATGTTTTTTTGCTACTGTCTATTGTGCAATCTATTGTTTTATCATTTTTATTGTTATGGGTTTTATATTGTAAACTGCCCTAAGCCCACTTGTGGGATAAAGCAGGGTATAAATTAAATAAATAAATAAATAATATTTGGAGACACATTATGACATATCTGTGAGGCATTTTGTAGACACAAATCTCTCACATGAAATCCAACAGATTCCACAATTTCTGTGTCTTTGTTACAGAATGCTACCAGACCATGGGCTGGTCAGAACTGCATGCATAACTTTGAGCTGTTTCAGCCCAAGTTATGTGGGCAGCTTGCTTGAAGAGGTTTGGCCTACCCCATCTATGCTCGACCCATGGCTCTCTTGACTTAGTTTGATTTGCCAGTGATGTGTGACCAGCTGGCTCCAGGAAATGGTTTAATGCTTAATTTAAGGAGGCTGTCATTCTGACTGCCTTGAAGGAGGTCGTCATGAGAAGTGGAGCTTAGACCTAGCCAAAGCTGACTGATGGCAAACATCCCTCTCCTTTTCTTTGTATCAAGGTCCTTGAGCAAGTGGTGGCTGTTCATTTCAAGGCCTTCCTGGAGGAGATGAATCATGTCAGTCAGGTTTTGAGACTCAGTAATACTTCCTTTGTCCCTCCTGACTGATGAACTTTACCAGGAGAAAGCACAGGGAGGGAGATTGTTGGTTCTACTGATGGAGTGTCACCTGTGGCTTTTGATACCACATCCATGGTATCCTTCTGGTCCAGTTAGCTGAGATACATGAATACATACATACATGAAGCTGCCTTAAACTGAATCAGCCCATTGGTCTACCAAGGTCACGACTGTCTATTCAAACTGGCAGCAGCTCTCCAGGGTCTCAGGGAGAGGTATTTCACATCACCGACTGCCAGACTTTTTTAACTGGAGATACTGGGGACTGAACCTGGGACTTTCTGCATGTGAAGCAGATGCTTTACTATTTATTTATTTATTTATTTATTTATACCCCCACCCTCCCCGCGAACGGGCTCAGGGTGGCTTACAAGAGGGCAAAATATGCCCATACATAAAACAGGGTAAAAACAGTAAACAGTACTACTGAGACACGGCCTCTTCCTCAGGTATCAGTCTGGTGGTTCCCTTCCCATCTGGCTAACAAGTACTAGAAGGTGGTGCTGGCATGTTTCTGCTTGACTGTAACACTAATATTATGGGATCCTACAGGGTCTGATCTTGTCCCCTATGCTGTTTAATATCTACATGAAATCTCTGGGTAAGGTTATCCAAATAAATGCTGTTAGTATGCTGACAACACACAACTCTCTTTCTTCTTTTCAAGTGAAGCAGTATAAGTTCTGAATTGGTGAAGTCAGTATTGGGCTGGATGATGTCCAATACACTGAAGCTCGATGTAGACAAGACTCAGAAGCCGTTGATCAATACTAGCGCCTGTTGAGGAATCGGGAGTCATAGAATAATAGAATCTTAGACCCACCAGGGTCATCGAGTCCAACCCACTGCCCAATGCAGGAAATTCACAAATACCACTCCCCCACCCCCAGTGACCCCCCCCTCCTCTATGCCCAGAAGAGGGGAGGGAACCCTCCAGGATCCCTGGCCAAACTGGTCAGCCTGTTCTGGATGGATCTGGTACTCTCCCTGAAAGATTGTTTGCAACTTTGGGGGTTAACATTGGATCTGTTCCTATAGAGATAGTCGTTCAAGTCTAATCTATGGTGGGAATGATGTTGTGCCCCTCTTAGAAAAAACAAGATTTGGCCAATTATCTATGTTCTAATTTCATCCATGCTTGGATACTGTAATACACTGCAAGTGGGGCTGCCTTGGAAGGCTGTTCAAAACCTTCTAGTAGGGCAGAATGCAGTAGCAAGGTTGCTGAATGCCACATCCGCAGAAAACATACAAACATATCTTGCTAACTGTTGATGGGTTTCCAAGCACATCCAAGTGCTGGTGCTTGTCTTTAAAGCCCTACACTATATGGGACTGGGGCACACCAAGGACTGCCTCCTCCAATATGATGCTTTCCTTGCACCAAAGATCTGCACCTAAATCTCTCTTGTGTGTGCCCTCATTCACGGAAGTGAGATGGATGGCCACAAGAGACAGACTGGGCCTTTTCAGCAATGGCACCATACCTGTGGAACACCCATCTCACTGCTATTTGCTGAATACCTTCTCCTTGAAGATTAAGGTTCTTTTTTCCTCTTCCCCAAATAAGTGGGGGGGCCCTCCCTTCTTTCCAAATCTGGCTTTCCCGAAGAGGGGCACAACTGGCAAATTCACAGTCCTAGTTTAAACCGCCACCCTCTTTTAAATTACAAGGTTCTTTCCCTGCTGCTTTTAAAAATCTTCAGCTACATATTTTTAATCAATTCTAATTACCTGCTGCTAACCGGATCGGTTTTTAAACAGTTTTTAATTTGAAATTTAATTGTTGTCTTACTTATTGTGTTGCTATTAGATTAATTATTGCTTTGTTCACTGCCTCAAGAGCTAAACGCTGGCAGGCGACATAAAAATTATATATCTGTATGGAAATAAATAAGATCTCAGGCTGGGTCTGGAGCCAGCTACAACTTGTTGCCTGATTACTGGAACTGGTCTGAAGTTGCCAACCTCCAGGTGGTGACTGGCGATCTCCTGGCATTACAACGGATCTCCAGATGACAGGGATCAGTTCCCCTGGAGAAAATGGCTTCTTGGGAGGGTGGGCTCTATGGCACTACAACCTTGCTGAGGCTCCTCCCCTCCCCAGGCCCCACCCTCAAATCTCCATGAATTTCCCATTCTGGCAACCCTAGACTGGACGACAATAGTGCAGCAAGTTCTCACTGTTATTTCTGGTCTTCTCAGAGCCCCCCAGGTTAGCCTCATAATTGAGGCAGCTTTCACACAGAGGGCATGAAGAAGAAGAGATTGGATTTATACCCTGCCCTTCACCTGGAGTTTCAGAGTGGCTTACAATCTCCTTCCCTTTCTCTACTCACAACAGACACCCTGTGAGGTAGGTGGGGCTGAGAGAGCTCTGAGAGAACTGCTCTTGAGAAAACAGCTCTGGGAGAACTGTGACTGACCCAAGGTCACCCAGCTGGCTGCATGTGGAGGAGGACTGGGGAATCAAACCTGGTTCTCCAGAATAGAGTCCACTGCCCTTAACCACCACACCAAACTGAAAAGATGCCCTGCTGTAGAAGCAGCAGTAAGTTGGGATGGCACCCCCATACACCAGACTCTAATCTTGAGAAGCGGATTCAGTTCTGCAGTTCTCCACATGAAGCCAGCTGGGTAACCTTGGATCAGTCACAGCTCTTTCAGAACTCTCTCAGCCCAAAAAATGTCTAGCTCACCACTAAAACAGCTAGAACTTAAGGCTGCCAGACAATCTTAGGATCTCCTGGCTATACCACACACAATGCTATACGATAATTAATTAATCCATACATCCCATCACTACACCATTCACTGCCATCTGGACCCTCCCTCTAAAACTGGAACATTGCTCCCACATGCTCCAGTTAACCACAGGAAAAGGAGGTTCACCATGAAGACAGAGGAGGCCATACCTCAAAGCACGACTCCCACACATGTCTCCCATCCTGTCCCTTCTCCACAGTATGTGAAAGCTTTGTGTAACCTAAACCATAATCAGTCAACAGGTTGTAGAAATGCCAGTCATAAAGGGGACATATTAAGTATGCACTGAGCTCCTAATGGTCATAAACCCACCATATGTTTGTGGATGAACAACAGAATCCCATCTTGCTAGCCAAACATGCACGACCCTGTTCTCCTTGCAAGATCAGAATCAGGTCACGCAGTAAGCAGAGATGGAATTCTACAGCTATTCCTTCCACGGGATGAGAGAGTCTGAGTGACCATCAACAGCTGAATCACCAAATCTAGACATCCAGGGGGGCCCCACTTAAGGATAGGGCCTCCAGCACAAGTGTGGCACTCAGTTGGCCGTTTAGTGATCCCTCCAGAGCACATGGGGAAAATTTCAAGACCAACACACATACATCACTGATGCTCTTCTGATCAACATCTCCTGGTGGTCCCTGGCCGGGGGAACATCCGCTTAGCCTCGTCCAGGGCAAGGGCTTCTTCAGCCCTCCACCTGGCCTGGTAGAACATGCTCCCATTTGAGATCAAGGCCCTGCAGGACCTCTTACAGTTCCGCAGAGCTTGTAAAACAGAGCTGTTCCACCAGGCCTTTGGTTGAAGTGGTGGGCATTCAACCACTCTGGCCCCACTGTCCACGGTCCTGTCCATGATCCCTTTCCCAGTACCCTTGCTGTTCTCGATATTACTTGGGCACTGGAGTTGGGGGGGGAGCAATTATTCCTGCCCAATGAGAGGCATGGCTTTTGGTTTTAATCTGCTGGTTGCTATTTATTATTTTATTGTTTTTACTGTTTGTTGGTTTTATGTTGTGAGCTGCCCTGAGCCCATTCCTGGGGTAGGGTGGAGTATAAATTAAATAAATAAAAGTAAAATAAATTGTCATTATGTGTCTCTTGACAGGTACAGAGGCAGGGACAGTCCCCACCCTTAGCACCATACAAACGAGGCCTACAGTGGGAGGATCCAATCACATCCCATCTTGTCCTTCCCGTGTCTCCCAACAGCACATGACAGACAGAAATGCAACAGGTGCAGCTATAGCCAGCCTGAAGGTACAGTGATGAGTATAACTATACCACTTGTTCTCCTGTTGCCACATGAGAATCACGTATGAACAGGGGCAACCACATCCTCCTTATACTGCCGTTGGAACTCCCCCCCCCCACATACATTTACTGTTCTAAAATAAGATGCCCTTCCTCCAGCTGTGTCTCCGTCGTGCTAGTTAGCGGTTGCCCTCTTTCTCCTCCCTTCAACATTCCACTCCCCCATGCTGCTGACTTCAGGAGGGGGTCTACAACAGGCCCAATCTAAGCCATTAGAGAATCTGCAGAGTGATAAGGTGAAACCCAGCAGCTCCCTGCTGGTTGCTAGAGCTTGTGACTCACGCTATTGCTGGTGTGATAATAAACCAAGTGGGGGGCAGCGGTGGAGAACCTGCTGGGACCACAACCGGCAGGCTCTGGCAGCCAACCACAGAAACATGGCGGGGGTGTGGCTAGATAAGATGATGCATCCCGAGGCAAGTTAAGAGCCAAGCAACTATCTGAATGGGGTTGTCAGCCTCTGCAGGGCACTAGGAGGCATCCAGTCTGTGGCCCTTCCTGCCTTTTCACCTTAGAGGCCACATCCAGAGACTGAACATGGGGACCTGCACTGTCTGCACTGGGCTTGGGTCTATATAAGACCCCCTCCCCCAGTTTTGTTCAATAATATTGGATTCCTACAGGGCTGGAAGGGAGTAACATAAGAGCAGTAAGAGAATGTAGCAAGCTTTCCCCTGTGAGAGTATAAAAGACCGTCAGTGTGGTTTTCGCCTCTTTACAGTTGTGTGGTTAGGGTGCTGCTTTGTAGAGTCTGTGACTAATATGAGGTATTATTGCAAAATGTGATTTGCGGGAGGCAGTGAACACAAGAAGAGCCCTGCTGAATCAGAGCCGTGATCCATCTAGTCCAGCATCCTGTCTTACACCGTGGCCAACCAGTTCCTCTGGAGGCCCAACAAACAGGACACAGAGGCTGAGGCCTTCCCCTGATGTTGCCTCCTCACACTGATATTCAGACGTTTGCTGCCTCTGAATGTGGAGGTTCCCTTCGGTCATCATGGCTAGTCGCCACTGACAGACCCATCTTGTATGAATCTGTCTAACCCCCTTTTAAACCCACCTGTTCTTGGAGCCTTCACTACCTCTAATGGCAATGAGTTTGAAAATTAAATACTTATTTAGTAAAAAATGTACTTAAGAACATAAGAAAAACCAATGTTGTATCAGGCCAATGGCCCATCTAGTCCAACACTCTGTCACACAGTGGCCAAAAATACCAGGTGCCATCAGGAGGTCCACCAGTAGGGCCAGGACACTAGAAGCCCTCCCACTGTTGCCCCCCCCAAGCACCAAGAATACAGAGCATCACTTGCCCCAGACTGAGAGTTCTTGTGGCGAATAGCCACTGATGGACCTCTGCTCCGTATGTTTATCCAATTCCCTCTTGAAGCTGTCCATGCTTGTAGCCGCCACCACCTCCTGTGGCAGTGAATTCCATGTGTTAATCACTCTTTGGGTGAAGAAGTACTTCCTTTTATCTGTTCTAATCCGACTGCTCAGCAATTTCATTGAGTGCTCACGAGTTCTAGTATTGTGAGAAACTGAGAAAAGTACTTCTTTCTCTACCTGCTCTATCCCATGCATAATCTTGTAAACCTTGATCATGTCACCCCTCAGTTGTCATTTCTCCAAGCTAAAGAGCCCCAAGCACTTTTACCTTTCTTCATAGGGAAAGTGTTCCAACCCTTTTATCATTCTAGTTGCCCTTTTCTGCACTTTTTCCAATGCTATAATATCCTTTTTGAGATGTGGTGAGCAGAACTGTACACAGTATTCCAAATGAGGTCGCACCATCAATTTATACAGAGGCATTATGATTCTGGCTGATTTGTTTTCAATTCCCTTCCTAACAATCCCCAGCATAGTGTTGGCTTTTTTATTGCAGTTGCACACTGTCTCGACATTTTCAGTGAGTTATCTACTACAAGATCTCTCTCTTGGTCAGTCTCTGCCAGTTTGGACCCCATCAACGTGTATTTATAGTTAGGATTTTTGGCCCCAATGGACATCACTTTGCACTCGGCCACATTGAACCCATTTGCCACATTGACACCCACTCGCCCATCCTCGACAGATCCCTTTGGAGTGCCTCACAATCCTCCCAGGTTTTCACCACCCTGAACAATTTTGTGTCATCCGCAAATTTAGCCACTTCACTGCTTACTCCCAACTCCAAATCATTAATGAACAAGTTACATTTTTGGATCCAGTACTGAGTCCTCCACTGAGAAAATTGCCCATTTATACTCAGTCTCTGTTTCCTATTAATTAGCCAGTGTTTGATCCACAAGAGGACTTGTCCTTTTATCCCATGACTATTGAGCTTACTTAGGAGCCTTTGGTGAGGAACTTTATCAAAAGCTTTCTGGAAGTCAAGGTAAACAACATCTATTGAGTCCCCCTTGTCCACGCGTTTGTTCACTCCCTCAAAGAACAGGTTAGTTAGTTTACTTCCTTTTCTTTGTCCTGAATTTATTACCCATCAGCTTTATTGGGTGCCCCAATACCCATCAGCTCTAATACCCATCAGCTTTACTGGGTGCAACCAATGTTTTAGTATTACAGAAGAAGGAGAAGAAGTTCTGTCTATCCATCCCATGCATAATTCTAATAGTGGAGTTACCCTGAATGTGGTGGGACTGGCTGTCGAGATTATTATTTTACCTCTTATTTCTATTAGTATTGCTTTGCTGTCCTTTATACTCTCCTGGGAGTGTATGGCATTGCAGCTAAACAAAATTTATATCATGCTGGCATAACTGTGGGGGCAAAGGCAGCTGGCACAGCAGGACTGTAGGATTACCTTGCTCCTTACACACCAGGAGATCAATACTGTTAAGGTATTTCCATTTGAGTTGGCTGAAATTTGGTACACATGTAGTCCACAACACCCTGGTTATTACAGAAGCCTGAAAATGAGACCTTTCTATCCCTCTTCCTCAAGCATGAAGACATGAAATTTCCTTAATTAAATAATTAATTGTAGCCCAGTTCTTAGAGGTACTCCCACATAGCCCAAAAAGCTGTACTTTGCTGTATACAGTTACTACCGAAGCTGGAAAATGGCGTTATTTCTGGATTTCAGAAAAGGGGTGATTTTACTGAAATCTGAATGGTGTGCAAGTACCTTAATAGCTCAGGTTCCATATCTTCCAGAAACCTGCAAATGGACACCCCTATTATTCTAGAACTCTGAAAGGGGGATATCTATAACCCCTTCCTACTTCGGCTGTACCCCAAAATAGCTGAGCTACTTCCATGCTCACTAGAAAGCCAGAAGTTCATACACAGGTATCTCAAGATAGCCTAGTTACTAGAAAAGTTTGAGAATCAGGGTGGTGTTTTTTAAAAATCTGTCTCATTCAGAACATGATATTTATCTCAGAATGAACAAAGATATGATTGGATGGACTATGGAAGTTCCAGTCTCCTTTCGCACACCTAGTATTGGGAAAATTTTCTTTGGAGCAGCCAGCCAGCCTAGCAATAGAACCAGAAATCCAAAATGCGATACCTACCTACAGTAGCCCAAGACTTACCAATTACCAGGGCTTGAGTCCAGCAGCACTTCAGAAACCAACAAAATTTTTCAAGGTATAAGCTTGTGAGAATCAAACCTCCCTTCATCTCCCTTTTTCTGAGGAAGGAAACTTTGACTCTCAAAAGCTCATAACCCAACCCCCCAAAATCTTGTGCTACTTGACTTGAATCCAGTTGTCCTGCTACAGACCGGTATGGCTATTCTCTGAAATTATGATTAACAAAGGAGTCTGAAAATGGAATATTTCTATGTATTTCCTTCAAAAGGGCGACATCATGTAAAACAGTCCAGAAATTTCTATACCATATAGAAACCCAAGGCCCCCAACTAGAAGGAAAAATTGGATTTATACCCCACCTTTCACTCAGAGTCTCAGAGCGGCTTACAATCCCTTTCCCTTCTCTTCCTCACAACAGACACCCTGTGAGGCCTTTTGACACCTTTTGAGAACTGCTCCTGAGAGAACAGCTCTGAGAGAACTGAGACTGACCCAAGGTCACACCAGCAGCTGCATGTGGAGGAGTGGGGAATCAAACCCAGTTCTCCCAGATTAGAGTCTGCACTCTTAACCACTATACCAAACTGGCTCTCAATTTTACAGAGAAGTCTGAGAGCAGGGGGCAGTAGTACATCTCCCCCTCCCCAAATACTCTGCCATTAGTTTATTGTCACAACAAGCCTGCAGCTTGGCTCTGACCAAGGGAAGAAACCAAAGGGCACAGGAACAAGTGTACAGCTTCTATGAAAGTTTCTGGGTGAGGCTTGTTCCACAGTCTGATGGCCTATCAGCTTTTGGGTACTCTCTCTACCCCTCACTGCTAGGCCCTCGTCCCCTGGACCTGGTAGGTACTCTGATGGTGGAAAGCAGGAGCTACAGCAACTGCCTCTTGAGGGGAAGACAGGATTGCATTTGCATATTTCTATGAGTGTGAATGCGCATGCTGAGACTCTGCATCGGCTTTCGTGTCTAAAGAGCGTGGCGCAAGGAAGGAACATGTTTGGCCATGTCCTGTAGACAGAATGTGTATCTCACATCTCAGAGATGGGTGACATGTTTTGGTGTGATAGCGCTACATCTAAGAGTGGCGCAAGAAGCTGGGTGGGGTTTTTTTTTTGGCTCTGGCAGGGGGGAGGCGGGGGGAGCCGGTTCTTCCCATCCCATCAGTCTAAGGGAAGAGAGGCAGATCCCCGCTCGAGGGCTGCCTTCTAAACAAGGAAGAGCTATACAGGGCTGCAAAAAGCTAACATGGAGCCTCATAGAAAGATCCCCTCTAAGGTAGCACTCACACCACCCAGACCCAACTCAAACATTAGAGGAAAGCAAACTGCCCAGTTTGTATGGCTCTCTGGACTCCCCTGGTGACCAGGGCTTCTAGAACGTTGTCTCCCTGATGCTTCCCCTCCCAGTGGCTCTGGAGCTGCACGGAATAAAGCCTTCCCCACAGTTGTGTTCTCTGAGCCTTAACTTCCGCCCTAGAGGGAACAGAGCCCTAGAGTTAATGGGGCAGATTTAAGCATCCGCCAAGGAGCCTTCCTCCAACTTAAGTGACTAAATGGAAGAGTGACTAAAGTTAGAGGAAGTTTGCTTAAACTTGGGGAAGGCTTCAAACTTTGCTCACTGCAGTGATGGGATACAGACCCCACTGTGAAATTTGAGGTATTTCTCTCTCTTTTGTCCATTTTATATATTATACTGTTAAACCGTTTCGCTAATTGTTCAGGAGGGCTGTTTTTATAAAGGGAACAGGGTCATGGTTAACATGTGTGAAACTTTGCAGGGTTTTTCTTGCTTTGCTGTATACACCATATGGCTGCTTTTTCCCCTTAGTTCTGTGGTCCAGTTTTGTTTTGTTATATGTATTATACTGTTTTATTATATACAGTATACTGTTTAGTTCATCATGGTAATTTGGTAACTCTGTTTTTATGGCACTGCTGATTCAATGTGGCACTGCTGATTAACCATGATAGATTTCTAATCCTGTTGTATTTTTTATGTCTATTTATTGTATTTTTTGTACTGTTTTATCTGGTATGTTTTTATATGTTATTAGCTGCCTGGAGCCCCGTTCAGGGGAGAGGGAGCAGGAAATAAATTTGGTAAATGAATAACTAAATTATACTGTTCGGATTGCAGTGTTTTTAGTGGTATGATCCACCTTGACTTTTGGTGAGAAAGGTGGACTAGAAATGAGTAATAGATAAATACAGGGCTATTTTTGGGCAGGAACGGAGTTCCGGCTGGCTCCTAACTTGGCCACGCCCAGTAGGAACTCATTAGCATAACAGGCCACACCCAACCGCAGAAACACATTAGGATTGGCTACATTTGGGGTGTGTGGCCTAACATGCAAAGGAATTCCTGCTACATAAAAAGCCCTGGGGTTTTGACAACAAACAAAGTAAACAGAATAAGAAGCAAAAGGTGGGTGTGGCTGGATGACCCAGGGCCGGCTTGAGGTGTTTCTGCGCCCTAGGCGTGGCTGCCTTGTAACGCCCCCTTGTGGATGCCAACCTCCCGGTGGGGCCTGGAGACCAGCTGAAGGCCGGACCCAGAGCAGAAACAGGCCCCTACCCCACGCCCCCACCCCCCTGTCCTCTCCAGGGCTGGGGGTGCGGGGACCAGGTGGGGCCTCGGAGGCGGCAGATGGATTCTTTGGCGGCGCCCCCCTCCCAACTTCTTCCTCCCCCACTGGAGACCAAGCAGGCGAGGGGATTCGGAGAGACACTCAGTCCGTCGGCGGAGTGCCCAGCTGCGAGCCTTCTGAGCCTC
Source organism: Gekko gecko (assembly GCA_029375565.1). Classification (NCBI taxonomy): domain Eukaryota; kingdom Metazoa; phylum Chordata; class Lepidosauria; order Squamata; family Gekkonidae; genus Gekko; species Gekko gecko. The sequence goes on from JAPDNY010000001.1 coordinate 27,748,519, forward strand.
CCGCCAGCCCTCCTGCCCTCCTTGCCTTCTCTCCCTGGTCCGGCTGCCAGAGGAGCGTGGGGGCGGGTGGATCATTTGGCGGCGCCCCTCCCACCCGCCCGCCAGTCCTCCTTGCTTCTCTCTCTGGCCCAGCCATCGGAGGAGTGCAGCGGCGGCTGGATTCGTTGGCGGAGCCCCTCCCAACTTCCTCCTCCTGCTGGAGACCAAGCAGGCAAGGGGATCCGGAGAGCAGAGCACCCAGCTGCGAGACTCCCGCCGGCCCGCCCTCCTTGCCTTCTCTCCCTCACCCTGGCCCGGCTGTCAGAGGAGCGCGCCCCAGCCACCTGGGTGAGAGGGCAGGGAGGAGAGAGGCACCTTCCAGCGGGGAAAAGGGGAGCCCTTCGCTGGCCCTGGGGGTCCCGTGCAGGCTGCTCCAAAATGGTGGATTGTTTCTGGGGAGTTTGACTGGACAGCCTTGCGGGGAAGCTGCCGGAACATCCCGCCCCCTGCTGACACCGCCGCCCTTTCAGGTTGGGCCTGGAGACCCAGCCATGCCGCCTCTCCTCCTTTCCACCCCCAGGGAGGAGGGGGAGGGCGGCAAGCTGTGCCCCAGCAGGGCGCTCTGCAGCTGCGGCGGTGGAGGCAGGGAGTCCCCGCTGGCCGCCGCCTCCCCCCCAGGGAGGAGGGGAAGGGCGACTTGCGCCCTAGCCGGGCGCTTTTCAGCAGCGGCAGCAGCGGCGGTGGGCGCCCGGTTAGGGCGGCGGGGGGGTGCTTTCGGGGGGAGCAGGGCGCCATTTGGCGCCCCTGAGGCCGGTGCGCCCTAGGCGAGCGCCTAGTCCGCCCAATGGACGATCCGGCCGTGGGATGACCACACTTCTGGTAACATGGGGGTGTGGCCTAATATGCTAATATGCTGTGCTGTCAGGTATGTGGCCTATTATGCTAATGAGTTCCTGCTGGGCTTTTTCTACAAAAAGAGCCCTGGATAAATACATACAATTTTTGGGCGTGGGAAGTGGCTGCTGCTATTCAAAGGTGAAAGGAAAGAACTCACATATCCTCAGAGACACTCTCACCTTTAGGAGAAATTCCAAGGGACAGCTGAGATTCCATCTATTTTTCTGCATTTTTATCCTTTCCTTCCAAGAAACTCAGGCTGGCATTTGTGATCATCTATTCTCTCCCCACAACAGCCCTGTGATGTAGGTCAGGCTGAGAAGACATGATTAGTCCAAGGATGCCCAGAAAGTTTCATGGCTAATAGGGATTTGAAGCTGGGACTCGTTGGTCCTAGCACTCTAATTGTGATGCCACACTAGGACCGATTTCCCACAAGCAGCTGTGCCGCACTCGCTCTTCCCTTCCCCCAATTGTATTCATCAGTTTCCCACTATTTGCTGCACAGCTGCATTTCGACGTGCATCATCCCCCGATTTCCCCCGTATCTTCTCAATCTCAAAAAACAAGGATCTAGAAGATGCGGGGGAAATTGGGGGATGCTGCAGGTCAAAATGTGGCCGCGCAGCAAGTAGTGGGAAATTGACGGATACAATCGGAAGAAAGGGAAGAGCGAGGGTGGCGCAGCTGCTTGTGGGAAATCGATCTGTCTATGGGGGCTCTTAAGCTGCCCTCTGCAGGCACTTTCAGGGGGAGTCATTCTAAAAGCCCCTGCAAGGACTCAACAGCAGAGGGGTCTTGCTGCCGACCATCCAGGGGTGTCAGCAAAAAGAGCACACAGCTCTCTTCCTTGTTCTTTTCTCCTGCCACCCCCTCCCCATGAGCTAAGCTTCAAAACTGCTGGGTCAGGGGTCTGTCCTGGCGAGAGATAAATCGTCCCTAGGTCCGTTCCAGCCCGGCTGGAGCTGGGAATGCTATTAATTCACTGCTAACCCGAGGCCCTCTCTCCGGCTGGCTCCCAACCAACAGGCCTCTCGCCACCGTAAGCAGTTTTCTCTTCTTCGGCTCAGTGACCTTGGGGTTGCAGCCATCCCTCTCAATCCCATTCAGGCCCCCAAATGCTGACCTTCCTGGCTAATTTTTTTTCTTTTTTTAAAAAAAGAAAGAAACAGGTTGGCAAGAGGAAAGCAACGGCAAACCAGAACCCCAAGCAAGGAGGAAAGGAAAGGTAGGACAGACGATTAAAAAACAAACATATAAGCAAACGGATAGAAGAAGAGATCCAACCCCGGGGACAGATAGATTCATCCTGGGATCCCTTCTAAGTTGGCACAGGGTGCTCTTTGTAACTCTCACAAACAGGCAGCTGTGTACAACCTGGGAGCGGCTCCCTGAGAACTTTTCTAAGATTCTGGGTTGCTTGTTCTGTTGAGATCGACATTAAGAAAAAAGAGAATTTGGTGCGGGGGGGTGATCAGGAGGGATGGGGAAGGCACAGAAGCAACCATCTCCTCAGTCCAGTGCCGTGTTTACACAGAAGTAAGCCTTGCAAGTCTGAGTTCAGACTACTACTTTAATTTGAAGTGGGAGATCACTAAAGCCAGGGACTCATGCTCCTGGGCCTATAGATTTTTCTGTTTGAGGGATAATGGGAAGGCAGTTTCCAATAAATGAAACTGCACAAGAATTAAACCTCCCCCCAAAAAACAAAAACCTGTTGGCCCCAGCCCAAATCAGGTGCTCATAAATCTTCTATTAGCATTGTAAAACATTGGGAGGATCTGCTTTGACTCTGGTGTCTAAAATGGTTGTGAAGAAGACAGTGCTTCTGAACATGCGCAGAATGCTTCCCCCTCCACTGCTGAGTCATCACATCTAGCCGCCTTATTTCCAGCACTGGGGTTAAGTCTTGCAGGAGGTTTGATCCCCAGCTCCTCTTCCTGAGAAACAATGCCCTGTTAAGATTACCATTTGATTCCGAGCTGCCCAGAAATCAGCCCCATAACCTAATACGGTTTTATTTGCCCTGATCTTTATTATACATACCACACTTTTCTTCCCACTGGGGACACAAAGCAACTTGTCATCTCATTCTCCTCTACTCCTCCCCCTGTCCTCCCAACAACAACCGTGCGAGGTAGGCCAGGCTGAGAGAGTGCGTGGCAGGCCCTGGGCCACCAGGTGAGCTTCCACGGCAGAGCAGGGATTTGAACCCAGTTGTCCCAGGTCCTAGTTCAACCCTCTAACCATTAATGCTGCACCGGCTCTCGTGCTTCTGGTGTGAAGCCTGCTACATCCCCTAAACCTGTTGACTCAAAACTTAACTTCCAGCACCTCTCCTTTAAGACCTGACCTGAATGGCCCAGGCTAGCCTGACCTCATCAGACCTCAGAAGCTAAGCAGGGTCAGCCCTGGCTAGTGTTTGGATGGGAGATCTCCAAGGAATACCAGGGTGGTGACATGGAGGCAGGAAACAGCAAGCCACCTCTGAACATTTCTTGCCTTGAAAGCCCCCTGGGGTCACCATACGTCAGCTATGACTTGACGGCACTTTCTATCTCCCCCCTCCCCACCTATCCTTTTAGGACCTAACTGCTCCTCCGAAGTCCCTCTTCCTTGCAGGTCCAGGAGGAAGAGAGAGAGAGATGTGGGAGAAGAGGTGATCAGTGTTCCCTCTAAGCTGAGTGAGTGTGAGCTAGCTCACAGGTTTTTAGCCTCCAGCTCACACATTTTCATCTCGGCTCAGGAAGGGACGGCTCCAGAGCAAACTGATTTATGCAGCGGCCAAATTTCTCACTCACAACTTTAATGCCAGAAGCTCACAAAGGAGAATTTTTGCTCACAGGACTCCACAGCTCAGAGGGAGCATTGGAGGTGATAATGGGCAAGCGTAAGGACAGCAAACGATGCCGACAGGAGAGAGGGGTTTTATTTTCTACAAAAATATTGCATCTTGATGATGCCTAATTTTATTGCTTAAATTAGTTACCTAGAATTTGCAGAAACAACCCTCCCTTTAACAAATGAATACGGTGACAGCTCCATCACATGGCCTTTTTTCTGGTATCCCTCATCTCCCCTCCTGACTCTTAGTAATAATAAAGCCGCCAGTGATTATGACCTTCTACAGAAGAACACCGGCTTCAGAACAAGAGGGGAAGATTGAGACATATCTAACTACATGGCACACCGAGTCCAGATGAAATTGATTTTCACCAGCCCCCCCACCACCACTTGCCTGCCTGCCCCTCCTTCCTCGTCTCTCTTCCCCAAATTGCTGCTGCTGCTGCTACCACTACTGTTGTATCCAGTACGACACACATCGACATGGCCAGGGATGAACCGGCAGCTAAACTCATTTCACAACCGTTTGCACATGACTTGCGAAGGCCACACAATGCACCAGAGGGGGCCCTACAGTGAGCAGGAAGAAGAGTGGGAGCTGGTGGTGAGGACGGGAAGAAATAGCCAAGAGGGGATGGGAGTGCCCCCCCCGGGGGGGGAGCAGTCCCTGTCAATCAGATACTGGTGCCTGGGAATTCATTCCCCCAATCAATGGAGGACTGATACCTAAGAAACAGGGGAAAGGCTTTTTGAGGCTTGCTGGGGTTGCTCCCACTGCAAAGACCTGTAAGCCATGGGGCAAGGAGGGGGAAAGGCAGGAGCAGAGGGCTGCAAAAAAGAAAGAAAGATCGATAGCATCTCAATGTCTTCAGCACTTTTCATTGTGGAAATGTGCACCGTTCACCTTATATTTCTGCAATGAAAAGGGCTAGAGCCTAACATTTTAAAAAGTGGTAACTGGGAGTTCAGAGGAATTAATAGATCATGGCACTAGGTCATTATAATGTTAGAACACTTCAGCAATCACAGTCTTTGAAGCCCCAACAAAGTCCTCCACTGATGCTTGCAGGGGAGACAGTAGCTGCAGGTGAATGAGAAATGACACTGATATGGGCAGATTCAGGCCGGTAGCCATGTTGGTCTGACGCAGTAGAACAAAATTTGAGTCCAGTTGCACTTTTAAGACCAGAATTAAACTTTGTTGGTCTTAAAGGTGCCACTGGACTCAAACTTAGACATGGGTAGGTTTGGCAAAATTATGCATCTTCTCATCCACATGGAGTGCAAAAGTATTTTGACTTCACCTTTTAAAAAAGAGTGCATCAAACCAGATTGGGGAAAGATCACAGCAAAGCAGCAGAAAACCCACAAGTGGACAATTAGGGGGATGATGTCACCTGAATGCACCCCAAAAACCCAAACCCCAAATGTGCACACACAGCAAACGTCTATGTCGAAGCAGCCTGTGATGTGTCCTGATCATACACACAAGCACCAAAATCCATGCTGCAAGGGGGGGGCAGCACATTACAATCTAGGCATGGCTCACATGTTCATGTTCTCCATCTCCTGCCCCAAAGTCTGGCAGCCCTGAACAAGTTTCCCGCTCTGAGCCTGATGCTTTTATCATAAGAATATGTTTGTCTCCCCGCAGAGCGATGGAAGCTGACTCTGGCCCAAGTGCACGGCATGGACCTCAAGGCAGATGTGTGGAGCGGAACATTTTAAATGGAACAAATGTGCTGTTTTCTTTCCCTTCCCAGTGCCTGCAGCAGAGAACTAGCAAAACAGTCTACCCAGCCTTCACTGCCCTTCTCTCCCTTCCCACCCATTTCCCTGGCTCTCTTTCTTCCAATCAGGCTGGCAGAAGGGAGTAGCAGTGCCAACGCAACCTACAGAGTACCCGTCCTCAGATTGGCTCCAGATCTACAACTGGCCTTTTGAGAGGAGCTCCCGGCTACCTGCAGTCCCTTGCCAACAATTTCCTACACAAGGCTTTAGTCTTTGGGGACTTGAGCTTCCTTACCCCATCTCCAGCCTAAATGCCTACCATGGACAGCTCCTAGAGTATGCATCGGTGAGGTTGTGGAGCCAGCTGGGTGGCATTGCTCAAGTCCAGCACTTTATCACCAGCAACACTCCTTCAGTTGGTTGGATGCAAATGAACACACGAAGTTGCCTTCTGGTGACTCAGACCCTTGGTTCATCAAAGTCAGCCTTGTCAGACTGACAGCAGCTCTCCAGGGTCTCAGGCGGAGGTCTTTCACATCACTTGCTACCTGATCTTTTCAACTGGAAATGCCAGGGATTGAACCAGGAACCTTCTGTATGCCAAGCAGATGCTCTGCCACTGAGCTTTTGGCCTAGGAAAAGTTGCACAGCCTTACTGGTCCAGGCAAAATCCAAAAGCAGGAACAAAATCCATGTTATCAGGACCAACCAAATTGACACAAAGCACTGTGCAAGCTTTCAAGCACACAAAAAATTTTCATTAGAAGAGGAGAGGAGATTGGATTTATAACCTGCCCGTCACTACCCAAAGGAGTCTGATCTGGCAGAGAGGGACCAAGAGAGAGATCTTGGAGTCGTAGTGGATAACTCGCTGAAAATGTCTACACAATGTGTAGCTGCAATAAAGAAGGCCAACGCTATGCTGGGGATTATTAGGAAGGGAATTGATAACAAATCAGCCAGTATCATCATGCCCCTGTATAAATCATTGGTGCGACCTCATTTGGAATACTGTGTACAGTTCTGGTCACCACATCTCAAAAAGGATATTATAGCATTGGAAAAAGTGCAGAGAAGGGCAACTAGAATGATAAAAGGGTTGGAACACCTTCCCTATGAAGAAAGGTTAAAATGCTTGGGGCTCTTTAGCTTGGAGAAACGACGGCTGAGAGGTGACATGATCGAGGTTTATAAGATTATGAATGGGATTGAGCAGGTTGAGAAAGAAGTACTTTTCTCCCTTTCTCACAATACAAGAACTCGTGGGCACTCTATGAAATTGCTGAGCAGTCGGGTTAGAACAGATAAAAGGAAATACTTCTTCACCCAAAGAGTGATTAACATATGGAATTCACTGCCACAGTAGGTCGTGGCAACTGCAAGCATGGACAGTTTCAAGAGGAAATTAGATAAACATATGGAGCAGAAGTCCACCAGTGGCTATTAGCCACAGGGTATAGATGGGAACTCTCAGTCTGGGGCAGGTGATGCACTCTATTCTTGGTGCTGGAGGGGGCAGCAGTGGGCGGGCTTCTGGTGCCCTGGCCCCACTGCTGGACCTCCTGATGGCACCTGGTATATTTTGGCCGCTGTGTGACAGAGTGTTGGACTAGATGGGCCATTGGCCTGATTCAACATTGGCTTCTCTTATGTTCTTATGTTCTTATGAGTCTCAGAGCGGCTTACAAACTCCTTTCCCTTCCCCTCCCCACAGCCAACACCCTGTGAGGTAGGTGAGACTGAGAGAGCTCTGACCGAAACTGCTCTTTTTCAAGAAGAGCTGAGCCAGAGCTTGTGACTGACCCAAGGTCACATCAGCAGGTGCAAGTGGAGGAGTGGGGAATCAAGCCCAGTTCTCCCAGATTAGAGTCCGCGCACTTAACCACTACACCAAACCTGCTCATTAAGTGGGATGTTACCGAAAAGAAAGGTATAGAAAGCAAAATTTTCAGACTGTTGTACTAAGATCTAGTCTTTGGTCGAGAGCCTTCCTTAGTCTCCACTAAGTTACCTGTATTGTACAGTGGCCTCCTGGAGCGTAGCATGTGACTCTCCAAAACTTCCCTGGTTCCAAAATGAAGTTGCTCTTTCAGCTGCTTTTGTCTTGATCATAGTGGCTGAAGCCCTGACCTGGATAGCCCAGGTGAGCCCAATCTCATCAGATCTCAGATGCTAAGCAAGGTTGGCCCTGCTCAGTATATGGAAGGGAGACCACCAAGAAATACCAGGGACATGATGTGGAGGCAGGCAATGGCAAGCCACCTCTGAACATCTCTTGCCTTGGAAACCCCATGGGGTCGCCATAAGTCAGCTGTGACTTCACCGGCGGGGGGGGGAATAGTGGCTAAAAGCAGGTGCACCATTTTTGGAGTGGCCAAACTGGGTTGGAGTGATGGGAAGGCCAGTCACAGATCTGACCAAAGCAGACACTGGCTGAGGGTCACAGAGTCAGAGTAATGGAATCTGAAGGAGTCTGGCCCTCTGCTGCACACAGGAAATCGAAAGTTAGAGCATCCCAACAGGTGACTGTCCAGCTTCTCCTTGGAAGACCTCCAGCAAGGGTGCTTGCTGCCACTAAGTCCCACTGTTGAACTGCTTTTATCATTAGGAAGTCCCTCCTAATGTTCAACCCAAATCTACCTTCCTTTATCTAGTTGCAAAATCCAGGCTCTAGTTGCAAAGAGCATTGTTTGCTGCATTATCCTGTTTTTGAGTTCTCTAATTTCATGATCCAGGTTTTATGCACTGTTTAAACATACAGTTTGTTTTGCATTTTTAAAAATACTATGTAATCCTCCTTGAGTCTTGGGAAGAAAAGCAGGCTACAAATGGAGTAAGTACCAAAACCGAGTCTTAGCCTTTTAGGCGTTTGAAGAGTATGATCAAAACAAAGAAGGCGCTGGGAGCTCTGTGATCAGATCTTCCCAGCATCCTTTTAAGATCAGCTGAAGCCACACATGGGTCCGTATTGGTATGGGAGAGATTAACCCTTTTACCCGCACATAGTTTTTGCAAACTGATTCCCTGCAAACTGATTCCCTGTACAGTTGTACAACTTTGAAGAGCAAAAAGGAGCAAATACTTCATCCCCCCCTCCTTTCAAGAGCTAATAACAGTCAGGTGAGGATCACTTCGGGAGACTGTGCAGAGATGGAAGGGTTAAACTCCCTCTCCGCTCCCCCAGAGCCGGAGCGGCATGGAGCTGCAATTATACTTTGAAAGAATCAAAGGACATCCATGATCTCCACCATGTCTCGCCTGTTCATCTGGGGTCCATTCGTCAGGGACAGGAATCAGAGGAGCTTCTGCCACAGAGTGGCTCAAATTAAGCCTCTCCCCCAATCAGTGTTTGGCCACTTGACTTTTGGAGCACTTCTGCAGCCTCCCCTGCAAATGCCCCAGAGGGTCCCACATACGTTAGGGACATCCACTTTGCACATTACCAAGCAGCAAGCTCCTGTCTCTAGTCCCAGCTCCTGCCAACCTAGCAGTTCGAAAACAAGAAATTGCAAGTAGATAAATAGATACCACTTTGGTGGGAAGGTAACAGCATTCCATGCACCTCGGCGTCTAGTCATGCCGGCCACATGACTACGGAGACGTCTTCGGACAGCGCTGGCTCTTCGGCTTGGAAACGGAGATGAGCACTGCATCCCTAGAGTCAGATTCGACTGGCTTTCGAGCAAGGGAAACCTTTACCTTGACTTTACTAAGCAGTGAAAAACTTGCGTCATGCCCTGAGCTGGATAGCCCAGGCAAGCCCAATCTCGTCAGACCTTGGAAGCTAAGCAAGATCGACTCAGGCAAATACTTGGATGGGAGACCTCCTTGAAATACCAGCAATTGGGAAGACAGGGGCAGGCTTTATTCAGCCACCTCTCTGAATATCCTCCAGGCCCCCAGTAGGGGTCAGTCACCAGAAGTCGCCATGACTTCCAGGTGCGCACACACACATTCTCTCTCACACACATATGAAAAACACAAACAAAAACTTACACCATGAGATCACAGGGTCTGGGCTTGGCCTGGGGTTGGGGGAGGTGGTTATGTACGGGAAGAACACAGCAAGACAGCTTCCCTGCCCCCCTCTTTTCATCCTGCGGTGGAGGAGACGGGCAGTTTCTGATCCCTTGCCATTTCTCCCCCGGCCTGTTTCCCACTCTGGCAGTCTCAATAGCACTCCAAATTTACCAGCCTCTGCATCACTGTGGGTAACCTCAGGATCACTTCTTTTCTCAGAGTGAATATGGGGACAAATGGCCCACTACTCATGTGCACCGATTATATACTGCCTCAGAGCCTGAGCTTATCCATAAAATTTGCTCTTAATGCCATGAACATATGAAGGAATGAAGGAGAAAAGAGGGTCTTTGAGCAGGAGCAGACTGCCTTTCCTGTAGCGGTGAGAACCAGAGCCAGCCCTTCGCCCCTCGTCTAGGGGATTGTGGCTCCAAGATCAGAGGGTATGGCTTCCAATTAGGCTTCAGCCCCTCTCTTAAATGCTGTGCAGCACAAGTTCATGGCCTCTTACTAACTCGTCCCTCCAAAATAAATAGGAACTATATTTTCAGATGTCTTCAGAAATAAGAACGCAAGGGAAGCCAATGTTGGATCAGGCCAGTGGCCCATCCAGTCCAACACTCTGTCACACAGCGGCCAAAAATACCAGGTGCCATCAGGAGGTCCAGCAGTGAGGCCAGGACACTAGAAGCCCTCCCACTGTTGACCCCCCCTCAGCACCAAGAATAGAGTGCGTCACTTGTCCCAGACCGAGAGCTCCTGTCTATACCTTGTGGCTAATAGCCACTGATGGATCTCTGCTCCATATGTTTATCAAACACATCAGCATTCCATCTTCAGCACTGAAAAGACAAGGCCTACCTTTCATGCATTAACTGTACTATGATCAAGCAATGGCTTCCACTGCCCTTCACAACACCCAGTGACAAGGAGTTCCAAAGCCAGCACTAGGGTTGCCAACCTCCAGGTAGCTGCCTATCTCCTAGGATTACAACTGACCTCCAGGTGGCAGAGATCAGTTCATCCGGGGAAAATGGCTGCTTTGGAAGATGGACTCTGTGGCATTATACCCACTGAAGTCTCTCCCCAAGCCCTGCTCTCCTCGGGCTCCACCCCCAAAGTCTCTAAGTATTTCCATACTCAGAGCTGGCAACCCTGTGGCATGATAATAGTGGGAAAGGTGCTGGATGAGGACTCAGGAAACCTGGGTGCAAATCCTCAGCTGTTCCAGGGGAGCTCACTGGGTGACTCGGGCCAGTCTTTCTTCCTCAGCCTGGCATACCTTGTGGGAATGTTGTGGGATTAAAAAGCAGCCAAGAGAGATTCAAGGATACAGCCCTAGATTCTATAGAAGAAGGGAAGGGGGGGGGAATGTAACAAATAACACACTAAGCAAAGATGAGGGCTGAGGGCTCTAATTGATAGGTTAATCAGCTAAAGCGTTGGATGATTATATAGCTCTACAAGGGGCAAGAACTAAAAGCATTATCTGATTAATTGTAGGGGAGGGGGAACCACGAGTTCAAGGCACACTTGTTTGCTTTTTAGAGCTCTTGTAGCATTACTGTGATCAAGAACGATGATGAATCAGCTCAGAGGGACCCTTTTCTCCTGACAAGGGGTGGTTCTGTTTGTTCAATGGAGAGCCCAGGGCTAGAGGCCTTTCGATCTGGCATCATCACGTGCCTGGGACCACAGTACAAAGTGACCATAGCTGCCCGGAGGATGGCACGCTCCGTTATACAGGCCCACAAGCTGGCACCCAGATTAAACCAGAAACGGGACATTTTTCAGATAGTGGGTTGTATCTGAGCTACAGTTCCCATGGGTAGGAGGACTTCTGTCCCTGGAAGCACAACTTCTACATCTCCTCCCCTCCCTGTCCTGCAACAGCCCAAAATGGTACAGGGCAGGGGAACTGGAGGGAAATCACACATGCCCCTTTGTGCAGGCAGAAAGGTTGGGTGAGAGACAGCCTGATCTCTTGTTAGTGTTGCCAACCTTTAGCTGGAGTCTGGAGATCTCCCCAAACCCTGTCCCTTGCCAAGCTCCAGATCTCCAGGAGTTTCCCAGCTCACAATGGAAAAGCAACCGTAGCTGGACTCTTGCACTTGGGATTCTGCATCTTATAGCATGAAGCCCCAGGACTTCACCTTAAAAAATAACAACAACAAAAAAACACCCCAGCACAATCCTACACAGATTGACACATTTCTAAGCTAGGGGACTTCAAGGGAATTAGAGGCGTTGCTTAGGGTAGCGAGGCAAGTTATCTTCCAGATTTGCTCCCTTCTCCACCAGAGACAATACTGCATAGGAACCTGGAATGTAAGATCTATGAATCAAGGCAAGCTTGACGTAGTAAAAAACAAGATGGCAAGACTGAACATCAACATCTTGGGAATCAGTGAACTAAAGTGGATAGGAATGGGCGAATTTAACTCAGAAGACCACCATATCTACTACTGTGGCCAAGAATCCCGTAGAAAAAATGGTGTGGCCTTTATAGTCAACAAGAGAGTGCGAGAGGCAGTATTGGGACACAATCTCAAAAATGACAGAATGATCTCGGTCCGAATCCAAGGCAAACCATTCAACATCACAGTAATCCAAGTCTATGTCCCAACCACTGATGCAGAAGAGGCTGAAGTGGACCGGCTCTATGAAGACCTACAGCTCATAGAACTAACACCAAAAAATGATGTCCTCATTATCACAGGAGACTGGAATGCTGAAGCAGGAAGTCAAAAGGTAACCAGAATAACAGACAAGTTTGGCCTTGGAGAACAAAATGAAGCAGGGCAAAGGCTAACAGAGTTTTGTCAAGACAGCTGGTCATAGCAAACACCCTTTCCCAACAACCTAAGAGGCGACTCTACACATGGACATCACCAGATGGGCAACACCAAAATCAGACTGACAATATAATTTGCAGTCAAAGATGGAGAAGCTCTATCCAGTCAGTAAAAACAAGACCTGGAGCTGACTGTGGCTCAGATCATGAGCTACTCATTGCAAAATTCAGACTTAAATTGAAGAAAGTTGGGAAACCACTTGGCCATTCAGGTTTGACCTAGATCACATCCCTGATGAATATACAGTAGAGGTGAAGAATAGGTTTAAGGGACTAGATTTGATAGATAGAATGCCTGAAGAACTATGGACAGAGGTTTGTGACATTGTACAGGAGGCAGCAATCACCACCATCCCAAAGAAAAATAAATGCAAGAAAGCAAAGTGGTTGTCTGATGAGGCTTTACAAATAGCAGAGGAAAGAAGGAAACTGAAAGGCAAAGGTGAAAATGAAAGATTTATGCAACTGAATGCAGATTTCCAGAGAACAGCAAGGAGAGATAAGGAGGCTTTCCTGAATGAACAATGCAAAGTAATAGAGGAAAACAATAGAATGGGAAGGACTAGAGATCTCTTCACGAAAATTGAAGAAATCAAGGGAACGTTCCATGCAAAGCTGACCATGATAAAGGACAAAAACGGTAGGGACCTAATAGAAGCAGAAGAGACTAGGAAAAGATGGCAAGAATACACAGAAGAACTATACAAGAAAGACCTCAATGTTCTTGAGAACCACGACAGTATAATCACTGACCTCAAGCCAGACATCCTGGAATGTGAAGTTAAATGGGCCTTCGAAAGCATTACTAACAACAAAGCTAATGGAGGTGATGATATCCCAGCTGAGCTATTCAAAGTCTTAAAAGATTATGCTTTTAAAGTGCTGCACTCAATTTGCCAGCAAATTCGGAAAATGCAACAGTGGCCACAGGATTGGAAAAAGTCAGTATATATTCCAATCCCAAAGAATGGCAAGGCCAAGGAATGTTCAAACTATCACACAATTGCACTCATCTCACACACTAGCAAGGTCATGCTCAAGATCCTACAAGCTAGGCTTCAACAGTATGTGGATAGAGAACTGCCAGAAGTACAAGCTGGGTTTCGAAGAGGTAGAGGAACTAGAGATCAAATTGCCAACATTCACTGGATTATGGAGAAAGCAAGAGAGTACCAGAAAAGCATTTACTTCTGCTTAATTGATTATGATAAAGCCTTTGATTGTGTGGATCATAACAAACTATGGCAGGTCCTTAAAGAGATGGGAGTACCAGACCACCTCACATGTCTCCTGAGAAACCTGTATAAGGGTCAAGAAGCGACAATTAGAACTGGATATGGAACAACTGATTGGTTTAGCACAGGAAAAGGAGTATGACAAGGATGTATACTGTCCCCTTGCTTATTTAATTTATATGCAGAGTACATCATGCAAAATGCTGGCCTGGATGAATCACAAACTGGAATTAAGATTGCTGGGGAAAAGATTAACAGTCTCAGATAAGCAGACGATACCACTCTAATGGCAGAAAGTGAAGAGGACCTCAAGAGCCTGGTGCTCAGAGTGAAAGAGGAGAGTGCAAAGGTTGGCTTAAAACTCAACATAAAAAAAACTAAGATCATGGCAGTCAGCCCCATCACTCCTTGGCAAATAGAAGGGGAAGTCGTGACAGACTTCACATTCCTGAGATCCCAGATCACGGCAGATGGTGACTGCAGCCATGAAATTAAAAGATGCCTGCTCCTGGGGAGGAAAGCGATGGCAAATCTAAACAGCATGATAAAAAGTAGAGACATCACCCTGCCAACAAAAGTCCGCATGGTCAAAGCAATGGTATTCCCAGTAGTAAAGTATGGCTGCGAGAGTTAGAATATAAGGAAGGCCGAGCGCCGAAGAATAGACTCTTTTGAACTGCGGTGCTAGAGAAGACTCTTGAGAGTCCCTTGGACTGCAAGGAGATGAAATCAGTCAATCCTAAAAGAAATTAACCCTGACTGTTCCCTGGAAGGCCAGATACTGAAGCTGAAGCTCAAATACTTTGGCCACCAAATGAGAAGGGAGCACTCACTGGAGAAGACCCTGATGCTGGGAAAGATTGAAGGTCAAAGAAGAAGGGGACGGCAAAGGATGCGATGGTTAGACAGTGTCACTGATACACTGAACATGGAACTGAGCAAACTTCAGAGGATGGCAGAAGACAGGAGGGCCTGGCGTGATCTGGTCCATGGGGTCACGAAGAGTCAGACTCAACTGTGCAACTGAACAACAACAAAACCACCGGAGACAGTTTTTTCCTCTGCTCCAGCTATAGTGTGGTGGGAGAAGCAGCAAAGGATTAAGCAGGTGTCCCCCGAAAGCTCAGAACAGCTGGTCTTTGCCTTGGGAAAGGATGGGGGGGCTGACCTGAAAACTTCCATCCTGAAAAACCTGCAAAAGTCAGGCCTTGCGAAAAAGATGCAAAGCGAAATGGAGGAAGGAAGTTTGTTATCAGGGTCCTTAGTGCGGCACTCCTTTCCCTATTCCGCTTGAGGGAGCACAAACAGGCCTGCTCCCATCTGGAAGTGCCCAGCACAATGTGCCAGGCCTGGGGATACCCTTTGCCTTCTGTCTCTCAATCATGCCTGAGGCCACTGCAATCTGGCACTGCTACCTCCAAGTACAAACACTGTCCACCCTCTTGCACTCTGCACCCCCCCACACGCACACGCAAAGTAACAGCATCCCCAAAATATTTGGTTTCAGGAATGGAAAATACTGAATACTGCTGACTGTGAGGCGTATGAGGGCTGTGGACTGAAGGTAGTAACCAGATCAGAGCAACACAGAAAAGAACACAAGGAAAGCAGTACTGCTGGGGGCTGTGGAGAGAGGGAGAAGCAGCCCCCCCCCCCACCACCGAGAAATCTTGAGGTTCAAGCCTGCCCCAAAACCTGTAATCCTCAAGCCCTGCTAATAAACAGTGTGTTATTTAGACTGCAGATGAAAAAGAAAAAGAAGAGATTGGATTTATACCCCGCCCTTCACTACCCAAGGAAGTCTCAGAGCGGCTTACAAACTCCTTTCCCTTCCCCTCCCCACAACAGACACCCTGTGAGGTAGGTGGGGCTGAGAGAGCTCTTGACAGAAACTGCTCATTTCCAAGAACAGCTCTTATCAGAACTATGGCTTAACCAAGGTCATCCAGCCAGGTGCAAGTGGAGGAGTGTGGAATCAAACCCAGTTCTCCCAGATTAGAGTCCGTGCACTTAACCACTACACCAAACTGGCTCTCAAACTAGATACTCACTAGTGAGGGAAATGCTCTCTGCACATGCTCAGCTATATAGTCTTGTTGCTTAATTTGTAGGGGCTGAGGCCTTGTTTGCTCAAATGAAAGGTGCCATTGTTCAACAACAACTCCCCACAGGATCAGAGATCCAGTATAGAGTGGTGGCCTAGCGAGACCCAGGTCCAAATGCCCAGCTCATCCATATAGCTCATGGCACGGGGCCAGTCACTCTCTCACCCTAATCCTTCTCATGGGATGGTTGCTGTGAGGATAACATGGAGGACAGAACCACCACGCAAGGCCCCCTGAACTCTCTGGAGGAAGGGTAGGATAGAAATGTGACAGATAAATTGAAATTCTCCCACACCAGCAACGGGAAGCCAATTTGGTACAGTGGCCCATGTGTTAGACCAGGAACTAAATCCCAGTTTGGCCCTACATGCCTCACTGGATGATACTGGGCCAGTTCCCAGCTGTTACCCTGAAGGAAGTGGAAAGGGGGGGGACATCTTGGCCAGCTGCTTTTTCCCTGGCCAATCAGCTGCTTTTTCTCTTGCTGATTCCAGTACCTCAATCAAGCTTGGGTGAGGCCAGAGGTGTGAGGGGAGGGGCTGTGGCTCAGGGGCAGAGTATCTGCTCGGCATGCAAAAGGTCCCAGGTTCAAACCCCAGCATCTTCCATTTAGGAATCTGACAGCAGGTGATGTAGAAGACCTCCGCCTGACATCCCGGAGAGCCACTGCCAGTCTGAGTACACAGTATTGGCCTTGATGGACCCAGGGTCCAATTCAATAGAAGTCAGCTTCATGTCTGACCCCTGCCCTGGCAATAACCAGGGTGCTGTTTGCCTGGGACTCGTAGCTGGTGCTTGTGGAAAAGCCAGTTGTGGCATTCTAGACCAGCCTATGAAGCAGTGTTCTGTTCTGTTCTGTTTATTGGCTGGAATATTTATTTTGTTTTTATTGCTGTTGTGAGCCCTTTGGGTCCCTTCTTGGAAAACAGCAGGAGATAAACATGCAAATAAATAAATAAATAAAATCCCTAACGCCTTCTACATTCGCTGGGGTCCTTGGAGGAATGCTGGTAAGTAAAATTCAAGCAAAAGCTCCTCTCATCTATTTGCAAACCCTGAATCATAGGCAAACTCTCGCCACTTGTACACTCAGCTCGAATGTCTGAAGTCACTGATGCTGAGTCACAGCATGCATACCTGATGCTCAGAATCAGTGGCAGTGGCTCCCCAGGGCCTCAGGCAGAGCATGTTGCTTCCCAACGCCTCCTGCCTGAGACCCCATTTAAGTGGTGATGCCAGGAATTGAACCGGGGATGTTCTGCATGCAAAGTGGGTGCTCTACCCCTGCACTGTGGCTCAAGCTATTCTTCTCTGTATCTGCTAATAAGGGTGCCTTTCCCAGCACATGTCCCTGCATCAAGAAAAGGCTCCTTGGGCAGAAAGAAGATGCTGCCATTAGTGGAAGCGGTGTGCAAGATACAAGCCCACCCCCGGGAGTCAGGATTTGAACTCAGCTCTCCCCAGGTACCAAAAGAAGAGTGACATTCCAAGTGCTGCTAAGAGTCCCTTTGTTCATACTGTGTCAGCTTAATGATATAGCAAGTTAATGACAGAGCCAATTCCAGTATCTCAGTGGGAATGGCCTGATGAACACTCGTTTTCAGGCACCTCTTAAGACGGCTGTCTTTCGTTTCTGGCTTTGATGACGGGAGACATGGGACCCGATGCTCTCCTAACTAGGGTCTTTTCCCCTGCTAGAAATAGGCAGGGATGAATTTCTAAAATAATAGCTGCTGTAATGTCACGATGCCAGGACGGAGACAGGAATTTTTTTTTAATATCTCATGTAAATTGGGCCCAAGGCATCGTCTGCTTGCTTTCAAGTTCCATAGAACTCACAGACTCAAAAGGGTTTTTTTGCTGATGTGAAGAAGCATCCTGTGTTGTCTAGAAGCTTTCTGCTTTCTTCCAGCACAAAAGCTGGTGCAACAAGAAGCCATTTCTGGATTCTAATCTAAAGAAAGGCTGGCTAATATGCAGACATCTGTTTGGATCCCAGGTTAGTTCAGGCTCCTCTCCTCCTCCTCCTCCTCCCCAATTAAGTTTGTTGGGCTGCAGGGCCAGGTGTAATAAACGTGGGTGCTCAGGCAAGCAAAGAGAAGATTCTCTTTCCCTGCCAGCCCCAATCCTTCCCCCAACATTGTTCGTGCATCCCTCGCAAACCCGTAATTCCCACCCCGCCTACCACAGGGGTGTCAATCACGGCTTGTCAGGATCCACGAAGCCACCCACTTCTGCCATTGTGTCCCATCGCCGCGTGGGAACCGCAGGTGGGGGTGTCACAGCTCAGATCTGTGCTCCTAGTCAGCAAGCCATGAAGTTGCAAGCGAGCCCCTTGGGCCCCTCCCCTTTCTCTGCTCTCACTGCCCCCCCCCCACATTTCACCATCATTCCTACAAGGGGGCTGAGAACAAGGAAGACCCACCTGGGGCCAAAACAACCCCTGCAAAATCAAAGCCCACCCAAGAGGCCTACCAAGGAGTCCCTGGAGTGATGCTCCTTCAAATACAGCAAACGGATTGCCTGGCCAGTGTCAGCAATTGAGACAGAGCAGACGATGAAGCAGGTCACTTGCAGAGCTGGAAAGAGGCAAAAGGCCACCCAGACCAAATTAAAGGCACGGCCACCTACCTGTGCAATGCAGAGAGGAGGTTTGCTACCGAAAAGCCAAAAGCAGATAGCCCAAGCGAGTGAGCCCATGCTGGTAGGGAGAGGGGAGTCAAATCCGCCCCCAGACACGGGCTCATCCAGTGCAGAATTAGAATGTAAGAGGATCAGATCTATGGATCAAATCTGTGGTCCATCTGGACCAGCATCCTGTTTCACACAGTGGCCAACAGTTGCCCTGAAGGGCTAACTGAGAGAGCCGGTATGGTGTAGTGGTTAGGAGCATGGACTCTAATCTGGGAGAACCAGGTGTGATTCTCCACTCCTCCACATGCAGCTGCTGGTGTGACCTTGGGTCAGTCACAAATCCTTTCAGAGCTGTTCTCTCAAGGGTGGTTCTTGAGAGAGCTCTCTCAGCCCCACCTACCTCAAAGGGGGTCTCTTGTGGGGAGGGGAAGGGATTGTAAACCAGTCTGAGACTCCTTGGGTAGTGAAGGATGGGGTACAAATTCAATCTCTTCTTCTTCTTCTTCTTCTTCTTCTTCTTCTTCTTCTTCTACTACTACTACTACTACTACTACCAAACAAGCCATAGAAGCCAAGGCCTTCCCCTGATGTTGCCTCTTAGCACTGGTTTTCAGAGGCTTACTTCCTCTGAAGATGGAGGTTCCCTTTCCTCATCATGGCTGGCAGCCACGGATAGTTTCCACAAAACTGTCTAATCCACTTCTAAAGGCATCTACGATCATGGCTATCACTACTTCAACTGGCGGTGAATTTCACAATTCACATACTCGCTGGTTAAAGATACACTTGCTACAGTGCACCTTGAATCTACTTCATTGGGCGCCCCCACCCCAGTTCGACTATTAAGGCAGCTCCCTCTCCCAACTTTCTTCCCAGTTGCCAAAATTCGGTGTTCACCTACCCCCAAAGAGTAAAAAAGCCCACCCACCCAGAAAGAGACTTTTAAGAGGTTCAATTCCACCCTCCACTGAGCTGTGACAAGTCTCTGAAGTCCCAGAGGAAGCTGGGAGGGGGAAAGAGTCCAGCACAGCATAGCCTTACATCCCGGAATTGATGGCCATTTAGTACTGTGCAATCCTATCGTAATAAGTGATAACAATAACATTTAGCCCTTAAGTGTCCAAAGTGCATTCTATATAATCTGGGTTTTTTTCATCCTCATCTTCACGACGGGCCCATAAAGCAGGTCGGCTTTATTACCCCCATACTGCAGATCAGGAAGTGCGGCTGGGAAAGAGTGGCTTGCCATAGGGGAGTACTGTGTTTGTTGGAAAGCATGCAATTGATCACAAAAGAGCAGCTTCGCATTCCCCCCCCCAGCGGTAGTGTTAGTAAAAAGGGAATGCACAGAGTCCATCACTGTGCTTTTCTCCCCATTGGCTGAAGTGTGATGACATCATGTCGGACCCATCGTCAAGGGAGAGGGAGAGAAGAGACGCAGGGCTGCTGTTTTCAGCAGCAGCCACACCTCTGCCAAAAAGTGTATTTCATTGATTTAGTATTATTATCAAAATACTGATATCTTATTTTGGCATCAAATACCCCCAAAGCAGCTTAACATTAGAAATAAAAATATGCTATATTTATATAATATCATAAATACTATATATTACCCACCACGACAGCCACCACATAGTCGTTAAATCAACCCCCAGAAATTTTATTTCTTTATTTATTGGTTAAATTTATATCCCACCCGCCCCGAAGCAGGCTCAGGATGGGTGACATCAGGGTTCGTGAACAACCAAAACCAAATTAATATAGTTAATCCTTAAAAACAGCTAACACCATCAAACAAGTACAAGATGGTGAAATAAACATAGCAGTTCAACACACACACCCATAAGCCAAACTGATGACAGCTCGAGTCATACCAGGCTCATATAGAACCAGGACTCCGCAGGGGGCAGAGGAACATCACTTTTAAAAATAATCAGCAGAAACCAATAGAAATCCAGAGAACAGGGTAGATAATGAACAAAACCATCTAAGCGGTGGGGGGAGGGCTGGTCTCCCAGACTGGGCTCTCTGTTCCCCTCCACAGCTTGAGGGGCCAGTAGAGGGGGAATGGGAGGGCGCTTCGGCATTGCGCTAACATCCAACATAACTTTTGGCACAAAATTGGAAGTATTATCAACACATTGGCATAATGTTTTAGAATTCACCTCAAATTCTATTGTCCAGCCTAGATCATCACCTCAATGCAATGATGTCACTTCCAGTTCTGTACCAGAAATAGCATCATACACTGGTGTAACGGCAGAGAGACTGTCCACATTCCCCACCCCAGTTCTCCGAATTTAAGCTTGAAATATAAGCATGGAATTAAAATTCAAATCCCCATTCTGTAGTGACATTTGCTAGATAACCTTGGCCCGGTCACTCACACATACCCCCTCCCTCCCTCCCTCCCTCCTCTCTCTCTCTCTCAGCCTTGCCCACCTCACAGGGTTGTTATAATGATAAGAAGGGAAAGGGAGACTCCTGTATGCTGCCCTTATCTCCTTAGGAAAGGGCTGGGATAAAAATGCACTAGATGGATAAATGTAGTTAACTAAACCCAAATACCACTGAAAAAGAAAGGTTTTAACTGTCCATCTACATGTCAAGGGGGATGAAGCCTCACGGGGAGGGGATTCCACAATCTCTGTGCCGCCACCGAAAAGGCTCTGTCAGATGAGGCCCACCTGCCAAATCTCTGATGATGGAGGCACACGTAGCACAGCCTCACTAGAGGATCTCTCAGCATCTGTGTCAGAGGGTGTCGTCCTTCATGTGTATCCTGTTCTCAAACCCATTAGGTCTTCAAAGGTCAATATCAGCACTTTGAACTGAGAATGAACTGGAAGCCAACGAAGGCGGATCAAAATTGGTGGACTATGGATCAAAGCAACTTATCCCATACAGCCACAGTGTGGCCAGCTGCACTCCAAACCGTTCAAGGTATCTGAAGAAGTGAGTGGTGACTCACAAAAGCTCACACCCTACCACAAATTTTGTTAGTTTTTAAGGCACTACTGGACTCTTACTCTTTTCTACTGAACTGTTCAAAGTCTGTGAGAACTTTCCAAAGGCAGACTCAGGCCACTTCTGCGCTGTCATTTTTGTCACTTGTTTGTCCCTATCGCTTTGGGTCATCGTCCCCCTTTTCTACATGTATTTTGCTCCCCCTGGGACTACTAGAGAGAGGAAAACACATGCGGGAGGGGGGGAAACCCCTGAAGCAATAGGGACAAATGAGTGACAAAAATTGACAGTGCAGAAGTGGCCTCTGATACTTTGTGTTTGGATAATCCAGTCTGGAATACAACAGCACATATGATTGTAGCCAAGGCATATTTTGCCAGGAAATCTGCAACTTGCATAGCAGCCTAAGTCGATGACTGAAATTCCTAGTTATACCTCAGCAGCCAAGACAAAGGTGAATCCAGAAATACCTCTAAACTGTGGATATGAGTCTTTGGGGAACTAAGATCCTGGCCCAACTCGGTTGTGTGCGAAGTCCTGAACCCCCAGCCGACAGCACCATCGGCTTGTCTGGTTGAATTTACTATGCATCCACCCTCATCCAGCTCCTCAGAGCATCACGAACTGAAACCCTATCAGGTAATGATCTGACTAAGACAACTGACCTAGCAGAAGATCCCGCCCTCTCAGATCGCCATCGTGACCAGGACAGAACACCAAATCAAGAGTGTGTTGCTTTGCCGAACGTGTCAGGCCCAGTGTAACCTGAGAAAGACCCTTGGTTGTCATGGCGGCTGAGAAATCCACAATCACATTGGGTAACGGAGCCTCAGCCTGAATGCAGACATTCCCAGGATAATAAAAACAGGGGACCTCGACAGCATCTCTGAGACCACTTTCCTCAGCTGAGGGCGGGAGAACACTGGGCAGATCGATGGGTGGTCCCTAAAGAAAATCCCTAGACTCTCTCTGCCCGACTCCCACTCTCTGGAGACTGTTGGATGGAGCGTCGGACAAGGGAGAAGAAGACTGTGACAAAATACAGAGACCTCCAACTAGCCTTGGTCGCTGATGTACAGAAAATCCAATTGCACAGCTCTGGGATAGATTCACTCTACCCAACATCTTTCCCAAGTTTCCAGATGTGCCAGGTTGGGCTGTTCATCCACAAACATATTTGAGAATACAGTAGATTTTCCTTCCACTGACCTGGCATTAATGAGCACAGTTTCAGACCAGATGGGACAGAGAGAATAACAACCAGGAACTCGCAGAGCAGTGAGACATGCGCTCACACAGAACTTGCTGTGCGTCCCCTGAAGCATCATCTGCTGCTGCGGGAGTGTGGGAACACCTGCCTGGGAAAAGAGAATCCGTCCACCTTTATTTGAACACTGCTTGCTTCGTGGCACAAACAGCAGTAGCACCTCAGGTGGGAAGAATATTTCTCTCTGGTGTAGCTGATCCGTTTGCCAGTGGCATAGGAAGCCCAAAGGGAGTCATCCCTTTGGATCATTGCTTTGGGCTGGAGCAGGGAGCGAGGATGGCTCGCCTTTCAGCTTTTGACAGTTACAACCCTATCCTTTCTTCCATCCCCTTTTCCAGCCTTGGTGCTCCAGGATGACATCTGACTGGTCTGAAACTCCTGCTGATTAAAGGCAGGTCAGTGAGAGGGAAGCCTGCTGTCTTTCAAGGTGTGACCCTAGATGAAGATGCTTGACCTGGCTTGCATCGTGGAGGCCTGAGCGGAGGAACTGGGAGAGATTAGCCAGTCCCAGCTGTGTCCATCTTGGTTTTCAGCTCAGCAGCCACCAAGGCTGGGCAGGTGGCTGGGTTGCCAAAGCCTCCCTTCCCCAACTAGATAGGAGTCTACCGGAATCCACCAACTATTACAAGCAATCTGGGAGATTTTCCTAGGATAGTTTAAGAAAATCCGACCCACGGCCTCCTCTCACTGCCTGTTTGGCTCTTGCCACCCATACTGTTAAGTATGGATAACTTAACAACAAAGTGATTTCAGCAAGTGATTCAGCTTTTATTGGTAACAGCAACTCCAACTCAGGAACACACCAACAAACACCCACAAAACAGTGGAGCACAGCTCCTTCTTTTAAACTCTCCCGGGCCGTCAAAGCCACACCCATTGTCAGATAAGAACCAATAACAATGCAGGGATAAAGGCCAATCAGGACCGTTCCCTCGCTGATACATTCTCACGTAGTGATTGGGTATTTACAAAGGTTTCGCAGAAACCGACCAATAGCAATGCGAAATCTGAAGAGCCACATTCTGACTCAAGCTTAACATGTGAATAGATAGCAGCAATTCACATTCAGTACATAACAATTCCTCCCCCCTAAGATGGAGCATTACCCTGCCAAACATAGTCCTTCAGGTAGGGGGGGGCACAACGGCTTCTGTTTGACCGGCACAGCGGTCTCTGCTCCATTGGAGTTGGAGCGGCACACTCTTCTGGAGCCCTGGTAACCTCTCTCGCAGGAGAGACAGGGGGAACACAAACAGGGATCACAGGCTCTGGAGTTGGGGGTCTGCCCAGACTCCGATTCCCCTTCTGCAGCACTCACCTCCTCAGCGGGAGGCCCCTCCTGCTCGGGGACAAGCTCAGGTTCGGGAATCAACTCGGCGCTGGAGTCTGCCCAATGCTCCCTGAGCTGGTCTATGTGGCGGCGAATCTCCCATCCGCTGGGAAGCCGGACCACATACAGCCTGGACCCTGCTACTTTGGTGACTACAGCTGGTAGCCACCGATGACCCTCTGCATAATTGCGGGCAAATGCCTTGTCCCCCACAACAAAAATTCTCCCCTGCTCCGGGGCCTCTGACCGTTGCTTTGACTGATCCAAGTCAGGGTGCAAACGGTCGAGAAGGGTAGCCAGTTAATGGCCCATTAACAGTTCGGCTGGGCTCCGCCCCGTTGCCGAACACGGGGTGATGTGTTGCCTCAGAAGGAAAGAGGCCAATTTCTGGTTCCAGTCCCCGCACGTCAGGCGCCCAAGTGACTCCTTTGCCGTTCTCACCATCTGCTCGACCTGGCCGTTGGAGGCCGGATGGAACGGCGCAGAAGTCACATGGTGTACGAGGTTGTCAGCCAGGAACCCCTCAAATTCTGCCGAAACGAACTGTGGCCCGTTATCGGAGACGACACAGTCCGGCAGTCCGTATGTTGAAAAAATCTTGCACAGGGCGTTGATAATAGCCCCAGAACTCGTCGACTTTAAATTAACTACCTCCAACCACTTTGAAAACGCATCAACCAAAATCAAAAACATTTGCCCCTGATAGGGACCAGCTAGGTCGATATGGAGGCGGGACCACGGCCTCCGAGACCTCTCCCAAGGCTGGATAGGTGCATGAGGTGGTTCAGGATGGGACTGTTGACAAGCCATACAATTTCGAACCCATACCTCTATGTCCTCCCAGTGCTTCCCCCCTCCTAATTCCCAGATGTTTCTAAAGAATAAGGAATTTATTTATTAAACATTTATATCCCACCTTCATGGTTCATGGCAGCTTAGAAGAAGAAGAGATGGATTTATACCCCGCCCTTCATTCGGAGTCTCAGAGCAGCTTACAATCTCCTTCCCTTCCTCTCCCCACAAGAGACACCCTGTGAGGTAGGTGGGGCTGAGAGAGCTCTCGGAGAACTGCTTGAAAGAACAGCTCTGAGAGAACTGCAGCTGACCCAAGGTCACCCAGCTGGGTGCATGTGGAGGAGTGGGGAATCAAACCCAGTTCTCCCAGATTAGAGTCCACACACTTAACCACTACACCAAACTGGTTTACAATCACAGTTAAAAGAATTTCCAGTCACGACCAGAATAAGATCGCCAATGCCAAATCTCTCTCAGCCTCACCCACCTTGAAAGATGCCTGCCCATTCAACCCCCCTCAAAAGCTCTGGCAAACAGACAGGCCTTGCATCACTTCCTGAATCTCTTCCAGGATTAGGCCCCCCTCACCTCTTAAGAACCAGAGCCACAATGGGAAAGGCCCAGGCTCTGGGACAGCCAATAGATGGCTGCCTGACGATCACAGTTGGCACACAGGGTTGCATGGAAGGAGACCATCCTTCAAATCGGCATTGTAGGAGGCGGCTGCGATGGGGAGAGATAGCAAGGCACGGCCATAGCATCAGGGTAAAAAAGGCTCCCAGAATAGGGTCATTCAGAGTTGGCAAGACTAGGGAGTGTTCTACCTTGATATCAACACACTTGCCAAGTGTCCCACAGAGCAGTCGCTCCACATTCTGAGTGACTGTGACCAATGCTCCATCTAAGCTGTGGAGTCTTGTGAGCAAAAATTCTACTTTGTGAGCAACTGGCATTAAAGTTGTGAGTGAGCGATTTGGCTGCTGCATAAATTAGTTTGCTCTGGAGCCATCCTTCCTGAGCTAAGACAGAAATGTGTGAGCCGGTGGCTAAAAAACTGTGAGTTAGCTCACACTAACTCAGCTTAGAGGGAACACTGTAATGTGATCAATGTGGGGCACTTGGGACACTACTGCTGATGGTATCCCAGTCATCCCAGTCAGATGGTATCCCAGTCATCCTCTCTGCCCAACAGTGTCCCTGCCTGAGCTGAGGGAAGTGAAGAAAATCTCCACAGTTTACAATTTCACTTGTCCTCTGCAGGGAAGGGGAAATAATAACATGGTCCACCATTAAAGTTCATCCAGATGGCTCCAACAGAATGGCTGGTGGTCTTGTTGATTTCCCTGATACAAGCTCTGGAAACAGGAAATGGCCCAGGAATGAATCCATGGTGCAGATGAGCTCTCCAGGCTCAGAACTCAGGTTCATCTCCACTACTACAATTCATTGGTTCTCTACAATATGGGCTTGGAAAACTATTTCCGTTCCTAGATCAGAAAACCCGATAGAATGAGAGAGATTAGGATTATCAACTCTGGGTTGGGAAATACCTAGAAATTTTTGGGGTGGAGCCTGGGAAGGGCGGGGTTTGGGGAGGGAGGGACTCAGCAGTGTATAACACCATAGAGTCCACCCTCCAAAGCAGCCATCTTCTCCAGGGAGACTGATCCTGGTCATCTGGCGATCAACTGTAAAATCAGGCGATCTCCAGGTGCCACCTGAAGGTTGGCAACCCTAAGAGAAATGCAGCTAAAACACACAAGGGGCTTGTACTAGACCAAACTACGCTTTCTGCAAGCAAGCTTCTGAGTGACACAGAACACTTTTTCAGGTGCAGGTTTTCAGAACAGAACAATGGAAAACGTCTGACATTAACCAAGGAGAGGATGAGAAGGGATTAAGCGAGGATGAAGCTCCTGGATTCCAGTATCACACGCTGAGGCAGGCTGAGATTGTTTTCAGTCCTTGACATTGGTGTGCCTGATCTCCAATAGTTAAAAAAATCTGTTTCACAACCAAGGAGACTCAGTCACATGCTGTGTTCATGCAAATTTAAGGCACTTTGCATCAATCTGCTTAATTGTCTCCAATCCCAATCTAAATCACCAGGATTTGCAAATTACAGGCAAAACCAAGGGACTGGCATTAGGCGGCCCACAGGGGAAGAGGGGACAGAAAGGGGAGTCCCGGTGAACGTGGGAGAAGGGCCTTTCCACATTCTGGAACAGCCTTGCCCCCCTCGCTACCCCCAATCGCCATGCCCCAGGAGGATCCCAGACTCATAATGCTCGGGGGCAGCCCCGAAGCTGCTTCTCCCTGGAGCCGGCGTTCCCCTTCAAGTGTTCCCAGCCAGCTTCATCCATTTTTAAAAGCCCGCTTTCCTCTTAAAAGCAGCCTTTTAAAAACAACCCTTTGAAAGATCCCAGCCACTCCACCCCCTCCTCCCAAGCCTCTGCCAAACAAGACAGTTTTGCTAAGTCAGGGGTAGAGCGGTCCGTCCCCCAGCCCCTCCGTGAGCAGGGTGGTCTGGCTTCTCCCCACCACTGGATCCCCAACTGAGCTGCAAGAATGCCGTTTCCCAGAACTCACTGCCTCCCCTTTACCAGGATCAAAGCAACAGCAAGCAAAGAAAGACTGGGTGGGGGTCAGGCAAAGGGCCAATCCCCATGGACGAACGCATGCGTACTGCATCCTCAATTGCTTGGGCAACCATTTGCTACAATCATCCTTGCACAGCTGGATTCACACTGTACATGAAAAAGCGTTCACACGCGCAACCCTCCACGGACACACAGTCCACACTGCACGAGCATTTGTCACGCTCGCCACCCGTTGCCTCCCTATGCCATAAGCTCGCCAACAGCCAGTCCACTTACAGGATCCATTGCACAAGTGTTCATGCCCACATCTCTCCCAGCTACACATTACTACTGTGGTGTAATGGCTAAGGGTACTGGGCTCCTGAGAGAGAGGACCCAGGTTCAAATCCCTTCAAGCCATGACGCTTGCTGCCTCTCCATGTAACCTACCTAGCAGGGTTGTTTTGAAGAATGAAATGTGGGAGGTGAAGGAGAAATTCATGGCTCTTTCCCTGATTTCTTGGACAAAGTAGAAAAAATTTAAAATGTGGCAACCAGCAAGTAAATTAGCAAATAAAGGTCCTATGGGGGTGAGCATGTCAGACCCAGTTTCCTCTTCCGGGTTGCTGTGAAACTCCCAGGATGACCTTCGGCTTCTCACACTCTCTCGGCCTAACCCACCTGTAACTTGGGGGGGGGATATCCCAGGAGTATGTAGAATGGCTGAGGACATGGACATACAGACCCAGACAGGGTTAAACAAGTTGCAAAGGTGTGGCCCAAAGGCCAGCGGCTAGGTCCTAGCTGAGTAATTGGCACAGCAGCTGCCCTAACAGGGGAAAGCAACCCACTGGGCCGGAGAGGACACCGGAGGTGGAGGAGGTCTGAGCCTCTCCCCCAGTTCCCAGGCCAACAGCAACTCTTGGGTCAGGACTTAAGAGAGTCATGGAGAAGAGCTGGGGGAACGCATGAGAGGCAAGACTACGATAGTGTGCATGAGGATTAGGGCTGCCAACTCCAGGTTGGAAAACTCCTGGAGATTTGGGGGGGGGGGTGGAGCCTGGGGAGGACAGGGACCTCAGCAGGGTATAACGCCGTAGAGTCCATCCTCCAAAGCTTCCATTTTCTCCAGGGAAACTGATCTCTATCATCTGGAGATCAGCTATAATTCCAAGAGATCTCCAGGCCCCACCTGGAGGCTGGCACCCTTGGTGAGGGCAGGAAATCAGGCAGCTGGAGCAGGGCATGGAGAAGAAGGAGAAGAAGAGATTGGATTTATACCCCGCCCTTCACTTGGAGTCTCGGAGCGGCTTACAAACTCCTTTCCCTTCCCCTCCCCACATCAGACACCCTGTGAGGTAGGTGGGGCTGAGAGAGCTCTTGACAGAAACTGTTCTTTTTCAAGAACAGCTGTGCCAGAGCTTGTGACTGACCCAAGGTCACATCAGCAGGTGCAAGTGGAGAAGTGGGGAATCAAACCCGGTTCTCCCAGATTAGAGTCCGCGCACTTAACCACTACACCAAAATGGCTCTCCTGTGTGAGAGAGCCTCGTGTTCTTGTTCTCCGATAAAAGACATGGGTTCTTCTATGTTCCCTGGTGTTCTTGTGTTCCCGGGGGCTCATGGAAGGCCAGCCGCTTCCCAGGAGGGTTGCCAACCTCCAGGCAGTGGCTGGAGATCTCCCCCTATCACATCTGATCTCCAGGCAACTGAGATCAGTTCCCCGGAAGAAAATGGCTGCTTTGGAAAGTGGACTCTGTGGCATTATACCCCAGTGCAGTCCAGCCCCTCCCCAAACCCCATCCTCCTCAGGGTCCAACCCCATAATCTTGGGGTATTTCCCAACCCAGAGCCGGCAGCCCATCTTCCCAGCCACTGTGCACTCCCACCCTTCCTCCCCTCCCCGGCAGGGCCCATGAAGGGCCCAACAGCTACACCACCTTACTTGACAGCAGGGCCTTTTATGTGGAAAAAGCCCAGCAGGAACTTATTAGCATAACAGGCCACCCCCCCGTAGCACAGTGTATTAGCATATTAGGCCACACCCCCATGTTCCCAGAAGTGTGGTCATCCAGCCACATCCACCTTTTGCTTCTTATTCTGTTTACCTTGTTTGTTGTCAAAACCCAGGGCTTTTTTTGGAGCAGGAACTCCTTTGTATGTTAGGCCACACACCCCTCATGTAGCCAATCCTAATGCGTTTCTGCTGTTGGGTGTGGCCTGTTATACTAATGAGTTCCTGCTGGGTGTGGCCAGCTCGGGAGCCAGCCGGAACTCCTTCCTGCCCCAAAATAGCCCTGCTTCACAGAAAGAGACTGCATAAAGTCACATTGGTCCAAAGCAAAATCCCAAAACAAACCCATGCAATAACTTCTTATAGTAGAGAACTCTTCATCATCCAGGGTGCTAAAGAAACAAAATAAAACGAAAGTGGAAGTAAGAGGAGGCAAAAAACAAAAACAACCTTCCATGGCTGTAGTGAGGATAAAGAAAAAAGGGGAGAACCACGCAGACCACCCAGGTAGATTCCTCATACCAGTTCTGACACCTCTGTGCCGTCAGAGCACAGAGCTCACATCACATTGCAGCCTCCCCCTTCCCTCCACGGTCTGCACACCTGGAACTCTGCCCACGATCACTAACGCGCCCTTCACGGATCCAGGGAGGCCACCGATGCCGCAGTGGCAACTGCCCCCCCCCCCCACAGAAGCTCACGGCCAGATCAACAAGTCTCAGCCTCAGCACCTGCCCCCATCCCTCCCCGGGAAATCCCTCCCCGGCCACACGCAGCGCACCGGTGCGCACAACTGTCCATGCGCACGCGTGCCTTCTCCAGCTCACCACCCCTCACGCCCACACGTCCGCACCAGCATCACTTTTGTGTCGGCAGCCGGCTGGAGCCCAACTTGCTCCTTCTGCGCACCGCCAGCTTCAGTCATTAGCTCATCAACTCGAGACTTCGGGACAATTAATCCTATTCCCCTTCCCCGGGGACCCAGCACGCCAGCATCCCAGCGCATGGTCGGCATAGCAACCAGCCAGCAGCCTGATCCAAGGATGTTCCTGTCCTCTTGCTGCCAAGGAGGAGGGGGGCTGCCTGGGAAAGGGGAAGGAGGAGAGGTTGCCGGGAAGGGATGAAGGAGAAAGGGAGATCTCCAGATCCAACGAGCGGACAAAGGTAACGTGTTTTGGAAGAGGAAAGCCTTCGGTTTGGAGGCGCTGCAAGAAACCTGCCAGCGCCCTGGGAATCCCCAACACCTGCTCTCCCCCCCCATACACAAACCCTTGCATTCGCTCTCAGTCATCTCGACTCATAAATATCACAACTCGTCACTTCAGTTTACACCACAGACAAGCCCCCTCCTTCTGCAGGGAGGGAGGGAGGACATGCACAGCCTTGGGATTCCCTCCAACAAAGCCTGAGTATCCTCCAGCACTCCGGGCGAGTGTGGAATCTGGGACAGGATCCGGCGTCTTGAGAATCGAAGGCGTTCGTTTAAGTTTTTTAAAAAGGAAAACACAGGGCAAAGGTTCTCAGCCCTGCAAGCTTCAAATGAGAGCTTCAAAAGGAAAACACACAACGGCTGTGCCTGGCGAGGGAGGAGAAGGGATTAGTGCGATATTTAGGGAGGAGGGGACTTGGTGATCTCTGTGCCCCCTCCCCGCGCTAGCGGGGGGGGGGGAATCTCCTGAGCAAACCGAATGCAGATGAGCCAGAAAGAGCTTTGCCTTGGCACGGAAAGCATAAAGATGCTCTCGAGGGAATTGGGTGTCCTATACGGCACAATTGACCCCTGTGATGTCTTGGTGCAGCTTCCAGGCACTAGCTAAAGACCCAGAGATGCACCCTCTGCCAGTAGTTGTGTTCTCTCCCTATCTCCTTGTGGGTTCTTCATGTACCCCACACAAAAGGCAGCACTGCTATCCCATAGGGCCAACTGAGACAGATGTTTGAGACGGTAGATTTTGGATGCTGTTAAGAGGAGCAGGCTGGGAGGAGAAGACACCGGTCTCACTGAAAAGAATGAATAGGAAGCGACACTCGCACTGAGAAGGGTGGGCAGGAAAAAAATGCCCACTGGATTTTTGCCCTACATTAATCAGTGGGTTGGGGGGAGAGGTGTTTGGATATTCTGCACTGTGATCCAAAAACACCTTCGGTCCGCCCCAGTCCAGGATACCCAAGAGGATCTCTTTCCTGCTGACTTTCTGAACATGCATGTAAATAAGTACTCAAGGAAAAAAGAGCCAGGCACTAGAACAAACAACCTGATGGACTCTCCCCCTCTCGGTATTCTCAGGGACAAACCTAGGTAGCATTTTCTACTGGGAAGGCAACCTAGAAATCTTCTAAATAAATAGCTCCCCCATAAACTCCATCACCCCCACTTAGCTAATTAAGATAATCATGGGGGCAGGCCCTGATCTGCTAAGGAAAAGCAAGGAGCAGGGCCTTTCTGGTGGTGGCTCTGGATCTGCGGAACTCCCTTCAGAGACACTCACCTTTGCCTGCCTTTCCAAAACAAGTTAAAGCATTTCTGCTT
This sequence comes from Gekko gecko, assembly GCA_029375565.1. Classification (NCBI taxonomy): domain Eukaryota; kingdom Metazoa; phylum Chordata; class Lepidosauria; order Squamata; family Gekkonidae; genus Gekko; species Gekko gecko. The sequence continues at coordinate 27,780,300 of JAPDNY010000001.1, forward strand.
TAGCACTAGCTCAGAACAGTCACAAGGGCCAAAACCTACCTTGACTGGAACTGAGCAGACTGCATTGCTAATGAAAATGATGCCATCAGGCCGTATCCCCTGACATCATCAGGCCCCGCCCCATGAGCCTTGAGGTTTGGGAACATTTAAATGTGACTGTTTTGTCAGCACAGAGCAAGAAACAAATCCTGGAAGCAGGATCAGAAAGGAAGAGACCAAGAAACCCCTTGGCCGTTGGGGCCCTCGTCACCCTTCCTTCTCCCACCACCAGCGCCAGCCCAAGGGCTTATGGTGCCCCAGGTGCCCAAGCCGCCCCCCATGCCCTGGGGAAGTGGGAGGTGAGCTTTCCACCAGCTCTTCTCACCCCACATGCTTCAGGGAAGCCAGTGAGAGGCAAGCATGCTGACCGCTCTGCTCGTTCCACACCCAGGGAGGTGGGAAGCTGTCCTCCCGCTCTCCTTCCTCCCCGCATGGAAGGAGGAAGGGGGGATGCTGGCCCACCCCTGCACCTGCCCTGACAGAAGGGGGAAGGAGCAGGCTTCTGATGGGTCAGCCACTGGGGCTTGGGGTGCCTCCCAGCTCTCCCGCTTGTCACTGCAGACCCTGACCCTGCAGGCTGGGCTGGTTGGCACTCCTCTGCCTCTGGTGCTCTGGGTAATGCACCTAAGCCAGCCCTGCTCACCACCAGGCCACTGCTGCACTCCCCTGCTCCCAGCTGCTGCCCTTTAGCAAGAGCAGGCTCGGCCACTCCCAGCCCTTCTTAAACAAAGCCCAGCAATCCATGCATGCTGTGGTTGGAGCACCCAGGTTCCTGTGAGAACTGGAGCCTGGGACCCAGAAAGATGGGCCTGGACCACTATCCAGGCATTGGCACCTCTCAACAGCTCACCTAAGACTTGCCACGCACCTCCTGTAACGCTGCTTCCCCAGCGGCCCAGAAGTTGTCGTCACACCACTGAACCGATCCCACTTGGAGCTGCAGCCAGTCAGCCTGCTAGTTCAAATCCCAAGACCCGCCCTGCAGAAGTGAGGCAGATGGAGACCAGAGACAGGGCTTTGTTCAGTGGTGGCACCTCTTATTTAGAATGCTCCCCCTGAGCCTTGTCTGTAGGCACTGGGCATTTATTCTCCTTACCCAGTCTTGTAAGACCCTGACCTGGGTGGCCCAGGCTAGCCTGATCTCATCAGATCTTGGACGGTAAGCATGGCTGCCCCGGGTTAGTGGACAGGGAGACCACTGAGGAAGTCCAAGCAGAGGCAAGCTTCTGATCATCTCCTGCCTTGAAAATCCTATGGGGTTCAACCTAAGTCAGCTGCAACTTGATGGTGATTTCCACCACCACCAGCCTTGTAAGAAGACTTTTAAGCTTTTTTTTTAAACAATGGACTGCTTCTAGGCAGAGAACTGTATTATGCATATCATTTTAAGCAGCTGCATTTTTGTTTTATGCTTGTTTTGTGCTCCTGTCTTGCACTTATGGCTTTTTATTGTTAAGTCTTAGGTTGCTGTTTTTAAATAATTTTACATTGTTTTTTTTTAATTTTGTGAGTTGCCTTCAGTAGGTCTCTGGAGAAGTCACTGCATAGACAGAGATAGAGAGACCGAAGCAGTTCTTGAGGATCATTACAAGCACATCCCTTCAAATAATCAACCATGTCCTTGTGGTGCCAGGGCGATAGAGACTGTATCCCCTGTGCTAGCATTCTGTAATTATTAGAAAGGATGATGAGCTAGATTCGAGTCCCTCAGCACTTTAGAGACCAACCAGATTATGGGCATAGAAGCTTTTGAGAGTCAAAGCTCCTTTCGTTCAGAGTACTTTGACTCTCAAAAGCTTATATCTCCAAAATCTTGTTGGTCTCTAAGGAGCTAATGGACTCAAATCTAGCCCTACTACTGTAGATCAGCATGTCTACCATCCTGAGACTATAAAGGATGATGTCATTGCTCCACTCTTGGCTAGGATACCCGGCTATTCAGCAAAAGAGCTAGTTACCCTTATTCTTGCTGGGAGAACGTACTTTTCACTGTATAGACGTATCAATCATTGAGATGAGATCCTGGATGTTGAAAGAACTAGACAGAGAGACACAGAGTCCAGAAATACCCACCGGAATTTGCAGTGGGGGCATATATAACTCTGGACCCTATTTTATGCAATGCTTTCTGTTCCAACAGGAATTATAGTCTATCAGTCAGTCCTTCACTTGCCAGTCCGTGATGTTTTCTTCCCGCCTTTACTATTTTGAAAACAACCTTTATTTAAAGTCACCCCAAATTTTATTTTATTTTTAATTTTATGATGTTTTTTGAAAAGTATTTTCAACTTACAAAGAGATCAAACCATATAAACAGTAATACATTATGATCAGCACAATACCATGAGTTATGTACATTTGTGATAATGTATACATCGACAACAATTAGAGTGAATACAACTAAACCAATCAGAATTCCTTATCACAAACATAACCTTATAACCTAATTTTATGGCACCACAAGATTAAGAAGAAGAAGAGAGTAGAAACGAGTACTCAGACCTAAGAGTATAACCTCAGATATGTAACCATTCCGCATAGCTGGGATGTGTTGGCAGTATGTCGTTTTCTGCTAAATATATTAACAGCGGGAACCACTTGCGAACAATCTAGAGTAGGACCCCGTGTTTTCTTTTGTGTGTAAATCATATGACTCTGCCACTTTGTCTATCACGTAGTGATCCCAACACTTATTCGCCATTGAGAAATGGAAGGAGGATCAGGATTTTTCCAGAGGCTGCAATGGAGAGCCACGCCGTGGCTATTAGTGTGGTGGCTAGTTTGGAAATCTTCACTTCTTGGTCATCAACTGTGTGCGTCGAGTTAAGTAGATCACCCAAAATTTTATGAATAAAATTGGGCGATGACTATTTTAAATTAATTAAATATATATCCAAACCACACATAATGTAGAGATTGGGAGAACAGCTGTTGACAAAAAAAATCAAAGGCACAGATATTGAATGGGAGGGACTTGGCTTGACAGCAGCACATGTGAAAGGGATCTGGGTGTTCTAGTTGATCACAAGCTAAACATGAGCCTGCAGTGCGATGTGGCAGTTTTGGGCACCCCATTTTAGGAAGGATGTTAACAAGCTCGAGCATGTCCAGAAGAGGACAACCAGGATGGTGAGAGGGTTGGAATCCAAGTCTTACGAGAAAAGGCTGAAAGAGTTGGGCATGTTTAGCTTGGGAAAGGGAAGGTTTAGAGGGGACATGATTGCAAGCTTCAAATATTTGAAGGGCTGCCATGTAGAAGATGGAGCAGATCTATTCTTTCTTGCTCTGGATTGCAAGACTAGATCTAATGGGTGGAAATTACGAGGGAGTCGTTACCGGCTAAATACCAGGAGAAACTTCCTAACTGTAAGAGTGGTTGAGCAGTGGAACAGACTGCCTTGGGAGGTGGTGGATGCTCCTTCATTGGACGTTTTTAAGCGGAGACTGGATGACCATCCTTTGGGTATGTTGTAGGGCTATCTTTTGCTTTTGCTCCTGCAGAGTGCAGGGGGTTGGACTAGATGACCTGCAAGGTCCGTTCCAACTATAACATTCTATGATTTTATGACACACAAACTTTTTATATTATATTGATACATATGCATGGAGTCTTCAAAGAACTAAGTAAAATAAATTCATTGAAAAAGAGAAAAAATGCTAGGGATTCACAAACGGGCAGGCCTTGTTGTTGAGGGAAGGGGAGAGGGATGCCTTTGCTTGCATTTGTGGCATTTTAATGAAAGGCTGTCGTGGATGAGCAAAGAAAGGGTGCTCAGTCTCCAAAGGATTTTGAATTTAAAAAATGCCACGACACAATGTGCAGCAGAAGAGGGGGGGGAGATACCATTCATCCCAATCCCTACATTACAGAAAATATCTGTATGTGCAGCTGCTTGCAGAAGAATAATTCTCCCCCCGGGTTCAGGATGCTGCACTCTGATGCAGAATGGACAGAAAATGCAGTATCCTGCAACAGAAAGGCAACCCTGAAGAAAAACATCCCAATATAACACACAAGAAGTTGCCTGGCAAAACCTCCCCATCCCATCATTCCTGGATCTCTGGTTCCTTTCTTTACACCTGTTCTGCAGTATAAGGAAAGGAAGTGAGAAAGTAGGTGTGGCCAAGTGGGGCTTTTGCCCAGCAGGACTTCTGATTGGCTGTGCAGCTTTTTTAAAAAAAAAAACTGCTGTGGTGGCAGCTGCTGGATTTTCACAAGGATCTTCATTGTACAACTGAAGGTACTGATCTCTGTAATCCAGAGATCAACTGTAATTCCAGAAGAACTCCAGGCCCCACCCTGGATGCTGGCAATCCTAAAAGAATCCCAGACCCAGAGAGACCCTTTCCATTCCAGGCTGAACTACAACCTCCCTCCCCTCCCTGAGCTTCTTGGGCAGAAAGCAATGATTGCTGCTGGGAAACCGGGCAAGGTAGACCACAAATCAGCGGAAGAAGTAAGCTCTGACTCACAAAAGTGCCTGCTGCAATACATGTTGATAGTTTGGAGGGTGCCAGTGGATTTCTGTTTTATTTTCTTCAACAGCCATCTGCTGTCCTTCTGGGAATCCTGGCCTGTGGACCAGTACAGATAACCACAACATAAGCAAGGTGCTGTTGGTGGGATCTGGGGCCTGGGTGTTGCATCCAGACAGCTGCCTTGTGCAAATGGCTCTTTAGCCTGGCTTGTACAAAGCTCCTTTTGCCCAGTGCCAGGCTCACCCATCTTGCCCTGTGCCATCTCTGCCACAAAAGGCGCAAGCTGCCCACTTTGTGCACTTCCTCCCAGAGCATCCTGATTGAAATCAATCACAGCCTTTTGTATATTAATGGCATCTTATTTGTACTGAATGCATCATTAATGTTAACGATTCCTGGGAGTTTTCCCCCACTCTCCCTGGACGAAGCGTATTAATTGCTCACGTTGTAATTAAATATTAAGGCTGGGATTTTTCACGCTCTGCACAGCTGGCATGGGGAGGGGGTGTGGGGGGGTATGATTGGGACGCAGAGGTTGGCGTGAGCTGCTCAGAAGCCAGGGGCACCTGGGGAGAGACAAGGTTGCAAAGTGGGCAGGCTGGCACACTCACACAATGTCAAAGTGTCTCCCAAACATGTGCACATGCATGAGTGCTCGTGAGCAACGAGGTATGCAAACGCTCCACAATGCGGAAGAGAATGGCACCCAGCAGTTCCACAGCAGAGGCAAACACAGGCACACACAAATGCACACACACGCACACGGTGCTATATATTCACGGGCATTCACTATACAGAGACAGCGATGCAGATGCTCTCACCAGATACCATCTTACCAAAGTTTGTTTACAGAGAATTAAAGATTGTATTAGAAGTTGTCTTGACCCAAACCTGCAGCTTACAAGGTAACATGGATGTGGCAGGTAAGGAGTGCTTGCAGGGCGGGAGGGAGGGAGGGAAGTTCAACCCCTCCCTCCTCTGTGGATTGTCCCTGCCAAATGCTCTCCCCCTTGGCAGAGCTTTCTTCGATTTCTGCAGTCCAGCTGCGGGGAAAGAAATAATTGAAACAGCCGGGGTCCAGGAGAGGCATTTGCAGGGGAGCACGGGAAAGTGGAAGAAGTTCTAAGCACCCCCCCACTGCCCATCCATATGTTCCCCCTGAAAATGCCCCAGCATTATAAAGAAAAAAAAGCACGGGGCTGGGAAGATTCACAAACTTCCATGGGGATCACTTGTATGCGGTGTTTTTAGCGGGAGGCGATGAAGCCACAAATACTTTTTTTGCCTCCGCACAGATGTTGCAGTGCTGCTCCCCAGGAACCCTAAAAAGGAGCAGTCTTGCCAGTCACCGCAACCCCTCACCATACATTACACATACAAGAATTCTCCGTCCTTCCCGAGGAATCTGACCATCCGGAATAACTACTTCCTCCTGCAGACAAAATATTAGGTTGCTTCCTCACAGCACAGGTTACCATCACTCCCACTCCGACCTTAAAATGCAGACACGGAAACATACACTCCTGGCTCCCAGTGCTACTATAGGAATGCGGATGTGTACCCCCCAAAATGCCTCATCTTGTCTCTGACTACAAACAGCACATTAAAAAATAAATCCCGCTTTATGTGGGGCATGGCAGGGGCAGTGTTCTTCTGCCTTTAGCTTCTAACAACAGGACAAGAAGAAGAAGAAGGGCAAAATTCCGGGTCAGGACAGACTACATAAGAACATAAGAGAAGCCAATCTTTGATTAGGCCAATGGCCCATCTAGTCCAACACTCTGTCACACAGTGGCCAAAAATACCAGGTGCCATCAGGAGGCCCAGCAGTGGGGCCAGGACACTAGAAGCCCTCCCACTGTTGTCTCCCCCCAAGCACCAAGAATACAGAGCATCACTTTCCCCAGCCTGAGAGTTCCTATCCATACCTTGTGGCTAATAGCCACTGATGGACCTCTGCTCCGTACGTTTATCTAATTCCTCCTTGAAGATGTCCATGCTTGCGGCTGCCACCACCTCCTGTGGCAGTGAATTCCATGTGTTAATCACTCTTTGGGTGAAGAAGTACTTCCTTTTACCTGTTCTAACCCGACTGTTTAGCAATTTCATTGAGTGCACCCCATGGAGCACCCCATCCCATGCCATTGCAGGGGCCTCACTCAATGTTGGGGTAGAGGGGTGTACTAGGCCTTTAAAAATCCTCCATGAACCCAAGAAACGTTACTGTGGGCGACAGCAAGAAATGCAGGAGCCAGAACCTCATGGCCCTGCTGGGGTTTCAAAACCACACAATCCACCAACTAAAAAGCTCCAAAAAGAAATAAAACACACAATGCGGGCCTCCCTTGAAGCAGATCCGGCTCCACACAAGGTGACAAACGTATAGTCCTCCAGCACTTCACCTTAGCTTCAAGCGTAGGAACAGGCTAGAAAACATTTCACATTCAGCAGGACATCTGATTGTTAAGGAATCAGCCCTAACTATGGAAGGCTCAAAAATACTTGAAATAACTCAGCACCCCAAAGCAAATACTCCAGTCCCTGGAATTTCCCCCAGGCTTTAGTAAAAAGCAGTGCCAGAAATTCAACGCTGAGAACTTCCAGGTTATTTCCCCCATTTGAGGCCCCCACCCTCACGGATCCAAACAAAAGAACAAAGTAAGTCAAAGTTAGTGGCCCTGGACTCAGCCGGAAGTTCTTCAGATCTAGCTGTTAAGTGATGAGAAGCACAAAGGTGTTATGCGTGCCTCAAGGGAACCAAACAAGCAAAGAAACAGAAACAGGCATAAACCCCAAAGAGGCAATTTTGTAATATTTTACTTGATGGTGGTAGGTGTGTTAATCCCAGTGGGCAGGGAGCTCAAAGTCCTTACAAACAGCTCCTTCAGGGCCAACCATTTGATATAGAAATATGCAACTTTTTTGAGTTTCACAGAACTCTTCCTCAACAGCATGGGAAAGGAGTAAAGCCTTAAGCATGCATTTAGCAAGACTGACTACAAGTGAATGGATGCATATAAACAGCTGTGTGTGTGTGTGTGCCTAAAGTGCCATCAAGTCACAGCCGATTTATGCTGGCACCAGCAAGAGGCTTTCAATGTAAGCAAGGAGGAGAGGTGGCTTGCCATTGGCTTCCTCTGCAGAGCCTTCCTTGGTGGTCTCTCATCCAAGTACTGACCCTGCTTAGCTTCTGAGATCTGACAAGACCAGGCTACACCATGCCATCTTGCCAGCTTCCCGCCATATAAGTAGCTAGTTATGAGCAATACACGTTTTTGCCTGTCAAAGAGTTCTGCGGATTCCAGAAATCTGCATTCTGTAAAGCAACTTGAATCTAAGAAAAGGCACCATTTTGCCTAATTTGCACCTCCTAATTCACTCGGGACATTATAGGTCTGTGTCTCATGTTTGTGTCAGGGCGATGGGTTTGATGTGCGCATGGGGGGGGGGTGTTGCACTGACCTTTTGATGTCTGGTGCACCTCACTGGCTCCTCTCCCTGCCCCCCTTCGGAGTACAGTAGGGACCCTACTGGAGAAGGAGAACCACAGCATTAGGGAGGAAAGAGACCCAGAGTATCATCCCCCACACATCCCAGGCAAAGGCGGATGCCCCACACACTGGCAGCCAAAGGCTGCACACTCACTTCTATACACACAAATTCTGACTGGCACTTTTGCCTTTGCAGAGGTAGCTGGGAGCCCAGGATTACAGCTAGGGTTTGGTCCCAGGTCACCTCCTAAGTGCCAGAGCCCTTACGCCATGGGAAGCAAAGTTCCCATGAGCACATGCAGAGTGTGAGGTTAAATGAGAAACCAGGGCTCAACCTTGCTACAGGTGACGTAATTAACTGCTGCCAGAGCATGCAGAATTCCTGACACTCACCAGCCGATGGGTTCAGCCCTGCTAAACATACATGCTCCCTTTTGTAAATGCCAAGGAGACACAAGGCTTAGGGGGCCAATCTGAAAGTTAACCTTTCTCCCCCTCCTTGGAAGAACACACACAAAGGACACTGCAAGGAAGACCTCGATGGAGGAGCAAGCAAGAAGAGGCTCCTGTTCGTGCTGTTCTTTCCTGCCAAACCCACATGGATTTCCCACCTTCTTCTATGATGCACAACTATTAGATCTTGGATAAGTCTGCCAACCTCCAGGTGGGGCCTGCAGTTCTCCCTAGGGCTGCCAAACTCCAGGCGGTAGGTAGAGATCTCCCACTATTACAATTGATCTCCAGGTGACAGAGAAAATGGCCACGGTGGAAAGTGGACTCTGTGGTATTATACGCCATTGAAGTCCCTCCCCTCCCCAAACCCTGCCCTCCTCAGGCTCCACCCCCAAAATCTCCAGGTCTTTCCCAACCCAGAGCAGGCAGCCCTAGCCTCCCAGAATTAGAGAAAGAGCTAGATATATACCCCACCCTTCACTCGGAGCCTCAGAGCAGCTTACAATCTCCTTCCCTTCCTCTCCCCACAAGAGACACCCTGTGAGGTAGGTGGGGCTGAGAGAACTCTTAGAGACTGCTCTTGAGGGAACAACTCTGAGAGAACTGTTGCTTGCCCAAGGTCACCCAGCAGCTACATGTGGAGGAGTGGGGAATCAAACCCGGTTCTCCCAAATCAGAGTCCGCCACTCTTAACCACTACACCAAACTGGCTGATCTCCAGTTCCCTTGCAAAAAATGGCTGTTTTTGGAGGGTGGACTCAATGGACTGTATGGCATTATACCCCCATGAGGTCTATGGTTGCCAGCTCTGGGTTGGGAAATTCCTGGAGATTTGGGGGGTGGGGTCTGGGAAGGGGCAGGACCTCAACAGGGTCATGCCATAGAGTCCCAAGCAGCTGTTTTCTGCAGGGGAAGTGATCTTGATTGTCTAGAGATCAATTGTAATAGTGGGAGCTCTCCAGGTGCTACCTGGGGGTTGGCAACCCCACTGAGGTCCTTCCCATCCCCAATCCCTGCCCTCCCGAGGCTCAACCCTCAAATCTCCAAGACTTCCTGACCTGGAGTTGGCAACCCTATAAAATGTGGCATGTTGAATTGACTTCAGAGAGCTCCTGTGTGCCAAAGTGGAGAGTATATCTTGGGCATAAGGGATAGCATCCAGGCAGGCTTGAGCCCAGGCACATTTGTTTTTAGAAATTCTCCACAAAAGATGGAGAGAACTGACATACTCCGTCACCATCTATCCAAAGGCCAAGCCTGCCCACCATTGACTATCTCAGCTCTGTATCTGGGGCCTGCTGCTTTCAGGGGCTGGCTGACGAGGACTGGAGCAGATCCTGGGTCCCCCCACAACAGGGGCTGTTCTTGTGACAAAAAAGGAGCCACTGTTTGGCTTTTCTGCATTCTATTCTGTTCTCTTCTTGGAGTAAAATGCTGCAGTGGGGAGGGGGAGGTTCTGCTCACTTCCCTCCACTTCTAGACTAGGGGGTTCTCAGCAAATGGCACAGCGATTCAAACCTTCTCCAAACACAAAACACGAAATCTCACTTGCAAGGAAGAAGAACAAAAAAAGGGGAAGCGTGGCACTACAGCTCACACCCGAGGGAGCATTCATCACTGACTACAGCATCACGGGCTTTTCATTTAAAGAAACCAAGCAAAAAATCCCCAAGTTTCTAGCTCTCATGACCAAGAAGATATGCTTCAAAGCAAACAGGAAATCTTTGGAGATGTTCAACTGTAAATGTGCATCCCCATCTGTGGATGCCCATCCGTATTGGTAGGTCTTCCTTCCATGTGGTGCTTCAGTTGCAGGCATTTTCTAAGAGGTGCAGGAACAATATTTTGTGCATGGAAAAATGCAAAAGGCAAACAGCCAGGCGGGGCTTCTGCCTTGCTTGAAGGCTTCCCAGATCCAGAGCATCTGGCTGGTTACTGATACAAACAGGATGTTGGACTAGATATCCACCTCCACCCCACACTGGACTACATAACCCTCCAGCAGGGCTCACTTTATGTTCTTAATACACTTCGAAACCTCCCTCCGCCCCAGTTATCAACTGCTGCTGTTAATGCTGCTTGGAATGTCACTGAGTATTACTTTGGCATCACTGATTCATACTACTTGTAAACCCTCTTACATGGGTTTTTTTGTTTGTTTATTTTAATTTTTTGGAGGTGCACAGATTGCCTGTGTTTGGCTTCACTGAATTGTGGCTTCCCTCTGCCCTTGGCACTGAAACGGCCGCAAGGATGGTCACCCAGCGAGATGCAGACATTGCCATTATTTTCAAAACCCTTTCCTCTTTTGGAGGCTCCCCACTTCTCCTCTTCTGTTAGGGAAGCATCTGTTTTGCCCTAATGATTTTCCACAACTCATGCTTTCCTGCATTGTGAAAAGGCTAGAATCTTTCTGGTTTCAAACTGGGGCGAATGCCAGTATGCCCAGCAGACCCTCCTGTAGCTTGGCTGATTCTCCTGCCCGCTCCAGCAATCTATTTACGTACACATGGGACCTGGCATTTTTGAGATTTGTAGGGTACTAAGAGAAAGTGGCCAACATGTTACTGTGCCCAGAAAAGCCTCCGGAAGCAGTCAACGAATCTAGTCATGCAATGACAGCAAAGTTTAATTTGCATTCAGATTGCAAAATTTGGAAGAAATTTTTTTTAAGCACAGAGAACACAAGCCAGGTTCACATAGTCTTTTCTATTAGCAAAGTTAGGAACTTCTGAATGTCCATGAAGCTGCAGTTGGTTCCCAGTTAGTTATTCACACTTCCTAGTTCCTTATTTGTGAATCCAATTAGGAATATTGAGGATAATTTAAATAATCTAAAAGGATGTTGGAGTAGAAAACAGCCTAGGTCCCCTTTGAGGTGATGCTTATACCCAGAATTAAACTTTGTGGGTCTTAAAGATGCCACTGGACACAAACTTAATTCTCACATCTGCTGTTAACTCTTTTATTATCTCAGGTGGGGTAGCTGTGTTTGTCTGAAGCAGCAGAACAAAGTTTGAGTCCGGCGGGACCTTTAAGACCAACAAAGTTTTATTCAAAATGTAAGCTTTCATGTGCAAAACACACTTCTTCAGACTTCCTGTATTATCTGTATGTCAATTTGCTACTATGCACAGGTCTTACCAAATTCATTATTCCAACCTTAGCTGTATTTATTGCTCAGTTATTCTAGACTCTAATCAGCCCTTCCTGGCAAGTAACCTCCACCCCACCCTCTACTTATGTGTAACATTTGAAGAGATCTGTTTCAATGTAACTAAGAAGTATGCATCTACACATGCTAAGTCTCTCAATTCTCACTTACACCCAGGATTGTATTTTGTTGGTCTTGGAGGTGCCACTGGGCTCAAACTCAGTTCTCACATCTGTTTGCTAACGCTTATATTTATATGGTAATTTACTGCTATACACAGACCTTACTGACTGCTGTAATCCAATCTATAATTGCCCAGTTACTTATGCATCTTGACTCTAACTAGCCCTTCCTGGCAACTACCCCTCCTACCTATATGTAATGGTTGAGGACGTCTTGTTTCTCCAGATCTGAAGAAAGATGCAGGTGGGGTACCCATGTTGGTCTGAAGTAGCAGAACAAAGTTTGAGCCCAGTGGCACTTTTCAGAACAACAAAGTTTTATTCAAGGCATAAGCTTCCGTATGTAGTGTGCTTGCATACGGAAGCTTATGCCTTGAATAAAACTTCGTTGGTCTGAAAAGTGCCACTGGACTCAAACTTTGTTCTGCTGCTTCAGACCAACATGGGTACCCCACCTGCATCTATGCGAGGAGTCTATTTTTGGGCAGGAACGTACAGGAAGGGAGTTCCAGCTGGCTCCTGAGTTGGCCACGCCCAGCAAGAACTCATTAGCATAATAGGCCACACCCAACAGCAGAAACTCATTAGGATTGGCTACATTAGGGGTGTGTGGCCTAACATGCAAAGGAATTCCTGCTACAAAGAAAGCCCTGGGGTTTTGACAGCAAACAAGGTAAACAGAATAAGAAGTGAAAGGTGGGTGTGGCTGGATGGCCACACTTCTGGTATCATGGGGGTGTGGCCCAATAGGCTAATGAGCTGTGCTGTCAGGGGTGTGGCCTAATATGCTAATGAGTTTCTGCTGTTGGGTGTGGCCTATTATACTAATGAGTTCCTGCTGGGCTTTTTCTACAAAAAAAGCCCTGGTGAGGACTGCTGTAACTTGAAATTACCCAGTGGCACAACCAAGGTGGTCAGTACCCAACATTATGTTCCTCTGCACCAGCCATACAAGAGCTGAAGACAGGGCTTTTCTTTTCTCTTCTTGAAAAAGAGGGGCCAGAATTCTCAAGAGGGAAATGAAGTTTTCAATCTGCGTACTGAAAACTCATGAACTTTTAAACATTTTAAAAATAATTTTGTCAAAGAGGTTCTGGAACTTCATTCTGGTGCATTCCCCCAGAAAAAAAGCCCTGAGACATCCAAGCCAGCTTTTGCAAAGACTAAACAGGGCAAGGTCTGACTTGGACTAAGCGGCCCACCAAACAGCATGTGCGGCAGGCAATTTTGCTTACAGCTTCATTTGCCCTCTGCTCTAACCCCAAGAATCCATTTCCTCATACACGGCTTCATTAGCATTGCCCAAGAGTACCTCTAAGCACACAAAGAGTGCACATCCCTCACTCACAAAGCAACCAGGTCAAGCACAGAGAGGAGAAGGCCACAATACCCATGTCAAGAGGGCTGGGCTTTTAGAGTTTTCCCTTTCTGTCAGGTACGTTTTTATCCTGCTCCCTCCAAGGAGCTCAGGGAGACATCCCCGGATGAGGGGCTGCAAGCTCAGTGACACAGCATCTGCTCGGCATGCAAGGGCCCCAGGCTAGATCATTGGCTGATAGCCTCTAGTCATAGCAGGTAGGAGGCTCATGACGCTGGAGAACTGCTGCCAGCCTGTGTAGACAATACTGACCTTGAAGGTCTGCTTTAGTACAAGGCAGCTTTACATGATACAGTGCACTTTTATCCTCCCAACTAGGGTTGCCAACAAGCCTGGAGAAAACTGTCTTGGGGCTTTCTTGTGTGGAGAAGGGCAGCTGTTCATGAAATGGAGGTAAATCACATCCCATTCAGCCTCTGTTAAAGGAACAGGGCATTTGTTTTTCTCCAAGGCAGTTAGGAACCCTACTCACACCTACTCTGCAAGGGGGATAGGCTGAGACAGAGTGATTGGGCTAAGGCTACCCAGCAAGGTTTATACCAGAGTGGGAAGAGCAGGGCCCTCAATGGACTTATGTGGCCTGGCTCTTCCCCCCCCAATTAAATGAGCCACATCAGCTTGGCTTCCCCCATTAAATGAGCCATATCAGCATGCTCTCTCCCTGTCTTTTCCTGCATTGGTCATAAAGGCGTAAAACTGTTCATCTGAGGAAGACCAAGATATGTTGTTTCAGTATTTTGGACGTTAAGATGCAGGGCAGACAAAACAGCTACCTACTTGGCTAGCCACGGTTAGCTGACCGGGAGTGTGCTGGTCAATTCCCCACCCTACTCCCCTCTCACGTGGGCATCTCCAGCCACCCCTGCTTTCAAATTTGGACATAACTATAGCCAATGTTACATTTGCATTCCAGCTGCCATTATGTCTCTGCCAGAATTTTTGCTAACCATAGGTTACATCTACTCAGGGATGTGAAAGCGCACTCCCCGCTATGGCAACAGCAGCACATAGGACAGGAACAGGTGAGAACCTAGCGTTGCCAACTGCCTGGAGGGGAAAAAATGCCCTGCAGAGGCAAAAATGCCCTAACAGAGGCAAAATGGAATGTTATTTAGCAGGAGATATTACCCCCATGCCATTAAAAGCTTCAGCTGCCCATTTCCATGCATTAAGTCTCTGTTAAAGGGACAGGATATTTTTTCCCCCAGGCCTGGTGGCAATTCTAGTTCACACAAATCTCCTCTTCTCCATTCACTGCCACCATGATTTCCTGTGCCTCCCCTTTTTTGTTGTTGTTGCACATGTGCCAAAGTGCAGCAGAACAATTGCACCACTTTCCCCACCCCACCAGCCTGGAACCAGGCCTTTCCTCTCATCCCTTTCCACTCTGCAGCACAGCAAGGGTACAGCACAGCTGGGCTGGGAAGGGAAAGTGGGGGGGGATGGTGCCTGGCAGAGAGCTACCCTGTGTGGTTTTGAAAGCGGAGCGGAGCTCTCCAAATGGATGCTCCACCAGCAGCCACCCTGCAGTTCCCTCTCTGAACCGGATCAAAGAGGGCTGATGTTTGATCTGGTTTGAAGCGGGAATCCCTGGAAAGTCCACCAGTCGTGCTCAGACTGAGCAAGAACCTAATGAGGACGTTTCCTTTAAATCTGGAGAGGTGTTTTTTTTTTCCTGTTCTCCATGCAAGGAAAATCCTCACGTGGAAGAAGCTGGAGTTTCAGAGGTTAAGGCTCAACGCAGACAAAAACGGCTGTCTAAATGCGTAGCCAGGGAAGGGAAGTCAGCATGGTATAGCCTGTTATCGCCAGATGTCAGAAGTTAAGCAGGGCTGGTGCTTGGAAGGGAGACCACCAAGAAAGACTCTGCAGAGGGAGGTAACAGCAAAGCACTTCTGCTTCTCACTTGCCTTGAAAACCGAGTCAACTTTGACTTGACCAGAGAGCCAGTTTGGTGTAGTGGTTAAGTGCTCAGACTCTAATCTGGGAGAATCAGGTTTGATTCCCCACACTTCCAGGCACAGCTGCTGGATGACCTTGGGCAAGCCATAGTTCTGTCAGAGCTGTCCTTGAAAGAGCAGTTCTTGAAAGAGCTCTCTCACCCCCACCTACCTCACAGGGGGTGATTTCCCACTACAGCTGCCTCAGGGTTGCACCGCCGTTTGCCCCGATAAAATTCGTCAATTTCACACCCGAAGCCGCAGGGCTGCATTTTGACCCGCGGCTTCGCCCGATTTCCCCCGCAGTTTCGTAATCCTGTTTTTTGAGGATTACGAAACTGCGGGGGAATCGGCAAGCCGCGGGTCAAAATGCAGCCCCGCGGCTTCGGGTGTGAAATTGACAAATAGTACCGGGGCGAACGGCGGCGCAACCCTGAGGCAGCTGTAGTGGGAAATCACCCAGGGTGTCTGTTGTGGGGAGGGGAAGGGAAAGGAGTTTGTAAGCCGCTCTGAGACTCCGAGTGAAGGGCAGGGCATGAATCCAATCTCTTCTTCTTCTTGACAGCACTTATGTAGCGGTGGTGAGCTGACCAGGAGAGTCTTAGGAGCTCTGCGCCCTTTCTCCCCTCTTGTGTGGGCAACCCCTTTACCATATGGGACTGAACTTTAGCCAGTATTAAATTTGCAACGCAGTTGGCATCATTCCTGTGCTGGTAGCATTTCTTGTTGACCACAGTTAGCCAAAACACAGTTTGCAACCGTTGACAGGATGCGGGTTGGCAAGATGCAACCTTGAACGAGGGGCAGAGAAAAAGACAGGAAAATGTAAGCCCTACAGGGTACCCTCTAAGCAATGCTCCCTCTAAGCTGTGGAGTCTTGTGAGCAAAAATTCTACTTCGTGAGGTACTGGCATTGAAGTTGTGAGCGAGTGATTTGGCTACAGAATAAATAAGTTTATTCTGCAGCCATCCTTCCTGAGCTAAGATAAAAGTGTGTGAGCCGGAGGCTAAAAAAACTGTGAGCTAGCTCACACAAACTCAGCTTAGAGGGAACACTGCCTCTAAGTCATGGGTAGCAGTGGCATGCCCAGGATGAATGTTACCAGCAAGGAACTGGAGGCACCAGTGATTCCCGTGTTTGTTTATTTATAATAGTTTTTGTCCCACCCTTCCTCCAAAGAGTGCTGGGCTGTAATAATGAGGAAGATGTGTGTTAAACCTATGAACTGAATGGCGACTGTTTATGATTTGATCTATGCCAATAAAGGTTTTGAATTGAATTGAATTGAGTGCTGGGCTGTATACATGGTCCCACCCACCCCCTCCAATTTATCCTCACAACAATCCTGCAAAGTAGATTAAGCTGAGATACTGGCTGAAGGTCACCCAGTGAGGTTCACAGCAGAGTCAGGACTTGAGTCCAGGTCACAGTCCAGCGCTGTTATGCAACAGTGGCTCTGCCTATATTCATGAAACAATTTCAATTTAAATCCTGAACAAACAGACGCTGTCCAGCGGGCACAGAATGCTGGAGCAGCAAGTGGAGATCATGTTGAACTTAGCAGCCCCAAGTTCAAATTCCCACTCAGCTTGGGCTACAAAGCTCACCGACTGGGTTGTTGCAAGGATCACACAATGATCCCTGCACGTGCCACCCTGACTTTTCGGAAGAAAGGTGGGATACAAATGCAAATAATGCACTTGGCAAGGTGGCTTCAACAGTTTCTTTCTAATCTGGACCCAGGAACCATTAGGATTGGCAGGTTCCCGCTGGAGGCAAAGGATCTTCTGCCCCATCTCCCATTGCCGTTGCCTGCCACCACTCAGCTGGCAGCAGGAAGAAATGTCTGGGTGAAATGAGAGGAGGCACGATCAACATCCCTGACGTAATGACATCACTTCTGGAACAAACCAAAAGTGACATCATGTTGGGTCACACTCTAGCATTCATCCAGAACTCTGTGGTGAAATTATAGAGTTTGGGGTGAATGCTAGAGTACCCCCGTGTGATGATGTCACTTCTGAGTCATCATGCTAAGGGGACATTCTAGCATTCATCCAAAACTCCAGGGTTAAACCCACCACTTGACAAGCCCATGCCTGGCAACCCTCCCTCTAAGCTGTGGAGTCTTGTGAGCAAAAATCCTACTTTGTGAGCTACTGGCATTAAAGTTGTGAGTGACACCACTTGACAGGCCCATGCCTGGCAACCCGCCCTCTAAGCTGTGGAGTCTTGTGAGCAAAAATTCTACTTTGTGAGCTACTGGCATTTAAGTTGTGAGTGAGCGATTTGGCTGCTGCATAAATTAGTTTGCTCCGGAGCTCTCCTTCCTGAGCTGAGACAAAAATGTGTGAGCAAGAGGCTAAAACCTGTGAACTAGCTCACACTAACTCAGCTTAGAGGGAAAACTGCTAATAATCATTATTCATGTCTTCGCAGCCTCCAAACTAGACTCCTACTAAATACAGTACAGATGGGGCTAGACCTGTTGGCTGTTTAAGGCCGTTTCCACACAGGGCGTGGGAGAAGCTAACTCTACCGAGGGAGCAGCAGCAAGTGAGACAGGATGGGTCCACACTGCTTGACACTCTGTCCCCGCACTGCTTGCTGCTGTCCTCATCCCTGTGCCTCTGTCGTGCTGGCACAAAAGTGCCAACAACAGAAGAATCATACTGGCCCCTTGGCCCGGCCACCCACCCCCCTTTAACAGATTAGTGTGGCTCACTGTTGAGCTAAGCTGTGAGGTTTTTAAAAGGCTCTCTAAAGGACTGAAGGGATGTGTGTGAAAAAAGCATAGCTCAGATCAGTGTTCCCTCTAAGCTGGGTGAGAGCTAGCTCACAGTTTTTTAGCCTCCGGCTCACACATTTTTGTCTTAGCTCAGGAAGGATGGCCCCAGAGCAAACTAATTGATGCAGTAGCCAAATCACCTGCTCACAACTTTAATGCCAGTAGCCCACAAGGTAGAATTTTTGCTCACACGACTCCACAGCTTCGAGGGAGCAATGGCTCAGGTGCACCATTTCGCAGATCAAGTCCAGTTCTACTCCCCCCCCCCACATTGGTGGGCAGAGCTTCAGTAGGGACATAGAGCCAAAGAGCCAGATAGGTGCAATGGTTAAGGCGTGGACTATACTGGGTTTGATCCCCCACGCCTCCACATGCAGCTGCTGGTGTGACCTTGGGCCAGTCACAGTTCTCTCAGAGCTGTTCTGGAAAGAGCAGTTCTTGAAAGAGCTCTCTCAGCCCCACCTACCTCACAGGGTGTCTGTTGTGGGGAGGGGAAGAGAAAGGAGATTATGAACCGCTCTGAGACTCCTTTGGGTAGTGAAGGGCAGGATATAAATCCAATCCCTTCTCTTCTTCTTCTTCATATGGAGTTCTGCCCACACCCACCTGCACATTTCCCCTTTAAGTCAGAGCCAAAGAGGTTTTTCCTTTGCCTTGGCTTAGGAAAGTGCTGGGTGGTTGCCCCATGCCTCGTGCTCACAAAGCTCCCCTCCCCATAAAAATGAAGGCATACTGACCTACCCAGGGAAGCAGCCTCTGGCAGGGAACAAGGTCATTCCCACTGAAAGCCATCTATCTACTCAGCATGCCTGCCCACTGCCTTTCAGGTGCAGCTCACAGATTCCTGACTTTGACCTACAGTCTGGGCCATGCACATGGAGGCATCCATCACTTCCCTTCTTCAGTCTCAGTCTCTTTGTTTCAACCCAACTTCCTCACAAGCACACCCTAGCTAACCAGCAGTGGGAGGAGGTGGGTTTATGAAAGGGAAACACCTCCCCAACAAAGAAAAATCCTCAGTCAGCACCCTCACAAAACTGCAATTCCCAGGGTGCTTTGGGAGGAGCCTTAACGTTGAAAGAGCCCCCAACATTTGCAATTAGACTGATGCACAGCAGAGCGGCCCTTTAGAGCAGGTGCTCACTGCCACCTTTCCTGGTGTCTTTTTAGAAAGTGGGCAGGGCCAGATGGAGCTTTGGCTCAGCAGGGCTTCTGATTGGATACTGGAGATCTGATTGGTAGTGCACAGGACTCCTTTCCTGCAAGAGCGCACAGGAGCAGAGCTCCGGCAGTAAGGAGCCCAGAGGGTGGGCACATGCAGCAAACCCTGCCCCCTGCTCCCAGCAGCCCCCCTGCCTTTCCCGGCCCACTGGCCAACCCAGTGGAACTGGCCCTCGAGCTGCTCTGTCACTGCCTGGGCCCAGGCACCTTTAAGACCAAGGTTTATTCAGGTACAAGGTCTCCCTCCTCTGTGAGGGCAGATCTGTGCACTCCCCCCCCCCAGCTAGCAAACCAAAACAGTCCAGTAGAGCTGAGTGGTGGGTGTTCCCTTCTGTCACACTTCCAGTGATGTCAGGGGGTGTCGCATATGCAAATAAGTTATGCTAATGAGTTATGCTAATGAGCTCCTGCACCTCTTTTTCTACAAAATGACCCCTGGCAGTGCATATTTTTAAAAATATTGCTTTGGCGGCGGAAGCCACCACAGCACAAGGATCTTCACTGCATGTCTGAAGATAATCTGTGTGTATATTAAAAATACTTTAAAACAATATGTTCATTTTAGAAGGTATCCTGTTAAACAGAGCTTCTGTCTGAAAAGTTGAAGATTTAATTAATAACACATGCCATCGAGTCACCACTAACTTGTGGCATAGGGTTTTCAGGGCAAGAGACGAGCAGAGGTGCTTTGTTATTGCCTTCCCCTGCATAGCAACCCCAGTCTTTCTTGGTGGCCTCCCATCCAAGTACTAATCAGGGCTGGCCCAGCTTAGCTTGCTAGATCTGATGAGCTCAAGCTAGTCAGGACTATTCAGCTTGAAGAGTTATTCTCTTTTGTAGCTGTAGTTGGTTCTCTGACTCCTGCAGCAGCCATTTTGGGGTTGCACCCACCACCCTATGGCAGAATTCCAAAGGGTGACTGCAGGCTTTAAAAGGTTGGGGACCCCCCACTTTAGAACCATGCCCACAAAGCAACAGCACGCAGCTATGCACAGTGGCTGCCCCATAATGTTGGCGCTCTCTGCCTCTTAACAGGAACCACAATCCAGTCCTATAAAAGCTTCTCTGTCTGGTCTGACTTCCCTTGGCATGGAAAGGTCTCCATGCCACCTGGTCACATGGCTGCCCCATCTATGGCTGCGATGCATGCTGTCCACCCCCAAGTCTTGTAAATGGAGGAGGTTTGCAATGTAACTACATGTCTCAATCGAATGGTTAAAACATCTTAAAGAGGAAACTGGCCTCCCATCCTCACAAGTATTTGTGGGTAGGTTTTTCTGTTTTGTTTTGAAGTCTGGATTTATGTATAGCTTGGCCCCAATAAATCTTTACCTACACAAGAGCACCCTCAGAGCCTGACTACACATTATGTTTTTTACCCAGGTCCTTGCAATTCAGATGCTTTTACAAGTTCCCTATTATTCAGTTCAAATCGAGAACATGGTGATTTGAATTGGTAACACAGTGTGCAAGAAGAAAGGGCTTCGGCCTCCCTCATGCGTACTGATGAGGTATACACACGTTCTCCTACTGGAGCTAACAGTGTTCACCCAGGGACAACCAGCAGTGGCATAAGCATCTTCTCTCCATGTGCCACAGTTCCAATCTGTATCAGCACCCGTGCATCTGAGAATGGAGTTTCCAGGGGAAAGCTCACACACACACATTTTATTTATTTATTTGTTTGTTTGTTTATTGGGTATTTATTTATTTATATCCCCCCACACACAAGTGGGCTCAGAGCAGCTTACAAGGTCACATAAAATATCACGACAGAGAAACAATGTTGACGAAGAGGAGGAGGAGGAGGAGATTGGATTTATACCCTGCCCTTCACTTGGAGTCTCAGAGCGGCTTACAAACTCTCTTCCCTTCCCCTCCCCACAACAGACACCCTGTGAGGTAGGTGGGGCTGAGAGAGCTCTGACAGAAACTGCTCTTTTTCAAGAACAGCTCTTATCAGAACTACGGCTCGCCCAACGTCATCAAGCAGCTGTGAGTGGAGGAGTGGGGAATCAAACCCGGTTCTCCCAGATTAGAGTCTGCGCATTTAACCACTACACTAAACTGGCTCAAAGTTTCATACAGAAACCAGAGTGAGAGTTGCCTTCCGAGCGATGTTGAGGGGTATCAAGCCACTAACCACTTAGGCTAGGGCTGTCAGCAGGGGAGGCCCAGAAGGGGATTTGGAAGCCCGCTGCCTCAACTGAAAGACCAGCAGAATAGCTCCAGATCCCACAGGGCCCTGATCTCAGATGGGAGCTTGTTCCACCAGGCTGGAGCCAGGGCCAAAAAAGTCCTGGCCCTAGTCAAGGCTAGCCATATGTCCTTTGGGCCAGGGGCAATCAGAAGATGTTGATCAGTTGAGTAGCTAAGTCCTGGGAAGTGAGAGAAGGAGCCAATTGCTTGACCAGCCAAAGATGACAGAAGGCTGATCTAGCAACGTTGGCGACCTGGGCCTCCATAGAAAGGGAGGGATCCAAGATAACCCCTAGGCTCTTCACCCTCAGCACCAAAGGTGTCCCATCAAGGGTTGGGACCTGGATTCCCAGTCCCAAATCCCCACGACCCAGTCACAGGACCTCTGTCTTCATTGGATTGAGTTTCAGTTGGCTCTGTTTAAGCCAATCCACCATGGCCAAAATCTCTGAGGTCAAAAGATCATAACTGACCATGTCGAATGCTGTTTCAGATCAAGAAGCAACAGTAGTGCCAACCTGCTTTAATCCAGATGTCTATGGAGGTCATCTGTGAGGGTGACCAGAGTGGTCTTTGTCCCATGGCGAGGGTGAAAACCAGATTGGGATGGGTCCAGGATAGCAGCATCATTCAAGAAGACCTGGAGTTGCTCCACCACTGCTCTCTCTGCCACCTTGCCCAGGAACAGTAAGTTCAAGACTGGGTGATAGTTAGTAAGGACCGTAGGGTCCAATGATGACTTCTTCAAGACTGGACACACCACTGCCTCCTTTAGACCAGCTGGGAAGGTCCCTAATGATAGGGATGGGTCGATGATATCTCCCAGGGTGGTCTGAATGCTCTCCCGGCGGGCCTTAATCAGCCAGGAAGGCCACGGATCAAGGAGGCAAGTGGTGGGCTTCACAGCTACTAGGACCTTGTCAACTGCTTCCTGGGAGAGCCGACTAAAATGGTACAAAATCGGACCTGAAGGCGGACAATGGTCTTCCAGTACCATTACTGTACTGATTGTAGCCGAGAGGTCCTGCAAAAACTCTTGCAAATGCCTCACAGCCTGTAGCCAAGTCCTTTTTGTTTGGTTTGCCTTGGGGCAAAGAAGTTAAAGATCGAATTGTTCTAACCAATTGGGCTGGGCAAGAACTAGCAGAGGCAATGGAGGTCACATAAAAAGTTTTCTTAGTTATAAGTTGTTCTTGAAGCTTCATCACGAGCACACCGCCACACTCAATCTAGTCATCTCAGCCCTCATTTCATCCTCCGTAGTTCTGGGTGGCCCCACTGCTGGACCTCCTGATGGCACCTGGATGGCACCTGGTATTTTTGGCCATTGTGTGACAGAGGGTTGGACTAGATGGGCCATTGGCCTGATTCAACATTGGCTTCTCTTATGTTCTCTTATGTTTATGTTAGTTAGGAATGAGGGCAGAGAGGATGTCAGGAAGCAATTTTATCAATGGCATGGCCAACTCTCCACAAGCTCATCTAACGAAACACCAGGGGGCATTGAGCCCCTCAGAGCTTCCTGGAACCTACTAGGGTCCATTTGACTCCACGGGTGGGTATAAATCCACTCGCCGCCTAAACAGGGAGGAGTTAGGTTACTCAGACGGGCCTTCAGGGCGAAGACCATGATACTGCCTCAGCAGATTCCAGATCCACCCCAACCCCCATGGCAAAAATAAGTTCAAATGTGTAGCCTGCTTGGTGTATGGGAGCGGATACAAATAGGAAAAGCCCCAGCACCACCATGGATGACACTAAGTCCTTGGCCTGAGAGGAGGCCGGATCATCGGCATGGACGTTGAAGTCCCCCAAGACTAAAAGCCTGGGGTATTCCAATGCCCAGCCAGACACAGCCTCTAGTAGGCCAGGCAGGATATGTGCTGGTACATTAGGCAATCAATACACCAGCCAGATAGCCAAACTCTCCTTGGCTTCCCACACTAGGCCAACACATTCAACGCTGGCAATGTTTGTCACAGGGAGTGCCCTGAAGGAGAAAACCTCCCAAATGAGCAGTGCTATGCTCCCCCCCCCATTAGTCAGGGACTGATGAAGGACTGAGAAATCTGGGGGAGTGAATTGATTCAGGGCAACAGTCTCACCCTTTCTCACCTAGGTCTTGGTCACACATGTCAGGTTTACGTTTTGTTCCAGCAGATAATTCTGGAGGACAGAAGTCTTATCATTAAAAGACCTGGCACTGCACTATACCAGTGTCGGAGAAGGGTGTTTCCTCCTAGCCCCACAACCAGCATCGCCCAGGAAGGGATAAAGGTAGGAAGGAGACCAAGCACTTCAGCATCTCCATCTCCTTCCCCTACACCAGCTTGACCCACCATCATATCTTCCGCACCCCGCTGTAACTGGAATCCCTGCCCCTAGCATGGCTATCCCACCTTTCTCCCTAATGGGGGCCCAAGGTGCTCTTCTCTCCTCCGTTTGATCCTCACAACAACCCTGTGGGGTAGGTTAGGCTATGCATGTTGATGCTACTTATTACAGAGAAAAGGATTTATAACTGGAGGATTAGAGGCCCTGGCCACCGGCTCAACTTCAGTTACTTGGAGTGTGAAGAATGCCCTGGAGACTCAAGCAGTCCACCAGGGGTTTGGGGCACATTTAACCGATGGTCCCCTCGGAGGACCCGAACCGGATCCAAAGACAGTGTTTTGTATAGTTAGACTCCCGACAGAAATGGGGACTGTCCCACAACTGTTCATTTCTACCCCCTGGACAGCGGCCTAAACTGTAGCACCTTTCATGGACTTTTCTACCCTGCCTGGCATTTGATGCATGGAGGGGATGGCATTTTCAGCAGTTGCCCATGGGGTAGTGAGGGGTGGTTTCCTCTTCCTAAAGGAGAGCCAGTTTGGTGTAGTGGTTAGGAGCGTGGACTCTAATCTGGGAGAACAGAGTTTGATTCCCCATGCCTCCACATGCAGCTGCTGGTGTGACCTTGGATCAGTTACAAGTTCTTTCAGAGCTGCTCTCTCAAGGGCAGTTCTCGAGAGAGCTCTCTCAGCCCCACCTACCTCACAGGGTGTCTGTTGTGGGGAGGGGAAGGGAAAGGGATTGTAAGCCACTCTGAGACTCCTTCGGGTAGTGAAGGGCAGAGTCTAAATTCAATCTCATCCTCTTCTTCTAAATGATCAAACTGGAATTATCTCCTTGGGAAACAGCTGGACTATTATGGATGAGTAGATCCCCTAGGCATTATTGAGCCAATAACAGGCACATAAACACAGGCACTGCGTAGCCAATGGACTGCTGAATTTATACCTACTACTGCTCTGTTCCTGGGCAGAACAAGAGTTGGCTACAGAGGACTTATCCAAGCCAGCTGTTTTCCCACCTTCCCATAACACTAGAACATGGGACAACAGCTTCTTTTCCTCTCAAAGAAGTGTCAGCGTTTAGTCCCTACCCAAGCCTCCACGGGAACCACATCGAACTGCAGTCTACGTGGGTATGAAGCCACAGCAGTCTACTGTTGCCTACAGAATGAAATATCAAATTGAATTTAGAAGGAAAGCCACCTAAAAATAAAAGTACCCAACAAGAAGCCTAGGCTTGAAGACCTTCCATTTGCTCACTTTGGAGGAAGCAAGGAGATGGGATTGTGGGAATATGGTTGCCAGCTGTAGAAGACCAAAGCCGAGCATTTGTCTCCCTTTCTGTTTTAGATATTGGGCCTGAGTAGGGTTGCCTTGCCACCCTTCACGTGCTGGCTGGAGATCTCCCAGGATTGCAACTGATCTCCAGGCGACAGAGTTCCATTCACCTGGAGACAGGGTGGGTTTAGACCTACCTGGAGATTTTGGGGGTGTGGCTTGGGGAGGTTGGGGCTTAGGGAGGAAACTCAGCATGGCAGAATACCATACAGCGCACCCTCCAAAGTGGCCATTTTCTCCTGGGGAACTGATCTTGGTTGTCTGGAGATCAACTGTAGTAGCAGGAAATCTTCAGATGTCATCCGTAGGTTGGCAATCCCACCTGGAGAAAATGGCCACTTTTGAAGGTGGACTGTATGGCATTATACCCCACTGATGTCCCTCCCTTCTCAAACCCTGTCCTCCTCATATTCCACCCCCCATATCACCAGGTCTCTCCCAGCCTGGAGCTGGGAACCCTAGGCCTAAGGCATGATGCTTTTGGCCCTCTACCTTGGAGTGAGCCTAGCCAACAGACCCAGATCAGCCCTGGCGTGAACTGAATTCTTTTTATTTTGCTAGTTCTTTGTTTAATTTTATTTGTAGCTCAAGTCCCCCCCCCAGTAAATGGCTTTGGATCCCTTCTCAGAAGAAAAGCTGCATATAAATGTTTAGATAAATAAAGGAAGTCCACCCTGCAGTCACGCTGGGTGAGGAATCAAGGGTCTTCTCCTTGCCACCTGGGATGGGGGAGGGAGTACCCACAGCAGAAAACACCTGTCCAGTTCCAGTAGACCAACAAACCAGCTCAACTCCTGGCTACTGTAAGCCAGCCCAGCAGCCCGTTATGTCTTCATGTCTTTGGCAGGCGATGCCAGTTTGTGCCAGCCCCAGGATGAGCCCCCAAGAACGCAATCAATGAAGCAAGCCGCAGAAGGCTATTAATAATCAGATCATCAGCATAAGTCACACAGTTCATCAAAGCTCCACAGCGACGCAGAGATGAAATACAGTATTCTTTGCCTTTCTCTCCAAAACATGCTCTTTTTTTTCCTTTCTAATAAACGTTGATGTACAAAATAACAAAATAAAAAGAACTATTAAGCTGCATAAGCAAGAGATCTAGGTAATGTCAGAAACCAACGTGGGATGAGATGGGCGGAAGCGGAGGGGAGGGGAAAAATCAAGAGTGTAAAGGAGAGAGAAATGGAGGAGGAGAGAGATGGAAAGAGACTGGGGAGGAGGAGAACAGGAAGAAAATTAAAAACTCAGTTTGTTGAAAGAAACTTAAAACCATACCTTGGCTGTTTAACGTCAGGTGAGCTGGACCTTGAGGGGGAAGGAAAGGAAAAAAAGAAAGAAAGAAAAAAGACGAGTCATATAAACGCACGGAAAAAAGGAGGGTTTTTTCCCCTCTTTGCCACAATTTAAAAGCTTTTTTTAACTTGTGACAGACATCCAGGCCCCCGGTAGAGAGAGAGAGGGAAGGGGGTTGAGGGTCGGATGCCGAAACAAACAGAAAGGAGAGGAGAAGAAACTTAAAATCCCGGACAGAACCAAAGCAATAACAAGAGGGGGGACAGGAAAAAAAGAAAGTCTGGTTTCTTTTAGGGTTTAAAAAAAAAAAAAAGCATTTAGGGCAAATGGCTGCATCGCCCAGGGAGAGAAAATGCTTTTTTTTTTCCCAGGCAAAAACAACAAAAATGGAAGAAACAAACACACAAACCAAACAGCCTTGAGGGGAGAGTGTTGTGTTTGCGGCCTGCGAGCCTCGGAATTGAGCACGCTGCTCCAGGAAGAAAAAGCGTTAGTGGTAACAAGACCAGGGACAGCCAGCCCGCCCCCCCCCCGGAAACTCTGTCACTCTACTGGGGGTGGAGGTCAGTGGTTGGAAAGACCCACTCTCAGTGTCAATGAAATCGGGACGCAATTTCCCCCCAAGACCAAAGTATCTCACCCACCACTCCATTTGTAACAACCTTGGGATAAGAGAAACTCCACATCAATGCCCGGTACCACCGCTACAGCCACCCCCCCCCCCAATACAGGGAGCAGTCTTCCCTCGAAGCTGAGTTAGTGTGAGTTAGTTAACAGTTTTTTAGCCTCCAGCTCACACGTTTCCGTCTTAGCTCAGAAAGGATGGCTCCAGAGCAAACTAATTTATGCAGCAGCCAAATCACTCACTCACAACTTTAATGCCAGTAGCTCACAAAGTAGAATGTTTGCTCACAAGTCTCCAGAGCTTAGAGGGAGCATTGGTATAGGGAGGCACCCAGTCTGAAGAACCAGAGGCCACCTGGGGCAGAAGTTCATAGAGGCTGGAACTCTGGGCAGGGAGGGAAGACCGTGAGCTTCCAGCTGCAGAAAGGCTCATATACGTACACACCAGAGGATCACATTCTTGTATTCCGTGTTACACGCTGCAGTCACTCCCATTTCCACCCACCACAATCTCCACCCCTGGCCCTGGAGTCACAATCAAGGCAGAGGAGAGTCATTCCCCCCCCCAATTTTGTCATAGGCGTGAACTGGAGCACTGAGAAGGTTTCCCCCAACTGCAACTCAGACAGAGAGCTTCTTCTCAACAGCACCAAACCTGGTCACCTGAGGTGACTCAGCCTTCCCTCCAGGCGATCAAGCAGGGAAGTGGCAAATGCACATTCGTGCAGGCAGGCAACTCAACATGGCGGTGGTCTAGCAGCTTTGGAGGACTTCTTTGCATTGGGGGGAGTTAAAGGCTGTGAATAATAATATAATACCCTAACTGCAAGTAGCCATCATTTCTTCCACCTACAAGCACGTTATTCAGCGAGGAGCAGAGTACCAACCCCAACATGCATTTACCTTGTCTGGAAAAAGAGAGAGAAAAAACACCTCCTCAACTGTTAGGGCTTTTGTTCCTAAGCAGCGTTTCACCCACAGACACTTTGCTCCATTCATATTTCTCCATCGCAAAGTGTTAGAACCCAGTCCTTCTAAATCATGGGATTTGAAAAGTTGTCTTGCAATAAGCCATCCTTTAGCCGTGGTCCAAACACAGGATTGACCTTCCACATGAACACACAGGAAACTGCCTTATACTGAATCTGTCCCTTGGTCCATCAGAGTCTGTCTTGTCTCCTCAGGCTGGCAAGGGCTCTCCAGGGTCTGAAGCAGGGGTCTTTCACATCACCTACTTCCTGGTTCTTTAAACTGGAGATGCCAGGGATTGAACCTGGGACCTTCTGCATGCAAAGCAGAGGCTTTTCCACTGAGCCATAGCCCCTCCCAATGTCCTTTAGGTGAAGACTACCCCTCCATGAAGGCTACCTCCCTCAGAGCACACTCACTCCACAGTGTGCACACATAGAAACTGTTGTGTCCTGGGATCAGAAGGCAGAGCTAGGCGAAATACAGCCAAGCTTCGCTCTCTGAGAACAATAGGGACTAGGTTCCTGAGCTCGCCAGTAGTGAACCAATGGCAGCATTGGCGGGCGATTCAAACCCGCCAATAGGAATATAGGGCCGTCCCCCCCTAACTGTATATAGTTGGCCTCCGGCCGTTACTGTGTGTTCTTGTCTTATGTGAAGTACGAATAAACGCGTCTTCTCTTATGTCGTCGTCCGAGTCATGAGGCCCGAAACCCAGTACTTTACAGAAACGTTATTTGGGGAACATTTTCAGGCCAGAGAACTCTACTGACTTCCTGGCTTGCAAATCTTGCAAGGCAGACCAAGAGCCCAAACGGCCTGAGACATGGGGGGGGGGGCTCGATCACTGGAACAGGTGAAGCCAAAGGGCTGCCAGGAGGAAGGATTACCACTCATCCCCTTCTCTGCTGCCTAAGGATGAGGACAGGAGCCAAGTGAGGGGGCATTGCTATTCCTTCCGTGCCACCCCTCTACCACCCTTCATCTCCGCATCAGCTTCAGACCCTGTGCTGGCAGCTGCTTCCGACAAGCACACAATTTCATGGAAATGAGGGGTTCTCACTCCGCCCCCTCCCCTCAAAGGCACACACATTTCAACCAACCCCCTGCCAATCAATCTGCCAAGCATCCTCAGCTCCAAAGTGGCTGCGTTCCCTCGCCACTCTCAGACGCTCCCTATACAAACACACACAAGAGCAGCAAAACGTCTGAAGCGGCGCACAAATGGGAAAGCAGCAGAACAGGCTGCCGTGAAAAGATGGAACCGCTCACCAGCCGGGGTTTGCAACTAGGGGCTCCTCTCATTCCCTGTCCTGCTTCCGAGAGGGGGCCGGTCTCTTCTTCTTCTGTGAGAAAGCAGTTTTACCATGGTAGATTCACGAGACGGGTGATATGGCAATTTTAGCCTCTGTTGAGAATTTGCATTTCCTGTCCACGCGGATTGTCAAAGGGGGAAAGTACTTTACGGATGGTGGGTATCTGATCAGCGGTTCAAACAAAATTAGAAAAAGTGGGGGGCTACCTGATCCCACCCACAGAAGCCATCAAAAGCCACCCATCAATAATACTCTTTCTCCTCACTCACTCCTCTAACCTGCCCAGTGAATGGAAACAGCTACAGTTCCAGTTTCCAAGTATTAACTGCAGAGATTACAAGCCAGTAAAATGGGAAGAGAAAACATAAGATTACAACTGCCTGGTTTTTACTAGAATGGGAGAGGCTGGAAAGGTCAGGCAAGGGCAAGGAGGTCTTGCAAGAGGCCAGGTTCATGCAGGTACTGCTGAAAGAGAAGCCAAGGCAAGGCCTGACAACGACGTGGGGGGGGGTTGTGAGGTCATGTCTAAGAAACACTTTCTCCTGGTTGGAGGGGGGGAACGTGCCCCAGCAGCCCTCACTGGTTACAATGGTGCCATCATTGCGATTGACGGCCGATAAATCTCTACAAACCAACTGTGGGAAGAAATGGGATAAGGACAAGGGAAGCAAGGGAAACCCACAGGTTGGGTCAGATGTCATCTGGTTTGAAACTGATAACAGGGTAAAGACCAAGCATTACAACTGCAGCAGCAGAAGAAAAAAAATCACATACATTGTCCCTTAACCTGCTAGGAATTGGCCCTACCCTCCTCTCTTAAACCAGTGATTAAACCCAAGAGGTCTAGGCCCTACTTCCTGGCTTGGAAGAAAGTAGTCCCAAAACCAAATGTATAGGAGCTGGCAGAGGTTTCCGGGTGACCAGAAAAGGCCATTCTTTACAAAGTAAGAAGTACTATTTCACATTTGAAAGTCTTAATGAGGTTTCCAGGGGGTGGGGCCAAGGCTCAGCTTAAGCATGTTGAAGGTCCCTGATTCAATCAATCCACAAAACCTCCAACTAAAAGGCAGTAGGTGATGTGAAAGACCTCTGTCTGAGACTCTGGAAAGCTGCTGCCTGATAGAGGAGACCCTGGCCTGCCTCAAGACAAGGAAGAAGGAGGAGGAGGAGATTGGATTTATACTCCACCCTTCACTCAGGGTCTCAGAGCGGCTTACAAACTCCTTTCCTTTCCCCTCCCCACAACAGACACCCTGTGAAGTAGGTGGGGCTGAGACAGCTCTGACAGGAACTGCTCTTTTTAAGAACACCTCTGACAGAACTCTGGCTTGCCCAAGGTTATCCAGCAGCTGTGAGTGGAGGAGTGAGGAATTAAACCCGGTTCTCTCAAATTAGAGTCCATGGCCCACGCACTTAATCACTACACCAAACTGGCTCTCTTCATGTGTTTGCTACACCCTGGCTTGAAGAAGGATGGGAGAAAGAGACACCAT
The DNA here is from genome assembly GCA_029375565.1 of Gekko gecko. Classification (NCBI taxonomy): domain Eukaryota; kingdom Metazoa; phylum Chordata; class Lepidosauria; order Squamata; family Gekkonidae; genus Gekko; species Gekko gecko. The sequence continues at coordinate 27,810,997 of JAPDNY010000001.1, forward strand.
ACTCTGGGAAACACCTCAGTGTTGTGGTCAGGACCCTGAATTCAATCTTTTGTGCTAAGCTGGACAACTCCCCTTCCCTTCCAAAGCCCAAAACTGGGCCCAGGAGTCCTGATTCCCACTCTCTCCAAGCCATTAATCCCCTCAAACGATGAGACAGGAGCCCAAATAATATGCAACCTAACACTCCCTCCCCCAAACAAGGAATTCAGGAATTCAGGGTCCCTGTCCCACCCAAGACTTCCCTCCTGCTAAATGGGAGGGTCATCTCAAGTCAACATGCTTTTATCCTAGTTCTGGGAAGGAATGAACACAGGGGCTTGTAACTCAGTGGGCCCACTCCAAAGCCTGCAGGGAGGGGGAGAGAATTCTAGTGTGCACGACAACAAAAGGGTGTTGATTTTTAGAGAGAGAATTGGCTCAAGAACGTCCCGTTAACAGCCAACCAGCCCTTAATCCATAAAATTTAGAAAGGGGGGAAGGGACCAGTGTGGCAAATAGCCCCAGATGACTCGAGCAAGTAAGCCAATTCACACAGCAGTACCTGTCCCTGCTTCACCCCTCACACCCACATTTGAAAGGGTGGTATGGGGAGAAGGGTAGTAGTTACTCCAGCCAAACTGACACCTCAGGTTCCTCAGGCCTGGCCTTTTCCCTACATATGTCAAGCATGGATGAGACACCTAGCCTTTTCCAGCTCCCAACAGCCACCACCAAAAATGAGGCACGAGCCGAAAGACTGGAAGAGCATTTGGTGGGGGCACTTGGGAAGTAAAAGCAAGCATGCCTGGCTCTTGCTGGAGGGGTCTGGAAGCCACAGTGCCTGGGGGGGTGCTGACCTGACCCATCTTGCCAGGCGCCTGAGCCGCACGGAGGAGGAAAAGGAGGCTGGGCGCATTAGGATGCTGCTCTCTCCTCCCGTTGCCATGGAGACCACTCCAATGATCCCTCAGGCATGACGGTGGCGGCCATATTGTTCTGACTGCTGCAGCCCCCCCCCTTCCATTAACAAACTAGATTTGTCTCTGGGTAGAAAGGGAGGGGTGGTCTTGTAGCAGGGGGAAAGAAAATAGAGGGGGAGGCTCTTAGACCCAACTAGCCTGGGAGGGAGAGGTAGGGAAAGACCCTTTTCCTTTCTTTTCCTTTTCTGTCTTTCTCTCCCATGTAGATACCCCCTCTGCTAATGTTGTACACCCTGTCCCATAGCTCCCTATAGCCTTGAGCTATTTCAGCCTCTCCTCTTTTCTCTCTCTCATACAATTTTGACCAACACCCAAAAGCGCACATTCTCTCTCTCCCCCCCCTCCCCAAAATCGAATCTGCATAGTGTAGTGGAAACAATAAATCCCAAAGGAGATGCTGAGAAGTCTATCATTCCTCAAGGCAGGGAACAGAGACGAGGAGAAGACACAGACAGCTAAATCTCATCTTTCAACAGAGAGGCCTGAGCATACTGCATTGCACACATATGTTCACATTGCGCCATTTCAGCAAAGTGTTTCACAATTGTGCAATGTGTGAGAATAAACATCACACCACACCCACCACAGAGTCTTTGGTCAAGACCTACCTCATGCCCTGTTGTACCAATCTCATGCACATGTATTCCTTTACTACCACAACTCCTGCCATGTACACACCCACCCAGCCACCCAATCCTGCATGAATACAGCCCACAGGTTCTTTCCCCACATTATTTCCAAGTGCTGTACACACACATCTGTCAAATTTCTGTACAGCTGCACATTATCAGCACTCTCTTGGCTGTCACAAACACTGTGGCCACATGGGTGCACATTAGATACAAACATACACACACCTCTCCTTTATGCACACACACAAATTGTGCATCACAAGTATGCACAATCATGGATAAGCCCTTTCCTATCCAAGTTCCTGAACTCTCACTTTGAGATGGGAAAGACCAGAAGTAGGGAACTGGTGCAAAGTTGCAGGGTGGGCGGAGTTCCTCCTGAGGGGAGGTGGAGCACCTTCCACCAGCAGCCAAGTCCTGATTGGGCTGAATGCCCACTGGTAATGGACCCTCACTGGTTCATATTACACTGGTAAGGATGCCTGGGGGAGGGAAGGCAGCATGGTATAGCCCAGTCTCAGCAGATCTTGGAAGCTAACCAGGGCCAGTACTTGTAGAGGAGACCTCCAAGGAAGACTCTGCAGAAGAAGGCAAGACAAATCACTTACTTGCCTTGAAAGCCTTTGCTAAGGTCACCATAGGTCGCTTGCAACTTGACAGCACCTCTCCTCTCTCTCTCTCTCTCTCTCCCTCTCATACACAGAGAGAGAGAGAGAGACAGAGAGAGAGAGAGAGAGAGAGAGACAGACAGACAGAGAGAGAGAGAGAGAGAGAGAGACAGACAGACAGAGAGAGAGAGAGAGAGAGAGAGAGAGAGAGAGAGAGAGAGAGAGAGAGAGAGAGAGATATGACTGTACCCCCAACCACAACACAATCTGATTTGGGAAGCACAGGCAGAGAGAGGTGCTTTGTTTTCTGATGGGGTCAGAGAGGTCTTGTTCCATTGCGCAACTAATGCTAGTTTTGAAGCAGATCTAAGCTGGAGGAGGAGGAGGAGGAGGAGGAGGAGGAGGAAGAGTTGGTTTTATACCCTGCCCTTCACTACCTGAAGGAGTCCCAGAGTGGTTTACAATCACCTTCCCTTCCCCTCCCCACAACAGACACCCTGTGAAGTAGGTGGGGCTGAGAGAGCTCTAAGAAAGCTGTGACTGACCCAAGGTCACCCAGCTGGCTGCATAGGGAGAAGTGGGGAATCAAACCCGGTTCTCCAGATTATAGCCCACTGCTCTACACCACGCTGACTCTCAACTGATGGACACAGATCAGCACATGCAGCACTGGGGGGGCTGCACACTACATATAGTAAGCTCCACCCACTCACCTGTGGAACACTTTATCAGGCTGGAGAGACCCACAGAACATGATCACCATAGAAGCAGGAGGTGGGTAGGAATGTGTGTCTATGTGCAAGTTTTAAAAGTTTGAGAAACACTGCCATGAGAAAACCCTGCAAACCATTCCAGCCAGTGCCCCATTTGCTGGCATCGCCGAAGTGAATAATGAATGTGCCCATCACCAGCTTGCTGGGCACAGGGTGGCCACAATAACACGCCCTGCCTTATCTGAGCGTGTCGCCTTAATGACAGGGCCCTTAATCAGGACGTAGCTGCTGCTCAGGTGATTAATAACGGAGCTGGCACTGGACACATGTAAATCACGTCCCAGGGAGATTTGCAAAAACACTCTCCCATTGGCTGCAGCATCCCTGCTTATCTGCATATCCCTGACCCATTGGCTACGACACATAGTGTTTCATTTGCATACAAGAGTTCATTAGAGAAGAGGGTGGCTATGGGAAGAGGAAGAGTTTGTGGAGGGGAGGGGGTTTATATCTCCAGATTTAACGTTAAGTACATTAAGAGCATAATCCTAAAGCTCATCTCCAAACAGTTTAGGATGGCTATTAAGCCCTACTCTGGCTTAATCAGGAGATACAGCAGTATATCCTGAAGACATGACAGTGTATCTGGAGATACATCAGTGCCAAGTCATGCTGGCACTTGTTGGTGGAACCCCAGTGCTCTCATGGTAGTATTATAGACAGAGTTAGGCTTAATTGATTTCATAAGTCTCTGTGGCCCTGGGCATAACCCTGATGCCAGCACCATGTTACAGCACTGATACACCTGGCATGTCTCAATAAGACCCCATAGAGGCCCACGGAAGTTAAAGCAGAGTGCCCCCACCAAACACTGGCATAGCTGATGATACCAACTAAATCTGAAGCCATTCACAGCCCTTCAACCAACCCCAGCCAGGAGACCCATAGCTCAGATAATACGATACAGGGTAACATCTCTCTGGCTTCGTGTTGGGCACACTTAGAACACACGTGGAGGGGATTTGGTGGTAGAAATCCCACAGAGAGGGCACGTTGCACAACAAGGGGGGCGCTAAGCCCAAACTTCTAGGGAGAAAACAGAGATTGCCGTAGCCTGGATGGACCAGGCTAGCTTAATCTCATCAGATCTAGGGGAGCTAGGCAGGGTCAGCCCCGGTTAGCATTTGGATGGGAGACCACTGAGGAAGTCCAGGGTCGCTACACAGAGGCAGGCCATGGCAAACCACCTCTGAGTGTCTTTTGTTTTGGAAACCCTACGAGGGGCCGCCATAACTCAGCTGTGACTTGGCAGCACTTTCCACCACTATGTGTTGATACTGCTCTGCTTAGAACCTTTGCAGGCCTGACATTTCAGGACACAGGCACCAAAAGGGAGGCTTTACCACACCCCGGGGTGTGTGCGCAAGAAGAATGCACCACACACAGCCGAGGGAGGGAGCGAGGGAGGGTCCGTACCTCCAACTGGGACTGCTGCAAGTGTCTCTCCCTGTCCCCCCCACGTCTACTCTGTTTACTGCCCCCATAGCAGTTGCTACCGGAAAGTATATATATTGCAGAAATGGTGGGTGGTGGGTAGGAGATGCATGTGTAACCACCTCTCCTGCAAGAGCAGGGATAAGAGAAAGCACAGCTGCAGTCTGGGGGCAACTACACTACTCCACTCTAACCTGTGTTAAAAAGGTAAAGGTTTCCCTTGCTCGAAAGCCAGTCGAATCCGACTCTAGGGTTGCGGTGCTCATCTCTGTTTCAAAGCCGAAGAGCCAGCGCTGTCCGAAGATGTTTCTGTGGTCATGTGGCCGGCATGACTAAACACCAAGGCACACAGAATGCTGTTACCTTCCCACCGAAGTGGTACCTATTTATCTACTTGCAATTTCTTGCTTTCGAACTGCTAGGTTGGCAGGAGCTGGAACTAGAGACGGGAGCTCACTCCGTCATGCGGCACTCTCGGGTCTCGAACTGCTGAACCACTGACCTTCCACTGCCTGCAGTTCAACGTCTTGACCTCTTGAGCCACCGCAGCTCCTTTTCTCCTAATCTGTGTTACTGTAGCCTGAGCTCCCATGATGCCCAGTACCACACAGGATCAGAGCCCTTTGGAGGTGCCTGCCCCACTAGGCAATGCAGACACACTTCCTACGCTGTTCCCTAAAAGTGACAGGTGAGGGTGGGCTCAGTGGTAACACTGTGTTCCCCGACAGGGGCAGCCTATGATGTGGGAACCCACCATGGTAGAAAAGAGAGCTGCAGATTCTGCAAGGACATCACATACAGACCACTGAGGCTCACTCGTTTTGACAGGCAGTGGTCCAAATCCATCCTTCCCATTTGCCACATTGGTGCCGTTCCCCAGTGAACTATTAGGGGCCAGGGCTGACCGCCAATGCTCCAAGCTCTGGAGTCATGTGAGCAAAAATTCAACTTTGTGAAAATTCTACTGGCATTAAAGTTGTGAGTGAGCGATTTGGCTATCGCATAAACTAGTTTGCTCTGGAGCCATCCTTCCTGAGCTAACACGAAAATGTGTGAGCCAGAGGCTAAAAAAACTGTGAGCTAGCTCACACTAACTCAGCTTAGAGGGAACACTGAGCTCAGAATGCCTTTTCATGAAGATACTATTGCTGAGTTCCCAGGTTGCTGCCCCAAAGTCTGCCATCCTCTTGCCTGGCAAAAATTATGCATGGGGTGGAGAAAATGGGACGAGGGGGCTTTTTCTCCCTCTTTCATTATACTACGGACCTGGGGGGCACCGAATAAAATTGTTTGGAAATAGGTTCAGGGCAGGCAAAAGGAAATACTTCTTTACTCAACAAGTAATTGGACTGTGGAATTCACTGCCAGTGGAGGCCAGGATGGCCACAAACATAGATGGCTTTAGAAGGACATGTATATGGAGAAGATATCCATCAGTGGCTACTAGCCGTGGCGACTGAAGAGAGCCTCTGTATACAGAGGTAGCAGACTTCAGAATTCCAGTGCTGGGAAGGCAGCAACAGGGGAAGGCCTAGGTTTCTATGCACTGTTTGACCCTCCAGGGCAACTGGTTGGCCACTATGTGAAACAGCATTCTGAACTAAACAGACCACTGGTCTGGTCCAGCAGACTCTACTGCTATTCTTATCTTCTAAAAGAGAACGTGATTGCAGGAGTGAATTGAAGCCCTCGTCTGCAGAGCTTCCTAGAGCATTCTAAAGCTCCTCCCAGTCATGCCACAGTGCTCCTTCCAGTTGAAGGTGCTGTGTTGCCCCATATTCCTCCCCTTGGTGTGTTCCATATATGGAAAAAGAAGAAGAAGAGATGGGATTTATACCCTGCCCTTCACTCGAAGTCTCAGAGCGGCTTACAATCTCCTTCCCTTCCTCTCCCCACAACCAGGGCTATTTTGGGGCAGGAACGCACAGGAACAGACTTCCAGCTGACTCCCGAGTTGGCCATGCCCAGCAGGAACTCATTAGCATAACAGGCCACACCCAACAGCAGAAATTCATGAGGATTGGCTACATTAGGGGTGTGTGGCCTAACATGCAAAGGAGTTCCTGCTCCAAAAAAAGCCCTGGATTTTGACAACAAACAAGGCAGAATAAGAAGCAAAAGGTGGGTGTGGCTCGATGACCACACTTCTAGTAACATGGTGGTGTGGCCTAATATGCTAATGAGTTCCTGCTGTTGGGTGTGGCCTATTATGCTAATGAGTTCCTGCTGGGCTTTTTCTACGAAAAAAGCCCTGCCCACAACAGATACCCTGTGAGGTAGGTGGGGCTGAGAGAGCTCTGTGAGAACTGCTCTTGAGAGAACAGCTCTGAGAGAACTGTGGCTTTCCCAAGATCACCCAGCTGGCTGCATGTAGAGGAGTGGAGAATCAAACCCAGTTCTCCCATATTAGAGTCTGCATTCCTAACCACTACACCACACTGGCTCTGGAGGGCTGTGGCCCCATCAGCATGTGCTAGTTGTTTGTCTCTGTCTGACTGTCATGGGGTGGGAGTATTGGCAGAATGCTGCTCCATGACTGGTGGTTTGCAATCATGTTGTTGTGGACTCCAGGGCAACTGCTATGCTCTTTGCACCTTTGGGTGGTAGAAAGCATGGTCAAGTTGCAGCCTCCTTATGGCAGCCATGTAGGGTTTTCAAGGCAAGAGATGTTCAGAGGTGCTTTGCCATTGCCTGCCTCTGCATAGTAATCCTGGCCTTCCTTGGTGGTCTCCCATCCAAATACTAACCAAGGCCAACCCTGCTTAGCTTCTGAGATCTAATAAGATCAGTCTCGCCTGAGCCATCCATCCTTTTCTGGGGGGGGAGGTTGGGTATGTACTTCCAGTCTGCAGAGCGGGCATGGGATACCACTGTTGGCAATGTGCCAGCATCGGGGGAGGGACTAAGGACTGGGCTGCAGTTCTATTAAAAGTTCTGTAGACCACGTTTCCGTGTGGCTCAAAAGTGGTTTCCCACATGACAGTCATGCATTAAAGCCATAATCCAAGGTGACGAGGCTGGCAAGTGAATAAACTATCACATCAATCTAACCAAAGGCTTTCTGCTTTCTGAAAAAGCAGTGAGGACTCCACAGCCCTTACATCCTTCGGCAGCCCATCCCATAGGAATGGGGCTGCCACAGAGAAATCCCTTGTTCGATCAGCCATAGATCCACTCTCCCATACTGAACAGACAGTTAAGTGAATCCTGCTGAGAGGAGTGGAGTGCTCTTACGGGCTCTGGATTAAATTAATGTAGGGAGGAAAAAACAAACTCCTTCTGGTCCTCTGTTCGCCGCCCACTAACTTGGAGTAGCCTCCTCAAAGCACCCGCGAACGCAAACTGGAAAAAGCTGGAAACCCCACAGTACATCTGGACACCATGACGTCAGACCTGTTTCATTATGAATGATTGTTATTATTATTGGTCAGCAGCTGATTTATGGTGATCCCGTAAGGTTTTTGAGGCAAGAGGCGTTCGGAGGTAGTTTGCCATTACCAGCCTCTGCGTAGTGACCAGTGTTCCCTCTAAGCTGAGTGAGTGTGAGCTAGCTCACAGTTCTTTAGCCTCTGGCTCACACATTTTCATCTTAGCTCAGGAAGGAGGGCTCCAGAGCAAACTAATTTATGCAGCAGCCAAATTGCTCACTCATACTCATGGAGTAGAATTTTTGCTCACAAGACTCCACAGCTTAGAAGGAACATTGGTAGTGACCCCGGACTTCCTGGGTGGTCTCCCATCCAAATACTATCCAGGGCTGACCCTGCTTAGCTCCCGAGATCTGATGAGATCAGACTAGCCTGGCCTATCCAGGTCTCCTACTGCCTGAAATAACGGCCACTGAATGGTCCCACGCTCACAAATGCAGATCAGAAGATGCATTTCCCTTACACAACTAGCCTGATCTTATCAGATCTTGGAAGCTAAACAAGGTTGGCCCTGGCTAGTACTTGGATGGGAGACCACCAAAGGAAGTCCAGGGTTGCTATGCAGAGACAGACCTCTGAACATCTCTGGACTTGAAAACCCCATGGGGTCACCATAAGTCAGCTGTGACTTCACGGCACTTTCCTCTTCCACCAGTACAACTGAACTGAATGAAAGATGTGTATGTTGTTTGCAATCTGTGTACATGTGCGCGTGAACATTTTTTTTACCCCTCTTCACTGAATGAGTTTGTGATTACAAAAGACAGACAGGCAGGCTTAAAGGGGGAAACAACATAAAAGCTTGCAGTAAGCCAATGGGTTGGATCCAGAGGAAACTGGCTGTTTCTACCGATTCCCACTTCCTGCCACAGCCCCCCTCATGTCATTCCTCAGGTTCTCCTAAACCTCAGGAGATGCATTTCATGGAAATCAGCGGGCTTCAGTTGGAGAAGGGAAGTACAAAAGTTCCATTCTGCCATTGGGAAATTTATTCTGGATCCAACCTAATGTCTCCCCACCCCTGAGTCCCTTGTAATGCAAAGAGCAGCAGGGGGGGAAAAAAACACGACTGTCCACATATTAGAAAATTGCAAAGGGGTAGCTGTTTTAGTCTGTCATAGTAAAAAATAACAATAAAAACTAGTGGCACTTTAAAGACTAATGGTATTTATTTCCCTATGAGCTTTTGGAGGTTACAGCTCACTTAATCAGGTAGATATCTACCTAAAAAGTGGGCTGTGACCACATATTGAAATAAATATCATTAGTCTTTAAGGTGCTACTAGAGTTTTGATTTCCCCCGCCTCATAGTATAAAACCCAGAGATTAATTTAAGGCAAGGTACAGGCTGGCTCTGTGCCATCCAAACACACGAGAAAGCTCCTGGTGGGCCAAAATCCCAACCTGTTCAAGCACCCATGAGTTCAAAGCTACACCGAAGGAGCCGAGCATTTGTAACCTACCTGACCCTTTGACACCCAAAGACTAGGGAAGCCTCTCTGCTCCTCAAATCGGTGCAAGCAAGTTTCCATGCACCCTCAGCCAGTTCACCCCGCACCCCCGGCAACACAGAAAAATAGAAACATAGAGCTGGAAGGGACTCCAAGGGTCATCTAGTTCAACCTTCTGCACAATGGAGTAAATTCACAGCTACCTCCCCCAGTCACCCCTGCTCTATACGCAGAAGAAGGCAGAAAACCTCCAGGATCCCTGTGCCAATCTGGCCTGGAGGAAAATCCCTTCCTGACCCTTCTAAAGCAGCATCCACTGAGCACTCTTCAGGGTCTGGGGAAAGAATAAGAGCAGCAGTTCCACAGGCACCAACCTGGAGCCAGCCCATTCACTAGCTCAGCTGAGCTGAACTTAGAAACACTACCAGGCCAACTTTAGACAACCAGTGTGGACGTGAATTCAAGCAAAATGTGGGGGGAAAAATAGGGAAGGAGGGGAAAAGGAGATCATTTTGGATGATAGGGGACTCTTTCATTATACCCACCAATACATTTTCTCCTCTCTCCCCTTTTGTGTTTTGCTTAACACCCATCCTGACAAAGAATTCTAGGGCCCCGTTCACACGAAGCATTTGCCCCGCCGAAGGCACGGTAGCCCTGCGGAGTTTCCCTGCACAATCACACAGGCACATCTGGGAGGCGTAGCACTCCCGTGGCCAACCCACGGCTTCCCTCCGAAAATGCAGAGTAAAAAACTACCAGGGAAGAAGCACTAGTTTCCGGAAACCCCGGGGCAAAGGCCGGCATCCGACACCCACACATGTCCCAGGGTTTCCGGATGTTGTAAGTTTCCATGGGATGCGCACCAATGCCCAATGGCGCATGTGCACACGCAAGACACCGACAGCGGCCCGCCCCCCCCAAAGGCCCATGTGCACTTTACACCAGCACAGCTTGTGTGCTCTGCTGCGCCGGTTTTTCGCCACGCTGCAGCAGCGCGGTGTAATCAGCACTTGGAGGTGGAGCGTGGCAACCCGGTGGCCCATGTGATCAGGCTACCACGCCTTATTTTGCTCTGGGGCAAACAGCCACGCCTCCCCTCCCCCACGTTTTCTGGCCTGTATGACTGAGGCCTAGGAAACTCAGAAGGACTTTTTAGCTGGACTTTTTAAAAAGTTATTGCATTACCTTTTTTTTTTTTTTTAAGTTTACCCAAGGATGCTCCCACCCAGAGATTTCCCTCTATCCTGGCTTCCAGACTGGAGGGCTTTGGGGAGGAGGGGCTACCACACAGAGAGTGCAGTCACATGTGCCAGATAATGCAGGGGGAGGAGCAAGGCTATTTGCACTGTATTAATTTGACCCACCACTGTGTGATCAGACGCGGCGGTGGGTGAATCGGGTTTTTTCCCTTGCCGTGTGTTTCCGGTGTGCTCCAATGAGGGATCACTGACGCAATGGGAGCGCGCCGGAGCGATCACACGGGAAAGTCCATCTGCCGCTTGTCGCAATTTACCCATTTGATACTGTACTTTCCCTGGTATTTTTAAACTCCGCTTCTTCAGCACGGCGAAACGGGTTGACGATGGATGCGGGATGCTTGCCAGATGTTTCCGTGTGATCGTGCCCGTAAAATCCACCTGGCATTCATGCATATCGTGTGGCTAATTCTGCATGTGATTGGGACCAGAGTGTGCTGTAACTGTCCTTTTTCCAGGTTTCCACCAATAATACATTCTTTACCAAATCTGCTTTACTCCAAACTTTTTTTTTGAAAGAATGCCATCCAAGTGTATTACCACACCATCTGGAAGGAATGGTGCACATTTTCCTCCTCTGCAGCAGTCCCACCCACGTCAGCACCCCAGTGTGAGCTGCCTACGGGTGCTAACTTCTCATCATTTGTTTCCCTGCTGAGACAATGCAGAACCTTTTGCAGGATTTTTTTTAAAAAAACACACCACTAAATGGTATTGGGCTATAGCACAATAATGTTATAACAATTTGTTGTCACTTAACTATTTCCATTTCAAAATTTAGATCCTCTGAATTTACAGTTAATTTTTTGAAAATGAAGTCCCTAGCCCTTTTCATTGTGGAGATATATGGGGAAAGGTGTAGGCAGTTTATGTCCTGTTTGCCTGGAAAGGAATAGGGAGGGCGAAACTGCAAGACAGCTGGAGCAGGACAGGAATCCACTGCTCAACTGGCTGTTTTGAACTCCATCAGCAGTGATTTCTTTGCATACTGGGTAAAGAAAATGAAAGATGCGAAGCAGCATTACAGGTCAAGGAACACTATTTGCATGCTGATATTACACTACTGTGCACACATGAGGGAAAAATAAAAAATGGGGGAACAGCACCACAGTGGCTGTGATGACCATGCCCTTGACAACCCATATGGAGTCATGTGGAGCAGGGGTGGAAAAGAAAGGTCCTAAAAATATGGAGGAACATGCACAAAAAACTCTCCATCTGGAAGCTCTGCAGTCAATGCACATGTCCCTGCATTCACAGTGATGATGAAAGCAAATAAGACAATCCTCACCATGTGGAAACAAAGCTGGTGGGCATTTCTATCCTCCTAAAGTTTCCAGGGAAATTGGAGGACAGAGCCTCCCAGGGCAACATAGTGCTCTAACCAGGAGTACACAGGAACCCTGAACATTTCCTCCAGATGTAAAAAGGCATGAAGCACAGCCTTCCCACCCCACAACCACTCAAGGAAAAAACAGAAGTGGAAGGAAGAAATGCTACCACCTTGCCAGGTGCTCTGCAGGACAGGAATGTCAACCCCTTGCACAGGTCAGAAGACAAAAACCAGGTAAAGGGAAGCAGGATGAGGCCAAAGCCTCCAGCAGGGTCTTATGCAATGACTCTTGCTTGGTTCCTCCAATGTTTACCCATATATGGGTAGAGCTTGGAATGTGCCAGTGACAGCTTGCAAGTTGCAACCGGAAGCCTTGCCTGAGTGGCTCCCTCGCTGCTTTACCTTCACACGACAGAGGCTGCTGGGCGCTTCGCACAGACATGCACACTGCAACACGCCTGTTCCGCCTCTCACTGCCTGCCCATGAAACAGACCAGAATCAGCATTCCGGCACGGACGGCTCTATCCACGCATGCGCCGGAGCGCACAATGCTTGCGATGCTGTCTTTGTTTCAAACAAAGATGCAGACTGCTGTCCAGCTGGTCTACTTCGGCAGGGCAGCAAAAGAGCGGGACAAGCCCCTTTCAGATCGGGGTGGGGGTGGGAAGAGAGTCTGGGCGACTGGCAAGCCCCTCCCAGCTCACCCTCCCTGACTCAATTCCCCACCTCGTCCCCCTTTTACTTTTTTCCTCTTTGTTTTTTTTTGTTCCAGGAAGACACGACATCAAGAGCAAGTCAAAGTCAAAGCACAAGGCACCAAATCTTATCTCGCTGGCGCAGACTCTGCCTCTCCCCCCCACCTCGCTATGCAGGAGTGCTGGAAGGCACAGGGCCAGCAAGAGATGCATGCATATACACACACACACACACACACACCCCGCTGGTAACACCCACCGCCAGGAACAGTGATTGGCAACCGCAAACTAAAAACATACAGCCCACATCATTTCTGAGCACAGAATAAATCTGAAAGCAACACAATGCAAATGGGGGAGGACACTGGGGCATGCCCCAAGGGAATGACACGGCCACGGGGTTCTAGGATATGTTTGGGGACTCAGGAGAAACGCTCAGTGCCTAAAGGAAGAGGTGCCAGGGTTTGTGCTGCTCTGAAAAGCCCTTCTTGCTCATGCAAGGTGTGAGGGAGCGGGGTGGTGGTCTCCATGTGGTTATACAATGGGTGAGAGAGGGGCACTCTGCACATGTTCAGTGGCACTCCATTGTTACTTCGCATGATTCACAGCCCTGGTTCAGTTTAAACATGCAAGAGACAAAGAGGCTGGGTCTCAGTTGGAGTGCAACAGGCCTGTACCCCGGAACCTGTCTTCAAAGACACAGCCAATCCTTTATTATTTATTTATTTTTGAGATTTCCAGCCAGCCAGCCGGCCCTCCCCCCGCCCCCACAAGCGGGCTCAGGGCAGGTAACAACCAGTGGGTAAACAGTTAAAATGCACAATACATACAATTTTAAAACTATAAGACCCATAATGCCATACGTTTCCTTGCTGCCTTTCTCCTAATATGGAATTCAAGGCAGCTCACAAAACATCAGGGGGAAAAAAAACATTTTTAACACATTACATTAAGACCCATTAACAAAACCTTAAAGAGCACCAGGGTAAAACTGAAGAATAGCTTAAAAGCAGGCCAGGAGAAGCAGAACAGCTGGATTGCTTGGGAGGAGGCAACAGCAGAGCAGGAACTGGGGTGGAATGGGTTGGATCGGACTAATGCCCGGGCAAACAGACTTTGCCCAGCACTTAAAAATATAACCTTTAAAGGAAGAATAGTACAGAACTGGAATGATAAAATACACTGAGTAACAGAACGTGTGTGGGAATAACCAAGAGCGCCTCTGAACGCATACTGAGCGCATTTCCCTCACTACTGTAACCGCAGCCCATCCCTGAAGATTTGGGTTGGTGAAGAGGTCTTGCCGGCAGAGGAGAGGTGCCACTTTCGGGCACTGGCTTGGGGGGTGGGGAGGAATCCATCTGAGGCCCACTTTCCCCCAACCATGCCCAGGCTTTTTTATTATTATTATTAAAAATTGTTCTGTCTGTAGTAACAAGGGAGCCAGCAAGCTTCCGGAGAGAGAAGTCAAGATGCCACCAACAAGACAACGCAGGAAGGAGCGTCTGGGAGATAAGCGCCCGGTGATGGAGTGTGAGGCGCCGTCTGCGGGTTTAATCTCAGGTCCCCCTGCCCCAGGCGGCACAGAGGGTCATTTTTCTTAGAGATGAATGCGGAGCTCTGACAACGACAGCGCGGCAGCAGGAGGTGCAAAGTAACAGGGGAGGCACTGGAGGGAAAGAAGCTCAGCCCTGCCAGTCCTCTGCATCACCGAGAGCAGGGACGGATGCCATCTTCCTGCCACTAGCCATGCCAGCCTCTGGATGGGGCCTGGGGATCCCTTGGAGTTACAGCTCATCTCCAGACTACAGAGATCAGTTCCCCTGGAGAGCATGGGGGCTTTGGAGGGTGGGCTCTATGGCACTGTACCACCCCCCACTGAGGCCCCTGTCCTCTCCAGGCTCCCTCCCCAAATCTCCAGGAGTTCCCCAACCTGGAGCTGGCAACCCTACGTCCCCAACACCCACCGGCAGCCAGGGGGACAATCTGGCAACCCTAATCAGGCCCCTCTCTCCTTCTGCAGCTCTGGAGAGAATCCAGGAGTCCAGGGTCCCACACTGACACACACACACACACACTATAACTAGGGCTGCCAGCTCTGGGTTGGGAAATACCTGGAGATTTTGGGGGGTGGAACCTGGGGAGGGTGGGGTTTGGAGAGGGGAGGGGCCTCAGCAGGGTATAATGCCATACAGTCCCTCCTCCAAAGCAGCCATTTCCTCCAGGGGCACTGATCTCTGTCGTCTGGATGTGAGTTGCAATTCCAGGTGATCTCCAGGCCCCGCCTGGAGTTTGGCAACCTTTACAATAAGCCACTGAGTCTCAGGAAGCTCAGAAATCCCAGGGTCCTGCATCCAAGATAGTGAAATCACTAGTGGGGTTGCCATCCTCCAGGTGGTGGCTGGAGATCTCCCGTTACTACAACCCACGCTCCCTCTAAGCTGTGGAGTCTCATGAGCAAAAATTCTACTTTGTGAGCTGCTGGCATTAAAGTTGTGAGCCAGCGATCTGGCTACTGCATAAATTAGTTTGCCCTGGAGTGAAGACCAAAATGAGTGAGCCGGAGGCTAAACGCCTGTGAGCTAGCTCACACTAACTCAGCTTAGAGGGAACACCAATTACCACTGACCTCCAGGCGACAGGGATCAGTTCACCTGGAGAAAATGGCTGCTTTCGAAGGCGGGTTCCATGACCCCACTGAAGTCCCTTCCATCCCCAAACCCCACCCTACCCAGGCTCCACCCCCAAAATCTCCTAATCGCTAGGGTCTAAGGACCCTGGGGCAGGGCCTATTAATCCCACACACACACAAACACACCGTGCCCTTTGCATCCACACAAAGCAAACATATAATTTCAAATTGTGTCTCTTTCCTTCCTTTCCCTCCCTCAACTTCCTACGGTTTCCTTTCCTGGAACCATCATTGCATAAACTACAGGAAAAAGAAAATCCCAAAGTTGCAAAGTCTTGTTCACAACTTAGTTTACCATTTTAAACATAATTAGGAAGAAATGACCCCTGACAATATATACTGAAAGCACAAAATGCTTTCGCGGTGCGCTTAATGCCACATGCAAAGTGGGGCGCCGAACGCATATCCCATGATGCCTGCCAACATCTCTCTTGGTGCCCACCAAGTGCTTTTGAAAATTGGGTGGGACCAGGTGGGGTTCCTGCCCAGCAGGGCTTCCGATTTGCCACTGAAAATCTGATGGGCGACGCAGAATAAAATAACATTGTCCGAGGGGCGACTGCCACTCCAGTATCTGCTTTATTCTCTCTCAGTCCTCTTTCCCGGTGTATTTTTAAATTATCCCTCTTCTCTCCTGCACTTGGGCTTTCTCTCTGTGTGTGGCTCCAAGTTTGTGGCTGGGCCCATCATCCTGTGTCAGAATACCAAAGGTGCCCACGGGCTCAAAAAGGTTGGGGACCCCTGGCCTATTTCTTTGTAAGCCACCTCTATCCCTCCTGCAGGCCAGAATAGATCCACCTAAGCCTCTCTGGATGTTGCCAGGCTTGGTTGCTAGGTACTGCCATCAACAGTCAGCTAGGTCTAGCTGCTGCAGCTCTGCAGCAACCAGGGTGGGACCCACAGCACTCCCCAGTGGTGGGGAAGAGTCACTGCAGGGTGGGAGAGGCAGACCCACTACCAGGCTGCTGCTGGTGATGATGATCAGTGACTCACAAAAACGCGGCATATTGAAATAAATGTTTGTATTTAAGGTACCATTTAGGTTGTCAGCCTCCTGGAAGGGCCTGAATATCTTCCAGAATGACAACTGATCTCCAGACGACATCAGTGGCTGTTAGCCACAAGGTATAGAGGGAACACTATGTCTGAGGCAGTGATGCTCTGTATTCTTGGTGATTGGGGGGCAACAGGCTTCTGGAGTTCTGGCCCTGCTGGTGGACCTCCTGATGGCACCCAGTATTTTTGGCCACTGTGTGACACAGAGTGTTGGACTGGATGGGCCATTGGCCGGATCCAACATGGCTCCTCTCATGTTCTGATGACAGAGATCAGTTGCCTTGGAGAAAAGGGCTGCTTTGCAAGGTGGACTCCATGTCATTATGCCCTGCTGATGTCCTTCCCCTCCCCAAGCCCTGCTCTCCCCAGGCTCCACTGCCAAATCTCCAGGAACTTCCCAACCCAGAGTTGGCAGCCTTTTTGTTTTATTTTGCTGCTGCTCCAGTCAGGAATGGAGTTACACTAATAAATCTAACACAGCCATAAAGCGGACAACAACACCTCATGGCAACCGCACCACTGGTAGGGTTGCCAGATCCCCTGTCCCAGCAGGGTTTTCTCCGATTTCAGGGGCTCCTTCCCACCATCAGCCAGATGGCTGGCAGGGGAAGCCCCGCCCCACAGCTCTGCCACCAAGAGCAACCACCCACAGCCACCCCTAATGCAAGATTTAAAGGGCCCTCCTTTTGACCAGCAGGAGCACGTGGCCCGATGATTAGCTGGAGGGGCCTTTAAATCTTGCAGGAGGGAGGGAGGGAGAGGGGTGGCTACCTGCACCTGCACTCCAAGCTGCGAATTCATGGCTTGGAGTGCAGGTGTGCACAGCCTCACCCCCACTTCTTCCAGAAAGCATTTAAAGGGACCCTTTAAATCCTTTTGGGAAGAAGCGGGGGGGGTCTGCAACATTGGAGACAGCCCCTCCCCCTCCAGTAATGCCCCCCAAAGTCCCCTGCTGGGGATCTGGAAGGACCTGACAACCCTAACCACTGGTTTGGGCCACTAGAGTTCCCGGGCTTGAAGCAACTGCCCCATCTTGTTCTATGAACACTGTGCCATTGCTAAGAGAGAGCTCAAATCCCCTGCATCCACCACTGCAGTCAGTGACAGACACCTTGTTCGGCAGGTAGTAATAACTGTGTGCTGTCAAGTAGCAACCAGCTCACGGTGAGCCCATCTCTTTCCAGGCAAGAGATGGTCAGAGGTGGTTTGCCCTTGCTTTCCTTCACATAGCAACCCTAGTCTTCCTCAGTGGTCCCCCATCTAACTATGGCTGATCCTGTTGGGCTTCTAAGCTCTGACAAGATCAGGCTAGGCAGGGCCATTTGTTCAGGCAGGGCTGGGTTATGATGGGCCACGTTCAGGGCTTCCTCCAGCTGATTAATCTCACACAAGGTAGAACTTTCCTCCTCACTTAGAGACTAGGAAAGATTCTTCAGGAACTGACAAGAGGAGGGAACCATGAGTCCAGGGCTGAGCATCCGCTTTGCATGCAGAAGGTCCCAGGATGAATCCCTGGCATTTCTATTTTTAAAATGATCAGGTAAAGGTGATGTGAAAGATCTCTTCCTCAGACCCTGGAGTGATGCTGCCGGACAGAGCAGACAAGAATGACCTTGATAGGCCAAGGGTCTAGCTCCATAGGAAGGAACTTCATGTGTTCATGTGATACATACCAGAGCGTAAGTCTGCCTTGACCCAGAAGCCTTTATCCCAAATCCCTCAAATGTGTGGAAGTTGGTTGTTAGCTAGTGGTTAGGGAAAGGCACAATGTTTGTGTTCAAAAGCACCCTGAGCTGAAACATAATAAGAGAACAGATACTGGGGCTCAGCTCTTGCAAGCCATGCCTAAAACACAATATTCTAAACATTTGACCCCAGGTAGCACTCCAGGAGTGAGGGATTTGGGAGAACCCAAGAGCTCTGGTTTGCCCAGAGTCTCTTCTCAAGAGCAACATAAGAAGTTCTTGTCTTACTTCTCTGAAAGTTCTCTCAGGATAAGTCACAACTGACTTATGGCGATCCTGTGGGGTTTTCAGGGCAAGAGATGTTCAGAGGTGGCTTGCCATTGCCTGCCTCCATGTAATGACCCTGGTATTCCTTGGAGGTCTCCCATCCAGATACTAGACATGGCCGACCCTGCTTAGCTTCTAAGAGCTGACAAGATTGGGCCAACCTGGGCTATCCAGGTCAGGGCTCGGGATAGGTGCATCCTTTTTAAACCCTTTCCTGATGTCATCTCTCTTCCACCCTTCTGCCAAAT
This sequence comes from Gekko gecko, assembly GCA_029375565.1. Classification (NCBI taxonomy): domain Eukaryota; kingdom Metazoa; phylum Chordata; class Lepidosauria; order Squamata; family Gekkonidae; genus Gekko; species Gekko gecko. Next base: position 27,829,578 of record JAPDNY010000001.1, read on the forward strand.
TTAGAAGGTACACCGCCACAGCAGGTGACCTTTGGACTGCTGTAGTCAGTGCAGCTGAGCAGCAGCTGTATGAAATTTTTAAATTCATATATCCCCCCCCCCAATATACAGGGGTGTGGAATGGTATAGTATAGCCCAATCCCACCAGATCTCAGAAGCTAAGCAGAATCAATACTTATTTTTATTTATTTTATTAAACTTATGAATACCTTGCAAAGCAGGCTCTGGGTGATTTACAATACAGTACCTGAAACCTGGATGGGAGACCACCGAGGAAGACTTTATAGAGGGAGGCAGTGGCAAAACCACTTCCGCTTAATCACTTGCCTTGAAAACCCGACGGGGTCACCATAAGTCGACTGACACTTGACAGCACTTGACACACAAACACACAAATGCATGGAACTCCCTACTGCTAGAACAGGCAAAACAAATGATGTAGAAGACTTTAAAACACACTCTGACATTAATCCCCAGAAAACCAAAATATTTGCATCAAGAAAAGAGGATTTGCAAGGCTTGTACACTTGGGGCAGAACTCAACTACAAAAAAATTACACTTATCATCATGTTTAAACTAATTTGCATTTGCAACTTAAGGGAACTCCAGTGCCATGAAGATCTAGAAAATGGATGAATAGACAAGCACGGCATATTCAGGTAGTACCCAAATGCTACCAAAATTATTTGAACCATCGAAGTTGGCCACAGGCAGAGACAGGAGGCGGGGTTATACAGATCATCTATCGGACCTGAGATGCTTGGATCTCATCCTTTCTGTTGCTGGAGTCAGCATTATGCTGCCACACCTCACCAGGTCTGGGGACCCTTTACCACAGAAGTCTTTGAATTTTCTCACAGGAGGCCAAAAAGCAGCAGAAATGCAAGACTTAAAAAAACCAAACAGGTAGCATTCCTCTTGCAATGTTCACTCAACTACAAATCTAAGTAAGCTGCCAAGCCTGGGTGACTGCCACTAGACTCCAAGCCAGGGAACACTGGGAGTTGTAGTTCTGTGAAGACATTTAGGGTCCTCAGCATTCTCACAGGAACTATAATTCCCAGGGTATGGGGGGGGAATCCATGACGTTTGAGCTACTTTAGAACCTTTAATGCAGAACAAAGGTTTGCTTAGAGGGACCAGATGAAAGAAAAAACAGACCAGAGAAAGGTTAATTGGCCCACAACATGTTTTAATTAAACAATTATGTCGGGTTGCAGGAGCCGGAGCCCGAGCAGAATGCTTTGGGAGAAGGGAAGCGATGGCTCTGACTTTTGCCCAATCCAGACATTCCGGGGAGGGGAACTGGAGGCATACCGGGCCTCTCTTGGCAGCTGACTGCCATTACCTACAGATACACATCTCATTCTTGCAGAAAGGTCACACTACTGACTGGTGAGAGCCTGCACGAGTTTGTGCATGACACTAGAAAGCTAGCAGTGGCTGTTTTTCCAGACCTTCCTGGCAGTCCCGAAGAGTTGCGGGCTTCTGCTGTAGCGTCTTCCCAATCACACCGACCCTGACGCTTCCAGCTCTCAGAGTGGTTGTCTGAGCATATGTCAGATTTGATTGCCAACTCCGCTCGTTAGGGGGTAATTTAGCTCAAGCGGCAAGCATCTTTATGGAGAGGATTGTATTTTGATTTGGGCTGCGTTTGTGATTTCCTAGCATTTCATGGGGGGGGAGGTGGAAGATATTTGGGCTGCTTTGGTTGAGGAAGCGCCAGAAATGGAAACTGATTCTCCGAATGTAATCGCAGTACTAAAAACGGACCAGATCCACCTGCTGGATGCCATCCTTGAAGCTTGTGTACACAATTTCCTCACAAAGGAAAGCACTCTAGGACACTCAAGCACAGAGAGCCTGTCGTACAAACGGACCAAACATTTCCGGCACTGAAACGATGACATTTTCCCCAAGTCTTCCTCCAGGAGGATCATTCCAAAAGCTCTTCCCTCGCAGAACACTGCAAGCCACAAGAAAGGAAACTAGATTCGGCATTGATTTTTAAAAGGGCTGCAGCTGTTTTACTGGGAGAGGGGGAGACGAGGTCATCTCTAAATAATCATTCCTTTACTGCACGCAATACCTCCAGGCCCATAATAATGGTCCCCCTGGAACTTCCTGGCCCATTTACTAGTTGGCCAGAGGTGTACAGCCGAGGGCTTGGAGTCCTGCCTCTCCGGGACTGAGCTTCACAACTCCATGTCTGCCAAACATAGCACTGTTAACCCAAGATGCCCAAGCGGCTGAGTGGGGAAGCATGTGCGCTGCATGTCAAAGACTCCCGGTTCAATCCCTGGTGCCTCCAGTTACAGGATCTCATATAACAGGAGGGAAAACCTTCTCCCAGCCTAGCACCTTGGACAGCCACTGGCAGTCAAGAGACCTTTCCCACACAGCCACTTTCTGCTGTGGAAGCGCCAGTGTAGCTGCAGCTACGATGCAGCAGAGCAGCAACAGGGCTTCCATATTGAGGGTTTGCCACCATGCCACCAGGAGAGGGAGCTTTCTTATGGTCTTTAAATATATATATATATATATATAAGTGACATACTGATACACTGTTTATGAGAATATCCATCACTGTCTCAGTCCTTACATATGTATTCTCACCAAGAAGGGCTATACATCCTCTTTATTTTAGTGTCTTTCTCATTTGGAATGGTAGATCAGAATAGCGATTGTAATGTCATGCAATGAATATCGGAATGTATTTCTCTGGTCTGGTGGCAGATATAACACTGCACAACCCCCCACCTCAAAGAAAAGGACGCTGTTAGTTACCCCCATCCTTGAGAGGAGACGAATGGAGCATAACAACAGGGTCTCAGTAAATTACTCTTAGTGCCCCACAATTAAGGAGGATACATTTACACATCAGTCTCCTATTTTGGCATATTTATTTGCTTCACTATGTGTTCCCCTGTAATTAAATCCAAACAAACGGTGACCGTATAAACTTAGCTTGTTATTTCTGTTTGGTCTAAAACATCTTCATTATGTTGTATGTTGATTTGCTGTTCACCATCTGCCTGTATATATGGGCTGTTAACTTCCATTTCAATGTATCCTAGGAAGTGTGCGTGCACACAAAAGCTCATACTTTGAATAAAACTTTGTTGGTCTTAAAAGGTGCCACTGGACTCAAACTTTGTTCTACAGACCGACACTGGCTGCCCAGCTGGCTCCATCACTATCTCAATTACTGATTTTTAAAAAACTTTTAAAAGCTCCCCTGGTCTTGCACAGGAATGGCCCATGCGAATGGTCACCAAAGTGATGAGGGATGTGAAAATGGCACTGATGTGGACAGGATGGGAAAAATCCAGACCTTCCTGCCCACACGGTAGCCGCTCTGACTTTGCTGCAATCTTTCTTAAAATGTCACCGCAAAGCAGGTTTTGGGACGATCCCAGAAAACCCCAAGCACTGCATGAAAGCACCACAATGTTGTGGGAAAGCAGGGGAGGAAAATGTGCTTATGTAAGTGACCAGAGTAGGCAGTTCTGGGCTAGAGCAACCAAGCAGCGTGACATTGCTGGAAGGAAGTTTAATACGTTCATCGTATCAAAGTTTTGCTTTCCCCCCCAGCCTCTTTTGAATAGGCAAGAGCATGACCCGTACCCACTCCTCTCCCCCCCACCACCACACACACACTGATTCACTCTGAGGTTGTGAGAGATATTCTCCAGCATCTCATTTGACCTTCAGCATATTTGTCATAATCATTGATTGTGGACAAGGCCAGGAAATTGCCAGGAGCAGAAAGGAAAACTGTTGTGTGTATGTGTGTGTGTACATACGCATTATAGTAAATGCCAAACACTGGTGTATGCTGACATATACTGGCCATTCTTAATATTTTAGGAAACCAGTGGAAGAGGTCAGAAAATTCTGACATGAACTTGTAAATTATGAAAACAGATCTCTTAAGCCATTCGTTTTTGGTGTTCATCAGTATATCCTGAGACAAAAAAATGATAATTCCATGTGGGTAGCTATCTTAGTTTGTAGCAGAACAAATTTAGAGTCCAGTGGCACCTTTAAGACCCACAAAGTTTTATTCAAGGCATGAGCTTTTGTGTGCATGCACACTTTTTCAAATACATTGCAATTCTTTTGTATTTTTCAAATACACTGAAATTAGTTTGTAGCAGTAGAATAAATCAGGAGTCCACTGGACTCCTGATTTATTTAAGAAACAAATGTCACTCCCTCATTTCCACCTTTCATTGGTAAAGGTCAGCGCTGAACAAGACAGTCTAGGAACGGTCAGAAGTGTGAAAACATTAAGTGCTTTTCAGACTTTCTCCCCCTTATATTGTGACTTGTATATACATATAAGCTGGAGACCCATGAAGAACTGTCAGTCAGGGAAACAACCTGGAAATCCCAGCCCACCTCCCAAACCTGTACCTTCCAGGATTCTAAAAGCTTTTAGGGTTTGAAATAGAAGAGAAGAAGAGAAGAGATTGGATTTATAGCCCGCCCTTCACTCGGAGTCTCAGAGCGGTTTACAAACTCCTTTATCTTCCCCTCCCCACAACGGACACCCTGTAAGGTAGATGGGGCTGAGAGAGCTCTTTCCAGAACTGTCCTTGAGATAACAGCTCTGACAGAACTATGGCTTGATCAAGGTCACCCAGCAGCTGCAAGTGGAGGTGTGGGGAATCAAACTCGGGTCTCCAAGATTAGAGTCCGTACACTTAACCACTACACCAAACTGGCTCTCTTCTTTCCCTACCACTTTTTAATGGATCTTCAGCTGCTCTCCACATTCTGTGTGTCTTGTACTGTGCAGGCAGGGCCAGTCGGGTCTCCTCGGGTGGCCCCAGAACCTTGGCCCTGGGGCTGGCCAGGCTTGGAGAACTGGGGACAGTAGGCTTACACCTGGTGGACCAATTGATCCAGCAAGCTTCCCCTCTCAGCCCCAGGTTTAAATAGGTTGAGAGGGAACAGTTCCACCTGCTCTGGAAGCAGCACCTGGGGGCTTGGCCAGGCCAGAATCCTGCAGAGGATTACGTCCACTGAGACTATGGTCTGACCCAGGAGGTGGGGCAGGGGATAAAGCCTGTCACTGTATCCTCACTGTGCCATCTCAGCACGAACCCACTGCCTGCACTGGTCCTGCTAGGTGGAGGTGGATCCTGGTGGGCTTGTGGATTGGGTCCTGGGACTGCTCTTAGTTGCCTCGCGGCAACAGGTATAAGTTCTGGTGGAGGAATTCCAATTACACGGTGGAGGAGCTTCAACTGCAGGCTCCCCAGGGGCAGCAAGGTGGCATGGGCCAGGCTATCTGCCCAACAGGGTCCCCGGAATTCCATGCTCTCCCCTAGCTGGGGTTGCCGGCTCCAGGTAGGGGAAATACCTAGGGATGGGGAGGGGTGGAGCCTAAGGAGGGCAGGGTTTGGGGAGGGGAGGGACTTCAGTGGGGTACAATGACAGAGAGCCCACCTTCCAAAGTGGCCATTTGCCCCAGGTGAACTGATCTCTGTCACCTGGAGATAGGGTTGACAACCACCAGGTGGTACCTGGGGACCTCCTGCTATAACAACTGATCTCCCAGTGACCAAAATCATTTTGAAGACAATTGCTTTGGAGGGTGGAATCTAAGGCATTCCACCCCACTGAGGTCTTTCTCCTCCCCAAACCCCACCGTCCCCGGGCTCCACTCCCTAAATCTTCAGGTATTTCCCAATCCAGAGCTGGCAACCTTGCCTGGAGATCAGTTGTAATCCCAGGAGATCAACCCCCCCAAGCCACGTTTCTGGATCCTCAGGCTCCTCTTCTGAGGTAGAGTCCAGAGCCAGCTCAGGGGGGTCATGAACACATATGGACCCATATGCTGAATCAAACCATTGGTCCCTCAAGGTCCGTATATTCTATTCTGACTGGCAGCAGCTCTCTGGGGTCCCAGGTGGAGGTCCTTCACATCTCCTACCACCTGATCCTCCTAGCTGGAGATGCCAAGGATTGAACCTGGGACCTTCTGCACGCCAAGCAGCAGCTCTGCCACTGAGCCACAGCCCCATACTGTGCTTCTAGAGCGCATTCCGTCCTTACAAAGCAGGTGGATTTGGGGGAGGGATGCTTTTTCTTTTGGTTGGTTTACAAAGTCATACTTTTCTCCTCACCTGTGCATACAGAGAACCCCCCCAGCATGTCAGTGGGTGGTTTGACTTTGCTTTTTCCAGCACTGACACAGAGATCAGACCCCAGACTCAAAGATTCAGCTGCACGAGTCCATCTCATCCAATATTATGTATTCTGACCAGTAGTGGCTCTCCAGAGTCTCGGGCCACGTCCACATCCTTCTCTAAATTAACCGCCAACAAACTAACAGATGTGTTTATTCCAACAAACTGATGTCCGCAGATGCGCAAAGAACACAGAAATAATTAAGGGAGACAAACAACAGTTGTAGCACTTGCTCGTAATGAAACCTACTTCTGGGTAGATGTGCAAGCCTGCCCCTCTTGAAATGCCAGACTGCCTTGTTCATCATGCCCACAAGAAGAATGTCAACATCTTCCTAGGTGCGTTCTGGATACATGGGGGTTTCCCCACTAGTTAAAGAGACTGAAATTTGACACACACATCGCCAAAAACAGAAGTTTGACACGGGGGTAGTGGTGGGTGTCTCCTCCTAAATAGGAGACATGCTGGTTGGGGAACAAGATGTTTTTAATCTTGTTATTAATGTATTGTTTTATTAAATTGTTTTGTTTTTACCCACCCTGGGTCTTGGGATGCCTGGGAGAAAGGCATCTATTTAAATACTTGTGAATTTACTTTTATTTCTTTCAAAGTCTTAAGTCCTTCCCCACTGGATAGGAACACAAGGTGTTTGGTAAATGTGTAATTCAATATCCCCTATTACTAGAAGAGTGAAAAGGGCAAATGTTGGGCCAGTCATCCAACACAAGAGCAAGCCCAGCCACACACACACGACCCAACAGTGAAATGCAGGAATTATTTTCCACTTCAAAAGCACAAAATGTCAGGTTGGGGGGGTGGAGGGAGGGTGGTGTGTCAGCATTCCCAGCAGTGGCCAGGGAGGAGTATCTCTGCTTGCAGAACACAAACGGCCTTTATTAATCTTCTGCACTGCTGGTCTTCCATCTCTCCTGACCTAGAACCACAGTATGGGACCCACTGAGCTGCAAGCTTGGAACAGGAAATCACATGATGTCATAGGAAGAGGAGGAGCCAGTGATATAACCTCAGTAGTGTCTGTAGGGGAAAAGACCATGGACGACTGATCAAGAACCTGGAGACAGGAAACACAAGCTGAGTGAGCACCAGAATGTGTTCCACTGTGAAGAAGGACATGAGGATTATGGAGACGGGGACAGGAACCCAGCCAAAGGGACAAGGCCAACATGGAGACCGATTGGGGTGTGCAGGGGCTGGTGTGTGCTGGGTGGAAAGAAAGGCAGAAAAGAGATAATGGAGCTGGGGAGTGTGTCTCAACCTGCCAGGGCACCATGCTGCTGCTCCTCAAAGTCAGCATGCAAGGAGAGGCAGGAGACACGTGTATGCCCACTAGCAGCAGAGCACTGTGAGTGAACGTGCAGGCTTCCAAGCAGCAGGAAAACAATGGTGGAGTAGGAGGGTTTGCAACCCTGGAGTGGGGGCTCCATTACTCGTCTTAGGGCCACGACCCACGGGTTGGAGACCCCTGCTCTACACAAATATATTACTCCGTCACCCTTTGCTCTCCACTAGCTATTTCTTCTAACCAGCAGGAAAGCAATGGCTGTGGGCTGGGAGCAGCTCAGCTGGTATGTCTGAGTGTGCAAAAGAGAAGCACACTCAGCTCAGCATCTGGGAACAGAGGCTGTTGTCTCTAGACAGGTCCCATCTGGCACTGGGGTTGGCTCCCTGTTTAACAGTCACATCTACCAGCCCAAGAGTGCTGTGAATTATTCTTCTGTGACCAAACTGGAGAATCCTTTCGTGCATTTTTATCAGTTTCACACAAGTGCAGGGTTTCCACAGTTCTTCCAAAGCAAAGACCATTCATTTAAATGTGTGCAGTGTCAGAATGGCCGATCACACATACACACACGTCACACAGCCTGAGCATTCGCTTGCAGTGCTCTGAGTTTCAATGGGTATCTATGGACTTAATACTGCAGAAGAAAAGACATAGAAAATGTTATAGGGAGCCTAAAATCCACGTGGGATGCTCAGTTGCTGTTTGCAAAATCACTCTTTGGTGAAGAAGTACTTCCTTTTATCCTTTCTAACCTGACTGCTCAGCAATTTCATTGAGTGCTCACAAGTTCCTGTATGGTGAGAAAGGGAGAAAAGTACTTTTTTCTCTACCTGCTCTATCTCATGCATAATCTTGTAAACCTCTATCATGTCACCCCTCAGCCGTCATAAGCTAAAGAGCCCCAAGCCCTTTAACCTTTCTTCATAGAGAAAGTATTCCAACCCTTTTATCATTCTCGTTGCCCTTTTTTGCATTTTTTCCAGTGCTATAATATCCTTTTTGAGGTGTGGTGACCAGAATTGCACACAGTATTCTAAATGAGGTCGCACCATTGATTTATACAGGTGCATTATGATACTGGCTGATTTGTTTTCCCTTCCTAATAATTCCCAGGATAGCGTTGGCTTTTTTATTGCAGTTACACACTGTTTCAACATTTTCAGTGAGTTATCTACTACAACTTCAAGATCTCTCTCTTGGTCAGTCTCTGCCAGTTTGGACCCCATCAACGTGTATTTATAGTTAGTATTTCTGGTTGTAATGTGCATCACTTTGCACTTGGCCACATTGAACCCCATTTGCCATGTTGACGCCCACTTGCCCATCCTCGACAGATCCCTTTGGGGTGCCTCACAATCCTTCCTGGTTTTCACCACCCTGAAAATTTTTGTGTCATCTGCAAATCTAGCCACTTAGCTGCTTACTCCCAACTCCAAATAATTAATGAACAAGTTAAAAAGCATCGGATCGAGTATGATCCCTGTGGTACCCCACTGCTTACCACCCTCCACTGGGAAAATTGCCCATTTATACTCACTCTCTGTTTCCTATTAATTAGCTAGTTTTTGATCCACAAGAGGACTTGTCATTTTGTCCCATGACTATTGAGCTTACTTAGGAGCCTTTGATGAGGAACTTTTATCAAAAGCTTTCTGGAAGTTAAGGTAAACAACATCTATTGGACCCCCCTTGTCCACATGTTGTTCACCCCCCCAAAGAACACTAACAGGTTAGTGAGACAAGATCTTCCCTTACAGAACCCATGCTGAGTCTGCCTCAGTAGGTTTTGTTCATCCATGTGCCTACTAATTCTCTCCTTAATAACAGTTTCCACCAACTTGCCCAATATTGACATAAAACTGACTGGTCTGTAATTTCCCAGATCTCCTCTGGAACCCTTTTTAAAGATGGGAGTGACATTAGCTACCTTCTAGTCCTCAGGAATGGAGGCAGATTTTAATGAAAAACTGCATATTTTTTTCAGGAGATCCACAAGTTTTAGTTCTTTCAGAGTTCTTTCTTGGATATATGCCAACCGGATCTGGTGATTTATCAGTTTTTAAGTTGTCTATCAGTCGTAGGACCTCCTCTCTCATCGCCTCAATCTGACTCAGGTCTTTCAACACCCCTGCTGAAATCAGTGGTTCTGGAATGGGCAAGCACTTCTCATCTTCCACAGTGAAGACAGAGGCAAAAAATGCATTCAGCTTCTCAGCTCTTTCCCTATCATCCTTCAGTACTCATTTTACCCCTTGGCCATCCAAGGGCCCCACTGCATTCCATACCCTGATTTTAAAAAAGAGAGAGAGTAAGATTTGGGGTATTAAATACCTTGCTCACCTGCATGAAGATGCCCCCCAAAACCTCAGCTACCCCAAAGGAAGGATCCACAGAGACACCCCCCCCCCAGTATTATGCACAAAATGAAAGTACGGGCAGCCCCCTACCCCAAAGAGAATGATGCCTTTTGCGCACTGTGGAGCACACACATCAGGCCCTATGTGGGGAGGGCTGCAAAACAGCAAAAATCTCCCCCCCCATTCCACAAGACAAGTATTTGCAACTCACGGCGACCTCTGCAGACCCCAACAGCAATCCCACCCCACCCTTCAGAAATTATACAAAGCACTGGTGTCAAAGTGCTAAGGGACAAAGTGTACTCACCTTCCATCGTGAGTTCTTCTACAGGGATCCAGCAAAATATAGTTGGGGAAGAAAGAGAGAAAAAGAAAGTCAGTAGTGCTGAGGGTATTATCTGGCAAACAGACTATGGGATGGGGGGGAGACACAGTGTGTTGGGGCAGTTGTCCAAAGCCTGCCAAAACTGTCCCACCTGTATGCCATATGTGCTGGGTCTGCTCCTTGTGCACTTGCATGCTTCTCGGCTTCATGCGTGTACAACAGCATCCCAGAGGCATCATTACCCATTATTTCTTTACACAGAGAGTGATTAAAATGTGGAATTTGCTGCCGGAGGATGCAGTCATGGTTACAAGAATAGACAGCTTTAAAAGGGGATTAGATAAATTCATGGAGGATAGGTCTATCAACGGCTACTAGCCGTGGTAACTGAGGGGAACCTCCATGTTCAGAGGCAGTCAGTCTCCGAATCCCAGTGCCAGGAGGCAACATCAGGGGACGGCCTTGGCCTCTTTGTCTACTTGTTGGCCCTCCAGAGGAACTGGTTAGCCTCTGTGTGAGACAGGATGCTGGACTAGATGGATGACTGGTCTGATACAGCAGGGCTCGTCTTATGTTGTCACCCCCTTCTCCAGAATCACCTAAGCCAGGTTTTTATCACAGGGCACACATCACAAAGCAGGGTGGGAAACACCCAGCACAGCAACATACACACATACACAGGAACCGGATGTAAGAGAAGGAAAATGGTGGAGACAGGCTGAGGGAACTAAAACTCCCAGGCAGGGATGGGCACGAACCGGCTCATGAACATAAGTTTGTGACAAATTTTTGTTGGTTCATGGTTTGCGAAGAGAAGTTCACAAACTGAAGAGCTGTCACAAAGTTTCATGAATTTTAAGGCCGGTTGTGGCGGTTCATGAAGAGCAGAAAACATAGGTTTATATGGCTCCAAGCCATTTAAACTCCTGTTTTCTGCTCCCTACTGCTTTTCGCAGGGAAGTCACTGCTTTCTGCTCCCTGTGAAAAGCAGTGGGGAGCAGAGAGCAGGGATCACAAACCGCTATGAATTAGTTCAGTTTGTAAACCAGCCTCCTGGTTCATATCAGTTTGTGGATTGACCATGAACCAAAACGAACTGCAAAAATACTGTCTGTGCCCATCCCTACTCCCAGACCCTCCAGAGTTAGCACCACACTCAGGAAAGTTTGGGTTATGTGTCTGACAAATTTCAGGATCATAACTACATGGGGAATCCTTCCCCCACCCCTTCACAACTCCATTTCTGGGGCTTATGAATGTTTCCCTTTTAGTCTTCTCTTGTAATCAGTGTGTGTTGGGCTTTCTGAGAGTAGCTTGAGTGATTGCAGACACACTTTGAGCTCCCTGTTTGGAGGGACACAAATCCTTCAAAACACAGTAATCATGATGTCTGAGGTCATGCAGCAGAATGAGGTGGTATTAACTCTGAGGTGACTTCATGGGCTGTACCCACTTCAGACAGCCAGGGGGTGGAGTCCCATTTTTAACGCTTCCCCAAGTAAAAAAATATTGCAAATAAAAACAAAAACTAACACATATCTTGTAGAAAAGTTATTCTCTAACCATTATATGCTGTTCTTGTTTTCTGTTTCAGGAATTATTAGAATCATAGAATCATAGAGTTGGAAGGGACCTCCAGGGTCATCTAGTCCAATCCCCTGTACAATGCAGGAAATCCACAAATACCTCCCCCCACTCCCCCAGTGACCATTGTTCCATGCCCAGAAGATCACAAAAGACCTCCAGGATCCCTGGGCCAAACTGGCATGGAGAAAAATTGCTTCCTGACCCCAAAGTGGCGATCAGCATTTCCCTGGGCATGTAAGAAAGGGCCACAAGAACTAAACACAGATGCAACCCTTCCTGCCCTCCCTCTCATGATCTGCCCAAGTTTACAGACTCAGCAGTGCTGTCAGATGGCCATCTAGCCTCTGTTTAAAAACCTCCAAAGAAGGAGAGCCCACCAACTTCCAAGGAAGCCTGTTCCACTGAGGAACTGCTCTAACAGTCAGGAAGTTCTTCCTAATGTTTAGCTGAAAACTATTTTGATTTAATTTCAACCCATTGGTTCTGGTCTGACCTTTTGGGGTAACAGAAAACAACTCCGTTATTAATGTGGGAACTTTTGGGAGGGGGATTTAATCATCCCCCTGCAGTGTGTAGTGGTACAGTCCTTTCTACCACCTCCTCAGCACACACATTCAGCTACACCAAGCCTGAGACTAGAAGTGTGACAAATTTCATCTCCCCAGAAGCTGTGGGAACAGTTATTCTGTGGGAAAGCTTCAAGTCTTCACATTTCATGAGGGTTGTTACCTTGTTCAGATGCTTCTAGAGACTGGAGAGTCTTTGGCACCATACCGCTACTTCCACTAGGGAGTATTCCCAAAACACTGATACTCCTGTGACTGAGTCAGTCACCAAGAGAATGCGAGACAAGCATTCATGTCTGACGAAGGGAGCCCTGACTCTTGAGAGCTTGTACCCTGAAACTCTTGTTGGTCCCTAAGGTACTACTGGACTCAAACCTAACTGTATTACAGCAGACTAACAAGGGTACCCTCTGAAATATAACCCCCTCCACAATTTCCAAACTGGGGGTGCGATCATACATACTGGAAGCCGTGACAGACATGTGATTCCCCTGCGGATTAAAGGGACGCGATCAGGCAGACACATCTGACTGGCATCCCGGAGTCATCGGCAGGGCGTCCTTTCCAGCAGCGTGGTGAAAAGCCACTGCTGAAAACCCAGTATCATCGGGAACTGCGGGGCGCCTGGTGGGAGGTATGATTGCGCAAACGCACATCATTGCAGGCGGGGCAAACAGCCCCACTTCCTGCCCGCATTTTCTCCCTTCTGTGTGACCATAGCCTGAGTGTTGCAAATAAGGATGAACTGGGTGCCCAAAGAGCACTAGGGAGAGGAAGTTCCAGCTAATGGAGAGCCAGTGTGGTGTAGTAGTTAAAGCGTCAGACTAAGTTCTCTGCAGTCCAGGTTCAAATCACTACTCATGCCCAGTCATACGCTCTCAGCCTAACCTACTTCACAGGGTTGTTGTGAGGGTAAAATGGAGGAGAGGAGAATGATGTAAGCTGCTTTAGGTCCCCACTGGGGTTAAAGGTGGGATAGAAATAAATGTAAAAATAATAGGAGGCCCTTGAAGTATGTAGCAAAACCATGGTTTCAAACCACCCCCTAAAAGCTGGAGAATGAGGTGTGTACGTACATCCTGTTCTCACAGTGCCATGGAGTGCTAACTGTCTGCAAACACATGCCTTCCATGGCCAGGGCTTGGTTTGAGGCCGAAAAAAAGGGAAGGTATTGGATGAGGAACAGTGGGAGCTCTATATCCAATACCTCACCCTCAACAGGATCCATCCAGTAGTTTGCAAGATTTCCAGGAACAGGAAATGGCCTCAGGTCTCCTTGAGAGCCAGTTTGGTATAGTGGTTAGGAGAGCAGACTCTAATCTGGGAGAACCGGGTTTGATTCTCCACTCCTCTGCATGCAGCTGCTGGTGTGACCTTGGGTCAGTCATAAGTTCTTTCAGAGCTGTTCTCTCAAGGGCAGTCCCTAAAAGAGCTCTCTCAGCCCCCCTACCTCACAGGGTGTCTGTTGTAGGGAAGGGAAGGGAAAGGAGACAGTAAGCCAATCTGAGACTCCAAATGAAGGGCAGGGTATAAATCCAATCTCCTCCTCCTCCTCCTCTCACCCAACTGGAGCCCATTTCCCTCTCCTCCCACAAAAGACTTACAGGACCTCTCTGCTTGAGCTGGAAGCTTTGAGGGTCTGCCCAAGGATGGGGAGAGCAGCTCCATCTCACCACCCACTATGCCCAGTTGTCCGTGTTCTCAGTCACCAGAAGCAGGGGGCAGCACGCTTCAGGCAGCTCCCACCAACCTATCCCCTCACTGTTATAGGCGAAGCCAGAGAGGGGAAGCTCTGTCCTCCTTGTTGCCCTCCACCTTTCCAGAAACTGGGGGTCTTTCCCTTTCCATGCAGCTCCACAAGGAAAGGAATCTTGCATTCCTCAAGCATACATCTATTCCTCTGGCAGCCAGTGCCTCTCCCACAAAGCCTGAAGCACGGTACTGGCATCAAAGGTTGGCATTGTTGGACACCCACCAAGAAGCACTTCCTGGGGCTAGGGGGCAGAGGAAGCCCTTGAGTCCTCCTGTTGCCACCCATAGAAGAGGAGGAGGAGATTGGATTTATCCCTTCACTTGGAGTCTCAGCCCTTCACTTGGAGTCTCAGAGTGGTTTACAGTCTCCTGTCCCAGTGGTCAAAGAGGCAAGCTGAGAGAAAGATAATGGGCAGTCGATAGAAGCAGCAGCTCCTACAGTTTGCTCACCTGGCCTCTTCTCACACCTGACTAGAGAATCACAGCTCATAATATCCAGAGAACAAGAGGAAAAAAAGGCCGTATACATGCGCTAAATAATGCAAAAACAATACTATATTTGTGAATACTTATAACCAGGGCTTTTTTGTAGAAAAAGCCCAGCAGGAACTCATTAACGTAATAGGCAATACCCAATAGCAGGAACTCATTAGCATATTAGGCCACACCCAACACCACAGCTCATTAGCATATTAGGTCACACCTCCATGTTACCAGAAGTATGGTCATCCCCCCACCTTTTGCTTCTTCTTCTGTTTACCTTGTTTGTTGTCAAAACCCAGGGCTTTTTTGGAGCAGGAATTCCTTTGCATGTTAGGCCACACACCCCTAATGTAGCCAGTCCTAATGAGTTTCTGCTGTTGGGTGTGGCCTGTTATGCCAGCGAGTTTCTGCTGGGCATGGACAACTTGGGAGCCAGCTGGAGTTCCATTCCTGTGCATTCCTGCCCCAAAATAACCCTGATTATAACAATACATTGCAAAATTGTGTGAAAAAAGACAAATGGAAGAGAGGTCCAAAACACTGAGTTGACTAAATTTTCCAGACTATCCAGTCGTTTTGAAGGTCTTCATCTGAACTGGACCATACGTATCAGTTGTCTCCTAGTTTCCATCCATTGTTGAATAAGAATAGCAATATATACAATACTTCAATGTTCTATTGTAGCATAATTCTGCAAGCCATCAACAGTTTCTGCTTGGAGTTAAGATTCCAACTGAAGATGGGCCATTTAGATAGTCCAGAAAATTGGATCTCTCTCCCATTTGTGTTTTCCCCCCCCACAATTTTACAATGTATTGTCATAATTATTCACAAATATAGTATTGTTTTCACATTATTTAGCACATGTATATGGCTTTTTTCTTCTTCTCCTGTTCTCTTCTCCCACCCAGCAGCAGTGGGGATTGGGATCCAGCTGGGCCTGACCCCTGTTGCCACCCGGGGAGAGGAGAGGTGAGAGAACAATGGATGCTGCTTCTCTTCACTGCCATCCGCCAGACCTCTTGACTTCCCACACAGTGGAGAACGGGTCGGCGGGTGCCTGAGAAACAGCAGCTCCCCCCCACCCCCCGCCGCCTACTCACTGGGTCACTCTCTTGCTTGGCCCACAGAGAGGAGACGACTGAGCAGACAAGAGGAGAATGTGGGACCCACTGAGGATGTCTCCTACAAAGACATCCCAAAAACAGAAACACCAGAGGCCCAGCAACAGCTTGGCTGGCTCAGTACTGGAACCGTCACCAGTGTCTGTTAATTGTGAGCTTCATGCCGCGTTTTTGGACTTGTGGGGCAAAAACATCCCATTTTTCTGACTCTTTAGGGAACCAGTGTACCTTGGATAAATATGAATTTTGGCTTTCTAGATGGCCTGGAAGTACTGGAGCCATTAGGAATTAACTTAGCCATTCTGAGCATGCCCCCTCCCCTTGATTTTCAATTTGTCTTGTAGTCAGGGAGCCTTGAATTATGCGTGCCTCAAATTTCAGATCATATGCAATGAGCCTAACAATGCTGAAACTCTACGAGGGAGTCAGTCAGTGAGGCCTTTCCATCTTTATCTATGCCAGATTATAAAACATATGGGCGATGTTATGATTTCCTGAGCTGGGTAGCCCAAGCTAGCCTGACCTCACCAGACCATGGAAGCTAAGCAGGGTCGGCCGTGGTTAGCACTTGGATGGGAGACCACCGCGGAAGTCCAGGGCTGCTATGGAGAGGTAGGCAAGGGCAGACCACCTCTGAATGTCTCTTGCCTTGAAATCCTTCTGGGGTCAACATAAATCAGCTGCGACTTGAGGTCATTTTCCACCACCAGCACCAATATTATAATGTGTGTAATATCATTTTTATTTGCATCTCGTTCAGTTCTTTCATCTGCCTTGAGTCTTAGCAAGAAAGGCAGGCACAGATAAAGTAAAGTGAAGTCAATAAACAAAGGATTCTTCTTCTCTTTTGCGATGGACACCCACATCCACTTCACAGATCTACGCAACCTTTTCAGTGCCTGCCAAGTAAGGACTGACAACACGCAGCGCTAACAACAAGAGTGCTTCTGAGCTTGCATGGAGCACCCTTCCTCCGTGATGCATAACTGCAATAAATTGTGTGCCCTTCTCAAGAATGGAAGCAGACCAAGGCATAAAAGGATCCTGAGAGCAGAGCTATTATCAGCCATTATTATCCAGGGACAATTAAAAATTCACATCTTGTTGGTGATTAATGGCTTAATCCATTCGATTTATTGGTTTATGCTTCCAGGCCAACAGGATTCATATTTTAAATTCTGATTACAAACCTCCATCGGACCTGTTTGCAAGCCTCTTTAAACCCCCTGCTGTCAACACCTTGACTAATTTTCCCGAGGCCCCATTAGTTGCACTGAGCGCACACACAGACACCCTTGATCCAAACGCACAGCCATATCTTGGAGCTGAATTTGCAGTTCGGGTTTTTATAGCACTGCTGGGCGGGGAGACAGGTTCTTTTTCAAGCTAATATTTTAATTTAAATCACTTATTTATATTGATGGGCATGGCTTTCTGCCCTTTCCTTATTACTGAAGCTTCACACACCTTTAATTTTTAGTTAGAATTTCATACTACTGACCACACCTACCACGTAAGAATATAAGCAGAGCCTTGCTGGATTCTGACCAGTGGTCCATCTAGCCCAGCATCTTGTCTCACACAGTGGCCTCAACCAATTGCCCTGGAGGGCCAGCAGTCAGGGCACAGAGGCCAATGCCTGCCCCAATACATCTGCTCTCCCCATCAGTCAGATAGCCACAGCCAGCAAAAAGCCAGAGAAGGTGAGTCTTGGGCCCTGCCGGGTACTTCTTGTAGGAGAAGAAACTCTGAAACCCAGCATCCCATTGCTAAATGTTAACAGAGGATTTCTTCTCTAAGGGGCCTGTCTCTCCAGCAGGATGTACTTCCTCTCCAGCAGGATGTACTTCCTTACCACTTAGCCTTATTCAGGGTTATGCAGTCCTAACAAGGAATTGCTGGCCCTTCTGGGCCACTTCCATGTTTTGCTATTGGAGAGGAGCCAACCCTGTTCCAGTGACACCTCCTAGCACCGGTAGAGGCTTACTGCCACTAGATGTGGGGCTTCCCTTTAGGCCGAGCAGCCACTGACAGGCCCACGTGACCTTTGTGTTACTCAGTGGTCATGTGGTGTAGCCATGATCAGTTGAGTTTTGGAGTGGGGTGACCACTCCTGCCAATATTCTTATATGCCAATGCATTTCCTCTGTCAACCCTGCTGAGGCTGACCATTTGACCTAATTTCCAGTCAGTGTTCCCTCTAAGCTGAGTTAGTGTGAGCTGGTTCACAGTTTTTTAGCCTCCAGATCACACATTTTTGTCTTCGCTCAGGAAGGATGGCTCCAGAGTAAACTAATCTATGCAGTTAATTTATGCAGAGTAAACTAATTTATGCAGTTGCCAAATCGCTCACTCACAACTTTAAAGCCTGTCACTCAGAAACTAGAATTTTTGCTCACAAGACTCCACAGCTTAGAGGGAGCAGTGTTTCCCATGCCCTCTTCTGCAGAATTACACCCTTCTAAGGCCGGCCCCCGATTCTGCCTCATAGCACAGAGGTTTTGCATGTGTGTAAAGTGCCATCAAGTTGCAGGCGACTTCTGGCGACCTTGTAGGGTTTTCAAGGCAAGAGACTTTCAGAGGGGGTTTGCCTTTGTCTGCCTCTGCATAGTGACCCGGGACTTCCGCGGTGGTCTCCCATCCAAATACTAGCCAGGGCCAAGCTTGCTTAGCTTCTGAGATCTGACAAGTTCAGGCTAGCCTGGGCCACCCAGGTCAGGGGGCACAGAGATATACTGCCTCTGATTATGAAGAACTTCCACCCACCCACATAGGTATCTTAGATGGGAAGACTGAAGTAAAGTCCCATTTATTGATTTAAAAGGAAAAAGTCCACCTGCAAAGCCGATATGCAGAAATGCCTTCTTTTCCTTCACCCGCCTTGCAACAATGGGTGAGGAGGGGTGGGGGGAGAGGTGGTCTGCATCGCAGTGTGGATATCAAAGGCTCCAAGGACCTGCAAGCGGAATCCACCCAGCAAGCCCCGACCTAGCCAAACTTTTGCCAGCTGTTCCTCACCTGACAGCACGGCTTTGATGGTGCAAACATCAGACATTGCTCAAAGCTAGAAGGCAGAAAGGAAGCCTGAACTCCTCAGCAGGGAACGAGACAAAGCACTCCAGCTGCCAGCCATCTGAATCAAGGTCTTCCCCCCCACTCCACCTTCAAAGGGTGCTCTGACGCCCCCCTCTCCTCTGCTACTGATGAGGGTCCTCAGCATCGCAGTTACCTGTAAAGATCCCTTGCACTGCTCATGAGCATATGCAGACATGCAGCAGCATAAGGAAAGGGACTGGGAAGGGAGCACCAGAGACACCGCTGGCAGCAGGACAGTCTGCAAGGAGGATGCCAGTGGGGGGGTTGGGGGTGAAGATTTCCATGCCACAAGCCCCAGACTCTGCCCTTAGAGCCAGAGGAACTGCAATCCACATTTGCCACAGGAATTAGCCTTCCTGCTACTCTCCCTCCTAAATTTAAAATTCTCACTCTCTGTGCATACACATGCATGTGTGCATTCATGGCTTCTGGCTATGCCTCCTCACAAAAAAACCTTCTATGATGGGGTGGGGGCAGACAGTGGGTTCTACCCCCTCTTCCCACTTCCACCACTCAGTGGCCTTTACTGCAAGAGGAAAAGAAAGAGGAGGAAGGGGAAGCAGAAGGAGAAGAAGGAGAAGCAGAAGAAGAAGGGGGGAGGAGGAGGAGGAGGAGGAGGTGGAGAATGGATTTATACCCTGCCCTTCACTTGGAGTCTCAGAATGGCTTACAATCACCTTCCCCTCTTGTCCCCACAACAGACACCTTGTGAGGTAGGTGGGGTCGAAAGAGCTCTGACTGAGAACTGCTCTTGAGAGAATAGCTCTGAGAGAACTGTGACTGATGCAAGGTCACCCGGCTGGCTGCATGTGGAGGAGTGGGCAATCAAACCTGTTTCTCCCTGATTAGAGTCCACCACTCTTAATCACTACACCAAAATGAGGAATGGACGGGCCAGGAAACCCAGCCCAGACTTATAGCCCAGACTTGCCCAGAGGCAGAGGGAACACACAGAAGATTATTCAGTATGCCTTACCTATCAAGTTTTTATCTGACCCTTCCTCCAAGGAGCTCAGGAGACCATACAGTGTTCTTTCCTCTTCCATTTTATCCTCACAACAGCCCAGCAAAATAGGCTGGCTGAGAAAGACTGACTTGTCAAGGTTACCCGGTGAGCTTAAGTGGGGATTCAAACCTGGCTCCCCGAGTGCCTAGCTCAGTGGTCCCCAGTGCAGTCCCCGTGGGCCCCATGGTGCCCATCGACACTTTTCTGGGTGCCCACCAAGTCCTTAAGAAAGTGGGTGGGGCCAGGTGGGGCTTTTGCCCAGCAGGGCTTCTGATTGGTTGTGCATATTAAAAGGCATCCTGTTGTTATCAAAGAGGTACTATTGGAGTTATATACAACTCACTCCCTAACATTTCGCCGTTAGCTCCACCTCCTGCAGCAGCCATTTTGTTATTGCGCCCACTGCCTTGTGTCAGAATTCCAAAGGTGCCCACAGG
The DNA here is from genome assembly GCA_029375565.1 of Gekko gecko. NCBI lineage: Eukaryota > Metazoa > Chordata > Lepidosauria > Squamata > Gekkonidae > Gekko > Gekko gecko. Next base: position 27,849,816 of record JAPDNY010000001.1, read on the forward strand.
CTCAAAAAGGTTGGGGTGCCCTGGACTAGTTCAGCCCTCTAAGCGCTACACTGACTCTTAAACAGCACTCATTTTAAAGAATGAGCTAGTGTATGAGGAGTTTTGTCCATTTCCTGAGCTAGCCAGGAAAGGCATCAGTAATGGGGATAGCAGGGGATAGCCAAGATGCAGGGAAGGGAATCACTCAGCCCCTGAAGATGGTCTGGATGCAGAAACCCATCTCTTCACTAGTAAATAAAGCCAGTAGCATTATGCACACCCACAGAATGTAAATCACCCTGGGATGTGTGCATGCATGCACATTATCCCTGGTAGTGAATTACCTGGCCACAGCTGCAAAAGAAGCCAGAAACTGCTTCAGGCAGAGAAGCAATGGTAAGGGACATAGCAGAGCAGCCCCATTTCCACACCTTTGCATTTGGCTCTCTGCAGAGTCCCAGGGCAAGTGCCTCTTGTTGTCCAGTGACTGGCTGCGGGGGACGGGTGCTCTATGCAAGCTCAGACCAGTTTCTGGGTTTTGTGGAAAGGGGCCTCCCCATTTCCACTCCAAGGAAGCTCAGATTTCAGGTGCCAAATCAGAGGCTGCACCAGAATACACAACTCCCAATGCATCCTGGGGGATGGTTTCACAGGAAGGTCAAAGGAAGGAGGGCACTTTCACACAGTGCACTGGTGACAAAATAAAACCAAAATAGTTTATGTTATTAATAGCAAATCATGAATGCAACACAGCATGCAGCATCGTAGTAAATTACTGGGCGGGGGAGCAGAGATTTCACCACTCTTCTCTCTATATTATTTTCCCCAACCCGCTGTAAGGCAGAATACTGGCTGTCTGCTTGCATCAGCACCGCGGACAGCAGCTGGGCCAGGGATGCAGGCAGGGCAAGGGGAAAGCCTTTCGGAGAGGCCAAAGAGAAAACTCTCCAGCCCCACCACCACCATCTTGTCATCTCTGCTGAGGCTACAGCGGCAGCCGTAATTAGAAACAGGATCCTGGGAGGCTTGGACCTGTAGCCCTTAAACTCCCTTCCTTGCCGTGACTCATTAGTTAGGTTCTGCTCAGAAGAATTAGTGGCAGGGGAAGAACTCTCCTTCATTCCCAGTCCAAAAGACTAGCGGATTTGCAAACTGGGTTCTCTCTGGAGCTTGGTGCAAAAGCTAGGGTGTCGAACTGGAATCTGGGAGACCCAGATTCAAATCCCCACTCTGGCATGAAGCCTACTAGGCGACTGGGCCATTCACTTTCTCTTGGCTTTATCTACCTCACAGGGTTGTTGTGAGGAAAAAATGAGGGAGGGAGAACCATATACACCAGCCTGAGCTACCTGGAAGAAGGGTAGATAAAAATGCACTGGATCGCGGCTTGGCCCACTTAGTAGGAGGTGTTTGTTCTATAGCCTCTTTGTCTACATGCCCATACTCTCTGGTTGACCATGGGGAAGACAGATCAGGGCTTGGCAGGGCTGGTTAGGCTCCCTGGCCCCTCAAGAAATGTATTTATTCTCTCTCTCCCTCTTTCTCTCTCTCACTCTCCTGCCGCTTCATTGCAGAAAGAGATTTAAAATGACAATGCCGTTGCTGCACCTGTGGAATGCCTGCCTGTCACGCAACATCTAAAGGGACAGCCCTCTGCCCAGGGCAATGGCGTCAACCACTGTGGCCACTAAGGATTCCCTGGGTGCCCCCTTGGGCCCTTATTCAAGTGCCAAACAGGGATGGAGACTCAGGGGAAGTTGCTGGTGTGAGCCTGTCTCTTGGCAACCACAAACAAAAGGGTGGTGGCTAGAAAGGCCAAGGATGACGGGGGGTGTGGTAACCCCCCTTCCCCAAGACATTGTGTAAAGCTTCTCCTTTCTCCCAGAAGAATGGGCCAGTGTCCACATATGCAGGGAGGTGGGCAGCTGCAAGCTCCCTCCCTCTCGCCAGCAAGAAAGGAGGCAGGGACACCCTGAAGTCCTCTCTCCTTCCGCTTCTGTCTGTATTCCTGGAAAGGAACTGAATGGGGAGAAGGAGCTGAGTTGGACTTCCAGTCCTTCCCCGTCTCTACAAATAGAATAAGAGGTGGCAGAAATATGCACAATCACATATTTTATTCAGATGCAGCCTGTTTTCCGGCGCAGAGTATGAAAAGAGGGTTTCTCTCCTTCCCTTTAAAAATATTTTTACTCCTCCCCCCCCGCTTTTCTTTTTAGCTCATGACACAGCCGGGGCAAAACCCAAAACCAGATCTCAGCAGCAACAAGAAGAGGGGATCAGTCCTGGCCTGCAGAGATGTCACATGCTCCTTTCAAGAGGCAGCTGACTGTGCATTTCAATGTACGCGGCCCAGAAAGTGGGGGTGTGGAGGGGGAGGCATTGCCAGCAGCACACAGGTCTCGCACTCTTGCCCCAGTCCCCTCCTTCCCCATGTTCTAGAAGGAGCTCTCCTATTGCTGCCTGGCAGTGCCCAGCAGGCATATGAGTGAGCAAGAGGCTGGGGCCAGGCTCCCAGGAGATGCTACGCGGGGGGGGGAGAAGAGAGGACACGACACCCCCCTCTTCTGTCTCCTGGCAGTAAGCTTGGCAGCCGACCTTGGGCTGTCCTTGCAGGGGAAAAGGGCTGGCTGGGCCTGGAGCCCCCTATGACAACAGAAGCCACTTGGGGGGGGGGAGGAAGAGAAGCAGTGCCCATCATGGGAAGCAGAGCTAACGGGGGCAGGCAGGCGGGCACCACTGGGGCACTGCCCATAGGTATGATGGGAGGAGGAGGGAAGGAGAACAAGTGATGCAAAGGCAGGGCAACAGGGCAACACAGAGAGAGAGAGAGTAAAAGAAAGATGGTATGAAAGGGAATGGGCAGAAAGCAGCAGCAGCAGCAATGCATTTAAAAGAGCTGCTAAAGGAACCACGAATGAAAAGGTAGGCGGTTGCCGGCTGTGGGGAAGTGAACTGATGAGATCCTGGCAGGGAAGAGAATTCCTAGATATTTTAGTAGATCAACAAAAATGTTTTAAATTACTAAAAAGAGGGAGGGAGGGAGGGAGGGATACCAGGAACCAAACTGACCTGCAAGTCAGGATACTATCAGTGAGGAATAGTTTCTCAGCGCATGCTCAGAGACACTTATTAACTCTCACATCCCTTGGCTCAGGCTTGGCACTGAAAAAAGGGGGCAGGGCTAACTTCTAGCTCCTATTTAAACTTGATAAAAAAACCCCACTGGAAGTGAAAGACCCTTGGGAAAGCTTCAAGGGCATCTTTGCATTTTTGTCTGGTCTTGTGGTAAGAGGGGATACAAAAACGGAACGCTCACCCACCCACACAGGTCATATATACTCTAAAGCAACAGCCCTCAGAGTACACTTCATAAATGCTTCATTTCTATAATAAAGGATGCAGAGACTCAAGTGGGATGATTGGTAGCCTCTTCTCTCCCTCCATGCAAATACAGCAGGGTTGGCTAAGGTTCCTCAGCAGAGAGGGGAACACACCCTGTACATGCCCAGAGGCACTTTCTTCCATAACGACTTCACATGTTAGGCACTGCACTCAGTTCAGTGTTCTCCTCATTCACCAAGAACTGTGGAGGTCAACTAATTAACGGGCCCTTTCCCACTCTTCTGTTGTACAGGGAAGGAGGAAGGAAGAACTCCGGCCTCCGTCAGCGATGGCACTGCCAGGTGTGTGTGGGGGGTGCACTTATTGTTCCAGACTCACTTATTCCAAATAAAAAGGCCTTCCGTGTGATCTTCCTACACCCTGAACGGGCACACGCAAACTTCTACTTGCCGTCTGCTGGGCTTCAGAAACCTCTGGCTGTAGCTGTGCTGAAGACCCAGGAAGCCCTTCTCTTGTTGCAACCATCCCTGGGGAATCCCAGAGACTCAGCCAGATGGGCCCTGCAACAACACATTATAAAGTAGCCCTGACCTGGATAGCCCAGGCAAGCCCGATCTCATCAGATCCCATAAGCTAAGCAGGGTCGACTCTGGCAAGTACTTGGATGGGAGACCTCCTTGGAATACCAGCAGTTGGGATGTGGGGGGGGCAGGCTTTATTCAGCCACCTCTCTGAATATCCTCCAGGGCCCCAGGAGACGTCAGTCACCAGAGGTCGCCATGCCTTCTAGGTGCAACTACACACACACACACATGTATATACACATATGAAAAATACAAATACCAATACACACACCCCACATTATAAAGTACACAGGTCTGGGATCCCCACTACGTTCCAGATGTTACACCATCACAAGTGAATTGCAGGTTCTTCCCAATTGTGGTACCTGTTTAGGACCCGGGCCACAGTGTGAGGGGAGGGAGGAGTCTAGCCCTCCCCTGGGCTGTTTTCCCAACCTGAAACAGTCCCGGCAAGCAGGAATCGATACGGGTACCAGTAGATTTGCTCCAACAAGGCACAGAGTGGCTGCCCGTAGCTTAAGTTGAGGAAATGGCGCAGGGGGGAAGGATTAAACCTCCTTTCCCTTTGCGCTGCCGTCAGGCTGCGTGCATTTGATTTTTAGAGAGGAAAGAAAGGAAACCCACTGGGAGCTCCATTCACAGAATTCTCAGCATCCTGTGCAGTTGATCCCTCGATGTAATATAATTGGGCATAAATGAGTGTTTATTAGAAAATACAATTGTGTAGAATAAAGAGGGGATCGAGTTGCCTGAGAAAACAAGTCAGAAAAGGCCAGACTAGAGCCAAAGGTTCTTGGCACACTGCAAAGGGGAAGCAATATCAGTCTACTTGAGACACACCAAGAGAGAGTTGGGGGGGACACCTTATTGGGTTCCAGCCCATGAAAGCTGAGGGCCTATTTGCCCCTTCCTCGGTCTTCATATGTCCTCAGTCACATAATCTCAGGCCATAAGGACCCAGAAAAAGAAGAGAGAAGAAGAGGAGATTGGATTTATACCCTGCCCTTCACTACCCGAAGGAGTCTCAGAGCGGTTTACAATCCCAAAGAGGCAAACAGGCTCCCTCCGTGACTATTTCCACTCGCCAGAACAGCACCTCCTCACTTCCTACAGCACGCAAAAGCCTCTGTGAGCAGTGAGCACTTTGGTAGGTTTGCCCCCCACTGCAAGCTGGGTCTTGGGACCCTGCCCTGCCCCAGCTCACGTCACATGTATCATTTAGCAAAACCCTTGGGGCTGGAGAGAGGGACTGGTCCGAAGCCAACCAGCAGAGTGGTGATTTGAACCTGGGTCTCTCAGATCCTAGTCTGACACTCTAATCGCTACACCACAAGAGGTCTCTTAGTTCTCACACACAGAGACATAATCCACTCCCCCGGCATTCACAGAGACCTAATCCACTCCCCGACACTGCTGCAGCCACCCTCCTTGTGCTGAGGGAAACATCCATTCACCAGGTCTGTGAATACAGGGCAATAGCTGCCTTGGTGGGAGAGTGCCAGTGTGAATGAGACAAGTTGAACCCAATGCTGTAGAACTGTCGGGGGTGGGGGGAACCAATCTATGCTTTGTGAGGCACGGGGAGCCTCAGGGCACCACAGGATCTCACAAGCTGCATAGGCACCTGAGAAACATGACAAGGTGGCACCAATGTTCCCTCTAAGCTGTGGAGTCTTGTGAGCAAAAAATCTACTTTGTGAGCTACTGGCACTAAAGTTGTGAGCGAGCAATTTGGCTACTGCAGAAATTAGTTTGCTCTGGAGCACTCCTTCCTGAGCCAAGATAAAAATGCATGAGCCAGAGGCTAAAAATCTGTGAGCTAGCTCACACTAACTCGGCTTAGAGGGAACACTGGGTGGCACCCCTCTGTATGCTGTCACATGCTAGTAAAGGGAAGCTCCTGCAATGGAGCAGATGCAAAGGAGGCATGCCCTCCTCGGAAGCCACTAAACTGTGGGGCTCTAACCCTGCCCAGCACCATCCGGCATCACAAACCTGGCTACTGATTCATGCAAAAGGACACACATGGCCAAACCCCAGGCTCCCAGTTTTAAGTGCAGGCAGGGCCAAGAGGGCATTTGGCTGGCACGCAGAAAATGAGGAACCACAGGAATGAAAGCACCTCGACCGCGTTGCCAGCCAGCTTCTGAAATGGAGTGCGAAGTGTCTGCAGACCCAGTGGGCAGAGTCCTCCTTGCGTTCCCCTGGATTGTAGGCCGTCACATTCAAGGCTCTAGTCCTCACTTTTGAAGTTCCCTGACCTTCTGCCCCAGTTCTTATCCCCGCTCCTTTTCATCCCCCAGCCATGCTGAGACCCCCGTCCACTCACTTGAGGCAGTTCAGAAGCAGCAGCCTCAAGAGCAAAACTGCAGCTTGATTCCATACAATGGAAAGGTCAGGATGAAATGCATCGCCCAGGGACACTGAGGACTCTTCTTCTTGGAAGGGTCCTAGAAGCAGGCCTGCATGTCTTGAGACCCGCTGACTCAATCGTAGCCACCACCACCCTCCAGACATACAAAGTGCCTCACTATGGCCTCAGTGCATTTATCTTTTCTGCTGCCGGTGTCTCATGCTGTACTTGAGAACATAAGAAGAGCCCTGCTGGATCAGACCGGTGGTCCATCTAGCCCAGCATCCTGCCCCACGCAGTGGCCAGCCAGGTCCTCTGGAGGGCCAACAAAGAGGACGGGGGCCAAGGCCTTCCTTTGATGTTTCCTCCCCACACTGATATTCAGGGGTTCCCTTCATTCACCATGGCTAGTAGTCACTGATAGACCTATCCTCCAAGAATCGATCTAATCCCCTTCTAAAGCTGTCTATGCCTGTGGCCACCACTACAGCCTCTGGCAGTGAATTCCACATTTTATTCACTCTCTGTGTAAAGAAACATTTTGTTTTGTCCGTCCTGAATCTGCTGCTCATCAGTTTCAGATGCAGAACAACTGTGTCTCTAAACCAAGTCACTGCACCATCTAGCATTAGGGGAACCAGGAGTCCAGAGGAAAGGACCTGCAGTTCAGTTCCGGGGCCCTCATTCCAGAAATTACCCACTAATACGTGAGATCTGACACGTTAGCACTGCCAGACATGCTGAACTACCATCATGCACATCCCAAAAAGGCACTTTCACCTGTCTCCCTGAACACCTTCCAGCCTCTGCCATTGAGAAATCACATATTTTCCAAAGAAATAAAATGCCTTCTTTTTAAAATAAGCACACGAGTGAGCTGATCAGCGTTTCCACAGCAACTGGCCTTTGCAACAGCCGGAGACTCCTTTTGCCGGAGCAAATCCCAGACAACAACCGCAGAGGAGACAGTCGGCCTAAGCGTACTACGCCGCCGCCGCTGCCGCCGCCGCTGCCACCGCCACCACCACCTGCGAGAGCCAATGAGGACTCCATTGCCAAGCCATCTCCATGGCAACCAGCCAAGTCGGTTGCCACAACCATCTGTTTGTCAGCCGCCCTCCTCAGACAACAGGCAGCCAGGCTTCAGAGCGAGTGTGTGGGTGGGTGGGCTTAGCCGGAGCGCCTGCGAGTGGGTGTTGTGTTGTGTGTCTGTGCATGAAAAAAGAAGCCTGCGAGTATTCCTGACGTAAGTGAGCACAATTTGGTGTCTTGTGCGAGACGCCAGGCGTGTTCATTGAGGGTTATGTAAACGGGACTCTTCCGATTGCTCGAGATTCTAAATTTATGGCTGCCGGGCCCGAGCAAAAGGGGAATGGTATGGGTTAGAAATGCACACAGACACCCAGGGGTCACAGCGACTTTAGGAATGCATTTAGCAGGTTAGGACTGGCACACTAACAGAGGCACGGAGGCATCTAGTCCCAAAGGGCTGCTGTTTCTCACTCCACAAGCTGAGAGTTGGAGAAATAGGGGTCTGCTTTACGTGGCTCAGGCAAGTGAGACAAGCCATACACTACGCTAGGCAAAGCAAATCCCCCTGGATCACCAGCCAATTTGATGGGGAAGCGACTGGTGCAACAAAACAGAAGTCCAGTGGCACCTTAAAGACAAACAAAATTAATTCCAGCAGGAGCCTTCATGGAATAAATGCTGGTAGTCCTTAAGGTGCTGTTTGATTTTGCTACAATCAACTGATGTGGCTATCCCTCTGGAATTGTGGTGGAATAAGAACACAAGAAGAGCCCTGCCGGATCGAAGCAGTGGTCCATCTAGCCCAGCATCCTGCCTCATACACTAGCCAATCAGTTACTCTGGATGGCCCACAACAGGGCACAGAGGCCAAGGCCTTTCCCTGATGTTGCCTTCTGGCACTGGGATTCAGAGGTTGACTGCCACTGAACATGGAGGTTCTCTTTAGTCGCCATGGTGAGTGATGGACCTCTCTTCCATGAATTAGTCTTTCAGATCTCCATCTCAGTAACTAGTCAGGCTCTCCACAAAACCCTTCCTTCGGCACTGTCCTCTTCTGAAGAACTCCACTGCCCCTCTAATGGCTCCCTTTGTGATACCACAAAGGAAAAGGGGGAGAAGAGGGAACTGAGCCAAGATCCTACAAAGAGCCAAAGACAGCCCCCCTGACCTCCCAGTGGGCCACCTATTTCGGGCTGCAGGGACATGCTTCTACGGCGATAGCACCCGCATGGTTTACTCAACCAGCTACACAGGGAGAGGGCTTTAAAGGGAGAGGTGCAAAATTGTTTACTCTTTCTGCTCAGCCGGTATTGGGGAAACACAGAAATGCAGGGTGAAGATTTCTCTAGCTTGCTACTTCTCCAGCTTGGTCCTTGAGGGATGATGAGAAAGGAGTTGTGATGTGCAATGAAAGGACGGAGAGCGACCAAGCAGGCTGTAGAGGCATGCTTGAGGGTACAGGAGCATCGGCAAGGTGGGTCTCAGCCTTCATGCCCATAAGGGGAAAACAGCCCAGCATCAGATAAAGGAAGAATCCACAGATCATGTTCACCTTGTTACTGACCAACCACATCCTGCCCCCATGTATCAGAGACTCGGGGAACAGGGCACATGCTCCCCCTGAAGAACGACTTCTAGATGGAGGCTTCAGACACAGGAACTCTCTTGGTAGAAACACAGGCGCTCTCTTTGCGCAGTTGCTGGGGTCTGTCCACTGTGCTGGCAAGGGCACTGGAGGGGGGGGAACGGGGACCCCGGTCTTCCCCCCTCCAGGGCATCCCTTCCCCTCCCACACCAGCTGCCCCACTGCAGGCTGCCTGCAGCCCGGTCCTGGACCTCGGCCAGAGCAGAAGACACAGCCATAAACAGATAAGTAATAGCTAAATAAATTGTGTGTAGCTGGGGACCAGATTGCCTTTGACCTGCCAGACGTCCGCTTCCTCTGCCTGGACTGATTGCTGCTTCTGTTCAGCAGCAGTCCTCATCGCACGCTCGGTGCTGTACGAAATGTAGACGAGAAAGGCTCCCTGCTCCGCAAGGTACGTTATATGGACCACAGAAGGTTGCCTGGGAGAAACCAGGATTTCAGCATGTACAGAGGAGATGAGGCAGACAGCAGTGGAGGCACAGGTAAGGTTAAGGCCAGGGCAGTCGGGGAAGGCTTTGCACTCCCAGAGAGAAGAGAGGGTGTGTGTGTGTGAATAGGACATGAAAGATGAAGGACGGAGCAGAGGAAAAGGGTCAAGGACAGGTGAGTTTGGGCAAAGGGAAAGGACAAGCATGGAGACTAAAAAAAGCATAGAACTTTGGGGAGGAAACACAGAACATGGCTAGAGTGCTGGGCTTGGGTTCAAATCTCCACTCCACTGGGCAGCCTTGGGGCCGTCACTCTCCTTCAGCCTCATCTACTTCCCCTACCCTTTCCCCAAGGAGCTCAGGGTGGAATACTCGTCTCCCTTTCCCAAACTACCTTCGCAATAACCCAGTGAAGTAGATCATGACGGGTAGCTGTGTTTGTCGATAGCAGCAGAAAACAGCAAGAGTCCGGTAGCACCTTAAAGACAAACGAAATTTATGGCCAGGGATGAGCTTCCGGGAGACACTGCCCGCTTCTTTGGACACAGCTAGAATGTGAGCCCATCCAGCTGTATCTGAAGAAGCGAGCAGTGACGCATGGAAATGCATCCCTTCCCACAATTTTGGTTCATTTATGGTGCTACTGGACTCTTGCTCTTTTCTACTGCTACAGACAAAACATGGCTACCCATCATGATCTACGTCAGAGGGATACTGTGAGAATAATTTGGGGAAGGAAGACGTGTATGCCGCCCTGAGCTCCTTGGGGAAAGGATGGGGGAAACGTGCTAGACGGACGGATGTGTTTAAGGAAAGGTTTTGCGCAGACAGGAGAATGGTAGAGGAAGAGGAGCTGAGCGGAGAGGCACGGTGAAGCCACCAGAGAGGGGACAGATGGCGCAAGAACGATCTGTGACACAAAAGGGTTTTAGCAGGGAGTTCAGCTTTGATTTGAAAGGTCTTTGATTTGAAAGGGCAAAGAAGCAAGACTTAGGGAGCCCTCTCACCCACTGTGGGCACATCTATATGCCCAGGAACGCACGCACACACACAAAGGCACAGCTTCCACTGAGAAATTGTGGCCAGCCCCCAACCCACCTGCGAATCATCATCCTAATCCCAATGGCACTATCTAAATGCTCAATATTCTTCGTGCACCATTGTCGTCATCGTTCTTACAACAGCCGTGCATGGGAGGACAGTGTCACCATCCTCTTGTGATGTATGGAACTGGGGCAGAGGAGGGTGAGGAGAAAGACTTCCCCAGCGCCACGGGATGAATGTCAGGACTGAGGCCAGCATGGAACTTCCCAGCTCACTCTTTCAACAGAATGGTATAGAGTCTGGTTAGCATTTCAGACCAGGTTCCAGAGGACCCAAGATCAAATCCCCCCTCTGTGACGTGACCTTGGTGGCAGTCACCCTCTCTCGGCCTAACTTACCTCACCAGCTGGTTGCTGTGAGGATACAGGGAAAGAAGAAGCGTTGGTTTTATACCCCGCCCTTCGCTATGCAAAGGAGTCTCGGAGCAGCTTACAATCGCCTTCCCTTCCTCTCCCCACAACAGGCACCCTGCGAGGTAGGTGGGGCTGAGAGAGCTCTCTTGAGAACTGCCCTTGAGAGAACAGCTCTGAGAGAACGGTGACTGGCCCAAGGTCACCCAGCTGGCTTCATGTGGAGGAGGAGAGGGGGAATCAAACCTGGTTCTCCAAGTTAGAATCTGCTGCTCTTAACCACTACACCAAACTGAGGAGAACCATGTTGTAAGTGTCCCCACTGGAAAGAAAAGTGGGGCATATAAATATGCAGCCCTGACCTGGATAGCCCAGGCTAGCCTGATCTTGTCAGGTCTCAGAAGCTAAGCAGGGTCAGCCCCGGCTAGTATTTGGATGGGGGACCTCTAAGGAACACCAGGGACGTGCCACAGAGGCAAGCAATAGCAAACCACCGCTGGGCATCTCTTGCCTTGAAAACTCTATGGGGTCCCCATAAGTCAGCTGTGACTTGATGGCAATTAAATAAATAAATAGGAGGAGGAGGAAGAGATTGGATTCATACCCTGCCCTTCTCTACCCAAAGGAGTCTCAGAGCAGCTTACAATCTCCTTTTCCAGATTGGTGTAGTGAGTGCAGACTCTAATCTAGGAGAACTGGGTCTGATTCCTCACTTCTCCACAATGCAGCTGCTGGTGTGACCTTGGGTCAGTCACAAGTTCTCTCAGAGCTGTTCTCTCAAGGGCAGTTCTCAAGAGAGCTCTCTCAGCCCCACCTACCTCACAGGGTGTCTGTTGTGGGGAGGGGAAAGGAAAGGGATTGTGAGACACTCTGAGACCCCTTTGGGTAGTGAAGGGTGGGGTGTAGATCCATTCTCTTCTTCTTCTTCCCCTCCCCACAACAGACACCCCTGTGAGGTAGCCAAATTAATTAAACCATCAGCTGCAGCACAGCCATGCAGCATTGGGAAAGCACAAGGACCTTCCCTGTTCTATTTAGGTGATAAGCCCTGATTGGCCTCCTTACCTTCACTGCAAAACTTGCCCTGGAAGCCGGTGAGGCTGCAGTCACACTGCACTTCACTGTTGACCACAGTACAGATCCCGCCATTGACGCAGGGATTCTGTTTGGCACACAGGTACTCCATGTCGCTGCGGATGCCCTGGCTGCCCAGGAGGGCAGGGGGCATGTCCCCCACCTTGAGGTTGGCCACCATTCCGCGGAAAGGCATCTCGTACTTGACAGTGCTCAGGGTGAGGGCCGAGAGGCGGACATCCGGGGGGATGCCCCCCACGAAGAGGTCGCTCTCCACTGTCATGTCGCGCCGCTTGGATTTGACCTCGGCCACGCGGGCCTCGCCGTCCACCACCAGCATGGTCTCACGGTAGTTGCGCGTCAGGAGCACCATGTGCCAGCGGTCGTCGTTGATGGGTGTCTCCAGGTGCAGGCTGGCGGGCTCAGCGCAGGAGATGGTGAAGCGCAGGCGGAACCGCCCCTCCAGGATGAGCAGCTCCAGGAAGTCGCAGTTGCCGCCATCGTCCAGATAGAGAACCAGTGCCCGTGACACGTTGGTCTTGAGGCTGAAGCTCAGCTCCCCGAAGAGCTGGCATCCCACCGGGCGTAGCGAGCCCACTGGCCCGTCGCGCCCCCAAACTCTAGGGCCGCTCCACCTGCCCCTGAGCTCAGCATCGAGGCCACCAGCAACACCAAGGGCAGCAGACACACCAGTTTCGCCATGGCAGCCCTTCTGTCTTCCTTGAGGCAAATGGCGCCCCCTTGGGACACCCCTCAGATCCACATTAGACGGGAGGGCTCCTGGCTGCGAGGAACAGAACGGGATCCCGAGAAGGAGGCGGTCTTCTCCTCCTCAACAAAGGAGTCCACGGGGACTGAGGGGGGGGGCCTCCTACCCAGAACACGTACCCCAGAACAGAGTCCACGAAGGTCCTTCTGGCTCCCCCGTCCCCCCTCCCCGAGAGCCGAGGCGGCGCTCAGTAGCTGCTTACAACATCTTCATCTTCTCAGGCCTGGGCTGGGCAGAATTTCTCCCAGAAGGAGGGTGGCAGGTCTGAGGTATTCCCCCAAGGGGGCAAGAAACCGTTTGCAGGGAGCAGCTGCCCCAGCTGCCCCTCCAGGCTGGCTGGCTTGCATTCAGTCGGGAGTGTGCATGGTAGGACGTGCAGGCCTAGGAGTCAAAAAGAAGGGAAGAGAGAGAGACAAGACAGAAAGTGGTTAGCCCCGGTGCTGAATTTCCAGCCCTTAGACATTATCAGGGCCTTGAAATACAAAATTCCAGCCCTTTGACATTATCAGGGCCTTCCCTGAACAGCCACAAACATAAATATACCTGAAAAAGTAGGCCTTATTCCTCTCCCCAGCATGCCTCACATCAGAATTCCTAAAGCAAAAGTGTCCTGACCTGAATAGTTGCCAGATCTCGGAAGCTACGCAGGGCCGACAGTGGCAAGTACTTGGACGGGAGACCTCCGAGGAATACCAGGGCCGGGACGCAGGGGCATGCAATAGCAAGCCACCTCTCTGAAACATCCATGCCCCACTAGGGGTTGCCAGAAGTCACCATAACATCCAGGCACGTACACACAAATACATGCACAAAAAAAGAATTCCTAAAGCAAAAGCAACTGAGACTCAAATACCCCTTTGCCCCTTAATTTCTGCAAAAAGAAGAAGAAGAAGAAGAGATTGGATTTATACCCTGCCCTTCGCTTGGAGCCTCAGAGCGGCTTACAAACTCCTTTCCCTTCCCCTCCCTACAACAGACCCCCTGTGAGGTAGGTGGGGCTGAGAGAGCTCTGAGAGAAACTGCTCTTTTTCAAGAACAGCTCTGACAGAACTATGGCTTGCCCAAGATCATCCAGCAGCTGCACGTGGAGGAGTGGGGAATCAAACCCGGTTCTCCCAGATTAGAGTCCGCACGCTTAACCGCTACACCAAACCGGCTCTCAACACTAAAGACACTCTGTGTCTGCTCCAAGGACCTCACCGTATTCCAGAGCTGAGCCTTGGCTTTAGGCAAATAGGTGTCAGGGTAGGATTGCCAACCTCCAGGTAGTTGCTGGAGATCTTCCAGAATTTCAGCTGATCTCCAGAGGACAAATATCACTTCCCCTGGAGGAAATGGCTGCCGCAGTTGGTGGACCCTATGGCATCCTGTCTTGCTGAGGCCCCTCCCCTCCCCAAACCCCGCCCTCCCCAGGCTCCACCCTTAACATCTCCAGGTATTTCCCAGCCCAGAGTTAGTAACCCTTTCCAGGCAGGGTCAAACCCTACATCAAACAAGATGCCTGGGAAGGCGGGAAGGTTAGTCTTGGGCATGCCAGTGTCTCAGCCTTGGCTCTTCTGACCCAACTGAAGTAATATCCAGGGCTTTTTTTGTAGAAAAAGCCCAGCAGGAACTCATTAGTATAATAGGCCACATCCAACAGCAGAAACCTATTGGGATATTAGGCCACACCCCGACAGCACAGCTCATTAGCCTATTAGGCCACACCCCCATGTTACCAGAAGTGTGGTCATCCAGCTACACCCACCTTTTGCTTCTTATTCTGTTTACCTTGTTCGTTGTCAAAACCCAGGGCTTTTTTTGGAGCAGGAACGCCTTTGCATGTGAGGCCACGCACCCCTAATGTAGCCAGTCCTAATGAGTTTCTGCTGTTGGGTGTGGCCTATTATGCTAATGAGTTCCTCCTGGGTGTGGCCAGCTTGGGAGCCAGCTGGAACTGGGTTCCTGTGCATTCCTGCCCCAAAATAGCCCTGGTAATATCAACCTGCATTACCAGGCCCAGAAACCAGCCCTCCCTTCCCATCAATGAAACCCAGCCTGCGAGTCTTTCCCCATCTCATAATTGTTGGAAGAGAGGGACCAGATGCTGTCTCTTAGCCTCAGCCTCCAGAGGGGAGTTACAAGAGAGTCCGATAGATAGGCAACCTGTGAGTTTCCTTCCTGTTTACCCTTCTGCCTCTGTCCCTTTGATGTGTAGACTGATACTCTCAGGGAACTGCTTCCTTCTTTGGTTCACGCTTCTCTCTCCCATACACACAAAGGGAGGAGCAGGGTTGCTCTCCATCTTTGCCACCTCCAATAAAGGATTCTTACTCGTTTGAAACTGACAAGCAGCTCTGTGTAACTCTGTAACTGTGCTAGCACATACAGAACAAAGAAACTTTGCTGAATGTAGCCTGTTTGTGCAGTCTGCTAAACTGATACAAGTTCCTGGTAGGGTTCCCAAGTACTTACCGTATTTCGGCAGGGGACGCACAGTCCCCGGCTGGAACATTCCCCTGGGCAACACCCACGCCGCACGATGCCATCACCAGGAAATTATGCCGGGCAATGCTCTGGCAATGGGGCTGGAAACTCAACGAGTTTCCATCCCCATTGCCAGAGCGTCACCCGGCATCACTTCCTGGTGACGGCATCGTGCGTGTGTCTTTCCTTCCCCCAGGGATGGTCTTGCCAGAACGTATCTGTCCCCCGCCAGCATACGGTAAGTTCTTGGCAAGCCTGGTTCCTGGGCTTACCATACCAGTGAATCTAACAGTATTAACGACAGCAACAATAAGAAGCCTCCTTATCACCAAAGGGGATAGCAACACAACCACAAGTCCGAGTACCTTTCGGTTTAGAGACACACTGCTAACTGTGCTCCATTCCTGCCACTGGTATTACCAAGGCTAGGGTTATCAGCTATGGGATGGGAAATACTTAGAGATTTTGGGCGTGGAGACTGAGGAGGGTGGGGTCTGGGGAGGGGAGGAACTTCAATGCAGTTTAAGGCCATAGATAGTCCACCTTCCAAAGCAGTCAGGGGAACCAATCTCTTTCACCTGAAGAACAGTCATAATAACGGGAGAGCACCAGTTATCACCTGGAGGTTGGCAACCCTAACCGAGGCCCGTAGGCCACTGCCCAACTTCATGGGGTGAGGGGAAAGACTGTGTCCTCCATCTCTGAGCTGGGCCCTCCTAGCAGAGCCACTCGAACCCCCAACTGCCCCGCCTAAAGTGCCTCCCGAAGTGAGACACTGATTCACCAACAGGATTGGGAAATATACCAGTCAGCCAGACACCTAGAGAGAAAAAAACTTCTCCCCAAACCCTGCATATTTATACCCCATAGTCATTGCCTCCATATTCTATACTCAGAATTGTAAATTGTTCAAAAAGACAGGCAGGCAGACAGAGTAGCCGAACATTCCACACCAAGAAAGAGCAAATTCTGTGACTGGTATAAATTATAAACATTCATCAAATAAGTATATTTCGTATCCCACTTCTGCTAGGAGCAAGGAATGGAAGCACCCTGGAAATCTCCCCCAATCCCTGGGAATCTTATTCAGCCTGCCCCCACCCCCAGTCAGGGCTAAAGCCGACATACATTATATGTTTTACGCTCCCAGCTATTTTCTGAAACTCGATTCTGAGGTACACAGAGGTCTGATCTAGGTCAAGGCCACGGCATGGATAGTTAAGTCTTCCCCCACCTTGATCTATTTTTCCTACTTTGAAATGGCCCCAGGGAGCAGTAACTGGAAAAGAGGAACAACATTTTCAAAATAAATAAAAATAACTTCTCAGTGGAGCATCTGAAACTTTAGCCGGTGGTGCTTGTCCTATCACAGCAAAGGGAGAAATTACACTAACTGGACTTCTCGCTGGTACGTGGTTATTAAAGACACAGGGACCAACCAAACACGTACTGGAATTTCTGTATCCGGAACACAGAATGCACAGCAATTTTTAAAACAGAATTATCAGGCACATGGGATGTTGAACCAGTATAGTATAACCCTATCTTGGAGGCTAAGCAGGGTGGATGAGAGACCACCAAGGAAGACTCTGCAGAGGAAGGCACCAGCAAACCACCTCTGCTTCTCACTTGCCTTGAAAACCACTTGCTGGGGTTGCCATAAATTGTCTGTGACTCGACCGCCCTTTACGCACACACATCAGGCTCACGGTGGCCTGATTCAGATTGGGACCATGATGCAAGGAGCTTATTTATTCAGATCTACCTTAAACGGAGCAAACAGCAGCTCCATTTGGGAGCTGGGAAATGGGAAATTTCCCCCCCCGGGGGGGGGGGCATTTAGGTTGCGGAAATGATGCAGGAGGGATGGTTTTAAACCCTCCAGCTCCTCACACTGCAAATTCAACCCAAACTGGGCTTCCCACATGCCTGAGAACTGAGTTTTTGAAAATGCCGGCAGCTCCAAACACGGAACTCCTACTGAATGTCTGGTTTGGTCCTCCTGAGAGCAACAGTGCTGACCTAGAAGACCCCACGGTCTGACAGTACAAGGCAGCTTTATGAACTCTTCTGATTCCCTCCCTTGACACTCTCAAGTCTAAATTCACATTCATAAGGACTAGTAACCTGTTTTTTAAAAATGGGTTTTGATATTCAGGACTCTGCATTTCCTTTCCAATAGCACTTTTTGCGCTCCTGCTGGAAGGATATCGGCCCTACTTGTAACTGCAACAAGGAAATGATCAGTTGTTGGGCACCAGTTTGGGGTATGTGTGTGTTTGTTCAGGACCCAAAATCCCACTCTCTGAGAGCTCTTTTCTCCTACAGCCACTGCCCACCCACCCCAACAACAGCCCTCCCCACTTCTGCACTTCCAGCGGTTCCCCCTATTCCATTTCTGCACTCTTTGTACCGGGGAGGACTGCATCCTTCCCCCACCTATGCAGGATTGGGACCCCAGTGTCACTCACGGCGCTAATGCAATGCAAATTTCATTCCCATCAAATTGCCTTTTTGGAATGATTACCCTTGCAACTGACTGTCAGAGAAGCAATTTATCCCCCCCCACACGCCTGCTGCTCAGGGAGGAGGGTGCATTTGCATCTTGTTACTGCATAAGAGCATGATTATTTATAGCACTGGGGGGGGATGTACTAGAGGGAACAGGGACAGGGTGGGGGAGCAAAGACTGGGAGAAAGTGGAAGGGAAGAGAACTCCTCGGCCCGTCTCGGTAACCCCCCCCAACCCTGTATTCCAAAGGGAAGCAGTGGTAGAGGCTCCCGTTGCAACAGCAGAGGCAGCACAAAAACGTTCCCCGATATTTGTACAAGATTTTTTTCCTCCTTTTAATTTTAAAACATCTGTCTCACCTGACAGGTTCTAAGAGGTCTCAGGGCAGCTTACCAATAATCATTAGGCCCAACAACAGAGAGAAAAACCCAAGGAAATGCATTTTGGCTGGGCTGCTTATCGGAGACCTGAGGCAACTGCAGAGGGGCTCCCAGCACAGCAGCTGGCGAGACCAGATACCAAGTCCGACGGGCTCCCAAGCCCAGAGCAAGAACACCCCCCCTTCCCTAATGCCTCTTTCAGAGCACCGAAGCCAACTTAAACAAGCACCCTTTGGGTGGCGGGGAGGGGCTGGTCTCCATAGCAACACCAGGGATACGGCATCATGCAAATGAGCAGCACGGCGGGGTTATTTATAAATTCTCCCTCGTCTGCTGCACCTCATTGGGTAATGGGCATAATTAACATTCGGCTTCTAATTAGCCAATCAAATTAAATTCCGCACCTGCAATGGGTTCTTGATTGAAGCCTGGGCTGCAGCCTTTCCCTCCCCTCCCCCCGGCCGTGAAGGGGCTGCAGAACGTCAAAAGCCAAAGACCACCCCTTCCCCAATGCCACTTTCCCCTCCTCTCCCCCTCCATCATACCTCAGTTTTCTTCTCCACCCCTGCCCAAGGGCTGTGGAGGTCAAACCCTCAGCTTAATACCCCCCAAAGGGTTAAGCATGGACTCGCAGATCCACAAGGCAACAGACACAAGATGCAGAGCCTCCAGTCCATTCCACACATACACCACGTATACACACACACACACACAAGGAGATTGTGACTTCTGTTATTATTATGAGTATTACTGCAGACCAGGCATTGAGCAAAAGGGGGGAAAGGTAACGCCAAGGTTGACATCTGAAAAGGAGACACCCCCAGACTCAACAGAATCACATAAGCAAAAGGCTATCACATTCATGCCCAGTTAGGAACATAAGAAGAGCCCTGCTGGATCTTGTCCAGCATCCAGTCTCACACTGGCCAACTAGTTCCTCTGGAGGGCCAGTTGTTGTTGTTTAGTCGCTCAGTCGAGTCTGACTCTTCGTGACCCCATGGACAACATCACACAAGGCCCTCCTGTCTTCCGTCGCCCTCTGGAGTTTGCTCAATTTCACGTTCACTGCATCGATAACACTGTCTAACCATCTCATCCTTTGCCGTCCTTCCTTCCTTCCTTCCTTCCTTCCTTCCTTCCTTCCTTCCTGCCTTCCTACCTTCGTTCAGTCCTTCCTTCTTTCTTTCTTTCTTTCTTTCTTTCTTTCTTTCTTTCTTTCTTTCTTTCCCGGCATCAGGGTCTTCTCCAGCAAGTGCTCCCTTCTCATTTGGTGGCCAAAGTATATGAGCTTCAGCTTCGGTATCTGGCCTTCCAGGGAACAGTCAGGGCTGGTTTCTTTTAGGATTGACTGAGGGCCAGCAACAGGGCATAGAGTTGCAGGGGGGGTACCACAGTCCCTCGCGTGGCATTTCCCTTCCCCTCTACAGCAGTGCAGACAAAGATAGGCACAAGCCACAGGCAGAGAGAAAACACCAGCGTTGGCGGCGAGGAACCAGGGGTATGCACATGAACACACCTGAAGCTGCCCTGCATTGAATCAGAGTACGGGTCTACCAAGGTCAGTCTTGTCTACTCAGACTGGCAGCATCTCTCCAGGTTCTCAGGTCTTTCACATCACCTATGCCTGTTCCTTTTAACTGGAAATGTGAAGGATTGCACCTGGGACTTTATGCATGCAAAGCTGTGACTCTTCCACTGAGTCACAGCCCCTCCCAAATTTCCAGGGGTTCTGGTCCCCTCGGAGATCCAAGGAGGGTACCACTAGAAGATAAGAGCAACATACCTATTCTCATCAAGCATCTTGTAGGTGTGTGTTCTTCTGAGTGCTGAAAGGGACAAGAGGGCATTTTTGTTTGGGCCCTGAACATACATGAACACATAAAGCTCCCATGTACCAAGTCAGACCATTAGTCTATCAAGAGTGCTACTGCTTATTCCAACTGGCAGTGGCTCTCTAGGGCTTTGGGTTGAGGTCTTTTGCATCATTGATGGCCCGCTGTGTGCTGCATTGGTCAGGCCACTCCTGGAGTATTATGTGCAGTTCTGGAGGCCACACTTCAAAAGGGATGTGGACAGAATGGAGCGGGTGCAGAGGAGAGCGTCGAGGATGATCAGGGGTCTGGAACCCAAGCCCTATGAGGAAAGGCTGGGGGACTTGGGAATGGTCAGTCTGGAGAAAAGGAGGTTAAGGGGGGACATGATGGCTCTCTTGAAGTATTTGAAGGGCTGTCACTTAGAGGAGAGGGCAGGAAGCTGTTCCTGTTGGCAGCAGAGGAGAGGACTCCCCATAATGGGTTTAAAATAAGGGCAGAAAGGTACCGGCTGGATCTTAGGAAAAACTTTTTCACAGTAAGAGTTGTGCAACAGTGGAATTGGCCGCCTCAGAAATTGATCCCCTCCCTGGCAGCCTTTAAGCAGCAGCTGGACAAACACTTGTCAGGGATGCTCTAGGCTGAACCTGCATCAAGCAGGGGGTTGGGTTGGGCTAGATGGCCTGGATGGCCCCTTCCAGCTCTGTGATTCCACGATTCTATGACCCTTAGCTGGAGATGCCAGAGACTGAACCTGGGATCATCTGCATGCACAGCTGATGCTCTCCCACTTAGCCCCATGGTGGGCTTGCTGCAAAGTAAGCAGCTCTAAAGGGGCTCCCAAGAGTGAACGAGAGGGGATGGTTGGTTATTTTAATTAAATCAGCAAACAAAAACAAATGGCTCCAGGGCCAGGGTCCTGGAGTCCATCTGGGGTGAAATATCTCTACCCTACCCTAATGATACTCATCCATCAGACCCGGAGCTGGAAGGGAAATGCTACCTACCATGTCCACCAGAAACTAATTCCACACGGGCACATGCCTTTCTCCCTCACCACCCAAGCAGGGCCCCTGTGCCATAGCAAAAGAAAGGCAGAATTCAACAGATGAAGTTGCAGAGCTGAGGACAACTTTGCTGGTGAGTTTCTGCCAGTCACACTGGCAGTAGGGACACGGGCATTCTACCAGAAGGGAAGATGCACCAGTCCTATGCATACCACCCAACCTCTAATGTCTTCTAGCCGGGGCAATTCCCCAGCACTGGGGCAGGTGGAAAGCACCATTCCAGAGTCAAACTGGAAGTGCTACAACACTCACAGATAAGCCGGTCCTCCCTGAAGCCTGAGCAGGAGGAGTCGATGCAATGAAGCCACAAGTCCCTTGGTACCTGCAATGCCCCCTGTTCAGGTACTTCCATGTCAGGCACAGCCAGGGGTTTAGTGTGTCTTCCGGACACGTCAGCAAAATGCACTCAAATGTAGTCCGTTGGAACTGGATGCTTTGTGTTGCCCCATAAGAAATGGGGGAAATCCTTTGCCAGGAAAGTTTATGATGGAAAGAGTTGCTGAGTTCTTCCAGATGGACCCGTCACCCAAGATCCCTCAGGACAAAAGTGCCTCTGAGCACACACAGAATACCTTTGCCTCACCTAATCACAATCAAGACCCCACATAACTGGACCGGAAGGAAAGACAGCAGGGCTGAGTCCCAGATGTCCAGAAACCAAAGCGCTCTAGCACATCTGCTCTCAGAAAGTAAGCTGGTCCACAAACACTGCTAGCCCAGCATAAAGTTTGCTGGCTAGTGTGCACACATGGCCCTTTCTTAGCAGTCGGTGACACAGCCTGAAATACATTTTTCCCACCTGGAAGAAATTCCCAAGCTGGTGGCTACCAAGGAATTGTTTTTATAATCTGCAAGCCTGAACTGGACATTGTTTCTGCCCCACCAAGTAGGTACAAGCAGTCCATGCATCATGCCAGTACTTGGGGAGTAAAAGGACAGCCAGGTGGGAGTGCTGCACCAATGCATACTTGAACACATCCCTGCAAACAAGCTGCCTTCTCAGTCCGTGCTCAATAATCCAGAGATCTCCCTCCCTCCCTTTCCATCCCCGGTTCTAATCAGAATTTTCATTTTGTTCCTAAGCAACTATTTGCCCTTCAACCACACTGATTACAGTTATGGCGAGACTGCCAAAGATATGCTTTACAGGTTGACTTAATTCCCACTAAGCCATTCCAAGTGCGCCCCCAGGCCGTGGCAACTGGACCTCAGCAATCCTATGCAGCAGAGCTCCACAGTTCCTACAGGCATCTATAATCAGATTGCCAGTGATCTGGACAGCACCTACAACCCATTTGCCATTGTGCGGGTATCAGCTAAAGTGGGGCTGTGGCTCAGTCATGGAGCAACGGCTTCACATGCCAAAAGTCCCCCCAGTAGGCAAATTCATGGAGGAGATGTCCATCAGTGTTTACTTGCCATAGGAACTAAAGCGAGCCTCCATGTTCAGAGGCAGTAAACCCGAGTGCTGATGCTAGGCCTTGGCCAATGTGCCCAGTTCACTGGCTCTCCAGAGCAACTGGTTGGCCACTGTCTGCAAAGAAATGCTGAACCGCCCTGAGCCCATTCGTGGGGAGGGCGGGGTAGAAGAAGAAGAGGAGGAGGAGGAGGAGATTGGATTTATACCCCGCCCTTCACTCAGAATCTCAGAGTGGCTTACAAACTCCTCTCCCTTCCCCTCCACACAACAGACACCCTGTGAGGTAGGTGGGGCTGAGAGAGCTCTGACAGAAACTGCTCTTTTTTCAAGAACAGCTGTGTCAGAGCTTGTAACTGACCCAAGGTCACATCAGCAGGTGCAAATGGAAGAGTGGGGAATCAAACCCAGTTCTCCCAGATTAGAGTCCGCACACTTAACAACTATACCAAACTGGCTCTCTGTCGTGACTTCATAGAAATCTAAATAAATAAATAAACTGCATGGCCCATTGGTTTGATCCAGCAGGGCTCTCCTTACACTCAGGATCAATTCATGGAATCTCCAGTTTAAAGGATGGGGCAGTAGGTAATATGAAAGACCCTAGAAAGCCACTGCCAGTCACAGCAGACCTTGCTAGACAAAGGTCTGATTCAGTGTAAGGCAGCTTCATGCGCTTAGACAATTTTCGGGGTGGAAGCACAGGCCCAGTGGTAGAGCATCTGCTTTGCATGCTGGAGGTCCCAGGTTCAATCCTCAGCATCTTCAGCTCAAAGGATGAAGCAGAAGATGTTGTGAAAGACCTCTGCTTGACACCTTGGAGACCTGGAGACCCACCATCACAGTAGACAAGACTGGCTTTGATAAAACCAAAGGTCTCATTCAGTAGAAGCCATTTCCAAGAGTCCACAGGAAGTCACCACAGATGCAACAGCCCTCTGGGTCTCTCCACCATCACCACCCCAGACTCCTCCATCTGTTCTCTCCTGGCCAGTCTATATTCCACATCTATTCCTAGAGGTGTGGTCAATTGGCTAAATAATGATGGATGGGTAGAGCGGACAGGTGGGGAGGGCAAGTGGCTAGTTCTAGACCTCTGTAGAGGGGAGGGCACACCAGCGAGGATCGTGACAGTACATGAAAATGTGGACTTTGGAACACAGCCACTACCAAAAGCATAAAAAGCCAGCCAAAGCTGGGAGAAGAATCTGGATGTCAAATTTCCCCGACAACTCAATCTGCCTTTCCCCAAACTGGCCATCTGGGATCTCAGCAGCAGAACATTCACTTCCCATGCAGAAGGTCCCAGGTTCAATCCCCGGCATCTCCAGCCAAAAGGCTCAGTCAGTAGCTGATGTGAAAGACCTCTGTCTGAGACCCCGGAGAGCTTCTGCCTGATGGAGTAGACAAGGCTAACCTTGATAGGCCAATGGTCTGACTCAAAGCAAAGTAGCTTCAGGTATTCGTGCAGTACTAAAATCTAAGCGTTCTAGTTCCCACCGTGCCCCGGTGTCAGAAGTAATTTGCGAAATTAAATTTGAGGCCGAGTTTGTTTTCAGCACTGGCACATGTGAAGGAACAAGAGTTCAGGGATGCAGCTTTGCTCATGTAAGGCGGGGAGCTCCCCCTAACCTCCCCCATTGCCTTTGAGCACATGCACAGCCTCTCTGCCACTGAAATGATGAGAAACAGCCTCTGGCAGGCATGACTTCGGAGCAGGCTTGAGTCTCAGAACCTTTCATTTCAGAAAATAAACAATGGCTACAGCCCGCTGTGAATAATCAGACCTTCCAAGCAGCCAGTGATACAGACACATCAGGGCGGTGGGGGGGGGGCACGACGCACAGCAGCACAGAGTTCCAGAGGAGAACATGACGCAGGGCTCTTCCCACCACCGGCACATCCAAATCCTGCTGCGTCGCCGTTGACTCTTTGCCAGCTGCTGTCACACCCTCTGCAGCTAAGGTTTTCCCTCGAGGCGCCAGCCAGCGTCTCCCACTCCCGTGGCTTTGGCATGCCATGTCAGCCCTGGGGTGTCTCATCACATTAAGCATGTCACCAAGCATGTGAAGACAAGTGTGAACAGCCCTCTCTCTCTCTCTCTCCCCCCCCCCTCCGCTTACCCGCTACCATCCCCAACCAGCCCTGGCAAAAAGCTCGGTAATGTGGTAGGTGAAAATTCAGGGATACAGCATCATTTCACGAAAAGTGGGCTTCATTCCCCCACCCCACGCCCATTGCACTGTGTCCCACAGTAGCACAGGAGCTCAGGCTGTGAATAGCCAAGGAACAGCCATGCACACACACCGGACCAGTGCAATAGCTTCCACAAACAGACACATCCTTGTGCAACGTGCTGTGAAAAAGTTGCACGCTCACCCCGAGGTTCCCCACACGAGGACACGGATGACTCAGTGCGTTGATTAGTATTCTGCTCTAGAACACTTGCAGCGCATTACCTTAATTATCTCATTTATAGTATGCCTGAGCCAGCTGTTTTTCCCAGGACATTCCGAGAACAGCTGTTGCAGACGGCACCTCATCCCAGATAAGCATCCCTGCTTAGAGTTCCACTTCTGGGTTTCATCTCTGTCAGATCAGGACCTCATTTAAAAGGGAACTCACTCTCTGGCCAACGGGGAAGAGGTTTTCCTTCCAGCCAAACGAACCTTCCACTTTCCCCGAAAAGAGGTCAACATTCTGTGACTGAGCTTTCTTCCACATCCTCTGTAACATTTGTGCACATTTCAGAACGTTATCACAGATTTTTTTGCCATCAAGTTACAGCCAACTTATGGCCACAATGGAGGGGTTGCAAGGCAAGAGACAGTCAGAGGTAGTTCTGCCCTTGCCTGCCTCTGCGTAGCAACCCTGGGCTTCCTTAGCCGTCTCCCATCCAAATACTGACCAGGGCCGACCCTGCTGAGCTTCCGAGATCCGAGGAGTCAGAGCTCACCAAGGTGATCACGGTCAGGGCCACTGCAAAGTAGCCAACAGTTATTGGGGAGACGGGGAGGGGGGTGAAGAAGACAGGCTGTGAAATATCCAAGAGCAGCCTTTAACTGGGCAATCTGAAATATACATACGCCTAACAATCTTTCTCTCATCTGCTGTCTCAACCTCCCATTTTCTGTCTGGGGAATTAAAGCCAAAAAAGACAGGACTGATTCCAGCATGATAATTCTCCCCCCCACCCCCACCACTGAGTCATAAATAGGAAAGATGTTCTGGCAGAGTACAAAATCCTTGCGGATTTCACATTCTGACATGTTTTTGGAGGGGAATTCCCCCACGGAGAGAAAGTGGGGGATAACTACTTCACTGGAAATCAGCCACTACCCTCATGACTTGCCTAAGGTCATCCTGGCAAGCATCACAGAAGACTCGAGACTTGGCCACGTAGCTTCATCAGCATCCAAACACCGGTGTTCACCGATCCCTGGCACATGTGGAGCCAGGCCAGAGAAAACAGCGCCTTTGTGCTTGCGCAGATGAAATTTCCCCTCTCCCTCCCCAACCAACAATCTCTTCCTAAGATACAGGAGGCAATGGGAAAGAGCTTGTGGGTCAGAAGGAAGTTAATTCCAAGCAGGCCTGGGAGCTCCAGCAGCTCATTTTAGAAACACTGGGAGTAGCCCTCCCACTCACAGATACGTCCAGCCCTGGACCCTATTAGTCCTGCTCACGTGTTACAGTGAATGCACGCATGACCTGCAAGTGCATGCATACATCTGTGTGTAAAAAAAGAGCATCACACGGTCACTTTGCAACTGAAACCAGGGGACCAGTACTTGGATAAATGTGCGGTTTCAATCACATGTCTAGCTCTACATGCACAGAATGTAATGTGAGAATTGCTAAATGCCCATATAAAGAATAGTCGACTCAGGCAAGCCTGATCTCGTCAGATCTCGGAAGCTAAGCAGGGTCGACCCTGGCAAGTATTTTGATGGGTGACCTCCAAGGAATACCAGGGCCAGGACGCAGAGGAAGGCAATCAAACCATCTCTCTGAAACGTTCAAGCCCCACTAGAGGTCACCAGAAGTCGCCATGACTTCCAGGCATGCAAGCACAGACACACACACACACAAATACTCACAAAAGCTCCAGAATTGTCAACTGTACACTGTACATTACAGTGAACATAAGAACATAAGTAGAGCTGTGCTGGATCAGACCAAAGGCCCTTCAAGAGCAGCATTCTGTTCACACACTGGCTAACCAGCTGCCTCTAGGAAGTCCACAAGCAGGATAACTGCAGCAGCATCCCCCCACCCGGGCCTGCGCTCCCCCAGCAACAGATTTAAAGAGGCAAACAGTTGTTTTTAAGAAAGAGCCTATGTGCATTTACTCTACAAATGAAACCAGGGAAATGTGGGGGTTCAATCATAAGTTCAGCTGTACATACTTTGAATGTAACATTTACTCGATGAGCATATACAGAAAAATGAAGTGTACACTGTACACTGATAACTAACATGTGCATTCACTGTCACTTGTGGACAGGGCGACTTTTTCTGCCCGTCCCTCAGTTCTTCTAGTCTCTGCTCCCACATGTTGTCACGAGACATTCTTTGAAATAAAGCCACCTCTTTCTGTCTGAGCACACAAACACCCGCCAGTGTCCGTCCCTCTCCTTTGGTGACCCTTTGATCCAGCTGCCCCAGTGGTGTGTGTTTCACCTACAGGCCCTAACACAGCTGGGCAATGAGCTACTGGCTCACAGGAGCCTGGGCTTTGCGTGTTTGTGTGTGTGTTGTGCCCGCAGTCCCATTCACTGCCCCTCCGTCCACAGCCTGGAGCAGGAAGAGCCGGGATCCAAGCAGCGGCCAGCTCTCCAACCTGAGCCGGAGCAGACAGCTGAGCGAGCTTCTCCACCCACAGTGTGCCTTCCCCCACGCCTGCAGCACCCGCTGCTATTAATAAAGGCTTCCGTCATGCCTGGGCAATGCTGGAACTGCCAATGGCATCGGCTACGGCGGAGCAAACAACCCAACAGCAGTTCCATCACCAGAGAGAGAGAGAGAGAGAGAGAGAGAGAGAGAGAGAGAGAGAGAGAGAGAGAGAGAGAGAGCGAGAGCGCACTCCACTGCTCTGCCCCCAAATAACTGGACCAGCCTATCTCCAGAATGAGGAGAGTCCTGCTTGTTGTACCACCTGTTCTATCACCCCCCAAGCCCTAAAATCACCAGCTCTTCATTCCCTCCCACAGCAGGAGAGTTGGAACCCAAACTCCCAGACCATCCAGGAGTCCAGCATCCCTCCTCTGCCATGACCATTGCCAACGTCCAGGTGGAGCCTGGAGTTCTCTTGGAATTAACACCAGTCTTCAGACGACAGAGACCAGTTCCCCTGGAGAAAATTGCTGTTTTGGAGGGTGATCTCTATAGCAGCATGCCCCGCTGAGGTCTCTCCCCTTCCCAAACCCCAGCCTCCCGAGGTTCCACCCCACAAATCTCCAGGAATTTCCCAAACTGGAGTTGGAAACCCTTCCTGCAGTACACACCTGTAGGCAAATCCTCTTTCTTATCAACACTGGTTTATCAGACCTCCTTCAAGAGCTTCACACACACACACACTCTATTCCAGAGGAAGAGCCCAGGTGGAAGGCATACTTAGATGGAGGGCATGCTGTATTTGAATCCACCCCATCCAAAACAAATCATGGTGGGCTACAGCCAATTCACCATAAGGAGAAAGAAATGGAAAGACTCCAAGAGGACCGGGTTCCTTCCCCACGCTGCCCACCTTCTCCAGTCGTTCCACCCCTCACTTTCCTGCTCTTCCTTGCTTATTTAATTCAGTCTGCTTGCATCCAATCTTACAAGAAGCACAGAAGAAACTGTTGATCTGCTCATTTTACTGTTTGAGGCCGCTGAGCCATGCACAGCAACAATTTACTGGTCCAGCGAGTTTCCAAGTTCCACAGAGTTTGCCTTCATGCACAAAAGAAAACAACTCACCCCACAGCCGGCTAAAACCACCACCACCTTCCGACAGGCCTTTCCCTCTATACCCTTAGAAGCCTCTGTCTATCACAACTTTTCCCCATCCTTACCTCAAGAAGGTCCATTTTACCCTCAAGACAACCCCATGGGGTAAGTTAGGCTGAGACACAGTGACCAGCCTGAGGTCACCCAGCAAGCTTCATGGCGGATCAGGATTTGAATTTGGGTCTACTGGCTTTGCCTGGCTGCCCTCACTTGCCCCAGCTCTCACTATTGGTCATTACCCTTTTGGCTCTCCCATTCCACCCTCTGTTCTCCTCCTTCTGCCCATAATGGTCATGACTTTAGGTTTATCTTTATTTATTTTTCGATATTTATACCCCACTTTTCTCCCCAACGGGGAAACCAAAGCAGTGTACAACACAAGGTGTGATCACATGAGCAGTTTGGCCCAACATAGCCACCCCTCCCCTCTGGATTAAATAGAAGAAGAAGAGATTGGATTTATACCCCACCCTTCACTTGGAGTCTCAGAGCGGCTTAGAAGAAGAAGAAGAAGAAGAGTTTGGATTTATACCCCGCCCTTCACTGCCCAAAGGTGTCTCAGAGCGGCTTACAAACTCCTTTCCCTTCCCCTCCCCACAACAGACACCCTGTGAGGTAGGTGGGGCTGAGAGAACTCTAACACAGACTGCTCTTTCAGGAACAGCTGTGCCAGAGCTTGTGACTGACCCAAGGTCACATCAGCAGCTGCAAGTGGAGGAGTAGGGAATTAAACCCGGTTCTCCCAGATTAGAGTCCGCGCACTTAACCACTACACCAAACTAGTAATGTTGTGTATAGAATATAGAATAATATATTCTAATAACATACAATATAGAATAAATAGGCGCAGTCACACAGGGTGTGATCACACTGGTGTCCTGGCATGATATGGCACCGCCTCTAATTGTACCAGGTTAAAATGTTTGTTTGTTCAATTTGTATCCCGCCCTCCCGGTCAGGCAGGCTCAGGGCGGTTTACACAAAGTATGTTAAACAACTAAAACACAGAAATTGGTAAAAACACAACAGTATAGAATAAAACATATCATAAAGGGCTAGTACATTCCTAACTGATGACGGCATTCTCTCAGCATCCAAGGAATCAGCTACTACCATAGTCTGGTTTTATGTTGCGGGGCATATCATCCAGACAGCACTCCCTGCTGCGGGTTACCCACGTGGCCGTCCCTTGGTCAAGCATCCACATTACTGCACCACTTCAGCTATGGAGCATGCTGCCAGGTCATTTTTTAAAATGCAGGTGGGTGCCTATGCACTCATTCATGTGCATATCTGCTCTGCACACTCTGTGGCTGAGGCGCTGCAGTAATGTGGATGCTTGACCAGGGGACGGCCACATGAGTAACCCACAGCAGGGTGTGCTGTCTGGATGATATGCCCCACAACATCTTAAGCTGGTACAATTAGAGGCCAGCATCATATCACACCAAACCGCCAGCGTGATCACACCCATTGTCTCTTCCCCGACCCCATCCACTTTATCTTCACAATGACAACCCTGCATGGTCGGTGAGGCTGAGAGAGAGAGGCATACCTAAAGTCACCCAGCAAGATTTCCATGGCAGAGTGGGGACTCGAACTTGGGTCTCCCAGATACTAGTCCAGCACTCCAACCACTACACCATGCTGGCTGGTGGCAATAAAATTTGTACCACACTGCCAATTCCCCAGGTTGGGGGTAGGGAATACCTGGAGATTTGGGGGCAGAGCCAGAGGAGGGAGGGTTTTGGTGAGCAGAGGGACTTCAGTGGGTTATAATGCCATAAAGTCCACCTTCCAAAGCAGCCATTTTCTCCAGGGGAACTGATCTCTGTCGCCTGGAGACCAGTTGTGATAGCGGGAGATCTCCAGTCGCCACTTGGAGGTTGGCAACTCTGGAAGGGGCGTGGAGTTTTGGCTTCTGCTACTCTGCAAAGCACCTGGTACACAGACAGCACTGTACAAATACATATATCAGTATAAAATAATAGCAAACAGAGCTCTGCGATACTCAGAATATTGCATGTGCAACCCTGGAATTCAATAGAAAGAAGCATAAGAACATAAGAGAAGCCAATGTTGGATCAGGCCAATGGCCCATCCAGTCGAACACTCCGTCACACAGTGGCCAAAAATACCAAGTGCCCTCAGGAGGTCCATCAAGTGGGGCCAGGACACTAGAAGCCCTCCCACTGTTGCACCACCCCAAGCACCAAGAATACAGTGCATCACTTGCCCCAGACCGAGAGTTCCTATCTATCCTATCTATCCTATTCCAGCACTCTAACCACTACCCCAAAATGGCTGCCAGTCACCAAAGAGACAGAGCCACCAAAACATCTTAGGCTGGCTTTCAGTCCCACACTGTCTGCTATATCACACCACCTGTTGCCTGCTTTGAGGTTTGGAAGGAAGAGGTATCTCCTGCATAATAGGTGAAATCCTAATTAACAACCAAAATAATTGAGTGATGTGTCATAAGAGAACATAAGAGAAGCCAATGTTGGATCAGGCCAATGGCCCATCTAGTCCAACACTCTGTCACACAGTGGCCAAAAATAGCAGGTGCCGTCAGGAGGTCCAGCAGTGGGGCCAGGACAATAGAAGCCCTCCCATTGTTGCCCCCCCAAGCACCAAGAATACAGAGCATCACCTGCCCCAGACTGAGAGTTCCCATCTATACCTTGTGGCTAATAGCCACTGATGGACTTCTGCTCCATATGTTTATCCCATTCCCTCTTGAAGCCATCCACACTCGCTCTGTGTGGTTTCATTCTTGGTGGTCGTGGATGGGGGGGGGGGAATAATTGATGGATTATAATCATCTCAACTGGCTCATCCCCCCTCAATTTTCGAAAAAGATCAACACCTGTTTTCCCATTCCATGTGCCAGCAGTGACAGGGAAACAGCAATCTTGGACCTAATGCAGGAGCATAACCAGAGTTTAATTTGCAAAATGAGGAACGCTGGAGCAGCAAACAAACCCAACCAGGAGGCAGGCTCCCCCAGTTTATAAACTTGGCCCCCTAATCCTGGATGTGCCGCGACAGGCTCTGATAGCACAGCCCAGAAAAGTCCAAGGTCACACGTCAAAGGACAAATTGAGGGGTGGGTGGGGCAGGACCCCAGCCGAACCTTCCAGCTCTCTGCTCTGCTGGAGGTTACACGGAGATGGAAGGAGGCTTCTAGCCCGGATGCCTGGGTCCTCTCTCACGCAGAAGAGGGCAGCGTTTAGCAGGTCAGAGGATAACAGGGCGGGGGAAGTTCTGATATTTCCCAGAAATTTAAAACCTGCTTATGTTGGAGCATGGGTTTTCAGGTTTTTGGTTTGTTTGGTTTAAAAAAAAAAAAGCCATAAACCAGGCTGAGGAGAGAAATGGACAAGGCCATCCCCAGCAGCTGCAAAGGGGACGTGACCACGATGGAAAACGCAGAGACAGGAGCAAAAAATAACTCATTAATACAATATACAGAGTGATTAGGCAGCCGCACAATCGATCGGCGTGCTCATTACCGCTGTCCTGACAGCTCCTTAAGGGCAGAGCTGAAGGTTAAGCAAAAAACAGGGCAGGGGGTGGAGGATTGGGATCCAGGGAGAGCGGAGGAACTGGGGTGGGTGGAGAAGGTGGGTCTGGTCTCTCAAGCCGGTACAGAACTCATCAAACCTCTCCCGGAACTCTTGTTCCAATTAGTGGACAGGAGCAGGCAGGGCATGCGCTGATCCCAGGCACAGAGACATGCTTGTGGTTGCCAACCTCCAGGTGGTGGCTGGAGATCTCCCCTTATTACAACTGGTCTCCAAGCAAAGGAGATCCGTTCACCTGGAGAAAAAGGCACCACCCCATTTCACCCCCAAAGCCTACACAACTTCAGCTACAGGGACAAGCCCCCCACAACGTGTTCTAATGCCATCGCACAGCCTTGAATCACACAAAAGAACCAAAGTGATTATGGAGAGGGTGCATTTCACTCCAGAAACCAACACCCATGTTCAGGTTTAAGGAAGGCTTGTCTAGAACAGATGGTGCGGCTTCCAGCCTCTTGTTTTAGAATCAGCCTGTGGTCAAACAACACGAGGTGAGGAGAGGCTTACACTCATCCACACACATATGGATGTGCACCCATGCACATATGCTCAGGCAAACCAATACAAGTTGCTTGCAAATTAAGTCTCCGGTTTGATTTTCTCTAACAATGCTCCCAAAACTGCATGCATAACATTACCTTTCTGTCCCCCCAAACACAAAATCTATAGAGCTACGACTGTCAACTAATTTTTCTAGGAATAGAGGCCAGGATTTGATTGGAGATGAAAGGCCACACCTCTTTGCTTCTCCCCCTGATTTCTCTACCAGCTGAGAGATATGCTGAAATCTGCCCAGTTGTGCCAAGAGCTTGTACAAGCTCCAGCACATCTGCAAAATGGGTAGCAGCTTGGAAGCAAAGCTGGGCATGACTGGGCAGGCTGTGGATCATTGGAAGAGCCCTTGCTTTGCATGCAGAAGGTCCCAGGTTCAGTCCCCAGCATCTTCAGTTTAAAAAGGACCGGATAGTAGGAGATGTGAAAGACCTTTCTCTGCTTGAGATCCTGGAGAGTCACTGCCAGTCTGAGTAGACAGTACTGTAAGGCAGCACCAAGTGCGCTAACTTATGCTCGCAGGCAGAAGGCACCAAGGCACAGCCTGGGGCACAGTTCTCCTTGCTAGGGCCATGTCCTGGGACACAGGAAGTGCCCATTCTGACCACATCCAGTAGCTTCCTCTCCACTCTGAATAATCACAGCCAGAGTTTCCATCCAGGTCCAGAACCTGGTCGGATCCAAACCGGAGTTGGTGCTACAGCACCTCTCACACAATTAAATCCATCCCTGGAGCCAAGAGGAGGCTAGTTTCTTGGGCACTGGAAAAGCAGAACTTACTCTTGCCAAAAAGGAAAGAGGAACAGCACTGGGCAGCAACTTGGAGCCAAAGTAGACACTACAATGGCCATGGCTTGGACCCATGGCTGCTGGCACTATTTTAAAGAAGAATTTGGTCATTTAAAAATGGAGTGAGAGCTCAATCCTGATTGGGCCCACAGCACAGTGGGACCAGGTGATCTTCTCTCCCCCTACGCCTTTTCAAGTGCCGAACGGCGGGGGGGGGGGGGGCCTGTATTGGCATTTGAAACTCCATGTGCGGGCAGGGAACAAAGTCCCCTGGCCCCACTTCAACACCCTCACATAATTTTATTTTTGTATTTTTCATATGTGCATGTTTGTGAGAGAGTGTGTGTGCACCTGGAAGTCATGGCGACCTCTGTTGACTGACCCCTACTGGGGGCCTGGGGGATATTCAGAGAGGTGGCTGAATAAAAAAGCCTGCCCCTGCCTCCCACCTCTGGTATTCCAAGGAGGTCTCCCCTCCAAGTACTTACCAGAGTCAAACCCTGCTTAACTTCCGAGATCTGGCGAGGTCGGGCTTGCCTGGGCTATCCAGGTTAGGGCCCCTCATGTCATTTTTAAAGGGCCAAATTCCTCTTTGCAATACTGTTGACAGCCATGGGTCCATAACTTCTAGTTTGGCCCTTAACCTTTGCTTCATACAAGGGAAATAGCCATATCAGAACATGACATAACGAAGGGAGAGGGATATGGGCCATTTGTAAACTGAGACACTGCTGAGGGAAGAACTGATTTTGCAGTTCCATGCAAGTGCAGAAACCAATGGTGAGGGCAGAATTAACCCTGTGCACTTTACCTTTAGCTCTGTTTATTCTTTAGAGCAAGCTTCTAGTCCTTATGACTGCCGAGATAGGCTTGACATTGCCTGGTGGCTCTGACAGAGGGGCCTGAGTGAGACATGCACGGGGTAAATGACTTCCAAGGAGAAGCAAAATAAACAATACAAATTCAGAGCTCATGCGCATGGTGTATGCAGGTCACCATTTCTTTCACCATCGCTGTATGGGGTTTTGGGTTTTTTTGGACCCTCTAGTTTTAGTACGAGAATTTTACCCAAACACTCCCACAAAAAAGAATGGAGAACAATCAGACCTTTTTACTGTCCTGGTTGCTGCGAATCTGACAAGACAGCTAACGGGTCATTAAAGAGTAACCAACCCATGTCAAGTTATCTCATTATTATTAATATTAAATAAGCACTTTATAAAAGCACTCTTCTTAAAAGTGTTCAAAGCTCTCCACGTACAGCAAGTCTGTGTCACTAAACAAGCCTACAAGGTAGGCCAGCATCCGCATATGGTTGGAGACTAACGCTGAGAATAATGCCCTCAGTAGGGTTGTCAACTCCAGGCTGGGGAAATCCTGCAGATTTGGGGCTGGAGCCTGGAGAGGGCAGAGACTCTTGGGAGGGGAGCAAGCTCAGTGGTGATCTAATGCCATCGAGTTCCCCCTCCAAAATGGCCACAGTCTCCAGGAGAACTGATCGCTGCAGTCCAGAGGCCAGTTGTAATTCGGGGAGATCTCCAGGTCCTACCCCCGAGTAACTCTCCAGGCAATCTGGCTCCATGGATCCAGCGGGGCTGTGGGACATTGCCACCATTAGCTTAAGCAGCATGCTAAACATGCTGTAGCGCAGGGATCCACGCAGATCCAGTGCCTGTAATTTAACTCAGGAGGGTTTCTAGCTTGCTGTTTTCCCTCCGCGCACCAAGATCACTGCTTCATTTAAAGACGAGACCTTGGCTGCTTCCATGCAGGGATGATATTGCCTGAGCTCTCATCGCCACTGTGAATGCAGAGGCATTTGCAGTGACAATGGAGGAGCCGTATGGGAGTATTCTCAGTGGTATCGCTGCCATTTCTTCCTCCCTCACCACCAGCGTGCTTTTTGCCAGCTTTAAAAAGAAAATCGGTAGTAAGTATATTGCAATAGTGTTAACGATGCTATATCGATATGCCTACGGCTGTTCTTGGTATTTTTTTTAAAGCGAACAATAAGCCAGATGGTAGCCGAGAGGAAAATGATGGGCATGGCGAGAACGTGGCACCAGGTGTGGATGGGGAGGTCGGAAACTCTGCATCTTCCCATCCACAAAGTGACCAAATCCACTTTGAGTATGATCTGTATGGAAAAACTGTACCTAAGAAGATTTGGGGAAATAGCTGTGAGACAGGGGGAAACCCAAAAGTGGAGAAGTGGACAATGATGTTGTGCAGAGGCTAAAAAATTCTGTTGGCGTTGGGGAAAGGACAGATGCGGAACTAAAGGTCTATGTGGAAGAAACTTCAGCCTTTTGGATCTGTTTTCAGTGCTTGGGATATGCAAAGTAATAACGACCATCACAATCCTGTCCCCTCTTCTGCATCCTGTTAGTCTTGGGGATGTTCCAGTTCCTGCCTCCCTCCCTCATTAATCATCTTCCCCACCTCACATCAGGCACTGTGACGCAAAGGAACTTGACAACAGAGCAGAGACATAAACATCAGGTCACATAAAATTTGAGAAGGCCCAGAAGAGGTTTTGGTTTCTTGAAATGGAACAGATCCCAGCAAGGAAAAGCGTTCCAAAGATCACATGCATCAAAAATCCCTAAGTCCCTGGGAGAAAGGACATAATACGAGCCCTTGGGCTGACGGAGAAATTCCATTTTTGGTAGTGGAACCACAGTTTCCATCAGGATGACGTTTCTCTCCTACCTCTGGAGACAGTTTTGGGTTTTTTTGTAGACAGGAAGCGAAGGAAGCGCAACCCCCCCCCCCACTTTCTTATAAAACTCTCTTTTCCACTGCACAGAGCTAATCGCTGCTTTTTAATTGTGGAACAGATGTGAGAGGAAAGGGTTAAACACCTATTTTATTTATTTATTATTTAATTTCTACCCTGCCCTCCCCGCGAACGGGCTCAGGGCGGCTTACAGCAATGGCTCAATTGCCAATAAAACCGATAAAACAATATACATAAGTTAAAACATAAAAACATAAGGTGCTATTCAGTTCTACAGTTCGTTGCTTACGATGGCGTATTAAGATGCCTCCGACTACTAGATTCCAGCTCGGTGTCGTTCCGAGTCGCTTGATGTAAGGGGCCAGATGTTAAACCTGAGGGCCGGCTCATTGGTGGTAATGGTGGGGGTGGCTCCTAATTGAAAGCCTGGTGGAAAAGTTCCATATTGCAAGGCCCTGCAGAACTTCAGAAGATCCCGCAGGGCCCTGAGCTCCTCTGGGAGCTCATTCCACCAGTAAGGAGCAGCCACTGAGAAGGCCCTGGCCTTTGTCACGGCAAGCCTGGCCTCTTTGGGGCCCAGCAGGGTCAAATGATTCTGTGACTCCGACCTCAGTGATCTCTGGGGTATATGTGGGGAAAGGAGGTCCCTCAGGTATGTCAGACCCTGGCCATATAGGGCTTTAAAGGTAAGCACCAGCACCTTAAAACGGATTCGGTATGCTATTGGCAGCCAGCACAGGGCCTTTAACGCAGGCTCGATGTGCTCCCATCTAGGTAAGCCCAACAACAGCCTGGCCGTGGCATTCTGCACTAGCTGCAGCCTCCAAATTTGCAACAAGGGCAGCCCCATGTAGAGAGCATTGCAGTAGTCTAGCCTCGAGGTGACCATCGCATGGATCATTGTGGCCAGGTCAGCCTAGTCAAGGAAGGGAACCAACTGCCTAATCAGCCGAAGATGGTAAAAGGCCGACTTGGCAGTGGCTGCTACCTGGGCCTCCATTGTTAAGGAGGGGTCCAGGAGCACACCCAAACTCCTAACCTCCGGCGCTGGTGCCCCATCAAAGGCTGGGAGTGGGGTCCCCACCCGCGCACCACCCCGGCCTATGCACAAGACCTCCATCTTTGCCAGGTTCAATTTCAGCCGATTCAACCTAAGCCAACCTGCCACGGCCTGTAACGCACGGTCCAGATCTCCCGGAATGGAATTCAACCGGCCACCCAGCATCAGATAGAGCTGAGCGTCATCAGCGTACTGATGGCACCCCAGCCCATAACTCCGGGCAATGAAGTTTTCCCCAGTTCTTCAAAGCACTGATCTTTTGGTCTAGCCCTTAGCATAGCCTTCCTCACAGGGCTGTTGTGAAGATACAGTGGAGAAGAAAGAACTGTGTGTACCATCCAGCACTTCTTCATGGAAGGCTGAAATAAACAAGGCCTTAGATTAACTTCCACACTGGAACCCTGCAAAAAGTGCATGTACTTCATTTATTCATTCAGCTGTGCAGATGGAGCACAGAAACCTTTGCATGAGCTTACTTAACAGAGGCAGCTTCTTCTCTCAGAGCACAGCCACGAAAGCCTTTACATAAATCTGACTGAAGAGACTACCAGCATGTCTGGTTAGGGAGTTGGACTACGGCTAAGGAAACCCAGGTTCAAATCCCTGCTCAACTATGAAGCTTGTGGGGTAACCTTGAGGCTGGTGGTTTTCAGACTAACCTACCTCGCAAGGTCGTTGTGAGGACAAAACATGGGAACAGAACTATGTATACTGTCACGAACCTTCTGAAGGAAGGGTGGGATAAAATGTGATTAGACAGCTAGACCAACAGACTCCGACCTTCATTGACAAGACCAGGGGATGAGGGCGCCAGCAAGACAAGGCCTTTCATGCAGTTCTGCAAATTCTCTAGATCAGTTGTTAGCAAGGTGACAAGGAGGTCAGTGTTAGCCTAGCCTCATGGGACTAAACTGTCCTACTTTCACTCCCTTGCTATCAATTGAAGCCACAGCAGGGTCATGGTAGAAGATCATATCGTAGGACGGAAGGTCAATGAAAGATTCCACAGAATGCTGCTGCTGGTTTCATGGCCTGCCCAAGAGACAAGCAGTCCAGATTTGGTTGGCTCACTCCGACTACAATTTGTCACCTGCCAAGATGCCACAGCACTCCGGTCATCTACTGTGACTTTCCAGGTGTTTGACAAACCCCTTGATTTGTAATCTCAGGCAGGCAGCAAACCCATGAATTTTAGTGAGACCCTCACAAGACACTGCACACAGCCACGTGCGTGACAAACCGCCAAAATCTGTTGAATCTGCAGGAGAACTTCCCAACCCAGAGGCTGTTGCACTCGATCCTGCTTGTTGACGTCTCAGCTAATCTACTTGCATGTTCTAAGTGTCTTTTGCTTCTGCAAGACAAAGGTAGATCTCTTTCCACGGGAATAGCGGCACAGTCTTCTTGAGAAGTATATTGGATGTCATTCCACCTTGACAGTTTACTTGCACCTTTAACATGTTGTTGTCTGCCCTTACCAGAACGCAACTAATATCCTTCAGCTTTCAGCAGAAATCCCCTGAGAAGGAGGTGGACGTCTCTGAGACCAGTTTATGCTCTCTGGAACCTTACCCACTATTCAGCAATCTCACAGGCTGTTCTTCTGCCACAACAGACTGCCTGGCCTATGATTATTTAGCCAATCTTTTCTGAACTTGCTGGCCCCTGGATAAACTGGTTGGACATGTCCACCTGGAGAGAGAATCAGGCACACCTGAGTGGAGCTGCAGTAAGACCAAAGTTTGCCTGGCCCTGATAAGTCAGTTTATGGAAGGGGAATCTGTAACAGCAGGAGTTGTTCATGGTGTCCACTATTATTTTGGGTCTACATTTTCCTTTTGAAAATCTGCATTTAGCGGTCAGTAGCGAATGGGAGATTTCAGGGACATGGAACTATACTGGGCGGAAGTCGCATGACTGCCACATCACTAAAGGCATGTCGATTTGCCTGTATCTATTGAGTCTGCTCCCAGCCTTCCTGTCTTCTCAGAGCAGTCTGAAACCTCAGCTGGCTGTACAGTATGAAGCTGTATTCCTTGACAGGATGAGGCTTATAGGCCTTCGGTGCTAGATATTGGCTAAAAAGAGTGCACTGTCTAGAGCAGCAAAAACTATTAGACTAGTTATATTGCAAGCTATTATTGTCAGTTTTATGGGTTTTCAGAAAAATAAAATCCAGACCCCTGCTGCTTCCTGCCCTTGATTGTGAGAGCTGTCTGTTTTATCCTACCCTCCACTTCATTTTGTTTAACCAATCATGAAAGGTGTTTACAGGACAGTTGACCAGTCTTTGGCTAAAGAGGATCAGTCCACTTATCCCTTGACTGCCAAGTTTACCCAGGAGACGTGTCAAAAGCTTTTTTGAAGTCTCAGCATACAATATCTATTGGATTGCCTTTATCCAGTTTGTTTGTAAACCCCTCTCAAAGAACTCCAGGGGGCTGGTGAGGCAAGACAATCCTCTGCAGAAGCCATTCTGATTCTTGTTCGGTGACATGTTCCCCTATATGCTTAGTCATTCTGCCTTGTTTCTACAGAGCTGTTCTGTCGGCACAACAGAAGCTCCACCAACACGATGGCATTTCCATTTGCGGAGGAAGGGACAGCAATTTTCACCAATTCTCACCTCCTGCTGCAGACTCCCACTTTGCCCCCCACACTGTTCCCTGGGCATCCATTGACCTACAAAGGCACAGGGGGGAGCACAGGTGGTTGCAATGCAAGGAAGAGAGACATAAGAACATAAGAGAACATAAGAGAAGCCAATGTTGAATCAGGCCAATGGCCCATCTAGTCCAACACTCTGTCACACAGCAGCCAAAATATACCAGGTGCCATCAGGAAGTCCAGCAGTGGGGCCAGGACACTAGAAGCCCTCCCACTGCTGCCCCCTCCAGCACCAAGAATAGAGTGTATCACCTGCCCCAGACTTAGAATTCCCATCTATACCCTGTGGCTAATAGCCACTGATGGACTTCTGCTCCATATGTTTATCTAATTCCCTCTTGAAACTGTCCATGCTTGTAGCTGCCACCACCTCCTGTGGCAGTGAATTCCATGTGTTAATCACTCTTTGGGTGAAGAAGTATTTTCTTTTATCTGTTCTAACCCGACTGCTCAGCCATTTCATGGAGTGCCCACGAGTTCTTGTATTGTGAGAAAGGGAGAAAAGTACTTCTTTCTCAACCTGCTCAATCCCATTCATAATCTTATAAACCTCGATCATGTCACCCCTCAGCCGTCGTTTCTCCAAGCTGAAGAGCCCCAAGCATTTTAACCTTTCAGGGAAGTTGAGTTCTTTAAGAACCCCAGGGTGTATTCCATCCAGAGCTGGTGACTTTGTCACTTTTAATTTGTCAATTAGCCCTATAATTTCATCTCAGTTTGTCAAACACCGCTGCCAAAACCGGTGGCTCCAGTGCAGCTGATTGCATCTTTCACAGAGAATCATCCAAATTCTTTGCAATCCCCTCTGTCTTCCTTTAGCAATCTTCTCACTCCTTTGTGGTCTAATGGCTCCATCCTTTCCCTGGCCAGTCCCCAGTTTCTGGTGTATTTAAAGAAATTCTTATTTATTTATTTATTTACTTTTATTTTATTAGATTTATATACCACTCTTCACAAACATTATTTGCCTTCATGTTCTCAGCAGCATGCTCCTCAAATTCTCTTTCTGCTTGCTGTATTATCAACTCGCACTTGTATTGTCCCAGCCAAGTTGCCTCCTTGTCCTTCTCATTTGAGTAAGAATTCCCCTTTATAAAAAGAAGCATCCTCGCTTTTTATGGCTTCCTTGACTCTGCTCTCATTAACCAGGCTGGCATTCTCTTGGACCTGACATTACCTTTCCTAATCTGCGGTATCCATTCTATCCGAGTTTCAATTATTATAGTTTTAAATAACTTTTTGGCATCCTAAAGAGCTCTGACCCTTCTGACTCTCCTTTTTTAATTTCGTTCCAGCTAATCCTTTCATTGATGGGAAGTTTCCTTTTTTGAAATCAGCTGTGGCTGTGTTGGACTTCGGGGGCAGCTTTCCACTTACATATATGTTGAATATAATAGCCTTGTGGCCAATCTATTCAATAACAATTATATCTCTTTCCATGTCCCGGGCATCGCTCCGGATTAAGTCCAGGGTCATCTCTTCTCTAGTCAGCTCCATAATTAACTGTTCTAAGACACAGTAATTTAAGGTACCTAGAAGTGTTGTTTCTTTGTCATGACCCGATTGTTCATCTTCCTTGTCAAAGTAAGGATAATTGGTCACACATTATTACAACACCTTCTCTTTTGGTTGCTTCACTGATTTCTCTCTCTCTCTCTCTCTCTCTCTCTCTCTCTCTCTCTCTCTCTCTCTCTCTCTCTCTCTCTCTCTCTCTCTCTCTCTCTCAAAATCACCTGCAGCATTTTGGCCAGGCAGGTTATAGTTCATCCCTGATGTTAAGTTACTTTAAGGGCATGGGTTTTCCACCCATGGTAATTGTGTAGAGAAGTTTATTCTGCTTAAGTTCTCCAGTCTGTGCCCTCTTTGATACACAGAGCAGTGCAACCCCCCAATTTCCTTCCCTGTCCTTTCTAGAATTTATATCCACAGGTAACTGCATCCCATCAATTTTCTCGTTTCCACCTGGTTTCTGAAACACTATGTTCTTGTTCAGATCTATGTTCTTGTGGAGCATTAAGCATCCCCATTGTGGTTTAAAGGCTGCTAAGGTTATCATATAAGCACCTGCGCCTAACTCCCATCCATCAAAGACTGCTTTAATCGTGTTTGGAATGTAGCTTTATTAACTAAATTAACATATTACCACAGGATGCAAAGAAATAATTTACAATGTACAGATAAGGTCTGGGAACATTGGGCAATCTTTGCTATGCGCCGGAATGGGGGAGAAAAGGATAAAACATACCTTTTTCTTCTTATAAATTGTTATAAATGACCTTTTTTCTCTTTATTTATATATTAAGCCATTAAGTAACATAATTCATGCAGTAAAAGTGGTAAAAAATTAAAAATTAGCATCTGTACCATGTTTCCCTCTCCAAGGGTTCTAAACAGGCACCTTCCCCCTACAACCCTTTGGACTCTTTAAATGGTGGTGTGTCGTCCCCCCCACACAAGCACACACAAATACACTTTTTGCTCTTTGGTCCAGGTCATGCCAGAACCAGACATTTATTCCATACCCCACCTTTCTCCCCACTGGGGAGCCAAAGTTCAAAAATTAAGCATCCTTCTTCTCTATTTTATCCTCACAACATCTGTGAGATAGATTAGGCTGAGAGTGTATGAGCAGCCCAACAGGCTTCCAAGGCAGAGTAGGGATTTGACTTTCCTTTCACCCTCAGATACATCCACAGCTGAGCGTCCTTTCAGCTTTGGCCCAGCCGCTTCACTCTTTCTGGGGTTACTTGTACTTGCCCTCTGCTCTTACCCAGTAGCATATTGGACACCTTCCGACCTGAAGGGCTCATCTTCCAGTGTCATATCCTGGAGTGCGAAGTCAAATGGGCCTTAGAAAGCATTACTAACAACGAAGCTAGTAGAGGTGATGGTATCCCAGCTGAGCTATTCAAATTCTTAAAAGATGATGCTGTTAAAGTACTGCACTCAATATGCCAGTAAATTTGGAAGACACAACAGTGGCCACAGGATTGGAAAAGGTCAGTTTACATTCCAGTCCCAAAGAAGGGCAATGCCAAGGAATGTTCAAACTACCGCACAATTGCACTCATTTCACACGCTAGCAAGGTCATGCTCAAGGTCCTACAAGCTAGGGTTCAGTAGTATATGGATAGAGAACTGCCAGAAGTACAAGTTGGGTTTCAAAGAGGTAGAAGAACTAGAGATCAAATTGCCAACATTCGCTGAATTATAGAGAAAGCAAGGGAGTACCAGAAAAACATCTACTTCTGCTTCATTGACTATGCTAAAGCCTTTGATTGTGTGGATCACAACAAACTATGGCAAGTCCTTAAAGAGATGGGAGTACCAGACCACCTCACATGTCTCCTGGAAAACCTGTATAAGGGTCAAGAAGCGACAGTTAGAACTGGATATGGGACAACTGATTGGTTTAGCATAGGAAAAGGATTACGACGAGGATGTATATTGTCACCTTGCTTATTTAATTTATACGCAGAGTACATCATGCGAAATGCTGGCCTGGATGAATCACAAGCCAGAATTAAGACTGCTGAGAAAAACATCAACAACCTCAGGTATGCAGGCAATACCATTCTAATGGCAGAAAATGAAGAGGACCTAAAGAGCCTCTTGCTCAGGTCAAAGAGGAGAGCGCAAAAGTTGGCTTGAAACTCAAAATCAAAAAAACTAAGATCATGGCATCCGGCCCCATCACTCCTTGGCAAATTGAAGGGGAAATCATGGAAGCAGTGACAGACTTCACGTTCCTGGGATCTAAGATCACTGCCGACGGTGACTGCAGCCATGAAATTAAAAGACGCCTGCTCCTTGGGAGGAAAGCAATGGCAAACCTAGACAACAGAATAAAAAGTAGAGACATCATCCTGCCAACAAAAGTCCATATGGTCAAAGCAATGGTATTCCCAGTAGTAATGTATGGCTGTGAGAGTTAGACCATAAGGAAGGCCAAGCACCGAAGAATAGATGCTTTCAAATTATGGTGCTGGAGAAGACTCTTGAGAGTCCCTTGAACTACAAGGAGATGAAATCCGTCAATCCTAAAAGAAATCAACCCTGCTCATTCCCTGGAAGGCCAGATACTTGAAGCTGAAGCTCAAACACTTTGGCCACCAAATGAGAAGGGAGCACTCACTGGAGAAGACCCTGATGCTCGGAAAGACTGAAGGTAAAAGAAGAAGGGGATGGCAAAGAATGAGATGATTAGACAGTGTTATCAATGTAACGAACATGAAGTTGAGCAAACTCTGGAGGACGATGAATGACAAGGTGGCCTGGCATGATGTGGTCCATGGGACCATGAAGAGTCGGACTAGACTGTGCGACTGAACAACAACAAGAAGAACAACTCCCTGCTCCTAGTCCTGCACTCTAGTAACCACTACACCACACTGGCTCTCTGAGTTAATCTGAAAGCTGCTTGGTCTCTACTGGGGGGGATATGCCAGCATTCTCCAAATGACAGATTTAGGAGTTTGGAGAAACACAGGCATGGTGCTCAGTATGAGAAGAGTCAACATGTCTCTTTTTAAGTAGCTTTTTGCCTTCAAAAGAGATGTGTGCGAATGGAAGTACACATTCCATTAACAGTGTCTGATGAAGATATATTATAAACCATTTGTATACTGCTTTTCTAAGTCACTCAAAGTAGTTTCCATAAACACAATCCATAAAACATACTATATAAATTTCACACCACTTCCCCCCAAAACAGAAACTTACTGATGTTGTCAAAGGCTTTCATGGCCAGAGTTCATTAGTTGCTATAGATT
Source organism: Gekko gecko (assembly GCA_029375565.1). Taxonomy (NCBI): domain Eukaryota; kingdom Metazoa; phylum Chordata; class Lepidosauria; order Squamata; family Gekkonidae; genus Gekko; species Gekko gecko. The sequence goes on from JAPDNY010000001.1 coordinate 27,894,293, forward strand.
TTCCGGGTTGTGTGGCCATGGTCTTGGCATTGTAGGACCTGATGTTTTGCCAGTAGCTGTGACTGGCATCCTCAGAGGTATAACACAGAAAAATGGAGTACTCCATAGAGCAAGATGGAGAAAGATGGAGTACTCCATAGAGAGTACTCCATCTTTCTGTGTTATACCTCTGAAGATGCCAGTCACAGCTACTGGCAAAACGTCAGGTCCTACAATGCCAAGACCACGGCCACACAACCCGGAAAATCTACAGCAACTAAAGAAACTTACTGACTCACTCCAAAGCCTTTTAGAAAGCTCTGTTTCTGCATCTTCTCCTAAATAGTGACAGAGGCATCAAAGTCCTTCTTTCATTGGGCAGTCCACAGGACTGGCACTGCTCCAAAGAAAGCCCTTGTTTGGGCTGATAAAGTTCTGACCACTCTTATAAGCTGAATAGGGAGCTATCTCTGCTGCAAGGAGAGGCAGTCCAATGACTATGCAGATCCTATGCCATTCAGGGCCTCAAATGCCCCTGTATAAATCTATGGTGTGGCCTCATTTGGAATACTGTGAGTTCTGGTCACCATATCTCAAAAAGGATATCACAGAGCTGGAAAAAGTACAGAGGAGGACAACCAAGATGATTAGGAGGTTGGAGCACTTCCCCATGAGGAAAGGCTGAAGAGTCTGGGACTTTTCAGTTTAGGAAAGAGATGACTAAGGGGGACATGCAATGCTCCCTCTAAGCTGTGGAGTCTTGTGAACAAAAATTCTACTTTGTGAGGGAACACTGGACATGATAGAGGTTTATAAAATTATGCATGAGGTGGAAAGAGTTGACAAAGAGAGCTTTTTCTCCCTCCCCCAAAATACTAGGGCATCCAGTGAAGCTGATGGGCAGTAGGTTCAGGACAAACAGAAATACTTCTTTACACAGAGAGTGATTAAGATGTGGAATTCACTGCCAGAGGACATTATGATGGCCACAGGAATGAACAGCTTTAAAAAGGGGACTAGATTCATGGAGAATAGGTCTACCAGTGGCCACCAGCCATGGAACTGAGAGGAACCTATAAGTTCAGAGGCAGGAAACTTCTGAATCCCAGTGCCAGGAGGCAACATTAGGGGAAGGGGAAGGGGAAGGGGTCAGCCTCTATGCCTACTTTATTTATTTATTTATTTATTTATTTATTTATTTATTTATTTATTACTTTTTATTTATATCCCGTCTAGCCTTCTAGAGGAACTGGTTGGCCGCTGTGTGAGACAGGATGCTGGTGCGGACAGACCACTGGTCTGATCCAGCAGGGATCTTCTTATGTTCTTAAAGGTAAAAAAGCACCTTAAATTGAATCTGGAAACATACTGGTAGCTACTGTAGATGTCCATGAGTCTCAGTAATACTGGTAGTCTTTTCATCCCGGTTAGCAACTGGGCTGCTGCATTTTCACTTAACTGCACTAATTTGTCTTGAAGGATCTTCAAGCACAGCCCCATGTAGTGTGCATTACAGTAATCCAGCACTGAAATTATCCAGCATGGAGAAATGTGGACAGATTTACTGTACTTCAGAGAGGATGTAACTTCTGAGTCAGACAGAACTGAGGAAAGGAATTCCTAGCAACAAGGCTCATGTGCTGCTCCATCTACAAAGCTTGGTACAAGGAGGCCTCTGGAAGATGTCTCTAGAAGAAAACTGAATCTTAGGAAGTGTCCATAGGGACAGGGGCTGGGAAAGACTGTTTGTGAAGGCTAACTTTAGACTGTGACATCTGTGGGAACCAGAGCTGACTACCCTCTTGCCCATATCATGGCTATCTTAGCGAATACCAAGGTTTTGGTACCAATGTTTTTGGTAGGAGCTCAGCTGACTAAAGGTGGAGCACTCGTGGTCCTGAATGGGGTAAACTTTATCTTTCTAAACTTCTGGTTCTTTGGCTAAATTTTGACCCTTCCTAGTTACCACTACAAGTAACAAAAGGGCTACAACAGGGGCTTCGGTCAGGGGGATTTTGAATGACTTCCTGGCATTGAGAGGAAGAATATATAAACTATTTACTAGGCTTTTGCTGTCTTCATGGTGGTGGCTCCATTAAGAACAGCATAAGAAGAGCCCTGCTGGATCAGACCAGTGGTGCATCTAGCCCAGCATCCTGTCTCACAATGTGGCCAACCAGTTCCTCTGGAGGTCCAACAACAGGGCACAGAGGCCAGGGCCTTCCCCTGATGTGGCACGGGGATTTAGAGGTTTACTGCCTCTGAATGTGGAGGTTTCCTTCAGTAACCATGGCTCGTGGCCGATGATAGATCTTTCTTCCACTAATCTGTCTAATCTCTTTTTAAAGCTGCCTGTGCCTGTGGCCATCATCCTCTAGCAGTGAATTCCACATTTTAATCACTCACTTTCCTTTCTCATTATTTGATAAAAACGTTTGGAGATCCCCAGGCTATAGGGAACTCCTTTCCTGCTCCGAAGAGATTGTTAGAAATTGAAGGCTTTAACTTTCAAGAGCTGTGATAGCCTTGCCAAGGGTCCGTGGAACCCATCCAGCTAAAACAAACCTTCATGCTTCATTTTGAAATGCTCTCCTTTCCCCCAGATACCTGCTGGTCCTTCTCTCATGTTTCTGAAGGCTCAACCTGAGCTTGCCTCAGGGAAGGGGGCAGAGCTCTAAAGTGGCTATTCTCTCTCTGCTCCTTGCTGGGGTTGGCAATGTGGGCCTCGAATATGTCCCTTTGCCTGGATTGGCCATTCCTGACAGAAGATGGTATGGGACTGGGTTTCCAGAGAGAGCTCTTGGTTCAAGGGAGACAGGAATGAGACTGGTCCAGCCAGAACTGTCTCCGCTCCCTGGTTTCCACAATGGTCAGGAACATAGAAGCCTCTACCACCTCTGGCTCCTGTAGTGATGTGTCCACAGCTTATTTGCATTTGCTGCATTCACTGATGGGTCCATTGGTGACTATGAGATCCACCAGCTTCCACCTGGGCTAATCCCCCATCTATTAACAACCAGAAACCTAGACCTTATCAAGTCTTTTAGGGAACCAGACTTAATTGTGGGATGTTACAAGCCTGGCTAGTCTGGGCTGATATCCTGGCCACCGATGGAGGGGTTGAGCCCCATGCCACCATCTTTGCTTAGATGGCAATTTTCTGTGCTGCCTCCAAAACATTGAGGCCAAGTGAAGGAACCAGTGGCTCAATAGTAGAGCATCTGCTTGGCCTGCAAAAGGTCCCAGGTTCAATCCCCACATCTCCAGTTAAAAGAATTAGGTAGCAGGTGATGTGAAAGACCTCCATCTGGGACCTTGGAGAGCTGCTGCCAGTCTGAGCAGACAATACTGACCTTGATGGACCAAGGGTCCGATGCAGTATAAGGCAGTTTCCCATGTTCACGGGATGCTGTCTCCTGCTCTGCAGGGCAGCCATTGGGTTTGTTTGCTAGCTTTGAAGTCCTTCAAAAAGTGTTGCTTAGGAGAGAGGGTCACTTAACCCTTAAGGCACTCTGAGTGCCTTGTTGGGGTGCTGAGGACCATTGGGCAGAGGCTCAGTACTTTCTTTGCATGTTGGAGCTCCCAGGTTCTGTCCTTGGCATCTTCAGAGAAAAGGAACTCTGGTAGCAGGTGCTAGGAAAGATCTTCCTCTGGCCAAGACCCTGAAAAGCTGCCACCTGTCAGGATAAACAGCTGAGAATTCGATGGACCCAAGGCCCCGTCTACCCTTAGGAAGCCTCCCATGCTCTACACGCAAGTACACCGGGACCCTGGATTGGCCCTCCTCGCCAGTAGTCAGGCAGGACCTATTCTCAGAAGGGAGAGAGGGGATTCCTTTTACAGTCCCCCTTAATGAAAAACTACAGCGCAGGAGTAGGAAAAGATTCACCCCAATACAAACTGCTCAGCCATCGACAGAAAGCCCCTGTTTAATCACAGGGGTTGTCTATTGATTGCACAAACCGACAGAAGGTACCCCAAGCACATGCAGAGTGCATTTCCTTCAGGAACACAGCAGCCAGCATCCTGTTTTAGAGCCGTGGTTTTCAAAGTGTAATGCAGGGAACCTCTGGAGGTTCCCGCAGAAGTTTGTCAGGGATGCTTTGATAAGAAGAGATAAGGACCGGCAGGGAAGCTTCCCTGAAAGGCAGCTGGCCCTGACAGTCCACTCGAACACACAGTGCCAGGGAGGCTGTTGTGTTCTAGATATTCTCTTCATTCACATGAAAGTGATGGAGAGAATCAGTGGGGCTGGCCAGTGCCCAGAAGAGTGCTGTGCGTCTGTCCTATAAGCACTTCCTAGAATGCTTAGCAACATGGAGCAATTCCACCAAAGACGTGCAGGGGTTTCTCAGCAGATGAGTCGGTACAGAAAGGTTTATTTGAAGATGCAGTACTACAATAAGACAAGGGAATCATTTGAAGTATTAGGCCACTGGCTTTAAACACGGGCACTTCAGGTGGAGAGGCATGATGCCTGATAGGCATGGAGCTTGGGGTTGCCAACCTCCAGGTGGCAGCTGGAGATCTCCTGGGATTACAACTGATCTCCAGGTGACAGAGAATCAATTCAGCTGGAGAAAATGACCACTCTGGAAGGTGGACTCTGTGGCATTATACCCTACTGATGTCCCTTCCTTCCCCAAACCCTACCCTCCTCAGGGTCTACCCCCAAAATCTCCAGGAATTTCCCAACGCAGAGCTGGCAACCCTACCATGCCCCCAGTGCCTCTCCTTAACAAAACAAAGCCAAAAAAAAATCACTAACTAAATTATTCTGGGATTATTCCAGTGTTGGCAAGGCCTGCGTCTCCCAGAACAGGAAAGAGAGAAGTTGCATTCACTGGACTTCTCACAGATATATAGAAGGCCCTTGAAAAGAAAAAGAAAGGTACTCTGCACATGCTCAAAGGAACACTGTAATGCTGAGGGAAGGCTTTTCTCTTCTTTTGGTGCTACAACAGACCCTCTTCCGAAGTCTGTCCATAGATACAATCACTTGCCCACAAAGCCCTTCTGCTCCCCCACTTCCTCACACACACCTGCATTTCTTTGCTGTGGTCCGTTCTCAATAATTCAAGCGGAAGTCTGTTCAGATTACATCTAAGCTTGTCCTGACGGGATCAGGGATAAATAAAATATCGCCAGTTATTACTCTTCGACAGGAGCACAAGGGGGAGATAATAAGGAAGGGAAAGCAGTTTTTAATAAAATGCTTCTAAGCTTTCAGCTCCACCAATGGCCAACCGTGAAAGGCGCTCCACACACTAACAAGATCACAGTGCTGAGGGAACAACCACCTGCCTGTTCTTTACAAGAAATACCAATCTTGTTCTTTGCTCTATCAGGTGGGGCAATGAGAAAGTCAACAGAGAATCACACGCAGGGCCTGTTTGGACATCAGAATGTGCAGGGGGGGAGTGGTATATCAGAACATGCAGGGGGGAGCAGTACACAAGGAAAGGGATTTGTCTCATGTCTGTTCTTGATGAGTGCCCCGAAATACTAGTGCTCCTTTGCCCAGGAGACTCGTGAGGGAATCAGAAGATGAAACACCACACAGCCGTTTACTAAAATAGCAAAATAACAATTTGGCGAGCCAGTCTACCTGGAACTTCCGGGCAAGTAGTGAGGAGAATATTCCCACCCCCTCGATCAGGTGCAGGTGGAATAAGATTCTCTTCATTGCTTAGCAGAGCATTGCAGACAGACATGGATACAGCATAATATAAGGTTTTCAGTTGGCAGCAAGCCATCTGGATTCACTCTCTGCCATGAGGAGAATTTTGTTCTTCTGCCCCTGACCAGGGAAGCAGAAAAGGTCTCTTCTCCCCTTGGCAGGGCACAGTAGACAACAGAGGTTAAACAGCTGATGCACGGATGAGACGCTCACAAGGTTCATCAAGCACTGCCAGAGTAGTGGAGTGGTTAGGGTGCAACTCTTGACACTCAGTTGGCCATCCAGCTCAGCGGGTGATAGAGACTCCAGCCTCCAGGTGGGACCTGGGGATCCCCTAGAATTACAGGTCATCTCCAGACCACAGATATCTTTGGAGGGTAGACTCTCTGGCACTGAGGTCCCTGTCCTCCCCACGCTCAGTCCCCAGATCTCCAGGAGTTTCCCAACTTGGATCTGACAACTCGAACCCCCTCCCAACCCCTCCGGTGGCCAGGGGGGACCTGGCAACCCTGCCGGGTGACTTTCATCCAGCCACTCTCTTGCAGCCTAACATACCTCACAGGACTGTTTTATGGTAAAAAGTGTGGGGAGAGCTGGTGTAGTTAGTCCGGTTCCCAGAGCTAGTTTAGCAGAGTGCATTCAAGCTACACAGGCAGAAGTGTCTTTGCCCCAGATATTCAAGCTTAGTCACAAAGTTACACAGAGCCATTTCTTCAGACCGATACCGTCTATTTATTATAGAACGACATTCTAGATATGAAAGCTTAGAGGCAAGATAATATTCTAGTCTAACTTGCCAAGGATGGACACAGATGGTGAGAGGCCTTCTGTGTCACAGTGCCAAGATGGAGACAGCAGGTCCTCCCTCTTGGTGTGCACAAGGAGAAGTGCATTGTGGGAGAGAGTGAACGGAAGGAAGGAAGGAAGAAGCAATTTCCCTGAGATCTATCAGTCTACTTGAAAGGGACAGTAGCAGAAGAGTGAGCACAGGAAGGAAGCTTAATCTGACTGACTAGCTATCTGCCTCTCTTGCCACGTAGTCTGGAGGCTGAGGCAGGGGACAGCGGCCAGTCCTTCACTTCCAACAAAAAGAGGGAGAGGAAATCGATGTTTACCAACCTAAGCCCTTTGGAGAAAGAGGGGAATAAGAATGGACCAAATAAATGTGCATTTTTATTCCACCCTTCCTCCAAGGTGTTCAGAGTGACGTACGTGGATCTCCCCACCCATCCCTCCATTTCATCCTCACAACCCGTGTGAGGTAGGTTAGGCTGAGAAAGAAAGACCAGGGTCAAAGGTCCCCCAGTATATTTCATGGCATCCTTCCGCTCCTCTTCCACCTGCCCTGCCTTCTGCCACAAGATGCAGCAGGACAGGAAGAGGCAAGGTGGTTATGTGCCATTCTGCTGCAGAATTCCTCCACACAAAAGCGCCCCCATTTCTTGCCATCAAAATAGTGGGGGGGACTCTCTGAAGATGGCTCAGCAGACGGTAGCACAGCGGTTGCCCCCAACCTTTTCTTTTGCTCCACGGACCTCTGCAGCCCACAGAATCGACCGTTTCCCCAGAACCTTGTACAACAATCCCTTACCTGAGGGCCTGCAGTTAATTGGGAATCCAAGCACTGCTGCAGAGGAAGGCCTGCACCGTACATCACTTGGCATCCATCAACATCAGATTTACCTGCCACGTTATTGTTCGGCCATTTCCTCTGTTGCCGGAAACCTCTTTTTGTGTCTCTTCCACAATCTTCGCTATTGGGGATGGCTTTGTATCAGATTTTGCTCCCTTAGGCTTCTTTTGAATGTTGCTTTGATTTTTAAGGGGGGGGGAGCACAACAAAACTCACAGGCCTATTCCTGTGCTAACTCTTCGGCACTAGCCTTTGTGCAGCATCCACACCCTCAAGTCCTGTATTTGAGACTCATCTAGGTGGTTTTTGCAACCTCCCTTTTCAAAACAGCAGCAATTTGCTGCTGAAATGAATGAGGGGGGTAATAAAAACCACGGCTGTTCCTCTTTGCCTTGCCTCCAGGCTGAGGGGGGAAGAAGCAAGCAACCTTCCCATAAGCCTTTGCAACAAGCTAGAGAGAACAAAGGATGCTGATTTTTAACAGGGCACTCTAGCCAACAATTGCTGCCCAGGAGGACCATGGTAGTTGTACCTCAACTCCAGAACCATGCTCACCCTCTCTTTCATGCACCCTGGGGTGGGGGTGGGGTGGACTATACTAATCCTCTGCAGTGTCAGATACTGCAGTAATTCAACATAGAGCTACGACAACAGCACATCTGGCAGCAGTTTCTAGTCGCCAGCTCTGGGTTGGAAAATACATGGATATTTGGGGGGGGTGGAGCCTGGGGAGGGGGGTTGGGGAGGGGAGGGGCCTCAGCAGGGTATAGTGCCATAGAATCCATCCTCCAAAGCAGCCATTTTCTCCAGGGGAACTGATCTTGGTTATCTGGAGATCAATTGCAACAGGGGAAGACCTCCAGGTGGATTGGCAACCTTCGTTCCAGCAGTAAACCAGTGGTGAAGCCGCAGTGCAAAGAGAACATTGTGGCTTGTTTTGGTCCCTTGTTTTGGCCTCTCCAGTGCGCATTTCTTCACTGAGAAAAAAACATCTTGCAGTGACTCAGTCCTCCCTCTTCTCATTTTCAGAAAAAGGCAATGTCAGTGGAGAATACTCTAAAGGAAGTGGTAGTCATCCTTCTGTCAGATGTGCCGCAAGTCAAGTCTAAAAGCATGAGCTAATGGTGCCACTTGAGGGCACGCCACTGCCCATCTACAGTCTCTAGCACCTGTGCGCTTTGGTCCCTCGTCTGCTGAACTAGGGAGCAGGCATCTCCACAGTGCTGGAGCACAGGCCAGGTCCAGGAACAAATGAGGGGAGGGTGCATTGGGAAAGATGGCCACCTCCACTTTCTTGTGCACACACACAAGTGAGGGTGTACATACTTTGCACACATGCAAGCACATGCACACGCACGCACACACACTTACTGTCCTGCAGAAGGAAGTACGGCGTGACTCTTTCATGCCCCTTTAAGTGTTATAGAGGTGCCCGGATGGCTTAAAGTGAGAGTCAGTATTACATAGTGGTTAGGATGTTTTGCTGGGGCTTGGGTTCAAATCCTCACTATGCCCCAGGAAGCTCACTGGGTAAGCTTGGCCCAGTCACTTTCTCTCGGCCTAATCTACCTCAGAGGGTTGTTGTGAAGGGAAAATGTACATCACCTTGAGCTTCTCAGACCAAGGGCAGGATAAAAAAAGAAAGAAAGAAAAAGAATGTGAAAGAGCTGAGCTGAGCTGTCCTGCCTCCAGCACACTCCACAGAGATTGCTCTGGGTTGACACCCAGTTTCTTGGTGGGAACAGACAGGCCAAGCAACAAGGTAATTAGTGGTCTCCCTACCGGACCACAGCCCTCAGTTTGGTGTAGTGGTTAAGTGTGCGTGGACTCTAATCTGGGAGAACCGGGTTTGATCCCCCACTCCTCCACTTACAGCTGCTGGATGACCTTGGGCAAGCCATAGTTCTGTCAGAGCTGTTCTCTCAAGAACAGTTCTGGAAAGAGCTCTCTCAGCCCCACCTACCTCACAAGGTGCCTGTTGTGGGGAGCAGAAGGGAAAGGAGTTTGTAAGCCACTGAGGCTCTGAGTGAAGGGCGGGGTATAAATCCAATCTCTTCTCTTCTCCTTCAGTGAGTGCCCAACCACACCAAAGCTTAACGCTGGCCCTGCCTGATTTTCTGAGAACAAGTGTGGTGTAGTGGTCAGCGTATCAGAATTTGTTCTTTTGATGTCAAGTCACAACTTACCTCTGTTAATTTTGTAGAATTATCAAGGCAAGAGTTATGTTCAGAGGTGGTTTGCCATTGTCTGCCTCTGTGTAGCAATTCCTTGGTGCTCTCCTACCCAAATACTAACCAGGGCTAACCCTGCTTAGCTTCCAAGACTGGATGAGACCATGCTATCCTAGGCTATCCAACGTCAGGGCAGTGTATCAGAGCAGGACCTGGGAAATCCCAGTTCCAGTCCCTGCTCACTATGAATCTTACTGGGTGACCCCGATCCACTCATTCTCTCTCAGCCTAAAGCTGCCTCACAGGTTGGTTGTGAGGAGAAAATGGAGGCCGGGAGAAACAAATATGCTGCCGTGAGCTCCTTGAAGGAAGGGTGGCATGAATAGCCTCTACTTAAATAAATAAAATGTCTGAGGCCTGCCAAACTTCCCTAAGGAGCACCATGAAGGAGGGCAGCAGTGAAGGCCAGCGAGCTTCTGAAGAGACCACCATAGTCCTGAGAGAAGCAGCTTGGGCTGCCCCTCCTCCATGTGCCCATAGTCGACTGAAAGGCCTATGTGAGAATATGTGAGCCGCCCTGAGCGGGATAGAAATACAATAAATAAATAAGTAAATAAATAAATGTATCCTGAGGGGAAGGCAAGAGAAAAGAGGCCCACAGCAGGATATTCATTCCATCACCACCTGAGGAGGCAACTAATGGCCTGAACCAGTCTACGCTGTGGCTTGTTTTTATCTTTCCATATTGTCATACTCTGAATGTCTTGCCAGCAAGGCAGCTTCTAAATCCACTCGATAAATAAATCACAGAAGACTGAGACACTGGCAGCAGCTGTGTACAGCATGTGAGTAGGCCTTGAACTCAGGCCTCCCAGGTTCAGGTTGTTCTACACACGTGAGAATTGTAGTAGAATAATGAGGCACTGTTGTCATGGCAGGGGGATAGAGGGTCCCCATTTCCTTCACTCTATCCAGAAATAGTAAGAAAGCCAGGAAGGCATCCTCAGAATTAGTAACATCTCCCAGGATGATAGGAAAGTCATGTGATGTAGTGGTTAAGAGCGGCGGACTCTAAGCTGGGAGAACCAGGTTTGATTCCCCACTCCTCCTCCACTTGAGGCCTGCTGGGTGATCTTGAGTCAGTCACAGTTCTCTCAGAGCTCTCTCAGCCCCACCTACCCCACAGGGGGTACGTTCAGACGCTCCATTTGAACCGCTTTCGGCACGCTTCAGTAATGGATTTTATGTGCATGTTCACACAGCCAACATCTGCGCACCGTCCCCAGCCATTGCTTTCCGGATCACCCCCCCTTTAAAACAGAGTATTTTGATACCGGGTCCCCAAGTGGTGTTTTCCTGATTCTCCGGTTCTAGCCACACTTTTCTGATGTCTGATTGCTCCTGCGGTGTCAAGCTACTTCCAGGTGCTTCAACCCCCTCCCCTCTGGAAAGCTGCCGCAGAAGCCCGAGGCTTCCGCTTTTCATCCACCATTTTTTTAATGCCTCAGCAGTGTGCGTATAGGCGGAGCTCTGCTCCTAAGTTAATAAAACCAAAGTTTAAATGGTGCCTAGTTTTAGCATTTAGACAAGTTCGGGATCTCACAAAGGCCAGTTTCGGGGTAAAAGTTTAAAGGGAAGTGTTCATTTAAAGTTTAAAAGGAAGTGTGGAAATCGCTGTTCTGAGCATGTGTGAAAATTTTAGTTCTACAGATGGCCGCCTGTGCGCATGCTCAAACTGAGAGGGGGAAAAAAACACCGACACACGCTCCTGCGTGTGGACAGTGGGGAGCAATGTGGCTGTGCAGTGATCTGGAACAAGGAGGTGAGTGTGATCGCGATTCTCCGGGTTAAAAAAAACACACGCATCGGGACTAGAGCAGTTTAAACTGCTCCCAGCATGCTGTCTGACCGCACCCAGGGTGTCTGTTGTGGGGGAAGGAAGGGAAGAAGATGGTAAACTAATCCAATCTCTTCTTCTTCCTCCATGCTGTGGCTCAGTGGGAGAGAACCTGCTTTTATATGCAGAAGGTCCCTGGTTCATCCTGTAAAGGATCTCAGGATGGAAGCAAATACTTCCAAAGTACAGAAAGCCAGTGTGATGCAGTGGGTACAGTGTCAGACTGAGGACACCCATGTTCGAATCCCCACTCCGCCATGGAATTTCGCCAGCTGATCCTGGGCCAGTTATGCTCTCTAGCCTAACTTACCTCACAAAGATAAAATGAAGGAGAGGAGAATGATGTAATCAGCTTTGGGTCACCACTGGTGAGAAAGGTGGAGTATAAATTAAATAAATGAATAAAAAATAAGTCAAAGACCATCTTCTGCTAAGGTACCAGAGCTCTCAGTCTGGGGCAGGTGATGCACTCTCTTCTTGGTGCTGGAGGGGGCAGTAGTGGGAGGGCTTCTAGTGTCCTGGCCCCACTGCTGGACCTCCTGATGGCACCTGGTATATTTTGGCCGCTGTGTGACAGAGTGTTGAACTGGATGGGCCATTGGCCTGCTTCAGCATTGGCTTCTCTTATGTTCTTATGTTCTCTCAATGATACTTCCTCAGCCTTGGATAGCGTAAGGGGTGAGGAACTGAGGTGAATTGTTCCTCTTGCTTGGGGAAGGGAGGGATGGCCCACTCCATATGGAGATGGTTGTCCTACACCAAAGCGCAACACAGAAGACATAATGAATATTTATTTATTCAGGGGATGTATATGCTGCCCCTCCAGGGACATCCGCTCAAACCAACTTACAAATAAAAGCAGTCCTAATAAAGCCCTACAAACAACACAAATTATCAGTATTAAAATTAAAATAAGCCATCAAAAAACATGCTACCGGCATATAAACAGCACAAAATAAACACTTAGCAGCCTAAAAAAAAAATTCCGCAAACCAGTCCTCCCTCAGTGTTGTATCAACGAAATGGTCCACCTTCTGGTGCGACATCCTGTTTCCCACAGTGACCGACCAAACACTCCAGAAAGCCCACAAACAAAGGCAGAAAAGGCCAAAGCCTCACCCTGTTGCTGCCTGTTAGTGACCACCATTCATAGGTATACTCTCTCTGCACATGGAGGTTCCATTTAGCCATCACACCTGAGAGCCACTGAATAGACTTTCCCCCCATGAATGTGTTTTATCACCCTTTAAAGCTGCCTAACAGCAGCCGCCACCCTGTGGCATTATGTTCCACAATTTACAAGCCTGAAAGGAAGCCTCTTCGGTCTTGTAACAGTCAGGATAGTTACTTGTGCTGTTTTGGGGAGCAGTGGAGGACCCCGCCCCAGCCCCCTTTTATTGTGATCTGCTGCATCTGAGGTAACTCTACAGCTCCAGGCTAGTTTCCGCTGTATTCTCGAGCACCAGCACCAGGCTCACTGATATATTTGCAGAGTCTTTTGAAATGAAAGCTTAGGGGAGGGGGAGAGAAATCTGTATTCTATCAGCCCTCTCCAACCTCCATAAACAGTGATTATTAGCAAGAAATTCCATGTTGCAGCACGGGGGGACGGGGCGGGGGGGGAGAGATGGTTCTGCCGTGCTGCTCTGCAACTCACGTATGAATCCCATCCAACCCTGGTGACCGAATTGCTGTTTCATTTTATCAATTTGCTCCAAAAGCCGCTCTCCTGACATTATTTGAGACAGCTCTGCAGATTTATCAGCTGAAATTAATGGCTGGGGTGTGGGGAGGGGGGAAGGACCTCTCCAGGATCCTGTGCCCTTCAATCATCCCTCTGGCTCCTTTGCAGGCTTCCTCAGACCCTTGAGGGGCAAAAGGAACACCTCAGAGAAGGCACCTGACCCCTTCCCACCCTATAAATGCTGAGATCCAGAACCAGCGGGAAGCACAATCTCCCGCTTGCAAATCATACCCTCAGAAAAATCCGCATTGATTTCTGCTAGAGGCACTCAACATTTCTTTCCGAGGCCCTTCCATCCACTGGCTCAAGCCTTGCCCTTGGCCCCCAAAGCTCTTTGGCCCTAATCCCAGATGTTTCAGAGCGAGCTGTGTAGTTACTCAGCACCTTTCCTGTTTGGAAATTAAATGCCAGCGGATAGTTCTGGGAGCACAGGCCTCCAGTCCCTACAGGGCCAAACAAAGGGGGAACAGCTGTGCCTCCACCCGGCTGCCTCCTCCTCCTCCATCAAACGGAAGCTACCTCCTTTCCTCTAACTCTGGTGGGCCATTGAGAGCCATCAAAAGTCAAGGTAGAAAAGGAAGTTGAGAAGCACAGAAATATCTCAGGGAATCCAGGGAGAGAGAGAGAGAGAGAGAGAGAGAGAGAGAGAGAGAGAGAGAGAGAGAGAGAGAGAGAGAGAGAGAGAGAGAGAGAGAGAGAGGACCATTCAAACTTTAATGGCCTGGCAATCTGTGGACCCCCTGGGTGGAGAAACACAAAGAAGAAAGCTTTGCTATAATCTCTCCAAGAGCAGGAATCCTTTGACAGCATGAAGGCAAGTTTGTGAACACTCGGCCCCAGAAGTATGGAAGCCGGTGGAGTCTTCACAGCAAGACGACTCTCCGCTTTTGTTACGCCCAAGATATTGGAGCCGGAAGGCGGGTTTTATTATGTTTCTGCTCGCCTGTCCTGTCCCCCAAAAAAGAACTGTCTCCCATTGCAAAATCTCCTATCCCCAAAGGTTCGTTTACTGATTCACAGTTGGTGTTTGACCAGGGCACTCCTCTAAGGAAAAGGAAGGGAGAGAAGCAGGATATAAATATAACTTTCCCCTCCTCCATTTCATCCTCCCTACAACAACCCTGTGAGGAAGGTTAGGCTGAAAGTGTGTCACCAGCCCAAGGTCACCCAGTCAGCTTCCAATGCAGAGTGGAGATCTGAACCTGAGTCTCCCAGATCCTAATTCAATATTCTAACCACTGTACCACGCAGGCTCTCAAATCAAAAGTGCTTTCCAAAACTGAGAGGCGCACGGGCTGAAGCATACCTGCAAAGTGTATGCACGAACCTGGCAGCCCTTCCCCGGGTCCTGCACCCATCCCTAGTTGTATGAGATCCTGGCCGCCTCGCCTCTCTTCCGCAGAGAAAGCCCCTCAGGAAGTTAACATTAGTTGACACCTTGCAGGCTTGTTTTTATGCCCTGCATTAATAACTCATCATCATAACAGCTGCAAATCAGCCGCACACACCTTTAAGAACCAGTCAGTGTCAGTGATGCAGCCGGTCAACTTCTACTTCAGTTGGCAGCTGCCATTGTGCCCAGAAGGTTAATCTAATATCAGCACCGCTTTACCTATCTGAACGGACTGGCTGACAGGCCACACAGAAGCAGAGAGAAGGCCTTATCATTGGGGTCTTCAGGACCCCCACCCACCCATTTCTTTTTCTCCCTTTCTCACAATACAAGAACTCGTGGGCACTCCATGAAATTGCTGAGCAGTCGGGTTAGAACAGATAAAAGGAAGTACTTCTTCACCCAAAGACTGATTAACATATGGAATTCACTGCCACAGGAGGTGGTGGCAGCTACAAGCATGGACAGTTTCAAGGGGGAATTAGATAAACATATGGAGCAGAAGTCCATCAGTGGCTATTAGCCACAGGGTATAGATGGGAATTCTCAGTCTGGGGCAGGTGATGCACTCTATTCTTGGTGCTGGAGGGGGCAGCAGTGGGAGGGCTTCTGGTGCCCTGGCCCCACTGCTGGACCTCCTGATAGCACGTGCTATTTTTGGCCGCTGTGTGACAGAGTGTTGGACTAGATGGGCCATTGGCCTGATTCAACATTGGCTTCTCTTATGTTCTTATGTTTTTGTTGCATTCAACCGAATGAAGAATTGTGGGGAATTCAAAAAACACTTAGCCATGGTGGAAAGTGCCATCAAATCGCACCGACTTATGGCGACTCAGTGAGGGTTCTCAAGGCAAGGGACTAACCGAGGTGGTTTGCCATTTTGCCTGCCGCTGCGTAGCAACCCTGGGACCTCCTCAGTGGTCGCCCATCCAGGTACTAACCAGGTCGACTCTGCTTAGCTTCCAAGACTGGGAAAGCCTGGGCCGTTCATGTCAGGGCATTCAAACACTTGCCTACTGTTATTTGGGTTGGTCTTAACGAAAGGCACTGTACAGCTTTTGTTTTAGGATTTAAGAACATTAGAGGTGAATGACAAGAGTTGTGTTATAAGACTTCTGCTGAAGTCAACAGGATCCCAAAGTGCCTGGCTTTGGCTCAGTCATGCCCATCAACAACACGCATGGAAGCTGCCTGATACTGAGTCAGACCCTTGGTCCATCAAAGTCAACATTGGTCCCGGTCACACGAGCGGGATGCTGCGCCGCTGAATGGAGGCAAATTAGAGCCAGAGCAAAAAGATGCGCGGTAGTGTGATCAGACTGGTCCCTGAGATGCCATGCAGACGCCGATAGCAGGCAATCACGCGGCGATGTTGAAGCGCATCAAAGGGTCTTGCGCATGCGCACTCTTACGTTTCTTCGCATACTGTGGAGCCTTGGAAAAAACAAATCCAGTGCGACGGGACACTTGCATGTGCCGAATGCGGCAGATTAACTCCGCTTCCGTGATCCAATGCTTGCCTGTGACCCACGTTTTCCGGTTGCTACTACCCTTTTGCTGGTACTTTTTAAATCCCTTCTTCAGGCCGATGGTACAGGTTGGTGATGGGTGCACTACGCTTCCCAGATGTTGCCGTATGATCGCGCCCCTTTGATGCGCCCTCAACCCGTCCGTTTCGCGGGGCAAATCCTCCTGTGTGACCAGGGCCATTGTCTACTCAGGCTGGCAGTGGCTCTCCAGGGTCTCGGCGGAGGTCTTTCACATCACCTCCTCCCTGGTCCTTTAATTAGAGATGCCGGGGACTGAATTCGGGACCTTCTGTATGGCAAGCAGATGCTCGACCACTCAGCCACAGTCCCCCTACTAACAGCAGCATGAAACCCACAGCTGAATTTTAAAAGTGGCAGAAGCTGAGGTAGTAGTCCTCATGACAGCGCATGACAGCTAAAATAAGGGTCCTCTTGCCTTGAACTTCTACTCTCAAATCTGGAGGGCTTAACACCCCCTTAAGCGTTTAACACCCATGGCAGGAACTCGGACACGTCCTTAAACGAATCCTCCTGTACTGAAAAGCCTTCCCTGCAGAAGTCTCCAGAATCTGACAGCCAGAAAATGGGGACTTTTGTTTTATGTTTGTTAGATGGATTAGAGCTCCATGCTGCTTTACCCAAAAGGCTTGACTTAACACAAGATAAAAAGAAAGGAAAAAAGATCACAAAATGACAAGCGCTTGGTACTAACAATAACTACATATAAAACAGAAAGCAACTTTCAAACGTTCCAGGAATTTAACATCACAGGCATTCGCTGAAGCCCTTTCTCTCATGGCTGGAGGCGGAGGGAGGGGGTGAGGGTGGGGGGAACTGGCTTTAAGCAGACTATTTTGGGAAGTTAATCCTCCACCGTGGGCATCCTCCCCTTCACGATTTGCAAGCTCTCTCTCCCAACCAGGGGAGTTCAGGGGGAAAAGCTCGCCTGTTCTCTTCCCTCTCAGAACGTTGGCACCTGCAAGTTGCTGAGGCCATGCTCTCCCATTATGTTGTGTTGTCCCTGGGGAGGGATAACAGTTCGAGCAAGGTGGCGAACAGCAGTGTATCGCTCCTGGGCAACCCTGAAATACAACTTTGCCTTCTGCCTAGGTCGCAAAAGGTTCAGGAGGGAATATCCTCGCACACACACTGAATCTGATCCTCAGGAGGAGGCCATTTGCCGAAGTGTCTTGCATAGCGACACAGGGTCCAGCAAGAGATGCGTATTGTTGTTGTTTTTAATTTTCAGGGTGTAAATGAATATCATGGCTTGAATGTTTATTCTGTATAACTTGTGATTTGCATACTTCGAACAACGGACAAATTGATTTGTTCACACAATACGGGGGAAGGTTGTGAGTTACACATTTCTCAGGTATGCCTTTAACCCCTTAAATTAACTTGCAACTTATAAATATGTGGGTTGTTTTTTTTTTTTTAAAAGAAAGACTTGAAATAGTAGCTAAATGAGTATTTGTCCAAGCAATATGGTATTGTTTCTTTTTGTAAACGGCAGGCCCATAAGGAAAACAGACTCTGTTTCAGAATAATTAGTGATGATTTCTGAAGGCAAAGGGTTTAACATATAACATGCTCTGTGCATGCATCCTACAAAGCAGCTGCCGTTGGGCACTTGGCCAGCAAAATGTTGACTGCAAACACACAAGATCTCCCTCAACATTCCCAGCCGGAGAAGACCTTCTAGAAAAACCGTGCTCAGATTGCAATACAGCTGAGCATTACGGCTGGACGAATTTGAGTACCAAGATGTAATTATGAATGTTGGCCACATCAATAGACAGCAGGAGCCCTGCCTTGTTCATTCACCAGATGAGCTCTCTCTCCTCCCTGTTTCTCTTCAAAGACCATAGAGCTCAAATGCTCCCCGAGATAAGGTTGACTCAGGTCATTAAAGGGCCAGACCAAACAGCTGTTGCAACATGGTGAAAGAAGAACAAGAGGCGAGTCCAAGAGCACCTTAAAGGCCAGCAAGGTTTCCAGGGTATAAGCTTCTGAGAGCCCAAGCTCCCTTTGTGGTATTTGATCCAGGTGCTCCTGAATTTGAATCTTGCTCTTCTTCTGTAGACCAACATGGCCACCCACCTGAAGCTATCTTCATGGCTTGCAAAAGAAGGTATAACAACAGAGAGTACCATGGAAAGAAGTAGAAACAAAGATGAGAAACAACCGTGAAACAATAACTAAGCAATGTAAACAACTATATTAACAACAACTTGTGCCACAGAAAAACCATCCATAGCTTCAATAGAAAGATGCTTAGTAAGGCGTAACACTCAGTTCATAGTTCAATAAAGGTACCAGATTTCATTTACAGCTGCTTACAGGTACAAGGGCAACTTCTAGGTAACTCCATGAGACTGGGGAAGTTGCCCTTGTGCCCGTAAGCAGCTGTAAATGAAATGTTGTGAGATGTGCATCGGAAGACATTCTGTTCCATCTTTGATGAAGCGGTGATGGAAACAAACCCAGAGGCTGGCAGGATTCGTTATCCGGAACAGGAGTGTCCCTGAAATTGCACATCGTCCTTCTGCAAAGTAAACAATTTGCCGTTTATCAAATCTCCACGTTTGAAGTTGGAATATTTGGAAAAATCTCTATTGGAAACTTACATATTCTGAATGGACTAATTGGCAGCACAGAGCACTTTATTTTTCATCGCACCTTTATTGGACTATGATTGAACTGAGTGGGGCACCTTAACTAAGTTTACATTGCTTAGTTATTGCTTCATGGCTGTTTCTTATATTTCTTTTGCAAAGAAATATAAAATCAGAAAGGCCCGCCCTGGTTCCTTAAACCAAACTAAGGTGATCAGAACCTGATTGTGGAAAAGATGGGAATGATAAGACAGTATCTTTAAGGAAAGAACGGCAAATTCAGAGCTAGAGAAGTCATTCAGTTGACTCTTAGCCATGAAAGTGAAATGAAACCTCCATGTTCCGAGGCAAGTAACCATTACTGAATGACGTATACAAACAACAGCAGATGGCAACTGCCCAGAGACCACTGCTGGAACGGGGTGCTGAACTAGATACACTTTTGATCTGATCCCTCAGGGCATTTCTGGAGTCAAATACTGCTCAGATTGACAGTGTGGCAAAAATCCCTTCCATGTTCAAGAAAGGACCGCCCCACCAACCACACATGTCTCTTTGCAAACTAGACTCAAGTCCTTGTATAGGACTTGCAGGTGTGGCCTACCAAAGACATTCTGAAATATTCACTTCAAAATATATGTGTCCTGTAATCCAGGAAGCACGTTTCACAATGTCCCCGCTTCATCTCATTCCCAGAATGCTGCAGTTTTGTTTTTTCCCCCAAAAAACTCAATGCATTGCAGGCAAAGCTGTCAGATCCGGTTCTCAGGATGTCATCTGAGCCGGGGGTTCATCAGGGCTGAGCTCCTGAACCTTTTCTCCTCACCGCCAAAAACCAGGGTGGCTTTGGACATACATTGCCTCTGCCACAGTCCCTCCCGGGGGCTTTCCCCTGCGTGCTCCCACTTTGCATCGTTCCAACAGCTCTGCTCTCCCTAGTCTTTTGCCACTCACAAGGACAGCCTTTGCCTGGAGCACCAAAACCCACATGCCTGTTTCTGGGGACACGGCGTCCTAGGACCAACCCTCAATCCAGCTGGGATCACTCTCCAGCCGTCCCCCGGGCGGCCCTGTCCTTTGCTGATCTGCACTCAGCTCTACCCCCACCCCACCCTCCCAATCAGCATTGCAGCTAACCTCAGCCGGCTTCCCGCAGCCAGCGCCAGCACAACTGGGTCAGCTCCCCAACACCTGGTGGGTGACCCAGCTGCAACCTCAGAGGCAGACAACAGCAGTGGCCCACTCCAGACAGCTTCAAAGGAAGGTGGTCACAGGGGGCCTGGGTGTTCCATGCTCCTGACAGCAACTGCCTTATTGCCTAACCCACCCCCTGGCCCTTCAAGGCACGCTCTGTCTTTCTCATGCGTGCGCGCGCACGCACACATGATTTGTAGCCAAAGGGTTGACTTGCTGTTTCAAACACCCATGTAGGCTGCCATCCACACAGCTTTCTTAGCCTCCCATCCAGTATTCCCTCTAAGCTGAGTTAGTGTGAGCTAGCTTACAGTTTTTTAGCCTCCAGCTCACAGATTTTTGGCTCCAGTGCAAACTAATTAATGCAGAAGCCAAATCGTTTGCTCACAACTTTGATGCCAGTAGCTCATAAAGTAGAATTTTTGCTCACATGACTCCACAGCTTAGAGGACGCATTGCTCCCATCTGACTCTGTCAACACAACCCCTTCGGCCCCATTCCTACTGAGAAAACAGAGCCCTTGCAATAGTTAAGGCCCTGCAGACAGTTCTTCTCCCAGCCAAGCTGACTTCTCTCTTCAATCTTGCAAGGGCCCCCTGTTTGGCAACGTTCTATGGCTGATAGCTTTGCCCCTGAACAGTTAGAATGTTTGTGAACAACCCATGATGTGACATTGCAGCGTCTCTGCCCCAGTTTAAAATGTGACTGGGAAGTAGAGATGCAAGCTAGTTCATAATCTATACCACGTTTATAAAAATTGGAGGGACAACTGGCTATTCCCTATGACGCCCTACACAAAATATTACCACAACAATAGATAATGGCCTTTGCTGTACCTTTTGAATAGATTTTTGCTCCGGAACTTGCCTTTGAATATTCTAGGACTAAACCCTGACACTGAACTAGCAATAAAGATTGCCTTTGGGCATGTGCAGTTTGCATTTCTGCAGCCAACCTCCACCCACACATATCTAGAATTAGAGGGCAGGGCTTTCATCAGGCAGGCTTGAATAGTGGCACTTCTTTATTTTTAACCCCTGCTCTGATGCTCAGGGCTTTCTCTTACTCAGCTCCACGGCCTGTTTTCATTGCACCCAGGAAGGTAAAAAGAAACAATAAAGAGGGGTAGCCATGAGCATGTGCAGAGTGCTTTCCCCACCACCACCAAGCGATGTTCACATATGGGATGTGGGTAGAAGGACATCCAGCAAGTCATAGAATCATAGAGTTGGAAGGGATCTCCAGGGACATCTAGTCCAACCCCCTGCACAATGCAGGAGATTCACAAATACTTTGCCCCCACACACACTCCCAGTGAGCCCTGCTCTATGCCCAGAAGAGGGGGGGAAACCCCTCCAGGATCCCCGGCCAAACTGGCCTGGAGAAAAATTGCTTCCTGATCCCAAAGTGGCGACCAGCATTTCCCTGGGCGTGTAAGACAGGCCCACGAGAACTAAGCACTGATGCAGCCCTTCCTGCCCTCCCTCTCATGGTCTGCCCAAGTTCACAGAATCAGCATGGCTGTCAGAGTCATCCAGGTGTGGGACCCAACGTTACCCAGGTGTCTCCTAGCATGCCCTGGACAGGATGGCCCAGGCTAGTCCAATCTCATCAGATCTCAGAAGCTAAGCAGGGTCAGCCCTGGTTAGTATTTAGATGGGAGACCACCAACGCAGCAGAAGGCAATGGCCAACCACCTCTGAACATCTCTTGCCTTGAAGACCTACAGGATCGCCATAAGTCAGCTGCGGTTTGATGGCACTTTCCACCGTCACCACCTCCCATCACCTGATGCACACAGAGTTGCCTTCAGGCGCCCTCTCTGGTAGAGTGGCAAGGAAGAGAACCAATAGCCATGTCACCAAGCCCAAAGGCAAGAGCCAATCCTCACATGGACCCAGACCACGTGCAGAGAGCCGGTGCCAGAAACCACGCAAAGTAAGTGAGCTAAGCCAGGTACTGGAAAGAAAAGCATTGGAGGCTCTCTGTTAAACAACAGCTCGCAGAACCTTCAACCACTTTCAAAATATTCCGTAGCCAGGACTGCTGAGTCGCTCCCTCGCACCCTCAGCACCCAATCAGAATCCAGACATGCTACTCCCCCCCCAAGCTGGGGGCTGCTGAGTCACAAAACTGGGCCTTCCAACTACTTGACCTTGTGGCTCAGAGTCTTTGTGGGAGACCTTGCAGGCAAATAAAGCCTCAACGGAGCACAATTTCTCATGGAATTGTGTTGCCAACCACCAGGCAGGGGATGGAGAACACCCAGAATTACCACTGATCTCCAGATTCCAGAGATCATTACCCCTGGAGAAACTGGTTGCCTTGGAGGGTGGACCCCATGGCAGCTTTGGAGGCTGGAGGCTGTGGCATTGTACTCTGCTGAGGTCCCATCTCCAACTCTCCAGAAATATCCCAACCCAGAGTCAGCAGCACCCTTGTCAAAGGAAGATTCCTTGAATTCTTTTTCTGCTCAGATAAGGAAGGAGGGGATGTATGGATAGCTGAAATACAAGTCCAAACACACACACACACACACAATTAGTGTGGGGCACAATCTACCAGGAAGCTCTCCTATGCAACCCCCCCTGGAACAAAAGGGAACTATATGTGCCCCAGAGAGCACTGAGGTCAGGAACACAGAATCACCTGACTCTCCCTGGCCTGAGAGCTGTCAAGTTGGCTGCTACTAGAGCCAGGGCCTTTTCAGTGGCAGCTCCACGCTAGTGGAATGAGCTCCCGGATAACATCAGGGCCCTGCAGGACCTTTTACAGTTCTGCAGGGCCTGCAAAACGGGGCTCTTCCACCAGGCTTTTGATTAGGAGCCGCCACTGATGAATGGGCCACTGGCGAATGCGCCACTGACGAATGCGCCGCCAGAGTACACCTTGGCCCACATGAAACATCAGCTGGTTGTTGCCTCTGTTTGTGTATTGCCGCCATCATCATCATCATTAGTACTGTTCAGTTGCTTAGGCAGTTGTAACTATATTTTATTGTATTTACTGTTTTAGTGCTTTTAATGTTGTTAGCCGCCTTGAGCCAGTTCTGTGGCAAGGCGGGATACAAACTGAAATAATAAATAAATAAATAAATAAATAGAACTGCAGTGCTGCCTGAAGTCTGATCTGCTGCCTCACTCTTTCCCATTCCGCTGCCCTTAACAGGACCCCAAACCCACACCAAAATCAGACGGGAGGTGGGAATCTGAACTGGTATAGCCTCTCCATTTAGCTCCAGTGCGCTGTCTCCAGGGTGTCCTGGTTTATTAGAAATTGAAGGCATAGGGAAAGCAGCCTCCATTTGAATTTCTGCCTGTCATGGAGCACGTAGAAGCGCGGGAGCCCCACAAGAAAAAAAAATGGTAGCAACCCAAGAGAGGATTGAGAGGTAATCGTACTGACAAACACAGGCTTATACCAGTCTTGATGCTCTCATTACGTTGTCTCAGGCCAATCAGTCTGCCTCTGCCTCAGTTCTCCTGCGAGTAAAATGGGAATAAACACTGGAACATAATAAATGTCCTCCCAAGGTGGATGTGAGGACAGGCAATCTTTTTTAAAAGCTGCTTTTACAGTAAAGGTGCTACACAAAACGAATAAAGAAGATCGCTCTGTTAATAGGCTTGGAAGGCCCTTTCACCCAGCATACACAGTGACATACATTTCACCCTTGCAAATGAAAGATAATTTGCAGCCCAGTAGTCCAGTACCGCCTGGCAAGTCTCTCTCATGATAAGACCAGATTTTTAAACCCGTTTGCAAGATCAGGTTCAAATCCATGCTTGTGATAGATAAACAAACAAACAAAACAACTTCTGCAAATCACATTTCAGGTGCCCAGAAAAACGCACGCGCGCGCACACAATTCAATTATAGCCAACCCAAGGGCTTATTTTGTGTATTTTTCTCGCTGCAGGGAGAGAAATTATTCATGTAAAATTTATCTGGGCCAACACTTTAACCCACTCCAGAAGAGGACGAAATGGTCTGAACCCACAGTTCACATTTGCACGCACTGGTTCACAACTGCACACACTGAGGAAATATAGCTACAGCCAAGGACAGAATATTGGTTCGGAAGTATCAGAGGGCTGGGCTCCTTACGATATGCAGGCCTGAATCCACAGAATGACACATTTCAAAAAAGACTGAAGCAGGCCGGAGGTTAGGGGTGGCGGGGAGGCCCTCTTCCCATCCTGAGGAACACTCAAATGTACCCATTTGCTACGGCAGTGATTTTGTTTTATAGTTGGAGGGGAGGGAGGGAAAGGAGAAGGGAAAAGGGGGCTGGAGCCGTGACAGAAGACGAAAAAGCAACAGGGAAAGAGAAATGTGCAGCCACCGTTAAAAAAAAAAAAACTGGAGCAAATTAAAGAAAGTTGAACTCGGGTGTGAAAATCATAAGGGGGATGATAAGGAACCGCAACAGAAGGAGAAATCCTCAAGAGGTTTGTGCTGCTGTTTTATCTGAAGTGATAACGCCTCCTTGAGAGAAATAGTCCAAGGGGAAGCTCTGTAAACTATTCAACGGGAATAAAAAGTTGATATATGTGAAGAAGGAATCCTTAACAAAAAATTTTTCCCTCTGTCTCTCGAAACAAATCTGGAAGAAGGTTCCAGGGCTAGCCCAAGCAGTCTTCATGCCTGAGGGGGGAATCCATGAGCCACCCCCTGCCCCTTTCGCTAATTAGAACTGGACACAGCCCTTGGAGAAATTCTCCTCCACAGCCCCCCATGCAATGAGCTACACACTTGCTTGCTGCAATGAATCTTGCTGCGCAGGAAATTCTTCCTGTAGATGGGGCCCACGACATGTTAGACCCATCAGTCCCCCTGACGGTCAGGGTTCTGACTACTGGGAAGAGGTAACTGCTGTTAATATAGTTCGTACAGCATTTTTTTAAAAAAAATCAATGGTGCTTTTCAGGGCTCTTTTTGTAGCAGGAACTCCTTTGCATATTAGGCAACACACCCCTAATGGAGCCAATCCTCCAAGAGCTTTCAGCAGCCCCTGTAAAAAGAGCTCTGTAAGCTCTGGGAGGATTGGCTGCATTAGGAGGGTGTCGCCTGATATGCAAAGGAGTTCCTGCTACAAAAAGAGCCCTGGTGCTTTTATAATCTCTAATACACAATGCCCTGACCTAGATAGCCCAGGCAACCTTGATCTCATCAGATCTCGGAAGCTAAGCAGGGTCTGCCCTGTTCAGTATTTGGATGGGAGACCACCAAAGAAAGCCAGCGCCGCTATGCAGAGGCAGAGGCAGGCAATGGCAAACCACCTCTGGACATCCCTTGCCTTGAAAACCTACAGGGTCGCCATAACTCAGCTGTGACTTGACTGCGCTTTTCACTGCCACCACCTATGTAGAGGCGGGCAACGGCAAACCACCTCTCAATGTCTCTTGCCTTGAAAACCCTATAGCGTTGCCATAAGTTGGCTGCGACTTGATGGCACTTTACACACAAACACGCAATGCACGATAGCTTGGGAGGTGTGTCGTCACTGTTCCCATTTCAAGATTTGAAGAAATATGGCAGATCTATCCAAGGCACGGGTCAGATTCAAGCACAAGTCTCCCAGAGCCTAATTCCACTTTCTAGCCACCTTGGCCACACCACCGCCTCTCCCCTCCTCTCCCAAGCCCACCGTGAACACAGCCCTTCCACAACACAAGGTTTTCTGACAATGGTTGTTATTTCTTTTATAACAGGAGAAATGCCAGAATTGCTGTACAATCTACATAAAGAGGTGAGCCTGATCCTTAAGGAAATTCCAACCCATAAGGAAGGACTCATCGTATACTCCCATTACCTCACCCACACCCACTATCAGAGAGTTTAGGGCACCTTTTGGGTACACACATTTAATGACCTGTTGAGCCAGAATAAATCTGCATCCTTCCATCACTTACAGTGAACCAACTTTGCAAGAATTATTTATTTATTTAAGATGTTTGCATCCCACCTTTACTAGCACACGCTGCGGCTTATAACCGGAGGCTCTGCGGGGCAAATCCCAAATTATACTTAAAGGGCAGGCTGTGGTTCATCTTTAGCATATTGTTGATTAGAAAGTGTTGTCTTTGTGCACATGAAACAAATCATGGCCTTCACACTACATATATGTGAGAATGTACACTGTTTACTACCCAATAGCTGCTTGTGGACTCTCTCCCCTTGCTTGGCTTTACCCTCCGAAACTCCCATTCTAATCCTCCTCGTGAAGTGGTTGGTGTGTTACAGGATAAGTGTGTCATCTCAGCTCAGTTGTTTCATCTTTCTCGGCCTCAGTTCTCCTGTTCTGTGAAATGGGAATAACGCTGGCTCCCGGCAGAGAGTGGAAGAGCTCTTACGTTCAAGCTCATAAAAAAAAAAATGCCTGAGGGATAGTATCTTGTTGGGGGGTGGGTGAGGCGGGAGACCTTGAGTGCAGTCCCTAAACAGAGTTACGCCCTTCTAAATCCACTGAAGTTTGTGGGCACAGAAGGGCGCAACCCTCCTCAGGACTGTACCACAAGAGACCTGAGGCAAGTCGCTCTCTCCTCGCCCGCCAGCTTGCAAGAACAAGGTCAGGATTGCGGAGCTAGAATGATAAATCACATCAGCAACTGATCTGAGCATCCCCTTCGCTCGGGTGCCAAGAGGTCCCTCTCGCATGGACAGTCCCAGCAGGCCGCCTCGCCTCCTCCCTGCGACAGGAATGCAATTGCCCCAGTGAACAAAGCGGGTCTCTTCCACAGGAGGGAGGAAAGCTGGGTGGTGTCCTCCACTTCTGCACGTTCTCGCTGCACCCTGGGCCCGGAGGCTGCGCCCAACAGCAGGGGCTCTGTGGCCACTCCCAGGGCCACATCCCAAAGGTGCGGGCCAGAAAGCTTGGAATGGCCCCTTGGGCTCCCGCCTCTGCCACTGTCCCTGGGGAGAAAAGGCCAAGGCTGCAGCAGGTGTGCTCCAAGGGGGGGGGGAGGCCCCACACCTGAGCTACCCTAGAGTGCCTTCCCTGTGCTTCCCTCGAAAACATATTTGTCATGCTCTTTTCTCCCACCAACACCTTCTCCCTTCCCTTCCAGTCGCCTGATCCGTTGCAAGCCAAGGATTCTTCTTGGGCTAACAAATATCCCTTTGGCTTCTTCATAAAAATTAATTAGCACCGTCGAAAGTGATGGCTTTCCCCTTTGGAAGGAGCCGATTTTTCCCAGCGAGAGAATCATCTGGAGGTTTTTATTTATGTGCAAGGAGGGAGAACGGGGGGGGGGTTCTTTTCTTCTTTTCATCCCAAGGAAAGGGCCTTTTGTGAATAAAGCAAACCGCTAATCAAAAAGAATAATTTTTGTATATATGTCATGGGGTGCAATGACACTCTTGTTGATTTATCTTCTTAAAAAAAAATGCTCCCCCTTCAGACAGACATTCTGTGGCTCCTGATGTTGTGACAGCATTTGATGTGGCGGTGGTCGTGGGGAGATGGAGGGGCCACAGACAAGCAAGGGGAGACACTGGACTTGAGTGATCCACAACAGCAGATTAATAATATAAACGCCGGCAACACCCAAGGAAACAAAACTCCCGGCTAGCCCTCCAGTGCTGGGAGACCGAAGGCAGCTCCTGCTACACACACACCCCATCCTATTTCCGTGGGTGAAAACGGCACCTCCAGTTCGTTGGAAAGCATCTTTGCCCCTTTAACATCCCCATTTCTAAGGAACCGGGAAACCTTCTCACCGCATGACAAAAAGCTTGGGAAATGCCTGTTTTACAAGGAGCCATATCCCCTGTTTGGGGGGCTTGTCTCCACACCTCCTCCTCTGACACGCACACCCCCGCCGCCCGCCCCCAGCACTGCTCCTCGTCACCACATCCACCAGAGCAACCCCGCCACACCACCACCGGCACAGACACACACCACCGGCACGCCAGAGAATCCACTCCGGCCAAACTCCCAGGACTCAGATAGATCAAGGCTGCCGGATCAGTAAGGGGATACAAACGTTAAAGGAAAGGGGAGAAGGGGCGGGGGGAAGAGAAAGAGAAAAATATTCCATATGCAGCTACGTCTCTCCACACAAGGAAGCGCCGATATTTACGAGCTGGGATCTAAGTGCCAACAGCCGTACCGGGTTTTGTGTGTGTGTGTGTGTGTTTTCTCTCACTCGTTTCATTTTTAGAACCTCGCACCCCCCTACACACACACAACATACACACACTTGTATAGCAATGCTCTTTCCTCTGTCTGTCTCTTTCTCTCGCTCATACACACACACAACCAGTACAGTGTCAAATCGCAAAGCCAGAAGGTCTGTCACCCTGCAGGCAAGAGCGCACGGGGGGGGGGGACAGCTGCCCCCACCCACCACCCACCCCTAGATTTTTTTATACAGATGACAACATCTGGTTAAAGGGGGTGGGAGGGGTGGCCAGAAATGAAACGACAAACAGGAGCCCTTGTCTTTGCCAGGCAGGCTCTCAGGTGAGGCATCTCGGGCTAAGAGCTGGCTGCCTAATAGTAAATAATGAAGGAGAGCCCGGAGGGGGTTGGCATTGCAGAGTGGTTGTCGAGGCTGCCATTGAATAAATCGGCGAATATTACCCACGTCTCAGAATTCGGAGTTTCAGTGGGAGGAAGGAGTTGGGGGGGGGGATTGCTGACAGTGCCCAGCCAACCTCCAGGCAAGCGGATATTTCAGATTTTTATTTTGCACCAACGGAAAGGGGGGGGGTAAAAAAACCAGAATATCTGGTGGTGGGAAGGCGGCTGCCCGGGATGTGGAAGAAGAAAACCAGGCAGAGACCCAACGCGTTTGCGATGCTCAGGTCCAAAAGGGAAGATAACCTCAACCTTGGGAGGTAAGGCGTGACTGGCGAGCAGCCGTTCTCTATTTATACGGACGCGTGGATAAAAATAAATAAATAGTGGGGGGAAAGACACCCCCCTCCACACACACACACACTGCCGGCCACCTCCTCCCTCCTCCTCCTCCTCCTCCACACTGCCGCCAAAATGTCCTCGGCGCTGATCTCACCTCCCCCCCCCGGGTTGCACGAAGCCCCCACCCCCATATATCCACGATCACCCCTCCCCCTTTCACCATCTCCCCCCCCCATAGCAACTACAGAAACCAACCCCTGAGCTGCTACCGCAGTCCTCCCTCCCTCCCTCCCCCCACTCCCACAATCTTGCTCCCAACAGCGGCAGGAGGGGGGGAGAATCATGGATGCCTCGTTGGCAGCAGCCCACACCCCAGACATGCCAAAGAAGAGACTTCTTCATCTCCCTCCCTCCCTCCCCCCCCCGGTGCCATAGGATGCTAGGGAACCCCACCCCATTCCCCACCCACCCGCCCCCCACCGCAAGGGCGCAGCCTCTGGGTACCTGCTCGGAGGCAGGAGAGACGGGAGGGAGGGGTGGGATGGCTCCCGGCAGCAGCTGCTGAAGGATGCTGAAGAAGACAATGGAGAGGGCGACGGGGCTGGTCCTGGTCCTCCTCCTCCTCCTCCTCCTCTCTGGCAGGGATGCTGATGCTGGTCCTGATGCTGGAGGATGCCTGGGATGATGATGATGGAGGAGGAGGAGGATGGCGATGGTGGGTCCTGCAATCCGCCTGCAAACCCGAGTGCCGACCCAAGCAGCGGCGGCGGCGGCGGCAGCAGCAGCAGCAGCAGCAGCAGCAGCAACTCCGCCGCCAAGCGCCGCCCCGGCTCAGCCCCTCCTTCCTGCCTTCCGTCCTCCCTTCCCTTCCTTCCCTCTCTCCCCAACCAGCCAGCCAGCCAGGCAGGGGACTACTGGAGCTGGCTTGGAGTGCAGGCAGGCCGGGGACCCAGGTCTCCTGCACCCGCCGGGGAGCCTGGCGCTTCAGCTTCCCCACCTCTCCACTCCAGCTCCGCCTCTCCACGGGGGGGGGAGAAAAAACTGGGGAGGGGGAGAAGAAGGTGACCAATGAATGCACCAGCTCCTGGTCTGAGGCTGCTCAGGGCTCGGACACCTGGGTCCTCTCCCACCGCTCGGCTTCTAAAAGGAGAAGGGAGCAGAAGAGAGACTCCCATACTCCTTTAGCCTTGGGGCCTTTGTGCCGAATCTTCTCAGTCCAGCAGCAAGGAGGACAGTGCGGAGACACTCTGCGAATGCTCAGAGACATTCTGGTTTTGTTTGTGCTTCCTGCCCTTGGTGCCCGGGTCGATCCCTGGCATAAATTAAACCCCCTGTTCCTCCACCCTCTGGTCTTTTCCACCAGACTCCCCAAAAGGCAAGGGATAACCACAGAGGTTGCTTATATTGTTTGCTTAGTTGGTAGTCCACTTCTCTAGCCCTCCACAGGCCGAGAGTAGGAAACGGCCATTGGGAAACCGACAGGGATCTAACACAGGGCAATTGTAGGGCTTATCCTGAACTAGGGAGCTCATGAATCCTTCAGCCCTGAATCCCATTTACAGGACAAGGGGTGCAGCCCTGGACCTAGAACATTAAGAACATTGACACAAAGTGCCTCTGAGTACAGACAGAGTGTATTTTTCTATCTTTGCTGATGTTTCACAAGTGGCATACAAGCTGTTCTTTTTCAGCGGGCGCTTCTACACTAATGTTTCAGATTGTTGTGTCTGGAGTTGTGCTCACCTGGACAGCTAATGTATTTGTGGCAGGGAAGAATTGTTTTATTAGCTGTTGTAGATTTTCCGGGCTGTATGGCCGTGCCTTGGCATTGTATGACCTGGCATTTCGCTAGCTGCTGTGACTGCCAGTCACAGCGGCTAGCGAAATGCCAGGTCTTACAATGCCAAGACCATGACCATACAGCCCGGAAAATCTACAACGGCTAATGAACTCCAGCCGTGAAAGCCTTCGACAAGGAATTGTTTTAGCTAATATTTTAGATGGTACTGTATTTGTGGGTGCTGTAGTATTTTAATCAGTCAAAAGTTGAAAGCCACTTCAAACAAATCAATGAAACGGGATATGATTTTTTAAAAAATTAATATGTATCTACCACCTGACCCCAAATACCTAGGGAGGCTTCCTATTTTCTTGCCTTTGCTTTCCCAGGTAGAAACAGCCTGCTCCTCCTCTTTCTGCACACACACACACACACACACACACACACACACACACACACACACAAAACACCCCTACACCTTTCTTCCTTCAAATCTCTCTGCAAAACGTTCCTGCTTCCAAAATGTCCTCCAAGAATCCCATAGTCTTGATTTTCCCACCAGCAGTTAATTCTTCCTTGCCTTATCCTCACTGGGATCTTCTTATATCAAAAGCCATCTATCTGGTCTCCTGGGGTGAGCAACAGCAGCCTCCAAGCAACCAGGCAAAGAAACTTTTGCATACTGAGAACAGTTGGTTCAGCTTGAGGTTTTTTCCCCCCTCCATTTCAGCTTATTGCTGGTCACAACTGGCTGACCCAGATTACAGTGGACAGATGGGCTAGTGTGTACTTGGTCATTTCTGTAGGTCTTTTTCAAGGGACAAAGAAGAAGAAGCTTCAGAGAGAACGAGTAGGCTACACTTCCTCCACTCAGCCAGAACCTGCAGAATGAGGGATAAGTCCAGTCGGGAGGGCATGGCTTTCAGGCAACTAGGGAGCCCTCAAAATCACAAGTCTCGGGGAGGAAGGAGGACTACAAGCGAGGCAGATAAAAACAAAATCTCTGCCTTGGTTGCAAGCCCCTAACGCAGCCCCATCCTTCCATTGCTGTTCTGTCTGCCTACTTTAGTCAGCACCTAGCACGTTGGCGGCACACCATTCTACATGTTAAGTTGCAACAGTGCTTCCTAGAGAACTCCCCCCATCCTATCAGTGCCAGGATTCTTCATCTAAAACAGGCACCCCCTCTCCACCTCTCGGACCATGCTCTTTCCTTCCTTCACTGCTGGCATGCCCCCGCCTTCTCCCCAAATCACACCGCAATGTGCCGTCTGCCCGGACAGACAGACCGGCTTGCTTGTCATTTGCATGAACACTGTGCGGAGCGCTAATGCAATATTGATCCCCGGGAGCCCAGCCAACAGCTGACAGTGGCAGGAGATGATTGGAAAGGGAGAGGTGGGGGGGGCAGAGGGGAAGAGTTGCAATAGAAGTGATAGGGAAAGGACAATAGGGCCTGCAAACATGGGTGGAGTACCGGCATACTTTGTGCTGGGAGGAGGTAGTTGTGGGCTTTCAAATGTGCCCTGAGAAGCCTGAAAATCTCCACCAGTCTGTGACTTGCAGATGAAAAACTTTTTGCAGACTCCAGATGATTTAGGTTAAGGCTCTGCCTGAGCCTCCTGCTCCAAAGGGCAGGGCAGGCACAAAGACTCAAAGCACAAAGATGCCATACGAGAGGGATCCTGCAGAGTTCCAGCTAACTCAAGTCAACGAGCCAAGCTGCTTCCTGCAAGGAAAGTCTGATTTGGGAGGGAAGGGACGGACTCCTTCCCAACCTTCACTACGATGAGCAGTCAGATGATTTGCGAAGCCCCAGAGTTATCACATCAGCCCCACGGAAGTTTTACTGGATGCAATTCCACACCTCTCAAGTCCCTGCTTCAACTTGCAGCAGTCACCAAAGGTCCCTCAAAAATATGGGGTGAGAAGAAACGCACTAGTTTATGCAAAAGGGGGAAGGGGAACAACCAAGAATCATGCAAAACACAACCAAGAGTCACCGAGGACATAAATCACAAGAAAATTCTGTGTCTTTATACCTTTCTCCAACTCTGCCTTGGGCCCAGTGGGAGTCACGGCTCACTCAGCAATTCCATGGAGGCTTCTCACGAATCCAGCCACTTGCTGTTATGAGTTTCTCAAGAACTGGCAAGGATTTTATTTTTTTATGGGAACATCCTGAACTTGAGCAAGACCTTTGACTATACATGGAAATGAGCTTTCAGACAAGTTCAGCTGGCCAGTTGCTCACCCCTAAGAATGCTGTGATATATAAACACCAAGGGCTGCAGCTAAAATGGATCCTATGATTATCTTCTGTTGAAGTCTTCTTTCAAGGGAAAAAGACTTCCTCTAGTGAAGAAGGACTTTCTCTACTGGAGCAAGGTGTCCTCTGATGGAGAAAAGCCTTTGACCATTTTGAAAGGTGGGCTCTATGGCACTGTACCCCAAACCCCATCCTCTCCTGGAACCATCCCCAAAGTCTCCAGGTATTTTCCAGTTCAGACCTGGCAACCCTACCTTTATACTTGACCACTGAAGAGGTGGTCGGCTGAAGGTTGGTAGGCAAAGAAGGCTGGTAGGTTTCAGGGTCACATAAGGTCCTAATTGTGCATATTGTACGATTTGAAATTCTTATTGAGGAGATATTTGGGCCTATACTTGTTTTTAAACAAATTTGTAATAAATACATGTATTTTTGATCATTTGTAATATTTATGTTGTATATTTATTGATTTTAACATTGGGACCCTAATTTGTATCCCTTTAACCTTTCAGGTTCTTAATTCATAAGTCACCCGTGAACACACATGAAGCAGCTGCCTTACGCTGAGTCAGACCCTCGGTCCATCACAGTCAGTACTGTCCACTTAGACTGACAGCTGCTCTCCACGGTCTCAGATAGAGGGTTTTTTCATTATCTACTACTAGATTCTTTAATTAGAGATGCCAGGGATCAAACCTGGGACCTTCTGCATGCCAAGCAGATGCTCTGCCACTGAGCCATGGCCCCTTCCCCAGAAAATTCTGCCTCACTAAACACATGAAGCCGCTTTATACTGAATCAAACAATTAGTCCACAAGACTCAGTATTGTCTACTCAGACTGGCAGCAGCTCTCCAGAGTCTCAGGCAAAGGTCTTTAACAGCACCTCCTACCAGGTCCTTTTAACTGGAAATGCCAGGAATTGAACCCAGGACCTTCTACATGCCAAGTAGATGCTCTGCCACTGAGATATGGCCCTCTCCCCTCTCTGTGGAAAGCCATTGTGGTGTACTGGTTGAGACCAGTGGATAATAATATGGAGAACCAGGTTTGATTCTCCACTCCTCCTCCACATGAAGCCTGCTGGGTGATCTTGGGCCCATCACAGTCAGTACTGTCCACTTAGACTGACAGCAGCTCTCCATGGTCTCAGATAGAGGTCTTTTTCATTATCTCAGAACTCTCTCAGCCCCACCTACCTCACAAGGTGCCTGTTCTGGGGAGAGGATGAGAAAGGAATTGTAAGTCACTTTGAGATGCCTTAGCTGAGAGAAAAGCAGGGTATATAAAAAACTTTTCTTCCTTTGAATGTGCAGAACTAGAAAAGCATTGCCTGCATCTTCATATAAGAACGTGTTCATCTGCTGCAGCAAAACTAAACCAGAATGTCATAGCACCTTAAAGACTTAACAAGTTTTTATTCTAGCATCAGCTTTCCTTGACTAGGCTCTAGTCCATGAAAATTTATGCTGGGATAAAAATTCGTTAGCTGTTTGAGAGCCACAAGCCTCCTGTTTGTTTATTTATTTATTTGTGCTTCCTCTGCAGGGGGATGATCAAGTTACATTAGCGAGCCTCGCTGTATTTCAGAGCGCCAGCATTTTCACACCAGAAAGACACACATGCCGTCTGCTTTTCATCCAGCAGTCTTCAAAGCAGAGCGCAATGAAGCCCCGCTGCTGGACCTCCTGATGGCACCCGGGTTTTGGCCACCGTGTAACACAGAGTGGAGGAGGAGGAAGAGATTGGATTTATACCCCACCCTTCTCAGAGTCTTACAGCTGTTCTCTCAAGGACAGATTTTGTCAGAAGTTCTCTCAGCCCCACCTACCTCACAGGGTGTCTGTTGTGGGGAGGGGAAGGGAAAGGAGTTTGTAAGCCGCTCTGAGACGCCTTTGGGCAGTGAAGGGTGGGGTGTAAATCCAATCTCTTCTTCTTCTTCTTCTTCTTTCCCTTCCCCTCCCCACAAAAGACTCCCTGTGAGGTAGGTGGGGCTGAGAGAGCTCTCCCAAGAACTGCCATTGAGAGAATAGCTCCGAGAGAACTTGTGACTGACCCAAGGTCACACCAGCAGCTGCATGTGGAGGAGTGGGGAATCAAACCCAGTTCTCCCAGATTAGAGTCTGCGCTCTTAACCACTACACCAAACTGGTGTTGGACTGGATGGGCCACTGGCCTGATCCAGCATGGCTTCTCTTATGTTCTTAAGTGATCAGAGAAGCAGAAGCAAATACACTCACTGTTTATCCAATAATCCAGTGTCAGGAGCAACAGAGACAAGACTTATAATTCAGAGCATCTTTTAAAATGGTTTGGGATCAAAAACTCGCCTAGACGGAAAGGTTTTCACTGCCCAGCTGAACAGACCAAGCACCCACACCTGTTGGATCTTTAATGACAGGGAATTCCCATGTGAGACTTCCAAGAAAACCAATCAACAATGGAAGAGAATGGCGGGAACCCACAACAAGGTTTTTGCTGTGGAACTTCAGTAAACAGGGAGGCACTATATGGATGAAAGTGCTTTTGAAGGCTGATGTATGTCATTTGTACCCTGCCTTTCTCCTCAGTGGGGACCCAAAGCATCTTACATCCTCCCCGTCTCCTCCATTTTATCCTCACAGCAACCCTGTAAGGTAGGCTAGGCTGAGAGTATGTGACTGACTCAAAGTCACCCAGCACACTTCCATGGCAGAGTGGGGATTTGAACCTAGGTCTCTCTGATCCAAGTCTGATGCTCTAACCACTACACCAAATCAGCTATACCTAATTTATTTATTTAGACCTTTATCACCCTGCTTTTCTCCCCAATGGGGATGCAAAGTGGCTTACAACATCCTTCTCCCCTCTTCTATTTTATCCTCACAACAAACCTCAGTTCAGTCCTAAGAACACTTTCCGCACTGAGTAGACCAGTAGAATCCGGAGTAGACTAGTTTATGATTGCACTGCCTATATGAAGTAGATCAAGTGGAGAGAGGTAGTGACTGGCCCCAAGTCACCTAGCAAGCTTTCAAGGCAGAGTAGAGTTTCGAACCCAGGTCTCCCAGACCCTAGTCCGACCCTCTAACCTTTGCATCATACTGGCTCGGACAAAAGGGAGAACCAGAGGTGGCCGTCACTGGCAGATAAGAAACTGAAGTGGGTCAGGGAGGGCTGCTGCCTTTTGGGACCTCTTTGCAGATATCTCGCCACCAGATGAGAAACAAGATGGCGGACCAGACAGACTCCTCCGGGAAGGTTCTTCTTTTGACAACCCACTTCAAAACATTCCCGGAGGTTTCATGTGGATATTAGAAAGCACAGGGGACAGAACAGATCCCTGAGGGATTCCACAAGAGAGCTCCCGCAGGGAAGAAGACCTTCTGAAACCCTCCAGTAAGGAAAGCAGAGAACGATTACAAAGCCCCAACTCCCAACGCCCACAGCTCACCGAGAAAAAAAGCATGGTGAAGAGTATCGAATGCAGCCAGGAGGTCCAGGAGGATAAAGAGGGACATGGCCCTCTGTTGCTCCTTTAGACAGGTTCGGCATCCAGAGCCACCCAGGCAACCTCAGTCTTGATCCCCATCAATGCATTGGGCTGAAATGAGCTGAGATAATCCACACATCCCAGGAGTCTCTGGAACTGCTTGGCCAGAACCTGCTTGACCAATTTTGCTAGAAAAGGAAAAATGGAAACAAGCATTGGTGCAGCATCAACAGTACATGGCTAGGCACAATCAATCCTGGTTGACTGCACCTATCATATTATCCTCTTCCTTCCTTCCTTCCTTCCTTCCTTCCTTCCTTCCTTCCTTCCTTCCTTCCTTCCTTCCTTCCTTCCTTCCTTCCTTCCTTCCTTCCTTCCTTCCTTCCTTCCTTCCTTCTACTGGGAGCAGAATCGGCCTTACCCAGAAAGCCAGAAGATGAGGCAAAGTTTAAAAGATCTCCCAAATCAAAATGGTAATCAAGGGACAGATGTTATCCAAGTATTTCTCTCTTTTGCACATCCAGACTCTTTACACAAACCCTATTCTGGATCCCATAAAAACATTAGCAGAGCCATGCTGGATCAGACCAGCGGTCCATCTAGTCCAGCATCCTACCTCACACAATGGTCAACCAGTTACTCTGGAGGGCCAACAACAGGGCATTGAGGCCGAGGCCTTCTCCTGAAGTGGCCTCCTGGCTCTGGGATTCAGAGACGTCATGCCACTGAATGTGGAAGTTCCCGTCAGCCACCAGGGCTAGTAGCCATTGATAGACTTATCCTCCATGAATCTATCTAATCCCCTTTTTAAAGCTGTTTATTTCTGTGGCCATCCATGCAACCTCTGGCAGCAAATTTCTCACTTTAATCACTCTCTGTGTAAAGAAGTATTTCCTTTTGTCTGTCCTGAATCTACTGCAATCAGCTTCACTGGGTGCCCTGGAGTTCTAGAATTCTGGCGAGGAAGAAAAATTTTCCTTTGTCAACTCTATCAGCCCCCCCCCCCCCAGTTCTCTCTTTTCTAAACTGGAAAGTCCCAAACTCTTCAGCCTTTCCTCATAGGGGAGGTGCTCCAACTCCCTAATCATCCTGGTTGCCTTCCTCTGTACTTCCTCCAGCTCTGCAATGTCCTTTTGGAGATAAGGCGACCAAATGAGGCCGCACCACAGATCTATACAATATTACAATATCTGCTGTTTTTTGTCAATCCATTTCCTAATAAACCCTAACACAGAGTTTGCCCTTCTCACCACTGCAGTACCCTGGGTTGACCCTTTCATTGAGCTATCCACTATGACCCAAAGATCTTTTTCCCTCTCGGCAAGTTCAGACACTATTAGCCTATACTTGAAATTGGAATTCTTTTTATCCCCATGTGCACCCCCTTACATTTAACAATGTGAACTTCATTTGCCATTGTCCCCTACTCACCCAGTTTGTGGAGGTCCTCTTAGAGCACAGTCAGCCTTGGTTTTCACCATCCTGAATAATTTTGTGTCATCTGCAAACTTGGCCACTACACTATTCAGCCCTAGTTCCAGATCATTTATAAATGCATTAAATAGTATCAGCCCCAATACCTATCCTTGCTTACTTCCCTCCATTGTAAGAATTGTTCATTTATTTCTACTGTTTCTTCCTGTCATTTAACCAGTTTTTAATACATAAGAAAACCTGTCCTCTTATCTCATGACTGCTAAGTTTACTCACGAGTCTTTGGTGAGGTTGTTGTTTTTGTTCAGTTGCACAATAAAGTCTGACTCTTTGCGACCCCATGGACCAGATTACACCAGGCCCTCCTGTCTTCCACTGTCCTCTGAAGTTTGCTCAATTTCATGTTTGTTGCATCGATGATGCTGTCTAACCATCTCATCCTTTGCTGTCCCCTTCTTCTTTGACCTTCAATCTTTCCCAGCATCAGGGTCTTCTCCAGTGAGTGCTCCCTTCTCATTTGGTGGCCAAAGTATTTGAGCTTCAACTTCAGGATCTGGCCTTCCAGGGAACAGTCAGGGTTGATTTCTTTTAGGATTGAATGATTTGATCTCCTTGCAGTCCAAGGGACTCTCAAGAGTCTTCTCCAGCACCATAGTTCAAAATAATCTATTCTTTGGCACTCGGCCTTCCTTATAGTCCAACTCTCGCAGCCATGCGAGAAGTACCTTGGTGAGGTACCTTGGTGAGGTACCTTGTCAAAAGCCTTTTGAAAGTCCAAGTATATAATGTCTACTGGATCACTGCTGTCTACATGCTTGTTCACTTTCTCAAAGAACCTCAAAAGGCTGGTGAGACAGGACTTAACATAAGAACATAAGAGAAGCCAATGTTGGATCAGGCCAATGGCCCATCTAGTCCAACACTCTGTCACACAGTGGCCAAAAATACCAGGTGCCATCAGGAGGTCCAGCAGTGGGGCCAGGACACTAGAAGCCCCCCCACTGCTGCCCCCTCCAGCACCAAGAATAGAGTGCATCACCTGCAGCAGACTGAGAGTTCCCATCTATACCTTGTGGCTAATAGCCACTGATGGACTTCTGCTCCATAAGCTTCTCTAATTCCCTCTTGAAGCCGTCCATGCTTGTAGCTGCCACCACCTCCTGTGGCAGGGAATTCCATATGTTAATCACTCTTTGGGTGAATAATTTTATTTATTTATTTATTTATGATTAAATTTCTAGCCCGCCCTCCCCACAAGCGGGCTCAGGGCGACTCACAAATAGGACACAAAGGCCAATACATAAAAACAAAATTAAAAACTAGATAAAACAATCATTTATGATATTACAAGTGCTCTAGATGTTTCAAAATCAATCTTCAGTAAGAGGGTGGTTCAGTGGTATCAGCTCCACACCACACTGTGTTTCACTCATCACAGGGCCATCTCCACACCCCGCTGTTGCCCAAACCAGTTGTTGTTGGTGGTGATGGTAGTGGTAATGATGGTTGTGGTAGTGGTGGCTTCTACTCGAAAGCCTGGTGGAAGAGCTCCGTCTTGCAGGCCCTGTGGAACTGTGCAAGGTCCCACAGGGCCTGGATCTCCTCCAGGAGCTCATTCCACCGGGTAGGAGCCGCCACCGAAAAAGCCCTGGCCCTGGTTGTGGCAAGCCTGCCCTCCTTGGGGCCTGGGGTCACCAGCAGATGTTGCGTCCCTGACCGTAGTGCCCTGTGGGCTACATATGGGGAAAGGCGGTCCCTTAGGTATGTCAGACCCCAGCCATATAGGGCTTTAAAGGTAAGAACCAGCACTTTGAAGCAAATCTGGTATGCTATTGGCAGTCAGTGCAGCGCTTTCAGCACAGGCTGGATGTGCTCCCATCCAGGGAGACCCACCAAGAGCCTGGCTGCAGCATTCTGCACCAGCTGCAGCTTCCGGATTTGAGACAAAGGCAGCCCCATGTAGAGAGCGTTACAGTAGTCTAACTTCGAGGTGACTGTCGCATGGATCACTGTGGCCAAGTCATCACAGTCGAGGAAGGGAACCAACTGCCGAGCCAGCCAAAGATGGTAAAAGGCCGACCTGGCAGTGGCTGCCACCTGGGCCTCCATAGTT
Organism: Gekko gecko; assembly: GCA_029375565.1. Lineage (NCBI taxonomy): Eukaryota > Metazoa > Chordata > Lepidosauria > Squamata > Gekkonidae > Gekko > Gekko gecko. The sequence continues at coordinate 27,934,064 of JAPDNY010000001.1, forward strand.
AAAGAGGAGTCCAGGAGCACTCCCAAACTCCTAACCTCCAACGCTGGCACCAAAGGCACCCCATCGAAGGTCGGGAGAGGGAAGTACTTCCTTTTATCCATTCTAACCCAACCGCACATTCTAACCCAACTATATATTGAGTGCCCACGAGTTCTTGAGTTCTTGTATTGTGAGTATAAAGTACTGAGACTGATGCATGGCAGAGTGAATTCAGCTCATACTTTATTGTAGATTGTAGAACAAGAGATGCCCCTGCCGGCTCACAGGCCAGTTTATATTCCCATCTGACCCCACAACCAAACACACCCACACACCCGTGATTGGATATTTACAGTGCACCCCTGGACCCATAGGTCCCTCCCAGGATCTTAGCCTCCTGATAGGTGTGCGCTATGATCCGTTCAGGCTATTGTCTCTAGAGGTGAAGGTCGGGTCCTTTGCCTGACCGTGTGTTTGCCCGACCACATGTGCAGACTTCCCTGGGTATACAACACCCCTCCCCCCTTGGTCCAATTGGCTCGAACACACATAGTCCTTGAGGTATGCCGGCTTCTTATGCTCCTGTGTGGAATGGCGGACGGCGGGAGCTGGAGCGGGGCTCCCTGGTGCTGGTCCTGTTGGCTCCGGAGCTGGTGTTGTCACGGGGGCATCGTAGTTGGAGCAGCCGAGCTGCTGGGCTCTGGGCAGCTCGGCAGTTCTGGCTCGCCTCCATCTTCACCCTCGGTGATCGGGCCAGGAGCCAGAAGTGGAGGGCCTGAGGTTTCCAGTTCCTCAGGGTCGAGGGCAACCTCATCCAGGCTGTCTGGGGCCAGAGGTAGGACCCAGCGGCAGAGCTGATCTATGTGCCGCCTCCACAGCTGGCCGTCCTCGCTGGCCACTTCATATGAGAGAGGACCAGTCACCCTGGCCACTCTCACTGGGACCCACGTGGGACCCCAGCTGTAGTTGCGGGCATAGACTGGGTCCTCCGGGAAAAAACCCTCTGGGCCTCTTGGTCCACTGGGCACGTGCTGTGGTCTGGTGCCCAGTCCAGGTGTGGGCAGTCTAAACAGGTTGGCAAGTGGCAGCCCATGAGCAGCTCTGCCGGGCTGTGCCCGGTGGTAGAGTGCAAGGTGGTGCACTGGCCAAACAGGAAAGCCGCCAGCTTGTAGTCCCAATCACCACAATCCATGCGGCGCAATGCCTCTTTTGTTGTGCAGACCATCCGCTCTGTTTGGCCGTTGGTAGCGGGATGGAACAGTGTGGAGCAGATGTGACAGATCCCGTAGTACTCTACGAACTCTGAAAACTTTGCTGACGTAAAAGCCATGCCATTGTCCATTACTAATGAGTCCAGTATCCCATGGGAGCTGAAAATCCACCACATTGCTTTGATGGTGGACTGAGACGAGGTGGAGGAGACGGTGTCACCTCCAGCCATTTAGTGTAGGCATCTACGAGGATGAAAAAGATCTGTCGCTGGAATGGCCTAGTGAAGTCCAGGTAGAGTCGTGCCCGTGGCTTGTGGGACGACTCCCAGAATCTCATCGGAGCTGCCGAGGGCTTTGGCCGTGACTCCTGGCAGTTCTGGTACCACTTAACGGTGTATTCTATCTGGGCGTCTAAGCCTGGCCACCACACATAGCTCCATGCCAGGGCTTTCATCCTTACTATCCCTGGGTGGAACTCATGCAAAGTGGTTAGTACGCGGCTCGGCAGCGGTTGCAGAATCACCACTTGACTTCCCCACAACAAACACCTCTTGTGGGATGACAGCTCATCCCGGTGGCCAGTGAATGCCGTGAACTCTGGACCCATCTTGCCAGCAGGCCACCATCTTCCCACCCAGTCGAGGACACTGAAGAGAATGCGATCCCAGACCATGTGGCAGGCAACCTCCCCCACCTGGACCGGGCAATCGGGCAGGTCTTCCATCAAGGTGATGTGATAAGCCGGGGTGGGGGCGGGGTCCAAGGAGGGCAGTGGGAGGTGGCTGAGGGCGTCAGCGTGGCCCATAGCCTTCCTGGGCCAGTGAAAGAGGGAGTACTGATAACCTGCAAGAAAAATCAACCAGCGGAGCACCTGGGGCAATAAAATCTGGGGGGTCTGGCGGTCAGGGGCAAGCAAGCCCAAGAGGGGCTTGTGGTCCATCACAATCGTAAAGGCCCAGCATACAGATAATCATGGAATTTTTTCACTCTGGTCATGATCACCAGGACCTCCTTATTGATCTGCATGTAGTTGCACTCAGCGGCCGACAGCGTGCAAGAATAGTAAGCCACAGGAACCTCATGCCCGTCAGCCAGTCGGTGCCCCAGGACTGCCCCCACCCCGTAAGGAGATGCGTCACACGCCAAGACCACCAGCAGCACCTTGTCGAAGTGGGCGAGGACATCGTTGTTGTTGGAGACCAACAGTTTCTTGACCGCACGGAAAGCGGCATCGTGCTTGGGGCCCCAGATCCAAGGAGCATGTTTGTCCAGCAGCCTGTGCAAAGGCTCAGCGATGGCAGCTTTGTGGGGCAGAAACGAGTGATAAAAATTGAGTAGGCCTAAGAAGGCCTACAGTTCTGCTTTGGATGAGGTGGTGGGCACTTGGGAGATAGCGGGAATTTTGTCCTGCATGGGGTGAAGACCCTGGGAATCCACCGCAAAGCCCAAGAATTCCACCTGTGGCACCCCCAGCAGGCATTTTTCCCACTTCACCTTCAGGCGGCCCGCATCGAAACGCTCGAGCACAGTCCAGAGCTGTGCCGCAAAAGTCTCGGAGTCTGGAGTCACGATCAGAAAGTCATCGAAGAATGGCTGGACTTCCGGGGTGCCTTTGAGGAGAGAATCCATTAGGCTTTGAAAAATCCCAGACACTATGCTCACCCCAAATTGAAGCCACTTCACTTTGAACGCCCCCCAGTGCATTACAATGGTCTGCGCCTCAGCCATGGCATCGTCTACGGGCAGCTGTTGATAGGCCTGGGCCAAATCCAGCTTCCCAAAGACCCGTGCCCCTGCCAAGGATGCTAATGCCTGGCTGACCACCAGTACCGGGTATGCGTGGTCCTGCAGTGCCTTATTAATCGTACATTTATAATTGGCACAGAGTCATAAGTCCCCATTTGGTTTCAACGGAGTCACGATGGGGGTTTCCCAATGGTTCCAATACCCCCTGCTCTACTAAACAGTCCAGCTCGGCCTTGATCTTGGGCTGGAATGACAGCGGGGCCCATCTGGACTTCATGCGGATGGGCCAGACTGCAGGGTGTAGGTCCAGGAAGATTGGGGGCCTGGAGTAATGGCCAAGCTTGCCATCGAACACCTCTGGGAACTCCTCGTAGACTGCTTTAAAGTCTTGAGGCTGAATAGAGTTCACGCCCGTCACCGCAAATCCTAGCAGCCCAAACCATGCCAATCTCAACAGGCTCGTGAGTTTCCCTTCCACCACCCTATCTAAAGTTAAATGTGTTCTTCAAGCCCTGTCACACTGCCACACTGGCTTGGCTCAGAGAAGGCATTTGCCTCTTTAAATTTATTTATTTATTTATTTATTTATTAAATTTCTACCCTGCCCTCCCGCTGAAGCGGCTCAGGGCAGCTTACAAACGATTTAAAACCAACATACAATTTAAAATCAGCAATTACAAGATCTAAAATACAATTCCATACAATTCCAATAAATACAATGAACTAAATAAATGCAGTGGCATCCTTTAATAAAGTGCTACTGCGACCCAACCGGTGCAGTCAGTTCTTATTGGAACGCCTGGCGAAACAGCTCCATTTTCACAGCTCTACGGAACTGCTGGAGGTCCCGTAGAGCTCTGGTCTCATTAGGGAGTTTGTTCCACAGCGTTGGCGCCGCCAGGGAGAATGCCCTGGTCCTAGTTATCGCCATCCTGGCATCCCTAGGTCCAGGGGGGGCCAGGCGGTGTTGTGTTCCAGACCACAGTGCTCTCAGGGGAACGTACGGGGAAAGGTGGTCCCTCAGGTAGGAAAGCCCCTGACCATTAAGGGCTTTAAAGGCCAAAACCAGCACCTTGAAGTGAATCCGGAACACTACTGGAAGCCAGTGCAACAACTTCAGCACAGGCTGGATGTGCTCCCACCTGGGGAGGCCCATCAACAGCCTGGCTGCCGCGTTTTGCACCAGCTGCAGCTTCCGGAGTTGCCCCAAGGGCAGCCCCATGTAGAGAGCATTACAGTAGTCCATCCTCGAGGTGACCATAGTGTGGATCACTGAAGCCAGATCATTGCGTTTGAGGAAGGGGAAAAGGCTGAAGATGGGAAAAGGCTGTCTTGGCAGTGGCTGCTACCTGGGCCTCCATTGACAAGGAAGCATCCAGGAGCACTCCCAAATGCCTGACCTTCGGCACTGGCACCAACAGTGCCCCACCGAAGGCCGGAAGAGGGACCTCTAACCCCAAGCCACTCTGATTCAGGCAAAGGACCTCCGTCTTCGTCGGATTCAATTTCAATCGACTCAGCCTAAGCCATCCTGCCACGTCCTGCAACATCCAGTCCAGATCTTCCGGGGTAGAGCCAGACTGACCACCCAACAACAGATAGAGCTGAGTGTCATCAGCATATTGATGACACCCAAGCCCATGCCTCCGCGCAATCTGGGCAAGGGGGTGCATATAGATGTTAAATAGCATTGGGGAGAGCACTGCCCCTTGGGGCACTCCACAAACTAGTGGGTGCCTTCGGGACCTCTCCTCCCCAAGTGCCACCCTTTGTCCTCGACCCTGGAGAAAGGAGACAAGCCATTGCAAGGCCAGCCCCCGAATCCCCACGTCAGCGAGGCGGTGGGCGAGCAGCTGATGATCAACTATGTCGAATGCCATCAACAGATGTAACAACAGCAGCACCGCCGTCCCGCCCCTATCCAGATGCCTCTGGAGATCATCTGTGAGGGCAACCAGTACTGTCTCTGTCCCATGACTGGGGCGGAAGCCGGACTGGAAGGGATCTAGCGTAGAAATGTCATCCAGAAAGCTCTGCAACTGTATCGCCACTGCCCTCTCTCCCTTCTCCAAGCCAAGCCAGCTGGTCATGGGGGGTGGAGAATACATTTAAAGTTAAAGTTGCTTTCTTTCCATCTCTCCCTCCCTCCCCCATTCATTTGCTTTCTTTCCATCTCTCTCTCTCTTTTCCTCTTCCTTCTTCCCTATTTGCTTTCTTTCCACCTCTTTTTTCTTTTTACATTTCGCTGTCTCTCTCTCCCTTCCTTCTTTTCTCTCCCTCCTTTCCTTCCTCCCTCCCCCTCCCTCCCCCATCTATTGTCTTTCTTTGTTTCTATTTCTCTCTTTCTCTCCTTCTTTCTTTCCACCTCTTTCATTTTTCCCATCTTTCTCTTTCTCCCTTCTTTCCATCCTCCCTCCCGCTCCCTCCCCATCTATTTACTTTCTTTGTTTCTCTCTTTCCCCCTTTCTCCCTCCCCCCCAACTATTTGCTTCCTCTCCACCTTTCTTTCTCTTTTTCTCCTTCCTTCCCTTCCTCTCCCATCTATTTGCTTTCTCTCTTTCTTTCCACCTGTTTTATTCTTTCTTTCCACCTCTCTCTCTTTCTCTCTATCTTAGACAAATAAATTTCATTAACAAACAAATAAATATCATTGGACAAATAAATATCATTAACAACATGTGTTTTACCCCTTCTTGTTTTTATGTTTAGCAGTCTCATTTAATGTTAATAAAAAGCAAATGTGCATATCTTTCAATAAAAACATGTGTGTGATATTTGTTCATGTCTTACAGCTCTCAACCAGCTGACATTTATTCTGTGTGGCTCTTACATTAAGCAGGTTTTGGCACCCCTGCCCCACTGCTTCTCTGGCTGGTTTCCTACTCTGGATATATATTTTAAAATGTTTATTGTTTGTCTTGATGCTTTTAGCAACCCACTCCTCAATAGGGTTGCCAGGTCTTACCCATCTGCTGGTGGGAGGGCTCCTGGCTTGGTCCTGAGGTCACTTCTGCGCGCCGGGCACATTGTACAGGGGACATTCTAGGATTAGGCTAAAAACTCCACGGTGACCATAGAGTTTTTAGACAAATGCTAGAGTGTCCCCCCACATGATGTGCCCAGTGCAATGACATCATCTCCAGGTGCCATCATGGTGCCGGGCGTGGCAGGGTTCTTTGGGGGTGGGGCTACCTCTGGCAGCCAGCTGGCTAGTGGCAGATTGGGGACCCTGAAATCAGGGAAATCCTCCCCCCCCCATTGGAGGGTTGGCAACCCTACACCTCAAAATCTCTTTCTGGACACCTAATGATTGAGATACATTTCTTTTGCCAGAGCCTGTGTTTGCTCCTGTTCAATTCATTGGAGCAGACCTTTAACTTTTTAAAAGCAGGCTCTTTACTTTTTATAGTTTCCTTGACTTGCATGGGGAAGGGCCATGGCTCAGTGGTAGAGCTCCTGCTTGGTGTGCACAAGGCCCCAGGTCCAATCCCACCCCCAGCATCTCCAGTTCAAAGGACCCCATGATTTGAAAGACCTCTACCCGAGATCCTGGAGAACAGCTGCCAGCCTGATAGACAATACTGACTCCGATGGCCAAAGGGTTTCGTTCTGTTTTGTTTTTGCCATCAAGTCACAGCTGACTTATGGTAACCCCGTAGGGCTTTCAAAGCAAGAGGCATTCAGAGGTGGTTGGCCATGGCCTGCCTTGGTGTCACAGCCCTGGACTTCCTTGGAGGTCTCCCAGCGGAATGTTAGTCAGGGCTGACCCTGCTTAGCTTCCATCATCTGATGAGACTGGGCTAGCCTGGGCTATCCAGATTGGAAACTGGTTTGGAATAAGGCAGCTTAATATGTTCAAAGCTGCCTCTTCTTGGTGTGTAGCTGAGTCAATGTGTAGAACCGAGCACTTCCTCTGGGGGGGACCTCACTATACATTCCATTGGGGGGAGTGTTTTGGGGGCCCAATGCGGCAGACAACTTTGTGGTGCAATGCCCTCACCCCGGCACGTGTGGGAACAGGCCTATAATTCATTCATTCGTGGGAATCCAGGCATGGTATTCCTACAGCATCTCTCAGCTACACAGAAGAATGCCCTCGACAAGGAATTCATTACACTCAACACGATGGCCATTAACTTCTCTTGACTTTTTAATTCTGTCTGTGACGGAAGAGGGTCAAGCAGACATATAGGGGCACACACAGATCCTGTCCACATCCTTGGGTATCACCCGTTGAATTTCATTCAACAACAAAATTCTTACCAGGGGAGGTCTGAGTTGCTTTTATTACTGTGGTTGTCCAGATTAGAGAGGATGCGAATGACTGTATTACAAAGAAGTCTGCAAAAACTGTTCCAGCCACTGCAAAGGGCTCCAAACATGCTGGCAAAGGACAGCCAGACTGTAAAAGCTGCAGAACTCTCATGGAAAAGCTCAGAATGGATGAGACGGGGCCACAGCTCAGTGGCAGGGCATCTGTTTTGCACGCAAGAACGTCCCAGTTTCCACCTCTGCCGTCTCTGGGTTTTTTTATTAATTTTATTTAAGTGTAAGTGCAAACAAAAGAATTTCAACATCTAAATAGCATGCAACGCAGAATTTTAACAGAGTCACAAGACAAATAGGCTAACATAAGCTTCAGAACAGAAGGGATAATGATGCAACAAGAAGGTATCACTCACGTGTTGCCTGAGAGTACTATATACTGGTATGGACATAAACATGAGCATGAACATGAAGAACTAGGGTCATCTAGAGTGCTGTGTTGTCAAAGATTCAAGAGTATCGCTTAGTTAAAAGTGTTATGTCCTAGGATCGGGAGCCTGAGCTGGCGAAATGCAGCCGAGCTCCGTTCTCTGAGAACAATAGGGACTAGGCTCCTGAGCTCGCCAAAAGGGAACCAATGGCAGCATTGGCGGGTGATTCAAACCCGCCAATAGGAATGTGGGGCGTCCCCCCCTTACTGTATATAGTTGGCCTCCAGCCGCTACTGTTTGTCTTTGTCTTTGTGTGAAGTACGAATAAACGCGTCTTCTCTTATGTCGTCGTCCGAGTCATGAGGCACGAAACCCAGTACTTTACAAAAAGTGAAGCCACGATGCAAAGTTCGGATTTTTTGGCAGGAGATCGTTTTCTGCCATCTCTGTTCAGGTAGTAGGCAAGGTTGCCAGCTTCCAGGTGGGGCCTGGAGATCTCCTGGAACTACAACTGACTCCCAGACTAGAAAGATCAGTTGCCCTGGAGAAAATGGCTGCTTTGGAGGGTGGCTCCTGGCATTATATCCTGCTGAGCTTCCCTCCTTAGGCTTCACCCCCACATCTCCAGTCATTTCCCAACCCAGAGTTGGCATCCCCAGTAGCAGGAGATGTGAACAATTCTGGAGAGTTGTTGCCAGTCAGAGTAGACAGGACTAAGCTTGACAGACCAAGGATCTGACTCCATACATGGCTGCTGCAAGAGTTCATGCTAACGCAACGAAGGTAGGGGACTAAGAGGAAGAGTTGGTTTTTATAGTCTTCACTACCTGAAGGAGTTGTGGAGCGGCTTACAAACTTCTTCCCTTCCTCTCCCCACAGTAAACACCCTGTGAGGCAGGTGGGGCTGAGAGAGCTCTGAGAGAACTGCTCTTGAGAGAACAGCTCTCAGAGAACTTGTGACTGACCCAAGGTCACCCAGCTGGCTTCATGTGGAGGAGCGGGGAATCAAACCCGGTTCTCCAGATTAGAGTCCGCTGCTCTTAACTGCACCTCCAAACTGGCTCTCAGCAAGATTGCCTTGCTGCTACCATGGCCATGGAAAAAGTCTTTGTTGGAAGTGAAGGCCTTCGAGGTTCATGTTATGCTGTCCCCTGCCTCTGCCTCCAGACTTCGTGGCAAGAGAGACAGATAGCTAGATAGTCACACTGACCTATCCTTCCTGTGTTTACTCTCCTGATATGTAGAATGGGGATCTCAGGGAACAACTTCCTTCCTTCTGTTCCTTCTCTCCTCAGAACTTTTCTCTCCTTCCTCCTGCATGCATCAAGAGGGAGGACACGCTGTCCCCATCTGGGCACCATGACTCAGATGGCCTCTCACCATCCGAGTCCATCCTTAGTTAGCTAGACTAGAACACTATCCTGTCTCTCATCTTTCCTATCCAGATTGTAGTTCTAGGATAAATAGACTAGTATTAGTCTAAACTGAAAACATGGCTCTGTGTACTTTTGCGGCACTCTAAGCTTTGTTACCCTGGCTGGACGTGCTCCTGCGCTAGAAGCTTTATGCACTCTGCTAAATAGTCGGTGGTTACTGGACTAACTATACCTGCTCTCCCCAACAGTCTTCAAATAGGCTCTAAGATACGTCATCAGCTCCCCCAGGGCCACTGGCATTCAAGCTGCTGTCTCTGCTGACTCATCACCAGGGCAGGTTAACCAGCCAGACTGTCTCTCAAGGCGCCTGAATCTCTTTTGGACCCGTAAGCCTTCGAGGTTCATGTTATGTACTGAATGTGAATAGCTCCTATCTATTTACATGTTATGCTTGAGTCTGAATGTGGCTCTTCAGATGTCGCATTGCTATTGGTCGGTTTCTGCGAAACCTGTGTAATTACCCAATCACTGAGTGATATTGTTGCAAAGAGGGAACGGTCCTGATTGGCCTTTATCCCTGTATTCTGATTGGTCTTTAACTTGTAATGGGTGTGGCTTTGACATCCCAGGAGAGTTTAAAAGAAGGAGCTGTGCTCCCCTTGTTGTTGTGTGTTCCTGACTTACAGTTGCTGTTCAATAAAGCTGAAATCACTTGAAGCTGAATCCTTTGTTGAGTCTCATACTTAACAGTTCAGGCCATCTTAAGAGTGCCACCTGATCTCCTGTGAAGACGAGGGTTCCTGGGAGCCAGTGCGGTATAAAGGACTGGATAAAACAGGGTTCAGCTCCCGCACTCAGCCCTGGGTGACCTTGGGCCAGTTACTTTTTCTTAGCCTAACCTACCTCACAGGGTTGTCATCACTGTGAGGATACAAAGGAGGAGGGAAGAGCCATGTAGGTTGCCCTCAGCCTCCTGGGGGAAGGGGAGACAAGAATCTGATAGACAGGTCTCAGGATTTGGCCCAAAGTGCCACACTGCAACTCCCAGGCTCCCTTCCCAGGCATCTCAGGGCCTCAGAAAACCTTACAAACACTAATCGAAATGGGGAACTCTTGTCAGTCCAAAGCTCACTTGATTGTCTATCCATCCCAGTACGGAAGGACCACTAGGCCTGACTCTTTACCTGTTCAGAGTGCAGCAGCCATGTCAAGGGTGACCAGCCATGCAGTTAGTGCTAGGAGAGTGCTAGGAGCCAGGGGTGGTTTTGGCTTCCACCAACTCCCCAGCCATGCCTCTTGAAAGGTGTTTTCTGCAAGGTGGTCACTGGTGCCCCAAAGTGCAATCATTCCAGAGGAGTAGCCAAATCACAGCCCGATGCAGTTTCTCCAGTTCAAGCCTGTTGATTTCAATGGACCTAGACTGCTGTAACCCTGTACAGAATTGCACCATCAAGTCTATTGCAAAGGTGAACTCTGACTCTGATACACCAAGTCACCATGATAGTATATTCTCATAAAACAAAGGGTAAGAATAGGGCTAATTGCTAATAGCTTTTTAATGTATATATCCAGATAAAGAATACTTAAAATAGTATGTAATATGGCCTTTATTCTGGTATTAGTTTGAGAAACTCTGTAAAATGAAATGATATCTGTGTATCTATGTACCTGTGTATTTTAATAAAAACATTAATTTTTTTTAAAAAAAGTCTATTGCACAAAAATATACAGGAATCTTGCAGCACTTTAAAGACTAGCAACACTTTTTAAGGTTGCAAGATCTCTGTCCTAGAACACCTCCATCCATTCAGACGAGGCGTCTGGGAAGCAGCAGGGTGGCTGGTATACAAACCCCCAGTCTCTCCTGAAAGACCAAAAGCAAGTACATGCTCAGTGGACCATATCCAAAACTCAGTATCCCTCTAGAGTCTGTACCTCTACGGATAATGCCTTCTCCTCCTCCATTCCCCCTGCATTCCTTCAGAATCAAACCGCCTTGCTGGGCCGAAGCAGAATTCCCACCACCACCCCTTGCCCTAGCCTGCCACCTCTCTCCGACGTAGCAGCGTTGGCCTCTTCCTCCAGAATTAAATCACGGATGACAGCTGTTTTCTTGTAAACTAAACTAGCATTAAAAAGGTCCAGATTTAAGGTTTGTCGGGCAGCCGAAATGAGTCCCCAAGAGCTAGCATCTTGGCAGAGAACCAGAAGACGGGGAAAGCTCTTAATTGTCTGAACCCTCTTCCCCCCCAATAGCGGCGCATCGTTTCCCCAGCATCTTTCCGTTAATCACACCAATCGCGCTACCTGTTTGTCTTCTATCCGTGCCAAGCCCGAGCGAGCAAAGCATATAATAGGTGACCCACGCTCCTCGCCGAGAGCCAAGGAAAGGACACTGCCAAATAAATATCCATTGTTAAGATGTTAACTGCTCCCCCCCCACTTCTCTCACCAGGAAAGCCCTCCAATCCCCCCCGCCCATCGCAGACGCTACGTTGGAAATCTCATCGACAGATGTAGCTAATTCACCCACTCTTGCTGGGTGAATCGCAAATTAAGCAGCTGATAATACAGGGCTCGCAATAAATAAGGCAGACTCTAAAGCCAGCCGAAACCTCTGCCCGCACCACAGACTTGGGACCCGCCACAGCAGGCAAACGTTTTTAAAAATAGTCCCACTACTGACATCATTTCTTGCCCACACTTCTGGGACCACCTCGAGGGACAGCTCCCTTTGGCGGTCACCCGCTGGGCGCAACCCACCAACCGCGGCTGCCTGGAGCTAAATATACTCCCAATCAGAAAGCACAGCTGAGATCTCCTACAGGCAGAGACAACAGAAGATTTACTGGAGCGACAGCTCTGCAAGGTAGCCCTCGTGGTTATTAGGGGAGGGGGCTATGGCTCAGTGGTAGAGCCCCTGCTTGGCATGCAGAAGGCCGGAGGTTCAGTCCCTGCAGTTAAAAGGAGCAGGCATTAGGTGATGTGAAAGACCTTTCTCTGCCTGAGACCCTGGAGAGCCGCTGCCGTCTGAGTAGTCAATACCGACCTCCATGGACCAAGGGGTCTGATTCAGTTTCAGGCATCTTCATGGGTTCCCCATCATCATTCACAGATGAGGAGTGGAGGCCGGGTGACAGAGATCACTTGCCCAGGTCACACAGCAAATCTGGGGCAGAGGAGTCTCGGGAAACCAGCTGTCTCAAAGTTCAGCTCTCTGGTCTTCCATCACGTTATCCAGCTCCTTGTCAGTCAGGTCAGAAAGGACCCCCTGGTGAATCACAGATGGGGCATCTCTAACATCCCCCCTCCGCCCCGCTTCCCTAGGAATCCAATTCGGATTCATCCCCCTTTGTATCAATTCCCCCCACCCCCCTTTCAATCCCCAGTTTCAAATTAAAGGAGCAGCCACGGCTGTTTTTATTCATAGCTGGTGAGCTCATAAATAAAAACGCACAGGTAATGTATTCCCCAGCTGCAGCCCAGAGAGACGAGGTCCTGCAACCAAGAGGTAATAAATAATTTCACATCTCCAGATTTGGGGAAGAATCAGCACCACTGCATCTCTAGCGCTGACCTCACTCTGGTGCGCCTTGCCCCCGTTTTCTGGCCGCTGCAGGGGGGCTCCCAGCATGGGGCCGATGCTCAGTCCTTGGAGCACATGCTGCGTACAGATCCAGTGTTCCCCAGTTTGGTTCCCGGTGCTGTGATAACAGGGGGAATTTTCACACATTAACTCCAAAACCTGATACATCACTAATGCTCTGCTACACTTTTCTTTCACCAGGGAGAGCTTCTGCTGCCTGGTTTCGTGATCCCTTAGCATGTGAGATCTCCAAACGGGCGAGACTCATTTGTTCATCTAATTTACTTCATTAATTTACTTCATTTATGATAGATTCACTGGTAAAGTAAGCCAGGAACCTGTGTCCATGTTGCAGAGTGCACAAATAGCTAACTGCAGCAGAGCTTCTCTTTGTTCTGCACATGCTAGCAAAGTTACAGAGTTGCACAGAGCCATTTGTCAGTTTCAAAACGAATAAAGAGTCCTTTATTTAGGGAACTGCATTCTAGATAGCAAAGGAGAGAGAAAGGGATAGGATCTAACTAAACTACCTATGATGGCGACAGATTCAGAGATGTATGTCCAGCATCCATGGTGCCAAAGGTGGAGAGCAAACATGCTCCTTCTTTGTGTGTGTGTGTGAGAGAGAGAAGTGTGAACGGAAGGAAGGAAGCAATCCCCTGAGAGTATCAGTCTACACATCAAAGGGACAGAGGCAGAAGAGTAAACAAGAAGGAAACCCACAGTTTGCCTGCCTGTTTATCTGACTCTCTTATAACCCCCCCTCTGGAGGCTGAGGCTGAGAAACAGCAGGCGCTTTCATACCCACTAAATAATGCCCTTTCAATCCATTTTCAATGCACTTTGCAACTGTGTGAAATGGCAAAATCCACTTGCAAATGGTCGTTGAAGTGGATTGAAACTGCATTATTCAGCATGTGTGAAAGCGCCTCTGGTTGTTCTCTTCCAACAATTTATACCCTGCCTTTCTCCCTCAAGCAGCTTGAATAGCCCAGTTTAGCCCAATCTTGTCAAAACAAAAATGCCGAGCAGGCTTTGTCATGGTTAGTACTTGGATGGGAGACCACCAAAGAAGACCAGGGTTGCTGTGCAGAGGAAGGCCATGGCAATCCACCTCTGCTTCATTCTTAATTGGAGCACCCTGTAGATGGGGGTCACCGTGAATCTGTTGCAACACAACAGCACATTCTTCCTCTTTCTCCCTCCTATTTTATCCTCACAATGACACCCTGTAAGGAATACTCAGCTGAGAGTGTGTGACTGGCCCACGGTAGGTCACCCAGCAGCTGGGGATTCGAACCCAGCAGAGTGGGGATTCGAACCCAGCATTCCCAGATCTTAGTCTGACACTCTCCCCACGACACCACACTGGCTGTTAACATAATAAACACCTAATAAACAGTAATAAACAACAGAATAACTTAAATTCTGCTCGCCCTCCCCTGGGTGACAGAGCAGAGCTTCTTCACAGAAAGATATTCATGAATTGTGTAGCCACTGAAAACTAAGCACCGTACAAACAGCGTTTAAGAAGACATGCCGACCATCTAGCTCAAAGGTCTCTCTAGTTCAATCTGACCGTGGCCTCCGAGATCCCCCTGCCCTGCTCAGGGAGCCCCAAGAAGAGTATGAAGATGATGGTTATCCCCTATTGTTTGCTCCCAGCACCTGTCAGTCAGCTGTAGACTGCCTCTGAACAAAGAGGTTCCATTTAGTGATCACAGGAGTGGCTTCCCCCTGCTGGGATTTGCCTTCTCTTTCTATTTGGTTATTACATTTTCCTCCTCCACCACCACCCCAAGCTCAGGGTGGCATGTTTGGCTTTCCCCTCCTACATCTTATCTTCACAAGAATGTCACAACAAATCTGTGAGGTAAATTAGGCTGAGAGAAAATGACTGGCCTCAGATCATCCTAGACACTGGTTCTCTAGACTGAGTTATTTTTATTTATTTTACAAAGTTTATATCCCACCTTTCTGCCCGAACAAGGGCCACCAAGATTGCTATAACATCTCTCTATATAAATAATGTTGTTTTAAAGTGGCAACATCCCATGTGCTCCCATTGGCCCTCCCTCAACCATTGGCCCATCAGCCGCCACTCAAGAGTACTCGCATGCCATTGGCCAGGTGCTGGGTCTGCTCCTCTTCCCCACCCACTCCCCCTTTAGCCACTCTGTCCTGTCAGAATTCCTGGCAAATGGCTTTGTGTCTTGACACAGACACTTCTACTGCTTGCGTCCTGTGTGGGAGTAACTTTTCCCTCAGTGGCTGTTGGTAGGTGTAATGAAATGGCAGTTACCTGTGTTTGTAAGATGGCTGCTGTCTGTGGTTGTTTGTTTAAAATGTTCCGCCATAAGGTTTAATTGAGATGTAGTTCCAGAGAGGGACCTGTAGGGGTATCACTCACTGGGTTGAATGGGGCTTCCTCATCTGCTGGACTACAGTTCCCAGCTGCCCCAAGGCAGAAAAGTGCAGGAAAACAGGGATTGTCCCAATGCACGGGGCAGCATCAATATAGACTGCAGCCCATCCAGGGAAGAGGCCATCTTCATCCTACAGGAGGTTAGGAAAGGCTCCTGCTGCCTGTGCTGACCAGGCTGTCCAGGTCACAAGCCAGAGACGTGGGCGAACCCTGGGAGGCAGCAGAAATCCAGACACTCCACAGTCGGCTGGACTGGGGAATGAATGGCAGTCTTCATGCTCTCTTGAGCCAGAAAGAGAGAGGCTAGAGCCAGAGGATGGCATTTAACCCCTGTGGATTTATGCCCTGTTGGTTCATAGTATGTGCTTACTCCTACAGTGTGTGTGTGTGCCCCATAACTGTAAATAGTTAGAAAAATTATTTTATTTGGGCTAATAATCTGTGTTGTGCTCTGACCACATACTCTCCCCCACTCTGCACAATAACAAAGGGAGGGGGTAGCCCAAGGAGGCAAGGAAAGGCCAGACCCTTGGGTTGCCAGCTTTCCAGGGATCCCCCAAAGATTGGGGATTCCATCTCCAAATACAGAGATTCAGCCAGAGAGGTCTCACTGTCCCTCTAAAAAGGCAGTGATGATTCAGTGAGTCATGGCAGCAAATTTAAGGAGTGAGATACATGCACGGGATGAGGGTGGGAGGCAAACAGCTGAGTGGTAAACTGGAGCCCATTTCACCATGGTAGGCAACCAAGGAAGGAACCCTTTGCAGGCCTTTGTGAGGAAATCATTGGGGCCAGTCCTGGGTCTAGGGTTGCCAGCTCCAGGCAGGGAGATTCCTGGAGATTTTCTGGAAGAGTATGGAAGCCAGGATTTGAGGAAGGGAGAGGCCTCAGCTGAACAGAACGCCATACAACTCACCTTCTAAAGCAGTTGTTTTCTCCAGGGGGGGGAGGTCTGGAGTTCAGTTGTGATACCTGTAGAAGCTGAGTGGGTGATTTTGGACCAATCACAGATTTTCAGCCTAACCTACCTCACCGGGTTATTGTGCAAGTCAAAAGGGGGAGAGGAGAATAATGTAAGCTGCTTTAGTCCCCATTGCAAAGAAAGACTACGTTTCCTCCTGTTGCCAATCTCCAGATGAGGGCTGGAGACCACTCAGAATTCCAACTGTTCTCCAGATGGCAGAGATCAGTTCCCCTGGAGAAAATGGTGGAATCTGTGGCAGTCAGGGCTTCAGAGCACGGAAAATGGTGGACTCTGGCAGTCAGGGCTTCAGAGCACGGAAAATGGTGGACTCTGGCAGTCAGGGCTTCAGAGCACGGGAGAGGCTGCAGGTGTGTGTGTGGGGGGGAAATGGAGAGCTGAAGAGAGAGGGGGAAATAAAGGTAGGTTGATGATTGGCTGGGAAGGAGATAGGGTTGCCAACTCTAGGTGGGAAATTCCTGGAGATTTGAGGGGTGGAACCTGGAGAGAGTAAGGTTTGAGGAGGGTTGGGACCTCAGACAAGTACAATGCCATAGACTCCACCCTCCCAACCAGCCATTCCTGTCTCAAGAACCACTGTTCTCAATCTCAAGAGAGGGGTGGAAATCACTCAGAATTACAACTGATCTCCAGGAGGGAAGGGGGACGAGATGCAAAGCTGAAATCAGAAGGGCAGATAATGGCAGGTTGATGCTTGGCTGGGAAGGAGATAAGGTTGCCAACTCCAGGTTGGGAAATTCATGGAGATTTGAGGGGCGGAGCCTGGAGAGGGTGAGGTTTGAGGAGGGGTGGGACCTCAGACAGGTACAATGCCATAGACTCCACCCTCCAAACCAGCCATTTCCTCCTGGGTAACAATTATTGCCAATCTCCTGGTGAGGGCTGGAGATCATCGAAAACTACAACTGCTCTTCAGGTAGCAGAGATAAGTTCCTCTAGAGAAAATGGTGGACTCTGTGTCATTATACCCTGCTGAGGTCGCCACGGCACATTGACGCTGAGTGCCCAAGGCCTTGGCACTCTCCCAGAGCCTCTTTCTAGAGCTCAATGTATTTATTTCCACAACGGGCCTTACTTCTAGTATGTAATAAAAACCACATTTAAAAACCATTAAAACCAACCAAGAAACACAAACATCACTGTGGGTGTAAAGTGTTGTCAAGTCACAGTTGATGTCTGGCAACCCCCTAGGGCAGGGATGTCAAACATGCAGCCTGGGAGCTGGATCAGGCCCCCGGAGGGCTTCTGTCAGGCCCACAGTGGAACTGGCTGTTTTCTGTTTCTTCCAGTTCTTCTGCTGCTGCATCATTGTAGGTTTGCAGCTTACAGATACACACCTGAACAGCATACTGAAGATTGCAACAGCACAGACATTTTGATGTAATAATTCAGAGCAAGAGGTGTCAGTTATCAGACACTGTTAAATAAACAAAATATTGTAAGAGTGCTACTGTTTAAGCATGTTTTTATTTTAAGTTAAAAAAACCCTTAGTGTTTGTGTCCTTTATAAAGTTTATATCTCTGCTACCTGGCATTACATTTTATGACGCACACGGCCCGGCCCAACAAGGTCTCATTTATGTCAGATCCAGCCCTCATTAGTTCAATACCCCTGCCCTAGGGGTTTTCAAGGGAAGGGATGAAGCAGAGGTGGTCTTGCTATTGACTTCCTCTGCAAAGCCTTCCTTGGTGGTCTCCCATCCAAGTACCAGCCCTGCTTAGCTTCTGAGGTCTGATGGGCTATACTATACCATTCCACATACCTCACATACCATTACAGTAATTAGCACCAGTTACCTGCACCCCCAAACAAGCACTAAAATGTAAGCAAGCTGTTCTCAGGTCTTTTACTAATTCTGGTCTTTTGTTTCTGAGAAATCCAGCAATATCCATCCTTAACGGAAACGCCTTTGGAGGAGATAAGAGAATGGAGGGTCAGCCCCACTGAGAGAGAAGGCCTCAGAGTCGGCCTGTTCTCCTCCATTCTCCCACCATTTATGTCCATTTAGAAGAAATGAAAGAATAAATAAATGGAAGGATGGTCACTGGGGCCACTTTATGCCAGGTGTGCAAGAGGACAGGTTCTTTGCCTATGCCCACTCTCTTCTTTATTACAAGTCCCCAGGGCTCTTTTTGTAGCAGGAACTCCTTTGCATATTAAGCCACACACCCCTAATGTAGCCAATCCTCCAAGAGCTTACAGAGCTCTTCTTACAGGGGCTACTGTAAGATCTTGGAGGATTGGCTACATTAGGGGTGTGTCACCTAATAGGCAAAGGAGTTCCTGCTACAAAAAGAGCCCTGCAAGTCCCTGACCTGAAGACTGGCACTGAAAACCACACCTGAGGCTAAGCTCAGTGTCAGCCGAGACTCAGTTGAGGCTGGGCTTGAGGCACCAGCAGAGCCGGGAACATGCAGACTGAAGGGCTCTGAAGGGAAATCCATAGCATGATCTATAAAGGACAGGTTGGCCACGCGGCCAGATATTCCTTCCTTCTCCCAACCGCTGCCGCTCCTGTTAACGATCGCCGGCCACAGGCAAGCGCAGGGTCCTTTTGTAAGCAAACCACAAAGAGCTGCGGCAGGAGGTGAGGGCAAAGAGCGCCCCCTTTAGAGAATCCTCCAGAGCCTAACAGCCCCACCACAGTTTTCAGCGCCAGGGCTCAGCCCCGGAACGCTTGAGGTCATAGCCAAGGAGGGAAGGGTCCCCAGCAGCACACGCGGGAGGTTCCTGAGCCTGCATGCCCAGAACCCGTTTCCCAGACAATCACCACCAACCCCTTGCCTGCGTGGGTTCAGGCAGCAAAGTTTCTGGACAAGCTGGGCCATCCGCTTCTCTTTTTGGAAACTAAGCTCTGTGAAAGCCTCCGGCTCTCTGAGCACCCGCCCCAGCTCTGCAGACACTCTGGCAGCACACTGAGGCTGCAGGGAGAGCAACGCAGGACAGTCCAATGCTCCCGCCAAGCTGTGGAGTCTTGTGAGCAAAAATTCCACTTTGTGAGCTGCTGGCATTAAAGTTGTGGGTGAGCGATTTGGCTACTGCATAAATTAGTTTGCTCTGGAGCCCTCCTTCCTGAGCTAAGACAAAAGTGTGAGCCAGAAGCTAAAAAACTGTGAGCCGGAAGCAAAAAAACTGGCACCCAGCATTCCCACTAATTCATACAGGGCTCAAAACCCCTTAACAATATTAATAATTATGTGCTGTCACATAACCAACAAACAGCATCTCTCTAGAAGAAGAAACAGAGATTGGATTTATTCCCCGTCCATTACCCGAAGGAGTCTCAGAGTGGCTTACAATCTCCTTTCCCTTCCCCTCCCCTCTCCACAACCAGGGCTCTTTTTGTAGCAGGAACTCCTTTGCATATTAGGCGACACACCCCTAATGTAGCCAATCCTCCAAGAGCTTACATTAGCTCCTGTAAGAAGAACTCTGTAAGCTCTTGGAGGATTGGCTACATTAGGAGTGTGTCGCCTAATATGCAAAGGAGTTCCTGCTACAGAAAGAGCCCTGCCCACAACAGACCCCCTGTGAGGTAGGTGGGGCTGAGAAAGCTCTTTCGAGGACTGCTCTTGAGAGGACAGCTCTGAGAGAACTTGTAACTGACCCAAGGTCACACCAGCAGCTGCATGTGGAGGAGTGGGGAATCAAACCCAGTTCTCCCAGATCAGAGTCCGTGCTCCTAACCACTGCACCAAACTGGCTCTCAAGACAAGGGCACAGAAAGAAGGGCTGGAGAGGCAGATCTTAATCGGTGGGGTGGATCTTATGGGTGGAGAGAGTTTTGTGGAAACTCTGGCTCACAAAAGCTTCTGCTGGAATACATTTTGTCAGCCTTTAAAGGCGTCACCAGGCTCCCGGACCTGGCTACTAACATGGCTACCCATATGAAATGAGCAGAGGATGAAATTCAGGGTGGGGCCATGGCTCAAAGACAGAGCATCTGCTTGGCGGGCAGAAGGTCCCAGGTTGAATCCCCAGCACCTCCAATTTAAAGGATCAGGGTAGTGGGCAGGTGCTGTGAAGCACATCCATGTGGGATCCTGCAGAGCTGCTCACTCAGAGAAGGCCATATTGACCTTGACAGACCTAGGTTCTGACTTAGCAGACGAAGGCAGATCCATGCGTTCTTGAAATGAGCTACCAACGCAGGGATCTGGTCCAGGGTTTATGAAGGCCACGAAAAGATGCAAAGGAGAACTAAAGTGGAGGAGATGATGGGGAAGGGCGAGGGAATCTAGCTCTGTCTAAATTCACCTTCCTTGTTCATACGACCCTGCCCCCATCCCCCTAACTGTACACTAGAGACCAAGCGCTTCCGCCTCCCAGCGTCCCAACTTTCTTCCTCCAAGCACAGGAACGAAGCCAGCCATTCTAGCTGCTCCTCTGTGATCTAGGAGAACAACCCTCGGTTACGTTCGGCCTGCCACCAGCAAGACTAGGGCTTGATTTAAGCG
The DNA here is from genome assembly GCA_029375565.1 of Gekko gecko. Lineage (NCBI taxonomy): Eukaryota > Metazoa > Chordata > Lepidosauria > Squamata > Gekkonidae > Gekko > Gekko gecko. The sequence continues at coordinate 27,954,524 of JAPDNY010000001.1, forward strand.
TGACGCTGGCAAGGAGACAAAAAGCACTTCCCCGGGGGGCTTGGCAGTTTCAGACTAGGCTGCTGCCGGTGGAAAGCCGCTCTCTGTGCCTGCAGCCCACTCTGCAAGGGGAGCAGCCCAGGTGAAACGAGACATTGCGTGAGTGCAGAGTCCCACGGGACAGTGCCTTTGCCTGAGCCGGCCCTGGATTATTCTGTGCTCTGTTCTGAGGCACAATTCACAACGCTCTCCCCGCAGTCACATTTGCTGCTGAGCCAAGAGAGGACTTGCTTGCAAGAGAAAGACACAGAATCCCAGGGAGGAACCCAGTCGAGTGGGTCCCTTTCCTCTTCTGCTCGTATGGCACACCTCCGTTCTTTGTTGCCTCAGGAACCATTTCGGCTGTGTTCAAAATGTGCTGACGTTAATTGAGCAGACAGGTGGTACATTTCGTTGCCTTGTGTGGTGATATCTGTAGCTGGCAGCAGGTGGCGCCATGGCCTCAAGAGAACCAGCAGTGCTGGGAGGTGGAATACAAAGGAATCCAGGGCCGTTCCCACATTCTTCCGGATCATTCAGGCAGCTGCTGCTAAAGAGAGATGGAAAAATAAAAGCCTGTTAATTGGCAGTGACTTTACGAGAGCATCAAGCTGTAAAATTCCTCTAAAGCAAATTTCCTCATGGGCACACCGCACACCCCTTCCTGGGAGTGACTATGGCCATCCTACCATTGAGGTCAGTTGGCTGCTATTACCACATTTTCCGCTCTCTTCCCTTTATTGCCAGGACCTCTCATAATATCCTACATTTTTAATTAGGGAGGGTCTGCTTGGGGACGGGGATGAAGCCAGTGGTGGCGTTCAAGGAGGGGCCAGCACACGACAGGGCCGCGTGAACACGAGCACTTGGTCGCTCACATAATTACTTCCCTCTCGTCTGGCTTTTACTTACAGTGCAATGGGACCCCGATAATTACCAGATTGTGTGTGTGTGTGTGTGTGTATACACACACATCCTTGCACTTCATGAAGACCCAGGTTTCTGGCCAGTTATCTCCGGATAACAGCCCGTAACTCACTTCCACTTCAGATTTTTATTTATATGCTCGGGGGGAGGGGTGAAACAGAGGTTGGAGAGAAGGAGAAGGACAGCCACCCTGCAAACAATCAATCATGCATCCATGCTGAATATAAAAAGGTCTGTCACATTAAAGGTTGCCCGGCACCAGTTCACTCAGGGCCCATAAAATCCAATGCTAACAAGGTGGGTTTCCTGTGGGCAAACGTTTGGGCTCTGACTTTGGCAAGTCTCCAGAGGACTGGGGCGGGGATCCACAAGCGTGGGCGGAACAGCCTCCCGTGCGCCCGCTGGCTTTGTCTACAGACGGAATAAGGAAGAGGGCGCAGCGGATCAGGGAGACTGCCATAGGCTGGGCCTGAAGGAGGCATCAATCTCTCAGCACTTTGTAGGTCAAAGGCTGATCAATATGCCTGAGAATCAATGGAGGAATAGCCGATATGCCGGAGCGCAGGAGTGATGAGTTCTCAGAGTCAAAGCCCTATCAGGTCCTGAGGCTCGCGACGGTGTTCTGCGCCTAATGAGGCTCTTACAGCGCACGAACCTAAGCAGAGTTACCCTCTTCTAAGCCCACAGACTGCAGTGGATTTAGAAAGCTGTAGCTCTGATTAGGACGGCCCTGTCAAACAGCCGTCAAGTGCAGTGGGGACGCAAGAAAAGGCCTGGATGACGGCCTCCGGGGGTGCTCCCAACACAGCAGAGGTTCCCCACGTGGCACTTGTAGATGCTTCAAATACAGGAGCGTTCACAATGGCAACAGAGCATCCACATGGCTTCCCTCCCCTCAACCAGCCAGCAGGGGCTTCAAAAAAAATCAGTAATTCACAGACTGCTACAGCATTTAATAGTGTGTTTTGGGGTTCAGTGCCAGTTTGGGGTCAGGAAGCCATTGTTCTCCTGGGCAGGGATCCTGGAGGGTCCACCCCTTCTGGGTATAGAGCAGGGATCACTGGGGGTAGCGGGGGGAAGGTATTTGAGAATTTCCTGCATTGTGCAGGGGGCTGGACTAGATGACCCTGGAGGTCCCTTCCAACTGTATGATTCTATGAAGTGGTTTCCTACTTTGAGCAACCCTATGAATTAATGACCTCCAAAAACATCCTACTGTTGACAGCCTTGCTCAGGTCTTGCGGACTGAGGGCTGGGGCTTCCTTGAGTCCATCCATCTCCTGTCGGGGCTTCCTCTTTTCCCGCTGCCTTCAACTTTTCCAAGCATTATTGCCTTTTCCAGTGACTCTTGTCTTCTCGTAATGTGGCCAAGGTACGACAGCCTCAATGTAGTTCTTTTAGCTTCTAGGGAGAGTTCAGGCGTTTAATACTACCAATGCAATTAACAGGACTTTTTTTGTAGAAAAAGCCTGGCAGGAACTCATTAGCATAATAGGCCACACCCAACAGCAGAAACTCATTAGCATATTAGGCCACACCCCCATGTTATCAGAAGTGTGGTCATCCAGCCACACCCACCTTTTGCTTCTTATTCTGTTTACCTTGTTTGTTGTCAAAATCCATGGCTTTTTTGTAGCAGGAACTCCTTTGCATGTTAGGCCACACACCCCTGAGGGGAGGGGTAATGAGTTTCTGCTGTTGGGTGTGGCCTATTATGCTAATGAGTTCCTGCTGGGCGTGGCCAACTCAGGAGCCAGCTGGAACTCCGTTCCTGTGCGTTACTGCCCCAAAATAGCCCTGGCAATTAATTACTGGTTATTTTTTAAAATAAGAAAAGGTCCTCCAGTGGTGGGGAGAGATTGGCCACCATATAGCACTGCAGCAAAAAAAAAAAATAGAAAAATAGCACTATATGGACCAGACGTGAAAACTCTGCATCTTCCAGCCTACAGCAGTGCAAACACTGTGATGTTAAAAAAAAAAAATCCAGATCAGGTTTAGGAAAGTTCACTGCAAGGCTGGGAAGGGTGGGGGGGAGTTGGAAAGTGTCTAAAATTGTACAGTGATGCCACACAGATGCTGGGGGGGGACGACCCACACCCACGCCTGTCTGAGGGGGGCCATGGCGGAGCGAAACAGCCATTTGGGAAGCAGGGAAAGACGGCTGAGACCGGCGGACGGCAATTCTAGGAGCTGCCTCTGGTGCAGAATTCCCTGCCGTACACAGTGACCTCTCAGTGACCCCCAAGGATGAACCTGGCGGCCCGAAGGGGAAGCAGAAAACCCAGGATTCCCTGCAGATGGTCACTGCCTCCACGTCAGTGGGGCCAGTCCGTCATTTCCACAGGGCAGGTTATTTCCATTAAAATAAGTAAATGCATACATGCCTTAAAGGGTTCGGAAATCTTAGCATAATCAGCGCTAGGGCCTGGGGGAGGGGGAGGGCAACATTCCAGCGCCTTCCGCGTTGCTGCAGCCAGCTGGTGTCCTGGGAATGCAGAAATGCCGCTGCAGAGATGCATGGCCAAGGTTCGTACAAAGTATCCAAATTTGGCTTTCGGAGAGGGACCAAAGCAAATGTGGCAGGCTGCCTAGCTCGCTCTTCAGCATGGCGAGGCTCAGGGCTCCGTGCCCAGCTGAAAAATTCCCGGCAGTATACAGGGGGCATCATGCCCAGCGCGATTGGAGAGAGACCAACATTCTGGCGGCCTGGCTGAATGCTGACCTGGGCCACCCCACCTCGCGAAGGCAAGAGGGGAGGGTGATAAGAAACATGGCACAGCTGTGCCAGGCCCCCCTGGTTCTGACCGGACGTGAGTCTGGCTCCGTTGCCTAGCAGCCCTCAAGCCTACTTGGCTGGCGGCTGCCAGGGGAGGCCCCACAGAGCAGCGAATGACCTTTCATGCCCTTGAATGGCAGAAGCAATTAAAATCAAGTATCCTGGGTGGGGAGCGCAGGCGGAAGGAGGGGCATTGCAGCAACAAGGCTGAGGATGTGTATTTGGGAGGGGGAAGAGAGAGGAGGTCTGCCTAGTGGTCATAAGCTCAGTCGGAAGAGTCGCCGTGGCTGCGGAATTCCCAGGCCTGCAGTCCTCCAGGCATCAAATAATGTGCAACTGGTCCTGATTTCCCAAACTTCCACCGGCTGCAAGGACACTGCCCAAAAGAATCTACAAAGGGCAGGGAAGAGGCGAAGGGGTTCCCCAGGTCCTGCCTGTGCAGTGTCCAGCCAAGTAGAAAGTACTGCCCAAGCCAGACCAGGTAATTATGTAATGCAATGGCTAAGCAGTGGCAATCATTCAGTGCAATAGAAAATGCCCTCTTCCAAGGAGCGGGATGGGACTCACTGGTTGGAGGAGAAGAAGATGAGAAGAGATTGGATTTATACCCTGCCCTTCACTCAGAGTCTCAGAGCAGTTTACAATCTCCTTCCCCTTCCCCTTCCCACAATGGACACTCTGTGTGGTAGGTGGGGCTGAGAGAGCTCTTTTGAGGACTGCTCTTGTGAGAACAAGTCTGAGAGAACTTGTGACTGACCCAAGGTCACACCAGAAGCTGCATGTGGAGGAGTGGGGAATCAAACCCAGTTCTCCCAGATTAGAGTCCACACACTTAACCACTACACCAAACTGGTTAGCAGAAGCCATCCAGGTCAGAAGCCATCCAGGATGGGACTTGCTGGTTAGCAGAAGCCATCTAGCCATCCAGGCCACTCTGAGTTCCTGACAGGTCCCAGACCAGAAGTAACTGCAGATGTACAGCTTTCCCAGCTGCTGGAGAAATTAACACAGGGACTCATTTTGACAGCGAGGCACCTCTGAGCATGCATAAAGTGTATCCCCCTAAACCCTGAATAGCTGCAGACAGCTCTCAGACACACAAAGGCCTCCAGGGAGAGTCTTGAAACTGTCTTTTTTACTTCATTTGTATGTCACCTTCCTCCCCACTGGGGACCCAAAGTGGCTGAAACAGTTCTCCCCTCTTCCATTTTATCCACACAACAACCCTGTGAGGCAGGTCAGGCTGAGTGTCTGTGACTGGCCCAATTCACCAGAAAGCTTCCAGGGCACAGTGAGGATTCGAACCCGGGTCTCCCAGATCCTAGTCCGACACTCTAACCGCTGCAAACAGGCTGGCCTTGAGCTGCTTTGTAGAAATCAGTCACTACGCCACCCCAACTCTGTTTTGCTAGGTTCTCCCTCAAGAAAGTCAACGGTGAGGTCACTGATAACAAACTCGACATCCTCTGCAAGCAGAACATTTAATATAAAACTTCTGCCCTTCCCCTCCCAGGTGACACAAGAAAAACAGCACTCTACAAAAACAGCCTGTGCATTTGAACAGGGACCTTTGTGCCTGGTATGGCGGCCCTGTGCAAAAGCCCAGAGATGGGTCCGGGTGTGTGAGAGCATGTGTGAAATGTCACCCAATGAATCGCCTGCCATGGCTGCCGGCGTCCTCTGTGCCACCAAACCACTGGCTCGAAGCTGGGACCCCGAGGGGAGAAAAGGCAGGCCGTGGCAGAACCATCCATCACTTTAAAAGTCACGGGTGCCCATTCTCATGGAAACCAGAAATTACTTGGGAGCGGGGAAAGAGTGCAGAAAAGAAACTCTCTTGTTCATTTGCATAGGTTATTAAATTGAATTAAATACCGGCAGATTTTGCTATAAAGGGATCCCTGTTATAGACACCGGCATTGTCAGAGGTAGTTTCTAAAGGTTCACATCGAAAGCGTCAGGGGCTCACGTTTGGCTAGAGGTCATGGCCCCCACCCCGTCCTCGGAAGCCCCAAATATTTATTTACTTCATTTATCGCCCACCTTTCTCATGGTGACCCAAGGCATATTACAAAAACATTGCAATAAATACCAGTGCAATAAATGTGGATAGTTAACCACAAGGAACTCTGTACATGTTCAAAGGCACTATCCGTTGTGATTTTTATCCTACCTTTTTTCCAAGCTGGTATACACGGTTCTCCTGCTAGGTGAGTCAGACTGACAGTGAGTGTCCCAAGATAACCTATTACTGTGTAGAAATTTGAATCTGGTCTCCCCACCTATGGTCCAATGCTCTAACCCCTATACCATATTGTCCCTCATCTTGTTATTGCACCTGCTCCAGGGGAGAGACCTGGCCCTGAAAATACATTAGGTTTGCCAGCCTCCAGGCAGGGCCTGGGGATCTCCTGCTTTTACAACTGATCTCCAGCTGGCAGAGTTCAGTTCCCCTGGAGAAAATGGCTGCTTTTAAGGGTGGGCTCTATGGCATTGTGCCATGCTGAGGCCCCTCCCCTCCCCCAAACCCCACCCTCTCCTGGATCCACCCCCAAAGTCTCCAGGTATTTTCCAACCCAGACCTGGCAACCCTAAAATAGGCTCTGAGCCAACCTTGCGTGATCTCTGGGGTTGAAATGACACAGCTTCCAGGGGGACCTCACCTGGCCTCAAAGAGGCACACAGCTCGAGTGGTGTGACCTGTTTATAGGGGAATTCTCCCTCCTGCGCAAATGCCCCTGCAGATCTGGAATTAGCAGAGTGGTCTGCAGGCCTGGCACCTTTCATTCTCAAAAATCAAGCACTGCCCATTTTCCTGCCAGTGCTGCCACCCCCCTCCCAAGCTCATTCCTCCTGTACAAATCACTCGCTGCAGCCAGCACGGAGAGGCGTTTTGTTTGTCTGCATACAGAGATGCCGCCTCCAGATGACAGCCAGGTCAGGGGGGTCACGGACAAGACTGCATTAGGAATCTAAATAGAAGCACCTCCAGGGAACCCCTGCCCTGACCTTGCGCAGGCTCCATGGCCCTTGGGAAGAAGGCGGGAGTTTTTCAATGTGTCGAGATGGGGAAAGGAGATGCATACAGTATGTGGCGTAAATACTGGGGGCGGGGGGGGCGGGAGACACATCTGTCCTACAGCTGGGCACCCTCAACCCTCCAGAAAACTATCTGCACAATCCTTGTTTGGTTCGAGATTGCTTGTACCAGAGGATATCCCAATGGACTATGCACAGTGCTCATTTTGTTGGGAGTGGCAGGGTGCTGTTTCCCCATGACAGATACCACAATGTTTAGGGGCAGCCCCACAGATCGAAAGGTGCAGAGATCTGTGCAATAGGCAAGGTATTTGGGGACATTACTTGGGCATGACATTTCCAAATATGGGACTGCACCAACAACAGCTGTGGAAATCTCAGAAGCCAGCAGGGAAGGGGGGCAAAGAAGATTTATGGGCATTGTGCTTGGCACAGCCCCTTGCCCTTCCTCAAGTCCAACAAAAGCAAAATTAATCAGGCAAAGAATGTATTTTGCCTGTGTTTTTTTTAAAGTTATCTGAAACGAATATGCACATTTGCCCAATTTTGAACGCATTCAGGTAGCAGAATTCAATTTTATCTTGAGACGGAAATTGGACTCTTCCTTTCTGTTTGTTAGGGGCATGTTTTTAATTTTTTTTTTAACTCATAGAAATTCCAGCCCCGCAGACCTCACAGAGCAACCAAGAACACCTCTTCAGTTATTCCACCTGTGCTGCAAAATTCACCCTCAGGTGGGCAAACTGGTAACTTTAAGATTACTTTGCCTACCTCTCAATTCAGTATTTGGGAGGTATGGTCAGACCTAGGGAAAAGAACTGTGTTTATTCCTCGTTTTATTTTCTTTCTTTTGCCTTGTACTTAGTAACATTTTGCTCACTATGTTCCCACCCCCCTTTTCATATTCGTCACCTTCCATTTTAAATACGTTTTTTCTTTTTATGAATTTGGCGGTATCATGGTAACTCGGCACCCACAGACAAAACCTTCTTTAAACTCCCCAAGGAAGGTGGCCAAGAGAAGCCAGGGATTCTTAATATGAAGAAGAGTCTTTCAAGAGACAAAAGAGATTGTTTAGTTTCCAGGGAATCAAAACCAGCAGCATACCTTAACAAGTCACTGATGGCACACAATAAAAAGTTCTTATTTGGGAGTTGCAGGAAAAAGCTGGAATGGAACTCATTGTGGTCTAGTGACTTAGGATCTGGGCCAACCAGGCAGGTTCCTAGAATCATAGAGTTGGAAGGGACCTCCAGGATCATCTAGTCCAACCCCCTGCACAATGCAGGAAATCCACAGATACCTCCCTACCCCCAGCAACTCCTCTTCCACTCCCAGAAGATGACAAAAAACTTGCAGGATCCTTGGGTCAAACTGGCCTGCAGAAAAATTGCCTCCTGACCTCAAAGTGGCAATCAGCATTTCCCTGGGCACGTAAGAAAGGGCCACGAGAACTAAGCACCGATGCAACCCTTCCTGCCCTCCCTTCTCATGATCTGCCTAAGTTCACACAATCTACATTGCTGTCAGATGGCCATCTAGCCTCTGTTTGAAAATGTCCAAAGAAGGAGAGCCCACCACCTCCCGAGGAAGCCTGTTCCACTGAGGAACCGCTCTGCCAGGAAGTTCTTCTTCATCTTTAGCCGAAAACTCTTCTCCTAGATGGGACTGTTGTGCTACCCTCTGTGAATTTGCCTAATCTCCTTTTAAAGACATTTAAGACAGAGTCCATCCTTATATCTGGTGGCAGTGCATTCCTTCCACAAGCGAATCCGATGTTATTCGAGGAACTGCTTTATTTGCCCCATCCTGAATCTAGTGAAGAGAGTGAGAAGGCAGGTCCTAGAAGAAGGAAAAGAATCTATTGCCTTGATCTGACTAAGAATACTCATGCACATGCACACACTTACCTGGGATGCTGCATGGTATTGGGTAGAGCTGGAATTACGGACAAACAGGATTCAGGTGCTCATTGGAGGGAAAATGCAATCTAACAGGTACTGGATTGCTTGGCCTGAGATGTGCATTCTGACATACTTTTGAATAAGCATCTCCCCCCAAATTTTCACGCAACTCAGCACACATTTTGACATCTCATTTATGCAAAACCAGAGCTGAATCGTGGCTGCTGATGACATCTGCAGCACATTTGCAAACACCATTCTGAGGGGGACAGCAGGCGGAATGCCGGAGTGCCGATCGGTCTGCATTGTGTTTAAAGCCGAGAGATTTCAGTTTTCTTTTGCAAAAAAAAAAAAAAATCAAACAAAATTGTGTACAGACAAAGCAGATGGTAACTACATATATTATCACTTGTGCCAGTTTATTTCCAAAAGTCTAAGGCTCTGAATGTAATCTGTGCATTTACACACAAGAGAACTTGGATATGTAATTAAATTCAGTTGTAATTTTGTGAATAAATGAAGCGGCCTTATACTGAGATGGGTCGGTGGACATCTGGCCCAGTGGTGTCCACTCAGGCACTGGCTCTCAAGGGTCTCAGGATGAGAGGGGCCTTTAGGGCTGCCCACCTCCAGGTGGGGCCTGGAGATCTCCTGCTGTTACAACCGAATTCTAGACTACAGAGATCAGTTCCCCTGGAGAAGATGACTGCTTAGGAGGGTGGACTCTTATGGCACAGCCAGGGCTGGCCCCAGGTGTCTGGGCACCCTAGGCAGGACAGCCTGGGGCGCCCACCCCAACGGGGATGCCAACCTCCCGGTGGGGCCTGGAGATGGCCCAGTGCCATTGTCCTGGGCGCCTCGCAACTGCGAGGCACCCTGGCGAGCCAGGGAAGGGGCGGGGTTAGAACCCTCGCCCCTTCTCTCCCAGTGGCAGTGCCAGCTCTCCTGGGTGCCTCGTAGCTGCGAGGCGCCCAGGAGAGCCAGGGAAGGGGTGGGCTTAGAACACCCACCCCTTCCCTCCCAGCGGTGGTGCGGCTCTTTTGGGTGCCTTGCAGCCACAAGGCGCTCAGGAAAGCCAGGGCTGCCGGCGCTGGGCGGGAAGGGGGCTTTTCACAGGGGGGCGGGGGCATTTTGGCGCCCCTGTAGGGACGGCGCCCTAGGCGAGTGCCTAGCTCACCTAGTGGGTGAGCCAACCCTGGGCACAGCACCACGCGGAGGGCCCTCCCCAAAGTCTGCCCTCTCCAGGCTCCACCCATCAAATCACAAGGTTTGTCTCAACCCAGGACTGGCAAGCAACCCTAGCTCTTTACCCATCTTGCTTTTCAGAAACCTTTTAACAGATGATCGGGGGGGGCAGGGAGTGGCTCAACTTGGGACCCCAGCAAGTAAAGCAGTTAGCAAACCCTCCCCTATCACTCCACCCACTGACGTGGCACACACTGCTGGAACAATATTAAAATATTAACCTAGATTCAGGTGGGCAGCTGTGTTGGTCTGAAGCAGCAGAACAAAGCGCAAGTCCAGGGGCACCTTTAAGACCAGCAAAGTTTTATCCTCGGTATAAGCTTTTGCGTGCATGCACATTTCACTGGGTATGCATTTACATACATTTACATAAAGTAAAACTTTGAGAGCCAGTTTGGTGTAGTGGTTAAGTGCGCGGACTCTAATCTGGGAGAACCGGGTTTGATTCCCCGCTCCTCCACTTGCACCTGCTGGTGTGACCTTGGGTCAGTCACAAGCTCTATCAGGGCTGTTCTTGAAAAAGAGCCATCTCTGTCAGAAGTTCTCTCAGCCCCGCCTACCTCACAGGGTGTCTGTTGTGGGGAGGGGAAGGGAAAGGAGTTTGTAAGCCGCTCTGAGACTCCTTTGGGTAGTGAAGGGTGGAGTATAAATCCAATCTCTTCTTCTTCTCTTCCAGTGTGCGTGTGCTTTGTGTGCTTGCCTGGAAGTCATGGTTGACTTCTGGTGACCTCTACTGGACACTTCGACATTTCTCAGGGAGGTGGCTTGCTATTGCTTGCCTCTGTGTCCCACCTCTGGTATTCTATAGAGGTCTCCCATCCACGTACCTGCCAGAGTCAGCCCTGCTTAGCTTCCAAGTTCTGTCCAATCAGGCTTGCCTGGGCTATCCAGGTCAGGACCCCAGAATAAAACTTTTGTGGTCTTGAAGGTGTCTCTGGACTAAAAAAAATATTACGCCGAAACAAATGACTTTATCCCAAGTGAGGAAACACAAAACCATTTTTTTTTACAAAGGTGATGTTTATGCACGTGTGGGGGCCGTTTGCTCACACACACACACACACACCCTGATGTGGGTTGATACGGCTTCAAGCCACCAAATGGCTTTGGTTACGGTCCTCCCAATGCCTCCCCTCCACCGCGTTCTTTCAGAAGGCATCTCACAGTGCTAAAATATTAATGCTCAGCCTCCGGCCCTCTTGCAGTGGGAGAGAAGAAGGGAGGCCACAGAACTGCCTCTGGTGAAGCTGCAATTGCCCCCCCCCAGGGGGAGGCAAAGCAGGAGGGGAGGTTCAAACAGAAAAATATGGCCGGATGATCTGAGTCCTCACCAGAGGGAAAGGGAGCATTCTCCCTCTAGGCACGGGCCAAGTATCAGATGCCTTCGGAATACACACAGGCCTCACCAAACTCAGACTGGGGCAACACATGTTCCCACCCCAGATGAAACAGGAAGCTCGTGAGGACGAGGAGGGGAGAGGAGAGCCAGGGACACACCGGAGCACCTCTTTCTCGGCTGGTTCTGAAGAGAAAAATTCACCCTCTCAAACGGATCACCTGGAATCCAATGAGGTTCTGTAGAATTAAAACAAAACTGCTCCCCAAATGTTTTAGTGAAGGCAGGAAAAGGTGTACTAGCAGATTTCTCTCTCACCTGTGGCATGAGAGGCCCTCAGGTCAATTCTAGCTTCCTGTATGGTGCTGTCTGGGACCACAGCTCCTTCTTTCCCCCTCCCCAGCTGCCAGCCCTTTCCCCTTCCAAAAGAAGGGGTAACGAGAGAGAGAAGTGAAGGCGGCAGGGGCAGGATCTGGGAAGGGACCACTGAGAGAGAAGGGCAGGGGCCTAGGAAGGGCCACGCTGGATCTAGGGTTGCCAGCCTCCAGGTGGGGCCTGGGGATCTCCTGCTTTTACAACTGATCTCCAGCTGACAGAGATCAGCTCCCCTGGAGCAAATGGCTGCTTTGAAGGGTGGACTCTATGGCATTGTACCATGCTGACGCCCCTTTCCTCCCCAAACCCCGCCCTCTCCTGGCTCCACCCCCAAAGTCTCCAGGTATTTTCCAACCCAGACCTGGCAGCCCTAGCTGGATCAGACCAATTGTCCCCCTAGTCTTTCACCTCACAGGCCAATCAGATGTAGAGGTGCCAACCTCCAGGTGGTCACTGGAGATGTGACGTCTCAGAATTGCAGCTGGTCAGAGAGCAGTTCCCCTTCCCCTGGAGAAAATGGCTGCTTTGGAACTTGATATCTATGGCATTATACCCTGCTGGGGACCTCCTCTCCCCAGGCTCCAGCCCCAAATTCTCCAGGAATTCTCCATCCCTAAATGCCCCCCCCCCGGAAGTGCCATGACCAGGGCCTCCCTTGTTGCAAACCTTGCGACTAATAGAACAAAGGTTGAGTCCAGTGGCACCTTTAAGACCAGGAAAGTTTTATTCAAAGTATAAGCTTGTACACGAAAGCTTATACCTTGAATAAAACTCTGTTGGTCTTAAAGGAACCACTGGACACAAACTTCATTCTGCTGTTTCAGACGAACATGGCTACCCACCTGAAGCTATCTTGCTACTAGTATTCAGAGGTATACTGCCTTGAAACATGGAGGCTCCATTTCTCTGTCATGGCTAATGGCAGGCTGATTCTCCATGGATTTGTCTAATTCCCCTTTAAAGCCATCCGCTGCCCACCTATTATTCCCGGGGCTCCACCAATAAACCCTATAGTGCAAACCTAAACTGGTTTATTCCATTTGACAAGAGCCAGTGTAGGATTTGGGAGAGCCAGGTTCAAAACCTGACTCTGCCATGTCAGCTAGCTGGTTGACCTTGGGCCAGTCACACCCTCTCAGCCCCTCACAGGTTTGTTGTGAAAATAAAACTGAGTAGAGGAGAACAATGCCAACTACTTGGGGTCCCCTTTAGGGAGAAAGACACTGTATAAATGAAGTAAATAAATAAAATACTTCTGTTTAAACCAACAGACTTAGAAGGGTGTACTCCTGCTCCGGGTTGAACTGTTACACCCACACTGCAAATGGGTTTTGCCAATAGAGTTCTTGTATGTTTAACAGCCGCCTGACCAGTCTATGGTTGCTACCCTCCAGGTGGTGGGATCTCCTGGCATTACAACTGCAGTCCAGGCAACAGAGATCAGTTCGCCTGGAGAAAATGGCTGCTTTGAAAGGTGGACTCTATGGCATTATACCCAACTGAAGTCCCTCCCTGACCCCACCCTCCTCAGGCTCCACCCCCAACCCAGCCCCACCTCCAGGTATCTCCCAACCCAGATCTGGCAACCCTAGACCAGTCTATGATTCAACAGGAATGCATCTTCCTATTAAAGAAAAATGCTATTTGCATCTCTGCCTGCCCTGCAGTAGTTTAGTCAAGGTATAAGCTTGTACACAGTAGTCTATTGCCTTTAACAGGCATGGCAAGAAAAGACATGACAATCTCTAGGCACAAGAGTGCCACATGCCACTCTCCATGGGGGCGGGGTGGGGGGAGGTGCCCCAGGCCCGAAGTCACAGAAGAAGACCCCCCCCTCAAAAAAAAAAAAAGCACTGGGAGAAGCACCAAACCAGCTCCTCTCATTAGCCATTCCCGGCCTCCGCCTTAATGTATCAGGAAGCTTCTGAAGGGCCATCAAAGCACTACAGGAAAGAACTCTAGGCGCACTTGGCGCAATAAAAAAACCCACTAATTGGACCCAACCTCTGCCATCAGGACAACTGCACAGGGGTATTTTCCCCGCCAGCTGCATCGTAGCCCCTCCCCACCCTTTGCTTGCCAGGAATGAGATCCACTGAGCAATTCTGACGGGGGTCTTAAACAGCTCCCACCCCCATATTGTCTCTTCAGCATCCCACCTTGTAATTCTATGGAGTTCAGGATCATCAGAGTTATACCACAGTTCGGTCACTAGAAAATGTTCTTCTTTCTCTGGGACATCTTGAAAGGCTGCCACGACCAAGCATTGTGCGGTGATCAGAACTGGCATCTTTCCACACTAGGGGTTCCCAACAGTGTTCCCTCTAAGCTGAATTAGTGTGAGCTAGCTCACAGTTTTTTAGCCTCCAGCTCACCAATTTTTGTCTTCGCTCAAGAAGGATGGCTCCAGAGCAAACTAATTTATGCAGCAGCCAAATCGCTCGCCCACAACTTTAATGCCAGTAGATCACAAAGCTGAATTTTTGCTCACAAGACTCCACAGCTTAGAGGGAGCAGTGGCTCCCAACCCTTTTGAGCCTACGGGCACCTTTGTAATTCTGACACATGGTGGTGGGCAAAACACAAAATGGTTGCCAGAGGAGGTGGGGCCAACCACAAAATGGCTGCAGAGGCAGGCAGAGCCTTTCACACTAGTGTTGCCAACCTCCAGGTGGTGGCTGGAGATCTGCATTTACAGCATCTCCAGGCAGTAGAGATCAGTTCACCTGGAGAAAATGGCCATTCTGAAAGGTGAACTCCATTGAATCATATCCCACTGAAGTCCCACCCCTCCCCACCCCAGACCCCATCCTCCTCAGGCTCCACCCCCTAAATCTCCAGTTATTTTCCAACTTGGAGCTGGCAACCCTGTTTCACACACAGAGGAAGCCCAAGTGCAGGGAAGAGGAAAGATAATTTTAAAAATATATTGGGAAAGAGAAGTGAGAGAGAATAAAGCCGCCATGGTGCCCATGGGCACCATGTTGAGGACCTAGGACTGCCAACTCTGGTTTAGGAAATTCCTGGAGATTTAGGAGACAGAGCCTGGGGAGGGCAGGGTTTGGGTAGAAGAGACATCAGCAGGATATAATGCCAGAGAGTCTACCTCCAAAGTAGCCATGTTCTCCAAGGTAACTGGTCTCTATTGTCTGGAGATCAGTTGTAATACCAGATCTCCAGGTCCCCCCTGGAGGCTGGCAACCCCTATGAGGACCCCTGTTCTCCACCCATCTAGTTCAGAAAAATTTTACCTGATTTGGTAAAAACAAGCAGAGCTGAGAAAAGAGAAATCATAATGCAAGTGTTTTAAAAAACAGCAGACCATGCTTTCACTTGGCATCAGATTTCAGTGCCTTTCTCATTTACCAACATGTCGCTTTATTAAGCGAAGGCAGAATCATGGTGGTGTCAGAAGTGCACAGTGAAAAAGAAAGCTTTTCAAGTGTAGTCTTTTCTAGTAAATTGCCTTGTTTGGCGATATCTATAAACTTTGACAAGCTTAAATTATTTTTTTTTAAAAAAAGAAAGCAAGCTTTTCAGTGCCTCCACCACCAACCCACTGGATGAGGGGGTAGGAGGGGCTATACCCTGGATCTAGCAAGAATGCAGTTAGGCACTCATGGGATATTTTTCAGATGTAGAACAATTCTCTAGCACGCAACCAAATGTTTACATAAGAACATAAGAGAAGCCAATGGATCAGGCCCTGGCCCATCTAGTCCAACACAGTGGCCAAAAATACCAGGTGCCATCAGGAGGTCCACCAGTGGGGCTAGGACACTAGAAAACCTCCCACTGTTGCCCCCCCCAAGCACATACAGTGTATCACTTGTGGCTAATAGCCACTGATAGACTTCTGCTCCATATGCTTATCTAATTCCCTCTTGAAGCTGCCCATGCTTGTAGCTGCCACCATCTCCTGTGGCAGTGAATTCCATGTGTTAATCACTCTTTGGGTGAAGAAGTATTTCCTTTTATCCATTCTAATCCGACTGCTCAGCAATTTTATTGAGTGCCCATGAGTTCTTGTATTGTGAGAAAGGGAGAAAAGTATTTCTGTCTATCTGCTCTATCCCATGCATAATTTTATAAACCTCAATCATGTCACCCCTCAGCCGTCATTTCTCCAAGCTAAAGAGCCCCAAGTGTTTTTAAACTTTCTTCATAGGGAAAGTGTTCCAACTCTTTTATCATTCTAGTTGCCCTTTTGTGCACTTTTTCCAAAGCTATAATATCCTTTTTGAGGTGTGGTGACCTGAACTGTACATGGTAGTCCAAATGAGGTCGCACCATTGATTTATGCAGGGGCATTATGATACTAGCTGATTTGTTTTCAATTCCCTTCCTAATAATCCCCAACATAGCGTTGGCCTTTTTTATTGCAGTTGCACACTGTCTAGACATTTTCATTGAGTTATTTATTTATTTAATACCCTACCTTTTATCCCAGTGGGGACCCAAAGCAGCTTAGCTTACACCATTCTCGTCTCCTTCATTTTATCCTCATAACACCCCTGTGAGGTCTGTTAGGCTGAGAGGGTGTGACTGGCCCGAGGTCACCCAGAGGGCTTCCCTAGTGTGAGTGGGGATTTGAACCCGGCACTCCCAGATCCTAGTCTGACCCTTTAACCACTATACCACCAAGCTGCCCCCAACTGACCCATAAGATTCTAGAGTGGGGGAGAGGGGCCAATTTGGGCTATGCTTTCTATTATACTAGTTTAATCTTACATTCCGATATGCTTCACAGCTAGTGTTCCAGGGGCAAAACAGGAATGCAGACGAATTTTCTTGAATGGGTGGACAGGATGGGGTGGGGAATAGAAACTTAAAACACCTTTAAAACTTGATGGAGGGAAAAATAAGTGAAGATGGGTTCAGAAAGGTAGCCATCTCGCTCTGCAGTGGAACAGCTAGGTTTCAGTCCACTAAGACTTTAGAGACCAACAAGATTTTCAGGATATGAGCTTTCCAGAGTCAAGGCTCCCTTCATCAGCTAGGAAGAGAGCAACAACTTTCAAAAGCTTATACCCTGAAATCCTTGTTGATCTCTAAGGTGTCACTGGATTCAAATCTAAGGTAAGTGAAGTACAAGCCACATCCAGGATATAACTTCCCTTCTGCCGGGGAAAAAACGATTTTGTAATTTTGAATATGCTTCCTGTAAAAAAGATGGAGAGAGGAAGTCAGGCCTGGTCTCCAAGGGGGCTACTAACATAGGAAGCAGGAGGGAAAGGGAGGCAGACCCAGTGATTTAGTTCAGGGGAAACCACCATAATCTCTGGAAAAAAAGTTCAAGTCCAGTGGCACCTTTCAGACCGAAAAAGTTTTATTCTGAATCTCTCATCAGAGACAGAACTTGATCTTCTTGACAGGCACAGGGCTGGGGGAGGGGCAGCAGATTCAGGTTCTTTAGTAACAAAAGGAATAGATTGACCACATGCTCAGAGGAACTCTTTTATCTCCCCCCCCCCCACGTTCCGGAACATTCTAAACAGGTCCTCACACCTAGGGTTGCCAGGTCCCCTCTGGCCACCAGTGGGGGATGGAGGGAAGGGTTGCCAGATCCAGGTTGGGATACTCCTGGAGATCTGGGGGTGGAGCCTGGGGTGACAGGGAGACCATTGGGTACAGTGCCACAGAGTCCGCCCTCCAAAGCATCCATTTTCTCCAGGGGAACTGGTGTCTGTAGTCTGGAGATGAGTTGTAATTCCAAGGGATCCCCAGGTCCCACCTGGAGGTTGGCATCTCTGTCATGATTCGAAGGAATCAGTGTGGCAGGAGCATGGAAACTGCAGGATTTTCTGCCCCACAATCCCCTTCTGCATTTGTTGTCTAGGGGTGGGGGGGGGAGCCATGTTCTCTGTAGTGGATGGGTCATCTTGGGGAGGATGTTGCCTCTTTTTTTCTTTTATTTATTGGAAGGAAGCCTATAAAGAAATATAACCCTGGCTAGATGTACAGTTCATCTACCTGAAATTCTGTTTGCTACACAGCTGTTCCAAGCACATGAGACACTGCCAGGAAATAGCAACCTTAAAAGGAAGGCATTTTTTTCTCAAAGTTTTGTGTTACCCCACCCTGCCACCACCTGCTCTATGCTTTTAAAAGCATACAAGACAGGCAAAAGCAATTCAACAGGTATAGCTTCTCCCCCAACCCTATACAAACATGCAGTGGGGAAGACTGGATGGATTTTTGCCCGCTGTGCAACTGTTAGCAGTACAGAACCCTTGCCCAGGCCAGAGTAGGAAGAGGGGGAACATTAGGAAGGGGCCATCAGTGGTGTAAGGGGTACTTAGATGGTCCGTGTGGCTATTAGCCACAGGGTATAGATGGGAACTCTCAGTCTGGGGCAGGTGATGCACTCTATTCTTGGTGCTAGAGGGGGCAGCAGTGGGAGGGCTTCTAGTGCCCTGGCCCCACTGCTGGACCTCCTGATGGCACCTGGTATATTTTGGCCACTGTGTAACAGAGTGTTGGACTAGATGGGCCATTGGCCTGATTCAACATTGGCTTCTCTTATGTTCTTATGTTCTTATGTTATGTGATGATGGGTACATACTAGGCTTGCCAACCTCCAGGTAGTGTCCGGAGATCTCCCACTATTACAACTCATTCAAAGCGACAGAGATCAGTTCACCTGAAAAAGGGGCCACTTTGGAAGGTGGACTCTGTGGCACTATACCCCATTGAAGCCCCTCCCCTCCCCAATTCCTGCCCTCCTAAGAACATAAGAACATAAGAACATAAGAACATAAGAACATAAGAGAAGCCAATGTTGGATCAGGCCAATGGCCCATCTAATCCAACACTCTGTCACACAGCGGCCAAAATATACCAGGTGCCATCAGGAGGTCCAGCAGTGGGGCCAGGGCACCAGAAGCCCTCCCACTGCTGCCCCCTCCAGCACCAAGAATAGAGTGCATCACCTGCCCCAGACTGAGAGTTCCCATCTATACCCTGTGGCTAATAGCCACTGGTGGACTTCTGCTCCATATGTTTATCTAATTTCCCCTTGAAACTGTCCATGCTTGCAGCTGCCACCACCTCCTGTGGCAGTGAATTCCATATGTTAATCACTCTTTGGGTGAAGAAGTATTTCCTTTTATCTGTTCTAACCCGACTGCTCAGCAATTTCATAGAGTGCCCACGAGTTCTTGTATTGTGCGAAAGGGAGAAAAGTACTTCTTTCTCAACCTGCTCAATCCCATTCATAATCTTATAAACCTCGATCATGTCACCTCTCAGCCGTCGTTTCTCCAAGCTAAAGAGCCCCAAGCATTTTAACCTTTCTTCATAGGGAAGGTGTTCCAACCCTTTTATCATTCTAGTTGCCCTTCTCTGCACTTTTTCCAATGCTATAATATCCTTTTTGAGATGTGGTGACCAGAACCGTACACAGTATTCCAAATGAGGTCGCACCAATGATTTATACAGGGGCATGATGATACTGGCTGATTTGTTATCAATTCCCTTCCTAATAATCCCCAGCATAGTGTTGGCCTTCTTTATTGCAGCTACACATTGTGTAGACATTTTCAGCGAGTTATCCACTACGACTCCAAGATCTCTCTCTTGGTCCGTCTCTGCCAGATCAGACCCCATCAACGTGTGTTTATATTTAGGATTTTTGGCTCCAATGTGCATCACTTTGCACTTGGCCACATTGAACCCCATTTGCCACGTTGACGCCCACTCACCCATCCTCAACAGATCCCTTTGGAGTGCCTCACAATCCTCCCTGGTTTTCACCACCCTGAACAACTTTGTGTCATCTGCAAATTTAGCCACATCACTGCTTACTCCGAATTCCAAATCGTTAATAAACAAGTTAAAAAGCATCGGACCGAGTACTGATCCCTGTGGTACCCCACTGCTTACCACCCTCCACTGAGAAAGTTTCCCATTTATACTCACTCTCTGTTTCCTATTTATAAGCCAGTTTTTGATCCACAAGAGGACTTGTCCTTTTATCCCATGATTATTGAGCTTACTTAGGAGCCTTTGATGAGGAACTGTATCAAAAGCTTTCCGGAAGTCAAGGTAAATAATATCTATTGGGTCCCCCTTGTCCACATGTTTGTTCACTCCCTCAAAAAACACTAACAGGTTAGTGAGACAAGATCTTCCCTTACAGAACCCATGCTGAGTCTGCCTCAATAGTTTTTGTTCATCAATGTGCCTACTAATTCTTTCCTTAATAACAGTTTCCACCAACTTACCTGGTATCGATGTCAGACTGACTGGCCTGTAATTTCCCGGATCTCCCCTGGAGCCCTTTTTAAAGATGGGAGTGACATTAGCTACCTTCCAGTCCTCAGGAATGGAGGCAGATTTTAAAGAAAGATTACATATTTTTGTCAGGAGATCCACAAGTTCACATTTGAGTTCTTTCAGAACTCTCCTCAGGCTCCACCCCCAAAATCTCCAGGTATTTCTCAACCTAGAGCTGGCAACCCTAGTGCGTACTCCTTATTTCCACTTCACCCCAGCCCCTCCCTTTGCAAAGTGTGGATATTTCACCATCAAAGCACATTAAGGCCTAAAGGAGCCCCTTGTTGTGAACACAGCTTGCCTCAGTTTCCTCATCTTCAGAAGGGCGATAATCCTTCCCTGATACCAGAGTACAGGCACTCACGTAGAAAACTTGGCAAACCAACAACAAAGCATTCAGGGTGTGTGTGGGGGGGAGGGGTTAAAGCTGAGGAGTGTGGAGGACCCCCCTCAGGTCACACTGCTGGTGTGGTGTAGTGGTTAAAATGCGGGACTAGGGTCTGGGAGATTCAGGTAGGAGCCAGTTTGATGTAGTGATTAGGCGTGCGGACTCTAATCTGGGAGAAACGGGATTGATTCCCCATGCTTCCACATGCAGCTGCTGGTGTGACCTTGAGTCAGTCACACCAGCAGAACTGTTCTCTCAGGAGCAGTTCTGGAAAGAGCTCTCTCAGCCCCACCTACCTCACAGGGTGTCTGTTGTGGGGAGGGGAAGGGAAAGGAGATTGTAAGCCGCTCTGAGACTCCTTCGGGTGGTGAAGGGCCAGGTATAAATCCAATCTCCCCCTCCTCCTCTCTGCCATGGAAGCTTGCCGGGTGACCTTAGGCCTAGCCCTCTCTTTCTCTCTCAGCCTAACAAAACTCACAGGGTTGTTGTTGCAAGAAAAAACAAAAGGTGGGGAGAACAATGTCATTAAGCCTCTTTGTGTCCACAATGGATAGAAAAGTGGAGTATAAATATCTAAATAAATAAGGAGGCGGGGAGGGGAGAGAATACCTTGGTCCTGCCTTGCCTAGCTGTTGGAATTTTTTGTTTGTGCCAATTCAGGCAAGATGTTGGCGCAACAGGCAAGCTGAGCCCCTGCGTATGTTTGAACTCAGCAGGACTGACAGCATCTCAGGAGTACATGTGCACAGGCTCTGGCCACAAAAGGTATTGTCATTAAAACTGCTGTATAAATGATGCATAATTACAGAACATGTGAGGTCTGTAAAAAGCTATTTAAATTTTATTTAAGTTATTAGAAGCGGTGGTAATGGTGGCCATAGATTTTCTCAACCTCCCTTATGCCTACTGGGGGGGGGAGTTAAAGGTGCTTTATTTTTGGGGGGGCTCTTGCCCTGGACGGCCCCTCCCTCCAATTCCATTACAAATTAAATGCCCCCCCCACACTGCAGTGCATTCCTCGTAAGCCTACAATGCCTCCCACCCGCACACAATGCACGTGTTATAGCTGATTGTTAAACACTTATTTATTAATGCATAATGAATTAGCCACGAATAAATTATTCAGCGTAGCCCTTTGTCCTCTTTCTTTCCCCCGGTAGCATTTGTGTGAGGAAAATGCAGATGGAGCGAAGCTTGTCAGGCTGGCCTCCCAGAAAGAGACAAGGTCACATCAGCAGCAGCCGAGGGAGAAGACCTGGGTGTTCACCTTGACTCATGTGAATGCAGCTGTGAAGCTAACCTGGAGAAACCCTGGTTATGTGTTCATTCTCTCAGCATATAGGCTGGTGACTGGGGAGGGGAGGCCTTTGAGGACGCACTGCTGATGGGCAAAGTGTTGCTAGTTTAAAAACACACACAGGAACACACAAAGTTGTTGGATACCAAGCCCGACCATTGGTCTATGAAGCTGGGGGTGGAACTTGGGACTTTCTGCCTGAAAAACACATGTGCTTCCTGTTCATGGCCATGGCATGCATAGTGGTTAGGGTATCAGACTGTGATCTGGGGAACCCAAGTTCCAGTCCTCTTTCCTGCCATGGAAGCTTGCTGGGAGACTCTTGCAGGGTCGTTGTGAGGCAGGGGTGGCCGAACTGCAGCTTGGGAGCCACATGTGGTTCTTTTGCACAGTCTAATTTAATGTCAATAAAAAACAAATCTGCATATTTTTTGATGAAAACACGTGTGTGCTATTTGTTCATGTCTGGCTCCCAGACATCTGACATTTATTCTATGTGGCTGTCACATTAAGCAAGTTTGGCCACCCTTGCATGTGAGGATAACATGAAGGAGAGTACAACAATGAATACCGCCCCAAGCTCCTTGGAGGAAAGGGGGGATAAAACTGTACTCTGTGGGTAAATAACCACCCTCCCTATAACCAGTATGGTGTCACTGTGGTTAAAGCGTTGGAACTAAGATCTGGGGAAACACAGGTCTGAATCTCCACTCAGGCCATGGAGCGACCTAGGGCCAGTCACACACTCTCAGCCTAACCTACCTCCTGGGAACACAGTCTGAGTCCAGGGGCACCTTTAAAACCAACAAAGTTTTATTCAAGGTGTGAGCTTTCGTGTGCATGCAAACTTTTGTCAGACGATGAAATGGAATTACAGATCACAGTTGTATACAGAGGAGTGGTTTGTTAAATTAGCATGCAAAATAGTGAGGACACTTTTTTTAACAGATCAAAAGAATGACAAGTTAGCTCCTGGTCATCATGTGTTTCGGTTCAATGGTGGTGGGGGGGAACGATACAGGTAATGAATATATTAGGACTGGAGAATGATGTGCCCTAATTCATTGCCTGACGAAGTGTGCATGCAGACGGAAGCTCACCCCCTGAATAAAATTTCATTGGCCTTAAAGGTGTCACTGGGCTCCTAACTTTGTTCTGTTGCTTCCGACCAACATTACTACCCACCTTGATCTACCTCATGGGGTTACTTGTAAGAATAAAACAGAGGAGAGGACTATAGAAGCTGCTTTGGGTCCCCGTTGGGCAGAAAGGCAGGATGTAAATAAAGTGAACAAATAAAATAAGCCAAGTTCATCTGGCAAGGGAAAATAATACCCTTTCTTGCCCTTTCCAGAGGCAGGACTGGAACCCAGGACATCTAGGCTCAGTTGCCACATGCAGAATATAACCACTCTACTACAGACCAGTCCTCAAAGCCCGGCCACACAATCTTTGGCACCAATGAATGGGGGTGGGTGGGGTGGAATGGCATGGTATAGCCCCGTTTTGTCAGCTCTTGGGAAGCTAAGCAGAGTAAGTACTTGGGCGGGAGACCACCAAGTAAGGCTGTGCAGAGGAAGGCAATGGCAAATCACTTCTGCTTCTCACCTGCCTTGAAAGACTCATGAGCCGGTTGCGACTTGGCACAGCACGCAAGTACATGATGAAGTGGGGTGAGGCCCGAAATGCTGAGACCCTGCATGAGATCACGCCGCCAAGCTCGTCGGAGCCAAGAGATATTGGGGGTGGGGGACAACAGCTCTTGAGGAACGGAAGCTGATTTGGCTCCCAGTCAGGGAAGGTGGGTGGGTGGGTGGGGGAAGCTGCCGTCAGCAGAGGAGGTTCTTGTCTGAAAGGTCATGTCTCATCCCCTCCCTTAATCCGCTTAGCAAGAGGGGAGCCGAGAGCAGGGCTCTGTTTACCCGCCTGCTTAAGACCGCCTGGCGCTTATCGCCCGCACCATCCATGCTCCAATCAATACTTTTCATAATTCAATTTTCTCTCCCCTGCTTAACGGCTTCAGCTTTCGAGGGGGGAGCAGGCCCCACCCTGCCACCCTCCTCATTAAGAAGAGCCATGTGGGATCAGAAGAAAAAGCCACCTAAGCCAGTGGCATAAAGAGATCAGGCCCCACCCCATTATCTGTCCCTCACATCTGGTATTCACAGGTAAGCTGCCTCTGAACATGGAGGTTCCATTTAGCAATTATGGCTAATAGCATCTGATAGCTCTCCCCTCCTCCATGAACGTGTCTTTAAAAAAACACAACAGCTTTAGGACACGACAGCCAGCATGGCATAGTGAATAGGGCGGAGGGGTAGGAGACCTGGGTTTGAATCCCCCACCTTTAGCATGGAAGTCAGCTGGATGATTCTGTTCCTGTCAAACTCTCAGCCTGGTCTACCTCACAGGGCTGTCGTTTCATTGTGAGAAAATGGAGGAGGAGAACCACTTTGTAAGCCACTTTGAGTTCTGACTGGGGAGAAAAGCAGGATATAATTGAATAAATGTAACCCATATAAATCCATACATGCAAATGCATGATGGCTAAAATCACAGGTGCTTCTGGGCATGGGCAGAGAGTGTCCTTTCCTCAACCAGCCCCCTCATTCAATGTACAGAGTTTTTCTAGAACACATGGATCCCCACCCCTCCAGCTAAAATAGGGACCATCTCATAAAGGGGAAGGGGGGGGGAGACTCCATCGCAGTCACCTTGCAGCGTTGCCCAAGAAGCCCAAAGAAGGAGCAGCCAGGGCAGGAGGCATCTGGGGCAGGCTAAATGCCTTGCCACTAATTCCAGACACAATGACAAGAGCCTTGACATGAGCAATACAGAATGATAAACAGAATCTGTCACCAAGGGAAGGGAGGGGAAAATCAATGTAAGTTTTATTATATTTCTTCCCCTTTTCACTCTGTGTCCAATTTGACAAGAAATGAGAAGGGGGGGGAATCAAAGGGATATTTATCCAACTAACAGCACCTTCCTCTCAGACTCCACCTTCTTTGTTCTGTAAATGCACAGAAGGGCAGCAACCTCACCACTTTGGGCAGTTTCTGCAACAATTCTGCATATGTCGCTGTAGATTTTCCGGGTTGTGTGGCCATGGTCTTGGCATTGTAGGACCTGACGTTTCGCCAGTAGTTGTGACTGCCATCCTCAGAGGTATAACACAGAAAAATGGAGTACTCTCTATGTCAAAGTCTATGTCTCTATGTCGATTCTGCATATGCTCAGAGGCAATTTCTGCTATCTGGTAACACGGAGACGTATTGATGTGGAAAGCTTTACCAGCTAAACTAGCAGCTGCCACATGGCTTTTAAAGGAAAAGGGCCCTGGCCCAGAAACGATGGCTGTAACATAAAGCAAGTGGCTGGGGGTGGGGGGGTAGAAGAAAACTGACATGAAAAGATGAGGTTGTGTGGACCAATCCAATTTAACTGGTCGAGCACAGATGGTCCCTTCTCTCTGCCTGAATCCACTCCCTCCCGCCCCGGAAACAACAGAATATTTGCGTGACGGAACAGGTGACGGCAGACAGGAAATGTCAAATTTATTGTAATCATCATTACATCTTGGAATCCAGTTCTTGAAACAAATATACACACGGTTTGGGCAGGCCTGTGTCACTTGGCAGAACCCTAATGGAAACTCCAGCCTCAACCCTTTAAAAACGTAGAGGGGAGGAGGGTATTCTGAACTAGATTTGAGGAAGAAAGTTTCCTAGTCCAGCAGCATAACGGTGCACCCGCTCTGGGTATCTGCTCCACATCACCCCCTTTAATATACACACATCCCATTGGGGGGCAGCCCTTAGAACGAGGTGGAGGACTTCCTGGAGTGACAGTGGAGGGGACAGAAGACAAAAGAGAAGATCCTGCAAAGGTAAAAACACAACACTGAAAATGAGTGACTGAACCCATACACATCTGCCCTCTCCCAGATTTTGTGCTCTCCCAACTGGAGAGAGAACCCCATCAACCCGACTCCCAAACTGCCCCCTAACATGGCAGACAATCTTTTCTGAAGTGTAGGCAAAGTCCAGGAGACTCAGCTAAGTCAGGCCTAGCTAAACATTGTACTCTGCTTACAGGTTCACCCTGTGGCCACCGTGGTTCCTGCCATGCTGGGAGAGTTCCTTGTTGAATCTCAACTTTTCACGTGTGAGGGACGCCAACTCAAGTCAGTTCCGGCATGTGGGGAGAGAGGGGTTTAATCCATTCCCCATGGCCAGAAACGGCTCCAAATAAGGTGCACTCCAAGTGCTCTGAGGAAACTCACATGTTGCTCATCAATACAAATAAGTTTCCTCAATATGGCAATTAGCAGCTCCCGAGGTCCTGTTCAGATCAGGAAAGTGGCTGAGAGAGGAAGGCTTCAGTCCCTTTACTCTGGACAACACAGTCCTCAAACCTTGTCGGGGGAGAAACGAAGAAGATCTTGCTGGCAGCAGACTGTCACCCACTGAGTCCTATCCAGGTTAAGCTGGTCTTCCTCTCCTCACAGGTACTTAAAAGCCTGGGTGGCATCAGAGGCATATGTCAAAGAGTTTTTAGCTCGTTGCCTTGTCAATCAGGCCCTGCTCCAAATCCATTCCCCTTGCTCATGCTGCTGAATTGTATTACTTGGGAAACTGCATTCCGGCCTTTTTCTATCGGCTGCTTCAGAGAGGACAGCAGCATGCAAATTCCATAAATAAACGAGTAAATTGGGCACCGCACGCTTGAGAAGCGGAGTCTGAGCAGGGACTCCTGGCACTTGTGTGCTTGACAGGACCTGGGGTGGATCCATAAGCAGTGTAATGTATAGTTACACACACGCAGTTGTCCCTTCTGCTGACTTCTAGCTCTCTGGACAGATATTAATGCATCAGTGCTACAGATTGAACAGAGCCCAGGCAACATGGTTGTCATTGAAAACCATTCAGGCGTAGTAGGCCTCTACTGGCAGGAGTTAAACATGATCAGATCTAACATACCCCCCAGTTATATTCTGGTGTCAGCAAGCTGACCTTGCTGCTGTGGAGGATTCACTGGGCATCCTGCATCTTGTCGAACACACATTGTGCTTTTTCATCATCAAGAGCTTAACCTGAGCAAGAGCTAAGCCTCCTTTTGGAACTAGGGCAGCCCCGAGGTCCGTGACGTAATGAGAGAGCACCTCTAACCTGTGTCCTTTTTTCTGAGGACCCACAAGTGCCCCCCCCAAGATATTAGGAATTAAGGGGGAAGGCTGCCAAGGTGGACAATGCAACTCCTGGGTAGGGCTGGCACTTGACCAGGAAAGGAAAAACCTGGGTTCCCTTGGCCAGTCAGTCAAATAATGTCAAACACTGGCCAATACATTAAAACTGCTTAACAAAAGAGAGAAAACTGGGCTGATTACAAAACCACTGCCTTCTAGAGGACTCTGGAGCCTGTCCCTCCTCGGAAGCTTTACTGAGTCACACAGGGAGCCAGTTTGGTGTAGTGGTTAACAGCGCGGACTCTAATCTGGGAACCAGGTTTGATTCCCCACTCCTCCACATGCAGCTGCTGGTGTGACCTTGGGTCAGTCAAAAGTTCTCTCAGAGCTGTTCTCTCACAAGCAGTACTCACAAGAACTCTCTCAGCCCCACCTAACTCACAGGGTGTCTGTTGTGGGGAGGGGAAGGGAAAGGAGTTTGTAAACCGCTCTGAGAATCCTTCGGGTAGTGAAGGGTGGGGTATAAATCCAATCTCTTCTTCTTCTCCCCCCTCCCTAAAGCAACCGCAGTCAACTTGGAGGTAGCCTTTGATTCCTGGGCACCTGAGCCATTGTGCTGATTGCATGTCTGTTTCTGCTCCCTCCTGAATCCCCTCATGTGTTCCTTTTCAGACACCCCTACGGTTATAGCACATGGGCTTTAAAAGAAGGTGGGCTTTTGGAGAAGAACTTCAGGAGCTTTCCGGAGAGAACTTCAGGGCAGGGAGGTGCCTGCTCCAGAATTAGAGACACGGATCCTTGACTCCTGCTGAGCTGAGGAGCAAAGGGCCGTTCCTCCTGCCACTATTATTAGGTGACCTTGTGATGCCACTTTAAAAAGTAGCTACCCTTTACCCTGAGCAAACTGAGCTCTTCCTATGCGCCAAGGACAGTGACGCAAACAAGGGCAGTGCCCATGTGCATCCAGTTGTGCTTATAAATATGCAAGGTGCAAATTATGTTGCTCCAAGTAAGAAGAAGAGCAGTGCTCTGGGGTCAAATGCTAGGGGGCATTTCCCCTCCTTAGCAGCGTCTGTGACCCCAGCTGCCCCACCGCTACCATCTTTCCCTCCCTCCCCTCTCCCTGCCCACCACGAGTCCCCCAAAGTCTGATCACCCGATACCTCCACATTTCAAGCAAACCCTCCAGCATCAGCCTCATAGGTGGACATCAAAGACTCCATCCTCCACCGCCTGCACTTCTTCCTCCTGGATTTCTGCACAGACACCAGAATGTAAATTGAGTAAAATTCAAAGACTTTCTTTTTTTTTTATCAGCGAGGGTTTGTTCGCTGCCGCTCCAAGGACTAAACGAGATCTCATGGGCTTAAGCGACAGGAGGGCGGATTTCATTTGAAACATTAGGCGAAGCTTCCTAACAATAAGAGCAGTTCGGCAATTATCAGGGTGGGGAGCGAGTGGGCTCTTGCTGGCTGGAGGCCTTCCGTTAGAGGATGAGACAGTCTTCTGTGGAGGATGGCTTTGGATTCCCTCCACCAAACAGAGGGCTGCGTTGTGTGGCCTGCAATGACCATCTCTGTGATTCTAAGGATCAGGGCCACAGTGCTGCAGAAAGGAGGTGTTGAATCTTCCCGATCACAGACACACAGTTCCCCCCAATTAAAAAAAAATGGCTTTCACCCCTTTCCTGAGTTGCTTTAAACTAGAATCACAGAATTCTAGGGTCATCTAGTCCAACCCCCGGCACAGTGCAGGAAATTCACAAATACCTCCCCCCTTCCACACCCCCAGTGACCACTGCTCCACACCTGGAAGGTGACAAGAAAACCCTTCAGGATCTCCGGCCAAACTGGCCTGGAGAGAAATTGCTTCCTGACCCCTAAGTGACAATCAGCATTTCTCCGGGCATGTAAGAAAGGGCCACAGGAACTAAGCACTGATGCAGCCCTTCCTGCCGTCCCTCTCATGGTCTGCCCAAGTTCACAGAATCCACATTGCCAGTAGGGATAAAGACAACCTGACCAGGATAGCCCCAGGATAGCCTGATCTCGTCAGATCTCGGAAGCTAAGCAGGGTCAACCCCAGTTAGTACTTGGAGAGGAGGCCACCAAGGAATACCAGGGTCATGACGTGGAGGCAGGCAACGGCAAAGCACCTATGAACGTGTCTTGCCTTGAAACCCCCACAGGGTTGCTGTAAGTCAGCTGTAACTTGATAGCAAAAGGGGAAGGGGAGGAGGAAAAGACAGGGACCCATGTTGTGTCTGTCTTTTTCCCTACTGGAGCTTAAAGTGGGAGAATGGCATTTTCAAACAGAGAAATGGTGTGTGGGGGGGAGAACCAGCACACACACACACACCATGGCTCAGATTAAGCCTCTCCCCCCCCCCATTACTTTTCCAGGCTGAATTTCACATTCAAGGTTTCCATCATAGAACGCCTCCATCTTGTGGAACTGTTGCAACTGCAACATATTCCTAATTAACCCAGAATCCTGTCCCAGCTTAAAGACTATCACTTCAATGAGCCACAAGCCTCTTGTTTATTTTCCAGCAACGGACGGACACAGCTCCCTCTTTGAGAATATTCTTCATTACTATAGACTTTTTGCTGTCAAGATTTCAGATGTAAATTCCTTTCCACTATTCCTGGTGTGTGTGTGTGTTTGTAAATCTAAAACCTGGCACACTCCTTCTCCCAACAAAAGCTGGACCAGAAGAGATAATGCTTTACCCAATCCGCTTGCGTCGACTGCCTGGATAGTCCAAACTCCACACTGTGAGGCAGCCTCAGAACACAAGGGGGAGACACCACCCCACAGTTCAGCCACTGCAGTATGTCACAGGCCACATGGGGGGGGAGGAAATGGTGGGGAGGACACAATGATTATGATACTGCCAAATGCATCCTTCAGAAAGCTACAGCCAGGGTGCAATGTAGTGGTTGGTGTGTTTGAACTAGGCAGGAAAGAGGCAGGTTGAAAATTCCTGCTCATGATGAAAAACTCACTGGGAAGTTTACTTACTTTATTGTACTTCTCCCAGTGGGGACCCCCCTTCTCCTCTCCTCCATTTTATCCTCATAACCAGGGCTTTTTTTGTAGAAGAAGCCCAGCAGGAACTCATTAGCATAACAGACCACACCCAACAGCAGAAACTCATTAGCATATTAGGCCACACCCCTGACAGTGCAGCTCCCTCCCAGGATTGGCTTCCCCAGGTGCCCTGTGGCTTGCGGGGCACACGGGGAACCCGAGGGAAGGAAGGCAGTTTCTGGATCGGCTCCTAGGGAACCCAAGGAGGGGAGGCAGTTTAAACTGCTCTCCCTCCCTGGATTGGCTTGGCTTCCCCAGGCGCCCCACGGCTTGTGAGGCACTTGGGGAACCTGGGGGGTGGGGGGAGGCAGTTTATACTGCCTTCCCTCCCTGGATCAGCTGTAGGCGTGACTAATTCAGAAGCCAGCCGGAACTCCGTTCCTGTGCGTTCCTGCCCAAAAATAGCCCTGCTCATAACAACCCTGTGAGGTAGGTTAGGCTGAGAGTGTGTGACTGGCCCAAGGTCACCCAGCAAGCTTCCATGGCATGAGTAGGGATTCAAACCTGGATCTCCCAGATAATCTGACACTCTAACCACTGCAATCACACCGGCTTTCTGGAAGATTGTGTGCTAGTCATTTTCTCTCAGCCTACCTCAGAGGGCTGTTGTGAAACAGATGAGGGGCGAATCGAGTACCCTGCCCTGAACTCTTTGAAGAAAGTACAGAGATAAAAAATGCAGGAGCTAAGTCAAATAAACTTTCAGAGAATGGTGTCTAAATATGCTAACGGTCATGTTTTGTAATGTTACACTGGTATCACTCTAGTGTTACAGGCATAAGGTCGGAGGGGGGGAGAGCTCTCGAATGAGTAGCCCAAAGAACTGAAGTGTGCAAACTCACACAGAGCAACACACACAGGAAGCAGCTCTCTCTGAGTGTTATCAACCTAAAACACACATGGCAGGAAGCAGAGCTGGGCCGAGAGAGCCATTATCTGGGGGGGGAAGCTGGTTTCCGTCATGGGGTGGGGATCAGTGGGCAGAGAAAGGAGGGGGGCACCTTGGCAGCTGTGGGGGGGGGTATTTGTATGTGCAAAAATAGTGTGCGATTGCTGATGCCGGAGAGAAAAACAATGAAAACGGATGCACGCAGGGTGGGGCAGCAGAGAGGCGTAACGCAGAAAGAGAAGCGAGCAAATTGGGGTAAAAGGCGGGTGCCAGGAGAAGAACCGCAAATTAAAACCCAGCAAATTTAGGTCATAAATCACAAAAGGGATCTTTAATTACTTGAGTGTCAAATTTAGGAATCATTTATCTGGAAGCATTACGGCAGCAACAAATTCTGATGTAAAAACTGTTGGTTTGGGGGGCTAAAACATGTAATTGGTTAAAAAAAACCCACCCAGCCTTCTTATTGGAAGGCTGGAAAACAAAGCATGAATGTTTTATTTTAAAAAATTATGCAGGAACTTACAAAATCTGCCAGTCTAACCTGTGTCTCGAGTTAAGCTGTGAAAAAAAAATTAGGGCTAGATTTGTGAAGCATGCAGACAAGGCAGGCTTGCTGAAGGACAGGCAGCATAGCTGCAGCCAGAAGCCTGGTCAACCTGGTCAATTCTTTAGGGGTGTAGACCAGGCAATGTGGTGGATTTCCAAAAACATTTTATCAAAGCCTCCCATCAAACTCTAGCAAAACTTTAGCAAGCACTTGTAATTGACTGAAGACTGAAACACAGAAAGTAGGAATAGGTGGGCAGTTTTCACAAGGGGGAGAGAGAGAGAGAGAGAGAGAGAGAGAGAGAGAGAGAGAGGCGCACCAGGAAGTAATGGTTGATTTCTGGCAACCCCTAGTGGGGCGTGCAGAGAGGTGGCTTGCTATTATCTGCCTTTATGTCCCGGCCCTGGTATTCCTTGGAGTTCTTGGAAGGCAGCTTTGATTCTCAAAAGCTTATACTCTGGAAATGTTGTTGGTCTTGCCTTTCTACATAAAGGTCCTGCCTTTCTACAGCAAACCAACCTGGCTACCCACCTGAAAACTCCGAAGGATCTGCCCCGGGATTGGTGCATTTAATTTAATCTGGAACAACGAGACAGCCAAATTTGTAGAGGACATCAAATTACTCAGAAGGGTGAAGAAGCATCCTTAATGAATTAGCAGATTATATTTAAGTGAGATTCACATTAGGGCATGGTCATAATTTCAGGGGCACCCTCAGTGGGTCTTAATTGGGTAGGGTTAGCCTGAAAAAGAGATACTGGGTTCACAATGGAAAGCCAATGGAAAGCCAATGGAAACTGTTAACCTTGCCCTGACCTGGATAGACGCTGGCAAACCCGATCTTGGAAGCTAAGCAGGGCTGACCGTGGCAAGTAATTGGAAGGGAGACTTCCAAGGAATACCAGGGGCTGGACGCAGAGGTAGGCAATCAAGCCACCTCTATGAAATGTCCAAGCCCCACTAGAGGTTGCCAGGAGTCACCATGATTTCCAGGCATGCAAGCACACATACATACACCCCGAAAAAAACTGTTAACCTTCAGTGTACAGTGACGGGGGGGAAAGGACACACTGGAAAGGTGGTATGTTGGTAGGATGACAAAGGAGGGCCCTGAGAAAAAAAGACTGTGGGAGGTAAGGGTATATGCCAATATTACAAGCCTCCAAGCCAAGATGGGAGAACTGGAATGCTTGGTGGTAAATGACAATTCACATACAGCGGGCATCCCAGAAACATAATGGAATGGGGAAATCAGTGTGAAGTTGTCATCCCTGTGTATAGGCCCTATAAACAGGACAAGGAGGGACACGTTGGTGAAGGTGTTGCATTGTACACCTAAGAGGGCACAGAGTAAGAGAAAAACTAGAAAACGCAAGAGGAACAAATTCCCCAGCAAAAGCAATATGGGTGGAAATATTGGGCCCAAAGGGTTACTTAAATTTGGGGGTGTACTACTGCCCACCTGATCAAACACTCAAGGCTGATCTCAAGATGGAGAAGGAAATAAGGGGAGGTGACTAAAGAAAATAATGTTGGGATAGTGGCTGCCTTCAGCTACCCTCACACTGACTGGGTAAACATGTGCTCGATTCATGCCATAGAAAATGAGATTCCTAGACAACATATGTGATGGTGCACTGGAACAGCTGGTCACAGAGCCAAACAGAGGGATAGTGATCTTGGACTTGGCTCTGAGTGGGGCTCATGACTTGGGGCAAGATGCAGATGTTGTTGCACCAGTTGGTAACACTGACCACAATGTTATTAAATTCAGGTGGGCAGCCATATTGGTCTGAAGTAGCAGAACAAAGTTTGAGTCCAGTGGCACCTTTAAAACGAACATATTCAAGGTATAAGCTTTCATGAGCAAGCATCCTTCTTCAGATACAATGAAACAGACTTTCCGCATCCATTACAGGGCTTTTTTTTCTAGGGGAACATGCTGGAATGGAGTTCTGGAACCTCTTTGACAATTTTTTTAAAAATGTCTAAAAGTTCCTGAATGTTTAGTATACTGAATGAAAACTTCATTTCCTTCTTGAGAGTTCTGGCACCTCTCCCCCCCCCCCAAAAAAAAAAAAAGCCCTGAGACATTACATATAGAAAGAGAAGGGGGGTTATTTGCCAGGAAGGGCCGATTAGACAGAGACAAAAACAAAAAATGGAAATTGCTAGTCCATACATATAGGTAGAGGGTGAGCAGTAAATAATCATACAGCATAATTAAGGTGTTTAACAAATTCAAGGATCAAACAGGGATAACAAGCTTAGTTTATATGGTGACCATTTGTTTGGGTTCAATTCTGGGGCAAAAACAGTGAAGGAAATAAATATGTCAAAATTGGAGATTGATGTATCCTTAATTGTAGAATGCTGAGACTAATAAATTGAGACCCTGCCATCTCTCTCCTTTCAAGCATGGAGGCGACTTTATAGCATCTTCTTCTTTGAAGTGTGGTGATTGGCTGTGTAGATTTATCTCCCCTGTCCCCAGACTAGAGAAGTACATTCTAATCTCTACCATTCATAACGTTACATTACAATCTACCTACTAGTCTAATCTATTATTCCAAATAAGAGATAAAATAAAATGGCCCTTCTGGGGGATTGGTAAGAATACAAATATAAGGGCTGAATGAGGTTAGCCTATGTAGTGAGATAGGAAACCAATATCCCTGTTAAGTCCTGGGGGGCATTGTTTTGATTGTTGCAATAAAATAAAATTTAATTAAGTTCAGCATTTATGTTAATGTAAAGTTACCCCTAAAACCCAGAACAGTAATAGTAATATTTCTTTTTCAAAAGATGGAACTTTTTACAAAAGTGAGGAGAATGGTTAGAAGGAAGCTGAAAGGGAGACTCAAGAGAGTCAAATCTCTAGAGTAAGCTTGGAAGCTATTAAAACCACCTAACTGAAGCCCAGATAGAATGCATTCCCCAGGTTAGGAAAGGTACTGCCAAGTCTAAAAGAAGGCCTGCATGATTAACGACACAAATCAAGGAAGCCATAAAGAGTTTCTTTTAAAACATGGAAGGTCTGCTCCAAGGAAGTGAACAGAAAACAGCACAGGGTATGGCAAAAGAGGTGGAAGTTAATAATTAGGTATGCAAGAAGAGGATTTTGAGGAGTCGATTGCTAAAAGCATCAAGACAAGCAATAAGCATTTCTTTAAATTTTTCTAGAGCAGGAAACCAGCCAGATAAGCAGTTGGGCCTTTGGATGACCAAGGAATCAAAGGTTTGCTAAAGGACGATGAGAAGATGCCAGAGAAGATAAACAAATTCTTTGCATCTGTGATCACTGTGGAAAGTGCATGGCATGTAACCAGATCAAAGCAACTATGTTCCAAAATGGCATGTGAAGAACGGAGTCAAATTGAGCGGACAAGAGATGAAGGTCTAGACCTATGGGGTGGGGGGGGAGAAGGAAAACCAGTGAGTGCCCTGGTCCTGATGAATACACCAAGAATTCTTAGGGAACTCAAATGTGAAATTGTTGAACTACTGTGGAATTTGCTGCCAGAGGATGTAGTGTTGGCCACAGGCATAGACAGCTTTGAAAGGAGATGTAACTTGTCACTAAAATCAACCCCTGTATCAGAAGACTGGAGAGTGTTGAATATTACATTTATTTTTAAAAGGGATTCTAGAGGGGAACCAGGAAATTACAGGCCAGTTAGCCTAGCATTTATCCCATCCACATTAGGAGAATGTAATGAAACACTGAATTATTAGGCACACAGAGGAACAGTCTGCTGAGAGAAAATCAGCAAGGCTTCTGTAAAGGGAAGTCCTGCCTCACTAACCTTTCGGTGTTTTTTTGAGAACGTGAACAAGCACGTAGATAACGGTGACCCGGTAGACACTGGGCTTTCAAAAGGCTTTTGACAAGGTGCCTTACCAATGACTCCTCAGTAAATTTAGCAATCATGGGATAAAAGGACAGATTCGCTTATGGATTAAAAACGGGTTAAATGTGAGGAAGCAAAGAGTAGGAATAAACGGAAGCAAGCAGTCGGGTCCCACATGGATCAGTACTGGGGCTGGTGCTATTTAATTTGATCATAAATTATCTGGAACTGGGGATGAGCAGTGCAGCAGCCAAGTCTCCAGATGACACAAAATTATTCGGGATGGTAAAAGCCAAGGCTGATTGTGAAGAGCTCCAAAAGGACCTCCACAAATTAAGTGAGTCAGCAGCAACGTGGCAAATGAAATTCAATGAAGAACAAAAAAATCCCAGTATCAAGTACAAGCTAATCGAGTCTGAACTTACTGGGACAGAGGGGTAAAGAGGCCTTGGAAGTCATAGGGGATAGCTCAACTACGTGTGCTACAGCAGTGAGAAAAGCCAACTCTGTACTGGGGATTACTAGGAAAGGGACTAGGGAAACAGCCAATATTATAATTCTTCTGTACAGATCTATGGTGTGGCTTCATTTGGAATACTGTGTGCACCGTATCTCAAAGGGACATCACGGAGCTGGAAAAAATACAGAGGAGGGCAACCAAGATGATTCAGCGGTTGGAGCACCTTCCCTATGAGGAAAGGCTGAAGAGTCCGTTGAGAAAAGACATGACAGAGGTTTATAAAATTATGTACAGGGCAGTGTTCCCTCTAAGCTGAGTTAGTGTGAGCTACCTCACAGTTTTTCAGCCTCCGGCTCACACATTTTTGCCTCAGGAAGGATGGCACCAGAGCAAACTAATTTATGCAGGAGCCAAATTGCTCGCTCACAACTTTAATGCCAGTAGCTCACAAAGTAGGATTTTTGCTCACAAGACGCCACAGCTTAGAGGGAGCACTGGCCCCAGGGTACAGAAAGTGGACAGAGAACTTTTTCTCCCTCTTCCAAAATACTAGAACTCGGGGGCATCAAATAAAGTTGACGAGCAGTAGATTCAGGATGGACAAAAATAAATACTTTTTTTTACACAATGACTGATTAAAATGTGGAATTTGCTGCCAGAGGATATAGTGATAGCCGCAGGCACAGACAGCTTTAAAAGGAGTTCAGATAGATTCATGGAAGATAGGTCTATCAATGGCTACTAGCCATAGTGACTAAAGGCAATCCCCATGTTCAGAGGCAGTAAAACTCCAAATACCAGAGCCAGGAAGCAATATAAGGGGAAGGCCTCAGTTTCTATGCCCTGTTATTGGTCGCTGTGTGAGACAGGATGCTGGACTAGATGTACCACTAGGCTGATCCAGCAGGGTTCTTTTTATGTTCTTACGTGCTGAAATAAAAACAGCAAGAATGTTTCATTGGTGCACCCACATTTTAGAACACTGTACAATTCTAGGTGCCCCAACTCTAGAACAATATGTAATAGTTGGGAAATGTACAGAAAAGAGCAACTAAAAGGATCAAAGGGTTCTTGAAGCCCTTTCCCTGCAAGGAAAGGCTAAAATGTTCAGGGAATTTTCGCTTTGAAAGATGACAAAGGGAACATCATTCATGACACTACAAATGACGTAGAATGACTTGTATAGAAAAGCTTTTTGCTCTCACCACCAACAACAGAACCTGGGAACACCCAATGAAATTTGTGGACAGTCAATTCAAGAAAGACAAAAGGAAGTATTTCTTCACACAACGCATAATTAACTTACAGAACTTACTGACTCGAGATGTGGTAGCCAATGATATAGATAGGTTATTGTGACCGAAGCCACTGATAGGTTTAAAAAGGGATCAGATAAATCCACAATCTAAGTGGAACCTGCCCGATTATAGAACCCATAGACTTGGAAGGGACCTCCAAGGTCATTGAGTCCAACTCCCTGCACAACGCAGGAAATTCACAAGTACCTCCCACACATACACACCCAATGACCTCTGCTCCATGCCCTAACCCTAACCCCCTCCAAGATCCCTGGCCAAACTGGCCTAGAGAAAATTGCTTCCTGACCCCAAAGCAGTGATCAGCATTTTCCTGGGTGTGTAAGAAAGGGCCACAAGAACTAAGCACTGAGGCAACCCTTCCTGCCCTTCCTTCTGCCTAAGTTCACAAGATCAGCACTGCTGTCAGATGGCCATCTAGCCTCTGTTTAAAAATCTCCAAAGAAGAGCCCACCACCTCCCAAGGAAGCCTGTTCCACTGAGGAACTGCTCTAACTGTCAGGAGGTTCTTCCTAAGGTTTAGTCGAAAACTCTTCTGATTTAATTTCAACCCATTGGTTCTGGTCTGACCTTCTGAAGCAACAGAAAACAACTCCACACCATCCTCTGCATGACAGCCCTTCAAGTACTTGAAGATGGTTATCATATCATCTCTCAGTTGTCTCCTCTCCAGGCTAAACATACCCAGCTTTCTTCACAGAACTTGGTCTCCAGACCCCTCACCATCTTCATTTCCCTCCTCTGGACATGTTCTAGCTTGTCTATATCCTCCTTGTGCTGGCCAAAACTGAACACACTACTCTAGGTGAGGTCTAACCAGAGCAGATTAAAGCGATACCATCCCTTCATGTGATCTGGACACAGTCCTCCTGTGTGTTGACACAGCCCAAAATCGCATTTGCCTTTTTATCTTCTGACTCAAGGTGGTATACCTGATTGTAGCAGATGCTGGGGACAGTGAGCTTCCCAAAGGCATTCGGCAGAATTTGGAAAAAGAAAGCTGATTGAGACAGACCAGTGTTGGGACCTGGCAAAGTAAGGCCCCTCCGTGTGTCAGTGCAGCCAGAGAATCTCTTGCTTAAAAGGTCAGGGGCACAGCCCACCCACCCCTTCCCAGGCATGGCGAGGGGGACAGAGCAGACGGGGCCATACCTTGTTGCCGCAGGGAAGACCGCCCAGGACGTGGGAGGGAGAAGCTGAAGGACCGTGCTGGCAGGCTTGCCGGCCCATCTAGGCTGACGCTCTTGGTGCGTTTGCGACACTCCACGGAGAGGAGATCCCGGCACTGTTTGTGGCAGCTCACACCACAAGCTGGATGGCACACGAGAAGCGAGTTATTGTCATGTGATTACCCTACGAGTTCGATTCTCTAGCCCCCCACCCCATCGTCCCCACCTCAGATGGCTCATTTCTATACAGGGAGAGAAGCTGAGGCTTAAGCATGGCTGGGAAATTCATCCTCTGAACCAGAAGCGCTGCTCCAGCAAGGAGGGGGGGGAAATACTTTGTACATGCTCTGTGGAACACCATTTTGCATTATTCACATCTTCCAGGGCTGAGCCCTGCTGCTGGAAACAAGTTCAGACTCTAAATCCTGGCTCCAGGTAAGCCCTGCCCCCACACAGAGGCAACTCCAAAAGATATCCTCCCTGTTCTCTTATGGCCTGTTATCTGCCCCCATCGATTTCTGCTGGTGGTCTTCCTTTTATCCCTACAACTCACCTCGACATTTGAGCCCTTTCTTGTAGAGTCCAAGAATCTGAAGGGGGAGAGAGACAGATAACACATAACAGCTTTAGGAGGTTAGCCAAACTATACGTTTCACAAGATCGCCACAGGGACTAGCCACTGTACTTGCAGCTGCAAGTCCCCAGTGAAAAGTTTGTTTAAAAGCACCACAAGGGCCCAATTCTGATCAGGAGCATGGCGCAGGGGGAAGAGGGGATCCTTCCTCCCCACCCTGCCATTTTCCTCCGCCAACATGGCACCAAGGGTGTTATTTATTTGGGTGCAGGGGGGGAGGTTGCAAGTGCAAGCATTCCATGCATGTGGGAGAGGGGAGCAGAGGTCCGTCTGTAGCTATTAGACACAAGGTACAGATGGAAAACTAAGTCTGGGACAGAGATG
Source organism: Gekko gecko (assembly GCA_029375565.1). NCBI lineage: Eukaryota > Metazoa > Chordata > Lepidosauria > Squamata > Gekkonidae > Gekko > Gekko gecko. Next base: position 27,993,583 of record JAPDNY010000001.1, read on the forward strand.
CTCTGTATTCTTAGTGCTTGGCGGGGGGGGGGGCAACAGTGATTTGATTTTGAGTTATTGGATTTGTATCCTGGTCTCCCCCCCATGTCCAGGCTCAGAGTGGGTAATATCATTGATAAAAACATTTAACAATTCAATACTTACACTTCTAGCGCATAAATACAATAAAATACCTAATATATAATAAAATACATAATATTGTAGACTAGCAACATAACTAAAAGATGGTATAAAAACTCAACAGGGAGTGATGAAAGGGGAGGGGAGAAGAGAGGAGGAGGCTAATCAGAGATGGGACCCATTGCTGTCCTCAGCCATAGGCCCGGTGGAACAACTGTGCTTTTCAGGTCCTGTGGAACTGCATCAGATCCTGCAGGGCCCGGATCTCAGCTGGAAGAGTGTTCCACCAGGCCCAGAGCCAGGGCCTTTTGATCAAGGACAGCTGAACGCTCTCTGGGCCAGGGATCACCAGCAAGTTTTGTTCACTAGAGCGTAACGTTCTTGGGGGGGGATACCAGGAGAGGTGGTCTCAAAGGTATGCTGGTCCCAGACCACTTAGGGCTTTGAAGGTTAACTTCAAAACCCTGAATCTGGAGCCAGTGCAGCTGGTAGAGCACTGGTTGAATATGTGGGAGGGCTTCTGGAGTTCTGGCCCCGCTGGTGGACCTCCTGATGGCAACTGGGCTTTGGCCACTGTGTGACACAGAATTAGGACTAGATGGGCCACCGATCCAACATGGCTCCTCTTATGTTCTTAGAGGCTTCTCCATGGCGGCCCCCATGCTCCAGAATATTCTCTCCCCAAAGACTGAGATGGTTGTCTCAGTGATGTCCTTCTGGAGATCAGTTTAAACAATTCTTTTTGAAGGAGCTAATTCGGGGGTCTTCCTTATTGAAAGGCACCCTGAGTGTTTTTTAAAACTAAAAAGGTAGGATATAGATATTATAAATTGTTAATTAATACATAAATTCAGTTAACTAAACTCAGGGATTTTTTTGCAGGTTCTCCTGCTCGTGGTGTCTTTGTAAAGACACGCTTCCATGCAGCACCCATCCTAAACATTGGCTTAGGATACCAATTACCACAGCACCAGGGGGGGGTAGCCGTGTTGGTCTGAAGTGAGAGAACATAGCTGGAGTCCAGTGGCACCTATAAGACCAAGAAAGTTTTATTCTGGGTATAGGCCTCCGTGTGCGTGCACGCTTCACCAGATCGGTATCTGAAGAACTGTGCATGCATAGAAAAGCTTATACCCAGAATTAAACTTTGTTGGTCTTAAAGGTGCCACTGAGCTCCCACTCTGGACAATTGGCACAGCTGTTGCTTTTTGGATGGAGTTGTTAGAAACCTACAAGCTTCTGAGGAGGTGAAACATCCAACAGCTGACACAAGGGGTGGCTCAACAAGTACGGAGCAACCTCCACTGCCTACCTCTCCAACACCTAACATGCCACAAAGGAAGATAATGTTTTTTCTTCTTCCCAACCAACCACCCCTGTAACCCTGGAGGTGACTTTTCACTACATTCCAGAGTAACTGGACAGAATTTGGCAAAAATTTGGAATTCAACTCCAAATTCAGTGGTCACTTGGGTAAAAAATAAATATTTCAGATGGCTACATCTGAAGGCTTGTTGAATGGTTTTTAACATGACCATGCCAAATTCGACAATTCCCTCCCCCAAGACACCTTACTCCAATAACAATCTAACTAGGAATGTTGCCAGAAACTCAGATTAAGAGAGCGGAAGCAAAGGGCAGGATGTGCCAAGACATTTTCCAGTGCAGGCTTTACTGGCACAAAGTATTGCGCTTTCGAGGAACTGCTTTGAGAATTTCAGTTCCAGGTCTAGTCACAAGACCTTCTCAGTTGATCCGCTTGACCCATAACCAATCCAAATTTCTCCAACACATAGAAAGACCATCTTGAACTGACTCTGCCATCAAACATGTCCCAAGCTTCAATTTTTGTACTTTTGTTTTGTATCTTTCATGAGTGTGTTTGTGCACGCGCATGCGCACCTGGAAGTCATGGTGACCTCTGGTGACTGACCCCTACTGGGGGCCGGAGGATATTCAAAGAGATGGCTGAGGAAAGCCTGTCTCTGCCTCCTGACTGCTGATATTCCAAGGAGGTCTCCCATCCAAATACTTTCCAGGGCTGACCCCGCTTTGCTTCCGAGATCTGACAAGACCGGGCTTGCCTGGGCTACCCAGGTCGAGGCCCAAGCTACAGTTTTAGAGGTGGGTTCATGGGAACTTTTTAATACACCGTGACAACGAGACATTTCACAGTGATAACACGACCTGCTCTAGGACAAGTTCCCTAGGACAAGTTCAACCTTGTACCCGTGAGCCTCTTGAGCTGTCTACCTGTCAGAAACAGAACACTGGAGTGGGTGGACACCAATGTTCCCTCTGAGCTGTGGAGTCTGGTGAGCAAAAATTCTACTTTGTGAGCTACTGGCATTAAAGTTGTGAGTGAGTGTTTTGGCTGCTGCATAAATTTGTTTGCTCTGGAGCCGTCCTTCCTGAGCTAAGACCAAAATGTGTGAGCCGGAGGCTAAAAAACTGTGAGCTAGCTCACACTAACTCAGCTTAGAGGGAACAGTGGCGGACCCAGCAGGGCTCTTCTTACGTTCTTAAGAAGGGACCACTCCACCTCCCAGCACCACAGCCCTCCTCACCAGGCCCTTGCACTGGCGGCAAGCGATGGGCCGCAGGAACGTGGTCTCGTGGAAGCTGTGGATGAAGCCCATCTTGCCGTTCAGCTCCATGCTGGATTTCATGAAGTAGGAGATCATCTCTTCCCGACTGATGCAGCCGTCCCTGTGCCACGGAGATAAGAGAGGGTAAGCAGGCATGCTTCATTTGTGCTACCTGGTGGGGGCACGGCCTTCCTGGGAAGCAGAGGCAGCTGGTGCTTCCAAAAGGGTGAGGCGGTGTGCCACAAGCCGCTCACTCTGCCGAGCCTTTCCAGACACACCTTCCCGTGGCTCCACCCACCCAACGATCCCCCTACCTGTTCCATTCCCACAGAAGTCCACTCTACCTACCAAAATGGGTAAATGGACCTCCTGGTGTGTATCCACCTATCCCTGGACCATGTGGAGTGAGACTTCTTCCTTCCCCCTCCTGCTGCACTCCACTGATCTCCTTCCCCGGAAATTTTGTTTATAGGAGGGGGTCTGCAGACCTTCAGGAATTTGCATGGGGGGGAAGTGGGAGGGAGGGGTTGGTGGAAGTCGCCCCCCCCCTCTTCTGCAAACAGAAGTGCCATTTGAGCAAAGCTAGAGTCCGGGGGCACCTTTAAGACCACCAAAGTTTTATTCACAGCATGACCTTTCACGTGCAGGCACGCTTTGTCAGACAGCATTGTCCTTGTCTGACAAAGTGTGCGTGCACACGAAAGTTCACACCTTGCATAAAACTTTTGTTGGCCCTAAGAGTGCTACCGGGCTCTAGCTTTGTTCTGGTGCTTCAGACCAGCATGGGTGCCCACCTCGAGATATGCCATTCGGTCAGAGGAGCTGTGCGGGCAGATCTGTGCCGCTGACTTCAAGGTCAGCCAGAGACAAAAGCAACCGGGGGAAGAGCAACACTTCTGTCGCCAGGCCGTGAGCTCCATCAGCGGTTTTGTCAGAGCTCTGAAGGCAGTTTGCAGGGGGGACCTCTCACGATTCACGATTCACTGTTCACAGAGCACTGGAAGGGTTTTGCAGTGCTTCATTTCAAAAAGCTAAAACGATGACAAATTTTGACCCTTTAATGTCTTTGTGGCAAAAAGAGTACTTTGAAGAGACTCAAACGTCCCAAAAACACCACTCATTTTTGCACCTGTTCATTAAAAAAGAATAATAATAACAACAGAGTCTGCTTTGGGTCACAGTCTGAGTCCAGTGGCACCTTTAAGACCAACAGAGTTTAATTCTGGGCATAAACTTTCATGTGCATGCAGACTTCTTCATGCACACGAAAGCTTATGCCCAGAATTAAACTTTGTTGGTCTTAAAGGTGCCACTGGACTCAAACGTTGTTCTATTGCTTCAGGCTAACACAGCTGCCCGCCAATGCTCCCTCTAAGCTGTGGAGTCTTGTGAGCAAAAATCCTACTTTGTGAGCGACTGGCATTAAAGTTGTGAGCGAGCGATTTGGCTGCTGCATAAATTAGTTTGCTCTGGAGCCATCCTTCCTGAGCCAAGACAAAAATGTGTGTGCTGGAGGCTAAAAAACTGTCAGCTAGCTACCACTAACTCAGCTTAGAGGGAACACTGCATGCCCATCTGAATCTTTTTTCTTTGGATGTCATAGAAGATCCCAGCCAAAGAGGGTTTACATGGTCAGGGAGCCAATCAGATCTGACTACCTGATGACGTCAGCAAAGGCGAATGGAGCTACGTGACTCTACTTTTGAGGTTCTGGGTTCAGCTTTTCAGTGTGCCAGAGAACACAGTGTACTGAGCATTTGGGAAGCGTACATCTGAGTCAGAGCACTATTGTGTGGACAGAGAACATCCACCTTCACGCAGGGTTTCCCCACATGCATCCAAATGTAAATCCCAGCTGAGGTTCCCACGTTTATCACACCGTGATGTGGTGTAGCGGAGCAGAGAAAAATCAGGGAACATCAGCTCAATGGCTGAAGCAACGGGAATGCATTTCCTTTCCTTCCCACCCATCCTGAAAAATGCATGTGCTTTTCAAGGGGCATAAGGCCATTAACGGAACTTCGGCCCGATTCAGGTCTCCTCCAACCAAAAACCAGAAGCGAAAATCAGCAGGACAAGAAGAAACGTGGGACAGCAAGGGAAGCAACGTCAAAAACGCTTTTCTGCCCTCTCTCTCGAAACTATTGTCTGTTGCAGGACTTACGGCGCCTCTGAGCACATTCAGAGTTCATTGCCCTCACCAGTGAACAAACACAGCTTGAGATCTAGCAGAATCGAAAGCATCTGAGCATTCAAGCTTCAAAACAAGCTTAAACCCACACCCCTGACACACACACCCCGCAGCCTGCCTCCATCTCCAGCTATGAGAAAGGAGTGTTGTCAAGAGTGGAAAGACCAGGTGTCAAGCCTCTGGGGGTCCCGGAGAATGAGCGGGGTGCGGTCTCGTGCACTGCGGACTGAACTGTCACGGGAGCCAAGCCCAGCCCCTCCCTGTTCCCACACGCTCAGAGGGGTGGAGGCGCCTACCGGAAACCACTGAGGCTGAAATGCCGCCACACTCAGTCGCAGGCGGAAGAACCTGGAGCCAAGCAGCTGCTGCCTCAGTCGAGAAGCAGGCCACCAAATATGGAGTGGTGTGACTGTTTGATGTCTGGGAGGGGAAACCAGGACTCCAGGGCTCTCTCCCTCTGGTTCTGAGAGGAGGCTAGTGAGGAGGCACAGCGGTGGGTGGGCTGGGAGCCAGGACTCCTGGGTCCTCTCCCGGTGGACGCAGCCGTAAAACATTCTGACTTTGCATTCGAGACCGCCAGGCAGAATGCAGCTCCGCTCCCCGGCAAACGGCGCGCACACAAACATTCCAGACCCAAGAGGGTGTCTGAATTTGGCTTTCAAAGCAGAATTTGGTTGCGGGGGCGGGGAGGAAGAGAATATAAAGCTGTAAACACTCAGACTTCAAACAGTCCTCTCCTGCCGATTCAGGACGACTTTGCTACCCTTTCCCATCCAGTTCCTCCACCTGCTCCTCCCTCACGCATCAGCTTCAAAACTTCAGTCCTTGTTATTAAAAAATCTCTCTACCTCCGCATCTCTCTGGCTTTTATCAGGTTTGTTTTCTCTTCCTGTGCCTTCACTCAGTTCTGCACAAGCTTATTCCCACTTCCAGGATGTCTGTTGTGCTGCTTGCTATGCCTGGAAAAGCCCCCTCCCCATTCACTAGCCCACTTCCTCCTCCTCTTCTTCCTAAACCTTTTCCCCCAGTTCCAGTGCTGTCAGTCCAATTCCGTCACCACTAACCTAACAACCCCCGAGCTCTCCTCCTCATCCATCCCTTCGACTGTCCATAAAGGGTAATAGTTCTAGGTAAGGAATACATCCCTTTTGTACAGCATCTCGCACACACTACTTACCCTTTCTTAACAGGAACAACAGCATTCATTTAAAGGGAAGGGGCAATTTACTGCTTTGATTTCAGAACAGACGGGGTTGGACTAGATGACCCTGGAGGTCCCTTCCAACTCTGTGATTCTATGACTTCTGTCTGCACTGAAGACTTCACCTGTTGCTCTACTAACACAATGGTGGATTTTCCACAGTTTGGAGAAGGAAGCAGTGTTAAGATTTGCTGAGGTTCAAATTATCCCCGAAGGGCTGCCTTCGGGAAGGTAGTCCAGCTGCCTAATCTAGGCCTGTGATTTCTTGGTGGTAGCAACACACTCTGCACATGCTCAGAGGCACTCCCCTCGCCAGCTATGTGGTAGATATAGGAAGAGAAAAAGGGGAAAAAAGTCCCAGCAGCAGATAATGATGTGTGAGATGCATATTGTGGTACGGTTCTGGAGTCACAGAACCGTGAGCACACACGCCCCTCGCCCCACCCCCAGCTTAAATTTAGTCTAGTGAGAGAACTACAAATCTCTTTTTGAAATGGAAGATGGAACAGTCTGTTGAGTTGATAGCCTCCTCAACCCACCCCCCTACACCTGACCAGCACTCACTGATTCTCGTCCAGATCTCCAAACTTGCAGAGGTATGGAAAATTATTCCTGATGATCTTAAATTCTTCCTGTGAAATGTGACCGTCTCCATCCACGTCAAAGTTCCGGAAGACAGACTGAAAGAAAAGGTGGTGGGGAGGGGGAGGGGGGACCAGGAGATCCCGGGTATGACACCTTCAGCTCCAGGAGTCTTCGTCAACCCTGCAATTCCCCTCCCTCCAGGCACCGGGATCGGGGTCCATCCCACTCCGCCAAAGCTGTTTTAGCTTGCTGGCTGTTCTTTCTGTTGTTGCTGTTTCCAGATTTATTGGCTGTGTGGTTGTGACCCCCCCCATCCCCACTCCTTTCACCTGGATCTGGTTTTGGCACACACACCCCCTTATACCATTCTGTTTACATTTCTCTCTGTCGCTATTACATTCCACTCCTTGATTTGGTTTTCGTTTGTGATGGAGACTCCTTTTTTTTAAAAGGGGGGGGTTGTTTTCACGCCACCGGCTTTGATGATTTTGGTGCAGAGGTGAGGTGAGCTTGTTTTATCTTTGAAGGGAAACCGCCAAGAGTTTTGTGCTGGGAGGGCCATCGAGGAAGCAGGGAGGTTAAGATAAACAAGAGGCTTGTGGCTCCATAAAGATTAACCAGTTTTGATTCCAGCACAGGCCTTGGTGGGCCAGAGCCCAAGAAAGTGTGCTAGAATAATATCTTGTTAGTCTTTGAGATGCTGCAAGACTCCTGTTTGTCTAGCTCAAGACTGCCTGGTTACTGTGAAAAAGAGACATTTTACGTCTAGTCTCCAGCATCTGAAACGTGCTTATCTGATGACAGAAGCAAAGGACTCCAGGGCACAAGTCCCACCCGCCCCATGGGGCTGAATGCTGAGCTCTGGGAAAGCCCAGTCAAGCCTGGATTGCTTTACTGGACTCCAAGGAACAGCCCAGAGCAGGTATCTGTGCTTGGAGAATGCAGTCTTCGTTTGCTAATCATTTAGTGTATCTAGAAAAACCATCCTGTGTCTTTACAGACAGAAGGAGGAGTCTAGTGGCCCCTTAAAGATGAACGTGCTTTGATTTCTAGCATCAGCTTCCATCCCAGACAACATAGAAGAAAAACTTTGTTTGCCTTTGAAGTGCCACAAGATGCCTGCTTAGTTTTGCGGCCAACAGACTAACATGCCCCCCCCCACATTATTTCTGTAATGAAAATAAGAGGAGCACACTGTAACAGGAATGTTGGTGATTTGTTTAATTTATACCCTTCTTTCTCCTTAATAGGGACCCAAAACAGCTTACATTGTTCTCCTCTCCCCTATCCTCATAACAACCCTGTGAGGTAAGCTAGGCTGAGAGAGAGGGAGAGACTGGCCCAAGGTCACCCAGCAAGCTTCCACGGTAGAGTGGGGATTCGAACCTGGGACTGCCAGATCCTAGTTCGACACTGTAGCCACTGGCTGCATTCCAGTAGACACTTGGAAGGAACCAGTGGTGTGCAGTCACCATTTTCTGTCCTTCCCTTGAGCACCGCCTACAAAAACACCTCTTTATCATGTCTAGACCAGAGGGGCACCGGTACCCAGGATGCCAGACTCTAAACCTGGGGTCTCTCTTCATTCTGTTCTTACTCAAGATACGAAGGCCTCTATCTACACCAAGTCAGGCAACTGGCCCTTTTCCTGTCTTGCCCTGACCTAGCCACAGTGATCCACCTCCAGGATAGACTACTGCAACTCGCTCTACACGGGGCTACCCTTGAGACTAACCCAGAAACTTCAACTGTTCCAGAATGCAGCGGCACGGGTCCTTCCAGGCACCCTTATTAGAGCACATATCGGACTGGTGCTCTGCCAGCTGCACTGGCTCCATACTGAGAATGGATCAAGTCCAAGGTGTTAAGTTTTACCTTTAAAGCCCTACGCAGTCTGGGACCAATATATCTGCGGGACCGCCTCTCCTGGCTTACCCTCCCAAACAGCATTATGCTCTTCTAATAACAACACACTGATGATCCCAGGACCAAGGGGTATTTGCCTGGCGTCAACCAGAGACGGAGCCTTTTCATTGGTGGCTCCAGCTTGGCGGAATGCACTTCCAACTGAGATCCGGGCCCTGAGGGATTTGGGACAATTCCACGGGGCCTGTAAAATGGAGATATACCGCCAAGCCTATGGATGAGGTCAGGAGAACTCCCATCCATACAGATCCGCTGCCTCTTCCTCCCCCCTCTCTCCCTGGAGCAGCCGTACAGTAATTGTACAGGCCATCTTAGGAACTGTATTGCTGGAATTGTTTTAATTGATACGTTTTAATCCTACGTACATTCTGTTTACTATATGTCGGAACCTGCTCTGAGCCCCATCGTAGTGGAGAGGGGGGTATAAACTGAGCAAAATTAACAAACAAATAAGTTTCTCTTGTCCTCTTCAGGCCTTGCCGTCTCCCTCACCCTTCCCAGCTTACTGATCCAAATACAATTTATCCTTCCCTGCCTCCAATGAGCTCAAGATGGAATATATCATTTTCCTCCTCCTCGTCTTCCTCCTCCATTTTATCCTCACAATGACCCTGTGAGGTAGCTTAAGCTGAGAGAGAGTAAACGTAACTGGGGCCAGGTCTCTTCCAACAAGCTTCACAGCAGAGTGGAAATCTGAACCGGGTCTCCCAGATCCTAGTATGGAATGATAACCACTATACTACTACACTCCCCCCAGTCTTTGTTTACCCACACCCAGTAAACTTCCACCGGCAAGCTGGTGGTACCACCACAAAGCCACTTCCCAAGTTTCTGCTGCAATTTTTTTCACTTTAACCAGGAAACGTGGAGGATCAGGGGTACCGCATAAACCTACTGTGCTTTCAAGGCAAATGTTTGTTTTTTACATCTAACTCAATACTTCCAGCGCTCAGTCGAATGAAACCTGTCCACATAACTGGCTAGCTTTTTGCAGATTGGGAAGAGGAGGAACACTGAAGCCAGTCACCAGGAATGAGGTCGACCCGCCATTTCTGGTTTGATTACCTGGCATTTCTGGTTTAGGGGAACTATTTATGACACTCTAATCCTGCCTTTCTTCCAAGGAGCTCAGGGTGATGTGCATGGCTGCTCTTCATTGCAACAACCTTGTGAAGTGGGGTAAAGAGTGGCTGGTCCACAGGCACTCACAGCAGAGCATGGATTTGAACCCAGCCCTTGCAGGCCCTAATCCAACACCCTGGAGCTCCTTAAGGAGATTGGACAGAAGCTCAACATAACCTTGGTATGATGATCACATTTTCACATAGCCAGAGCCTCCCCCGACACATTGCACTCCCACCACCCTTCCCTTCCCGCCTCCTACCTCCACCATCTTCTCAATGTGCTTGCGCACGACTGCCTGGTCCGGCTTGGGTTTGGGCACCGATGCCCACTCCTCAATGACAACTGGCTGGGGTGGCGGGGTGGAGGATGTAGGGCTGGAAGGCTGGAACAGAGATGCCAAACAAGTTGCTGGAGGCCGTGGAAGGGGCAGTGGCTTTTGTAGAGGGGCAGCTGGTTCTGGGGTGGGACAAAGGGGTGCAGACAGGAGAACCTTCCCCCCTTCTTCACAGGTTTACTACACTTATATTTCACCTTTGGTGTGCTTATTTATACCCTGCTTTCCTCTCCAGTAGGAAGACAGAGCTGTTTACATCGTTCTGTATCCTCCTCTGTTTTGCCCTCACAACAGCCCTGCGAGGTAGGCTGAGAGAGAAAGGGGTGTGTGTGTGTGTGTGTGTGTGTTTGTTTGTCTCAGGCGCAAGGTCAGCCTGCAAGCTTCCACAACAGAGCAGAGATCTGAACCTGGGTCTCCCAGGTCCTAGGCCAACATTCTAACCACTGTGGTACACCAGTCTCTCATCTTTCACCCGAGTAAGGGCAATGAAGATGGTGAAGGGTCTGGAGACCAAGTCCTGTGAGGAAAGGTTGAAGGAGCTGGGTACATTTAGCCCGGAGAGGAGACGTCTGAGAGGTGATAACCATCTTCAAGTACTTAAAGGGCTGTTATAGAGATGGTACAGAGTTGTTTTCAGTTGCCCCAGAAGGTCAGACCAGAACCAGTGGGTTGAAATTAAATCAAAAGAGTTTTCGGCTAAATATTAGGAAGAACCTCCTGACATTTAAAGTGGTTCCTCAATGAAACAGACTTCTTTGGGAGGCTCTCCTACTTTGAAGGTTTTCAAACAGAGGCTAGATGGCCATCTGACAGCAATGCTGATCATGTGAACTTAGGCAGATCACAAGAAGGGAAGGCAGGAAGGGTTGCATCAGTACTTAGTTCTCGTGGCCCTGTCTTACATGCCCAGGGAAACGCTGATTGCCACTTTGGAAGGAAGAAATTGTTCTCCAGGCCAGTTTGGCCGGGGATCCTGGAGAATAATTTTTTTTACCGTCTTCTGGGCATAGAGCAGGTGTCATGGGGTGTGTGTGGAGTAGGTATTTGTGAATTTCCTGCATTGTGCAGGGGGTTGGACTAGATGATCCTGGAGGTCCCTTCCAACTATACGATTCTAAGGAGCATTTTACCTTATTGCACCCCTGCGAGAAAGGTTAGGAAGAGAGACAGTGACTTATCCCAGGGTCACCCTTTGAGGTTGAGCAGGGGTTTCCCTTGCACCTGGCTTTTCCTATCTGAGCCCAGCACTTCTGCAGCAGCTGTACCAACCTGGCTTTCCCCCCATCCCGGCCTCCAGCTTCCTGCAAAGCAAAACTTTAAGCCATTTCCTCTAAGTCTGCCCCATCTCCAGCCCGGTGGTGAAGGAAGCAAGGAGGACTAGGGGCACCAGATGAACAACAGCTTGATAGCGGACAAGCCCACAGTTGCATCCAGCAGTTCCGTTCTCGGAGAACAGGAAGTGCAGCCCCGAGGGAGGAAGCCTGGAACAGGCTGGCAAGGAAGGATAATTCTATCCCCTCCACGACTCCTGCCTTCCCTTCCCCACTTTGAACATCTGCAAGAGCCACGCAGGGGCTTCTTTGGCCAAATCCCTGCTAACCATGAGAGCCAGCAGCCTGAAGAATAGCACGAGAGAGCAGGTAGAGAGATGGGCGGTCAGGCAGAGGGAGCCCGCGTGACAGAGAGAGACCAAGAGCAGATTTTTCAGCCAAAGCTCAGCCCCAGAGTGACAAGGCATTGTCCTCTGTGCATATTTGAGGAGAATGCCTCTGAGCATGTGCAAGATGCAATTTAAAAAAACCCACCCTCTAACTAAGGATTAAAGGAACGAGCTTCCAGCCTTCAAAAGTAAGCCTTGTTTTTAGCAATCATCCACTGCACAGAGCAAAGCAGTCAGAAAATTTCAGCGTTTGCTCCTTTCCGTGCAGCCAAAGTATTTTGCCATTCTTATGCCCTGCTGTCCTCTCAATAAGGCAGCAGGTTCATGGGAAGCCGGGGTCTGTTCCTGAAAGGAAAGGTGCCGGGACTCAAGGTTGCCTGGAAGACATGCCAGAGGAAGGGGATCTGGTTGAGGACACTGCTGCTGGGGAAACGGGCTCTGCGCATGCGCCTTCCTCCCCACATTCTTGCGCATGGAGAGAATGTCATGGGGCTGATCCCTGGTTCAAAACAGGGAGAGCGGCTGGCTGCTTTGAGTCAGGCAGGCTCCTGCCCGGGATCTTGGACACGCCAGCCTCACGAGCAGCACACACTCACTGTGGATTTGTTCCGGGGCTCCCGTTGCAGAGAGAGTTGGTAGATCTCCTCTTCGGTCTGGTACTGATCTAGAGAGACCTGCAGGGAACGATGCAAATTAGAAGGAATGCCAAGACACCCTTCCCCTCCGGGAGGCATGGGCACGTGAACACATGGAAGCTGCCTTTTGCCGAATCAGACCATCGGTCCGTCAGGGCCAGTCCTGTTTACTCAGACTGGCAGCAGCTCTCCAGGGGCTCAGGCAGAGGTCTTTCCCATCACCTATGACCTGATCTTTTTAAGTGGAGATGCCGGGGATTGAACCTGGGACCTTCTGCATGCCAAGCAGATATGCCAAGGTTTGAAGTGGGGTTCAAACTGCCAGCTGAAAGGAACAGCCTTCCCTATTATGGCCCCCCCCATGACTCCACCACACATCTTTTCCTACAAGTCCCCTCTCAAATTGCTGGTTCTTTTACAAGCAAAAGATGCTTATTTATTTTATTTATATCCTGTTTTCCTCCCTAGTTGGGATCCAGAGTGGCTTATCACATGGTCCTCTCCTCCTTCACCTTATCTCCATAAGAACATAAGAGAAGCCAACGCTGAATCAGGCCAATGGCCCATCCAGTCTAACACTCTGTCACACAGTGGCCAAAAATACCAGGTGCCATCATAAGAACATAAGAGAAGCCAATGTTGAATCAGGCCAACGGCCCATTTAGTCCAACACTCTGTCACACAGCGGCCAAAATATACCAGGTGCCATCAGGAGGTCCAGCAGTGGGGCCAAGACACTAGAAGCCCTCCCACTGCTGCCCCCCCCAGCACCAAGAATAGAGTGCATCACCTGCCCCAGACTGAGAGTTCCTATCTATACTTTGTGGGCCGGCTAATAGCCACTCATGGACTTCCAGAAAAACAACCTTGCAAGGTAGGTTAGGCTGAGTGATGTGATGGATTCAGGGTCACCTGGAAAGTATCCATGGCGGAGTGGGAATTCAAACACGGTTGTCCCAGTCCCTAATCCAACACACCAGCTCTCAATAATGGATCTGTAATTCATAACAGAGGGGCCGCGGTGTCTCAGAGGTTAAGATGCTGAGCTGCAGACTGGAAGGTCAGGCAGTTTGAAACCCGAGTGCCGCATGACAGAGTGAGCTCCTATCTCTGGCCCCAGCTCTTGCCAACCTAGCAGTTCAAAAGAAAGAAGTTGCAAGTAGATAAACAGGTACTGCTTTGACGGGAAGGTAGCAGCATTCCGTGCACCTTGGTGTTTAGTCATGCCAGCCACATGACCATGGAAAAAGTCTTTGGACAGTGCTGGCTCTTCGGCTTGGAAACGGAGAAGAGCACTGCCCCCTAGAGTCAGATTCGTAAGGCTTTCAAACAAGGGAAACCTTAATTCCTTTCCACAGAAAGCCCTGCTACCCAGAGATGGGAGGCTGCTGGTCATTCACTGAAGGGTAATCAAGGGAACTTTTATAGCCTGGCTGTCCATCCCAATGAGATGTGGGCACTAGGGGTCTCTGCATAGAGGAACTGCAAAGGAAGCATGTGAACAGGAGTGGCCTGGAATACTGGTGAGAGGCGGTTCATGGCGGGGGGGGCAGCCTGGGGTGCTCTGAGCATTTGGATATAGGGGGTTGTGCTTCAGGGCATCCCAACTGTTCCTCACCCCTCTATGAAGTTTAGTGAGAAGCTGCAAGTATTCACTGTTCTCTGTCTCTGTCTCAGAGGAACAGCCTTGCAGAAAAAGCTCCAGACTTCCCACTGCAGATGTGAAAGAACAAGACCAGGCAGATGCTGCCCCGCTCAGCTCCATGCTTCTAGTGCTTCGACACAGAGAGGTCTAGAAGCATGCATTTTTTAAAATGCCTCTTCACACCCCACCTTAGATCTATGGGTAACATCCTCTTGGTTCTTCTGCTTTTGTACCAAGTTTGGACAGGGAAGGCACACAGAGGGTGTGTTCTCAAAGGCCACCACTGCTGCGGCCCCACGACCATGAAACCCCCTTCTACTGGAGAGTCATCTAAAGATCAAATCTGCCTCCACTTTTTTAAAAAAAGTTTTTTAAGTTGGGCCAGCTTTTGGTGGCCAAGGCTAAGGAGGAGTAGGAGGAGGAGATTGGATTTATACCCAGCCCTTCATTCAGAGTCTCAGAGCAGCTTACAATCACCTTCCCTTCTCTCCCCATAACAGACATCCTCTGAAGTAGGTGGGGCTGAGAGAGCTCTCTTGAGAACTGCTCTGAGAGAACTGTGACTGGCCCAAGGTCACCCAGCAGCTGCATGTGGAGAAGTGGGGAATCAAACCCGGTTCCCTCCAGATTAAAATCCGCTGCTCTTAACCACTACAACAAACTAGCATATTTTACATTTAGCCAGAACTGCAAGTGAAAGAAGAAATGATTAATGTCCTGTAACTGAAGATTTTGTCAAATACCCTAAGGGAAATAACATGAAATCCAAGCCCACCTATCACAATCTGGCCTGACAAACCTACAGACCCAGAACCCTAAAAGCCTGTCCATTGCCACTCCTTGCCTCTCACAGCCATTCCTCCCCCTAGCCTTTTACCCTACAGATTGACTATTTCTTATTTCACAGAAACTGCCCCTCAGCAACTTCCTCTTGAACAGCTGGAGCGTTTACTGACATTCTATGACAGACATTGCATGACACCACACAAACGGTTTGACCAATGGCTCACAGGTGATGAGTGACACCAATTTTTAGCCATATAGATGCAAATGGTCTCTGTGGGCGAGGGTGCTAAGAAGAGGTGCGTATTGTGCAGGTCACGGTGGTGGGGAATCTCACCATAAGCAAATTGAGGAGGTCAGTGTTGGCCTCAAAGGGGGGCCGGATGCTCTGCACCATGGCCAGGTCACTCAGGATACTGAACAGCTGCTGCATCTTGTTTCCATTCAGGCAGGTGTGGGCACGATCCAGCCAGTCCGGGAGTGCCACGTGAACAGCCACCAGGTCCTTGAGGTGGACCCCCAGGATGGGGAACTTGAAGCCCACGCACTCTGCAAAGCACCGCCGGTAACGGCTGTAGTTCCCCACCGACGTCAGCAATTCAGTGAGCGATTCCCATACCTGAAGGGGGCCGGGAAAGAGATCCTTAAATGAGCACTCATATCTGGCAGCAAACCTTTGCACTAAATGTGATGTACAGAGAGCCATGGTGGAGGAGGAGGATTTAAACCCATCGGGGAGCAGGGCGTTGGGGCGCCAGGCAATGCTCCCTCTAAGCTGTGGAGTCTTGCGAGCAAAAATTCTACCGTGTGAACCACTGGCATTAAAGCTGTGAGCGAGCGATTTGCTTACTGCTTAAATTGGCTCGCTCTGGAGCCATCCTTCCTGAGCTGAGACAAAAATGTGTGAGCTGGAGGGTAAACAACTGTGAGGTAGCTCACACTAACTCAGCTTAGAGGGAACACTGGTTCCAGGCATCTCTCCCCACAGTGAATTGAACTCCAGTGCTGTTCTGCTTACTGCCACACCTCTGTGTTTTCTCCAGTCCCCGGGACACAGCCCCTGTGACTGCAGCCAAGACCCACCCGTCACCTACCTTCGTGGTCTCCGGGCTCACAAAACTGTGTGTCTCCTTGAGCCGGGAAATGGAGCTGTGGCTCAAGCCACCCACCACGGCCATCAGCGTGTTGAAATTCTGCAGCTGTAGCAGCCTCTGAGCATGGACAGACAGACAGAGACAAACGATACAGCAGTGGAGAAAGAGGAAGACAAAGTGGGGCCGGGGAAAGAGGCATGGTCAGTTCCAACCTGTTGGAGAATTCAAGGCAGAACACAACTGAGGACAACTCCCCTTTGGGTCAGCCCCGGCTGGGATATGTCCCGTAGCCCTTCAGACTGAGAGTTTCAAATGAGTCACAGTTTGATTGGCAGGGTGGGAAGACTTCTGCATTTCCAGTCTGTCACTACTGTCGAATAGAGCAGGGACGGGACTGTGCACTTAGGAGGAGGAGGAGGAAGGGCTCAGTTCATGGGAAGCCCAGAAGCCTCCAATTGCCTGTTGAGACTATCAGGTCTGACCCCCACAGGCACCTGGAGGTCTCTACAGAAACCCAGAAGCCACAGAGCTCACACTTCACAGAACAAGGTGCCCTGGCAGTTTAGCCGAAGCCAACCACTAGAAGGAAGTGCACGCAGGCCGCGACACAGGCCACACTGGACTTGGCAGAGTTGCGAGACACAAAAACAAAAAGAGCCTTGAGAGAAGCAGCCGTGTCGGATGTGCGTAGAGAAGTCTGGATTCTGGGGCAACGTTGATTTGGCCTGGGGACTGGTACACATTCTGCCCCCTGCTGCATCCCTCTCATTCCTTCTCTGTCTGTGACTGTATAAATAGATTTTTATAGTCGCCGGCAACCGCTCCTCCCTCCCCTTCAAAAGGAACACCATCTAGCAAGAATAAAAAGGTCGCCCTGAACTTCACACCGTCCACCAGGGAAGGACAAACCAAACAAAGTTTTATTTATATAGCTGGCTTCCCTGCTAATTGATGCTCATGGCCCTCTCAGGGAAAACAGTGCTGTGACAGACCTCTTTGCAATCGAGTTGAGCCCAGTTTGGGGAGTTTGGGGGGGGGGAGCTGTTGGTGGTGGTGGGGGGAGCTGGTGAGATGCAGAGCCTGGCAAGAGACATCTGGGGGCTGGGAGAGCTCACCGCATCAGTTGGAAAAGCGGGACGGAGGGAAGAAGATCTCAGATCTCCTTAGCTGAGTTTGTTTGTCAAAAGTAAAATGCTTATTCTCCTAGTCCAGATTGTTTTCAGGGGTGGGAGGGCCTGTATGGAGCGGTGGTGGTGGAAAGTGGCATCAAGTCACAGCTGACGGATGGTTGACCCTGTGGGATCTTCAAGGCAAGAGATATCCAGAGGTGTTTTGCCCTGGCCTGCCTCTGCGTGGTGACCCTGGACTTCTTCGCCGGTCTCCCATCCAAATACAAACCTTGCTGAGCCTGCTTAGCTTCCGAGGGCTGATGAGATCAAGCTAGCCTAACCAAATGGTCAAAGATGTACCTCCCACCTTCTGCTCTGAGCTGACCAAGAGAGACCCGAACCATTCAAGATAGATTCAGGAGGGCAGCAATGCTCTCTCTAAGCTTTGGAGTCTTGTGAGCAAAAATTCTACTTTGTGAGCTACTGGCAGTGTTCCCCCTAAGCTGACTTAGTGTGGGCTAGCTCACGTTTTTTTTCAGCCTCCGGCTCACACATTTTTGTCTTGGCTCAGGAAGGGTGGCTCCAGAGCGAACTAATTTATGCAGCAGCCCAATCGCTCGCTCACAACCTTAACGCCAGTCGTTCACAAAGTAGAATTTTTGCTCACAAGACTCCACAGCTTAGAGGGAGCACTGGCTACTGACATCAAAGTTGTGAGCGAGCGGTTTGGCTACTGCATAAATTAGTATGCGCTGGAGCCATCCTCCTTGAGCTAAGACAAAAATATGTGAGCTGGACGCTAAAAAAACTGAGCTAGCTCACACTAATTCGGCTTAGAGGGAACACTGGTGGGGTAGCCGTGTTGGTCTGAAGCAGCAGAACAGAGTTTGAGCCCAGTGGCACCTTTAAGACCAACCAAGCTTAATTCAAGGTATGAGCTTCCGTGTGCAAGGCATGCTTCCCCAGATTCCAGTTACTTTCACTCCTAATTTGTTTGCAGAGTCCCCAGGTTAAGGATGCTGTTGGGTTTTAAAGGGTTCTAGTAAGAGAATCGCACTATGAAAGAGCGGGTCTGAACAGACTTAACAGCGTCGCCTTAAATATTGCCTGGTTATCAAGAAGATGAAGGCTTGTCTTCTCTTTTTTTAAAAAAGGGAAAAGTCTGTGCTCTCTCACCTGAGCCACCATGACAAAGCGGGTGATGACCTGAGCCCGCTGCTGAGCCGTGGGCTTGCTGAGAACCATCAGCTGCACCCACTGGGAGACGCTGTTGAAGAGGGTGATGAATCGCTCCAGGATGGGGTTGTCCACCGTGCAGCCGTGCATGACAAAACTGTGGTAGTCTTGAAACTGCGGGAATGGAGGGGAAAGTAGCGAGTTCGGGGAGGGGGCTCAACAATATGGAGACACACCCTACCAGCTGATCGCATGGTTTTTGAAGAAGAGATTGGATTTATACCCCGCCCTTCACTCGGATTCTCAGAGTGGCTTACAAACTCTTTTCCCTTCCCCTCCTCAGAACAGACACCCTGTGAGGTAGACGGGGCTGAGAGAGATCTTTCGAGGACTGCTCTTGAGAGAACAGCTCTGACAGAACTTGTGACTGACCCAAGGTCACACCAGCAGCTGCAAGTGGAGGAGTGGGGAATCAAACCCGGTTCTCCCAGATTAGAGTCCGTGCACTTAACCACTACACCACACTGGCTCTGGATTTGACTTCCACCTGCAAAAGAAGTTCTCTCAATTCTTGCTAGCACCTGGAATCCAAAGCTGATTCTGCCAGAAGAATGGCAGAAGGGCCAGATCCATGAATTGCTTTTGCCAGTTCTGTCCATAGAGCCATGTCAGCCCTTGGTCACTGACAGCAGCCGGTATGCAACAGGTGCATGGCCATGGCTCAGTGGCAGAGTATCTGCTTTGCATGCCCAAGGTCCCAGGTTCAATCCCCGGCATCTCCAGTTAAGAAGGATCAGGTTAGTAGATGACAGAAAGGACCTCTACCTGAGACCCTGAAGAGCTGCTGCCAGTCAGAGTAGACAATACTGACCTTACAGAACGATGGTCTGACTCCGTAGAAGGCAGTTTCATGTGTTCATAAGGCATAAATTAATTAACAACAGTGAAACGTCTTGCTCTTGCTCCCAGCATTGGGAGAGGGGTCAACTGTGAGGGCTGGTTTTTGTGGGCCTTGAGATAACACTGCCAACTTAAATATCTTGGGGGCACTAAACCAGTCGTGTGGCAAGTGCCACACACAGCACCAGCAGGGGCAACATGCAGTAATGCCTGGGAGGGGGGAAGTGGGTGAGGAATTCCCCCCCCCCAGCTCACTCCAGGGAAAGCCAAGCTGATCTCGGAGAAATGATTAAACTTCCAGGATAAGTGCACTAGTAGGAAGGAGGGCTAGGGGGAAAGCTCGGTTCTCACCAGGATCTTGCTGAAGGAGCGGTATTCCAGGTGAGTGAGATGCTCGGCCAGCTCCCCCGATTCCAAGTGGTCGAAAAGGAGTGATGTTTTGCGCTTCTTCTGGGCCACTGGCTGGCGTTGCGTGACTTGCCGCTTCCACTTGTAAGTAGGGCTGGGAAAGGACAGGAGAGGTCAGCCGTGAAGTGGGATGCAAATGGAGACATGCAAATGGGCTAATTGCTCGGCAGAAGACCATGCTGGGGCTCATGCCTGCCTCATCTCCCTAATCTGAGGTGCATGGGGGGGGGGGGCTGGTTGCAGTTATTTCAAGGGTTTCTTTTTTTTAATTATTGCTTCTTTTAAAAATGGATATCCAGTCTTAGAACCCCATCCCCCTCAAAACAGACCCTCAAAGGTTTACACTAACATCCATCATCTCACTAAGGCCACAAATGAGAACAAAACCACATAAAAATGTTTAAAATCAATGTGCAACCGTCACCATCCCAGCCTCAGCAAAAGGCATCCTTAAAAAAGTGTCCAATCAGCCTCCTGAACCCGGGGACTCTCCTTGAGTAGCATATTCCACCAAGAGGAGAAAGCCCTGCTTGGGAAAAGGCTCTGCCATCTTTATTACTTTTACACCCAGAATACACTGGAAAATGCAGGCATTCACGGACAGCACTATATGCGCAATTCTCACAAAACCTGGTATGAATGCCATATTTCCAGCCAACATCTTGCAGTGGAATCACACCCAACTCCAACCCACTGCAAAAAAACCAAAAATGCAACCCACAAATCCAGGGTGGGAGGGACAGCAGGGCAACTGTGCCCCCCACACACACGTTTACCTACACGCTTTCTATGTCAATGAGATTGCTGTGACATTGATTCCCTTCCCGGCCCAGAAGTTCCTTCAGCTCCTTGATCTGATCTGCCAGTTCTGGGTTCAAATCAAATTCTGCTGGAAATGCTGAGATCCAATATCTGCCAGGGAACAAGAAAGACAGTCATCACCAAAGGGGAGAAGAAGAAGTGTCCTCTGGATTTGGCACCATTAACCTAGAAGTCTTCTCCCAGTCGAAGACCACTGAAGCATCAGTGGAGACTTGAAAGTTGTTTGGGAGACACTGAAACAGTAGCATCCTGCCAAGCACTGGATCCTGCTTCCTGGCTACATTCCCAGCTCCTTTCTCTCCAAGGATTTGTTTAAGAACATAAGAACATAAGAACATAAGAGAAGCCAATGTTGAATCAGGCCAATGGCCCATCTAGTCCAACATTCTGTCACACAGCGGCCAAAATATACCAGGTGCCATCAGGAGGTCCAGCAGTGGGGCCAGGGCACCAGAAGCCCTCCCACTGCTGCCCCCTCCAGCACCAAGAATAGAGTGCATCACCTGCCCCAGACTGAGAGTTCCCAAATGATGATATATAGTTGCTGGACCTCAGGCCAGGAGCACAAAGTCCAGTCCACAATCTATGAAGTTTCGGGGATCGGTTTTGGTGAGAGAGCCACAACCACCAAAGGCTCACACAGCACATTCTGTTGTTATTTCAAGGCAAAACTCTTGCACTGAAAGCAGATTGTGTGTGTGTGGGGGGGTTTCCCATGGGGGCACAGAGTTCAAGTTAAGCCCTTCCCACCTTCTACCCCTGTACCAGGACCTACCTGACCAGATGGCAAGTCTTCACCTGCAGGGAATTGTTTTCTGGCCCACGCGATTCCTGATAAGTTCAGGGCAGAGCTAAGGACATAATTGCATCAGTCTTGGAGAATATCAGGCAAGTAGGTGAGGGAGGGTGCAGATTTTTATGGTACAGTCACATCACAGGTTACACTGCACCGAACATGAGACAATGTTCTTTTTTATTTTATATATCATCCCATTTTTCTCCCCCATGGGGACTCCAAACATCCTACGACATCATTGTCCCCTCCTCCAACCTATCCTCACAATAAGAAGCACGTGAGGTACAAGAGAAGAGGAGATTGGATTTATACCCTGCCCATCACTACCTGAAGGAGTCTCAGAGCAGCTTACAGTCCCTTTCCCTTCACGTCCCCACAAAAGACACCCTGTGAGGTAGGTGGGGCTGAGAGAGAGCTCTTTCAAGGACTGCCCTTGAGAGAACAGCTCTGAAAGAACTTATGACCAGACCAAGGTCACACCAGCGGCTGCATGTGGCAGAGTGGGGAAAGAAACCCAGTTCTCTCAGATTAGAGTCCACGCTCTTAACCACTACACCAAACCACACCAAACTGGTAATAGACCGAGAGAGTGTGACAGGACAAGGTCAGTTGGTGAGCTTCCCTGGTAGAGTGGGGAATTTGAACCTGGATCTCCCAGGTCCTAGTCTACCACATTAACCGCTAAGCCACTCTAGCTCTTTGACAGCAGTCTCTAAAACTTGATTTAAATTCCATGCTGGCTGAGAGTAGCTCATCCATGACCCGTTGGCACTTGTATGGCATCTCATTTAAACTGGGCCGCTACCTGTGCAAAGTCCAGCTTAAAGGAAACTGGCTGCAAAGTTCCACATGGATGAGTTCTTTCCACAACTACTATGTTAAAATTAGGCTGAAGTTTCCACGGAGTACATGGATTGAAAAAACAAAACAAAACTTCCTTCGGTCAGCAACCAGCTCCCATTCGTTCCCGAGAACACCCAGCCCATTCTTTTTTATAAACGCAAAGAAAGCATGAAAATTAATATGGAAACTTTCCGATGCAGCTGAAGGCTCCAAGAGGGGACGGATTTGGAGGATCCATCCCCCTTGTTTGCTTGGTGAAAGATGGAAGGCTTGAAGAAACAATGGGACAGGGCAGTTCTGGAAGGATGTCAGAGAATAATCCACTCTGTCGCCTCACTGCTGTGGACGGCACAACCAAGCGCTCCTTTCCCCGGGACTGCAGAGGCGGAAGGGAAGCTGTCCCCCCCACACACACCACCCTCTGGAGACACAGACCTCCAGGGAGTATCATGACTTTGGCTAGCAGGCGTTTTGGTGTTGGCGGTGGGGGGCTGCTTCCTGTTTGAAAGAAGGGGGCACTGTCAAAGGAAACGAAGCAGACAGCGCATGAGAAATCTGCAGGAGGAGGAGGCGGAAACGGAGATACATAGTCCAGGCAAGGAAAAGTGGGGGAGCATAAATTGTGTGGGGCAGGGGGCGGGTGGGAGTCAACAAGGATATATCTTCAGCAACTTGGCAGCCAGCTCTGAGGAAGGGATGTACCAGGGGTGCATCATGAGAAACATGCGGACCAGTTGTGGGTCTCGAACTTTGCCCTCATCGTCTGCAAGAGAACACAGAAGAGGTCAGAAGAAACCCTTTATGGATCTCCTGCCGCTCGCCCTTAGGATCCCGCCCCCCCCACCATCTTGCTCCCTCCAACACAGACAGCTGTTTAATTGTTTAAAATACTTGCATCCCAACCTGCTGATAAAAAAAAAAGATTCTGAGACCGTTCCTGTCAAACCGAAGGAGACCAAGGCAGCAGCAGCCCTCTTGCAGAGCTCCAGCCCTTCAGTCCCGCCAGATGTGTCGCAGCAAAGCCAAATGGGAGTCTTGCAGCACCTTAAAGACTAACACGTTTTTATGCTGGCTGAAGCTTTCATGGATAAGCATGCAGCTCAAGACCTTTTGAAGGAGGAAGAAAGACCCTTCCTGACCCCCGAAAGGCCACAACCTGAGGGCCAATCCGTAGCCTGCTTAGGGGAGGACTTCCTTCATGCATTTCTGCACTTTGTGCTTTTTCTCAGCCTGGCGCTTCCCGCAGCATACGTGAGAAACACTGCATCTGTTTTTAGCCATAGGTTCCATTTGCAGCTCCAGCCCTCTCTGACCCCCGGGTGCTATTCCCACAAGGGGCCTGTGGAAGCTTTTCCCAAAAAAAACCTGACGCCAGCCACCTCCTCCTCTGAGCGAGGAACAACAAGCAAGCTGAAGACAGGTCATTAGCAACAAGCAAGCTAAAGGGTCTTTCTTCCTCCATCAAAAAGTCCTAAGGTGCAAGGGGTAGCTCTTTCCTTTCTTCCTTCCCTCATCCCGAAAACAGCAGCAGCGGAAATGCAGGAATCAGCCCTGAGCTACCAACAGGCTAAAATCCTGGGTCTACCACCAACCCCAAAGACTTGCCAGTCTTTTGGACAAGTGTACCACACGTCAAGCTGAAAGTCTGCTGATCTCATGCAACCTACAGCCAGTGCTGCTGCTTAGCACGGACTTGTCTGCAGTCTACCGAACTGGGTGGATGCAGCTGTGCGATACAATGCAGGAGGGGCAGGCAGGCATCTCTGCCAGAGCTAGGCCCCCCGAGGGGCAGCCCTTTTTTGGCTCCCATCTAAGAACACCCCCAACCCCCATGCTTGTGTGTCTTGGGGCATCCATTGCAAGCTGACCCGCTCCCCAGATTTGACACCACGGGACAATCCTGCCCCTCCCTCCCCTACTCACCAAAAGCCTCAATGCAGCCGTGTAGAAGTTCATCCACCGTGCATCCCTTTTCCAGGTCCAGAGTCCCAGACATTTCAGCTCTGCAGCCCTGACACCCGAGCCGGGCACAGCGCTCTCACCAGTGTCGGTGGGTAAGTACCCCAGAGAGTGCACCTTAGCAAGAACAAGAGAAGAGTGTTATTGATAATGTGACTGTTTCTGGAATTGGAACCGGGGGAGGGGGCAGCTGCAGCGTCACATGGAGGAAGAAGCATCCTAACTGGAGGATAAATCCTATGTTAGCAAACAGAGCACCGAAGGTATCCAAAAACACACCACAGGACCTTGCCAGAGCATGGCAGGAACGCTGAACCCGACACACAAGAAAAGCGGAGATTGCTGACTGTGTTCTTGCAGGCAATGCAGAAATTGCCCTGTACACTTCACCCTGGCTGGGGACGGCATCACAAGCATTTGCATGAGGAACACTGGAATGGTGGTTCCCAGTTCTCCCTATCAGGGAAGGAACAGCTGGGAGTGCGCATGGTGTAGTGGTTACAGTGTCAGATTAGGACCTGAGAGACCCAGGTCTGAATTGCCACTCTGCCATGAAAGCGCACTGGGCAACCTGAGGGAGTCAGTGACATGCTCTCAGTCTAACATTACTAACACTAACAGTCTAACAATGATAAAATGGATGAGAGGAGAACAATATTGTAAGCTGCCTGTGTCCCCAGTGGAGAGGAAAGCAGAGTATAAATATCTAAGTACACGAATGGAAAGGCTACATGCCCAGGATGCAGATTCTTTGATAGGTTTTACTGATGTCTCTCCATTCTCAGCAGGTGACCAAGGGAGAAGCTGGAATTCAATGCCACCACCTCCCCACCTTCTACCTTGGCACCAAACAGCTACTTTGCACATTATGCAGCAGTAAAGTCACTCTGCCCATCGCAAACACATAGGGAGCCATGGACAAGCAGATTTTTTTTAAAAGCTGACCCTCATCACTGGAGGAAAAGATTCTTGTGAATATTCTCAACTTTGTCCCTTGTTACAGCTGCCGGACATCTTTCTGAACAGGTCCCGCCCCACTGACAGCTTGCCCTCCTCGACTGCCACCAGCAAGGACGGTGGGACAAGAGGCAGCAACCAAACATCTTCCCAGTGTCCCTGGATCAAGACCTCACTGAGAACCCCCCTTCCTGAGATTTTTTTTTAATTCATTGGAATGTGCATTGATTTTTAATTACTGTAAGTGTCCTTCTGAGACAGTCAAA
Source organism: Gekko gecko (assembly GCA_029375565.1). NCBI lineage: Eukaryota > Metazoa > Chordata > Lepidosauria > Squamata > Gekkonidae > Gekko > Gekko gecko. Next base: position 28,018,706 of record JAPDNY010000001.1, read on the forward strand.
GCAAGAAATTTACAGAGCAGTCCTAGGCAGGTCTACTCAATCCTACTCCAGTCTATTGAGTGAGGTTTACTTCCAGGAAAGTGTTCTTAGGAGGGCACTGGCAAGCTACTTTCACCCCCACACAGACCCTCTGCTTAGCATATCATTGGTTTATACACTAATTATATCCTTTGCAATGTGAGCAGCAATCCCAAGGTCAGAGTGTCCTGGGGGACTGAAACATTCTCCTTCTGGTTTGTACAGGTCCCCCAATTTAAGGTCTGGTTGGCCTCAGTTTATTTCTGTCCTTTCAAACAGCGGAACCCCCTCCCCCTTTGCTGTGCAAGCATCTCCCTGACCAGCATTCATCTGTATGCCCCTTTTCATTTGTAAAGCGCTCTGCAGTCTGAGGTTCATCCTCATGACAGCCCTATGAGACAGAACTTATCTTGCTCACATTATGGTGCAATAATGAAGGGGTGAAGTCAGTGCGGGGGGGGGGATTAGATCTGGTGCCCTTTTGACCCTGGCCCAATTCTGACGTGAGATCAGAGAGATCTACCCTGCTGCTTGTACTTGGTTATCATGACTGATGTCACAGTCACGCGGGGGTGGGGGTGGGGAGCACACTGGAAGAGTTTCCTTCAAGGTTGCAAAACCGTAACAGTTGCGAGATGATTTTAACATCGGCTTGATTAGCAGACTGAGAGACTGGCCTCTCAATCTGGCATACACACACAGACGACACAGCCCTGCAAGATCAGACCAAAGGGCCACCTAAGCCAGCAACCCGCTTCCTAAAGTAGTTGTCCAGATGCTCATGACCAAAGACAACACTGCTTGCATCCAAAACAGCATCAAGACTAGCCACTCTCGGGGTCAGCGTCATTTCCAAAAAGCAACATCCTGGAGAGAAACAGTATTTGAGGGTGTAAACGAAGATTGCAGAAGGGAATTTTGGAGAACAGTCATATAGAGAGAGACCTTCCATCCACAGCAGCTGCACCACAACATCAAAAACCCCTCTCTTTTAGGAAGGGCTACACCAGCTGAGGCAGGACATGAAGAAGTCAGAAGGGAGCTGCACAGTGTTTCCTCCAGCCTCACCCTTGAGAACTCGTCGAACTATATTGCACACATGTTGCAAGGATTTCCTGGCTGTGTGACCCTCGTGCCCATGGTTCTCCACTTCATCAGTGCTAATTTGGGATTCAGTTATCACTGGGCGACTCAGAATTGTCTCAAGGATTTTGAAAGAAACACCATGGAGTACAGCTTCTGTCCTGGGCACTGGAGTACCGCTTCAGTCCTCCTGGGCACAGATAGTTGGCTAGATTGTCTTTTCAGTGGAACACCTTTTCATCTCAACCTTTGGGGAGAAAACCACTTTTCAGTCCTTGCTGAAGTGGCAATGTACAGGGCACAGAAGAGTAGGACTCCGCTGTTGAGGTTAACAGGACACAAGCTACTGTTTGAGGAGGGTGTTTGAGAGAGAGATTAAGTATGCAGAAGAGGCCCAGTTCATAGATGCTGGAGACAGCCAAGAGGGTACGAAGTTATCAGTGTTTTGCTTGAAAAGATCGAGAAAACTGCCTTTGCTAAAGACAGAACTCTGGACTAGACGGACCTCTGATCTCACCTAACAAGGCTTTTTTTCTTAGGTCAGAGCTCAGCCCTCGAAACACTTTCCCACTCAGATCCGGAACCTAACAACTCATACGCTTATGCAGTGTGCTTTCCTTTACCAAACATTTCACACAATCCAGGATTAAGGAGAAGGAGTTTCCAGGTAAGAAAATGGTTTCCAAGCCAGCCCTGTTCACAAGTTACAGTGAGCACATGTACAATCCGTGTACAGGGTACAACTTGATCTTTTTTTTTAAATACATGCATTTAATAATTCTCATGTTACATTCAACACATGTGAAGCCGAAAGTGTGACATAAACCCCACATTTACCAAGGTACTGAGCCCTGGTTTCAATTGCACAGGGAATATGTGTTGGCTGTTTCATACAAACAGATGTACACAATACATTCAGAATATAACATGTGAAAGGGGTTTTGGAGTACCAGGCATTCTCATTTTAGACTGAAAGCACAAGCTGCTTGAAAAGGTGGGTATAAAACCTTTCTTCAGTCGGCAGAGTCCCAACTTTGTCCAAGAACTTTACCCCTAGATACAAATCTCCAACTCTGAGAGCAAAGAAAGGGGCCCAGAAACCTTGGCTCTGAGCAGACACAGGCTTTTTGGACACAGGGATCCAAGCCAAGTCATTTCTGTCCCCTTGAGTATGCCGGGCCAGGGTTCCCTCTCCTCTATTCAGTAGGAACAAGTGGAGGGGGGGTTGAGGCAAAGCTGCAGTGGGAAAGGCTTATTTTCAGCCAGTCCTCCTTATCTGTGCTGAACTTAAAGCCTTTTTCTGCAAATAGGGACAGAGAGGCAAAACAACCTGTTCTTGCCTTTGGGGAAAGATGGTGCAAAGTCTTAGACCCCACCCCACTCCAGATCAGAGTTTTTAGCACATCTATCCACTCTAATCATCCCAAGTGAGAGAAAGAGCCATGGAATGTTTGGAAGGCAGGCCAGGACCTGGGGCTTTTGCCAGGGGATGACTCAGGGGCTGGCGGCCGATTTTAGACAAGTTCCTAAGCCTGGGAACTCCAGTTGGCCTCTTGCTGCTGACCTGACCACAGAAACAGAGCAACTTTCAGGATCTCCTCCACGCCCAAAGCCTCCTCAACAGAAGGGTCTGCAAGGCTTGAGCAGTAGGCCTTGAAGCCTGTTAGCAGTAGCTCCTTCCACCACAGCAAGGCACTAGTCTCAGGGGGCCACTAAAACCCACTTCTTCTAAGTGCTGTTCACATGACACAGAAAACACAAAGGCAGAGCCTTTTAAACACAGTCATTCAGGTCACACAGTTTCCAAATACAGGACTTTTAAAAATTTAGAAGGGTATCTTTCTCCTCTGAAAACAGCCTCCAGACCAGACCCTTGTATGTGAGAATTCCACATGCTCTCTCACACAGCACATCCTCAAATAAGCATGTATGTTAAAGTTTTACATAAAAATAAGCTACAGGGGTTTTTTTTTTTGGGGGGGGGTAGTTTGGGCAAAGAATCTACAGTGAAAATCCCCCCACACACACACACACACTCTTTCTGAGGTTCCAGTAGCACCTTACAGAGCAATAAGATTTTCCAGGTACAAGCTTTCATTAAAGTTTCCTTCGCCAGTTTATACTCTAAAAATCCTGTTGGTCTCTAAAGTGCCATTGGACAAGCCCAGCTGTTCTACTACAGCCCAATACAGCTACCTTCTGTAACTATCTTTCTCAGGGGGCAGCTCAGGACATTTGGCTGGTCACAGCCACTGCCGCACCCCACGGTGGTGTTCCACTGCAACCACTCAAATGTATACAGTCAGGCAATTTGCCTACACCTCAGTTCCTTCAAATGTGGTCGTAAAACTGTTGGTTAGCTACTGCTCACATCATCATGAGTGAGGCTTATTGTAACACACACACACATACCACCCCTGTGAACATAAGTGAGGGCTAAGAATTCAGCACATAATGAGAGTCCGGGCAATACAGCGGCAGCTTCAAAATATGTACACAGGAGGATGGGGTCCAGGGGTCCAACTCTAAAACCATGTTAACAGTTGGATACCAGTTGCAGTTTTCCTCAATTCCTGTGCAGATGGTGGACAATTCAGATCACAACGGTGGTTCTTGTGGCTTCAGCTTTCCCCTACTCTGTACCATTTTCCTGATCTGAAACAGTACACTTGTGGGTTTTCCCAAGAGGTAAAATAGTGTCCCCCCCACCCCCAGGACCATTTCAGGTCAAGCGCAGGAGGGACTTCTGAAGCCCTTTTTCCACAATCACCACAGCGGTAGTCTGAATAGGGCATCACATGTGTGGGAGCTGAGAACTCACAACTCATGTCTTACTATTACACAGAACACTAATTGGTGACCCTGGACCCAGTCCATGAACTCCATAATAATTATTTTATTTATTTATTTTATTGGCTTTATACCCCACTCTATCCTGAGATGGAATAGAGACCACCAAGACTTATACTGAGTGCCCCTCTTTCCATCTGTGCTATGGAGGCCCTTAGTAGCCTTGGGCAAGTCACTGTCCCCAATCACCCTCCCCACTGCAAAATGGGAACAGTGACCTGTCTCACAATGACGACACAATGGAAAAATATAGTTAAAGACTGAGACATTTTACACAGTTTTATTTATACTCCGCTTTTCTCACCAACAGAGACCCATGTGGGTTACTCCATGCTTCTCCTCTCCTCCAATGTTATCCTCACAACAACACCCCTATGAGGTAGGTTAGGCTGAGAGAGAGGGAGAGAGACTGATCCAAGGTCATCCAATGAACTTCCCAAGCAGAGTGGGGATTTGAACCTGAGTCTAGTCCAGTGCTCTAACCACCACACTACATGAGCCATCTGAAGAAGAAACAGTAGCAAGAGCCATACAGAAAAGACAATCCTTTACCCACCTATCTGGCATGTGGAGAACCAAGTGTGGCATAGTGGTTAGAGTGTCGGTCTTAGAATGTGATGACCCAGGCTCAAATCCCAGGTCAGCCATAAGACTCACAGGGTGGCCAGGAGGGTAAAAAAAGTGGTGATGGTGGTGGTGGTGAGAAGCCCATGCATGCCACCCTCAGCTCCCAAGAGAGGTAATGTCATACTCCCAAACTGCTGAACTGGCTGTCATTCCCACACCAGCATTTCTTTCTAGCACAGCACATGGAATCCCTGTATGTAGTGAGGAATGTCTTTTGTGTCGTAGAACGCAATTATTATTAATCTTTTCAGACAGCCTTTTGTGCTTGGAAATGGTGGGTTGGCGTTTTTCTGGCGGAGTTATTTTTAGGTAAGTTTTTTTGTTCCTCACTGTTTTGGATCAAAACCTCAGCAGCAGTGTGAAAGGAGATGACATTCAGGGATGGGCAGCTTCGGTGGAAGAGAGCATGAAGACCTCCCCCTCCTCCTAGGTGCCACTTCTTGGTTTACATTCAGCCTCTCCGCAGACTGGGTTGTTTTTTTTTCCTTTTGGTTCCTGCATACCCAAGGCCTGGTTGCAAAATATCAGTCAAACTACCAGTTGCAAAATGTAATTTCCCAACATCTACCCCCCCTTCTTCACTTCAGCAGGATAAATATATTGACAACAGATTGTCTGTGGCACAAACATTTATCAACACACACAGCTGCTGCACAACACAAAAAGGCAAAAGGAGTAAGCATTCTAGGGATCTGCGGCAGGAAGGCACACACACATACGCACGCAAGTCTTAAAAGCAAGCCCACACATTCCAAAAGCAAAGCATTCACACAGAAAGGAACCCAAAGCCTCTTCCCTCTGCACGCCACCCAACCTGTGCCTGACCTCCCATGTAGGCGCGCACACACAAAAACCCTATGCCCCATCCCCTTCATGCACATACAAGATGCGGTTGTTTCACATGTGGCGCTCAACGCTGCAATAGCCAGCCCCTTTTACGCACACCGGATACCCTCCACGGCAGAATCCCTGGGGGGAGAAGGGACACAAGCACACACTGCACACTGACCCCAGGCAACTGCACAACACGTCCCCCTCTTTGTGCACCAGGGCAGCCAAAAACCGACACCTTCTTTATCAGCATAAACAGAGCACTAAAGAAGCTCAAATCACCTCTGATTAGCCAACTGACTCCCCACACACACACACACACATAGTCCTGTGTCAAGAGATGCACACCTGTTTCCCCAGATGTTTGTTCTGCCCTCCCCCCATCCCTGCAGCTGGGTGCAGCGGCCACAAAACAGAGACACAAGCCACATGACAGGGTGTGAGCTCAAAGCTACACTTTACCATCACGGACTAAACCACAGTGATTGAGCATGGGAGGAGAAGGAGGCTGACTTGAACTGAGCTACCTGACCCCTCCCCAGCTTCCTCTCCCACTTCAGTGCAGCTGGGCAAGGAAAGGTACGCCCCCCCCCGTGGTGGGTCAGCAATACCTTTTTAAAGCTGGCATTCAAGGCCACCTGGAAGTCACACCTTCTGTCCCCTGTAAACCTCCTTTGCCCCACCCCAACTGTGTGCGGAGGGGAAGGCATCCTGTGCGCTCAGAGGCACACTCAGCCTTATTGCTTTACCTGAAATAAGACAGCCCCCTCTCATCTTCGAGCGGCTGCTTCGAAGGCAAGGGTAGTTGTCGGAGGGGGGGGGGCTTTCTCCGTCCCCCGCCCGCCCCCATCACTTCCAAGCACAGCAGGAGGGAAAGGGCGCTGCCCTCGCCTGGGGGTGGGGATGGGGGCGTTGGGCAATGCGTTCCAAAAGACAGAAGTCTCCGGCTTCCAGCTTGCCGGGAAATTCCGCCTCAGAACCCAAGCGGCGGAAGGGGTCACCACCCGCGACGAAGTGGCGCTCTGCACATGCCTGGAGCGCGCTCTCTCTCCTTTATTACCGCTTTCGCAAGACGTGGTTTTGAAAACAGGTCCTGGATGTGGGCTCTCTAGCTAGACACCCTCTTCCCTGCGCCCTAAGCGTAGAACCGGGTGGGACGTTTGTACCTTGCGGGGGATAAAGATCCGCGCCCCGTAGTCCCCGCTCACCGTGGCCGCTCCAGCCCGGTCTCTGTGCGCGCTTCGACGGCTGCTCCGCCCGGCTTTGGCTGTGCCTCGGCGTGCGCAACGCAGCCTGGTCTCCCCACCGGAGGGAGGGACGGAGGGAAGGACCGGGCGGGGAGGAGAGGCAGACTCTCTCCGCACTGCTCGGCCGCCGCGTCCCCTGCCAGCGGCTCCCGCGTCGGACGCCCCTCGCTGTGGCCTCGAGTCCGTCACCCAGACCAAGCCGCACTCCGGGCGAGCGCACTGCGGAAGGCGTAACCCCTTCGCTGGCAGAGAGGGAGGAGGGGGCGCGGGGGAAGGAAGAAGCGCCGCGGCAAGACCGGCTAACCCTCCCAGCGCCGCCTTAGCCCCGGAATCTGTTTTCAGCGATAGGCAGGTCTGGTGGATCGCTGGAGGTAATCGCGCAGCAGTGCCTCTGAGGGTAAGCAGAGGGCTTTGCGACACGAAGGGAGGGTTTCAGTGAGTAAACGTTGCACTTACCACTGGATCACCTCCCCCCCCCCCCGCCAAATCGCATTTAGAAAGGAGAAAGCCTAATCTCACCGAACCTTTGCAAAAGTAAAAAATAAATAATGGAGAGTATAACAGAACATGTGCAGAGTGCCACTGAGTGCCCTTGATCCTGCACATATCTTGGAATGGGGCTAGGGGTGAACATGTGGCTTATTAGGTTTGTTATATTACACTATAGAGTGTAGAATGGAATGAAAGCACTTTCTGCATACAGCGGCATAGAGATGAATCCCATGTTTCAAAACATGAAACAATTACCTTAATGAAACCAACTGCTAATTAGGAAAGGTCACTGGTGCAGGAGCCAGGAACAATGGAGAATAAGAAAGAGACCTTGCTTGCCTGGCCATTTCTGAGACATTTTTTAAAAAAATTATTGACTTCATTTACACTCCATCTTTCCCTCCAGTAGGGACCTAAAATGGCTTACACCATTGTCCTCTCCTCCATTTTATCCTCACAACAATCCTGTGAGGTAGGGTATGCTCAGAGGGGGTGAGTGGCCCAAGGTCACCCACTGAGCTTCCCTGGCAGAGAGGGGATTCGAACCTGGGTCGCCCAGATCTTAGTCCGACACTAATCACTACACCACACTGGCTCTCCATTTCAGCAGCCAGAGGGAAAGATGGATGGATCTGACCCAGGAGCCTAAACCAACAGGGAGAGTCTGATGTGCCAATCCGTTAAAATGTGCAAGAGCGTTTCATGTGACCTATACTAATTAGTACCATCTTGGGCATCAAAATACCTCAGGCTGCTGCCCGGGCATACCTTTCTTAACACTGCTGGGAAAGTGTGGCGGGGGAAATTAATTCAGGCTTTTGCATATGGAGCGGGAGGGGGAAATATGTAGATTTATTGCTGGGAAGGTATGATGGGAGGTGACGGTCCCCAGAGCGCTGACGCAGCCTGGTGCCCAGGGTGGGTGTAGCAGCCTGGCACCCAGAGAGCAAAGAGCAGATGTGGAGCACAAATGCAGCCTCCCAGGGGTCCAAAGACTGCCTCACATTTTGGCAATGCAGCATCCCCTGGTTGCTATGGCAACCAGCACTGCAGGGCTCTGATTGGAAAGGACTGGAGGGCCCTGCAATAACTCGAGCTCCCCCCCACCCCAGCATCTTTCATGAACCAGGTGAAGTGTGTATGAGACAGGGCACTGAGAACCATCCCAGTTTTTGTTTTTTCCCCAAGACAGGCGCAGTGGGTCTCGAGCCTGCCCAGATGTCCTATTTTTCTGCATCTGGAAACGAATTTTGGTTACCTAGTAAAGAGTGAAAGGCCCTCTGCATGTTCTCAGGGACAGCCCTTTGGTGAGACAAAATGCGCGGGTGGAATCTCTCAGAGATACACTCTGCTTTCCATAAAGATGGTTCTCCCTGATCCTGACGGTCTGAAGCACCCTACGCAAGGCTTGGTTTGGATCAGAGCATCCCAGGGCTCAGCCTCTGGAATGTGCAAAGCAACAACAGATTGCCTTTGAGAACATGTAGAGTGTTTTCTCCCTATCCCAGATCTTGGATTAGACAGAAGGGCTTTCTTGGCAGGTTTCTGATCGGAGAGATAAAACACCTCACTTGCAACCGGTGTCTGGAGCCAGTCTCACATACGTGCAAACCTGTGTAGAAGTCTAGCTACATGGGCCAGTACCATGATCAGCCGCACAACTTTCCAGGGAGAAATTCCACTGGTGCAGCTTCTCCATTTACCGCAGCCAAACTAAAAGCAATGCGGAAAATATGAACCATATTGTTAAAAGTAGGGGGGTGCTGAGCCCTTACTCAAGGAGCCATCCTAGGTGAAAATCTCCCTTTCCCATTATCTTCAGACTCCAATCCTAGAAGTTAGCCACTCTGGAAGAAATAGAACACTTCAAAGTGATAGGGGTAGATATAGATGGTCTGTCTGTAGCCATAGAAAAGAGCAACGGTCTAATAGCACCTTGAAGACTAGCAGAAGACTAGGTAAAGTAAAGGTAAAGGTTCCCTTGCTCAAAAGCCAGTCGAATCCGACTCTAGGGTTGTGGTGCTCATCTCTGTTTCAAAGCCGAAGAGCCAGCGCTGTCCGAAGACGTTTTCCGTGGTCATGTGGCCGGCATGACTAAACACCGAAGTGCACAGAACACTGTTACCTTCCCACCAAAGTGGTACCTATTTATCTACTCGCAATTTCTTGCTTTCGAACTGCTAGGTTGGCAGGAGCTGGAACTAGAGACGGGAGCTCACCCCGTCATGCGGCACTCTCGGGTCTCGAACTGCTGAACTACTGACCTTCCACAGCCCGCAGTTTAGTGTCTTAACCACTTGAGCCACCGCAGCTCCTTGGCAGAAGACTAACCCTGCCACAAATTGTGTTAGTCTTTTATGGTGCTACTGGACTCTTGCTCTTTTCTACTACTCCAAAGTGAGTGTGGTCAGGACTGTGCTGCAAAGTTCAGAGGAGACTTCTTTGGGTCTGGAGTCGTCCTTGTAAAAGGACTTTGGAAATGAATTTGGACCTTTGTAAGTCACAGCCTTGACTAAAAGAAGAGGCAGATCCCAGACTTGGGGAGGCCAGAAATAAGCAATCCGCATGGCTCCTTTTAGGAGGCAATACCAGCAGCTAGAATCCTTGGCAATATTCCTTTCTGAAGTTTTTGACTGGTTGCCCATTCACAGAAACTGTATATTCCTCTAAGGGATGTTATATATATCCTGGCTTTATTGGAAATTGTGCCCGTGATAACTTGTAATAGTCTTTACTGAAGATTTTTGAAACGAAGTTGTCAATATCCGGAGCCTTCGCATCAACTCACCTGACTACTTACCTACTTGACCTACCTACGCTTTATACCATCCATGCGCTATTTTTGTATTATGGTGTTTTGTAGCCGATGATTTTGATATCTGCATCTATGTAACAATTTGTTTATATGTTAATATATTAGCTCTAGCTACTCTTAACATCCTTCATTGTGCACAGCTTTGCCCATTTTTTTATTTTTTGCTGTGTGGTCACTTACTATCTTGCATATTGTTTTCATCAAAACTCCAGGGATAATTAGCCCCTAGACCTCGTCTTCCTTTCCCTCTTCCTAAAAAGAGTTTGACTGCCATTAATGGAGAGATGTCATTTTCTGGATTAGTTTCAGATTTCACACACAGCTCCAAAGTGTGCCTTTCACCATTGTTGCCTATGACCTTCCACCTGCATTTGAGGCTTACCTTTTCTGATTTTGGCCATAATGTCATACACATGAACACGTACACGTGAGGTTGCCTTATACCAAATCAGACTCTCTGTCCATCAAAGTCAGTATTCTCTACTCAGACTGGCAGTGGCTCCCCAAGACCTCAGGCTGATGTATTTCACATCACCTCCTGCCTGATCCTTTCAACTGGACATGCCAGGGATGGAACCCGAGACTTTCTGCATGCCAAGCAGATGCTCTACCAGAGAGCCACTCCAGAGAGGGGACAGCAACAAATTTTTGCTAAAAGCCCAGAATGGACCAGCCCAGAAGAGACCCTGTTTCCTTCCCCGTTCTTGGAGAAGGATGGAAAGAAGGCATCTGGACACCACCTCAGCTGTTACTCTTTGTTTTTGGCTCCAGTCCTCCGCGTACCTTGCTCTGTGAAATACCAGCAAGGCCTGCCTTATCCAGAAGCAGGGCTGCAGAGTCCTCCTGAGCTCTCTCCTCGCTGTCATTTTTTTATAAAAAGAAAACTGATTGGGTGAGGCTTGAGCATTTGCCTGTCCCTTCAAGCCAATCATGATGATACATTTGGCTAAAGCTACACACAGTCAGCTCTTGCTGCCCTTGGTCTGGAGGGGGGTTGGTGGTCCTGACAAGCAGCTGCTTCTGAGAACAGAGTTGGCAAAACTGCATACCCCTTGGCTAGTTTTCTTCGCATGGAGCCAAGATGGAGATTCTGATGCATTGTTTCTGGAAGGAAGCCTTGTCTATTTCTGCTAGATTTGTTCCTGAACGTGCAAGAAGCTGCCGTTTTCCAAATCAGACCCTGGTCTATCAAAAACAGTATTCTCTGACTGGCAGCAGTTCTCCAGGGTCTCAGCCAATGCTCCCTCACTGAGAAGTCACATGAGCAAAAATTCTACTTTGTGAGCTACTGGCATTAAAGTTGTGAGTGAGCGATTTGGCTACTGCATAAATTAGTTTGCTCTGGAGCCATCCTTCCTGAGCTAAGACAAAAAGGCTAAAAAACTGTGAGCTAGCTCACACTAACTCAGCTTAGAGGGCACACTGGCCTCTGCTCAGGCTGAGGTCTTTCGCATCGTCCACTACCTGGAGATGCCAGGGATTAACTGGAGAAGCCAGGGATTGATCCTGGGACTTTCTGCATGCAAAGCTGGTGCTGTACCACTGAGCCACGATATAACAACTTCCGGATGATTTTTGACAATATTTCCAGGGGTAGTAAACTAACAGTCAGGTTTTGCTTGCTTGAAGAAGGACCTTCTGGTTGGGAGATATTTCTGATAGTCAGTCTAGAATAATACTGTCCAGCAATTTTCCTTCCTGTCCTGAAAAATCCTTGGACAAATTAAGGCTGCAGACTGACAGTGATTTCCCCAGAGAGTTGTGTGGTCTGAAAGTATATGCTTATCCTTCCTTTACCCTGACAAAACAGTTTTGATAGGCTGTTGTATTATCTCAAAAACCTGGCCAACCTATTTGACAAAGGAATAACAATAGGATGGATATAATTTGTGTGTCCCTCAAAGGAAAGGATGCCTCTCAGCTCTCTTTAAACACTATTGTCTTTGTCTGTTTTCCAGTCTAATTTGCCTAAGATGTGTGGGCCCTGCCTCTCTCCTGAATAACGCAGCCCTGTGCCTCTTCCCCGACTTTGGTGTGTTGCCCTTGGTGGGAATGCCTGTGACGGAATTGCTCAGTGTGTGGTGCTCCAGCTGCCCCACTGCGCGGCCAATTAATCACCACGATTCCTGCCAGCTGCAGATCCAATTACGGCAACCTGCCCCAAAGCACAAGGGCCGGAGGGGGTGCCAGGCTGCCCCCTCCATGCCCACTCCCCTCCTGCAGGGGGAAACGGAGGGGAGAGCAATGATCAGAGAAACCCCCCCACCAGTTGTGGCTTCAAAGCTGCGAGAAACAACCTCTCCCACGCCCTCCCTGATGCCGTTGCTTAGGTCACTGGACCAGGGTTTAATACCAGAGAACTGAAATATTGGAGAGCTGGTTTGGTTATGAGTGTTGACTAGGAGTGTGGAGACCCTGGTTCAAATCCCTGCTCTGCATAAGGTGACCCTGTACCGGTCACTTTCTTGCAGCCTAACCTACCTCACAAGGGGGTCACGAGGATAAAATGGCGGAGACGAGAATCGTTTATTTATTCATTTACTTACCGACTCCTTTTATACCCCATCATTTTCCTCTGTTCCATTTTATCCTCACAACCACCTTGTGAATTGGGTGAGGCTGAGGGGTGTGACTGGCCCAAGGTCACCCAGCAAACTTCCAGGGCAGAGTGGGGATCTGAATCCGGTTCTCTCAAATTCTAGTCTGACATTAGCAGGGTTCTCAGTGTGAATACACCATTACACCACCTGCAGCTATTTGGAAGAAGGATGGGATAAAATATGGTAGCAATAAATAAGAGTGCCCCTGTGGAAGCACAATGTACCTTTCCCCTCAAGGCTGTTACCTGTTTTGAAGTGTGAAGAATGGGGTGGCTCTGAGAAGGCATAGAATACATCTCAATCAGTACTGAATAACCTTCCGCCTTCCCATCCACCCACAACAAGGGTCAAAGGGCAAGGCTACACTGCCCGGTTCAGATCCCAGCACCTCTCTATCAGTTAGTCACTGATCACCAGGCCCTGCTTGAATCAAAGAAGATCCTTGCCAAAATGCATTTGTGGGGTTTCAGTTCAGGGGGAGAGAAGGGAGAATCCTATCAAGATTCAAAGACCTGTTTTGGATCGATTCAAAATTAAATTGGGGGAAAGCCAGGATATTACAGAAGCGTTCCCAGTGCAAAACTTAACAGAATCGTGTGGGCGTGTAAAGTGCCATCAAGTTGCAGCTAACTTACATTGACCCTGTAGGGCTTTCAAGGCAAGTGACGAACAGAGGTGGGTTGCCTTGCCTGCCTTTGCATAGCAACTCTGGGCTTCTTTGGTGGTCTCCCACCCAAATACTGACCAGGGCCAACCCTGCTTAGCTTCCAAGATCTGACAAGATCAGGATAGCCTGGGCCATCTGTCTAAATTCATTGGGCTAAGAAGGCTGTAACTCTGTCATGGTTACTGTCCTAACTTTTTAGACCTACTAGCAGCCAGAGAGAGCAGGTGTTCCAGAGGAATAGTTATATCGCATTTAGAAACATAGGCAGGTGAACAGGGGTTACCTTCCTAACTGATGCCTTGATTTCAAACTTGTTCAGTCTTACCAATTAACTTCATTTGGTGTAGGAAGGATGTTGACAAGCTCGAGCGTGTCCAGAAGAGGGCAACCAGGATGGTGAGAGGGTTGGAATCCAAGTCTTATGAGGAAAGGCTGAAAGAGTTGGGTATGTTTAGCCTGGGAAAGAGAAGGCTTAGAGGGCACATGATTGCAGTCTTCAAGTATCTGAAGGGCTGTCATGTAGAAGATGGAGCAGATCCATTCTCTCTTGCTCCAAATTGCAAGACTAGATCTAATGGGTGGAAATTACGAGGGAGTCGTTACTGGCTAGATATCAGGAGAAACTTCCTAACTGTAAGAGTGGTTGAGCAGTGGAACAGTCTGCCTCGGGAGGTGGTGGATGCTCCTTCGCTGGACATTTTCAAGCAGAGGCTGGACAACCATCTTTCAGGTATGTTGTAGGTATGTAGAGCTATCTTTCAGCTAGGCTCCTGCAGAGTGCAGGGGGTTGGACTAGATGACCTGCAAGGTCCCTTCCAACTCTAACATTCTATGATTCCATGATTCTAGTGGTTTGGTGCGTAGTTTGATTCCCCACGCCTCCACTTGCAGCTGCTGGATGACCCTGGGAGAGCCATAGTTCTGCCAGAGCTGTCCTTGAAACAGCAGTTCTCGAAAGAGCTCTCTCAGCCTTGCCTACCTCACAGGGTGTCTGTTGTGGGGAGGGGAAGGGAAAGGAGATTGTAAGCTGCTCTGGGATTCCGAGTGAAGAGGGGGTATAATTCCAATCTCTTTTCTTCTTCTTCGCTTATGCAGCACTTTTGCAAACGGCAGCATTACTTCCTACTTCACAGCAGCCCTGCAGGGTAGGCCTCTGGTTTTTCTCAAAAAGAGAGTGGAAGCAAAAAAAAAAAAAGTGTCAAACCAGGATCTGAGAGACTCAGTTTCAAATCCTCGCTGCCATGGGGGCTTGCTGGGTGACCTTGGGTCAGTCACTCCCGCTCAGCCTAACCTTCCTCCCAGGGTTGTTGGGAGGGTAAAATGGAGAAGAGAACGATGCAGAACACCCTGATCTCCTTTGGCGGAAGTGGGGGGGGTGAAGGATGATCTTAGAAGAAGGGCAGGATAAAAGTGTGTTAAATTGATAAATTTGGACCACTGGGTCTTTCCATCCCCTCGGCTGAGCTTCTTTCTTGTTCCTTGTCCATATTTGGCGCCCCTGGGCCCACCAACCCCAGGAAAGTGCTAAAGTTATGGTGTTTCTGCTGTTGCCATGGTTACAGGCCACTTAGTCTGTGCTCAGCCCCCCCCAAAAAAAAACCTGGCAAGCCCTTTGATGATCAAGACTGCAGCAGGTGTGGTTACAGGAGGGGCTATTTTTAGTTCTGGCTCCCTGAGTGCAAAGGGGCAGCTGTTGGGATGTGGGGGGGAGGATGGCACATTCTCATCCCTGGAGGACCATGGCTGGCCTCTTGGCACAGAGCAGCCAAAGGGATCTGCTCAAGGTCATGGCAGGGGGGAGAGAAGAGAGACGCAAGACTAGCCATGTTCTTCGTTGCAGTATATACAAGAAAAAGATTGTCAAAGACCAAGGGATTCGTTGTGAAAGAGGCTTTGGGGGGGATTGCGTCCACTAGGAAAGGGCAGACTTGAGAATTGAGGCTCAGGCTGGCTTCTTCCTCTGTGCAGACTGCTTGCTGATTGCTGACAGGTCCCCAGAGAGCATTTCAAGTTGCCTGGTGTCAACTCAAACGCAATTCTTTTCAAGCTGAATTTAGCTACCCGGCAGAATGTGGTGGGACAGTAGACTGCACGAGTTCAAATTGCAGAGGAAGTATGCTATTTAAAACAAAAACAAAAAACCCATTCCCTTGCATTTAATTTAAAAATAACCCCTGCAGGTAGAAAATTAGCACAGCAGGGAGAAATATCCTTGCTAAACCCTTTCCATGCTGAGCTAATTTGCTATTTTTTAGGAGTTTTCTGCATAGGGGAGCCTTGGGAAAAATGGGATCCCCCTGCCCCAGTCTGAAGTGGTACAGTCCATTCTACAACAACTCCCCCCCCCAATTCTGCTGCATTTGTAGATCCAGCCTGGATGGAGTCAGCATCCATCACACATTCAGCCGCAACATCTCTGTGTGATGAGCACAGGACTGCTCTTGGTTTCTGCATGCCCCTCCAGTAGTACGCATTAATTTAAATAAAAGGGTTGGGGATGCTGTTGCCAAATTTAAAAAGCGAATTGGAAAAGACAGCTAAGAGGTGGAAAATGCCAGATGCACAGGAGCCAAGTGCAATCCTCCAGTTCTCATCTATGCACTCCAGTCTCTCTCTTTCTCAGGATACACAGTGTGTGTGTGTGGGGGGGGTCCTGGGATGGCTGGTTTCCTTATCTCAACAAGTCGCTGTACCACACATCTGTACATGAGTGCAGTGGTGGTGGTGGAGGAGATAATGACTTCTGTGACAGTTGAAGCTTTGACAATCTTCAAGGGCTGCCCCACCACAAACACATGTGAGTAGCTTATATCCTCTCCTCCAGACTGGCTGCTGGAAGCCTTGCTTACAACGAGTCCAACAACATGGCAGTTGTCTTGGTTTTTTAGTCTTCTGCTGGCTAGAGTGGAGTTCCCTTGAGGATTCAAAGCTCATCTCCAATGAGTCTCCCTTCAGGTTCCAAAGGGCACACATCAAAGATCCTTGTGACACCTGAAAGATTTAGGCTACAAATGCACAGGTATTTAAAGGGCAGGAGATCTGGAATGCAATTGCAAATCAACCTTCCTTCACTGACATCTATCCATTAAAGAGCCTGTCGCAAGCACATTTAAAAGCGCCTGTTTTCCACACCTCAGAAAATCTGATATTCTCGCCTGTTTTTCACATGTGTTCTCCATTGGCAGAAGAGGGGCTGAAAAGTATTTCAAGTGTTATATGTGAATTTTGACTCATTTGTTATGGCCCACACTTCCATATGCCGGAGCCCACTTTGTCTGCTATGTGAAGTGTTATCCTCCATTGACAGATAAATGTATACTGGTATCCGTGGGGAATGAGCGAGAGAACTGTGAACAACCAAAACTGAGAACTGTAGGGAAAAAAGCCCAAAGGCCGTGAGGTACAGAAGGCTTGTGACACTTCAGTGACCATTCACAACTGTGCTGCAGTTTGTGATAACTCAGTAGTTTTAGAGGGCCTGTGCTAATATAACACCCAAAGGAGAAGAAAAAGCTCTGGTCTCAATTGAAGTCAATAGAATCACATTTGCAGGAAAATTCGAGTTTAGCAACTTCACATAGTATCTGAGTCAAAGTCTGGCTGAGATTGAGGTCAACAGCAGAGTGGCCTGGGAGACTGAAATGGTTTCTGAACATTACCGTTGGTTGCTGGCAGATATGGGCCCATTTATTCTCTCGTTCAGACTAGCTGGTCCCACGTAGACAGCAGAAGGGGCCTTGCGGGCAGACTGTGCTGTGGTATCACACTGGAAGAGAGACTGGTGAAGAAGCCCTCAACTGCAGGGAAGCAGCTGTTAGGCCCTGCAGTATTGCTGCCTGAGTGGGTTTGGACTTCCATACTGTTCATGCCACCAGCTAAGATTTCCCTCACAAACCCTGCACTTTAGGCCCCTGCTGACAAAGGAGAGTCAGGTGGCAACCAAAGACAGGGTTTTTGGGGTATTGGCACTTCATCTACAGAATGCCCTTCTCCTTGAGGCTCACCTGATGCCTACGCTACTCTCTTTTAGGCGCCAGATCCAAAGGTTTCTGTTTATCCAGGCCTTTAGTTAAAATGCTGATCTCTTGACACCATTTTGAATTGTGTGCTTTTAGCCTGGAAACTGTTACATTCATTTTAAGCTGCACAGTGGTCTGCGGCTGGGCTTTTAATGCTGGATTTTAATTAGCAACTATGTTTTATGTTTGTATTGTTTTATCTTGTAAACCACCTCAGGCAGGTTTCCTGGAAAGGGGGCATGAAATTCTTCAGAATAAGTAAATATGGAGACAGAATTGCACCTGGGTTTGGTGCAGAGTAATGGAGCTGCGGTGGCTCAAGTGGTTAAGACGGTGAACTGCAAGCTGGAAGGCCAGTAGTTCAGCAGTTCGAGACCCAAGTGCTGCAAGACAGAGTGAGCTCCCATCTCTGGTTCCAGCTCCTGCCAACCTAGCAGTTCGAAAGCAAGAAATTGCAAGTAGATAAATAGGTACCGTTTTGGTGGGAAGCTAACAGTGTTCCATGTGCCTCAGCATTTAGTCATGCCGGCTACATGACCACAGAAACGCCTTCGGACAGCGCTGGCTCTTCGGCTTGGAAATGGAGATGAGCACCGCAACCCTAGAGTCGGATACAATTGGCTTTCGAGCAAGAGAAACCTTTACCTTTGGTGCGGAGTATTGTACTGAGGTTGGTCTGTTAAGTGGTCTGATCGCCACTGTAGATCTTAGCTAGGAAGATGTTGTTACCACTTGCTTATGTCATGAACGGTCCCTTGGGTCAGTCACAAGTCTCTCAGCATTCTCTCAGCCCCACCTACCTCACAGGGTGTCTGTTGTGGGGAGAGGAAGGGAAGGCAATTGTAAGCTGCTCTGAGACTCTTGAGTTAAAGGCAGGGTATAAATTCAATCTCTTCCTTTCTCTGTAAAACCAAATATGTCAGAAGAAGAAGTACTTCTTCACCCAAAGAATAATTAACACATGGAATCTCTGCTGCAGGAAGTGGTGGTGGCTACAAGCACTGACAGCTTCAAGAGGGGACTGAATAAACATGGGACAGAGATCCATCGGTTGCTGTCAGCCACAAGGTATAGAGGGAATGCTGTGTCTGGGGCAGTGATGCTTTGTGTTCTTGGTGCTTGGGGACCAACACTTTGGTGTAGTGGTTAAGTGTGCAGACTCTTATCTGGGAGAACCAGGTTTGATCCCCCACTCCTTCACTTGCAGCTGCTGGATGACCTTGGGGGAGCCATAGTTCTGTCAGAGCTGTCCCTGAAAGAACAGTTTTTGAAAGAGCTCTCTCAGCCCCATGTACCTCACAGGGTGTCTGCTGTGGGGAGGGGAAGGGAAAGGAGTTTGTAAGCTGCTCTGGGACTCTGCCTGAAGGCTGGGGTATAAATCCAATCTATTCTCTTCTTCAGTAGGAGGGCTTCTGGAGTTCTGGTCCTGCTGGTGGACATCCTGATGGCACTTGGGTTTGGCCACTGTGTGACAAAGAGTGTTGGACTGATCCAACATGGCTTCTCTTATGTTCTTATAAGTATTCGCAGCACCCCTCGACTTTCTCCTTTCAGGCCTACAGTTTCCTTTCCCCCTCTTCCCAAATGTGTGTAAACTACTAATATTTCATACACCACCATAGCTGCTGTCACAATAAATCTTTAGGGTCTTTAAGGTGCCCAGAAGCTCTTTGTCATTTATTCCTTCTGAGAGTTGTTATTTTCAAATGCTTAAGAGAAAAGAGCCCTCACTGAGTCCCAGGCCTTCCAAGGCCCAAGATATATGGCTAGAAAATAGGAACCCCAGCCGTGAAGTCTGCAATGGTAGGAGACATCACTGAGAGGAAAAAAAGGGAGGACAATTATGTGCAGAAAGCCACCGAGTTCTTCATTTCCCAGCCACACATTTATATGTGATGAGGGGAAAGCGGCACCACCAGAAAGCAGAACCGACCTGTGCCTGGAAAGCATGTCATCAAAAAACCTGCTGTTCTATCTGCCAAGCATGCCCAAAAATAAACTCCAGCTTTAGCCGTCTCCTTGGAACTTCAGAGAAACAGGCACCAGGGTTTCGCCAATTCAAACCTCGCAGAATCCACAGTCAGTTCCACAAATCTGCAGCGTTCCTCCAAGTCAGGGCACCTTTGCAAAAGCACGAAAAGGAAGGACCCTCCCCCAATTCCTCCCCTCCCAATTCAAGGGCCCAGTCGCATTTGGCACCTGCAGAGATTAGGATAGGAATGTTCCAATGGCACAGCAAAAATAAGACCATCATGGCTACACTATTGTCCACGCCCTGGCACCTGCTCAGCTGTGTTCCTCAGCAGATGGGAGTGTTCCTGGAGCACCTGACAACTCCCTTGCAGTGAGCTCCCAGTGGGACTGTTTAAATTCCTCACCCAAGAACAGACACTATCTCCCTGGCGGTAGAAAGTACTGTCAAACTGCAGCTAACATATGGCAACCCGCTAGGGTTTTCAAGGCAAGAGATGAACAAAGGTGGTTGGCCATTGCCTGCCTCTGTGTAGCTACCCTGGGCTTCCTTAGTGGTCTCCCACCCAAGTACTAACCAGGGCTGATCCCACTTAGCTTCCAAGATTTGATGAGACTGGGCTAGCCTGGGCCACCCAGGTCAGGGCATTATTTCCCTGGTTCTTAAAAAAAAAAAGGGCAAGGTAGAAGCTTGAACGGGCGACAATATTTGTGTGGCTAGGCATATTATAGCATTTTCCAAAAGAGGAAGGGGTGTTGCAGACGGTGGGTATAGAGGTTACAGTTTGTCCCTCTCCCACTCTCAGGCAAGAACGATAAGTTTCTCCCAAGGTAGGAGACAAAGAGCAGGTTTAAATGGGATGCTAGCGAGGTGAATGTACTCACCCGTGTGTAGCTGCTTCACACGGGCAGCAGACCAGTTTAAAATGAGAGGCTTTACAAATAGAAAGTCCCAGGGGCGGGGACTGCACTAGCATCACTTTTAAATCATGACTCGTAAGAACTTTTTTCAGTGATATCTTTCACATGCACGGCCGTCATCTGTCAAGGCAGACAACTGTGCCTTAACCAGCATGGCGTAGTGGTTAAGAGTGGGGGACTCTAATCCAGGTTTGATCCCCCACTCCTCCACAGGAAGCCTGCTGGGTGACCTTGGGCCAGTCACAGATCTCTCAGAACTCTCTCAGGCCCGCCTACCTCATAAGGTGCCTGTTGTGGGGAGAGGAAGGGAAAGGGGATTGTAAGCTGTTTTGAGACTCCTTAAAGTAGAGAAAAGCAGGGTATAAAAACCAGCTCTTCTTTTTAAAAAGTGGGAATCACTCCGGCCTAACTCCCCCCACAAGGGTAACAGACTGAAGCATGAGACATTCTAATAAGTTTGCCCTCCCCATAAAAAAATACATTTCTGCAGGTGACAGGTCCAAACCTTTATTTCCCACCCACCCCCAGCAAGGAGGCACCGTTCCCTCCTCCCCCAGCGTTCCACATTGCCCCTTTTAATCAGGAGCTGCTCTGCAAGTGGAAATACAAAATCCCCCTCCCTTCCTGGCCATATATTTTTGCAGATTAAAAATGGGTCAGAGATGCCCCATTAAAGGGGAAGTTCCCGCACAACAAAATGCTCTCAGAAGAACTGAGGTGATGTTAATCCCTATAAAAAGCAGAGATGGGTTATAAAAAGGGGAAGGGACAATATATTAACAGTGTCCCCTTAAAATAAATAGCATCGTCTGGGAGTGGGGGAGGGGACAGGAAGAAGAGGGGCGTGCACTGAATTCGTGGCTGGAGCAGAGAAAAAGAATCTCCTCCCCCTCTTCGCTTCCCTCACCTCCCCCCAGCCAGAAAAAAAAAGGATTGTCCATTAAGAGCCAGGTTGGAGGGGAAACAACTGAAATGCAGCTGCTCCATTGAAATTGCTGATGGTTCAAGGGGTGACGGGTACAAGAAGAGGTCGGGCACTCACTCCCGTGGCTCATCAGGGGCAGGGATCTTCTGGCGGCTGGGTTCAACGCCCCAGATTTCACGGGCGTACTGGGAGATCGTGCGGTCGCTGGAGAACTTTCCGGAGCAGGCAATGTTCCAGATGGCCTTCTTGGTCCATTCCTTGGTGTTCTGAGACGGAAGGAGAGCAGAGCAGATGGGATCGCGAGGCAGAAGGAAGCCAGCCTCCTTCTCCTCCCATCAACTGCCCTCCCCCAGATTATCACGGAAGGCCCTCTCAAGTCTTCCTGTTCTCTGAGGTTTGGTGGGCAAGCTACCAGAAACAGGACACCCTCGCACTGGAATTCTCTGATGAGACACACACCAGGCAACTCAGTGTGTTATTGTATTGAACTGTCACCCTGCTCTTGCTATTAAGGATGGGCTTCCCTCTGCCAGTTTCTGGTTGCCAGGCAAGAGATAACTTTTAGTCAGTATAACAAATAAACAGTGAATTAGAAGATGTCTGAAGAAAACTGTGTGGCAACAGGTGGAGAAGAGATAGTAAGTGGTCTGGGGGCTGAAGGTATGCAGGGAGTGTGAGGCCCCACGTGTGGGGAGGTAAATACGACATTGGGTGGTGGGCGGTATGGTGTCAGCCCCTAACACCTGACCAAATGTGACACACCCTCCGCACCCCCCACAATGACCTAATCTCTTGTCACAATTGTGCAACTCCCACTGCATGCGCACATTAGCGGCTGCCTCACCTTGTACAGAGCGCTGACCTTCTCTTGACATTTAATGTAGGCCTCATAATCAGCAAACACTTTGAACCTACAGAGGGGAGAGTACCAGAAAAAGCAGCCATTTTAATCCATCAAAGAACACCTGACACATTTCTCAATGTGAGAGAACCCAAGTGGAACAGTGAGAGATTGGGGGGGGGGTCCCCTCTTAAGACACTGCCCTCCCCAAATTCTGCACTTTTGTTCAGTGACATAATGGTTTTGGGACATCACGCCTCTGGCGAGACAAGTCTCCAAAGGACCCTGTGTCTGCTCCACCCTTCAGAAGTTGTAAACCCTTCCAAGCAGGATCTGTCTTTGCTGCTTAGGAAGCTCTTAATGTACCACATACACTAATGGTGCTGTATAAATCATTGCTACACTTATTGGAAGCCAATTAGCACAGATACCTAAATGACTTGGTTGATGACTCAAGCCAGCCTTCTGGAAAGCAGAAGCCCAGGCATTTGTTTTCCAAAATCTAGGCAGGGTTGGGGACAGAGAACATATTGGGGCAATAGGAGGGAACTCTGGGCCACCCTCAGCCACTTGGCCCAAGCCCCCACCTGAGACTGCCACCTGCTGGACGGTTGCCAGAATAATCCAGGCAAGGCACAAGCACAAAGCTCTCTGCACCATCTCCACTGCTCTGGCCACAGCTTGTGAGCCACAGATGTGAGCCACAGATGCACTTTTTCACTGCACCCCTTCATTTCAGCCCACCCACCAAAACACCCCTCCTGAGCAAAGTTTCTAAGAATGGCTTTTGTAGATGGGGTAAGGACTGTCCTGCTTTCTTGGATCTCAAGCTGCCTGTCCTACAGAAACCACTTCGTTTGGGCCTCTGTGCCAAGTTTGCTTGGAACAGTGTGGTGGGAATGTTGAAATGCAGAATATAAAAGGGATGAAAGACTGGGGCCAGGCAGGCTTTTGCCCTTTTGTAATAATAGTAGGCAGGAGCGGCCCCAAACAGGGTGTTCAACAGAGAACTGATTCATACATTGCTCTTCGTACAAACTAAGTGCTTAATGCAAAAATGCATGCCTGACCGTGAATGGTGCCCACAAGTATAGTTGGGTTTCCAAGCAGTAAATGGGGGGGTGGACCCCTGTAATACCTTCCCAATCACCATTTCCATGTTCATTTTCTTTTTAAAAAACCACAGCCAATTGAAAATGCATACATGATTGCACTGGATATCTGCCCAGACCATGATTCAACAAGCTAACAGGTTCTTAGTGGGAAGTGCAGTAGCTCAGTGGTAGAACATCTGCTAGGTATGCATAAGGTCCCAGGTTCAATCCCTGGCATCTCCAGTTCAAAGGACCAGGCAGTATGTGATGTGAAAGACCTCGGCCTGAGACCCTGGAGAGCCACTACTGGTCTGATTAGACAATACTGACCTTGATGGACCAATGGTCTGATTCAGTATGACACAGTTTCATGTGTGTTCATGCACATATTCAATGCGTGCAGAGTAAGTTCTGTGGCTCAGGCAGGTTTTGTTTAAAGGGTCCTAAGAATTCCAGCAGATGTTGTCTAATGCTTTTATTGTTGTGATGGCTTTTAAGCCTTAGGAAAAAAACAGGACTCCTGTGTGTATAGTTTAATACTGGTTATAGTGTATTTGACTTAGTTTAATTGTTTTATTTCATATTATAAATATCCTTAAAAGCCTTTGACCACAAATGCAATTTGGGCATTTCTTTTTTAAGTTTTTAAGGTTAATGTTTCTACTTGGCACATTTTTTAAAAAAGGAACCCAATCTAGTGGAAGACGTCTCTTGCATAAGCCCCATTCAAAGGAATAGGCGCGTTTTCCCATTTATTCAATGGTATGTGTAGGATACGTTCTTGCTAGATTGTGCCCACAGGTGAAAATTCCGAGACGTTGTGGTGGAACAGGCCTACTCTGGCCTGCAGGCCCTATCTCCCTGGCCCTCCAACACCTGGAGAGGCTTTTCTTTCTCAGGTAGCCCACCGCCACCACCTGAGGTTTGTAGGAATTGGCCACTGGGAGGGTCAAGACTCCCAGCTTTCCTTCCCAGTTCAGAGGCCTTGCCTTTGTGTCTCCTGCTGCCCAGCACCTGGTCAACACAGGGCCTGTTTACTGCCTTGTGTGCCCCTGGAGGAATAGCCACTTGCGAACTGCCTTCCTTCCCCCTGGCGCTCCTTTTAAAATAGCGTGGCCAAGATGGTAGAGGTCTGTGTGGTACAGAGAACCATTAACGGCATCCGAAGTTATAAAGTATCTATGAAAAAGAAAATGTTCACAAGTATACTTTTAGCACAGCACCAGACTGAGGAAGGGATTCAGAAGAAATGGGTAAAACGCAATTTCTCTGTCCCTCTCTATACATGCCCTATCAGATGTTAAAATATAGGACAGGCTCCTTAGCTTAGGAAGTTACAGATATCTACAGAGTTTAATTACCTTGAAACTTTCTGTAGCTCTCTGGGGCAGCACATGGTCAACAGCTGCCTCCTCCAGACCTCAGTGAAGAGTTCTGTCTGCCCTGATGGACCCAGCACAAAAGAGTGCTTCTTCCTTGCTACCCTGAGTTTTATAATCTCCCTTTTCCCCACCGACAGGCTGGTCAGGCCAAGTCAGAGAAGCATTTCCTGAAGCCTCCAGAAGTTTCCTTCCTGAAGCCTCTCTAGCATTTAGTTCCCCCAAATCTCTGTTCCCTGCTTGGACAAGGGGGGAGAACTTGATCCACCCATTATCTCTCCTGCTAGATCTATTAGCATTTGTATGAACGTGGACTGAGGTAAATCTGGAAAAGTGACTGAACCGACTTCTTCCTCCCTGCCTGTTCTCTGCCCAGCAAGGGAAAAAAAAATAAAACTCAAGAGTGAAAGTTTTACTCATTTCAAACCTCCGAAGACAAAATGCATTTCTTCACAGATATCATGGAAGACAACAGGAAACTCTGGGAGAAGGTCTGTATCGTTGGCCTGGAGGGGACCCAAACCCATCCTGTCCAGCCACTATCCCAAAGCATGACCCTGTCTAGGAAGTATAACCAGCCTCTGAGTTGCACCACAAAGCAAAGAGTTGAAGCCAGAGAGCCAGAACGGTCCCAGGGCCTTTCATCAAATCTGCCGATCTTACCTGTCGTGATACATGAGCATGTTGACGATATCTTTAAAGAGGTCTGGCTGCTTGGGGGAGAAGAAGCCGCTGCTCATCTGGTCAATAGCCTGCTTGAGCTCCGGGATGCGGTCATAGTAGTCCTTGGCACAGTACCTGTGGGGAGAAACGGAGGCCGTTTAGCACTAGCGGACAGGTGCGTGGCACCTACATCTGTTCCGTGACGGTTCCCGTTCCTCCACTGCTGCTCTTCCCCACCTGCGCCACCCCCATCCAATGCACGTAACCCTCTGCACCAATGAATCACCCTCCTTTTTTCAGGGCCTGCTACAGTGCGCACAGCAAAGGCAAGATGGGAGCCGGGACTTGTCCTCTGGCACATGATGTTACAATAAATCTCAAAGGGAATCTGTCCACCCTGATACCACTTTTATGTCCCGCCTTTCCTCCACTGGATGACGCACAGGAGGATCACCCACACTTCATCCTCACAGCAATCCTGCAAGGTAGGTTAGATCAAGTCGAGGCTGTTACGCGGGAGATCCGTGCGTGGAATTGCCCAACGTTCTCCAAAGAGCAGCCAACCCAGCCCCCGTGCTGTTTCCTTAACAGCAGTATCCCACCCAGGGCTATTTTTGGGCAGGAACGCACAGGAACGGAGTTCCGGCTGGCTCCCAAGTTGGCCATGCCCAGCAGGAACACATTAGCGTAATAGGGCACACCCAACAGCAGGAACTCATTAGGATTGGCTACATTAGGGGTGTGTGGACTAACATGCAAAGGCGTTCCCTGCTACAAAAAAAGCCCTGGGTTTTGACAACAAACAAAGTAAACAGAATAAGAAGCAAAAGGTGGGTGTGGCTAGATGACCACACTTCTGGTAACATGGGGGCATGGCCTAATATGCTAATGAGTTTCTATTGTTGGGTGTGGCCTATTATGTTAATGAGTTCCCGCTGGGCTTTTTCTACAAAAAAGTCCTGCTCCCACCTTACCAGAGCTATAAGTAGCCACAGTAAGGGTGGGGAGGAAGAGGCAATAATTTGAACGGCAGGAGTGGAGGGCATTGCTATCAGGAAAACAGCATTTCGCTATCAAGAAAACAGAAGTTGTCCTATCACAAACTTTTAAAAGCCTATCTTATAATATAAATCTCAGGGAAAGGAGGGAACAAGTGTTCCAGGGTGGGAAATGTGCCCACTGCCCCCCTTCTTTGGCTTATAGCCTTGCCAACACCATGGCCTCAATCCAAACTGGCTACTTGAAATGCTAAAATATCACCAGATGTGTTAATGAGTCTCCCATGTAATTTGTAGCTTCGCTGGAAGAGAGACAATGACCAATCTACTATGTGTCATAGCCAGGGAGATTTGAACCCTGGTCTCTCTGGTCCAGGTTTGACATTATCTATACTGCTCCAGTTTTCACACCTTTTTTTACCTTCCATTAGATTTTTACCCCACCTTTCCTCTAAGAACCTCAGGGCAGGATACATAGTTCTCCCCTCCTTCAGCAATCCGGTGAGGTAGGCCAGACTGATAGTAAGTGACTTATCCAAGATCACTCAATGAGTTTCATGTCTAAGCAGGGATATGAACCTGGGTCACCAGTCCTAGTTCAATATTCCAATCACTACACCATGCTGGCTCAATTCTTCCTTTTTGGGGGTCTACCCTAGCCTTCAAACTACTTTTTTTGTCCTTATTTTATCTTGGAAGGGGGATCAGATCTGGGTAGACATGGGCAGACTCTACTCAGGGCTACCCAGCAATTGCTGACAGACAGTGTGGTGGTTAAGAGTGCAGAACTAGGACCCAGGGGACCCAGGTTCGAATTCCCACTCTGACATGGAAACTTGCTGAATGACCTTGGGCCGGACACACATTCTCAACCTAAGCTTCTTCACAGGGTTTTCATGAGGATGTAAACGGATCCCAGATTCATGGAAAGAAGCAAATATTTCATTGATACCCAAAGAAGGTTTGGACTTAACTGAAGTAAAGAATTATAGACCAATATCGCTATTAAATAATGATTACAAATTATTTGCAAAAATAATTTCGGAAAGACTGAAAAAATATTTGAAAGATCTATAGCGGAAGAACAAGCTGGTTTTTTACCAAATAGACAAATTAGAGACAATTTAAGAGTGGTGATTGATGCAATTGAATACTATGACAAACATCCAGAAAAAGAAGTTGGATTCCTCTTTTTAGACGCGGAAAAAGCTTTTGACAATTTAAATTGGGAGTTCATGCTGCAAGTTATTGAAAAAATGGATATAAGACAGTCTTTTTAAAACATGATTGTGGCAATTTACTCAGAACAGAAAGCAGCTTTGAATATAAATAAAGAAAGAACAGATTTCTTCCAAGTTCAAAAAGGAACACGCCAAGGCTGCCCGTTATCCCCGTTGTTGTTTATTTGGATACTGGAAATATTATTGACAGCGATAAGAAAAGACAACAGCATTGAAGGACTCACAGTGAAAGGTTTTGCATATAAATACAGGGCATTTGCAGACGATGTAATGTTCATGATTCAAGATCCAATCGAGAAAATACCACAATTGATGGAAAAAATTGAAGAATTTGGATCAGTTGCGGGATTCTACGTTAATAAAAGTAAAACCAAAGTGATGTGCAAAAATATGACGAAACAAAGACAAACAGAACTCCAAGAGAAAATTCAATGTGAAGTAGTCACAAAGACTAAATATTTAGGAATTGAATTGACTATGAAAAACATTGATTTGTTCAAAAATAATTATGAAAAGGTTTGGTATAGAATTCAGCAAGATATGAAGAAATGGGATACCTTGAATCTATCATTATTGGGAAGAATCGCAACTGTAAAAATGAATATTTTACCGCGTTTGATATTCTTATTTCAGACTATTCCAATATTAAAACAAAGGAAAATACTGGATACGTGGCAGAAAGAATTATCTAAATTTGTATGGGCAGGAAGAAAGCCAAGGATTCAAATGAAAATTTTATGTGATGCAAAGGAAAGAGGAGGTCTACAATTACCAAATTTAAGACTGTATTATGATGCCGTCTGTTTAACATGGTTGGAACAGTGGATTAATCTTGAGAATAAAAAGTTATTGGCTCTAGAAGGGCATGATAACAAGTTTGGATGGCATGCATATTTATGGTATGGAAAAGTAAAAATAGACAAATTCTTCAAACACCACTTTATAAGACGATCACTGTTTGAGATTTGGATGAGATATAGAAAATTCTTCTCTGAAGAAAGACCACTTTGGATAGTACCAGCAGAAGTGATTAATCCATATTCAAGAAATCAAGGGTTAGATTGGCTACCTTATAAAAGTCTTTTAAAATTAGAAGGGAAAAACTTTGTGTTAAAAGACAGATTTGATGTGGAATTTGAATATGATTGGTTGAAGTATAGACAGATTTATGACTTATTTAAGACCGATAAAAGAGAACATGGTTTCAGAGAAAATAATACTGAAATTGAAATTGTATGGCTTGAGAAGGGTAAAAAAATGATTTCTAAATTGTATAAGGTTTTGTTGAAATGGTACACTGAGGATGAAACTGTAAAAGAGCAAATGATAAAATGGGCGGTAAATATTAATAATGAGATATTAATGACATCTTGGGAATATCTGTGGAAAAAGTCAATGAAAATTTCAACTTGTGTAAATGTTAAAGAGAATTGTTATAAAATGATGTACAGATGGTATATGACGCCTAAAAAAATTGCTATTATAAATGAAAGTATGTCTAACAAATGTTGGAAATGTAAGAAACATGAAGGGTCTTTTTACCATATGTGGTGGACATGTGATAAAGCAGTAAAGTATTGGACTGAGATCCACAATGAGATACAAAAAATTTTGAAATGTACTTTTAAGAAAGACCCACAGATGTTATTGTTAGGTCTTAAAATGGAAGAAATAAATGTAGCCAAGAGAACACTATTATGGTACTTGATGACAGCAGCTAGACTAACTTTTGCTCAATGTTGGAAACAAGATAAAGTACCTGAAACATGGGAATGGATTAAAAAGACGTTGTTTATGGCAGAAATGGACAAATTAACAAGAAAGTTAAACAACGAAGAAGATGAAACCTTTTTCGAAGACTGGAAAGACTTTCAAGAATACTTGTTGAAAAACTGGGATGTTAAGCGTGGTTTGATTTGTTTTGATAGCTATTAAGAAGAAATTGAAAGAGAATTAGACTTTTGAATTGTTACCATTAGTAAAAGAAAATATGTTTAGTAGTATATGTAATTGCATAAGAGAAATATCAATGGGGTTGGGGCAGTGCGGGAAGCCTTGTTTGGGGGGGAGAGGGAGAAAGAAAAATGGATATGTATTGGTGTGTTTAAATTGTATGAACATGTGATATATCCAGTAATAAATTGTATTTACCAGGGTTTTCATGAGGATACAATGGACATGAAGAGAACAATGTAAGCTGCTCTGAGTCTCCCTTGGGTGGAAAGGAAAGGAAGGAGGAAGGTAGGTAGGTAGATCACTTCAGCCTCCCCCAGTATTCACCCATATCTTCCAACAAAGTAAAATGACCATATTGTACAAACATTCCCCATCTAATGATTCACAGGAAAATGATAGAATATGCTTGTCTAAGATGCTCATTTTACAGGTATCTTTCTATATTGGGGGGGATTTCTGCTACTCCCTATTTAATTTCCAAAGGATATTTAACTCTCTAAGCAATCATTGACAGGACTTGCAGGTTTAGCTTTTTTCCTGTCTGTACAGCACCTAGTACAGTATATATAGTGCCCACCCCTAACACAGGACAGCCAAAGAGATAAGAAGATGGGCCAGAAGTCCTGGTGGCCTAGAGCACGTGGGGTATTTCTGACCCTCTCTGGCACCCACCCCTTCCTGTCCAGCTCTTCCACATCCTCCACCAGCATGCCGAAAATGAAGAAGTTCTCTTGGCGGGCTTCCTCGGCCATCTCCACATTGGCTCCGTCCATGGTGCCGATGGTGAGCGCCCCGTTCAGCATAAATTTCATGTTCCCAGTACCGGAAGCTTCTGTGCCAGCTGTGGAAATCTGTTCAGAGAGGTCAGCCGCTGGAACGACTGCAGAAGAGGCAGAAACCAAGACTTAATGGGGGAGGCCTCTGAACACTGCAACTCCCAAGGGGTCATGGACACGACACGGCCCAACTTACTTTTTTCCGCCAGTGAGACACGGTAGTTTTCCAAGAAGATCACCTTGAGTCGGTCACCGATGACAGGGTCATTGTTGACAATGTCTCCAATGGATGTGATAAGCTTGATAATCATCTTGGCCATGTGATACCCAGGGGCAGCCTACAGGGAGGGAAGAGGGACACATAAGGAGAACCATAATTGTCATGGCGACAGCGATGGCAAAGTCCTCCCCGTTCTCCCACACACACCCAATCCCAACTCCCTTTGTTATCCATCCTCATCCCGACCACAAGCCGCAGCACCCACAATCCCCCATAGCCCATCACCCCCTGCTTCTCACTTTGCCTCCGATCATGATTGTCCGGGGCACAAAATGTTTGTTTGGTTCTCTCTTGATCCCTGCAAGGACGGGCGGGGTGAGGGGTAGAGAGAGAACACACAAGAGGGAAAGAACAGTCAGAATGGTTTGCCTAGGACCCTCCTTCCCACTTTCATGAAGCAGAGGTGGACTGAGTATCAACCCAGTGAGTCTCCTTGTGTTGGGGTAGGAGGCCAGATCACCCGTTCCTCCATTCTGGCAGCAGGACAGGGAAAAGAAGGTGTGAGGGGAGGACACGCTCCACAGGGGGTCCATCACTGCCCTGTTTTGGAGCACAGGCAGGTAAGAGAGACAAAGAGATTCACCTTCTTTCGCCTCCGTCTTTTATTCTAAAACTTCTGGACCCCTTCGGAAAGTGCAGAGGGGAAGAGAAGCTGGGCAGTCAACCAGAAGCCCACAGAGGGCCAGATGGAATTGCGTGGCCACCACTCAGCAACCATAAACCCAGTGGGTCACAAAGGAGAGGGTGGAAAACCAGGAACTGGGGGAGGAGGGGAGCAGGACGGAGCATCCAGTCTGCAGAGGAAACAGAGAGCACTCACGGTTGTAGAAGGTGATGATGTGGAGACAGTTCAGCAGCTGCCTCTTGTACTCATGGATTCTCTTCACTTGGATGTCAAAAAGCGAGTTGGGGTTGATCTTCACCTTGTACTCTTTCTCCAGGTAGGCAGAGAACTTCAGCTTGTTCTCCTGGGTGGGGGAGGGGAGAAGGGAGCAGCAGAATTTAAAAACCAGAGGACATGTGCTGGCAGAGAGAGAAGGAGACCCTATGCTCTGAATTCCATCATGTATGTATGTGAAGTTCTAAAATGTTTTTCTGGTTGCCGATACCATTTTTTTCCTGTCAAGTTTCCCATGTGTGTGTGTGTGTGGGGGGGGGGTTTGATAAGAATTGGGGGGAGGGGGAAGTACCACCCCCAATCCTGGTTCTCTGCCTGAAAACCACGACACTCCTTTTTCCCTGGAGAATTACAGCGTTCCAAATCTGAACATTTCCAAGAAATGCTGTTGACAAATTTCTTGTCTAGGCTGTTATTTTAGTCCATTATGTTTTTTAAAAATGTGTGCTATCTACTTGGCTTTATTGCTTTGTGGCTTTAGTGATACCTGACCCAGGATAAAGTGCTTCAGAAAGACTAATATGTCTAGGCCCAAATTCAGGCCCTGCCATGTGAAAGGCTCTCAGCCCCATTTATTCTGTTACTCTCACTAAAGGCAGATTCAGCACCAGTGTGCTAGGTGCTTTACAGAGCAAAGGATGCCTCGTCTCTGCCCCGGATGGGCATTAGATGGGGAGGAGAGAAAAGGTCAGGAAGGGGTAAATGGATAGGTATGAAAAGACAGGGAGCAGAACATTACAGCAGAGGAACAAATAAGGCCAAAGAAGACGATCCAGGAGGGCTCCTCTGAAGAAAACAGGCTTCCCCTGTGACAGGCTGCCCTGGATGCAGGAACGGCACAAACGCTCCCTGGCTCTCCTCCTCCTCTCCCTCACCTGCTTGACTTTTGCTACGTCCCGGATGAAGCCCTCATCGTCCACGTAGTTCAAGAGATTCTTCAGCTGATCCAAATCAGCAATGTAGTCCTCTCCGATGCGCTGGGGGGGGGGGGGAGAAGAAAGAGTCAGGAGCCAGTGAGGGTATGGATATGCATTCTCCAGTCAGATGTGGGACACTTGGGAAAATACAGGTGATCGAGGATCACAAGAACTGTGTACGTCATTTTCTACCTACGTTGCCTTCGCCCATCCTCTATATTTGAACAATAAAGTTAGATGCTTATTCTGAGCCATAGAAAATCTACATTTGATGTTAGGGAATGTGTCTGGTCATGATTAAGGGTGCCACTGGACATGACCATAGGAAATCTGCCCACTGCTGAGTCTATGAAGGTCACTACTGTCTACTCAGACTGGCTGCAGCTCTCCAGAGTCTCAGGTGGAGTCCATTCCTATCCCTTACTATCTACTGGAGATGCTGAGGATTGAACCTGGGACCTTCTGCATGCCAATCGAGGGTTTTACCAGTGAGCTCTGGCCTCTCCCCATGTGCAGAGTGCCTTTCTAACATGCACAGTACAACAATGTCCAATATCTCAGGTTTGATAACAAGGACACCCCAGCAAGAGGTAATGATATAGACTAAATTTATCACACTAAAACTAAATTTCACACAAATGCAAGATACAGACACAAAATTAATTTGTTTTTCAAATTCTACATGGAGGGTCATATTACAAACTTTAAGCTGATGAAACATCAATAACTTTTCAGCTTTGTTTTGTTTTTTAATTTAAAGCCAGCAGCATCTTTAGTTTCCTCTAAGCTGTGCTAGGGTGTGCTGCTGCACAAAATTTTAGCTGGCAGCTAAGGGGTTTTAGCTTCAGCTCACAAGTAAACGGTGAAGACATTTTTTACCTCCATAAGAAGCAATGGAGGATGGGGACACCTCCTTCTGGGGCCCATAGAATTGGACCCCCTGGTCCAATCTTTTTGAAACTGGGGTGCAGGGATTGAGGGAGGCACCAGCAGCTACGCTGAAAATTTTGTGGCTCTGTCTCAAAAAGCAGCCCCCCGAGCCCCAGGTGCCCACAGATTAATTCTCCATTATAATGGTCCCCATAGGCTATAATGGAGCTGGGAAAAAATAGTGTTTTTTTGCACACCTCTATTATGCTCTTCATTCTGAGATTTTTACAAGGTTATGGAAATAATCTAAAAAAAACCCCTAATGTATGTGATAGCCAAATGTAGACTTGCTCACAACTTTAACGCTACTAGCTTTTTTGGCTCACAAAGTAGCATTTTTGCTCACAACAATGTGGAGCTTAGAGGGAACATTGCCAATGAGGACATAAATTACTGTTAAGAGAACACAGATTCCTATTGGTTGCAAGCAGACTAAAATTAGGAGAAATTGCTTGAGAATATTTTCTCCCAGCAGTTTTTACTGCTGTAGGCTTCAGTTAACGTCCACAAACAAAGTTCTGATCTAAATGAGAAAGAAGCCCTGCAGGCAGCCACCAGCTGTGGGCCAAACTAAACATTACTAGGGAACTCTTTAAAAACAGTCTTGTTTAGTTTGGCCCCGTGTTGCTGGACTTCACATTATCAGCGTCCCATCCAAGCGCTCTTGTTCCCCAACACAACGCACAGACAGCCTCACCTCAGCAATGATCTCAGCCAGTCCTGGGTTGCATAAAACGAGCCAACGACGTGGGGTGATGCCATTGGTTTTATTCTGAAACTTGTGGGGCTCAAACTCATAGAAGTCTTTAAACCTGGAAAAGGAAGGAGGGGGAGCAGGATATCAAAAGAACGGGAAGAGAAATGAAGTGAGAAAAACTTGCAGCAGAGGAAGTGAGAGCAAAAAGACATGGAACCAAAAGTCCAAAAAGCGGAAGGACAAGGAAGTTTAAAAGGAAGGATGAGAGGTCACTGCTGGGAATTCATGAAGGGTGAAGCTACATTACAGAAGGGAAACCAGGAATAAATCCTGTTACTAGAGGCACGCATTTCTGCTATACAATGCGAAAATACCATCTGCCTTCTAAACATTGCGACATTTAATGGCTAAAAAAAAGGGGCTTGCTTAGAGTTTAAAAGGATCAGGTAGCAGGAGATATAAAAGACCCCCGCTGAGATGCTGGAGACCCACTGCCAGTCAGAGCAGACAATACTGGCTTTCATAGGCCCAGGGTCTGACTCAGCCAAAGGCAACTTCTCATGTACCACAGAGCAGTACCCCAAGAGAGCAGAAAGAAGGGTCAGGGAGCAGATCCTGATTGGCACACGTGTGCATGGGGAGGGTACTTACACGGTGGCCTTCAGAATTTCAGAATGGATACGGGCCACTCCGTTGACAGCATGGGATCCCACAATGCAGAGGTGGGCCATGTTGATGCGTTTGACACTGCCCTCCTCCACCATGGACATGCGCCGTAACCGGTCAAGGTCACCAGGGAACTTGGCATAGACCCTCTGCAAGAAAGAAAGGGACCCCCAAAACCAAAGCAAGCTAT
The DNA here is from genome assembly GCA_029375565.1 of Gekko gecko. Classification (NCBI taxonomy): domain Eukaryota; kingdom Metazoa; phylum Chordata; class Lepidosauria; order Squamata; family Gekkonidae; genus Gekko; species Gekko gecko. The sequence continues at coordinate 28,053,298 of JAPDNY010000001.1, forward strand.
TCACTGCTCTAAATGCAAAACAGCAAGCACTGGACTGAAAGTGTCTGGTTTCTTTCCCCCTACGCCCTTTAAATAGACCCTAAACACTCTTCCCAGCTTCGGGACCAGTATCCACGGGATTGTGGCTAATATTACCTTGGCCTCCAATCCTGTCTCCCCAGAGGGTTTATACTCACATCAAGGAATCGCTGGTTGATTTCAAAGATGATTTCCAGGTGACGTGGCAGGAGGGTCTCAAAGAGGTGGACGGGCCAGCGCTCCAGTGCTTCTGGCAGTACGGTGTGGTTAGTGTAGGCACAGGTCCGCACTGTGACATCCCAGGCCTGGGGGTGGGGGGAAATGGGGCACAGAGAAGGCTTCAAAGACCCTTTCCTGGCACAAATTCAGATATCTTTAAAAATCATGGTTCTCGGACTATGTGATTTTACACAAATTTTATTCTGATTCTTACATGGCTATTGCAACAGGTTGGCTATGTTTAATTGGTGATTTGATGCATCTGCTGTTGCATTTGTATCTTACTGTGTTATTATTATTATTTTTAAATTGCTGGCTTAAAAGTATTTTTTTTTAATGTAACTAAATAGACATCCAGGAAACTGGGTGCAGAATGGAATCTTCTGCTGGAAAATCTGGGTCCCTTTGCAACTGAAAACTGCTTTGAAAGCAATTTTAACTTCCAGGGTTTACTCTCTGCCCCACCCCAAGAAAAGTGTGGTCAAGTGGAACATGGAATAAAAGTTCCCACCCCCAAAACTATAATTCCCAGGATCCCTTAGAGATGGGGAACACCCATCAAGAAAGTAGAAACTGATTCTGAAATACAGTGTGGGTGTAAATTAATATTCTAAATATAAGTGCTTGTGAAATGAGATATACTCAGTAATAGCTTTTATATGCAGGCATGTCTGCAAGCCACTGTTATACACAAAATCTCTAGCTGAATTTTCCTTCTGAAGACTTCATAGTGGCTGAAGATGGGCAAATCCTTCCTGGTACTGCATGTGCATCAATCAGGCCAGCTGGCTCTAACATTGTGTCTGCAAATGACACAAATATACACACACAGGCTGCAACCCTAAGAACAATTTCCTGGGGCTTCAGAGCAGAGCTCACTGCCTCCTTCCAGAGTTGGCTTTGAGCCAGCAGGAAACAGGGCCTCACCCCAAAACCTGGCTTTCATTCCAGGGCTCGTTATGGAACAGGCAATGATACACAAGTCTCTGAGCATGCACCAAGTGCCAGCAGCCCCCACTTTTCTTATCACCGAAGGGCTGGAGTTCCGAGGGGCTGGGCTGGGACCCCAGAACTACCTCATCTGGGAATTTGGCACAGTCTCACCTTGTCCCAATCTAGTTTCTCAATATCCACCAGGACTCTCATAAGTTCTGGGATGGCCAGCGAAGGGTGGGTGTCGTTGAGCTGAATAGCAACCTGGAAGAGACAGGAAATATAACGGGGGGGGGGGGATATTCAAGAAAGGAAGCCCAGCCTCCACAGCTGATAGTCTCTTTGCCCCCTTTCACACCACCAGGGATCCCATCTTACATGGGAACTGAGGCCAGAGAGAAGGCTATTTGTTTAATACCACACAAGGACCAACCCAAGCCAGGAATACAGCATGTTGATTTCTTTGTTTATTGGTTTGTTTATATTGCGCAAGGGTTTCGTCCCCTATCATTGTAAGTCATTTTGGGCTCCTTTGGGGAGAAAAGCTGGATATAAATATTTAAACAAACACGCAAACAAATAAGCAAGTCCAAGTTACAATTTGAGGCTTAAAGCTCAGGTCTCCACCCATTATACCACATTCTCCCTCTGAGGGTTGCATGCCTCCAGGTGGCAGCTGGCGATCTCCTGGAATTGTGGCTGATCTCCAGACCACACAGATTATGTATTTATTATTTATTGAGACATTTATTCCACTTCTCCTGGACAAAACAGCTGCTTTGGAAATTGAACCATATGGCATTATACCCTATTGAAACCACTGCCCTTCCTAAACCCCACCCTCCCAGGTTCCAGCCCTCAGGTATTTGTTGATTAAATTTTTTGCATGTTGTTTAGTGTAGATGTTCTGTATACAATTGAAGAACCTGGAACCACACTTGAAATATTGCAGTGTTTTTTGCAGAAAAGTCCAAGACACATTATCAAAGGCTTTTTCAGCATCTAAGAACAGAAAGGCTGTTTTTTCACTCTTGTCTTTAACGAGTTCTATTGCATCAACAAGAAAACAAACACTGTCTTCCATATATCCACTGGGTACAAAACCAGTCTGATCAGGGTGAATTACTTTGGAGATACATTTCTTCAGTCTATCAGCTGTAACTGAGGCAAAAGATTTATAGTCCACATTCAACAATGAAATGGGTCTATATGTTTGCGGCAACATTGGGTCATTATTCTCTTTGTATATTAACGTTATATGAGCCTCTTGCCAGGATGGTGGCAATCTATTCTTTTTGCTTATATCATTCATAACTTTTTGTAAGGGTAAAATTATCTTCTCTTCAGAACTTTTGTAGAAAATTGCAGTTAATCCATCTGGTCCTGGTGCCGTATCCTTTTTAGTTTCTTGATGGCTTGTGAGACCTCTTGAATTGAAATGCTTTGATTCAAACTTTCTCTATCTTGGTTCAAAAAATTACAAGTTACGGCTTCTTTAATATATCCACCCACCCCTCAGGTTGGCAACGCTGCTCTCTCTCAACACAGGCTATGTAGGCAGCCAAGGGTCCCTCACCCCTGTTCAGGGGAAGTCTATACAGGCCGGATCCTCTGTTCCCCACCGCCCTTGAATAGCAAAGTCAGCCCTGGAACATTGACTAGTAAATTCTCTGCTCCCCTGCCCCATATGGCATCGCCAGTACCTTATCTGGGAAGGCATCGAAAGAGGTACGGACGGGATCACGGGAGCCAAACTTGGAGGACTTGAAGCGGCGGATGATGTCTTGAAGGGTGGCAGCCACAACAAAGTACTCCTGTTTCAGACGCAGCTCTTTGCCCTCGAAGAACTGCGGGGGAAGGAAGGGGGGTGGACTTAGAAAGCTAAAGACAAGGGAATCCCAGCTGCTCTTCATACTCCAGGAGGGAGACAGCCTCTAAGAAAGATCCCTAGCAGCAAACCCAGATGAAGACTCAGGAGTTCCAGCTTCTAGTCATCTTTGCTCTAAGCCACAGGGAAGGAGCGGGAAATTAACAGTCCTCATTTGAGTCCAGGAGCACCTTGGAAATCATCAAGATGTTGAGGGGGGGGCATAAGAGTCACAGCTCCCTTTGCCAAATCTGACGAAGGGAATTTTGACTCTCGAAAGCTTACTCCCCAAATTAATTTGGATATTTAATAATTTATTTTGCCGTCAAGACACAGCTGAGTTACGGCAACCCCATACGATTTTCAAGGCAAGGGACATCCAGAGGTGGTTTGCCATTGCCTGCCTCTGCGTAGCAACCCTGGGCTTCCTTGCTGGTCTCCCATCCAAGGACTAACCAGGGCTGATCCTGCTTAGCTTCCAAGATCTAACAAGATCAGGCTAGCCTGAACCATCCAGGCCAGGGCATCCAGGTCCAAGCTGCTACTGGGCTTCTACAGCAGGCCAACACATTTACCCTCCTGCAACGAAGACTCTTCAGCAGAACTCCAAAAACACAAGCCACAAAATTACCATTTACAAAGACCAACCAAAACACTGCGACACACTCTGCAAGTTTTAGAGTTCCCCAGAACGTTTCACCACTCGGACGTGCAAATCTGATAATGGACAGCCACACCCTCTGGCCACAGAAGTCAGGAAACAGACAAACGGGCTGTAAGGTCATCACTGGAAAGATCCGTTCCCCTCCGCTTTAAACAAACATACCAAAACATCCCAGCCTGATGAAGAGTTCTGGAGAACTTGAAAGCTTGTGCAATCTGTTGTGCTATTCTGGCTGGTCTTACATGGCTTCTTCCTCATTTTTGGAGGGAGGGATTTTACTACGGGCCAGCGTGGCCACCGTGTATTTCCCGAGGCACCAAAATGTACGTTTTCGTATTCTCCTGTCTAAAATTGGGTTTTGAAGAGCACTTTTTTAAAAAGTTACATCTTAACTACTGTTAGAAACCTAGCACTCCAACACTTCATGTCCTTGCGTTTTCTTCTACGACCTTTAAATCCAATATCACGCTTAATCAAAAATTAGGTGGTGGTTGTTTTCTAAATTACACTAGAATATAAATGAGAAAAGTTCTGCCTGCAAAATCTTTCCAGCTCTAGGCAGCAGCCAGCTTGCTTCAAGGAGAGATCAAGGTATTCCTCTGTTGGAGGGGAGGGTGACATAAATGGAGATCTCAGACTGGGAGCCGCTGAGCTTGGCTCTTCACTCAGCACAGCAGGAGGAAGAAGGAGGGCTCAGGACACTCCTTGCTGGACACAGAACCTGGACTCAAATCCCCACCCTGCCATGAAGCTTGCTGGGTGATGTGGGCCAGCCACTTTTTCTCAGCCTAACCTACCTACCTCACGTGGTTGCTGTGAGGATAAAAAGAGAAGTGGGAGAACCGTGCACGCCACCCTGAAATCTTTGGAGGAAGGGAAGGCTAAAAGCAAGAGAAAGGAGCAAGGGGGCAAGGAGCGACAGAGGACATCCGTCTGTGTGGTCTGAAATGCTCATATTGAGCATGGAAGTGGCCACAACCAAAACTAGGGTTGCACAGGATAGGTCTGCAAGAGTCTGAAACCTCCCAAGCTGTTTGAGGGAGGGAGCCGAGATAGATGGCAACGGCACCTACGTTATCGTTGGGATACAGCACACGGGAGATGTTCTCCGCCAGGTTTCTGTCCAGCACCGCCTGGATGTAGCCACCAACATTAACTGGAGAGACCAGACAGGGTGGAGGGAGGGGAAAAAAGAAAGCAAACAACTGATCAGCACAATTAACTCCAACCAAAGAATCACAGCCATCTCTGCCATACAGAAGGAGGGCATGCACGAAACGTGGAAGTGAGCCCGAGACTGGCTCCCACGTGTGACCTGCCACTTATATGTGCACCCCGAAGGAATCGGTATCAGGCCAATACATGTGCACGGACACATACATCTGCAACTAGAGAGAAATGCATCTGCGTGTAGAAGTGTGGCTTCCCAAGACCCGGGCACTCAGCACCCACATCCCAGAGGGAAGCAACCCCCTTCCAAGCCCCTGCCCCATGCCTGGGAGAAAGGCCCACTTACAGTCCTTCAGGTTGAACTCGTTGGGGGCCCGGGCAGACCACAACCGCATTGTGTTCACGACGTTGTTGCGATACCCGGGGACGGGGGTGTCGTAGGGGAGGGCCAGGACCACCTGCAAGGCAAGGGAGTGGAGGACTCAGCGCCAGCAGCGCCAAGGTCCCCGGCAGGACCTGAGCCACTCAGTGGCGCCTGCACCTGGTCATGCTTCCAGGGACACTGGGAAACACAGAGGGCAGAGTTCCCCTTTGCAAATTACAGGAAGGAAGTCCCAGCTCCCTGGTGAGTCCTTCTCCTAGAAAAGGGAATGTCAGCCTTCCCCGCCCCCCGAGTGCTTTTAGGGCTATTTGTCGATATGTGCTACCTCCTCCTACATCTCCCTTCAGCTCAAGGTCTGCACGGGCTCCCTGAATCACCTGCAAGATTCTCATCCCCCTGTCTCTGCCTCTCTCGCCTCGGGCTGTGCCCCCTCCTTTCTATTCACACAGCCAACATCTTGCACTTTCTGCTTCCCACGAGCTCCTTGCATGCTTCTTTCTCACGCTCCCCACCCTGCATCTTCTGCCATGCCATGACCCTCTTCCAGGAACAGTGCAATCCTACACAGAGCCCCACCAGCCTGAGGCTACTGAAATCAAGAGGACTGGACTGGACTATCTCTCTGATAGGACTGCACTGGGCAACCTTCAGCCGAGATGTTATCAGTCTGGTCCCCTGCAATCTGCAGCCCGAAACTTCAGAGAAGCATTGAGCTCGAAGGGATCTCAAGGATCGTCTAGTCCAATCCCTTGCACAATGCAGGAAATTCACAGCTACCTTCCCCTCTTCCCTGCACAAGTATTCCATTATTCATTTTATGAAACCTGTCCAGTACATCCAACAGTGTCTAGGAGCTTTTGGATCAGGGCAAATATAAAACAGAAGAAGGAAAAAGGCATACACCTTAGTCCTGCTCTAGAACCACAGATGTGTGACAGTTTCAGGCCTCCCCTCCAAACCCATACAAGGGTGCATTTGCACAGAAGTAGGCAGACCAAATACTAGCATATCCAATCTGCAGGAGGTTATCGTCCTGCAACTGAGTGAGCACACAAGCACACACACACACACTACACCCGCCCATCACCACTACACCGACGACCGCACTGGGGCTCTCTCTCACCTGCGTATCAGCCCATTTCACCCCATCTGGGCCATGCTGTACGTGCCCATAGAAATGCACGGGGATCATATACTCGGGGCGCGCCTTTTCCCAGGGGTTGCCGTAACGCAGCCAGTCATCTGCCTCCTCCAACTGCCAGCCCCCACAGATCTTCTGGTTGAAGATCCCAAATTCGTAGCGGATCCCATAGCCGTAGGCGGCAAGGCCCAGAGTTGCCATTGAGTCCAGGAAGCAGGCTGAACAGAAACGGTGGGAAGACAGTTAGTGGAAATGGGACAAGAGAGGGGACAGACTGACTCTGGGGCTTGCAACTAGAGCTCTGGGTATCAGTGAGGGCGATAGTTCTGGGGGCACTAACAAAGGAGCAGGTGAAATAACAGGAACCACCACCCCGTCCCTTGCAACAGTACAAGAGCGGAACTGTGCAGATAAATACACTGCAGAATGGGGGAGGCAAAATGTCTCAGGCTTCGGGTACTTAAACAGGCCAAACCAGGTCCCTGAAGCAGGGCCTGCATCAGCATACCTTGAGTCGGGGCCACTGCCAAGGCCCAAGCCTTCCAGAGGGGCCTGCTGCTGCCCCACTGCCTCCCCTCCCCTGCTCTCCCAACCCCACATCCCTGTCTTCATGCCCTGCTCAGTACCGCTGGGGCAGAAACACACACCACAGTGGTGCTCCCAGCTGTACACTGGCCCCACTGCTGGACCTCCTGATGGCACCTGGCATATTTTGGCCGCTGTGTGACAGAGTGTTGGACTGGATGGGCCATTGGCCTGATTCAACATTGGCTTCTCTTATGTTCTTATGTACACACTGCCCGAGAGAGTTGGGGAAAGGGGGGCTGGCAAAGGAATGAGGGAGTCGGGGAAGGGTGCATGAGCGGGCAGGGAGGGAGGAAAATGCAGGAAGGTGGGCAGGAAGGTGCAGGGGGGCAGAAGCGGGGGCCTCTGGGCGCTTTCTGTCCAGGATTCACCAAAACCTGGAACTGGCTCTGCCCTGAACTCACAACACATGAAGCTGCCTTGTCTCACGTACATGGGAGCAGAGGTGCATCAGTGGCTATTACCACAAGGTATAGATAGGAACTCTCAGTCTGGGGCAAGGGATGCTCTGTATTCTTGGTGCTTGGGGGGGGCAACAGTGGAAGGGCTTCTAGTGTCCTGGCCCCGCTGCTGGACCTCCTGATGGCACCTGGTATTTTGGGCCAGTGTGTGACAGAGTGTTGGACTGGATGGGCCATTGGCCTGATCCAGCATTGGCTTCTCTTATGTTCTTATATTCTGAATCAGACCTGTGGTCCATTAAGGTTTACTTAGACTGGCAATAGCTCTCCAGGGTCTTCAGAAGAGGTCTTTCCCATCACCTACTGCCTGGTCCCTTGAACTGGAGACACCTAGGATTGAATGTGGGACCTTCTGCATGCCAAGCAGAAGCTCTACGACTCAGTCACAGCCCCTCCCCTAACAGTCCAAAACCCTTGGCTTCAGAGTCCTGCTCTCACTTGCCATGAATGACATCGTGCACAAGCTCAAGATCGTGAAATGGGGGCAGGTTTGGGACAGCAGGAGAGAGAGACTGACTGGGTGGCCAAGCCAAGCAGCTCCAAAGCTTCAACTAGGAAACAATCTGTGTGGGCCTTGAGAAATCAAGCCATGCCTCCATCACAGGGTTGGTAAATTCTGAGGCTAAAGGAGAATCACCAGCCCCTTCGTGCCTCTCTGCAGCCACATACCTGCCAGACGCCCGAGTCCTCCGTTGCCCAGACCAGCATCTTCCTCAATCTCTTGCAGTTCCTCCATATCCAGGCCTAACTGTGGGGCAAAAGGAGAGGGAAGGAACAAGATTGGCAGGTGTTGGGCAACAGGGCCGGATCTACACCCAAGCCACACAAGCAGCTGCCTGGGATGATGTATGGAACAGGGCAGAAATGCACCACAGGAGCTCAGAGCCCTCTTGCCCACCAGTGGCACAGGTGGTGACAGGTATCACCTCCAGGATCCATGCCACTTCCATCCAAGTCTCAAATGAGCCCCTGAAGCAAACCCACAAGGGCTTAGGTTGGACCCAACCAGCACCGCTGCAAGAGACAGCGATGTGTGCCCCTTGCTTAGGGTGAGAAGTACTCTGAGCCAGCCCCAGTGCAGAATTGCTTTAAAAAGAAAAGGAAAAGAAGCTGGGAGAAACAAAAATCGTCCCAGCCTCCAGCTCCCGCCACCCCATCCTTTCCCCCTCCAACCCTGGCCAAGTCAGCAGTAGCCCCAAACCTGGTAAATAGCTTCATCACAGGCATTCTGCAAGCCCAAGTTGACCATGGTGTTCTGTAAAGTGCGGCCCATGTAGAACTCCAAGGAGAGGTAATAGATCCGCTGAGAGAAAGGATGAGTGAGTTAGCAGGGGTATCTTACGCGACAGGCCCCCCAAACAGAAGTAGTGCTGTCCATCAAAGCAGAACAGAAGGCCCACACCATGGGTTCCCCACACAGCCCCCACCAGCACCTTTGCTGGTGCTTGCCAAGTGTTTTTAGAAAGTGGGTGGGGCCAGGAGGGGCTTTTGCCCAGCAGGGCTTCTGATTGGCCAATGGAAATTTGATTGGCTGTGCAGATTTTTAAGTGTTGCTTCGGCAACAGCTGCCACCATAGCCCAAGGATCTTCACTGCGGCAGCCATTCTGTGGCTGCACCCACTACACTGTGTCAGAATTCTAAAGGTGCTCAAAAAAGTTTGGGACCCCTGGCCCACATGTTTTGTAACAACCCAAGATTAGGACCCGACATTTGTACTTTGCAGAACTTGGTTTTTATAGCCACTTCCAGTCTTTAATGATTCCAAACACTCCCCCACAAAAAAAGAAAGGAAGAAGGAGAAAAGGGACAAAGATCTGAGATGGGGTATTCTTCTGTTTGTGTTACATGCCTCAGTGTGATAATACATTTTCAAGCCATACTTGAAAATTTAAAGCAATTGTTCCCAATGCCAGCAAACTTCTCTGTTGTAGATCTTGTTCTAAAATACTCCATGCTTTCTGACTGCTAATTCTGACTATGGCTGAAGAAGGGAGAGGGGGATGGGCTCTCTGGATCCAGCCCAACCGGCCAATGGAAGGTACTCAAACAGATTCCTTGTTTACCTGAGATGCCCCTTCCAAACAGCAAAAAAATACCCTCAACCAATGTTCCCTCTAAGCTGTGAAGTCTTATGAGCAAAAATTCTACTTTGTGAGCTACTGGCATTAAAGTTGTGAGCGAGCAATTTGGCTACTGCATAAATTAATTTGCTCTGGAGCCATCCTTCCTGAGCTAAAACAAAAATGTGTGAGCTGGAGGCTAAAAAACTGTGAGCTAGCTCACACTAACTCACCTTAGAGGGAACACTGCCCTCAACCAAATGCTACTCTTGAGTCCAAGGGGTTGTGGCTTGTGGCATTCACACCTTCTGAACAAGAAGCTCTGCCCTGGGGGCTTCACCATGCCTTCTACCCCTTGCACCTCAAGCGTCTGCACCAGCCCCAGAACCTTGTGACCTCAGGAGCATTTGGCCTCCCCCTCTGCCCCCACCCCCTCCCCTCTGCAGCCAGGATTAGCAGCTTTAGATTCCAGGTCATCAGGGCTGAGTCCCAGCACTTTTCACTCCAGAAATCAATCTCTGGGGGAGGAAGGGAGGCTGGTTGTGTTTATTCAGTCGCCAGAGAAAAGCACTCTGCACATTCTCAAGATCTCCTCACCGGGCACAAAAGAAACTCTGTCTGGGAGCCCCTAGTGGCTTGCGGCATGTACAAAAAGACAGGAACGCATTCTTGGGGAGGAGGAAAGCTGTCTTCTGCAGCACAGAGATATTGCAAACGGGAGCCCCCAGAAACCATGAGCAGCGTTTAGTGCTTCTCCTTTGGCCAAATGACCTTTCGCGGACCAGCAAAGCTGTCTCAGCCCGTCTTGGGTGTGCTGTTGCCACCCGTATCTGGTATCCTTCACTCTGCCCCCCTCCAGGGCCTGCTGACACAGACCTTTTCTTAAATTAAATGGCAAAAGTTCACAGCAAATGTCAAGCTGGGCTAAATTTAAAGAAACACGGAGGATCCTGCTGTTGCCTTCCCGGCACTGGTGCAGACGTTCCTCTGCCCTTACAGGACTGGGAAGAAAAAGGCCAGAGGAAGGCCTTGAAATTTATGCCCTAGACATTTGCATCCTTGCTGTTTCTACTGGGAGGGCACAGTCATGGGTTTGGAACAAGGAATGAAAGAAAGGGGGGGGGCCCCTAGGTAGATCGTTGTACCAAAAAGAATGGGGAGGGAACCGGGTTGACTTCACTGGTACAGGGCACCTGTTTCTGCGGCGCCTTCCGCTTGTTTGGGGCCAAATCTGTGCAGCGTTGATTAGGATTGCCAACTCCAGCATGGACAGTTTCAAGAGGGAATTAGATAAACATATGGAGCAGAAGTCCATCAGTGGCTATTAGCCACAGGGTATAGATGGGAACTCTCAGTCTGGGCCAGGTGATGCACTCTATTCTTGGTGCTGGAGGGGGCAGCGGTGGGAGGGCTTCTGGTGTCCTGGCCCCACTGCTGGACCTCCTGATGGCACGTGATATTTTTGGCCGCTGTGTGACAGACTGTTGGACTAGATGGGCCATTGGCCTGATTCAACATTGGCTTCTCTTATGTTCTTATGTTCTTTTATGCCCATTTCAGAGAAACGGAATGTTTTGAACTGAGGCACATTTCCCCAGCAATTGCAAAAGGATAACAGAAGTTCTTGCCTTAAATGAGTCTTGATGGGAACTACAAAGCATCCACTCCAGCAAGGATTAGAAATCTGGCTGAAAAGAATCAGCTGAGGACAGACCCACTCCCCTAGGCAAGGAGCAGGCTGGAAAAGGAGAAGGGCCCCAGCCCTGGCACTGCTAGGAGCTTGGAAGGTTATTGAAATTAAGTAACTGCCAGGCTTCCCAGAGTTGGGCGATGCAGGAAATTGTCACTGGCAACACTTTCTCTAAGCCGAACTGAATCCAAGCCAGCTTCTGCCCCGAGGTGGGATAGAGCATCGTCTCCTGTTCTTCAGTCCTAGTGCTGGGATCAGCCAAGCAGGTGAAGCCTGGGGGAACACCAGCTGCTGGAAATGAGGAAGCATTCACGAGTGGCCTCATATCTCTCAGCCTCTGATTCCACCCTGTAAACTTGGGGGAGGGGTGTTTAATGGTACTGGCCTACCTAACAGGGATGTTGGAAAACTATTGTGCATATATAACGCCCTTTTAATGTTTACGTCTCACTTTGCTTGCAAGTAGTATTTATTAGTTATAACCCCATCAATGAAGTGTCCTCGAATGCGCATAGAACCATAGAATCACAGAGTTGGAAGGGGCCACAGGGGCCGTCTAGTCCAACCCCTGCTCAATGGAGGATCAGCCTAGAGCATCCCTGACAAGTGTTGGTCCAGCCGCTGCTTGAAGACTGCCAGGGAGGGGAAGCCCACCACCTCCCTAGGCAGCTGGTTCCACTGCTGAACAACTCTGATTGTTTCCCCTCCCTGCACCAGTAGTCATAACCAAGCGTCACACCGCTGGGATTAAAGCAAGAGTCTTCAGAGGCTCTGATTTTTCCACAGGAGTCTCGGGCTTCAAGCAGTTTCTTTACAGGTTCACTCAAACTTCTCTGGTTTTGCAACCCTTGAGAAAAGAGCCCCAAAGAGGAGAGAGCAATTTCCCCCTCTGAAGTTGTCTTCGCTGCTTCTGCACCAATAGAAAACTGCCTGGCCATGTGCCCTTCAAGATACAAGTGGGACCCCTCTGGCGCTGTGGGCCTTCCACCCTCATCTGCAGCTGGGAGTAACCCTCTGCCATCTCCTAGCCTGCCGGGTGGCATCTCAAGCCGCTATTTATATCCACCAGCACCGGCACTGATCTCTTCTCCCCCACCCGCAAGCCACCTTCCTGCACAGGCGAGAGTTAGGAGCCTGGACGCCTGCCCGCTCCTCGTGCGCCCCTCCCCGTCAAATATATAAGGCTGACTCCTCTGGAGCGCCGGTTTTCGTGCGAAGGACACAGACGAGTCCTCTGGATAGGGGTGCGCAAAAGTTGCAAAGGGCTTCCAGGAAGACGCAACGGCAAGCATCGGGGCCGTAAAATGCAAAGCCCGGCCGGACTGCACCCAGGGTTCCCAACCTCCAGGTGGGGCCTGGAGACCTCCTGGAATTGCAACTGATCTCCAGACGACAGAGATCTGTTTCCTCGGAGAAAAATGGCTGTTTTGGAAGGTGGACTCTAGGGCATTATGCTCCGCGGAGGTCCCTCTCCAAACCCCACCCAGCCCAGACGCCACACCAAAAATCTCCAGGAATTCTCCAACCTGGAGTTGGCAATCCTAATTAACGCTGCACAGGTTTGGCCCCAAACAAACGGAAGCAATGACCACTCTGGAGGCCGGGCAAGAAGGGTCTTGTCAAGGCGGGGGCCATCCTAAGTATACCTCCAGTTTAGGAAAGCAAAGAAGTTGCCCCCCCCCCCCGCAGGACTGATCAGCGGAGGGAGGGTGTGGCGAGGGGCTCTGGGAGCTCCTCCCCCGTGGACCCCGCCCCCTGCCCTTGATCACTTCCCGCCCACCCCCCGCAGCGCCAGCAGTCCCTTGGGAAAGTGAGCCAATCACGTACCTACCGCTCTGGGGCTTCAGGAGGAGAAGCCAGCCAGCCAGCCAGCCAGCCAGCCCCGGGAAATCGAGTCCCGGGAGGGGGAGCAGGCGGCGGGGGCCAGCCAGAGAGCGGAGGCCGGCGAGGGGAGCCGCGGAGGAGCCGGACCCGCTTGCGCGCGCCCCGGACCAGCTGCGCCCCCTCCCGCCTGGCCCCGCGCTCGGCCCGGCGTCGGGCTCACCTTGGGGTCCTTCTCGTAGTAGTGCTGCTGGGTGCGGATCCAGCGGCCGACCAGGTGGTCGCGGACGGTGTGCGCCAGGGCGAAGTAGTAGTCGCGCGGGGTGGCCACATTGCGGTCCTTGACGAGCGTGAAGTGGAGGTGCCGGTTGAAGTTCTTCTTGAGGTCGGTCACGTTCTCCACGCCGGCTAAGCCGCGCACGCTGATCTGCTTCCTCTTCTCGTGGTCCGACAGCGGCCGAGACATCCTGGCGGGTGGAGCGGAGGGACGGGGCGGACGAGGCGGGCTGGAGGGAACCGGGGGCGCCGCGCTCTTCACCTCGGCACCAGCAAATGCGCCCCAGGCCCCTCCCCTCATGCATTATTAAACCAACCGGCCCTGTGCATTATTCATGAGGTGGGGGGTCTCCCCCCCACACCTCGGGGCTGGGCACGCCCCCTTGCTCCTTAAGCTCCGCCTACTGGTCCCGGGAATTCCTCTCCTCCCGGGGTCACCGAAAGAGCCAAGCCGATTAGCATCTCGTCTCTCTTTACCTTTACCCTTACTAGAAATGTCGATTCAGGTTGGGTAGCCCTGTTGGTCTGAAGCAGCCAGCAGAACAAGGTCCGAGCCCACCTACACCTTTAAGACCATCCAAGTTTTGTTCTGGGTATGAGCTTTTGTGTGCAGGCATGTCTTAAAAGCTGTCACTGGACTCAAACTTGGTTCTACTAGAACTATGTAAAGTGGAGCTTTAGAAAGATCTGACCATTGATGTCTGGGGGAAAGCACATGCTCAAACAAACCTCTTCTCTGTTCTTGGTTTTTCTGGACAACCTGCCAGGGCTCTTTCAACCTGAAAGTCCTCAGGTGCATCAGGAGTTGCCAACCTCCAGGCGGTGGAGGAGGTGGAGATTGGATTTATACTCCGCCCTTCACTCAGAGTCTCAGAGCAGTTTACAAACTCCTTTCCCTTCCCCTCCCCAACAACAGACACCCTGTGAGGCAGGTGGGGCTGAGAGAGCTCTGACAGAAACTGCTTTTTTTCAAGGACAGCTCTGACAGAACTATGGCTTGCCCAAGGTCACCCAGCAGCTGCAAGTGGAGGAGTGGGGAATCAAACCCGGTTCTCCCAGACTGGCTGGAGGAGGTGGCTGGAGATTACAATGGATATCAGTTCACCTGGAGAAAATGGCCACTTTGGAAGGCGGGCTCTGTGGCATTATACCCCATTGAAGCCCCTCTCCAAACTCTGCTGTCTTCAGGTTCCACCCCCCCAATCCCAACCCAGGGCTGGCAACCCTAGGTCCATTCTGGAAGCCTGTGTCTAGAACCACAATTTTTGTAGCTGTTTTGAAGGACCCGTTTCCTACAGTGCCTGCACACCATTTTTCTGGCCTTTCTTTGCAAGCAGGCTGAGAAGATCCACAGGATGGTGCAGCAAGGTCAGTCAGCAGCTGGAGAGGATTCCTCCAGGGCCCTGACCCTTCGGCTTGTCCCTCTCCATGGCGCACATCCCAGTCTCTTGCCTTGTGCTTCCTGTCTGTGACTCTCCTGCTCCACTAGCCACAGGCCTGGCTTTGCCGGCGATAGGGTCATAGCTCTGAGTCTCCATCTTCCTGTCACGTGCCTCTGACGTCAAGTGCTTGCGGCTAAGTGGGGTCGCTAGTCTGAAAAGGTTGAAGACCACTGATCTAGCCCAAGCAGGGATGTCAGCCTCCAGGTGAGACCTGGATATCACCCAGAATTACAGAGATCAGTTCCCCTGGAGAAAATGGGTGCTTTGGAGGCATTGTACCCCACTGAGGTCCCTGTCCTCCCCAGGCTCCACCCCCAAATCTCCAGGAGTTTTCCAACCTGGACGTGGCAACCCTACCCCGTCATCCCCCACTGGTGGCCAGGGGGACTCTGTTCTCTGATTGGCAGCAGCAATCTGGGATCTCTGCAGGGGGGGGTTGGCCTTCCCCAACACCTGCAACCTGCATTCTTTTAACTGGAGATGCCAGGGGGCCTTCTGCCACTGAGTCAAAGCCCTCCTCCCTCCCACCAAGCAGCTCGTAGCAGGATTTCCTCAACTTATTCTCACAAATATCCTGTGAGAGGCTCAGAGACCATGACAGCCCCTAGGACTCCCAGTGAGCCTGGATTTGAACTCAGTTCCTCTCTGTCTGTTCCTAGTTCTTCACATTCTAGAGCAGTGATTCCCAAGCTTTTCGGTACGGTGACCCACAAGTCCAACTTTGCTTGGTATGGTGACCCATCCAGAGATGGCCCAAGGTTTTTTGGCGCCCCAGGCAAACGATGACCTTGGCACCCATTCAGTGAAGCCTTCCCATTTTCTACAGTGGCTAACCAGATGTTTCTGAGAAACCAACAAACATCACAGAAAGGAAGCAGCTGTCCCCACTATGAACCCGAAGCAAGTGGCATTCTGACATATGCAGCCTTTGCCTACAGAGGTTACATTCCAGCCTTTGACCACCTTCTCCTTCTCTCTTATGCCCTCTAATCCCCCCATCACCACCACCAAGATTCTAAGGCGCTCACTCTAGTAACCATCAGGACACATTTTTTTCTTGATCAACATGTGTATGCAGTGAAGGGGGGGAAATGCCAGCTAATGTAGGACATGGAAGATTCTGTATTTTGGTTTCCAAAATTCAGAAGAGAGCAGTGGAAAGGGAGGGCTGGCCTGCAAACCGCGTTCCGAGGCTTCACAGCCCACAGGATAGGAAACAGTGTTCTAGAGCTGCAGGAGAGCACTGGAGACAAGATCCCGTAGCCTGACCGAAGGCGGCCAGAGCCAAACCCAGCACTGCGCCCTGCTCTGACAGGTCGTAATCTCTTTCTGCCAGCACACACCGCAGGAGAGACAGCCTGCAGTGCCAGGGGCAAAGAATGCCCTGTTTCACCGTCTCCCCCTCCTTCAGTAGTGTTCAGAGGCCTCCTATCAAACAAGCCAAGGCTCACAATCTCTTTCCCCACCACCACCTTTCCAGACTGAGTTATGAAGAGCAGCTGCTGCTCAGCCTTGTGTTGCCACCCCCCACCCCAAAGGGATCAGGGTGGGAAAGTTGCCCGGTCACATTCTGTTCTATTTTTGGCCTCTTCTGCCAGGCCTTGTGTAGCATGTTTGTTTCAACAACAAAATGACAAGGGTGGATACTCTGGTTGGGGTTTGGGGGGACGGTGTAGAAGTGATACTGGGGCTCACGTCTGCTCCAAAGGCACGCCCATCCACCCAACTATTCTGAGCCCTGATCTCCTGCATGTGTGTAGAGCCAGGGTGGTGCAGGGGTTAGAGGGCTGGACTAGGATCTGGGAGACCCGGCTTCAAATCCCCCCACTTTGCCACGGAAGCTCGTTGGGTGACCTTGGGCCAGTCACACACACTCAGCCTAACCCACCTTACAGGGTTGCTGTGAGGATAAAATGGAAGAGAGGAGAAGGATATAAGCTTCCTTGGGTCCCCGTCGTGGAAAAAGGGTAAGAGATATATGACTTTTTAAAAAGAAATTAAGCGTTTTCCCTCCGATAAATAACCCCTGTGCTCTGATGTGGATGGCTCAGGCTGGCCTAGTCTGTCACATCTCGAAGCAAAGCAGGTTCAGGTTTAGCCCTGGTTAATACTTGGATGGGATACACCCGAGGAAGTCCAGGGACATTATGTAGAGGCAGGCAATGGCAAACCACTTTAGAACATCTCTTGAAAATCCTGCAGGGGTCACTGTAAGCCGGCTGCCTCTTGACAGCCCGTTCCACCGCCAAATACCCACTGCGAGCACTCTGCACCTGCTCAGAAGTCTGAGACAGAGGAATCCGTTTTATTGCATTCTCACAGGCACAGAGAACTGAGACTGAGATCCTGCCCAGCTCAAATGAAATCCTGCACCGTACTCCACCCCCTTTCCAGGGAAGGAACAAAGCCTCTCAGGCGTTCTGAGTTAAAAGTGCCACTTGATCTGTGCAATGCCTCCCTTTGAGACATTTTCAGAAGTGATTTACACACTGTTATTTGGGTTTCCCAGATCTGCAAATCAAATGCTATTACTCCACTTAGAAACGACTCTCTTTCAATTTCTGTAGCACATTGGATAATACAGGGGACAGGAAGGGTCACTCTCATTCCCTTCCACTCTTAGGTGTAAAGATCTTTTTTTCTTTTTTAGAATCCCCATCCTTTACCAGTAAATAAACCCTAGAAACTTGAGCAGCAGGGAGCGTGGCTCAGTGACTGAGTCTCTGCTTTGTATGCAGAAGGTCCCAGGATCAGTCGCTGGTATCTTCAGTTAAAAGGACCAGATAATAGATGATGTGAAGGACACCCATCTGAGACCCTGGAAAGCCATTGTCAGTGAGAGCAGACCAATGCTCTGTGTCAGTATAAGGCAGCTTCGTGTATTCAGGCTGTTCCCAGTCATATTTTGACCCATGAGCTTTATCCCTACAGGTTTCTAGTCCTCATAGGTGCAGGAAAAGGTCAATAACTGGAAGAGCTGTTGTGGGCTGGGAAAACTCTAGTATTTACTGACATACTCTTGCTCTGTGTGTACGTTCCAATTCTTCCATCCCCCTTCCTTTTCCACGCTGCATCGCTTCCCTCCCCACACATCCTTGCATTCCCAGAATCTTCAGTGTAGCTCATGTTCTGCAGAGCTCCCCAGTTCGCAACAGCCTCCAAGAAGCAAAGTTTATCAGGATAACTCTGGTTGAATGCAGAGCTTGATTTCAGCCTTATTTGGATCTCCCAAGGAGTTTGTTTTGAGCAGGTTGGTGGCTCCATGCCATCGCAGCATTCATGCTGATTAAAAGACCCGATCGGACACACCAGCAAGGCTCTTCTCCGTTTCTGTCACGAGGAAGGAGCCAGCAGCAGCAGCAGCGACCGACTCTTGCTTTCAAATGTCTCAGCCCCCAAAGATCCCTGCAAGAAAGCTACTAAGGTTTGCAGCAGAGCATTTTCACTCTGCAAACTCTCCTTGCACCGGGCTCATGAGCCAAAGCACTCTCCAGAAGCCCTGCAGTTGAAACTGAGCCACAGATCACCCACGTACCTAAAGATTTGAAAGATGAAGGAAGGCCAACCCTCTGTACAGGTGCGTTTGCTGTTAACCCTAAGATACCACTAAAACTCTGATAGCCCAGCCTGGTCTGATCTCATCAGAGCTTGGAGGCTATGCAGGGTCAGACACAGTTAGTACTTGAATGGGAGACCACCAAGGAAGACTGGGGTTGCTATGTAGAGGGAAGCAATGGCAAATCACCTCTGCTCATCTCTTGCCTTGGTCTACCACTGTGGTCCCTTTCTACCACCAGCACCTCAAATCCTAGTTTGGAAATCTCCAATGAAGTTCATGACAGAAAGAAACAAAATACATCTTTACTCAGTTCATAATTAAATGGTGGCATTCACTGTCAGCGGATGTAGGGTCTGATTCAGTATAAGGCAGTTTCGTGTGTCTCATGTGCTCCTCTTTAAGGTACCATGAGATTCTTCTTTTGCAATTTGTCACTCTCCTTGAGCAGTTAGAATGTTTGTGGAAGTTCCGTGACATCACAGCTGTTCTACAAAGAGAGGAGTTGTTGCCAACCAGCAACAGCCAGGTTTGTGTTTGTCTGGTCTGCTCACCCATACAAATCAGTGGGTCAGGAGCATAGGTGACTTTAAAAGGAAATTAGACAAATTTGTGCAGGATACGTCCTGCAATGGCCACCAGCTCTGACCTTCAGTGACAGTAAACCAGCACTAGGTGGCCACATTTAGAACATTTTAATCCCATCTTTCCTCCAAAGAGTAGTACATATTGTTCTCTGCGCCCACATTTTACCTTCACAACCACCCTGTGAGGTAGGTTAGGTGGAGAGTGACTCACCAAGCAAGCTTCCATGGCTGAATGGGGATCCAAGCCTGGGATGTTGATATCCTAGTCTGACACTGTAACCACTACACCACCCTGGCTCAATTCAGTATTTGTGATTCTCGGACCCTGGGCAACAGACCAGGATGGGGCCCCACCCCAGAATCACCACCATCCGCCTGCCCCCCCCCAGTCAAGCTGCCCACCACCACCTCTCCATAAAAGGAGAAGCCTTCCTAACCCCTTCTAGGGCCAGCCCAGGCCCAGGGAGTGTTCACCCTTCGTCATAGAATGTGGGCAGGGGCCACGGGCACAACCGGAAGCCGGCTGCCCAAATGCACGACCGGATGGGTATGAGCGGTGGCATGGCAGCCACCACCAAGAAGAGGGCCAGCGCAAGGGGTGATGGGCGTCTTCTCTTCATTCCCTCTTGGTTGGGGGTCAGGAGCAGCTAGTGACCCCCTCAAGCACGGGAACCCAGGCAGCTGCCCCAGTTGTGTGCGTGTGAAGTGCTATCAAGTCACTTCTGACTTATGTCGACCCTATGAATTAAGGTCCTCTAAAATGTCCTGTTGGTCGCAGCCTTGCTCAGGTCTTGCAAACGGAGGGCCCTGGCTTCTCTGATTGAGTCCGTCCATCTCATATTGGGTTTTCCTCTTTTCCTGCTGCCTTCAGCTTTTCCTAGCATTATTGTCTTTTCCGGTCACTCTCGTCTTCTCATGATGTGACCAAAGTACGGTATCCCCAATTTAGTCAGTTTAGTTAAGACCACCCCAGGATACATCTGTGGGAGGCCCAGGCAACCGGTTGGCCATTGTGGGAAACTGGACTAGATGGACCACTGCTCTGATACAGCAGGCCACATCATAGGTTCTAATGAAGGGGAGGGGGGTGCATGCCAGTCCAAGTTCATTGTTACAATTTGGTGGACCAGTTGACCTATCAGGATATTGCCGGAACCTATTTCATACAAAGCTCATTCTTCTGTTCCTCCTCCTCACCCCCTGACATTGCTGCCCACTGCCAGGCTTCTGTTTCACCCACACCCTTGTGGGCAACAACAGACAGCCCCGGACCCTGTTCTTCTCCTGTTGGAAATGAACTTTCCATTTCCCTCTCAAAAATCCATCAAATTCCAGTGGTGTGAAGGCTTATGTTACAATAAAACAGTTACGGAGGGGCTGTGGGTCACTGGCAGAGCCCCTGCTTTGCATGCAGAAGGTCCCAGGTTCAATCCCCAGCATCTCCAGTTAAAAGGATCAGGTAGGAGGTGATGTGAAAGACCTCAGCCTGAGAACTTGGAGAGCTGCTGCTGGTTTGAGTAGACAATATTTTGATGGACCAAGGGTCTGATTCAGTATCGGGCAGCTTCATGTGTCTCATGTGTTTCTCTTTAAGGTACCATGAGATTCTTCTTTTGCAATTTGTCATTTTCCTCGAGCAGTTAGAATGTTTGTGGAAGTTCTATGACATCACAGCTGCTCTACAAATGGAGGAGGAGGTTCTTGCCAACCAGCAACAGCCAGGCTTGTGTTTGTCTTCTCTGCTCACCCATACAAATCAGTGGGCTGAAAGCAACATTATGCCTTGCTTGGAAAGCTCCTTAAACACCCAACAAATCCCTTGCTGCAGGACTCCGTTTCGGCATCTCTCTCTCTGCCCAGCTGAACAGTGCTTTTCCTCTAATCCTCCTTTATCAGGGCTCCTAATGCTCTTCTCCCTAATTCTCTCCCCCAGATCCTTATCATCCGTCTACCTAATTTCATTCAATTTTTCTCTCTAATCTCGTTACCAGTCTAATCTCTCCAGTCAATGTTCCAATCCCACACACTGCCACAAAACGTCCAGGAACATGCAACCGTCAATCCAGTTTCTTATCTGGGGTTGCCGCCGTGTAATACCAGCCGTCCCCTTTCGCTTGCCCTGTGCAGGTTGGATGCACTTGGCTTGCCGCTGGTCTGGCCCAGTGCTGTGAGCTGCACAGAAATAGCAACTCCTTGGAGCAGGTGAAAAGGTCTCAGGGCCACTACAAAGCACAGTGTGGCCCTCTGTAACCTTTGGTCAATTGTTTCCGATTGCTGGATGGGACAGGCTGCGTGGGCTCTAGCTCAGCGGTAGAGCATCTGCTTGGCATGCAGAAGGTTCCAAGTTCAATTCCCAGCATCCCCAGTTAAAAGGACCAGGCAGTAGGTGATCAGAAAGACCACTGCCTGAAATCCCTGGAGAGCCACTGCCTGTAGGAGTAGATCACAGTGACCTCAATGGACCAAGGGTCTGATTCAGTATAAGCAGGGGTCATTTTGTCGAAAAAGAGGTGCTGGAGCTCATTAGCATAACATTTGCATATGCCACACCCCTGACATCTCTGGAAGTGTGTCAGAAGGCAACACCCACTGCTCAGGCTCCACCCCAAAAATTTCCCAACTCAGATTCAAACCCGGCTCTCCCAAATCCTTGTCTGGAACACTACCCACTACGCAACACTTCACGGGGCAGGGGCTGTTGAGCAGTAGCAAGCAGCTGAGCCTGCGTGAGTTATGCAAGTTGCACGGTGTCAAGTTCTCCAGGGGCTGAGAGAATTCCTTTCATATAGCTGCGGGTGCTGCTCCTATTATGGGTGAGGGTTGACCCAATGCATTTTCAGCTGCCATCAATGATGGATGGCAGTTGGCTAGGTACTTCCCTACTGGTCCGAATTTTCCACAGCTAACAGTGTTTTCTCACGAAGACGTTTTTGGCTGACAAAATCAATCATAATAAATCTGTTTAATTCTTGACATGGCCAAATTTGTGGATAGTTGGATCCATAAACAAACAAGACAGATGTTTCTACAAAAACTCTGAAATTAAAAACATTGTTGTTAGCCATTCAGTCATGTTCAAATTGCCAAAATATTTTGATCTTGTCAGCCAAAAACATCTTCATTAGAAAACATTCTTAGGTGAGGAAAATCCAGACCAGCTCGGGGACTGTCTCTATAGGGTCTCCATAGGGTATAATGATCCTCCCCAGTTGTGGGGGAGGGCGGCGGCAGGCTCCCATCATTGAAGGGAAGGTAAATTGCCTTCCCTTCGATGAAAGGAGTGTGCTGCCACTGTGGTGTGACTCCAGAGAGGGGGGGGTTAAACTTTAAACCCCCTCAGTCTTTGGAGTCACTCTGCAGAGACGGCACGCTCATTTCAGATGTTTCTGCCTGGCAGCGGGGCCAATGCTGGCCCCATTGTCATGCAGAAGTTTCTGCTGGGTTCCCTTTCTCCCCCACCCCCCTTTCCCTTCATCCCACTTGGAGGTGAGGTGATAGGAAAGGAGGGGGGGAAGGAATGGATCCCAGGCACTTCTGCCTGTCAGAGGGGCTGGCACATTGGCCCCTCTGTCAGGCAGAAGCAGCCCTGGATTCCTTTTCTCCCCACCCCCTTTCCCTTCACCCTTCTTGGAGGTGAGGTGAAGGGAAAGGAGGGGGGAGGAGTTTACTTGTTACTCCCAGAATGCCGTTCCTGCATGTTCCTGCTTGAAATGACCCGAGTATAAGGCAGATTCAGGGGTTTGTGTGTTGCTGGGTTGGGCAATGAAAGCCTTTCCACTTTGATCTGGGTTGTTGTTGGCCTGACGTGTAGCATTCAACTCAGCTCACTTGGTGGATTAAACTGGAGGAGACTTGCTTTCTCTCCTGTCTCTGCTTGGTCCAGCATTGTGTGGGTTAACCAGGGAGCGTGGTTGCCCACCTTCAGATGTGGCCTGGAGATCTCTTGGAATTACAACTCCAGACTACAGAGATCAGTTTCCCTGGAGAAAACGGCAGCTTCAGAGGGCAGACTTTGTGTCATTATACCCTGCTGGTGTCCCTCCCCCCATACCTCACCCTCCCCAGGCTCTACCCTCAAATCTCTAGGAATTTCCCAACCCATAGTTGGCGACCCTGAGGAAGCAAGAGGTGGGCATGTAAACCTGCCTCTGAAGCAGGAGAATGGAGCTGGGGCAGCTAAAGTGGTTTGCAGTTAGAGCAGGGATCCCCAATCTCATTGACCCGTGGGCACAAAATGGCTGCCACAGGGGGGAAATCATAAAATGGCTTCCACAGAGGAAGGGAGCTACCAAATGGTTGCCTTGGGGTACTGGAGCCAATCACGACTTGTGAGGCTGCAAGCCAAATACCCTTATAAAATGGAGGCAGCTGTTTCTGAATGAGTGCTCTGTGCAGACTCAAAGGTCTTCTGGGCACTACTCAGGGGTCATTTCCTGCTGGAGCGCCCCGGAGCAGCGGTATAATGCCACAGGGTATAATGCTACAAAATCACGACTGCCTCCCTGCTCTGCCCATCTCCAGCCAGCCCCCAGCCGCATGTTGGCTGGAGATGGGAGGGGCAGGGAAGCAGACATGCCTGCCTTTCCCCCTGAACCTCTTCACTTTTGTGGAGAAACTTTGGGGGGGGGATTTAAATGCCTGGGTCCCCTACCTGATCTTCTCCAGTTGCTCTGCAGCCGCAGGGCACCTGGAGAAGATTGGGCAGGGAGACCCAGGCACGACTGCCTCCCTGCCTTTCCCATCTCTAGCCAGCCCCCAGTGGTGGGTTGGCTGGAGACGGGAAGGGCAGGGAGGCAGACATGCCTTCTTTCCCCAAGCCTCTCCACTTTTGCGAAGAGACTCGGGGGGGGGGATTTAAATGCCTCAGTTCCCAGCGGCATGTTGGCTGGAGACAGGAAGGACAGGGAGGCAGACATGCCTGCCTTTCCCCTGAACCTCTCCACTTTTGTGGAGAGACTTGGGGGGGAATTTAAATGCTTGGGTTCCCTGCCTGATCTTCTCCAGGTGCCCCACAGCCTCCCTGCCCTTCCCATCTCAAGCCAGACCCTGGGGGGGGGGATTTAAACTTATTTGCATAACTTATTTTAAGCATGCCTTCCCTTTGTCAGGGGGTGTGGCATATGCAAATGAGTTATGCAAATGAGCTCCTGCACCTCTATTTCTAGGAAATGAACCCTGGCACTACTGAGGTACCTTCCTGCTCCACTAGGGTGGAGGAAAGCCAGGATTGCCTTTTTCTGTGAGTAGAAGCAAATGGGCACTAGGGCTAACCATCAGCAGGTGCTGTTGAGCCCAGGGGCACTGGGTCAGAGCATGAGCCTAATGCTGATGAGACATGGCTTCCCTGCTCAGCTATGAATTTTGCTGTTGATGTTGGGCCAGTTGCTCTACCTAGCCTACCTCACAGGGTTGTGAGGTTAAAATAGGAAAGGGGAAATGTACACCACCAGGAGCTTCTTGGAAGAACAGAGGGATAAAAATTAGATTAGGCTGCTTTGGGATGCCTTACACAGCAGTTTAAGGGGAATTGTTTTACAGCACGTTTTTTAAATGTACCAATAGTGAAGAAACTTCTGTAAAACTTCTGGACACCGGAGTGAGCCTTGCTCAGGGCATTCATGTTTTCCAGCAAGCCATGGATGGGACTTGGGCACCTTTGGATCCACCACCTAACATTTCCCTTGTTACTGTCCCCGTCATCATTTTCCTGTCTTGGCTTTGCCATCTGCCTGACAGGCCCTTGTCTCAATGCAGCCAGTTCCACAAACCCCTGCTGGTTCCAATCACTGTAATTGCCAACAGCAGTGGAACCATAGCACAGAGAACAAGGTCCCCCTGGCCACTGGAGGGGGGGCAAGCAGGGCAATTGAGTTCCGGGGGGGGGGCCCTCCACACTGCCCACAGCCGCCTGAAATCCCTCAACCAGTTTGGTGTAGTGGTTAAATGCACAGACTCTAATCTGGAAGAACCAGTTTGATTCCTCACACCTCCACATGCAGCTGCTGGATGACCTTGGGCAAGCTACCATTCTCTCAGAGCTGTTCTCAGTCAAAGTCAGGGTGTCTGTTGTGGGGAGAGAAAGGAAAAGGAGTTTGTAAGCCACTCTGAGTTAAGGGTGGGGTATAAATCCAATCTCTTCTTCTGTTTAACACTGTTATTGTTGATATTGACTCTCCTGCGTGCTTCAGTTTTCTTTTTCAGTTTGGTCAGCATCAAAGTGGAGGCAAGGTTGCACTTGTAGTGCACCCATTTTACAGACAGGGGAATGGAGGCTAATAGTATCTTGTCAGCCTCCCCCTCTCCACCTCTGCAAGTTTAGGTTGCCCATGTCCATGGGATGTGAGTGTCTCAGCACTGGAGCACTTGTAGATGAGCGCTGCAGAGACAGGAATGCCACCCCTGTGCCTGCCACTCAAGACCACTGGCATCCCTATAAATACAGTGCCCTTCAGAGAAAGGTCAGGTCACCTAGCAAGGATGTGGCCTATGCCATATTAAGCACAACATACCCTGCCCTGTGTCCTGTTATCTCTCAGCTTGCTGGGAGATGTAGTTCTGTCACATTTGTATGCAACCATTCCAGCATCCGGGACTCTGGGTCATCTCACCACCCCCTTGCTCTGCTGCTAGCCCTGTGTCTTCACTCTAGTTAATTCCATTTTAGGCCCTGGGTTCCTTTGCCTTTCACGATTTCCCTGCCTCAGTAAAGAATGGCCGTCCTTTCGCATTCCCCTTTCAGAGTCCTTCCTCCAGTTCTACATCTTGATTCTGCGTGACCCCGGCTGGGCTTTAGGCAGTGCGATGCTGCAACTGAGCTGGAGTTGGACCCAGAGTTTGCTCAGAAGGCATAAGATCAAAATGGGGACCACACATAAGAGGATCAGTTCTGCTCAGCAGCACAGCCCTGCTGTAATCCTGGGCTGTCATCCCCCCCCCATAACAAATGTTTCACTTTCCCCTTTAATTTTCTGGATCTACACCATATTGGTTTATTATTTATTCGATTTTTCGTTGCTGCCCACCCAGAGGGTCTCACAGCAATTTACAACACTTGAAATCCTATTATGATACATATAAAATCCTACTTTGGTACATCAAATAATTAACTATTAACTTTAGAAAGTCTGCCGAGGCAAAAAGCAGGATCTCCGGGTAGCAGCTTCTTTTAAAAGCATCAGCTGGCAAGGGTCGGGACTGAGCCAGGGGCGAAAGCGTGCATAGTAAAATTTTGCACACTTTTAGAATTCCTTTTTTCCCCTTGTACAGGGGCGAAAACAACCCTAAAATGAGTGTGCAGAAATGGTGGAAATTGTGAAAAATGGTTTACACGTGGGTGAAGAGCGGCAGTGGACCACAGCTGGTCTCCTGTACATAAGGGGGGGGAGGAGAGGAGATTTGGGAAAGCACTGCTCCTCTGCTCTTCAGAACAAGCTGCATCCGCCAAAGCATCCTCCTCTATGCAGCTCTTGAAGGCACAGGAATCCAGCCGTCCTCAGTCTCAGCCCATCCCCCCCTAGCTGCAGGTGCACTGTGCTTCCCTGCTGTGCAAAGAATCCCAAATTTAGACACAGCTGAGCCTGAAGCACCAGGATTATGACACCTGGCGGCCTGCAGAAGGGAGGGGATTTGGCCTGCTCCTGATTTCCATTGATTGGATCTAGAGGATGAGGCTGGATCTCCGTTGGCTCCAAGTCCAGCCAGCCACCTGTGATCTTGTTCTGTACTACACCGGAGCATCCATGGCGTACAGACAGCAGGGAACCGGTGTAGTTAACATTTAAAGCCCTAAAGCTTTCAGGCTGACCTCAGCCTCGCCCTGAAACCTCAAACTGCACGAGGAGAAATGAGGTCAGAGTTGGATGTTCAAATAATTCCTTAGAAGTTTTTAAAAAGAAATGTGCTCCATGGAAGCATTTGGTTTTAGACTGGATAAGGGAATCCCCTTTAGACCTTGCAAAAATGGAGTAAAGGGTCTGAGTGGTCACTCCAGTCCTGAGACTTCGATTTTTAACAGCATGTTTAACTTTCCCAGTCCCTGTTGTTTCAGAGGGAAAAGTTGAAAACACACAAGGGAAATTTGCAGTGAGGGTCTGTGGAACGAAGGCTCAGCAGGAGCAGCAGCAAAACCCTCCCCCTGGCACCCCCCCTCCCTGCCCCGAGCACCCATTCTCTGTCACCTCCTGAATCGCAGTCTGTTTTTTTCTTGTCCTCAGAAGGATAAGAGGTTCGACTCCTGGTGCTAGTTATATAAAAACGCCTTGGGGGGAGGGAATCAAGCCCCTCATTTCAGCTCCTCGTCCCTTAAATGTGTAATGGTTCAAACCTGTCTGTGTGTTCGGTGCTGTCAAGTTGCTTCCAACTTACGGCGACCCTATGGATTAATGTCCTCTGAAACATCCTATCAGTAACAGCCATTCTCAGGTCTTCCAGATGGAGGGCTTGGGGCTTCCTTGGTTGAGTCCTTGTCTTCTCATAAGGTGGCCCAACTACAAGAGCCTCACTTCATTCATTTTAGCTTCTAGGGAGAGTTCAGGCCTGTTTTGTTCTAGAACCCACTTGTCTTTTTAGTGATCTGCATTACCCATAAAACGCTCCTCCAACACATTTCGGTCGAAGTTCAGACCTAATTATAGTGATAGCAAAGGTGTCTCAGCAGCGTCATGGTTAGGAAACATGGAACTAATATACAGCAAAAGAGCAGACCTTTCACTTAGCTTCTCGACATCCTACTTCACAACAAACAAGAACCTTTAGACAAAAAGAGAGAGACTCCAGGTCCAGCTCCTGATTATTACCATTTTCATCCTATCATCTTTTCTTCGTTCCTCCACCTTTGTGCCTTGTTCCATAGGATCTTTGTCATTGGATCAAGTTCATTTCCAGACTTCTTCCTCACCCCAGGTCGCATATTTCAGTTATTGTGGACTTCAGTCTGTGTGTAGGATTCTTAGATGAAGAAAAATGAACAGGACTTTCGTAGCACTCTAAAGACTATTCCAGGATGAACTTTTCTGGGCTACAGCCCACCCTCTCAAACAGAATTCCATAAAAGCTTTTGCGGAAGCAGCATTCTGCTAGGTTTTCAAAGGGCCAGAAGACTTGTTCTTGCTGCAGCTGACCTGGCATGACTGCATCTCTTGTATTAGTGGGTAAGAAAGGAGGCCACCAAAGGCATGCCCTGAGGCATGGGATTACCTCTGCAGCAACTGCACTGTATGGGAACCTGATCAACACTGAAGACAGTGTGGAATCACTGCATCGGTGTGTCCAAACCAGTATTGCCTACTCTGACCAGCAGTGTCTCTTCATTGTCTCAGGTGGAGGTCTTTCCCATCACCGTCTACCCAAGCCTTTTTGCTGGAGGTGCTGGGAACTGAACTTGGGACCTCCTGCACACAAAACTGATGCTCTGACATTGAGCAACAGCTCCTTCCTCTATGGCAGGGGTTCTTAACCTGTGGATCATGGATACCCAAGGGGTCTGTGGATACATTTCAGGGGGTCCATGAACTTGGATGGGGGGGGGGGAATTACATACTTATTTTTACTGACCCTCTAATTGAAATTTAGCATTTCCTTCAATTATGAACGTAGGAAAACAAACCACAGTAGTATTAGCAGTACCTGTGACTTTGCCACCAATAAAAATCAAATATTTTCATATCACATCACAGTTGTGGCAGATATCTCGAAATATCATTTATATTCATCACTACTTCAAAATTATTCTGAGGTCTATAGGCTTCACCAAACCAAAGGGGTCTGTGGCACAAAAGGATAAGAACCCCTGCTCTCTGGCATGATATGGCTTTCTGTTCACCCCAGGGATATGGGGGGGTCAGGCTGAGATGTACCAAGCCTGGGAGTCTCTCTCATATTTGTACTGAGAACACCAGTTGATACAGGGGAAACAGCTGAGGGGCTTACTTGTGGGTTTGGGGAAGGCCACTGGTTCACCACTAAAGGCCACAATACTGGACTAAGAGGCTCTTTGGGTCTAATGCAGTGGGGCTCTTACATGCTGGAGCTTGGGTTGATGATGGAGAGAACATGCTTTCTCCTGCAGGGACTAATCTTAACATTTCATCTCCCGCCCTCACATACAAAGAGCCCTGCCGGATTAGGCCAGACCAATCGTCCGTCTAATCCAGCATCCCATTTCACATAGTGGCCAGCCAGTTGCCATGGAGGTCACAGAGGCTAAGGCCTTCCTGATGTTGCTCCCTAGCACTGGTATTCAGAAGTTTGCGGCCTCTGTTTATTGAAGGTCCCTTTAGTCACCATGGCTAGTAGCCACTGATGGAGCCTCTTCCTCCACAAATCAGTCCAATCCCCCTTTAAGGTCATCTACGCTCAGGGCTGTTCCTGTATCTACCGGCAATAAATTCTTATTTGAGTAAAGGAACTATTTCCTGTTGTCTGTTCTGAATCTGGTGCCCATAAACTTCATTGGGTACCCGAATTCTGTCTTCTGGTTAGGAAGAAAACGGTCTATCCACCTTCTCCACCCTATTCATAATTTTATTAAATTTGCCTAGTAGAGCTTCATCTCTCATCACCTCAATTAGACCACCTTCTGCAAGATGGAGCTGCTGTGCCCAGTGATACTGAATACACATTGCAAAGCATTCATAAACAGGTATGCTAAATCTGTCCTTAGAGCCCTGACCTGGATAGCGCAGGCCAGCCTGATCTCGTCACATCTCCAAAGCTAAGCAAGGCCAGCCCTGCTTAGTATTTGGACAGGTGACCTCGAAGGAATACCAGGGGCTTGACACGAGAGGCAGGCAATGGCAAACCACCTCTGAAATGTCTGCCTTAAAAAAAAAATCTAGCTCGCCACCTAATGGTGCATAACGGAGCTGGAACTTCTGGCTGTCAAACTATCTTTGGATCTCCTAGCTATACTACACACAGTGCCATACAATAATTATAATTCTGTCCTTATAAGCTACAGAAACAGCTATAGAATAGAGCATCAAAGCCAAGAAACCATTCCACTCAACCAGATGCCCAGGAGCTTCTGCACCCCAACTGCCTCTGGGCCACACCTTAGCAGAACTGTGCACAATTTGCTCAGTTTATCCCTAGCACAGCATTCTGCACAGTCAATTTAGCCCTTCCTGCTACACCATGATACCTCGGTGGGAGCTTGGCCTCAGAATCTTCACCACTTGCATCGAAAAATCAAAGAAGGGATGGAGAAGAGACTGAGTGCTTACCAGGCTTGCGTTCTCTCCCCAATTCCAAAAATGACAATTATGCAAAACGGTGCAATATTTGCTGGGCCCAGGAATAGGGGAACATATAGGGACAGAAAACATTCTGCTCAGTATGTTTGCCACAGAGCAGGGTCCACTTGAGGCAGCTCCCCTCCCCCCAGCCCTTCTGTTGCAGTATCTCTGGTTTGTATCGGATAACCGTCTCAAAAGGACTGCAAGCCCTTCTGCTTTCTCCAAGGTGCCAGGAGGAGGCCCGTTTCAGTTTCAGCCGGGAGCCTGACTCTTATTTCAGATACATCCAGCAGTTAAGAGGCAAGGAGAGAATGAAATCCCAAGGCCCATGGAAAGGTCAGGCATAAAGCTAAACAGAGCTCTGGGTGACTCACACAGGGACGAAACCTGAGTGGTGTAGAACCCTGCACAAGCCCCCAAGGGCTGCATACCCTTACCCGGTCCCTGCCCTTGGCTTGGAAGACAACACTCTTCTCCTTTGCAGGAGGGAAAACCTGCGCCCCCCCCCGCTGTCTTCAGCAATCCTAACGGAGCTTTGGGGTGTGGACCCTGCAAAGGTAACACATATGTGACAATTTGTTTCAAAGAGCATTTTTTAAAAAATGCAACTATCTGCAGCATGTTCCTGGAACAGATTTTTTTCGGAGGGGAAATGTCAGAAGACTGTGGGGTCCTGGATTCCAGCCCCTTCTTGCATCGCGCCAGCAAAGGAGTCCATCCAATTTTGCAAAGTCTGCACCTGATGGGTCATTAAATCCTTCTTACTGCATGGCAGGATCCAGAGCAGCAGGCAAGCCCAGGGCCTTTAGGGGCAAAAGTGCTGACGATAGTTAAAATGCCAGGAGGCATTATTTCCTCTGCATTTGAGCCTGTCGCTTGCAACTCCACGGTGCAAATGAGAGGAGGGAGGAAAACTGACAGGTCCTCCCCACCCCCCTCCTCCTCACGTCAGCCAGTGCTGCTATTTCAGCTGGCGGGAAGGGCTCCTTCCCCACTCAGGGAGCTGGCACAGAGGCTCTCTCCCAGGCCTGAAGAGAAACAAAGCTGTCTCACATAGATTCAGACCACCGGGGCCATGTCACTCAGGATCATGCACTCTCCCAACAATGGCTCCTCAGGAAGGCCTTTCTAGACGGTGGCTGCCGATGCCAGGGACTGGACCTGGGACCTTCTGTACTGCAAGTAAATGAAAGACGAACTCAAGCCCCTTTGTAAAATTGCTCGAGCAGTGAACAGAGGGCGGCTGGCCAGCATTTTTGGCTGCTTTGGACAGTTCTGGCAGCAGACTCATCTTGAATCTCTGGATACGAGACATACGACTCGTGTGTCTTGTGCCTGGTTTGCCCATCACCTGAGGCATTTCCCCCCTCTTGAACAGCTGGCAGGCTTCCCTCCCTTACCCCAGATTCTCCCTAATTGAAATGCTGAGCCTCACAGAGCCAGGAAAAGGGGATGCTCTTTCCTCTCTGCTTTCTAGGGAAGAACAGTTCTTGGGAAAGCGAAAAGGCTATGCCCATTCTTAAGCACAGTACCTTTTCCCACCCTAACATAATGCATGGTGCTGGCAGGTAAGGGATGAGGATCACAGCATCATTACAGCTCGCCCACCCCCCCCACCCCCCAGCTGGATTACAAGCTCTTCTCTCTGCCCCCGACAAGCCATTTCTTCTTTGTAGCTTAAGCACTCTGGGCAGCTGGGGTGATTGATGAAGGGACAGAAACAAAACCTTTTCCATGCTGAAGAACAGCATGTTCTTGCTGGGAAAGCTTTTCTATTCATGTGGGCCACCAACAAACAGCTTGGGTGGAGATCCAAATATACTGGGCACCGAAGAGACTAATGCAACGCTGTAGAAAACAGGCAGGGAGCATGCAGGCCTCCTCCGTTGAAGCAGAGGATGCAAAAGAAGACAGGATTGTCACGGCACAGAACAACCCCCACCCTATGTTTCTCACTGCTCTGTGGCCCTGGGGAGAAACCACATAAGACTGGACAATAGTCAGCCCACAGGGCTCAAACTGGTCCAGCTTTCAGACCACTATAGATTAGCCTCTGCACCTTTGGGCGGGGGGGTCACACCACTCCAGGAGCATTCAAGGCCGCTCCAGGACAGTTTTTAGTTTAAAATGGCATGTCCTGGAGCGGTACAGGCTTCATGCTTCCTGTGGTGGACAAGAACAGCAGTGTTCAGGAAAGAAGAGGACCTACCACTGCTCAGGTTGGACAAGAGCAGCCAGACAGATCTTTTCCAAGGAAAGAAAGGAACCCAGTGTTCGTCTCCAAGAGGATCTTCAAGTCCAGAGTGTGTGGGGGGGAGGGGGGTGTCTCACATTTCCAACGGTCTTAGTGCCACTGGCACACACTCAGAACAGCTGAGTTCAGCCTGCATTGTAACTTGGCCCCCCCCTACTGGTAGAAACCAGCAACAGAATTCCTCAGCTTCCCCGTGATCGAAAGGAATGCACCAGGAGGACTATTTTAAAAATGGTGTTTAATTGGAACCTCCCCTTGCTGCGGTTTTTACTCTTACACAAAAAGCAATTAAGAAAATGGTTACAGGTGACTGAATGAAGCGTTATACACATACATCATCGTCAACAGAGATCACTCAATCCGGGGGTGGGACCACCCAAAACCACAAAACACTCAGACGTGCTTTAAAAAGGAAAAAGAAGGAAGGAATGAGACTCTAGGCAGGTGAATAAGAGACGAATGGATTGTGGAGTAGATGAAGATGCCCTCCAACACCTACTTCATTTTAACTACCCTATGGGGAAGGGTGGGGGTGGAGTCAAAACCCTCAGCTTCTACAGCAGACACATCCTGCAAAATCTACCTATTCCTGCTAAGGAGACTCAGGAAAAGAAAAACTGGAACAGCCTCCCCTCTCCCCCCAATCAGCTGCAGGGCAAAAAGTCTCAGCTTCCAAACACAGAGATTTCTACCAAAATCCATTCATTTCTTCAACTCTACTGGCAGAAGTTCAATGGTGGAGATGTACAGGGCCCTGGAAAACATGGTGTCTTTAAGGTGGGACTGAAATCTAAGCCCAGCAAGAAAAAATTAAATAAACAGAAGTCGGCGTTCTGCGCCTGCAGGGCACGAGAGAGGTGCTTAAATTCACCGAAGAGGGACTTGCTGGTTCCGAGGCTGGACCTGGTGGTTTCAAATGGAGTTTTGCCCCAGCAAGTATATCCCGTAAGTTCCTTGTTCTCACTGCCAAAGGTTAGACAATCCTCACTTCAGAGGGACGCTTAAGGCTAGTGTCTTGATGGGTCAGATTATCGAAGTACACCAGTCAAGTCAATCAAAACAAGAATTTGACAAAGAGTCACACACCCCTCTAACACAGAGTAGGGGAGGGAACATCCCTCACATGCTCCTGGCCGGGCTTCATTAAGATTCCCCTCCAATTCCTGGCTCCACATTGGAGAGAAAAACTGTATAGAAAAACCATCCTTCAGTTCTGTGGTGGCGGTGGTGGGGGGGCAGGGGGCATGCCGAATGGTGGCAAAGCCGGAACCCCCACCCCCATCATGGTGACAAAGTTAGAAGGGTCCATGGGAGGCGGAGGAGGGGGAGGGGCGTACATCATGCCCGCGGAGCCAGGGGGTGGGGGTGGGGGAGGAGGCGGGGCCCCTGGCGGCAGGGGAGGCTGGACCCCTGGAGGCAAAGGCACCATGGAGGGGCTGCCTTGCATCTGCGGGCCCCCCGTAGAAGTTGCCGCCCCCCCCTGCTGCTGCTGCCATGGAGGGATGGCCCCGCTGCCAGCGCTCGTGGTGGTGGTGGTCGTCGTATCTGGGAATTAACACAGCACAGAGTCATTCCAGGTGGCCTCAGACTCTGGGTCCCGAATCTCCTCATTCAGAGAAACAGCTGACCCTTTTCTTGAGACCATGTCGTCCAGGGAGAGTATTCTCTTCCGCCCCCACCCCCCTTGGGATGACTGGGAAAGATGCCTTTTCCTCTGACCATCCCCAAGGCATTTGGCCTGCAAGCCAAGGATGGGTTTCGCAGCAAACATCAGAAGGGAAGCCAAGGAGTCAGTTCAAATACTGGGAGAAAACTGCTCCAGGGACAGAGGGAGTGGTGCTGCAAGTCAAGCCCAGTGGAGGAATTCTGGCCAGGTGCTGAAGGCCAGGAAAAGGAAGTGGCCTCCTACCCCCAAGGGCTGCCCCACACTGGGAGGGCTGGGCCAACAGCCATCGACTTGCTATTGTACTGGCCAGAGGGGTCGCGGAGGTGCAGAATTAAAAGAAGTTCTCTTACTCACTTTGCTGCCATGGCAAGGGAGTACTGCTGCTGGGAGGCGGGGGTGGTGGCTGCTGCTGCTGCTGCCATGGGGGGAGAGGACCAGAGGGAGGCGGGGGAGGCTGACCACTGGGCGGAGGGGGCGGTGGGGGCATCATACCCATCGGAGGCGGCATCATACCTGCAAGGCCAGACAGGCCATCAAGTGGACCCTGGGAACTGTCCTCCAACCCATCACCCTGTTCTCCAAGTGACAGCCCCCCCCCCCCCCGCTTAATGGAAAAACAAGCCCCTTTCCTCACCTTTTCCTTGGAGGCGATAGACCCCAGAGCCCACTGGCGCATTGCCCAGGTACTGATCTTAAGGGAATGAGAGACCGCAGCCTTAGTGACAGTTGGAACTGACCATCCTCACCAGCCCAGTCCACCCACCCTGTCCTGTCCACAAGTGGACTCGGCCACTTGGCTGGAAAAAACCCTTCTGGGCTCAAGAGATACTATCTAAATTAGCCCACAGCTGCATTCTGACTGGCCTTTCTCCATCCATGATGAGAACGCCCAAGGACCACGAAGTTCCAGATTGTACTCACCCATGTGATGGGGGCCTGGTGGGCCATGAGGATGCGGTCCCTGGTTCATTGGAGGATTGTGGGGCTGTATCCAAGGCGGAGGACCATTTGGATTGTGCTGCATGGGGTGACCACCATGTCCTCCCATGTTTGACATTGGGTGAGGGAAGTTGTGAGGACCGCCAGGCCCTGCAG
Source organism: Gekko gecko (assembly GCA_029375565.1). Taxonomy (NCBI): domain Eukaryota; kingdom Metazoa; phylum Chordata; class Lepidosauria; order Squamata; family Gekkonidae; genus Gekko; species Gekko gecko. The sequence goes on from JAPDNY010000001.1 coordinate 28,088,420, forward strand.
GCCCCCCTCCTCCTCCTCCTCCTCCACCACCACCGCCGCCGCCGCCACCGCCTCCACCTCCACCATGCATGCCATGGAAGGGCCGATTTTCAGAAGGGCCAGAGTTCATCCACGGAGGGCGGTTCTAGGAACAGACAAACAGCAATAGGGGAAAGTCGTTTCAGTTACACAAGAAAGAGAAGCCAAGCATACCTTGCACTAGAAATACCCACATTCCACCCGATACTGAGTGCTTGTCTGCTGAGAACCCAAGCACTGGATGTAGCCACATGTTCTGCTAGTATCCTATCAGGTTAACTGTATTCTATTAAGGCAAATCTTCCCTTTAATCCAATCTGGTCTAATGACACCCTTCCAAGTAAGTTACTCACAGGAGGTGGCTGGCTGTTGCCAGGCCCTGACGGTCTTGGGCCACTCGGCAGCGGTGGATTAGAAGGTCCCGAAGAAGACCCAACAGATGCTGGAACAGGGGCCTCTCCCAACTCAGCCATCAGAGATAAGTACTCTTTGTCCATGCGTGCTTTATCCTGGGCTGACTGGGGATCTCCAGGCCTGAAAGGAGGAGGCTAATTACCATACGGCTTACGACACAAGTTAGGAACCCAGCCATCATACAGACAAACAATTCTCTCTCTCTCTTTCTCAGGCACACAAAAAAGCAGATAGGATGTACTCTAACTATAGCTCCCCCCGAGAGCCAGTTTGGTGTAGTGGTTAAGTGCATGGACTCTTAATCTGGGAGAACCGGGTTTGATTTTCCACTCCTCCACATATACCGGCTGGATGACCTTGGGCAAGCCATATTCCTGGCACAGCTGTTCTTGAAAAAGAGCAGCTTCTGTCAGAGCTCTTTCAGCCCCACCTACCTCACAGGGTGTCTGCTGTGAGGAGGGGAAGGGAAAGGAGTTTGTAAGCAGCTCTGAGACTCCTTTGGTAGTGAAGTATTTATACTCCTTCTGGTATAAATCCAATCCCAAAAGCAATGTAAGGCTCTACCCATACTAGTCTGCATTTCTCAGGACACACAAGAAACAAGCAACACTGCGCAGATGCTCATAACTTGTAAGAAATGAGCCAAGTGTAGTGCTATTTTTGTGGAGAACAAGCAACCCCAACACAATCACAGGGTATCATAGATGATGCTTACCGGGCAAACTTGCAGTCTGATGCAATGTGGCCAGCTCCTCCGCACTTGGTACACACTGTGGTGTTGGTGATGCTGCGAGTTTCCGTATTTTGCCACGGACGCAGAATCCTGGTGCGAGAGAGCAGTTAGGACTGACTGAGAACACAGACAAGTTCATTCCTACATGGCATAACTGAGACCCCCAAACATGTACCTGTTGTCATCTTCACGCAGCGTCCCATTGAGGCGGGCAAGCTCCCGCAGCTGCATCTTGCGCAGGTCATTCTGGTCCTCTGGTGTTTCAATTCCTTGTTTCAAAATGTTCCGGATCTAAAATACAGAAGAGATGCACACTACTGCATGGAAACAATACTGACCCCGGATGGACCAAGTGCCTGATTCAGTAGAAGTTCTGATTAAGAACTATGACTATGGGCTGTGCCTCCATTGCTACCAAAAGCCCTCTATGCTTGGACCAATCCTGGTTTTGAAGCAACCCATTGTTTCTCTTCCCAGAGGTGCAGACAGTACCTTTGGAGAGGAGAGTTCCATAGGGTATCCCTTCCCACCCACAAGCCAACCTACCCTTTATCTGCCCCATGTTCAGCTTTTCCTCACCCTGGCAGCCTATACCTGGAAGAAGTTATTTGGTACCAACTGCTGGGCTCAGTTACATGGTGGGGTAACCTGGGAGACACCTCATTTTCCCCATTTCCCCTTCCCCACAATATTTCCTCTTTCCCTCCTCCTGGTAGCCCTCAAACCCTCACATTTCCCTGGTTCGTACTTCCCACCCAGGAACCAAACCAACTTTTATCTGGCCCCCATCTTCAGCTATATTATTTCATTTATACCCCATCTTTCTCCACAATGGGGACCCCAAAGCAGCTTACAGCATTCTCCTTCCATTCTCCCCCTCCTCTTACATCATTCTCCATTATATTCTCAAAATAACAATTAGGTAAGTTAGGCTGGCATGTGTAACTGGCCCACGGTCACCTAGTAAGCTACCATGGCACAGTGGCAATTCAAATCTGGATTCACAGATCATGGTCTGAAATGCTAACCATTACACCACATCAGTTTTAGTGGGTTGGCTGCTACCAAAAAAGTATTAAGCAGCCAGTCCTGGGTGAATTATGCAAATCTATTGGTAGCATGTTGTTTTATGGCTGCTGCCAGGTCTAGACTCAATGAGTCTACCCTGAAAGGCCAACAGTGCCCTCAAAAGGACACCCTCCCTTTACTGACAGAAACCAAGCCCGAAAGGCTGACAATACTGTTTTGGTTGCCTAGCAACAGCCACTAAGTACATTTGTTTCTTAAAACTAAAAATGCTGCTTCTATGGGGGGGTGGGGGTGTTAGCCCACTTTTTAAAATTTCAGATTTTTCTGCAAACTTGAGAGAGTTTTCAGGCTAGTCAATCTGTCTTGTCTGTTCATAGCTCCAATCTCTGGATTTAAGTATCCACAAATGGGGCCACATTGAGAATTAGATATACTGATACAATTTTGATGAGCACATGAGAGAAAGATTATGTGCACACAAAAAATCTAAGATTCAGTTTCTAAATGTATCAAATCATACAAGGGACAGCAAATCCCCAGAATAGCCAGTGTCTGGAAAGCTCCCCCTGCAAAATCTCTGTTTTCAAACAGATACTTCTGGGAGTTTGCTTCAAGGGGTCATTTCCACCAGGCACGAGGGAACATCCGCAGAACTTGAACTTAGGTCTTCGATCCAGCACAACATTGCCTATGTAGAAAGATCTCTGCCAAGAGAGTGTGACTTTCTCACACCCACATCCACTACAGCCTGAAATGCTCCATGAAACATTGCTTCCAATGGAAATCATTCTGCTGACAGAAAAATCATGCTGGATGTGGGCTTTGACGCATGGTTTACGATATGGGAAAACAGTTATCGGGATCATCAGTTAATGCACACTTGGATCAGAGAAGCTTTGGCAGACAAAAAAGTGAGACACCAAAGACCCTGTATTTCCTGCTACCGTGCAAACCGTGGGGTCCATCCTAGAGACAGCTAGGCCAACAAAATTACCCTAGCTGTAAAGGGTTTCCATGCCACACTTGGGGTGTCTGTCTGACTGACTGCTGCAGTTAGGATCAAGAAAGGTTCTTTCTGCATCCCAGATTGCCTAACCACCACCACAATGTTTTGTTCCCCTCTTCAGTGTGCACCTTGGTTCATTCACACAAGCTCCTTGGAATGAGTTGCTCTGAAAGCTTCACATTACAGTCTGCCTTTCTGCTGTGGTCTGCACCTGACAGTTTTTTGGCCCCAGCTTTCCTAGTAGCTACAGAACCCCAGAGGTCAGCCCTTTACCTGTTCCACGGCTTTCTTCACATTTTCCATAGTGTTGGCAGTGACAAGTGCATGAAGGGGTTCATCCTCACCAGGCAGCATCTGGCCATCTTTCCGCCCCACTTTCCCTTCTTTCACAGAACCTTTGCCTCTGATCATGATCTTTGCATTGCACTCCTTCTCAATGTTCTTCAGTGTGTTTCCTCTAGAAAGACAAAATCCAAACCCAGATGTTCAAATTATGTCAGCCAACCAGTGCTCTGAATCCATCCCCAAAATGAGGAACCACCCAGAAGGATGCAAAAGCAGGATTCTGCACACTCGAATAGTCACAAAACAGGTTCTCAGAGTGAGCCCTGCATCATTTAAAGCTTAAACCGAGTTTTTTATTCCTGAGATACTATGACAAAGAAAGATTGGGGGGGGGGAGAGACACACACAGTAGTTTAAGTATACTTCACTTTACTGTGAATTTAGTAAACAATAATACTAGCTATTCGTTTTTTCCTCTCAGACACTCCCCAAAACAGATACATGTTCTACAACCTTTCTGCAATACAAAGTATTCTGGAACTGCCCATTTTGCCATCTTTCAACCTTCATGGGAAGAACATCGTGAAGAGTTTGGGGGTTTGGCTTGATCCTATGCTTTCCATGGATAAACAGATATCCATGATGGCCAGGACAGTGTTTTCCATCTTTACCGGGCCCAACAACTTTCCCTATATCTATCAGAGTTTGACCATAGCACACTGATTCATGTAACAACCACCTCTCATTTAGACTGCAACAACTCACTCTACACGGTGCTACCTTTCAGGTCACTTCAAAAACTTCAGGCAGTACCGAATGTGGCTGCTAGGTTGTTGACCAAATCAACATGGTCATCTCCTGCAACACCAATCTTGAAGCAGCTGCACTGGCTACCAATTAGTTTCTGGATCCAATTCAAGGTGTTGGTGTTTATCTTTAAAGCCCTATACAGCCAGGGGCGAACATACTTTTGAGACCAACTCTCTCCATATGAGGCCCAGAAGACACTGAGGTCTGCAAATCAACATCTTCTAGCAATCCCTGGACCCACCTGGTGGAATGAGCTCCCATATGAGATCAGGGCCCTGCAGGATCTACTACAGATCCACAGGGCCTGTAAGATGGAGCTCTTCCACCAGGCCTTTGGTTGAGGCAGCAGACATCCCTCTTCCCTTCTGGCTATCTCCCCTCCAGTGGCCTGGATTCCAATATCAGGGTACTGCTGAATTTTAAATAAACTGATTGATATCAGATACTGTTGCACAGTATTTTAGGATTTTACTGTTTTAAATTGTCTTTTAATGGGTTTTTTAATGTACTATATTAAGCTTGTTGTAAACCACCCTGAGCCCATCTGCGGGGAGGGCAGTATATAAATCAAACAAACAAATAAAAGGGCAGTCCCCCACCCCTTGCCCCAGCAAGCCACAGCTGGGAGAAAGGGCGGGACCAAACTTGCTGGACCAGTTCAGGGAGGCACATCTGGGTCAGTTCCGGGGCCACCCCAAACCAAACGGCATGGAATTCACTGCCACAGGGGGAGGTGGTGGCAGCTACAGGCATGGACAGCTTCAACAGGGAATTAGATAAGCATATGGAGCAGAGGTCCATCAGTGGCTATTAGCCACAAGGTATAGATAGGAACTCTCGGTCTGTGGCAAGTGATGCTCTGTATTCTTGGTGCCTGGGGGGGGCAACAGTGGGGGGGCTTCTAGTGTCCTGGCCCCACTGGTGAACTTCCTGATGGCACCTGGTATTTTTGGCCACTGTGTGACAGACTGTTGGACTGGATGAGCCATTAGCCTGATCCAACATTGGCTTTTCTTATGTCCCTGTGCCCCTTTTAGGTTAATTCCCATCCCTACTTATTCCTACGCAACCATCTCTCCCGTTATGACCCCCTGGTCGCACCCTTTGTTCATCTTCAGGGGGGCCTGCCAGTGGTCCCGGGTCCCTGGGTAGCACAATTTTCTTTCACCAGGGGGAGGGCCTTCACGATTATGGCACCCTCCATCTGGAATGTACTGTCAGAAGACATTTGTGCACAACAGGACCTGATGACGTTTCAGAGACTTTGTAAGGTAGGATGGTCGTGGCGTGCTTTTGGTTTGTAAGATCTCCTTATTGCTAAGTACACTAGACTTGTTGGTAATTTTTTATGTTTGTAGGGGGTTCTTATGGTTTTAGGGCAGGGATTAGGTTTGTTTTATGTACTTGTATTATTTTATATGACTATATTATTGGATTTTTATTATATCACTTCTGTATTTTTATTAAAATAACTGATGTATTTAATTAATGTAATTGTTTACTATTGTAAGCCGCTTCGAGCTCTTATCCGAAGAGAAGCGGTATAGAAATAACACCACAGTAAATAAAAATCATCATTATAAATAATAATCAGCACATGTTCTTACCTGGGTCCAATGAGAAGCCCAACAAAGTTTATCTCAGGATATTCATCCTGTGGGATCATCACTTTATCACTCACCCGGGTTGCTGGCGGCCTGGGAAAGATTAAACAGTGTCCATCAAGATCTGGTCAACACTCATGACAGACCCCCTCCTCAGCTGAGTTCACCATTGGCCTCAACCTGGTCACCCTCTAGGGAAAGCCCATAATGGAGGAGGAACCTCTGCTGCAGGCAGGCACAGAGAAAGTCAAAACCACCTGTCTCAGAGGTGGCAGAGCAGCAAACAGAACCCTCGCCTTACTTGTAATCAGCTGGCGGCTTGAAGTCTGGGTTGAGCGCCACCATCTCTGTTATCAGGTTATGCCTCTCTTCCTCCAGCTTCTTGCGTGTACGGAACTCGCGGGTGTTGAGGCGCTTCCCCTCGCTATTGTAGATTGGTTCAGGGGAAGGAGACCTGCAGAGGAACAATCTCCAGTGACTACTCATAGACCTGAGCCCTAAAGGCCACTTATTAAGTACAGGTTCCCCTCAACTCTAGCGCAATTTACAAAAAAAATTAAAGAGACCACAGGAAAGGAAGGTGTAAACTCACTCATGCCCGTTAATGTCACATGGACAAGGGGGTTGTAGCAAATCACTGCCTGCTACCAGGAGGGAAAAAAACCTGGGGTGTTTTATTTTGGGAGAGGAAGGGTATAGAGAGGGAAGCAGGGTCACACACAGCCATGACATTAGCTCTGCCATGAGTGTGCCTGTTATTAAAAAAGGGGGAGGGGGCAGGGAAGATGGAGAAAGTTGATTCACACAGAGAACAAACTTTCCAACTTCATTATTCCATGGAGCCAAACATTTAGGAAGGAACCCTGGTGCAGGAGGTAAATCAAAGAATTATTCAGGTTAACTCTTGGACTTTTTAACATCAGAAAAGTAACAAGACAGGTTAAGCTTCTCTCAGATTCTTCCTGGCAGTACAAGTTAAGTCTATTTCACTGGTGCCACGTGGACGTGTCAAGGCTTCTGTCCTGGCTTTACCTCCACTTTGCTGGCTGCATCAAGGACGACTGAACCTGTTTACTGCATTTAAGGGTTAGAGGTGGGCTTGGTGCAGGTTGGACAAGGCCACCCTTCTCAAGCCACGGTCTGGGTTGTAAACCACTAGAGACAGACCTGCTTTCTCCATGCAGTTTAGGTGCCCAGACAGCAGAGATACTAATGAACAAAAAGTTACAGCTAAAATTAAAAAAAAAAGAGTCAGTTTGATTTTACCACAGCTGCACTTGCGGTAAAAAAGTCACACTGCTAGAATTCTGTTTATATTTTATGGACCTTCTCCAAACATATTGAAATAAAAATTTAAAGTTAGCTGCAAGAAGGGAAGAGATATTGATCATGTTATAAAAAAATACATCCTTGAAGTAATCAGAAACCTAAACCTTGGGTTTTAGGTAAACAAGCTTTTCTTTCTAGCTGGTTAAAGGATTGATTAGAGCCAGTTGATCCCAATGTCTTCTCAGCTTGAAGTGAATAATCAACACAGGAATATGAAATAAAAGGTCAGGAGTAATAATATGTAAATTACACCTCCATTTCTAGGACCCAAGAAGGCTTAACAGTCCCAATGCAATGTGATCCACCCACACGCGCACACACCTTCTGTCTATGTTGACTAGACATTTTAAAATACCCATCCACTAGCTAGGAGGTTCTTTTAAACAGATATGTATGATAAAACAGTAAGGAAAAAGTTTCAAGCTGAATATATCTAAACATATCATGCCTTGTGTGGTAAAAGCTGCCCTTTAGCAAATAAATAAGAACATCCATTTTTACTGAATGGTAAAGGTATCAGATCTTTTAACCAGTTTGGTCTTATTATGAGAAAGGAGTACTCAATCAGACATGCTACAAACACAGGTAATACACCAGAAATTGCAGCCCTCCTCCCCTGTTCTGCATTTAATTTTCACATGAGAGAAACCTCATTGGCATGTTAAAATTAAGACCAACAGCCCCAATTCATTCTTATCCAGCACAGAACAAAACACATAACTTTATTCCCACCAAGAATAAGTCTACCTATCAAGATTAACCTAAACCCCATTACCGTGGTCATAAGAGAGCCAAAAGGCTCCTTGAAGCTCAAAATAGACAAAATGGTGCCTCAAGAACTAGAGTTGAGAACTTGCTTTTTTGACCGGGGTGGTGGTGGTGGTGGTGGCAAGGCTTCCGAAGCCATCGGCAGCCTCACCACATTTATTGTCCCAAATAATTTCAGATGGGTTTAATTGAATGAAAAAGGGGATTTTACAGTATTCCACTTTCAAGAGCAAGAACTGGTTTACAAGTTGTGCAACATGCTATAACACAACACATCCTTATTTGTACCCTCTAAGAAATTAATGCTGACAAGCCAATTTTTAAAAAATAACCACACACAAAAGTTATTTTGTTGGATGACACTGAAGCCCAACAAAACCACAGGTGTCCAATGCCGCACACTGCAGGTGCAGTACTGTCTGGGCCCCAGCTCCCCAGATATTGGCCAATACTGTGTAGTAGCTGCTACCAAAGAAACTGGTTAGTACCCATCTGGTTTAAAAACCATGCTCAGCCACCCAATGGAAAGCACTGCAAATCAGCGGTCAGAAAAAGTTCCCAGGCTGTTCAGACTCAGTGACTGTGCTGAGGATTCCTCAGTGTGAACCTGTGAGAAAGACCTCTGAACACCTGCCCAAGACCAGCAGTGAATGGGTTAAATTAGTTGGCCACCATATTCCTTTTCTTAAAAGTCAGGTTAATGATTACAAGCTATTCGCTTAGAAATTCCACACCGAGAATGGAACCTGAGGCCCTTTCTGCTTTCCCTCATAGCAAGAATCTCAGCTACTGTCTCTGTCAAATCAGACCACTGAAGACATTTCATTAGGAAGAAATTTCATTGAACTGATATTACGATGCCACCAAAAATTTATTGAAAAAGGTAAAAAATGTTACTGTCAGCTGGTTAAAACTGTTTCCCAACCTGTCCTCAGGGTTAGGGGGGATGCCCAGGTCTCCTGTGCGCAGTTTACGAGTCAGGTCTTCTATCTGCAGTTGCACTGGAAGAAACCAGGTTAGGAAAGAAAAAAGGATGGAAAAAAAGACAATGTTACCAAAAAACATCTCAAAACTCATCAACAAAGCATGAAGAACTGGAGAATTTTCAAGGGACGACTGATACGTCAACATAAAAACCAGGAGACCCCACAATGTTAAGCCAGTCAAATACGTTCATCAGGAATCCAGCAAAGGCCCTCCTTGGTCTTACTTATTTCTATTGATCTTCAAAAAGAATTATTCATCAGGAAGCAAAGCATTCATTTAAAAGTTAGCAAAAAGTGTCTAATCTTTTTAAGCCTGATTTCCAGGCTGCTGAAGAAAGCCACCCTTGGACATGCTGTAACTGATAGTGGACAGACTTCCAGCAGAATATTGACACTCAAATTCTTACTTTTTAACACATCAGAACAATCCTGTTTGGTTACAACAGTAGGGGCCAAGTGAGAGAAGACTTCAGAACTGCACAATTCATAACCAGTTTAGCAACAGTCCTCTCATTCTGGAGACTGTGGATTATAAACCACACTTCTGTACTTATTTGTTACTCACGGTTAACTAGTAAATGCTGAACCTTGATATGCATCATTAGATGAAACCTTAGCATCCTTTAACTTGTTCATTATCTCACAGCACGCACAGACAACCAAATATCTAAGGCAGCACTACAGTTGGCAAACGTCCAGCAACTGATTCTTCTATTCAGAATAAAGTGTTTTGACTTTGGCTCATCCTAAAGAGCACAAGTTAAATAATTAGTTACCCAGCTTGTAAACAGCAGCAAGGCAAAGCACATGGTTTGGGGCACAACCTCCAAGCACTGTGTTTTGAAGTAGCACTGTACAAGCCCTATCATCTGTTAGCCTACTCTGAACTGTGTGGTTTGTGGACTACAAGGCCAAACCACCACTAAGCAAAGTTACATCCATGCTAATGGGGGAAAAAACTGCAACATAATAGTTTATACAGACAAATATTTTACCATTTGGTACCATTAAGACAACACCACACAAGCTACACAAACCTTCACAATTCTGCTCATAAGCAAGAGTGTCTTAGACCTCCTTTTAAAGGGAGGATAACCAGCAGCATCCAGATCCCACCCCAAGTTCTCCACAAACTGCAGAGAAATTGGGGAGGTAACTTACTTTATGCCAAGCTTTGAAATGGCATAGTAACTGGCTCCTGAACTCAGCAATTCAGAGAACTACCCTCTCTTGCATAGAGGAATGGAGTGAAGTGGGACAGTTCTGACTCACTTTGAGCAAGGAGAAACAGTATGAGAGATGGGCTGCTTCTGCCTATTTTAGCCGTTTCATGTGATACTACCCCAAGTCCTCTGGAACTTGTTAGTGGAACGACTTTCTGACAATTGTTATCTGCTCTGCTCCCCACCTGGGGCAGGGTTTTTCTGGGAAGGGGTTGTTCCTTGTGCCACCACTGCCATCAATAAGGGAGGAGGCCCCTTCTTGTAAGTATTCTGAATACCAGACAGCTAGAAGCAGCCCCCTCGGCCCTCCATCCCGGACACTGTAAACCATGGCCTAAATGGGTGGGATGTAAGCATGAAACTGTGACATACGTCTGTCTATAATTATTTAAATTATTGCCTGGCATTTTGGGAGTTCAGTTTTAATGTTCTCTTTCTACAACACTGTGATTTTTAAATACAATGCCGATTTCATCTCAAGTTAATGCTACCAAATGTTACATGTCTGATTACATAATAGATTCTATGACATATTGAGGAATTCTCTCTCATTACTGCAGTTATAACTTTGCCTATTAGTGGTCCAGCTCAGTACGGATCGCTTCACCCACATTTACTCAGTTCAGCTGAGGACTGCAACCTCCATCTTCGGCACTACAGTTAACTGAGCAAGTGGAGTACTCATATCTTTGCACAGACTGAGAATACTGATCTGATTCTATCCATCCATAGAGGGAGCCATTTCAGTTAAGAGTCTGATATAGGGCTCAACTGATTGCATGTCTGATTTAAAAAACACTCCCCCACACACACATTTTAAAACCAATGTCTCAGCATTGGAAACTGCATTCTTAATTAGTTTTTCTAATTACTCATTCCCCCACCATCAGTTCTGCTACCCATTCAATATAAACTAATGCTCTAACTAGAGCCATGGTATTTTCTTTACAAGTATAAGCTCACGGTCAGATGGTATATCTTGATTAATATGAACTATTGCTACATCTGCAAGAAATACTGCTACATCTACAAGAAGAAACAAGTTCCAAAAACCAAAGAAAATGGTCCCTTCTTTGATGTAAGAAGTCAGTACAGAGGATAAGATTGTGATCAGCTTCACCAGCCCACATTAAATAGCACACCTCTGCAATGCAGAAATTTTGCTTGACCAAGATAAAAACTATTCTACATGTAAACTGACTTTGGAATCTTAAAAGTAATCCTATAGCAGGCTTTTAAGAAGCCAAACAGCTTTCAGTAGTGCTATGGATAACTGAGTGTTAAAATTCTCAGTGGTCTACGCAGAAGCAAAGAGTTAAAAAATTGCTACCCCCTAAGAACTTAGAAGGGAGACCTCCAAGAAATACCAAGGCTGGGATGCAGAAGCAGGCAATAGTAAGCCACCTCTCTGAAATGTCCAAGGCCCACTAGGGATCGCCAGAAGTCAACCATGACTTCCAGCAACACACACAACCCCCCCCCCCCAAATTGCCACACCCTAATAAAATAAACAGGTATTAAATGGTCTTGTATTCAAGAAAATACTAGTTTTAAGCTAAAAGGCAAGGACTGTATCTGATAACACGATAGAATACACTAGGTTATTTCTGTCCAGGTACTGATCAATATTCACAAATCAATTTAACATTCACGTCACATTTCTTACACAAATTAAACAAGATTTTCATTTTCATACACAATACGGTAACATTTGCCACTCCCCGGTTTTTACAGTTTCAGCACCATTAATTCCCACAGAACTAAGCAGTATCCCTTTCCCAGCAATGGTGTACAATGACACAAAATAACAGAGCCCACCCTCAAGTACCTGAGGATTAAAAAAAAATAATAAACCAGGAAATAGGGGATCTACCCTTGCTTTGGGTGGCATCAACAAACATTACCACCTTGCAGTCAATTTAGGTTTCAAAGAATTAGTGTAACAATGTAAGAAAAAGTCAGAGGGAAACCATGGTTAGGTCACTTTATAAAATTCCGCTGTGAAAGAGGTACTTGCTTCCAAACAATGCAGCTTGAAAAGGAACTCTTACAGTGTTCTCCGCTAGCAAAGAGTCTGTGAAGCTAACAAGAGACCCCACTGATTACCAAGTTACTGGCCAATTAAGTGAATGTCTGCAAGTTTTCATTCCCCAACACCTCAAAGGACATTAGCACTTCCACTGTGCCTGTGGAGGACACTGTTTCAGTCAAACAGGACAGGGAGCACAATCCATTCTGAGCAGAGACATGAATATTATCTATTTTAAGTAACAAAACAAGGTCACAATATCCCAAGCCCTTGAAAGCACACATTTTAAATGCCTCAGACATACAGCAGTCAAAAATAGTCTCTGGATCAGGCACCTGATATGAACAAATGGAAGAGGAAAAGAACAAGAGTTTACCTATATAAGCTCTCTCTTGTTCACGAGTAAGCCCAGGGGGGATAACTGTGGGCATTCCAGGGATAACAGTCTTCTGGTCCATGGTGTCTTGGTTCCATCTGCTCCTCTTCCTCTTCTTATTAGGAAAATCTACAAACAGAAACATTTCTTCACAGCTAATGAATGACAATGCCTGCGTAGTATGCACTTTGCTTCCATGACACAAATTAGTAAAGCTAAAGGACCAACCACTCTCACATCCACAAACCAATCCCAGTTCCTTTCAAAGTTAAGCTTTAACCACAGCACACACACAGTTGTGCTTCTCCCAGCAAGGCGACCAGATTTGTAGCTTCTTAGGATTTTACCCTCATCTCACAGTATGACCTAAAGGCAAACCATTTCTTTTCTTTATGCCTGCATAGCATATGTTGGTTTCAAGATGCACACAGTGAAAGGCACCGTGGAGACAACTAAGATTGTACATATTTCCTAAACTACTGCTTGTTTCACAATTAACTATGAAAAATCTTTCACAATTAACTATGAAAAAAATTCTCATGCAAAGACTCAACTATATTAGCTTGTCCCTACAACACAAGGCTCAAGTTAACTTTGGAATCACAAATCAAACAAGCAGCATGCTACAAGACAGATTTAGTAGCTAGCCTTCACAACACAATGAATACACATCAACATATTGCTCTAGTATAACATACTAGATAAGACAGCAATTTATCAACAAGAAAGCAACAGCAAAGGTACATTACACCAAAGTACAAATTCAAAGCAATATTCAGCTCCAGATCAATGACTCTTCCAAATTCACTTTCACTACTATGTCTGTAGATGGCAGCAAACCACATTTGATGACCACTTTCTAAACATGGCTGCCTGTTACATTTCTCCAAATGTGTTGCCATATTCCCTTACATTGCTGGTGTGTTTACACCATAAGGAGAGCTGCAGAACTGCACAGCGTAATAGTTCCTCCAAGGATAACGTAACTCTTCATAGAACTGCAATATGTTTAATGAACATTTTATTCAAAAGTTCCCAGTATGAACTCTTTTGGAAAACATTACAGTGTAAGTGTAACTTTTATACTAGATCCAAATGCGTTGTATTTGGAAGCTTTCTATTTTATATTTTAAAAATTTATATTCGTTTTTAATTTTCTGGAATGTATTATCCGTAACATATCTGTAAGCATATCTGGTCTAAGGACTGTAATAGAAATAAACTAAATCCCCTTGATTAACTGCCCTTAAAAGAAAAGTTAAAGGGCAAGAGAAACAGGCAATACAGGACAGCAGCCTATCATTCATTTCCTGCTTCCACAATGATTGTATAACAAGGGTCAGTATGGTAGTGGTCAACACACTAAATTATGGAGACCCAAGTTCAAATACCTGATCGTGGGCCAATCATTCCTTTAGTCTAACCCACCTCACAGGACAGTTGTGAGAATGTAACAGAGAAAGAACCATGTATGCTTTCTCGAGCTCCTTCACAGGCAAACTAATATATTTATTTATAAAATGCATATGACATCTCTTCAGAGACCTACTAATACATAAATAAGGCCTCCCATTTTGTCCAGAAAACATGCTCATGAGACATGGCTCAACTCCTTCCACAGGCTTCATGCCAACTGTGAGCACAGAATTTAAATGAAAGTCTTCCTCTCAAGAGTATGCTGCAGCTCCATGCCTTTCCTACTTCTTCTCAGTGATTTCTCCACTATGGGGCTCCTTTCCAAACACAACCATCTCCCTCCATCATCTACCCCTTTCTTTTGTAGATATCATAGCTCTATATGGGTTGATCATTGTTTAAAAGGGGTGTCATGTGTGCTTCTGTCATCCTCCTCATTCCAAAGATTTAGGATAGTTAAGCCCTATCCAAAAGATAGAAGGAAAGATGAAAGACAACATAATGCAACAGATATAACAAGACCTCTCAAACACTGCACTTTACTAACCAGGAGTATATACTAAGAAAATATGTTTCATAAGGAAGGATGTCGATAAACATACACAAAAAACTGTGTTAAAATGCAGCACTCCACACACAAGTGCATACTTATTCTATGACTATAAATAAACGGAACGTGTGTTCTGTAAAAATAGATCCACTTAGCTAGCTCATATCAGAAGAGTTCCCGGTAGTGATTCAAGTGTCCCTGCAGGACCCCTCGACCCCCACAGCTGTATAAATTTAGAATAATTTGGTAAGCTTACTCTATGGTCCTCTATTAGAAAGTAAATCTCATCTAGATAACAAGAAGTTCATCCTTCCGATTTTCCTGGTAATCACAGCTTTTGCTACGTGTGTACTATCTTGGTTTTTTCAGTTACGGTACAAGTAACATAACCCCTAGTGGGGTGCACGCTGTTGAATCACTCATTCTTGAACCAGCAGGTAGTCTTTGGACTACACACAGGCTCCATGTAGCTTTTCTGATACCCTAAAGAGCACCTCCACAAACGCCAAAACCAGGATCAGAAAATACAGAGTTCTAGCCTATCTTTTTAAAAAACTTTATGTTGCGTAACATCCCTCTTCATTTCCTGTCCTGCCCCACGTTCCGTTTTTCGTGATCAGAGGAGGCATGATCAATAAAAAGTTGGTAAAATCCAACCCAGAGAAGGGCGGGGGGGGGGACCAACAACGTGCAAACAGTGCTGTGCTACTTCTGTACTAAAACAGAAATGGAAAGTAAGCTGCGTTCGCCAAGGTTGACTACCAAATACACCTACAACGAAACCTAACCGAAGTTTTGAAAGACTTCGTGACTCTCGCAACACCAACACACGTTCGCTGACGTGCGGAAACGCACCCGTGCACGAGGCCCTTCGCCACCCGAGACCCCGTTACTTGCCTTGATTGCCGGCCCCGGCCTGGCTACCCTCGTCTTGCGGGTGGAGATGGTGAAGCTGCTGCTGCTCGAGGCCCATCTGGGAGGGTGGCGGCGAGGGGAACCGGTACTGGCCGTACTGGGGAGGCGGCTGCTGCGGCTGCTGTTGCTGCGGCTGCTGTTGTTGCGGTGGAGGCGGGGGCGGCGGCTGGGGCTGTTGCGGGGGCGGCTGGGGCTGCTGCGGCGGGGGTGGGGGTGGCGGCGGCGGAGGGGGTGGCGGCGGCGGCAGCGCGGCGAAGGGGAAGGCGGCGGCAGCCATGAGGCTGGGAATGGCTGGCTGCGGTTGGGCCTGCGCGGGGCCCGGAGGCGGCGGGCCCTGCATCACCAATCCCGGAGGAGGAAGAGGGTAGCCGGCCTTGCCCGGCGGCGGGGGTGGATGGAGCTTCCCCAGCGGCGTCGCGTTTGCCCCGGTCGCCATAGACGGGAAAAGGCGCTACTGCGGTCGATGGCGACCACGACTTCGCGAACCTTCCACGCCAGAGTCTTGCCTCACAAAGTTCTGGGGATAGGATTGGTGCAAACTCATTACAAGGGCGGGACGAAGACTCATTGGGTCTCTTGGTTGTCGCTCGGATGAGAAACGGCATGAATTGGCTACCAAGGACAGCGGGCAGGAGAATAAAATGGAATCGACGTAGACTACACGGAGGGCAGGCTCTTTAAGTCCAGAATTCAGTCCTGATTGGCTAACCTTGATTTGCGTTGTTGGTGCGGAGGGATGGTGGCTTATCGTTTCGCCATTAGAGGCCCACAGGTCTCTGTTAAGAGGGCTGTGAGCGACGTCAGTGAAACCCTTATCTCCTATTGGACCGGCCTTGAACGAGGACGAAAGGTCCTCTCTGAGTGGCAGACGGCCAAGCGCATGGTCCTAAGGAAAGGGTTAATGGCGGCTGTGGTGAATTTTAACTCCTTTCCTCGCATCGGCCTATGCAGCGCAGGGGCTTCTGGGAGTTTGGGCAGGTCTGCGGCGTAGAGGCCTCTGGGAGTCCCGTTGTGTTAGTAACCGTTGTCGCGTCTCCTATGCCTCCACAATTTTGGAGAGGAACAAGCTTAATTCCCCCACCCCTGTACTTGCAGCTCTTGAGGGGGTAGGCGTTTATATTTTTAAATTACATAAGTATGCCAGCATAGATTCAGGTGGGGTAGCTGTGTTGGTCAGAAACAGCAGAACAGAGTCTGAGTCTAGTGGCACCTTGAAGACCCAAGAAAGTTTAATTCTGGGTATAAGCTTTCACATGCTTGCACACTTCGTCAGGACATCTTGACTCTAAATGGCCCTTCCTGACAACAACCCCCACCCCTATAAGTAATGGTTGAGGAGATTTTGTACCACTGCATCTGAGGAAGTGTGCTTGCACACAAAAGCTTATATGGTGAATAAAACCTTGTTGGTCTTAAAGGTGCCATTAGATATGCCAAGCAATATATTAGGTATCCCTAATTGTATTTAACAGACTGAGCTTTCACTCAAAAAAGCTTACACTTTGGGAAAATGTCGGTTTTTCAGGTGCTAGTGGACTCAAACTTTATCTGAAGAAGTGTGCCTGCACACAAAAACTTATATCCAGAATTAAACTTTGTTGGTCTTAAAGGTGCCACTGGACTCAGACTTTGTTTTATTTTACTACTACAGACTAACACAGCTATCTACCTGGAACTAGTTGTAAATGATGCTTTTTGTGCTTCTGCAGGTGGGTTTACCAGCATAATACCTGGCATGAATAAAGAAAATATTTTAAAAGCTAAGCATCCCTCTCTTCCCCCCGCCCCTCCAGCCTGTGTTGAAATACAGGAGACAATTATACAGTAACTCTGCGGACATCTCACAACCAGTGTTCCCTCTAAGCTGAGTTAGTGTGAGCTAGCTCACAGTTTTTAGCCTCTGGCTGACACATTTTTGTCTTAGCTCAGGAAGGATGGCTCCAGAGCAAACTAATTTATGCAGTAGCCAAATCGCTTGCTCACAACTTTAATGCCAGTAGCTCAGAAAAGTAGATTTTTTTTCTCACAAGACTTCACAGCTTAGAGGGAACATTGCTCACAACCAACGCTCCCTCTAAGCTGTGGAGTCTTGTGAGCAAAAATTCTACTTTGTGAGCAACTGGCATTAAAGTTGTGAGTGAGATTTGGCTACTGCATAAATTAGTTCGCTCTGGAGCCTTCCTTCCTGAGCTAAGACAAAAATGTGTCAGCCAGAGGCTAAAAAACTGAGCTAACTCACACTAACTCAGCTTAGAGGGAAGACTGCTCACAACTTGTGTTTCAGTAACTCCAGTTGTGTCTTAGATGGCACATGTGCATCACCCTCCTTACCCCATGTTTTTTAAACAATTTATTTGCCCTAACCTGGATATAGCCCAGATTAGCCTGATCTCGTCAGATCTTGGAAGCTAAGCAGGGTCAGCAATGGTCAGGATTTGGAGGGGATACCATTAAGGAGGTCCAGAGTTGTGATGCAGAGGCTCTGAACATCTCTTGCCCTGAAAACCCCATGGGGTTGCCATAAGTCAGCGGTGACTTGATGCCAAATCCCGCCCCCCCATTTCCTTTGGCCAACGGCACATGTTAGAACAGACAGGTCTTGCTGTTTCCAATGTACGTTTGATCAGAGGTGCATAGCAACAACCTCAAATTTAGGGCTGGAAAGGTGACCATTGCCCACATTAGAACAAGGGAGAGCAGACAGAGGTCAACTAATAGTGGGAAAGCATTGCAGAAGATTCAGGCAGGTGCTACAGCGATAGAAGCCAAGGGGAGGAGGTCAGTGTTGGTTCAAAAATGGTAGGAAGGTGGGGGCAAATGGAATGAACACACATGAAGCTGCTTTATACTGAATGAGACCACTGGTTCATCTCTGGTCTTTGGCCATATTAATAAATCTGAATCACTGGTTCATCAAGGTCAGGGTGTTGGGTCTTTCACATAACCAACTACCTGATCCTTTTAAAACTAGAGTATGAGCAAGGAAACCATCTCCTTGCTAGAGGAGAAAACAACATAATGATACTCCAGACTGGTTATCCTGAAGCTGAAGCTCAAATACTTTGGCCACCAAATGAGAAGGGAGCATTCACTGGAGAAGACCCTGATGCTGGGAAAGATTGAAGGTCAAAGAAGGGGACGGCAAAGGATGAGATGGTTAGACAGTGTCATCGATGCAATGGACATGAAATTGAGCAAACTTCAGCGGAAGACACGAAGGCCTGGCGTAATCTGGTCCATGGGGTTGTGAAGAGTTGGACTCGACTGTGCGACTGAACAACGACTGGTTATGCTATGCTAATTTTGGGGAAAAGTGGATTTAGGAAGAGAAATGGAGGATACATCTATCAGTAGCTATTAGCCCCAATAAGCTGAAAGAGCACTCTGGGTTTACAGGCAGAATACTTTTGATTTTCAGATGCAGCCAGCAGCAGCAGCCCTGTTTGTCATTCTCCCAGTGGCCTCTGAGTGGCCACTATTAGAAATGGGATGAAGGAGGAGGTAGTGGTGATGGTTGGATTTATACCCCACCCTTCACTCGGAGTCTCAGAGCAGCTTACAAACTCCTTTCCCTTCCCCTTCCCACAACAGACACCCTGTGAGGTAGGTGGGGATGAGAGAGCTCTTTCCAGAACTGTCCTTGAGAGAGCAGCTCTGACAGAACTATGGCTTGCCCAAGGTCATCCAGCAGCTGCAAGTGGAGGAGTGAGGAATCAAACCCAGTTCTCCCAGATTAGAGTTCGCACACTTAACCACTACACCAAACTGGCTCTCATCGAACTGGCTCTCACCAAACTAGGTAGAGGCTTGGTCTTATCCAGCGTGGCTTCTGTTACAAGGAAAGCAACAGATTGGGGTGAAATGTCAGCAGGATGAGTTTGTATCAATTTCTTCATCTTTGGAGCAATATACAGAAACAGAGGAAAAGAACATGTTTGGGAATCTTGGGGAACCAGCTGACCCACTCATTTGTCAAAACACCAAAGCATCCCTTCCCTATGAGGATTGGTTAAAACATTTAGGGCTGTTTAGCCTAGAACAAGAAACAAGTAAAGGGGGGTACTGGTGAGAGTTTTATAAAATTATGCATGGTATGGAGAGGGGGCACAGGGAGAAACTCTTTTCCTTCTCCCAGAATACTAGACTCCACTGAAGCTGAAGGATGGGAAATTCGGGACAGACAAAAGCATATACCTTATTCACTAAGCATATAGTTAATTTGTGGAACTCACTGCCACAGGATGTGGTCATGACCCCCAGCTTGGAAGGGTTTAAAAGGAGTGGACAAATTAATGGAGGACTGGGCTATCAGTGGCTACTAATCATGATGGATATCTACTCCCCCCAGTACCAGGGGCAGTATGCATCTTTCTGTAAGTTGCTGGGAAGCACAGGCAGGGTAATGCTGTTGCAGTCTCCCTTTTTGTGGGCTTCCAAGAGGTAGCTAGTTGGCCACTGTGAACAGAATGCTGGAGATGATGGGCCTTTGGTCTGATCCAGCATGGCTCTACTTATGTTCTTATTTGTTAAAAGAATGCATCATACCATAAGGAAGGCTGAGTGCTGAAGAATAAATGCTTTCGAATTATGGTGCTGGAGAAGACTCTTGAGAGTCCCCTGGATCAGTCAGTCCTAAAAGAAATCAACCCTGACCATTCCCTGGAAGGCCAGATACTTGAAGCTGAAGCTCAAATACTTTGGCCACCAAATGAGAAGGGAACACTCATTGGAGAAGACCATAGTGCTGGGAAAGATTGAAGGTAAAAGAAGGGGACAGCAAAGGATGAGATGGTTAGACAGTGTTATCGATGCAATGAATGTGGAGCTGAGCAAATTCCAGATGACAACGGAGGACAGGAGGACCTGGAGTGATGTCGCAAAGAGTGGACTCAACTGTGTGACTGAACAACAACAACAACAACAACAAAAATCATACCCAATCATTGGGGAGTAAAATACCACAGTTTAATACCAATCTCCATGTTAAATAGCATTTTCTTTTCAAGTTTGGTTTTCTCAGACAATAAATTCCAGCTTACAGCAATTAAAAACCACAAAGAAATTAGCAGCCTGGGAAGGAAACTTCTTGGCACTGAAATTAGCAGGGTTGTGGTTGACCTGATAAGCCGAGATATCTGGCTGTATGCTTCTACAAGCAACAACAACAACAAAACAAAAAGCCTCCTTGCCACCAAAAACGTCACACAAATCTCGACACAATAGGGCTTCACTCCGCCCCACTCATGCACCCCAAGGGCATCCACACACCCATACACGCTAGCACGTTTCTCTTTCCAAGCAGCCAGTCCCCACCCTGGTCGCAGCACCACAGCAGTCATTCAACCCACATATAGCCACTAGGACAACTTATGGATCATCAAGCTAAATGCAGCCCATTCTCACCCCTGCCCCAGACCCCATTTTAACTTACCCAGCTGGTACTTCAAAGACTTGCCCTTAGTGGCCGCAATACAATGTGAGAGGCTGGTTGGGCTTAGTGGGTTACATGTGTGCCCGCCTTCATTAGGGAAATATCTATGCTACAAAAATATAAACTCAATTGAAACTGGTTGAACCATCTCACCCCTTTTCTCAAGAATGCTGGTAATTGTACTTTTGTGAGAGAGCTCATTTTTTTTAGACATCCCCAGTCCCTTCAGAGTGCTTAGTTGGAAGCCACAACAGATTAGTGGGCTCAGAAGGTGATGTATAGCCTACAATTTGCCCATGTGCTATGCAGACCACATGCTGAATGTTCTCAACCAGTTATCTCCCTCCCCCACCCATCCATCTGCACTCTGGAGGCACCTACTCCTCCTGCTTGGATATTTGACAAGCGTACTGCTCGATCTCACACATGCATGCAAATCCAGCCACCCACACGTGCTCCTCCTGCCACAGTCACCCAGTTTGCCCATCCTGGGCCTGCCCTCTTCATGCATTCATACATCCAGCCTCAAAACCACGTATTCCCTGTCTCCAATTTAAGGAGGACAGGTCAGAATTCAAAGTGCCCTGAAAGACTTTACATTAAAGCTCGAGTGCTAAGCGTGCGATGCCCTGTTGCACCCCTGGCGAATGATTGTCTTCACACTGGAGGCTAGACTAGGTCATCCTGCCTACAGAGCGTCACAATGGACAACTTCCAAGGGTTAAAAAAAGAGGAAACGGGGACTAGGAAGCGTTCAAGCAGGCACATGGCGTCAGTCGAGAGAGACCGCTACACTCTTTGGACTGACTAGTGGTCAAATTATTGCAAAACATCTCAGGAGATGCTGGCCCGAATCAGGGAAGAGGGTTCTCCCATCCTAGGGCACAGCAAGATCTCAGGAAGACTCAAGCAAAGAACATATGGGAGCCCAGCCAGTGTTATGTCCAGTGTATATGGCAGCAGTAGAGAGTGGTGGGGAGGGCTTGAAAGCCGTCCACACACACACACAGACACACACAACTCCATTCCAGTGGGTTCCCACAGCGATCAGCAGACGTGGGTCACAGCCAGCCAGCCAGCCGTCTTCATGACAGTCCACCACAAGGCCAGGCACCTCCAGGAGGGGCAAGGCTTTGGAGAAGGCACTCAGTAGCTGCTTTCGTGACCTGTCAAGATGTAGAGGTTGCTGTGTGCTGTGGGATTGTCCGTGGGCGTGCTCTCCAGGATGATGTCTCTGCCAGAGATGAGAAAGAGGCAGGAGAAGCAATGAGAAGTGCAGTCACTTGAAAGGGCAAGAATAGCTGGGCACTGGTCTGACAGATGGCCCGAGGGAACGTCCAGCTGGCAGCTGCCGGCGTTCACAGTCTGGCGCCTCAGCACAAGCCCAGGGCATAGGGAGCATCCTGGGAAGTGGCAACAACTTTTGCTTCCCACATAAAAACTGCACACCTAACAGACTGTGTGCAGCACAAAAGCCTTACCGGTGGGCTCCTAAGACCTGGAACACTCGGGACTCATCCGTTACCTCCTGCGTCACCTTTTATGGAACGAAAGAACAGGTTAGCTGGAAATCCTTGTTACTGAGGCTCTGTCCGCCTAAAAAGCTACTCTAATTCAAACGTACCATAACACCCTTTAACTCTTGGGCCCGTTCTCCTTGGAAGAGGAATCAGGGAAAGGAAGAGGCAGAATGTGGACTGCACTTTAAAAATAACTCCTCCTGCCTCTGTTTCTTTAGATTAATGATACAGACCAGGGTCTATTCTGGTCTCCATAGTGGACCAAGAAGGTCTCTTATGTTAGAAAATCGAGCAGAGGGAGATTTCCATGATATTTCCCCCAGAATTCCACTCAGCATGATCCTCCTTGTGGGAAAATATGGATGAAGTCAACTTGTGGTTGGCAAGCTTGTGGAACAGGATGCTGTACTAGTTTGGACCAGAAGGGCACTTCTTAAGCTCCTCAAGGAAAGAGTATGAAGGTAAAACACACCCATTCAGAATAACGTCTTCTCAATACTGTTTGACTCACATTTCCCCTTATAATGCTTAGATCGAAAGGTTTTAATCTCTCCTGTCATTAAAACAGAGCCCGGTGCCAACAGACAACTATATCCCATCTTGGCTGTACTCACCTCACCAGATTCCAGGCTTCGGCCTTGCATGCCATGTTTCCAGAAGGCCAAAACACTGTCTTGAAGGCACACTGCATCAAAGCAAAGAGGAAGAGGGAAGGAAATACCAGGTTGGTCCTGGGTGCAGAATCAGACTTTTTTTTAAAAAAAGGATCACATACTCAACCTTTAGCTCAAAAAGAGTCCTCTAACCTAAGACTCTAACATAGTGTACTTTGGTCATATCATAAGAAGACAAGACTCACTGGAAAAGACATTAATGCTAGGAAAAGCTTTTCAAAGTATGATTCAGAGGCCTAGAATCATGCTAACTTCATTGTTCCATTTTTATTTGTTACTACAGTTCTTGGTGCTTGTTTTAAGACACCTCAAAAATATTTTATCGGGTCTGTTAGGTGTGCAGTTTTTATGTGGGAAGCAAATCCATCAGAGATGTTCCATGCATGCAACTGGCTAGAGGGGTTTTACTGATTTCTCCCCACTCTCCCATGGCAGACCTCCCCCGCTCCTCCTCACACAGTTCCCATGGGAGCGACATAGGAAAGGGTATTCTGGACTGCAGCAGGAGGGAGGGAGGGAAAAGTCCTGCTCCACAAATGAAAATCCCTTCCATCTATGGAAACCTTTTGGTGGATCCAAGCTACTGAGAACACTGGGTAAATTAAGTGAAAATAAATTATGAGTATGGGTAAAAATGCAGTGATCCACAAAGAACAAGAAAGTGAGAGCAGTAGACCTCAGTGCAGTTAAGCTGAAGAAGCCACTGGTTTAAGACTGGTTTTCCTTTATGTCCTTCCCAGGAATTTGAAGTGTTCTGTAAACAGGGGGGGTGGAGTGAATTATGTCTGAGAATGGGAATTAGACTGCCCTTTGAGTTACTGGAGGCTGTCCTCCTTGTTTTGTATTTTCCTATAAAGGATGAACTCCATATCCGCTCAGGATGCCAGCCTGTTGGTGCATGAGCTGGTATCAGAATGAATTCATTCTTAAATAAAACTGCCTACTTTGCTAGTGGAAAAACCATAAGAACATAAGAGAAGCCAATGTTGAATCAGGCCAATGGCCCATCTAGTCCAACATTCTGTCACACAGTGGCCAAAATATACTAGGTGTCATCAGGAGGTCCAGCAGTGGGGCCAGGACACTAGAAGCCCTCCCACTGCTGCCCCCTCCAGCACCAAGAATAGAGTGCATCACCTGCCCCAGACTGAGAGTTCCTATCTATACCCTGTGGCTAATAGCCACTGATGGACTTCTGCTCCATATGTGTATCTAATTCCCTCTTGAAACTGTCCATGCTTGTAGCTGCCTGTGGCAGTGAATTCCATATGTTAATCACTCTTTGAGTTTTTCTTTCCCAAACAGACCTCGGTGAAAGGTGGGGGAAGAATTTTCTTTTGGTTTAAAGGGGAAAATCCCCTAACTGGTTGACACTGAAGCATGTCACTCTGCTTTGAAGGAGAAAGAAAACCTTAAGAAGCTGGACCTAGGAAGATGCCTGAAGGTCCCCTCCAGCACTATCACCAGTTCCACAAGGAACCTTTCCTCTTACCCCCTCCACCGCCAGCCCAACATACCAATGGTCTCAATAGGGAAATTGAAGGTGAGTTCAGGAGCAAGGCCTCCCCGAGGAGCACCGCGTAGGTTCACTACCCGCACACAGCCTAAAACAAGAACAACAATGTTGACTAATCGACAAGATGCAATCCCGGGAGTGTCAGCGGGGCAGTGGAGAGGAAAGGAGGAAAACTGGGTCATAGTGAGAGAGGACTTACGCTCAAAACACACCAGGACAGTGTCTCGGTCCATCTGAGTGACATGATTGGCCATGACAAGTGGCCGGCCTGTAACAAGACAAGCGAAGGGTTAAGAGGCTTGGGGGAGCGTTGAATCTGACTTTTATTTTCAGTCTACAGCCACATCACACAGAGAGACAAACAACTCTTTGGCAACTTTAAGAAGAACCCCTTGTTCACGGGCAGTCAACCACAAACACCTGACTCTTCCCTGACGCCTCTCTCCTGTATCCCTGACCTCCATCCCATGTAGCACATTTGTGGACCCGAACAAGTCACCCCTCCACAGAGTTCAGAGCAGTGGGGTGTTTGTATAGATTAAGCTGAGACCCCTGTAGGGTTGCCAACTCTGTGTCTGGAAATTCCTGGAGATTTTGGGGGTGAAGCATTGGGAGGGGAAGGTTTGGAAAAGGGAGAGACCTCACTGGGGTGTAATGTCACAGAGTCCACCCTCCAAAGCAGCCATTTTCTCCAGGGGAACTGATCTCTGTTGTCTGGAGATCAGTTGTAATTTCGGATCTTCAGGCCCCACTTGGAAGTGAGTGACTCTAGACCCCTGGTCAACCTCTGAACCAAGCAGAGATCTGAATCTGGGTCTCCCCATAGCCCAGCCAAACATGCTGGCTCCCATGACTTCACTCACATAACCCTAATTTCTTTTGTTAAAAACTTTTTGATAACTAGAAATGTTTAAGCGCTGTCAAGTCCCAGCTGACTTACAGCAACCCTATAGGGTTTTCAAGACAAGAGATGTACAGAGCTGGTTTTCCACTGCCAGCCTTTGTGTAGCAGCCCTGTTCTTCCTTGGTGGTCTCCCATCCAAGTACTAGCCAGGGCTGACCGTACTTAGCATCCAAGATCAGGCTAGCCACCTAGCAGACTTTCTGTGTTAGACAGAATTCAGCAGTGGTTTTCAAAGATCGTACTGTTTCTTCCTTACCAGAAGGGCTCGAGGTGCTGAGGCTGGTGCTGAGGGAGAGCGTGCTGAAATGTAACTCTGCATCTGGTTGGTCACTGCCAGTGACTCCCAAGCATACCTGCGGGTACTCCTCCGTCTCCACCACCAGCAGCTCGAACAAGGTCAAGGGAGCTGGCAACACCACGGGGACATGCTGGGGGAAGAAAGAATGCAGGCTGATGACACGATTGCAAAGGGTATGCTTACAAAGACATCTCATTCTGGGGCAACACCAGAACTTCAGCAGTGCTTGGAAGGAAAGGAGTGCTCCATCTGGCACCCATTCGTGGCCACATACATACCTTCAGTAGCATGAACTTCTGCAAGGGCTCGTACCACTGCAGGAGGGCAAGGCTGGAGGGAAGTGCAGCACACAGGAATGTGCTCCCAGAGTAGGGATTACGAACTGAAATAGAGACAACAGTGTCAGCCCCATAGCATCATACCTGCATCATGCAGTGCTCCCTCTAAGCTGTCGATGGTTGTGGGCCAAAATTCTGCTTTGTGAGCCAAAAAAATCTATCAGCATAAAAATTGTGAGTAAGCCTACATTTTTAATTATTATTTTTTAAAAAAATCAGTTTACAAACATACAAACATGAAGAAAGGGAAAGAAAAAAGGAAAAGAAATGGAAGGGAAAGAAAGAAGGGGGAAAGGGAAAGGAAGAAATCAAAGAAAGGAAAAGGGGAGGGAAAACAGAGAGAGAGAAAGGAAGGGAGGAAGGAAGGAATGAAAGAAAAGAAAAGAAAGAAAATAGATGGGGAGAGAGGAAGGAAGGAAGGGAAAGGTGAAAAGAAGGAAGAAAAAAGAGAGGCCCTTTCTAATGGTGGGTAGCCATTAAAGTGCTCGGTTTGGCTCTCCCCCCTTCCAAGCAGGGGGAAGCCAAAGGGAGCACTGAAATGGCTTCCCACCCTTTAAAGCAAACAGCTGATTAGCAGAATCCTGAATCAGCTGTTTGCTTTAAAAGGCTGGCAGCTCCTCTCCCTTCCTCCCCTTTCCAGGGGAGGAAGGGAGCCTTTGTGACAGAGAGAATCGGGTAGGGGAGACTGCAGCACAGTGACAGCCCGGGGGAGGGGAGGATGGGGCCAACCCAGGAGGGCTCCTGCACTGAGCTAATGAGCTCTGCACTGGGGGTGATCAGTGCACCAGCACGGGCTGATGCACATTACTGGGAACCCTGCATGCATGGTATTTAGGTTGAAGGCTAAGAAAATGGGGGGGGGGCATTGCAAGCCCTGGAGAACAGATCATAAAGATGCAGTAGAAAAATTGGTGGTAGAAAGTGCCATCAAATTGCAGCCAACATATGGTGACCCCGTACACTTTTTAAGACAAGAAATGAACAGAGGTAGTTTGCCATTGCCTACCTCTGCACAGCAATCCTGGACTTCCTTGGTGGTCTCCCACCTAAGCACAAACCAGGGCTGACCCTGTTTACTTTCCTAGATCTGACAAGATTGGGCTAGCCTGAGTCATCCATGTCAGGGCAATAAAAAGATTACACAAACAGAAAAATGGTTTAATTAAAAAAAAATTTCTAATCCCTAACACACTTTGATAACCCATATGGGTTTGATCTCAATAATTCTTGTCCATCCTAAGGATGCTTATCAAAATAGCTTAGGGATTTCTCCCCCGTTAAAAAGTAGTTTTGTTTAAAAAGTTAAAACGATTTTCCTGTGGCACCTTTTTGGCTTCACTTTTGCCTTGGTCATTTTGCCTTGCTCCTTGTGGCCAGATACCCATGATCCTCCTTTCCTTGCCTATGCACCTTCTGAACACATGAAGTTTGCTTATACTGAGTACACAAAAAGGACACTAAAACAATGGATGTAAAAATCCCAAGTATATTCTTACAATCTTCTATTATGAAAAATCCTCATATGCAATACAGAGCTAAATATACTGAACTGTAATGATCAAATACGAGTTCCCCAGGTTCAAGATTCATTTCGAATCCTTAGAATCCTTCTTCATACTTAAGGGTTTCTTGTCTCATTAATTCAGATGAAGAGATCAATTGTTTACGTGACAATCATGACACCATGCAAGTAAGTAGCTGCAGCTTCTCATTAAAATATGAAGAAGTTTAATATTATTAATGGCTCTATTAAATGTGCAAAATTTATCCCCAGGAGAAGGAAGGAAGGGATAGTAACAGATTATTAAGTCTGAAAGAGGATTCTAAGTATCTGAAATGAGTCTTGAGCCTAGGGAACTGTCAAATTGTTACTTAAAGAAAATAATTAGGCTGGGTTGGAAGCCTCACCAACTAATGCTTTTTGTCAGCTGGAGAGAAAACAAGGAATGCCATGCCCCACTGGTTAGCATGTGAGTTGCCCACCCTTCTGGAAAATTAACTGACAGACTTCCGATTTACAAAAGATCTGCACTGTCTTTATCTGCAATTCTTCGTGTTTAAATTATTTCCTTAATTGGTCATTGTTCAGCCTGAGCTGAATCAAGACGGACAAAAGATACCCAAAGTGCCCCTAAGACATCAGAGGAAAGCTGGGGAAAAGACTGGGTCGCTAACTGGCTATCCTGTGCCTTGAGCTGCAACTGGATGTGCAGGCCTCCCAACATGGAAATAAACATGAGCACCTGTTGCTAATATCTGCAGAGCAAGCTGCTGTTGAAAGGAACGTGCAGGGCTGAGTCAAATAAGTTGGCAATCCTGGGACAAGAATACCTCTCTAATTTGTGCTGGTGTGGGCTAAGGAGATCTGAGTTCAAGACCCCTCCAGTCTGTTTCTGTGGCTGCTCTGAGATTATTTTTTAGTACTACATTTGATGTCGTCTCTTTCAAAGAGCTCAAGATGGCATACTTGGTTCTCCCCTGTTCCATCTTATCCTCACAACAACTCTGCAAGGTTAAGTTAGACTGACACAGAACAACTGGCCCCGTGAGCTTCGTGGCGAGTGGGGCTTTGAACCTGGACCTCCCATATCCTAGTGCAGCACTCTAACCACTCCACCACACTGATGAGGCGGGTGTCCGACGGGATGTCTTCTGGTCAGGACGGGAGGCAGACACTCACCCACACAACACTTCAAGCAGCCTTTGGTATCTGCTATCTTGGCTGACAGTGCAAACTTCCTGCCAGGAAAAAGGGAGTTTTAGATTGGAGGGAGGGAGATGAAATGGTGACAACCAATGGGACAAAATAGGACCTGGAGCGCCTCCCAGCTCCCCGTTGCTATGCTTTCTGCCCCTCTTCTTCCCCTAGAGCCTACCCTGTCCTCCCGGCATAGTGGAGTTGTTCCAAACATTTCATTTTAAGTCTCAGAACCCAATCTCCCATGCCAGGCTTGGTTCTCAAACAAAGTGAAGAGAAACAGGGCAAAGCACAAGGCTCAGCGCTGCAGTAGGCAAAACATTAACATGCGCGTGTGTGCAGGGGGCCTGCCACTGGTGAGTGACCACAAGGTGGAGCTAGCCACTGGAACTGCTGAGCTGGGATACAATACAGCTCTCCAAGACCTCCAACCACTGATCCAGCTCCATTTTCCTCACCCCCCCTCCCCACTGAGCAAGGCATTGGCAATAAGAACATAAGAACATAAGAGAAGCCAATGTTGAATCAGGCCAATGGCCCATCTAGTCCAACACTCTGTCACACAGCGGCCAAAATATACCAGGTGCCATCAGGAGGTCCAGCAGTGGAGCCAGGGCACCAGAAGCCCTCCCTCTGCTGCCCCCTCCAGCACCAAGGATAGAGTGCATCACCTGCCCCAGACTGAGAGTTCCCATCTATACCCTGTGGCTAATAGCCACTGATGGACTTCTGCTCCATATGTTTATCTAATTCCCTCTTGAAACTGTCCATGCTTGCAGCTGCCACCACCTCCTGTGGCAGTGAATTCCATATGTTAATCACTCTTTGGGTGAAGAAGTATTTCCTTTTATCTGTTCTAACCCGACTGCTCAGCAATTTCATGGAGTGCCCACGAGTTCTTGTATTGTGAGAAAGGGAGAAAAGTACTTCTTTCTCAACCTGCTCAATCCCATTCATCATCTTATAAACCTCAATCATGTCACCCCTCAGCCGTCATTTCTCCAAGCTAAAGAGCCCCAAGCATTTTAACCTTTCTTCATAGGGAAGGTGTTCCAACCCTTTTATCATTCTAGTTGCCCTTCTCTGCACTTTTTCCCATGCTATAATATCCTTTTTGAGATGTGGTGACCAGAACTGTACACAGTATTCCAAATGAGGTCGCACCAATGATTTATACAGGGGCATGATGATACTGGCTGATTTGTTTTCAGTTTCCTTCCTAATAATCCCCAGCATAGCGTTGGCCTTCTTTATTGCAGCTACACACTGTCTAGACATTTTCTGCACTGTGTTATATGAAATAACACTCTTCAGTTCACTGAACAAGTTTCTAGTCCTTCCCAAATACAGATAAAACCTTAATGTCCACACAGTCTCAACAACTTTAAGCCCACCCCGCTCTGGCTACATTGCAGGAGATTCAGGAGCCTTCCCTGTGGCTGCCTCTGTCCTTCCCACAGCTCCTTCTGTACACTCCAGATGGCTCCTCCTCCTCCCTTGTCGCAGCTGCCAGAAGGTATTTGAAGAGGCAAGGTGGGCCTTAATGTTAAGATAGGTTCAGAGGGGAAGCCATGCTGGTCTGCAGCAGAAGCGCCGGATTCAAGTCCAGTGGCACCTAGGAGACCAACAAGATTTTGGGAGCATGAGCTTTCGCGAGTCAGAGCTCCCTTCGTCCAGGTATCTGGTGAAGGAAGCTCTGACTCGAAAGCACACACCTTCAAAATCTGGTTGGTCTCCCAGGTGCTACTCGACTCAAGTAAGCATAACATTAAGATTTCTCTTGCCCCTCCGCCTCTCTCTGAAGGGATACTAACCCCCTCCCCTTAAGGGAAGCATGGTCCCCCC
The DNA here is from genome assembly GCA_029375565.1 of Gekko gecko. Lineage (NCBI taxonomy): Eukaryota > Metazoa > Chordata > Lepidosauria > Squamata > Gekkonidae > Gekko > Gekko gecko. The sequence goes on from JAPDNY010000001.1 coordinate 28,119,135, forward strand.
TCACCTCTCCCCACCTGGGGATGATTCGCTCAGTCAGCCGGTTGGTGGCGATGGAAAGAGGAACCTGCCGCTTCTGTAGCTGACGCCGCTGCTCAAAAAGACCCAGAAGGTTGTGGGAGGAGATCTGGGAAGACTTCCCTGCAATGCAAAAAAGGAAGGAAGAGGTGGCCAAGTTGCACAGCAGTCTGCGGGTTGGGGGGGGGAGGTGCCATATTTTATGGGCAGAACCTGCCCCCACCCCACCCCCGGTCCAGCTCCCATACAAAGTTCCTTCTGTCACAGCCCCACCCCAAGCTCTGCAGAATCCCATCACAACACACCATCTCCTGCTATCCCACATCCACCTAACCAGATTTAAATATATGAAACTATTGTCTACAGTCAGCCCTTTGAGCCCACAATGGCTGCAGTGCTCCAACTATCAGGCTCAAAGGTTCTTCTCCCAGCCCTGCCAGCAGATCTTTTTTTCTGCTGAGGACTGAACCAGGGAGCTTTTGGCATGCAAACCACATGCTATGTCAGTGAGCAATGGGCTCTCAGTTAGGCCTTGAGGAACTCCACTACATTATTCCTCTTCTAGGTTTCGGGTGACTTGGATGAAGGGCTCCCCCCATATATATTTTAAGTTTGCTGTTTATGACTCTGGTTGCAAAAACAAGTAAGAAGTAATAAATAAATATGATTTAAGCTTCTGTTTTTGTTTTCCCTTTCTATTCCACTGGGCACCTCAGTCTGATTGGGCACTCTTTAGGATCAGGAAGAAATCCCCCCTCCCACATGACTTGGCTCACTTGCGTGAGCTATCTAAAGCTAACTGATCTTTGTAAGGTGCCTCATAAATATTGTATTGCAAAGCAGCGCAGAAATACTTCAAACAAATTTGCTCAGGTAGTACCTCGTGCATGTCACAGGGCAGTCCAAGTGGCATGGAACTGGTTGGTGTATGGTTATTGGCTTGAACCCAAAGCCATACCTAAACTGTGGCTTCACACAGCCTCAGTTTGCTTTGGGGATGTGCAAGGGAGGGGGGTGCCTGAATCGGGGTCCCTACAACTCCTCCCCTCTCCTAGGCCCACGGCTGATTGGTGGAAAGGCCTGCAGGCCTCACTGCAGCCTCTCTCTCTCTCTCTCTCTCTCTCTCTCATGCAGCCACCTTGAGAGGCTTTCTTACCAGCCCCTTTATGTGTCAATCTTGCCCTGATTTTTGAAAATGTATTCTCTGTTCAAGCTGTTGCTCACAAGTACTTTTGCTTCCCGCTTGCTTGGTGCCTACCCACCATCAGTGTTCCTTCCAAGCTGAGTTAGTGCGAGCTAGCTCACAGTTTTTTAGTCTCCAGCTCACACATTTTTGCCTTAGCTCAGGACGGATGGCTCCAGAGCAAACTAATTTTTGCCTTGGCTCAGGAAGGAGGGCTCCAGAGCAAACTAATTTATGCAGCAGCCAAATCTCTCACTGACAACTTTAATGCCAGTTGCTCACAAAGTAGAATTTTTGCTCACAAGACTCCACAGCTTAGGGGGAGCACTGCCCACCATTCAATAAAGCAGTTTGTTTTCAACAGCCTGCCCACTCATAGGGCTTCACTGTTCACCTGGCAATGCCCTCACCAATACAGAGGCACTGTTTGGAATGACGGAGGGAAGGGGGATACTCTGGGCGCTCCCTACTTTGAACCTCCCAGACCAGATTGCTGGCAGCCAGACAAGGCCCTTGGCCTGCACCAGGGCTGAAGGGGACAGGAGGGAGAGGGGGTGGCCTGTGGGGTTAGAGGACTCCTAGGAAGGGACACCGACTTCAGACAAACTCCCACATGGTCTCCTCATACCAGAAGCGGAGGATTAGCCTCTACTACGCCTCCTGCTTCATTAGCATTCAAAGGAAAAAAACAGACCAGGGGAGCCAATTTCAGGTAGCAGAACCAAGAGGATGTTGAAGCATATAAGTGGCAGGACTGGGTGTCTCCCGGGTGACCTGTAGTACTGCAGCCCATAGGCAGATGGGTGAACATCTAGAGTCCCTTGGTCCCATTCCCCTCAGCACACGCAGGCCTCTCCAGTCAGTTCAGCCAGTCATTTATTCAGTCTCAAGTGGTTAAGACGCTGAACTGCAGGCTGTGGAAGGTCAGTAGTTCAGCAGTTCAAGACCCGGGTGCCGCATGACGGAGTGAGCTCCCGTCTCTAGTTCCAGCTCCTGCCAACCTAGCAGTTCGAAAGCAAGAAATTGCAAGTAGATAAATAGGTACCACTTCGGTGGGAAGGTAACAGCGTTCCGTGCACCTTGGTGTTTAGTCATGCCGGCCACATGACCACGGAAACGTCTTCGGACAGCGCTGGCTCTTCGGCTTTGAAACGGAGATGAGCACCGCAACCCTAGAGTCGGATTTGACTGGCTTTCGAGCAAGGGAACCTTTACCTTTACCTCAGATACACAGTGCAAGGAAGTAGCTCACAGCACCCTTCCCGCCTCATGGCTCCCAAGTTCCCCTCACTACTCCTTCCCACCTCATGGCTCCCAAGTTCCCCTCACTACTCCTTCCCGCCTCATGGCTCCCAAGTTCCCCTCACTACTTCTTCCCGCCTCATGGCTCCCAAGTTCCCCTCACTACTTCTTCCCGCCTCATGGCTCCCAAGTTCCCCTCACTACTCCTTCCCGCCTCATGGCTCCCAAGTTCCCCTCACTACTTCTTCCTGCCTCATGGCTCCCAAGTTCCCCCCATTACTCCTTCCTGCCTCATGGCTCCCAACTTCCCCTTGCTATTCCATCTGCTACCCCCCCAGAGAAACCTCTCCCTGCTGTTTTTAAACCTTGCCTCAACAAGCACCCTGGCTTGGCTGACCTCCTGCCCCATCTACTCCCAGCTGCAGCTGATGGCTTCTGGCTTGGCCCATGGCTGTTAGCCCTCATCAGCTCTCCTGGGGTTGGTCTGGCCTTGTCTGAGCAGGCTTCTCAGAGCTGCGGGTGTACCCTTTTGCTTCCAGCCGTGCCTCAGGGCTTTCCTCATGAGGGGCCCCTCCCAGCCTCCGGTAAGTAGGTTCCCTCTCTAGCCCGTCCCTCTCACAATATACCTCCCCTTTCTTCCTCACATGGTGCTGAGGCAAACTGAGGCTACAGAAGCCTGTGATTTGTATTTTATATACGGATGCCTAAATCCTAAACTTGCCTTGTGTTCTCTCCCAACCCCATCATCTATAATCCAAAATCTGAGGAGCACCATCCCTGAAGATCCACCCCCTGTAAACTGATCTTAATACCTACTAACAAGTTAAAGCGGGGGGGGGAATGGGTAGGGGGTGTTAGTAGTTCTGCCCCCCAAGAACTCACCAGCTAAGGTCAGTAGCACGTTATTCATACAGTACAACCAAGAACACCTGTGTGGAAGGAGCTGGGGAGGGGGAAAGAAAGAGCAGCATTTAACAGCTGTAGAACATCTTTATTTTCATTATCTAAAAATAACAGGATAAGACAAGAGAGTACCCAAAGATAAATGTGATAGCCCTGAGTTTAATAATGCCCATAACCAGAAATGATAACATGTTGTTGTTGTCAGTCGCAGAGTTGAGTATTTATTTGAAATCTTTCAATTCTGTGTTGTCTTCTCAGACTCAAGGTGTCTAACACAACACCAGGTTGCAAGGGCACAAAAATAACAATTCAATTAAAAAACTTTTAAAATGCATAGATTACATGGTGAAAACACCACTGAGAATTAAAATGAATTCAGCCAAATCTGCCAAAACGATGCACTGCTATCACAATGATCATTTGCAGCTCCCTTCAGCTGCAGATCAAAGGAGGCTGATATTTTTCTATAAATATGCACTACTGTAACAAGCAAATCAAATCTCTCTGGATGGAAGTCTCAGAAGAAGACTAGGTGAGATTTCTTGGTGGGTAGCTTGGGCTTTCTGATAATCCCTAAAAGCAGTGAGACAAAAAACTGAAATCTGATTTACTTTTACTTGCTGTAAATATGATTAAGCAATGCTAGGCACTTTGATAATCTTAGCATTTATCTTCACAGTAATTGTAGGGCTAACTTTTTTCATTCCCGTATTTTTTTTGTCTTGCTCAATAAAAAAGAATAATCTCTTATCTCAATAAAAAAAGTTTCTATAATTGTTCTGTCTGGTTTGCTGGTTACATTTTCAAAGAACTAAACTCACTTCCTTACACTTTTGTATTATCAGAATGAAAGCTTGTTAATCACCCTTTAACAGATAAATCCTGGAGAACTCTCCTGCTAAACAGCTTTGCACAGGCAAAGTCTTTAAAAGTGTTTAGTTCAGGTCCTCTTAATTGGATGCGGGAGGGAATCTCTCCTTATACACCTACTATCTGATCCTTTTAACTGGAGGTACCAAGGATTGAACCTGGGACCTTCTGCATGCCAAGCAGATGCTGTGACGCTGAACCACAGTCCCTCCCCATGCAAGGTACAGAAAGACTACTCCCGTCAACCATCCGCCTCGGTCCCCACATCCCTTCAGGCTCACCTTTTCCATGGTGTCTTCATGGAGTTCATGCAAATTGAGGGTGTAGATGCCTTCCTCAGCCCCCACCACCAAGTAGAGATCTGCAAGAAGAAGAAAGTCAGATCACAGATTGCAAGCCACGGATTATAGGGGTGACAAGGTAGAAGATTGTGCAGGCTCTACCTCGTGTTTCTGGGTGCATCCACGTCGTGGCTGAATTGATCTTCAGTGGGCAGCCATTGAACACTTTGGAGAAGCAGGCTCCCATCTAGGGAAAGGGAGCACAGGTAGTGGTTTCAGCAGAAGCAGTCCAACTGGAGCAGTGTTCCAGGATTCTGCCTTTCTGGTACTGCTTCTACTGCTCTCCAAGAAAACCTTCTGCCATAACTCTCCCCCAGTTTACCAAAGTAACTTCCCCACCCAGGAAATGTTGCCAAGAGAGACTCTGCTGTGAAAGGAACTTACGTGAACTTTCGGGGTGGGCGGCAGCCCGTGACAAATTAACCTCTGTAGAGAACAAAAAGGAGAGAGAAGACAGTCAACTAGGAACATGTGGGAAGATGGTGTTACTTTAAAAGGGCAGGACACTGGCTTCCCCTGACTAAGGGTCCTAATCTTTGGCCCTCCCTTTAAATAGGATGACTCTACAGGGGAAAGGGGTGCGTCTTCATTCAACTGCATCTCCACTCCCACAGCTAGGGCTCTCATCCAGCTGATCCTGCCTCCCAGCCCATTCCTCTTCTGTACCCCCATGATACCTCACTCACCTCCCAGATTTCAGTGCAGAATCAAGAAGCCACCCCCCCCCCATGTCACCCTGCTAATATTATTCTATAAAACCAAGATGCCCTAACTCCTGCAAGGGGCCATAATGATCTTTCTCCTCCTGCTTCCAATCTGTACGGTGGCCTCTTTGCTTGGAGTTTTAAAGGAGAGGGTCCCCACCCATCCCCACACTCACGGTGGCCTCTTCTTTCCTCTTCATGGTGGCCCACTCTGTGGAGAGGAGCGAATCTGTAGGTTTTGGAGAGCCAGATGCCACAGTATCTGGAGCATTATTCAACTCTGTCCGATCTGTGGACACAGAGGCGAAACGTCTAAAAAAAAAAGCAAGCGCTCAAACTGGAGCAGTATTCCAAGATTCTGCCTACTGGTTTTTTCCCCATGTCCTGCCCATACTAAAAAGGAATTCCAAGAAGCTCAGGGGCAGACCGTGTGTTTTGCATGCATAAGGTTGTGTAAAAACATACATTACTTGATCAGGAAAGCTACTATGGAAATACATTCACTACACTGCACACAAACACTGTCCAGGATTGAGCTTTGGGCAAATCCATTCTACTACGCTGCAGAAGCCAGATGTGCACAGAGCCGCTTGGCTGGTGCTTGTAAAGCCACCAACCCACCTCCATATCCCATTTCCCAAAGCAGGTTTGCAGCTCTTTCCAAATCGTTTTTCCTTTTCTAAGAAAAAAAATGCAGAACAAACTTTTAATTGAATATTTTTGGAAAATCTGATAGCCTAGTCTACAGAGCAGGAAAAGGGATAAAACAGCCAACTGCTACCAGTGCTTGAATTGCTAATGGCTAATGAATACTTCCTGTTGTAGTACAGGGGGAAAGGATTTTCTCATCTTTTAATTTATTTATTAAGTCCAAATTTTAGGCTGCCCTCCCCCTGAAGAACAGGGCTCAGGGAAAACAGACCTGGATTGGAAGGAATGTGGGTTTCTGCTGAACACGCAGAGCAGAAACTAACTATGCATAGCACTAACTGGCTAGTGCTTGTACCATCAACCATCCCGTCCTAATTTCCCAGAGTACTGCTTACAGTTTTTTAAAATAGATTTTCCTCCTAAAAGCACAAGCCAACAAAATAAAGCAACTAGTATACTCATGTAAAGTTTGTAATGGCACTCTCCAAAGGATAAGAGTCCTATCCTGTTTCCCAGAACCCACTGCACCTTGGGAAGACAAAGATCCATGTCTGCGTTCTCTGCTTGCCTTATGCGGGCTGAGGTGCCAAACCTGGCACATTCTTCCCACTGACCCTTTCTTCCTGTTACCTGGGTTCTCTGCTTGCCTCATGGGGGCTGAAGTGCCAAACCTGTGTCAAGCCTCGCTTCACTATGCTTGCCTTCATTTGCCATGATTGCTGGGGTGGGAGGGAATTCCTGAGGGGAGTGTGTAGGTGGGTGTGAACCTTTACTTGTAGAAAGCCATAAGTTTTCTGTAAGATGCACCTCCTTGCCCATTCCCAGGGGAAGGTGTCCTTGGACCTATTTGTGCCAGCTTGAGCTCTGTTAAGAAACCATATATTTTTCCAGAGGTTGCCATGGCAATAGTAGGGGCTGGATGTGATGTGTGAGAGGGGCATGGGCTTTGTTTGAATTACCTATATTAAGGCAAAAGCGCGGCGAAATTTTAGTTTTGACACAAGTTCTCTTCTGGATCATGCATATATCTCAATAAACTTATCGCTGCCAAAGTGTGTGGTGTTGAGAATAAGTTGACCAGGAGTCTGACAACCTGGCACACTCTTCCCGCTGACCCCTTCTTCTTGTTACCTGGCAGGGTCTGATTTCTGTGACATTCCAAGTCTGGGCACTCAAGGCCCTCTTCGTGTTCCCAAGGAGCCTTATATGCCAACTCCATGTTGAGAAAGTCCCAGAAAGGCCCTCTCCTTATGGTGCCTGTGTCACCCTCATCAGTACCACTGGGCCGCTGCTCCTCCTGGGCCTGCACCAGGAACAAAAATATACATATATATATTTAAGGGGAAAGTCTGGTTAAAGGAAGGGATGGAATTAGGATAGCTGGAACGTACCTTTTGCGGGGGACATGCTGGGCGAATTGTTAAGCTCCTGCATGTGGAAAATAAAGTAACAGAAAAAAAGATATCTGAAGGTGCATATTTAACACGTGGGCTCAAATCCACATGCGGCTTTGCTTGGGCCTGTCGCTGTCTCTCAGCCTGAGCTACCTCATAGGGCTGTTGTGGGGAATAAACTGGGAGAGGAGGAGAATCACGTGCACCCCTCCTGAGCTCTCTGGAGGAAGGGCGGGACAAAAACAAACTGATAAATACAACGAATCCATTTTTCAGGCCTGATCTTCTTGAGCATGTGTAGAGTGCCCTTCCCTGATCTCTACAAGCAACCATACTTGGCCACAACACCTCTGAAAGGTAGGGTTCCAAGCCCCTAAACCTTCCTTTTAGAACTTAAGTCCTCCTCTCGCAATGGAACTTACATCTTCCTCCTCCCTCACTCCTCTATCAGCCTAAACTCGTTAAAAGCCTCCAAATGAAGCCAGTTTAAAAACTTGTAAAGTTTTGTAGTAGAGGTAAGCTTGGAGGATCTTGCAGAATTTACATCTTCCTCCTCCCTCACTCCTCTATCAGCCTAAACTCGTTAAAAGCCTCCAAATGAAGCCAGTTTAAAAACTTGCAAAGTTTTGTAGTAGAGGTAAGCTTGGAGGGTCTTTCGGAGAAGAGCAGGTCTATGATGATCTATTTGGTTGCCCCTACCAAGCAGCACCAAGGGAAACAACGACAAAGCCCCCTCATTCCCTCCCTCCCTCACCACAGCCTACCTCTCCTCAAGCGCTTCTTCCACAGACTGAAGGAGACTCCTAGGGAAGAAAACAAGATAGGGCAGAAAGTAATGACTACCCTGTCACCTACTCCGGAACTCTGTTTCCCCCTCCTCCCAATCCGCCAGGCACCCTAACTTTGACCCACTACATCCTGTCCCCTTCCCCCTAAGCCTGCCATCTTTATTTGGAAGAGTCCCCATGCCCTTAATCACTAAAAGACAGTGTGTGTGGGGGGAAGCATCAGCTAGCCGCCTGAGGGGAAAAGCTGCAACGGCAGAACTCCTGTAAGCTCTGCACCTTGTCCAGGGCAGGAAAAGAGAAGGCAAGAGTTCCTATTCACTGCAATGGGTAGAGAGGAAAGGTAAGCCTCCCCCCAACCTTCCAAGGCGCCTTCCCAACAACACCAGTTCCTTACTCTCCATCTCCTAAAAGCATCCAGTTCTCCTCTTCCTCCTCCTTCTGCAAACAAACAAGACATGCCATGAACAGTCTTTGAGTCTAGAATGAAATGGCCCCACCTCCAGACCACATCCCCATGCCCCCTCCCCACGATTGCCGGAACAAGGAACAACCAGATTGACCCACATGCTTACCAGACTGCACCAAGGTTCTGTTTCTTTTCTCAGCAAAGGACCAAATTTCACCTGATTAACTGTACAAGAAGAAAAAGTCAGCCATGCACTTGGGATGAGGCTCCCCTCCCGCTTCAAGATCCAAAATGTTCAGATCCATTTGCATAACACTGCCAGAGCAGAAGGAGGTGTGTGTGTGTGTGTGTAGGGCTTGTTTTGTAGAAAAAGCCCAGCAGGAACTCATTAGCATAATAGGCCACACCCATCAGCAGAAACTCATTAGCATATTAGGCCACACCCTACGTTACCAGAAGTGTAGTCATCCACACCCACCTTTTGCTTCTTATTCTGTTTACCTTGTTTGTTGTCAAAGCCCAGGGCTTTTTTTTTTGGAGCAGAAACTCCTTTGCATGTTAGGCCACACACCCCTAATGTAGCCAATCCTAATGAGTTTCTGCTGCTGGGTGTGGCCAACTCGGTAGCCAGCTGGAACTGCGTTCCTGCCCAAAAATAGCCCTGTGTGTGTATATATATATATATATATATATGCACACGTTAAAGCTCACATGTGAAGGACAACTGCATCTGCAGTGCAACATATCCTCAAACAGAACCACAGTGGTTCTGTTTTTCAAGGGACTCCTAGGTCCTGGCTTGCACCCTGCCATCTCCAGAGAGACCTTTCTCCTACTGTGGTCTACATGCTTCCTCTGGAGACTCCTGTTTTTAAGGACATAAAAAGACCCATGCTGGATCAGCCCTGTGGTCCATCTAGTCCAGCATCCTGTCCCACACAGGGGCCAACCAGTTGGTCTGGAGGGCCGAGGCCTTCCCCTGATGTTGCCTCCTGTCTCCGGGATTAAGAGGCTGACTTCCTCTGAACGTGGAGGTTTCCTTTAGTCACCGTGGCTAGTAGCCACGACTAGACCGATCCTCCGTGAATCTAGCTAATCCACTTTTAAAGCTGTTGGAAGCCTGTGGCCTTTGTCTGGAAGGGCTCAAATACTTTTAACGGATGGGGGAGTCACAGGACCCATGTACGCCCATAAGCAATTATGGAGGAGAGGAGGGATGCAGAGTCAGGGGATACCAGGGATGGTGTTTGTAGGGCAGGACAAGATGGTCAATGCTGGAAACTACCATGCAGGTGAGAGAGGGGACATGGCAGGACAACTCACGTTGGATCTCTGCGAGGGTGCCTTCGACTTGCCCATGCTGCTGACGCGAACGGATTTTGTCGGGAAAGATTTCATAAGCCTGAATAGACAATTTTTTTTTAAACACACATGCATGCATGAGCAGCCCTGCTAAAATCAGACCAAAGCCCCTTCAAGTCTGCCTGCCTGTTTCTAGGACTTGTCCCAGGCTAATATATATATATTTTTAAGCTACCTGATTTCAGGGGCCTTGACTTGTGGTAGAGAGTTTCAGAAGTCAAATATGCATTGTGTTAAAAACAGATCTCTCCTGTCTGTCCTGAACCTATGAATATTAACACGGTGACTATTAACACTTGCCCCTCCCCACCTCCTCTTTCGAGACTGTACCTCAAAATCTCCATCATCTAGGGGAGCAGATGCCAAGTCAGGGTTCGTGGCTTTGTCCAGCAACTCAATGGCTAACAGGCGGGCAAGAGGCTGGCAGACGAAAGGGTGCTGGTGGACAAGAAGGCAAAGTAAGCTGAGGGGATGGCTGCAAGATGCCCCCCCCCGGATTTCTCTCTCTGGAACCCTCAAGTCTCCCTCCCACAACCGTGGCAGCCATTTTGTATCACTCTCTTAGCCTTGTCTCTGCCACAAGCAGGAGGATATCTTACGTAGTTCTGTGGACCTTTTAACTGACAAATTACTTTAAAAAAAACACAGCTGCTGGGGGAGAAGAGCATGTGGGGTGGGGCTGTTTAACCCTTTCTCCTTCGTCTTGTTTTCTGGCTGAAGAACTACTTGAAGGTGGCAGTTTTTCAACAGGTTAATGGGACAAGAGGCAAGGCCTAAAAACAGCCTGGGTGCCGATGAGACCCTTCCCCTTCAGATCAGAGTCCCAGCTGCTGAATGCTGATTGTGTGAATTTAGGAAGATCATGAGGGCAGGAAGGGATGAGTCTGTGCTCAGCTCTCATGGCCCTTTCTTTACATGCCCAGGATTATACCGATCACCACTTTGGGGTCAGGAAGGAATCTGGTCCAGGGATCCTGGAGGTTTTTCGTCTTCTGGAGAAGGGGTCACTGGGGGAGTGGGGGGGTAGTTAAGAATTTTTTACATTGTGTGTGGGGGTTGACTAGATGACCCCTGAGGTCCCTTCCAGCTCTATGTTTCTATGCTCTAAAAGAGACCAGTTAAAAGGATCGTGCTAATACACAAAACATATAATTCTGCCCCAAGAACCAGAGAAGTGCTTTAAAATGTTAGTAATATTATTTACTATAAATGATCTGTCCTACTAATCTTATTTCTCATTTGGGCAGAAATCTCATCCCTCTCTAGAAGGATATTTAAGAAGAGAAGGAGAAGAAGAAGAGATTGGATTTATACCCCCCCTTCACTCAGAGTCTCAGAGCAACTTACAAACTCCTTTCCCTTCCCCTCCCTGCAACAGATACCCTGTGAGGTGGGTGAGGCTTAGAGAGCTCTGAGAGAACAGCTCTGACAGAACTCTGGCTTGCCCAAGGACATCCAGCAGCTGTAAGTGGAGGAGTAGTGAATCAAACCCGGTTCTCCCAGATTAGAGGCCATGTACTTAACCACTACACCAAACTGGCTCTCTTTAAAGCTTTATCTTGTGGATACTTTAAAGATATACCCCCCCACACCCCTTTTGGTTTTGGTCACCATCATGAAAGGGGGTTCTCCTGTCCCATTCAGTCACCTGCAGGAGCTTTTCTGCCACGGGACGCTTCTTGGGGTTCTTGGTCAGGGCCAGTTTGAGGAAATGATGAAAATCTGTGGACCTGTAAGAGACACACAGGAGAGGACAAACCAGGTGATATACACCTATTCATTATTTTAGTTATTCAAATATTTATAGGCAGGCCTGTAGCCACTCTGGGGCTGTTTGGGGCTCTGCCCGCTTCCTTAAAGGGCCAGTCCCACAAGATTTCCCTCTGAAAATGGTTTTCCAATGAGTTCTGGCACAATGTTGGATCCACATTCATCAAACCCTCTGGGGAAGGGGAAATAAAGCAAATAACGGCTGCCACAGTGGCAGCCCCACCAGAAAAAGATTTGTCCCACAACTCACAATTTCTGGCTACAGGCTGACTTATTATACCCTTTGATAAAGGATTTTCTTCAAAATGTTCTGAATTTCACATATGATATCATTGGGGTATACAGGACAGTATTTTTTCTGTGGACCACCACTGCCCCTTGGAGGGCTTGTGCTTGTGGACTATTTAGGACAGTGTTTCTTTCAAGAAAGATCGTTCTGTGGTTTGCGAGACTTTATGTTGTACATTACATTTTCTTGAACTATTGTTATGTGCTTATATATTCAGTATATTTAATATATTTCTATTAGCATTATTACTTGTCTCTGGGAAAAAAATTGGGGGTGGGGGAGAGTTTTATCTTTCCACTGTGGACACAGCAAAAAGCAGGGTGGATGTGGGTGAAGTTCACACACTCTGCCCCTCCACTGCATCAGGACAGAAGTATCAACAAGATGGGAATCTTGCCACCCAGCTGTCTCCCTGCTTCACAGCTGAGCGAAACCACACTTGTGAATTTTTTTAAAAAAAGACCATTAAAGGTAGGGTTGCCAACTCCCAGGTGGTCGCTGGAGATCTCCTTGGATTTCAACTGATCTTCAAGCAAGAGAGATCAGTTCTCCTGGAGAAAATGGCTGCTCTAGAGGGTGAACTCTGTGGCATTATACCCCACTGAAGTTCCTCCACTCCCCAGCCCCCTCTCCTCAGACTCCACCCCCAAAATCTCCAGGAGTTTCCCATCCTGGAGCTGGTAACCCTTATTAAAAGGGCTGAAAGGGACAGAAAACCTGCAGCTAAATTCCGCCATTTTGAAGAGGGCTCTTAGCTCCGCCCCTCCCTGGATTAGCTGCAGGCAGTTTCCACACAAAGACTTTGCATGCAGCCACCCTGCCATTTGCCCCTTCAAGTTGCAGCAAGAGGAGGTTTTCCCTTTGCTTTGGCTGAAACGGAAAAGCCCGGGAGGTTCACATGTCAAGATCTAACAGAATATGTTGTCGTGTTGAAATTCCCCCTCCCCCTTCAAAGCAGGGGCATGTGCCATGTTCCATCGAGGGAAAAGTCACCATGTGGAAGCAGACTGAAGAAGGTCCAGAGTAGTGGTGGTTGCTGTACTTACCAGCATGTCTTGTCTTTTAGCTTGGGGGGTTGGAAGCTGCTTTTGGACAACATCATCAGGGCCCTAAAAGGAAAGGGGAGGGGGGAACGATCACTGCTGGGTTTGCCAGCCTCCAGGTGGGGCCTGAAGCTCTCCTGGAATTACAACTGATCTCCAGAAAACAGAGATCAATTCTCCTGGAGAAAACAGTTGCTTTGGAGGGTGGACTTTATGGCCTTATATCCCAACGAGGTCTCTCCCCTCCCCAGGCTTCACCCTCTCTAAATCTCCAGGCGTTTCCAAACCCAGAGACAGTAACCCTAATCCCTACTCCTTTCTCTCACTTACACCGGCTAACTAATGGCCACAAGGATCCTGCCACCATTAAAAAAAATATTTTAAGATGCCATGAGGGCCTGATCCCGATTGGGCCCACAGCATGGCGCTCTTGCTTCCCTCCACACTTTTCCAAGTGCCAAAACAGGATCTAGAACCTACTTACTTGTGGGCTACTCACCTGAAATTACTGTGCCTGTATTTTTTACCAAAGACAAAAGGCTTTGTTTGAGGCCTCTGCAAATTTCCTGACAGAATTACAAGCAAACTGGCAGCAGCTGTGGAGAAATAGCCCTCACTAAAGGGGCCTGGATTTTTCCCTCTGCCAAATGGGCAGGGAGTGTTTCTAAGCCCATCGGTGAGAACGCTTCCAAGGTCAAGCAGCAGCAGCTTGCCCAAGGCTTCTCAGCAGGGCTCACAATCAAATGAATCTGGGTCTCCTACATTCTGCATTAACTACAGTTGTCATCTGTTGGCAGTACTGAGCTCACGACACTGAGGAAGGAGAGAGACCCTGAAAGGGTAGAGACAGACTGACAGGATAAGGGAGCCTCCTAGCACCACCCTCTCTAGTTTCACCAAGTGCTCTCTCTACATCCACAATAGCTGGAAAGTGCTTTGGAAACCTGGAACTGGTTTCTTTCAAAAATTTGGACCTCACCCCTTCCACAGAAACAATGTGAAATGTCTGACGGGCCCCCAGACAAGTTAGTTTTTGACTGGGTTGTGATTTTACCTCATAGGATGCAGGTCAAAAAGGGGGGGCTGGAGCTCAGCCAGTTCTATTGCTGTGATGCCAAGGGCCCAGATGTCACACAAGTGGTTGTAGCCGCCTTTCTTTTCGACCGCAGCCACCTCTGGTGCCATCCTGGGACAGGGAAAAAGACAGTGAACATAGGGAGGGGAAGGAAGGGAAGTAGCAGAGGCAGCCGTGCAGTCCAGCTAAACTCTACAGAAGACACTCTCCCCCACTACCTTGGTCATCTGTTTTGCCAAACCTTCACAGCTGTTTCACTCCCAATTCCTTCTGGAGTGTGTTTTTCAAAGCATTCCTTGCTGGGTGAGTTTATGTTACAAACCCAAACATGTCTAAACTGTCATGGCTCCCAAGCACCGGATTCAGGAAACGACAGTTTCTATAAAGATGCCATAGAACTGTGACAGGATCCAAAAAGCGCAGGGGAAGTTTTTGATCTGCAATGTTTAGGGCTGAGACAGGCATATTATGAACACAGAACTCGCAGCGGTGTTCCCTGTCCCAGCTGAACTGGTCTTCCCTTCACTTTCACAACTTGAAATATCATTTTATACACACAACCATCCCCACAGCCGACATTCTTTTCTTCCTTTTTTTAAAGCACCGGATCTTTTGTTGCCCTATTATAAATGGAAATACAGGAAAGATTTCTTGGTGACATTACAGGCATCAGCCAGTTAGCAGTATGCACAGTTGGCTTTGGCTGCACAACTGCAGATTTTTTAAAGAAAAATATATTTTAGGAAGACTGCATCTGATTTGACCCCATTGCTCTATACATGTTATATCTGTTTTCACCTACTCTAGACACTCATTAATTTTAAAAAGAAAGGGCATTATGGAGGCACATCATGGAAATTTCCAGGAAAACTCCCAGCAGGACTGCAGTGAACAGCTGGACATTTGACAAACGGACTTAAAGATATTTTTAAAAATCTATTTGATTCATTTGTACCTCACCTTTCTCCCCAATGGGGACCCAAAGTGACTTACGCTGTTCTCCTTTCCTCCGTTTTATCCTCACAACAACCCTGCGAGGTAGATTAGGCTGAGAGAGTGTGACTGGCCCAAGGCCACCCAGCAAGTACTAGTCCGACACTCTTAACCCACTCCCAACCTTCGGCGGGACGCCATTGGTGCTGGCGCCGGAGTTTGGGAGTGCTCCTGGATACCTCCTTAACAATGGAGGCCCAGGTAGCAGCCACTGCTAAGTCGGCCTTTTACTATCGGCTGGTTAGGCAGGTGGCTCCCTTCCTTGACTGCAACGACCTGGCCACAGTGATCCATGCTATGGTCACCTTGAGACTAGACTACTGTAATGCTCTCTACATGGCTCTGCCCTTGTTGCAAATTCGGAAGCTGCAGCTAGTGCAGAATGCCGCAGCCAGGCTGCTGATTGGCCTGCCCAGATGGAAGCACACCCAGCCTGTGCTGAAGGCACTGCACTGGCTGCCAATAGCCTACCAAATTCGTTTCAAGGTGCTGGTTCTTACCTTTAAAGCCCTATATGGCCAGGGTCTGATATACCTGAGGGACCACCTTTTCCCCGTATACACCCTGGAGAGCACTGCGGTTGGGGTCACAGAACCGACTGACCCCCCCCCAGGCCCCAAAGCCGCCAGGCTCACCACTACCAGGGCCAGGGCCTTTTCAGTGGCGGCCCCCTACCTGGTGGAATGAGCTCCCGGAAGAGATCAGGGCCCTGCAGGACCTCTTACAGTTCCGCAGGGCCTGCAAGATGGAGCTCTTCCACCAGGCTTTTGACTAGGAGCCGCCCTGATCATTACCATTGACAAGCCTGGCCCTTAGTCCAACATCTGGCCCAGACCATCGTGCCGCCCAAGACCATGAGCTGGATTGTTTACTTGTAACTCTCTTAGCACGCCATCTCAGTTAACTAACGATGGACACTAGCACTTATGATTTTATGTTTTATTTATATCTGAAATTTGTTTGAATGTGATTTTATGTGGTTTTATGTGGTTTTGTACCAACTGTGTGAGTCGCCCTGAGCCTGCTTGCGGGGAGGGCAGGGTACAAATCGAATTAATTAATTAAATAAAATAAAATAAATACATTAACCAATTACACCTCATTGGCTCTCTTTTAGGGTAAAATCCACCAGACTTTTAAAACATATGTTTTCTGGTGGGCAGAATTCAAACCCACTGTATACCACACTGTACTTCAGTCCCTTGAAAACAAAATGGCACCATATATTCACTGAGGAAGAAAGGCCAATGCAGACCACAAGGAATACAATGGTATAAATGAACTTTAAGAAGTCTGGCTTTTATCACCCCAATGTAATACACTTCCAGTCTAGGAATATTGCAATGGTATGTGGCCAATGTGGGCAACAAAGTTAAGAGGCCCCCCCCCCGCCCCTCAAGTATTCAGCTATATACATATGTAATTCAATGGTATATTTTATGTTAAGAGTACCACAGTAGTGTTGCAGTCAACATACGGGATGTAAAACAGAAACCAATTTAATTTACCAACAGCCACAATAATGTGTTTCAACAGCCTTCTGAATGTAGGACGGAGACTCTTGCAACATATGCTACAGACTCAGCATTTGTTTTCAACTGTCAGTGTGAAATGTTTGAAGACACAAGCTAGAGAGTATTTTAAAAAAGAAGAAGCCGTGATGACACAAGGGATCCTGAAGTCATACAAATAAGTTTTTCTGATATAGCCCCAAGTTCAATCTTGGAACGTTCCCACATTTCCATCCCCAATGGATGGAAGATGGAGAGGGCAATTTTGCCTCCAGCCCCCTCCCTACTGCAGCTTCCGTTCCTGACCCACATGGCTATTAGTCCACGCAAGGTCTGCAACCTTGGGAATACAGTTTTGCAGAGTCAGAAAGGACTTCTGAGGGGAACACAAGAAGAGATTTGTGACCCTCGCACCCACAGACTGCAGGACCAACCCCTTAATTCTGTTACAAAATGTATCAAGCAAGAACTTATCATTGGCAACTGTTCAAGAATCATTTTGGAAAGCTAGGAAGTTCAGACAAAAACAATTAGTGATGTCTGTCAAAACAAGCCTGAAGGTAACAAAACAATGATACCATCAAGTTTCATGACACAACGAAGAACAAGAACACCACCTTGACCTCTGAGTCACCATATATAGTCAGAAAGGAAGGCTCTTCAAATAAGTAAGAGGAACTGTAAGCAGACAGGAAAAATCACATGTGTGACGATGTATGCAGCTAGAAGACAAGTGGAATTAAAGGGTCTATGGAAATGCAAGTTAGAACCGGTACCCTCTAGTGGCAAAAAACTGCAGAAATTAATAAAGCCAGTTTACGAGAACTGCTAGCTGCCAAAACAGATTGTCCCTCCACTCTACTTGATGTACATCTTAGCACAGATGCAAACTCAGTTATTGATGGATGGACAGAGACTTCGATATGCCTTTGGCCAGCCACATGTGGTTGCGAAGTTTAGTTAACGCTGATGCAGTCTTTGGCCCATTCTGCATCTAGCATTCACTCCGTTGTTTTACCAAACCCACACTGGAACAGAAAAAGATGCGGTTCAAACCCCCTGGCCGACACTGTACTGACTGCAGAGTCACCCCTGAATGGCCGTAAAATGGCCATAACTCTATGCAGTTGTTCAGTCGCACAGTCGAGTCCGACTCTTCGCGACCCCATGGACCAGATTACGCCAGGCCCTCCTGTCTTCCGCTGTCCGCTGAAGTTTGCTCAATTTCATGTTCGTTGCATCGATGACACTGTCTAACCATCTCATCCTTTGCCGTCCCCTTCTTCTTTGACCTTCAATCTTTCCCAGCATCAGGGTCTTCTCCAGTGAATGCTCCCTTCTCATTTGGTGGCCAAAGTATTTGAGCTTCAGCTTCAGGATCTGGCCTTCCAGGGAACAGTCAGGGTTGATTTCTTTTAGGATTGACTGATTTGATCTCCTTGCAGTCCAAGGGACTCTCAAGAGTCTTCTCCAGCACCATAGTTCAAAAGAATCTATTCTTCGGCACTCGGCCTTCCTTATAGTCCAACTCTCACAGCCATACATTACTACGGGGAATACCATTGCTTTGACCATGCGGACTTTTGTTGGCAAGGTGATGTCTCTGCTTTTTATCATGCTGTTTAGGTTTGCCATCGCTTTCCTCCCAAGGAGCAGGCGTCTTTTAATTTCATGGCTGCAGTCACCATCTGCGGTGATCTGGGATCCTAGGAACGTGAAGTCTGTCACTACTTCTACGACTTCCCCTTCTATTTGCCAAGGAGTGATGGGGCCAGATGCCATGATCTTAGTTTTTTTGATGTTGAGCTTCAAGCCCACTTTTGCACTCTCCTCTTTCACCCTGAGCAAGAGACTCTTTAGGTCCTCTTCACTTTCTGCCATCAGAGTGGTATCGTCTGCATATCTGAGGTTATTGATCTTTTCCCCAGCAATCTTAACTCCAGCTTGTGATTCATCCAGGCCAGCATTTCGCATGATGTACTCTGCATATAAATTAAATAAGCAAGGTGACAATATACATCCTTGTCGAACTCCTTTTCCTATGTTAAACCAATCAGTTGTTCCATATCCGGTTCTAACTGTTGCTTCTTGACCCTTATACAGGTTTCTCAGGAGACATGTGAGGTGGTCTGGTACTCCCATCTCTTTAAGAACCTGCCATAATTTATTGTGATCCACACAATCAAAGGCTTTAGCATAGTCAATGAAGCAGAAATAGATGTTTTTCTGGTACTCTCTTGCTTTCTCCATAATCCAGCGAATGTTGGCAATTTGATCTCTAGTTCCTCTACCTCTTCGAAACCCAGCTTGTACTTCTGGCAGTTCTCTATCCACGTACTGTTGGAGCCTAGCTTGTAGGATTTTGAGCATGACCTTGCTAGCGTGTGAAATGAGTGCAATTGTGCGATAGTTTGAACATTCCTTGACGTTGCCCTTCTTTGGGATTGGAATGTAAACTGACCTTTTCCAATCCTGTGGCCACTGTTGTGTTTTCCAAATTTGTTGGCAAATTGAGTGCAGCACTTTAACAGCATCTTCTTTTAAGACTTTGAATAACTCAGCTGGGATACCATCACCTCCACTAGCTTTGTTGTTAGTAATGCTTTCTAAGGCCCATTTAACTTCGCTTTCCAGGATGTCTGGCTCGAGGTCAGTGATTATACCATCGTGGTTGTCAAGGACATCGAGGTCCTTCTTGTATAGTTCTTCTGTGTATTCTTGCCATCTTTTCCTAATCTCTTCTGCTTCTGTTAGGTTCCTACCGGTTTTGTCCTTTATCATGGCCAGCTTTGCATGGAACGTTCCCTTGATTTCTCCAGTTTTCTTGAAGAGATCTCTAGTCCTTCCCAATCTATTGTTTTCCTCTATTACTTTGCATTGTTCATTCAGGAAAGCCTCCTTATCTCTCCTTGCTGTTCTCTGGAAATCTGCATTCAGTTGGGCAAATCTTTCCTTTTCCCCATTGCCTTTAGCTTTCCTTCTTTCCTCTGCTATGTGTAAAGCCTCATCAGACAGCCACTTTGCTTTTTTGCATTTCTTTTTCTTTGGGATGGCGGTGAGTGCTGCCTCCTTTACAATGTCACGGACCTCTGTCCATAGTTCTTCAGGTACTCTGTCTATCAAATCTAGTCCCTTAAACCTATTCTTCACCTCTACTGTATATTCATCGGGGATGCGATCTAGGTCAAATCTGAATGGCCTTGTGGTTTTCCCAACTTTCTTCAATTTAAGTCTGAATTTTGCAATGAGTAGCTCATGATCTGAGCCACAGTCAGCTCCAGGTCTTGTTTTTACTGACTGGATAGAGCTTCTCCATCTTTGACTGCAAATTATATAGTCAATCTGATTTCGGTGTTGCCCATCTGGTGATGTCCATGTGTAGAGACGCCTCTTAGGTTGTTGGAAAAGGGTGTTCGCTATGACCAGCGTGTTCTCTTGACAAAACTCTGTTAGCCTTTGCCCTGCTTCATTTTGTTCTCCAAGGCCAAACTTGTCTGTTATTCCGGTTACCTTTTGATTTCCTACTTTAGCATTCCAGTCCCCTATGATGATGAGGACATCATTTTTTGGTGTTCGTTCTACGAGCTGTTGTAGGTCTTCGTAGAACTGGTCCACTTCAGCCTCTTCTGCAGCAGTGGTTGGGGCATAGACTTGGATTACTGTGATATTGAATGGTTTGCCTTGGATTCGGACCGAGATCATTCTGTCATTTTTGAGATTGTATCCCAATACTGCCTTTCTCACTCTCTTGTTGACTATAAAGGCCACACCATTTTTTCTATGGGATTCCTGGCCACAGTAGTAGATATAATGGTCTTCTGAGTTAAATTCGCCCATTCCTGTCCACTTTAGTTCACTGATTCCCAAGATGTCGATGTTCATTCTTGCCATCTCATTTTTGACCACGTCAAGCTTACCTTGATTCATAGATCTTACATTCCAGGTTCCTATGCAGTATTGTTCTTTGCAGCATCGAACTTTCCTTTCACCGTCAGACACATCCACAACTGAGCGTCCTTTCGGCTTTGGCCCAGCCGCTTCACTCTTTCTGGGGTTACTCGTACTTGCCCTCTGCTCTTCCTCAGTAGCATATTGGACACCTTCAGACCTGAGGGGCTCATCTTCCGGCGTCATATCTTTTAGCCTTTTGTTACTGTCCATGGGGTTTTCTTGGCAAAGATACTGGAGTGGGTTGCCATTTCCTTCTCCAGGGGATCACGCTTGGTCTGAGTTCTCTGCTGTGGCCTGTCCGTCCTAGGTGGCCCTCCACGGCATAGCCCACAGCCTCATTGAACCACGCAAGCCCCCTCGCCACGACAAGGCAGTGATCCATGAGGGAGAACTCTATGCAGACAGTACCATAAAACTGAGAGATCAGAAGAAAGTGGAACTGGCATGCAGTGTGGAGGCTTCCATAAAATCCAACAATCAAAGAAAGTGATAGTGGCATGCAATGTAGAGGGGGACTTCTGTTCCAGTGTGGGTTTGGTGCAACAATGGAGCAAATGCTAGATGCAGAATGGGCCTTTGACAGACGCTACA
Source organism: Gekko gecko (assembly GCA_029375565.1). Classification (NCBI taxonomy): domain Eukaryota; kingdom Metazoa; phylum Chordata; class Lepidosauria; order Squamata; family Gekkonidae; genus Gekko; species Gekko gecko. The sequence goes on from JAPDNY010000001.1 coordinate 28,140,217, forward strand.
GCATGTCAATTAAGGGCAGATACCAAAATGAAGCATGTGCCTGGAAAACAGGAGGTGTCAAAACAGTGGCAGAAAGCAGAACCATTCCATTAGTTGTGAACTGACAACTTTTTTTTAGTTCTTATGCATAACTAAGATTCCTAAGCAGCTGACTCACTGCCAAAGCTCCAGATGATAAGTTAGTCACTGCAGTTGGCAGGTTCTGCTGAGTCATCCTGTCCAGACAGAACTCATGGAAAAGCACAAAGAAGGAGGCACTAAAATTGTCCTCCTGTCGTGTCAACCACAAAAATCACCATTCGTTGTTCTACTTTCTCGCAATACGGATGTGATGATACAAGTCCTTCCATAAGATGGACTGTGAAAAGATTGTGAAAGCTGGAACAACTAAAATGAGAAAATGTATCCCATTGCGGAACAGGCACCATCTTACACAACTGTATTACCTGCCCTCCTACTCTTCCATGTTGCAATGGGATGCAAAGCTACATTCCCAGAGTGTCAATCGTTCAATATCAACAAATAAGAAACTTTAACAAGTATTAAAATCTACTGAATAGCCTTGGGAAAAGTGAACTTATGATAGAAACATCCATGCACTTGTCGACCTTTCTGTGTAAGATCTGTGAGTCTGAGATACAGACAACAGAGATGTAAGGAAATTGTGTTGGAGAAACATGGATCCCAGGACATACTAATCCCTACAAGCAATGCTGTGTCATTCTGTCTTAAGAGATGCCACTACCCAAAAGTCAGATGTTGGGCCTCCATCACGGTCACGCCACCCAACACAACGCATAGGAAGCAGGCAATGAAATGACCAGTGCTAATCCTCATGTATGCCCTTCCTCTGCCATACGCCACCATCAGTGGTATGAATGTCAAACTAGGATCTGGAAGAACCGGTTTCAACTCCCCAATCTACCATGGAACTTTGCCGGATGACTTTGAGCCAGTCATCCTCTGTCGGCCTAAACTACATCACAGGCTCATTGAGAGGATAAAATGGAGGAAGGGAGGACAAAATATGTCACTCTGAGCTCCTTAGAGGAAGGGTGGCATAAAAATGTGCTAAATAAACAGCAGTTGTAGAATGTTTGGACACATCATCACGCAGGTAAAGAGACTTTCGAAATGTGTGCTATAATTGAACACATGAAGCTGCCTTCTGTTCACTCAGACCCTTCGGTCCATCAAGGTCAGCATAATCTATTATGACTGGCAAGCAGCTCTCAGGGTCTCAGAGAGCTGATCACATCAACTATTAGCTGATTCTTTTTACTGGAGATGCCAGAGATTGAACCTGAGACCTTCTGTATGCAAAGCAGATGCTCTGCCACTGAACCACGGCCCCTCCCCATGATGATGAATTAGAAGCCGAGCAGATTTCAATTATGTACTGAGCACTGTTTTTTTCCCCCTAAAACAAATCATCAAAGCAGCAAATGTGCAGGAATCAGCAGATCTGTCAAGCTATTTTTACAGTCTGTGCTCTTTTGTCTGCACATCCAACATGCACTAGTTTGTGAGCATATTATTAAAAGCAACCATAAGCAAAAAAACACATCAAGACAGCAGGCAGTAGCCCCAAACTATTTTCTCCTACGAGTGGCCCAATCTCTGAAAGGAGGAAGATGGCAAATGTGAAATTTGCAGCAATACTGTATCCGTCATGGCGGATGCATACCTCTGCGCTGTACATAGCTATGAAATGTATTATATTGGGGTTGATATATAGGAGATCTGTGCATATTTTTTTAAAAAATTCATTTCTAGCATTGTTGTTCTTTGGTCTTTCATTCTTAGGGAAAACCATATTGAGGGAGGTAAAGTTTTCAGGACTCTTGGGCTGAAGCACTGAATGTATACAGTGGTTTTGGCTTCAACACAGTCCCAAGCCCTATAAAGAAAACATGCCTGTCCTCTTCTATCAGGCGCCAAAAAAAAGCTCTCTAGAAATTCTAACCAGCCCACAAACCCAACAAAGCTCAAAGTACATATGAGGTTTCTCAGCCCCAGGACACAAACATGCTTCCTAGTCCTCACATGGGCTGGGCAGACATACTGAAAAGTTCCTTGGCTCAATACAGATCAGCCTACTATCATCCAAAATATTCTCCATTGCTCAAGAGCACTTCTACTCAGATGCTACAAAAAAAACTTGACCGACATCCAGGATTGCCCAGAAACCTAACTCCCTGCATAAAGTATTTTATTTTAAGTAGGTATTGGCCCAGGCTAGCTCAATCTCATCAGATCTCGGAAGCTAAGAAGGGCTGAGAGCCAGTTTGGTGTAGTGGTTAAGTGCACGGACTCTTATCTGGGAGAACCGGGTTTGATTCCCCACTCCTCCACTTGCACCTGCTGATGTGACCTTGGGTCAGTCACAAGCTCTGGCACAGCTGTTCTCTCAAGGACAGTTTCTGTCAGAAGTTCTCTCAGCCCCACCTACCTCACAGGGTGTCTGTTGTGGGGAGGGGAAGGGAAAGGAGTTTGTAAGCCGCTCTGAGACGCCTTTGGGCAGTGAAGGGCAGGGTATAAATCCAATCTCTTCTCTTCTTCTTCTTCTGGTCCCGGCTAGTATTTGGATGGGAGACCTCCGCGGAATACCAGGGTCATGACGTGGAGGCAGGCAATAGCAAACCACTCTGAACGTCTCTTGCCTTGAAAACCCTTAAGGGGTCACCGTAAGTTGGCTACAACTTGACAGCACTTTCCACCACCACCAGGTATTGGCGGAGGGAGAGGAATTATTGGACAAGTTGGAGAAGACAGAAGACTAGGGAGGCAGGTGGTCATCGGGATCTTCCATGATGGCCTGGGAATACAAGCACACACCTTTCCACTCCAAACCCTCCCTCCACAATCTGCTGGCCAGCGGTGGCTGGGAGGGGGCTGTTCTCCATGGCAGAGCACACTTCTTCAGGCTCTAGGCAGTTCCATGTGTGCAAAACCAATGTTTTATGAGGAGCCCCAAGGTGCCTAGGACAAGAGGACAATGAAGGACAGTCTTCACGGTGGCCCGAAAGAGAACCGCACACAGGACGAAGGCACAGTACCCAAGCCTTTCTGCTTATGTTGAGATTTCCTAGCAGGGAGTTCCTAGCTGCAGAACTCAAGATTTTTGCCCAACTTTGTCTTGTTTCAAAGTTGCAAAAGTTAGACTGCCTCCAGTTTGGTGAACATAAGAACATAAGAGAAGCCAGTGTTGAATCAGGCCAATGGCCCATCTAGTCCAACACTCTGTCACACAGCAGCCAAAATATACCAGGTGCCATCAGGAGGTCCAGTGCTTAAGTGGTGTAGTGCTTAAGAGCCCATTTTGGTGTAATTTTTAAGAGCGGCAGACTGTAATCTGGGGAACCAGGCTTGATTCCCCAGTCCTCCACATGAAACCAGCTGGGTGACCTTGGGTCAGTCACAGTTCTCTCAGAGCTCTCTCAGCCCCACCTACCTCACAGGGTATCTGTCATGGGGAGAGGAAGGGAAGGTGACTGTAAGCCACTTTGAGAGTCCGAGTGAAGAGCGGGCTTTAAATCCAACTCTTCTTCTTCTTCCATAGAATCATAATGAAACACACATGAAGCTGCCTTATACTGGATCAGACCCTTGGTCCATCGTGGTCAGTATTGTCTACTCAGACTGGCAGTGGCTCTGCAGGGTCTCCAGCAGAGGTCTTGCACATCACCAACTACCTCGTCCTTTTAACTGGAGATGCCAGGGATTTAACCTGGGACCTTCTGCATGCCAAGCAGAGGCTCCACCACTGAGCCACAGCCCCTCCCCATGAGAGCCCCTGCCTCCCTTCTACCCAGCAGCCACAGTAGATTCCCTTCAAGCCTGGTAGAGAAGGAACACTGGGGAAGGGGGAATAGGCCACACAGCACCGGAAGTGCTCGCTTTCGTATGGAGGGAAACAGAGGACAGAGCAAGAGCAGAGGGTACCACAAAAGCAGCGTCCGCAAGGGGAGAAGCAGTGCAGTTACCAATAGGGTGTTCCGATGAAGGATTTCCGCTTTGCCACAGAAGCCGTCAGTTCCGCAGAGACTCCAAAGTCCGCTGTTGGAAGGAGAAGAATGATTGAAGAGAGGACCAGGGCCTAGGAGACCCTTTCCCTGTGCTGAGATGGGAGGGGAAGATTTCAAATGGCACCAGAGGAAGAGGACTTTACATGAGGATCTGGAAAGGAAAAGGGTCTGGGCCAGGGCTGCCACCTCCGGCTTGGGAAATTCCTGGAGACTTGAGGGTGAAGCCTGGGGAAGGTGGGGCTTGAGTACTAGATGGCTTTGGAGGTCCCTTCCAGCTCTGAGATTCTATGAGGGGAGGGACCTCAGTGGGGTATATAATGCCATACAGTCCACCCTCCAAAGCAACCATTCCCTCCAGGGGAACCAGACTTTGTGGTCTGGAAGCAATGTTCCCTCTAAACTGCATTAGTGTGAGCTAGCTCAGTTTTTTAGCTTCTGGCTCACACATTTTTGTCTTAGCTCAGGAAGGATGGCTCCAGAGCAAACTAATTCATGCAGTAGCCAAATTGCCTCCTTACAACTTTAATGCCAGTAGCTCACAAAGTACAACTTTTGCTCACAAGAGGGAGCATTGGCTCTGGAGGTGTTGTAATTCTGGAAGATCTTCAGACCGGACCTGAAGATTGGCAGCCATAGGCTGGGCCTAACCTCCCTCTGGATTGGCAGATTCTGAACTCCACAAGCCTTTAGTTGTTTGGTCCCCCAGTCATCCACAAGGCAATACCACCAATGAATATATATTGCCCCCTCATGCCTGCTGCCCCACCGCGCCAGCCAAAAGCCTTTCAGTTGCTAATGCCATTTTGCAAGGATGCACTACCAGTCCAATTTAAAACAAGATCTTGCAAAAGACGAAAAATGCAAACACATTTGGGACTAACTTGGAAGGGCGGGATATAAATCCAATAAATAAATATAGAAACAGCTTTTAAATTTGGGGCAAACGATAAACGGTCTCCCAAGACCATCAATCAGCCTGCATTTACAAAATTAAATGAAACAAAATGGAGGGGGGGAGTATGAAATAGTCATAACATCAGACATAATATGGGGTCCGTGCTGAGCTGCTAGTCTTCCAAATCTGTCCTGTTTCCACCGTTTTTAGGTCAAAGGTAGCAAAACAATTCAAGATACTTCCATTCAAGGGTCAAATATGAACAGGGTAGGGTAGGAAGGAAGCTGCAAAGTAACGTATTTGACAAGGTGGGAGGAAGAGAATTCTGGATCGACAGCAAGAATAAAAGCAGGTCTGATGTGAACCAAAAGGAGGGGAAACCAAGAGAAGGAACTGACCGAGTTTCACGTCACCGTCGGCTGTAAGCAGGATGTTGGCCCCCTGAAAGAGAAGCAGGAAGACTCTGCTGAAGGGACACAAAAAGGGGAAGAATGCACAGCCATTTCCACAAAAGAGAGGGTCTTTTTCCTCTCCCATCCCCCCATCTTCCTTTATAGAAGCAGCTTCAAAGGCATCTCTTAAAGGGGACAGACCCTGGACTGGCTGAGCCCAAGATGCTGCCTGAAGGAAGGTCTCACCTTGATGTCCCGGTGCATTTTCCCTTTGGTGTGCAGGTGGTGCAGTCCCTGGTGGTGGGAGGGAGCAGACGAAAGTATTACACACTATCATTGGTATTAGCCAGTGTTCAAAGCGCTCTCTCCCCTCCTCACCTCATTCTCTCCCCCACAATGTCCCCTACATCCAAAGCCAGGACTCTGTCTGACACCCACCACCCTTTCAGTGCTTTTCCTTAGCTTAGCAAACCTAGAGAAACTGCATTTTCACCAATTACTGCTCTGGTGAATGTCTTCTGGTTATATCTGAGGTTTACATAGCTATTATCTCACCTCGTTTCCCTGAAGACTGTTTCAGGTGGATAGCTGCGTTGGGTCTGCAGGAGAAGAGCTAGATTTCCAGGGTATAAACTTTCGAGAGTCAAAGTGCCCTTCGTCAATGTGACTTGTATCTGATGAAGGGAGACTTGACTTTCGAAAGCTTGCACCCTGTAATTAATTATGTGTAGAACAGCCAGGAGATCCGAAGATTATCTGGCAGCCCTAAGTTCTAGCTCTTAGTGCTGTGCTGGTGGTGAGCTAGACTTGTATTTAGGGGCTGAGAGAGCTGTGAAAGATCTATGACTGGCCCAAGGTCACCCAGCTGGCTTCATGTGGAGGCGTGGGGAATCGAACCCGGTTCTCCAGATTAGAGTCCACAGCTCTTAACCTCTACACCAAACTGGCTCTCTGCACCCTGGAAATCTTGTTGGTCTTTAAGGTGCTCCTGCTCAAATCTGGCTCATGTATTTCCTTTAAACCCTACCAGATAGTTACAATTTTCTTCTGCACAACTTTGTATGAAGTGGGCCCTGAACGTTTGCATTTGGCATTGCAGGGAGGTGGCGGCTCCTAGTCTACTACACTGCAGTGGCCCAGACAAGAACCTCTCTTCCCTGACACACATTTTCAAAGCACTTCAGCAACCAGCAATAGCTGCTTCTCCACAGCATGTTCAGGGGCCACATCCAACCATCCTTGCCACGCAGGACAGATGCAGTCGCAAGGCAGGGCTTCCCATCTTGCCTCCTATAACCCAGTCGTGATGCCCAAGTGCCTGTATGGCTTGTGGTGTCTGTGAATTGTTAGTCCTGAAAATGTGTATAGAGGTTTTTAAAATGCAGTTTTTTAAAATACAGGAGCTCCCACATTTTTAGGATGAGGATCTCCTTAAGGTCTTGCCCCCGGCACTCTGGTCCTCTCTGAATAATTAAAGAAATAACTCCCCCCGCCCCCAGAAACTGTAGCACTGGAAAGGTAATCACAATCCCGAAAAGTCCACTGTGAGCCAGAAGGAATCCTGTATAGGCACAACTGGGCGAGTCATGAGAGTGGAGTCCAGTGAATTTTTGAAGGGCACCAGCCACTATCAAGGTTTCAAACCAGAATTGTCTCTGTTTTACAAACAAGTTTGCATTAATTAAACCAGTGATCGCCAATGTGGTGTCCATGAACCTCCTGGCACCCAGCAATGGCTTTCCTGGTACCCACTTGCCTCTTCCCCAGAGCTTCACTTCCCCCAAACAATGAGCCAATCATAGTTTTCCTCCACCTCACTGGAATAGGAGATGCTTCAGAGGAACCCAGGAGACATTCACCTTTGTCTCCTCAGGGAGCACCCATTTAGAAACCACTGCCTCCACCATAGGAAGAAGCTTGGCTTGCAACTTCTCAACATTTTATGATTGCTCTTAGCACCCCATGACAGCCATTACGTGGTTGCCCCATGACATCCATTTTGTGGTGGCGCTCACTCCCTAGTATTTTCAGAATTCCAGAAGTGCCCACAGGCTCAACAAAATGGGGGACTCCTGCTGTAAACAGAAGCTGTCACACCACTAATTAAAAGACTGCTTCTTCCCTGGGGAAAAAAAAACCTTAGGTGAGGCAAGTTAGTGGCTCCAAAGAGGGTGGTGCACCCACTTGCCTTATCAAGGCTACAGCTGCAAGGCTATTCCTAACCAGTTTGGTGTAGTGGTTAGGCACACGGACTCTAACCTGGGAGAACCAGGTTTGATTCCCCACTCCTTCGCATGCAGCTGCTGGTGTGACTTTGGGTCAGTTACAAGTTGTTTCAGAGCTATTCTCTCATGGGCAGTTCTCGAAAGAGCTCTCTCAGACCCACTTACCTCACAGGGTGCCTGTTGTGGGGAGGGGAAGGGAAAGGAGATTGTAAACTGCTCTGAGATTCCAGGTGAAGGGCGGGGTATAAATCCAATCTCCTCTTCTTCTTCATTCTATAGCATTCACCCATGTTTTAAGAACAAGAGTGTATGGCATTGTTCTGCCTGCAGGAAGACAGGTGAGGAACTAGGAAAGACCCTGCTAGTTAGCAAAAGCTGAATAATATCTTGCAAAGTTTGTTCTCTTCTCTGCCCTTAAGGCCCGGGCGTGCTCAGGGGCACGAGGCAAAGGACTCTCCTTCAGCTGTTAGCTTGAGGACTGCAGCCTTGAACTGCCCAGAAGACTGGCCATCAGAGAGAGGAGACTTGGTTGGCATTCGGAAACTGTGCCTTCCTGTTTGTTTCTGTTGTGTCTTTCCTTGTACGATTAGCTGCTTTGGGTCCCCATTTGGGAGAAATGCAGAACACAAAACAAACAGATCTGCATTTTCATCCATTTGTCATATATTCATATTATACTTGATTTCAAAGGCTTGTAACATCAACATTTTTATCTGGCTGAAGCTACATGAAGTAGGCCAGATTTCACTGTCTGCCAAGAAGAGATTACAGTTGTTGGAATTGCAAATTCTGCCATCCTATTTATAGATGGTGAAACTAGTAATTGAGAACCTGGGTCATTTCCTGGAAAACCACTGAATTCAAAAGTAGCACCAGTAGGAAAGAAAGAGGCATCTCTCAACTGTGTCTGAATTCTGACCAAGATGGTTTGGTCAACAGGAGACATTTCATGCTTATTATCTGCAATCCAGAGTATTTGCAGATTATTTTTCTCCAAACCGAGCGACTGGTTTCATACAAGTTCACATATGTCATTTTAACGTGTATCCTGAAAATCGACTCATGTACTGCAAAACCAGGAGATAATCCAACGCACCCTTCTCAATGTTTCTGGCTTCTAACTAACCCAGATGTGTAACATTCTGAGTCTCTACCTGCATGCTTCTCTAGCTGGTGTCCAGTGGCACCTTTCAGACCAACCAAGTTTTATTCAAGGTATGAGCTTGTGTGCATGCACACTTCTTCAGATACAGTGTCCATCAGTAGAAATCCCTATGCCATGAGTCTAGTAGTCTAGTCCTTTAGACTGTACCAAAATGCCTTTTCATCCACATACCCTATTCTCCCAAGGCTCACACTCAGTAAAGCCATGGGGAGAAATCCCAGAGCTTTGTTTTCCTTCCCTTGCTATAGGTAATCTGCCACAATCCCAAGGGGAGATGAATGAACTGTAAAAAGAAAACAGTGGCCCTGTTCCTGTACTATACACATGTACAAGGAGTGCAGGAATTCAATCATGCTAGCTTTTGATGAGGAGTCTACCTTTCTGCTTCTTCCTCACTTAGGCCACCCCTCTTGGGACCAGTTAATATTACCAGAGGCCTGGGAGATGCTTTTCTGTGGCTGGGTCCCACTATACTTTGGAAATGTCTGTAAAGAGAAGCTAAATGGGGTTGGTAATGTACAGAACAGGCCTTAAGAGAAGTGGCTCAGAGTAGCTGCGCATCTGTTTTGTGTGCAGATCCCCAGTTCAATCCCTAGCATCCCTAGTTAAAAGGATTGTTGGCAGCAGGTGCTGGTAAAGTCCTACCTCTGCCTGATCCCTTGGACAGCAGCTGCCAATCACGGTAGGCCATACTGACTGAGTCAGAACCATGGCTGTAGCTCAGTGGTAGGGTATCTGCTGGGCATGCAGAAGGCCCCAGGTTCAATCCCCACCATCTCCAGGTAAAAGGATCTGGCAACAGGTGATATGAAAGACCTCTCTCTGCCTGAGACCCTGGAGAGCTGCTGCCAGGTTGAACAGACAATACTGACCTTGATGGATCAATAGTCCGGTCCAGTATAAGGCAGTTCTATGTGATCTGGCTCTACATAAGACACCGTTCTACAGTTCTCAGCATGAATGGCATATACCTAAAGCATGGCATCAAACGCCTCTGATAAAAAAGTATAAATGAACCTGGGAAAACATCATCTTCAGAATGAAGAATCCAGGGATTGAACTAGAGACCCTCTCTGTGCAAACCATTTGCTCTGCTTCTCAAAGGGAGTTTGTCCCTGTGTAGCGCCTTCCTAAACACATGCACAAAGAGCTACGTGGCTGATGACACACCTCGTTCCCACTATTGTAGTACTTTCTGCTGCAGGAAGACAGGAAAATAACAGAGTGAACAACGGAAAAGTGAACTTCCTGGACAGCCTGGACCCAACTGCAGAAAGAGCAAGAATAAGGGCTTTGTTTCTAAACAGAGATGCTGGCTCTAACTTTGAAATGTTCCGTCCTAATGCTAGGTTTCCAGTAGCTGGTTGTGGTTATGGGGGGGATGGAAGATACTCGCTCCAAGGGGCCTTCTTCATGATGATTACTTTTCATATCCCAGAGCTGAGCCTTGGTGCCGAAACTGGTTTGGGGGCAGATTAAATTCTGGAGGACTCTCAAATCCAATCCTGTTTTTTCCAGTGATTTCTGAACCCAAAGAGGAGTGTGTTTTGAATGCATCTGAAGCAGCTTTATATCAAGTCAGACCCTTGTTCTCTCAAGGTCAGTCTCGTCTAATCTGATTGGCAGCATCTTTTTCCAGGGTCTCAGGCAAAGGCCTTCCACATCACCTACCCTGATCTGCATCACATCCACATCACCACCTGATCCTTTGAACTGGAGGTGCTGTGGACTGAGTTCGCACACAAAGCAGATGCTCTACCACTGAGCCACGGCCTCTCTCCTTAAGGACTAATTATTCTCAGGTTAAAAACCTCAGGCTGGAACTGGAAAGGCTGAGGACCAAACCTAGGACCTTCTGCATGCAAAGCAGACGAGAGCCATTGTATCGGTTAAGAATGGCGGACTCTAATGTGGAGAATCGGGTTTGGTTCCCCACCCCTCCTCCACATGAAGCCTGCTGGGTGACCTTAGGCCAGTCACAGTTCTCTCAGAAATCTCACAGCCTCATCTGCCTTGCAAAGTGCCTGTCATGGGGAGAGGAAGGGAAGGTGATCCCTCATGGCAGAGAAAAGCAGGATATAAAAACCTAGTCCTCCCGTCTTCCTCTTCCCCTCCAGACGCTCTATTACCAAGCCACAGCCTCTCTCCTTAAGGACCAATCAATCCCAGGTTAAAAACTGAGGTTCTAAGCAGTGTTCCCTCTAAGTGTGAGCTAGCTCACAGTTTTTCAGCCTCTGGCTCACACATTTCTGTCTTAGCTCAGGGAGGATGGCTCCAGAGCAAGCCAATTTATGCGGTAGCCAAATCGCTCACTCACCGTTTTAATGCCAGTAGTTCACAAAGCAGAATTTTTGTTTACGAGACTCCACAGCTTAGAGGGAGCATTGGTTCCAACTGGAGATCAAACCTTGGACCTTTCTGTGTGCAAAGCAGATGTGCTATCACTGAGCCACAGCCCCATCCATGTCACAGAGGGTAGGTGGCCTTAAACACTGACTGTGAGCATCACGGTATCTTGCATCCCTCCAGCTTTTGTCAGGGCCTGGAAAAGCTCGCAGCCACTGGTGCCAATCTGACGGCAGCCTGCACAAAGACAGAGCCCCGCTTCCTGCCCAACCGTACCCACACACTCACCTGGAGAGTCTCCCTGCAGACGTACGCAATCTGTTTTTCTGAGAGCGGGCCAGTCGCTGAAGGTAAGAACCAGAAGTCCAGTTACTAAGGGTTTTTGAAAATTTGCGGCTTCTCCATAAAAAAGGCCTGAGGCAGCTGACATCACCACTCATTAAAATATATAAATGTGTATACAGGGCAACAAACCCTCCGCCCCCCCCCCCCAAGCCTGAAAGACACTAACAGAAATCGCTTTTCTGTTCTGCTAATGAAACTTGGTGGATGAGTTTTGCTCATGGCAACGTTCAGGGGTAGAAAACATCCCCCTCCCCCAACCCCGTAGCTTGATTCCTAGTAGCATGTGACTTTCTTATATGAGTTGGTGGTGAAAAGTGCGGTCAAAAGCACAGCCCCTTACGGCGACCCCTCAGGTGGTTTTCAAGGCACTGTTCAGAGGTGGTTTGCCATTGTCTCCCTCCGCATTGCAGCCCTAGACTTCTTTGGTGGTCGCCCATCCAAGTTCTACCCAGGGTTGACCCTGCTTAGCTTACGAGATCTGACAAAATTGGGCTAGCCTGGGTCATCCAGGTCAGGGCATACATGAGTTTGGGAATGGGCATGAACTGGGAAAATGTGGTTTGGTTTGTGGTTGAACCACAAACCAAACCACAAACCAAATCAGGAGGTCTATTCGTTCGTGGGTTTGCAGAAAGTTGGGAAAATAGCTGAGCGACAGGGAGCAGCTTGCTCCCTGCTGCTCAGCTGTTTCAGGCTCTCTAGTGCAGTCCCTTTAAACTTTAAAGGGACTACAGAAGATAGCTCCAGAAAACAGGTGAGATGGCAGGGAGCAATCTTCCCAGCTGTTTTAGGCTCCCTTGTGCAGTCCCTTTAGGCAGACACATTTAAAGGGGTTGCACAAGGGAGCTTAATACAGCTGAGCCCACAGAGAGAAGTCTCCCCGCTAGCCCTGCTTCCAGCTCTCTCGTGCAGCCCCGTTTAAAGGGGCTGCACAAGGGAGCCCAATATGGCTGAGCCTGTGGGAAGAAGTCTCACTGCTGACCAGTTTTGGGCTCTCTTGTTTAAAGTTTAAAGAGACTGCACAAGACAGCCTGAAACAGCTGAATGTCAAGAAACACCTCCCTGCCGGTCTGCTGTTTTTGTGGCTTTTGTAGGGAACAGAAAGTAGAGGTTTAAAGGGACTCAAAGGCCCTTTAAACCCCTGCTTTCTGCTCCATCCACAAACAACCAAAACTGCTTTAAAAGTTTGTTGAAGTTCATGTCAGTAGACTCATCACAAACTTCTGTTCACGAACCACAAATTGTGACAAATTTTGCTTTATGGTTCCATTCATGTCATCCCTATGTGAGTTATTTAAAACTACTGCTGTATAAGGGTGTGGGTAGATGCATGTATCTTGACTAGTCAGCCTACTGTGGAACTCACATCCTTTTTAAACAGAGGCACAAGCTCCCTAGGAGCAACTGGTTCTTCCTGTTTCAAGGCACAACCAGCAGAGCAGGATGCCAATCCCCTGGCCCTTGTGACAATCATCTGGCTGTGCAGAGAGGTGACTGATTGGCCCTGGTGGCAATCCCAAAGCCACCACCTCCTTATCAGTCTGTGTGGAGTGCTGGGCTAGCTTCTGTGCCAATCATAAAGCCACTTCCCTCCCCCTATTGAGTGGCTTAAAAAATAAAAAGGCACACCAAACGTTTAAGAAGGCACATAGCTGAGGGGGAAGCCACAAAGGCTTGTCCAAATGAGGAGGAATGAGAGGGGATGAGATGAAAGACCACACAGAAGTAAAATCCCAGGATGTGTCTAGGACTGAGCTTTGGGAGGATCTGAGCTTGACTTGCAATGGAAAAACTCACTCCCAAACAGAGGAAAGTCTTTCACTTTAAGGGCCTTCTTGCAGTCCTGTGAACTGCAAATTCTGATTTCTGGGAAAGGTGACAGGCTGAATCAAGAGACTTCCTTGGGGGCAGGGAGTGGACTCAGTTGGCTTCTGCTCTCGTTGTTCCTACCCCTATCTTCTAGGCTAGGAAAGAACCACCTGCTGAATCCCCCCCGTTATGGAGTCATTAACTGGATGTCAGGCAAACCACATTTCCTCTTCCAACCACCCCACCCCCAATCACACAATCTGAGTGGTGGCAAAAGGGGAAGTAAAACCCTCCAGAAAATGAAGCAGACATATTATTGCAACAGGCCAGACAGTAGAAAGGTTTCCTATATATTAAGGAAAGGAGCCTATGGCTCTATGCATAGAACAACATGCTTTTCTATCACTAGGATCACGAGCCTATCAGTGTAACCAGTGCTCCCTCTAAGCTGAGTTAGTGCGAGCTAGCTCACAGTTTTTTAGCCTCCGGCTCACACATTTTTGTCTTAGCACAGGAAGGAGGGCTCCAGAGCAAACTAATTTAGGCAGTAGCCAAATTGCTCACTCACAACTTTAATGCCAGTCGCTCACAAAGCAGAATTTTTGCTCACAAGACTCCACAGCTTAGAGGGAACATTGAGTGTAACCATAAAATAAATGTCATCATGATGCTGATTCTCTCTCCTTTCCCTGCACACATGGTCTGATCTATTTTATTCTGGCATCCAAAGAAGTCTTACTTCTCACTGGATTTTGGAATTTTGCATTACAAGAGAAGGAGGAAAGTGGAACACAGGAGGTACTTTAAGAGGTTGGACACAAACTGTTGTACAAGGATGGGAAGCTGGGTGGAAATTTCTGTAGCCTGCCCATATCATACCACAGTGAAGCCTCATCACCTCTACATGCTTACTTCTGCTGTACTTTTCAAACTGCTCTCTACAATAATGGAGGGAAGGTCTCTGGTCTCTTTCAAAAACAGAAGAAAAGGGGAAGGAATAGCTTCAAGTACATTGGAGACTCCACTAGGAAGTGAATCATTACACAGCAGTCCCCAGCAACCTGTGGAACAAGTTGTGGTTATTCACAACTGTCATTAGCAAAGCCATCTCCAGCTCCAAAAGACAATGCAGTCAGTTCTCTACTGCAACACCTTCTGGAGCAGGAAACAGAACCCAGTAATCTAACCGCACACACACTGACACACACACCCTGTGCCCCAATCGTAATCCATCAGGCCCTGTGCCAGTAAAGGCGCTTGAGGGAATCTTGCAGAAACACTCAAAGCCACAACTCACAGTGATAGATCTCCTGCAGAGACCCCCCTCCGCAGTACTCCATGCAGATCCAGAGACGGTCATTTCTAGAACAGAGAAGCAGAAATAAATCCACATCTTACAATGGCTTTTCCCCTTGAATTAAAAAAAATCAGCCTTCCCTTTTCCTCTCAGATGGTTTTGGGATATCAGTTACATAAGAACACAAGAGAAGCCAATGTTGGATCAGGCCAATGGCCCATCCAGTCCAACACTCTGTCACACAGTGGCCAAAAATACCAGGTGCCGTCAGGAGGTCCAGCAGTGGGGCCAGGGCACCAGAAGCCCTCCCACTGCTGCCCCCCCCCAAGCATCAAGAATACAGAGCATCACTTGCCCCAGAGTTCCTATCTATCCCTTTTGGCTAATAGCCACTGATGGACCGTTGCTCCATATGTTTATTTAATTCCCTCTTGAATCCATCCATGCTTGTAGCCACCACCATCTCCTGTGGTGGGCTTATCCTCTGTGCTCTCTTTGGGGGAGGATTTCCAGTTGAGCATTGCTTTTAGGCAGCCCCTCAACCCCACTGTTAAGAACAAGTGAGCAGCAAAGACCATCCACTCAAGACCACTGAATGCAGATCCTTTAGTCCCTTCATGCACTCAGTATCACATTTAACTACTCCTGAGCTCATGAGAAGGATAGCAAATAGACAGATTGCTTCCCTCCTCCTTCCAATGAAGGGACTCTTGCTTGGGGTTAGGGTGACTGAGAACACATAGCTAAGATGGTGGTAATTCATCACCCGCATGTAGGAGGCTGGGTGAAGTGGGGTGGCGTCCACTTTCAAGGCCTAGGAACCCTTTCCACTTGGGGGGTTTAGTTTTTACGGGTATTGTCTTAAGACACAACAACAACCCCCAAACCTAGACAATGTGAAAGAAAAGACTCTTTGTTGATTGCAGTGCCTTAGTACAGGACAAACTCACACCTGAAATCGGCACGAGATTAAATGCATTCAGGTCAAAGGATGCAGCAGTGAAGCAGTTTTGATGTCCTGCACCTTTCAACCACAATTTGAAATGTCTTAGCTCCTCCTTCTCCAGGTAAGCCTCTCACCTGAGATAGCTGCCAAAATATGTCACAACATTGGGGTGGCGACAGTCCCTGAGTGTGGTGATTTCTTGCTGAATGGACCCAATGTCATCCCCTGCAGAGACAAAAGGAAAAAAACCCAGTTTCTGGTACAAGTGCAGCTCTCCTTCACGATTATGCCTCACCTAACACCTCCAGTTTCCAAAGTGTTTTGGCAACCTGTATTGTGCTCACCCTCTCACAACTGCCCTGTAAGGCTGACACACCCATCTTTCTTCAACCAGTCACCCTTAAGGAAGTTTTTATGTCTTTAACAACCCATTCAACCATGTAATCATCTGCACTCGCTTCAACAAAGTTCTGGGTACTTAGCCTGATAGCCAAAGAAATGCATAGGCTTACCTATAGTTTAGTAGAGCCAGGGGTCTTTTGGGGGGGGACCGCACCGGAGCAGAGCTCTGGGAGCTCAGGAGCCAAGCCCCGCCCCCAGCAGGCATCCCGGGGAGTCTTTCAGGCAGCCGAATGTCAATTTCAGCTCCATTATATCCTATGGGCCATTGAAGTCAATGGTGAAAACATAGGGTATATTCTGGGGGCTGGAGGGGAAGGGGTTTGAGGGAGAGGCTCCAAACTCACAGGGTAGCTGATGGAGCCTCTCCCCAAGATACCCACCAAGTTTCAAGAATATTGGATCAGGGGGTCCAATTCTATGGGCCCTTAAACAGGTTGCCCCTATTCCCTCCATTGTTCTCTATGGTGGGAAAAAATAACTTGTTTTCCCACTATAGAGAACAATGGAGGGAATAGGGGCAACCTGTTTGGGGGCCCATAGAACTGGACCCCCTGATCCAATGTTCTTGAAACTTGGTGGGTATCTTGGGGAGAGGCTCCACCAGCTATCCTATGAGTTTGGAGCCCCTCCCTCAAACCCCCTCCCCTCAAGCCCCCAGAATATACCCTATGTTTTCACCTTTGACTTCAATGGCCCATAGGATATAATGGGGCCGAATTGCCGTCCTTTCCTTCTCTCTTTTTTCTCTTTCCCTCCTTCTTCTCTTCTCTCTTTCTTTCTTTCCCACCTTCTTCTCTTCTCTTTTTTCCTTTTTTCCGTTTCCCTCCCCTTTCCTTCTATTTCTTTCCCTCTTTCCTTCCTTCTTTCCTTCTCTCTACTCTCTCTCTTTCCTCCTTCTGTGGCCCAACTCTCATGAGAAGGAGTTTAAACTTTAAACGCCTTCTCTCTTAGCTCCCCCACCCAGACCAGCTGGAGAAGGGAAGGGGAGGGTTTGAAGATGCTTCCCCCCCCCTTTGCTTCCCCTTCTGACATCACTTCCGGTGATGTCAGGGGGCGTGGCATATGCTAATAGCCTAATAGCTCATTAGCATACCATATGCTAATGAGCTCCTGCAGCTCTTTTTCTACAAAAAGACCCCTGAATAGAGCAATACATTTTTCTCACTTCTCTTTGAACAGCCACCTTCGCTTCCCACCCCTCATGGAATTACTGGCTTTCAGTCCAAACTAGATCTGTGCAGGAACTCTTCCAGCTGCTTCTCTTAACATTCTGATTTTTTACTCACACCCACCTCTCAGGAGGGAGCAAAGGAATGCTTAACCCCACTCCACCTCCATTTTACTAATCTAAATTGCCCTCCCAAAATTCCTGTTTTTCCCCACAGGAGAAAACATTCAGGGTTGAACATACACACACACACACACACACACACACACAAAGCACAGCTCCTGTTCCAATCCTATGCCTCTCCGTCCACCTATTACATGTTTATCCTGCCTCCTGTCCAAGGAACTCGGGGCGACATACATGATCTTTACTCCCCCTTTTGTTTTATCCTCACAGAGGTAGGTTAGACCGAGAAATGCTAGTGGCTGATGAACACCCAGAGAGCCTCATGGCTGAGCATGGGTTTGAATTGGAATCTGCCCAGGGCTAGGCAGTGTAAGCAGCACACCACACCGGCTCTCTCCTTCAGAAGTGGCTTTTGACAATCATCTCCATGGGTGACTCAAAGTAAAGGATTTGCTGAATGTCCTCTCATGTGGACATAAAGAAGAAGAAGAAGAGAAGAGATTGGATTTATACCCTGCCCTTCACTACCCAAAGGAGTCTCAGAGTGGCTTGCAAACTCCTTTCCCTTCCCCTCCCCACAACAGACACCCTGTGAGGTAGGAGGGGCTGAGAGAGCTCTGATGGAAACGGCTCTTTTTCAAGAACAGCTGTGCCAGAACTATGGCTTGCCCAAGGTCATCCAGCAGGTGCAAGTGGAAGAGTTGGGAATCCCAGGATAGAGTCCGCGCACTTAACCACTACACCAAACTGGCTCTTAACCACTACACCAAAAGACAAAGAGAAACTGATTTCACAACTAAACCCTTTTCCCCTCCAAGCCGATACAATTCTGGAGCGGAGAAAAGGAGGAGGAGAGTGCCAAGTACACTCATCTAAGCTTAGCCCTCAGAAGGAAGGCAGGATAAATATGGAAACCGATATTTTTCTGTAACACCTTTGACCCAATCCAGCATTTCATCTTCATACGCAGTCCAAATTGGGGGCATGGGGAATCTGAATTGTCATCAGTATAGGAACTGTGGCCCTGACCTGGATAGCCAAGGCAAGCCCCATCTCATCAGATCTCAGAAGCTAAGCAGGGCCGACCCTGGCAAGTATTTAGATGGGAGACCTCCAAAGAATACCTGGGTCAACTTGAGAGGCGGAGGCTATCAAGCCACCTCTCACCCTGACCTGGATAGCCCAGGCAAGCCTGATCTCGTCAGATCTCAGAAGCTAAGCAGTGTCGACTCTGGTTAGTACTCGGATGGGAGACTTCCTTGGAATACCACACTGGGAGGATGGGGCCAGCTTTACTCAGTCACCTCTCTGAATATTCTCTAGGCCCCCAGTAGGGGTCAGTCACCAGAGGTCGCCATGACTTCCAGGTGCACGTACACTCACTCACATATGCACATATGAAAAAAAATACCAAAAGGGAAAAAAGCCACTTCTCTGAATGTCCTCCACCATGCCCCAGTGGTAGTTGCCAGAGGTCATCATGACTTCCAGGCATAGGGGCACACACACACATACACACACAAATTGCAAAAAATACCCAAAAAAGTGAAGGGAACTGTGGATGAGAGAGGCCAGTTCTCTCCTTTACCTGGATCGAGTTTCACTATCTTGATAGCTGCCAGTTCCCCTGTCTCAGTGTCACGGGCCTGTGGAGACAAACAATAAAGTTAATGTAAAGGGAAGGGGTAATTAGACTAGCCCCCCCCCCAATTTATTTAAGAAGATATTAAGTGTCTAAACCCCACCCCCCATCTAGCTCTAACCCTCTATCAGCCTCACTCTGTCATGGTTCAATTACTCCTCCCCAGGACTATTTTTGGGCAGGAACGCACAGGAATGGAGTTCCGGCTGGCTCCCGAGTTGGCCACACCCAGCAGGAACTCATTAGTGTAATAGGCTACACCCAACAGCAGAAACTCATTGGGATTGGCTACATTTGGGGTGTGTGGCCTACCATGCAAAGGAGTTCCTGCCACAAAAAAATCCCTGGGTTTTGACAACAAACAATGTAAACAGAATAAGAAGCAAAAGGTGGGTGTGGATGGATGACCACACTTCTGGTAACATGGGGTGTGTGGCCTAATAGGCCAATGACTGGTGCTGTCAGGGGTGTGGCGTAATATGCTAATGAGTTTCTACTGTTGGGTGTGGCCTATTATGCTAATGAGTTCCTGCTGGGCTTTTTCTACAAAAAAAAGCTCTGCTCCTCCCTCTACACAAACTCCATATAAGGTCTCTCATATTAGAGAGATGGCCCCGATTTCCCCCTGGTAAGCCATCATGCCTATTTTCACTTGACTGGTCCCCTTTGCCTTTCTCAGAGTTCAGCTTCTTCCCTCAGCATCCGTAGCAGCGACGTTTCTGAGCGGTGGATCCATCTTGTCTCTAGCGCACACGCATATAAACGCATGCACATGTACACTATGATGGACATTTTACACACTGCACATGCAGAGGGATATTAGCCTGAACTCTCCCTAGAAGCTAGAATAACTAAACTGAAGCTATCCTACTTTGGTCACATTATTAGAAGACAAAAGTCACTGGAAAAGACAATAATGCTAGGAAAAGAGGAAGACCCAAGATGAGATGAATTGACTCAGTCAGGTTAGCCACAGCCCTCAGTTTGCACACCCTTAAGTGGGTTGCCAACCTTCAGGTTTGGGCTGGAGATCTCCCACTCTTGCAACTGATCTCCAGGCAACAGAGATCAGCTCACCTGGAGAAAATGGCCACTATGCAAGGTGGTCTCTATGGCATTATACCCCACAGAAGTCCCTCCCCTCCTCAAACCCTGCCCCCTCAGGCTCCACCCCCTGCCCCCAAATCTCTAATCCAGAGCTGGCAGGCAACCCTAGCTGTTCGTTATTGAGAGGCTGTTTTGGAAGTCATTAATTCACAGGGCTGCCATAAGTTGGAAGCAACTCAAAGGCACTTATAACACACACATTATCAGTCCATTATGTTTTCCAACCTAATCTACAAGCAAGCCCACAAACACAATCATAGCTATTAAATCAACGGAGAGCAGGATGTTATGGAATAAATTAATGCAGCACAGAGATTTCAGAGTCCCTTATTTCCATCTGTTGGAAGGTATGGAATGGAGGCCACTGCTTGGAGTCTGCTCCAGTTTCTGACCCACCTGCCCACTGAGGGAGGGCCAGTGCAAACCAAGTGTGCCTCTCGCCCACGCGCACCTCCAGATGACACCATGGAGCCCTCCTGAGCCCGCCCCGTTTCCCACACAAAATCCAGAGGAAACTCCCAGCCCCCCATTTTCCAAGGAACCATCTTCCTTGCTGTGGTCACAAGGCCAAACCATAAGCAGGAGAGGAACGTATGATATTTTCATAGACAAATGTTAAATTTTTGCCTTGGAAGAGAAGGTGGGAGAAACAAAACTGTCAATAAACATAAACCTTTGCCCAGACCTCTCAGTCATGCATTTTCATGCCAGAGAGGTCAACTTCTTTGTTCCAAAATAACTTTCCTACCCAGCTCCCCCACCAAGTAGAGATGAAAGAGGACGTGAAGCCTTAAGGTAGGCCCAACCCCTGGACTTGTTTTGAGTGTCATCAGTGAGCTCTGGAATGTGTACGACAACAAAGGATGCCCCAGAGCACCTACAGAGTGTACATGCCTCTCCACTGACTAACCCCAGCCATCCTTTACACAGCTGAGATTTAAAATTTAAGTCTTTCGGGTCACAGAATATAACTTCTGTAGCTTTCCTCCTGGCTACTGGAAGTCTACTACTGTCATTTTTATATAATTTGGATACTTAAGGGAGGTTTCAGAGAGAATTTAGGCATAACATCAAAATCGCCAGATGTGGTAGTCCCGCTGTACACTGCATTGGTCAGACTGCATCTGGAGTAGGGTTGCCAAGTTCAAATTTACTCACGGCGGGGGAGTCCCGTGCTGCCACCATGACACCACCCGGAAGTGATGTCATTGCATTGGGATGTTGGGGGCGGGGCCACTAGGATTCGAGGGAAAACCATAGAGTTTTCCCTCAAATCATAGAGCGTCCTGCCCCCAACGTGGCCAGCATGATGATGTCACCTCAGGGTGACATCATCACGCTGGGGACATTTGCTGGAAGGGGGTGGAATTCCCGCCGGGGCCCGATTTTCTGGGGGCAGATAACGGGCCTCTGGGGCAGGGGTTTACTCGCCCCCGGGGGGATTTGGCAAGCCTAATCTGGAGTATTGTGTGCGGTTCTGGAGGCCTCCCTTCAAAAAGGATGCGGACAGACTGAAGCGGGTGCAGAGGACAGCGAGGATGATCAGGGACCTGGAGACCAAGCCCTAAGAGGAAAGGCTGAGGGACTTGGGAATGTTCAGTCTGGAGAAGAGGAGGTTGAGGGGGGACATGATTGTTCATGTATTTGAAGGGCTGTCGCTTAGAGGAGGGCAGGGAGCTGTTCCTCTTGGCAGCAGAAGATAGGACTTGCAATAATGGACTTAAATTAAGGGCGGGAAGGTACCAGCTGGATATTGGGAAAAACTTTTTTACAGTAAGAGTTGTATAACAGTGGGATCAGCTGCCTAGAGAGGTGGTGAACTCCCCCACACTGGCAGTCTTTAAGCAGTGGCTGGACAAACACTAGGTGGATCCTGCATTGAGCAGGGGGTTGGACTAGATGGCCTGGATGGCCCCTTCCAGCTCTGTGATGCCATGGTTCTATGAGAAGGGGCGGTGACTGCAGTGGTTTTGAAAGGGCATTGGGGAAAGAGACCATGATGGCAAAGCCATTCCCAGTTTGACAAGATTATTTATTTATTTATTTGTTTGTTTGTTTGTTTGTTTGGATTTGTATCCCACCCTCCCTGAAGGCTCAGGGCGGCTCACAACAAGGCACGCGTGCCAACTTTAAAACAAGTTCGACAGTATAAAACCAGAAAACATATAAACAACATCCAGGCAATAAAACAAGATGGGGCAGATTATAGCCCCCGGCAAACGTTAGCCCCCAGTAGCCAAACAGCAGCCAAACAGTAGCTCATCACCCCCTCTCCTGCCAGGGCCGCCTCACATTCAATGGTGACGATAGTGCGATGGCAGATGGCTAACCATGGCGGCGGCTCCTAATCATAGGCCCGGCGGAATAGCTCCGTCTTACAGGCCCTGCGGAACTGAGCAAGGTCCCGCAGAGCCCGGATCTCCTCCGGGAGCTCCCTCCACCAGATGGAGTTTTGGGGAACAAAGATGGGAGTTTTGGGGAACAAAATGAAAGCATTAATCTGAAGGAACGGAGATTACTGGATAGATTGTCATAGTATTTTAAATCAACTGAGGCAGGATGTAAATTTAGAAGAGGTGCTGTGTGCTCCTTTATAAGCCAGTTGTTATTCCAGTTAATTGTTCTTCCTCAATAAGAAAACAAGATGATAAATATCTGACTAATAAAAAATTGGGAGAAGAATTTCATTCTTCAGCATTTAACAAGAAAAAAGGAACAGTGATTTACATTTCAAAAGATTTGGATCCTAAACAAATTTTTTCCGACAAAGAAGGGAGATATGTTGGCGTGGAAATCTTTATGGACAGAAAAAAGACATTGCTTGTTAATATTTATGCACCCAACGGTGCAAAAGAGACTTTTTTAATGATTTGGCTAAAGAGTTGGAGTGTTTGAACTATGACCAAATTGTCCTTGCGGGAGACTTTAATGGTACAGTGAACAACACATTGGATAGAAAGTCCAAAGCAAGTGGAGAAATAGCTGGAAAGTTACCAAAAATTTTTTTCCAATTGATGAAACAAGAGAAATTAGAAGATGTTTGGAGGAAGTGGAATCCTAAGACTAAGGACTATACGTTTTATTCGAATAGACATAACTCCTTTTCTCGAATTGACATGATTTGGATGTCAGAGGAGATGGCGCAAAAAACTTATAAAATACAAATTTTACCGAAAACTAATTCTGATCATAATCCCCTACTTTGGATATCTAAAGCAAAACCCAAACAGTTATTTTGGAGAATTAATGAAGATTTACTGGATCAAAAACAAATTAATGAAATTTTAAAAAGGAAACCAAAAGTTTTTTTGAATTGAATTTGAATAAAGGAACGGATATACAAGTTGTATGGGATACTTACAAAGCAGTAATGAGAGGTATGCTTATCTCTCTGAACTCCAAAGATAAAAAGCAAAAGATTCAGCAACAGAAAGACCTTCATGAAAAAATTCGACAAAAAGAAAGGGAATTAAAAAAAGACCAGGGAAGAAGAAGATTATTAAGGAAATCCACTTCTTGCAAGATCAGCTGAATGTTCTTTTGAACAGAGAATTATATTGGAATTTGAAAAAATTACAACAAAAAGCATTTGAGGGTGCAAACAAACCAGGGAAGTTTTTAGCATGGCAACTGAAAAATAGAAAAGAAAGAAACTTTATATCTAAGATTGTTGAAGATGGAAAAGATGTGATGAATCTGAATGGTATAAAAAGAGCTTTTTTTAAATACTACGCTAAATTATTCCAAAAGAAAGGAATTGACCAACAGAGAATCAAGAAATATCTGGAGAAGATTGAAGTTCCAGAGCTGGGAAAACAAATTAAGGAATTATTAAATGGTTTAGTAACGAAAGAAGAAGTGACAATGGCGATAGAGGATGCAAAGTTGGGCAAAGCTCCAGGACCAGATGGCTTTACAGCAAAATTCTATAAGAAATTTAAAGAGGAGCTAACCCCTATTTTAGTACTTCTGTCGAATGAGATAAGACAGACTAAACGGATCCCAGATTCATGGAAAGAAGCAAACATTTCATTGATACCTAAAGAAGGTTTGGATTTGACTCAAGTAAAGAACTATAGGCCGATTTCGCTATTAAATAATGATTACAAACTATTTGCAAAAATACTTTCTGAGAGACTGAAAAAGTATTTGAAAGATACAATAGCGGAAGAACAAGCTGGATTTTTACCAAATAGACAAATCAGAGACAACTTGAGAGTGGTGATAGATGCAATTGAATATTATGACAAGCATCCCGAAAAGAAGTAGGATTCCTCTTCTTAGATGCGGAAAAAGCTTTTGACAATTTAAACTGGGAATTTATGCTACAAGTTATTGAAAAAATGGATATTGGACAGTCTTTTTTAAATATGATTGTGGCAATATATTTAGAACAAAAAGCGGCTTTGAAAATAAATAAAGAAAGGACGGACTTCTTCCGAGTCCAAAAGGGAACACGTCAAGGTTGCCCATTATCCCCGTTGCTGTTTATTTGGATGTTGGAAATATTATTGACAGCGATAAGGAAAGACAATACTATTGAAGGACTTACAGTGAAAGGCTTTGCCTACAAGTACAGGGCATTTGCAGATGATGTAATGTTTATGATTCAAGACCCAATTGAGAAAATACCACAATTGATGGAAAAAATTGAAGAGTTTGGCTCAGTTGCGGGATTTTATGTTAATAAAAGTAAAACCAAAGTGATGTGTAAAAATATGACGAAACAAAGACAAACAGAATTGCAAGAGAAAGTTCAATGTGAAGTGGTCACAAAGACCAAATATCTTGGAATTGAATTAACCATGAAAAATATTGACTTGTTTAAAAACAATTATGAAAAGGTGTGGCATAAGATTCAACAAGATATGAAGAAATGGGACACTTTGAATTTATCACTGATGGGAAGAATCGCAACTGTAAAAATGAATATTTTACCACGTTTGATGTTTTTGTTTCAGACTATTCCAATATTAAAACAAAGGAAGGTATTGGATGTGTGGCAGAAAGATCTATCTAAATTCGTATGGGCAGGAAGAAAGCCAAGGATTAAAATGAAAATTTTATGTGATGCAAAAGAGAGAGGAGGCTTACAATTACCGAATTTAAGACTGTATTATGATGCCGTCTGTTTAACATGGTTGCAACAGTGGATTAATTTGGACAATAAGAAGTTATTGGCCCTGGAAGGACATGATAATAAATTCGGATGGCATGCATATTTATGGTATGGAAAAGAGAAAGTGGATAAATTTTTTAAACACCACTTTGTAAGACAATCACTGTTCGGGACATGGATGAGATATAGAAAATTCTTCTCAGAAGAAAGACCACTTTGGATTGTACCAGCGGAAGTAATTAATCCATATTCAAGAAACCAAGGACTAGACTGGCTACCTTACAAAAACCTTTTAAAATCTGAAGGGAAAAATTTTGTGTTAAAAGATAGATTTGATGTTGAATTTGAATATGATTGGTTGAAGTACAGACAGATTTATGATCTATTTAAGACCGATAAAAGAGAGCATGGTTTTAGAGCAAAGAATATTGAAATTGAAACTGTATGGCTTGAGAAAGATAAAAAAATGATCTCTAAATTGTACAAGGTGTTATTGAAATGGTATACTGAGGATGAAGTTGTAAAGGAGCAAATGATAAAATGGGCTGTAAATGTTAATAATGAGATACTAATGACATCTTGGGAATATTTGTGGAAAAAATCAATGAAAATTTCAACGTGTGTAAATGTTAAAGAAAATTGTTATAAAATGATGTACAGATGGTATATGACGCCTAAAAAAATTGCTATCATAAATGAAAGTATGTCCAACAAATGTTGGAAATGTAAAAAACATGAGGGGTCTTTTTACCATATGTGGTGGACATGTGATAAGGCAGTAAAGTATTGGACAGAGATCCACAATGAGATACAAAAAATTGTGAAATGTACTTTTAAGAAAGACCCACAGATGTTATTGTTAGGTCTTAAAATGGAAGAAATAAATGTAGCCAAGAGAACACTACTATGGTAC
Source organism: Gekko gecko (assembly GCA_029375565.1). Lineage (NCBI taxonomy): Eukaryota > Metazoa > Chordata > Lepidosauria > Squamata > Gekkonidae > Gekko > Gekko gecko. Next base: position 28,166,142 of record JAPDNY010000001.1, read on the forward strand.
TTGACTACAGCAGCAAGACTGACTTTTGCTCAATGTTGGAAACAAGATAAAGTACCTGAAACATGGGAATGGATTAAAAAGACGTTGTTTTTAGCAGAAATGGACAAATTAACAAGAAAATTAAACAACGAAGAAGATGAAACCTTTTTTGAAGACTGGAAAGACTTTCAAAAATACTTGTTGAAGAACTGGGACATTAAACGTGGTTTGATCTGTTTTGATAGTTATTAAGTGGAAAATGAAATAGAATTAGATTTTTGAATTGTTACCGTTTGCTAGAGAAAATAAGTTTAGAAATAATTGTAATAGAATAAGAGAGATATTAATGGGGTTGGAGCGGTGCGGGAAGTCCTGTTTGGGGGGGGAGAAGGGGGAATTAGAAAAACGGGTATGTAGGTTGGTTGAAAATGTTTGAACATGTGATATATCCAATAATAAATTGTATTTACCAAAAAAAAAAATTGTTCTTCCTCTAAAGCAATAAATATCCAACACAATTCAGCAAGGGTCAGGAATAGAGGAGGTATTTGTAATGTTATGCGCTTTCTCCCGATTCTCCTTCACTGTGTTACTGTTTAAGATAGTTACTATTTAATAGACCTTCCAAAGGTTTCAGCTCCCCAATGACCCCTTCTAGAACTGACCCACCGCGGTGCCTGTCAGCAAGGGATCTCAGTCTAGGCTCTAGGATCACAGCCAGACCCCTGCCTAGCTTCGTTGAGCAGGCACACAAACCCCACACCGCTCGGCTCCCTCTCTCAGCAGGCAGTGAGGCAACTTCCTGTCCTCCCTGCAGAGCTGCCTGCGCTGCTGCTAGCAGAAAGGCCACACAGTGGTGTGCGTGTTATGTACACAGGCCTCCCCCAAACCGGCCTCCAGATGGGACAATCTCTCCCTCACCTGAACACCTGTGCGGACGCAAGCAACGCTTCTGCATAACAAAGGCCCAAGATAGGCAATGAGAGCAAAAATAAAAGCATGCTTTAAGGATATTTGGGGGAGGGAAAGGTGCCAGAGAATCACCTTCTTCTGGGCTTTTGTTTTGAAACAAAATGGAGGGGGGGGATGGTTAAAAGGACTCTGGCAGGGCTGGCTCCAGAAATTCTGTGGTTGCATGCAGCTGTTCCAGATTATCCACCAGGGGAACCTCAAACCTCAAGATCCCTTGTGACACTGCCACAATGGTCTTTGGCTGCAGCACTGCGATGGATCTCAGGGAAGGGGGAGTCAAGTTGTGCCTCTCAGATCATCCGATGCTTCTCTGGTATCCCTTACAAATATTACCAGCACCTCAAGAGACTGAGCTTGGGCTGAGCCCAGTCATGGAACAGGGCTGCTCCTCTCACCCTACCCTAGAACCCAAACTGGTGCCACGGTTCTCTAGCACATAGCCCTGCGATGCAACACATGAATCAGCAGTGGCAACAACTGAAACAATTTCCTCTGTGCATGGCAGAATGCTCCGCTGTTATGCAACCACAGCTGGCCCCACACGGTAAGAGGCTCAGGTGCTTCCAAGTAAGCAGGCACCCCAGCATTGCTTACAACCCCGTCCTCAGGTAACTGAGCCCCGTCCAACCCATTCTTCCAATCCAGAACACAGCTCAGGAATCCTGACTCTCAGGGCCTGCCTGCACCTTCAGTTTCTCCCCCAGCATCATGGGATCAAATATGTCCTGCAAGTTCTGTGCTGGGAACCTAATCCCAGGCCAATTCAGATCAGCAGCAAGGCACTTTTGGAGAGGAGGGTGCAGCCTTCACTCCCCAGGCTCCAGTTTCCGAACCAGCAGCCAAACTACCATCAAGGACAGGATAAAGGGACTGTGTATCGCCTCAGTGCTGAAAGATCTGCACTGGTTGCCCATTTCTTTCCAGGCAAAATTCAAAACACTGTTCTGACTTCTAAAGGCCTAAATGACTTGGGGCCAGGGTAAGTGAAGGAAACCCCCCCTCCCATATTGTCCAGCCCACCACTTATGATCTGCCTTGCAAGTCCGCTTTTGGTGACCTTGCCTTCAGAAGCTAGGCAGGTAGCAACCAAAGACAGAGCATTTTCAGTTGTGGCCCCTCACCTATGGAATGTTCTTCCCCTTGAGGCTCGCCCAGCGCCCTACGCTGCTTCCTTTCAGCTTCCAGGCAAAAATGATTCCGTTTGCCCAGGCTTTTAATTAAGGGGTCTATCTTTTAATACTGCTTGAGTCTGGCAACAGTTATCTGACACTGTCAGTGGTTTGTTTTTATGGTCTATGTTTTTACACTGGGCTGGGTTTTTAATGCTGGATTTTAATTAACATATTTTAAAGTTTTGTTTTGATTATTTTGATTTTGTAAGCCACCTCAGGCAGGTTCCTGGAGAGGTGGCATTAAAATTTTCTTCATAAATAACTATACCAGGAAAGGGCCTGGGGACCTGCCCTGTTGTGAGCTCCACGTGTACTAATAGGGTACACCAAGTTTTCCCCAACTGGGCAATTACTGTCCCTAGGATCATTTTGGTCAGGAAAATGGCATGTCGTCTTGAATCAAACTCGGCCAGTGTCCACCTGGGAGCATAGAACTAACCATGCATGTTTTTATTGCAAGGACCCCCAGAAGATGCAGGGAAATCACCAGGCCCTTAGATTGTCCTCACAACACAACTCCAGGATGGCCTCCCGCCCCATCCCCTGAATTTCAGAGTGGTAAATATAACTCAGGAGTCTCGACTCCCTCTTAGTCTTCTTGTCTCAGAAATGTCAGGAAACGCCACACAGGGTCAGAACAATGCTCATTCCAGTGGGGTGCATCCTGTCTCCAAAAGGAGGCAGGTTGGTAGCTCAAACCAGTGCTTAAACAAGAAGTCGCGGGGAGAAATACAACAGAGGGGGCCACTTCTTTCCAAAACCCAGAAAGAGTGAGACCGCCTTGGTGATATTCAAACAACTCCAGAGGAAAAATTGTCATGAATCTACCAAGAATGGCAAAGTTCTAGGGTGCTTTCACACACACTAAACAATGCACTTTCAATCCACTTTCAATGCACTTTGCAACTGAGTTTTACTGTGTGAAATGGCAAAATCCACTTGCAATCGATCACTGACGTGGACTGAAATTTCTTTATTTAGCATGTGTGAACTAAAGACGTGACATTACATCGAACATTTGCTGCTCCACCAAACCCATTTTTGGGGACGGAATGAGTGTCTCACACTCTGGGTCAGTTTGGTGTAGTGGTTAAGTGCGCGGACTCTTATCTGGGAGAACCGGGTTTGATTCCCCACTCCTCCACTTGCACCTGCTGATGTGACCTTGGGTCAGTCACAAGCTCTGGCACAGCTGTTTTCTCAAGGATAGTTTCTATCAGAAGTTCTCTCAGCCCCACCTACCTCACAGGGTGTCTGTTGTGGGGAGGGGAAGAGAAAGGAGTTTGTAAGCCGCTCTGAGACGTCTTTGGGCAGTGAAGGGTGGGGTATAAATCCAATCTCTTCTCTTCTTCTGGGTCTGATCACCGTACCCTGAACCAGGAAGTTTTACCCCCGGTTGAGTGGCTGTTAAGCGTGATTGCCTGCATCCACGTGCCTTTTCCCTATCTGCCATTGCTTGGTCTGCTTGTCTAAGTCCTCATCAGTTATACGGATGGCAAATACCTCCATATGATGCCACTGGTGCCACAGCAGTCTGGGCAGCACTGGTTTTTCTAGGTTGGTGGATAAACGGATTGCTCTGCCTTGAAGCCAAGGGGGTGATTAGATGGTCTTCATGCACCTCAAAGTCTTCCCATAGTTTTAAAAAGCGAAACTGCACTGTCTGAAGAGGACATCCTAAACCCTTTTACTCTTGTGGAAAAGAGAGGATGCTCTAAGCCAAGACCTTTTTGCCAAGACCTGTCGTTTGCTCTCACGTGAGCCTGAGACAATAAAAACAAGGACAGTGTGGTAGCTAAAATCAAAACAGAAGGAACCTCCAGGGACCTACTAGCTCCTTTCCACGTCCAGAGAAAGGACACATTATTATCCTCCCTAACAGACTGCTCTGTCTTCTTCTTCAGACCTTTTGATTCCTCTCCACAGCCTCCATGTTTGATCTAGGGACCAATTCCACATGTGATACTCACCATACAGAGCAGTAACAATCATCCCCAAGAGAGCAGGCAAGGAAGATTCTGCCTCCACCTTCTTTTAGACCATAACAGAAGGCAGAATGAGGAGGCAGGCCGGCAGGCCAGGATGCTTGAGTGATGGTTACATATGGGCAAAGCTGATCCACAGGCCATTTTAATTCCCCCCCCAGGCAGTGTTTATCTTATGGTGATTTTCATGCCTTCCCAGACCTCTTTTCAGCACTTGTGATGCCTTGGTGAAAACAGCTCAGTCTCTCTGCTGAACTGTCGTGCATAGACATAGACCACAGCTTCTATATGTAGCAATTTAAAGTGGCGTGTACATGGCAGGCGTGACAGGGACACAAGGCTGAAGGAGAAAACGTCTTCCTTGGCTATATTTGGGTGTTCTGGCTCCCCTGCCTCAATAATATTCACAGCCAGAATTAGGTCACGTACATGAATGGATGGGGGCAGGGTTACAGTCTGGGGTCCTGGCCCCTTCCAAAAATGTTCCAGGCCGGCTTCATGAATATTCAGCTTTAATTATTTTTAAAGCCAACCCCCAATCCTTTTACCTGCAGAGACCTAAGGACAGGCAGGCAGGCAGAGTTCTATCTAATGGAGGAGTATGGATTTATAAACCTGCTCCCGCCTTCCAGTTTTCTTTCTCATGAGCACAAGGGCACTGAGATGACTGACAAGGTCTGGACACATTTAAAAAAAAAACATATTAACAATTAATTTAATGTCAATAACTCTAAGCTAAATATATGGCAATAGTTCCTGGTGGTCAGCCGTGTTGGTCTGAAGCAGTAGAACAAATTTGGAGTCCAGTGGCACCTTGAAGACCAACTAAGGTTTATTTAAGGTATGAGCTTTCACGTGCATGCACACTTTTTCAAATACATGTTCAAATATTTGAAAAAGCGTGCATGCACATGAAAGCTCATACCTTGAATAAACCTTGGTTGGTCTTAAAGCTGCCACTGGATTCCACATTTGTTCTAAATATATGATGCAACTTGAATGTAAAGTTTTAAGTACATCACAGCAACATTTCTGGCTGAGGGCTCGGATGGATGAGAAAAGCCAGTTGTAAACATCCAGGACAGAAAGCGACCCAGTTGCCTGCTAGGGAGCCTTCATATTACTGTAATTATAGCTGTGAGAGTCAGGGCAGAACCAGAATTTAGAAAATCCTTGATCTTATCACACTCACCCAAACATAACAGCTGGGAAGCTGTTCCAAACAGAGAAACCTAGCCTGCAGGCCTGAGGCGCCCTTGGAGAAAGCAAAATTTCCAGCAGATTAATCTCCAAATTTCCCTGTTCCTGTGAAACATCAACGTGTGTGATGCTCCACTCAGGTCAAAGGATTCTGGTAGACTGTGCCCTCCACGATGCCAGATCTAGTGCAGTAACTGGACAGCACACCAGAGAAGCTGCACCATGCCAAGGAGTCCAAGGGTCCAAACTCTAACCATTAAACCCAGCGTCTCTCCTTTCCTAGAGGACTTAGCTCCCCTCCTTCCCAAGCCATAATACACTGCTCTTCTCCAAGGAGTCTTGGAGGGGTCTGGGACCTGGGATAGCCTTGGCCTCCCATCCCAACATCAACTGAGACTGCCTGGACAAACCATTAGAAGCCCTATCTAGTATTTCTAAAGCGCCAGCAAAAAGCAGGTTGTTCCCACCCCTGCCAAGACCTTAAAACTGTCACAGGCTTTGTGATGAAGCAGGCAGTCAACTACCACCCGCCAGGCCACTCTGTGCCAAATGGCAGCACATATTTAGAGGTGGGGGGGAGCACTGTAGTAACTGGCAGTCTGATCAAAGTCTAAGAGTACGGTTGGACAAAGCAGAGCAAGAGTCCAGACCACCCCTCAAGAGAGTCAGGGAGTCGAAGATGATCTTCCACATCCCTCCCAGGTCTCCTCTAAAGCGCAGCGTTCCCTGGCATAGTTTGCAGACACCTCGGAGTCCAAGGTAAGGAGAGGCAGAGAGATCCCAGGAGACCCAGGGCGTCCTCTCCGTCCTTGTTCTCGCCGGCAGTCCAAGGAGCCCACGAATGAGTCGCCGATGCTCAGAGAGGCCCCACCAAAACACGCAAACCCTCCTCGTTCTATCTCCCAGAGAACTCCGGAGGGCTCTTTCGTATCCATCACAACCTTCTCCCTAAAGGGACCCGACAACTGACAATCCACAGAGGAACTCACGGATCCTGGCGCTTGGGAGTCCCCATTCTCTTCCACTCTTCCCCTCCCTGCCTCTCCCCCCGCCCTGGGAGCCACCTTGCGCCCCTCCTGTCCTGATCGTGCGCCCTGGGCGCACCGCTGGCTTGCGCGCACCTTGTAGACGTCGCCGTAGGTGCCGGAACCGATGCGCTGGACGAGCTCGTAGCGGAGCCGCGGGTCCTGCAGGGAGACGTCCCGCAAGGCGCTCATGGTCCCTCCACAGCCGTGGAGCGAGGGTCGGACGGCGGGGCCCGGGCCAGCGGCCGGAGCGGGGGAAGGCACCGCCTCCGGGGCGGAGTGCAGAAGCGGCCGCTGGGAAGGGAAGGGAAAGGAAGGAAGGAGGGGAAGGCTTAGGCACCGCCCGGTTTCCTCTTTCGGTGCTGCAGCGCCGGGGACGAACAGGGGCGGCGATCGCGGCTAAGGTCGGACCTGACCTGACCCTCTGGGCTTGTGCAGAGTACCCAGCGCTTGGGTACCTACAGCCAGTCCGGCTCAGTCTATGAACAGTCAGGTTGAAAGCTCTACGTACCTGGGCACAACTAATTGCTTTTCAGTTGGACACGATGCAGATGTCTCTGAGCATGCAAAGAGTTTCCTGGCCCCTGAAGCACGTGAAGTCTAGAGCGTCTCTGCGGAGATGTAGCGCGCATTGATTGGTCCCTGGACATCGTTGCGAGGGCTCAGCCTCAAATCTCACGAAGACCTGGGAAGTAAGAACTAGAGTGCCTCTGAGCATATGCTTGAATTTGCCTCTTAAAATCGTAGAAATACAGCTCAGCATCCATGCTTCTGAGAGGAAAGGCTCGCAAGGGAATATATCAAGACGGGCGTGAGCCCCGGCACCTTTCAGCGCTTTAACCCCAGGACAGTATTGTTTTTAAGTATGGACTAGTTCATTCACTTAAATGTAGGTTTAACGGTTCCAGTGCTGGGTTAGGGTTTGGGAGAGCCGATCCGCCCTTGACCGTGAAGCTCCCTGGGTGACCACAGACCAGCCAGCTCTCTGCCGGCCCCACCTCACAGGGTTGTTGTGAGGACAGAATAAAGGAGGAAAGAACCATAGACGCGGCATCAAGTCCCTCGGAGGAAGGGCGGGATAAATACCTGACGAACTTTCTCCCTGTTTATGATCACATATCGGGGCTTTTGAAAACAAGACCGGCTGAGGCAACTGGTGCTTCCGGAGTTTAATCCACCCCGGAAGGCTTTCCTTCTAGCCTCCCGCCCCTCGGCTGTGCTTTTGGTCTTAACGCTGCACCGCCCCCGCCCCCCCGGGGCCAGGGCTGGGGCCTTTAAATCACACAATTGCACAATTTCTCCATTAAATCCGAATTCATGTACATACGGATAAAAATAACTTGGAAGGGAAAAAAAGGATTCTTGGGTTTAGATGATCTTCCCACCGTTGTGTGAGAAAGAAGGTAGGAGATCCTTTCGAAAACTGCCTCTTAGTTTTGCTAAGTACTTAATTTTTTAAAATATGTGTCTTTTTAATGCTTCACTCAGTTTTATTGGGGGCACTTTGTAGTCAGTTGAGAGTTCTGGCAGTTAATTATCAGAAATTTATTCCGCTCCTTCACCCTTTCCTCTCACCATGAATGGTAGGCAAAGGGGTCTGTAACACCCTTTTCTTCAGTGCTGAACAGCAACAGAAGGCTGCCTTTAGCTGCCCCCCCCCTCGAGTCTTACACACCTCAGCAGTTGTTTTTTGTGGGTAGTTTTGTGTGTGCGTTTGTGCTTGTGTCTCCGCGTGTTGTGTGTGCTTGCATGCCTGGAAGTCATGGCGACTTTTGGCGGCCCCTAGTGGGGTTTGGACGTTTCAGTGAGGTGGCTTGTGAGCCAGCCTCTGCATCCCAAGCCCTGGTATTCCTTGGAGGTCTCCCTTCCAGTTACCTGTCAGGGTCAGCCCTACTTAGCTCCCGAGTTCTGATGAGATTGGGCTTGCCTGTGGAACTCACTGCTACAGGATATAGCAGTAGCTTATAGTTTAGATGGCTTTCTAAGGGAACTGGGTGTATTTGTGGAGGTTAAGCCTACAAGCCAGTTTGGTGTAGTGATTAAGAGTGGGGACTCTAATCTGGGAGAACTGGGTCTGATTCCCCACTCCTCCACATGCAGCTGCTGGAGTGACCTTGGGTCAGTCACCGTTCTCTCAGAGCTCTCTTAGCCCCACCTACCTCACAGGGTGTCTGTTGTGGGCAGAAAAATGGAAAGGAGATTGTAAGGTGCTCTGAGACTCCAAGTGAAGGGTGGAGTCTAAATCCAATCTCTTTCTCTCTCAAATGGCTGTAACTTGTGCTGACTCGATGGAACCTCTTTATTCAAAGACTGCTGTACCTCTGAAGAGTGGTTGCTGAGGGTCAGGAAATAGATGTTTGGGCTTCTGTGCTGTGCCTCTGGTTGGCCACTGTGGGCAACAGGATGCTGGATTAGATGGAGTTTATGATCCAATCTGCCCTGACCTGGATATCCCAAGCTAGCCCAATCTCTGCAGATGTCAGAAGCTAAGCAGGCTTGGCCTGGTTAGTATTTGGATGGGAGACCGCCAAGGAAACCCGGGGGGGGGTGTCATTACAAGCAATGGCAAACCACCTTCGAACTTCTCTTGCCTCAAAAACCCTAGTTGCCATTAAATGGCTGTGATTTGAAAGCTCTTACCACTTGCATGATCCAGTCAAGCAGATCCTCCACTGTTACTTCTGGGCGTGCAAGGGGCAGAGGGTGCCAGAGAGCTGATTGTCTCCCCTTCGGATCCTGTGGGAGTGAGTCGGAGAAGCAAGCTCTGCGCTGCTGCCCCCTTCAGGACTCTGCTCAATTCAAACCACAGGCCCCCATTCAGAAAGGAGCAGCTGACCCAGAAGTTGGCAAGGCCAGCTAGCCGTAGTAACCGTGGCAGGAGAGAGGGATTTCAACTACGGCAGAGCAAATTTGCTTGCCTTTATTAAGCCCTGTAGGGGGGGAGGGTTTCCTCGAACCTCCTGGCTTTCCCCCCACCCATTCCAGCTATGCCAGTAAGGCAGGTGCCGTGGGAAGATGTGCCAGCAAGACTTAGGGCCACCTCTGATTGTTCCCACCTGCTCCTGGGGTTAAGTCCCAGTGAGGCAGCAGCCACAGCAAAGAAGTGTTTCTTTCTTCTTCGGGTTATGTTTCCCCTCCTGAGGATGCTGGTACCAGCACACGTTTGCTTGCATACAGGCAAACCGCCAGGGTGTCGTCATTTGTGAAGGAGGGCCCATCCAAGTGGACCCCAGCAGCCGTGATGGAAAGCAGGGAGCGGAGGGGGGGAAATGACAGAGAGAGTGCATGTCAAAGCCAGCAGGGCCAGAAAAGTCATTCCACTAATTAAACTGCACAATGGGAACCCTGCCACGATGGTATAATTATCTAAGTGCTTGTGACAGAAAAAGTGCTGCTTTTAAGAATTCCCTGCTTCTGTGTGCAGTGCGGCGGCTCCTTTGCAACAAGGTGGGAGAGTGGCTGGAAGTCCAGGTAATGCCCCACTCTGACACCTGCGCCGGTGAGCCTAGAAATCTGTACCTCTCTTCTGTTGTGGAGTACAAGACAGCACAGTGGGGGTGTCCCTGGGACCTCTCCTGTCCAGGCACGGCCCAGACCACACGCTGTGTGGCTTCTGCACGGCTGCATCATTAGTTCATTATTAAACATTTATGCCCTGTAAAGTTCAAAGCAGCTTCCCTCCAGTAACAGATTAAAATGCAGTGTCATCAATACAGAATTAAAGTCAATTAAGCGTTAAGGAATCTGCCTTCTGGAAAACTGTTAGCAGCAGGCGTCCAAAGGTTTTTGAAGGATGGGCAGCCTGCATAGCCCAGACTAGGCTGAGCTTGTCAGAGCTTGGAAGCTAAGCAGGGTCAGTCATGGTTGCAAGACCACGGTGGAAGACCAGGGTCGCTCTGCAGAGGAAGGCACTGGCAAACTATCTCTGCTCATCTCTTGCCTTGAAAACCCCATGAGAGATTGGCCATGCGTTGGATGCGACTTGGTGACAATTATTAGTATTTTTTGAGGGAATGAGCTGTCAGTGGCCATGATGACTAAACAGATCTTCCATGTTCAGAGGCAGTAATCCTCTGAATGTCAGTGCTGAGGGGCAATAACAGGAGACGGTCTTGGCTTCCATGTTCTGCCTGTAGGCCTTCTGGGGGGGGTCTCGGGCAGTTACTATAAAACTGGCTGGCAGACTGCATCCGCCATAGGCTCTGATCCAGTATAGTTGCTCTTACGTTCTTAACAGCCACAAGGAAGTATGCCTTGCTCTGCAGACCTCTGCAGAGAGGCCGTGCCATAAAATGGGGATCGCAATCATGAAAGAACTCAGTTCGGCTGAAAGGGACCACACCTAGTGAATACACTGGACAGGCCATTGCAATGACTGTGTGGACCAGAGATGACAAGTGGGTGGATAGACCCATAAACCTTCCATCCAAACGCTTCTCTCGTTTGCCAGATATTTTGTAAATTATAGGTCTGCGTGAACTGAGGACAAGTTCACACATGCGTAACACCAGGTTGTGCTGAATGGGGGAGGAGGCACAGAAGCAAAAGAAGATGGAGCCCCCTGTATGCATTTAGGCAGGGGCAGCTTCTCACACCTTGCACAACAAACTGCACCGATCTAGAGTTTCCGAACAAGTGTTAGTAGTATAGGTGCCCTGGCCTTCTCCCCCCCCCCGCCCCCGTGCAAGTCATGGTATGAATCAATCATTGCAGATGTACCACCACAGATTGCAGTGGAGGAAATCGCTCCCAACATCCTGCTTTTCGACAGAGTTCAAAGGGAGCGAGTGCTAAAAGAACAGCGAGCCCCCCTAATCTGTGCTTCAGCCCCACCATCTGCAACATGCAGCTGATCTGGTTGATCTGACCAGATTATGGAGATCATGTCTCATAGGGAGGCTTTTCTGGGCATTTGAAACTTTGCTCTGTAAACACTAAATATTACCAAGGGTAATCAAGAGATGTTCATGCTGGTCTGAATTAGAGATCAGTGGCAAAGACTGAGGTGCTCTACTTATGCTCTGAACTCATAACTGGGGAGCAGATCCCCAGCACTGAGCTTTGGCTAGTGAAGAGTAGGACAGTCCCAATCCATGCTCAGATGCGCTCGTATGACCCTGGCTCCTTGCAGCATCCATGGCTCACCCCTGAATTCAAGTCAAAGCACGAAGCCGGTGGTGGGGTGGGAGAACAGATGGCCATCTAGATCCCAACCAGAGCAAACACCTAGAAAGTGGTAGGCCTGGCCAGTATGACCAGTAGAAATACTGGCTCTACTGCTGGAGACTTCTGGAAGGAAAGACTGGGAGAGGTTGCCAGGAGCGAGGGAGGAAGGCCAGTCTTGCAGGCCTAACTGCTGTCGCCTGCATATGAACATGAAATCTGGCAAAGGACAAAATGTGGTTTCTGTGGAAAGGCACACAGAGCCTCCGTGGCCTTTAATCCAGGGCCACACCCTTGAAACCAGCTGTAAATAGCCTCTGCTTAACTTGGGGATTGCAAGCAGCCCAAGATGTTTTTAGACTGGGGCAGAAGGAACCAGATGGCACCCCAGCACCCAGCACCAATTAACACAAAACACAATTCGCCAAGTCTCTTGAAAACGCTCTTCTGAATGAAAAGAGCATGTGGTAGTGGTCAGAGGGCTGGACTAAGACCTGAGAGACCTGAGTTTGAATGCTGACCCTGCCAACATTGGGTCAGGCTCTTCTCCAGCCACACCTACCTCACATGGTTGTTGTGGGGATAAAATAGGAGGGGGGAAAGCCACGTACATTGTTCTTTTTCTTGGAATCAGGTATATAAATAGACAACATAGAAGCAATGCTCCCTCTAAGCTGTGGAGTTTTGTGAGCAAAAATTGTACTTTGTGAGCTACTGGCATTAAAGTTGTGAGCGAGTGATTTGCTCTGGAGCCCTCCTTCCTGAGCTAAAACAAAAATGTGTGAGCTAGAGGCTAAAAAACTCTGAGCTAGCTCACACTAACTCAGCTTAGAGGGAACACTGCATAGAAGGCAAAAGTTCTCACATTATTTAGGGTGCAGGTCCCCAGTATTACGGCACATTGTTATTCCTTCTAAAGTATAAGGGTAATTTTCCAAAAAACAGATTCTGAGTTTTATTCAACACATTTTGAACCCGTTGGCATCAAAAGTTACAGAGGGATGTAGAAGATTCAGAGGGATATAAGAATCTTTTCAATGCATGAAAAGTTAGAGGGACCCATCCCCATAAAACATTTGGACTCTAATTTCATCAAAAGCAAAAAAGGCAGGATATAAACTTACTACAATAAAATGCCTTCCCCTCACCCACTTTTCACAGAATGCTGCTTCTACCATGATGGCAGGCATTTAAAAAAAATTATTTCTATCATTTATACCCCACTTTTTACCCCAATGGAGACCCAAAGCAGTTGACAACGTTATCCCTGTGAGGTAGGTTAGGCTGAGAGTGTGTGACTTGCTGTGAGGCAAAGCTCCCCCTGGCCTCCTCTCAAGGGTTAATGTGAACAGTAAGGGGTCTAGTTCATCCTGTAGGTACTAATGGGTCTCTCGGCCTGTACAGGTGTTATCATCTTCAAGGCCGGAGATGGAGGTGGTGATATTACCTTCTTGAGACTCTGCTGCCTATATGATGGGGAGAGGAGAGCCAGAGTTGATGAGATGATCTTCTAATCTAGAGGCTTCTCTGGAGAGCGTATCCTGACTGGATGTCACCCTGATGTTGCTGGGCCAAAAACTGTAATTTAGCTAAGGCCCAAAGGAAGAGTGGACTAGCTGAGATCCTGATGGACTGAAGGCCTAAACTATGTTCTTCTTGAATTGCAATTGGCAGCAGCATGGAGAATTTCTGAGCTTTGGCCTGTGACTTTGGAACTTAAGGTCTGTGCTGCCTAATGCATGCCCTGAAGGAGTTATAACAGTTGCACTAGTCTTTCTTGTTTTCTTGCTGTATGGTTTCTAGAGTAATAGAGTCGCTGTTTAAGAAGTTCTCCTAGTGGATTGAACCTACAATAAGCTTTATAAATCTTTTTAAAATAAACAGCACTCGGATTACTTGTGTGCAACTGCCCTGGGAACCCGCAGGGTTTTGACCTTGTGGCCTCTGGCACTTGCCCAAGGTCATCCAGCAAGCTTCCATAGCAGAGTGGGGGTTTGACCTTGAGTCTCCCAGTTCATAGCCTGAAATGCTAACCGCTTGACCAGGCTAGCACAAGCAGCACCAGGAAGCTTTTCATCCACCCCTCAAACTACTTTACAGTTTGATGGAGTGCAGTTGGAGGGCTGGTGCTCCTGGAAAAACATGCCAGGTAGGTTAAGGGCTGTTAAGAGGGAGACACACCTGGGCTTTTGCCAACTTTTGCAGGGCTTCTACTTGGAGGGCAGTTCCCTGTTTCCAGCACCATATATTTGCCCACTGCTGTCCTAACACGGCAGAATCTCTAATACAAAAAACACTTTGCCTTTGACTACATGGGTCATCTTGTGTGACTGACTGTGCAGTCCAGTGGTGTGCAGACCATGCAGGTGCATGCACCCACACAAATGGATCTCTGCATCTGTATGCCATCAGTGCCAGGTGAAACACCTGGGAACCACCCAGATATGCTGCTTCCACCACCACGACAGAAAGGTAACAGATAAGACCTGAGGGTTGACATTGTGTGCCCTCCCCATGGTACCCTTCGTACAGGTTATGTGCTATTTCTAGGCCACTGAAGCATCTTTTTCAGATGATGACGGTACTGCCCCAAACACACCCCTCTTGGAAGGAAAAGGACTTATGCAGCATATATTTAAGAGGTGAGGGCTGAAGGCTTGATTTTTTTTTCAGAGGAGTTTAACGTGGCATTTGGGAGAAATCCAAAAGAAGCCCTCGCTGGAGGGAATGTTTTGGAGTCTAAAAGCGGGGCGGGGGGGGAGAGGTTGACCTGTTTTTCTGTCCAGCCTTTGATGCTGATCTGGGGCAACGAGGCGTGACAGAGTAGTGGGCTGTCGAAAAAAAATATCCAGGCTGTCTGCCCCCATCAGCTCAGAAGGATCTAAGCGCCGCGATGCCTAAAGGTAAATTCCTGGAGTAAGGAGGATTTGTCAGCAGCATTTGATCTCAGTTGTGTAGCATCTTACAAAATGGAAATTCAAGATGCAAACCCTCCCCTCCCAGATATGGAAAGTTGGGCAATTTTAGTTTATTGCAGACATCCAAAGAAAACAAGGTGGAATTTGGGACATCTGAAATACTGTGCAGTCTGGAAGAAGAAATATTGCAAAATCGTATTGTTTACACGAAACATGGTTGGAGCTGATACATCAGCTCACAGAGGCAGTGTACTGGCAGACCAGAGAGCTGGATTCTGTCTGAGACCAAAGATTGTGAGACACAATACATTTTTCCAACTCTGCAGAATCTGCCCACCTCTAAACTGGTCTTCTCAGGACCAAGGAAGGGGCCATGGCTCAGTGGCAAACATCAGCTTGGCATACAGAAGACCTCAGGTTTAATCTCCAGCACCTCCAGTTGAAAGGACCACATAGTAGGCGATTGGAAAGACCTCCCCCTGAGACCCTGGAGAGCCACTGCTAGTCTGAGTATTATTATTAATTTGATTTATTAATCGCCCTATCCCAGCTCACACCGGACTCTGGGCAATGTACAAGGGGCAAAATGCCATGAAACAAGATACAGATTTTAAAATATCCATATACAGTGGATATGAACTAAAACCAGAGTAAAAAGATCCAAGCTGGCAACTTACAAATTTCTGTTCCAATTCTGGACTGCCTGGCCATTAAAGAACATGAGAGAAGCCAATGTTGGATCAGGCCAATGGCCCATCTAGTCCAACACTCTGTCACACAGTGGCCAAAAATACCAGGTGCCATCAGGAGGTCCACCAGTGGGGCCAGGACACTAGAAGCCCTCCCGCTGTTGCCCCAGACTGAGAGTTCCTGTCTATACCTTGTGGCTAATAGCCACTGATGGGCCTCTGCTCCGTATGAATAGCTTTAGGCATTTAATGGGAAGGGGAGAGGGAACTTAAAACGAACTATGGGGGGGAGGAGAAGGGTGCCCACCATGGGCTCCAGTCCCTCAGTAGAAGTCCCTCAGACAATACTGTGATTAGGGTGGACCAAGGGTCTGACTCCGTATAAGGCAGCTTCGTGTGTATACCTCAGCATGGTTGCAATACTTTCCCCCCAAAAGGATCAAATATCAGAATCTGCAGTGATTTTTTAAAAAAATCACACAAAGAGACCACTTCTTTTTTAAAAAGTCACCCTCATTTATTATCCTCTTACAAAACCCACACAATGGCAGTAAAAATCCAGACACCCCCCTCCCCCTTATTGCAAATATGACCCCAGAGGCAGCAAGTGCTACAACCCCACCCTTCCCCTCGGCTCAGCATTATTTATCTTCGCACACACACACACACACACACCCAGCTTTTCTGTAAACAAGTGTCTCAAGGCTCTGACAGGATTTGCTCGCACATCAGCATTTCTAGCCAAGTGGGGGGGGGAACCCAGTAGCAAAGCTTCCAACAACAGACAATATCGGGCACGTCAAGCACCCGTCCATCTAGAGATCCACGCCCGGAGCATTAACCTAATGCTGCTGCCTTTCAGGGACCCGGTTGTGGGAAGAGGAGAGTCCTTGCAGCACTCAGGAGGAATTCTAACCCCCTGCGTTAGGAATGGGACACAGATATTGCTTTTCACACTCCCCGTTAGGCACAGCAGGCCACACAGCAGCGCTTGGGGAATGGACGCAGTCACAGGCTCCCAGGGCAGCCCCCTGTTTGGTTCAAAGGGACTTCCGGGGCCGCTTGAGGAAGGAGAGGGTGTAGTCACGGGGGGCCGAGGCCTTCTGCTTCTTCAGCTGCACCTGGGACTGAGCCGTGAGCTGCAGCTTGATAGCGCTTGAGTTAATCTTGGCAGCCACCAGCAGCTCTTTCATGCCCTTCATCTTCTCACTCTGGAAGGTGAGGATGGGTCCTTCGGGAGGTGGGCTCGGGCCGCTACTGGGCACCTCCTCCTTCTCCAGAGTGGGCCTGTCTGTACGTTGGCCTGAGCTTGGGCGTCGGCGCTCCGTCACCTTCTTGGGCAGGGGCGGCTCCTCGGGCTTGGACTCACGGCGGGGACCGCGGCGTCGCCCCTCTCGCGGGTCCTCGCTCCCTTGATCGTCGTCATCATTGGCGTCTACCTCTCGGCTCACCAGGGTCACCTTCTGTCGAACCTGAGAAGAAAAGATGAAGAGATTGGAGTTATACCCACCCTTCACTATCCGAAGGTATCTCAGAGCGGCTTACAATCTCCTTTCCTTTCCCCTCCCCACAACAGACACCCTGTGAGGTAGGTGGGGCTGAGAGAGCGCTTTTGAGAACTGCTCCTGAGATAACTGCTCTCAGAGAACTTGTAAATGACCCAAGGTCACACCAGCATGTGGAGGAGTGGGGAATCAAACCCGGTTCACCCAAATCAGAGTCCACGCTCCTAACCGCTCCACCAAACTGACTCAAAAGGGAGAAAGGACATGATTCATACACAGGACGTTAACCCTCAAAACGAATCCTTGCCTGCCCAAAACCAGCACTGAGGTTAAGCACTTGCACTGAGTGTCTGCAGAGTTACAGGACTACTTAAACCTGTTCTAAATACTGAGGGAAGAGAGTGTCAGTCATAGAATGCTGACAATCAGTGCAACTTCTGCCAGAGCAGTGAGAAGCCACTTCAAGTGGAAGGAAATGCTCAATGATACTTGGTATAGGCACAAGGAGGATTGTGTGCTCCTGGGAAGGAAGTGGGAATGGGGTGCTGAGAGGACAGAGAGCCAAAAAGAGGAAAGAAAAATTAGTTTTATACCCCACCCTTCACTATCCGAAGGAGAGTGGCTTATAATTGCCTTTCTCTTCCTCTCCGCGCCACAGACGCCCTGTGAGGTAGGTGGGGCTGAGAGAGCTCTGACAGAACTGTTCTGAGAGAACTGTGACTGACCCAAGGTCACCCAGCTGGCTTCATGTGGAGTTCTGGGGAATCCAACCCTGGTTCTCCAGTCCAGATTACAGTCTGCCGCTCTTAACCAGTGCACCAAGTCAAGAGTTAGGGAAGCAGCTGCATTTTACTCAGTGAGCAGAAACCACTATAAAATCTGGGCTGCCAGTCTCTAGTCTTTTTAATGCCTCTTAAGTGCTTTTGTATTTGCTCTGGCAGTGGGCTTCACAAACCCTCCTGGGTTTGATCCAGGCTTCCCACAACCAAGCCATGCTTACAAGCCTCTGAAGATTTAACTCCAAAACTAACACCTCTCTTCAACTATCCAGATTACCCCAGCCACCCTACCCTGCTATCTCAGATCTGCTTGACTCCAACAATAATGGATCTTTATTTCCAACCAATAACTGCACTCCCCACTAAATATAATCAGACTTTGATTATCCCCTGCCATACAGCAATGTGCCCAACCTCACAAGGCACTACTGGCTTGTAGATCCCCGAAAGTGATTCAGGACCAGCCCTCCCCACCTCTGATACACACACATGCTTGATCTGTCTGACCTCCAAAGCCCCATTCCACCCATTACTCACCGTCCCTTCAAAACGGCTCAGGGACTGCACCAAGAAAGTGGCCCAGCCCACGTGGAGGACAGGCGTGGGGCTGCCCTCTTCCCATTTGCAGATTCCGTCATAGAAACGCAGGAGGTGAGCAAAACATTCGGGGTCCTGCAGAGCTGAGCCGCCTGCCTGGGATGGAGAAGGCTAGGAGAGAAGAGAGGGGTCGGGTCAGCTGACTCTGTACTCATCGCTCACGCTGGCTGGGTCTTCCAAACTTGGATATTAAGCCATTCATACCCTGCACGAAAGGTCCCCCATGTGCTACAATATTCACTCAGAATAAAACCAGAA
Organism: Gekko gecko; assembly: GCA_029375565.1. Taxonomy (NCBI): domain Eukaryota; kingdom Metazoa; phylum Chordata; class Lepidosauria; order Squamata; family Gekkonidae; genus Gekko; species Gekko gecko. The sequence goes on from JAPDNY010000001.1 coordinate 28,184,384, forward strand.
AACAGTAATACAAAGGAGACCATGAAAACCACCAACTGGTGTTAAAAACTACAATTAAAAAAAATCAGAGAAAGATATAATTGTCAGACTCAAAGAACCAGTCTAAGGATAGAAAAAATAAAACGTAGAGAAGATACCGTCTCCTACACAGCTCTTTTATATTCCCCTGCAACTTAGCCAAAGACAGTCCTCACTCTGATCTAACTCACGGGCTCCTCTCCTATCTAGGTAGCCACTGAATTCAGTGGATTCTTCCTTTTCATCTTCTGCCTGTCCGAATCCAATTGCAAGACTCTTCCATGTGCTCTGATTACCCCCGTCTGGCCTCTTGGAAGTTTCTCTTTACTCGTGGATTCAAAATATGTTTCTGCTCAAGACATCTTTCCCCAACAACATCGTAAATTCTTCCATTCAAGACTCTAGTCTTCACAGTCTACCGCTCTCCATTGTCCTGTATTCCACACTCTTCTCCTGCATTCTACTTTGCACAAGGCTGGCCTTTTCTTCTTTCAGGAAAGGGGATGCATTTCAGTGGTAGAGCACCTGCTTTTGCATGCAGAAGACCCCAGGCTTGTCTAGCTTGAAGGATCAGGTGATGTGACAGAGTTCTACCTGCGTCCCTGGAGAGCTGCTGCCTGTCAGAGTAGACAATACTGACCTTTATAGACTAACGGGGTCTGACTCAGTGGAAGGCAGCTTCATGTGTCCAAACCTTCCATGCTTGGGTCTCACACATGTCCGGAGGAATGAGATGGTAAAGTGGACTGCACCACTTCAACCTTGCAGGTGGAGGATCAGATTTTAGAACACTCCCCTATGTTTAAAAAAACCAACCCCGGCCAATAGAAAACCAGCCCTGTGAGCCAAGAGAAGCGCAGAACCTTTCTCCTCACTGTGCTCCTTTTCTGTTTATAAACAGGTCTCTTTTTCAAAAAAAGCACAGCAACATTCGGAACTGGAATTCGCCACCTGCACTCTGAAGCAGGACAGCCCATTTTACCACCTCTGCACTCTGCCGCTTCATTGCCACCTCATTCTCCTGCAAGTGTAAACTGATGCTCTTCCTGCCACACCGTTTCCTGTGCCAGGCCAGGCCTGCACTCCCCCTCCCCCCACAAGTGCTGTGTTTGCGAAGCTTTGCTTGTAACTCCCTGAATTCCTCTGCCCCAGTCTACTACTCAGAGTCAACTAGTTTTTGCTATCTGCTGCAGATTGCAGGACTTCTGGGTAGGGACCGTGTTTCTTTCACGTTCTTTCCAAAACCTCGCACAAAGCCCGGATCAAAAAACCCATCAAACCCAAAAGCCTCTTCTCCCCCATTTCTGGGCACAGCAACATCCAGTCTGGGCCCCTATCCACCATTCACCAGCCCCCTTACCTCTCCTCTCTCACCACTCCCCTTCTCCTCCGCCGAGTCAGCAAGGCTGGCCACCTCTTTCAGCAAGTTAGGAACGACATCGTTGGCCACATCGAAGAATTCCTTGTAGATTTCTTCATCCTCCCGGCAGTAGTTATAACTAGAGAAGGGAGGAAGAAGGTGTTGGAATGTGGGAGAGCTCCCACCTGCAGGACTGGGCACTGTTTTATGGACAAGAGCTCTAATTTTATCCTGTTGTGAGCTGCCCTGAGCCAGCCTAGGCCGGAATGGGCGGGATTAGAAATCAATCAATCAATAAATAGAATAAATAAATATATCTAATGCAATGGGCAGAGATCAGCAAGTACTATACAAAGGAGAAGTCTGTTTTGACCGAGCTCTTCCACAATGCCAAGCCCACAAGGGCAAATCTTTCATCAAATGGAAAGTTGCACTGGCTATTTCCCCCCAGCATCTCCAGTACCCTTTAATCTTGTCTTCCACAGCACAGTTCTCACAACGGAGTGCCACTAGAGGACTTTGTCAGGCTTTTTTTAAAAAAAGGTAATTGACATATTACACAAAGGTTAGACTACAATGATATGTCAATTATCAATTTTAAGCTATAGTGATATGTCAATTACCAGTTTCTTTCAGAGCTCCTTCACCTTCCAGGGGTGTAGGGAGAAAACGGTGGCTGCAGAGAACTGAGGAAAAGAAAATGGCACCAATATGGGTGGAATCTTCAAAAATGTACCATTTCCCCCCACTTGGCTGTGAAATAGATTTAAGACTGTGGTCTTGCCAAGCAGATGATATCAAAACGGGTTTGGGAGAGATCATAGCAAAAAAGTGGGGACAGAAACTAGATGCAATTGTTGTATGCATTCTCCAAAAAACCCAACAAACCCTACTTCTGTTTAGGCATGAAAGCTCTGTGTGGAAGCAGCCCCTGATTCCTAACTCTTCTGCCACCTTATCTGCTTGGCCAATGTTCCTGGCACAGAACCAGTTGATCAGAGCCAAGTGGAATAAAGAGAGGGTGAAATTTCTGTCTGTGGAGACGACACTCACTCTTGGATCACGGTGGCTGAGTCAGCCCAGGCCTCCAGAGCCTCCTTGACATTCTTGTTACGACAGTGGTAGCCCGCAAGGTACATGTACGGGTAGATGTGTTCGTTGTTGTAGTACTGCTTGGCAGAGTTGATCCCCTGAGGGAAGAGGACAGGAGACAGAAGGGGCTTGAGCCAGAGTGGGATCAGATCCAGACATTTTTAGGATCAGTTGATTATATGTATTAGGGGAGGGGGAATTAAGAAAAAAGATGATCAAGTAGCCTTTTCACAGAAGGACACAAGAGCACGTAGTTTAACCCACACAACTGAGAAGCCAATTCACAGAATCATAGAGTTGGAAGGGACTTCGAGGGTCACCTAGTCCAGCCCCCTGCACAATGCAGGAAATTCACAAATACCTCCTCCCGACCCCCAGCAGCATAGTCGGAACATGGTGAAGCAATCACATGTAGTCCATGAGGATCCCTTGCCATGTGGGGCAAACTGTTGCTACCAATTTGGGTAACAGAACATCCCAGTTCAGCCCCAAATGCCAGGTAAGAGGCTCCTGTGCTAAGTACCCCTCATCAGTTTAAAGAAAATGCTCTCATTGTTCAGGAAGCCCAGGGATGCAGACAGAGCCTGAGCCCCATCCACAAAGATCTTCTGTGGCCACTGCAATATTCTGCCTGTTCTCACAGTCAGAAAGCAATAAGCAGTTCTTCGGAACAGAGTGATACCTTGTGGTAGAGAAAGAGGGGGTCGGGTCGGCCAGCAGTGGGTTCTAGCTCCTCCAGGTCAGCCAGGTTCCCCAGAGCCATCGGGTACCTGTGATGGAAGATGAAGTGTTGAGACAGCTAGTGGAAAGCAGCTGCTGATCTTTACAGAGAGTTCTCTCTCGGCCATTTCAAGACCAAGAGGATTAGGATAGTCCTGGAACAGTTATGAATAACCTGATATGGATCATGCACATTTTATATGCAAAATGTATCATTTTATGGAGTCGATGGGGATATCCCAATTTCCTGCTGGGAAAAAATATCACCTTTTAGCATTCAGAGCCGGTTTGGTGTACTGGTGACAGTACTACACTAGGATTCGGGAGACTCAGGTTCGAATCCCCACTCTGCCATGGAAGCTTGCCCGTTACATGCTCTCGGTGTAAACTGGGTGGTGGTAGAAACTGCCATCAAATCACAGGTTTTTATTATGAGTTTTAACTTAATCTAAATTATCTATTGTTTTTGCCTTGTTGTAAACCGCCCTGAGCCCTGCCTGCAGGGAAGGGAGGTCTAAAAGTCAAAGAAAGAAAGAAAGAAAGAAAGAAAGAAAGAAAGAAAGAAAGAAAGAAAGAAAGAAAGAAAGAAAGAAAGAAAGAAAGAAAGAAAGAAAGAAAGAAAGAAAGAAAGAAAGAAAGAAAGAAAGAAAGAAAGAAAGAAAGAAAGAAAGAAAGAAAGAAGAAAGAAAGAAAGAAAGAAAGAAGAGCAGCGATGGTTTGCCATTGCGTGCCTCTACATCGCAACCCTGATATTCCTTGGTGGTCTCCCATTCAAATACTAACCAGGGCCAACCCTGCTGAGCTTTTGACATCTAACAAGATCAGGCTAGCCTGGGCCATCCAAGTCACAGCCAGTGTAACCTACCTCACAGGTTTGTTGTGAAGATAAAATGGAGGAGAGGAGACTGATGTGGGGTGTGCTGGGTCCCCATTTGGGGAGAAAGGTGTGGTATGAATGAAGTAAATAAATACATTTAGTCATCGTGCCAGTTCACAGATGGAACGTCACAAGTGAAGCACAGGAGGATGGCTTATAGCGAGGCCAGGCCTTTGGTCTCTTGAGGACAATATTGTCTGCTCCGACTTGCAGCAGCTCTTGAGGGTCTTAGGTGAAGAAGGTCTTTTACTGACCCACAGCCCCACTCCGAGGTGGCCATGTACGTGTACAAGGTCTCATAGGTGGTAAGGACGCTGCTGTCTGAACAGTCTAAAAATTAGCATGGTTCCTAGTATGTGGCTTAGCTTTAGAGAGGCTGTTCCCCCCACTCCCCCTTCTGGGGTGGTAGCATTTGGAAGGAGCAGCTGGTTTAAGCCAAGTCCACCCCCTCCATCATCTGACAGTGAGACAGCAGAGGACCAGAGCAGAAACACACAGATCAGCCTTCCGTGCAAATACAATGAGAGCTGGCATGAGTTAGGAGCTGTTGCTGAAATAACCCCTGGCAAGAAGGTGACCGCAGGTAGAGACAGGCCTCCTCCAGAATACTGACCTCTCCAGGTGGCCCAGATCAAAGAGAACCCACAGCAACTTCTGCAAAGGATGGAGACAGAGGACGTAAGAACAGCCGTGCTCGATCAGACAAAGGGGCCCATCTCATCCAGCATCCTGTTTCACACAGTGGCCAACTGCCCGCCCCCAGCCCCCAGCAAATAGTATTCAGAGAGTTAAAATCTTTGAAGATGGAGGTTCTATTTAGTCATTGTCCTTAATCTGAGGGGGGGGTTGGTAATACATTTATATTTTGCTCATTAAGCCCTGGAGAGCTTTGCTCTCTTCTGATCTCCTGGTGGTCCCTGGCCCAAGGGACGTCCGCTTAGCCTCAACCAGGGCAAGGGCTTTTTCGGTCCTCCCCCTGGCCTAGTGGAACATGTTCCCACTTGAGATCAGGGCCCTGCGGGATCTAGCACAGTTCCACAGGGCCTGTAAAATGGAGCTGTTCCGCCAGGCTGAGAAGGTGTGGGTGTCCAATAAAATCTTGCTTCCCCCCTCCCAATAAAGTTTACCATCTCTATGTGGCCCAGATTAAAAAGAAGAAAATGCCACCAGCTTGAAACCTATGCATATGAACAGTGTGACCTGTTTTAGTTTGTGCGGTTTTAAATTGTTTTAATAGTTTGGTAAATTATATTTGATATGTACTGAAATTTTTATGATGTCTTAGATTTTGTTCTGTGATCTGCCCTGAGCCTGCTTGTGGGGAAGGCGGAATATAAATTGAAATAAATAAATAAAATAAATGAACTAATACAAGGAGATACAGATTTAACAATCATGCAAAAAGGAACCTATATTTGGAGGGGCTGTCCCCAACTTTATGACATTTCATTCCCTCCAAATAAGAGGAGGAAGAGGAGGAGGGATTTATACCCCGCCCTTCACTGCCCAAAGGCGTCTCAGAGCGGCTTACAAACTCCTTTCCCTTCCCCTCCCCACAACAGACACCCTGTGAGGTAGGTGGGGCTGAGAGAGCTCTGACAGAAACTGTCCTTGAGAGAACAGCTGTGCCAGAGCTTGTGACTGACCCAAGGTCACATCAGCAGGTGCAAGTGGAGGAGTGGGGAATCAAACCCGGTTCTCCCAGATAAGAGTCCGCACTCTTAACCACTACACCAAATAAGAGGCATCCATTTGTCCAAAAAGTATACTCAGTAGACACTGATGGACCGCTTGACTTTTCCCACCCCATCTATAATTTTTTCTAAACCGGTATATTGCCCTATTTCCCCTCCCCAAAGGCAAGTGGGAGAAAGGATGACAAGAAGATCTAGAGGAAGTGTGTGTGCAGACCAAGGCAAGGAACGTGGGGATGGGGCAAGAAACATACTCTGGTCCAAAAGGGGCCTGTGATGTCCCCGTGAACCCTCTGCACAGGGTAGGAGACAGGAGCTCCTTTGGAGGGAATCCCCTACAGAGGAGGGATTCAGGAGCTTCGCCAGACTCATCGGCCCACCTGTTGCAGCTGCAGCAGTTCCAGGCTGTCGGTGTGCAGATCAATGGAGGGGTTGATGGCGCACACCATGAATGCCACCTCCATCTGGCGAGTGCAGCGCAGGTAGGAGCCCTTCAGATAAAGCCAGCTCTGCAAAGGGGCGGGGGACGACAGAGGAGGACATTTTCAGGTGAGAAATCCAGGACTTCAGTGCATGCTTGCCTACCTTCCCCCAATGCTGAATTGTGGGAATTTCAGAAACTGTAGGAAAATGGGGATGGCAATAAAAACAACATTACAGAGAACACATTTCATATGCCCAAAAGCACTTTACATATATTCTTTCAATTCTTTGCAAAGAGCCCTGTGAGGCAGGCCAGTAGGGTTCTCTAGAGGTTTTTATGAGCCTTTTAGTACAGAGTGTCTACAGGACCTTCCGTGACACTTCCCTTCTCTCTCCAAATTGTTTCAGCATTCCCTATCCCCAACTGTGGCTCTATTCTGCTCTGCCCCATTCGCACCTACCCTCATATTGCAGGCAAGGGAGAAAGGCCAAGAGAAAAGGGGCTTGCCTAAAGCCACCTAACAAGGCCACAGCACAGGTGAGATTTGAGCCAGATGCTTCCCAGGGCACACCTGCCTTCTGTGCTACACTAGGTGTTTGCAAAACCCTCAAAAAGGCACACATCCCTCCCCAAGCTAAGCTTGGTTACCCGCTCTGCGACGCCAGAGTTGACCGTCTGCCCACGCCGGTCCTCGTTGCCCTTGCCATGCCATGTCACCTCCGCTGTCTGCTCACCATCCTTGCCAAAGACTACCCAAGCGTGGTCCTCCGAGAGTGCCAGGTGCACGTCCAGCAGCCCCAGTGCCTGGCAGGCCCCCACAACAGCAAATGCCACGCCTGAGCTGTCTAGTTTGGTGCCTGAAAAGGAGAAACTGGTGTCAGACGAAAGCAGGCGTGACAGGCCAGAGATAAGAAGAGCCACTGATATGACACAACTGCCTGCAAACAGGTTGGGTCAAACAGTGGGACTTTCTCATGGAGCTGCCTTATACTGAATCAGACCCTTGGTCCATCAAGGTCAATATTGTCTGCTTAGGCTGGCAATGGCTCTCCAGGGTTTCAGGCAGGGAAAGGTCTTTTACATCACCTACTGCGAGACCCTTTTAATAGGTTATTCTTTCAGGGATTGAACCTGGGACCTTCGGCATGCCAAGCAGATGCTCTACCACTGAGCTACAGCCCCTCCCATCCCCACAATGGGAGGCCACAAAACAGCAGCACGGGAACCCCTTCAGAGAGCAAGAAGCCTCACCTGTAATGAAGCTGAACAGGGACTGGATGTGTGCCCGGTCCTTGAAATAGGAGCGGCTCAGGCTGTTCCAGATGACGTCCGAGACTTTCTTAACCAGCTCCCGGGAGGAGTAACCGTCAGGACGGGGATAGAGCGAGAGATCGACAGCCCCACGGATTTGGGCTGTGAAACGGGCATGCAGAGCGCCAACAATGCTCAGGTCGGCTACTGGGAAGTAAGTCAAGCTGTCAGGGCCCTGGGCCGGCTCAAAACTGATGCCCGGTACATTGGTGGGTAAGACGCGGTTGACAGCCAGGAAGTGCTCCACAAAGCCCAAGACTAAGGAGAGAAGCACCAGGTCTGGTTGTTCCCGGCGAAGCTCCAGCTCAAAAAGGCGCACCACATCTGACACTGAACGCAGGGGGAACAGTGCCTTTTGAGCACCTTTCAGCCCCATGGTAAAAGACAGCTCTGCATGGAGGGGTTGGGGGGGGAGAGAACATGGAAAGGGTCACATACAGTGGAAGCATTCATCACTCTCACTCTATCAGGCAAACAGTGAAAGCAGACAGACAATCTAAATGTGGAAAAAGAAGTGGTTAGAGCCACAATTTAGAAAGCTCCACAATGCCTAAGAACATCCTGAAGAGCCAGGAAAGAAACTTTGCTGAATGTGTGTAGCTAGAGAGCTCAGATCAGTGGCCTGACACACCTGAGGTAATACAGACACTTGTTGTAGCTGGATATTATAAACTTACTGATCAAATCTCAGCATGGCCATGTACTCCCTAGGGTGTCTGAAGCAAACATTTATTTATTTCCACTTCCATTGTTCTCCTTCTCATAGCATAGGCATAACATCAGCCTACTTTACAGGGCTGTTTTAGGGTTGGCAACTCTGGCTTGGAAAATTCCTGGAGGTTTCCAAGCAGTGCCTAAGGAAGGCAGAGTCTGGAGACAGTGAGGATATGACATCACACCATATGATAGCACATCCAGGTCGAAGGTCAACTCTCCTTCCTATGATGTTACTTCCTCCCACCAAAATTTATATTTTAAATTCATCACTTCTACACCTTTTTCTACCGTCTGACACTTGTAGGCTCCTCTATGCATGTGTTTTGATGCTATATTACAACCCAGAAGAGGGCCTTCTCAGTCATGGCAGCAAAGCTCTGGAATTCGCTCCCCAAGGAGATTCGTCTGTCCCCTTCTGTTGCCATCTTTTTTTGTTTCATTTGGCATTCTCTCAGTTATCCCTCCTTCCTAACCAATGTTTTAATTGCTGTTTTCATGTTCTGTATGTATTTTAACTCTGTCTTTTAACACTTGTAATGATACGTGGTTTTCGGAGGGGTTGATTTTAATGGTTTTAAAATATTATTTTAGCATATGTGTTTTAAATTGTTAGCTGGTGGCCCTCATAAGGGCAGAAAGGTGGGACATACATTTTGTTAGTAAAATTAATAAATAATAGAGCTGGTGACTCTTGACTGTTTTACCTATTATGCACGCAAACTGCTTCAAGCTCCAAGAACAAACATCTATAGGAACTATTTACAAATGTACAATGTTTTGGGGAACCGATTTTTAATTAATACAAGTGTGCCATCTTAAAGAGTGATTCACCATGGTATCAGCTTTGTGGGGGCAAGCCATTTCGGATTCTTGAGTCATGTCCTCTGTTAGCAGACAGGAAGACACAGAGGAATGGGCAGGCAGAGCACAGTAGCAAATAGTAAATGCAGGAATTGCAAGAGGCCATTCCTGTGTAAGGGCCATTTTAAAGGCATATGTTCAGTGACTTTTCACAACAGCAATAACTGGTTTCTGCTATTACTGCTGTGACTGCAGACTGGATTTACCAGTCCCACAAAAGCTGATACCACAAGATATCTTTCAGGTACCACAAAGCTTTTTTCTGTCGCAGCAGAGTAAACACAGCTATCCCACAGGTTTTTGTGTAAGTTGCACAGCAAATACAGAGAGGAAGGTCATCAGTAAACCGCAATAAGACCTTCCGAAGAGATGCTTGGTTTCAAATGCCCACCCCGCCCCCCAATTGCCGCCAAAACAAGGAGGGAGAAGGAATCTGCTCTCCTCCAGCACCACCACACCCCCCCCACCGCCCCCAACCTGCAACTGAATCTCCCCCTCTGTGCTGCTTTTGAGGGAGGGCTGGGGGCTGAAAACAAATCCACATTCCTCCCGCCACACCCCCTTCTCAGTCTCACCTCTCCAGCTCTCTAATTTGAATGCACTGCTACAAAATTTGCAGCCATGCTCAGCGCGCACAGAAACACGGGAGTTGGAGTCTTGCACCGCGGAGGCATACTGGGAAAGTCTTGTCGAGCTTTTGCCATAAATCACGCCCCTTTTCCGGCAAACCGCCAGCCAGGCAGCCGCAAGGCACACTGGGAGTCTTGTATGTTTTACCAATCGTCACCGCTTACAAGAAAGATTGGCGTTCCCCTGTGCATTCTGGGAATTGTAGTCTTTTGTCCTTTGCTGCTTAACTGGTTTTACTCAACAAGTTTTAGGTACTTGAAAAGGTTGGAAGAAAACAGTGGCCGAGGGAGGTGTGAAGACGAAGTGGTTATATTTGCCAATTTTTTTGTCTGTTCCAAAATTTAGAAATTATTCTGTTGCAGTGGCAGGCCTTTAATGCTTCCGTCTCAGAATAGAGGGAAACGGCGGAGACTCGTTGTTTAGTGTTGATCAAAGAATGGTCAGACCTTGGCACCACGCCCCTGAAGAATCTGCTTTCCACACTTTTCTTAATTTTGTAATTTTCGTTCTGATGAAGAGTTGTGGTGAGCTGGAAAGCTTGCATCATGTGGTTGGGCTTAATATGAAAGGTCTTACATGGTTTTCCTTCTTGGTTTTGGATTTTTCATGGGCCAGTATAGCTGTACGACTTTTATCTACTTCAAGGATACCTAATTTCAGCCAAGACAGAAAAGCGTTTGTCAACAGAATAAAAGCAGACCTCTGTAAAGACTGTATACTCAGAACAAGGTAATACCACCAAATTTGGCTTTAATCTGTTACCTTGTGCAACACCCTCAATTTATTTCAAACATAATTAATATACAGAGATTATGAGGTGCTTCCTATTGTTGCTCTTAAACTGCAAGCTAACTATGTTTCTCCTCTGCTATTTGGGAATATTTTAGGTGGACGTGGAGTGGTTTCTAAATTTCTGTAACAGAACAAAGAATGGAAGCCATGGACTCTACAAAGAATGTGCTGTAAGGTGACAGGGTGGCAGACAGTACAGTTAAGCCAATTGCCTGCTTACATTCCTCAGAAAATGCATGCAAGAGCAGACCTTAATATAATGGTCTGGAGAACCCGCTTTCCCCCTTTTGTCTTTTTTAAATTTTGTAACATCAATCCTGATGAAGAGTTCTGGTGAGCTGGAAGTTTTTTGGTCTACAGGAGAAGAGCAAAATTCAAGTCCAGTAGCATTTTCAAGACCAACAAGATTTCCTGAGTATAAGCATTCAAGAGTCAAAGCTCCCTTCCTCAGGTATCTGATAAAGGGAGATTTGACTCTTGGAAACTTATACCTGAAAATCTTGTTGGTCTTGAAGGTGCTACTGGAAATTTATACATTGTGTGCATTTTCACAAAATAGGCCTGTGTAGTAGGTCATTCCTTCCTTTTACTGAAGGGGAGCTAAGGCTGGAAAATTTCTCAATGGTCTTCATCCAGACAGTCCATTTCATGGCTTTCTCTCCTCTGAAGGTCAATTACCTCTGAATGTACGGTTGCTGACGTGGCTAGAGAAAAATATTCTCTCTGTGAACAGAGGCTTAATTGTGTACAAATGGCAGCTGAAGCTTTTCATGGCACAGTGGTAAATAAAATCACTTGCTAAATGGCATCCCATTAAGCCTCTATTAAAGAGAGAAGACATTTGTCTCCATGCTGGCTGGCAACCTTAAGAGGAGGGAAGACGACTGATAAGTAGTGTATGATGGTGGTTATCCATCCTGTTCTTGCCTGGAGCTGGGAGTCTGAGGTATCACGTTAGAGCTTGCGACAACACAAGCGCTAGAATCTCCACTATGCATTTATTACAGGTAGCCATATTGGTCCTTTAAAAAAATCCAAAAGAACCAAAGGGTAATGCCAATGTGCTCATTACATGAGGTTGGTGTGCCAAAATTATCGACTAAACAGAGCTGTCCTCATTGTGGCAATGCTAATCAACACTAAACAACCACCAGCTGTACTTTCGGAACCACCTTCAACAGCAACCCCGTAGTCCACTCTGGATGCTAGCAAGTGAGGAATGTGCAGCCAGCAACCCCCACCACTTTCCATTTGAAAAGGCAGGGCAAATAGTCCTAGCCATCTGGTTGCCAACAGGCCTGGAGAAAAATGTTTTGTCCCTTTAATGGAGGCTTTATTTGTAGAAATGGATGGTTGAAGTTTTTCATGGCACTGAGGTAAATACTGTCCTCTGGTGAATAATATCCAGCTAAGCCTCTGTTGAAGGGAGTGAAGGAATGGATTTGTAAGCCCCATTGACATGGGTCCTGCTTGAAAAGGCCTATCACACTTTTCTCTGAGGTCAGTCCTGATCTTTGTAATATAAGAAGAAGAAGAGGAGATTGGATTTATACCCTGCCCTTCACTGCCCAAAGGCGTCTCAGAGCAGCTTACAAACTCCTTTCCCTTCCCCTCCCCACAACAGACACCCTGTGAGGTAGGTGGGGCTGAGAGAACTTATGACAGAAACTGCTCTTTTTCAAGAACAACTGTGCCAGAGCTTGTGACTGACCTAAGGTCACATCAGCAGGTGCAAGTGGAGGAGTGGGGAATCAAACCCGGTTCTCTCGGGTTAGAGTCCACGCACTTAACCACTACACCAAACTGGTTAGCCTTGTGGCTTTTGCAGTCTTCCTCTTCTAGGTGTGACCATCTTGCAGAGATGTTAAATGATGTTTGGTGCAGTGGTTAGGAGCACGGATTCTAATCTGGGAGAACCAGATTTGATTCCCCATTCCTCCACATGCAGCTGCTGGTGTGACCTTGGATCAGTTACAAGTTCTTTCAGAGCTGTTCTCTCACAAGCAGTTTTCGAAGGAGCTCTCGCAGCCCCACCTACCTCAAAGGGTGTCTGTTGTGCGGAGGAGAAGGGAAAGGAGATTGTAAGCCACTCTGAGCCTTGTTTGGGCAGTGAAGGGCAGGGTATAAATTGAATCTCTTCTTTTTAAAAACTTTTGTATCATTTTGGCCAGAGCTATTTGTATCTGTAAACACTGAAGCATTCTGTGCTGGGGGGGGTTGTTAATGACTCATTCCCCCCCGCCCCAGCATCTTTCCTTTTTTGCCATCTGTGAGCTTGCATCCTCCCTCATGGATCACTGCCTTGTCGTGGCGAGGGGGCTTGCGTGGTTCGATGAGGCTGTGGGCTATGCCGTGGAGGGCCACCCAGGACGGACAGGCCATAGCTGAGAACTCAGACCAAGCGTGATCCCCTGGAGAAGGAAATGGCAACCCACTCCAGTATCTTTGCCAAGAAAACCCCATGGACAGTAACAAAAGGCTAAAAGATATGACGCCGGAAGATGAGCCCCTCAGGTCGGAAGGTGTCCAATATGCTACTGGGGAAGAGCAGAGGGCAAGTACGAGTAACCCCAGAAAGAGTGAAGCGGCTGGGCCAAAGCCGAAAGGACGCTCAGTTGTGGATGTGTCTGACGGTGAAAGGAAAGTTCGATGCTGCAAAGAACAATACTGCATAGGAACCTGGAATGTAAGATCTATGAATCAAGGTAAGCTTGACGTGGTCAAAAATGAGATGGCAAGAATGAACATCGACATCTTGGGAATCAGTGAACTAAAGTGGACAGGAATGGGCGAATTTAACTCAGAAGACCATTATATCTACTACTGTGGCCAGGAATCCCGTAGAAAAAATGGTGTGGCCTTTATAGTCAACAAGAGAGTGAGAAAGGCAGTATTGGGATACAATCTCAAAAATGACAGAATGATCTCGGTCCGAATCCAAGGCAAACCATTCAGTATCACAATAATCCAAGTCTATGCCCCAACCACTGCTGCAGAAGAGGCTGAAGTGGACCAGTTCTACGAAGACCTACAACAGCTCGTAGAACTAACACCAAAAAATGATGTCCTCATCATCATAGGGGACTGGAATGCTAAAGTAGGAAATCAAAAGGTAACCGGAATAACAGACAAGTTTGGCCTTGGAGAACAAAATGAAGCAGGGCAAAGGCTAACAGAGTTTTGTCAAGAGAACACGCTGGTCATAGCAAACACCCTTTTCCAACAACCTAAGAGGCGTCTCTACACATGGACATCACCAGATGGGCAACACCGAAATCAGATTGACTATATAATTTGCAGTCAAAGATGGAGAAGCTCTATCCAGTCAGTAAAAACAAGACCTGGAGCTGACTGTGGCTCAGATCATGAGCTACTCATTGCAAAATTCAGACTTAAATTGAAGAAAGTTGGGAAAACCACAAGGCCATTCAGATTTGACCTAGATCGCATCCCCGATGAATATACAGTAGAGGTGAAGAATAGGTTTAAGGGACTAGATTTGATAGACAGAGTGCCTGAAGAACTATGGACAGAGGTCCGTGACATTGTAAAGGAGGCAGCACTCACCGCCATCCCAAAGAAAAAGAAATGCAAAAAAGCAAAGTGGCTGTCTGATGAGGCTTTACACATAGCAGAGGAAAGAAGGAAAGCTAAAGGCAACAGTGAAAAGGAAAGATTTGCCCAACTGAATGCAGATTTCCAGAGAACAGCAAGGAGAGATAAGGAGGCTTTCCTGAATGAACAATGCAAAGTAATAGAGGAAAACAATAGATTGGGAAGGACTAGAGATCTCTTCAAGAAAATTGGAGAAATCAAGGGAACGTTCCATGCAAAGCTGGCCATGATAAAGGACAAAAACGGTAGGGACCTAACAGAAGCAGAAGAGATTAGGAAAAGATGGCAAGAATACACAGAAGAACTATACAAGAAGGACCTCGATGTCCTTGACAACCACGATGGTATAATCACTGATCTTGAGCCAGACATCCTGGAAAGCGAAGTTAAATGGGCCTTAGAAAGCATTACTAACAACAAAGCTAGTGGAGGTGATGGTATCCCAGCTGAGTTATTCAAAGTCTTAAAAGAAGATGCTGTTAAAGTGCTGCACTCAATTTGCCAACAAATTTGGAAAACACAACAGTGGCCACAGGATTGGAAAAGGTCAGTTTACATTCCAATCCCAAAGAAGGGCAACGTCAAGGAATGTTCAAACTATCGCACAATTGCACTCATTTCACACGCTAGCAAGGTCATGCTCAAAATCCTACAAGCTAGGCTCCAACAGTACGTGGATAGAGAACTGCCAGAAGTACAAGCTGGGTTTCGAAGAGGTAGAGGAACTAGAGATCAAATTGCCAACATTCGCTGGATTATGGAGAAAGCAAGAGAGTACCAGAAAAACATCTACTTCTGCTTCATTGACTATGCTAAAGCCTTTGATTGTGTGGATCACAATAAATTATAGCAGGTTCTTAAAGAGATGGGAGTACCGGACCACCTCATATGTCTCCTGAGAAACCTGTATAAGGGTCAAGAAGCAACAGTTAGAACCGGATATGGAACAACTGATTGGTTTAGCATAGGAAAAGGAGTACGACAAGGATGTATATTGTCACCTTGCTTATTTAATTTATATGCAGAGTACATCATGCGAAATGCTGGCCTGGATGAATCACAAGCTGGAGTTAAGATTGCTGGGGAAAAGATCAATAACCTCAGATATGCAGACGATACCACTCTGATGGCAGAAAGTGAAGAGGACCTAAAGAGTCTCTTGCTCAAGGTGAAAGAGGAGAGTGCAAAAGTGGGCTTGAAGCTCAACATCAAAAAAACTAAGATCATGGCATCTGGCCCCATCACTCCTTGGCAAATAGAAGGGGAAGTCGTAGAAGTAGTGACAGACTTCACGTTCCTAGGATCCCAGATCACTGCAGATGGTGACTGCAGCCATGAAATTAAAAGACGCCTGCTCCTTGGGAGGAAAGCGATGGCAAACCTAAACAGCATGATAAAAAGCAGAGACATCACCTTGCCAACAAAAGTCCGCATGGTCAAAGCAATGGTATTCCCCGTAGTAATGTATGGCTGCGAGAGTTGGACTATAAGGAAGGCCGAGCGCCGAAGAATAGATTCTTTTGAACTATGGTGCTGGAGAAGACTCTTGAGAGTCCCTTGGACTGCAAGGAGATCAAATCAGTCAATCCTCAAAGAAATCAACCCTGACTGTTCCCTGGAAGGCCAGATCCTGAAGCTGAAGCTCAAATACTTTGGCCACCAAATGAGAAGGGAGCACTCCCTGGAGAAGAACCTGATGCTGGGAAAGATTGAAGGTCAAAGAAGAAGGGGACGGCAAAGAATGAGATGGTTAGACAGTGTCATCGATGCAACGAACATGAAATTGAGCAAACTTCAGCGGACAGCGGAAGACAGAAGGGCCTGGCGTATTCTGGTCCATGGGGTCGCGAAGAGTCGGACTCGACTGTGCGACTGAACAACAACAAGAGCTTGCATCCAGGCTCCAGTTCATTGACAGAGTGCAGTCCCAACTTCTGGCAGACTGATGTGATTTCTAGGCATTCTTCCACAGGGATGCATTTTTCTCCAGGACAGTTGGTAACCACAGCTACCCATGATCCTCCCAGTAAGCAGAGTTTTCATGTGGCTAGCCATGCTGGTCTGCAATAGAGGAGCAAGATTCAAGTCCAATAGCACATTAAAGATCATCAAGATTTCCAGGGTATCAGCTTTGGAGAGTCAAAGCTCCCTCTGTAAGATACAAGTAGGAAGGAAGCTTTGACTCTCGAAAGCTGATACCCTGGAAATCTTGTTGATCTTTAAGGTACTAATGGACCTCATATATGTAGTCCCCATTCTGTGTGAATCTTGATTGCCATTCCTCCTAGAACTCCAACGCTGCATGTGTGTAGCCATGGCATAAGAGTTAAATGTTGCTGGTTGAGAGATTCTTCACAGGAACAACTTACCTGCAGGGCAATATTTTAGGAGTAGCAGAGTGCAAAGCCTAGGAGCCGTTCTCCCTAATCCCAGACATGTGGTCTCTCTGCTCTCTGCTCAGAGCACCCTTGTTTGCCAGGACTGAGCCTTGCCCTTGAAAGCACATGCAGGGCCTCAAAGTCTAACTTCACTTACATTCCATTTTTTAAAAAATGGAGGATACCTGGGCATGCTGCTCTGCTGTGGCTCCCACCTTGTGGAATGACCTGCCTGAGAAAGTCAGGAAGGCCCATATATGTTCCACAAAATGTGCAAAACAGAAATGTTCAGGAGGACATTTTTGTAAGGGAATCAGTCCAGCAGTACAATGGAATGGTCCAGGAGGGCACTTTTATAAAGGTCTAGGATTGTAAGCTATTGCAGTGTTTATTATATGTATCATCTTGCGTTTACTGCATTGTTACATGCCTTTATGGGGTTTAGAGGTTAAGACACTGAGCTGCAGTTCGAGACCCTAGCGCTGTGTGACGGAGTGAGCTCCCATCTCTGGCCCCAGCTCCTGCCAGCCTAGCAGTTTGAAAGCAAGAAATTGCAAGTAGATAAATAGGTACTACTTCAGTGGGAACAGCGTTCTGTGCGCCTTGGTGTTTACTCATGCTGGCCACATGATCATGGAAATGTCTTCAGACAGCACTGGCTCTTTGGTTTGAAAATGGAGATGAGCACTGCCCCCTAGAGTCGGATTTGACTAGCTTTCGAACAAGGGAAACCTTTACCTTTAAACCTTACCTTTTGTACCTTTGTAATCCATTCTCTGTGTAGTCCATGGTATGTCACGTTTTAGACAGTGTTCTGTTTGCATTGTTTCCTAATCTTTGTAATCCTCTTCTTATTGCGTGGTTAGTAGATATTTTGTGCTGGCTGATTGAACTGTTTTGTAAACCACTTGATTCTCAGTGAGAAAGGTGGGCTTTAAAGTAATTAAACAAACAAACAAACAAACAAACAGGAAGCCAATTTAAGCATTATTTGTGGGTGCCTGGCAATGGGAGACATACTTCTTCTCCCAAAGAGTGATTAACACATGGAATTCACTGCCACAGGAGGTGGCGGCGGCTACAAGCATTGACAGCTTCTAGAGGGAATTAGATAAGCATATGGAGCAGAAGTCCATCAGTGACTATTAGCCACAAGGTATAGATAGTAATTCCCAAGCTGGGGCAAATGACGCTCTGTATTCTTGGTGCTTGGGGGGGGCAAAAATGGGAGGGCTTCTAGTGTCCTGGCCCCACTGAGGGACCTCCTGATGGCACCTGGTATTTTTAGCCACTGTTTGACAGAGTGTTGGACTGGATGGGCCATTGGCCTGATCCAACATTGGCTTCTCTTATGTTCTCTTATGACACATCACTCAATTATTTTGGTTGTTAATTAGGATTTCACCTAATATACAGGAGATACCTCTTCTTTCCAAACCTCAAAGCATGCAACAAGTGGTGTGAAATAGCAGACAGTGTGGGACTGAAAGCCAGCCTAAGATGTTTTAGTGGCTCTGTCTCTTTGGTGACTGGCAGCCATTTTGGGGTAGTAGTTAGAGTGCTGGAATGGGATAGATAGGATAGATAGGAACTCTCGGTCTGGGGCAAGTGATGCTCTGTATTCTTGGTGCTTGGGAGGGGGGCAACAGTGGGAGGGCTTCTAGTGTCCTGGACCCACTGGTGGACCTCCTGATGGCACCTGGTATTTTTGGTCACTGTGTGGCAGAGTGTTGAACTAGATGGGCCATTGGCCTGATCCAACATTGGCTTCTCTTATGTTCTTATGTTCATATGATGTGGGAGACCCAGGTTCAAATCCCCACCCTGCTACAAAAGCACATTGGGTGACCTTGGACTCTCAGCCTAATCTGCCTCACAGGGTTATTGCTGTGAGGATAAAACGGAGGCCGAGAGAATGCTAATGTAATCCGGTCTGGGTCCCCATTGGGGAGTAAAGCAGGGCATAACTGTCTAAATAAATGAATAAAAATTAACATGGACCTCAATATAACCAGAAGTTCCCCTCAGCAAAGCCTCATTGAAGTGGACAGGAGACCCTGTTCATCTCAATGGACCTTGCCCTGGTGAACGTCCCTCACTTCTGATCTGTCCCTCTCCCACAGAGCTGCCCTTAATACTCTCTGACATCTGTCGCCTGAGGTGATGTCCCACCTTCCTGGAGAGATCCAGGTTCAGTCATCCCTGCTGTTTTGACCATTTACATTTCGTTTCTCCCTCATACAAAATCTCACCATTCCCCTCCCATAAAATGTACAGATTTTTCAATGTTATTTTTTGTGTCAGCAAATCAAAATTATTTGTATATTAAATGTATAAACAGGATCTATTGTAGTCCGTATAAAGGGCTTATAAAAACTGTACAGTATACGTACATAACGCAACCGACTCTACAAAACTGACGGCGAGAAAGGGAACTGCAAAATATAGACAAATACAAAAAGAAATAGGAGAACAGCTGCACATCCCTTATTTAAATCGCTGCTCAGCCATGATGCTCAGCGCGTGATCTTTGGCGTCTGTGTCTCTCAAGCTACCCTTCCTCTCAGGGGCTGTGAGGATCAGAGACATAACATCCCCTCTCAACAACAACAAAAAACCTTGGAGAAAGGGCAAGCAATAAAAGTTATAAATAAAACAGTAACAAATAGTTGCTATAATGTACAAAGGTAGTCATTAAAATTAACAATGGGACCAAGTAAGCTTTGAGGGAAATGTTATATACAAAGACCACTAAGTTGCTTGATTAAAAATGTCTGCACAGAAAGTCACTTGTAAATCAATCTAACCAGTCCCCTCTTCAGTCTTTGTACCATTTTTGTAGAAAACCATCCAAAGTGTGGTTAATATCCAAAGGGAAGCTGCTATCTTCAGCCAGAAGCTCATATATATGATATAGGCATTCTGTTGCCTCCACAGGGAGTTGATGGTTCCGGGCATACTCACTGCCGCTGAGAGTATAGAGGCATTTGCAGTGGCAACAGAACAAAACAAAATAGAAGACAAAAAAAGGGTTTTCCCTGTACTCTGTTTTTGTGTCCCCGTCCCCCCCCCCGCAGCCACCATTTCCCCTTCTTACGCTACCCTAGGACTTTTGCATGCTTTAAAAAAAAAACTGATAATAAATACATCATTATAGTATTACTCTACAGCAAGATGTTAATTATATTTGATAACTAATGGGTAATTGACATATTGCTGAACCCTAAGGTTAGACTGATAGGTTAATTGCTAATGTTTTTTTTAAAAAGCCCCCCAAAGCACTCTACAGGTATTATGTCCGTGTGGGGGGAGAATCATGGCCACAAAGGTTTGAAGCAAGGACAATGGAGCTAATGGGGGCAGGACTTAAAAAAACATGCACCTTCCCGTCCAAAGGCCACACAAACACACTCTGACTGAGATCTTTCCCAAAAGATCCTCTCAAGCCAGGTTAGGTAAAGATCAGCGCAAAGGAGGGGAAAACCTCAATAATGAACTATTAGGGGACAACATCATGTGGATGCTTGAAACTGGACCAAAAACCTCAATGTGGAAGCACCTTAGTATAGCCTAAGTAAGATGTTTATTTCCCTGTTTATTGCTTAGAATTATTTACTATGTATAATCAGCTGTTGGATGGAGCTTACCAACATTTTCCCATCCAGACCACTGATCAGATGCACTCTTGCTTAGTTTCACTAATGCTACTGCATCTGATGTGCCCAGAACATTCACCAAGCACATTCATAGTAAACCTACAGATAGGGAAGGGTAGAAGTCTGAGCACATGACTCTCTCCACTCACCCAACATCTGAACATTCTTCAGTAGATTTTCACCCCACTTCAGAGTGAGGGTTGAGCTGACTGCTATGAAAACAACTTTAGGTGGCAATTTTAGATTTTCTTCAAAATTTGGGATTCTTATCTCCCAAGTGCCCAGTAGCTTTTGAGCAAGGGAAACCTTTTTTTAGAGGGAGGAGATCAATATTATAAAAATTTATCTCCTCTGCATCTCTTTCTTCTTTCAAGATGCTCAGAAGTTATCCCAATCAGCGGCATGTAAACATCATTTTAAATTTAAATGCCCTTCACAGGAGTGCCCGATTTCCCCTCCCAAGGGAATCCTTCCAGGACATCCCATTGGTTGTTCTACAGGTTGTAGCCAGGGCCAACCATCCTCTCTCCTCAGAAGACAGAACATTTTATTGGGATGTTCCTACCTCCCCCTCTTTTAATTAACTGATTCAATCTGGGCGTATTCCTCCCCCCCCCAACATCTATTATGTACAAAAAGAAGCTTTATTTCTGGATCCTACAGAAACAAGTGCAAACAAAATGCAGTTTTTAACCCTAATGATAAATATCCAGCAGGTTAGGGGGTTGAAACGGGGATAGGTGGGGGAGTCCATAACAACGTCGTCATCAAATGCCCCTTCATCATAGCCAGTACAAAAAAATTAGTCCATAAGAACTCCAGAATTGCCTGGCTGGATCAGACCAAAAGGGTCATCTAGCCCAGTGTTCTGTTTCCAGCTGTGGGCAGTCAGAGGAAGCCCACCATGGCCAGCCCAGTGTGAGGAGGTTGCCCGGGGCAGGTACCCCAGACTACCGCTGACGCTGCGGGATGCAGATTCCATGGGATCGGGAGCGCACATAGCCGGACTTGCAGGTGCAGCGATAGGAGCCGCTGGTGTTCACGCACCGTTCTGTCTTGCACAGAAGCCCCCGCTGATTCAGCTCCCGGCACTCGTCAATATCTGAAAGAAAAGAGGAAGGGTCCAGCATTTTGTAATCTGGAGCACGCAAATGAAACACGCCCACCCATATTTTCTTAACTGGTTTATTTGCTGGTTTTGCAATCTGTCTGTCTCCTTCTGTTGCCATCTTCCACCAGTGCGTGAAGATTTTTCTGTATTCTCCAGCACTCCCTCAATGATCCCTCCTTCCTAACCGATGTCTTAATTGTTGTTTTTATGCCTTGTACATGGTTTTAACTCTGTTTTTAATTGTTTTAATGATTTATTTGGGGAAGGTATTATTTTCATGGTTTTAAAATGTGCTTTTATCATGGATGTTTTAGATTGTTAGCCACCTTGGTGGGCAGAAAAGTGGGATATAAATGTTGTAAATAAATAAAAAAAATTTGGGTCTCGGATACCTTCGGGGCAATTTTTCAGTTATCAAGGAGATATTGTGATAGAAGGGAACAAGAGAGATGCTTTTAAGCATTTTTCTGCAATAAGGAGGGCGATAGAATTCAGGAAAGGAGGAAGCAGAAAAAAGGAGAGGGGAAGGTTCCAAAGTTTCTCAGGAGCATTGCACGCTCACTACAGCAAGCCCCGCCATCATCACAGACCTGTCCTCTCTATATACTGCAGCACGTTTTTGCATAAAGCACCGAAAGGGCTGCGATATCTAATCAATGTTTGGTCTGACCAAGAGGGCTGCCTCCGGGCATGCTGGGAAAACAAAGCTCCCCCCCCTTACCCAAGCAGCGGGTGTGGGTGCTGTCCAGCTGGAAGCCCAAGGGGCACTCACAGACCAAGCCCTGCTGGGTGCGGACGCAGCGGCCGTTAACACACCGGCATTCATCGGAGTCTTCCTCTGAGCTGTCAGCATCTGTGACAAAGACAAGACAGAAACAGTTCAGTCTCCAGGCTGCAAGCTGCCACCCTTGAAGTATTCACATCCCAAGTGGTAGAAGTCCTCAAAATGGGGGCAGGCAAGAGAGAAAACCAAAGCTGTGTAACCTCTTTGTAACAGCTTCCTTGGGACTGACTTGCTGCCCCTGCCCAGAATGATGGGAAAAGGCAGAGCAGGAGGAGCCAGGCAGCCGCCACACACTGATGACAGACACACACACACACACACCGCAGTTTTCCTCTGCATCTGCAGTGGCAGTGGTGCCTCTGCACAGAAGTCTACTCCATGCTCCCTGTCCTGCCTGCCACACACCCCCACACACACACCTCAGGGAGCTTTTTGTTTTGTTTTTAAGAAATTACTAGTAGGATATAACTTTTTAACCCAATACCAATTTAAAAAAACAACAACAACAGCAGAAAGCAAGTTAGTGATGGGGAGGGTGGTAGGCAGTAGGGGAAACAGTGTTGGATATAGGCAGGGATGTGCAGAAATCCACACCTTTTCTTCCACGCTTTCTCCAAATCCTTTCAACAATGATCTACCGAAGAAGGTTTAGGAAAAGTCAGAGTAGAGTGGCGATGCTGTCATGCCGAAGCCAAAATTAAATCGGGGGGGACGATGGGGACAACAGAGCAATAACTCTGTGCAAAGGGAATGCAGAAAGCAATCTGTTCGCCCCCAGATTCACAGGCTAAGAAGGGGAAGAGATGGCGGAAAAAAACTGTTTTTTTTTTAACCAGCTGCCTTCATATCTTAGCCAGTGTTCCCTCTTAAGCAGAGTTAATGTGAGCTAGCTCACAGTTTTTTAGCCTCTGGCTTACACATTTTTTGTCTTAGCTCAGGAAGGATAGCTCTGGAGAAAACTAATCTATGCAGGAGTCAAATCGCTCGTTCCCAACTTTAATGCCAGTAACTCATAGAGGGAGTATTGATCCTAGCCGTGCCTTTTCTCCAGACCAACAGAAAACAGAGCACTGAAGGATGGATGCTGAAGGGTAAATAGATATTTGGGAAATGCAGGAGGGAAGGGAGATGAAAGCCTATTTCCATAATACCAAATGATGGATTTTTTCAGCCAGAAGGGGGCATGCACAGAACAGGAAGCGTAAACTATGAATACTCTAACAAACAATGGGCAGATGTGGGGTGGGAGGTCCACATGCAGGGCAGAATACACAAAAGGAGGAAGACATGCAAATCTGTAACTTATCCAACACCTATAGACTCTCCCCAGCACATCCCCTCCCCATCCCCAGCCATTCAGAATAAACCCTTCTCTCCTCCTTGCCAGCTGAGCTCTGAAACTACAAATAAAAGTCTAACTGGGGAATAAACCAAGAAGGGTTAAGCACTTTCTTCTCACTTTCCTCTTCTCCTCTGCATAGGTGGTGGAAAGGGCTGTCAAGTCACAGTTGACTTATGGTGACTCCACAGGGTTTTGAAGGCGAGAGATGTTCATGGTTTGCTGTTGCCTGCCTCTGTACTGCACCCCTGGACTTCCTTGGAGGTCTCCCATCCAAATACTAACCAGGGCTGACCCTGCTTAGCTTCCGATATCTGACGAGATGAGGCTAGCCTGGGCCATCCCAGTCAGGGCCATAGCTGCATTCGTTCAGTAAATATGGATTTTGGAACCTGAGATTGCAGAGGCAACGGGTAGTTCTGCAGAGAAGCAAGGCCACAGTAGCATTCGGCCACGAGTCAAGTCCTTTGACCCAACTCTTATCCTCTCACAGTCAACACAGCAGCTGCTGGGAACATGGCATGGTAGGTAGGTGGAGGCTGATGGAGGAAAGGTGAGCAGAAAACTCCCCTGTGGAAGCTTGGGTGCCAGTGTGTGTGCCTCTACATTCACAATGGGGGTGAAAGAAACATGGGAACAGCCAGCCTCTCTTCCCCCATCCACCCACACACACACACACAAAGAAGCAGAGATAAGCCCTCCTCACAGTTAGAGGGAGCCCTGTACATTTCAGGGCTCCAGTGAAAATGCTCCCTTTGCATATGAATGGGCTGCTTCCACCCAATGGGACTGCAGTCCTCCCCCCTGATTATCATATTTAGACAGGCCTCAGCTGCCCACCCTCCCTCTGCCCCTCTCCCCGTGACTCTCACCTTTATGCACTTTGCTGAACAAGGCGCTGAAGTCCCAGAAGGAGTTGCTCTCGCTCGGAGTAGACTGGCAGTTCAGGCCTAGGACAAGACATAACAGCCACAGGTGGTGTCACTCTCGCAAGGCACCGGTGGTTGCTCATTTTGTAGATTTAGTCCTTTAGTCCTTGAAGTCTTTCTCCCCAATCCCACATTCCTGAGAGGGTTCGTCTCAATGGGAAGAGAAAAGGCACTCTGCACATGCTAAGTGCCAGTGCTGTCTTCATCAATCGCATCATACATTCCAGGGTTACCTGGGCCACGTGGGGGGCAGGGGTGGCACTGGTAGCCCCAGCCTTTCCCGTACTGGCAGCAGCATTCCTCATAGCTGAGGTGGTGACCGTTGAATGGAGACGAACACATCCCGTCCTCACCACGGAGCTGCCAGCAGACATCGCGCCGGTCAGTCACCCTGTCTGGAGGGTAGGGGCAGGTAGGGAGCAAAGAGAGCAACCAGCTTAGTAGTACTAAAGAGTCTGCATGGCTCTCCTAAGCATTCAAAAGTGCTTCACGTATATCCCCACAACAATCCTGTTAGGCAGGTGTGATGAACTAAGGAAAACCGGTCTGAGTGTGGGCAGTGGGAGAGGCTCACTCTGATTGGTGAGCCGCCACCATGACAACGGAATGCATCCAGCAAGGAAGCTGGGGAGGGAGAAAGAGACCTGGTCAGTTAGGCCTTGAAACTTGGAGAGAGAGCAGAGAGTTTGAAGAGCTCGGTTCCGATAGAGAGTTCGTATTGAGAAGGGGCTTCTAGTGGCTTCCTTCTGAGCTCAGTCTGTGGCACAGTGACAGGGTGTCACAGTGCAGAGGGACAGATAGGACTCGGCGGAGAGGTTTTACCAGAGTCAAAAGGGCAGACCTCTGTTTAAAAGAAAAACACCAACACGTACAGGGAAAGACTGTAGTTCTATTATCCAGGGGAAAGTCCTAGGGAAGGACAGATCTCCAGCACAACTGGGGTGCCTTGAGTTATACATTGTATATGGTCTGTAACATTACAACTGCCTGCCTATTGTAAAGAAATATCTTATAGGCAGGGATGTGCAGAAATCCACACCTTTCTTGTTCTTATTATCTCCACCTGACTTTTAAGAAGCCTTCAACAGCGTTGTGTTCATAGTAGGAACTGGCTGGTTACCAACTGTTTGGTTTA
Source organism: Gekko gecko (assembly GCA_029375565.1). Lineage (NCBI taxonomy): Eukaryota > Metazoa > Chordata > Lepidosauria > Squamata > Gekkonidae > Gekko > Gekko gecko. The sequence continues at coordinate 28,209,827 of JAPDNY010000001.1, forward strand.
TATCAAACCTTTAAAACCATTTCCCCATTTCCCTACCCTTTTATAAATAATAGATCTTTCTTCTTATTTTATTTAAAACCACGCTATCGGTGCCATTCTTTTATATCTGTCAGGAAAGGTTTGGGCTCCTGAGGTAAAAGGTAAGGGGATGACAGAAGTCATATAGGTCCCCTTTACCAGAGTGAGGAGGATACCTCACATCAGGCAAGAAATATAACCCCCATATTGCAAAGGGGTGCATGGGTGGAGAAAGCCTGGCATGCCTAAAGCCGTTTTGCAGGTTCAGGGCAGAAGTAAGCTTTGAACCAGTGGCTGTATGATCCAAAGCTTAGTTTCAGGGCCAAAGTAGATTTGGGTTTGGGTTCCCTAGAATCATAAGAGTTGGAAGGCACATCCAGCGTTATCTAGTCCAACCCCCTGCACAATGCAGGAAATTCATAACTCCCGACCCCTGTTCCATGCCCAGACGATGACAAAAAAAATTCCAGGATCCCCGGCCAAACTGGCCTGGAGAAAAATTGCTTCCTGACCCCAAAGTGGCGATCAGCATTTCCCTGGGCGTGTAAGAAAGGGCCATGAGAACTAAGCACTGATGCGACCCTTCCTACCCTCCTTCTCATGATCCTCCTAAGTTCATTGCTGTCAGATGGCCATCTAGCCTCTGTTTGGAAAACTCCAAGGAAGGAGAGCCCATCACCTCCCAAGGAAGCCTGTTCTACTGATTTGGAATTGATTTTATTGATTGACTGATTGATTTTATTGATTTTTATCCTGCCCTTCTGGCCTAGGCAGGCTCAGGGCAGCTTATAGCAGAATAAAAGTTCTCATAATACATAAAACATGATTCATTACACTAATACAGTTCCTGATAAATAATAATAGAAAAACAGTGTTAAAATCCAACATAGTGTTAAAGTGCTAGTAATTCCAGTTGTTGCTTTAGTTCTACTGGTCTGCTTCAGTTAGGGGGGGCTAGGGCAGGCAGTAGTCACAGGGACCAGTGGCTCAGAGCTTCCACCATGGTTGTCACTGGGCAATGTTCCCTCTAAGCTGTGGAGTCCTGTGAGCAAAAACCCTACCTTGTGAGCTACCAGCATTAAAGTTGTGAGCAGGCAGGTGATTTGGCTACTGCATAAATTAGTTTGCTCTAGACTAGCCATCCTTCCTTCTGAGCTAAGACAAAAATGTGTGAGCCAGAGGGTAAAAAAATGTGAGTTAGCTCACACTAACTCAGCTTAGGGGGAACACTGGACAGTTGTTATTAATAGTGACACCAATAGTGGTGGTGGTGGTGGTGGCGGCTCTGAAGGCCTGGCAGAAGAGCTCCGTTTTGCAGGCCCTGCGGAACTCTAAAAGGTCCCGCAGGGCCCTGGTCTCTCTGGGAGCTCATTCCACCAGAGTGGAACCATGACCAAAAAGGCCCTGACCCTGGTTGTTGCCGTTCTGGCCTCCTTGATACTCAGAAGGACCAGTCGGTTTTGGGTCCCTGAACACAGTGCTCTCCAGGGCATATATGGGGAAAGGCGGTCCGTCAGGTATGTCGCACCCTGGCCATAAAGGGCTTTAAAGGTAAGAACCAGGACCCTGAAGCAAGTCCAGTATGCTATAGGCAGCCTTTGGCACAGCCTAGATGTGCTCCCAAATTGAGAGTCCCATCAACAGCCTGGCCGCGGGATTTTGCACTAGCTGCAGCTTCCGGATTTGTGACAAGGGCAGCCCCATGTAGAGGGTATTACAGTATTCCAGTCTCGAGGTGACCATCGCATGGATCACTGTTGCCAAGTCACCGCATTTGAGGAAGGGAGCCAACTGCCTAATCAGCCGGAGGTGGTAAAAGGCCAACTTGGCAGTGGCTGCTACCTGAGCCTCCATTGTTAAGGAGGCATCAAGGAGCACCCCCAGGCTCCTAACCTCTGGCCAGGGCCGGCCCGAGGTGTTCCTGGGCCCTAGGCGAGGTCAGCTTGTGGTGCCCCCCAGACGATGCCAACCTCCTGGTGGGGCCTGGAAACCTCCCAGAAACACGCCCGGGGGGGGGGGGCGCTGGGCGCCACAAGCTAGCCTTGGCACGGAGGAGGAGAGATACATACACAACCCCTCCGAGCTGGATGGGGCTGAGCGGCAAGGTAGGCGGGTCAAGGCCCGCCAGGGTCTGTTCCCCCCCCTTCAGCTAGGTTGGGCTGGGCCGGGCAGGCCCCTTGAGTGGCACCGGAGGAGCCTGCTTGGGGAGGGGGGGCGCTTAGGACTGCCAGCTCCCTCACACTCCCCCCCGCATCCCCAGCCCGGCTAGCACTGGTGGCAGGGAGGCGGCGGTGGGGGTGGGGCACAGTTTGGCGCCCCTGCGGGCTGGTGCCCTAGGCGAGCACCTAGCTCGCCTAGTGGGCGAGCCGGCCCTGCCTCTGGCGCTGGCACCAATGGCACCCCGTCGAAGGTTGGGAGTGGGATCCCTACCCCCGGACCGCTGTGGCTCAGGCACAGGACCTCTGTCTTCATCAGATTCAAGGAATATCACCTAGATGGGCTCTGCTTTATTTTTTAATTGCCATTCCTTGCACGGCTGAGAGGAACCTGGACCCATCTTTTTAAAAAGGCAAATATCTAGTTTGGCTCTTAGCCATTTTATTTATTTATTTATTTGTTTGTTTGTTTATTTATTTATTTATTATTTTCAATTTATAACTCACCTTTCCTGCACAGGCAGGCTCAAGGCGCCATACAACAGGTTAAAATACAATAAAACACAAATGCATAAGTGCAATACTATAAAAATTCACATAACAACAGTATACATACAAAGGGCAATTAAGTGCAGATGGCGATTGCTGTATGGTGGTCCAATATAGCTAACAGTAGTTCTTAGTGCCAATAATATGAGGGCCGTAGCAGTTCAGTTTTTAATAGCTCATTATGCTACACCAGCTCTCAGTTGTAGGACCTCCCTCAATGTATGTATCCAGAATCCACTGGGCCAAACCATGCAGAGTTCTAGGTCTTACCTGCCTGTGTTTCGGGGAGCTGGCATTCCTTGCCACTGGGGTCCAAGGTCCAGGGAGGGTGGCAGTCACAGGAAAAAGACCCCACGGTGTTGGTGCAGCGTCCCAGTTTGCACACCCCAGGATCTTGGCATTCATCCACATCTATAAGTGTGAACAGGAGAGCAAAGCTGTTCAATGTTTGTCCCCTCCACAACACGCACACCCTTCCCCAATTAGAAAGGATGTCCCTGTCTTGACGTTTTAATGCATCCTTTGATCTCTGAGGCCTGATGCCTTAAGCCAAAGTAAAGACAGTTCCAGGCACAGTGGCATTTCTCTCTGTTTCAACAAGGACAGCAGACGGGTGGTGCTCCTTACAAACTGATCCTGGCTTGCCTTTTCCCACTGAGCCCATGCTGTCTGAAAGCCCACAGCACCACTTTGCTTCTCTTCTCCCATTCTCCCCACCCATTGCTAAATATTCAACATACCTGAGCAATAACATCTGGTTTATTTTGCAGTGTAGCCGTGACAACAGAAGTCCTCTGAAAATCTCTAGCTGCCTGGGCCTTGTTTGGGTAAAGAAAATAGCTAAGAAGCCACAGCTTGTTCTTTGGCCCAGGGCTTATGAGGGAGGAGGGGGCAGGCTGTGAATGCTTTTCAAGGGACACTCTGCTCACCAATTTCACTGGCGCTAATGCACTTCTTCTGGGTGGCATCATAGATGGTAGAGAGTGGGCAGGCACAGCGGAAGCCCCCTCGGGTATTCTCACAGCGCCCATTCACGCAGTTGGACTCATCCAAACACTCGTCCACATCTGAGAAAGAGATGAGTGCGCAGTTCAAATCCAGTGGCTTTCACATGCGCACATGCCCAGGAGTGCCCTCACCCACAAAAGGGCACACTCAAGGGTCTTCCCCTGTGGGGCCAGAGACCTCTGCCTGCCCTGCCCCAGACCAAGATGCACATGCTGCCCCCCCGCTTCCTACCAACACACTCCAAGAGGTTGCCATCGTAGTAGAAGCCTTGCTTGCAGTAGCATTCATAACCCGGCTGTGTGTTGACACACTTCCCTTCCTTGCAGATTTCCTGGCCAAACAGGGCACACTCGTCTATGTCTGTGACAAAGGGAGGAGGCAGTCAGTCCACATCACACCCCTTCCCTCTCAGCAATACAACTATCAATGCGTCGTTTCTGTTAGCAGTTCTGCACAATTTACACAAGGACTACGCTACCATAGTTGCAGAGGTGCCACTAAGCTTTCCATAAAGGACAGAGCAATCAGCAGTCACAAAGGAGGAGGATGGGGGCCTGGAGAGGGACTTGGGAATGTTTAGTCTGGAGAAGAGGAGGTTGAGGGGGGACATGATTGCTCTCTTGGAGTATTTGAAGGGCTGTCACGTAGAGGAGGGCAGGGAGCTGTTCCTGGTGGCAGCAGCAGATGGAATTTGCAGTAATTAAGGGCGGGAAGGTACCAGCCAGATATTAGGAAAAACTTTTTTACAGTAAGAGCTGTACAACAGTGGAATCAGCTGCCTAGGGAGTTGGTGGGCTCCCCCTCACTGGCAGTCTTGAAGCAGCAGCTGGACAAACCCTTGTCAGGGATGCTCCAGGCTGATCCTGCATTGAGCAGGGGGTTGGACTGGATGGCCTGGATGGCCCCTTCCAACTCTGTGATTCTATGATTCTATGAATTAGCCCCAATGGAACCTTCATGTTCTAAGGCAGTCTACCTCCCAGTACTCCATGCTAAAGACAGAGAACAGAGGGTGGCCACTATACAAACATCTGTTGTTTCACACATGAAGCTGCCTTGAATTAGACCCTCGGTCCATCAAGGTCAGTATTGTCTACTCAGGCTGGCAGTGGCACTCCAGGGTCTCAGGCAGAGGCCTTTCACATCACCTCCTACTTGGTCCTTTAATGGAGATGCCGGGGCTTGAACCTGGGATCTTCTACATGCCAAGCAGATGCTCAACCACCGAGCCACAGCCCCTCCCCTTCCAGTTTTTATGGTCCCAAGAACTCCAAAGAAAAGCCATACTGTTGGCCATGGAAGCCTTTCCTGAAATCCAAGAACTGGGGGGGTGGGGGGAGGCACTTTGCACAGGCTCAGAAGGACTCCCTTTTTTTACTGTGCCTCTGATGCAGTTCTAACCTGGTGGGGCTGAGTGTGGGGTGTAAGTCTCTCCAGGGTACCTGCTTCAGAAGAGGGCATGCTGGCAGAAAAGTTTTGGGGTTCCTACAAACCCTTTCTTGTGGGCAAGTGGGGGCACCAAGATCCGGTGGACGCTGGATCTCAGGAGACTCACCGCGGTGGGCTGGGATGCCGTAGTTGAGGGTGGTGTCATCCAGGATGAAGCCTTTGCCATCTGGGCAGAGAGTATGGAATTCCACTGGAAGGGGGCGGTGGTGAAGAGAGCAGAGATATTAAGGAACCGCAGACCCTCCTCTGTCTCCCGGTCTCCAGCTGTTCCTCCCCTCCCACTCCCAGTCCTACCCCTCCCCACACATCCGGCCCCCATACCAGAACTGAGAACAGGGCAAGGGTAGATTTCGCAGTGGTCCCCCCATCCAGCCCCCAGCGAGCAACAGCACTCTTGGCGGGTGATGTTAGTGGCCAGGACACTGTCGCAGAAGACGGTGTCGTCAAAGTTCAGGTAGCACTCCTTTTTGTTGTGGGGCAGCTCTGGGGAGAGAGAGAGAGAGACAGGGGTCACCCTCCCTTGCCGAAGACCCCAGAAATGGCACTCTCCCGGAAACGCGACAAGCTGCCCCAGCTCTCCCCGCCTACAGGCACGCTCACCCTCACAGCTCTGTCCGTCTTCCGAGGGGACGAATCCGTCATCGCACACGCAGACAAAGGAGCCGTCGGTGTTCTCACAGGCTCCATGTGGCTGGCAGAGGTCAGGGTCTTTGGCACACTCATCCACATCTGCAGGAGGCAAAGCCGCACTAGCACACGGGTCTGCACCGCAGACAAAGGCATGCACACACACACACACCCCTTTGGCAACATGCAGTCTCACCTCTTGGAGGCAGCCTGTCCATGTCCCCCACGGTCTGCAGGCCAGATCGCAGGGCGCCTGCAAGGGCTGCTCAAGATATTTTCTGGCCCGAGCAAGACACGCCTGTCCTTCCTCCCACATCACTGGCAGCTGCAAACCGAGCCCTCCACTGAGTGCTAATGTGGCTGAATGCTGCCACTAGGTGCAGGGCTGAATGCTGCCATTAGGCAGAGCCTATGCTGGGAGTAAGCCCTGACCTGGATAGCCCAGGCTAGCTGGATCCCTCCCGTCAGAGCTTGGAAGCTAAGCAGGGTTGGCCTTGGCTAGTATTTGGATGGGCGACTTCCAAGGAATACCAGGGGTGTGACGTAGAGGCAGGCAATGGCAAACCAACTTTTGAAATATCGCTTGCCTGACAAACAACTCCAGCTCACCACCTAGTGGTGCATAACACCGAAAGCGCTAGAACCTCTGGCTGCTAGATAATCTTGGGTTCTCCTGGCTAACGCATGGCCATACAACAATTAATTAATTATGCTGAGAGTAAGCCAAGCTCCATTATCACTGGCAGCAACATGGGCTCAGCTTGGATCTGGCCTGTGGCAATGTGGTTCCCGGAGACAATGCTCACATCACCGGGGAGTGAGCGAAGCCTGGTGCCACATCAAACAGCTGTTTAGGTGATCTGGGTAGAGAACATGCCTGTAAGGGCGCAGTCTTTTGCAGGCAGGACACCCTCCTGTTCAGGTTCCACTTACAGGGGACATGGTCTCCCAATCCAGGCAAGCAGACAGCCTCTCCCCCCTCGCCCCTCCCCAGTCATTTCTGAGTTACCACCCTGCGGGGGCTGGGGGAAGGGCAACAAACCTTGGCACTTCCTGCCGCTTTCCAGCTGGTAGCCCGGTCGGCACAGGCACTGGTAGGAGCCCACAGTGTTCACACACTCTCCCCCCACACAGGCAGCTGGGAAGTCGCACTCATTCACATCTGCACTGACCAAAACAGGGAGAGAAACAAGGGGTGCATTTCTAAAGAAGAAAAGGAACTGGTTGTCTGAAAGGCTTGCCTTGATCTGATTACATAGATGGAAGCTGATTGTGGTTAGTCAGTGGGGAGGGGAAAGGCACTTTTCAACTTTATGACCATTTCTTATGGCGACAGCGAATAAGACATTCTGGGTCAAAACCCAGAATATGAACAAAAGAAACACATAGGGCCCCTGCACCATCCAGCCTCTTTCCCAGGGTACCCCAGTCAAAGGTCGCTTCCCCCATGCTCACACACCCCACAGTTAATTTTCCAAGAAAGGTGCAGGGGCCTAAGCACCTGTTGCAGCTACTCAAAGAAGTGAGGAAACAGAGCAGCATTCTACACATGCTCAGAGGCATTCACACAGACTTTCTTCTCTTCCTGGAATTCAAACCCCACTTTTGAAGCTGTCTCCAACGAAGTTTATAAGACCCCTCTTCCCCAACCTCAAGACAATACGGAGGATGATCCTGCATGCGGCTCACACCCTGTTCTCACCTTCACAGCGTGGGCCTTCCTTCACAGACTGGAAGCCGACTGGACATTGGCATTTAAAGGAACCCAGTGTGTTCACACATACCCCGTTGGCACACAGAGACCCATTTTCACACTCGTTGATATCTGTAGAGGAGAAAGCCAGAAGGTTTGCCCAACAAAAGACTGAGAAGCCCCTTTCTGGGTGGAGACACTGTCTCTGTTCTCTCCTGCAAAGCACCCAGCTAGCATGTGGCTGGCCTGAACAAATTTTGTTCTCTTCAATGGCAGTTAAAAGGACCCGGCATCTGTTTTCTAAAGAGAAAGCAGCTAACAGTCAAAACGGCACAGTTACCATGTGAGGCAGGTATTCTGCACATGTTCCAAGACACACATCGTAATACATTCTGCCTCTGAGCCCTGTTACTCTAACCCAGAACCTAGGACACGTCCTCCGTCAGCACACATAACTCCTGGGACATTCTCTCCAGGAACAGTGGTGCTTCAATTGTACAGATAAGGGCTTGTTATTGCCTTTGCCATTGGCTGGGCTGCTGTGAAGTCACACACACCAGACTGTACAGATTTCTTCCTCCCCCCTCCACAAACCAAGGAGGGGCAGTTACCGAGACAGCTGCGAGAGTCTGGCGCAGGAACAAATCCATCCCCACAGGTGCAGCGGAAGGAACCAGCCACGTTCTCACACCACCCATGCTTGCAGACGGCCTCCTCGGAGCACTCGTCCACATCTGCGGGGAAAATAATCCAGTGGGTTCCCTTCCTTGTGCTCCCAGTACACCAGTGGAGAAAGAGGGCTGAAGGCAAGCGGAACTGAAAGGTATGCCCTTACCATAACACACCCCATTTTGGGCACGGAAGCCTGGCTGGCAGGGGATGCATTTGTAACTGCCAGGCCTGTTTTCACATCTCCCGTCAGGGCACACCCCGGGGTCAAGGCACTCATCCATATCTGGAAAGGAAACAATGGTAATAAAAAAGGAAGACAAACACAACAAAGGGCAAATTAGCACTGTGCTGGAAAGTGTCTGGAGAGCTGCACTGGCTCCACCCCAGAGCAATGGCCACAACTGTTCCTGCATTTGGGCCAGCTAGTGTGTGAGATGCAAGCTTTCAAGACAGACAGGACACTTTTCTTAGGATCCATGGACAAATCAAGCCACAACTTCTATCTGGAGAGTGGAAAATACATGGCACTCCCATTTTAAATATGTTAACTGGTTTTATTGCAGTATTTGACTGCATTGTTTTAGTTTGTATTATTTATTGCTGTTAGCCACCCTAAGTAGATAGATAGATAGATAGATAGATAGATAGATAGATAGATAGATAGATAGATAGATAGATAGATAGATAGACAGACAGACAGACAGACAGACAGACAGACAGACAGACAGACAGACAGACAGACAGACAGACAGACAGACAGACAGACAGACAGGCATGCAGTAACTAAGTATATATCCTGCCCTGGCCAAGAAACGTTTGCCCCCTTCTTTTCTGGAACTTCCCTGTGAGGAGGAATTCTGTGAAAATCAAAAAAATTGTGTTATGCACTTTAAACACCTAAAGCAGTATTTCCTTAAAGCAATACTGGGATTAGGAAGTAAGTGCAGAGTGACAAAGCTGTTTGGCAGCCAGAAAATCCCTTCTTGCACCGAAAGCAGGCTTTAGCTCAGGGGTGGCCAAACTGCGGCTCGGGAGCCACATGTGGCTCTTTCACACATATTGTGCGGCTCCCGGTGGGGCAGTTGGGGAAACGAAAGGGAGGCACGCTTTTTCTCCCTCCTTCCTGTCTACTTGCTTTCTTTGTTTCTCTCTCTTGCTCTCTTTCCACCTCTTTCATTCTTTCTTTCCACCTCTCTTTTTCTCTCTCTCTTAGACAAATAAATATAATTAACAAACAAATAAATACCATTGGACAAATAAATATCATTATCAATATCTGTTTTTACCCCTTTTGTTTTTATTTTTGGCCGTTTCATTTAATGTTAATAAAAAAGCAAGTATTTTAAATATATGAGATGAAGGGGTAGCTATTACTTTTGTACAAGGAAATGGATTACAATTGTCCACTGAGACTGTGGCTAATGATAGGAAATGCCTGGCAAGGTCTCGAGGCAGCAAGAGGAAGGCTGTGGGCTTAACAAACTTGGGAAACTATACGTGTTTATACACAAATGCTAGAAGTCTCCGAGGTAAAATCAGGGAGTTGGAATGCTTGGTGTTGGGGGGGAAATAGACATTGTGGGTATTTCAGAAACTTGGTGGGATGAGGAAAATCAGTGGGATACGGTGATTCCTGGTTATAAATTATATCGGAAGGATTGGGGGAAGGGTTGGAGGTGGGGTGGCTCTGTATGTCAGAGAGGGTATACCGTCCAGTAAGATTGAGAGGGTAAGAGAATTGGATTCACTTCTGGAAATGCTATGGGTTGAAATAGTGGGTCCAAAAGGAGGCTTAACAGTGGGAGTTTGTTATCGCCCACCAGATCAAAAGATAGAGGAGGATTATAAAATGATGAATGAATTAAAGATAACGGCTAGACAAAATAACTGTGTTGTAATAGGCGACTTTAACTAACCACACATTGATTGGGTCAATATGAGTTCTAGTCGGGAAAAAGAGATTGCGTTCTTAGACACTCTCAATGACTGTGCTGTGGAACAGATGGTCACAGATCCTACCAGGGGAGAGGCGATCCTGGATTTGGTCCTAAGTAACACCCAAGACCTGGTGAGAGATGTAAAAGTGATTGCACCACTTGGGAACAGTGACCATAATGTCATTGAGTTTAACATTTGTACAGATAGGGAGTTGCCCAAAAAGACTGACGCAACCACTTTTAACTTTAAAAGGGGTAACTTCTCTGGTATGAGGAGACATGTGAGGAAGAAATTGAAAGGAAAAGTGGAGAAGGTCAAAACCATTGGGGAAGCTTGGAGACTATTTAAAAAGACAATCCTAGAAGCTCAGAAAAAATATATACCGCAGGTTAGGAAAGGTACAAATAGGTATAGAAAAAAGCCTGCATGATTAACAAATAAAGTAATGGAAGCTGTAAAAGGTAAGAAGGATTCCTTTAAGCGGTGGAAAGCTAGTCTTAGTGAGGTTGATAAAAGGGAACACAGACTATGGCAAATAAAATGCAAGTCTGTGATCAGGCAAGCAAAAAGGGAATATGAGGAGCATATCGCAAAAAACATAAAGACCAACAATAAAACTTTCTTCAAATACATTAGAAGTAGGAAGCCAGCCAGGGAGGCAGTGGGGCCCTTGGATGACCAAGGGGTAAAAGGAGTCGTGAAGGATGATAGGGAAATGGCTGAGAAGCTGAATGCATTTTTTGCCTCTGTCTTCACTGTGGAAGAGGAGAAGTGTTTGCACCGATTTCGGGAGGGGGTTTGAAAGACCTGAATCAGATTGCGGTAACAAGAGAGGAAGTCCTCCGACTGATGGACAATTTAAAAACTAATAAATCACCAGGCCCGGATGGCATTCATCCGAGAGTTCTGAAAGAACTCAAATGTGAACTTGTGGATCTCCTGACAAAAATATGTAATCTTTCTTTAAAATCTGCCTCCATTCCTGAGGACTGGAAGGTAGCTAATGTCACTCCCATCTTTAAAAAGGGCTCCAGGGGAGATCCGGGAAATTACAGGCCAGTCAGTCTGACATCGATACCGGGTAAGTTGGTGGAAATTGTTATTAAGGAAAGAATTAGTAGGCACATTGATGAACAAAAACTATTGAGGCAGAATCAGCATGGGTTCTGTAAGGGAAGATCTTGTCTCACTAACCTGTTAGTGTTTTTTGAGGAGTGAACAAACATGTGGACAAGGGGGACCCAATTAGATATTATTTACCTTGACTTCCGGAAAGCTTTTGATACAGTTCCTCATCAAAGGCTCCTAAGTAAGCTCAATAGTCATGGGATAAAAGGACAAGTCCTCTTGTGGATCAAAAACTGGCTTATAAATAGGAAACAGAGAGTGAGTATAAATGGGAAACTTTCTCAGTGGAAGGTGGTAAGCAGTGGGGTACCACAGGGATCAGTACTCGGTCCGATGCTTTTTAACTTGTTTATTAACGATTTGGAATTGGGAGTAAGCAGTGATGTGGCTAAATTTGCAGATGACACGAAGTTGTTCAGGGTGGTGAAAACCAGGGAGGAGTGTGAGGCACTCCAAAGGGATCTGTTGAGGATGGGTGAGTGGGCGTCAACGTGGCAAATGGGATTCAATGTGGCCAAGTGCAAAGTGATGCACATTGGAGCCAAAAATCCTAAATATAAATACACGTTGATGGGATCTGAACTGGCAGAGACGGACCAAGAGAGAGATCTTGGAGTCGTAGTGGATAACTCGCTGAAAATGTCTAGACAATGTGTAGCTGCAATAAAGAAGGCCAACGCTATGCTGGGGATTATTAGGAAGGGAATTGATAACAAATCAGCCAGTATCATCATTTGCTGTTGTTGTTCAGTCGCACAGTCGAGTCCGACTCTTCGCGACCCCATGGACCAGATTACGCCAGGCCCTCCTGTCTTCCACTGTCCACTGAAGTTTGCTCAGTTTCATGTTTGTTGCATCGATGACACTGTCTAACCATCTCATCCTTTGCCGTCCCCTTCTTCTTTGACCTTCAATCTTTCCCAGCATCAGGGTCTTCTCCAGTGAATGCTCCCTTCTCATTTGGTGGCCAAAGTATTTGAGCTTCAGCTTCAGGATCTGGCCTTCCAGGGAACAGTCAGGGTTGATTTCTTTTAGGATTGACTGATTTGATCTCCTTGCAGTCCAAGGGACTCTCAAGAGTCTTCTCCAGCACCATAGTTCAAAAGAATCTATTCTTCGGCGCTCGGCCTTCCTTATAGTCCAACTCTCGCAGCCATACATTACTACGGGGAATACCATTGCTTTGACCATGCGGACTTTTGTTGGCAAGGTGATGTCTCTGCTTTTTATCATGCTGTTTAGGTTTGCCATCGCTTTCCTCCCAAGGAGCAGGCGTCTTTTAATTTCATGGCTGCAGTCACCATCTGCAGTGATCTGAGATCCTAGGAACGTGAAGTCTGTCACTACTTCTACGACTTCCCCTTCTATTTGCCAAGGAGTGATGGAGCCAGATGCCATGATCTTAGTTTTTTTGATGTTGAGCTTCAAGCCCACTTTTGCGCTCTCCTCTTTCACCCTGAGCAAGAGGCTCTTTAGGTCCTCTTCACTTTCTGCCATCAGAGTGGTATCGTCTGCATATCTGAGGTTATTGATCTTTTCCCCAGCAATCTTAACTCCAGCTTGTGATTCATCCGGGCCAGCATTTCGCATGATGTACTCGGCATATAAATTAAATAAGCAAGGTGACAATATACATCCTTGTCATACTCCTTTTCCTATGCTAAACCAATCAGTTGTTCCATATCCGGTTCTAACTGTTGCTTCTTGACCCTTATACAGGTTTCTCAGGAGACAGGTGAGGTGGTCTGGTACTCCCATCTCTTTAAGAACCTGCCATAATTTATTGTGATCCACACAATCAAAGGCTTTAGCATAGTCAATGAAGCAGAAGTAGATGTTTTTCTGGTACTCTCTTGCTTTCTCCATAATCCAGCGAATGTTGGCAATTTGATCTCTAGTTCCTCTACCTCTTCGAAACCCAGCTTGTACTTCTGGCAGTTCTCTCTCCACGTACTGTTGGAGCCTAGCTTGTAGGATTTTGAGCATGACCTTGCTAGCGTGTGAAATGAGTGCAATTGTGCGATAGTTTGAACATTCCTTGACGTTGCCCTTCTTTGGGATTGGAATGTAAACTGACCTTTTCCAATCCTGTGCCCACTGTTGTGTTTTCCAAATTTGTTGGCAAATTGAGAGCAGCACTTTAACAGCATCTTCTTTTAAGACTTTGAATAACTCAGCTGGGATACCATCACCTCCACTAGCTTTGTTGTTAGTAATGCTTTCTAAGGCCCATTTAACTTCACTTTCCAGGATGTCTGGCTCGAGGTCAGTGATTATACCATCGTGGTTGTCAAGGACATCGAGGTCCTTCTTGTATAGTTCTTCTGTGTATTCTTGCCATCTTTTCCTAATCTCTTCTGCTTCTGTTAGGTCCCTACCGTTTTTGTCCTTTATCATGGCCAGCTTTGCATGGAACGTTCCCTTGATTTCTCCAATTTTCTTGAAGAGATATCTAGTCCTCCCCAATCTATTGTTTTCCTCTATTACTCTGCATTGTTCATTCAGGAAAGCCTCCTTATCTCTCCTTGCTGTTCTCTGGAAATCTGCATTCAGTTGGGCAAATCTTTCCTTTTCCCCATTGCCTTTAGCTTTCCTTCTTTCCTCTGCTATGCGTAAAGCCTCATCAGACAGCCACTTTGCTTTTTTGCATTTCTTTTTCTTTGGGATGGCGGTGAGTGCTGCCTCCTTTACAATGTCACGGACCTCTGTCCATAGTTCTTCAGGCACTCTGTCTATCAAATCTAGTCCCTTAAACCTATTCTTCACCTCTACTGTATATTCATCGGGGATGCGATCTAGGTCAAATCTGAATGGCCTTGTGGTTTTCCCAACTTTCTTCAATTTAAGTCTGAATTTTGCAATGAGTAGCTCATGATCTGAGCCACAGTCAGCTCCAGGTCTTGTTTTTACTGACTGGATAGAGCTTCTCCATCTTTGACTGCAAATTATATAGTCAATCTGATTTCGGTGTTGCCCATCTGGTGATGTCCATGTGTAGAGACGCCTCTTAGGTTGTTGGAAAAGGGAGTTTGCTATGACCAGCGTGTTCTCTTGACAAAACTCTGTTAGCCTTTGCCCTGCTTCATTTTGTTCTCCAAGGCCAAACTTGTCTGTTATTCCAGTTACCTTTTGATTTCCTACTTTAGCATTCCAGTCCCCTATGATGATGAGGACATCATTTTTTGGTGTTAGTTCTACGAGCTGTTGTAGGTCTTCGTAGAACTGGTCCACTTCAGCCTCTTCTGCAGCAGTGGTTGGGGCATAGACTTGGATTACTGTGATATTGAATGGTTTGCCTTGGATTCGGACCGAGATCATTCTGTCATTTTTTAGATTGTATCCCAATACTGCCTTTCTCACTCTCTTGTTGACTATAAAGGCCACACCATTTTTTCTACGGGATTCCTGGCCACAGTAGTAGATATAATGGTCTTCTGAGTTAAATTCGCCCATTCCTGTCCACTTTAGTTCACTGATTCCCAAGATGTCAATGTTCATTCTTGCCATCTCATTTTTGACCACGTCAAGCTTACCTTGATTCATAGATCTTACATTCCAGGTTCCTATGCAGTATTGTTCTTTGCAGCATCGAACTTTCCTTTCACCGTCAGACACATCCACAACTGAGCGTCCTTTCGGCTTTGGCCCAGCCGCTTCACTCTTTCTGGGGTTACTCGTACTTGCCCTCTGCTCTTCCTCAGTAGCATATTGGACACCTTCCGACCTGAGGGGCTCATCTTCCGGCGTCATATCTTTTAGCCTTTTGTTACTGTCCATGGGGTTTTCTTGGCAAAGATACTGGAGTGGGTTGCCATTTCCTTCTCCAGGGGATCACGCTTGGTCTGAGTTCTCTGCTGTGGCCTGTCCGTCCTGGGTGGCCCTCCACGGCATAGCCCACAGCCTCATCGAACCATGCAAGCCCCCTCGCCACGACAAGGCAGTGATCCATGAGGGAGACTATCATCATGCCCCTGTATAAATCATTGGTGCGACCTCATTTGGAATACTGTGTACAGTTCTGGTCACCGCATCTCAAAAAGGATATTATAGCATTGGAAAAAGTGCAGAGAAGGGCAACTAGAATGATAAAAGGGTTGGAACACCTTCCCTATGAAGAAAGGTTAAAATGCTTGGGGCTCTTTAGCTTGGAGAAACGACGGCTGAGAGGTGACATGATCGAGGTTTATAAGATTATGAATGGGACTGAGCGGGTTGAGAAAGAGGTGCTTTTCTCCCTTTCTCATAATACAAGAACTCGTGGGCACTCTATGAAATTGCTGAGCAGTCGGGTTAGAACAGATAAAAGGAAAAACTTCTTCACCCAAAGAGTGATTAACATATGGAATTCACTGCCACAGGAGGTCGTGGCAGCTGCAAGCATGGACAGTTTCAAGAGGAAATTAGATAAACATATGGAGCAGAAGTCCACCAGTGGCTATTAGCCACAGGGTTTAGATGGGAACTCTCAGTCTGGGACAGGTGATGCACTCTATTTTTGGTGCTGGAGGGGGCAGCAGTGGGCGGGCTTCTGGTGCCCTGGCCCCACTGCTGGACCTCCTGATGGCACCTGGTATATTTTGGCCGCTGTGTGACAGAGTGTTGGACTGGATGGGCCATTGGCCTGATTCAACATTGGCTTCTCTTATGTTCTTATATATTTTAAAATATATTTTAAAATAAACATGTGTGTCTGATATTTGCTCATGTTTTGCGGCTCTCAAACATCTGCCACTTATTCTATGTGGCTCTTATGCTGAGCAAGTTTGGCCACCCTTACTCAGCTTTGAGAGGGGTGCAGTGCTCTTGCTCAGAGATGCTCACCCCTATTCCAGAACTCAGCCCTGCTTCTGCCCCAGATCTGGACAGCTATCCCTCCCCAAAACCCCTCCTTTCCATTGCCAACCCGGTACCTTCACACAGAGGCTGGCGGGAGGACTTCAGACGGTAGCCCGGATGGCAATCGCACTTGTAGTGTCCTGGGAAATTGATGCAGGAGCCACGGTCCCCGCAGATATTGGGCTTGGCACATTCATCAATATCTAGGCGGGAGAGAGAAGGCAGCACAGAGTAAGCAGGCCAGTCCTGAGCATCCCCCTAATTGCCTGGTGCCCTGCTCCTCCTCCCCCTGCCCAGGCCTATGGACCACTTACCCATACAGGACCGCACGCCCTTGTGAATCTTCAGCTGGTATCCCCGGTTGCAGTGGCAGTTGTAGGAACCCCCTGTGTTCATGCACACTCCCTTCCCACTGCCACATGGCTCTGTCTCGCACTCATTCACATCTGGGGAAGGAAGAGGGGATTGGAGCAGGAACACGGCTGCTTGCCCTGCCTGGGCAAAGCAAAAACTCCAGAGCCAGTGTGGTGCAGTGGTTAGAGGGCTGGACTAGGATCTGGAAAAGCCAGGTTCAAACCCCCACTCTGCCATGGAAGCTTTGCTGGTGACATTGGGCCAGTCACACCCCTCAGCCTCGTCTACCCCACAGGATTGTTGTGAAGATAAAATGGAGGAGAGCAGAATGGTGTGAGCTGTTCAGGGTCCCCATTGGGGGAAAAGGCACTGAGATCAGCAGATAAGAACTTCCTGGTGGTTCCCAGCCCCAGAGATATCTGGCTGGCCTCGACCAGGGCCTTCTCAGCCCTGGCCCCAGCCTGGTGGAACTCTCTGCCAGATGACATCCATGCCCTGCCTGATCTATTAAACTTTCGCAGGGCATGGAAGGCAGAGATGTTCCGCCAGGCCTTTGGTGGAGGCCAGCGACGGTTTCCTACATCTGCCCGGCACCCTCCCTCCCTCCCTCTCCAAAAATCTGAACGCTAGACATGCCATCTGTTCTCGAAACGTTTTAAATATGTATGCTGACTGTTTAATATTGTATGCTTGTAAATTCAATTGGTTTTATAATTGTATTGAACTACTCTGTTGTAAACCACCCTGAGCCCTGCGTGAGCGGGGAAGGGCGGTCAAGAAATCTAATGAAATAAATAAATAAACGTAGTAAAAAAATAAATAATGCTTTGGTATCTGTTCACCCCTACCCATTTCCCTGATTATTAGGGATCCTTCATTAGTGGACCACAGCAGTGTTTTCCAGCCAGAAAGGCCAGCAACTTCCTAACTACAGAGATCCACAGAGCCAAAGTATCATTGGCACATGATTATTTTTTAAAAGCAAATAATGTGATTCAATGAACATCAACACAGAGGAAAGTCACCTGTATTGTGCTTTTATCCTGACTTTCCTCCAAGGAGCACAAGGTGGCATGCAGCTCTGCCCTCGCTTCTGTCTTATCTTCCCAACAACCCTGTATGGTAGGCCAGACTCTGAGAGAGAGCGAGACCGGCTCAAAGTCACCCAGTGAGTTTTATGGCCAAGGGGCCATACTGCTAGATCCAGTAACTGAACATGGGACCTCCCACATGCCAAACAGATGTTCTACCACTGAGCCACAGCCCCTCCCCTCCCCCTGGATCTCTCCAGTTCTAGTCCAACCCTAACCACGGAGGTGTACATTCCAAAGCAGAGCTGGACTACCTAAGGCATAAAGTGACAATGTCTGTGGTTCTGGAACTGGGTGATGTTCCTCTGGAATGTAGAAAGGGGACTTTGCACATGCTCTGAGGCCCTCTGTGGTCCATCCAGCCTGCCCCTGTAGGGCAAATTTTCTTTTCTGCCATAAGTTCCACAACCCTTGATCAAAATTAATCTTAAGGGCAAAATGATTCCCTTTGCAGCATTAAAAATCACGATCCAAGGATACACACAAGGATGACACAGTGAGCAATCTAGTTTGAGTGTGCAAAGAAAGGCATGTGCATTCAAGGGAAGACGCCCCTTACCTACGCAGTGCTTAAGCTGAGGATGCCAGCGGTACCCTGTGTAACAATCGCACATGTGGCTCGGCGTTCCAGAGATGCATTCCCCGTGGCCACAGATGTTGCGGTTCAGTTTGCAGATGTCCGTCTCTGAGGAGAAAGATCAAGATGGGTAGCCCTGTTAGTCTGCCTGTAGCAGCAGAAAAATAACAAGAGTCCGGTGGCACCTTAAAGACTAACAAAAATCTGTGGCAGGGGAGGAGCTTTCGTGAGTCACGGCTCACTTCTTCAGGTACCTGTATCTGAAGCTCACGAAAGCTCCTCCCCTGCCACAAATTATGTTAGTCTTAAGGTGCTCCTGGACTCTTGCTCTTTTCTAGTGCCTGAGGAGAAAGACAGAGAGAGACGGCAAAATAAACATGCCTGTGGATACAAGGGCAAGTCTCAGATGGAAGGCAGAGCAAGCCCCATCCGAAAAGGCTTCCTGCCTTCACCCCCATGTCCAGTTGACTGTGTAGGCCTGCCCGTGGCGTGTGTGTCTGCCACTGGAAAGCCCCGCTTCAAAGGACTGAGAGACACATAGATGGGACGACCATTGCTGGCCCTGGAAAGAGGCTGTGGGACGTCACTGCCCCGACCCTCACCTGTCACCTGAGTGGGAGCGACATCCATGGTGCTCCTGTTCCTCTCTTCTTCCTCGTACTTCACCACCACGGCCATCGTGGGCTTAGCAATCACCTCTGGGGGTCAAAATGGAGATGCCGCCTGAGAATGTGGCCCTCTGTGCCTCCCAAACGCCTCCGCCCCATCCCAGACAGTATGGGGGCACACCCAGAGGGTATTTCCAACCCCCAAGGCCTTCACCAACCCCCAATTCTTGATCACTCACCAGGGTAACGGGGGATGAAGGTGGGAATGTTGACAGGGATGTGATCCACTCGCTGCTCCTCCGAGGTTGTCCCATAAGCTGGTAACTGGAAATGGGGTGTATTTGTCTATTGCTAGCCTGAAGCATCATCTCTCCAGTTCCCTCCCAGTGACAGGGGGGAACACTTTCCAAGCGGTAGGCCCTGTCAAGACCCACCCAAGACGTTTTGGTGCCAAGGCAGAAAGATTCACACGGCATCTCCACTTCCCCCCTCATCGGCATGGGGCCCAGTTGGGGAAGGCGATTCTCTCGAGCCAGCCTCCCAAACAGGGAAGAGCAGCTTTCTTGATCAACTCCCATTTCATGGGACTTTTGGGGGGAATTGGGCCCCCATTCAGCAGATGTGTCTGTTTTCCCACTCTGCTCCCCTTAATGGCACCCAAATCCCACCTCATCGAATTTCTGCCCTAGCTTCGATCTCCAAAATGGGGAAACCACCTCTGGGTAGACCTCTATCTCTGGACAAGCAATAATTTTCTCTGATTTTTCTTTAATAAATCAATCACTTCATTTCCACCTCATATTACTACAGATTTCCTCCTCCTCTTGCCCAGCACTTACCACAGCTAGAGTTACCACTGCAAGAAACAAACCAAGAAGGAAAGGAAAACGTTAGCGTTTCTGAAAACAGGACTGGTTATAAACTCCCTGTGAAATTACAGGGTATGTCGTTGGGGAGGGTTTTACTGCTGACTCCTTGGCGACCCCCATCCGTATCCACCCAAACACCGATGGCAGTGTGGTAGAGCATCTGTCTTGCATGCATTAAGGGCCAGTATTCAACCCCCAGCATCTCCCATTCAAAGGACCACGTAGTGTGTGATGTGAAAGATTTCCATTTGAGACCCTGGAATGCGGCTGCCAGTCAGAGTAGACAAAATTAACAGACCAAAGATCTGACTCAGATTAAGGCAGCTCCATCTGTCTTCAGAGCGGGCTACTCTAGCCTGGATGTTTTATTTTACAGGGTTGTTCTACCAAGTGGCAACCTCAAGATTCAGTCACTTGTCTGCCCCCCACCGCTTGCCTGGAAACCAGTTTGGAGCCCTGTTCCTGTTGGGCCAAAGCCCCCCGCATGGAACAAGGAGGCAAGTTTTAAAGGGGAAGAATAAGTATCCCAGTTGTAACTTTTGTCTGCTATAATGCATGTAGTCCTGTTATATCACGTTATGCACAGAACTGGAGCAAGGCATAGAGCCCTAGAGGGTGTCTCACCGTACACATTGTCCAAAGGCAGGATCAGCCCCCACAGATCCAGCCAGGCCACTATATGTCACAAATACCCTGGGGGCCATGTAAGGCTGTCAACCTCCAGGCGGCACCTGGAGATCTCCTGGAATTACAACTGGTCTCCAAACTACAGAGATTAGTTGCCCTGGAGAAAATGAATGCTTTGGAGTGTGGACTGTATGGCTATTATACTCCACTGAGGTCCCCCCCGGAAATCTCCTCCCTTCCCAGGCTCTACCTCCAAATCTCCTAGGGCCAACAGAGCTGGATCTGGGTTCCCTTGACCCAACTCTCATCCACATCAGTCAGAGGGTAGCTGTTGGGTAGCTCCCAAGATCTGCAGAGGCCCAATTCAGATAGGAATGGCCCCTGGGAGTCATTATTTGCCCTATCTGGGAGCTACGTGTATAGCCCCACAGTGTACATGCCTCTTCCCAATGGGGCAAAAAATGTCTTTAAGAGTTGCCTACAAAAAAAAGAATTTCATATGACTCATGCTAGTGAACCAAGCTGCATGCTATGAGAGAAGGCAAAACAAAAAGCGACACCATTTTGCATCAGCTTGAATCAACTGGGTTTCAGGAAAGCCTCCTTTCTGATCCCAAACAAGGCAAGTGGTCAGATTCAGTGCAAGGCCAAAAATCTCCATCCCCCAGAAACATTAGTCATCACCCTGTTTTTGTACCTTAATGCAGGCAAGGAGACAACACAAAGCACAATTCTTAATCAGGTTTTATTCTTCCGTCCATTTACAGCCCCTACTCTACTTTCTCCTCCCATCTTTCTTTGCTCTTCTTACTCTGCAACAGACTACGGTTTCCTGAATGGGAGACACTTGTAAACATCGGCAATGAAATAACTTGTGAAAACAGCTATTAAATGATGACACCTGTTAGTTGAACCCCACAAAGGAGAGAGGAAGAAAACAGCACCACTAAAAGAGGAGAAGATGGATAAACAGATAAACCTCTTCCTCAAGTCACCAAATAGCAAAGTTATGGGGTACCAAGAACTCTAATTTTGTGCCAGAGCAATGAACAAAAAAGTGGAATTCTGGAACTTGCATAATGTGCGTGATTTCATATTGGATAAGAACTTATTTTGCAAGTTTTTAAAAAAACCTATTTTGCCTGGTTTGGTTTTGCTAATCCTGGGGAGGAACCAAATGCTGCAATACAGGATGCTGAAACCACACTTTCTAGCCTTTGGAGACTTCTGTAGACCTTGCCCACAACCTCTCTGGCATATCTTCACAGGCACAAAAGCTAGAACTGTGCTCTCTTTTTTGGAAGTGGCTGCCCAGGTTCCCAGGAAACTAGATTTCTTTGCCCCTCCTGAACTACTTCGGTATGCATGCAGAATCATAGCATATGTGCCAAACACCCCGATTAGAGCCCATGCTGCAAGCAAGTCATGAGTCCAGCTAAGCATAATATTTAGCCCAGAAGTTGTCTTCCTGATTTATTTCTCAAAAAGCAATATTCTGGCCCTTATGACTGCAAAGACATATTTAATGGCATGCAGGCCATTTCTGCTTTGCTGAAATCTCAGAACTGGTAGGGGGTGAGGACTGCATATGAGTGGTGGTAGTTGAGAGGGGAAGGTAGGGTACTAGCATGCTGCCTACCTTCTTGTTCATCCCTCTCATTAGCAGAAGCAGAATAAATTGCACCAGACAAGAAGGATATGCAAATTACATGAATTTATATACTGCCGGCACACTTTAGAGTTTAGCATGCACATTATTTCTGAAGAGGTGCAGAGGTTTGTGTGACGTGGTACTTCCTGGGCTTCCCTGACCTGGAGCCTTGGGAATTCTTGAACACACGGAGCTGTCTTACGCGGAGTCAGACCATTGGTCTATCAAGGTCAGTATTGCCTGCTCTGACTGGCAGCAGCTCCCCAAGTTCTCCAGTAGGGATGTCTAACATCTCTTATTGCCTAATCCTTTTAAACTGATGCTGGGGATTGAACCTGGGATCTTCTGCATGCAAAGCAGACTTCTACCGCTGAGCCAGGGCCCCTCCAGATCTTAGGCTTTTCCTCTCCCTCGATTAATCCCTCCCTGCCCACTGACCTGGCTCCTGTGAATCACTCCCGACTGGCGGATAGGTGGGAAGCTCTCCACGGGGCTGCTGCTGCTGCTGCAAGTCAGTGGTACCCTCCGGGTGAAGCTGGAGAGTGAATTCGCTCTCCCCTTGGATGGTCAGAGTCTGGTGCGAAGTCAGGATATGGTAGCCTTTTCCCGCAGGGCAGATCTCTCTGAAAGCAGCTGCCAGGGAAGAGAGAAGAATGAGCTTGCCCATAAAACAAAGCACGCAGTTGCAGACTCCAGCAAGAACACGCAAGCTTCACACCAGCAACATGCTAAATGATGTACGAAAACACAGTGAAGGCGCAAGCGTTCCCTCTAAGCTGTGCGCATGAGTGGCCCTCATTAACACAGGAAGTGATCTGGAGCCGTGGCGGGTCTTGCACTGCCCACTACCCCTTTTAAGATTACAGCAGTTCTATTCTGCTCAAGATGTGAACTCCTCCGCACAGTAGGAGGGGAAAAATTAGAGGGACCATTGGAAGGGTGGGAGATTCAGGACAGACCAGAGGAAGTACTCCTTCGCTCACTGAGTAAGTAAACGCACTGCCACAGGATGTGATGACAGCTGCCAGCTTGGAAGGCTTTGAAAGGGGAGTGGACAAACTCATGGAGTCTGGACCTACCAATGGCCATTAGCCATGATGGATATCTGCTCCTTCCAGTACCAACCAGATCAGCATGGGTGGGAGGATGAGGCTGACAAGCGGGCAGGGGACTTACCAGGAGGCTACAGGAGAGGGGAGGGAAACTCCAGGATAGGGAATTCCTAAAAGAGTTCTGGATGAGCTGCCGTCACATTTAAAGGGACCACGTTCCTTTTAAATGCTTTCCCTCCACTGGAAATAATGGAGGATGGGGGCACCTTCTTTTGGGGCTCAGAACATTGGACTCCCTGGTCCAAACTTTTAGAAATGGGTCAGGGGGGAGTTGAGGAGAGGCACCAGCAGCTATACTGAAAATTTGGTGCCTCTGACTCAAAAAACAGGGAGGCCCCCAGAGCCCCAGATACCCACAGATTGATTCTCCATTATACCCTATGGGGATCGGTCTCCATAGGGTGTAACGGAGCGCCCAACATCTATTCCCCCCCCACCTTCTGATAGCCCTGAAGCAGGGGGAGGGGCTCCAAACCAGGGGATCCCCTACCCCCAACTGGGGGTTGGCAGACCTAGTCATCCTGCTTGTGGGCTTTCTAGAGGCAGCTGGTAAGCCATTGTGTGAACAGAATGCTGGACCGAATGGACCTTTGGCCGGATCTGACAGGGCTCCTCTTATGTTCTGATGACATTATGGGCACTAGATGATCAGGAAAAAGAAGGGCCCTTGAGGGTTTTGGGGGGGGCAAAAAGAAATGGGTAGGAGCTTATCCAGGCCTGGCAGAACTCGGGAGGCAAAGGGAAGGGGAATGGGCATCTCTGCCCAGGTCCTGGCATTGCCCACTTCCCCGCTGTAGGCGTGACCAGGGACGCTGATCCCACTTACCAGTCCCATCAGCTGGGCAGCGCTCGCAGCGGGCTCCCCAGGCCTTGCCCACGCTGCAGCAGCAGGTCATGCGGGTGAGTTTGGTGGGCAGTGGGTGCTGGCACTGGTTATCAGAGCTCACCAGACGGAAACATGAACTCTTCTCCCCGGCTTTCTCCGCTGTCCCTCCCCCAGAGAAAGAGAGGGAGGTCAGAGCATTGCAGGGCTCCATTCTAGCCCCACCCCCACCCCCAAAAATGCACCCTGGCCTCTAAGTCCATTCTTAAAACACCAGACAAGGGTTTGATTGAGAAAGCATCAGGCTTCTGACTTCCTAGCTACTGTGCCCCGGGGCTCAGCATACAGAGGGCTCAGTCTTGCAATACATAAACTATGAGAGACAGAAGCGAATCTGACCATGCACAGCGTGTTTCCGGTTCCCGATAAATCAGAGCACAGCAATTAGACAAAGGCTGGAGTCATGGCACATAAAGTCCTGCAAGTATTTGCACTGGCGCAGGTTTAGTCCTCTGTCTCTCCCCATCTCTGATGCAACTACTGTCCCACTCCACCCCACATAACAGTAACACGGCTGCTGCCAAGACTAACAGTTGTTCAGTGCTAACAGCCTGCAAGGCACAGCACAGGACAGAGAAGTTCCTCTTTGCAGGTCCCAGAGGACTACAGCCCACCAGAGACAGAGTTTTTCAGTGATGGCACCTCACCTTCGGAACGTCCTCCCCTGTTGAGGTTCACCTGGTGACTATCTTATCATTCGTTTTAGACGCCAGGGAAAAAAATTGTATTTGCCAATGCTTCCTCTAAGCTGTGGAGTCTTGTGAGCAAAAATTCTACTTTGTGAGCTACTGGCATTAAAGTTGTGAGCAAGCAATTTGGCTATGGCATAAATTAGTTTGTTCTGGAGCCATCCTCCCTGAGCTAAGGCAAAAATGTGTGGGCTGGAGGCTAAAAAACTGCGAGCTGGCTCACACTAACTCAGCTTAGAGGGAACACTGGTATTTGCCCAGGCTTTTCAGGGGGTTTCATCTTTTTTTAAAGCTGTTTTTACAGTCTGCATCTAGTCTGATTTAGGGAGCTCAGTTTTTAGGCTGCTCAACGTTTGCTTTTGTATTCTTTTATCGTTTTCACATTGCGAGCCACCTCGAGTAGGACCCCGGAGAGGCAGCATATGAGTTCTCACAACAAATGCTGGGAAGGATGAGATTGAGGAGAGGCTAGGAGAAGTCTCCCTTAGTAAAGATACATACGCACGCAATGGGTGCGCGAAGGCCCCAACACCTGTCCTGGCTTGCATGCACAGCGGAAGCTTCCTTGGGTGTTCAAACATTCGCCCCCTTGGCACACTCCTTGCATGGCACACTCGTTGATGTCTGCAAGGAAAAAAGAGAGGCACACGAATTGTGGTGGGGCAGGAGGAGTTGAAGAAGAGGCAGGAGCCACAATCCAGCTTCCTTTACCCACAGCAACCTGTGTGCACCCACCCACCCATTCCCTATCCCCATTCTCTTCACTGGGGCTTGCACAGGGAATTTCCCAGAAGATTAATCACCACGTGGGAGGGTGCTATTTGGGTATTCTGCCTCAGGCACCAAAATCTCTTGGCATGATGTGAGACAGACCAGCTGTTATGTCCAGTTTACAGAAAGCAAATTGAGTCCAACGTACTCAAGGCCAACCAGAAAATCATAGAATCATAGAGGTAGAAGGCACCTCCAAGGTCATCTAGTCCAACCCCCTGCACAATGCAGGAAATTCACAAATACCTCCCTCCCCCAGTGACCCCTGCTCCATGCCCAGAAGAGGGCAAAAACCCTCAACCCCCCCAGGTTCTTCCTGCCCTCCCTCTCATGATCTGCCTAAATTCACAGAATCAGCATTGCTGCCAGATGGCCATCTAGCCTCTGTTTGAAAACCTCCGAAGGAGAGCCCACCACCTCCCGAGGAAGCCTGTTCCACTGAGGAATCCATGGCTGGAAGCTGGATTTGAACCCAGATCTAAACCTTTCCCTTTTGTTGCATAATCCAGACTTCAACTGGCTCGTCACTCCACAATCTGAAACAAAGGGCTCTCACAAGAGCAGAGTCTATCGCCCAATCCACCCTAAAACAATCAGACTTGCTCCTTTTGGGTACCTTGGCAGTGGGTGCTGTTCAGTCGTTTGTACCCCTGTGGGCAGTCACTCCCCATCTCCCCACGGATAGGACCTGTCTTCTGCACCCCTAAGTCTGAAAGACAGAAAACATGCATTTGAAAAACACACATAGCTCTCTAATGGGACTTTCCAGCAAGCTGCTTTAAGGGCTGGGCCTTTGGCAACACTGATGCTGACCAGATGTGTTCAGGTGCCGCACAGAAGCATCAAAGTCCCTGTCCAGAAATTTTACCATCCTAATCTTCTCTGTATCGTTCCAATTTTAGTATATGTGCTGCCGAAGCGAGCACCAGAAATTTTACCATCTATAAAAGGTAAAGGTTCCCTTGCTTGAAAGCCAGTCGAATCTGACTCTAGGGTTGCGGTGCTCATCTCCGTTTCAAAGCCGAAGAGCCAGCGCTGTCCAAAGACATTTCCGTGGTCATGTGGCCGGCATGACTAAACACTAAGGTGCACGGAACACTGTTATCTTCCCACCAAAGTGGTACCTATATATCTACTTGCAATTTCTTGCTTTCGAACTGCTAGGTTGGCAGGAGCTGGGTCCAGAGACGGAAGCTCACTCCATCATGTGGCACACTCGGGTCTTGAACTGCTGAACTACTGACCTTCCACAGCCTGCAGTTCAGCGTCTTAACCACTTGAGCCACTGCAGCTCCATTTACCATCTATACAATAGGATTATTAATCTTCTTCCACCCACCCTTCCCCACACATGCCAGTCTTTCTTGTCTTCTGTTCTGGAAGGAAAAGGGGGCTTTGCAAAACTTAGGCTGTGATCACACGCACAATTAGCCATGCCATAGGCGCGAATGCCGGGTGGATTTAACAGGCACAATCAGACGTGAACATCTGGCCAGTGCCCTGCACCCATTGGCAAACTGTTTTGCTCCACCGCAAGAGCAAAAGACACTAGGGAAAGT
Organism: Gekko gecko; assembly: GCA_029375565.1. Taxonomy (NCBI): domain Eukaryota; kingdom Metazoa; phylum Chordata; class Lepidosauria; order Squamata; family Gekkonidae; genus Gekko; species Gekko gecko. The sequence goes on from JAPDNY010000001.1 coordinate 28,236,692, forward strand.
CCACTGTCAAACGGGTTGCTATGGGCCACGGACAGACTTTCCCCTGTGTGATCACACCAGCACGCTCTCATGGTGTTGGGATGGTCTGATCAGGCCATCCCGACTCTGTGCCGTTTCCGCCCCCCTTCCCAGTATGCGCATCATTGCATACTGCCATAGGAAGCCCTCAGGGTGGAGATGCGATTAATCGATCCCCTGTTTAAGCGCATCGGAAACACAAGGCAAAAAAACACCCCGATTCATCCGCGGTTTGCGTCTGATCACGCAGTGGCAGGCTACCCCCACAGCTCCCATGGACTGTGTGACTGCACAAATGCGGGTCAAATTGCTAGGGAGCAAATAGCCTCGCTTCCGCCCCCGCGTTACCTGGCACGTGTGACCGGGACCTCAGAACGTTATTTCTCTTTGGAGGGAGGCAGAACTTTTTTTTTTCCTGTCAAGCTGACCCTGAAGGGTATTGAAGGCAAAAGAGATTCAGAAATGGTTTGCCATTGCCTTCCTCCATGTCATGTCCCTGGGATTCCTTGGAGGTCTCCCATCCAAATACTAGCCAGGGCTGACCCTGCTTAGCTTCTGTGATCTGACGAGATCAGGCTAGCCTGGGCAATCCAAGCCAGTGGTGGTGGTAGTGGTGGTGGCAGAGCTACGAGCCCCACACTGGATGCTGTAGGGAAAAAGGAGACAAAAATTTCCCAGCCCAAGGGCTATTTTGGGGCAGGAACGCACAGGAACGGAGTTCTGGAGGGCTCCCGAGTTGGCCACGCCCAGCAGGAACTCATTAGCATAATAGGCCACACCCAACAGCAGAAACTCATTAGGATTGGCTACATTAGGGGGGTGCAGCCTAACATGCAAAGGAGTTCCTGCTACAAAAAAAGCCCTCAGTTTTGACAACAAACAAGGTAAACAGAATAAGAAGCAAAAGGTGGGTGTGGCTAGATGACCCCACTTCCGGTAACATGGGGGTGTGGCCTAATATGCCAATGAGCTGTGTTGTCAGGGGTGTGGCCTAATATGCTAATGAGTTTCTGGTGTTGGGTGTGGCCTATTATGCTAATGAGTTCCTGCTGGGCTTTTTCTACCAAAAAAGCCGTGCCCAGGCCCATTATCAACCTCACTCAAGGTTTTCATGCCAGCAACTGAAATTTGGGGGAAAGAGGGAGGGCCCACGCTGGGGGTTAGGGGACAGACCAGCTGTTTCCCAGAAGAGGACAAGTGTGGCAATTGCAGCTTTCCCAGATGATAAACCAACTGTTTGACAGGAAACACCAATGGGTAGGAAAAGGGAGAGAGGAAAATGAGAGAGGCTGCCAGAGAACTACGGAGCTAGAAGGGGGGGGGGCTGTCAGCCAAGATGACTTGGCAGTGAGTAGGCCCCACAAAAAGCTCGGTGGTTGGAGGGATACAGCTAGGACTGCCCTGCTCGATCCCTTCTCCCCCATGGTCCAGTGATCCCACACAAAAGACACACACACAAATCTGGTTCCTGGAAAAACTCAGCTTCACAAACCATGGTGGGGTTCAAGCCCCACTGCAATGAATGTGGGGGAGGAGGGTTTGACAAGTGCATGCTCGTGCATTTCCAAGGGCCTTGCACCCGGAACATTCCGCAGAGACAGCAACAGCTTCAAGGGTGCCCACGATGGACGTGTGACGTGTGACAAGAGGCCTGGTAACATGATGCATGCCTCTGTCATCCTTGCTGTTTTTCACATAATCTCTAAATATTACATTCCTTGTGGGGAGGGGTGTTAACCCGCAAGCTGCCTTGGGGCAACTGGAGTACCAAAGCAAGGGGGAGGCCTGCCCACTGCGGGGGGGGGGAGCAGGGAGGGAAGGGGGAAGGGAGGGCTGGCAGAGCACATTCCAAGCGACAGCCAACACAAACAGCCCGGCCTCTTGCATGGCGACTGCATGAACTGGAAAATCCATTAAGCCAGGGCTCAGGTTGGGGGGGGGTGAGAACTCGGACTGACATTCTGGCCCCATTCTGCCAGCGTTGGCCCCACAGGGACACTGCTGGCAGGGGTGACACTGAGAGCAAATGGATTTCTCCCCCACCCTCAACATCCATGCACTTCTTGAATGCAATGAAAAATATATGGAAGTTGCAGAGTTTCACCCTCCTTAAAGATGCCCCTGGTGTTCCCCTGGCAGGAACGGATGGCTGGGTGTCTTCTATGCGTTGAGCAGCGGTGTGTGACAGGCATACAGCCAATGCTGCTTTCTCGCAGGGCTTGGGAATTGTCGAGGGTTTTTCTCTTTGGCTCGGGGAGGATTCTCATCTCCAGGATCTGGGAATGGCTCATCATTGCTGGAGGGCCCAGGGAGCCCCTGCCAATCAAGCAGGGTTGCCAGCCTCCAGGAGGTGGCTGGAAATCTCCTGTTATTACCACTGACCTCCAGGTGACAAGAGATCAGTCCACCTGGAGGAAATGGCTGCTTTGGAGGGTGGGCTCTATGGCATTACACCCCATTGAAGCCCCTCCCCTACTCAAACCCCACCTTCCTCAGGCTGCACCCCCAGAAATCTCCAGGTATCTCCCAGCCTGGAGCTGGCAACCCTGTCAAGCAGAGGGAGGGACCAGTGGCCTGACTCACAAGAAGGCCGCTTTGTACTTTCCAAAGCTCAGACAAGGTGGCAACTTTATTTAGGAGGGAAGATGGCTAGCATGTTGTAGTGGTCAGAGGGCTGGAACAGGCCTGCTTTATTCCCTGTTCTTCTCTCCATTTGCAGTGACAACAGAGTCCACAGTTCACAGGCAGATATTCTTCTCTGTGGTTTCCCTCCATTTTACGAAGGGAAGGGGGAGGGGGGGAGAATGGCACCAGATGCGGGCCTGAAAATCTGCACCTTCTGAATCACACGTTGACCAAATCCACTGTGAGGCAGGGGAAAACCAGAAGGTGAAGAATTGTGTAACAACGGCAGCAGGGTTTTTTTAAAAAACCCTGCTGAGAGGAAATCCTCACTTGCTCTGAAACTCACCGGGAGACCCTGGGCCAACCATTCTCCCTCAACCTAATCTGCATCACATGGCTGTCATGGGTTATCCCCATTTGTGGGTAACACAGAGCTAAATGTCTAGGGCTGGGGGCGCCAAGTTCAAATGCCTGCTTGTCCCAAAACTCACTGGGAGACCATGGGCCAGTCATGCTCTCTCAAGCCTAGCCTACCTCACACGGTTTCCATGAGGACAGAATGAAGGGGGAGCCCATAAACACCTCCCCCAGCTCCTCAGAAAGGAAGGTGGGACAAGAATGCAGGTAGGCAGACTATCACTTGAACTCAGCTCTCCCTAGCGTAAGTCCAATACCCTTCTCCCCAGACTGTCCTTCCACCTTGCCTGTATGGGCCCAATAATGCAAGATGGTATGCAGAGGAATTAGGTAAGAAAAGGATTACAGGATGACGGTAGGGAGGGATGGTTTGGGAAGCTGACAGGGGATGAAACAAACAGACGCAGCCGGGGAGCTAGAGACTTCACCATCACATGAGATTTCTCAGCTGGAACAAACAGGTGCCACAGTCTGGAGGAGAAAGGAGATGCCAAGTGACTTACACTGCAGGTGGGGGCATTTGTGGCACTTGTTCTGCCCCCAGGAGGTGCCAATGCTTCCACAGCAGTCTTCCTGCTTGGTGAGGCCTGGAAGAGGGTTGCTCCCGCACTGCGTCCCCAAAAGGAAGGGCAAAGGCAAAGATTAGAGAAAGAGATTATTTCACCCGTTCCAGCCACAAGCATCCTGAACCCATTTCCGCACCATGTGCAAAAACTACTGTTAAAACTGGGAGAGGACATAGGGTTGCCAGCTCTGGGTTGAGAAACACTTGAAGATTGGGGGGGGTTTTTTGAGCCTGGGAAGAGTGTCATTTAGGGAGGGGCCTCAGCAGGGTACAGTGCCATAGAGTCTATCTTCCAAAACAGCCATTTTCTCCAGGGGCAACTCGATCTCTATTGCCTGGAGATCAGGTGGAATTCCAGGAGATCTCCAGCTTGCACCTGGAGGCTGGCAACCGTAGGGGAGTCTGATTTGGGTTTTTTGTCTTTAAAAGTTTCTAGCTCTCAGTAACAGAAGGACGTGGTCTTCAGCATTTAAAAACACAAGTGGGGCAGCTGCAGCCATGTACTTGCAAGGATTTCTGCTATGATCTATGTGTGGCCTTGGGATCGTGGACTAATGGACTCTCTTGGCCCAGTGCTCCCCTCACCCCACAACCAGGCCTGTAGCTACAGTGGGGCTTTTGTGGCCTCTGCCCCCTTTCTTAAAGGCACAGCCCTACAAGAATTTATCCTGTAAACATTTCTCCTGTCAACATTTTTAAAAGGCATGTGTTCCTTTAAGCAGAGTGGGGTGCTGTAGTTGACTAATTCCTGCACTGAGCAAGGGGATTGGAGTAGGTGACCTCTAGAACCCCTTCTAACTCTGTGTCAAGAAACTGGTCTCCTTTAAGAGAGTCGGCCAAAAATGGTCTCCTTTAAGAGAGCTGGCCAAATGTCACAGTCATGCAGCTCACAATGTCACAATCATGCTGGGAAAAGATGGACCTCTCCTTGGGCTGCTTTTTTTGAATGCTCCCCCCAAAGTTCAACACTGCAAGGAACTGAAACTTCTCTCCCTTCACAGTCCCAAACTAACTTTCATGTTTTCCCCAGATTAAACAGTGCTGCCTACTCTAGGGCTGCCAGCCTCCAGATGGTGCCTGGAAATTTCCTGCTATCACCTGATCTCCAGGTGACAGAGGGCTCGTGGCTCAGTGGTAGAGCATTTGCTTGGCATGCAGAAGGTCCTAGATGCAGTCCCTGGCATATCTGGTTAAAGGATCTGGCAGTAGCTGATATGAAAGACCTGCACCTGAGACCCTGGAGAGCCCCTGCCAGTCTGAGTAGACGATACTGACTTTGATGGACCAAGGGTCTGATTCAGTATAAAGTAGCTTCCATGTGTTCATGTGTGCAGTTCACCTGAAGAAAATGTGCGCTGTGGAAGGTGGACTCTATGGCATTATACCCCACTGAAGTCCCTCCCCTTCCCAAACACCACCTTCCTTGGGGTCCACCCCCCTAATCTCCAGGTATTTCCCAACACGGAGCTGGTCGCCCCCCCCCAGCAGATTCAAACCCCTGATCAGTTATATCAGCTACTTTCCGTTACCTTCTGCCATCCTAAACTATTTCTAACAATGCCTCGATCCCACTCACCATCTGTTTGGGCAATGTCTCCTGAAAGCAGCGTCCCAAAGGCTTCTGGGTGGGAGGCCTGGTATATGCAGGCTTGGGGGCCGCCGGGTGCTGGATCAGGTGCTGTTGGCTGCCCGGCCCACTGTTCTCCGAGCTGAGGCTGTCGATCCGGTGGACCTGCACTGAGGCATCCGGTGGGTGATGCACACGAACGTTGACCAGGGGCTGGTGCACCTGAACTGGAGGGCAAAAAGATGAGCCAACAGACGGCCTCCCCTTTCCGATCTGCAAGCACTAGCCCCTAATCCCAAATGCTCTGGGAGGAAGAATGGGGCACCCGTCTTGGAAGCCTGTAGCCCAGAAACAAGGCTTTGGACCAGGGTACAAGCTAAGCAGAGTACAGTCCAAAGAGTCTAAGGATGTCTGATTCAAGATGGTCCAGTCACTTGTTGGGGGGCAGCTGTCTCCAGTTTCCTAAACTTCATTTCTCCTGGGGACATCCCCACTTTGGACCCACCTGCACTACAACCAGGCTTTGGACCAGGGAACAGCAGAGAGGTACCCTTGCACAGCCGAATCCCCTAAGCCTGGAACTGCATAATTTGCAGTGGTCCAAAGATTGCTTTGGGGTGAAGAGCTTTTTAAGTATTGCCAGTATTGGTGGCTGGATTAGGAATCAACTTCAGCCTTGTGCAATAATAATGATAAGAAGAAGAAGACGACATTGGATTTAGAGCCCGCCCTTCACTCGGAGTCTCAGAGCAGCTTACAATCTCCTTCCCCTCCTCTCCCCACAACAGACACCTTGTGAGGAAGGTGGGGCTGAGAGAGCTCTGAGAGAACTGCCCTTGAGAGAACAGCTCTGAAAGAACTTGTGACTGGCCCAAGGTCACCCAGCTGGCTGCATGTGAAGAAGTGAGGAATCAAACCCAGTTCTCCAGATTAGAGCCTGCCGCTCCTAACCACTACACCAAACTGGCAGAAAACAAACTCTGCATATATCCCTCTGCACATTTGCTTGTTTTTTACTGTCTATGGCTTGACCCCAGGATTCTGTTTTGGAGCAATGCAATGTTAGGGTTGCATCAGAGGAGGGGAAAAACAAATATTGGGGAAAAACACATATTAGAATGGTGACTCCAGCTGATTTCTTGGACCAAGAGTTATTTTACAAAATGACATGTAATGGGGTTGAAGCCAGTCTCTATAAACTGATCTGCAAAATCTTTTCCTTTAGCCCAAAGGATGGGGCCTGAAAGTGGCAGTGAGAAGTACCATTGCGTACATGCTCAATGGTTTGTACTTTTTATTAGACATTTATTCCTGCAGAGCAGGAAACCCAAGGGATCAGCCCCTGTAATCTGTTTTTTATGTCAGGGCTCAGCTCTGGAGCCTATTTACCAAGACAAGGCTGCTTTTGAGCACATGCAGAGTGTGTGCTTTCTTCTTGCCGTTCACAGCAACCAGCCCTATGAATCTGGAAAATGGACTCCCAGGCAAGCGTAAGCATCTCTCCACTGAGAAACTAAGCACTGCTGCTGAGAACTGAAATGCCCTCCGTGCTTGCTCAGAGATCCACGTTTCTCCTCAAGTTCCCAGAACTAAGCCTTGGTTTCCAGTTAACGCACACAGCCCAATTCTGCAAAAGGTCCACCCCACGCCCTCAAGCTTCTCTACTGGGGTACCTTCTGAGGAGTGCTGGCTGGGTCCCAAAGGCACCATGAAGGTGGAATGGCTCACAGTGCCCTTCGAGCCAGGCCCGGAGGGTGAGTCGCCATGGCTGTCAGAGATGAGCTGGACCGCGTAGATGGCGTGCTTGCTGGAGCCCGTCTCCATGGGGAGACCACCTTCACTGGAGACCCGGGCCTGCTGTCCTTGGCTCTGCCGACCTGCTGGCACCTGGCAAAAGCGACCTGTGAATTCTGGCGGGCAGAGGCAGTGATTCCCAGATGTACACTGGCCGCCATTCATGCAAGGCAGAGGGCAAACCACTGTGGGGAGGAGAAAGGGGGGGGAAGTTAACATAGGTTGCACAAGTGAACTTCCCAAACCAAATCTGCCAGCCCTCTGACAACCCACCAACTACCGCACCCAGTCAAGCAGGGCACCCGCTGTCAGGAGGCTCTTCCCCAATCCGAGCTCTGTCCGAGTTAGCTACGGTCACCCAATAGTGAGCGACTCATGTTGAGAGCACCTGCTTTCCATGCAGCAGGTCCCAGGTACAATTTGCAGTCATCTCTAGTTAAAAAGATCTCAAACAGCAGCTGTCCGGAATTTTTTTTTTAAAGGCCATGTTGGACCATAGCAAGATCCAAAAAGAAAATCTATGTAAAAACTTTTATTAAGGCCAACGAAGTCACACAACACATTGATTGCATCGAACTGCATCCTAGCCTGCTTTCTCTGTTTAAGACCCTGGAGAGACTCTCCCAGACAGTGGTTTGACTTGGCACAAGACAACTTCATATTTTCCTAGAGGCACTCTGCACACACTCAGTTGCCAGCTACAGTTAAATCCTTCCCATGTCTGACTCAAAACACTCTGCCCTTCAGAGAGCAGATCTGTGGCTAAGGTTATCTCGTACCTTGGTTGTCAAAACATTAGTCTGACATTTAATGGTACGTGTAGATTAGGACCTCTCCTTCTACCTCCCTGCAGTACAGACCAATCCAAGGCCCTGCTCACCCATGCAGAATAGCAAGGAGGAGAAGAGAGAAGAGGAGAAATTGGGTTTATACCCTGCCCTTCACTCAGAGTCTCAGAGTGTCTTAAAATCTCCTTCCCTCCTTCTCCCCACAACAGACACCCTGTGAGGTAGGTGAGGCTGAGAGAGCTCTTGGAGAACTGCTCTTGAGAGAACAGCTCTGAGAGAACTGTGGCTTGCCCAAGGTCACCCAGAAACTGCATGTGGAGGAGTGGGGAATCAAACCTGGTTCTCCCAGATTAGAGTCCACACTCCTAACCACTACACCAAGCTGGCTCTTGAGTGAGGTAGGATGAGGTGGTAGAATGGACTATACCACTACAAACAGCAGGTGGAGAATCGCAGAAAATCGTATTTCGGAATGTTCCTGCAATATTAAGAACTCACAGTAGGTAGAAAAGCAGTATAGCAAGCAGGCTGGGCTAGTTTTCTTCTTTTAAGCCTTTTTTAATGCAAAGGAACACACAAAACTGAATGTCACCACCTGCAGTTTAATATGATGCAGCCCAGTCTGTTCTACCTCCTCTGGTCTTTGTGTGCGTGTGAAGTGCAGTCACGTTACAGCTGTCTTATGGTGACCCTGTAAACTTTCAAGGCAAGAGATGTTCAGAGGTGGTGATAGACTTTGTAGATTTTGATAGACTTTGTAGATTTGCTACAGGCAGCTAACATTAGGCTGGGTCTTCACTCAACTCTGTTAATTTGGATACAGTAAGAGACAGAGACATTCCGGGTGGGGGGCATTGAGCACCCAGGAACAAACAGAAGAACAAATGGTCTGTGTGTTTCCATAAATGAAGAGCTTATCTGCTGGCTCGCTGACACGTAACTAGACTATGTAACATGCCAGAATAGAATGAGCCCATGCATGGAAACATGCTGAAAACTAAAGCCATTGTTCAGTGGCCGTTGTATTGAAGGCCATTGCTTACTAAACATAGAGGAAGATAAAAGAACAAAGGGAACTTGTGAGGGGCGAAAAATGCGTGCTTGCTATGTGAAGTTATAATGTGCATGCTTGGGGAGGCATTTGTTGCATACTGTCAAAGCTAACCCCACAATGCTTTGAGCAGACCTCTTGGCTATTCTTTTGCTAGGGTCTCCTTTATTTGAATAAAGTTTCATGCTGCTTGGAAGGAATCTCTCCTGTTGTGTTTGTTATTGGAGTGAGGCAGACCAGGTAAACGGCCTGTTTGGCTTACAGCGGTTTGCCATTGCCTGCCTCTGCGTAGCGATCCTGGACTTTCTTCCATTTAAGTACTAACCAAGGCCAATCCGGCTTAGCTTCCAAGATCTGATGAGATCAGACTAGCCAGGGCCATCCAGTTTTGGGGGTTTTTTTGCTGTTAAGTCACGACTGACTTAAGGCAACCCTGTGGGGTTTTGAAGGCAAGAGACGTGCAGAGGTGGTTTGCCATTGTCTGCCTCTATATTGTGACCCTTGACGTCCTTGGTGGTCTCCCATCCAAATACTAACCAGGGTCAACCCTGCTTAGCTTCTGAGATCTGACAAGATCAGCTAGCCTAAGCTATTCAGGTCAAGGATGATCCAAGTTCGTATCCCCCCCCACCCCCATTTTTCCACACACATGAGAACCAGGCATGACCCTAGCACAGAGCACACAGTCCTCTGAAGATGTGCGTGTTTGTACACACAGAGAGACAGGTGTATACGAGAGAATTTATCTGGATTTTAAAATATGCCTGCTTCTCCTCCCTCTGTGCCAGACAGCTGCCAACGACAAATGACCCTGTGGTGTCCCTTCCCTGGAGGACGACTCATTGGACGAACTGCCCCCAGACAGAAGGGCGGGGAATGGATGCTTCATTGGTCTGATTAAGCCGCCGGCACTTTGGGGACTTTGCCATGGAAGAGGTTTTGGTTATGACAACAGTTCAGCCTCTTTGAAGAGTCTGAGCCCTTACTGAGTCAGCAGCCAGGAAGCTGGCAAATAACCCCCTCCAACACACAGCCCCCTCCTTGGGCATCTGTCAGCCGATGCCTGGTGGCCCAGCCCAAGCGCAAAACAAACATGAACAGAACCCAGCAACATAGGAATGAGCCCAGCAAGGAAAGGTTTGGGACATTCCCCGTGGGCATGTGTGCGCATGTAAATAAATTCCTTCACCTCCTAGGCAAAACAAGGCAACCTGTCGTACACCTCAGGCCCAAGGTGGACCAGGGTTGCCAGGCATATAGACGTGTGTGTGAAAGACCGCTCAACCATCTGGTTTCCTCAATATTTATGCTAGCAGGGCCAGGCCGACCGACAGACTTCCTCCCTAGGTGTGGCTGCCACATTTCCAGGTGGGGCTCCAAAGACACGCATGGAAGCCTCAGACATTTCCTCAGAACCACCAGAAACTTCTAGAACTGTCTCACCAAGCCCAAGGTTTCTGTGTATTTTGACAGCTACAAATGGTTAGTGTCTGATAAGTACAATCAAAACTTGGCTTTATTCGCCACCCCAAAAAAATTCAGAAGCCTTTGCTTGCTTATAACAAACACTTTCCTTAACAACTTGTTTAAATTTGCCCCCATCCCCCTTCATCTCCCTCCCAGACAAGTCGTGGTAGCTAAAGGAGTTTTTTTTTTTTTCAGGATCACTTATTCGCCATGAGGGTCCTGAAAAAATCCACCCTGAGTCAGGGGAAATCTTGGGTGGGCCTAATCCACAACTATGTGGAGAGCAGGGGAGGCGATCACAAACCACCAAGTAATCCCCCCCCCTTCTGAATGAAAACGTTTTTTATTTTCAGTCTAACTACCCTTTTTTACAGTATTCCCTACTATGGAGTGCTTGGATTTAAGGGGCTTTACAAAATCAGGATGATGGAGACTGGCTTCCTTAAGATTTGGTGCCACAGTAGCCTGTAACACCAAACGAAGCCTTGTGGCACCTTGATGGAGGCTACCAGCGACTCTCTTTCACCTTGTCTGAGTTCTCTGCACACAGCAGCCCCTGTCCCGCTTGGGTTTTCTCCACCCCGGTCGGGTCCTAAGACCCCTGGCATGGCCTTTTTTCCATGGTCAAAAGAAACCCCTCCTCCCTCTTTTGCCAGTAGAAAAGCTGGTAGGATTAGGGCCACCAACCTCCAGGCAGTGGCTGGAGGTCTCGGCTCCTGCTATTACAATTGACCCCCTCACGACAGAGATTAGATCCCCCGGAGAAAATGGCTGCTTTGGAAGACGGACTCTACGGCATTATACCCCAATGAAGTCCCTCCCCATCCCAATCTCCACCCTCCTCAAGCTCCACCCGCAAAACCTCCAGGTATTTCCCAACCCAGACCTGGCAACCCTACGTAGCATTCAGCCTTAACAGGTTTATTCTGGCAAAATCCACCAAATAAACCTGTTAAATCCTGAAGTCGCCACAAGGTTCTTTACTGAATTCAGTAAACCGCCATTTAACATGACCGCTTAGAAATCAATCGACACAAGACTCTGTTGCTGCTTTTAGAATGTCCTTCACCAAGCTGTAACTTTTGGATTTAGAGTTCCAAAGGTTCGCCAGGCCTTGACTTTTTTATTCTTATTTTTGCAAATGCCCTTTCAGAGCTGCTTCAGGGAGCCTTCAATGGTCACTTGAATACCTGGCAACGCGCGGCTTGTTTTATTTGCTCGGAGTAAATTCAGCCTCTCAGTAAAAAAATTTCTGTGGAGATTGGTTCCATTATACGACTTCACTCCGCTCTGAAGTGGGAGACTCTTGAAGTTCAAACACCAGCTGGGCTGCATTCATTGGATGGTAGCCTCAAATGCTCCCATTCGCACTTGTGGGGGAGTTTTGACAGCTGATGTGAAACTTCCCAGCCCTTTAAGCCCAGGTATGCCTACTTCAGAGAGTGCTCAAGTGCTTTGCTCCCCACTCCCTCCCCCTCCCCCAAATGATGACACTGCAGTTTTATAACACATTTGCAGCACTTAGCAGAAGACTTTAAAAGGGAAACTCTGCCCGGCCTCACTTGGAATTCATCTGCAGATCTGATACTATCAGACTTGGACTCAAGAAAACCTTGGGATGGTTCTCTCTCTACAAAAACTAAGTTTTCCTCCTTATAGTTTGAGGCACGCTATTCAGATCCTTACCGCTTTGTCAATTCATCAACAGTTCAGCACGATCCATGCTCACTCTGAGTGGATACTTTACTCTTTTGACCAAATCTTCTTTTCAACTGTGTTCTGTAATGTTATGTAAACATGTTCAGCTCCTCCACATTCCCCCGCCACCTGATTCTTTTCATTGGAGAAAACAGGGCTTGAACCTGGGACCCAGTGACAGCCACACCCCACGATTTGCAAAAGCCTCATGCCATAATAAATAGGTTGGTGTCTAAAATGCAGTAAGACTCTTTTATCACTTTAGCGTTGGTGGCTGTTTCTGGAAAGTCAGTGGAGATGCCGGCTTGCCAGATCTGGCTGCTGGACCCACAGGTTTGCACATACTTTTCAGAAATGAAAGTGTTGTTTCTGTATCCTCTGGTTGGTGTCTGGGAGGTTATGAATGAGTCCTGTGCATTCAGCATATATTTCTGCCTGTCAGTCACATACTAATTCAAATGCCTATATCCAAGGAAGTTGAAATCCTTATTGGTGTCCCTTTCTTCACCTGCACAGATACAGTCCACTTGATCAATACAGTGGACACTGTTGGCGTAGGGCAGCAAATATATCATTAGTGGCTGTGCAGATCTATAGAAAGGAGGAGGAGGAGACTGGATTTATACCCTGCCCTTCACTGCCCAAAGGAGTCTCAAAGCGGCTTACAATCTCCTTTCTCTTCCCCTCCCCACAACAAACACCCTGTGAGGTCGGTGGGGCTGAGAGAGCTCTGAGAGAACTGCCCTTGAGAGAACACCTCTGAAAGAACTTATCTGACCCAAAGTCACACCAGCAGCTGCATGTGGAGGAGCAGAGCAGGAGCAGGAGCATATATAGAGTAGAGGTCCATCAGTGGCTATTAGCCACAAGGTATAGATAGGGACTCCAGGGCAAGTGATGCTCTGTATTCTTGGTGCTTGGGGGGGGGTCAACAGTGGGAGGACTTCTAGTGTCCTGACCCCATTGGTGGATCTCCTGATGGCACCTGGTATTTTTGGCCACTGTGTGACAGAGTGTTGGACTGGATGGGCAATTGGCCTGATCCAGCATTGGCTTCTCTTATGTTCTTATGAGTGGGGAATCAAACCCGGTTCTCCCAGATTAGAGTCCACACTCCTAACCACTACACCAAACTGGCACGGGGTATGTGACAGCATCACTCAAGTAGATATGGGAACACAGCCGGCACTGGGATTTTCTGCAAAAAAGCTGGTCCCTGAGTTTGTATCTTTGTTGGGTTGTCCATTGTTACTGGAAAATAGATGTTTCATGTTGGAGACGGGGGTTGTTTCTTGGGAAGGACAGTTTGGTGTAGTGGTTAAGTGTGCAGACTCTAATCTGGGAGAACCGGGTTTGATTCCCCACTCCTCCACTCTTCTCTTCTTCTCCCCCAAACCTGTAAGGGTTCGTCTTCCAGGAGAGGCTGTAGATCCTCACTGATGCACTTTAAAAGCCTTAGCTGCCCTACTGAAGATGACTCCTGGTGTGGACCTCCTGGTCCATCTGTCACCTCACTTTCCCAGGGGAGTAGAGCAGCATTCAGAATGCCTGATGTAAATTCTGCAGATATTTGTCCTGGCCTATAGAACCGGTACCGATGCAGTGAAATGCTAGCATTTGTCAACTGACAACACACTGTATGGAGTTTTATGGACAGGAGGTGATATATGATTGTACCTGACAGCCAGTGTGCCAAAGCGGTTCGAGTGTCAGACTAAAATCTGGGAGGCCCTGATTTAATCCCCCAGTCTGTCATGGAAGCTGGCTGGGTGCCCTTGGGCCGGTCACTCTCTCTCACAGGCTTGTTGCTGAGAGGATAAAAATGGAGGAAGGGAAAATATGCTAAGCCCCCTTGGATCTCCACTGGGGGGAAAAGCAGAGTATAACTAAAATATATAAATGAAGGTAAAAGTGGACGTTGGTTTGTTTCTGGTATAAAGTAGTGTTTACATATCCATCAAGCAGTTGCACAGTGATGTCCAGAAAGGCACCCGAGGCACTGAATGCGTAAGGTAGAAGTTCAAGCCCGGTTAAATTTCTAAAAGGCTTCCTTCCCGTGGTCCGGAATAATGATGAGAATGCAACGGAGGCACCTCAAGTAGAGGCGAGGCACTTGAGGACAGGAACCAACTGTTATGCAGATTCATAATTATGCTGGTATATTTTGGGGCCGTGTGGGTAGCACAGACTTGAAGATACAAGGTGTCCTGAAATAGATAATGGCGGGGACAAAGTCACAATGCTTAGCAGCCAGATGTGCCAGATGGCACCATCAGGGACAGCATTCTTGCACATTTTTGCTGCCCATCTTTTTGTGGAATGTTGGTTTACGGAGATTCCACATCCAAGATGGCGAGAATGGGGCTTGGGGGCCAACAGCCAGTGGAAGGCAACTCCCTTCGGAAGTTCTGCAAATCACTAGGAATGCCGGTAACAGACAGTCAAAGAACAGAAGGATATACCCCTTGCCTTGCCATTAGAGTGGCGATGGCTAACCCATTTTGTGGATCTTCTGTAGCAAACGGAAGATCCCGGGTTGAGGCTTCCGGCACAGACTTTCCCTTTTCCACCACTGATACACACTGAGCCAACATTGTCATCGATGTCTCTACAAGGAGCCCAAATTTTCTTTGCTCGTCAGTCATCACCAGTTTAGACCCCAGCTCAAAACACAGGCACACGTGGGGCCCCAACAGACATGACGTTTTCCACATGTACACTTACGGTGAACCCCTTGGGATTTTCAAGGCAAGAGACGTTTCAGAGGTGGTTTGCCATTGCCCTGCCTCTGCACCATGACCCTGGCATTCCTTGGTGGTCTCCCTTCCAAGTACTGACCAGGGCCAACCCTGCTTAGCTTCTGAGATCTGACAAAGATCGTGCTAGCCCGGGCTTTCCAAGTCAGGGCACATGTATGCTTACAGGTACTCAGGTCACCTGACTTACACATAACCATACACCTAAGCAGGGCTTTTTTTGTAGAAAAAGCCCAGCAGGAACTCATTAGCATAATAGGCCACACCGAACACTAATATATCCCTTAGTATATTAGGCCACGCCCCTGACAGCACTGCTCATTAACATATTAGGCCACGCCCCATGTTCAGAAGTGTAGTCATCCAGCCACACCCACCTTTTGCTTCTTATTCTGTTTACCTTGTTCGTTGTCAAAACCCCGGGTTTTTTTTGGAGCAGGAACTCCTTTGCACATTAGGCCACACACCCCTAATGTAGCCAATTCTGATGAGTTTCTGCTGTTGGGTGTGGCCTATTATGCTAATGAGTTCCTGCTGGGCGTGGCCAACTCAGGAGCCAGCTGGAACTCCGTTCTGTGCATTCCTGCCCAAAAATAGCCCTGCACCTAAGCACCTTGGCATTACCCTGGACAGGACCTTGAGCTATAAACACCATGCGCAGTGAAAATACGCATGCAAAACAACACTACCCAAAAATTATGTGGTACAACTTGGGGTGTGACTGCTACAACACCTAGATGCTCAGCTGTGGGGTTGGTGTGTATACTACTGCAGAATATGGTGCTTCCATGTGGCTCAACAGCCCCCCACATCCACAAACTTGATGTCCAGCTCAATACAACAATGAGAACCATCAGCAGATATATTAAACCTACTCCAACCTATTGGCTACCCACATTGCGCCACATCGCTCCCCCGCATCTCTGAAGACAAAATGCTCTTCTTTGTGAATATAGAAAGATGACTGAAAACAGACAGTTGCCTATCGACAAAGACACGGTTGATACAGGCCTATCAAGACTAAGATCCCGACATCCAGCAATAAGTTCTACACAAAACCTGCAATCACAAAATTTCAATCTAGGGAATGAATGGTTGTGAACATGGATGCAATCAGTTCCACCCAATATCCATAACCTGATAAACCCCAATGAGAGGCCCGCAGGATTTGATTTGCCCCGTAAAGTATGGAAGACGGCTAATAGAATATGAACAGGCTTTGGCACTGTGCAGACCTGCTGTTTAAATGGGGCAAAATATCAGGACTCGAAAGCAGTTGTGGTGCAGCCCGCCAAATTATTTTCCATCAGTCACAGGAAAGTGAGCGTCGTGCTTTCCAGGGAGATGTGACAGAGCTCTCTGAACTCTCCCCAGCTGCGATTGAGTGGATTGAAAATTTAGATATTAGTATTTGGTGGGATTGCCCAATCGGTCTGCATACCCGTTGTATCACTTGGTTATTTGTTTTATATTATTATATGCTTCCTGTGTGTAACTCTGCCATGCAATAAATCAATACTCAAAAGTGTACACTTGTGTCTGGCTAGACTGTTTCAGAGGTTAAGATCCACAATCTATCCAGCTCTTGAGAAGATTGTATTGCACTGCCTCACAATGCAGCATTACCAGATCAAACGGCTGACACTTTGGAAAAAATGCCCATCTGCGACCCCATTCGGCCCACGTCTCTGTGGGCTACCGGGGTTCCTGCTGGATCGTTACTGGATACCAGAAGCTCATCAAGTCCAGTGGCAGGTGAACAGCCAAGTGGAAGGCACTCCACAAGCGTCGTGTCACAACTAAAAAGGCCCTGCACCTTGTAACAGTCCGCCTTAACTGACAGACAGGAACATACAGAAGCAGGTGGTTCTCCAGACATTCTGGCCCCAAGTTTTTAGGCCTTTAAAGTTCAAAACTGGCACCCTGATTTGAGCCTGGAAGGAAAGTGGCAGCCAGTGTACATGTCTCAAGACAAGCATAATACATATTCTAAAGGAGACACTTGTCGGAAATCTGGCTACTACATTCTGCACCAGCAGCAGCTTCTGAACAGTCATCAAGGGCAGCTCTATGTTAAGCACATTACAGTAATCCAGCCTAGATGTCATCTATGCATGCATCACTGTGGCCAAATCACACCACTCAAAGTAAGGCCGCCACTGAAGCACCAGCTAAAGCTGCCGGAAAGTGCTACATGCTATCAGCCTCCTCAAGTGCCGATATGGATCAAAGACTACCCCTTCCCAAATAACAAAGTTGCTCCTTTCCTTCAAGAGGAGTACGACTACACCTGCAACAAGCCAATTCCTCAACCTCCAGCTGGTTCCATTATTGTTGACAGCACTGTATTCCAAAATATTTCTGGGTAGCCTCCTCCAGTGAGTGATTTCTTGTAGACATTAAACAGCATGAGATATAAAAGGAACCTTGCAGACCCGGGGGTTCAGCAGTAGCGTCTCACAACACCATCAAGAACCTTTGCACCAGGAACCGCCAGAGTCACGGCAAAACCATATATATCCCTTAATTTAGGCCAACGGCATTCAAAGCCTTTTGAGACTCGCCTGTGAGAATGGATTATCACAGATCCAATGCCACAGGTGCAGCACCCTTGTCATCCAGTATGAACTCAAACAATGGGTCCATCTGCAGAAGGCACCCAGAGTTCTCCTGTGTTCATTCTTACAGGCCCCTCCAAACCCCGGAAAGATCATTCCTGGGGTTCACTGGTGGACCTACATTTTTGGGACCAGTGTTCCCTCTAAACTGAGTTTTTTAACCTCCAGCTCACACATTTTTGTCTTAGCTCAGGAAGGAGGGCTCCAGAGCAAACTAATTTATGAAGTAGCCAAATTGCTTGCTCACAATTGTAATGCCAGGAGCTCACAAAATAGAATTTTTGCTCACAAGACTGCACAACTTAGAGGGGACACTGTTTGGGACCCTGAAGCTTGAACCGTTATGGGGGCCCCTTCTCAACCAGCAACAATAGGCCAACATCCAATAAGGTCCAAAGGGCCTGAACTGAAAATCCAGATAGTTCTGGTTGGCTAAGGGCTGAGCTGTAGAACTATTAAGCCCTGCACCAACGAAGGATTTGAGGATCCAGCTGCCAAAAGGTAGGCTATGAATAGATGCTGGCGAGCTTAATGAACCCATACAGCTGGGGGTTCGGGTGCTGCAAGCCCCTGAGAAAATTCTGAAATGTGACCAATTACAGGGACATTTCGAGGCCATATGAAGCCGAACTTCAACCCATTGGCTTATGAGTCTGTCACTGAAATAGCCTTATTTTAATAGGTAAAGGTAAAGGTAAAGGTTCCCTTGCTCGAAAGCCAGTCGAATCCGATTCTAGGGTTGCGGTGCTCATCTCTGTTTCAAAGCCGAAGAGCCAGCGCTGTCCGAAGACATTTCCGTGGTCATGTGGCCGGCATGACTAAACACCAAGGCGCACGGAACGCTGTTACCTTCCACTGATGTGGTACCTGTTTATCTACTTGCAATTTCTTGCTTTCGAACTGCTAGGTTGGCAGAAGCTGGAACTAGAGACGGGAGCTCACCCCATCATGCGGCACTCTCGGGTCTCGAACTGCTGAACTACTGACCTTCCACAGCCTGCAGTTCAGTGTCTTAACACTTAAAAAAACCCTCCATCAATTCTGTTGGAAAATTCACTCATTAAAAAAAAGTCACTTCAGGGCCCCTCCAGGATTAGGGGCCCTGAAGCTTAAGCTTCATTAAATTCACAGTAGATCCGACCTTGCAGGGGTTGCTGCATGGTCTGTGTGGAAGAATAACCGTGGGGGGTCGGTGGATAGTAATGAAGGGGGACAAGGGGAAGAAATTGACAACTGCCCTCAGTGGATTACGGTTGCAGGAGTGGAAGGAGGAAAACAGCTCACCCCTTTTGCCCTTGTTCACTCACACCCCCCACCCACCTGCATGGCCAGTCCTCCGTGCAGGTCCTGAGACCTGGGGAATGATCCTTCCAGGGGCTGGAAGGGGCTGCAGGAACACAGAGGAATGCAGGGAAGCTCCGTGTTCCATTCAGGGAGGGATAAGACCATTTCCCACTGGAAACCGTTCTGCTCTCCCCGGAGTGTCATCAAGCACGCATGTGAGAATCGGCCCTCTTGGGAAAGAAGGACCGATGTAAGCCAAGCAGAAACACCCAAAGATGAGGCTCACACAAGCATCATTTTGTACGTGCCAGAAAAGTCTTGTGATATTAAAGGAGACCGGAGAATATTTACCTAGTTCCATAAAGAAAAGCTTGTGCATAAAGCGATTCCAGCTAGGAATGTAGGTATCAGCGAAGCTGGGCTAGACCAGACAGGAGATGAGAGAGGAGTGCGTGGAGGGGGGAGGCACTGCAGCACAGGGCAGAGAGTCACCAGCCACTCCGGCCCCATCCCTTCCACCAACCGGCCTCTCTCTATAATTCCCTCCCAAGCAGCAAAGTCAACAAATGCTGCGGTTTCTGGTCACTCTGGGCACCTCGGACTTTTGCTTGAGGAAAACAAACACCAAGTCACAGAGCGGAAGGCAGCGCAGGAAGGGGACGGAAGCTCAGATCCAAAGTACGGAATGTGTAGGAGGGGAGAGAGAGAGCGTGTGTCCTTTCTGGCAGGGGAGCAGCATAAGACTGGACTGATTCAGAGGCTTGGCTCTCTGCGCATTCCCAGAGGCCCCACCTCTCCAGGCTCTGGCTAGCAAGATGAGCTTCTAGGCCAAAGTTCCGCCTTTGGATTCTGTAAGCTGAAGAGACATAAGGCCCCCCTCCCCAGGCACAGATGGAGCCAGCCAGGAAAAGTCTTCCACAAGAGTTCCTGCTTTCCACCCCAGCCTGTCCCCCCCGCCCCAATTGATTCCAAATAGGAAACTGGCAGCTATTTTTCCAGCCCAGCTGCTAAAGAAATACACACAGCGAGCAAGTGGGAAAACCAGGGGATGGCTGGGAGCACAATACGACCAGCCAATTTGTGTGTGTGTGCGTGCGCATGTGTGTGTGAGAGAGAGTTTGAGCACATCAACACACCTCCAGTCACACAGCAGCAGAATTTGGTAAATGTGAACAAAGCATTTGAAAAGTTTCCGAGTCTATCTCGAGAGCCCTGTTTGGAAATCTGCAACCAACGTCTTCTTGTCCAATAAGCTTCAACTTTCACTTTTCATTTTTCACCCCATGCGTAGTAATGACAATACTTTGCACTTAATGCGGCTTAAAGTGCACGGCGTATATTTTCCCCAGTAATCCTTACAACAGGAAGTAGAACGGTATGGCATAGCCCGATCTCCTCGGATCTCAGAAGCGAAGCAGGGTCAGTACTTGGAAAGGAGACCACCAAGCAAGAGTCTGCAGGGGAAGGCAGAAGCAAACTGCCACAAACTGGGAACGACTTGACAGCACATACATACACACATAATCCAACAACGATCCTGTAAGGTGGGCAAGTTCTCAGCACAAAGGACCCTCAAACCAGGGAGCTCCTAGTTCGTGGGTTCTTAGATTCTTTGCTACCTCACCTTCCAGCGTCATTTGCTCTCCCTTCCTCCCTCTTCTTCCATAACAAAGAGGAAATGAATTAAAGTCCAGCCAGTCATCCAGCCAGAGGACTCACGGAGCAACCTGGCTGTGGGCTGTAAACCACCTGCGTTCTGGATTATGGCATCACAACATTCTTAATTTGGTAAATGCAATATCTGAAACAATTTAGGGAGGAAGGAGCATTGCTTTTACGGCTCTGAATCCAAAGGCATCTGTAATGGAGAAAGCCATCTGAGCATTAAAAGACAAACCAGCACTCAGCACATGGTGAACCCAACAGTCATTGCAATGTACCACACAGTAATGTGGATGCAAATAATTTATTTATGTAGCTTATTCATCTTAATTTTTTTCCTTCCTAGAGATCTCCTGCATTTTATTCCTCTTTCTCTCCAGAGTCCTCAGAATGGCATACATGGGTCTGCCTTCCTCATTTCATTCTAACAACAACCCTGTAAGGTAGGTTGGGATGAGAGAAAGTTACTTGCCCAAGGTCACATGACAAGCTTCATGGCTGAGCGGGAATCTAGACCCAAGTCTCCCACATGCTAGTCTGACACATTAACCAATACACCACAGTGGTCTTCTGCTTTTTGCCAGCAAGTCAAACTGACTTCTGGCAACCCCTAGTGGGGCTTGAAGGCACGGGATGTTCACAGGTGGCTTGCCGTTGCCTGCCTCTGCATCACAATCCTGGTATTCCTTGGAGGTCTCCCATCCAAATACTAGCCAGGGCTGGCCTTGCTTGGCTTCCGAGATCTGATGAGATTAGGCTTGCCCGGGCTACCACAGTGGCCTTCTTGTGCACTGAGTGGAATGGATTTGACCGAGTAGCAAAGCCTTGGGGAGAGCCAGTTTGATGCAGTGGTTAGGAGCACAGACTCTAATCTGGGAGAACCAGGTTTGATTCCCCACTCCTCCACATGCAGCTGCTGGTGCGACCTTGGGCCAGTCATAGTTCTCTCAGAGCTGTTCTCTCAAGGGGAGTTCTCGAAAGAGCTCTCCCAGCTCCACCTACCTCACAGGGTGTCCGTTGTAGGGAGGGGAAGAGAAAGGAGATTGTACGCCACTCTGAGACTCTTTCTCAGAGCAGGGTACAAATCCAAGCGCAAGGTACAAATCCAATCTCTCTCTCTCTCTCTAGACAACTGCTCTACCATTTAGCCCAGGGGTGCCAAACATATGGCCCACGGGCCGGATCCAGCCCCTGCAGGGCTGCTATCTGGCCTGCAAGCAACTTGCTTTCAGCTACTTCCTGTTCCCTGCATCACTGGTCCTTTTGCCAGTCTCTCCTATTTCCTGCTTCACAGAGGACACAAAGAAAGGCAAGCCTCCCTTCCCTTGATTGGCTGAGGGCTTCTCCCCCTCCTCTAGGGAGGGAGGGAGGGAGGGAGAGAGAGAGAGAGAAACAGAGTCCCGTGGCACTTTTAAGAAGACCAACAACGTTCTATTCCGAGTATACGCTTTTGTGTGCAATCACACTTCTTCAGAGAAAGGGGAGGGAAAGAGCCAGAGAGAGCATACCAAGGGTTAGAGAGAGGGGGAGTCCCATGGCACTTGGAGAGATCCCCCTTTCCAGTTCTAACAGATGGGGAGGGGAAGAACCCTAACAGCACAGCTTGCGTTTTTTATTAGTGGAAGGGAGCAAGAGTCCAGTTGCACCTTAACGACTAACAAAATTTGTGGCAGGGTGTGAGCTTTCATGAGTCACTGCTCACTTCTTCAGATGCAGGTAGAATGTGAATCCATCTGTCCTTATATCTCGGAGAGTGAAGTGATTTCAGACACCAAATGATAAAAGCAGGCAGTGGTAATTGAGCGTTATTATCAATTGTAATTCAGCAATCTCTCTTTCTAATCTCCCTTTGAAATTCTTTTGTAAGAGAACTGCTACTCTTAGGTCAGCAACTGAATGACCTAGAAGGTTAAAATGTCCCCCCGCTGGTTTTCGAACGTTGTCATTTCTAATAGCAGTAGAAAGAGCAAGAGTCCAGTATCACCTTAAAGACTAACAAAATTTGTGGCAGGGTATTTGCTTTTCTGAGTCTCTGCTCATTTCTTCAGACTTATTTCCATTTATTCTTTGCATCTTCCTGGACTGAATCCTCCTGGGCCAAACAGAGACCTAGGTTTCCTGTCTCATTACCAATGCTGATATCTCCAAGCCTACTACCCCTCTGCATATCACACCTAATCCAATCATGCCCTCTATTGCCATTCGGCATCCAAAATCATCTTTATAAAGTTTATATCTCTGGTACCTCATGCTACATTTTATGGCACGCATGGCACAGCTCCACCAAGCGACATTTATGTCAGATCTGGCCCTCATAACAAATGAGCTCGACACCTCTGATTTAGCCAGTTTGACACAAGTAGGATTCATTGCACACAATAGGTAGCAAATGAGGTGATGAAGGAAGAAGGAAAGGGGCTCCTGACTGGCGACTACACAATGGAAAAGGCTCAAGTTACTCGGAAAGGTACTTGAAGGCTCAGTCCTTGTTCCTTAGCTGTCCCTGTGGCATGGAACTTAAATTCAGAACCTGCTGAAGGCTGCTTTTCTGCCCACATTACTTGTTCCTCATGCCCACTGAACGCTTGAGCGAATGTAACCGCCTTATAAGAAGTCAGATCCTTGGCCTATCAGATGGAAGCAACGCTCATTACCGCCAGTGTTCCCTCTAAGATGAGTTAGTGTGAGCTAGCTCACAGTTTTTTAGCCTTCAGCTCACACATTTTTGTCTTAGCAGAAGTATGGCTCCAGAACAAACTAATGTATGCAGTGGCCAAATTGCTCACTCACAACTTTAATGCCAGCAGCTCACAAAGCAGAATTTTTGCTTATAAGACTTCACAACTCAGAGGAAGCACTGATCACCTCCTACCTGATCTTTTGATAGCTGGAGATGCCGGGGGAGGGGGGCAGTCCGGCCTGGGACCTCCCGCACGCAAGGCAGATGCTCCACCACTGGTAGCCGTCATCCCACCCCGCCTAGCCAATCTCTTTTCCTGTTTTTCTATTCAAGTCTGCCGTTAAACCTAAAGACCCCTGCCCCTTTTGTAGTGCCTGCCAGAAGAGGCAGAATTCTGTGTAGCTCAGAAGCTGTCCGTCCCACCTGCAGCCAGCAGCAAAAGGGATCCTGTGAAGCTGGGGCTTAAATGTGCAACCGTCCGGACTGAAAGCTGAGCCCATCTGGGGCTGAGCCACCAGCCAGCTTTGGCTGGAGCTTGAGCCCCCTTCCCAAATTATCTTGGCTGTTGCTTTTCCCCAGCCAAGGTTTTTGGAGCCGTGTGTGTGTGTGTGTGTGTGTGAGTGTGCGTCTCTGCCAGCAAACCAGTACGGATCTGCCTGTGTGCTCGCTTGGCTAACGGTTCTGAGCTCAGCCGCCGCACGCTGAGGCTGTCGGGCCCCAGGAGACGGGCCGGGACATGAGGTAAGGTTTTCCGCCAGCCAAAAGCAGCTGAGGGAAGAACAGGCGAGGGGGGGAGAGCGGGAAAGAGAATGGGGAAGGGAGGGGAGGCTGACTGGAACAGTGTGTGTGCCTTATCTCGAAAGCCGGCCAAGTGAAGCGCCCTGCAGCGGGAAAGGCCGGGGGGCACCAGTGTCCGAGAGGAAGCGTGTAAAAGTGCGCAGTCTGTGGTGGAAAGGAGGTTTGCTCTCCTCTGGGCTAGGCCTCCTCCAAGAGGGGTACCAGGTCATGGTATTCTGACATGCCCCTCAAGCCCCCCCTGCAGGGCGTGCATCCCCAGGCACAAGGGAGCCTCATGTCCAGGTCTGGAGTGTGCAGCAGTGCCAGGGTGAGAGAGAGGGAACGCACCTCCCCACCGAAGGGAAAGTGGATGAGCAACTGTCTGTCAGAACTGACGGGCTAGACAGTTAACCCTTTGCTGGCGGGACTCGCCTGGTGGTTGTTTTCCAAAGGAGCCTCAGGGAAGAGAACTCTTGCACTCCGCGCCCATCTGTGCGGGGGGGGGGGCAGGTCTTAGGGAGGTCATTACCCCAGAGAGCACCCGGCGGGGGGCACCGAAGGCATCTGCATGGCACTGCCGACCCCCAAAACGGCTGTGCCACCGACGAGCGGCGTGCCGCCCCCCCCCGCTCCGCCCGGTGCCTGCTCACCCACGCGGAAGCCGGAGCCGGTGAGGGTGTCCATGGAGTGCCCGTTCTCGCCGATGAGGGTCATGTTGGAGCCGGGCTTGCAGCTGTCGCGGCACTGGCCCTTCAGGCACGTCCGCTTGCAGATGAGGGGGGCGAAGACCACCTTGAAGCGCTCCCGCGCCAGCGCCGTCCGCTCCGAGGGGCCCGCCACGGCCGAGGCGCTGGCGACGGCGGAGGCGGCGCCCGGCCAGCCCAGAGCCAACAGCCACAACACGGCCAGTCCCCCCGTGGGCATCTTGGCATCCCGCTCCCCGAAGGCCAGGCCGACTCGGGCGCGGAGGAGCGCAGCCGAGCGCGCCTGGCCCCGACGGGGCGCACCGGAGACGCTGCGCTCAAGGCGAACGAACGAGCGAGCGACGGAGGGAGGGAGGAAGGAGGGAGGGACAGGCAGGCAGGCGGGCGGGCGGACGGGCGCCTCTGCCAGGCTGGAGAAAGCTCTCTCCGCCGGGCCGCTTGCTCGCCTCGCAGCCAATCTCCGGCCGGGGGCAGGAATTTGGGAGCGCCGCCAAGAGACGCCGCGCCGGCGGCAGGAGAAGAGAGGAGAGGAGAAGCGAGGCGGCTCCTGGCCGGGGAGAGGAGCCGCCACGGGACGCGCCGCAAGGGGGCGCGCGAAAGAAAGAAAGAAAGAAAGAAAGAAAGAAAGAAAGAAAGAAAGAAAGAAAGAAAGAAAGAAAGAAAGAAAGAAAGAAAGAAAGAAAGAAAGAAAGAAAGAAAGAAAGAAAGAACTAGCTGCTGGAAGGGCAGAAAGCAAGGAGAGGAGGAGAACGAACACTGTCTGAAGATTGAGGGCATCAGTCTGCTCTCTCCTACTTGCTGTGGCTGGAAGATGTGTACCGGTTCTGCGGTAGCCCCCCCACCCCCCCACCCCCGCCCCGCTGGATCAGACCCCAGCCTCCTGCTCCCAACAGTAGGAAGCCAACAAGCAAGGCACAGAAATAGCCGTGCCCCCCTGTCCCTTCACAGCTAGTACTAATTTTAGAGGTATTGTGCTTCTGTACATGGGGGTTCCATTTAGCTATCTTTCTTGGCTGACTGAGTTGCAGACTGACAACTGCGCAGACAAGCTACTGACATTTATCAGTCTGTCTAATTAGGCATAGGTGTCAACTTCAGGGGGGCTTGAGGGCTGAGGCTACCCCCGAAATTTTCCAGGGGTGACTGAGCCCCCCCCGGCAACCAGGCTCACAAGACTTGCCAACATCACCCCACGCCACCCCCAACCCATTTTGAAAGCGGAGGGTTTTTCCCTCCACTTTCTGAGACTTTGGGTGGGGTGGCAGGAAACTCAGGGCTTGCTTCCTGAAAGCTAAGCCCCAGCTCCCAGAAACCCTCAGTTGGGCCTGGTGGAACTGGGGGCTGCACATGTTTTCAGTGCATTCAGCTTTCCTGCGTAGAAAGGTAAGGAGCTGTCCTGGGGCTCCAGCGAGGGTGGGGGGATGTTTTCGGGGGTGGGTGGGCACTAGGCAGAGAGTACCCAAGCTGGCTGGCTGAGGCCAGCCTCGGGATGGCTGGGTGCCTGAGCACCTTTCCTGTGGTCTCGTGCCACTGCTGTTGTTTTTCCACTCCCAAGTTCACTACTTAACCAGAGCCCTTTATTTCCTCCAAGAGGAGACTCTTCTGAGTTCTTTGTTGACCTCCACCCCTTCCCTTGACAGAGAGAGGATATTAGGAAAGCCAGGAATCAGCAGTTTACAATCACTGAAATCGCACACACAGCCCGTGCAGGGAGAGCTGGGAGGAGGGCAGGTGGGAGGAGGGCAGGTGAAACCACGAAGAGTTTAAATGCATACATTCAAGAACAACTCTCCCCAGAACTCCTGGATAAATTATGGAGAGGGATTTCTATTTTCTTTCTTTTCATTTCTCCCCTCCCTCCTTCCTTCCTTCCCATCTATTTGCTTTCTTTCCACCTCTTGCCTCCCTCCCTTGTTAAAACATTCCTAGTTAGGGTTGCCAGGTTCCCCCTGTCCACCTCTGGGGGATGGGGGGAGGGGTGGCCCAATACAGGTTGGGTAACTCCTGGAGATTTGGGGATGGAGCCTGGGGAAGTCTGGGACCTCAGTGGGGTACAATGCCATAGAGTCCACCCTCCAGAACATCCATTTTCTTCAGGGAAACTAATTTTTGTAGTCTGAAAATGAGTTGTAATTCCAGGGGATCCCCAGGTCCCACCTGGAGGCTGGCACCCCTAGCTCCAGTGCTGAAACTGGAAGCTCTGGTTCTTCTGTGCGAGACGGTGGATGCAGACCACTGACATTGGCTTGCATCTGCTGAATCACCCCGCTTCATGTAAGATGTACAACAGCCAGGTGGAGGAGGGGAGGGGTGTATTTTACTTAGGTCTATATATCCTTGATTGAGAACAGTTGTTTTTTTCATGGTAATGGGTGGTGGGCTGCTTCAGCCACTCCTAAGCTCTTCTTTCAATCTCTGTTTCATTTTTAAATTGTAAGCCCATCTGCATGAACAAGATGGGGGGGCATGCAGATCAGAGGCCTTTTAAAATTTCCTTTTGATCTGTATGCAGCCTAGAGAGAACATTGGTAAGGGATGTGCACTCTGTGTTCATGCTCTTCATTTTGCTGTTACTTAAAATGGTGTGGTAGTTTCAAAGGGGCAACCAACTGGAATGTACTAAAAGGAATGACAGGATTGCCTACTGGAAATAATGGGAGAGGTTTGAAGGCCCATTGGAGATAATGGGAGCCAGGAATGCCAATTGACTTGCATGGGCTCTGCTAATACACTGCAGCCCAAAAAAAATTGCAAAGAAAATGCAGAATGGTTTTTCCAATAAGGTTTATGGGCCCAGATAGGCTACTCTAGGACTGTAATGACAGTTCCCAGAGTGGAAAAACAGTCCCTAACAATAGAATCTGTGCTGCATTTTAAGGTGGAGATTCTAAGCAGTGTGCTAAGAAGGCACCTGTTCCTGGGGTTAGCCCAGCCCAGGAGCATTGCTAGGGGGGTTCCCAGGGGTTCCCAGGCCACCCTAATTTTTCTGGGGAGCCCCTCCCTAAATGCCACATAGTTCCACCTCCATAGATAGTGACAATGGCCTGTGATGTCACTGGCTCCTCCCTATGATGTCATTGGGTCATTTAATGACTTAGCAATGCCTCTGGCCCAGCCCCAGCCCCCCCTGGGAAATTGCAAAGTCTACGCCCCAGTAATTAGGAGCTCGCAATCAAACGGAAATAATGCCTTTATTGGGACCAACTTAAAAAAAAAAACCCATAAAGCAGTACCCTAGGCACTTTTCCTCCGAGTTCCTGGGGGGGGGGGGGGATTTCCAAACCCTTCAAATTGTCCCACCTAGGGAAAGTGTGAGCCACTGAGCAATCACAAAAGGGAATTGTATTTTTTGTGAAGTGATACTAGCTGCCCCCTGCATGCCACAGTGCGGCCTGGAGAACATTGCCATGTGTTGATTCATAAAGCACTGTGGGTGTGAGCTATGTGTTTTACACTAACTGCTTGACCCTTTGTTTACTCTTATTGTGCCCCTTGCACTGGCAGGGAACTGAGTGAGGCAGAGACCCATCCCAAGAAACTGTCATGTCTCTGAACTCACGCACAGTTCTTGTCCAAGGAAGTTGGTTTGGCTGAGATCCATTCAGGGATGAGTATTGTACATGTACATGTATGAACCAGCCCCAAAGACAAAAAAACCCTGAAACAAAACCACCTTTGAAATGAAGAAGAAACTAGTGGGAACAAATTGGCAGAGTGGTGATTCATGCAGAGTCGGCCCAAGACGTTTTGGCACTGGAGCCAATCCCAGTGACACCCTTCCCCCACTCCACAACCAGAGCGGTCTCCTGTGCCTGCCTTACTGGAATGAACAGGAGTTGTGCAGGAAAAGTCCCTGCTAATTCACCATCCCACCCCTGGTCTCAGGTGCCTCCTACGATACCATCCTGGTTATTCTGGATACATTCTGGAGCAGGCGTGGCCAAACTGCAGCTCGGGAGCCGCATGCGGCTCTTTCACACAGTCTAATTTAATGTTAATAAAAAGCAAATGTGCATGTTTTTCAATAAACACCTGTGCCTGATATGTGTTCATGTCTCATGGCTCTCAAACATCTCAAAATTGACACAGAGAATACGCCATCTTTCTGTGTTATTACCTCTGAGGATGCCAGTCACAGCTGCTGGCGAAACGTCAGGTACTACAAGGCCAAGACCACAGCCATACAGCCTGGAAAATCTACAACAACTAATCTCAAACATCTGACGTTTATTGTGTGTGGCTGTTACATTAAGCAGGTTTGGTGGTTTGGCCACCCCTGTCCTAGAGATTCAGTAAGATCATAACATCACCATCTGAGAAAACTCAGGTGCCAGCCTGCAAGTTAGCAAACTCAACAACTGCCCATATACGTGTGTTCTTCTTCATGGCCCCCACATTATAAGAACATAAGAGAAGCCAATGTTGAATCAGGCCAATGGCCCATCTAGTCCAACACTCTGTCACACAGCAGCCAAAATATACCAGGTGCCATCAGGAGGTCCAGCCGTGGGGCCAGGACACTAGAAGCCCTCCCACTGCTGCCCCCTCCAGCACCAAGAATAGAGTGCATTACCTACCCCAGACTGAGAGTTCCCATCTATACCCTGTGGCTAATAGCCACTGATGGACTTCTGCTCCATATGTTTATCTAATTCCCTCTTGAAACTGTCCATGCTTGTAGCTGCCACCACCTCCTGTGGCAGTGAATTCCATAAGTTAATCACTCTTTGGGTGAAGAAGTATTTCCTTTTATCTGTTCTAACCCGACTGCTCAGCAATTTCATGGAGTGCCCACGAGTTCTTGTATTGTGAGAAAGGGAGAAAAGTACTTCTTTCTCAACCTACTCAATCCCATTCATAATCTCATAAACCTCGATCATGTCACTCCTCAGCCGTTGTTTCTCCAAGCTAAAGAGCCCCAAGCGTTTTAACCTTTCTTCATAGGGAAGGTGTTCCAACCCTTTTATCATTCTAGTTGCCCTTCTCTGCATTTTTCCCAATGCTAGAATATCCTTTTTGAGATGTGGCGACCAGAACTGTACACAGTATTCCAAATGAGGTCGCACCAATTATTTATACAGGGGCATGATGATACTGGCTGATTTGTTTTCAATTTCCTTCCTAATAATCCCCAGCATAGTATTAGCCTTCTTTATTGCTGTTATACACTGTCTAGACATTTTCATTGAGTTATCTACTACGACTCCAAGATCTCTCTCTCGGTCCGTCTCTGCCAGTTCAGACCCCATCAACGTGTATTTATAGTTCGGATTTTTGGCTCCAATGTGCATCACTTTGCACTTGGCCACATTGAACCCCATTTGCTACGTTGACGCCCACTCACCCATCCTCGACAGATCCCTTTGGAGTACCTCACAATCCTCCCTGGTTTTCATCACCCTGAACAACTTCATGTCATCTGCAAATTTAGCCACTTCAGTGCTTACTCCCAATTCCAAATTGTTAATAAACAAGTTAAAAAGCATCGGACCGAGTACTGATCCCTGTGGTACCCCACTGCTTACCACCCTCCACTGATAAAGTTTCCCATTTATACTCACTCTCTGTTTCCTATTTATAAGCCAGTGTTTGATCCACAAAATCCAGTTTTTGATCCACAAGAGGACTATTGAGCTTACTTAGGAGCCTTTGATGAGGAACTGTATCAAAAGCTTTCTGGAAGTCAAGGTAAATAATATCTATTGGCTCCCCCTTGTCCACATGGACTGGCTTTCCTGATGAGGCCAGGAAGGCCTCAACTTTCCTGGCTTTCTGCAAACTATGTTGTTGTTCAGTCGCACAGTCGAGTCCGACTCTTCGCGACCCCATGGACTAGATTACGCCAGGCCCTCCTGTCTTCCGCTGTCCGCTGAAGTTTGCTCAATTTCATGTTTGTTGCATCGATGACACTGTCTAACCATCTCATCCTTTGCCGTCCCCTTCTTCTTTGACCCTCAATCTTTCCCAGCATCAGGGTCTTCTCCAGTGA
Source organism: Gekko gecko (assembly GCA_029375565.1). Classification (NCBI taxonomy): domain Eukaryota; kingdom Metazoa; phylum Chordata; class Lepidosauria; order Squamata; family Gekkonidae; genus Gekko; species Gekko gecko. The sequence continues at coordinate 28,267,152 of JAPDNY010000001.1, forward strand.
ATGCTCCCTTCTCATTTGGTGTTCAAAGTATTTGAGCTTCAGCTTCAGGATCTGGCCTTCCAGAGAACAATCAGGGTTGATTTCTTTTAGGAAGAACTATACAAACTATACAAAATTGAATTATTCAGAAGGGCTTTTTTATACAGATACTAGGGCTCTACTGTAACTAAAGGGTTCAGAAAGATACTTGGTAAAGGGTTAGGGACCATGGTTTGGGCTATTTGTATATAATTTGCACTGTCTGTTGCTGTAAGTAGGATCCTGCTATGTAATTTTTACAATAATATGCCATAGGACAAATGTAGAGTCCAGTGGGACCTTTAAGACCAACAAAGTTTTAATCAAGGTATGGGGTTTTATTTATTGTGGGCATGCACACTTTTTCAAATACAGCGGTCCATCTAGTCCAGCATCCTGTCTCACACGGGGGCCATCCAGTTCTTCTAGAGGGCCAACAAACAGGGCACAGCGGCTGAGTCTTTCCCCTGATATCGCCTCCTCCCTCTGAATGTGGAGATTCTTTTTAGTCACCAGGGCTAGTAGGCACTGATAAACCTCTCCTACATGAATCTGTCTAATCCCCTTTGAAAGCTTTTCGTTTCTGAGGCCATCACTACATCCTCTGGCAGTGAATTCCACATTTTAATCACTCTCTGTGTAAAGAAGTGTTTCCTTTTGATCCAAACCATCACTCAGGAATAGAATCACAGAATCACAGAGTTGGAGGGGGCCGTACAGGGCATCTAGTCCAACCCCCCTGCTCAGTGCAGGATCAGCCTAGAGTATCCCTGACAAGTGTTTGTCCAGCCACTGCTTACAATACTCTTTGGTGGTTTTGCATTCAGCCAGTGCAAAAATGTCTGTAATGGCTGGTGAAAGCTATTAATTTGCACTTGTATTCTTGTTTACATTTGTTTGTTTAAAATGATGGATTTGAAACTGCCATGGACACTTGGGTAGAAAATCAGGTCAGGAAATAGTTTTCATATGAATGCAAAATAATGGCTAAAGATGCTTGGCGATTAATGAGTCAAGTGAGAGCCGCCGCCCCCCCCCCCACCGCCCTCCATCCTTTTTCTTAATGGGAATTTGGTTTGCCACTTGGACCATTCGGAAAAATACCAGTTCGGATGGGGAAGGAGCTAAATTCGGGGCAGACAACGAGAAGAGCTCCTTCAACAAAGGGCAAATTGTCAGGGCAGGTGGAACTTCCAAGGACAGTCCTGCGGAAAGATAAACTCTCCAGATAAACTGAGGTATCTTCTTCCGCGGAGGATGAGAGTCGGCTGCAACTCGACAGCACACAATTCTTCTTATCATAACACAAACCCTACAACTGTGTGGCAGAAAACCTCTTCCAACTTTGGTCCTCTTTCCTGCCCTTTGCAGCTCAGATTTTCCCAGTTCCCGGGGGGAGGGGGGGGGCAAGGGGTGTATCGCAGACAGCTCCAGAAGTTAGATTCAGGCGAAATGGAAGTTACCAGTCCATATGTATAGGCAGAGGGCTGGTAACTTCCATTTCACTGTACCCGAAGAAAAGTGCACGCACACGAAAGCTTATGCCTCGAATAAAACTCTCTTGGCCTTAAAGGTGCCGCGGGACTCGGGTTTCATTCTGAGAGCTCCAGAAGTGTGTGTGGGGATGGGGAGGGGGTCTGTTGTCTGGCATCTGCAAGGGGGCCTCGCAGCTTTATGGAGATGGGGGTCAGGGGGGTCAGGCCAGGCGCGTGTCTGTGCTTTTCAGACACACTTTCCTGGGGGGAGGGAGAGGCAGCAATTTTTCAATGGGCCAGGAGGCCTCGCCTGGTCTGCCCCCACCCCTAGGGAACAGGGGGCAAGGGTGCAGAGGGTGGAGGGCCGGGAGGGGAGTGTCCCCCCTGTGTGCAGAGAGCCGAGACCAACTGCGCCTCTCGCACACAATGGGCGACTGTGCAGCTGAACATCCCCCCCCCACCAAAGACAACTGAAAAAGCCCCTCGGCCAGCCAGCCTGTTTGTGTGTGTCATTTCAGGCTACCTTGGGCAAAGGATACCTGGAGGTGCTGATCCTCTGAGGCGGCTTGTGAAAAAGAAGAACCCCCGGGTGTCCCCAGAGCTGGCTTGAGGGGAAAAAATAATGAATCTGGGCATTCCAAACAGAGATGCAGTCGGAGGAAACCATCCTTTTGGCGCTGTGTCTGCTGGAATAAGAGATAACATGCACCTCCGACTGCTAAATACGGCAAGCCGAAAGGGCTCCTGGCACGGTTTTTTAAAAAGCCAACTGACTGTGTAACAACGGTCAAACCTAAATCATTTCAGAATTTGTGTTTAACAGCACCATTCCACCCTGGGCAATGTTAAATGAGGGGAAGAAATCGACAGAACACGCACGAGGTGCGTGCGCGTGGTTGCACACCTTGGTGCACTGCTCATGTTGAGCAATCCTGTCTGGAAGCCCTGCTATGTTCTCATTACATGGAGCAGAACCTTGGGTCTGAAGTTACATTCCGAGGCAAAGATCGAGGTCAAATTAGGATAAAAACTAGAACTTCAGAGGGGCTCTCCGCTGTAAAGATGTAGAGGGCGGATTCACGCAAATCTTTACGGTGTGGTGGGACAGCCTCTTAAAATCTAACAGGCTGGTGGATCCACCCTCCAGGAGCACCTCTTGTCTTCAGCCACCAGCCCTGCAATGGGTCAAAACTACCCCTTCCTGTTTCCATGGATTTCCAGCTTGCAACACCAGTAGGGAGGTGGTTCTTCCTTGACGGGCAGGGTGGGAGGGGCGGGGACAGTTGGATGAGGCGGAGTCCGGCCCATAGCCACAGTGGGGCATCTCGGGGCTAGGCCCCCTCACTTACTGGCAAGGCCCCACCACTTCCCATCCAGCCCAGGGCCCCCGAGCGCTGGCAGGTGTGGGGAAGGAGCCGGGTATTCCTTTAATTCGATTAGCCAGTGCCCCCTAAGAAATTTAAATACCCCCAGACTGAAAAAATCCTGGCTACAAGGGCCTGGGTGGAGTCAACACAGAGTAGTGTTTAGAGTCTTAAGACTAGCACTTGGAATACCCAGGTTCAAATCCCCAATCATTGTTCATGGTCCCTGGATGATCTTAGAGCAGTCACTTGCTCTCAGTCTAACCTTCTTCGGGAGGCTGTTGTGAGGACAAAACGACCCCCGGGGTCTTTGGGAGAAGGGCAGGAGAGAAAGAAGAGTCTCTTCAGCTACTGGCTCAATACGCCTTTTAAAAAGGCCAGTTACAAACCGCCTCTAAGAAATCGTTCCAACAATGAAAGTAATGGAATACCTTCGATTAGAGGATTGCTTCAGAGGCTCTGTAGTGGAACAGGTAGACCAGAATCTAGTCGTTCCTCAGAGACCAGCAAGAGCTTAAAAAGCTTCTACCCTGAAACTTCTGTTGGTCTCATGGTGCTAATGGACTCGAATCTAGCTCTTTTGCTTAGAACCAACCAAACGAATACCAAACGATGCGTGAGCTTCTGCGTTCTCCAAGACTCTTCTTCAATCTGCATATCCCAGAACGAGAATTGAACGAGACGTTTCAGGACACAACAGAAAGATCCCGAGCACGCTGCTTGCTTCCAGAGAGTCTTACCGGATGCACTGCAGACTTGGACCGGGTGGTGCTGGGTGCAGCACAGGTCTCAAGTTACGCCACGGGCTGCTAGGACAAAGAAGCAAAACAAAAAAACCGTAATCCTCCCGTTGAGAACATGAAAGCTGGCAGTTCGTCAGATGCCTCTCCAGCACTCAATGGAATGCTCCGGTCCCTTGCGAGGCAGAGAGCAGAAAGAAGACATGGCTGCCTTGGTAGTGACAAAACTAGGAAGGCATTTCAGGAGATGCCCAGAGTTGGAGTCAGTGGGAGCCAAAGCAGGCAGTATTACCTGGTGGCTGGAGGACAAACCACCTGCCCTGTCAGCATCCTCCTGTACAGCTGAAGAATCCCTCCTCTTCTACGATTTTGGGCCATTCCAAATTTACCATTCAAAAACGTGTAGAGAGGCATGTTGGTCCCTAGAGAAATCCCTCAAGCAAAGCACCACAACGCTCACACACACACACACAGTCCAGCCAGACGCAGCCTAGAAGTTCCTCCTGCGAGGTTTAGCCCACTTTCAACTGCAGGGTTCAGCTTTCAAGACGCTGAGCAATAAAAGGTGCTGTCGAGCATGCACAGAATGACTTTTTCTCCCTGAATAAGCAAAACCAAGACTGCTTCCCTGCTAGGCCAGGCAGGCCCGGCTCTGCTCAATAGTGCGCCGATGTTGGAGGCCACTTCCTACGATCTTTGGAAGGGGCAAAAAGCGAAGATCTCAACATACATTAATTCCTCCAATCTAATAAAAATTAGGTGACCGTATGAAACGCCTCTCAGTGACGGTGAGATAAGCTTCAGGTTCTTAATGGGGATTTCATCTCTTGGTCTTGGGCTGCTTTTTGGGGCAGTCTTCTGATTCCCCAGCTGGGGTGATGAGGCAGGCTACAGCTCAACAAATTTAAGACTTGCCAACAAGAAATACCTTGCCTGGACTTATTTTCCTTTTGTGGCATACTCGAATTGGGAAACGTGAGCTCCAGCAGAGCCCATCTGCATTGTGCTTCCCTTCGCTCGCTCCTTCCCCCGCAAAGGGTTAACCTCCCACCAGCTCTCCCCCCCCCTTCCCTCCCTGCCTGGTCCATTGATGCTGTCAGCCTCCCTGGGGTATCAGCGCACAGCCCACCCCCCCTTTTGTGGCTGGCGGTCGTGTGCCACCCCTTGCCCCCAATCTGCATAATGGCAGGGCCCACGCGCCAGGGCCTGAGCTCCCATCTGCTGCTTCTCCCCCACGGGACCCTCAGCCACGCAGTCAGCCCAACGCCCATTGGCTGCCCCGCACCAGCCATCTGCAGCCTCCAGGCCACACAATAGGAGCCCGGGCCTTTATATAGGGGGGCAGCCTGCACACGGAGGCCAGCTGGCTCCCCACTGAAGGCAAGGCAGGGCAGGGAGAGACCCACTGGCGGACGGGCAGCAGCTGCAGAAAGTCTGATCAGACTTGTCCGACCTGCGAGTGCCGGGGAAAACCAAGAAAGAGCCCCTGCACCGACTTTCGGAAGTGCTTTCTAAGGCCAGGAATCCAGGAGGAAAGACTCTCCGAGCAAGCAGCAGCCTTTGGAAGCAGGGAGAAGTGATCCAGCACCCAGACCTGACTTGCCTGCAAGGGCTTCCCAAGCCCAAAGCCCCGACTGGGAGATCAAGACTCGTCGCTCACTCCAGCTGCTCGCGGGAGTCCAGATCTCGGGACACCGAGAACCCTGGAAAAATGCCTCGCGGGTTCCTGGTGAAGAGGACACGCCGAGAGGGCCCCGTGTCCTACCGGATCAGAACGCTGCCGGACGATGTGCTGCCGGTGCCGCCTCCCAGTGGAGTGGTTCTACCCTCTGCCCAAAGGAAGCTCCCCAGAGTTGGGGGTCTGCCGGAATCCTGGCCCCCATCCCAGAGCCCCCTGCGCTTGGTAAGCACTGCTCTGCTGGCCAGTGACCTCCAGCGGGGTCTGAATTCTGGATCGCCAGCACCGGGCGAGTCCGCTCCAGCGTGCGCCACGCAGTCTCCCGGTCTGGGCTCAGCCTGCGCCGTGGCAAAGCAAGCAACCCCCTGGCCAAAAAAGCCGCTTTGGGTTCCAAGGAAGGGTCCCCGGATGCGGTGGTCTTGCTGGGTGCCTTTGTCTGCCAGCTGTGCCAGGAGTCCTACCCCGGCCCGCTCGCCCTGGCCCAACACTGCTGTTCCCGCATTGCCCGGGTCGAGTACCGCTGCCACGAATGTAGCAAGACCTTCAGTTGTCCGGCCAACCTGGCTTCCCATCGTCGCTGGCACAAGCCCCGAGGTGGTGGGCACGTCGGGGGCACCAAGGAGAACGAGAGTCCTGAGGCCCCCAACAGCTCCAGTGTGCCACACCCCGGCACCGTGGAGGGCAGCTACCGATGCTCTCATTGCCCCAAGCGGTTTCGGCGCCGGGCCTACCTCTGCAAGCACTTGGCTCTGCACACCGTCACCGGGCCGGTGCTGTCCGAGAGCCAACGACTCCACGGCAATCTCACTCCTCAATGTGCTTCCTGGCCAAAGAAGCCGTTTTAGAAATCCCACTCCTCCCAGCACCTGGGCCAGGTTGTCCCCCGCCCAGATGCAGGTAAAAGGAGGGGGACTCCAGTAGAGGCGGAGAAGGCAATGGCCACACCAAGAAACGTCTCTCCACCACAGCTACCTTCCCGTCCCACTAGCCCCACACCCCAATTCACCCATCTGCCCCCCCATCACCAAGGACTGAAAAACGATTCGTGTGACTTTGTGGCAAAGTCCTTTAACCGTCCAACAGCCGGGTCTGTTTTTCAGTGAGGCTGAGCGCAACTCCATCCTCCTGCATGTTTGCAACGGAGCTTTGCACTGATCCTGTGTCCTGTGAGGCTGGGGATCAAACTGTGGTCAGACATAAAGGCAATCTTGACCCTGGACTCTGAAGGCTTCGGAATGAAAACTGTGTGGGATGTTCACGGGATCAAAAAGGAGGCTCCAGGCATGGCACACCTCCTTCCACCACATGCCCGGACTGGAGAGAGGCCCAAAGCCTCCGACACAAGAAGCTTGTGAGTGTCAGAACTGTGGACTTTGCAGTCGCTGGGGTTTCTTATTTGGGGGTGGGGGGTGAAAAGGGGGATATGAATGCAGAATGTTGACAGATGGGACGGGGGCTTGCATTTGTTTGATAGTAAATGGAGTATTTAAAAAAAAAACGGTTCTTGCGTCTTTTCTATGCTTGTGTGCGGAAGAGAGTTTGTGATGCAGGACAAGCAGCGCTGTATCAAAGAAGAGCCGAATAGCTCCCACTAGCAGTAGCTCCACGCGCTAAACCGTTATTTGAATGCAGCAGCAACCCACAAGGCTTTCCACGTGCAGTGCTCTTCCCCGCCGCATAGGCGAGTTGCTGTGATGGCACAGAATGTTCACAAATATCCCAATTAATATAAATCCACTGGCCTAGTGGTTCCAATGCATCCGATGAAGTTTGCTCTGGCTGCAATCACACACTCTAAATAATCCACTTTCAATCCACTTTCCAACTGGAGTTTGCCAGTTCACACAGTGAAATCCAGTGGATTGAAAGTGGATTATTCAGTGCGTGTGATCGCAGCCTCTGGCTCACAAAAGCTGATGCGGGGGGGGTGTCAACAGTGGGAGGGCTTCTAGTGTCCTGGCCCCGCTGCTGGACCTCCTGATGGCACCTGGTATATTTTGGCCAGTGTGTGACAGAGTGTTGGACTAGATGGGCCGTTGGCCTGATCCAACATTGGCTTCTCTTGTGTTCTTCTGTTAACTGTTGCTAGTCTGTAAATTGCCACTGGATCCCTGTTTTATTTCAGTTCCTCACTGGAAACTGTCAACAGTAAAACGCTGACAAACAGTGCAGCCTCTGAGGGGAAAGGGCCACTTTGCAAGGGGGTGGGGAACCCTTCGAGGAGCTTTGTGAGAACAGGAAAAACCGTGTGCTGTTGGCATGCAGAGAGTACTGCTGGGTAGACCAGGTGGCCAAAGTCAAGGAAGCCAAGCCGAGAGCAGCCCCAGGAAGTAGGTGAGGTAAAGAACACGGAGGCCGAGTGGCTGAAGGAAAAGGGAGAGAACAAACATGCGGGTGGAGAGGTAGGAATCTGCCGAGTATGTGGGAAGGGCCAGTGAGAGAGACTCGCATGGGCTCCATTATACTGATTACAAAATGTCCTCCGTGAGCCCCACCATTTAGCCCACCTAATTATACAGCCCACATGGAAGAAACCAACCACTAAATACAAGTCTCACAAGAACAAGCCCGGACAAGCCGGGAAACAGCTTCCATCCGCTGTCCGGAAACAGGCCCCAAGAATCATATGGAGAACTATCAGAAGAGCCAGCACCACACCGTGAGGGAGGAGAACGGGGGGTGGGGGATGTCTTTTGCTGGGGAGAAGGAGCAAGAGCCCTCTTGGGTTGCCCTTCCCTTCCTCCACTCAAGGCTGCTCCTTAACTAGAGCTCATTCTGGGGTCTGAAAGACTGACAGACGCGGGTTTTGTGTTGCCCCCTCCCTTTTCCGGGCCTCAGTTTCCCCAAAGACGACCGAAGGGCCCACGGCGTAGATGCAGACCATGTCTTTATTGCACAAGTAGGGGTGCCGCGTTCTGTACATTCAGTTCCGAGACAGACGGGAGGCTGAAGAGGTCGGGGAGGGGGAGACGAACGGACAACTTGATTCTCTTCTCCCACCCCTCCCCTCCCCTCCCTTAACCTTGGTCCCTTGAGAAGAAAGACAAATAGAGAGACGGACCGGACAGACATCCCCTCTGGAAAGCAAGTATTTACACAACACAAAGACCATGATGGAACGAGGGGGAAGAGGGACCACTCCCCAAATCCTTCCTGCGTCCACAGGCAGGGCAAGGCCCGGCTCAGGGAATGACGGAGGGTGGGAAGCAGATGGGGGGGAATTATGAATGGATAGCACCGCTGGGGGAGGCAGACTGCCGGCTGGGCCAAACGCCTCCACCCCAGGAAGGGTCCACGGCTATGCAAGGGAGCTGAGAAAGAGGCAGAAATAAGGGCCGGGAAGGGGGCGGGTTCTGTCACAGCTTTCAAATAATTTCACAGTTAATGGACGTGCTGGCTGGTGCCCCTCCCTGTCACTATAGAGGTGGGGCCCACAGCAGCCCGAATCAGTGCCGGAATCCGGGAGGAGGATGGAAGAAGGACGAGGAAGCAGCAAGAGGACCTCAAGACTCGTTCAGCTCCCTGGACGGAGGGTCCATCAACACAGGTCTGGCACGCTCTCCCCTACCCCCCCGCCAGAGGTGGTCTGCAGTTATTGCCTGGTGAATTATCCGCCACTGGACCCACAGATGGGGCATTTCCAGAGGGCTTAGTGGTTATAGACAAGAGAGAGGCCCTGGGTCTGAAGTCACAACCCGGTAAAAACCCATCACTGGTCAGCGGGTTGCACAACTACAAACGAAAGTGACCGGCTGGTGCTCAAATCAATGGGAAGGCGAGCGGGTGCTCTGGAAGGGGAAGTGGGGGGGGGCAGTCTTGCTACATGGGTTGAGTGCCGTTGCCAGCCTCCAGGTAGTGGCTGGAGATCGCCTACTGTTACAGCTGGCCTCCAGGTGACAGAGATCCATCCCCCTGGAGAAAGTGGCCGCTTTGGAAGCTGGACTCTGTGCCATTATGCCCCGAACCCCTGACCCTCCTCAAGCTCCACCCCCAGATCTCCAAGTATTTCCCAAACCAGAGCTGGCAACCCCAGAGCCGATCCCGTTGTTCTGCCTCCCCCTCCCTTCCTGAATTGTGCAGTGCCTCCAAATCTGTGGCGAGAGCAGCTTAAAAGTACATCTCCCGGACACAGATCACGAGCCAATGCAAGGGGGGTGTCCTGAAGATATGGGGTGGGGAGGGAAGAGTTGGGAGCCGGCATCACACAGGCCAGCCAAGTCTCTGTTGTGCCTCCAATACATATGGGGGAGGGGGAGAGAGAGAGGCAGGTACACGCCCCCCACCCCCCTGCTCCTAGGAACAAAAGGTGCGAGGGATGTCTCGAGGCCTCAGGGGCAGTGGGGGGGCGTGGGAGGCCCCCCCAGCATCTGCGTGACTTGGCTGAGCTGAGCCGCGGCGGTCTCGGATGCCTCTTTCAGGCGCTGCGTGTTCTCTTGGAGGCTCTGCACTTCCGCCTGCAACGCCGCCTTTTCCGCCTTCTCCTGGGGTGGGGAGAGAGGAGAGCAAGGGCAGAGCTGTGATTGTGGGGCAGGAAAGGGGAGGGGGGGATTGAGGCTTCCTCCCTACTTCACCCTCAATACTTAAGACGCTTTAAAAAGATATCATTTTTCTTGTCCTGCTTCTGGAACCAGCAATCGCTCTTTTTACGATCGTACAAAAGTAAAAACCAGGTCTCGCTAAGGGAACCAGAAGACTTGCAGCCCGAGAACAGCTGCTCAGTTCGAACAAGTGTGAAATTCGCCCCTCCTGTGGCTTCTTGCTGTTGCCCCTGTCAGAGTTGCCAGCCAGGCCCCTGAGGAAAGAAGCCGAAAAGGGAGAGGCCCTCTTACAAGGCCTAGGCCCAGCAACCTTCTGCCCCCCTTGGCTCCCTCCCTCCCAAAGACGGGCCTCCCTGCCCTTTGACCCCACATATAGTTTTCCTTCAGTCCTGCTTTCTCCCTCTCTTCAGTCTAAGGTTGTCAACTTCCAGGTGGGGTCTGGAGATCTCCCAGAATTGCAGCTGGAGAAAATGGCAGCTTTTTTTTTTTTGGGGGGGGTGTATGTGTGGATCCTATAGCATAAACCCTGCTGAGGTCCCCTTCCTCTTGCGAATCCTGCCCTACCCAGGTTCCACCCCTAAATCTCCAGAAAGTTCCCAACCTGGAGCAGGCAACCCAATTTCAACCTGGTGTCTCCACCACCCCGCCTGTCCTAAGATTCCTGCATTTCCAGGTAATTGCCTTGTTTTACTTTCTTTACCCACGGCCTTCACAAACCTCCTGGGTGCTCATCTCTCCTTCCTGCAGAGCAAGCAGCCCCTCTGGATCCTAAGCACTTTTCATCAGCCTCTCTTTACCTGTCTCCTCTAAAGCGCCACCTATTCTAGCTTCAGGTGACTTTTCTCTCAGCCCACAGCCTACTCTGTGCCCTTCCCTCAGCCTCCTTGCCCTTGAGCTCTCGCACCACTTAGATTTCCTACCTCACAGGGCCTCTTCCCAGTCCTCAGCTTGCCCCTGGGTGAGGTCATAACTCCAGCCACAACGACAATTTTCTCTTCCCTCACAGAAAGTGGACTGGAAATGACTTATATTCCCTCGGCAACTGAACATGCTGGGCCCCCACAGCAGTTCAGCCAATCAGTGACTCAGGTTTTGCCACCACAGGCCCAACACAATATTCCAAAACATGCTGCTGAAGGGAACACCACCCTGAATGCTCCACTGTTACACTGTGGATTCCACTTTTGCTCACACACCTGTGACACAGAGAGAGTCAGCCACAGATCACCATCCTTAATATACACCTCTCATGAAAAATGTAGCTGGCTTTCTAAGCTGCTAAGTGCTTTATACAGCACTGTGAACTGCTTAGTTTGTTTGACTGCTTACTCTTTGTTCTTGTCAGCCATTATTGGGTTTTTATCATTGTTAGAAACTTCTAAGAGATGGAAAATAGAAATATACTCCCAGTGTTCCTCTGAGGTGGCCAAACATATCCATTTTATAAACCAGATACACTGAAGTCTGAAGAAACAACATTAAGGCCCCACATGAAGGCCTTTGGAAAACACTTTGCTGTGGCAACATTACACATGTGGAAGCCATAACATTTGTGTGCCGCTTACCACACAGGCATCGCCATCTTGTGGGGAGTCTGCACAGAATTTTCATAGAGTTTTAATGGCTACAGGCATTGCAGGGAGACTGCCCACACAGCTGGCACAATCCACGAGGGAAGTAAATTCCAGACGCTACACAACAGCACAAAGGGTCATGTGCTTGAGGGGAAAGCAAGGCTGAAGAGCAGAGCACATGCTTTGCATGCAGGTGTGATCCTTGGCCTCTCTAATTAAAGGATGTTAGATACTGGGAATTATCTGCCACTCTGGGCCAAACTAAATACAACAACAAAGTTGTGGCTCCCACGAGGACACTGTCACCATTTAAAAGTGCATGGGGTTTGACACTTTGAAAAGATGTAGGGTATGTGGGAGGCAGTTCTATGCCATGCTCTCACAGCATTTAAAACTCATTTTAAAATGGCAACAGCATTCATGTGGCACCCATCAGTTTGTCATCACTTTTAGTTTGGCCCTCAGAATAGACAATACTGAGCTATAGAGTCAGCGTGGCATAGTGGTTGGAGAACAGGACTGGGCTCCTGAGTAGCCAAGTTCAAATCCCCAATCTGCCACACACCTTCAGCCTAACCTACCTCACAAGGTTGTTGATGTGAAATTAAAATGGAGAACAATGTTTTTAGCCACTTTGGGTCCCACTCGGGTTACAAGCCCCCAGGTCCCAGCTGGGGTTCCCACACTTTGGGGGGGCTTTGATCTGTGACTGGCCAGCTGTGGGAAACCCCACCTCCAAGGAGGGATGTTGTCATGCGACGTCCCAGATGTGATGATGGGTGACATCATCAGGCTGGGGACATTGTGTGGTGGTGCTCTGGTTTTGGCACAAACCCTCTGGTTTTGAAGCCAAAAAAAACATGGAGTTTTGCCCAAAAACCAGAGAGTCACCCATCCCTGGAATGCCCCTCAGATCCCCTCGCCACGATGGTGAGGGGGCCAGGCAATCTTAGGTCCTACTGGGATGAGAAGCTGGTTACAAATATATCTAAATAAATAAACACATTAGTGGTCTTCGACTTTTCCACAGCTGGGATTCACTTTGAACCCCCAGGCTCCAGAATGGGACTCATTTAGCTATAAGCACATGACATCACAGTCACATGACAGAAAGAGGGGGAGTTGTGTCCTCACCAGTGTCAAGTCCAGGATTGGGGGCAGCAAACCAAGAGAGCCAGAGGTGGAAAACAAAGTGAGAACTAGGTCTTTCAAGTACTTGAAGAGCTGTCTTATAGAGGATGGTGCAGAGTTGTTTTCTGTTGCCCAGAAAGGCTGGACGGCAACCAACAGGTTGAAATTAAATCAAAAGAATCTCCTGACCGTTAGAGCGGTTCCTCTAGAGTGGAACAGGCTTCCCTGGGAGGTGATGGGCTCTCCTTCTTTGGAGGTTTTCAAACAGAGGCTAGATGGTCATCTGACAGCAATGCAGATTCTGTTAGCTTAGGCAGAGCATGAGAGGGAGAGCAGGAAGGGTTGCCTCAGGGCTTAGTTCTCCTGGCCCTTTCTTACACGCCCCTGGGGAAATGCCAATCACCATTTGGAGGTCAGGAAGCAATTTTCTCTAGGCCAATTTGACTAGGGAGGGAGGGTTTGGGTTTCTTTTGCCATCTTCTGGGAATGGAGCAGGGGTCACTGGAGGTGTGTGTGTGTGGGGGGGGAGGTAGCTGTGAATTTCCTGCATTATGCAGGAAATGATTCAGTGACTCATACCCTACTATGATTCTATGACTCATACCCTACCGAGGAGCAAACCAAGGGCCACGGTCTGAAGAGGAACCCTCTTCTCCTCAAACGACCTTGCCTCAGCACCCTGCACCTCCTCTCCACATGGATGTGTTAAGAGAGCCAGGAAACATAGCTCCTCTGCACATGGGCACTAGGCAAGACATCCTTCCAAAGAGCCAAGAAGAAGGTGGAGGCTCTGTAAGGGCTTGCGATCCAGCAGGTGGGGCACTGTCACCCGCCTAAGGGTCCCGACTCGTGGGCTGAAGACCACTGAGCTAGACGGACTTGATTCGGTATGAAGCAGCATCACAAGTTTGCGCAGAATCATTTTCAGCATCCTTCATGTGGGTGCAGTGGCATTGGAAAGGACTCTGAGGCTGGCAGAGAGGGGTTTTGCCAGGGGCATATAAGTGAATCCCTAGCTGAAGTGTATAAGGTTAGCGAGTCCTTCGTTTTCAGAACGGCCCAGCGCTTCTGCTGCAGAGTGACATGGCTGATTCAAAAAGCTGACTTTGTAAGCTGTTCCTTTACTCAAGAATATAAGCACCAACACCGCCACCCCCCTTCCCGCCAAGCACGCTCTGACCATCCTTGTTTCAAACACAGTAGCCGCTGGGCATTCCTTCTTTCAAGGAAAAGGATCTTTGATCTGGCAGGGCCATGCATTCCCCTTTCCGCCCCCAGTTTCCTGCCTCTGTTTTCCCATCTCACCCTCTGAAGATCTTCCTGTAGTTTCTTGAGTGTGGATTCCAAATGCAGAACCTTGTCCGCGAGGCTGAGAGCCTGCTGTGATCTGGGCAGGGTGAAAGGGGATTTTGGCAGAGGAGGGGGAAGGAAGATATTGGCAGCCAGTTAATGTGTTGTAAGTAAATGCACACGCACGCAGAGCTGCTCTGGGAAAATTTCTATTTCCTTGCTCTCTGCATGCTTCCTTACTCAGCAGGAGGCCTTATCTCAATCCCTTCTAGCTTTCAACCTTTACATCACCACTCCCTTTCCCGGCAACTATCCTGTCTCTGCTTTCCCTAAAGTTTCAACCCCTCCCAACCTTCCTCAATTGAATTAAATTAACGTGCATGTCAATGTAGTCACCAAGCCCCACAAACAAACATAGGACTGATTTTTTTCCCCAGTTCATTTCAGACCTTGCAGAAACCACTGGACTGCTTTTGCAATCCTACAGAGAGTCTGCGAGGAATTTTCCATGCCTGCTGTTGTTTTTTCTGCTGTCAAGTCACAAAGCTGACTTATGGCTACCTCATGGGGTTTTCAAGGCAAGAGATGTTCAGGGGTGGTTTGCCACTGCCTGCCTCTGCATCACAATCCTGGTACTCCTTGGAAGTCTCCCATCCAAACACTAGCAAGTCGACCCTGCTTAGCTTCCAAGCTCTGACGGGATCCGGCTAGCCTGGGCTATCCAGGTAAGGGCCTATCCCCAACAACCCCCCCCCCGTTTTATTGCCCAGTAAAATTAATGGTGGCCATGGGCTAGGGTTACCAGCCTCCAGGTGGTGGCTAGACATCTCCTGCTACTACAACTCATCTCCAGGTGACAGAAATCAGTTCACCTGGGGGAAATGGCCACTTTGGAAGTCGAACTCTATGGCATTGTGCCCCAAACCCTGCCCTCCTTTGCCTAAAGGTAAAAAGTTTCCCTTGCTTGAAAGCCAGTCGAATCCAACTCTAGTGGGCAGTGCTCATCTCCGTTTCCAAGCCGAAGAGCCAGCGCTGTCCGAAGACGTTTCTGTGGTCATGTGGCCAGCATGACTAAACGCCAAGGTGCACAGAACGCTGTTACCTTCCCACTGAAGGGGCACCTATTTATCTACATGCAAATTCTTGCTTTCGAACTGCTAGGTTGGCAGGAGCTGGGGCCAGAGATGGGAGCTCACTCTGTCATGTGGCACTAGGGTCTCGAACTGCCAAACTACAGACCTTCCAGTCTGCAGCTCAGCGTTTTAACCTCTGAGCCACCGCAGCCCCTATCTTTGGCTCCATCCCCCAAAATTTCCAGGTATTTCCCAGCCCGGAGCTGGTAACCCTTCCGTGGACACAGCAGCTGCCTGTGGGCACAATTAAATCAACCTGCTTCTCAAATAATAACTCACAAATATTGAGAAAAGGATGCCCCTCTGTAGGTACAGAAAACCTGAAAAGGAGCAGCTAGCAGCAGCAGCAGCAGGGAAAGAAGGCACAGAGGGTCAAACCCGGGGCAGAATGGACAGCAGTGCACTATTTGGCCACTAGATGTCTCCACACAGAGGTCCTTGCAGAGAGGCAGAAGCGGGAGCAGGCAGTATGAATGGCATTGCCCTGGAGATGGGAGGGAAGGGAGGCAGCAGGGTAAAGGGGTGGGTGGGGTAGCGGCGCTGCAGGGTGGAGGAGATCTCCCCATGCTACTTGTTTCTCCCCAGCATGCTCGAATGGACAGACCCACATGCAGCCCCTTCTTACTCCTCAATTGGTTGCTGCTGAGCGGTGCCCCTCTGGACGGCCGTGCACAAAGATTCCCTGCTCTCCAGCACGTGTTGTCCTGGGAGGCAGGAAAAGAGGCACAAGATCAGAGACCCCGCCCAAGCCAAAAAAGGAGAGCGCCTCCCAGCGAGTGTTTGCTCTCTCTCTCTGTCTCTCTTTATCTGGTTTCATGGTCTTATCTTATGGTACTCACTGCCACAGGATGCAATGAGGGCCAATACCATGATGGGTAGTTTCAAGAAAGCATTAGTCACACATGCGGAAGAAGGCAGACCTATTGGCCGAGTACGGCTAGATGGAAGCATCCCGGTTCAGTAGCACTGCTCTTAGGATACTGCAGATCCTCAAGAAGAGAGGGACCCTTGCTTGGGAGGCAATGCCTGGCTAACATTGGGCTTCGGGTCAGAAACAGCAAAGCAGTTCTCATGCTCCCTTCCCTGCCAGGTTACCGCTGAAGCCCACCCGCCCCTCTTCTGCTCCTAAGGCAAGAAGTATGACATCCGGGCTGGCTTGCACCACAGAACTTGGCGGGACCCATCGTTCCTTCACTGTCAGAGGCTGGCTCTTTGCGACTGGAACCAGGATCCTTCCGGACTACCCCTGCCCAACCAACACAGCCCTTCCAGGTCCTAACTTGTTCCCAAAACAGACTTCTGAGATGCCCTCCCACGGTTCAATTGGCCCCTGTCCTGGATCCTTCTGTGTACACCAGGATTCTTCCGCTTGCCATTTTCCATAGTCTTCAGCCCCATCTGCACTTGCTCTTGCCTGCTCCTTGGATCTGATGCCAGTGCCCACCCTCACCACCGGAAAGCCTTGCCCCAGTTTCACAGAATACCTTCCCTGGAGAGGGCTTCCAAGATGCTGTTGCAAGCAGATGCCAGATTATCAATGGACTCCCACTCATCCTCCAGGGAATCGCCGGCTTCAGAAAGGACTGTGGGTAGAGGAGAACACAAGTTCCTTAGTCCTCCGGGAAACAGTCAGCCCAGCCGAGGGTAGCAGAATTGGTACCTCTGCTCTAGGAGGCCAAAGTCAGCATTTGTGTGTGTTTATGGAGCGGGGGGGGGGGGAGGCTCTTACTTTTGGTGATGGAGTTCCTGAGAGAAAGTGTCCGTGGCAGGAACTTCTCTTTTTCGCTGGACTCGGAGGGGGAAGGTACCCTCTCCTCAGGGGGCAGAGTCAGGGAACCTCTGACCTCTTGACTTGCGATGGAACCTTTCTTGTTTGTAACAGGATCTCCAGGGTGGTCCTGGAAGACAGAAAAGGATTCTTTGTGTTTCATAGTTCTGTGCAAATACAACTTTTAGTATTGAATGTGAAATTCAGCATCCAGAGAATCTCAGCTTTCCTTGCTTTTCAACAAAGCAATTGTCTAGTCCTCACTGAACACAGGAAGGAAAAGCAAGGTGGAAGTCTGATTATGTATTAGTGAGGGACGCAATGCAGATTTATTGATTTCATTTATATCCCACTTTTGTCCACAATGCGGACCCAAAGTGGCATACAACATTTCTTCCTTCGGCATTTTATTCTCACAACAACCCTGTGAGGAAGGTTAGGCTGAGAGTGTGCGACTGGCCCCAGGTTATCCAGCAAGCTTCCATGGCAGGATGTTTTTTTTTCCAAACCTGAGTCCCTCAGAGCCTAGTCTAACACTCTACTCACTACACCACACTGGCTGATAGTTGATCAAAATGCCAACAGAAGTGGTATTCCTGTGCCATAAAAAAAATGTTCTTGGCTCCTCACGTTCTCTTTTAGCTCACCTCATTGTCAACTTATTTTGTCTTTCCAGAACCTGTGACCCCTTCTGTTCCCCTTATTTCAAAAAAACAAAAACCTTCCATTTTTTAAATGAAGCCTTTTTGCCGTTTATAGCTTCCTTGGCATAGGTTGTTAACCACTCAGGCATCCTTTTACACCTGGTGGTACTTTTCCTGACTTAAGTTATGTGTTCATTCTGGGCCTCAGTCAGCGTAGTTTCAAATGGTTTCCAGGCATCTTGGAGGGATTTAATCGTCTTAATTCTCCCTTTTAACTTCCTTCTGACTGGACACCTCATTTTTACAAAATCCCTTCTTTTGAAATCTAAACTGATTGTTTTGGACTTTGGAGGCAATTTTCCCCATACGTGAATGCTGAATATGTGGTCACTGTTCCCAGTTGGTGCAGAATCATCTATATCTCAGCCCAGCATAGAACCAGTTCCATCTCAGATAGGAGAGGCACACACAAGACGATTTCTGAGAAAGTCATTTATATCCAGTATTGTTCATATGGAAAGAGATGAGAACATAAGAAGAGACCTGCTGGATCAGACCAATGGTCCATCTAGTCCAGCATCCTGTCTCACACAGTGGCCAACCAGTTCCTCTGGAGGGCCAACAATAGGGCATAGAGGCTGAGGCCTTCCCCTGATGTTGCCTCCTGGCTCTGGAGTTTAGAGGTTTAATGCCTCTGAATGTGGAGATTCCCCTCAGTCACCAGGGCTAGTAGCCATTGATAGACATCCTCCATGACTCTATTGAATCCCCTTTTAAAGTTCTTCATTCCTGAGGCCATCACTACATCCTCTGGCAATGAATTCCACATTTTAATCGCTCCCTGCATAAAGTAGGATCTTCTTTTGTCTGTCCTGAACCTACTCCCCATCAACTTCATTGGATGCCCTTGAGTTCTAGTACTTTGGGAGAAGGAGAAAAATTTCTCTTTGTCAACTCTTTCCACCCTATGCATAATTTTATAAACCTGGACCTTGAGGCATCCAGAACTCAGGAAAAGGTATATATACAAATATTAGGACAATACCCAGATACTTACGGTCCCCTGGTCTGGAGGGACTTTCGGTGTGGCCGCCAAGATGAGGTCAGGAGGGGGACTAGGGAGGACAGGGGTGTCTTGAGATGGTACCCTGAGGAAAAGAAGACATGGGGAGAAAGAAACAGATAATTTATGTTGAGGGATGGGAGCAGAGCTGATCCTTATAAGAAATGGGGTGGGCAAACCAGTAATCTTGTCTAGCCCCCTTATGGCAAAGCCTGAACTGTTTTGACAACTATAAATATAAGAACATAAGAACATAAGAGAAGCCAATGTTGAATCAGGCCAATGGCCCATCTAGTCCAACACTCTGTCACACAGTGGGCAAAAATACCAGGTGCCCTCAGGAGGTCCAGCAGTGGGGCCAGGACACTAGAAGCTCTCCCACTGCTGCCCCCTCCAGCACCAAGAATAGAGTGCATCACCTGCCCCAGTCTGATATCTATCAGTCGTTTGTAAATATGTGCCACCTGGTGGGGGAGCTATTCCCCATCCTTCCCTCACAGTGAAATTTCCTCAGTACTGAAGCTGGAAGGGTACCAAGGGCCATTTGCTGGAAAAGGAAGACATGCCCTCCCCCAATCCAAACCCTCCTGCCAGAATCATGAACATACAAATACCTGAAGCTACCTTACAACGAGTCAGACCTTTGGTCTTGTCTCTGCCGACTGGTATCAGCTTCTCTGGGCCTCAGGCCAAGGTCTTTCACATTACCCTACCACTTGATCCTCTCAAATGGAGATATCCGGGATTGACCCTGGGACCTTCTGCCTCCAGAGAAGAAGCTTTACCTCGAAGCCTCCGCCTTGACCCCATATAATACAGAACATAGTGGGCCACGCCAGGTGGAGGAGGCACCGCTAAAATTAAGTAATTTAGCTCCAGACATTTCATCAGAGACGAGCTACCGCTACAGAAGGGGAAAAATGACTTTTCAATTTCCACGTTCCACCTCACCCCACCCTCAGGTCTCCAAGGCAGTTTTCCTTGAAGGAAATATTCCTGTTTACAGCAACTAGATCCAGTCTGGGATGCATTTGCATATATTTATTTAAAATTCTATCCAACTTTCCCCCTGCAGTTGTGACTCAAAGCAGCTTAGAACAGCGCTCTCCCCTCCCCTGTTTTCTCAGAAGAACTCTGTGTGGTAGGCCAGGCTGAGAGTTTGCGATGGGCCCAAGGTCACCCAGTGCGTTTCCATGATAGAAGTGGGGGATCCAAACCCAGATCCCAGTCCATCACTCTGCTTACTACATTACACTGGGTGTTCAGATGATGTCCCGCCTCTGGGATGGTCACCTTGTATTCTGTACTCCAGAGGGTGATCTGGGAATCCATTTGGATGACCCGTTCTATGAAGTCAGCACCTCCCACTCATGGCAAGACAGGAATGGCAAATTAAGGCCTGGAGGGCCACACTCAGTCTGTGAGACCTTTTCATCTGGCTCTCAAATGGCTTAACAGTTTGTCAGGAATCTCAGCACAGAGGGCTGTGGAATGAGTTGGCGGGGTTTTGCTCTTGAGGAACTGTTCAACAGGTCGGGGCTGAGAGCCATTACCATCAGCAGAGTTGCCCACACCTCAGCCTCTGCTAACTTTTGATGACTTTCAGGTGGGCATCTTTTTGGGACTACTGCCAGTTCCTGACAGAGAGGGGCCTTCAAGCTGAAAAATCTGCGCACCTCTGGGCAAGGGCCTCACAATTAGAGAGAATCAAAATCAAGAGACACACAACCCTCAAGTACAAATGTGCTCTTTCTGCTCTCCTCACATCCCTAACTCCACTCTTACAATGTTTGAAAACCATTTTCTTTCATTGATAGGAGAAAACAGCCAGCCAGCCTTCCAGCCAACCTTCCAGTTTGGTGCAGTGGTTAAGTGTGCGGACTCTAATCTGGGAGAACCAGGTTTGATTCCCCACTCCTCGACTTGCAGCCGCTGGATGACCTTGGGCAAGCCATAGTTCTGGCAAGAGCTGTCCTTGAAAGAGCAGTTCTCGAAAGAGCTCTCTCAGCCCCACCTATCTCATAAGATGTCTGTTTTGGGGAGGGGAAGGGAAGGGAAAGAAGTTTGTAAGTTGCTCTGAGACTCCGAGTGAAGGGCAGAGTATAAACCCAATCTCCTCCTCCTCTTCTTCTTCTTCTATGACAAAAATTTGCTACCAGCAGTAGGACTGCCCATCTACTGTGGAGAATAACAAAAGCAAGTAGATAAAAAAATGTGTGTGTATGTGTAAATGAAAATGCATTAACAATAATAAAGTCACAAGTTATCAGCATTCAGAGATAATATCAACATTCAAGGTGCCTATTGCATGTAAAAGTCCAAATCAAAGCAAGCCATAACAGTCAACATGAAATAAAGTTGTTTGTAGAAATTAAGTTCTTGTGTGTTTACTTCTTATCAATAAGATTATTTATTTATTTTGTTTGATTTATATTCTGCCCTCCCCGCATGGCAGGCTCAGGGCGGGTTACATCAAATCGACTTGGAAATCGTTTCACAAAACGCTTCTTCAGAATAGCTTCAGTGCTTGACGTGAAACTGAAAGCAAGGCTTCACTGGATCCTATCAGATAAGAATGCAGAGATTACACATTCAGTTGCTGCATTTTGTGCATTAATTCTTAGATTATGGAAACAGCATTTTAAAAGTTCTTAAATTCAGATTTTTATCTTTGTATATTATGACTGTTTTTCTCTCCCTCACATATTATGCTTACTCAGGGCTTTTTTTGTTCCAGTAGGAACTCATTAGCATAATAGGCCACACCCAACAGCAGAAACCTATTAGCATATTAGGCTACACCCCTGACAGCACAGCTCATTAGCATATTAGGCCACAACCCCATGTTACCAGAAGTGTGGTCATCCAGCCCCACCCACCTTTTTCTTCTTATTCTGTTTACCTTGGGGAATTTCAGACAGATGATATAATCCGGAAGAGGAATGGTTCCCAAACGGTTTCTGGTCTGGCATTTCAGAAAGAACCGTTTTAGAACCGGTTCCCTACCGGAATATATTTGTAATTTCACACAGAATCACTTCTGTCCCGTTCAGGAAACGGGGCTGAAGCGTTGTACCTGTCAACCACTTCCCAAGTAGTCGTCAGTTTCTTCTCCCGGATCTGATATGCTTTTTTTCCCGCCTTTTTTTGCCCGCGCGGGCGATCTCTGGCTTTTTTTTTTTTAACGTTCGTTTTAGAGCGCTATAGCGCAATAGCATCATAGCAACCCCATTGGAATGCCTGGAGTGTTGTTTTATAGCGCTATAAAGCAAACATTTATAGCACTGTAGCGCTATAAAGCAAACATTTTTTTAAAAAAAGGGCGTGGTGGGAAACGGCGGGAAAACAAAGCGGTGCAGTCTGAATTGCCAAACCGCTTCTGATTCGGCTCTTTTCCGGTCAGGGAAAGCCATGTGTGAAATGGCAGCCCTGTACCGGTTTACTTCAAGACGAATCAGAAACGGCTTCAATCCGGCAGAATTTTGGTAATGTGAAATTCCCTCTTGTTTGTTGTTTTGTTTTTTGTTTTGTAGCAGGAACTCCTTTGCATGTTAGGCCACACACCCTTAATGTAGCCAATCCTAATGAGTTTCTGTTGTTGGATGTTGCCTATTATGCTAACGAGTTCCTGCTGGGTGTGGCCAACTTGGGAGCCAGCTGGAACTCCGTTCCTGTGCGTTCCTGCCCAAAAATAGCCCTGTGCTTACTCTGTAGGTTGGTCTTAAGACTGTAATAATAAACTATACTATACCAGATGTGAAACTGACTTTGTTGAACTCTCTGGATTTGTGCATATTATGTTCCTGTATTTTCCTCTGAAGAAGCATTTTGCAAAATGATTTCCAAGTCGATGTTATTGTTAAAGGAAGAAAGGAACATTCATATCTTATTGATAAGAATCACGCACACAAGCATTTCATTTCTACAAACATGTTGACTATTATGGCTTGCTTATGGTGAGCCAGTTTGGTGTAGTGGTTAAGTGCGTGGACTCTAATCTGAGAGAACCGGGTTTGATTCCCCACTCCTCCACTTGTACCTGGTTGGATGACCTTGGGCGAGCCATAGTTCTGGCACAGCTGTTCTTGAAAAATAGCAGTTTCTGTCAGAGCTCTCTTAGCCCCACCTACCTCACAGGGCGTCTGTTGTGGGGAGGGGAAGGGAAAGGAGTTTGTAAGTCGCTCTGAGACTCCTTTGGGTAGTGAAGGGTGGGATATAAATCCAATCTCTTCTTCTTCTTCTTGCTTTGATATGGATTTCGACTTTTACATGCTGATTACTTGTGACTTTATTATTGTTTTTGTCTACCTGTTTTCGCTATTCTCCACGGTATTTTTTTTTGTGTGTAACCTCCAGGTGATGGCTGGAGATCTGGGATTACGACTGATCTCCAGGCAAGAGAGATTGGTTCCCCTGGAGAAAACAACTGCTTTGGAAGGTCCTTTCCCTCCCGAAGCCCTGCCGTCCACAGGCTCAACCCCCAAAATATCCAGGTATTTCCCAGCTCAGAGCTGGCAATCCTAAATTACCAGCAGCCAGATAAAGCTACTTTCAGGCCACAATCTGTCAGGTGCCAAATCCTACATCAAGTAATCCTCAAATGAAATTTTACAGAGGGGCTCTCCCGTCTACCCACACTCCTGTCTCTAGTGGTGACTTCTCCACTGGAATGGGAAATCCCAAGATTTTAAGCAAAAGGCAGACCTCTTTCCTGTCCCTCAGTGAGGCACAACTGAGACATCAGGCCTGCATCACATTTTCTTCAAGCTCCCCCCCCCATTCCTCCCCCCCTCAACAGCCAAGAGGGTCAAATTTAGATCCAACCACATCCTGGTGTCAAACAAAAAGTGTTTTTCACAACCCTGGCTTCACAGTTTCACACATTTGAAAAAGCTGACTATCACTGGAGAAACCACACGGTGTATCACCCACGCAGTCTGGACCACGCCTGCCCAGTTTGCTCTCAAAAGAATGTAAATGCTAACAATGGAGGTTAGCAACTGGGGGCCACCAACCTGAACCTGGCCCATTAAGAGATCTTGAGTGTTCTTTTGGATTCCAAACCTCTTCACCACCACCATCACTCCTGGAACTCCTGTTACTTTGGGATCATTGCATGGAAACAGTTGTTGGAAGGGGAACACAAATGCCTCTTTATATCTCTGCCAGAAAATGCCTCTTTATATCTCTTTCTCTCTCTCTCCTTTGCCCTCTTCCTTGACTGTTCAGGTAGTGCAGGTAGTGCAGAGGGTAATAGAGAGGAAGGGAGGGGTTCTAATAGTTTTTCTTGCTTGTTTTGGGGCCTGGCTGACACTTCCAAAGCCAGCGTGTGACCAGGGCTACATGTCCACACCATATTTGTGGGAAAGGCAGACAGAACAGGTGTGCTACGAATGCCAAGGAAGACAATGCACAAGCTCTGGGCCAGAGACAGAGGGCTACTCACGGGTTTGAGGGCAAGGGCGCTCCGTCACTGTGACTCCTAAGGAACTCAGTCCTCTCCTCCGCCAGGCTGTGAGGGGGCCCGTCCTGCAGGGACAGCGAGTGGAGGACTTGAACTGTGGCTGGCTTGAAGCCGGCTTCGCTCCCCGGCCTGGTCAGCTCTGCCTCCCCAGCTGGCGGTTCACTCCTCCTCTTCTCTTGCAAGGATTTCTGGTAGAGCTCCGAGAAACTCCTGCCCAAAATGAAGAAGCCAAATGGCATCAGAGTCCTGCCCGACGGGGGATACTCCAAGAGGGTGAGCTCAAACTAATCTCTGGAAATTATATCAAGTGGAACAGTTCGTGAGGCCTTTTACAGTAGATGGCTGATCTCTCACTGGGTTGCTGCAGCCCAGCACTGCAAAGTGTAAAGGGAGCTGCCTCCTGGAAGGAACAACATGCCTGGAAAGAGACTGTTGCCATCAGGATAGAGCTTTTACCACCAGCTCTGTTCTCTTTCCCTCCCTTGTGGGTTAGATTTGTTGTATTTTCACATGTACTTAGTGGGCCTGTGCTTCCTGGTATTGCAATGAGCTGTTTTGAATCTACACTCAGTACAGAAAAGCAGCATAGAAGTATTGAAATAAATAAATGTCCAAACAAATAGGTTTTAACACTTGTTATTAATCTCGCTGTTGCTCACCTTTCCATTTATCAGGGAAAGGTGGGCTAGCAATGTCTTAAAGAGGTATATGTGGGGCTGCCCTTGAAAATTGTTCAGAAACTTCAGTTGGTACAAAATGCTACTGCTAGATTATTGAGCGTTTTAAGTCAGTGTGAAACAGGTGCTTTGGCCAGTTTGGTGTAGTGGTGCTTTTGGCCAGTGTGGTGTAGTGGTTAAGAGCACAGACTCTAATCTGGGAGAACTGGGTTTGATTCCCCACTCCTCCGCATGCTGGTGTGACCTTGGGTCAGTCACAGTTCTCTCAGAGCTGTTCTCTCAAGAGCAGTCCTTGAGAGAGCTCTCTCAGCCCCACCTACCTCACAGGGTGTCTGTTGTGGGGAGGAGAAGGGAAGGGGATTGTAAGCTGCTCTGAGACTCCTTTGGGTAGTGAAGGGTGGGGTATAAATCCAATCGCTTCTTCTTTTTCACTGACCACCCATTTGTTTCTGGGCCCAATCCAAGGTGTTGGCTGTTATCTTTCAAGCCCTTCCCAGCCTAAAGGACCACCTTTCCCATGTGAACCCATGCACCAATTAAGGTTATAAGAACATAAGACGAGCCCTTCTGGATCAGACCGGTGGTTCATCTAGTCCAGCATCCTGTCTCATACAGTGGCCAACCAGTTCCTCTGGAGGCCCGACAACAGGGCATAGAGACCAAGGCCTTCCCCTGATGTTGCCTCCTGGCTCTGGAGTTCAGAGTTTTAGTGCCTCTGAATGTGGAGGTTCCCCATAATCATTAGGTAGCTCACTTTCTGATGGCCCCGCCTACCTGGGCCGTTTGTTCAGCTACAGCCTGTGCGGGTTCTTTTTCAGAGGCTGCATCCCCAGTTTGGAACAGACTGCCAGAAATGGTACAGAAAGTTCCTTGACTTGCTTTCTTCCATAAAAGGTGCAAAATGGAATTATTTTGACGTGCACTTAGTGGAACTAACTAATGAAAGTCTCTGGCTACTAGTAGGATTCCTAAGGTCTCTTAGGTTTCCACTCCTACCTGGATGGCCCAGGTGAGCCCAATCTGGTCAGACCTTGGAAGCTAAGTAAAGTCAGCCCTGGTTAGTACTCGGATGGGAGAACACCAAGGAGGAAGAACAGAAGAGAAGAGATTGGATTTATACCCCTCCTTTCACTACCCGAAAGAGTCTCAGAGGTAGGTGGGGCTGAGAGAGCTCTCTCGATAACTGCCCTCGAGAGAACAGCTCTGAAAGAACTTGTGACTGACCCAAGGTCACACCAGCTGGCTTCAAGTGGAGGAGTGGGGAACCAAACCCGGTTCTCTCAGATGAGAGTCCACACCCCCAACCACTACTCCAAACTGGCTCTCAAGGAAGTCCAGGGTTGCTATGCAGGCGGGTAATGGCAAACCACTTCTGTTTGTCTCTTGCCTCAAAAACCCAATGGGGTCACCATAAGTCGTCTCTGCTTTGTTGGCACTTTCTGCCACCACTTCGGTCCCCTGAACTCCTACTTACTGCTTTGGCCATCTGCAAGTCTGCAGTTGCCTCCTCCTCTGCCACTCTGCCATGGTGGTGTATGGAGGAAGCCTTCCCCGCTCCCCCAGGTCCCACAGCAAGAGCCCTGCTTCGAGACCACTGGCTACTTACACAGAAAGAGAGTCCATCACCAGGACAAGGAACGGCAGGTGGGGAAGAAATCAAAGCACAAGAAACACACCAGGGTGCCCTCCCCCTTAGCCCGCAACAGCCTCACCTCCTGGGCTTCCCGTTCTCATCTGGGGGGACGACGGTGATGGTGACCTTCTTGGCAGTGCGCAGAAGCTCTGAGGTTTGGCTGTGGCTGAGGCTGGGCAGCGCTCTCTCGCAGACACGGACCAGGCGGGCTCCGGGCTGAAGACCGGCCTTCTCAGCAAAGGTGAAGCGCTCCACCTCGGTCACGAAGCCCTCCGTGTCCATCTGGAATCCCAGCTGGCCGACTCCATTCCGCAGCAGGGTCAGCTCCCGTGTCTCGCACCCTCGGGTCACCAGCTGTTAGGGGCACCAGAGGAGTGGGGAGGGGGGGTAGGAAGAGAAACACCACAAGGAGGCATGATGGGCCAAGGAGATTACGGGACCGCAGATTCTCCAACAGCCACACGAGCTGGCCTATGAGCAATTCACCTACAGTCGCCACAACACAGCATGGATGGTGTGGTAGATGCCCTCTGCATCCTATTTGATCAGGTTGGACACACACAAACACATGAGGATGTCTTATACTGAATCAGACCCTTGGTCCATCCAGGTCAGTACTGTCTACTCAGACGGGTGGCAGCTCTCCAGGATATCATGCAGAGAAAGGTCTTTCACATCTACTTCCTGGTCCCTTTTTTTTTGGTGTGTGTGCACATGCATGTCTACACCTGGAAGTCGTGTCGACCTCTGGTGACTGACCCCCTACTGGGGGCCTGGAGGATATTCAGAGAGGTGGCTAAACAAAGCCGGCCCCGTCCTCCTGACTTGGTATGCCAAGGAAGTCTCCCATCCAAGTACTAACCACAGTCAACCCTGCTTAGCTTCCAAGATCTGACGAGATCGGGCTTGCCTGGGCTGTCCAGGTCAGGGCTTTCTGGTCCTTTTTTAACTGGAGATGCTGGGGATTGAACCTGGGACCTTCTGCATGCCAAGCAGATGCACTACCACTGAGCCACAGCCCATCCTGCAACTTTCTCTTCTCTCTTAAGCTCTGAGAATTGATTGGCAAAGGTGGATCTGAGGAGGGTGACAGCTCTGTAGCTGCTGCTGAAACATTCAGAAGCTACAACCAGTTCCAATTATTGTCGCTCACTGTCCTGAAGGACATTGGGCTATTTCTGTAGTGACCCCACTGGTGGACCATTTGGTTTGTGGCCAAATTCAAGGCACAGATGCTCACCTTTAAAGCCTGGGACTCACATACCTAAGAGCTGGCCTTTCCCTATGAGAGCCCCTGTGGCTCTTGTGGTCAGTAGATTAGGATCCCCTTTGAGTTCAGTAGATTAAAATCCTTTGTTGAAGGATAACAGAAGGCTGGCTGTGACAAGCAGCGCAGAACGCCTTCCCAGAGATAACTGGTATGGACTAGTGTGGATTCTCTCATCTCTTTACAGATAAAAGGCAAATCATTTTTACTCTGGGAGGCATTTGGCTGCATGGACCTGCTACGGGCACTGTTCCTTTCATTTACGGTACCTCTGTGTTGTGTGACAAGCTCTGTTATCACCGCCTTGCCAGCAGCTGCAAGCGAGGGACAGAAAGCTTTGAAATAATTTGAGGGTTTGGGTTTTCAAAAAGTTATTGTTGGATTTTGATGAGAATTGTTGCAAGCCACCTGAGCAGAGCAAAGGCAGAAAGATTTTCTTAAAAAATATATATATATATACACACACACACACAAATCTGTGAAATGAAAGTCGCAGGTTTAGCTCCGACACGGTACTTCAAGGCAAAATATCCCAGAAACCTTAGCAGTGTTGTAGAGGATGGTCATGCAACCTGAATGTAAGAGATTTTGTATTACACTATGCAGCTTTCAGGGTGCCCTTCTTGTGCACTTGGGACAGTCTAGTTTTATACTGGCCAGCATGGTGTAGTGGTGAGCGTTTTGGTCTAGGATCTGGGAGACCCAGGTTCAATTCCCCACTCTGGCACAGAAGCATGTGGAGTTTCCTTGGACCAGTCATGCTCAGCCTAGCATACCTCACAGGGTGATTGTTGTGAGAATAAAATGGAGGGGGGAAGAATGATGTCATAAACTGCTTTGGGTCCCTGTTCTTGTACAGCAATTACAAGGTTTGTGCTGCTTCTTTGGAATTGTGAGAGGTCCTTGGACCCAGAGGTTTTGGGATTTACTTGAGCCTTAGATGTGGTTTTCATAACCGGCATTCCAACCCTACGATATGCGGTAAAAAGCACAAAAGAGCCTCTGAGCATACGAAGAATGCACACACCCCACACACAAACAACAAGCCATGTGCAACACACCACGGTTTAGAAAGCAGAGAGCCAAGGGGCCCAAATTTCATATTTCAAATCAAATCCTACCTGCAGCCGGTGGACAATATCCTTGATGGTGTCTGCAGCCTGCCCCTCGTCCACACGCATGCAAATATAGTCCCCTGTCTCATAATAGAGGTCCAAAGTGCAGCTTTCCGAGAAGGTCCAAGCCAGGATGTCCCGGCAGGAGCAGTTAAACACTACCCGCTTCTCACGGGCATCAATGAGGACTAGAAACTCAGCCGAGATGCCCAGCAGGCACCGGAGCTCAGGGGTCTTGCACTCGGGCCCTCGACTGCCATCCCTGGCCCACACGCCCCACACCAAAGCCCCTGCACTGTGTGCCTCTGCCCCTTTTGTGTTCTTGGCCTTCTCACGCTTCTTAGAAGCCAAAGCGATGAGTGCGAGGCGGGACGAAGAGGCCTCCAGGGTGCTGGTGGTGGCGTGGTTGAGGGCCAGGTCCCGCAGATACTCCTGGCGGGTGCGAGTTGCCATAGCGTGGAACTTCCCTGAGCGTTCAGCAGCATTTTCTGCATTAATGGCCTTGGCGAGCAGGAAGTCCCGAAAAGCTGGGCCTTTCACAAAGCAGTTCTCGGCTGGGATGAAGGGACCGAACGGTGGGATGTCCTTGGTGCAGCTGACAGCCACGCTGGGTTGTGTTCAAAGAAGGAAAGGAACAGGTCATTCAGGTCAGACTTTAAAAATGCTGCTTTGGAATCCTGACTGCCTTTGTCCTTGAAGCCACCCTGCGGTGACTGATAGCAGGTCACTTTTTCTACCCATTTTAAAGATAGAGATACTGAGGCACAGGTTCCAGGATGCACAACGAGCCATATAGCAGAGGTGGGACCCGACCTGAACTAAGACTTTGGGACTCGTGACAAAGACATGCCATGTTTCTGCACAACCACAGAATTTTGACTTAGGCACAACTTAGCCAGTGTGGTGCAGTGGTTAGGGTGTTGGGTGAGGAAATGGGAGACCCAGGTTCAAATCCCTGCTCTGCCATGGAAGCCTGCTGGGTGACCTTGGACTAAATCACATACTCTCAGCCTAACCTACCTCGCAGGGTTGTTGTGATAAAATGGAGGAGAGAACAAGAACGTAAGCCACTTCAGGTCCCCATTAAGGAGAAAGACGTGACATAAATGAAGTAAATATTCAGCATTCAAGAGAGGAGGAGGAGGAGGAGGAGATTGGATTTACACCCTGCCCTTCGCTACCTGAAGGAGACTCAGAGCTGCTTACAATCTCCTTTCCCTTCCCCTCCCCACAACAGACACCCTGTGAGGTAGGTGGGACTGAGAGAGCTCTCTTGAGAACTGCCCTTGAGAGAACAGCTCTGACAGAACTTATGACTGACCCAAGATCATACCAGCACCTCTATGTGGAGGAGTGGGGAATCAAAGAGTCCGTGCTCTTAACCACTACACCAAATGCCTCCACCCCCTGTTATTTCACTCTATCAGTGAGTTTTGGAAAAGCTTTCCTACCAACCCATGTGTGTGTGTGAGGTCGCCTCCACTGACTCAGCCTAGGTCAGCATTCCAGAGGGGTAACCATGCTACCCTGCAGCCGCAGAATAAAACAGCAGCCCAAGCAGCGCATTACGTAACATTCACTCCAGCATAAAGTTTCGCGAGCCAGAGATCACTTTCTCAGGTCCACGAGGTGTCCCTCCCATCAGGCCAATTTATGAATGCAACAGAACAAAGATACAAAGAGATCCAGACCAATAGGAGGGGCTGTGCTCCGTGGCAGAGCACCTGCTTGGCAAGCAGAAGGTCCCAGGTTCAATCCCCAGCATCTCCAGGGAAAAGGACCCATTCATAGATGATGTGTAAGGCCTCTACTTGACCCTGGAGTGCTGCTGCCCCTCACAGTAGACAACACTGACCTTGCCGGACCAAAAATCTGATTCGGCACAAGGCCGCTTCATGGGTTCACGCGTGTGGGTTCAATGACTAATCAATTAACTCACAGTGGGTGTGAGACGCTGTTGTCCGATGGCATCAAGTGGACAGCCGTGTTGGTCTGTAGTAGCAGAATAAAATTCAAGTCCAGGAGCACCACAAGAGACCAACAACATTTTCCATGGTACGGAAAATTTCGTGAGTCAAAGCTTGCTTTGTCAGTTCTGAGAAGTGAACTCTGACTCAGATACCCTGGAAAATTTTGTTGCTCTCCAAGGTGCAACTGGACTCACATTTTGTTCTGCTGTTAGACAGCGCAGGATGAAACGAGACAGGCTGATACAACAGCACGTTGCAAGCAGAGGAAGCTAGCTTTATGCCACAGGACTCCTGTGTAAGCCTGGGTCAGTGTGGCCTTCACAGGCACCAGGTTTTAGAACCTTCTTTGCATCCCATTATCTTTTACTTATTTGTTTGCTCTTTATTTCCTACTTTTCTCCCTAACTGGGACCCAAAACCACTAGGTGGCCAGTCTTTAATTCTTCCACCTTTTATAAAAGAGCCTTTTCGAGGCAGGAATCCAGGGGATTCAATAGGCAACTTTAAGAATAAAGGGTGCTTGCATTCATTAAGGTTTGCTACCTCTCTCCTCCTGGCCTCTTTGAGAGCCAGTTTGGTGTAGTGGTTAAGTGCATGGACTCTAATCTGGGAGAACCGGGTTGGACTCCCCACTCCTCCACTTGCAGCCGCTGGTGTGACCTTGGGTCAGTCACAAGCTCTGGCACAGCTGTTCCTGAAAGAACAGTCTGTGTTAGTGTTCCCTCAGCCTCACCTACTTCTCAGGGTGTCTGTTGTGGGGAGGGGAAGGGAAAGGAGTTTGTAAGCCGCTCTGAGACTCCAAGTGAAGGGTGGGGTATAAATCCAATCTCTTCTTCTTTGTCCCTAGAGAAAACCTCTGCCAGCTTATGATGGCAAGCATCAACTGGAAGGGCATTCTGGCGCTGAAGATTTGCACTGTATGGGGATTTGAGGGGCTGGGGGCAAAGCTTATTTTATAGTCTGGAAATGTTTCAAAACAAGTCACAAAATAGTCACCCACTGCTTTGGAAGGAGAGTGAAGGCGGCAGCCGGCAGGCTGACAGGAACAGCCCGTAGACAGCGGATGAATTCACGTGCTCGGTTACTCCACAGGGAAGTGGTTCAAATGCTTTTCAGACACAGATGGTGGGACAGAAAAAGTCCTCACTTCAGTACATTTTGAGGAACTCTGGTTTTAAACACGAACACTTGGAAGCAAACGTGCAGAGAGGCGATCGCTCAGCGCAACGCAGCTGCAGTTATTAACCAGGTCTCCAGAGAAATGTTGAGTTCCCAAAAAGTGGACTTCCAGGAACAAATGAGGGTTTTTCTTTCAAACTCCTTTTGAGAGGGACTTTTAACTGGATTCTGGAACTTTTTTGAAAAGTATGACTTTTAACAGATCCCTGTATGTCAGCTTGCGGTTCCCCCAGATGAAAAGTCTCTTTTGTTTGGCTCCAAAGGCATTAGACGCTCTTCTTAAAGACTCTTCTGACAAAAAGAGGTCATTCATCAAAGACCTGCATGGAGCTGGCCGCAAACAGTTTGATATCTAAGGGAACGGCTACATGTGATGCCGGGAATTCACAGAATGGCACTCTCGGCCCTTTTTTCTTCTTTTATTTAAAAAAAAATGTTCGGGAGGGTGATTCAGTTCCTGAGCATGCTGAGAGGAAGAGTTAAGTCTCACCTTCATAGTTTTCCCTATCCAAAATGATCCCAGGGAAGTCACTGTAGGCCCCGTCAACACACACCATACCTGCCATTAGTACAATACAGGCTGCGTCAATGTACCCTGAGGTAAGGTAGCTGCTGGGGCCCAGGGCTTCTGGTGGGGCCCATTGCTGTTGACTTCTCCCACCCGGGCATCTCCCCTGCCACCTGTCCATGCGCCCTTCCCTACCCACTGGCTTCCAAACATTGCATCACTCATGCCTCCAGCTTCCCAGGATCAATGGAGAAGTGTGTGCGGGTTGCGCACAGGAGAGGCACTCCTGAAGGCCACAGCCGCTGCACTACCATCCGCACGCACCAGGTAGCACTCCTGGGGAATGGGCACGCAGAAGCCTGTGAGTGCAGGTGGTGGGAGGGTTTGTGAAGGTGGGGAAATGGTGCACAGTCAGGTGGCGGGCCCGTGGGTGGGTGGAAAGGAAAGGGAGGTAAGAGGGGGAACTGGTGGTGGACAGAAGGGGCCCCCAGGCATTGTCTGCCCAGGTCCCTCCAAAACCTGGAACCGGCACTGCCAGTTTGCATGAAGGAGTCAATGGATAAAGAAGAAGAAGAAGAGAAGAGTTTGGATTTATACCCCGCCCTTCACTGCCCAAAGGCGTCTCAGAGTGGCTTACAATCTCCTTTCCCTTCCCCTCCCCACAACAGACACCCTGTGAGGTGGGTGGGGCTGAGAGAACTCTAACACAAACTGTCCTTGAGAGAACAGCTGCACCAGAGCTTGTGACTGACCAACATCCATCATTTGGACCCATTTGGTGTTGGGTTTGAACGCAGCGGCCCCCGCAGTGCTGACTCGTAGCATCGCAAGAGTTAATTAGCTTGCCTTGTTCATGGGCCGTTTCAGTTTCCTAGTGTGCCTCTGGGCATATACCAGCTTGAGATGCATCACAACTGGGTAACTTTGGTTAGGCTATTTTTGACACCTGTTACCTGAATTTCTGGGGCCTTGTCTACAGAATGGGAACAAAAACAACTGATATTTGCCCCGGAATCTCGCAGTAAGAAGAAGCCTCCCAAAACCTGGATCTGGCACTAAATACAGGTACCTACAGTTTGCCCCATGGGGAGGGGATAATGACTTCTGCAGGATCATTTCAGATAAGGAAAACAGTGCAGATGGGGTCTTAACCCCCCCCCCTTGCCCTCTCACTTGTCCCAAACAAAATCGAGGGGGCCCCCCACATATGATTTTTTAAAGGAAAACATGCTGGGAACCCCATTCTTCGAACAGCATCCCACCTCAATGCTCTGAGGCAGAAAATCCAGTCACGCCACCAATTGACAGGATCCAGATTTCTCAGAAAATTTTCCTGCCTAGGCCTCACGGAAATGAAGCCTCCTGCCCAGTTCACTGGCACTTGTGCAAGAAATTAATATCCTTTGAGGGCCCGGGGCTACAGGTCAAGTGCTGTTTGTCTTCCATTCTGCCCCACACGTGTGCTTCGTGTAGGGTTACCAGATGTCCTCTTTTTAGAGGACACCTCTTCTTTTATTTTGGTGTCTGTCCTTTTTTGGGCTCTTTTTTTAAAAAAAAACCCTGAAGAAAATGTTCTCTTTTGGGGGGGTTGGAAAATTAGGAACATTTCTAGTTAGTTAGTAGCAGTTATTGCAGCTTTAATAGTAGGGTTATATAAATGAGATTTGTCATAGGGATCACTTTGTTTGAAGAAGAAGAAGAGAAGAAGAGATTGGATTTATACCCCACCCTTCACTTGGAGTCTCGGAGCGGCTTACAAACTCCTTTCCCTTCCCCTCCCCACAACAGACACCCTGTGAGGCAGGTGGGGCTGAGAGAGCTCTTGACAGAAACTGCTCTTTTTCAAGAACAGCTGTGCCAGAGCTTGTGACTGTCCCAAGGTCACATCAGCAGGTGCAAGTGCAGGAGTGGGGAATCAAATCCGGTTCCCCCAGATTAGCGTCCGCGCACTTAACCACTACACCAAACTGGCTCTCCCAGTTTGAAGTACTCCGTTGACAAATATGTCCTTTTACTTTTGGCTTTTCAAATTATGGTAATCCTAGCTTCCTGAGATGGACGCTTGTTCCCAACAGCACCCGCCCTGCTCCCTAAAGCACCTGCAGAATGAGCCACTCTCTTGGCTTTGTGATCTGGAACAGCTGATACAAGAACAAGCAGACAGGGGGGCTTTTTCTCCTGTTGAAGTGTCACATCTCTAAAAGGTTGTATCTCCCTTTCAGCACAAGGGGGCGGACTTTTAAGGAGGAAGAGGAGTTTCAAAACTCTTTAGCTAAACCTGCCTGTAGAGAAACACAGTACACATATGTAAAATCTCCTAGCATAAATGAATGCTATATTCTTTTTGGTGTGGACAAACAAGCCAGCTTCTGGGAGAAAGCCTTTCAAAGGATAGCACATTCATGTTTTTTGCTCCTTTGCCCCAGCAACTGGATGTAACGTTTTCCACCCAACATAATCAAATTTTGTCTGTAGCACATCCTGTTTTCCAGATTAAGACTATGGCTACAGATTTTGGGTTTGAAACAATTTGTTTTCTCTTCGCACATCCACGTCCTGTCCCCCCCGGGGTTCATATATCGAACAGCGTTCTGAAGAACCTGTAAGTTTGCATGGTTTTTTTGATGCACACAGTTTTGGGGTGTTTAAGTTGGTCTTCAATAAAATGTATCGGGCAATCTGATTTTGGAATCTGTCCACAGACTGACACGGTCACTTGCATCCTTTTATTTATTTTATTTATTATTATTTATTTATTATTATTCCCTTTTACCTCTTGCCCCATTAAATACTTTTTGTACATTGCCAGTGCAGGGCTCTGATTGTCTCTCTACCCACAGCATCCTCAGAAAGAGCAGAAACTTAACCCCAGGCTCATCTTTGAATCAAAGATAAGGAAGATGGAATGAGGAACTCAGAAGGGGCCTCGTTCCTTCACTTGGGATCTATGAATTTTGGATGAGATGACCAAGGGCAGAGTTAAATCCAATGCATCCTTTCTTCAACGGCCTATGTAAAAGTGCTTGGAATCCCTCCACCCCACAGTTCAGCACTTTCAGTCATTCTGAGTCAGCCAGCATGGTCCTAGTGGTCAGAGTGTCCGACTAGGATGTGGGACACCCAGGTTCGAATCCCCACTCTGCCACGGACATTTGCTGAGTGTCCATGGACTAGTCAATTCTCTCAGCCTAAGCTACCTCATAGGGTTGTTGTGGGGATCAAATGAAGGAGGGGAGACGTCGTAAGCTGCTTTGGGTCCCCGTTGGGAAGAAAGGTGAGGTATAAAAGTAGTAAATAAATACCTAGGGATTGTATTTGGGTGGAAAGGTGGTATATAAATGCTTTAAGTAAAGGAATAACAAATAAATGCATGGCTTCTTGTGGTTTTACTAAGTTTATATGTCCGGCTGTCCTCGACCAGGGCCAGGGGCCTTTTCGGTCCTGGCCCCAACCTGGAAGAACTCTCTGTCAAATGACACCAGGGCCCTGCAGGGTCTTATGCAATTCCACAGGGCCTGTAAGGCAGAGATGTTCCACCAGGCTTTTGGTTGAGGGCAACAACGGTTTTTTCATTGGCTGGCACCCTTCCTCCCTGCCCTCCTCTGCATTCTTTGTTCTGAGTTCCCTCGCCCCTGCCCCAAAAATGGCCAGGTAGTCCAGAACTGGGATAGAAAATTTACAGGACGCCATTTTTGGATCTTTTTATTCTGGTTCCTTTACTTTTTTATCAAATTGTATACTGAATTTTAATGTTTTGTGTATTTTTATGGCATTATATCCTCTTGTACATTGCCCAGAGCCTGGTGTAAGCTGGGATAGGGTGATTAACAGATCAAATAAATTAAAAAATAATAAATGTAACAACTACAAATCATAGTTTGGCAGACGGCAGTCTGACCAAGCAAGGTTTCTGTTCTGCTTGTCCGCTGTTCAACAGTTGTGATTTTATTTGCTGTGCATTATAAGCCCTGGTGCTGATGTAACCCTAGTTCCTCAGGAATGCCCACAGACCCCACTTCCCTCTCCTGCGCAATATCCAGCCTCTCTTCCCATGTCTGCCTTAACCACGGTTTAGCACGACACCTCCACTGGCACCAATCATGGTGAGAACTATTAAAGATGGACCCTTCAAGCGGGGCGTGGAATCCCGGTTAGAACGGTTTTGCAAACCCTCGTTAAGGAGAGGAGCTGCTTTGCATTAATTGTGGCTTGTGGCTACATATGTGTCAGGCTAAGCCAGTTAAAGATGGGAAGGCAGGAAGGATCCCGTTAGAGATGGGGAAGGGAGGGAGGCCTGCGTCTCTGAGGCTGTATTCCAACTGGGAAACTGCAGTCTGCAAGGAATTACTTATGTACCAGGTCTAAGCAATTTAAAGGCAAAGGAAGGGGGAGAAAAACCACAGTTCTTAAAATCTCTCATTAGCAGGCTCTCTCTCTCAAAAAAAAGAGGCTCAGACTAAGGACAACAAAACAGGGTATCAGTGCCTTCTCTCAAGGTCTCTCTACCTTCCTGTCCAACTTTGCTTTCTGTGGATGGCAACGCCCACCTTTCCCTTACCTGTAGGTAGTGTGCTCCGTGGAAGGCTCATGCACCCGCACCACGATGAATACGTGCTGAAAGTGAGAACGGATCACGCGGGGGGTGAAGGGGAGCGCCCCCGGCTCCTGGAAGACGATCGTCACAATGTCATTCCCGATGTGGCGTTTTCGCAGCAGCTGCCGGAGAGGAAGGAGGAAGAGGGATTTTATTGTAATGCCCCAGTTCCAAATAATGGCTTGGTCTCTGGGTGGCTTAGATGTGCTGACAGTGTTTGGTCTTGAATTGTTGCATTCATTTTACCGTGCTGCCCTTCCCCAAAGGAGATCAAGGTGGCATACACTGTCCTTCTCCCTTTTATCCTCACAACAACTCTAGGAGGTAGGCTAGACCGAGAGAGAGAGAGAGAGAGAGAGAGAGAGAGAGAGAGAGAGAGAGAGAGAGAGAGACTGGATTTATACCCCACCCTTCACTACCCAAAGGAGTCTCAAAGCGGCTTACAAACTCCTTTCCCTTCCCTTCCCCTCCCCTCCCCTCCCCACAACAGACACCCTGTGAGGTAGGTGGGGACGAGAGAGCTCTTTCAAGAACCGCTCTGAGAGAACTGCTCTGAGAGAACTTGTAACTGACCCAAGGTCACACCAGCAGCTGCATGTGGAAGAGTGGGCAATCAAACCCGGTTCTCCCAGATTAGAGTCTGTGCTCCTAACCACTACGCCAAACTGGCCCAAGATCACCCTGCACGTTGCCATGGCAACACGAGGATTTGAGTCTGTGTCTCCCAGATCCTAGTCGAATACTCTAACCACTACAGCACACACATAGTATTATTTGGAAAGAGGGTGTCATGAAGACTGTTTTGTTTTTTCTGATGCATCTGTATATATGTATGTGTGCAAATGCGCACCCATCTCCCAGTTTGGTGTTGAAAGCCAGTTTGATGTAGTGGTTAAGTGTGCGGACTCTAATCTGGGAGAACTGGGTTTGATTCCCACTCCTCCACATGTAGCTGCTGGATGACCTTGGGCAAGCCATAGTTCTGTCAGAGCTGTCCTTGAAAGATCAGTTTCTGTCAGAGCTCTCTCAGCCTTGCCTACCTCACAGGGTGTCTGTTGTGGGGAGGGGAAGGGAAAGGAGTTTGTAAACTGTTCTGAGACTCTGAGTGAAGGGCGAGTATAAATCCAATCTCCTCTCCTCCTCCTCCACCATTGTCTATTGCGCTCACTTGCTGGCGGTTGTTTGGCGTGTAGGGCAGCATGGTGGAGACGTGGAACATGATCTCATAGTCCTGGTACACGGTGTAAAGGGAGTGCGTCCCTGTGGAATCAGCTGCAAAGAGAAGGAGAGAGAATGTGAGAACGCTCCCTTTAGAGCAGGGGACTCCAGCCTTTTTGAGCCTGCAGGCACCTTTGGAGTTCTGACACTGGACGGTGGGCACCAGCCCAAAATGAGTGCCGTAGGAGGTGGAGCCAACCACAACACGTCTGGGAGTAAGGTCCTGTATAGCTCTGATAGTACCTCTTCAACATTTTGGGCAGAAGCTTTGTTTAGAAGGATGCCTTTTAAAAGGAACATGGTGTTTCAAAGTATTTTCCTGCATGCACACAGCTTACATTCAGTCATGCTGCGAGGATCCTTGTGCTGTGGTGGCAGCCAATGCTCCCTCAAAACTGTGGGGTCTTGTGCGCAGAAATTCTACTTTGTGAGCTACTGGTATTAAAGTTGTGAGCGAGCAATTTGGCCACCGCATGAATTAGTTTGCTCTGGAGCCATCCTTCCTGAGCTAGGACAA
Organism: Gekko gecko; assembly: GCA_029375565.1. Taxonomy (NCBI): domain Eukaryota; kingdom Metazoa; phylum Chordata; class Lepidosauria; order Squamata; family Gekkonidae; genus Gekko; species Gekko gecko. Next base: position 28,305,710 of record JAPDNY010000001.1, read on the forward strand.
AAATGTGTGAGCAGGAGGCTAAAAAATCTGTGAGCGAGCTCACACTAACTCAGCTCAGAGGGAACACTGGTCTGGCAGCTGCTGTGGAAGCTGCTTTTTAAAAACATGCCAGTCTGTTCTCCAGTTGACCAATGACCTCACCTGGCCCTGTCTACTTTCTAACAACACTTGAGAGGTGTCAGGCCCTGACCTGGATAGCCCAGGCAAGCCCGATCTCATTAGATCTCAGAAACTAAGCAGGGCCAACCCTGGTAAGTATTTGGATGGGAGACCTCCAAAGAATATCAGGGCTGGGAGGCAGAGGCAGGCTATCAAGCTGTTACAGTTCCGCAGGGACTATAAGATGGAGCTCTTCCACCAGGCCCTTAGCTGAGGCAGCGGGCATCCACTTTGATCCGGCCTCCCCTCCAGTGACCGCAGATTCTAGAAGCCGACTGGAACCACAACACCGTTGGACTCAATATTATCTGTTGAGATGCGTTACTGTCTTAGTGCGTTACCGATTTTACTGATTTTAATGGATTTTTGAAATACAATTTAATTGAAAATCTGCATTAATTGAAGATCTGTCTGTTTGGAACCCGCCCCGAGCCTACAATGTGGGGAGGGGGCAAGATATAAGTCTCATGAAATAAAATAAACAAAGCTACTTCTCTGAATGTCCTCCAGGCCCCATTAGGAGTTCCTAGAGGTCACCAGGATTCCAGGCATGGGCACCCACAGACACACACACACACACAATGCAAAAACGCAAACCCTTGAGAGGTGCCAGGAAAGGGGCCAGCAGTGCCCATGAGCACCACACTGAGGCCCCCTGCTTTAGAGTCTATTCTCAATATTCTCGTGCCTGCCCACCAAAAAGGAGCGTGGCTGCTTTCCCACTAGTTCCTTATGCTATTAAAAATGTAAATCTATATTCTAAATATAGATATAGGGGCAGAGAGCTGGAAAGCTGGCTGTTTGCTCCACTGGCTCGCTGCCCCTCCTCCACCACACTCTCCATCTTAGAATGGAGGAAGAACCTTGCTGGACCAGACCACAGATTCAACTGATCCAGGGTCCCATTCCTCAGCCTGCGCAACCAGCTGCTGCAGAAAGATCACTGCAGGGAAGCAGAGGCCCAGACCTCCCAGCGACGTCGCCCCCCCGCAGGGACTGGCATTCAGAGCCACGTCAGGGAGGTCTGTACTTCCCTCAACAACCATTTAATGCTGTTAAACTCATTCCAGTCTGTTATAGACAGCTCATTATTTTTAACATTTCCACTAAACACACTGGACATGCTCCAAACTCACTCTTGGTGTCTAGCTGGGCGCGATATTTGTCAAAGCCACGCAGGCGTACACGGTCTCCGAGCAGCTGCAGGAACTCCTGGAAAGCCGGTCCCGCCTCTTCGTTGTTATACATCTCCTCTTCAGAGCCCTGGCCTGCCAGGCAGTACAAGACCCCCACTTTCCGGTGGAAACTGAGCTGCCGGTAGAAGAAAGAGGGAAAAGGAGCAGAGCCGCATTGAATGAGAGCCATTCAGTGACAAGAGCTTCAGCCTACAACCGTGTTTCACAGTTTTAAGACAGGCTGTCATCTGAACTGACTTTGCTGCCGGGAGAGAATTCACGGGATGACAGAAGTAGAGTTGGCAGCCACGGGGGCTTAAGGGAAACAAAGAAGTCTACAAAGTGCAAAAAACAGGCTAACGTTCATAAGTTATTGTTTTACATTGTTCACGGGGAATGGTAAAAAGGTTGTGCGTTGCGTTGAAACCTACTACCTGGAATGTTTCTTCTCCTTTCTCGATGCCCCCCTTTCTGGCTTTTCAGAGTTCACCAGGCATTGCCAAAAAGCATTTTCAAACAGTTCTCTGAAACCCTAAGGAGTAGAAACTTGCTCCCCCACACACAAAAAATGAAGGAAGCAGACATTCGTTGGATGCACCATTCTCCCCCCAATGTCAGGTTTTGCTGTGTCAACACAGAGTAAACAGAGCACCAGAAAGGGTGGCTTGAGTGTGTGGGGTTTTTTCCCTGCTCTGGGTCTGCCAGTTCCCACATCTGGTGAGAACTGAGGAGGGGCCATGGCTCAGTGGCAGAGTATCTGCTGTGCACGCAGAAAGTCCCAGGTTCAATCCACAATGATTCCAGTTAAAGAGATTAAGGAGTAGATGATGTGAAAGACCTTTATTTAAGACCCCAGAGAGCTGCTGCCAGTGTGAGTAGAACAGAACTGACTCTGATATATCTCTGGTCTGATTCAGTACAAGGGATTTTCATATGTTCCTATGTACAGATACCAAGCCAGGTCAGTTGGCACTAGATGGGAAAGGACTCCACCTTCAGTGGCCCTCAGTGTTCCTTCGACCCTGACCCCTCCTTGTGGAAAAGAGGGGGTCCCCCCCCCACCTCATCCCACATCTAGGCTCAGTGCATACTGCCCTATCTGCAAGCTTACCCCTTGCTCGTCCAGCTTGATTAAGGTCTCTGGCACTTTGGGGGAGCTGGAGGCCAAGCGGAGGCACGGTAAATTCAGCTCCGGGATCAAGAGCTCCAGCAGCTTCTTGGGGGCGACGCCTCGGGGGGAGCTGTGGCGGATGGTGAGGGGCAGCACTTCCTCAAGAATAGATCCTCGCAGGGTCCGGAGCTGGCAAAAGTAAGGTGGAAGGAGGAAGGTGACAGATATCAAGGGACTCAGGAGAACCATCTCTGCCACAGACACATCACGTGGCCTTGGTTAAGTCACTGTGCCTCAGAGCAGGAACAAGCGTGACCTGACTCCCCGAGAGCAAAGAGCAAGACAGGCTGCATGCACTTGCAGGCCGCAGCCGCAGCCAAACACATCAGAAATATGAACTTCCTTTTGACCACTTCCCCTCTGCAGTCCGTTTCCTGTTCTCCATTTTCAGTCCCTGTCTTCCCACAGCACAGCTGGTCCCTGTACCCTGTGCAAATCCCCCCTGCTCCTAATTTCACCACCCAGCTCCCCACTTCCCCAGCAAACATTCTGGCCCATCCCCACTTCCCCGCACCCGTCCCTATTTTCCTCCCCCTCCCTTTGCCTGCACAACAGGAGTCCCCACAGAATGAGGTCACCGTCATGCAGTGCCTCGCAGGCTACGGATGCCAAACAAACATTACAAGAGCGGTAAGCTGGCAGAGCCCACCTGGCTTGTGCGGATAATAAGGCGGTAATTGTACTGAGGGCCCGTGCTGCCCTCTTTCTCCTCACGCCGCAGGGACACGGCCACCGCTCCCAGCTGGTCGTCTATCCCAAAGAAATTCTGGTGCTCTGTGAGGAGAAAAGGGAAGGGCCTGAAGCCTGGTCTGGCTGCCTACAAAGCCAACAGGGCTCCCGCAAAAAGCAGAACCTTTTATCCACAGACAACAGCTGGCAGTCTGAGGCCGATGCCAAACCAGCTGTTGTGAGAAACGAGAAGGGAGAAATGGGAAGGGATACAGCGACTAGGCCCTGCTTGGACCTGCCTCCACTAAGTTCTGCTGCCTGGGTTGTGGCAGGAAGGAAACAGAGACAGGGGAGGAGAAGACTCGTCATGCCCCTCAGACTTTCTGGACATGCCAGGTGGAAGGAGCACGAAAGCACCCACCAGTGGTTCAGGCCGGGCAGACTATTTGCCCACAAAACACAAAAAAAGTCCAGCGACACCTTACAGCCTGGAAAACGTTTATTTCAGTATGTGAAAGTGAGTCACAACTCACTTCTTTATTTTATTTTTATTTAAAATATTTCTGACCTGCCTTTCCACCTGCTTCTGAATTCTTCTTATGGGGAGGATTATCCTTGGAGTAATTATGGGGAGGACTACCCTCGGAGGGAGGAGCTGAGGCAGAGGAAGAAGTGAGCTGTGATTTACAGAGTGGCCGTGGCTTGGTGGTAGAACACCTGCTTGGCATGCAGAAGGTCCCAGGTTCAATCCCTGACATCTCCAGTTAAAAGGATGTGAACGACCTCCACCTGAGACCTTGGACAGCCCCTGATAGTCTGAATAAATGATGGACCAAGGGTCTGATTCAGCAGATGGCAGCTTCATGTGTTCAAATTCATAATGAAATAAAATGTTGTTAGTCTTTAAGGAGCCATGAGACATCTGTTTAATTTTGCCACAAGAGACTAACATGGCTACCCCTTTACAAACATCATGGAAAGTATTTACCCCTATGCACACAGAATCTAGTTGCCACTGTCTAAATATGCAGATTCACTAACAGTACCTCCAGGGCTCTTTTTGTAACAGGAACCTTTGCATATTAGGCAACACACCCCTAATGTAGCCAATCCTCCGAGAGCTTACAGACAGGGCCGGCTCTTTCACTAGGCCAACTAGGGCTATGGCCTAGGGCACAGAGCTCCCAGGGGTGCAGCAAGGCCCCATCGCTGCCCGCCCACCCCCAGCATGGTTTCTGGGTGCCCACTCCACAGCGCACCCCTTCCCGCCGGCTCACTTTACCTCGCGCCCTCAGAAGGGAGACAGGCAGACCTCGGGGTGGGGGGGAGAGACAGGCAGACAGACAGTGAAACCATCACTGCCTGAGCCGGCAGGGCCACTTGTAGCCCAAAGGCACCCCTCACCCTGCAGTGCCCAGCTAGAGCGCGGCTGCCTCCATGCCGGCCAGAAGATACCCCCCCTCCGATGGTCGCCCTTCCTGCCAGCCGGGAGCCGAGAGGAGTGCACTACTGGGGCGAGGAGTCCCAGCGAGCCCCCGTGTGGGGCATGGCAAAGTGAGGCAGCCACCCAGGGTCAGGAGGAAGAGGCGGGGCTGGGGTGGGGGAGCAGAGGCGCGGGGAGTCCTGGGCTGAAGTGGCAGGAGGCGGAGGGGCCGGGGAGGGGACAGAGGTCGGGTGGTGCTCCCTGCCCTGCGTTTTGGCGGTGGCGGCGAGGAGGAGGAGGAGAAGCGGTGGCGACTGCAGGCGAGTGAGCAAGCGAGCTCTCGGGCACTTCTTGCACAGCCGCTGTCCTCCCCGCCCCTGCGCCTGGAGAAAAAGTGGAGCAGAAGCCTGGCAGGGTCTGTGGGGAAGACGGCGGTTGTGCCCGCCCTGCCTGCACGGGGGTCCCTGGCGAGATCCAGCCGACTGCTCCTTCTCTCCCGATTGCCCGCCCAAGCGGCTGTTTCCGACCTTCTCCCTCCTGCCCTGGGGAAAGAGAAGAGGCAGCCCCTGCTTGCCTGGTGCAGCCCATCCCCAGCATGGCTTTCTGGGCGCCTGCTCCACAGCACGACCCTTCTCTGCCCGGCGTTCAGTACTGAAAGAGGCGCCCAAGCAGGGCTGCTGGGAGGGAAGGAGGGAGGGACGGTCCTCGGCGGCTGTGAGGGTGCCTGAAGGGGGGGGGTTGCCAGAAATTGGTGGGCGCAAGGGGGGATGCCAGAAGGTGTCCTCACCTAGCCTGCAAAAATACCTGGGGCCGGCCCTGCTTACAGAGCTCTTCTTTCAGGGGCTCCTGTAAGCTCTTGGAGGATTGGCTACATTAGGGGTGTGTCACCTAATATGCAAAGGAGTTCCTGCTACAAAAAGAGCCCTGAATTGTACCTCCACACCCAGGATCATACCTCTGAAGACACCTTCCCCCAATCCTAAATCTAAATCTTTCTATCATTCAAATGTTTCCACCTAGGTTGGAACCGCAGAGTCCAACAGAACAACTGCAGCCCCTGCTGTTGTTAAAGAAATAATTGCCCAGTGCACTTCAGTGCACATCCAGAATTGCTTAATCGCCTCTAAGGCACAACTACTGGGGAAATGGGACCTGAAGACAGTTAAGTATTTAGCACCCAATCGCTTCTTCAAACCACATTCGTATTATTATATAGAGCAAGCGGGGGACAAAACAAAGGCCTGGGACTGGAATGAGTGCTCTATAGGGGATCTCTGTGCTGTAAAACAGAAATGGCAGAATCTAGTGTATGAATATGTCCAGTGACCACAGCCCAGTATACATTTGTGGCCCTCTCTTCCACTTTTTCCAGGTTGCCTCAAGACGAATATCTCTACTCAGTTCAACGCGCCCGTCCTTCTAAACCACACAATTACATCTTCCTGCTGACAGTCACTCACCCTTGCCAAAGAAATGCTTCCGATAATAGCAGGCTCCTAGATCCGCATATTCGATAGCGTGGCCCGCCCGACTGGTCCTCTGGCCGTAGCTTTCACGGGGTTCCTCCAGCACAGAAACAGCCATATTGGGGCAATGGAAGCCCGCCAGAGACCCCCGGTGCTGGCCTAGCCCCCACTCAGTCTCACCCCCAGCTTCCACGCGGAAGTAGGGGCAGCTGAGCACCAGAGGTCCATCCTTGTCCTCACCCACCTCACCCTCCAGGGGGGGCACCGTGCCCGCCAGACGAGGCTGTGATGCGGCCGACGCTCCTGTGGTGACGTTACCCTGCTTCTCAACTTCTCTGGCCACCTCGCCAGGCTCGAACAGGATGCTCTGCACATCGTAGTGGGCCAAGTGGCGCCCCCAAACTGGGGTGGGCACCTCAGAGGGCACAGGATGTGGGCTGCCGCCATCCCCAGGACCAGCAGGGACACCATCGCCCTCCGTCTCCCACACTTCATTTGTGGCCAGTCCTAGAAGGAGCAGGGGGTCACGGAAGCGCCGTGCAGTGGGGCTGCCAGCCCGTGGCTCTTCGTGGCTGTGTGCCCGGGCCCGTGGGGGCACTGCGGTCTTTGTGAATGAATTCGGGCCACTGCTGTTGTGGGGAATCCCAGTCGGGTCTGATGGCAAGGAGGGACCGGAGGACGGGGCAGCCGCCTGTTCCCCCTCACTCAGTGTCACGTCACTATTACTTCGATGCATCAGATAGCTACGCCGTGGGGACCTCAGGGGCGGGCCACAATGCCCCACGAGGGGGCCCTCACCCGCTGGAGTCTTGGGGGTCCGGAAGGCGTCAAATGAGAGGGAGGTGAGATGCGGGCGGTTCGAGTGGCGTCGGATCTTGCGGACAAAGAGGTCGTCCGACTGCATCGCCCCCGGGCATGGACCCCCTTTCCCTGACACTGCCCCGGGCAACCCAAAGGGCAGGAGCAATCCGGGATCCCACTCTGGTTGCTTCCTGGTGAGGATAACAATTCCTGCCGCTTCCTGCGCTTTCCCCTAATCAAGCAGTCAGCAAACGTGGCCTCGGAGAATGTGGTGGGATGTCCCACCCATGGGGAGGGGCTTCCAAATCTGTTTAAATGCAGCTGCGGTCGGTGGGATTCTGGTGGGTCTTTGGCACCATGACAAGCCCACTCCCTGCAGAGGTACACGTCAGTACATAGCAGCCGGGAATGGGGACATCCTGTGAATTGCCAGGAAGGGACAAATAAATCCAGCCATTGGGAGCACAGCTTCCTGTAAAAGAGAAGAAGAGAAGAAGAAGAGTTTGGATTTATACCCTGCCCTTCACTGCCCAAAGCCGTCTCAGAGCGGCTTACAAACTCGTTTCCCTTCCCCTCCCCACAACAGACACTCTGTGAGGTAGGTGGGGCTGAGAGAACTTCTGACAGAAACTGCTTTTTTTCAAGAACAGCTGTGCCAGAGCTTGTGACTGACCCAAGGTCACATCAGCAGGTGCAAGTGGAGGAGTGGGGAATCAAACCCGGTTCTCCCAGATAAGAGTCCGCACACTTAACCACTACACCAAACTGGCTCTCAAGAGAAAGGTGTGTGGAGGAAAGAGTCAACGTGAATTGGTACAGAATGGTGGGGTAATCGAAAGAGACGGGATCAGGCTTACAGAAATCCACAAGCCTTGACCACTGATTCAAGATGTGGGCTACGCATTTGGGGAGGGGCCGTGCCTCGGTGGTAGAGCATCTGCTTAGCATGCAGGAGGTCCCAGGTTCAATCCCCGGCATCTCCAGTCGAAGGGATCAGAGAGCAGGTGATGTGATAGCTTGCGGTCTGAGTAGACAGTACTGACCTTGATGGACCAAGGGTCCGATTCCGTAGAAGGCAGCTTCATGGGTCCATCTGCTTCACATACAAAAGATCCCAGTTTCAGTCTTTGACCCCTAAGGATGAGTTAGTAGGTGATGTGGAAAATTTCTGTCTCAGACCCTGGAAAGCCACTACAAGCCAGAGAAGACAGCACTGACCTTGACCAGTGTTCCCTCTAAGCTGAGTTAGTGTGAGATAGCTCAGTTTTTTAGCCTCCGGCTCACACATTTTCGTCTTAGCTCAGGCAGGATGGCTCCAGAGCAAGCTAATTGATGCAGCAGCCAAATCGCTCGCTCACAACTTTAACGCCAGTAGCTCACAGAGTAGAATTTTTGCTCACAGGACTCCATAGCTTAGAGGGAACACTGACCTGGACAGACAAAGGGTCCCATTCAGCAGAAGGCTGCTTCATGCGTCCGTGTGAGTATGGCCTTTCACCTCACAGAGAAGCAAGAGCTTCCTGCACACATTACTAGAAGCACACGTTGTGTACTGCCAAAAGGCACTACAGTTCAGCTATCGGGAGAATGCCCCCCCCCCCCCAAGCCAGGCCACAAAATGTTTCAAAACTGAGTGCTGTCCTTCATTCGGCAAAGACATGAGGGCCCAAAGAACCATCTCTTTAGTTCGGGGTGTGTGGATGTGCGCACGCACAACAGAGGTGGGGGAAACAAAACAGAGAACCAAAATGGAATTTGTTTTCCAGACTCAGTTTGGGGTGGGTTTGCAAAGGGTGTTGGGAGAGAACCAAAGAACACCGAGTTTGGAGGCGGCAGGGTTACAGTTGCCAACCAGGCGGGAAAAATGCCCTGCTCCTTTAAGAGAGGTTTAATGTGCAGAAATGAACAGCTGACGCTTTTCATGGCACGGAGCTAAATGACAGCACCTGCCAATTCCTTCCAGATCGAACTAATATTAAAGGGACAGTCAAAGGGATCAGTTTAAAAGTCTCCCCCTGCCCCCCATGCCGTGGTTCCTGCCACCATTTATTCTGAATTCCTAAAGCCCTGGAAACTAGTTTAAAATGCCCGGAGTCAGCAATGTAATAAATTGATGGAGAAGGTGCCTCTGTGTGCATATAGTGTGCATTTCTCTCAGTACTAAGGGCACCCCCATCTGGGATTCACAAGGCAGGGAAGGGCTTCCCAGTACAGTTGCCAATCTCTAGCTGGTGGCTGGAGATCTCCCACGACAACAACTGATTTCCAGGCAACAGGGATCTGTTCACCTGCAGAAAATGGACGCTTTGGAAGGGGAACTCTGCAGTATTATACCCCATTGAAGCCCCTCCCCTCCTCAAACCTCGCTCTCCTCAGGTTCCACCCCCAAAATCTCCAGGGATTTCCCAACCCGGAGATGGCAACCCTACTTCCCAAGTCAGGCTCCTCCTCCAATTCTCACCAAGAGGCAAAGCTGTCGACACAGCACTAAGGCCAAAGAGGAGCTCAGTTCAAGATGAAGTTTTCCAGATGGAACAGAGCCTTGGATGAAACTAAAAACCCTTCATTCAGCGTACATTACTCTCACCTTTGCTTCCGCCATATCTTTGGGTAAGCCCTAGAGTTAACAGGGGCTTTGAGCACACCCCACCCACACATTTAAGCTAAAATCTCTGGGGATGCCGAGAGCTCATTAGCCTAGTTATTTGACATGGCATTACCCCACCCCCCGCCACATCTATCACTTCCAGTCATCATCCAAGGTATTGGAGGTCAGCCCAGCCCATACAATTCAAATGGGGCAGGCGAGCATGGGTCTCAGAACCACTGTCTCAGAAAGGGGGACATGACTGGGTGAGAATTAATTAGGAACCAGCTGGCTGAAGCTGGAAAGAAGTTACACCCGCCCCTCATAATTCACTGCAATGATGGTGGCCGGCCATCAAAGGGACAGAAGCCAACAAGACCAGCTCTTCTTATCTGGGAAGGAGGACTAATAACCAGCTCTTGAATTCTGGTGAAGACATCCCCATGCATTAGATTTACCGGGGCTTTAAAAAAAAAAATCTGATGCAGGCATATATAAATGTGAAATCCCCCCCCCCCCCAATGGAGCCTGGTGATTAGAAACGTGTTGCCAACAAGTGAGAGTCCTTCAATAACTTGCAGGGGCATATCATGCTCCCTTGTATCCCCTCCCTATTTCCTCTTTCCCTTTCCTGGCAGCCTCCACAGCCTCTCCCCTTTTCCTGCTTCTGTCTCTTCTTCCCACCCATCAGGCAATTGACCTTTATCTGCTCCCCTCTCTTCAGCTTTCCCTCCCCCTGGCAGTCTCTCCACAGGAAAATTGTGGTCCAGTTGTACAGTGGCCAGTGGCAGCAGCAGGCCAGGCCCAGAAACAGTGACTGGAACCAGGCCTGTCCCAGAAGAGTTGACTCTACTAGGAGAGTCCTCCTGCATCAGGAGAAACGGCAGAAGAGGGGGATGGGAAGCTTCTCAAGGGCTGCTTTGGCCTCCCAGTCCACTCTTGGTCTCTCTACTCATGGCTTTGTTTTACAGAAAGCAAGACTTGGAAGGCCCAGAAATATTGCTTTGGTTGCCAAGCAACCCCCAAAATGGCATCTGAGAGCTCAGTGAGTATTCTTTTCTTAAAGCGACAGATATTATTTCTATTATTCAGAGAAGTTTTAATCCTCAGCCATTTTTTTTTAAGATGTCATTTCCCCCCTGTAAACTTGGCGCTCCCTTCAGTTTTCTAGAGAAATTCCCCCTATCTGTCCCTAGCTTCATTTTGCCGATCTATTAATCCATACTCTATGACCCGGTTCAGAACTAGATATATGATGTTTTCACTTCTGAGCCTGAGATCTGATAGACAGCATCACTTACACTCTCCCCTTCATCCCTTAACAACTCTGCATTCAGTGCAAACTGTGGAGGGGAGGGGGAAAGAAACTGACCCTATCCTGATGCTGTCTGTAAGTACAAAAGCATGCTATGGGGCTATCAAAGGACAACGGGGTGCACTGAAAGCACCCTCTGTTCCTGCACTGCACATATGGTGAAGTGCAAGATCAAACTTCTGCAAACGATCAAAGATTAAAGAAGACGATTTCCTGGCAATAAAGCAAAAAGAGCAGGAGGAAACTTGGCCTGCTTAAACAGAGAGGACTAAGTGAGCAGCTGACACAGATGGAGGGAAAGTTCCATCAGCATAGGGGGGAGCGTTGATAAGAAATGAAGACAGAATTTGCTGAGAGAGAGAGAGAGAGAGAGAGAGAGAGAGAGAGAGAGAGAGAGAGAGAGAGAGAGAGAGAGAGAGAGAGAGAGAGAGAGATTTCTCCTGACAGGAGCAGTACTCTGGAGTGGCAGCATATAAATTCCCTTAAAACAATGCAATCACAAGAAGTTAGCAACCAAGTCTGCTTGCTTCAAGAAAGTGGGGCTTGCTGTGTCTCCATGGCAGCTCCCAAATGTATCCTGGGTGCATTCAGCCAGCCTCCTGTCCCAGTGGCCTCTCTTCCTTTCTTTATCACCCATGATATGCACACACACCCCACGCCTGGAGGCCAAACGGAAGAGATGGCCACTAAAAGGGGGAGCAGGTGGCCTCAGCTGTGAGTCCCTAGTGTGCCGGCCATGCTTCGATGCCTTCTGTGCATTTGCAGTGCATATCACCTTTCCCCCCTGGTCATTTCCCCCTGGCCAAACTATCGTCCCCCCAAAGGGAAAATTTTTCACGCTCATAGAAGCGGCATGAAGAAAACCCGACTGCACCGAAGGAGACAGCCGCATGCAAGTCTGTTATCGCACCTCGCTGTGGGTGCAAAGGAGAGAACTGTAGCTGCGCAAGCTGTTCTCACCAATGACGTCAGTGTTTTGCATCTCCCCCACACCTGCAAACCGAGCGCAAACGCTCCTTAAGCTCCTTCGGCACTAGAACACATCCGGTTTTATGACCGGCATCTTCTACTTCTTTTCCCACCCTTACAACTATTGCAAGCAATGCAGTCCTGGCTGCAAAGGCGGTCAAGAAGGCTGTGCAAACAGGGCCCATGGCATTGGGAGTAAACAAAAGACACCCCCCACACCTCCAGGTGCAACCTGCCACCCCCAAGCAAGCCTCACCACCCACCCCAGGCCACGTGCAGAGCCAAATGGGTGCCTCTCGCCAAATAGCTCTAGGTGGGTCAGGAAGGTACGCTAGAACTGCACCCCACAACTCTCTCGAGTTGATCGATCCGCAGAATTATCCCACAGTATGTTGTGCCGGGTGTGTAGACAACCCAGAGATCTTGGTCCCCCCAGTGCGCTTTGAGTTCTTACCAGCCATCGCCCCACAAGCAAAAGGAAGAGAAGTTGCCATCATAGCCTCGGGGACTGCTTCATGGGCAGAGGGAAGGGAAAGGAAAGCTTGGTCCTTTGAGGAAGGAAACAGCCGTTAGACACGGCACAAAATTCATTCAGTGGCTGGTGGAGCGAGGGCGGGGAGAGCAGAGCGTGAGTGAGCAGAGGAAGGAAAAGACAAAGACCTTGGGGGCAGAAACCAGACAGGGGGTGAAAAAGGACAGGGGGGGGACAGAAAAGGAGCCACTGACAAACACCCCAAGCTGGAGTCACTTGCAAGATGGGAGAATTTCTTTTTAGGCCTTGAGGGTTTTTTATCTGCCGGGCAGTGCCCCCCCCATAAAGCACCTCCCTCCACATTCAAAACACCACTTCCCCAACATTGATCCTCCTCACCCTGCCCAGAGAATCGGTATCTTTTGCTGAAGGGTAGCAGTCCGACCTGGCTTGACAGCGCCACCGCCGCCGCGGTGACACACTTCCTGTAGCGCAGGAAGTGTGGCGCAAATGAGACCGTTCCCCCCACACTCAGCTACATTTGTGTTTCTTCCTCTTCTCCCCCCCCCCAGCCTCACGCAACATCCTCAGGAAAGAGCTGGGCCTTGCCGTAAATCCACCCCCCCCCCGCGCATTGTGCTGTGCTCAGCTCCAGTCCGCTTCAGCTGGGCCTCACCAGGATCACACTGCCCTGTTCCAAGCGACACACATCTCCTGCCCCCTCATATCTCACAATTGTGGGTGCCCCCCCAAAAAACCAGACTGCTGGCTTTTTATTTCTTTTCTCCCATGGGGTGTTTGTAGGGAAACGACGAAATCCTGGGAGGAGGGAAAGCCGTTGCCAGGGTCCCCCAGCTGTGGCCTAGGCCTGTATTGCAACCACGTCCTGCCCGCCCCCCTCTCTAGCCTCTTCCCCTCTTTCGATCGATGGTCGTGCAAAAGGGTTCTTTTGCAGCTGGGTTTCCCAAAGCAATGAATGGGGGGCTTTCTCCTTCTGCCTGGGTGGAGGGGGAGGGAAAGGCCACCGAGTGCCATTTGGGCTGCGTCAGCCCCCGGCGGCCTTGCAGTGTGGACAGGGGAGCATTGAGAAATCGCTGGCATCACTCTGGAAGCAGCCTGGTAATTGCGCGGCTTGTTTGCAGCTCAGGAAAAAGAGCCCAGGGTTCTTTCACACCGCCCTAATTCCATAAGCCAAGCCGAGCCTGTCGCAGGATCAGCCCCCCCCCCAAGCCTTTTGTACATCCAAGTTTCACAGGCACCTGCCAGCATCTTGATATGCCTGGCAGTTCCGCCACTTTCCCCTCTGTGTGTGTGTGTGTGTGTGTAAAGTACCGTCAAGTCACAGCTGACTTAAGGCGACCCAGAGCGCTGTGACCCTCAAGCCAGCTGCATACCAAGCTCACTTAGGAGAAATGATGGCTGCTACCTGCTTTGAAACCAACAGAGCAGCTGCCTGGAGGTCAGAAGGAGCCAGTTCTATAGACATACAGACAGAAATACATTGATGGAGGAGGAGAGTTGGTTTTTATACCCCGCCCTTCACTATCTGAAGAAGTCTCAGTGCGGCTTACAATCGCCTTCCCTTCCCCTCCCCCCAACAAACACCCTGTGAAATCGGTGGGACTGAGAGAGCTCTGAGAGAACTTGTGACTGACCCAAGGTCACCCAGCGGGCTTCATGTGGAGGAGTGGGGAATCAAACTCGGTTCTCCAGATTGCAGTCTGCTGCCCTTAACCACTGCACCACGCTGGCTGGCTGGCTGGCTAGAAAGGTAGAAAGATAGATAGACAGACAGACAATTGCACAGCTTGCACAGTAATTGAGCGGTAATTGCACAGACAGACAGGTGATACCCTAATTTTTCTCCCCAACAGGGAGTCCAAAGCAGCTTACATTCTCCCCTTCTGCCATTTTATATTTGAAGTAACAACAACCCAGTGAGGTAGACTGGGCTGAAAGAGAGTGACTGGCCAAAGGTCACCATGCAAGCTTCCATGGCAGAGTGTAGATTCAAATCCGCGTCTCCCAAATCCTAACAAAACACTCTAACCACTGGCTATTACTCCGGGTTCCACCATCTACCCCCCCTAAAAAAAAAGTACCTGCGGCAGGTAGAAAATTGTGAAGGAGGAAGAGATGAGGAGCCGGGGAGTGCCCCTTAGCCTTTCCTTCCTTCCTTCCTTGCTCCTTCTCCTGTTTCCCTACCTGGGGTGTCCTTCCATCATCCACTGCTTCTCCCCTCCCAGTTGCACTCACTCACCATCACATCTGTACGTGTTAAATGGAAATAAAGGTTCCCAGTCTAGTTTGGCCCAGAGGACTGGTTCACACACATCCACATGTGTATTTCAGTGCTCATAACCTGATTGCTCAATGCTTGACCAGAACCTACGTGAGTGGACTTCACTGAGAAGTCAGCAGGGGAGACCAAACCCTCTCTGGGGCGCTTCACCTGTGTGATGGCTCATTCACACACCAAGCTGCCGTTTGATGCCACCCTCCTCCAAAAGCAAACATGCATGTGTGAACCAGCCCTGTGTCATGAAGATGTGGGAGCTTCAGAAGGTGCCTGGCAGTGGAGATTCCAAAGCAAGGTTAGTGGAAGAGTTAGGCAAGGGTAGTGGGCTTTTTTATATGCTTGTAATTCATCTGGATTAAAAAGGAGGAAATCTGATAAACACTTCCTGTTGTGCAGAATGCCACTCAGTTGGCATGCCTCTTATCTCTGCAGCTAATAACCTGCAGGGTTAAGGGCCTCTTGTGCAGGGTCTCTCTTCCTGCCCCCCTCTCATTGTGCCTTTTCAAACTAAGCTGGCCTATATTGGACAGAGGCAGTAGAAACAGCACAGTGGTTTAAAATCAATCAAAACTCACTTTTACCTACAAATGAAAAAAAATTCTGCTGTCCTGTGGAACTGACTGCCACAAGCTGCCTGGGTAGACTTATCTATGGGCAGCGGAACCATCACTGCATGTCTTACTGGGTGGGTCCATAGTTACCTTTTAACATGTGTCGAGGACAGCTAACACAGGAGTCTGCAACCTCTGGGTGCAGAGCCAAACGTGGGTCAGTAGGGAACCAAATATACAGCTCTTTTTTAAAAGAACAAAGAAAATTAAGCCTTTACCTTAAGGTACATTGGAGGAATAGGTGGAATGCTGGAATAACCAGTTTATAAAGGGACTGGGCAGGCAAAAAAGGGGCTTTTTAGAGAAAGGGAAATGGTAGAAGCAAACAGTTGCCAGAAATCCATGTGCAAACCATGCACAGATTTATGGCAGTGCACTAAAACAACTGAGTAGGGTGCTCATGCGTACATTTCTTCCTTTCTGTGAGACCCGCATGCATCCCTTCCTAATAAAGCGCTTGCAACAACAAGGGTTTTGGCTGCAAGAAATACTATAGATTATTAATCAACACATCCATTATTGGTAATGTTAAATTGTATACCTTTAGTTATGCAAATGAACTTTCCCGTACTAGCTCTTTTGTCAGTCTCTTGATCTGAATTCTGATACAGTTTGCCCATTTAACTTAAAAAAACAAAAAACTTGCTAACCCTTGAGCTAGTACGATCAAGCCAGGCCTCATCTTTAGAGCTGGCTCTCAAACACTAAGGGCTCATGGCAGAATACGTGAATCTGAAGTAACTATAAATGGTTCCTTATCGTGTTCAGTTGTGACTCAAAGGAAGGAAGCACACACGTACCTGAATTTACAGAGCAGAAACCTGGATTTCCCAAAATAGACTACTTCATAGCAGTGGGTGGATTCACTCTAGAAATTCTCAATTAGCTTCCTTCACCACAAGGAAGCATTTCCCTAAAACCATCTCCTTCTGTGCCAGACTAATTACTTTTGAATTTAACCCCCCCACCCCCCAGTAAACAGAAGAGCTTCAATCCCATAATTGGAGTCACTTACACAGATTAGAATCTCTGCTGATTACTTCTAAAGTGCATTTCAGAGACCCCTTTGTGAATCTTGGCCAGCTTTTAGAAAACCTCAGAGATTCTTTCATTCAGACAGGTCGCAAAACACAAGCTTCCCCTCCTCCTTCTCAGGAGGGGTTGGTCTCACAAGTCCACCTGCACATTTTAGCCAAATTAATTAACCTTCAACTGATCCCATCTTCCACAGATTAGACTCGCTAACTGCACCCCCCCCCCCAAAAAAAAAAGATAACCTAAACAACAAACCAATCAGTCTTAAAACAGGCAATATTCATGGGAAGGTCTCCTGTGGCAGCCTGGTTGGAGGGAGATCTTCCTGGTGGATAGGGCCTTGTTTGTGAACAAAAGGACTCTTCAAAGGGGTAAGAGGTTTTCCAACGGAGCACTGGCCAGCTGAAAAAAAAAACCCATTTTATCCCGCTGCTCAACTCTACTTATGCTAAGATTCTGGTGAGTCTCCAAGAGGAAAAAGAGATGGTGAATGAAAAACCACTCTGGACGACAATTCTCTCTGTGTGCCCTTGACAGTCCTTGGTCCCCTGCCTGGCAATGCCAACTGGACACCCCCAAGGCCTGTATAGAGGAAGAATTGTCACAGACTGAGGGGTATGAAGGAACAGCTGATCTACATTATCTGTTCCTGTGAACATCAACACAGCAGCCAGTGGGAAAGGATAGTACCTTGGCTTGGATTGATTAAATTAGTAGCCCTGTGTACAAGGTAAGTCTCCATCACCTAAAGGAAACAATATCTGGTTTGCTTTCTCTGATCCGCTTCCCAGATCTGAGTTTCCATCCTACAAGGGATTTGCGGACCTACATCATTCTGAGTATTTAGGCCAACCCTTAATGCATGCAAAAACGGGGGTGGGGGCCACAAGCCTAAACCTGCCTTTAAAGCACTCTCTGCTGTAAAAGCTAGATGCTTGCAGGCAGACAAACATTTCTGGATCGCAAACGAGCCTTCTGTACATGCTCAGGGGAATTCAGTTACTGATTTCTTGCAAGCGTTTCAACGACAAGGGTGGACACTGGTCGGATTCGGAGCCCAGCCTGACCTGCAAAGGAGCTCTGCCACAGATTTCAGGGTCTTCTGGCACACAATAGCCGTGGTGGGCAGCCGTGGGCACCTTATCGTGCGCGCGCCCGCCGCCCTTGTGCTGCTGAGCTCAGCTTTCAAGGCAGGTTTTGTGCGGTGCGCGCGCTGCAATGCACCGTCTTGCCGGTCATTTGTTTTAAAGGGGGGGATATTGCTGTCACGTTGCAATGTGCCTCGTAATGTGTCAAGATGCGCGCCTGTATGCCTTGCCGGGCCCTGCCTCGCGTGCCGCCGTGCGCTGGGGTCGACGACCGTCCTTAAACCGCTTTTCAAATCAATGCAAGACCAGTCCGTCCCCCCAAATCTGGAAAGGCGGCGTCTCCACTCGCTTTCTGACCGTTGCACCCCTCCCAGCCTTAGATCGCCTCTCCCCCGCCCCAAACCTCCACCCGGAGCCCCGATCCACGTGCCTGAGAGCCTGACGCGCGGCCGGGGCGCACAGAAAGAAGTGAGCCGGCTCCCTGCCTACCTCTCCACGGCCGCCGCCGCTCCAGCCCGTGCGACCAGACGCCGCCACGGCCGCCGATCGCCCCGCGTGTCCCCTCCCGGGCGGGCGCCCGCCCCCGCTCCTCGCCGCCCTGGCTCCGCCTCCTCCTTCCTCCTCTCAATCGGGGGCGGAGAGACCCAGATTGAGGTGGGGGCAGGGAGCGCTCGGCGGCGTCACACCGCGGGGGAGAGGGCTGGCCGCGGAGGGCGCAGGAAGGGGAGAGGAGCGGAGCGGAGCCGGGCGACAGCTGGCCAGGGGCTGAGGCGGCCCCGCCCCTGGAATAGCGTTGCTCGCGCGAGGCGGCAGAAACATGCCTCTCTGAACATGCACGGAGGGCTTGGAGTAACTCTACCCTCCTCTTATCGCTTTTAGACAATAATTTTAGAGCACAGGAAATGTGACCACTGCATTCTTCTCTCCCCCTCCAAGACACAGCTGGGTCCATAGCAAACCTTTTCTGGATCCCCTAAGTACCACTGTGTACCCCCCTCCCCAAGACAGTCCTCTCCCAGCCTCCCCACCCCAGTCTGCAAGCTAAAGATGCAAACCTTCTTTGGCATCAGGGTAAGAACAAGGGGTGTGTTTGTGGGTATGTTTCCCCAACAATATCAGAACCATTGAAGTCCATAGGAGACCAGGCCTTCAGATTCATATTCCACACTTATATGGTCCAGTCAAGGCTCTGGGCCTTGCACTATACACTCCGCTCTTCTGCCTTGGAACCCAGCAAGATAGCACAGTCCCAGTCCCAAATGCAGCAGGTGCAGGTTACTCCACTTAGGCTGGAGTTCAGAGACCATCATACACCAGTAATCAAAACTGGTTAAATCACACTTCTGCCCTTCCGGTCTCTTCCGAAACTCCATCGAGTAGAAGGAGAGCCAAAGCCTGGAGCCCCCTCCCCCACTTTTGAGGATTACACGAAGGTAGGAGCACTCCACTCTGCCATAAGCGCCAGCACTGGGGTTAAGGGACTTCCAAGGCTTTGTTCCTACACAAAGGGGAGAGGGAGAGCCCTAGCTGTCCCCCCACCCACCCCTTGCAAACATACAAATTCAGCACAAACATCCTTTAGTCCTCAAAACATTGTGTAAAGCTTTTTTTTTCCACCCCTGTATTTTTAATTTTTATACCAACCAAAAATCCAGGGGCAGGGGAGAAACAAAACAAAAAAAATATATAATAACCCCAAGGAACGACAATGAGCAGAAAAGAAATCTTCCTTGAGTGTCACCAAGAGCAATTTGGTGTCCAAGGTGGGTCCCGTGTGGGGCGGGAAGAGGGGGCAGTGCATGGGGTTACCTCCCCTCTTCAGTGTCCCAAAAGACTGAGCCCGCCCCCACTGCAGGCAAAGGGGGAGGGAGGGGGGAATGGGGGCACAGAAGGCTGCAGCGATTAAGGAGGAAGAGCCCCCACTCCCCTTATTGCTGTCCATGGTCCTGAAGGAATGAGGAAACAATGGGTTTTTGGAAAGGGGGGCAGGGGGAATAGGAAGAAAGTCAGACGGGACCAGCCCGTGTTTCCGTAGGACATCCAGCCCCCCCTTAGTACTGATGTTCCAGAAGCGGCTGTGCAGCTGCGGGGCTGTCTTCTTCTTCTCGTTGCCGCCCCCACTCTGCTATGGTAGGGGCAGACTCTGTCCGAGGACAGCTCCCACAGGGTGTAGCCAACAGTTCTGGAGGTAATGGGGTGGAGTCGCCGCTCCCTTCTGGGACTGGTCCTGGGGTCGGGGGCTGCAGAAGATGGGGGGAAAGCCGCCGTGTTAGTCTCTCGGATTCACAGGTGAGATGCCTTTCAGAGAATGGTCTCCTCCTTTTAAACAGCTAGATAAAAATCCTTAAAGTTGGAGACAGGGATGCAGGACTTCACACTTCCAAGGTTGTTAAATTAAGCTTCTCTTTTAAAGAAACAAAAAAAGGGTTTTGTACCGTATTTCATATAAAAGTTATACCATGAATTCCTAGGGTAGTGTAACTCCCGTACATTCCCTCCTCCTACGCCCCAGAGATCTCTTAACAGAAGAGAAACAGGATTTGACTGAGAGACTTAAAGAAGGGACGGGGAGGAAGATAGCAGCAAGGTAGAAGGAATCTAATCAGGGATGAAGTGGGAAAGGGTGGGGGGGGGGAGAAGGGTTGCCTTGCGGCAGAAGGGATTTATCCCGCTTTGCTTCCTTTTAAAGACATTAACCCGCGCCAGCCAGCCAATCCTGCTCATGCCCTTCAGACACCCCTGACGGCTGTCATGGGGGAAGGAGGGAATCAACAGAATCGCTTTCTGTTAGCACTAATCGGATTGTGGCGCTAAGGACATCGCCGCACTGGGTCCGGCCACCTGGCAAGGGAAGGATGTCTGAACACACTTGCACAGAGAAGGTGCGGGGCTGTTCATGCACACACATATGTGCATCATCCAGCGCTTGGAGTGTGCTGGGGCTCACTCCGGAGACATGACCACTTAAATAAATAATGACGAGGATGCCCTTGAAAATGTGCAGAGAGCCAGTGCCCAGGCTCTCTCCTCCATTAATCTGAACTACGGCTCCTTGTGTTAGAGAAACCCGGAAGAACAGGCTGGCCTGCTCCTGCTGTTCTTCCACCTGCACTCTTACACTGGGGTAGGAGCCCAACACAGGAAGGACAGGAAATTCTGCTCTGGGTCAAGAAATTCCTGGAGATTTGGGGGCAGAGCCTGGGGAGGGGAGGGGACTTGGCAAGGTGCAGCGCCACAGAGTCCACCGTGGTCCAAAGGAGCCGTCTCCTCTAGGGGGACTCATCTGTGTTGTTTGGAGATCAGTTGTCATTCTGGAGGCTGGCAAACCCAGTAAGGACCACTGAGCTAAACGCAGGTTGAGAGGTTTTCCAGGCCAGATTAACAAAGGACTGTTTAAAGTGGAAGGCAAGCTACTGCTTGGATCTGGAAGGAAAAAAGCAAGCGAGCGAGCGAGTTATACTGGGGGGGAGGAAAGGGAATACACACCTGAGGTTTAGGACTGCTGCCGGCACCCGCTGTCCCCGCTGCAGCAACGGCAGAAGGAGATAAGGAACAACTCTCCTTGGCGCACGCTGGGGGTGTTCCGGGTGGTATGTCAACCTCACCCCCCGCCAGCCCGTTCAGTCCCTTGCGGCTGGGCAGGCTCCATTTGCCACAGAGGCCCTCGTAGGCGAAAGCAGAGGGGGCTCCGAGTCCCGGGCGGAGAGGCAGAGGGGCACGTCCGGTCCCCTCAGCCACAGAAGCTAAGGAGCCGGCGCAAGAAAGCTGACTTCCCAAGAAGTGCGGGCCGGGGGGCCAAGATGCAGCTGGGGTAGGCAGAGGCCGTCCTTCGCCCTGACTCAACGAGGGGGCTGGCTGGGGCTGGACCAGCCAGCTTTGGCTCTGAGGAGGAAGGCTGGACTCGAGTCCTAAGGCCGGGAGGGGGAGAGGAGAAACACACACAGGGGTGTCAGGCTGTCTGAAACCACAAGCCCCCCCCAATGTACTTCAGCACGCCCAGAGTAGCTTCCCCTCAGCACTGTGTAACTTCTGCTGCTGACACAACTGGGGCAAAGGGAGATGCAGCCAGGAAATAATCACTAATAATAGTAATAATAATTGTGTAGCAGTATGCATAGTATAGCAAGGAGATCCTAAGATTGTCTGGCAGTCAGAAGTTCTAGCTCTTTCAGAGTTATGCACCACTAGGTGGTGAGCTATACTTGTTTAAGGCAAGAGACATTTCAGAGGCGGCTTTGCTACTGTCTGCCTCCGGGTCCTGGTATTCCTTGGAGGTCTCCCATCCACATACCAGCCAGGGCTAACCCTGCTTAGCTTTCGAGATCTGACAAGATCAGGCTAGCCTGGGCTATCCAGGTCACGGCAGCCAGGAGATTCCCCAGAAGGCTTGAGCCCTCTGGCGTGTTTCCGTTTAGTATGAGCATGAGGACGACACCTGCTTTCCAATATTTTTTATGCCTGGCCAATCCTACTAAAACCTCCAAAAACCAAGGTCAACCAGATGACAAACTGGTATACAGCACACAGTCCACCTGCCCCTTGCTGGTAGTCTGGGAAAGGAAGCTGACTAGCTTATCAGCATCTAAGGTGGTAACAGATCTCACAATATGGAGCGCCTGCACTTTAGAGATGTAAGTAACATGGTAAAAACTGAGCCATCCCTCCATGCAAGGGCCCACGGTGGAGCAGCTCTGAGGTCAGTGTTGCAGAATTTGGGGTTACACAAGCTTGGGCCTTTCTGTTCCTCTACGCTATGTGGGTTTTTCTGTAACTGACTTTGGTTTCTTGGTTCTGAAGTCCCATAAGCCTTTGCTCTTTTGCTGGCAGACTAGGCAAAAAAATAAAAGCCTTCCCTTGTAGATGTACCTTTGCCTGAATTCACATTTCATGGCCTTCAAAGCCTAAACATATCTGTCTGGGTCTTTTTTGACATCACAGTTAATAAAGTATACCTAGACAAAAGTTCATACTAGCAAAAGTTCATCTTGTCAGCTTAAGATGGGCTGGTATTTGGCAAGTCTGGTGTATTTTAATTAACTCCTCCCTTGATTCCGATTGGCTGAAAGGAGTTTAAAAAGGATGCTTTGGGCTTTGTTCGGGGCTGTTTGGCCAACACCCCACCAAGGCTTGAGTGAGGTCTTGGTCCACAGTCCAGGAATTCCTTGTTCTTTCTGAAGTGTACACTATATCAGGTACTGGGATTTTTCTATATGCTATTGGGTATTGATACTGAATATATGCTATTGAGTTTTACTTGCGTATGGTTTTAGAGTTAATAAATATTTCCAGTTAAGGCAACCGTTCTTGCTGTGTTCCTCTCTCTCTGGAGGCCTGAGTTCCCTAGCCAGACTTCTACCCACCCACAGAAAAGAACCCTAATGGGGTTGGGGATCCCTGGAAGAGGCCTGGAGCCCTGAAATTTCCCTACAGTCATGACCATTCCAACTGTGGGACAGCAACAGACCATGCAGATGTGCTGAGCCATCTGCAAGAGCTGTGATAAACAGCAGGTTGGCTGGAGGAGAGCAAGCAAACACTAGGCGTGGGGGGCTGAGGGAGAAGACTCATAAGGGAGTCAGGAAAGCCGAAAAGGCAAAAGCGTCTGAGCTCACCTATCAAACAGTCACCAGTCAACAGTGACTCTGAAAAAAGTCAGGATTGTTTCCTCTGGAAAGTTTCTTTTGAAAGTGATCACAAGGTGGTCCTAATGAACTTTCGTCCCACTCCCCCAGCCCCCCAAACACCCCGCACCGAAAACTTCCAATCGGACCCCGGGGGGGGGATCTCCCTCCTCCAAGTTGCACGGTATCAAACTGCAGGCGACCTCCATACCTGCCTGAGGCTGGGCGGTGGTGACAGCCGGTTCAGGGGTGTGAGCAGCCATCGGTCCGGCACTGTGGGCAGTGCTCCCGTGGACCTGAGACCCGTGGACCGTGGGGTTATTGCTGAGGGAGGAAGAGCCGCCACCGCAATCTGAATCCTCGATGTTCCCTCCGCTGTTGCAGCCGGCCCCGCAGCCCTTCTGCAACCTGCACAGCGGAGGGGGAAATTGGGGGAGAGAGGCGTAAAAAAGATCCTCACCAGCTATGCCCTTCCCCTGCACTGCTCCTGCTGGGTATCGGAAGCCCCTCCCTGATCTCCACGCGCCCAGCATTCCCAAGGACACAAGGAGAGGAAACGATTCTCCCCTTCCGTCTGTCCCCCCCAGTCCAAGAGATCCTCACCTCTCCCAGCTCCGTATGAACCAAGCAGAGATGTTGTGCAAGCTGATGGGCCCCCCCCACAGAGAACGCAGCTGCGGGTGGCTGCCGGCGTAGGAAGTGGTGAGGGGCGAGACGTAGATGGGGTAGCCGATGGGCTGGTCACAGGAGGAGTTGATCATGTTGCGCAGGGCCTGCTTGGCGTTCTGGATGCTGCCGCGCTCCGGGTTCCGGTTCCGGAGGAAGACGAGCTCCTGCTGCTGCCCGGCCCACAGGCCCCGCACGCACTCCCGGTTCACCTGAGGCAGACGGGAGGAGCGGCGTCACACCGCAAGGCCCGGATTCAAAGGAGGGGCAATGGCATTTTACCTCCTGGGTTTCTGCCATCACAGAACCTATGATGATGTGCTGCCCAGATTTCCCAGGTCTCCTTCCCAGATACATATGTGCTTAAGTTTCAGAAAAGGGTGCAGCATCATGTGCTTCCCAAATGTACTCGGCTCATTTTGCTCTTCTCTCAATGCAACTTAAACTGAACCTGAAATTGGGAATCACTGGACAAGCCCCAAGAGAACATGCTGGTTACAGAGGACAAGCACCACTGAGGATACTGCCCCAAACCACTGGAAAAGGATGCTGTAGGACTGCCTGGCCCTGTTGGCTTTGCTGGAGTGGAGAACGCCTGACCCAAACTGCTGCGCATGCTGGGCCCAGGCAGACCTGCGTCCTCCTCAACTCAACTCCCCTGCACCATCACCCACAAAGTCATCTCCAGGCATACCAGGTGCGAGAGCGCAAGCTGACGCCTGCAGAATCTTACCGAATCCCAATGGCTCGAGTGGGGTGTGTGTGTGTGCCAGGACTCCTTGCGCCCCCAAAGCACGGGAAGAAACCACTTCCAATGCAATTAAATTAAAAGACACACACCAGTGTGATAGCAAATCACTGTCTTGCATGGTTGAAGCTGCTTGTCAAAAGCAATTCTGGAGGAGAAGCGGCTTGCCAGCCACCCTTGCATCCTCCCATCACTTGGACCGCTCAGCTCTGAGCACTAGAAGTTATTTTCCCCCAAGACAAGACACCCGCTTGCATTCCGCCAGGTGGCAGGCAAAGAGCTTTATGGCTGCCCTCTGTTGTCACTCTGCCAGGGTCCCAGGGCAGGGCATCTGGAGGCAGAACACATGCTGTGTCCTCAGCTTCTCTTGCAGTTTTGGAGGGTACTCCCTGACACCCACTTTTCTGGTGAAGTGGGAAAGTCATCTCTATAACCACACACGGGTCGTTCCTTCCCTGTCCTGCCCCAGGAATGCAGAAACATCCCTCTCCTTAACCAGCGGCCCCATCCCACTGCCTTAATGGTTTGGCACAAGCCACCCCCAACTGTAGTGGTGGAGGAAACATGATGTGGGAAGGGTTTGTGGGGGAAAGTGGACAATTAAATTGCCAACCAAATAGCGTGAAACTTTTGTGCTCCAGCGACAGGAGAGGAGCTTCCTGTCCACTCAGCCCTGACCGTTAGAGCTCCAGCACTAGGACCGCCCTACAACTTGGGCTGCTGAGGTTCAGCGGAAGGTCAGCAGGAAGTCACTACAAGTCTGCATGGTACAGTCCAGGAGGGCGGCTAGCTTTAACTCTCCCCTGCTCCCTCTGCTCTGTGGGGAAAACACATGCCCTCCCATTTCCTAGGAAACTGCAATCTCTGAAGGACTTGGGCCAGGTTACATTCCTCATTCCCTTCTTCCCCAACCCCTTTTTCCCTTGCTTTTAATATGCCATGCCACTCTCAGTGGAACTTTCCCATCAGTTACTACCTGATCTGTTTAACTTGAGATGCAGGGTCTGAACCTGAGACTTCCTCCATGCAACACAGGTGTCCTGCCCCTGAGCCACTCTGCCCTTCACCAACCGTTCCAAAATGTGCTGTCAACTCTCTTCTTATACCCTCAAACAAACTGGGATCCCCTCTGGGCTGCCAGAGTTGGACTTCCCGCATACTTCTCCTGTCCCTTCCGGCAAGGCTCGGTTTTTTCCCACCCAGCTCATAACTGTGGCTAACCCAACCCATTCAAAAATGATGTTTCAGCATCTTCTGAGCCCTGGGGATTTTGGCCCACCTTGATCACCCGAAATCCGAGGTAGCGCTTGTTGAGCATGATAATCTTGTACTCGTCGCTGGCGTCATCCATCACGTGACGTAGGGCCAGCAAGGCGGGTGTGTTGGTGAGGATGGCGCTGCGCCACGCTGGGTCCCCCTCGTGCGAGATCACCATCTTCTCCTCGTTGGACGTTATGGCATCGTACAGCACAGCTGGGTCGTCATATTCATCCGGGGAGGTAAAATGATCCTTGGAAGGGAAGGGGGAGGCATCGTGTTGGGTGGGGGGGGTGGGGGGAGAACCACCCGATGCCAGACAGCAGCCCCTTTTCCTTGGTCCTGTGTTGCCTGAACATTTCCATTCCAGGACAGCAGGGGGGGTTTTCTACCTTTTCAAACGAGTGCCTAGAGACCCTCCCCCCCTCCCCTTTCAACCTCTCCAAGCCTTACCTAAAGCAGGGAGGAGGGGAAGGGAGGGCAGAGCACACCTGGTGTAGTTTGAGGGACATGCGCACCCCAGGCGCCACCACGTGATGCAGCAGATCCATGTCGGCAAACACCCACTCATCGCGGGGTGATGTGATTCGGAAATCTCCCTTGAAGAGCGCGTGCAAGCCATACAGGAAGGGCTCCAGGCTGCGGGCAGAGGAAGGATGCACGTGAGCAGGTGTCGGGAGAACAGAGCGGAGTAGCTGAAGGAGGGGGTGGGGCAGATCTCACCTGGCTGACATGCTGTGGGAGGCAGTGCCCAGGGCCCGGCGACCCAGGATGCAAAGCCCAAAGCACAGGGTCACCAGAGGGGAGTTCCAATCCCGCTCCACTGCCTGCAGAGAGCAAAAAAGGCCAGACAAGTAACAGACGTATGAAAAGAAGTATATGAAAGGGAGAAATAAAACAGAGCCAGGTCTTGAGGCATCATCTAAACCTGCCCCTCTGTCCTGTGACAGCAGCTAGATTTGAATCCCGTAGCACCTCAGAGATCAATAAGACCGCCATACAGGGAAAAAACCTTCCCTCACAAAGAATCCTACAATACCTTAAGGACTAACGAAGTAGGCAAAAAAGTTATGTCACAACAGAGTGAGTGATGCTGGGGACCTATTACACACAGGCCCAAATACTGGATGGGGAGGAGGAAGAGAGACCAGGAGCTGCCTCCCCCCGCCCCCGCCCCGTGTCTGGGATTAAGAAGGGCTTTCCTCAGTGTAGCCAGGCTGAGCCCAAACACCTCTTGTTTCAAGAGACCACACCCTCTCGCCACCCTGCTGCAATGGCCCACCTTCTCCCTGCGGCTGGCACAGTACTGGATCCAGTCGAGGTAGATGTTGCAAAAGGAAGCCAGGGTGATCCCTGCCATGCGGTGGTCGTAGTCCTCATCTATGTTAAGGTTGAACGTGGGGTCGCTGTCCGCATAGTTGAGGGAGGTGCAGGGCCGCAAGGCTTCCTGGATCCCCTCATTGGCCAACCACTCCTCCAGCTTTGGAGAACAAGTCACATAATAGATGATGCTCTGCCAAGGAGGAAGTGGTTGATGGGCAAGAAAGAAAGAGAGAGAGAGAGAGAAAACAGGATGTTAGCCCTGTGTGTGCCTTACCATGCCCATTTTACAGGCAAGCCTCCCCTCAGCTCCTGTCAAGAGTTCCTCAGAACATCTGTACTTCTCAAGAAGAGACACTCAGCAGTAGAATGCTGACCAACCGCCCAGCTTCTGTAAGGAAGGGGGAAGTCAGCTTTTCTGCTCTGATGGCTGGGGAGGAGTCACGGCTCAGTGGAAGAGCAGCCGCTCTGTGTGCAACCAATCAGAGCAGACGGTACTGGCCTTGATCGACCAGAAGGCTGACTCAGAATCAGGACGTTCCATGTGCCTGTGCTTGACTTTGCAGGAGGGACAGAAGGCTCTGGGCCAGTTTGCAAGAAATTCCTTCGGTGGTGCAGAGGGTGTGAAAAGCAAAGTGGAAAGTTGGCCTCAGCTGTGTGTGCACAGCCCACACAAAGTGGCTGACGAGAGTAAGATGGAGGAAAAGGGCTGAGAAAGGGGACCCTGGGGGAGGACCAGACACATGACTTGAGAGGCCTGAAGCACAGAAGGACGGAGGAGATGGGGAGGGAACAAAAGGCATCTATACCCTCCCCCATCTTTTCCACCAGGGCGGTGAAAATGGGTGCTTCTAGTTCCTATGGCAGGCCTTGGATAACCAAGTTAAATGCAAGCCACAAGCCCTGTATTCTTGGCAACCCCCATTTCTGCAGTCCCAGTTAGGTAACCAAAAGAGGGTTTTTACAGATCCCTGATAGGACACTGATGGTAGGGCCATGAGTGGAGCAGGCGGCATGGCCTGCACACACTGCATGCCCAAAGTTCAATTCTGGGCACCTCCAGTTTAAAAGATCTCATGCAGAAGGTGTTGGGAAAGAACTCGCTCTGCCTGAGACCTTGGAGAGATGGGCCAAGTCAGGAAGGCGCTACTGAGCAGGACAGACCAATGTAGAAGGCACTTTCCCACGGAGCCCCCTTGGAGGAGGCTGCGGCTGAGTGGGAGAGCATCTGCTTGGCAAGAAGGTCCCAGGTTCAGTCCCCAGAGGAGCAGGTAGTAGGTGATGTGAAGGACCTCTACCTGAGACCTTGGAGAGCTGCTGCCAGTCTGGGTGGACAATACAGACTCTGATGGACTGATTCAGCGTGGCAGCCTCAAATGTTCACATATATCCAATTCAGCTCCAAAGAGATCAAGGCCAAGGGACACCAGAGAATGTCACGCTGCTCGGGAAGCCTGATGGGCAGCCTGGGTCTCCGGCTCCCCAAGTGGCAAAGGACAGAGTTGGTTGTGGCCTGCCTGGGAAGGAGGACCGTGTGGGTGGCTAAGGCAGGAGATAACCCTCTGCCTTCCCTCTTTCTTTCTTTTTCAGGGCCTGGTTTCAGCATCAGGGAGCTTCACGTAGGTCCAAATGGGTGGACAGTCCAGCAAGCTCTGGAGAAAGCCAGGCAGGGAGAGAAGAGGCGGCGAGTACCAGAGGGTGAGGGGTGCATGTGGGAGGGGGGCTCTTGGACGTCATGTCCTGATCTGAACTAAGCAGCCCAGCTGCTGACTACAGATCTCCTGCAATGTACACATGCAGAATGAGGCCCCAAAATGGGCTCTCGCCTTTGGTCGCTGAAACAGTTTCTTCAGCTCAGTCAACAAAATATCATTTCACTGCCTTGGTCACCTCTTACAGGATGCAGCGGGTACATCCAACAAGAGCTCCAGACTGGGGTTGGGGGGCATGGGCTCAGATCCCGGCTGGCTTTGGGCTGCTTGTTCCCACCCTCACCCACCTCACAGAGTTGTGGCGAGGATAACCAGACAGAATACAGAGGCTGCTGTAGGAGGAAAGGGGGACTGAAAACAAACAAACCGCGCTCCCCCTCCCCTCCCCACCTTGACGTAGTAGGTGATGAGGATCTTCCGCAGGTCAAAGACCTGGAGCATCGAGGCGGCGTTATTGTCACTGATGCTGTAGCCCTCCAGGACATACTTGGTGGCCGCCACTTCCCAGGCCAGCCAGCGCTGCCCAAAGGCCGCGTTGAAGCTCAGCATGCGGGGCAGGTGGCCCGGCTCGCAGCAGCAGCAGCCCTCGTCCTCTTCCACACCCTCTGTGATGGCCTCCACCTCTCGCTGCTGGCAGTAGGTCCCTGGACGAGGGCAACAACCCGACAGGTTTGCTGCAGGCTAGATTTAAGACACACACATACACACATACCCCTCCCCTTCCAGGCAACTGACACTGCAAAAATGCACACTGCGCAACTGGAGAGATTCAGAGAATCTGAAGCAAGCACCCCCTGGTAACAACCAACCAGAAAGTGCAAGAGGGTAACAGCCACACAGCCCCTGCCCCCCAGGGTATCTTGGGTTTCCCTCCCCCAGGCCCTCGACTTCCCCCTCATTCCCCTGCCACGATACCCCTCCGTCCTCACCACGGAACTCGAGGCCTCGCAGCTGGAAGGTGACCAGGCCATTGCCGATCTCAATGAGGTGGACCAGGGCATTCAGGTAGTCGGAGGCCAGGATGAAACAGTCCCCCGTGGCATAGTTGCCCCACCGCCCTAGCAGGAGGTCCCCACAGAGCGCGTGCTGCAGCGAGCGGGTCAGGTGCTCGTAGAAGATGGAGTTCAGGTTGTTGTCGTCGGCACCTGAAAAAGAGGCACCTGTGTATGCGCACACGCCCCATTTTTAAAAGCACTGGCAGCTGGGCTTGCTTCTGACTATCAACTATATGTTCTCAGAGGCCATGCGAAGCAGTGCACCGGCTGTCTGTGGCACACTTCACACAGAGAGGGAGAGATGCGGAGGATCCTGCCATCCCACTGGGAGCTGGACTATGTGGCCTGTCGTCTTTCCCTCCCAACTGTGGGCACCCAAAGTATCACCTGAAACACACCTGGGTTACGGTCAAGCTGCGTGGCCAGTCTGGTGTTGGAATGGTCGACTCTCTTGGTGCTGAGAAGCAGGAAAGAGGGACAAGGCTGAAGGCCCTATTGCAAGTTCAAGCACAGAGAGCCCAACTCCAGGGCACAAGAGGCTCGGCTCCCTGGTGAGGGATGCTGTCACAGAGCCCCCCCCCCCGATCAATCCCGAGAGGAAGCGACAGGCTTGCTGTCTTACTCACTTGTAGTCACGCTCCCAAAACTTGACAGGGCGGGCATAGGACATGATGAAGACCGCACTGCCCAGCAGTGGGTTGAGGGGGGTGGAGAAGAGGGCGGAAAGGACAGCCTGGACAAACAGCATGGCCGAGTCTGGGCAGACGGCAGTCAAGGAAACAGCAGGGTGGAGAGAGCAGAAGAGCCCCAAGAATGCAAGGCCCGTGAGGAACAATCACCAACTGGGCAGCTCCTGGCAGGGACTGAAGCCCGGCTCTCCCCAGGCATCCTCTTCCCTCTCTACCCCTCGACCACCGAACCAGGGAGGCTCTCCAGCACAGCACATACACAGCGTGACAAGACCTGGACTATTCCCGTGCTGGAAATATAAAATCTTACTGAACTCAGCTATCTAAGAAAAGCTGAATTCTTCCACCTGTGTACCATTTCACAAATGGAGTGAGTAGGCATGCAACTGGCTGCCTGTTAGGCGGAACTTGCTCTGCGCCAGCTAGTCTCTGTGGGAGGGGCCCGGCCATGAGCAGCCCTCCCTAGACTTATTCATTTTGTATATTTAATGCATTTGTACTTCCCTTTTCTCCCTCCTCACTGGGGATCCAATGTGGCCGATATCGTTCTCCTCTCTTCCATCGTGTCCTCAGAGCTACCCTATCAGGTAGGTTAGGCTGAGAGTGTGTGACTAGCCCAAGGTCACCCAGTGAGCAGCCATGGCACAAGTGGAGATTCGAACCTGGGCCTCCCAGATAGTAGTCTGACACTCTTAGCTGCTACACCACGCTGGCTCTCCATTGTAAGTTTTACCAGAAAGATGCTGTAAGACTTCACAAGGCATTGATCGCATATGCCCAAGACCATCTTTTGTGGCCACCGGGCCTAGAAACTTGCTTCTTTTAAATGAAACTTGAAACCCATAGGAAGAGAATACTACATTCTGTGATCTGATGCTGGGCGGCCGGTCGGACTCCACCCCTGAAGATCTACACTGGGAATTGCAAGCTGTGGCTGGGTGGCTCAGGCTGAGCCGGAAGCTGAACCCGGCGAAGACGGAGGTCCTGGGCCTGAGTTGCGCTGGTCTGGGGTTGGGCGTCCCTCTCCCAACCTTCAATGGGGCACCGTTGGTGCCAGCGTCGGTGGTTAGGAGTTTGGGAGTGCTCCTGGACTCCTCCCTAACTATGGAGGCCCAGGTGGCAGCCACTGCCAGGTCGGCCTTTCACCATCTTAGGCTGGCATGGCAGCTGGTTCCTTTCCTTGACCACGATGACTTGGCCACAGTGATCCATGCAACGGTCGCCTCGAGGCTAGACTATTGTAATGCTCTCTACGTGGGGCTGCCTTTGTCACAAATCCAGAAGCTGCAGCTAGTGCAGAATGCTGCAGCAAGGCTTCTGATGTGTCTCCCTAGGCGGGAGCACATCCATCTTGTGCTGAAAGCGCTCCATTGGCTGCCAATAGCGTACCAGATTTGCTTCAAAGTGCTGGTTCTTACCTTTAAAGCCCTATACGGCCAGGGTCTGACATACCTGAGGGAGTGCCTTTCCCCATATATGCCCCAAAGGGCACTACGGTCAGGGATGCAACATCTGCTGGTGACCCCAGGCCCTAAGGAAGCCAGGCTTGCTGTTACTAGGGCCAGGGCCTTTTCAGTGGCAGCTCACACCTGGTGGAATGAGCTCCCGGAGGAGATCCAGGCCCTGTGGGACCTTGTACAGTTCCGCAGGGCCTGCAAGACAGAGCTCTTCCACCAGGCTTTTTGGGTAGGAGCCGCCACTACCACTACCACCACCAAGTTGGAAACAGCGGGGTATGGGAGTGGCCCTGCGACAATTGAACTGCAGCACTATGGCGTGTGAATACCACGAGTTGAGATTTGACTGAATATCTTTAAGCTGGAGACTACCATCTACAACCATCTTGAAGCACTTTATTTGTAATTACTGTAATTTATGTGATTTATCTTGTTTTTATGTATCTGGCATGTGGGCCTGGATGTTAGCCGCCCTGAGCCCGCTTGTGGAGAGGGCGGCCTAGAAATCAAATGATAAATAAAACAGATAAATAAATAAAAATCTTTTTAAGCCTGAACAGAAGAGCCACAGAACACAGCCAACCCCAGCAACAGCTACCCATCCAACAGTTCGCCCCAGAGGTATCCCGTTGCTGAATGGAGGAGGAAAGTGTCATCAAGTTGCAGCCAACTTATAGGAACCTTGTAGGGTTTCCAAGGCAAGGGACAAACAGGGATGGTTTGCCATTGCCTGCCTCTGCAAAGCAATCATGGATTCCCTCGGTCGTCTCTCATCCAAGAACTAACCAGGGCTGACCACACTTAGGCTTTCGAGATTTGAAGAGATTGGGCCGGCTGCTGCTGGACATCCTCATTACTTTGGCCAACAGCCACCAAGAAATGAATCCTTCACAAACCTAAATGGAGGACAGGTCTATCAGAGCTACCAGGCACAGTGACTAAATGGAATCTCCACATTCAGAGGCAGTCACCCTCTGAATCCCAGAGCCAGGAGGAGACATCAGGGGAAGGTCTTGGCCTCTATGCCCTGTCATCAGCCCTCCAGAGGAACTGGATGGCCACTGTGTGATACAGGATGCTGGACTAGATGGACCACTCGTTTGATCCAGCGGGGCTCTTCTTATGTTCTTATGTTCTAATCCTCTTTAAAACCACTTATGTTGTCACTGCAACGTCCTGTGGCAATAAATTCCATAGATTAGTTGGAAATCCACCCGAAGTCCCCTTCCAGTTTCCCTGGGGATGACCCTAAGGGTCCTGCATTAAGAGATTCCCCTCTGTCTATTCGTTCACTACATACCGTTCACCATCTTGGAAGTGTTTACCCCCACCCATTCCCTTCATCATCACGACAACAAAAGGATACGAGGCACCGCGAAAGGCTGGGCAAAGGCGTGGAAAGCTGAGCCCCATGTGATCTGCCAGGGGGCGATGTAGGTGAGCACGAACCGGAGCTTGTACAAGAGATCCCACAGCTAGAGGAGGGGGGATAGGATACAAGAAGGAAAGAGATTTACACAGGAAGGTGGCAGGGACTAAAGCAATGTGACAGGAAGTAGGAGCAAAGAGGGGTTCTGTCCAGAGGCACTGGATTCACTGGTATGTGGAAGAGAATGCTGCCAGACAGATGTCCAGAGTTACCTTTCCAGCTCTGAAGGGGATTGGGGAAACGAGGCATTGGGACTTTAGAGACTGCTTCCAGTAGTACAGGCAAAAAGTGTCTAGTGTTTAAAACTCATTCTAGGGAACTCCTTTGGTGCACCCCAACAGCCTCTGCTTCCACCTTTCCCCCCCTTGAGCAGAAACATGCGCACACCCCATCCCAAATGGTGCACTGTGAGCCACTTTGAAGCTCAGCTGTTCCAGAGCGGCTCCGCATGCAGCTCAGGAACTACGCTTCTGATAAGGAAACTCAGAAGCCCTTCTAGGCAGAGGGCGCTTCTTTGGCAGACCGCAGGCCTGTACGTGTTCTGGGTCCCCTCCCTCACCCATGGCAAAGGCCAGGCTTAAGAGGGTTAAAGGGGACAGACAACACAGGCAGCCACAGGGCCACACTTGGGGGGAGCACGAAGATCACCCTTTGTCTGGCTTCCATTTCTATCCTTTTTCCTACCATTTCTTCCTCTCTGCTCCTCATTTTTCAGCCCGGTCCACCTTTCCTCAACAGGGATCCACACCACCCAATAAAACAACACTATCCTACGCCTGTCTGAAATGTACCTGGCTGCAGAAATCTAACTGAACCTAGGTTTTAGGTTCAGTTTTTTCCCCTCCCCCCTTTTTTTGTCCTAAACAGGTTGGGTCAGTGTGTGGCTGGGAGCTTTTGCCTGGGAACCCAGCATGTACGCTGCCTTGAGCTCCTTTGGAGGAAAGCCGGGATTAGAAAGGGACAAGAAATAGAAAATATTAAGTCATGAGGCATCGTGCGCCAGGAGAAACTACACATGGGGGCTGAGATACAGCAAAATCGATGATGGCCCATGGAGAATACATTCTACATGGTACCACCTTTGAAGAATTTGGGGGAACTGCACTGGATACAGGATGCAGCAGCCAGCCTGTTTTGCAGGGCAGAGAACACTCTGCAGCACTCTTAAAAGACCTTTGCTCAATTTCCATTGGCTACTGCTCTTAATGTCTAAATGGTTTGGGACTGGGGTATTTAAAGCGCTGCCTGCTCCCATATAATACTGCCTGTCAGTAAAAAAATAAAATAAGCATCACTGGCTTTCCCGAACCCTCCCTGAAATAAGCTTTGGTTGGGGTGCAACCAGGAACAGGCACTATTCTGTGACAACACCATAATTTCCCACAATGGTCTGCCTGTCAACCCAACCGGTTACATTTTTAAGATGCCAGCTGAAAAAACTCCATAATTTGACTTGGCTTTTGGCTGACACCCCCCTACCCCCATTTACATCTACTGCCAAATTGTTCCATGTGTTGTTTTAGCTGATTTTACCTACTCTTTTATGTAGCCTTGCATTATTACAGATATGGTATATTTCAACAATTGTTTTAGCTGCCATGAGCGTTTTTTAAATCAACCATATGGCCAAAAAACATTGCAAATAAGTGAATGCATGAATGGTGGAGAGTGTCTTGAACTGCAGAATCCCAGGGTGGAGCGGAGAGACCAAGTGGATTGCAGGAGGCTGACTGCACTGGCCTCCTGGGTCAACCAGTCAGAAGTGAAAGCCAGATGGGGGAGGGAAGCGTCCAAGATTTTGAACAATCCTGCTTGCAGAATAAGTGCAGGCTAAGCACAAAGCACATCCTTAAAGCCAAACAATGGCGGCCTTCGCTGGTATGAGCAAGCCACCCAAGTCCCTCTGAGTGCCACTGATCTGGTATCTGTGTCGACTGATTTCCAACACAAATGCTGGACCAAGTGGGACACCCTGCCAAGCGTTGCCCTAGATCCTCAGTCCCACTAGTGACACCCTGAGCCCCACGGACCAGCATGCACCTTGCTGAAGAGAACGGACATAACGAAGTAGTCGGTGAGGAAGCCCTCCGAGTAGTGCTTGTAGTCAAATTGGAAGAAGAGGACGGTGAAGCCCAGTGTGACGTACTGCTGGGGAGGGCAGCAAAAAGAGCACCGCAGAAGCTTCATTCCTGCGACAGTGATGAGAAGGGCACGGCAACTGGGATGGAGGGAAAAGGGAGAAAGAAGGTGGCACACAGGTTTTTTGTTTTGCTTTAAAAAAGGAACCCGAGGCCGAATCCGTTGCGCCGCTGTTCAAATGCATTTTAAAGCTTCCCTCTCTGGTCTCGGGAAATCCCGCTCCGCCCCCTCCTCCCTTTGGCTCCGGTGGTTCTGCCCCGGCCTTGAGCAGGCACCCTCAAGCAGGCCTCTGCAACCTGACGAACTAGAGGCTTGCTTTAGGGAAGAGAACTGACATTTCCCAGATGCCCAGTTCCAGACCAAGTTCTACGCTTCTGCAAAGCAATCATAGAAGCATTCGGCCGTGCAGGGCAGGCAAGAAAGATGCAGCGCTGAGTCCCAGCCTACAATTCAGCCCAGAGGAGCCCCGCAAGCGTCTGGCGCTTACAGTTGTAAGAAATGAGCTAGATAGCCTCGGAAGCCCAAGCATGGAAGACTCTGGGTGCCTGTAAGCTCCTCACTCCTTCCCAGAACCAGGACACGGTGCCATCCCAAAATGTTCCTTAATGGCTGCAGTTGGTAAAGGTTGCAGAGTCCAGCTGTTCCTGCTGCAAGATTTTTAGCAGAGGAGTCGCAGCTGTGCAGCCTTAGCCCCCCTCCCCTTCCTGGCCTGCAGGACTGGCAGTCGCTTCTGGAGAGCCAACCCCACTCCAAACCGTTCCCTGCTCCCCCCCACCCCAGCCAATCCCACAAAGCGGGACGGCAATCTAAAGCACAGCACCTACTAGATGCAAAACTTGTCCTGCCGCGGGGCGCTGACCAGATGGGCGTCGATGGTGAGAGCGTTGAGCACCACAGCTGGGTAGATGAAGTACTTCTCCACACACTGGAGCCAGGCATAGAGCTTCTCAAACCACATCAGCTGGGCAGCACCTGAAGGGAGGAAAGGAGTCTGTTGGGCTCGGCTGTGGCATCCCCCTCATCTATCAGCTTCCAAAGTTGCCACAGAGCAGACTGGACCACCTAATACACCGTTGCCTATTCTGACCAGCAGGGGCTGAACAAGGGCTCGGGCAGTGCCCCAGTGCCTAAACCTGAGATGTCAGGGATTACACTGGGGACATTTCTGCATTTCCCTCTGATGGCAGCTTTTCTATCTAAGAAGGGGATACAGAACTACCTGCACAATACACATGTACGAGTGAATCCATTTATATCCTGCAAGGAATACCGAGAGAAGGTAAAAGTCTGTGTGTGCATTATATGCTACCAGGTCACTTCTGACTTATGGGGACTGTATGAATTAATGACCTCTAACATGCCCTATCATTGAAAGCCTTGCTCAGGTCTTGCAAATTGAGGGCCGTGGCTGCCTCGATGGAGTCCGTTCATCTCATCTTGGGTTTTGCCCTTTTCCTGCTGCCTTCAACTTTTCCTAGCATTATTGTCTTTTCCAGTGGGTCTTGCCATCATCTCATGATGTGATCAAAGTATCATTAGCCTCAGTTTAATTTTTTAAATTTCTTTTAAAAAAAACTGAAAAGAGAACACATAAAGACAAGACAAATATGTAACAACAGTGGTGGTGGATCTACACATAATTTTCTACATATAGTTTCCAAATACCTAAAAATAACTCCATATGCAATTGCTGTCTATATGCCATGCGTTCAAACGTTAATAGAGTTCTAAGGTCCTCAATCCATTGATTTACCGGGAAGTGGGATTTATCTCAGCTAAGCCGTTTTAGCTTCTAGGAAGAACTCAGGCTTGATTGGATCGAGAACCCACTGATTCATCAATAAACACATAAAACAATAAAAGCTAAAACATTGCTTTAAAAAAAAAAGACAGTTAATGCTGAAGCCTAAAAGGAATAGCGCCCTGATTTACTCAAAAGCCTTCCAGAACAGGCGCGTTCCACACTGGGAAGTCTGCTGGAACGCAAGCTGGAGAACAGAGCCCCACAAGGTTTGTTGGCGGGTGGGGAAGGAGACGGACCTGCCAGGGTTCAAACCTGCCTGAGATCTCTGCTCTCGTATATGGACAACATAAAAGCAAACCCCAACACCCAATTCCTGGAAGCCTGGAATGGGGGCTTTGCACCCAGGCATGCGCATACCCTCCCCCGCCTTGCACTTACTGCGCACTTCGAACTGGCTGTACTCCCGTGGCTTCAGCACAGGCTGCGAGAGGCAGAACCAGGGCAGCTGCTTCCGTAATTGGGGCAAAAGGTAGTGAGTGAGGAAGCCCACCAGGCCTGCCAAGGCGTAGAGCACGTACCCTAGGACAGACTGAACACAGCACAGTTACAGTCACGGAGACAGGGCTGGAAAGGGAGCAGACACAAAGACACATCCGAGACAACTGTGGCCCAGAAGCAAGGGACAGGAGCCTCCATGCATGTGGACGGCAGAACAGCTGCACCACCACTGCCAGCCTCCGCCACTCCCACTGGAGGTACAATCAGCAATACCCCGAGACGACACCCGAAGGCCAGTGCCTGCAATCCCAAATACTGCCCAAACACCCACCCCCACCCCCGTAATGCCCCTCTTCACAAGAGTACCTCAAGAGCGATGAAGACCGTGCTGGCACTGATAGCAAACGTTAGGACAGCGATGACCAAACACATAACCAGGTCCGAGTGAAGGATCTCCCTCTGGGGTACGGCAAGGATGAGACAAAATGAGAAGACAAAGTGAGAGGCTGGAATTTTGGGGATGCGCTGCCCCCTCATCCCAAGGATAATCAGACCCTTGCTCCTGGCCCCTGACCTCCCCCCCCAACAAAAAGTAAGTGCCCCTCCAGTTCCTCCAGGCCAGCCCAACCTGACAATACTGACCACTACTCTGTTTGTTTGTTTGCTTCTGCCCTCTTTCAGCTCCATTCATAAGAACACAAGAGAAGCCAATGTTGGATCAGGCCAATGG
Source organism: Gekko gecko (assembly GCA_029375565.1). Lineage (NCBI taxonomy): Eukaryota > Metazoa > Chordata > Lepidosauria > Squamata > Gekkonidae > Gekko > Gekko gecko. The sequence goes on from JAPDNY010000001.1 coordinate 28,343,955, forward strand.
CCCATCTAGTCCAACATTCTGTCACACAGTGGCCAAAATATACCAGGTGCCATCAGGAGGTCCAGCAGTGGGGCCAGGACACTAGAAGCCCTCCCACTGCTGCCCCCTCCAGCAACAAGAAGTGCATCACCTGCCCCAGACTGAGAGTTCCCATCTATACCCTGTGGCTAATAGCCACTGGTGGACTTCTGCTCCATATGCTTATCTAATTCCCTCCTGAAGCTGTCCATGCAACCATTAAGAGCACAGATGAGGAAGTAGTCGCAGGGCCTGAATCCTGCTTGGGGTACCCCCACCTGCAGCGATTCCAGACCCTCCCCCAGCTTCCCCAAAGCCCCTCACCAGAGAGCTGCGCAGTTTCTCAGGCAGTGGATCCTTCACACCGACGGGGGGCTTTCTGCATTGCGGTTTTCAAACTCGGGAAACAGCTTGGTTCGGATCAAAGCCCTGTTTGTGGGGGGCGGGGAGACACACCCTTGGTGAGAGACCCCAGAAGTCTTGTTTTTTCTCCCCACCTTACACCCATTTGGAGAGCCCCTAGCAACTCCCTCCTCCCTCCCACTTCCCTAGGGAGAGAACATCCGGCAAGACACGCCACCCCCATCCTCCCACCGCCACTTCAGAAAAAACTCCAGCCCAGCCATCTCTCCCTGCACTAATCTCCCCATAACCAACCCCCAAGGCCCTGCTATGGTAACAACCCCCACAGACCAGAGAACAGTGGGGTCGCTGCTCTGGCGGCTCAGGTGATACGAGAGAGCCATGAGGAGGCCACAGAAGACGGAGAAGAAGACGGGCACGTGCTGGTCACCCCATGGAGCCTGGAGGGTAACAATGAGAGAAAAGAGAGTCAGCCCAGTGTGGATTCCCCCGCACCTGAAGCTCTCAAAGCCTAACCCCAATGAACTCAGCAACAGGCAGCCCTAAAAAGGCCCCCCACAAAGACCTTCCCCCTAATCATAGTAACCTGCCCTAATGGAGATGGGGGAATTAGACAAAAAATGTTCTCTGTTCCTAGCCCTGCTGTTGCTAGTAGCTGTCATCCAGATGTTTCTGAAAGTTCACAAGAACCACCTGGAGGACAGGTCTATCAGTGGCTACTGGCCGTGGTGACTAAAGGGAACCTCCACATTCAGGGGCACTAAACCTGTGAATACTGGTGCAAGGAGGCAACATCAGAGGAAGGCCTCTGCATCTATGCCCTGCTTTTGGACCTCCAGAGGGACTGGCTGGCCACCGTGTGAGACAGGATGCTGGACTAGACGGACCCTCACTGGTCTGACCCAGCAGGGCTCTTCTTATGGGGGCTTCATTCTCAGCTGTGGTAGACAAGAAACACTGCAGATCCGGCCTTCACAGAAACCTCTTAAACCTTTAGAAAACCCTTTGAAGTGGCTTCCCATTATTGCATCTTGCAACAGAATTTAACAAGTTAATTATGCATTGTGTACTTTTGTCTGCCTTCCCTGAAATTAGGAACCATCAAGGCCACTGGGCCCCCCCAGGTTCTGGCATTATGAGAAAATCATGATGTTTTCATTCGATGGTCTTACCAGTCTCTCTTTTGCTAAGTGACTTAACCAGCCAGAGGGACATCTGGCAACTCCACCACCCACCAGCATCTCTTGATTGGGCAAACTGAGGGCAGACTGTCTCAATGAATGGGTGGGGGGGGGCACCAGAAGGGAAGTAAAATGCCTACAGTGGGGGGACACACACACTACATGGTCCACTTCACCCAGTGACAAAAAAACAGTCCCTTCACAGCCTGGATGTCACCTGGGGCTTAGTTTAAAACTCATCTCAGTCCCATAAGGCCAGACTAGACCAATCTGCACCACCCAATGAAGACCAGGTACCTTGATGGCTCCAAGGCAGAAACCATACAGAAGGGCAGCCACAAGGATGCTGCGAAGGAGGCTGAAGAGGGCAGTGAGGGGGCTGGTAGCAGCTGAGAAGAGAAAGAAGGCAGACCCATGAACACCCTGGTTTCCTCTCTGTTGGCCCATCCTTGCTCCCTGTGTTCATCCTGCCTTTTGCATTAACACATCAATGACTCCCAACAGGACAACCTGACGACAGGGCCAAATGCTAAGGTTTCTTCTCCCAAGTGACTACCACACACCTCCCCACTGGGTCCCAAGTGACTACCACCCACCTGTCCCACAGGTAGGCTTCAGAAACATTCACGTCGGTGATGCCTTTTGCAAATCGAGGAGACTCTCCATCCCTCAGGTGGAACCCAAGAGTTCTCAACCCCCTCCCACCCTTCCCTTTGCCCTGCTTTTTGCACCTGTTCCGCCGAAGATGTGCATGTCCACCTGCTCCAGAAGATACATGAAACATGTGTTGACTTGAGGGAGGAGTCCGAAGAGGAAGATGACTGGGAAGCAAAGGGTGAAAACTGGAGGGGGAGAGAAATCAAGTCAGAGACCACCACCACCTCACTGCCCAAGGATTCCACAATCCCCCTGGCATAATAAACCCATACCCACCCATTCCACATTCAGCCACTCACCGGTAACCACATTGCGGGCACAGTAGAAGAAGTCGGCAGAGAAGAGTGAGAGGCCATAGAAGGCGACAGGAGGGAAGGGCACCGCACGGGCACACAGATCCAGCAGCCAAATCAACAGACACGCCACGCAGAAGTAAACGGGCCGGCTGTAGGCAATGATCCAGTTGTGCCCCTGTCGATAGAGGGTGAGGCTGTAGTGCAGGGGCCATGCCTGCTTTGTGTTGGGCACAGCGTCTAAACGTAAGACGCATGCAAGGGCCTCCTGGGAAGGGAATACTGCATTTCTGCTTCTCGGCTCATGTCTTGAGGGTATCACTAAAGACACAGGAGAGGAACACCTGATGCCACCTTGGCTTAGGAATTGCTCATGGTGGGGTGCGGATGCTTGCATGGAGCCCTCTGTGGTTCTTGGGTGCAGACAGGTTGCTTATGAAGCATGGCTGTGCCAAAAATTCACAGGGTGAAGGCGCTCTCAGCAAAGGGAAGCCCTTCCCCTCCACCAAGCTACCCACTATTACCCCCACAGTATCAAGCCCAACAAAGCTATGGCAGATGAGTACTCACATGCATCGGAGAAGCAGCATCAGGTTGCACACTCTGTAAATAATAATAATAATAATAATAATAATAATAATAATAATAATAATAATAATAATAATAATAATAATAATAATAATAATAATAATAATAATAATAATAATAATATCCCCAAAATAATCAGGAGGCAGCAGAAAAATTAAGTCTCTGGCCACCGCCAGAAATCTCTTTTTGGTGCTGTTAGAGGAAAGCAGTATTGAAAATTCACCAAGGACAGAATGCTACAAGTTTGTCAACCAAGAGAAAATTCCAGCTCTGTGTCTGCCGCCAAGGTACAAAGTAGCTGGGAGAGGAGGGTGGCTGGAAGAAGGGGAGAAAAGCCCTAATTCTGTCTGCTGGTCTTCCCCTGCAACTGCCCTTCTCTGATTTCCAGACACAACACATGAGGGCCAGTCAACAAGTCAGGACTGCAGAGCCCCTTTTTCTCTGGCCCACTTTTCTGCCCTTGTGCATTACGGTCAAAAACAGGGTAAGGAATGCCACAAATGAACATCCCAAGTTTAAAACACACAAGTCTTATCTAAGGTAAACACCTGAAGCTGCCTTATACTGAATCAAGACCCCTGGTCTATCAAGGTGAGTCTTGCCTGACTGACAGTGACTATCCAGGGTAGCAGGCAAAGGTCTCCCACATCACCTGCCACCTGCTCTTTTAATTGGAGATGCCAGGGACTGAACCACTGAACTTTTTTTTGGCTATATTTTACATTTCTCGTATTGCGTGGGAATCTCTGCAAATGACAAGACTCTGTTCTCCCAACACAGCCTCTGCAACACATGCCACTGTGCCTCAGAGACCAACTAGGTGGGCCTTTCTTTTCATAAACAATGCCAAGCTGTAGATCAGCGTAAATGTGAAACACTATTCATCAAAGACTCTGCTCAACAGATGCAGGAGCTATTCGGAAATATATGTCACTCATCCAACACTGGAGTAGGCAGAAGGACAATTTTTAAGAACATAAGAGAAGCCAATGTCGAATCAGGCCAATGGCCCATCTAGTCCAACACTCTGTCACACAGTGGCCAAAAATACCAGGTGCCATCAGGAGGTCCAGCAGTGGGGCCAGGACACTAGAAGCCCTCCCGCTGCTGCCCCCCCACCCAGCACCAAGAATACAGAGCATCACTTGCCCCAGACCAAGAGTTCCTAACTATATCTTGTGGCTAATAGCCACTGATGGACCCCTGCTCCGTATGTTTATCTAATTCCCTCTTGAAACTGTCCATCCTTGTAGCTGCCACCCCCTCTGTGACAGTGAATTCCAAGTGTTAATCACTCTTTGGGTGAAGAAGTACTTCCTTTTATCTGTTCTAACTCAACTGCTCAGCAATTTCATGGAGCGCCCACGAGTTCTTGTATTGAGAGAAAGGGAGAAAAGTACTTCTTTCTCAACCTGCTCTATCCCGTGCATAATCTTATAAACCTCAATCATGTCACCCCCTCAGCCGCCGTTTCTCCAAGCTAAAGAGCCCCAAGCATTTTAACCTTTCTTCATAGGGAAGGTGTTCCAACCCTTTTATCATTCTAGTTGCCCTTCTCTGCACTTTTTCCAATGCTATAATATCCTTTTTGGGATGTGGCGACCAGAACTGTACACAGTATTCCAAATGAGGTTGCACCAATGATTTATACAGGGGCAGTATGATACTGGCTGATTTGTTTTCAATTCCCTTTTTTAAGTTATAATAATACAAACACGTAACCAAGTTTCCATTTCATAAGCAAAATCCTTTTCAAAAAAGTACTTATGTGTAAATGTATGTTTCACATCGATCTGAACCCAACTGCCATCATAACATTCTACATGTACATCACCCACCTCCACCTAAAGAGTTACTTCAGTTCAGTTGACCATTAATGCACTTTAGCATTTGTACAATTCCTTTTGAGGTTAGGCCTCTGGGTCAAGCGGCTCATGCTTGGTGAGTTTAGTCATACTAGTGACCACTCCTTCGTTCTTTATGTCAGGTAAGCCGCTCAAACAGCACAGAGAGCTTTTGCGTTCTCTGTAACAGCCCACTACCACTACAAGGTAAGAAATGAAGCCCAGCAGGACCACATGGCCAAAGCCTTTGTCTACCTCCTCTCTTAAAAGCAGGGCAAACGTAAGATTCCAATGACTTGGCCAAATGCCATCCTCACTACATGGGAAGGGACCCCTGTACATAAAGGGCATATGAAAAGGACAGAAGGCATGCCAGCATCCGGGGCCAGGAGGCATAGGCAGCAAAACTCCATCCAAATGAGATCAAGGCCACTAGAGAATGTCACACTGGTCGGGAAGCCTCCACGGCTGATGGGCAGCCTGGGGCTCCAGCTCCCCAAGTGGCAAAGGATGGGCTAAGACACAAGAGACCAGGATACACTCTACTTTTTAAAAGGGAGGGGCCGTAGCTTGGAGGCAGAACATGTGCTTGGCATGCAGAAAGTCCCAGGCTCAATGCCCGGGATCTTCAGTTAACAGGACCAGACAGCAGGTGACATGAAAGGCCTCTGCCTGAGATCCTGGAGAGCCTCTGCCACTGTCTGAGTAGACAACACTGACCTTGATGGACCAAAGGTCTGACTCAGTATAAGGCAGCTTCATGTGTTTGTGTGTTACCAGGAAGAAAAGGCCTCACCTTCAGCAGGGAGTACTGGCAGCTGGCGATGACCACACAGAACTGGAATACCCAAATGTCCCGGAAGAAGCCCTGAAGGAGGAGCAGATAGCCAAGAAAGGCTACCAAGCTCACCAGCGACACCACAAACACATTCTCTGCCACCCGCCGGTTCCTAGAGAGGCAGGAGAAGAAAGAACAATAGCTAATTGTTTGAACCAGCTAATACGGAAGATCCCGATTCCAGGACGCCTGCAATCCACACCTTCGTTTGTTTGCTAATTAAATGGCAGGGCTGAGCTCTGGAAGGCCATGCAGGGTGCCGTGCCTTGCTTACGTAATGCTGATAGCATCTGGGAACAGGGCACAGAACTTCCAGTCACACCCAAGACCCAGCACAAAATCTTGCAGAAACTGCTGACTAGAGCACAGCAGTAAGAAAGCTCTGGTTCATATAAGGATGCATCTATTAGTGCTTCTACTGGAGTCAAAGGTATGCACGGAAAGGCCGTTTTGAAGGCAGGTGGCAATCAAAATGGCTCTGACACTTCCCCCAAATGACTGTCCACATTCACCCAGGTGTCCAACGTGAGAATTCACAGCTCATCTGGCCAGGCACATCTACCAGGGTTCCAGTTCTCCAAAGCTATCTGGGCTGTGAAGAGGCTGAGAAAACCGAAAGCAATGGAGAACCAATATCCCTAGGGGCACCACGCACCATCCATCACTCCAACCCTTCGGATTTGGCAACATCTTGCAGGCTTCTGCTTGTGCTTCCGTGCCTGGCACGATGCTCAGAGGATAGCACAAGGGGACGCAGACCAGCCTGGGCCAGCTAGAGCAGCCTGGGCCAGCTAGAGCAGCCACTGGGGTCAGGTGCTTACCGATCCAGCAAAGCCAGCAGGGCCAGGCGGTCATAGCGCACGCGCATCCAGTGCCCAGGGAGCACCCAGAACTTGTAGTACTGGCGCGGGTGGCACTTGTCCTCAATCATCAGCGTGTTCTCCTGGGACTCATGCAGTGATTCTTGGTCCAGAAGGTCAAACTGAAGAGGGAGGAAAAATCAACAGGTGTAGAAACGACTCATTCACTGACCTCTGCAGCAACCATTTCCTTTCCACAAACCCAGGCACAGGCTGCATACCCACAACCACCTTAGATTTTGAGAAAAGGAGCACAAGCAACTAGTTAGTTCTCATGGTAGGGAAAAAATAAACGCCTGAAAACACAAAAATGGCTTGAGGTTAGGCAAAGAGGGCAAGACAGATAAGACTAAGCATGGAGTGGAGAAAGCAGAGAGGGGAAACCGTTATCAGAGACAAAAGTAAACACTTTTTCACTCAAAGGTCAATTAACTGGTGGAATGCAGTGCCACAGCATGTAGCAACGTCTACACTTGGCTGTCTTTAAAAGCGGATCAGGCACTCAGGAAGGGTATATCTATCAATGACGACTGAGTAGATGGAATTTCCACGTTCAGAAGAAGTAGCCCTCTAAATACCAGCCGCTCAGGTACAGCAACAGGGGGAAGCCTTTGGTTTCCGTGCCCTGCTTGCCAGCCTTCTTGGAGCACTGTGAGAAAAGAATCTAAGTATTTCTTATTTTACAAATTACCCTTAAAAATGGTTTCAGAAAATGTCCGTGTCGGTCTGCAGTAGAACAGCTAGATTCAAGTTCAGTAGCACCTTAGAGACCAACAATACTTTTCTGGATAAGGTGTTCGACAGTCAACGCTCCCTTTGTCAGATACGAGTTGGAATGGAGATGCCTTAGTCCTTATATCCCAGCCAGAAGGTAGGAGGGGAGTCGGTGTTGCAAAGAAGGAACTCAGGATGCAAAGGCACAATGCCCACAACGATCAGCATTAAAAACAGATATATTTTTGTGGATTCAGATGGGAGGCTGGATAGAACAGATCCAATTGACAATTACATCCTCTCACCTAGAACCTCAAGGGGTGGGGAAACAAACTGCACAGTGCTGAATTTTTATTGCTCCAATATTTTATGCTTGCAGAGACATGGCCCCAGGAGTCCAGTCTGGTGTAGTGGTTAGGAGCACGGCCTCTAATCTGGGAGAACCAGGTGTGATTCCCTACTCCTCCACATGCAGCTGCTGGTGTGACCTCGGGTCAGTTATAAGTTCCTTCAGAGCTGTTCTCTCAAGGGCCATTCTCATAGAATCATAGAATGTTAGAGCTGGAAGGGACCTTACAGGTCATCTAGTCCAACCCCCTGCACTCTGCAGGAGCACAGCCAAAAGATAGCCCTACATACCTATAACATACGCAAAAGATGGTCTTCCAGCCTCCGCTTGAAAACGTCCAGGGAAGAAGCATCCACCACCTCCCGAGGCAGACTGTTCCACTGCTCAACCACTCTTACAGTTAGGAAGTTTCTCCTGGTATTTAGCCGGTAACGACTCCCTTGTAATTTCCACCCATTAGATCTAGTCTTGCAATCCGGAGCAAGAGAGAATAGATCTGCTCCATCTTCTACATGACAGCCCTTCAAATATTTGAAGACTGCAATCATGTCCCCTCTAAGCCTTCTCTTTCCCAGGCTAAACATACCCAACTCTTTCAGCCTTTCCTCATAAGACTTGGATTCCAACCCTCTCACCATCCTGGTTGCCCTCTTCTGGACACGCTTGAGCTTGTCAACGTCCTTCCTAAAATGTGGTGCCCAAAACTGGACACAGTACTCCAGGTGAGGCCTGACCATAGCAGAACAGAGCGGAACTACCACCTCCCGTGATCTGGACACGATGCTTCTGTTAATGCAATCCTAAGATTGCATTAGCTTTCTTCACAGCCACATCACACTGCAGGCTAAGGGCAAGAGAGCTCTCTCAGCCCCACCTACCTCACAGGGTGTCTGTTGTGGGGAGGAGAAGGGAAAAGGATTGTAAGCCGCTCTGAGACTCCTTTGGGTAATGAAGGATGGGGTGTAAATCCAATCTCTTCTTCTCACCTGCCCCCCAGGGATATCATACTTTTCCAGTACCAGCCCTTAGCACCTGAGCAAATTACTCCTTATCCCAACCAATCTCCCCCATATAATTATACTGGAACCTCATTTTTTTACAATTATTTTAACAATTTTTACAATTTTGAGAGTATAATATTCTCTCTCACTCACAAAAATATAAACGGGCGCCCCAGTAGCACCTGGAGAATAAAAAGGCCTCCCCACGCTTTCTAGAGGTGAGAAGGCAAAAAACCAGAGGTCAAAACCTGCAGGGGGGGCTTGCTGCACTACAGGCCCATGACCGCTCCCATCCCTGGCGTGATTGTCGGATTCTCCAAAGGAAAGGCCTGCACCACAGCAAAGCTCCTTAAACAGATACTGCTGTTTCCCCTCCTTGCCCTCATCTGCACAGAGCCAGCTATGAGTTCAGCAAGCACATATGACAGCAAAGGCAGGTGAGTAAAACCTGCCAGTCTGACACTTCTTGTGTAGCGGAATTCAGGGCAGAATTACAAAGGGAAGTGCTGGAGTTTTAGACTGGCAGCTTTATTTTTAAAGATCACGCAAGCAGTCTCAGCGCTCCCAAGGGAAAACAGTACAGCCTCCTGCTCCCTGAAGCCGATTAGGACGGATTCCAAGACGGAAGTTCCATTGAGACACTCTTCAGGTCTAACCCACCACCCACCCCGAACTCGGGGGGCCTTACCTCGGGGATCTCCAGAGGCACCCTGCGCACTTGCATGCCCTGAAGAACCACGGGCCGTGGCTGCAGCAGCGTGAGGGCGGGAGTTCCTTCAGGCACCTCTGCGGAGTTGAAGCTAGAAGAATGTGAATGTCTGTCCCTGCCAAAGCAAACAACGGGTGAAAGGGCAGTAATCACCCAAACAATCTCCACGGGAAAGCGCCACACCCCGAAGACAACACGGGCATTGGACAAAGAGGTCTTCATGGGTAATAAGTGCCTTCTTGGTACTCCAGGCTTTGCTTACAGCCTATGAAGCCACTTCAGCCACAGATTTATTTACATGTTCCACTAACAAAAGGCTGGAGTGAGCTGAGCAAAAGAGAAAGGCCCTGATGAGGCAAGGGGTTCAGTCATTTGTGTTTAACCCCCCCCACACACACACCCTGTTTCTACTGAGAAAGGAAACAGTAGAGACTGAAGAATTCCCCATCCACCCATTCCCAGGACACTTCAGTCTGCCACACAGCAGAAGGCTTGTTTGGTAACTATTCATTCCAATGTCTAGTTCAACCCCTCCCAAAGGCTCTGCCTAGAGAAGAACTCCGGGACAATGTCCTGCAATTTCACTAAATGTGGTCCTGCTTGTGGGACAAAATTGGGTGAACGGGACAGAAGCAGGGAACGTCACATTCCTCTGCTATGTAAATGCAGGATTCTTTGGCAAAGGAGAAAAGCATGCAAAGAGAACCAGAAGTTCCCAAAAACATGGTGCCCTCCCTGCCTTGGTAGGGATTCCTCTTTTGGCTTCATCGTCACTGCACCAGGTGTTAGTCAACCATCTGGCTGGGGGCTCTTCACGCCCTTGCCTAGAGCCCCTTGGTTAGGGAATGGCATGCATGACAATAGCTGCTTAGAGCTCAGACAAAGAAGGCCTCACCAGCCGCTGTTGGTTGCGTGGTCCACTCCAACCTGCTGGCTAATTGGGTTCTCGTAGCCACCCCCTGCCATACCGAAAGTGTAGGAGCGCCGGACTCCTGGAGGAAAGGGAAGAGGGACTATTGAATGCAAGTGATTTTTTAAAATAGCAACGAAAGGCATTCTTCTAGCAAACGTCACCAGGGCTGGCTCGCCCACTAGGCGAGCTAGGCACTAGCCTAGAGCGCACCGGCTACAGGGGCGCCAAACGGCACCCTGGCACCCCCCTGTGAAAAGCCCCCGTCACTGCCTGCTCCCCACCGCCGCCAGTGAAAAGTGCCCCAGTGGGGCGCAGGAGGCAGAGGCGGAGCTTGCCCGCTCTCCCCCTCCCCCCTCAGGAAGCCGGCGCTGGGAGGGAAGACCCCCGCCTCTTCCCTGGCTTGCCTGGGTAACCCGCAGCTGCGGAGCGCCCAGGCAAGCCGGCGCTGGGAGGGAAGGGGTGGGGGTTAAAACCCCCGCCCCTTCCCTGGCTTGTGGCTTGCCCGCCCTCCCCCTCCCCCCTGGGGGGGGAGAGGAGACAGGGGCGGCATGGTGGGTGTCTCCAGGCCCCACAGGGAGGTTGGCATCTGCGCCCGCTTAGGGTGCAGAGCCACCTCGAGCCGGCCCTGGACGTCACCAAAAGGAAACCCATGGGAGACCTGCTCAGAACAAAACTATGGAATAGGGTAGCCACAGCCTTCGGAAAGGCCCTTGGAGATCTAGAATGCAACACCTGCCACAACTCCTCTAAGCCACCTCCACACACACAATTATATCACTTCAGCAAGTCTTTAAGCACACTCCAGCACCTGCTCTGTTTACACTGAAACAGGAGTTGAAGCAAGGAGGGAGCAGGAACACAAGAGGCTGTGTGTTTTTGCGTCTAAACCCCTAGTTCATTACCTTGCCATGCCCTGAATAGCTCAGGCTGGCCTGATCTCATCAGATCTTGGAACCTAAGCAGGGTCAGCCCTTAGTATTTGGAGGGGAGAGCACCAAGGAAGCCCAGAATTGCTAAACAAAGGCAGGCAATGCAAACCACCCTCTCGTCTCAAAAACCCTACAGGGTCCCCATAAGTCATACGATGTCATAGTCCCGCTGTACACTGCATTGGTCAGGCCGCACCGGGAGTATTGGATGCAGTTCTGGAAGCCTCCCTTCAAAAAGGATGTGGACAGACTGGAGCAGGTGCAGAGGAGAGTGACGAGGGTGCTCGGGGGCCTGGAGACCAAGCCCTGTGAGGAAAGGCTGAGGGACTTGGGGATGTTCAGACTGGAGAAGAGACGGCTGAGGGGGGACATGATGGCTCATGTATTTGAAGGGCAGGGAGGGAGGGCCCTTAGAGGCTTAGAGGAGGGCAGGGAGCTGTTCCTGTTGGCAGCAGAGGAAAGGACTCGCAATAATGGGTTTAAATTAAGGGCGGGAAGGTACTGGATGGATCTTAGGAAAAACTTTTTTACAGTAAGAGTTGTGCAACAGTGGAATCAGCTGCCCAGGGAGGCAGTGAGCTCCTCCTCACTGGCAGTCCTTAAGCAGCAGCTGGACAAACACTTGTCAGGGATGCTCTAGGCCAGGGGTCCTCAAACTATGGCCCGCGGGCCACATGCGGCCCGCCGAGGACATTTATACGGCCCGCCGGGTGTTTATGCCCGCCCCCCCCCCCGCCCGGAGCCTCCTCCTCCTCGGGGAGCGCAGCAGCAGCGCCCCCACACGCCTGCCGGGCTCCTCCTCCCGAGTAGCCCCATTGGGAGAGGTGCCTTCGAGGGTGCGGCGGAGAGCAGCCCGGGCGGAGCTCCTCCCGGCGGGGCGGGTGCCTCCCCCCCTCCCCAGCCCGGGCGGGGTTCAGCCGGAGTGTCCGGGGACAGGGGCAGGGCTGCGGAGAAGAAGCCGCGTGGAGCAGCCAGGCAGGGCAGCAGCAGCTAAGGGGAAGGGTCCCGGGAAGGGAGTCGCTCGCGGGGGGGCCCCAGCTGCCGGGAGGTCCTGGGAGGGAGGGAGGCAGGGGACACGCTTGGCCACTGTTGCCGACTCTGAGGTGGAGAATTCCTGCACATTTGGGGGGAAGGTGCATTCTGGGAAAGGTCTGTTTGGGGGGAGAGAACCCCCCGTGGGAGCAATGCCGGCGAGCCCCCCCCTCCAGTGCCACAAGGGCCCCCCTGGGGACTGATCCCTTTCAGCCGGAGGAGGGATGTCATCTTGGGGGCGAGGGCTAAGGAAGTCCCATTGAAATACTGGTAAGTTTGTTGATTTAACTTTTAAATATTGTATTTGTTCCCGTTTTGTTTCTTCACTTCAAAATAAGATATATGCAGTGTGCATAGGAGTTTGTTCATAGTTTTTGTTTTTACTATAGTCCGGCCCTCCAATGGTCTGAGGGACAGTGAACTGGCCCCCTGTTTAAAAAGTTTGAGGACCCCTGCTCTAGGCTGATCCTGCACTGAGCAGGGGGTTAGATTAGGCGGCCTGTGTGGCCCCTCCCAACTCTGTGATTCTAAGTCAGCTGCAAATTGAAGGGCCCCCCCAAACAGTTTGTTACCCTCGCCCTACCCCAAGTGTGTCTGTCCACCAGAGGAAAACACTATTCTTTCTTGTTTAGAAAAAAGGAGCATTCTGGGAGAGCCTTCCCTCAACTGAACGGGAACAGAAAGCGTTCCTTCTGTGGGGGTGAAATCTGCTCCTGCACCTGAAACACAGACAGGTGGGTACAGCAGTCCTCTCACACAACGCTCTGCCTCGGCCACTGTGCAGCCTCCCCTCTGTTCACTCACCACTCTCATCGTAAAAGTAGTGCACGGCACCCTCTGAGGTATCGTCAAAGTTGCAGGCTTCGTGGATGGCGCCCCGTGGTAGCAGGAGGGAGCTGGCGAACTGCAGGGCTGAGGGGAGGGTGAGAGCACGGGAATGCGACGAGGCCCGGCCCCGCTGCAGATCCTGTAAACTGCACAAAGTGTGAGGGGGAGAGAGTGAGTGGCAGCTACATGAGAAAGCCCAGGCTGTTTGAAGAAGGCAGGGGCTTACCTGGGTGGGGATCCCATCACTGAGGATGGGGGGGTGGGGTTGCTGCCTGCGTTATGCCGCCGCCTCATGGCCTGCATGCGCTTCACACTGCTGGACCGGTCCGGCTTGGGCCCTTCTTCGCCGGCGGAAGCTGCAAGAGAGCGCCCACCGGAATGGCCAGCAGGGGGCCTGAGTTAAAGATGCATGAGTATGTGCACACCACGCACACACAGAGCGGCTTACAATCTCCTTTCCCTTCCCCTCCCCACAACAGACACCCTGTTAGGCGATGGGGCTGAGAGAGTGGTCTCGAGAACTGCCCTTGAGAGAACAGCTCTGAAAGAACTTGTGACTGACCCAAGGTCCTACCAGCAGCTGCATGTGGAGGAGTGGGGAATCACACCTGGTTCTCCCAGATTAGAATCCACGCTCCTAACCACTACACCAGATTGGCTCATGAACGTGTGAAGCTGCCTTATACTGAATCAGACCCGTGGTCTATCAAAGTCAGTACTGTCTACACAGACTGGCAGAGGCTCTCCAGGCGGAGGTCTTTCACATCGCCTACTGCCAAAACTTTTAACTGGAGATACTGGGGATTGAACCTGGGACCTTCTGCATGCCAAGCAGATGCTCTACCATTCAGCCACAGCCTGACCCCCCAATCTACAGCAGCCTGTCTCACACAGTGGCCAACCAATTGCCCAGAGGGACCAATGAACGGGGCACAGAGACTGAGGTCTTCCCCTGATGTTGCCTCCTAGCACTAGCATTCAGAGGTCTGCTCCCCCAGAACAAGGAGGTGTCTGTCATGCACCCACAGCTAGCAACCACTGATGGACCTCTCCTCTATAAATCTGTCTGACCCCCCCCTTGTTAAAGCAATCTATGCTCATGGCCATCACTACATCCTCTGGCAGTGAATTCCACTATTTAGCTGTTCATTCGGAAAAGGTGCTGCAATTTCAGGCACTCACCTCCTCCGACGGCCCCTTCGGCTTGCAGCTCCCCCCTCCAGCCAGGCTGGTTGGCGGACTGGCTGCGCACGGCGCTGCCCGATTCCTGCTCTGCTGTCAGCTTCCCGGCATGGGATTCCAAGTCTGACTTGGAGACTGTCAGAGGGCCCAGGGGCTTCACCTCCACACTACTCCCATCCATGCTGAGCACGCGGGCATGGGTCTTGGCACTGGCTGTACTGCCAGTGCGCTGGGCGTAATGGGAATGTTTGGTCGAGAGGGTGGTGCCTTCGGGGGGTGGAGGCGGAGGAGGTTTGGCTTCAGCAGGGTGGTGCTTCCCGTGCTGAGCGGGGGCGTGACGCTCGGGAGAGTAGCAGGAGGTGCTGGAAGAACTATCGGTGCTGTAGTTGTGCTGGGAATGCAAGCTGGAGGCACGGCTCAAGTCACTGCAGTCGCTGGAGTCCTCATCGGCAAAAAAGCCCTCGGTGTAAGCTTTGCTGTCCAGGAGCGTGCGCATTGGCAAGTAGGAGCTGCCGTGCTTGCGCGAGAGACGCCTGCGACCCTTGAGGCCCAGCTCCTTCGGCCGCACCACCTGCTCCGGATCGGGGCCACCCCACAGCTCGGTGTCCCCCTTGACTGTTTCCAGGGAGTTTAGTGTGTTTTGTGTGTCGAAGCTCAGCTCCCCGAGAAGGCCCAGCTCGGGGGAACGCAACAGCTCGCTGTCCGACAGGGCATCGGTGTCACTGCCCCCATCCGGGGGTGGGGATATGCTGGCCACCGCCTCCTCCCCCAGGGCTCCCTCTCCGGGGGCCGGCCCGAGGGAGGGGCTGTCCAGATGGGTGGAGTTGGTTTTCTCACTGCGGTAACTGCTCAGGGTGCTGGGCGTCTCCTTGTCCGTGCCGCTGAAGCAGCTGTCTGAAGAGCCAGCCTTGAGGGGCTGCTCCGGCCGGGGCTCCAAGGGCTGGTAGTCAGTGCCTGAGCGGCGCTTCTCGCGGCGGCTGTGGCTGCTGGCCTCGGGAAGAGCCAGGCTCAGAAAGCTCTGGCTGAGTTCCTCGCTCAAGCTGCTCTTGATGAGGGGGCTGAGCGGCGTGTCCCCCATGCTCTCTGACTCGCTGGCGGTCCAGCGTGGCAGTCCCGAGCCCGCCCCGGCTGGGGGGGACTGCTCGGAGGAGTCCGTGCTCTGAATGGATGTTTGGACCGGGAGGGACGGGGGCGGCTTCCTCCCGCTGGATGATGGCTCCGTCTTGGGCACAAGCAACAGGCTGCTGTTCGCACCTTCTAGGTCAGAGGGCACCCTGGGAACCTCAGCAGCTACAGAGGGAGGAAGGCAGGGAGGAGAGGGTTACCGAAATAGCAGTACAACGCAATAAAGGAATACTGGCTTGTGGGGATTGTAGCCAGATATTTATAAATGTGCGCACACACAGGCATGCACCAGTGGCTGCCCATGGAGGCTAACAGCCTTAATTCAGAGAGCAACATCAGCCATGCCAAGTAGCACAGATTTTAAAAGCTGCTTTCAGTAAGATACATTTACTACATGGTTATTTTCATGCCTTTCTTTTTCCAGACTGCAAGCCACACGCAGACCTCCACAAATGATCCCACACACACACGCACAACTCTTTTCCCAAACATCCACAAAGATACAGCAAAACAGACTACTGATGCCTGATGAGCACCAAAGGTCTGAAAAGCCCCTTCGTGTTTATTTGCTCATTTTAAGTATTTACATCCCACCAGATCTCCTTAGACTCCAGGAGGTTAACAGTGCAATGACAAGTTGCCAGAACACACACGCAGAAACACACACAAAATAGTCCATTACCAAGACAAAAAGAGGGCACTAGCTAAAAACGCAACCAAGTCCGTCAAACAGTTTACTGTCCACCAAATGCCCTTCGAAATAGAACTGACTGCACGCCTTCCTAAACACAGCTACTGAAGGTACCTTCTGCACCCACTGTGGATCTACCACAGATCATTCCAGAGGACTGGATCTACCATAGGGGGAAAGAGTGACTAAGCTGTTGCTGTATAATCTTAGGAGAGCACATTGCAAGGAAGAAGGCTGTCTGAAGAACACAGCTGGCACACGGGAGTACACCATGAGATATTATTCTCCAACTACCGCAATCTGTCCCACACCTCAGTACCACAAGCAACTGCTTCACCTTGTGAGCACTGAAAGAACATTTTGCAACATACCATGGCAGAGTCACTCTAAAAGCATCTCTCACCAAATATATAATCTTTTGCTGTTTACATCCACCCATGTAGTAAATATATACCCCCGACCCGCCAAACGTTCCATCTCTGGGGCTCCCCCCCCAGCTGGTCATCAGTTATTTAGCTGCTCCTCTTGCAGTCCTCAGTATCTGCTTCCCAAGGTCGAAAGGTGCACACTCCCATGTCTAGCAAGTCCGAGATTCTTCCTCACGCAATGAACCACCCTTCACGTAACTGAAAAACTGTGCTTGCGTATATTAAAACATGCTTATCGAAATCATAAGTCGGGGCTTGATGAATCCCAGGCACCAGGTTTTCATGGCACCTAGAAATTTCATTAGGGTGCCTAGAATTTTCAGCACTGATTTTATTGTTACATGTCCTAGCAATCCTCAGCAGAAGCACAAAGCTTTTCTATCATTTCACTTCAGAATGTGTCTTGTCATCTGACACAAAAATGCACGTGCACGAAGTTCTTGTCCTTCGTTCTTTATATGTCAACCTTATACCATTCAGCAGCGGCGGATGAATTCATTTCTTAAACAGCTGCTTTATAGGCTGGCTCCAGCATTAAGTTAAATGGAACTTTTTTTTTTTTAATACTCTTTTTATTACATTTCCTCATCGTTACATTCCATTTCAATTATACAACATACTTATACACTAGAGTCTTATACATCTATTACTTTATCTAACCACTTATACACCCTTAACCATCTTTCAGTGTGTACCTTTTCATGTTTGTTTTGTAACATCAAGCTCAGATCATCTAATTGTGCTAACTCAAGCAATTTCGTTATTAGTTCTTCTCTTGAGGGTATTCTATCTATCTTCCAATTCTTTGCCAGTAATAAGCGAGCGGCTGTTATTATATATGTTAACAAATACACTTCCTGTTGGTTATATCCATTCGGTATCATGTTTAACAGAAATATTTCGGGTCTCAATGTGACATTTTTCTCCAATATCTCTTGAATCATTCTCCACACCATACTCCAATAATTTTGTATCTTATCACACTTCCACCACAGGTGGTAAAAGGTCCCAAAATTAGCTTTACACTTCCAACATTGGCTAGAATATCCAGGGTAACATCTGGCTAATTTATCCGGGGACCAATACCACCTATGAAACATTTTATATATATTTTCTTTATACGTAATAGCTCTCATGTATTTAACTGATTTCCAGATCTTATTCCACTGATCAATTTCTACATTTTCACCTAGGTCTTTCATCCAAGATACCATAGTTGTTTTAATTATCTCATCCTGCTCGTATTCATCCAACAGAAAACCATATAATTTCTGTATTAGCTTATCGTTTGACGAAAGCCAAATCTTATCTAGATTGTTTTGATCTTCAAACCCTTTTACTGCATCTTTTTGAAACCTATCACGCAACATTGCTTGTTCCCACCAAGTTAGGTTATTTTCCCTTGCTAATTTTTCCTCAGATTTCAATTTATTATTTTTACTTAACAATGTTTGATAGCTTTCCTTCTTATTCATGGTTAACAGTGATGGCGCTATAAATGCTTCGAGGGGAGAGACCCATCTTGGAGTTTGCCTATACCACCTTTCTTTTATGTTAGACCATATTTTATTTAGTGCACCCCTTAACATATGTCTACCAAGTTAAATGGAACTTTTGAAGGCAACAAAAAAATTAGGAGAAACTGGAAAATGGCTAGCTTTTGTTGTAGTGATAGCAACCAGGGTTCCTCCCATTCTTTATTTCTATACCACAACATTTTTGTCATCGCTTTGACAGAATGACAAGAAACTGTGAGGAAGCTGGGATTAAGTTTTGTGGTAGCAAAAAAATAAATAAATCAGAAAACCTTGTCAAAATAATATGAAATCCCGAAGGCTGATTTCAAGTCTGGCTCCTCAAGTCAAAGAAAATTCCTCAAGGCCTGCCCTGGGAATCAGCAGCAAATCTTCAGGAGGTGAAACATTTTTAGGAGGCTGGCGGATTGGCTTCAAGCAGTGCTGGCTGTTGAAGCCTCGCGAGGAAGGGCTCAGGATGCCCTATCCCTACTTAAGGTCTTGGCAAAATAGATTAAGACACGGAGCAAAGGTCCCTCTTGTCCCCAAACCAAGGCCAGAGACTTACTGCAGTTCTCGGGGGAATGGCGCTGGAGCATGTCCCGATCAGCTGCTGTGACAATGACATTGTTGCTGCCCTGCTCTCGCACGAGTTCCTTGATGTCTGCGGAATGAAGCAGCAGAAACTTGAGAGACTGTACCCTCTTTAGTCACCCTAACTACTGTGCCATGTACAAACCTCAGATGCTCTGGCCCTAATCTATGCTTTTCCCCTATGCCTGCCCTCTGTTCATCCCCTTTGCAAGGGACGGAACCCTTACTCCCCTGTCCGGCTCAAGAGCTGGACAGCATCAGGACCACTTCTGGCATTACCATTCCCTGCCCACGACTGAAGATACACACATATGCAGATAAAATGGAGGAGACAATGATGTAAGCTACCGAGGGTCCTCACTGGGGAGTAAAGTAGTTGTAAGTTCGATTAATAAATAAATAAGGCAGCAGCTGGTAAAGGACACGCATCTTGGTAGTCTGAGAAAAACTGTACACAAGTCCATTCATTGCAAAGGGGCCTGCAGAGATGCACCCAACGAACCACTCTCCCAAATGACTGAGCAACGGTATACTAATTGGTACACGATCAGGAGAGTTCTAACTGCTTACCTCTGACAGGGCCCCCGTCCTCCAAGTGAGGCAGCAGATCCTAGAAGGGAAAACACACATACACACAAGAAAGTCAAGTTATTTTTTGGCAAGAGGACACTGGTTGGATTCTCAAACACAGAGGCAGTAATGAAAGGGGAACTGGAAGCCGGCGGAATCCCCACACCTCACTGCAATCTCTTGATCAACACCAAGACTCATCTAGGTGAGAAGGACGGGTGTGCGCTCAGTACAAACTGAGCTGAAACAATACCCCGATAAATAGCTTATCAGTATTTATCAGGTATTTTCTCAGACGATCACCGAGGAGGCTAGTGATTTGGTTATCAAAATATGGCTGCCCAGAAAAATCCTGAAAATAAGTCAGGATTTTTTTGGGACTGCCGGATAGCTGAAGTTCCTGGTGAACTCACTACTTCAAGAAAGCGTTTAAAGGGACCACAGCTCGAGCTCTTTAAATGCCTTCAGAGTTCATTCACGGCTTACAAAAGGCATTTAAAGGGTCCATGATCCCTTTAAATGCTTCTACCCCTCCACTGGAAACAATGGAGGATGGGGGCAGCTCTGACGGGCAGAGCCTGTAGGGAGAACTTGCAACGCTGCAAAGAGGAGCCAGCCAAGGATTGGACTTCTGCAAGGCATGGAGAGGAAAAAGGCATTTAAAGGAAACTTCTGCCCTCCCCAAAGCAAGCTCAGGGTGGATCACAAGAGACTGAATCCAAGACCCGTTACAATAAAATCACACCAAAATCATTAAAACAATAAAATCACACAGGTAGTGACAATTTCATAGAAATCTGTTAAGGCTACAAGATGGAATCAAATGGGCCTTTCAGTAGGTTGGGAACTAGAGAAGGGAGGCCAACTGAGATGGACACTCGCTGCTTCACCCGAAGGTCTGGTGGGATGGCTCTGTTTTGCAGGCCCTGTGGAACGATGCAAGGTCCCACAGGGCCCTGATCTCCAGTGGGAGCTGATTCCACCAAGCTGGAGCCAGGGCGGAAAAAGTCCTGGCCTTGGTTGAGGCTTTGGGCCAGGGGAAACAAGTACGTGTTGATCCTGTGAGCACAAAGCTCTTTGGGGCACATATGGGAAGAGGCGGTCCTTCAGATATCTTGGTCCCAGGCTGCATAAGGCTTTGAAGGTTAATACCAACATCTTAAAACAGATCCGGTATTCAACTGGTAGCCAGTGCAAGCAGCATAATACTGGCCAAATGCATGCCCACATTCGCCATCCATGCCCTTTGCAAGCTACGCTGTGAGTGAACTCCACAGCAGTGAGTTCACCTGGAAGGCTTCTGGGTGAACTCACTGCTTTGGAGTTCACTTGCGGCGCAGCTTGCGAAAGCCATTTAAAGGGCCTGTGTCTCTTTAAATACCACCCCCCCTCCATTGGAAACAATGTAGGACAGGGCACCTTCTTCTGGGGCCCATAGAATTGGACCCCGTGGTCCAATCTTTTGAAACGGGGAGGGGGGGCAGCCTTGAGGAAAGACACCAGCAGCTGTGCTGCAAATTTGGTGCCTCTACGTCAAAAACCAGCCTTCCCAGAGCCCTCAATACCCCCAGATCGATTCTCCATTATAGCCTACAGGGACCATTGACTATAATGGTCCCCATAGGGTATAATGGAGCCCAAAAAATTTGGTAATCCCGAATATTTCCCAGATCCCCAAACCATACTGATATTGTGATTTGGGAATATCAGGAAATGCTGGTATTTTCCTGGTTCAGTATACCTGAACCCCCAAAACACCAATTCTGTTGCACACCCCTAATGAGCAGGGAGCAGGTAAAAATCATGCAAAGTTCTCTCAAACCTGTGCAGAAATGCAGCCCCCCAAAGGGAGGAGCACCCATTTCGCTACCCTTCTGCAGAACTTAATTTAAACCAAGGTCTTAGTCTCAGAACCCCACCTGAATGCCTCATCATGACATTAATAGGAATGTTTCTAGACACACAGAGTGACTTTCATTCTCCACTGGGAGGCTTAGAAAGCACAGTGCTCAGGCAGGCATAAGTCCCAGCATCTTTATTTTTATAAAATGCAACTTCAGTTATAGAACCATAGACTGGCAAGGGAGCCAACAGTTCGTCTAGGCCAGAAGCACCCCCAAACACCTTCTGCAAGCCTCAAGGGAAGGAGATTTCCCTTGGCAGCCCTGAACTGCTCTAAAATAAGCACTGCTTCTGTGTTCTCCCTTTTGCAAAGTCCCAGGAAAGGAATGACAGACTAAAGCAGCCCAAGGTATCTTCCTCATTCGTACCATAACCTGGTTGAAGCCAAACACAGAATGCTGGGAACTGCACCTCACTGGAGGCGTGGAACTGACTTTCCGGAACACGGTCATCTCCACTCCACCAGGATCTCTGCGAGACAAAAAGATATGGCATGTTAACTGCATGTAACTTGACATACATAATAATTAGTGTGACAGACTAGGACCTGGGATGGCCAGGTTCGAATCCCCACTCTGCTAAGGAAGCTCACTAGTTGCCCTCAGCCAGTCACTCTCAGTTTAACCCACCTCACAGGGTTATTATGAAGACAAAATGGAAGAGGTAAGAATGTGATAAGCTACTTTGGGTCCCCACTGGGAAGGAAAACTGCCCTTTTGGGTAGGTATATGCGCACACACCCCAGTGTGATGGCACACTGTCAGGTATACAATATATATAACTTGAAGCATGCAAACAAACACCACCAAGAAGGGGCAAACGATACTGCGTCTGCATCCCGAGCTACCCCGACTCCCATGAACTTTATGCTGCCCTGTCCAAGATGTCTCCAGCAATTCAGAAGGTGATTCTGTTTCACTGACTGTTCCTCAATATTTTAGATTAGCCTGTGGCTGGGGAAAAAACAGGCACTGCTCCTTTGGCTTTCCATTAGAAGGCAACCACAGGCATTTCAGAGGCCTTCTTCAGGGCAGGGAACAAGACAGGAACATTGTTCAGAGGGCTGGAAAAATCCCAAGAGTCTGGTTGCCCGCACAGATGGATGCTTTACAGTGGCACCTCAAAACACTGGAAGTTTTTCTAGACCTCCCACAGGCCTGCGCCTAAAATCCAGAAATGGCTCCCACAATTCACACTGTGTCTGTGAATCTGCATCCCCCTCCCCTCCTGTTTTTTAATTTGGAAAACTCCAGATATTTCCAACTCACCACAGACTCCTGGAGCACTTCATGTAACAGTTAATCCAGCCCAGAAAGTATTAGGGAAGAAGGGAAAACTCCTAACCCAAGAATATACAGACTGTACGTAAGTAAATACAGATTCCCTCTCCTACAATGCCACCCCCATGCTCACCTGACCAAGTTCCCCTCGTCAGCAGCAGCTCCTTCATCAGCCTTTGCCCCCTCTGCTAGCACTGAGTTCTTCTTCTCCACAATCTCACCCTGGTCAAACATGGTGTGCAGGCGATAATTGACGGTCTTGACAGTGGTGAAGAATGTGGCCACCACAGCACAGTACACGCCTGCCACCACGACGCTGGGAGGCATAACCTGTCATCAAAAAAGGGCAAGTATTAACAACAGGACTGCAAATCCAGCCAGGGTGTAAAGCCCCACAGAACAGGCACCAACTCTCTGCGTAACAGAAGCACAATTAGGCTAGGCTTCAAGGGCTACACTTTTGTAAGCAAAGCAATGCTTCTACAAAACCAGCTTATGCTGAGAATGGTGGAAACAGGCTTTTGAGTAATACAGAATGCTTGTTCAAACGTTCAAAGCAAAAGAAAAAATTCAAAGCATGAAAATAAGACTCTGACATTACATCCATAAGCTACTGTTTGCATCATGAGGTAGCATTTCAATTCTTTTCTTTGAAATCCTACACCTCACAAAGAGCTATGCATATCTTGTACACTTCAAAGCTACTTTCACATACAACAGGGGAAAGAAACTTGCTTTTTTAAAAATGATAGCTGAGAGCATCAGGATGATGTACCGAACCTCAGAGAGGTGGTTGGACAGGGAAAGCAGTATTCTATAACCTCAGTATCAGCATGAAGACTTTTCTTAAGCAAGCACTCTCCCTCCTGAGAGCTTCATGTTGCAGTCTTTGGACCTGCAGCACTGACTCCCAGACAGGGCATCAGCATGCAATTTGCTTTCCCCAGTGACACTTTGCTAACAAGCCTATTTTAGTCCCAGAGCTGCAAAAAATTAACAAAGATGCATCACCCGCTGGGCTCTTGACTGGGGCACTTGCATTCCTCATCTAAGCTACCCTGTCATATCCCACTTGCAAGCATTATTTTGTCTCAGTGCCTGAGAGAAAGACTGGTCCCCAAACAAGACAACTTTTCTCCACATTCCCACTGAAAAAAATGTGGAAATGGATGCCACCCACGTCCTAGCAGTCTTACTGTTCTTCCTTAGCAAGCTCATGGTGAGAAAGGCTGCAATCAGAAAACAAACATATATACAAAAAAGGCTGTGGGAAAGCCACAAGCAGATCTTGCCTAGCTGCAGATATTTCCAAATACATGCACACAGATCCCACAGCTCAGAAGGAAGGAAAAGGGTTTGGTCAGTTCCAAGACTGTTGCTGAAGATGGCTAACGTAGTGGCACCAACTTTCTGTTCTCTTTTCATACATGGCTGAAAACATGCACTTCAAATCCCTAAGCACCACAAACCTTCAGCCTTCTGCAAATGGGGGTGAGGGGAAGCAAGCATCAAAACTGCTGGGCGCCAGCCAGACTCGCATTTACGGATGCCTGAACACCTGGGATGTTCTCTAGGCCCCGTGCTCAAACTGCAATTTTAAAGCAACTCCCCACAATGTTTCACAATCCGTTTACAAGAAGCAGCTGCTTACAGCACAGGAAGGCTACCTTCAATAGAAACATTAGACATCCAAAGCTTTTAAAGAACAGTTTCTTTAATGGGAAGATGTTACTGCATCATGCCTCCTTTAATGCACAGCCGCACTTACTCTTCTCAGAGTACTCATTTGCTACCAATGCAGGCAATTCCACACTGATATTTCTATCCAGTCAACCAACAACAGTAAACTTGGGTTTCTTTTGTGTCATCATTAGGTTTCAGAAGGAATAGCACAACTTCTTTTCTGGTTGATCTCCTCGGCATGTATTGGGAAGGCACGGTATAGAAACTACAAAAACTAGAAAATGATTTCCTTAGAGAATAAAAAGCCAGCGAGGAAGGCTATTTGGTTGAAAGCACCCAGCAAGTGACATCCAATGAGGCATTTGATTCCCCTGGTGAGGAACTGAAACACAAGTAGTTCCAAGCTGCTTGTCTGACCAGGTGCCTTGAAACTCAGCCTGCAGTTATTGTACACCAAACTCAGTTTCCACAGACATCTTGCAAAGATATGAAAGGATTCAGAAGCAAAAGATGAACTGCCAGTTAATGATGAAAAGGATAGAAGCTTCAAGACTTCCAGTATCTCTATTAATCCTCAACTGGCTGTTGTCTTCTTACATTTGCACTGTCAGTTCAGACCTTAGGCATTTTCTTGTTTAAAGGAGACCAAAGAAATTAGGGAAGGAACTGTTCTAGGTAGAAGGAGCAATACAGGAGAAAGTCGAAGCTCCACAGTATCTCTTGTACAAAAAAAATTGCTAGAGAAGTTAATAGCATCAGGACATGTCTATTCCTTTCCTCCAACCACCTTTGCAGCAGCAGACATTACCTACTGCTCCCCAGACTCACCATGTACAGCAGGAAGGGAAAGGTGAGCAGGAAAATCCAGGTGTAGAGGTGGAAGCAGTTGGAGAAGGTGCTCTGGTGAGGGTCAAAGAACCAGCCACCAGTCAGTGAGGCCCAGACGCCTTGGCGTAGAATCTGCAGGACCTGTGACCCCATGTCCACGGTGGGGCCGCCTCTTCCTCGTCGTCCTCCTCCTCCTCAAGGAACACCACTGCCCAGCTGGCACTCACAATGTCCTTCATCAAGGCAGCTTAAGGCCCATGATCCACAGGGCTGGAGAATCCAGAACCCTCTTCTCCCCCACACTGCTTTTTGGGAATAGCTGCACCCTCCTCAAAAAAGCACCCTTTCCTAAGGGAGCGGGGGAGGGGGTGATTCACGGCACGACGGAACTGCCCGTTCAAAGCAGGCGTGCCAGCCTTATCTGCGCTTCCCCTCCGAGCAACCACCCCCTCCCCCGACCTCCTCTTTCTCCGCTTGGTTCCCCCCCCTCTTGGCTCACGCCATGGTAGCTTCCAGAAAAGGGTTCCGCCACCCTCTGTGCCCAGAACGCCTAAGGGAGCACAGTGAGGCTACCCAAACGGGGAGCAAGCAAAGCGAAGCAGAGTCCAAGGCGGCAAAGACACTCCGCAAAAGCTAGCCGCGAAGGGAGGGAAGCTCAAAAAGGTTAAGAGGAGGCCTCCATCGGGGGTGGTCGGGAGGGATAACTGGCGGCGCAGGCGAGGGGCGAGCAGAAAAGGCAGCTCCGAGTCCCTGGGATGGCCCTGGGGAAGTTGAAACCGAAAACAAACCGGGTAACGGCCACCCCCAGTGTCCCTCTCGGGTAGAGGGAACCCAACTCGTGTTCACTTCCGAGGTTAAAGGTCAACCCGACTTGGCTAGAACGAGGAAGGAATCTTGGCGCCTAAGCCTAATCGAGGTCTGAGGAGGCCGGAAGAACAGCCCGAGGAACAGCTGCAGCAACACGCATGCGCCATTTACCCCCTCGCCCTCCCTTCTAGACAGGAAGCAAAAGCGAAGGGTCACGAAACGAGTGGTGTTCATGCGCGAGCATAAACAACCGTTTTTGCGCGTGCGTCATTCATTCAATCGGCAATGCCAGGCCAAATTGAGGTTTTGCGCATGCGTTATTTTCCTGTTTCTTCCAACCGGTTAAAGGAAGGCTCATTCTACGCATGCGCGTAATCTTCATCCTGTATGGAGAAACTGGAAGATGCGCAAGCACAGTGGGAACTACGGGAATAAAGAAGGGCGGATGTTGGTTTTGACAGATGTCACTCACAAAAGTGCGCACGCGCTAGTTTCCGGATTTTGCTTTCCCCCCTGTTTTGCGCTGGATATTGAATTGGTTTTTAAAAAGAAAAACAAAGTAGCACCTTTAAGACCAACAGAGTTTTGTCCAAAGTATAAGCCTTTGTGTGCATGCACACTTCTTCAGGTACAATGAAATGGAAATTACCAGTTCATAAATATAGGTAGAGGGTGAGCAGTAAATCAGCATACAGCATAATGAAGATATTTAGATTAAAGGACCAAACGGGAATAACAAGATAGTTTATGTGGTTACCATTTGTTTAGGTTTAATTCTAGGGGAAAGCATAGTGAAGGAAACAAATATGTCAAAATTGGAGATTAATGGGCAGATGTATCCTTAATTGTGGAATGCTGAGAGTAATTAACTAAGACCTTCCCATTACATTCCATCTGTCTCCTCTCAAGCATGCAGGTGACCTTACAGCATCTTCTTCTTTGAAGTAGGGTGATTGGCTGTGTAGAGTTATCTCCCCCTCTGCAGACCACAGAAATACATTCCAATCTACTATTCTTATATTACATTCGACTATTCTAGTCTGTTATTCCAAATAAGAAATAAAATGAAATAAAGAGGATGTATGGCCCTTCTGGGGGTTTTGTGAGAATACAGATGTAAGGACTGAATGAGGTTAGCAGATATAAAATCAATATCCCTGTTAAGTCCTGGGGAGTCCATCGTTCTGAGTGTTGTAATAACTTGCAACTCAGCAATTTCCCTTTCTAAGCTGTTCCTGAAGTTTCTTTACCAATAAAACAGCTACTTTGAGGTCACCCATCAAATGTCCTGAAAGGTTGGAGTGTTCTACAGGTTTCTCAGTCTTGTGGTTCTTAATGTCAGATTTTTGTTCTCCTTTTGGTGCGTTGAAATCAATTGAGAAACAGTTCTTTCTCCCACTGAGAAAGAAATGGAAGAAGACATTCTATGCATGTTCTATGGTGAAATGCTAGAAAACGGAAAGGGGTGGTTATTCTGAGAGCAAGAGGAAGAATAATAAATTGTTTGTTTCTGATTTGTATAAAGTGACTCTATGCATGTTCACCTTTTATTTAATGCAATACTACTGGTGTTTGTGATGCTTAACTATAAGGTTAGGCACAAAAATAGTAACATATAGTCTTTATTACAGCCTTTTTGGAGTGTTCAATTCAAACTGTCTGGTTGTATTGTAACAGGTTCTATTTGAGGTCTCTGAAACGTCAGCGGATTGACACAGCGGTGACCTGGTTGCTTTCCAGGGCAAGTGAATTTGATCATTTTGAACGAGTTTCATTGGTTTCCAGTTATTTTCCATGCCCAATTCAAAGAGCTGTTTTTCATCTTTAAAGCCGTAAACAGGGCTGGCCCGTCATTGACAAAATTTAGGCAGTTGCCTATGGGTGCTGGCTTGACGAGGGTGCTGTTCTGGCCTGCCTGCCACCCTGCCTTCATAAGAACATAAGAGAAGCCAATGTTGAATTAGGCCAATGGCCCATCTAGTCCAACACTCTGTCACACAGCGGCCAAAATATACCAGGTGCCATCAGGAGGTCCAGCAGTGGGGCCACTTCCCCTCCTGCAGAATCCAGCCGAGCAAGAGCTAGGCACGAACGTCAGGCTGCTATTCCTACAGTGCAATGGTGGGTCTTCCGGCAAGGGAAATGGCCTTCGCCACCAGTGGGGACGCTGTCTTGGGCCTCTGGGAACGTGGGGAGGGGAGGTGCGCACATGGGGATGTCCCCGCAGGGTGGCCGCCTCTCCCCTCCTGACAGCCACTCTGGGTGGGCAGAGCTTGCTCTGGCTGTGCTCCTGCTCCAGGGTCGTTGTGCAAGCAGCCCCGTCCCGTGGTTCCAGCCAGGTGGGACTGCAGCAGGAGCACCCCCCACACACCTTTGTCGTGCCCCTGAAACCAGCCCACTGGCACTTGCGGAGGGGGTGGGGGCGCAAGAAAAACTGGGGGCGCACGGGGGGTGGGGCCCTAGTGTGCAAAAACACCTGGGACTGGTCCTGGCCGTAAATGGTTTGGGGTCAAGTTTGGGACCTTCTTCAATGTGAGCTGACCTTGATGATGATGATGAGGTCTTCTAGGGAGCCCTTGTTTTGTGTACCACCATCCTTTGCACTTCAGCGGATAGCCACATATAACAGCCTTTATGATGTGGTACACAAACTAGACAGTTCTATTGTTCACAAGGCATATCTGGTATCAGCCCTCTTGATTTGGGGAGGAATTTAAAACATATGGCAGGCTTTTGGTTAACTCTGCAAGTGGATAGTCTTAATTATTTTGGATGCAGTGGATCATTACTGGTGCATTTCACACAACTTATATTTCAGTTTTGATTTGGTTATGTTAGTGTTTAGGTATTTTACACTTCTACAAATGTTTTATAGCTTTTAAAAAATGTTTTGTTCAGTATTTTTCTTTCCTTGCAGGAGCTTGGGGTTCGGTTAGGACTGTACTGGGAAAATGTGATTGACTCAAGGGAACCTCTCCCAGGTCCAAACTCTAACCACTACACCATGCTAATCCTTATGAACTGTTCAGAATGGAAGTAAGTCTGACAATTTAGTGAGAACAAGCAGAAGGATGGAAAGAGGCAAGGTAACAACAGGAGAATATGAAGAAATTTACAACTACTAATTTAAAAATGGACGTATGTAAATAAATTTAGGCAATGTAGTTTAAGAGCTGCAAAGAGCATGATCTAAGAGTTCATAGCTCAAAATCTCTGCTTTGAAACAGACACATCAAATGGCCTATGGCAACACTGAGGATAGCTATACAGGTCTGCCTTCCAAGGTGGTTGTTGGAGTAACTGAGATTTCAAAGAGAGATGTGCTTTGGGCACTTAGATTAAAAGTGCTGTGTGAATGCTACACATTATATACTTGCAAAAAATGGTAACAGTTAAAAGAAGGAGCTGTACTCCGGGAGGCCCCTGGTTCAAATCTTGTCTCTGTTGTGAGCTCCTGATATGGCCTTAGACAAGCAGCACTCTCCCAGCTTCATCCTCCCCAACCCTTCTGTCCTATAAGGATAATAATACTAGCCTATCTTATAGGGACTATAAGGACTATAAGGAAGGCTGAGCGCCGAAGAATAGATTCTTTTGAACTATGGTGCTGGAGAAGACTCTTGAGAGTCCCTTGGACTGCAAGGAGATCAAATCAGTCAATCCTAAAAGAAATCAACCCTGATTGTTCCTTGGAAGGCCAGATCCTGAAGCTGAAGCTCAAATACTTTGGCAACCAAATGAGAAGGGAGCATTCACTGGAGAAGACCTTGATGCTGGGAAAGATTGAAGGTCAAAGAAGAAGGGGACGGCAAAGGATGAGATGGTTAGACAGTGTCATCGATGCAACAAACATGAAATTGAGCAAACTTCAGCGGACAGCGGAAGACAGGAGGGCCTGGCGTAATCTGGTCCATGGGGTCGCGAAGAGTCGGACTCGACTGTGCGACTGAACAACAACATCTTATAGGGCTTTTGCAAAGAGTATGACAGGGTACTGTGTGCAAAGCTCTTCAAAGGCACTAAATAAATGTTAAATATATGTTGCTTTTCCACTTTGGTTTAAAAGATATTTAAAGTCTAAGTTCTGGTCTTTTGATTACTTGGCAGCTTCAGCCACAACAGAAAACTAATCACGCAAGATTGCATTTGCTTGATTGTGGAAGACTAGCGAGAAGAGAAATAAGCAGGCATCCTTTGAAAGTGCTCTAGGGCTATAACCAAAAAGGACCTGCCTCTGGTGGAAACCAGACTGGCCTGTATAAATGAAACTGGAGGAAGAAGAAGGAATTGTATTTAAAACCTGCTCTTCACTACCCAAAGGAGCCTCAGAGCAACTTACGATCTCCTTTCTCTTCCCCTCCCCACACCAGACACCCTGTGAGGGAGGTGGGGCTGAGAGAGCTCTTTTGAGAACTGCTCCTGAGAGAAAAAGCTCTGAATGCACTTGTAAGTGACCCAAGGTCACCCAACTGGCTGCATGTGGTGGAGTGGGGAATCAAACCCAGTTCTCCCAGAATAAGAGTCAGCACTCCTAACCACTACTCCAAACTGGAAGCAAGGCCTGCATGGCTGATATTAAATTGCAAAGGAGGTTGTGTGGACCAAGGTGTTCCCTCAGGTAATCAGGGCTCAAACTGTTTATTTAAAACCCCACCCCCTCAAAATGAGCTCAAGGTAACTTACAGTGGGGATACGTAAAAGTCACCAAAGTATACAATCTGAAAAAAATCTAGGGTTGCCAACTCCAGGTTAGAAATTCCTGAAGATTTGGGGAGGAGCTTGGAGAAGGTGGGATTTGGGGAGGGGAGGGAGTTCAGTGGGGTATAGCACCATAGGTTCCACCCTCCAAAACAGCCCATTTTCTCCAGGGGAACTGATCTATGTAGTCTGAAGATCTGTTGTAATGCCAAGAGATCTCCAGGCCCCACCTGGAGGCTGGCAACCCTATCTACCTCTGGGGAAAATACACCATCCTCACAAGCAAAGCCTTGGACTTCTCACTAAACACTGAAGACTATGTAGTAGTCTTCCTCTGGTAGCCCATTCTGCAAGGCGGGGGCGGCAACAGAAAATGTGTGGGCTCCAGCAGAGGAGGAATAGTATGAAGAGATTGCCCAAGGGGTGTAACTGACATATGGGATATGTGTCCTTTGAACAGGTGGATCCCAGGATATAACAACTTTTAAGGGTAGGAAGAGACACTTTAAATTGAGCTTGGTAATAATGAAATGGGAAGCCAATGTAATTGATTTAGTAAAGGTAAAGGAAAAGGTTCCCTTGCTCGAAAGCCAGTCGAATCCGACTCTAGGGTTGCGGTGCTCATCTCCGTTTCAAAGCCGAAGAGCCAGCGCTGTCCAAAGACGTTTCCGTGGCCATGTGGCCGGCATGACTAAACACCAAGGTGCACAGAACGCTGTTACCTTCCCACCGAAGTGGTACCTATTTCTTGCTTTCGAACTGCTAGGTTGGCAGGAGCTGGAACTAGAGACAGGAGCTCACTCTGTCTTGTGGCACCCGGGTCTTGAACTGCTGAATTACTGACCTTCCACAGCCTGCAGTTCAGCGTCTTAACCACTTGAGCCACAGGCATAATGTCCTTATGCTGAATATTATCACATTCTGATCCTGCGCTTTCTCCAAGGAACTTAAAGCACCGTATGTGGCTCTCCCTTCTTCAGTGACCCCTGTGAGGTAGGCTGGGCTGAGATCCCCCAGGATGGTTCATAGCAGAGCTGGAGCCTGCGACTTTCAGGGATCACCATTCTAGCACTCTGACCACTACACTGCAGTGACTAAACCCCACAATAGGACTCTATAGTTTGAAAGCAGCCCTTGAATTTGACAAGAAACAAAGTGGAGGCCAGTATGGTTATTTCGAAGCAGGTGTTAAACTGTATTGGGGAAGGGAAGAGGATAGTTGAAAGCTGATGCCAACCTTGGCCAGCCTTCCTAGTGAAGCATTGCTGGGCAGCTATAGTGGCCACCTGCTGTTTTATGGCACTCCGTGATGGAGAATTTGAGGGCCCAGATATTTTCAACCTACCTGCTGGGCTATGTGCTCCGGCATTAACAAGCTGGAGACACTTTTTAACAAAAGAAAAAGAAGAAGAGATTGGATTTATACCCCGCCCTTCGCTACACAAAGGAGTCTCAGAGTGGTTTACAATCTCCTTTCCCTTCCCCTCCGCACAACAGACACCCTGTGAGGTAGGTGGGGCTGAGAGAGATCTGAGAGAATTGCCCTTGAGAGAACAGCTCTGAAAGAGCGTATGACTGACCCAAGGTCACACCAGCAGCTCCATGTGGAGGAATGGGGACCCTCTGGGCTAAAATCTACCTCTGTGCTTTGGAGATTCTTGTATGTTAATCCTTTAGGATGCTGCCATTTGTAACCCTGAGGTTCCTATTGTACACGGGCTGAAGTGTGTGCTAGGTTCAGTGACAGACATTCTTGTCTGGTCTTTGGCTTGTGTTATGTATTGAGCCTGAACTGTACTTGCAAAAGGACTGAGCTTAGGATGCATAACAGTGGCTTGCTAGGATCCTAGAATGGACCAGTAGGGAGACAGGGATCCTAGAGAAAACCAGTTGGCAGACAATGGAGTGTAAATAGCCTATCGTTGGGAGTGGGGTGTGTTTTGGATGTAACCTTTTCCAGGCATAAATACTAGGCTTTGGGCCAAGGATTTCAGTCTTCTTTCTCTTGCTGAATCACTAATAAACTATGAGCTGATCACTTCGAACGCGTCTGAACCCAGTATTTTGCAGCTTGGATGTAGTCAAGATAAGCCAGGACCACGTACACACTACATCAGGGGTCCTCAATATGATGCCTAAGGGCACCATGGCTCCCATTCACCTCTTTCTGATGCCTGCCAAGTGTTTTTAGAAGGTGGGTGTAGCCAGATGGAGCTACTGTCCAGCAGGGCTTCTGATTGGCCAATGGAGATCTAATTGGCTGTGCAGATTATAATAAAATTGTTAAAAGACAAGCTGCCACCACAGTGTTTACTTTGTTCTCTCTTTTTTCCCAGTGCAGTTTTTAAAATTATGCCTCTTGTCCCCTGCATTTGGACTGTGTGTGTGCGGCTGTCTCCCGCAGTGGCCATTTTGGGGTTGGCCCCACCTCCTGCAGTAGCCATTTTGGGGCTGTGCCCACCACCCTGTGTCAGAATTCCCAAGACGGGTGCAACCAAAAAAGGGGAGAAAAACACAACCCTGCGCAAGAAGGGTAACCAAAGAGGTTGGAACAACGTGAAAGAGATTAAAATAAACTGTGAACATAGTACAAAGATATAAAACACTGGTATTTAATGTAATACAGAAGTGTTAAAGTATGATTCAAAACAACAGTCATGTGGTTCAGCATACAGGTACCTATTCCCAGTATCAAGGCCAATATCAATTTACAAAAATACAGATTTAAAAGTACATATTGTTTACATAGGCAAGAACTAGAGAGC
This sequence comes from Gekko gecko, assembly GCA_029375565.1. NCBI lineage: Eukaryota > Metazoa > Chordata > Lepidosauria > Squamata > Gekkonidae > Gekko > Gekko gecko. The sequence goes on from JAPDNY010000001.1 coordinate 28,377,139, forward strand.
CAGTTTGGTATAGTGGTTCAGAGTGGTGAACTCTAATCTGGAGAACTGGGTTTGAATCCCCACTCCTCCACTTGAAGCCAGCTGGGTGACCTTGGGTCAGTCACAGTTCTCTCAGCTGAAAAAATAAACCTAGCTTGCCACAAAAAGAGCTAGAGTTTCAATCTGCCAGACAATCTTCGATCTCCTGGCTATCCTACACTCACTGTCAAACGATAGCAATTAATGAATGCAATACAGAAAACTGACCATACAAAGAATAGACACTGAGATATTCACTTGTGGAGTAAGAGGTATCAAATTTTCTTGTAATCCAGCATGGGCAACTCCCCAAAATGCAGAATATTTCCTTTGCCCATGGATCTTCTTAGCTCGGATCAGACATGCTCAAAAAGGAAAGCTTGCATCAGTGCTTAGTTCTCATGGCCCTTTCTTACACGCCCAAGGAAATGCTGACCACCACTTTGGGGTCAGGAAGCAATTTTCTCCAGGCCAGTTTGGCCAGGGATCCTGGAGGTTTGGTTTTGTTCTTTGCCATCTTCTGGGCATGGAGCAGCAGTCACTGGGGGTAGGAGGAAGGTAGTTGTGAATTCCCTGCACTGAACAGGGGGTTAGACTAGATGACCCTGGAGATCCCTTCCAACTCTTTGATTCTATGAAAACTCCAATGGAGTGCTCAGGAACAACTGGAAAAGAATCACTACAAAGATTCAAAAAGGTTGGGGACCCCTGCACTAAATAGTACATTCCTGCTTTTTTTAAGTATGGCGGGGGGGCACTGCATCAGAGAGGTTATTTTATTTGGATATTTTATTTGACTTATAGCTTGCCCTTACTGCTGAAATGCAAGGCAGATTACAAAATATTTTTTTTAATTAACCAGGCAGTATAAAACAACCAATAAACAATGTAGTAGAACTGGGATTACAGAACATAAGCTGAGACAATGGGTCAGACTTGCCTCTTGTGAAGGAGGCAAGGCCTTGTGTAATAAAGGGTCCAGGGTCACTCATAGGCATGGCGGCCCTTGAGAAGTTCCTTCCTGATCTCTCAACAAGAGGAAGCTAGTTTGAATTCTCCTGTAACTTCCTGCCTTAAAGGGAAGAATAAGGTTGTATTTTTAAGAGGGGCTGTGGCAGACCACACTCTCCCTGCTGGCGAACACCCCCCCCCCAATTTGGTCACTGGCACCTCCAATTTAAGGTTCTGAAGTAGAAAGTGTTGTGAAAGACCCTTCTCTGCCTACGAGGCCTGAGTCCTGGTGCCAGTCACAAGACCAAGCTAGGTGGTCCAATGGTCACCATCATTTGACGTGGTTTGAGGCTTACATCTTCATGACCCACCCAAAGCTGGAGGATAAGGAGGACAACACTAGGAGACGATTGTTCTGCCCTTGCTCTGACCAAAAATCAACAAATACCGTGCTACAGACGATTGCAAAGTATCTCAAATAATTTTGTATTATTTTTTATAAATTATTATATTAATTATCATATAAACATTAACACACAGAAAGAATCATATATCCAAATATTTGAGTATTGTCTTTTTATATATCACAAAAGATATTGCACAACCCCTTTATTAATACCAGTCCTCCTTAATTATACAAAAGTTTTAAAAGGGAGGACTCCTTTAAGTCTATTTTGAATTAGTGCTCATTCTTCCTCCAACAGAGGTCCAGATATCCTCCTGTTTCAGTGTCTTCCTCAGGGACTTCCACAGACATTTCCAAGCACAAGGTTGCCAAATACCAAAATATTTATCCAAATTTCACCAATGAACGCTGCAAAAAGTCTCTCTTCGTGAGCTCAAGGCTTCCTCAAAAGTGAAAAGTATGTGCACTAATTCAAAACAGACTTAAAGGAATCCTCCCTCTTAAAACTTTTGTATAATTAAGGAGGACTGGTATTAATAAAGGGGTTGTGCAATATCTTTTGTGATATATAAAAAGACGATACTTAGATATTTGGATATATGATTCTTTCTATGTGTTAATGTTTATATGATAATTAACATAATAATTTATAAAAAATAATATAAAATACAAAAAATACAAAATTACTTGAGATACTTTGTAATCGTCTGTAGCGCGGTGTTTGTTGATTTTTGGTATTTCCTACTTACTGTGGGTCCTATTTTGGTTTTGTGAGTTGCTCTGACCAAAGTATCGGGCCTGACCTAGATGCTCTTACATAGGAGGTCAATCACGTGACTTGCTCCAGCTTTTCCGGTGTCTCGATTAACCCAAGAGGGCAGTGATGGCTTATCTTCCCATAATTCCCTCCTTTGTAATTGGCTGCCAATGCTCACCAGGTCTCAGATTCAAAACTGTCCACAAACTTTATATTATTTGCACTGAACAAAGGAGCTGGGGCTGAGCACTGTGGGGAAGGAGAAAAGTTATAAACCTGCAGAAACCCTTGCTCTGTTACTGTAAACAAGATGTAGGGGGCTGCAGTGCGAAGGAAAACGCACCCTGCCCAGAGCAGGCAGGAGCAGCTGTTGCTTAGCTGGCTTCAGACAAAGAGCTAAGTAAGGTGCACAGGCTTTCAGGTTATGCAGGGCTCTTCAGACTTCAGAATTGTTGTTGCTCCCCAATCCTTTGGTTTCTCCAGGGTTCCATGGCTGACTTCTGTAAAGATGCGGGCACTGGTTTTATTCCTGACATGAAGCTTATCTTGTGTGGATATTAGTGGTGACTCCTTAGCACACCCTGAGGTGTGCCAGGGTTAGGGTTAGGTGTGTTCAGGTGAAGTCAGGTGAATTTAATTGGTGCATTATCAATCTGTTAATTATTATTTTAATGGGTTCCAAGGTCGTGCCCTATTTAAATTAATTGTTCTGGTCCTGAAGTTCACATCAGTGTATTAGGTCATAAATCTGCAGGCCTACCCTGTCTTTTTAGTTTACTGTAGAACACTTTGCCTGAAAATTATCTTTAAAATATAATTAATCATCATCATAAATATTCCAGAGGGATCTACTGCAGCCAAAATAACAAAAACAAAGTGTGGTACCTTAAAGACTAAGTAGCGCTCTAGCTCACAAACAGTGTCACAAACAGTGTCCTTTTCTAATTGTATATATTTGTCCCCTTGTCTTCCACTGAATAAACTCGGCACATGCTCAGAGGCGCCTTTTAACAGCAAGCAGCAGCCACTCAGTTAATCCGAAAACAGATCCTGGGCTGTTAGAAGTTTGCCTTTTATTGTGTGGGCTCAAGGGACTGACTCTCAAGGAACTGAGCTGCGAAGAATTCTGTGGGATTCTGATGCTTGCATTGCCCTTAAGAACATAAGAGAAGCCAATGTTGGATCAGGCCAATGGCCCATCCAGGCCAACACTCTGTCACACAGCAGCCAAAAATACCAGGTGCCATCAGGAGGTCTACCAGTGGGGCCAGGACACTAGAAGCCCTCCCACTGTTGACCCTCCCCAAGCACCAAGAATACAGAGCATCACTTGCCCCAGCGTCCCTATCTATACCTTGTGACTAATAGCCACTGATGGACCCCTGCTTCATATATTTATTTAATTCCCTCTTGAAGCTGTCCATGCTTGTAGCCACCATCCACCTCCTGTGGCAGTGAATTCCAAGTGTCAATCACTCTTTGGGTGAAGAAGTCCTTCCTTTTATCCGTTCTAACCCAACCGTTCAGCAATATCATTGAGTGCTCACGAGTTCTTGTACTGTGAGGAAGGGAGAAAAGTACCTCTTTCTCTAGCCGCTCTATCCCATGCATTATCTTATAAACCTCGATCAAGTCACCCCTCAGCCGTTGTTTCTCCAAGCTAAAGAGCCCCAAGTGCCTCAACCTTTCCTCATAGGGAAAGTTCTCCAACCCTTTTATCATTCTAGTTGCCCTTCTCTGCACTTTTCCCAAAGCTATAATATCAGGCCTGTAGCTACAGTGGGGCATTTGGGGGCCTGGTCCCCTAACTTCTTACCAAGGCCACCCCCGACTTCCTTTTAGCCCAGACCCCCTGAGTTTCTGGTAAGATGCAGCAGCCACCGTGAACTCCCCCCACGGCCATGGCTGCTGCTTCTCCTTGCCTTGCCCCTGCACCGCACCTTTCTACCCTGCGCCGCATCGGCCAAGTTAATTAAATTACATTTAATTGAATTAGCCAGTGCCCCGAGGAATTTAAATGCCCCCTGACTTAGAAATTCCTGGCTATGGGCCTGCATAATATTCTTTTTAAGGTGTGGTGAACAGAACTGTACACAATATTCCAAATGAGGTCACACCATTGATTTATATAGGGGCATTATGATATTGGCTGATCTGTTTTCAATACCCTTCCTAATAATCCCCAGCATAGCATTGGTCTCTTTTATTGCAGTGGTACACTGTCTCAACAATTTCAGTGAGTTATCTACTACGACTCCCCAATCTCTCTCTTGTTCAGTCTCTGTCAGTTCGGACCCCATCAATGTGTATTTATAGTTAGGATTTTTGGCTCCAACCTGCATCACCTTGCACTTGGCCACACTGAACCCCATTTGCCAGGTTGTATTTATCAATGTGTATTTATAGTTAGGATTTTTGGCTCCAATGTGCATCACCTTGCAATTGGCCACAATGAACCCCATTTGCCACGTTGATGCCCACTCGCCCATCCTCGACAGAGCCCTTCAGAGTGCCTCACAATCCTCCCTGGTTTTCACCAGCCTGAGCAACTTTCTATTATCTGCAAATTTAGCCACTTCACTGCTTACTCCCAACTCCAAATCATTAATGAACAAGTTAAAAAGCATTGGACTGAGTACTGATCCCTGTGGTACCCCACTACTTACCACGTTCCACTGAGAAAATTACCCATTTATACTCACTCTCTGTTTCCTATTAATTAGCCAGTTTTTGATCCACAAAAGGACTTGTCCTTTTATCCTGTGATTTTTGAACTTGCCTAGGAGCCTTTGATGAAGGACTTTATCAAAACTTTATCAAAAGCCTTCTCCCAGCTTGCATCAGCTCCTCCCGTGGAAGAGACCTTTGCAACTATCCGGTTTCGCCTCGCAGGATCTACAACCGTGAGCCCCCGCAGAGCAACCAGTCCCAGGGCTGAGCCTTGGCTTTTGTTCCACCCAGGCGCACCAGAGAGAGCCCCGCCTTTCCCTGGGCAGGCCGAGGAATTCAAACCCCGCCCCTGCCCTGCCTTCTCCGCCTCGTTCCGTCCGGCACTTTTGCCTGAGACTGAGCGGGGAGACTGAGCCGGGCAACCGCGCCGTCCGTGCCGACCCCTCGACGGGACGGCCGGCCAAACGATTCTCTCGACACTCGGCTTCTTTCCAGGCGCGGGGCTGTGGACTGAGCGCGGCGAACGCTGGACGCGGAGCCGGCTGGACTTCGAACAAGAAGGACCGGACAGGACGGGCAAGCTGAACGCGGCGGAGTTCCTCCTGGAGAAAGAGGGCGGGCAGGCAAGGCTTTGCCGGCACGATCCGCCCGGCTTCGTGGGTTGGAAGGGGCTACCCTAGCGTCCCTCCACACCCCGTTCTCTCTGGAAGAGAGCGGACGGAGAAGTCAACAGTTTCTGGTGGAGGCAATGGAGAATCTCCAACCCCCTACTGTTCACTGAGACTAGAGGGAGGGTCCTGCTTCCCCGATGGGAGGGGCCGTCCGCAGGCTGGAGCTCTAGCCCTAACTTCCCCTCCCCCGGCATCCCTCCTACATGGTCCCTGCTCCCTTGGAAGCGGTGGGGAATGGTGTGGAAGGCAATGTTGAGGACTTAGATGCGGGTGTCCTGGACCAGCAAGGCCCAGGCGACCCCCATGGAGCCACTAAAAAGTATGTTGCGGAAGGCCCCACTGGTGTCCTGGGGGGGAGGCTCACGCAGTGGGGGCGCCACCGCTTATGCCAACCCTGTCTGGACGGCATTGTTTGACTATGAGGCCGCCAGCAGCGACGAACTGACCCTGCGTAAAGGCGACTTGGTGGAGGTCCTTTCGTGGGACGCCGCCATTTCCGGCGACGAAGGCTGGTGGGCCGGCAAGGTGAACAACCAAGTGGGCATCTTTCCTTCCAATTATGTCTCGCCCAAGACGGGGGGCTACCCTGGGCCCGAAGGCCCATCTGAGGCCGACTTCCGCGACCTGAGGCTGGAGGAAGTGATTGGGGTCGGGGGCTTTGGCAAAGTCTACCGTGGAAGCTGGCGTGGAGAGCTGGTGGCGGTCAAGGCTGCCCGCCAGGACCCCGATGAAGACATCAGTACCACGGCCGAGCGGGTGCGGCAGGAGGCCCGGCTCTTTGCCATGCTGCAGCACCCCAACATCATCGCTCTCAAGGCTGTCTGCCTGCAGGAGCCCAACATGTGTCTGGTCATGGAATACGCCGCAGGGGGTCCGCTCAGCAGGGTGCTGGCTGGACAGAGGATACCGCCCCACATCCTCATCAACTGGGCCGTCCAGATTGCCCAGGGGATGCAGTACCTGCATTGCGAAGCCATTGTGCCCGTCATCCACCGCGACCTGAAGTCCAACAATAGTGAGTAGTGGAGCTGCCCTGAAGTTCTGTAGAAAAAAGATAGATAAATGGGGCGGAGGGGCTATGGCTTAGTGGTAGAGCCTTTGCTTGGCATGCAGAAGGTCCCAGGCCCGATCCCTGGCCTCTCCAGTTAAAAGAATCAAGTAGTCGGTGAATGTGACCCTGGAGAGCCACTACCAGTCTGGGTAGACAACAGTGACCTTGATGGACCGATGGTCCAGTTTAGTACGAGGCAGCTTTGTGTGTTCGAGACAGAGTTTGGAGCGCAACCCATATAACATTTCACTTTATTTATAACCCCCCTCCCTCCCCAATGTGGACTCAAAGTGGCTTACATTCTCCTCCTCTCCATTTTATCCTCACAATGGCCTGTGAGGTAGGTTAGGCTGAGAGCACGTGACTGGCCCAGGGTCACCCGGCAAGCTTCCCTCGCAGTGTGGGGATCCGAACCTGGGTGCCGCGAATCTTAGTCCAGCCCTCGAGCCACTGCACCGCACTGACAATACTGTTAAGTGTAACCTTGTCAAAGTCACCTGATTAATTTACAAACCGTGAGGCATGTTTGCAGAAGTGTCAAGGCTAAATATTAATGTTGCAGCCTGAACTCTTTCCTTCCAAATCTGTTTCAGTTTGGGGGACAAACCACTGGGAAATTCCCCTGCAATGAATAGGGACGGAGCCAAAAGCATGGAGAATTTCCCATAGGACTGCGTCCTTCCATGGATGCTTTCGCCCCACCAGATGCTTCCCATTCACCCACAGGACTATTCCTCATCCATGTGGAATTACAAGGAAGGGTTGTGGAAGAAGGAGAGGGGGCAACTTTGGGAACAGTGTCTTTGCCCCACCCTTTCCCCTGTCGTAGGTGCAGGAGAAATTAACCTGTGCTCTCAAAATACCTGAGAAGACAAAGGCGCTCCCAACTAGACAGGGGCACCCACTGGGTTATAAAGCTGTTCTACAAAGGATTGGGAAGAAGGATGAATTTGAGTCATGGCCAGCCCATGTGCCTCTCTGGAAACTTGCGGGGAGAGAGAGAGAGAGAGCGCCTCTGAGCATGTCCCGAGTACTGCCTTTTCGCTGCAGAGTAAGCAACTCCATTGTCCAAATCCCTGGTGTTAGTGGGAAGGGCTTCTGCAGCGGAGGCAGGCATAAGCTCTGACATGTCTCTTCTTTTTTTAAATGAAGTTCAGCTTGCCACACCCTCTTCTGGCTGAGGAGTTTGTCACTAGACTGTGACCTCTGTGACCCAAGGCCAGAAGGAAGTGACGCTGGCTCTCTCTCGCAGAAACTGGTTCTACGTGCCCCATTTCCTCTTGCAAGGCTGAGATAAATGTTTTTCTTTCCATGCAAACAAGAGCTTAGGGATCGGGAGTTTTTCCTTTTGTGAGGGTTGGGACTCTCCAGCTGTGAGCTGGGGGGGGGTGCCGCTGGAGACCTAGCGATACAGTATAAAGCCTCCTGTTCCCACCAAGCCTTAGGAATGCTCTAAGGAGTGGAAGCCCTAAGGAATCTCGCCTTCCATGCCTTGATGGGGAAACCCTTCCCAGAACCCCAGGCAGACAGGTGGCTATGGCTACCTTGGGAGTCATAGAACATTAGAGTTGGAAGGGATCTTGCAGGTCATCTAGTCCAACCCCCTGCACCCTGCAGGAGCATAGCCGAAAGAAAGGAATGACAGGAAAGCACTCTATGCATGTTCATAGGCACTCCCTCCTTCACAGGTTTTGTAGCTGAGAAGTGGTATTGCACAGAGCATAAGCAGCCAGCTGAAGGACTGCATTTCAGATTTTAGCTCAGCCCCAAACTCTCAAGGTGACATGTAGCTGCCACAAATCCCCCCAGACCCAGCCACACACACAACTGCTATATAATAATGCAGTTGCAGTCTTACAGGGCAGTTGCAATGATGGCTGTGAAGAATTTAGGGGCACAGGATTGACTCCATGATTTTTCCTGAGCAGTAGTCCTTTTACAGGCAAAAGGCCAGTCATTAGGATGGGAAGCCCTCTAAGGTGAGTTAGTGTGAGCTAGCCAGTAGTTTTTTAGCTTCCAGCTCACACATTTCTGTCTTAGTTCAGGAAGGATGGCTCCAGAGCAAACTAATTTATATAGTAGCCAAATCGCTCACTCACAACTTTAATGCCAGTAGCTCACAAAGTAGAATTTTTGCTCACAAGACTCCACAGCTTAGAGGGAGCATTGATGGGAAGGTGCATGCGGAGGGCAGGAGGTATATATTTGCAGGGACTCTTGAGTCCTTGCTGGGGGGGGGTCTTTTACTGACCCTCACAGGAATGAATGGGAGTCATTCTCCTAAGGAAGAGATGCTATTGGAGAGGGGCTTATCCCTGCATACTGCCTTGCCTTGACCCCATCCCTTGAAAATCCAACCTGTTTCTGTCCGTATAATCTCTCCTGCACCGTCTGTCTCGGTTACACTGGCATGTGGCAGAACATTAGGTTAATAGATGGAAGGTGCACAGGTGCTTTATCATATATCTGTATTTACTCCAAACAGAAATGACCTGCGATATAAGACGGCCCCCTTAAAACTGTTGTCTTGTGTTGTTGTTGGTGTTTTGCCATCAAGTCACTGCTGACTTACGGTGATCCCCTAGGGTTTTCAAGGCAAGTGAGGAAGCAGAGCTGGTTTGCCTTTGCCTGCCTCTGTGTAAGCAATCCTGGACTTCCTTGGTGGTCTCCCATCCAAGTACTAACCAGGACCGGCCCTTGCTTAGCTTCTGAGACCTGATGAGACCGGGCTAGCCTGGGCTATCCAGCTCAGGGCAAAAAAGTGTTATGTACAAGCAGAGAAATGGGTTACTGGATATAACTGTAACTTGTATGCGAATAGATCAAGATGGGTAGCCGGGTTAGTCTGTCTGTAGCAGTAGGGAAGAGTAAGAGTCCAGTAGCATTTTAGCAAAATTCGTGGCAGGGTATGAGCTTTTGTGAGATTTGCAAATATAAGATGATCCCCTCTTTTTATTTGGTGGTATACCTGGGGCGGGGAGGACAAGCTTTGCATCTGAGTAAAATCTATACCTAATAGCAATGGGTGGCTCCCCCACGAGGATCAAAAAATCTGCCTGAGCGGGCCACTCAACGCTAAGGTTTATGTTTCTGCAAATCTAGAGTAACCACCAGGTTTGCAGAACAATATGAAAGGAGTCGTTATAAGCCTTGAAAATGTAAAAAGTGATGTTTTTGCACTCATACACCTTCTAGCAGAAAGAAGACTGAAGTTCAATGACGTGGGGCTGTTATTACAAATGGTGCTTGACGTGGCATAGCCTCCCTGGAGACAAAGGGACCCAGGACAGGGGCTAGGAAAGCCCATGGTGAGAGGGGGCAGGTGCTGCTACGGGGGAAGGCTACCCAGGAGTGGATGCATGGGAATGCAGCAGCTGAGGGGATGGAAATGAAGTTGTAAATGTAGGTAGAGGGAAGCAGAAAAATGTAATGTGGGGGAGGGAAAATAGGGTCCAGTGTGGTGGTGGGGGAGCAGGATATGGATCAAATGGGGTGAGGGGAGGCAGGGGGGAAGCAGCAGCAATACTGTGGGGAAGGGAGCCAGCAAGGGAATATAGGATTTCCCCCTACCGTGAGTCCTCTCTTGTCTCTCATTTCTATGTCTCTATATCTCATAGCGAACATACTGAGCCAAGGGCGCGGGTGGTACTAAAGCTGCAAAGCCAGGCCACCCACAGGAAATGTAGGGCCCTTTACCTACTCAGGAACACCTCTGGCCCCCACACATATGCAGAAGAATATGGCGAGTGGTCTGATGAGGACTGAAAAGTCTTCAGGAGGGCCATGAATGTTGAGAGTAGCTGTCTGTCATTTGAAGGCAGGGTTATTTTATTTCTGTGTATTTTATTTGATTGCCATTGCTTGTCTCTGCGGAGTGATCCCGGTCAACTTTGGTGGTCTCCCGTCTTAAGCACTAACCAGGGCCAACCCTGCTTAGCTTCCCTGATGAGATCGGGCTAGTCTGGACCCAGATCAGGTCATGGACCTTATGGGGGTGTTTTTGGACCAGGGCTGAATTGGAGCCAGCGGTCAACTCCAGAATCCCTTTTCCGCCCCCTTGCTTAGCTATAACGGGAATGAAGTCGTAATCATGAATGGTCCCTCTGAGGCTATGTGGGGTACATTGGTGCAAAGTAACTTAGCTGGCAGCCCCAGCAAAAGCACATCTAGGATTAGGCAGATTCTATGGATCAGGATGTAGCTTTCTAACAGGCTGCAGAGCCAGCCACTCCTCCTTGCAGAAGTAGAACCGCTAATGCAGGAGACAGGGAATTGTTTTCAAGAGAGCTGAAACTAGTTTGAGAGAAGCTGTGCTTCCTGTTGTGTGTATGCAACAGTTCCACTTTCGCCTCTGGTCAGAGGTTTTGCTTTTTTCTGCTTAAAAAAAAGTGTGAACTCGCCCTACCTGTTTTCCAAAGGTGGCAGGGGGATATGTATATACCATGAGCAGGTAGCCATATCTCTTTCAAAACCCTTCCGGCTCTCTAGAATATAAAGGTACTGCTGTACTCAGCGTATCTCTGAATGGTTGTCTCTGTCCCAGTTTACGCCAGGCCTTGAGCTATGGCTTGGATCCTCCGATGGCAGAAGGAATTCTGTCGGGAGAGCCATGATGTCCCTGCCTCCCCCCTTGCTCTGCCCCCCCCCCACGCCCTGCAAAATGCTGTTCCTGGAGCAGCATTTGGCAGTGGGGGCCTTTGGAGCTGCAGCAGGCAGGGGGAGGCAGGAAGACGGCATTCTGTTAATGGACATCCTTCCATCAGCGGAAGCACTGCATGGGATCTGAGCTTGTGTGTATACTCAGGCCCACGGGCAGTATTGAAAGGATGGTATATATTTGAATGCATTAACATCTGCGAAATTGGTGATGGCGTTTTTGAAAAAGGCTCTGCGTGCTACTGTAGGCACATCTGATTGGGAAAGGGAATAAACAGATACCCCAAAACCTGGTCTTAGTTTGAAGACTCACTGGCACAGGTAGAGGTGAGAAAGAGGAGAGTTCTTCTGTGCCTGAGCAGACTTCCTTTCCCATATCTGGTTTGAGCATTGCCACCTGCTTGCCATGATACTGTGGGGGTTGGCTGCAGGCGCTAGCTTGCGCATCCCGGCCTTTCTGTAGCAAATGACTTCTAGAGGCTGTGTGGGTGGTCTGGCACCTACTGTGTCCACTCAAATACAAGACTCATTCCCCCCAAAAAAACTATGCTATCAAAAAAACCCACTTTATTTTAAATTGGCACACAAGTTACAGATATAGAATGTTTAAGTCCAGTGACACCTTTATGACCAACAAAGTTTAATTCTGGGGGGCATAAGCTTCCATGCACATGCACACTTCTTCAAATACCACACGAAAGCTTATACCCAGAATTAAACTGTGTTGGTCTTAAAGGTGCCACTGGATTCAAACTTTGTTTTGTTGCTTCAGACCAACATGGATACCCACCTGAATCGAAGTTACAGGTATGTCCAATAATAAAAATCTTTTTGGGTGTGGGGTCAGAATGTCATCTTCCTTTCAAGTAAATGTGGGTAACTGGAGGGTGAATCCAACAATGACTTCTTGGAACAACACCCACGGAGTAAAGTATCATTTGTGAATCATCTCAGACAAATGTAATAGGGGAGAAAAAGCAAATTTAGAGTCCAGTGGCACCTTCAAGACCAACGAAGTTTTATTCCAGGTATGAGTTTTCGTGTGCACGCACCCTCTTTTTCAAATAAAAAAAAGTGTGCCTTGGACACGAAAGCTCCTATCTTGAATAAAACTTTGTTGGTCTTAAAGCCACTGGACTCTAAATTTGTTCTACTGCTTCAGACCAACATGGCTGACCACCTGGATCTGTTTTCAGGGGAGAAAAAAGTACCTGAACCATAGAATTTGTACACAGCTGAGTGTACATGCCTATTGTATGTGTATTATTCTACTCCAATTGTATGTATTTGTGCACAGTGCTGCATATTCTCCCTCCACCAGTGATGTATGTACAGAATTTCATGTGCAAGAGAAAATTCATGCACATTGAGCTAGACCTGAATGTTGGACTCTTAAGCAAGGTGTTTGTGGGGAGAGGAGACCTGGGCAATACACTGCCTCCTAAAGCAGATGTTCTATCCGGTGTTCCCTCTAAGCTGAGTTAGTGTGGGCTAGCTCATAGTTTTTTAGCCTCCAGCTCACACATTTTTGTCTTAGCTCAGGAAGGATGGCTCCAGAGCAAATTAATTTATGCAGCAGCCAAATCAATCACTCACAGCTTTAATGCCAGTAGCTCAAAAAGTAGAAGTTTTGCTCAGAAGACTCCACAGCTTAGGGGGAGCATTTTCATCTCACTTTTATGAAGCAGGTCCTAATGAGGGCTGACAAATGAAGATAGATCCACCCCAGGAGCCTTTGCATTGTCATGTTGTGCTTGGCTTTGTTGCAATAGTTGCTCACCAGCATCGTTTCTAGCCTTGTCGGGCATGACTTGGATTGCGTGCTGATTCCTGCTGGTGCTCCTAAAAACCCATTCAGGTAGGGTCAGCCCTGATACCAAGGCAAGAATCTATCTGCCTAGCACATTTTCCCTCCTGCCCTTCCTCCAAAGACCTCATGGTTCTCTTTCCCCCATTTTACAGCTGCAAGAATCCTGTTAGGTGGGTGAGGCTGAAAGAAAGGAGACAGTGACTGGCCTGAGGTCGCCCACCGAGCTTCATAGCCAAGGGGGGATTTGAACCTGGGTCTTCCAGCTCCTACTCTGACACTCTAGCTCCTGTGTCACGGGATCTCTCTGATGCCTGATCTTTGGTGTTCAGCAATCACAGTCCAGAGTTTACAGGCGGGGGTGGGGATGGGGACAGGACGGGACACCACAGAATTGTGCAATCCCAGGCGGCAACCTAATTATGAAATCATCACCATGGGAATCCTTCAGTGTATACAACGTATTGAGGACTTGTAAGTGTGCATTTGTGCTCTCTCTCACACACACACACACGTACAGTCTTTGTGTTTCCACAGTCAAGTACGACATATACTGTATATCTGACGAAGTGAGCGAAAGTGAGAAAGTGTATACCCTGGAAATTGCTGCTGATCTTTAAGATGCTACTGAACTCAAATTTTGTTCTACATAAGTATATTTCAAGTGTTTGTGGTTTCAAGCCTTGTTCGTTTGTAGTAGTAGAACAAAATCTGTAGTAGTAGAACTGTATTTGAGTTAAGTAGCACCTTAAAGAGTAGCAGGAATTTCTGGGGTATACATTTTCTCACTCCTGCTCACTTCATCAGATATACGGCATATGTAGTACTTGACTGTAGAAACACAAGCAGAAAGACTGTAACGTGTGTATGCGAGAGAGAGCGTTACAGTTCCTGTATATGTTGTTATATTAATGTCTCTTGCTGGTGGGATGAACACTTGCTAAAAGAAGAGGTGAAGAGGCTGAATAATTGCATGAATCCCAAACTCTATGATTTAGAAGCTATTCTCCCCCCCACACCCCAAATATGGGGACGGGACGGGACAACACAGAATTGTGCAATCCCAGGCGGCAAGCTAATTATGAAATCATCACCATGGGAATCCTTCAGTGTATATACGTATGCTTGCGTGTATATTTCGAGTGTCTGCAGTTCCAAGCCTTGTTAGTCTGTAGAACCAAATCTGAGTCCAGTAGCACCTTAAAGATCAGCAGAATTTCCCAGGGTATACATTTTCTCACTTTTGCTCACTTCATCAACTATATGGCATATGTCGTACTTGACTGTGGGAACCCAAGCAGAAATACTATATGTGCATGTGAGAGAGAGTGCAAATGCACACTTACGGTTCCTGTATACGTTGTTGTTATTAATGTCTCCTGCTGGTGGGATGAACACTTGCTAAACGAAGAAGTGAAGAGGCTGAATAAGAGCATGAAACCCAAACTCTCTGATTTAGAAGCTGTCCCCCCCCCCCATCCCAAATATGTGTGTGCATGCCTGTGATTTTTTCAGTGGGTAGGGAAAGGCATTCAGTTCAGTTATTCTGTTTCTTGTCCTTGTGTTCCAAGGCATTGCCCAAATGTCAACCAGGCTCTGGTTCTGAACCTCAGGACGGATTAAGAGGTGTTATCCAGCTAAGCCAGAAGAATGTATGGAGTGGATAAGGGAGTCTTCTGTGTGGATGCCCTGAGAATTTGGTTTCTGGAGCTGCTGCACCGACTTATCTCTTTCAGAGTCTTGTGAATCTTGGGGGAGGGGGCAGGATGAGAAGTTTTTAGCTGACCTGCTTGCCATGTATAGCTTTTAAAAGTGTGGCAGGACGCCCAGGAGCACAAGAAGCTGTCTCGAACAGCTTTTCTGGAGAGGTGGCATAGAAATTTTCTTTTTTAACAAAAGAGAAAGAGAGAGAGATGCATTTGATGAAATGTAAGATTTTGTGTGTTGAGAGTCTGCCTGTCGGTGTTGTGACTGCAGTGGCCTCAGAGCTGGGTGCCTACGATAACACTTTGTGCTTGATAGCAGGTTAAAGAGCAGCCCTATAACATCCCCAGTTTGCGAGTTTGGGCCTGTGGGTGGTTGATAGCAACTGATCTAAGCCCTTCCAGTGAGTTAGTGGCAGGGAAGGGGCCCCTTCCCAGTAGACAGCTTGCTAGATGTTGCTTTGGGGATTTCTCTTCTCTCCCCCCATCCCTGTTGGATTTCCTCCCCGTTTTCATTGCCAGCCTGGCAAACACACAAACACTGGCTTATTTGCTTCCTTGGCAGAGCAAGAATTATCCCACACTCACAGCCTCCTGGAAGGGGCAGCACTGCGTTTATGGCCACTGCCCCCCCCCCCCGCCCTGCCACCATGCTGGCTCTAATGCCTGCTAACTCTCCCCTTTCTGTTCTGTTTTCCTGACCAGGCTAGCGAGCACAGGAAGCTGCTGCTTATCAGTGAAGCCGCGGGGAAGGCAGGAGGGGAGCGTAGCCAGTGGACCCCTCCCTTCCTTCTTGCCTCTCTGGGCTTTCCTCTTTCTCACTCCGCCCACCCCCTGTCATGACGATCGGGTTCCAGTTCTACCAGTTGCTTCCTTATCACCAGCTTGACTGGCTGTTCCGGTATCAGTTCTGCTCTTCCCAACTTCCAGCTGGGCCTGTTTGCGGCTTGTCACTCAGACGTGTGTGTCATCCGGTGATATGACGTTTGAGTCCAGTGGCTCCTTTAAGACCAGCAAAGTTTAATTCTGGGTACAAGCCTTCGCCTGCACGCACACTTCTTCAGGTATCTGATACCAAGAATAAAGCGTTGGTTGGTCTTCAAGTTGCCACTGGACTCAAACTTTGTTCTCTTGCTTCAGACCCACACGGCTACCCACTTGGATCTACCCAGTGATATGGTTGTTTGTTTAAGATACTGGGCCTGAAACTGGTTGCATGCTCAGGTTGCACTGGTTGGCCTCACATTCAGTAGGGATACAATCCACGCAGTACTTTTTATTGGGACCGTCCAAAATTATATAAGACAGCGTGTGAACTTTTGGTTTTACCTGAACTCTTTGTCAGGCTTTGTGTGTGTGTGTGTGTGTGTGTGTGTATTTGCCCTCAAGTCGCGGCAGATTTATGGCAGCCCCTCATGAGGTTTTCAAGGCAAGAGACATGCGGAGGTGGTTTGCCCTTGCCCTTCCTCTGCAAAGCGACCCTAGACTTCCTTGGCCGTCTCCCATCCAAATACTAACCAAAGCCGACCTTGCTTATCTTCTGAGGTCTGACAAGATTGGGTTAGCCTGGGCCATCCAGGTCGGGGCTGACTTAGATGTTACAGAAATAATAAAAAGTATTGGGGAGGGGTTTGAGCATATTCTGGGGGGCCCTGGTATTGAAAATAGGTTTTGGAGGTGCTCTAGATGGTGAGCCTTGACTGAGATTAAGTTCCAGGTGCCTGGGTGTTGCAAAGCTTCTGTCCTGGAAACCTTTAACCCTAATCTTTTCAGCAGGCCAGTTCTTGGAAACAGAAGGCTGGTCTAGAAAGAGCCTGGCTTTGACCCAGCAAGATGCCTTTGGATGTGGAGGAGCTAGTTGTGATTATACAGTTTGGTGGGGGTGGGGAGGTGGAAGGCACTCTGCACATGCTCGATGGGGAAGAACACTGTCTTCTCTATAGGCCTGGGAGAACTACCTCTGATTAAACTGAGGGCGTGGAGGGGCTACTCATTAGATCTGCAGATGGCACCAAATTGGGAGGAGCAGTGAACACACCAGAAGGTATAGAATTCAACGAGATCTGAACACACTGGAAAAGTGGGCAGATGTGAACAAGATGCCATTTAGCAAGGATACGTGCTGAGTTCTACATCTGGGTAACAAAAATGAGGAACATGCTTACTGGATGGGAGATGCACTTCTGGGTAGCACGAGTGGACTATCAGTTAAATATGAGCAACCAGTGTGATGCAGCAACAAAAAAGGCTAATGCGATCTTGGGGTATATCAACAGAGGCATAACATCCAAATCACAAGATGTGATAGTCCCACTGTACACTGCATTGGTCAGGCCGCACCTGGAGTATTGGGTACAGTTCTGGATGCCTCCCTTCAAAAGGGATATGGACAGGATGGAGCAGGTGCAGAGGAGAGCGACGAGGATAATCAGGGGCCTGGAGACCACGCCCTATGTGGAAAGGCTGAGGAACCTGGGAATGCTTAGTTTGGTGGAAAGGAGGTGGGGGGGTATGATTCCTCTCTTTAACTATTTGAAGGGCTGTCCCTTAGAGGAGAGCAGGGAGCTGTTCCTTTTGGCAGCAGAGGGTAGGACTCACAATAATGAGTTTAAATTAAGGGCAGGAAGGTACCAGCTGGATCTTAGGAAAAACTTTTTTGCAGTAAGAGTTGTGCAACAGTGGAATCAGCTGCCCAGGGAGGTGGTGAGCTCCCCTCCCTGGCAGTCTTGAAGCAGCGGCTGGACAAACACTTATCAGGGATGCTCTTGGCGCATCCTGCATTGAGCAGGGGGTTGGACTAGATGGCCTGTAATGGCCCCTTCCAACTCTGTGACTCTATGATTCTGTTCTATGATTCTAAACCCATCCCTCAGGAATAAGCAGTGTGTGTGTTTGATCAATGGTTCCGTGGGGCTCTTGGAAAGCCACAGCTATCAGCGTGATAGTATAGTGTTATTCCAGAGAGGGCTTCCCTTCTGTTGGACGCTGGAGGGGAGGGGAGAGTGTTGTTCACCAGCCTTGCCTAAACAATGACCCACGCCGGTGGGTCTGGCCACTGGCTTCCTCCAAGCCGCTTCCTGCTAGCTGTGTTACTCAGGCTTCCTCCTTGCCTGGACCAGTGGGGGCGGGGGGGGAACGGAGGGAAAACTCCCAGAGCACCAACCGATGGGGGCAGGGAAGGGTGCCGCTGTGGGGTTCTGCCAGGGGAGCCCCTTCTCTGTGGGCCAGCCTCCCCATTGCCTGGCAGAACAATGGGCTGATTCTCCTGCCAGCCTCGTACACAATGGGGTGCTCAGTGACGCAGAGTCTCTGGGAAATGTTTGAGTCGCCTACAGGTCACGGGGCTGAGATGCAGCCGGGGCGGGGGTGGGGGAGGCAGCAGCGAGGACAGCAAAGCAATTTCTGCTTTGTTGCCAGGCTTAAAACGTGCCAGGTTGCTTAGCAGAGGAAGTGGTCAAGACTTTTGGGGGGGCGGTGCTGCTCAGGACTCAGGGGACAGGACTGGAAGAGGAATTCTCCTTCATGGGTCTCGCTTGGGCCTAGGTGAATGGTAGCAGTGAGGTCTTCCTGGTCTCTCAGAGGAGGCTGTATGGCTTAATTTCAGCCAGGGTTCATCCAGTGTCTACTTCCCAGTGTTGGAGCCTAGCTCTTGAACATGCAAAGAGTGCTTCTGAGTACGTGCCGAGTGCGTTTGCTGAGTCATCACATCCTGTTCTCCCACACCTGAGATTACAGGCCAGGGATTTCTTGGTCAGAGCGGCAGTCTTCTTAGAAGGCGACTACTGAAGGCAAAGCCTGCAACTTCCTCTCTCCTTTCCGGTACGATATTTCCTCCCCACAAGTCTTTGTTTTGCTGAGTTCACTCAGTCTAGCAATATAATTTTAGCATCCATCTGACTCCGGAGGTACGCTGGAGAGAAGCAACCAATGTCTCTGTCCTAGAAAGGTTACCATTTATGCTAAGGCAAGACAAGTTGGTTGGAGAGAGAGGTCAGGGACTGGCAGATACTCAAGATGGAGGATCAGGAAACATGAGCCTAGGATAGTTCCAGAAGGGTTCCATGAGGGAGACAGCCAGATGGACGGAGATGGGGAAACAGGGCGAAAGGCAAAAAGAATTAGGGCAGACCTAAATGAACAGGAGCATAAGAAGTATTTATTTAGATATTTTTATTCCCCTTTTCTCCCCAATGGAGGCCCAACGCAGTTTACAATATTGTTCTCCCGTCCTCCATTTTATCCTCACAACGGCCTCCTTCTGAGGTATGTTAGGCTGAGTGAGAGTAACTGGCCAAGGTCACCCAGCGAGCTTCCGTGGCAAGAGTACAGATCCAAATCTGGGTCTCACTCATCATAGCCCAACGTTCTGACCACTACAGTCTGCTAGCATTCTGGGTATCTGAACTAATCTGAGACTAAAGGTGGAATGAAAGGGCCAAGGAAAGTCGGGGTTAGAGTAACTGAGGTGGGGTTAATATCTAAAAAGAGAGGTAAGGGGTTTCCAGCCTGGTTGGACAACATGATCTTTGATAAGGAAGACTGCCTCAAATTCCTTGTTGCACAGGTTTGGCAGTAGTTGATCAGCGGTGCCCTCGGGGCCAGAGTTTGGGCCAGAAGTTCAAGGCTTACAGGGTCAGCCCCTAACTAAATGTCCATTGCCATTCAAAAGGGGATGTCCCCATAAGGCTATTAAGTCCAGAGTGTAAAATTACCTAGCTGACCTACTGTAGTTACTCACTGATGAGAAAAATGACCCTTCTGCACATGATCAGAGGCACTACCTTCAGGTTCTTTATATGATTCAGGCCTGAGTTCTGCCACAGGAAAATGGGTCTAGGTTGAGACCTTGATTCTAGGGTAGAGCCCCGGTGGTCCTGGTCTGAAGGCCTTAAATGTGAGGACTAATTACTTGAAGGTAGCACAGAGAGCTGTAGGACTCCAATGGCAAGGACTGAAGAGAAGGCGAAACACAGCCATAGCAGTAAGAGAAAAGGATGTGGATAGAAGAGGCCATGTGGGAAGTTCAGCTTTCCATGCTGTACTCTAAATTTCCCCCTTTTTGGTGTGGAGCGGGGTCAACTTCTTGGACCGCCAGAGCTGGATTCTTTCCCCAAACGGAGTTGAATAAGTTAGAGCAAGGGAGCATGTCTCCTTCTGTTTCACTCTGGCACAGTTTCCATTATCTGTGTGCCAAGAGCATGGAGGAAGTTTGGCAGAGCAGCCAAGAGCTGCCAGCGCAGGAAACCCTTCTAGCACCAGGGTGGTGCTGAAGAAGGCGACTTTCCAGGGGTCTGTCGTAGCACTGAAGAGCTGGCTGATGCTCAAGATGCAGAGGGAGGCTGTATTTGGGTGGTTGCCAGATACCATGGTTCACTTTGGGGTTCCCTCCTCTCCCAAGGAATCTTACTACGCATTATGTTTTCTCCCAGGTCCTCACAATCCATACATGCTTGCAGGTGCCTCACTGGGCACTCAGTTCCCAGGTGCATGAAGTCTGAATTAGGTTGGGACCATGGCATTCAAGAAGAAGGGGCCTCAGTCCTCTCCCCCCATCATATTCCCCACCTGAAATGGCTCTGGGAGGCCAGCTATTTGGCTTGTTGGGGTTGTGTGTGTACCGTTAAGGTAAAAGAAGAAGAGGAGATTGGATTTATACCCCCCCTTCACTACCCAAAGGAGTCTCAGAGCAGCTTACCATCTCCTTTCCCTTCCCCTCCACACAGCAGACACCCTGTGAAGTAGGTGGGGCTGAGAGAGCTCTGAGAAAACTGCTCTTGAGAGAACTGTGACTGACCCAAGGTCACACAACTGGCTGCATGTGGTGGAGTGGGGAATCAAACCCGGTTCTCTCAGATTAGAGTCCACACTCCTAACCACTACACCAAACTGGTACACAAAAGGTTTCCCCATTGGGAAAAATAGTGTTTCCCCAGTGCTATTCCAGATAAGGAAAATAACATGGGGGGGGGGGGGCAGACCTTAGCACCCTCTTCCCACATGCCTCAGTCCCCATTTGGATCAGACTTGTATGCACCTGGAAATTCAGTTCCTAGCACAGAAACTCCAGGCACACATTTGATTGGGTGGATCAATATGTAATTAAACCGTCTTTCTGTCTCCTCAGGAAACTGGGTGGGGCCACTGCCCTTCCCATGTCTGTCAAAAAGGAGAAGAGATCAGAGTTTCATCTCTAAAAAAAGTTGTGCTGGGGAGGAATCCTTCCTTGAGGTCCTTCCCTCTGACCCATCTGCCTTTCCTCCCAAGTTCAGATGCTTCTGGGAGCTGGCTGAGTTAACATTTCAGTGGTAAAAGTTGCACATGCTCAGAGGCAATTTGCCAAGAGCCTAAAACCTCTGTGCTGAAAACAGCTGTTGGGGCTGAGCCCTGGCGCAGAATGCACGAAGCCCAGAGGAGAAAACCTCCCCCAAACCTGTGCAAGTGACGTCTAAAAACAAAAGTATTCTGCTGAAATCTTGGGCATTCCCTGAAAAGGCAGACAGGCCAGGGTCCCAGACAAGCCACTCCAAAAGAGGGCGGGGGGTGGGGGTGGTCAGCCCTAGAATGTGTGAGAACCTCCCTTGTGTGTGTTCAAAGTGCTTTTTCACCTGCCTCTCTTTGAAATTTTCTGATATTCCTTGAGAAGTGGAAGGATGCAGTCACAAGGTTGCATGGGAGGAGCTGAATATTATTCCTCCGCCCTGAATCCGCTGCTCATGAACTCTTTCCCCTGTGGTACGGTGTAAGCATTAGCAAAGTTGCCGGTACTGGGCTATCCACTCCCCCACCCCACCCCCGTGTCTCCTAACAGGATGTGATGTAGGCCCTGGGGCCCTCCAGACAGTTAGGGTTGGGCCACATTTATTGCATGTGGGGCTGACTTCCAGGTACGGGTGTGTCTTGCCCTTGCTGTGTACACAAACCTATCTCCTTGCGGTTCTGGTGCAACATTTTCCCATCGTGGGAGCTGCTTTCAGAGCAGCCTTTGCGCAAGAATCCCCAATAGGCATTGCACTGGAACTGAAAGCCCGCCTGGTTCTTGCAAGAAAAAGCCCTTGAGAAGCAGGAGTATTATTTGTGTATATGTTTCTCAAAAATCCATTCCTTGTTTTAAAAGTGTGTACTTTTTGCTCTTTCATCCCGCTGCATGAACGTAAGAACATAAGAGAAGCCAATGTTGAATCAGGCCAATGGCCCATCTAGTCCAACACTCTGTCACACAGCGGCCAAAATATACCAGGTGCCATCAGGAGGTCCAGCAGTGGGGCCAGGACACTAGAAGCCCTCCCACTGCTGCCCCCTCCAGCACCAAGAATAGAGTGCAGCACCTGCCCCAGACTGAGAGTTCCCATCTATACCCTGTGGCTAATAGCCACTGATGGACTTCTGCTCCATACGTTTATCTAATTCCCTCTTGAAACTGTCCATGCTTGTAGCTGCCACCACCTCCTGTGGCAGTGAATTCCATATGTTAATCACTCTTTGGGTGAAGAAGTATTTCCTTTTATCTGTTCTAACCTGACTGCTCAGCAATTTCATGGAGTGCCCACGAGTTCTTGCATTGTGAGAAAGGGAGAAAAGCACTTCTTTCTCAACCTGCTCAGTCCCATTCATAATCTTATAAACCTCGATCATGTCACCCCTCAGCCGTTGTTTCTCCAAGCTAAAGAGCCCCAAGCATTTTAACCTTTCTTCATAGGGAAGGTGTTCCAATCCTTTTATCATTCTAGTTGCCCTTCTCTGCATGCATGCATAACTAGTCAGGCCACACAACCAAGCATCAGATATTGGACAAAATCCAATGTTCCCTGAACCACTGAAGAGACATAACAAAAAAGCCGTCTATAAAGTTTAACCAGGCAGCAATCACCATTATGACTGGCTGGATCACCACGGCACAGAGGCCAAAGGAGCAAATCCTGCTGAGTGTGAATTTTTCATAGGAAATCAGGCATTCCTATACCTGTGGAGGAGGGTGCTATCTTGGCTCCTAAGATGCTCAGGAAAAATCTGAGCATATAAATATTTTCAAGAAATTAATGTAAACTGCTCCTTTCATGCAACCAGCCCAAATCACAGCAGTTTAGAAGAAGAAGACTTGGTTTTTATACTCCACCCTTCATTACCTGAAGGAGTCCGGAGAGGCTTACAATCCTCTTCCCTTTCTCTCCCCACAGCAGACTCCCTATGAGGTAGGTGGGGCTGAGAGAGTTCTTTTGAGAATTGCTTGTGAGAGAACAGCTCTGAGAGAACTGTGACTGGCCCAGCGTCACCCAGCTGGCTTCAGGTGGAGGAGTGGGGAATCAAGCCCGGTTCTCCAGATTAGAGTCCTGCTGCTCTTAACCACTACACCAAACTGGCTCAATACCTCAGCCCAATTATTGTCCAGGGCTAGCTGACTGGAACACATCTCGACTATTTAAAACAGCTGCATTGGCTACCAGGTTCTTTCTCAGTCCAGTTCCAGCTGCTGGTCATAACCTTTCAAACCTTTCATGGCCACTTACACAAAGGACCGTCTCTGCCCATTTATGGTCCTCTAGCTGACACTTTCTGGCTGTTCCCCCCACCTTTACGTTGTCCACCTTGTGGAATGAGCTCCCCTGATGGGGAGGCACTGTCTTTAGAAAATTTTAGATGCTGTAAGGCCCTTTTATTTGCGAGGACTTAAAAAAAAATTAACTCATTTGTACTCCATCTTCCTCCCCAATGGGGATCTAAGACAGCTTACGTCATTCTCCTCTCCTCCATTTTATCCTCACAACAACCCTGTGAGATTAGGCTTGAGAGAGTGTGACTGGCCCAAGGTCACCCAGCAAGCTTCCGTGGCACAAGTAGGGATTTGAACCTGGGTCTCCCAGATTCTAGTCCAGCACTCTTAACTACTACACCACGCTGGCCCGCAAGCCTCACACTGGCCTTGTAATGAGGTATAGGCTGGAGGCATTTTCTTGGGGGGGGAGTAAATTGACATTTTAGAGTATCTTGTTTTTAACTTTTAACTTTTGGGATTTTGAGCCTACAAGGGAAAGGTGAGATATAAACACATTCAATAAACAAATCCAGGTCCTTTGCGTATAGAGTTGGGCAGGTACCAATGTCACATGTGCTGTTGCTATTTTCTTACCGACAGCCAGGACTTTTTTTGTAGAAAAAGCCCAGCAGGAACTCATTAGCATAATAGGCCACACCCAACAGCAGAAACTCATTAGCATATTAGGCCACACCCCCATGTTAACAGAAGTGTGGTCATCCAGCCACACCCACCTTTTGCTTCTTATTCTGTTTACCTTACTTGTTGTCAAAACCCAGGGCTTTTTTATAGCAGGAATCTCTTCGCATGTTAGGCCACACACCCCAAATGTAGCCAATCCTAATAAGTTTCTGCTGTTGGGTGTGGCCTATTATGCTAATGAGTTCCTGCTGGGTGTGGCCAACTCGGGAGCCAGCCGGAACTTCATTCCTGTGCATTCCTGCCCCAAAATAGCCCTGCCGACAGCTAAGACATTCCTTGGCCTGTCTAATACGTTTTACTTGCCCTTCCTCCAAGTATATCTCATGCTCCATGCCCCATTTTATCATCTCAGCAACTCTGTGAAGTAGGTTAGGGTGGCTCTAGTTCACCCAGCTGGCTTGCAAGGCGGAGTGAGGATCAGGATCAGGCCAGTGGCTTGTGAGTTCCCTCCCCCTCCCTCTTCTCCTGCTTCACCATTCTTCCCATAACCATGGTTTATCCGTTCGTCTGCATTTGTGGTAAACTTGGGTAATGCAAACCAGAGTGAAGCAGGCGTGGGTTGTCTATGCAAAAAACTTGGGCTCCAAACTCAGGACAGTCCTAATTTTCATGGTGGCTTACACAGTGTAAATGTTACGCAAAACTGTGATTAAAGCAAACAAGGAAAGGGGGTGCGGGGAGAGCAATTTGTGCTAGGTAGGAGGAGAAGGAAGGCACTTGCAAGCTCAGAGATCACTCCCCATCTCTTAGTCATGGTTAAGGGATTGGCACTGTTAACTCTGCACAGGATCTTGGAGAAAGATCAGCACCTCTGAACGCCCACATGAAGCTGCCTTGTACTGAGTCAGACCACTGGTTTGTGAGGGCCAGTTTTGTCTGTTTGAACTGGAAGTGGCTTTCCAGGCTCTCTGGCAGTATTTCGCATCACCTCCCACCTGAAATATGAAGACGCCAGGGACTGACCCTGGGACCTCCTGCAGGCAAAGCAGGTACTCTATCACTGAGCCACAACTCCTTTCCGCTGATTTGTGGATTCCAGACTTCCCAGTGCTTGAGGAATACCTCTCAGAGTTCTCAGTAGCTAGCAGAATGCCCCACCTCCTGCCCCAAGTGTCCCTTAAGCCAAGTTCCAGGGGAAGGGAGTGACCATTGAAAAAGTTTTTTTGAGGCTTTTTAAGGTAATTGGTGGGTTTCTGTTCTGTTATGGTGATTTATTCTCTCAATCTACTGTGAGTGTTACATGCTGTCAAGGAATATTCCTTCTAATTCCCCCCCCCCACTGTGTGGAGGAGTTCACATCTTGAGCAGAATATAACTGCTGTAATCTTAAAATGGGCAATGGGCAGTGTAAGACCCTGCAGGGCTCCAGATTGCTGAGCGGGGCTTCCTGTGTTAATGAACCGCCCCACACATGCATATCTTAGAGGGAACACTGCTGTTAAGTGACCCTATGAATCTAAAACCCCTACAATTTACTAGTTCCTATGAATTCCAGGTTTCACTTAACAACAACAAAAAGTCTCTAGCTGTTTTTGTTGCAGAAGTGTAAGGGGTCCACCTTTTACCCTATATCTCTGCAGTGAAAGAGGCTAGAGAAATACGAAAGCTAGACGTTCAGAGGAAACAATGGGTCATGGCACGAGTTCATTAAAGTGCTATAGTGATCTATTGATCACGTTTTTAAAAAGAGCCCTCTGGCCACAGGGGGCTAAGGTACGGAAAATTGTGTCAATGTCAGCAGGATCTTAAAAACCAGTTCCCAACTTCTCATCCACACAGTGCGCCGACACACTTTGAATGTGATCTTTCCAGAAAGATCATATCATTCTAGCAGATATTTTGCTGCACCTTGGCCTCCTTACTTGCCATGCTGTGTTCTGAAGCATCTACATAATATGTGGAGACTGAGCCCTACAAGGAAAGGCTAAAGGCCTTGGGAATGTTTAGTTTGGAGAAGAGGAGATTGAGGGGGGACATGATTGCTCTCTTTAAATATTTGAAAGGATGTCATTTGGAGGAGGGCAAGGAGTTGTTCCAGTTGACAGCAGAGGATAGGACCCAAAGCAACGGGTTTAAATCAGCAGGATATTAGGAAACCCTTTTTCACGGTCAGAGTGGTTCAAAGGTGGAGGTGGTTAGCTCCCCTTCACTGGCAGCTTTCAAGAAGAGGCTGGATGAATATTTGTCAGAGATGCTTTAGGCTGGACCTGCATTAGGCAGGGGGTTGGACTAGATGGTCTGTATGGCCCCTTACAGCTCTGTGATTCTGTGATTCTATGAATATTGGCCTCTGTTCATCCTGTTTCCACATTCCCCCCAGTTTTCCTGCAATCCTTTCCAAACCTGGTTTGGTGCGATCTGTTTGAAAATTTTGCAGCCTTTGGATGCCACATTAATAGTGCTGCATATTAATGATTTTAGTCATAGGTATTCATGTTAATCTGTGTATTCTCATGTACATAAGAACATAAGAGAAGCCATTGTTGGATCAGGCCAATGGCCATCTAGTCCAACACTCTGACACGCAGTGGCCAAAAATACCAGGTGCCATCAGGAGGTCCAGCAGTGGGGCCAGGACACTAGAAGCCCTCCCACTGTTGCCCCCCCCAAGCACCAAGAATACAGAGCATCACTTGCTGCAGCCTGAGAGTTCCTATCTGTATCTTGTGGCTAATAGCCACTGATGGACTTCTGCTCCATATGCTTATCTAATTCCCTCTTGAAGCTGTCCATGCTTGTAGCTGCCACCACCTCTTTATGGTTCAGCCAACTTGTCAGGAAAAGTACAGTTCATTAGTGTAGCTGAAGAAATAGTAGATTTGTTAGTTTTTATTGTGAACAGGCACTGGTTTTAGCCTTAGGTTATCAAAGACATATCTCAGTGTATGTTTAGAATCAGCTTGGGGACCAATAATTTTAATTAGAGCACAGTGATATGTTAAAGGTAGAAAGATTTATTTGTGTCCCTCTCACCTTCTCTATAAAAAGTGTCATGGGAAGGGGCCCAGGCTAGCCCCATCTCATCAGATCTCAGAAGCTAAGTAGGGTCAACCCTGGCTAGTATTTGGATGGGAGACCTCCAAGGAATACCAGAGTCATGGCACAGAGGCAGGCAATGGGAAACCACTTCTGAAGGTCTCTTGCCTTGAAAATCCTGTGGGGTCACCGGCAGCAAAACCACAACAAGGGGCTAATCAGGCTCTCTGTCGGGGCTTCTAGTCAGAGAAGGTCTTAGGTGAGATGTGTGGGCTTCAAAACTTTACATGGCCTGTCAGCCAAACCTGATATCCTTAACTTTGTGTATTTGATTAAGTCTGAGAAATGTTAGCAGATCAGATTTTTTATCGCGTGTTTTCCTGTAATAGTAAGATTAATTAGCACCTGTATTTACTTGTCAGCTTCTTGCCTGATAAAAAAGAGCTAGGGTTTATTTTAAATATAAAATCAGTAACTGAAAGAAGTTCACTGTTTGTTCTGGCAAAAGACCAGACACCCAGAACCCAATATTTAATTGGGCTATAAGAGATAAGTCTCTTTCAGAGAGTCTATCTTAGAGGTTTTGCAACTGTGAAAACTAACGGGGCTGATTGGTATAGATCCCTAAATTGGGTATGGATTAGATAATTTGTCACAACAGGAAGATGGGCATTTTTAGAAGGCTTAACCACAGCGGCACTGTTTTCCTTACCTCAGTTGCCAGTGGCTAATACTTGTGTGCAATGTTCCCTCTCAGCTCCGGAGTCTTGTAAGCAGAAATTCTACCTCATGAAATTCTACCTCATGAGTGAAAAAAGCAAGTTAATTTTCATTACTCAAAATGTTGTCCTCTACAGGGGTAGACCAGGCCTCCAGAGAACAGGCCTGCCTGCCCCTTTCCATTATATTGGTAGACCTGGCCTCCAGAGAATAGGTCTACCTGCCTCAGTCCACTATACTGGTAGATCTGGCCTTGGAACGTCACCCTGCACTGACTCTTAGAAAACATACCAGCACTTGGTGGTGGTGGTGGGGGTGATTCTTACTGTCTGTTTTGTATTTTTTAGTGAAATATGACAACCAGCATTACAGGTCAAGTATAACAGAGGTGGAACAATCACTGTCAGAACCCCGCGTAACCTACCAAACAGGAAGTTGCTTAAATGTTATCAATCTGTCCAAACTACTTATTTATTCAGATATTTATATCCCACTTTTCCCTGTGGCTCAAGGCCGCTTACAGATCATACGGAAAACCCCCACTTTTTCTGGCTCAATTATAGCTTGTGGAGACTGTTATAGCCAGGGGGCCATAGGCTATAATGGCGAATCAATCCAGGGGGCTCTGGGGGCGCTGTTTTTCAAGGCAGAGGCAGCAAATTTGCAGCATAGCTGTGATGCCTCTCCTCAATCCCCTCCCCCCAGGTTTCAGAAAGACTGGACCAGGGGGGTCCACTTTCCTGGGCCCCAGAAAGAGGTGCCCCCATCCTCCATTGTTTCCTATGGAAGCTTGGTTGTAAGCTGAAAAGAAATCCTCTGAGCTGGCCCCTAAGTGCAGCTTAGAGGGAACTGTGGTGGTGAGTAAAGTGAACAAACTTCTGAATGCCAGTGCTAGGAGGCGGCATCAGAAAGGCCTTGGCCTCTGTGCCTTGAGTGACAGCTCTGTAGAGTAACTGGTTGGCCATCCTGTGAAACAGGATGCCTGACTAGATGGATCACTGCACTAATCCAGTAGGGCTCACCTTGTTCTTATGGATACCACCTCCTACCCACCTGGGAGAGTTTTTTCACCCAGGTTTTTAAAAATTGGTAATAATTAGATCCCTATGGCATTATAATGATCTGTTGCAACAGTGTACCAGTTCCCAACTTTCATTTTTTTAAAAGCAAATCTCTAGCACTTTTCTCTGCAGACTTATAAGGGGGAAGGTAGCATCTGCTCATTTCTCCCTATGACTTCATGTTGAAGAGGGCTAGAGACTTATTATTTTTAAAAAGACAAAAGCAGGGAATAAGTACCATTGCAATGGACTGATGTAATGTTATAGTGCTACAGCAATCTGGAAATGAGTGATCTTTAAAAAAAACAGCACACTGGGAGGGGTAGGGGTAAATTATAGCCATGGGGGAGGCTGAAGCAAGGAAAGTACAGGGAAGAATCCCATGTGGATGTTCCATTGCCTCAGTGACTGCCTTTGCATTTGCTGCAGCAGTAAGAGCTACACAGAGAATCATCTCCACATGGAAGCAACCAGGTGTAGGAAGGATCAGTGTAAAGTAGGAGAAAACACAGAAAATGGATGATTAGGGGGATGATATTGTGTAGGTGCTCCCCCTGGGGAAA
This sequence comes from Gekko gecko, assembly GCA_029375565.1. Lineage (NCBI taxonomy): Eukaryota > Metazoa > Chordata > Lepidosauria > Squamata > Gekkonidae > Gekko > Gekko gecko. The sequence goes on from JAPDNY010000001.1 coordinate 28,406,381, forward strand.
ACTCCCCCCTCACTCCAGTTTGAATGTCAAATTAGAGCTTAACATCCATATGGAAATAATCACACAATCCTGCTCTGCAGGAGTGGTTTTCTACCTTCTTTGCTATTTGCAAGATCTAAAGCTAAAACCTAGTGATATGTTGCATTCAGATGTTCAGTTGAACTGCAGCTCAATAAAAAATGTGCAGAAACCCTGACTGTGCTAATCTTGACTGCATCCCTGATATTTCTCCTCTTCTCCTTGTGCACAGCTGATGAAATAATGGGTTAGCTGTGACACATGAAGGGAGCCCTGTAGCTAAACAGGAGCTCTCCCACCTCTTTCCCAGCAAGCCACGATTCTTGCCTTGAGGATCCTGGCTTGTCAAGGGAGAGGGAACAAAGACCCGGAAAATGGCTGTGAAAATCTCATGTTGCTCTTTCTTGGATCTACAAGCTCCTCTCCTTGGTTCTGCTCAAATCCCATTCATCTCATCCCAAATCTCTGTCTCTTCATCTTTCCTAGTCCTGCTGGCTGAATGTGTGGATGATGGAGATGTGAGCGGGAAGACCTTGAAGATTACAGATTTTGGGCTGGCCCGCGAGTGGCACAAGACGACCAAGATGAGCACGGCAGGCACCTACGCCTGGATGGCGCCTGAAGTCATCAAAAGCTCCACTTTCTCCCGAGGCAGCGACATCTGGAGGTGAGAGAGAAGCCCCAATCCAGGCATGGACTCCTATTTGGGGACCATAGAATGCCAAGGGGGCAGAGAAAGGCAGGATCCCCCCACACACATGAAACCAAAGCCCCAGTTCCCACACGAGTGTCTGAGACTTCCTCGCCCTTCCCACTGCTGTTCATAATGTAAAGCTTTCAGGACTCACAGAATTCTTCAATGGGCAAATTAAAGAAAGAACAAAACTTTTATACATATGACAGACAGGGTACATACGTCTATGTGCTGTGTGTCTGCATGCACAGGCACACCAGAGACAATGCTGAGACCCAAATGACCCAAAAAGATTTGCACTGCTGATTTCACAAAATCAGCAACGTTGAAGTGACCCATCAGTCTTGATCTCAGCCATTGTCAACAATAGGGGCGCCCACCAAATGTTTTTAGAAAGTGGCTTCTGACTGGCCATTGGGAATCTGATTGGCTTTGCAAATTAAAATGATTTTGTTTCAGCGGCAGCTGCCGCCTGAGTTGGTTTGATTAACTCTCTCTCCAATTTCCCAGTGTATTTTTTAAATTGCCCCTCTTCTCCCCCGTACTTGAGCTTCCTGTGTGGTTGGTTCTGCCTCCTGTGGCAGCCATTTTGTGGTGGAGCTCTCCCTCATGTGGCAGCCACCACTCTGTGGCAGAATTCTAATGGTGCCCACAGGCTGAAAAAGGCTGAGGACCCTTGGTCTACAGTGTATAGAAAGGAAATTGATTTTAATTCCCAAGTGCAACTTTTGTTCCCCGGAATCCATGAACCACAGAATAAATAGGCCCAGGATCCTGTTCAGCCCATGTGACCAAAAAGATTTTATGTTACTGATAGCGGGTATTTCACAAAATAAGAAAAGTTGGAGTGCCTTTATTTTTGCCTGAATGAGGGTGGGGGTCCCATTGAGTAAGGAGACAGAGTTCCAGGCACCTACTGCCGGCATGCTGGAGTTTCATGATCTTTTCTGTGTGCCCCTTTCCTTCTAGTTATGGAGTCCTTCTTTGGGAGCTTCTCACGGGGGAAGTCCCGTATCGGGGCATAGATGGGCTTGCTGTGGCCTACGGTGTTGCTGTCAACAAGCTGACACTACCTATTCCATCCACCTGCCCAGAACCCTTTGCACGCCTTATGGCAGGTAAGAGGACCGGGAAGGGAGGTGGGACTTGGAACTGTGCTGAGAACAGAGTTGAACTTTCCTCGGGTAACAAATGACCTCTTGTGTGACTGTTTAGAGGAACCCACGAGTCCTCTGTCTTTAAAAACATCAATGCTGCTGTCTGCTGCCTGGCAATCCGGCAGAGCCCAGGCGCTTGCCCACCCTCTATGCATTGTCCGATGATGCCCCCCAGACCTCCCATTGGGAACTCACCCAGGATGCCGGTAGAGGAGGAGGCTGGTGGCAGAGAAGGGATGGACCAGCTGAGGCTGTCAGTGGAGGAGACAGCTGTGGCAAGCCACGCAGTGGCAGCAGGGCTGGCTGTGGGCCGCAGCATCACCCTGGGAGCCCAGGGGTGGGTGGTGCCCACAGGGAAGGGTGCCACTCCAGCCTGGGTTGGGCATCTTCCAATGGTGGCAAAGCTGAGCCCAGCAGGAAGCGGTCCAGTCATGGGGGATGGCCAACCCATGTGGTCCCCAGGCTGGAGTGGCCTCCTTCCCTGCCGGTGCCACTTCCCCTCCCTGGGCTTCTGGGGTGGGCCTGGCCACTGTATTGCCGCCATGGCCCTGCTGCTGCTGGACAGCTTGCAGCAGCTGTCTCCTCCGCCGACCACCTCAGCTGGCTGCCCCTTCTCTGCCACCAGCCTCCTGGGTGAATTCCCAATGGGAGGTCTGGGTGAGTGTCATCAGGTGACAGGGAGAGGGTGGGTGAGTGCCCAGGCTCTCCCGAATTGCTGGGCAACAGACGGGGGCTTCCCTTGTTGAAGCAGTGCCTGACCCATTTCCTAGCTTTTTTATGCAGTCCCTTTAAAGTTTAAAGGGACTGCACGAGAAACCCTGAAACAGCTGAGTGGCTGGGAACCTCCTGCTGGCCAGCTGTTTTTGCTGCTTTCTGAAAACCCTGTTTAAGAGGTCTGCTTGACCTCTACATTCATCTTCTGAAGTGCTGCTTTGGAGGCCCCTGTTTGCTGAGGCCACTTCCCCACTGTCATTTTTGTCACTCGTTTGTCCCTATTGCTTTGGGTGTCCCCCCTTTCCACATGTGTTTTGCTCCCTATGGGACTAATAGAGAGAGCAAAACCCATTGGGGGGGGGGAACCCTGAAACAGACGAGTGACAAAAGTGACAGTGCAGATGCGGGCTGAGTTTAGGCAAGTGACAACTTGAGGAAGAAGAAGAAGAAGAAGAAGAAGAAGAGATTGGATTTATACCCCGCCCTTCACTTGGAGTCTCAGAGCGACTTACAAACTTCCCCTCCCCGCAACAGACACCCTGTGAAGTAGGTGGGGCTGAGAGAGGTCTGAGAGAACTGCTCATGAGAGAAGAGCTCCGAGAGAACTTGTGACTGGCCCAAGGTCATCCAGCAGGTGCAAGTGGAGGAGTGGGGAATCAAACCCGGTTCTCCCAGGTTAGAGTCCACACACTTAACCACTACACCAAACTGGGCCTTCTTGGTCATAGCACCAAAACTGTGAACTCCCTCCCCAGGGATATTCATCTGTCCACTTCCATCACTGTCTACTGCTAGTGGGGGAAGACTTCTTTGTTTTGTCTGGTGTTCCTTCTGTGACCCCTTCCTCCCCATCCTGTATTTTCAGTGTTGACTTTTGTGGGTTTATGCACGAATTTTACTTTGGGTTTTAATAGGTTTTATGATGTGTTTTATAATGTCCTGCTTTTAATTTGAGGTCCTGGTTGGGCACAATGGTAGGATATACATTTTGTGAATAAATAAGTAAATAAGTAAATAAATAAAAGTACAATCTACCAAAAAAATTGCAATACTTGAACATCAGTTGATCATAGTTCCCAGAGCCAGAGAAAAATTCAATATCCAGGACATAATAAAAAGTCAGTAATTAGAACAGCGAAGGGGCAAACATGCACATGGACGAGTATCCCAGAAACTTGAAAAGCGACAACGAAAAGAAACTTTCTGAAATCAGCAACATCTGCACAAAAATCTGAGCGATGAGGAAGGTTTTAATCTCTTGCCTAAAAACCAGAAATGCCAGGAAAGACACAGAACAGCACTTCACAAAATGTGTCATTAACTTGTGGAAATCATTGTCACGTAATAGATTTAGGTGGGGTAGCCGTGTTGGTCTGAAGCAGCCAGTGGCACCTTTAAGACCAAGAAAGTTTTATTCACAGTATAAGCTTTCATGTGGAAGCACACTTCCTCAGATACAGTGGAAAGAACCTCCTCAGCTGTTACTTATGGGGGTGGGGTGAGGGCTGTTGTTAGGGACAACCATTTAGAGTCAAGATGTATGGGGTGATTGTAGCTGAGATTCAATGTAAGAAATATCTGTGAATGACAGTAAATTCGTATACAACTACAAGAGTTAACAAACAAACAGACTTGGGAATGAGGTTTGAGTCCAATGGCACCTAAAAGACAAAGTTCAATTCTGGGTGTGAGTGAGAACTGAGAGACTTTCAGATTCCTAGAAACAGATTTCCTCAAATATTACGTAGGGGGGGGTGGTTAGTTGCCAGGAAGAGCTAATTAAGTAACCAAGCAATAAATACAGCTACGATTGGATAACACATTAGTTGAGGCATGTAAATAGCAGTAAGTTGGTATACAGATAATAAAGGAGTTAACAACAGATGTGAGAACTACGTTTGAGTCCAGTGAAACCTTTAAGACCAAAAATGTTTGATTACTGGGTACAAGTGAGAACTCTGTGACTTAGCACATGTAATGAGATAAGCAGCTGATCTCTCTGTTAAGTCCTAGGGGGTTCCATTGTTCTGAATATTTTATAAACTTGTAATTCAGCAATCTCCATTCCCATCTGTTTCTGAAGTTCCTTTCGAATAAAACAGCTACTTTGAAGTCTCCCATTGAGGATGAAGTGTTCTCCTACAGGTTTCTCAGTCTTGTGTTTCTTGATGTCAGATTTGTGTCTGTTTATCCTTTGGGATAGGGTCTGACTTGTTTGTCCAATGTAGAGAACTGAAGGACATTGTTGGCATTTAATGGCATGCACAGTGTTAGAAGATGAGCAAGTGAATAAGCCTGAGATGGTGTAGTTGATGTTGTTGGGTTCAGTGATTGAGTTGTCCGAATGTATGTGACAGCAAAGTTGGTGTCTGAGTCTATTGCAAGCTCTGGTACCTGAGCCCATGCTCAGATTAGATGCTGCATTATTGTGGGTGAGGAGTTGTTTGAGACTGGGGGGCTGTCTGTGTGCTGTCTCCTACTTACTGGCCACCCATCTGCCAGCAACTGGCCATAACGATCAGTACTAATGGGCCGGACTTTGTACCAGCAGCTACAACTATTGATTTTAAATGTTTATAATGTAATGTTTTATTGTGTTTTAAACCTTATTGTATTATTTGAGATGATGTGACCTGCCCTGGGCCCGCTCACGGGATGGGCAGGATACATATATGAAAAATAAATAAAGGTTTGCCCCCCCCCCAGTACCTGTGAAAGAGAACTTTATTCAATAGAGGTTGTAGGTCACTGATGATGCGTTGAACTTTTTAAGTTACCTAATGTGTTATTCCAGTCTTAGCTGTATTTATTGCTCAGTTACTTAGGCATCTTGACTCTAAATAGCTCTTACTGACAACTAACCCCCCCCCATCTATAATATTTGAGGAAATCTGTTTCTTGGAATCTGAAAGTCTCTCAATTCTCGCTTGTACCCAGAATTGAACTTTATCTTTTTTATCTACTGGACTTTATCTACTGGACTCAAACCTTGTTCCCACATCTGTTTGTTAACTCTTGTATTTGTACGCTAATTAACTACCATTCCCAGATCTTTCTTACATCCAATCTGAGCTATAATCACCCCGTACTTATACAGCTTGACTCCAAATGGTCCTCCCTGACAACAACCCTGTCATGATCTGTGCAAGACTGAGACAGGGCCTAGAGGCCCTGTGTGGGATTTGAAAGCAGGCAGTCTACAATTCCCACAATGCTTAGCAACGGTTGTAGCCAATCAGTGTACAGAGATTGTGTGAGGCGATGTTCTCTTAAGCTTTGTGAACTGTGAAAACTGTGTTCTTTCTCTTCTGCGTTCTTTCCTCTCTCAGAGTTAAACTGAGGGGACCGTGTTCTTTCCTCTCACTGAGTAAAACTGAAGGGACTGGTCTGAGAGAAAGATCCCTCACTTGGGACAGAGTGAGTACAGGCAGGCCTGGTATAAGAGGCTGTAGGCCTTAAGTAGTAACCAGTTAAGTGAAATAGGTAGTCACCTTAGAGTTGTTTATTTTGCCTTTAAACACTGTTATATATTTGCCTAAACACTGTTATATATTTTAAAGCACCTTGGCTTGTTTTCCTTGCCCCAGTACTGTATTAACCATTTGTTTAATGTTCTCTGCCTGGTCATCACGCCTGTGGTTCTTTGGCTTAAAAAGGGGCATTTTGGTTGGGCTTGGGAGGGTACTCTGGGCCTTCTCAAGGGGACCCTAAGTCCAGAGTGGTGGCAGCTGAACATGGCAACCCACCGGGGTCATGACAAACCCCCATCACACCCCCTATAAGGAATGGTTGAGGAGGTTCTTTCCACTGTACCTGAGGAAGTGTGCAGCATGACACGAAAGCTTATCCCATGAATAAAACTTCATTGGTCTCAAAGGTGCCACTGGACTCAGACTTCATTGTCACATGATATAGTGTTGGGTACTTCATAAAGGGGATAGGTCCACCAAAGGCTATCAAGCCCTGATGAGTAAGTGGAACCTCCATGTTCAGAGGCTGAATACCACTCACTGGGGGGTTAGCAACAAGAAGAGGCTTTCGTTTGGTGTAGTGGTTATGAGCGTGGACTCTAATCTGGGAGAACCAGGTTTGATTCCCCACTCCTCCACATGCAGCTGCTGGTGTGACCTTGGGTCAGTTACAAGTTCTTTCAGAGCCATTCTCTCAGGAGCAGTTCTTGAAAGAGGTCTCTCAGTCCCACCTACCTTACAGGGTGTCTGTTGTGGGGAGGGGAAGGGAAAGGAGATTGTAAGCCGCTTTGAGACTCCTTCAGGTAGTAAAGGGCGGGATATAAATCCAATCTGTTCTTCTTCTTCTTCTTCTTCTAGTCTCAGTGCCTTGCATCGGGGCCTTACAGTGGCCAGTCACGTGCTCCTGAGTGTAACAGATTGCTGAACTAGATGGGCCATGGGTTTGATCCAGCAGGACTACTTTTACAGTCTTATTCCCAACAAGAAGTTGTGTGGAAGGAGATTCAAGTCTCACCACCACCACAATAAAATTCTTACTCCTGGTGGCCACACCCTGTGCTTTTGAGAGTGCCTGCCTGAAGACTCTTTTTATTTATTCTAATGCCACTGTCTCCTCAGGTGTAAGCACAACAGGCCTTCCTGAGTTAAGGAAAGTACTTGTACCTTTTCCACAGCCCCATCCAAGCCTCCCCCTCTAGCTGCTGCTCAGCATCCTCTGCAGCGGGGCACCCCTCTCAGGATCATACCATGCTTAGGATGGTTGTCACAAAAGCCCTTTGCAGTCTTTATGGACACGCAAACTGGAAAGCCACCAGCCACCCGTCTCGGGAACACTTGCACACGATCCTTTGAGTATGTGCGATTGCATTTTGTCTGAAAGGTGTGTCGGGTGGATTTTCAGCCTCAGCACATGTGTGCTAGAACCTGGGGAAATTCTGATGCACATCTTCTGAGCCTCAGAATACATGTAGCAGAATTTTCCCAGGTTCTGGCACACATGCACCGATGCTGAAACTCCACCTGATACACCTTTCAGACAAAATGGCAATTGTGCGTACTGGGAGGATCATATGTACCGCTCCACCATGTACATACGGTTGAACAAATATCGTCCAACTAGGGCTACCCTCTTGGGCCCATCCTAATTTGAGAGAAGCATGTCTGAATTCCAGTGCACCTAAAATTCATAAGATATAACTTCATTTGTGAATCCGTCAGGTGTTAGAATCTGAGCCATGTAGTGGTTACAGTGTCAGACTAGGACCCGGGAGGCCCAGGTTTACATCTGTGAAGCTCACTATGTGACCCCGGCCAATTGCTTGCTCTTTTTTTTTTGGTAAATACAATTTATTATTGGATATATCACATGTTCAAACATTTTCAACCAACCTACATACCCATTTTTCTGATTTCCCTTCTCCCCCCAAACAAGACTTCCGCACCGCTCCAACCCCATTAATATCTCTTATTCTATTACAATTATTTCTAAACTTATTTTCTCAGCAAACGGTAACAATTCAAAAACTAATTCTATTTCATTTTCCACTTAATAACTATCAAAACAAATCAAACCACGTTTAATGTCCCAGTTTTTCAACAAATATTTTGAAAGTCTTTCCAGTCTTCAAAAAGGTTTCATCTTCTTCGTTGTTTAATTTTGCCAATTGCTTGCTCTTGATCTACCTCACAGGGTTGTTGTGAGGACAAAATGGGTGAGGGAGAACCATGTGCCCTGCCTTGAGCTCCTTGGAGGAAGGGCCAGATAAAAATGTAGAGGGGAGGTATAACGTGGGATGTCACCAGGCAATGAAAACGTTCTACTGTGAATAAGGCTATAAAATGACAAGTAACCACAGGAGGAGGAAGCTCAGAAAAATGAGCGTCTCTCTTCTCTGTCTCATGCTGGCTTTAAGCTGACTAGCAAGAAGAGCATCGTATCTGTGTTCTGTACAGTGTCTAGCACCCTCTGGGCCCCAAATGCATAGTAGCAGGCCAGACAAAATCCCAAAGATGCAAAAGGAGAAACAGCAGAGAAGCTAGCGGTTCCACACACCCCCGGACGTTGACCCCTTTTTGCATTCTGTTTCTCCTTGCCAGAGTGCTGGGAACAGGACCCCCATCGTCGCCCCAGCTTTGCATCCATCCTGTCACAGCTGACGGTGCTGGAGGCTCAAGTCCTCCATGACATGCCCCAGGAGTCCTTCCACTCTATGCAGGACGACTGGAAAGTGGAGATCCAGGATATGTTTGATGAGCTGCGTGCCAAGGAGAAGGTGAGGGAGAGAGAACTGTATCAGACCTGCTAGTTCTTCTAGTACTGGACCGTGCATGCATATTTTGGATAGACAGATATAACAGGAATAAAACAAAAAAAAATAGCAGTCTTCCTGTCACTGAGTCCCTTGCCTCCTCCCACCACCCTTTCCAGCTACTACAGTGTCATGGAATATTCACAAACTGAGAATGTTCTAGGTGAGAGTGCCAACCATACAATGCTGACAGGCAATGCAGCTTCAGTAATAGAAAGTAGATCAGTTTGGCTGGGACTACAATCTTGCAAGGGACATGCAGACAGGAGGAGTTATGTGGGAGGGTTGGACAGACAGGAAGTTTAAAGAGCCATAAAAGGTCCCACAAAGCTAAGAACTTCCAGGTCAGCAGGTGGGACCTCCGAGCTCATTACCTCTCATTGCAGAAACAAAGTTCAGCTACCCCCACGTTCTCAGAGCCCAGCTTCTTCTCTCGTTGCCCAGGTCTTTACATGCCCCCTTCCCCTGTTCCCCTCAGGAGCTGCTGAGCCGCGAGGAGGAGCTGAAGCAAGCAGCCCTGAAACAGAAGTCCCAGGAGGAGTTTCTGCGCCAGCGGGAGCACGAGCTGGCCCAGTGGGAGCTGGAGGTTTTTGAGCGCGAGCTAAGCCTCCTCATCCAGCAGATGAACCGGGACCGGCCCCACGTGAAGAAGCGGAAGGGGACCTTCAAGAGGAACAAGCTGAAAGGGAGGGACGGGGAACGCATCAGCATGCCCCTTGGTACGGCCCTCGTGGGGAAAGATTGTGGTTGTGTGTTCAGTGGTAGGGGTGGGAGGATGAAAGTTGCCATTTCATGGAAGCTAAGCAGGGACGGCCCCGGTTAGTGCTTGGATGGGAGGCCACCTGAGGAAGGCCAGCAATGGCAAGCCACCTCTGTTCACCTCTGCTCTTGAAAGCCCTACAGGCTGTGACTTGACGACTCTTTCCACCACAGGAGTCTTAATTGAGGCTTTTCTGGATTCATCTCCTGTACCCCTTTTTTGCTCTGTGTCCCTTAGGGCATGGGGGCCACAATTGGATCATGATGTGTGTGTTTTTTCCTCTCCTCCCCTCTCAGATTTTAAGCACCGCATCACAGTGCAGGCTTCCCCCGGTTTGGACAAGAGGAAGGACTTCTTTGAGGTGGGGGCTGGTGGCTCCCCCACTTTCCCCCGATTCCGAGCTATCCAATGTGAGTGATGTTTATTTGGACTTGTTGGGGTGGGAGTGGAGAGGTATTCTGTGCCCTGTTGTTGGCCCTCCAGAGGAACCGATTGGCCGCTGAGTGAGACAGGACGCTGGACACGGCTCTGATCTGATAGTGCTCTTCTTATGTTTTTATGAAGCTGGAATCAGGAATGCCCTGAGAGTCAGGTAGTGACATCACAGGAAGTTGCATGCGGCCCCACTTCCTTTTCTCAAACTGACATAATAATTACCTGCTGTTAAGGAGACATGGTTTGAAATGATTACATGAATGAAGAAAGAAGTCTATCAGAATTTATAATGTTTCTGAGAGTGAGGAATGTGAGTGGGATACCAGCTGCAGGCCGAGCTGCTGTGATGTCAAGAAATGTTCACAAATATTCTAACATCTGAGGGGATGGGGAAGAGGGTCAGCAATAGAATGTGGATCAACGGAGTAGCTTACCTCAAACAGGGCCTGGAGTGGGACAGTCTGGGCACTTCTTCCCCAGACAGTGAAGTGTGAAGCTTTGTCCATTTGAAAAATGTCAGCTGACATGTTGCTACGCTGCAGAAATCTGATTCAGTGTTCCTAGTGTAGAAAAAGTGATTTCCATGGAAATAGTAGATTTTGAAATTTTCTGACTGTTGCTCATATGGATGTCATCACTGAGGAAAGTTGCAGCCTAGGTGCATGGAAATTCAGTTTGCACTTCCACGAGCCTAGGATGCAGTTTTCCTCAGTGATGACATCCTTTTGAGCAACAGTTGCACTCTTCTGATTGGCCAAAAAATAAGCCGAAGTCATGAAGTCACACATCGGTTTACCATAATGCTCTGTCACCATGACAGGATGACAGCTCTGTCCTGTCCAAATACTCCTTAGTGATGCCAGTGTTGTCGTCCTTGTTTTCGTTCCTTTTTTAAAAAACCACAAGCAACCTGACAGACTGCAGACTCTCATGAGCAGGTCACGATGGACTAAAATAACAGCTCTTATTCTCCCCCATGATGGCAACACGCTCAGCCCCAGAAAGTTTCACTGAAGTTCACTGAAGTCCGTGAGACTTGGAATTAGTTGCAGCTAAGCCTCAAAATACTATGTTTGCTTCCAAGGGAATTTGGAAAAAAACTTTTCTTTCATTTTCCAAATGCAGCCACTGGGGCTGCTTTTATTTAAAGGGGAGCCTGGTGCTGGGTGTGGGGGGGAGGAGACTTCTCCCTCCCCTGCGGTTTTTCCAGGTTATGCGGGAGAAAACAATAGAGGCACCCATACATTTTCCACAGCAGGGATAAAAATTACTTGAGGGTGGTGTCTTTCTTCATGGCCTTGCGGCTTCCCTTTTCCTGCAGTGTTCTTTGCCTTGCAAAAGCCGCTCCCGCAGCTTCACTTGGAAGACCCCCCCAAAAAAATTCTTAAATTGAGCTATCAACTGCCTGGAGAAAAAAATGTCCTGTCTCTTTAACAGAGGCTTAATGGGGTGCTATTTACCAGGTGACGTTATCTGTCTCCATGCCATGGGAAAGTTTCAGCTGCCCATTTTCACACGTTAAGCAACTGGAGCTTGAACTGATTTAGCTTAGTGTGTAGATATGTGATTTGATGCACTTAACTCCTTTTCCAAAACAGTGGACCCAAGTGAGAATGATCAGAATTGGGGGCGCCAATCACCACGTCGAGGGGAAGAGGCCTGGAACGGCCGCACCAAGAGTCCCAATTCCCCAAAACCGTGGGAGAGCACTACGCAGAATGGAAGGTAGGGGGCACCCTTTCCCCATCTCCCCCCCCCAACTGCTTGGCTGTCCTGCTTATTTTCAGTGAACTTCCCTTTGTAGCAGAGGACCTTTATTGTGAGATGGTCTTGTGCCAAAAGGGCAACCATGTGCCTGTCCCCACTTTTGAGAGTAGTTTGTATATTCCGGACGGCAAGGGGAGAGGCTGATAGCCATATTTTGACTTCCTGCTTTGTATTTTGACTTCACTTTGAATGGGAGCTGTGGCAGGGATTTGGGCCCAGCTGGGGAGACAAGAGTGTGGGTCCCTCTTGTCCTTCTGCATCACTGTCTTGTGCTGTGATGTCTGAACAGGGTACGTAGTCAGTGTAGAAATTGGTGAGATGATGCTACAGGAGTGTTCCTTTGAGGATGCGCAGAGTGCACTTTCCCTCACCTCTGAGCCAGCATTAGTTCCTTCCCCACCCATTTGATGTCTGATCTTCCAGGGCATAGCTTCCAGATTGACTTGAAACCTAGCACTAACCCGCCCCACTTTGGACATTAAGTCAGAAAGAGAGGGGGCAGAGACTAAATTTTGGCTCATATGTTTAGCCAGGAGAGCCAGGAGGCTTGGGTGGTAGAAGCCCCGGACATTCTAATCCCTGGTCACCTCTCTAAGATGGGAAGGAAACCTAGAACAAGAACGGATGGAGCTGCTTTCTGCCGAGCGAGATGGTTGGCCAGGAATCCTGGAGGTTTTTTTGCCATCTTCTGGGCATGGAGCAGGGGCCACTAGGGGTGCGTGGGGGGAGGTAGTTGTGAATTTCCTGCAGGGGTTGAACTAGATGACCCTGGAGGTCCCTTCCAACTCCATGATTCTAGGACTGGTTGAGCAAGGTCAACGTTGTCGACTCTGATGATCGGCGGTCCACCAAGGTCTCAGGCTGAGATCTTCCACATCACCCGTTATAGGAGTCTTTTAACTAGAGATGCTGAGGATTGAACTCACACAGAGCAGCGGCTCTGTCGCTCTCCACGTTCCCAGGTCATCATTTCCAAAGGGGAACATTGAATGGGGTGAGGGAGCAGGTCAGGAGCATCTCTGGGTTCTCTGTTATGTCCACAATGGAGCTGCCCCAGGACTGGTCCCCAAACTTCTGGTGAAAGGGAAGGGAAAGGGATGCTGTGGCAGTAATGCACATGGACAATCTACATGGACAGGCATTCTCTGCATCACCTGTGCGAGCAAGCAAGGATGTGCAGTGTCCTTGAATGCATTCCGAACCCTTTCCTGTCTGTCTGTCCCGTCCCCAGGAGAAGGTCACGCTTGGAAGAAACTACCTGGTACGTGGAGCCGGAAGCACCAAATCCTCCTATGCGGATCCAGACCCAGCTCAGTCAGAATGGTGAGTCCATCCCTGCTGTCCCTCCCTCTTTTCAACTGGTTTGTGCTGCTGTTCCTCTGGGAGTGCTTGCCGGGTTGGATCTGGTGCATTGGAGTTGCAGATTCAGGATTTTCCTGCAGCTGCCAAGCGTATTCCCTGACCTGGACAGAAGCTAAGCAGGGGTGGCCCCCTCATTAGTACTTGGATGGGAGGCCCCTGAGGAAGGGTTTCTGCAGAGAGGCAGGCAGTGGCAAGCCACCTCTGAACCTCTCGTGCCTCGAAAAAACCCTCTGAGGTTGCCATAAGTCTGCTGCAAGTTTGACGGCACTTTCCACCACCACCAAGTGTATCTGTGGGCCCTCGTGCGAAAGAGGTGAGCTCAAGGAAGGCCTAGGGGGTTCTAGCTGTGCTCCAAAACTGAAGCCACGTTCTCTTTTTCCTGGTCAGTTTCCTTTTTCTGGCCACCATGCAGTTCGAAGCCACTGAGTTGTACTGAACGCTTCTTCCCAGGAAAAAATGGCCAAAAGGAGCTATTTCGTGGTATTTTTATACAACAGTGCATGGTGCAGAGAAAGCAGGCAGAGAAGACTTTTTCTCTCTCCTCCCCCACTCCCTTATTTTGATGCCACAGGTTGCGACAAAAAAAAAAAAAGTGCAGAAAAGAGTTAGTGATGCTTTTCACAACTTGGAGAGGAGCATCAGCTCCTGAGGCTGATGCTAACTGGGGACCTCTGGTTCTTATGCAGAAAAGACCTGGTTTAGTCGCCAGCATCTCCAGTTAAAAAGAGTCAAGACGAGAGCTACCAAAGTGTGCTCTGACTTGGAAAAGCTGATACAGCAATAAATTTCGTTGGTCTGTAAACTGCCACCATTTTATAATACTGACCTTCATGGACCAGTCGTATGATCCAGTATCAGGAAGCTTCGTGTATTCAACACATCAAATGGCCATTAAGAAGAAGAAGAGGAGGAGATTGGATTTATATCTTGCCCTTCACTCGAAGTCTCAGAGCGGCTTGCAATCTCCTTTCCCTTCCCCTCCCTACAGCATACGCTCTGTGAGGTAGGTGGGGCTGAGAGAGCTCTTGAGAGAACAGCTCTGAAAGACTGACCCAAGGTCACGTCAGCAGCTGCATATGGAGGAGTGGGGAATCAAACCTGCTTCTTCCAGATTAGAGTGCGTGTTTCTAACCACTACACCAAACTGGCTCTCAAAGACATAGATGCAGTTTTTGAGTGAATGCTATTGGGTTAACTCACAGCTTCCACGAATTAACATTTGGGCGCGATGAAGGGTAAAGTTCTCCCATGCAAGCCTCTTTGAAGTGAATTCTTTTCCTCCGAGGAGCCCGGAGCAACACACACGGTCTCCCACATCCCCACTTTATCTTCACAACAACCCTGTGAAGTAGGTTAGGCAGACGGACAGGCCCAAAGCTCTACCCAGCCAGTTTCAGGGCTGATTTGAGGATATGAACCTGGGTCTCTCCGCTTCTACTCCAGCGCTCTCACCACGTCAGTAGAAGCGCCTGCTGTGTCTTGTTCTGATAGCTGCAAAAACAATCTGGGATTGCCACTGCAGAATGATTTTATGCCCCAAGCCTAAGTGAGCCACATGGAAGGAGGACGGCAGATAGGAACTTAACCCAAGGCCCAAATGGACATGCAATGCTTAGGGGTTCTCAATACACCTGATCCTAGGAATATAGCCTCTGGTTTACAGTTTGCATTTGATTCTAGGAATGCAGCTTCCAGGGTATGTTTTCCTAATTCTGTGTAATACCTGATTTCCCCCCCACACACACACTTTTCTTGTTCTCGTAGGCAACACCTCGGGCGATTCTGCTGAAGCGGAGGATCCAGCACCAGAACGGCCCAGCCCTCCCCGGCTCATCCAGAGGGCCCTGCTGCGGGGCACAGCCTTACTTGCTTCCCTCGGCTTGGGCCGAGAGCTGCCAACTACCCCTCAGGAACTCCCACCAACCCCCCTCAAAGGGGATCCACCCCTGCCCTGCTGGTAGAGTTGTGTAAAGAGGACCCCCCCACCGATCTCCTCGTCGACCTGGCCTCAGTGGGCAACAGGGATGCTTTGCCTCCTCTTTGGGCCCAGATGTCGCCCAAGATCCCAAGACTCACGGAGGGTCGCAGCAACAAAAGCCCCAAATGGGGTAGGTTATTGGTTGAGTAGTTGGGACGGCGATGTTGAGGCAAACAAGAAATACAACCGCAAACCTACAGATATGGAATTGGAATCCGAAATGCTGAGGTTTCAAACTTTGCTCTTGACAGTCAGTGTCAAGATACATCCACATGCAGGTGTGATCCTACAGCACCCGCATGTGGATGGCTCTGAGAGCCCCTTTCTCCCCTTCTCCCACCTTTGCCACATGCCCCACAGCTCCCAGACCAATATTGTGAATGGGAGGTCCGTGACACTCCTCCCTCCCCATCCAGACATCCCCGGTGTAGGCTGCAAGTGCAGAAACTGACCTGCACCTGTTTACTCCAAAGGGGAGAAGGACCATGAAGGGACTACAGGTACTGCTGGAAGCTATGTGCATGGCTCCTGACTCCATCTAGCAGTGCATACTTCATGTACTCTTCATGCATGTAACCCTGGTCAGCTTATGTGCAGCAGTAGATACCCCCAGCCCCCTCCCTCTTGATCTTTAGGAGCCGTTGAAGACAGTTTTATTCAGGATGTCATTCAATTCGTTTCCCCCACCGACACCTGTTGGCAGTTTTTAGTTGTGATTTTAATTCATGTCCTTTTATGTGTTTTCGGTATTTCTGTCTTTTATGTTCTGTTTACATCGTAAGCCGCCTGGAGTCCCATAGGCAGAAAGGCAGCTACAAAAGTGGTTTAAATAAATGAGTAAATAATAGCGCCCGTTCATCTGTTTGGTGGACAAAAGCAGGGATCCAGAGGATGCATTTGGATCCCTCATGCCAGGTTCCCCCCTGAACAGCCGAATGGTGCTATCAGCAATGGTTTGACAGGGAGAAGCAGGCCCTGTAGCAGATCACTGATCCTTGCATTGGATACGGGCCCTTAAAGCCAACAGGGCCTGTAAATGTTATTGGATGAAGGGGGGGGGGTGTACACACAGACACTGATTTAGGAAAATAGGCACACTTATCAAATGATTGGTGGTGGAAAGTGCTGCCAAATCACACCTGACTTATGGCGACCCCTTGGGGTTTTCAAGGCAAGGGACATTTCAGAGGTGGCTTGCTATTGCCTGCCTCTGCATCCCATCCCTGGTATTCCTTGGAGGCCTCTCATTCAAATATTAGCCAGGGCCACCCCTTCTTAGCTTCTGAGCTCTGATAAGATTGGGCTAGCTTGGGCTGTTTGTAAGTCAGGTCATCAAAAAAATTACAGGGTTTTTAATTATCAGCAGTGTTCCCTCTAAGATGAGTTATTGTGAGCTAGCTCACAGTTTTTTAGCCTTTAGCTCACACATTTTTGTCTTAGCTCAGGCAGGAGGGCTCCAGAGCGAACTAATTTACGCAGCAGCCAAATCGCTCGCTCACAGCTTTAATGCCAGTGGCTCACAAAGTAGAATTTTTGCTCACAAGACTCCACAGCTTAGAGGGAGCATTGATGACCAGATTTGTCAATTTTAATGTAAATTCGTTTGCCTATTTTCAAAGCCTCAACACGGGTCCCCTTCCGAGGTGCCAGATGAAGCATGGGATAATTTTACAGTTTATGGAATAAAAGCCTCCCTTCGTCCCTACAAGGAGAAATCATTGTTTTCAGACTTTTCTTGTAAACTTCCCGTTTCAATTGAATGCCAGAAGCAACACAGCTTAAAAGGAACAGGCTGTGTTGTGCAATTCTTGTCTCAGCTGATAAAAACGGGCCCTTGTGGCTGGATCGGGCAAAGTCTTACTTGATTGATCTTCCGGTTTCCAAGCTTGCCAGTTGGGTGTGGATTTTTGCATGCCAGTTTCAGTTAGCACAGTATGCTTGAGAGGATTTCCCCACATTTGCTGACGCTTGCTTCTCTCTCTGTTCCCTGCAGATGGAGCTCTCCCGTCTCCCTCCTCTCCCCGCAGCCCGCGGTCACCTCGCCCTGCCTCTCACTCCAATCTGATCTCCCGGCCCCGGCCTTCTCCCGTCCGCAGTCGTATCGACCCTTGGAGTTTTGTGTCTTCCGGACCCCGTGCTTCACCCGTTCAGTCCCCGCAACTAGGGACACGCTCGTTCAAGCCACTGAATTCCGAAGGCACCAATCCGTTTGTGGTGCACGACCCCGATCCATTTGCCTGTGGGGACTTCTCAGCCCCAAGGGAGCCTTCCGCGCCTACGCCCCCTGACCCCTTTGCCGTTGCGTCCAGTTTGCCTGCTCCAGGGCAGCGTAGCCCCAGTCTGTTGCCAGGCTGGACCGCCAGCCCCCAACCACCCAAAGAAGAACTCCCGGCCCCGCCCTGGTGGTCAGCAGCTGCAACGCCTCAAGGAAGAGCAGCCCAAAAATGAACGGGAGCAAAAGAGGGAAGTCCCGCCTTCCAGACGCACCTTTTGTTCAGGAAGTTGGCGCCTTCGATAGAACCTCATGCTCAGCTGTGATTGGACACGAGGCTGCAAATCCAAGACCAGAGCATGGACTGCTTCAGTCGGGGGAACGTGAGGATCCCTAGAATATCCCTAGGGGGACAGAGGAACCTTCTGGAGAGGGCTTCCTCCTCCATTCCTCTCCACCCGCCTTGTCATTCACTGAGCTCCTGCAACCAATTCTTTCAAGGATGTGAAGCCACTGACTGCGGACACAAGCGCCCTGGACAACAGAGTGCTGAGAAAGTGGGGAGGGTGTGTGTTTGTGCCTGTGTGCCGACTGAGAGCAGTGGGAGGGGGAAGGCAGTATGACGTGAGAACCATTTTTCATGCTCTGCGTAATGAACACTAACCAGTCACATCTGTGAGAGGAGGAACTCTCCCCTCTTTACCCACCTCTGCACATGCCAACTGTGGATCTTGCCAGGGCTCTCTCTCCTCCCTTGGGCCAGTGGATCAGCCAGACTTGCTGACTGGCAGCTATTTTTCTTCCTCGTCATTTCTCCATTCGCCAGCTGGCCCCATGACTGTGCCCGCTGGAGGTGCGGGGCGTACATATGGATGTGTCAAGTGTGTGTGTGAGAAACCCCCCCCCCCAAATCTCCTCCTTTACAACATTCCTCCTCCCCCAAGCAGAGTGCCAAGGCAACCTTTGCAATACTTGTGCGCAAGAGTGAGCACACAGTGCACATGCGCAGATTTGCCAGCATGGGAGGAGGCCAGTTGGAAATGGGAGGGGCTGCTTGTGGTTGGGGCATTGTCCACCTGCTCAGCGAGAGTGTGTGTGTGTGTGTGTGTGGCACACGTGCCAAACCTGTCGCGCTCGGGATCCCGCAGCAAGTGGTGCTCTTGCAGTTGGCAATCATTAGCACTTGGAATGTGCAATTCTACTGTGTTCCCCCTCCCCTTTTTAATTTGTGCCTGTGCCAGGCTCCCTTGTGCCTTTCCCACTCCGGTTGCACGGGGGAGCCACCTGTGTCAAGCCCAGCCCAGCTTGGAAAGGGCCAAGCCTGTGAAACGAGACCAAATAAACCTCCAGTTGCTGCCTCTGGTCTCCGTTCTTGCCTCTTGTCTAAAGAAGGACTTGAAATCTTCCTTGTTGCAGACAGGGCTGATCTGGGAGTTCTTGAACATCCCCTTTCAGCAGCTGGGCCTTAGAGTTAAGAGACTGCAGGAGTTCAAAACAGCAGCTTGGATGTATTCCATGCTGAGGAGGGTCCGTGGCTGAGTGGCAGAGCATCTTCTTTGCAGGCACCAAGTCCCAGGTTCAGCTTCTGCAGTTAAAAGGATCAGGTGGGAGGTGACGTGGGCAACTTTGATCTTGCTTAGGGGAGGGGCTGCAGCTCGGTGGTAAGATCATCTGCTTGGCATGCAGAAGGTCTCAGGTTCAATCCCCAGCATCTCCAGTGAAAAGACCTGGCAGCAGGTAATATGAAAGACCTCTGCCTGAGACCTGGTAGAACCGCTGCCAGTCTGAGTAGACTGTACTTATTTTGATGGATCAAGAGCCTGATTCAATGTAAGGCAGTTTCATGTCTTCATGTGAGACCCTGGAGAGCAGCTGCCAATCAGAGCTGACAACCATCTGATTCCGGTTAAAGCAGCTTCTTGTGTGTTCATTGGTGATAATGCAAGGCTTGCAATAATGATGCCAGGCACACGCCCACGGGAGATCGCACAACACTGCTTTTCCCCAGGATTGATAACCCTGAAATGGTAATCCGTTCCAATACAAAGCAGAGACTCCCCAGGGTGTTTTGGGCACTCCCTCACGGTTGATCCTCTTGGCTCTCCAGCAGGTCACTGAGTCTCTCTTGGAGCTTTTGCAATTCCCCACCACATTGAGCAAAAATGCTCTTGGCTAGGAAAATAAACACCCTGGAGAGCTGCCACGGCCTTCGCTGGCCAGATCGCTCTGCTGCAGTTAGATGGGAGGGGAAATAGCTCCCTGAGAGTCTTCCTGCTTTGTATGTTAAAGGACTGAAGTTCAGTCCTTGGCATCTCCTGTTCATAGGAATCAAGGCTGGGGAAATCTCTTGGGAGGGGGGGGCAGAACTGGAGAGGCTACACCAAAGATAGTACAGGGGTCTAGTAGGTGGCTTTGCAGAGAGTCAGTTTGATGTAATAGTGGTTAGGAATGCGGACTCTAATCTGGGAGAACCGGGTTTGATTCCCCACTCCTCCACATGCAGCTGCTGGTGTGACCTTGGGTGAGTCATAAGTCCTTTCAGAGCTGTTCTCTCAAGGGCAGTTCTCCAGAGAGCTCTCTCAGCCCCACCTACCTCACAGGGTGTCTGTTGTGGGGAGGGGAATGGAAAGGGACTGTAAGCCGCTCTGAGACTCCTTCGGGTAGTGAAGGGTGGGGTAGAAATCCAATTCTCTCTGTGAGCAGTGGCAGGGTAGAACACACAGCAGTCTGTTGTCAAAAGGATCATTTGTCTTAGAACTTCCTCTGGAATTATTTGTCTTGAGCCAGGGGGCAAAAGGAGCCACTGACTGTGGCCAGAGTGGCTGGATCTTCCCAGCTGGCACCTTGGGAGTGTGTGGACAAATCCAAAGATGCAGTTAGTATAGGGATTCTTCCGTCTCCCACCCCCAGCAACCCTCAGGGTTGCCATACCTTGCTCAGAGCCAAGCCTGAAAACTTTCTGCTTATTTTAGCTGGGAGCAAACCAGGAGGTGAAAACAGTGCTGTCGTTCCCAAGCCTCAGTCCCCATCTGTCCCTGTTTGCTTTCATTGCTGCAGTTTGCCAGCTCTCTCCTGCAAGCTGGTTGGGTTGGTTTTGCAATGGAATATCCTCTGGCGGCATCTGCATCAGCTGCAGGGAAAACAGCACTGGGGCAAAATGGAAAACTCGTGGAGATTGTCGATTCCGTAGAGCGGTGATGAAAAGAAGCACATCCCTTGTGATGATTCAGGAGAAATACCAAAAAGTGAGAGCAGTTGTGTGCAGTGTTCTCTCTAAGCTGAAGAACAAATTTAGAGTCCAGTGCAACCTTTAAGGCCAACAAAGGTTTATTCAAGGTCTGAGCTTTCGTGTGCATGCACACTTTTTCAAAAGTTTTTCACAGCTCATACCTTGGTTGGACTCTAAATTTGTTCTACCGCTTCAGACCAACATGGCTGACCAACAGGATCTACCCTCTAAGCTGAGTTGGTGTGAACTAGCTCACAGTTTTTCAGCCTCCAGCTCACACATTTTTGTCTCGGCTCAGGAAGGAGGGCTCCAGAGCGAACTAATTTATGCAGCAGCCAAATCGCTCGCTCACGACTTTAATGCCAGTCGCTCACAACGCAGAATTTTTGCTCACAAGACTCCACAGCTCGGAGCATGGGCAGTGTGATATTTGTGATGAGTAGAAGAAATTCAGGGGCTGTGATCCAAAGTAGCCACAAGGCCTTCCGCTTTTTTGGTGGGGTGGGTCAGCGCCCAGATTTATCCAGCCTTGCAGGAACTTGGAACCTCAACTTTTTGACAGTTTCACTGATCCTAATCTGAGGGAACTGAATGTGTGTCCAGCCTTTCACTAGGGAAGAGTGATACCTCCAAGTGGCAGTTAAGCCTTGGAGACGGCCCCTACCTGTTCTTCAAGGGAGCTGAAGGTGGAGGTTTCACTGCCTATGGCGTCTATGCATCTTAATTTGGGCCTGCTGTTGCTACTGCAGCGGATGGGTTTTGCAGATCATAAACAGCGCTGTTGATGCTACCTACCACAGACAAAAGCCAGACTTGGGAAGGCACTTGAAGTAGCAATCCCAAAGTAGCCTTAACTCTCTTATTTCCTAGTTCCTGCAGGTTCTCACAGCACCCTGCTGGGGCTAGGTAAAGGTAAAGGTTTCCTTGCTCGAAAGCCAGTCGAGTCCGACTCTAGGGTTGTGGTGCTCATCTCCGTTTCAAAGCTGAAGAGCCAGCACTGTCTGAAGACGTTTCTGTGGTCATGTGGCCAGCATGACTAAACACCAAGGTGCACAGAACACTGTTACCTTCCCACTGAAGTGGCACCTATTTATCTACTTGCAATTTCTTGTTTTCGAAGTGTTAGGTTGGCAGGAGCTGGAACTAGAGACAGGAGCTCACCCCTTCATGCGGCACTCTCAGGTCTTGAACTGCTGAACTACTGACCTTCCACAGCCTGCAGTTCAGCGTCTTAACCACTTGAGCCACCGCAGCTCCTCTGCTGGAGCTAGGTGTTGGTTAATTAAAAATAAATTGACTCAAACACTCTGTGCAGTTTAAACTTGTAATAGCAACAAAACTCGCTTTTACTTAGAAAACATGTTCCTGGTATCTAACAGACTGCAATGCCCTCAGTCGGCTGGCAGAAGGTTTCAGTTAGTGGAGCGTTCACAGGAATGCCGATGACTCACTTCGAGACAGCCAATAAAAACAGCTTAAATGCTCCCTGGTTATAGTATCCCAACCAGAAGTCTCCTCAAGTCAGTTTACATATCTTACCTAATCAGTTACCGCTTATTTAATTAACATTTTACTTTTCTCTTACAAACGGCAGTACTTAAATTTCGCAATATCTGCAGCGTTGTTGACTTGTCGCTTCGAACAGCAGTCGTCTTCCCTTCTTTGCCCCGGGCTCACCTGCTTTCCCTCTCTCCAGCGCCTCGTTTCACCCCGCTGCTGCTGCCGCCGCCTCTGCTCCCGCATGGGCGGAGGGAGGGGTGGGTGGGGGCCGAGTCTCTGTGCACCGCCCGGCCAGCTCACCTGAGAGACTCACCTGGGCTGGCCGGCCGGCACAGGTGTGGCTGAGCGGGGCGGCGGGCGAGCGATGGAGCTGGCCGGCGTGCCGCGGCCGTGGCGCTACGGGCTGCTGCTGGGCGCCTACCTGCTCTTCCTGCTGCTGGGCGCCGGCGTGCTGGTGGCCCTGGAGGGCGCGCCGGAGGAAGCCCTGCGCCGGGAGCTGCGCGCCGCCCGCGCCCGCCTCCTGCACGAGCACCGCGCCTGCCTCTCGGCCCCGCAGCTGGAGCGCCTGCTCGAGCGCCTGGTGGCCGCCGGCAGCTACGGCGTGTCCGGCCTGGGCAACGTCTCCGGCGACGAGAACTGGGAGTTCACCTCGGCGCTCTTCTTCACCGCCAGCGTGCTCACCACCACCGGTAAGCGGCCGCCGGGGAGCACCCGGGCCCCACTCTTGGGACGGAGCCGGTGTCCAGATTCCAATGCCTGACCCTGATGTCGTCGTCCTCCCCTCCAGCAGCCTGCTGAGCGCTGCCCCCGGGCCCCACCAGCCACGTCCGTCGATGAGGAGGGGCCTCTAAATACAAAACGGGCGGGTTTGGGTGGCTAGGCTCTCTAGGCCTCTTACGCTTGACCTAGGGGCTCGGCTGCACCTGCAAATGAAGGGGAAGCTCCCTTGCTGTGTTCGGCTGGCCTGGCAAAGGCTCTGAAGCGGGGCCGGAGCAAAAAGGGGGGGGATCCGCTGGAGGCACGGGGTAGGATGGGATCACCCCGCAAGAAAGGCAGCATCCCTCAGCCCAGCCCAAACAGAAAGGCCCACCCTTCAGTGGTAAACTGGACAGACTTTTCTGACCATCCTGCAAATCCCCAGGCATGGGATTGGGAGGGGGAGGCTGCTGCCAAAGACCCTGAAGGGAAGAGTTGGTTTTCATACCCTGCCCTTCACTCGGAGCCTCCCAGCGGCTTACAATCTCCTTCTCTTCCTCTCCCCGCAACAGACACCCTGTGAGGTTGGTGGGGCGGAGAGAGCTCTGAAAGAACTGTGACTGACCCAGCCAAGGTCACCCAACTGGCTGCATGTGGGGACTCAAACCCGGTTCTCCAGATTAGAGTCTGCCACTCTTAACCACTACACCAAACTGGAGTAGTAGTAGGGATGAACTGGGGGCTGCAAATCCTTTAGTTGTAAGGATATGTGTGTGTGACTTGGTAGGGATGCCAGCCTCAAGGTGCGACCTGGAGAACTCCTGGAATTGCAGCTCATCAACAGACTACAGAGATCAGCTTCCCGGGAGAAAATGGATGCAGGGAAGGGTGGGCTCTCTGGCCTTGTACTCCACTGGGCTCCCTGTCCTCCCCAGGCTCCACCCCCAAATCTCCAGGAGTTTCCCAACCTGGAGCTGGCGACCCTACCCCCCATCCCTCACCCTAGGCCTTGGGGTGGCAGCCTGCAGCGTCACATCTCCCAAAGCCCACTCCAGTGAACTTGCCTCTGGGCCCCTGAGACCCCCCGTTCTGTTACATGGCAGGTTTCTGTCTTTCCTGCCAGCACGTTTTCATGGCAGTCTTGACATAACAGTGACACAAAGGGAAACTTGAAAACTGAAAGTCCATGAAGGCACTAATAGAACCAAACATCATAAATTGCAATCAGCTACAGTTAAAGGGCAGCCACTTTTTAACCAGGCAGAACTGGGGCGGGCCAGCCATTTGGTGCTCCAGTGAGGCGAGATGAACTGCCTCTCTCGGAGTGTAGCTCAAAGTAGGAAATGCCAGGCTGGAAAACAGGTTACTAACATCCAGTGGTCAAGATAAGCTTTTGTTATCCCAGTAAGGCAATTTTTGTTCGTAGGGGAGAGAAAACGCATTAAAAACTTCTGCATTATGTTGCTGCAAACTCTCTGCTGCCAAACCCTTTTCTTTCACAAACACACATTGTTCAAACTTCAGGCATCAGTGATTAAAGTTCCTTTGTTCAGGCATGTCATTCTGCCTTTCCAGAAAGCGTGGAGACAATGTCTTTAGTAATAAGCGCTTTGGGCATTCAGGACAGAACTCCCAAAATATAGGCTGTAAACAGGATGTCTGGGTGGCAACTCTAGGAGGTAGCATTTAAGTGGGATTAGAGGTGATGTCTAAACACACAGTAAGGACAAGGAAAGGGTTGGCATGGGGGGTGGGGGTGGGGAGGGAAACCTTCAGGAAAGGAAAGGAAAGAGATGTCTTTTAAAACAAGGAACTCACTCCAGACTGCCACTCAAATAGCCTCATTCTGGGGCCTGGACCATCTCCCTAAGAGCAAACACACATGTACACAGGGCTTTTTTTTGTAGAAAAAGCCCAACAGGAACTCATTAGCATATTAGACCACACCCCTGACAGCACAGCTTATTAGCATATTAGGCCACACCCTCATGCCTTCCCTTGGCTTGCCCAGGTGCCCCACAGCTACGGGGAGCCCAGGCAAGCCCCCCCCTTTTGAAGGGAAGGGAGGGTAGTTTAAACTGCCTTCCCTTGGCTTGCCCGGGTGCCCTGCAGCTGTGGGGAGCCCGGGCAAGCTGGCCCTTTGGACAGGCCAGGGAAGGCACAGGGAGGCATTTAAATGCCTCCCCGATCCTTCCAGGGCTCCCCTGGCCTGCCTGCCTCGGAGTCGCAGGGGGGCATCTCTCTCCAGGCCTTCCTTCTGTAGCCACGCACGCAGAGGTTTTGGCTGTAGTGGGCGTGGCCAACTCTGAAGCCAGCCGGAACTCCGTTCCTGTGCGTTCCTGCCCCAAAATAGCCCTGCATGTACACATTCAAATCTCCAGGAAGGTTCACATGACCTGAGATATTCTGATTCAGAATATACATACCCATACAACCTGGGGCAATCCTGATTTTTTTGTACCTCTTTCCCTTGGAAACCATTCTTCCTATTTTGTTTTGGGGGATGACTTAGAGAGGATTGCTAGAGGGACATATCAGCAAAGAGAAATGATGGGGGGAATCATTCTTTAAGCTCCATTTTCAAGAGCATATAAAAGGAGCCAGTTGCCACTGAACACACTTTAAACTGACATAATAAAGATTGCTATAATTCAGTGGAGAGCATTTCTTCCTGGTTTGGGTGTGAAGGTTGTAGACATGTGCAAACAGACTGGGAGTGGTTTTCCACTCTGGTTCCTCACTAGGAAATCAGATAGACAAAAGTGCACACGTTCTTCACATAACCTACATTCCTGAGTCAGTAAGAGCTATCACGTTACTATAAACACCAACCTATTGGAAATATCCCGTCTGAAGAAGAACACTGTGTTACTTGAAAGCTTGCATCTTGTGTTTTGGGTATAAGTTGAGCCAAGGAAAGCGATTGCTTCACTTGCGTCTGCCTTTCCTTGTCTGTTGGGAGCCATGTGACCATGCACGCTCAGGGCAGAGGGCTCATGGCTTGTTTCTCTTGCTTGCAGGTTATGGCCACACAGTGCCTCTGTCAGATGGGGGCAAGATATTCTGTGTCTTGTACTCGCTGCTGGGGATCCCGATGACATTACTGCTCCTGGGCTGCCTCCTCCAGCACCTGCTGCCCTTCATAAGCTATCGGCCTGTGCGGTACATCCACACGCGCTGGGGTTTCTCGCTGGCCCATGTCGCCCTGGCGCATGCTGCAGGGCTGGGACTGGCCACCCTCGGACTCTTCATCCTCATCCCAGCTGTCTGTTTCTGGGCGCTGGAAGGCGATTGGAACTTCCTGGAGTCTGTCTATTTCTGCTTCATCTCGCTCAGCACCATCGGTCTGGGGGACTACGTGCCCAAGGGAAGCTCCCAGCCACCTCTGCATGAGCTGTATGAGCTCAGCATCACCTGTAAGCCGTCACCAGGGGGCAGTGTCCTCCAGAAATGATTGTGCAGTCAATGTGTTGGGGTAGGGAGTGTCTTGGAAGGAATGTGAGTCCCACTTTTTGGGATGTGAGTCCCACTTTTGGGATGCGAGTCCCACTTTTTCAGGCAGGGATTCTGTATCTATAACAGCTGCATGAGAAGTCTGACTGCTGCAGCTGTTCTCAAGCATGGAGATGCGGTGTGTGCATGTGAGAGAGATTAATCTGTTGAACTTCTGCCTACCATGCATCTGTTAAAAGGCAGGGTGAAAAAACAGGGGGGACTGTTTGAGAAAATACAGCCAGGCTGACCTGGAACCAAAGGTATAGATGCAGTAGTAGGGGTGAATTGGACAAAAGACTCAGTTCTAGAACTTCTTATTTTGGGTACAACTAGGATTCAGCACCCCTGACCTGAGATGGCCCAGGTTAGCCCTGTTATGTCAGATCTCAGAAGCTAAGCAGGGTCTGCTCTGGTTAGTACTTGGATGGGAGACCACCAAGGAAGTCCAGGGTCACTACCCAGAGGCAGGCAATGGCAAACCACCTCTTTTCAGCTCTTGCCGTGAAAATCCTACAGGGCAACCGTAAGTCATCTGTGACTTGACAGCCCTTTCCACCACCGGGGCTCGACAACAGAACCTGAGCCCACGTTGGAAGGGCGGGATATAAATCCAATAAATAAATAAATAAATAAAAATAAACCTGCTTCAAATGTCAGAGGTCCACTTTGAAACGTTCGGTGAAACGTTTTAAAAAGTGGAATATATATTTATTTAATTCAATCTTTGCATTTCTTCCAAGGAGCTTGAAGATCAGTCTCTGCTCTTCCATTTTACCTTTGTGACAAGCCTGTGAGGTAGTGTAGGTTGAGCTGCTCAAGATCACCCACCAAGCTTTGTGGCACAGTGGGGATCTGAACCTGGATCTCCAAGATCCTAGTCAGCAAATCTAACTCCTACACCACACCTCTGAGCATGTATAGGGTGCATTCCACTCATCTATGGAATGAGTAATGCCTTACAGCTGAGATGAGGCAAAAAACCCCCGCGAGCATCAGAAGATCAGGCTGAAAGGTAAACATAAGGCCAACCCCCCCCCCAAGTCAGGGATTAAACTAACGCCACAACCTGTTGAGTTCAAATCCTACTTAAGTCACGTACCTCAGTTTCCCTAGTTGATGAAATGGAGATCCTGACCTTGCTGGCACTGGGATGAAGATAAGGATCATGGAGCACCTTTGGAAATACACTAATAAGTGTGCTGCATGTTCTGCAGAACAGAGAGGTCATGCCATCTCTTCTCCAGGAATTTCACACTCAGTGTGCGTGAGCACTGGCAAGGGGGAAATGGGGAGAAACGCCAAGAGAGAAGGAGCAATGAATGGTGGGGATGGGGGCAGACGATCAGTGGGAGACTGGTTGGGACAGCACTGCCCATGGAGAGAAGTTCTGAAAATGGGGGCAGGGGAAGAGAGGCAAGGGGGGGAACAAATGGTAGATGGGCTTGGGCAGAAACAGCGAGAAATAATCAGAAGGGAGACAAAGCTAAAAATATGGAGATGTTGACGAAGACGAGATTGGATCTATACCCCGCCCTTTGCTGCCCGAAGGAGTCTCAGAGCAGCTTACAATCTCCTTTCCCTTCCCCCTCCCTGTGTACTTTACTTTACAGCAGACACCCTGTGAGATAGGTGGGGCTGAGAGAGCCCTCTTGAGAACTGCCCTTGAGAGAACAGCTCTAAAAGAACATATGACTGACCCAAGGTCACATCAGCAGCTGCATGTGGAGGAGCGGGGAATCAAACCCGGTTCTCCCAGATTAGAGTCCGCGCTCCTAACCACTGCACCAAACTGGCTCTGTAACCAAGAGGGTCCTGACCTGGATGGCCCAGGCTAGCCTGATATCTTGGAAGCTAAGCAGGGTCAGTCCTGGTTAGTGCTTGGATGGGAGACCACCAAGGAAGCCCAGGGCTGCTATGCAGAGGCAGGCAATGGCAAACCACCTCGGAACATCTCTTGCCTTGCAACCCTATGGGAGTCACCATGACTCAGCCACCGCTTGGCAGCACTTTCCACTACCAACAATGAGGACAGGTGGCTTCCAGAGATGAGGGGCTGATGCAGTCAGGGGAAAGCTGTGATTATGCCGCATGAACAATATCACAAGCGTGTCACAGTGGAAACATTTCCAGTTCTGATGGAGGAGATGGGAAGCTTCCCCGTCCTTATCGTTTTTTCCTTTCCTGCCTTCCTTCCAGGCTATCTCCTTGTGGGTCTTCTGGCCATGCTCCTGACTCTCGAGACCGCATACAGGCTGCGGGAAGTCCGTGCTTTCATCCACTTCTTTGCCCCTGCTCGGGACTCTCCCCGGGAGGACGATGACCACGTGGAAATTCTGGCCAGGGACCAGTTTGCTTTGGCCACAGTGTCTACGATAAGTTCCCCCGACAGGCCCATGGAAAGAGGGCCCACTTGATGTCTCCCTTGGTGGAGGTAGGCAACCTGCCCCACGCTAACTGCAGCCTTGTTCCCCAGATTCCCCCTCCCAGGGGGATGTTTTTGGCTACAAAGACAGAAGAGGCCATGTGGGGAAGGGTAGACTGATGGGGAAGGTTAGGGGGCAGGGTCGGCCGGGGATCATTTCAGAGAAGAGCTGCTGGGACTCCCACATGCCTGTAAGTGGTCCCCATTTTGATTGGAAAACCCAGCTCCGGTTATACTGAGATGCTCTTGGGGCTCGTCACTCCATAGTAGGTGAGGCACTCCTTACCCATGCTTGATACTTTGGTGGGATGCCACCAAGGAGGTCCCAGGTTTCAACAAAGAGGCAGGCAATGACAAACCACCTCCAAACTTCTCTTGCCTTGAAAACCCTACCAGGTTGCCCTAAGTCGGCTGCAACCTGATAGCCCTTTCCACCAGCACGTTCCTGGTCCGTTCCTGGTGTCAGCTACCTAATTTGGGCCAGAAGGATCTCCCTGTGCAACCTCTCAGTATCTTGGCAGACAAAAACCATTGTTATAGGCTTGGTTCAGGAGGGTTGCCGAGCTCTTCTCGCAGAGACCCTTGGAGGGCCTGTGGGGGTGGGCAATGCTCCCTCTAAGCTGTGGAGTCTTGTGAGCAAAAATTCTACTTTGTGAGCGACGGGCGTTAAAGTTGTGAGTGAGCGATTTGGCTGCTGCATAGTTTGCTCTGAAGCCATCCTTCCTCAGCTAAAACAACAATGTGTGAGCTGGAGGCTAAAAAGCTATGAGCTAGCTCACACTAACTCACCTTAGAGGGAACACCGGTTGGGGTGGCCACTGGCTTGGCTCCTGGCAGAATTTTGGAAGCTCCCGAATGTACACTCCCCGCCTCACACACACACATCCCCCCTAACATTAACCACTGAGACGTGACAGATCCATGTTTCTTCCTCCAGCTGCATCACAGATTTGTACATCTCAATGCTTTTAAATGTGGCACCAGTATTGTCATTGCCAGAACTTGTGCCTCCCCATGATCTTAAGGGTGCCACTGGACTCAAACTTTCTCCTGGAAAATGTTGTTGGTCTTGAAATGTTTCTGGACTTGAATTTTGTTTCCCCAATATCTTCTTCACTAGATATACCAAAGATTGAACCTTGAAGTGTGAGTAGGTGGCTGTGTAGGTTTGGGGGGTGGGGGCAAGGAAGAGTACCTTGCACACACTCCAGTATGTCCCAAACTGCTAGGGACCAGGACAGGTCAAGTTTCCTTCCCAATTCCCTTTTTATTTTATTCTCTTCAACAACCACCCAACTGCCCTGTGGAGGGCAATGAGCATGCTTGGTCCTCATCAAGCCATTTTCGGGGGTGTAATTTACTAAACTTTTTTCCTGCATACCTGGGGAGTCCCCCAAATATGCGGAAACTATGTTTGTGAATGGCGTGTTTTTGCTGCCCTGCAGACAGGAAACAACCATCAAATCTGCTCTTAAAATGAATGACGATATAGAGTCTGAATAACTTTACAGGTGCTTCCAGGGAAGGAGGGGTACAAAAGTCTCCTGCATTGGAAGAGCAGCCAGGGAGATTCCGTATCCATTGGGGGGGAGGCAACAGAGGCTGTAACAACGTTTCCCACGTCTTTCTATTATTTGAACAGCCTGGATATACTTTTTGCATGCATACACGTGAGCATGGGCACGCACACTTAACATGCGGTCTGCAGCCAAATGCTGACAGCACTTCCTTTTCCATTCAAGCTGATCTTTCACTTCCCCCACAGGATGTTTGTCAACATCCTATTGCTACAATCTTCAGATGTCACAATAGTTTGAAGCGTGATGTAACAGTGCAGGGGGTCATCAACAATCTTTTATAATGAAAGAGCCAAAGCATATCAAAATTCAGAGCAACAAGGACCTCAATCTGAGAAAACACATTTGTATAACTGAAAATAAACAACACTGCTAATATGTTGTCGATGGCTTTCACGTCCGGAGTTCATTAGTTGCTGTAGATTTTCTGGGTTGTGTGGCTGTGGTCTTGGCATTGTAGGACCTAACATTTTGCCAGTAGCTGTGACTGGCATCCTCAGAGGTATAACACAGAAAGATGGCGTTCTCTCTGTGTCAAGGTGATGATAATAATAACATTGCTAATAATTGGTGTGTTGATGAATAATCCATAAAGTTTCTGAAGCCCAAAATCTGGTTGTTGTGAGTCAGAGAGCCAGTTTGGTGTAGTGGTTAAGTGCGCGGACTCTAATCTGGGAGAACCGAGTTTGATTCCCCACTCCTCCACTTGCACCTGCTGATGTGACCTTGGGTCAGTCACAAGCTCTGGCACAGCTGTTCTTGAAAAAAAGCAGTTTCTGTCAGAGCTCTCTCAGCCCCACCTACCTCACAGGGTGTCTGTTGTGGGGAGGGGAAGGGAAAGGAGTTTGTAAGCCGCTCTGAGACTCCTTTGGGTAGTGAAGAGCGGGGTATAAATCCAATCTCCTCTTTTTCTTCTTCTTCTTCTTTATTAAGAAGTGGCATACTCACAATAAGTCATGAATATACACAGGAACATCCTGCGCAATTGTTTCGGTGCATGGGCATAAATCTGTGCGTGGTTTGCCCTTGCATCACCAGCAACTGTTCACCTCTGACATTTCCCTTTCTAAGACACATCTCTACAAAGTCCTTCGCTCATGTGCAATGTCTTTGCCTGCCACTGTCTTCACATACTGGTGATTCTAGCATTCCACCAACCCCTCCAACATGCCTTGGCTTAAAGATTTTTAAAAGACCCTTATTCGGTTCTGCACAGAGCCACATTTGGTTCTGGAGCTGGAGGCATAGGTGTGGCCAGCAGCCAAGCAGGATCTCCCCAGTGAAAGTATGTAAGAGGATTTGGGGATGCCCTGGCCTGGATAGCCCAGGTAAGCCCAATCTTGGAAGCTAAGCAGGGCGACCCTGGCAAGTATTTGGATGGAAGACCTCCAGAGAATACCAGGGTTGGGAGGCAGAGGCAGGCTATCAAGCCACTGATGTCCTCCACGCTCCAGTAGGAGTTGCCAGAGGTCGCCATGACTTCCAGGTACAGACACGCACACATGCAAAAAATACAAAAAGAGGATCTGGAAATAAATGCTTCACCATAAATTAGTTTCTCAAGCGTCATGTCTTTTTGATATGTTTATTTCAAACCCTGGTACAAATTTAGTGCAAATAACCTGGAAGAGACCGACCTGTGTGGGGGGTGGGGTGGGGATGGGAGGGAAGAAAAGGGTGGTGTGAAACTGGGAATTAAAACTTCGCCATGACCAAATCTGGCTGTCAGAGTGTCCAAGGCACTTTGTGACTTTTGTACCATTGAGGAGAATAACAACATTGATAATTAAAAAATAAAATAAAATACAGAGCCCTGTGAAAGCTTTGTTTCCAAAAACAACAGCATCCTTGGAGGGGGGTGGGGAGGCAGACGTTAAAACTAGAGGAGGAGCTCACTCACAGACAAGCACACGCACACGCACACACAAATAAATAGATTTGAAGTTTGGAGAGAGAGAGAGAGAGATTAAAAGGTTGTTTTCTGCTCTCTCCAGATAGTCGATTCACGGGCACTGCCCTAAAAAAATGCCATCCAAAATATCCTCTAGGGTCTTGGAAATGGGGTCAGTGAAAGAAAGCAGCTCAGGACTGCACCCCACCCCAAGCCCCTCTTTGGCATAACTCATGTCAAGCGACAAGCAGCTTAAGGCCCCAAGGGACTGTGGGTAATGATTGGCACTGGCAGGACGCAATACTGTGTCAGGGCAGGAGGTGCCGCTGTGAAGGCTGGGGGGGACGGACGGACGGATGGACTGGGGGAGATGCTGTCTTTAGGGAACAAGAAGTGCTGTCATTTGCTGACTCCCCCCGCTGACGTGTACGGGAGAAGAGTAGCGACTCGCTTTGCCCGCCTCAGCTGACTCGGCATTTCTCCTTGCGGCTGAGCTTGCGTCTTCTCTGTTGCAATCCCCGTTCCAGTCTGGCATCCTCTTCCAGAGCTCTGAGAGGTCCAGGGCAGGGTGGGAGAAATGAAGGGGATGGGGGACACACACACACACACCAGAAAGAGAGATGTGAACCCTTTGAGTGATACGGATAAAAATCGGCTTAAATCACAGGGATGGTGGCTATCACTGCGCTTTTTGTTCTTACCATTTTTTCTTTTTAAAAGGGTTGCCAACTTCTCAGTGGAATTAGGCGATGGCCTTGATGACTTCCAGGGAGTCAAATCATGTTACTTTCTCTCTCTGGCTATATATCCTCCCACAGCAAGCTACCAGCGTTGGGGTATTCCTACTTCCCTCCAATATGATGCTGGATTAATCTTGTGCAGCAGTCACCAAACCGTCATTTTAAAAAAAAAATCTGCCCTTCCCAGCAACCAACTTCTTCCTGTCAGTCCAAATACTGCTTGCTTTCCAAAGGGATGTAATCGCCTGGGGCACGGGGAGATTCTTAAATTTTTGGAGAGAGGGGCACACGTCGTCTTCACTGTTTTTAAAAATATTCGATCTTGCCCATGAAATGAGAGAGAAGGTTTTCCAGGAAAAAACTCTCAGAGTAAAACTCTGTATACATCACTGTCAAAGTACTCATTCTCATTAACGCCCTTCCCTCTCTGCCCTGCTTGCGTCTCCTCTCCCACATCCTCACTACGTTAAGGGTTCATTAACAGACAATTCTTTCTCTTCGCAGTGACATAGAGAATCCATTATTGCAAAAGGTGCCTGGGCTCTTAACATTTCCATCTGCACACACACCTCTTCCAGTGCCCGTCATCTTTTCCCTGCATTCCCCAAGCACTGTGAAATGCTTTTCCTTCCATTCTACAGCACCCAAAGTTTAATTTCTAAAATGCAGGGTGCTGGAGCTCAAGCCTTGCTGGAATACTTTCCCCAAAGAGCTGAAAGCCCTGTCTTGCCCATTCCAGAGGTAAGCTTGGTTATGAAGGGAAAAGCAGCCTGTACATGCTCAGAGGCATTAATGCCTTCCTTAATGCCCTGGCACCCAACTCAGGATCCTTCTCTGCAGGACGTCTGAATAAGTGGGACATCCTGGTTGCTGGCAAAAACAAGACACATGAATCCAGCTGCCTTATCCTGAGTCAGGCTACTCATCTGTAAAGGTCAGTATCACGTACTCTGATTGGCAGCAGCTTTCCAGCACGTCAAGCAGTGGCCTTCCGCATCACCTTACTATCTGACCCTTTTAACTGGCGATGCCAAGGGTTGAACCTGGGACCTTCTGCATACCAAGCAGATGCAGTGCCACTGAGCCACGGCCCTTCCTCAATGGGCCAGGGAATCCCTGCACTGAGAATGCCCAGTCCAGGGGGGCTTCCAGCCATCTGCATTTTGACTCTTGCTCTCTTGGGGTGCCTTCTCTCCCTGTTGCTCTAGAGCCTCTGCCTTGGCACTACTCACATCCTCTCTTTGATGTCCAGGTCTCTCACCAGCTCGTCCCTCTGGTTCACCAGGGACACCAGCTCTTCCAGGAGGAGTTGCTCGCGCTGCTTTTGGGCTTCTGTTTTGAGCCAATCTGGGGGGGGGGGAGCGAACAGACCCTCACCGGTCACAGACATTACAGTTCACCCCTCCCATCTTTTGTGTATCACTACTGCCCCCGCTGCTCACCCTTCCCTGATCTGGGAAGGCTCTTGGGAGTGGCTCAGCGATGGAGGCATTTTATACGCCACTTTTCTCTACCCTAAGGAGTCTCAATGCGGCTTAGAATCGCCTTTCCCTTCCTCTCCCCGCAACAGTCACCTTGTGAGGTAAGGTGGGGCTGAGTTCTGAGAGAACTGTGACTGGCCCAAGGTCATCCAGCAGGCTTCACACGGAGGAGTGGGGAATCAAACCCGGTTCTCCAGATTAGAGTCCACTGCTCTTAACTACTACACCCGCTGACTCTCAGTACAGATGGAAGGTTGGAATTGTCCCAACAGGCAACATTCTGGCTGCAGAGGCATTCTTTATTTCTTTCATTTATACCCTCCCTCTTTCTCCCCACAAAGGGTGCCCCCTCGAGTGGCTAACATCATTCTCTCCTCCATTTCATCCTCCCAGCAACCCCGTGAGGCAGGCTCTTCTCACCCGGCCACCTAGAGACGTGGCAGCAGCTGCCCTTCCTCTCCTTCCCCCGGGTCAGGGTCTCACCTTCAATAGCCATCATGGCTCTCAGCTCACGGCTGAGGAGCTCGAACCGCCGCTCCAGGTCTTGCTCTTCCATCCTGGAGGAGGAAGCAGAGGCTGTGTTCACGCCAAGGATGGCAACCCAGCATTAGGAGCACCTGCCCAGAGTTCTGTGCTCTTGCTCCCTCTCGCACATGTGCACATGTTCCCCTACTGCATGGACAGGAATGGGTTCCCTACAAGGGTGGTTATATGCAAGGACTTCCTGAAAGACCAGAGGTCTCTACTGCGCTACTGTAGAAAGCAGGTGGAGGACAGAGGCACCCAGAGAAGAGGTGCAGCAGGGCCTTGTCTGCAGTGAGTGCAAATTAAGAACAGCTAGATTACAGTCCTGAAGCACAGAGACCAACAAGCTTTTGAGGGCATCAGCTTTCGAGTCACAGCTCATAAGAACATAAGAGAAGCCAATGTTGGATCAGGCCAATGGCCCATCCAGTCCAACACGCTGTGACACAGTGGCCAAAAATACCAGGTGCCATCAGGAGGTCCATCAGTGGGGCCAGGACACTAGAAGCCCTCCCACTGTTGCCCCCCCAAGCACCAAGAATACAGAGCATCGCTTGCCCCAGAGTCCCTATCTATACCTCGTGGCTAATAACCACCGATGGACCTCTGCGCCATACGCTTATCTAATTCCCTCTTGAAGCCGTCCATGCTTGTAGCCGCCAGCACCTCCTGTGGCAGTGAATTCCATGTGTTAATCACTCTTTGGATGAAGAAGTACTTCCTTTTATCCGTTCTAACCCGACCGCTCAGCAACTTCATGGAGTGCCCACGAGTTCTTGTATTGTGAGAAAGGGAGAAAAGTACCTCTTTCTCTACCTGCTCTGTCCCATGCATAATCTTATAAACCTCAAATCATGTCACCCCTCAGCCGTCGTTACTCCCTTCATCGAATTTGTGAGGTAGGCTGGTCTCTCCAGACAACTCACAAATGGAGCTGCAGTCCCCATGTCTCTTCCTCTCCCTCCCCGGGGTCAAGGTCTCACCTTCAATGGCCATCTAAGGAAGGGAGCTTTCACTCTCAGAAGCTTATACCCCCCAAAATGTAGTTGTCCTCTAAGGCGCTACTGGACTTGAATCTGGGTCTTTGCCTGCAGACTGACACGGCAACCCTCTGGAACTATGTGAGTGTACAGCCTGCAATTCTGCTCTTTCCTTTCCCTCTCTCACAGCTGGTTCAGACATGCCAGTCACCACTCCACACTCGATGAATGGGCAGCCAGATGTGGCACCTGTCTCCTGGAACTGTGAGTGCACTCCTTGTGCCATTTATGCTGCAACAGCTCATGCAGATGTGCAAGTCTGCACTGGGAGCTGAAGCCATCTGGAGGGTGAACATACATGTCAGAGCAACAGCATCCAGGGTTATGTTGAAGTGAGGTCACATGTTAGACCAATGCAGACTTTCTCGGGGGTGGGGGGGAGTGCATGCTTTCTCCTGACTGGCAACCCTCCTTGTAGGCGCAAAGCCCTTCCTACATCCTGCCAGGGGAAAACTGGGCTGAGGATTGTAGGAAGCCCCTCCCTTTCCTCTCCTTTCACACTCACAGAAGCTGCAGTTGGTCCTGCCGCCGGATCAGGGCGTTCTTCTTATTTACCAGCGTGAACCATTCTTGGATCAGCTCCTCTTCTTTCAGCTTGTCAGCACCTGAAATGGAACAGCCAAAGGGGGAGGCTGTGTGAGGTTCATTTCACTCTGGCATGTCCCACCGAGCACTGCCTGGCCTCAGTTCTCTGTAAAACGGGAACTACCAGGCGTGAGCCTGTGGGCCTTCATTCAGGATGATACTGATGCAGAGTGACAATCCCTGAGCCCAGGCTTGTCTACAGCCACTCTCATGGTCACCTGGGGTGAGTATGCATCACTTCTAAGTGATCAGATCTACTGCCTTTCTTGTATATAGGAATTATTATTATTTATGTTTACTTCTAAGTGATCACACAGAGAAGCTTTTGGAAGAGGATTCCTCTTTAACTTCAAAATCGAGGAGTGAAAGGATTATGAGCAAGTAGCTAATAAACAGTGCTGTGTGTCAGCACGTTACAGATCCATGTATTTGCAGGTCACCTTTTTGTACCTTCTCACCCTCCTCATTAGGCTCTCAGGATCACTTCCAACTATGAGCCCGCTGGCCACGCAAGGGAAATACTGCTCACGGAGGAGTTTACTCACATGTGCAGTTTAGACAGGAACGACAAACTCACAAAAGATATTGGGTTCTTTTTTTCCTTTTCCAGCTTCCTTTATGTCGAAGGGGAGCTACAATCTTGTGTGTTTGCATCTCCCACCAATAGGCTGTTCACATGGGCAGCTTTTAGAGCACAAGTCAGCTACTCCGTACTGTGCAAACCAGTCTGGGCGATGATGGGGTGGGGTGAGGATTTTCCATTAGCATGATAATGGTAGAACAAGCTGCAGACTGTCTCTCTCTTAGGGAATGACTAAAAGGATGACAGTTGCAATGCAATTATGGAAAAGGAAGTATCAATTCAATGCCACTGGCATGGGCCCATCCTTGCAGCCTTCATGCCCCATCAATTCAGGACTGCTCTCACACATGCAAAGGCACCTATATATTCCTACCCCCCTCATATATATTCCCACCCCCCAAATCTTAGGGGCATATCCACAATGACATTTTTAAAGCAGTGCCAGAGCTTCTTAATTGCCATGGCTGCAAAATGAGGGAAACATGGAATGTGTGGTTCTGCAGAACTCTTTTTTAAAAGTGCTCTCTAAGCCTCACAAACAACAATACTCGGGGTCCTGTGAGAAAATCTGGGCCAGTTCAACCAACCAAGAACAAAATCCATGTAAGACCTTTTATTAGACCAAATTAGCCCCAAACTGTGCAAGCTTTCACACTCACCAGAACTCTTTGTCTAGATGCTGCAAAATTTAAAAAGACAGAAGGGGTAGCAGGCAGAAGCCTTAGCCCACACTGTTGGTAAACAAGCTTGCACAGAGTTTTGTGCTAATTTGGTTGGCCCAAAAATGAATTATCTGGATTTTGCATGAACTTATGTGGCTGTACAACTTCTTCCACCCAACAGCCTCCAGTGCATCCTGAGATGTCTCCGGGTGGTAGTTCCATATTCGGACAGTGGGTGGCACCAAAAGGTTGTTTGGGACAGCAAAAACCCAGAAAGGACCAGAAAGGAAATCCAGTTCCCTGTCACTGTTCCGTCAGAACTGTTCTGGCTTGGTCTGTGCTCTCCTCTTCCACAAGCTCCTTTGGACATCGTGTTGCTTTTGGAGCCAGAATCCTTTCCTTACCTGATTCCATGAGTCCTCGTAGCTCCTTCTCCACGATGGCCGCACGCCCATCTATTTGCCTCTGTTCTGTCTCCAGCGCCCGAAGTTCGGCTACCACATACTGGCTGGTGTCCTGGAATTTCTAATGCAAAGTCAGGACAGACATTAGAGGCGGTGCTCTCCTGAGTCAGGGTGTGAAGGACAGTACAAGGCCGCAAGAGGGCTGCCCCACAAAAAGAGCTCCAGAAAAGCAAAACACCGGGATGAGAGAGAACAGGGGGTCCCCCTGCGGTGCCTCTGGACACCACGGCACCCGACAACACCTTTTCTGACGCCCACCAAGAGTTTCTAGGAGGCAGGCAGGGCCAGGTAAGGCTTTTGCCCAGCAAGGCTTCTGATTGGCCATTGGAGATTTGACTGGCTGTGCAGATTTCTTTTTGTGCTGTGCCACTACAGCACAAGGATCTGTACCGTGTTACCAAAATCAAGCTGTGGCAATCGTTTCATGGCTGGCCCTGCCTCCTGCAGCAGCCAATGTGTGGCAGCCATTTTGTTGCTGCGCCCACCATCCCTTGTCAGGATTCCAAATGTGTTTGCAGGCTCCAGAAGGTTGGTGACCCCTGAAACAGAAACAGTCACTGCCACTTCCCGACAGCAGGGTGGTCTTTCCACCTTTTGGACACCAAGTTTGTGGCCTCGTGGCTGGAGAGTCACACTCAGACATAGGAGAGCCAGCCTTGTCTCTGCCTACCCAGCCCAGCCAGTTTTGGGCATATTTCTCCAGGCCAATTTGGCTGGAGATCCCGGAGGTTTTTTGTCATCTTCTGGGCATGGAACAGCTGTCACCGGGGAGGGGGGGCTGGAGGGATATTTGTGAATCATGTCCTGCATTGTGCAGGGGTTGGACTAGATGACCCTGGAGGTCCCTTCCAGCTCTATGATTCTATGATTCAGCCTGACCTTTCCCAATCATTAAAACAGGAACGACACCAGCCTACTTCACAGGGCTGTAGAATTACTGGGAGGAGAAACCAGACGTATGAAGCTGTCTTGTGGAATCAAACAGGTCGTTCAGCTCGCCTAGCATTACCAGCTAGTGACTGGCAGCAGCGGCCTTTGCTTGGCTGCCTGGGACCTTCCAACTGGAAATGTCAAGGATTAAATCTGGGATATGCTGCATGCAAAACATTTGCTGTTAACGCTGAGCTATGCTGCTTCCCTGGCACAGGACACTGAGAAAGTGGCTGAACAGACCACTAAGGAAAGACTTCCCACCAACCAGCTCTCTCCTGGACTTTCAAGCACAGTCAGGAGGTCTAGGACTTCGCAGTCTTAAAGCAAAGGGCCTATTGTCAGCCATTTGCTTTCTGCTCTGGGAGACCCTACTGTTCTCGTGAGGAATGGATCAGCTGAATTTGGCCTGTGGTCCAACTGTGCTGTCCTCAGCAAAGATGGTGGCAATGCACACGTATCACCGGCACAATTTCTACAATGGGACAGGGCGGGGTGGGGGGAGATGGCTCTGCTCCCAACTAACCAGTTGGACGAATGGCTTGCCATGAACACAGTTGGATCGAGGTTGGGAAAAACAAACAAACAAGCAGCCTTCTGAGCCACAAAGTAGGCAGAAGACTTGCACACAAGTGCCTAGGGATCTTGAACACAGAGTGAACAAAAATTTATTGCTCTAGTCTCCAACAGTGGCCATTTAGAGGCCAAGAGGGAAGGGGAAAGCATATACTTATTTTTAAAATATATTTTAATTATCCTGCCCTGCTGTCCACCTCCCCCAATGCAAGGCAGCTGATTTCCCCTACTGTTTGTCCCCATTGTCTGGTAATCGAAGGTAGATTGCTCTTGAATGTGGAGGCTCTATTCTGCGCTCCCTCAGCAAAATGCACCAAAGCCCATTACAGAGCTAGCCCAGCTCTTCCCACGCCTTACCGGAACTTCCTCTTCATTGGTGCTGTTCTTGAGGCCGGAGTCCTGGATCAGGTTCTGGGAGGTAGTGCTGGAAGGAGCTATAACGGAGAGAGAAGGAAGCTTAAACTGAGCTAGCAGCAGGTGTCTAGACAGCAGAGCGTGGGCTAACCACTGGAACCAGCACAGGCTGGAGCTCCCCCCTGCCTCCTGATGGTCCTTAGGAGATGTTCTGGGATACAGTGAGGGGAAAGCCCCACCCCACACATGCACCCTGCAAGCCTCAGCCACACCTACCAATCTGGCCGACAACCCACAAACTCACCTGGAGGTTGCTGCACCTTTGCTATGCTTTGTCTGAGTCTTGAACTCTCATCAGAGCCATCATCCTGAGGGACCAGAGGAGAACAGAGGTCACCACACCAGAACACACAGAATCGAGTCCTAGAATTATTTTTCTCTTAGGAAAAAAATCAATTTATACAGAGAATCCACCTGTTTAGAAATAAGAACGTAAGAGAAGCCAATGTTGGATCAGGCCAATGACCCATTCAGTCCAACACTGTCACAGAGTGGCCAAAAACACCAGGTGCCATCAGGAGGTCCACCTGTGGGGGCAGGAGTCACACACACACACACACACTGGAAAAATCTTACCGTGAGAGGAGAAATCAAATGTTTCCCGTGTGCCTCTTTTGAGCATGCAGGCTGAATCTAGGGTCCCCCACCCTGGGTCCTGAGTAATAGACAGATGTGCATTGTGGGCTCGCCTCAATTCCCAGAAGCGTTATGCTTGATTTGGATCACAGCTGTGGCACACGTGGAGTCGAATCTTCAACTTCTCCATCCTGCACCATTACCCCAACCAGAAATGGTCCTGGGGAGCACTACTGGGCCCACTGGGAAAACTCACGCAAACACTGCAGACCCATCCTGTCCACTCCATAACGTGTAAAGAGGCTTCAAGTACAATGGGAGAACTCAATGCGCTTACCCTTTCTTTTGCCACATAATGCCACATTCATTCATAATGCTACATAATGCCACACGGAAGACATAAGGGTTGTTTTGTTTACACCAAGCCCCACTCCACCACCCCCACCACCCAAGCAAAGGACAATCACTCTTTGGGTGCCCCCCTGCCTGCACCAGATGCAAACGCGGAAGAGAAAAAGGCAATGTAAGGCAGGGGTGGCAATGCGATTGGCCTGAGGGCCACCCATCCCCTTCCCAGGTTTTGGTTCTAGCGCAAAGTAGATGCTGAGCAGGGTATAAAGTCAGCCCAGCCGTGCTTGGTAAACGTTAGAATCAGTGAATACCAAGGGAGAGAACCCTGAGATGCAGAAAGGCCACGATAGATACAGAAAACAGATTCCAGAAGTGTGTTAGTCTTTTGCAAGGAAAAAAAAGACAGTCATGCAATTATTTAAGGGTTAATAAGTTTATTGCGGAAGAAGCATTTACGGACCAAACACCGCTTTGTTACATGCAGGGTCACCCAGCCAGGCAGGTGTTTATAATTTCACAGACAGGGAGAAGACGCTATATAATGTTTTCTGAATGGAAAGTGGCTGGTTCTTAGTTCACCAGGACAATGAGAAATGGAGCCACACAGAATGCATCACACTCTTCAACGCTTGCTCCAGAGCAACGGTCTGAATCACTGCATTGAATCTTGTTATGTTGCAATCCAAAAACCCACCTTGGTTAACCCCGGGTTGGGGGCAAAAACGCCCACTGGAAAGTAAGGAAGAGAAAATGCCCCTGCTCTTAGGGGAGAAGAGAGACCCAAGACAACAGAACCAGGAATGAGCCACACA
Organism: Gekko gecko; assembly: GCA_029375565.1. NCBI lineage: Eukaryota > Metazoa > Chordata > Lepidosauria > Squamata > Gekkonidae > Gekko > Gekko gecko. The sequence continues at coordinate 28,448,307 of JAPDNY010000001.1, forward strand.
GTAAGGGCAGTGAGGAAGGGGGGGAGGAGTTAGGAAGGATCAAAGGCTGCGCCGCTGCCAACTCCCACAAGAACAGGGAGGACATCCCAGGGCAATGCAGGAGGCATCTACTTCCCAGAAATCCCCCCCTCCCACCTTCAAACTGAGTAATCCCGACCACAAAAGCTAAGTGCCACAGAAAAGCAAAGAGTTCCGACTATCAAATCCCTGGCCGTCAAGCATGCTGGGAAGCCCCGTCCCCAAAGACAGAAACATGCAGGGTCAGCTTTGATGTTGGGAAAATGTGATTCTGCATGCATCATTCCGCACTGGTGAGGCTGAGATCAGTGATCAAATCTCCAAGGGGGCGGGGGAATTCGTAGTGTGTCAGCAGGACAGCAAAAATGATCTGCAAAAAAGGCTCAGCGCAGTCGGGACTGACAACCTGTCATGCAACATCCGCCCTGTCAGAAACACCAGCCGACGCATCCAATGCCTCCCAGGAGCACCACTCACCGCAGCCAGCCTTTTGGTAGAGTCCTCTGAAGGGCCGCCTGCATCTGTTTCGTCCACTGACAGGGAGGACTCGCTCTTGAGCCGCGAACGCCGCTTCTTCACCAGGTCTGCATCCCGCACGTGAGCGAAGGTGGACTTGCCCGCATGGGGTCGCGGTGGGGCTACAGGACTCTGCTGGCTCCCCGTGGAGAGGGTGCGCTGCAAGGGGCGCTCAGTACCGCTCCGGGAGGCGATCCGCTTCAGCCGTGGAGGGGGCACCAGCTTCTCGCCATTGCTGGCCGGCCGTTTCCCATCAGACTTTTCAGCTTCCACCCCATTGTCCCCTGGAGCCACTGGTCCTGTGTCTTGGACGGGCAGGGCACTGCTAGCTAATACCTTCCCATCAGGCACTGAGGCTTCAGTCCCAGAATCCCTAGGGGCAGAGAACTCTTCGTCTTGTTCAGTACTCAGATTGGCCGTGGCACCATTATGCGCTATGTCCCAATCAAGCTTTGAGGATTCAGCCCCAGAACCCACTTGGGCCAGAGAATCTGGCTCATGTTCTGTGGTTGAATCAGCCAAACCGCCATTTGTAAATGCTTCTTCCTTAGGCCTAGAGGCCTCTACCACAGAGTCTTTGGGGAAAGGCTGCGAGCTTGGGATATTTTCAGTCTGCTCATCAGCCTTTGTGATCTCTGCTTCACACTCCGCAGACCCCAGGGACTCCAACTGCAGTTCTTCAACTGTTTTGCCAGTGGTGCCGTTGACAACTGCCTTCCCATCATCCTTTGCAGCATTCACAAGTTCAGATGCCTGCTCCAGCTGTGCAGTCAGCAGAAGTTCCGCATCACCAGCTTCCACCTTCAAGTACTCCATTATGGCTCCGTTCCCAAAGCCCTCTGCAACATCTGTGCTTTCGGCATCCCCAGCATGTTTTTGGGGAGGGCCCTCTGCCTCTGTTTTTTTATTGTCCTCTGTCACAGTGCCAGAGTCCTGGACATCTGGGCTCCCAGGAGCCTCTGACCGAGAGACGGCAGCTTGAAGAGACTGAGAATAAAACATGGCAGGATCAACAGAGCCAGCAGCGTCTGTGTCAAATTTACCCACCTTGTAGGTGGTCTGGTTGCTGTGGTCAGCGAGCTGCACCACGTTCAGTTCTTGCCCGGTGAAAAAAGCCCGGATTTGGCACAGGTAAGTCATGACAATCAGCCGATCCGGCACTGTCAGGAAAACCATGTCGGCAGGGTCCATCACCCGGGAGATCCCCAGGGAGGCAAAACCATCAAAGGCCTGATGGCAGAAGGAGAGAAAGGGAGAGAAACTCAGAGATGGTTACGTATACATAAGGAAACTGTTTTTAAAAACCATGACCCTTTACGCCTCCATACCATCTTTTCATTTCGGTAACAATACAGAAGCTGGGAGAAGAAGAGAGCAAAGTGTGACAGAGGTCTTTCGTGTCCAGGCCTCACCCCCATGAACCACACCACCTCTTTATTTTCTTTACCTCAGAACAGCCCCAAGAAGCGGGGGAGGCTGATGGTGGCTTGCCCAAGGCCACCCAGAGAGTCCTTGGCAGAGCAAAGGACAGAAGACTCCCTTTTCCACACCCTCCTTATACCCACAGTGTTGCTAGGTGGCCTTCATTCTTCTCCCACCCCATGGAGGCTGAAACTACGAACTCACCAGTTTGTTGTTCTGTCTGATATCCAGTGGGTCCAGGGCATCGTACTGGCTGAAGAGGGAAGGGAAATATAAACTCAGTCAGTAGCTGTTGGCTGCCCCCCAAACCCTTCCCCTCTAACATTCCATAACTTCAGAAATCTCCTGACTCCTCTCTCTCTCTCTCTCTCTCTCTCTCTCACACACACACACACACACACACACACACACACACACACACACTGCTCAAACTCATTGTAGGCCCTCCTCAGCCTCTTTCTCCCATTATCTGTTCCTTCCCTCCTGCTGTTTGTAACCTTGCAGCAACCACCCACCATGTGCTTTGCTCGCACTCTCTCTCTCTCTCTCTCTCCCCCTCCTCCTCAACTAACTCTTTCACAGGTGGTCAGCTGTGTTGGTCTGAAGCAGTAGAACAAATCTAGAGCCCAGTAGCACCTTTAAGACCAACAAAGGTGTATTCCAGGTTTGAGGTGTCATGTGCATGTACACTTTTTCAAATGCTTTGAAAAAGTGTGCATGCACACGAAAGCTCATAACCTTGAATAAACAAACCTTTGTTGGTTTTAAAGGTGCCACTGGGCCCTAAATTTGTTCTAACTCTTCCAGAGATCACCTTGCACTCACTAGCCTGCTTCTGTTACCAACACCTAGTCCCCTGGAAAACCCAGCTTACTCTCTCAAGCCCCTTCTTCCCTTTCTGTTATTGCTCCAGCCACCAGACCAGGGCTCAGAGGCTTACTATCAGATTAACATGCAGATTAATCAGCTAAAGCTTCTGCTGCTGGATTGGCGAGGGATAATTTATATCAGCAAAGTTGCGAGTGAAAAAGGCACGCTTGCTTATTTCCTGGAGACTACTTTGGTTCCAGTGTGTTACTGCAACATACAGAATCAAATACGGCTCATTCTGATGGGAAAGCTTTTGGGAATATGCAAGTTTAATTTTCATGTAATGCATGGATTCAAAGGCAGGCAGTTAGTCCAACTGAAATTATTCGTATTGATTGAGAGCCCTAGTTATAAGATCTACGCACGCCTGCCCTTTCTGCCTTGCACACTGCTGCACTGTCCCGGATCGATAGCAGGAGCAACACAGGATCCCATCAAAACCTAGAGCCTCTCTGTTAAGTATGCAACTCAACAAGAGGCAGTGATTTCAGCAAAGTGATTCAGCTTTATTGTAACAGCAACTAAACGATCAGGTAACAACGACAACACACAACAACTCAGTGGAGCACAGCTCCTCTTTTTAAATGATCCGGGATGTCAAAGCCACGCCCATAGGTAAGTTAACATCCAATGGCACTACAGAGATAAAGGCCAGTCAGGTCTGTTCCCTCCATAGACATATTTACAATTGTGATTGGTTGTTTTAAACCATTCCATGGGAACGACCAATAGAAATGTTGCAGCTTATGATCCTCTGCACAGAATCAAGCTTTACATGGTAAAGAATAGGCTTAGTTACAGTAAAGACATTACACCCTCTGCACCATATGCTCTGACAATAAGCCCTCAGTCCCATTCCAGCAAGAACTGGCTACTCAACTCACATCTTCTCGGGGTAGAAGTTATGTAGGATGGCGCAGAAAGCCAGGCCGTTGCGCCAAGATGTGGTGAAGTTGGTGATGCGGATGCCCCTGTGGCCGGCCGTCACCTCCTGACACCATTCCAGCAAGGACTGGCTGGAACTGACGAGCGTCGGGCTGCAGGGGGAGTCAACCTAAAAGATGGGGGGGGGACAAACGGTCATGGCCACAGGCAGGGGTGGTAGGGAGACATGCAGGCATGTCCCTGCTGGGCCACCATCGTGATGACACTCTCCAGCCCAAATTCCATACTGCAGACCTCACAGCAGAGGGTAGGAGAACCCCTCCAAATAGCATGCCCATAAACGTGGGAATCAGTACAGCTCTTCAAATTCTGTGGCCAGGAACATTCAACAATAAATGGGGGGGGGGAGCATATGAATTATGGCACTTTTGCGTCTTTGTGCTGCATTCTGCTTAAGCAGCAGAACTGTACTGTTGGTTATTTTCCCCTCCAGATAATTTCTGAATCATTCCTGGCAAGGAAGGAGATGACAAAGCACTCTGCTTCCAGGCAGTGTCACAGAGTCTAGCCTCTCACTTCTTCAGAAAATGAGTGGACGCCCAATTCCATACCAGAAAGTGAAAAAATGCACTCAAGCAGGACTGCAGCTTCTGCAGAAAACACAGACCTTGAAGAACGGCTGTGTGTGTGTGTGTGTCCATGCACATATTCTAAGATCCATGAACTTGCCCTGTACAGAGCAAAGGCTAGCCTGTTCCCTCCCCAGAATGGAAAGTCCACCCCTTGTCCTAGGATCCCATTCCCCTATCCCAAGTTATACAGTCCAGGGCTGGCTGTTCTCCATCCTAGATGGAATTGTCTCCCCTCAGCTGTACATTCCCCTCTCCCGCCTCAGCTGAAAGAGTTCAAAGCTCACCCCCTCCACAGTTTAACCAGTTTAAAGCAAAGAAACTCTCAGGCCCCAAAATGGCACAGGATGCCACAGAAACCGATCCTCCCCACACAAATTAGGAGCAACATCCCCTTCCCCAAATCCAATCAGAATAAGCTGGACACATAAAGGTGGCTCTCAAAGACGAGGAGGGAGTGGGCACGGCCATCTGTACCTGGGCCTCCCCTTGACCTCTGAAATCCAGTGTTGTGCCACAGGACATAGGGGTGGGCACCAGAGGCTCATGGCTGGTTTTGGCACGCTTATCCTTGAGGGCACGGGGAGCTGGGAGGGGCAAGGTGGTATCTTGAGGTGGGAGGGGAGGAAGTGGTGAGGGGAGTGCCATGGCCAAGGCCTCCGCTCCCTCACTGTTCCTCACCGGCAAACTCTGCTCTGCACAAGACCCTTCTGTGCTGGCTTTCCTTTCTCCTTTCTGACCTCTGCCATCAGGCAGATCTTGGCTTTTCACTCCCACGTGGCCAATCCCGGCCCCTTCTTGACCAGGGCTGCTGCTCCTTGCGAAATCCGTGTTCAAAGCTTCTTGGTCTGGTCTGTGTGGCTTTGCCAGCATGGTCTCTGGAGTATCATCTGGAAATTTCCATCCACCATCTTCCCCTTTGACCTGCTCCTCTTCTTTGTCCGGTGCAACACGTTCCGCCCTTGAAAGTTCCTTTCCTGCCACCTGCTGTGTGGCACCTCTAGAAGGCGTGCTCTCACCCATGTTGCCCCCACCACCACCTAGCTCTCCTGTCTCCACTTCAGCGGGATCCTTCAGGGCTTCAAACAGAGTTCGGAGACTGTGTTCAGCGGCTGCTGCTTCCTCTTCCTTTCCCCTACAAACCTCTGGATCAGCCAGGGGGGATGTGGGGGCCTCTGCCCAGCCCGCTCCCGCAGCCTCTTCCTGGCACCTCTCCACAGGAGGTGGTGAGTCTGCTGGGGTCTGGAATTTTCCATCTGCAAAGTCCTTTTCAACCTCCAGTTGCACCTCCCGCCCTTCCTGCTCCACCAGACCTTCTGGGGAAAGATTGCTTGGCAAAAATGTGTTTTTCGACACCCCAGAGACTTGACACTTCTCCGCCTCTGACCCTCCCCCTATCTGACACGTCTCCATCTGAGGAGAGGCTTTTGGAGGAGGTGCTGAGTCAGGTTCCCCTCCAGAAGCGGTACCCCTGTCCTCCAAGCTGACCTCAGCTTCAAGCTGGCCCTTCTCTGGTTCAGCCAGAAGCCACTGAAGGGATGGTTCTCCCCTCATGGGCTTCCTCCCACTGTCCAAAAGCTCCTCTTCAACTACGAGCTGTTCCTCTTCCTTCCCACACCCTGCTGGCTCAGCTGGGGGCACTACTGGCAGTCCTGGTGGCTCCCCCACCTCTCCACATCCTCCCCCGCACTCCGTCTCCATCACTTCCGCCAGGACGCTAGAACTTGTCGAGGCAGGAGTGGCTTCGGACATTGACCAATCTCCCACTGAACTCTGGATCTCATGGCTGGGCGACTCTCGAAAATCTTTTGCCACCGGGGACAGCCCCATGACAGGAGACAAGGCCAGGAACGCCGCGTCTGACGACCCTCCTGGTCCTGCGTTGCCAGTGACAATGACAGGCCTCTGTTCAGCCAGGCCTGTCTCCTCCACAAAATACATGACCACAGAACCGTGGGGCTGTGGCTGAGAGACGGGCACTTCCAAAGGGCTCCCGCAGGATGGTTTCTCCAATGCTGGGCTCTCCAGGGCAACGGGCATCGTGGGGTGAGAATCATTCTCTGAGGGTGTGGCCATCTCCACCACAGCCTGGGGACTCCCTGGAAGTACCAGCGTCTTCTCCAGCCGGCGTTTCCTCACAGGGGGTGCCTCAGGTGCAGCTGAATGCAACGTGGACACATCTGTGGGTCTGGCGGGTCCCTTGGAAGGACTCTTCTTCCTCGGTGGTGCAGATACGGGGTTCTGCTCCCGAGGTTTCCAGACATCAGTAGGCCTGGAGGTGAGACAGAGAGACAGAGAGAGATTTGGGGGGGGAAGGTTGCATAAGTTCTGAGGAGTGGTCCCAAAAGTACGATCCACCTTCCTCTGACTCAGTACCCCACAGAACAGAGCCCTTAACGCACATCTCCACTTGTTCTAAGCCATTACCCCTCTAGAGTTGTACCCAGCAAGAAAGCTTCTCCTATTCTGCTCTGTTCCACATTGCACCCTCGAGAAAGAAGTTCCCAAGGCAAGCGCTCAGAGATGTGCACAACCTACTCTGTGCCCAGATTACTCTGCAGCCGAGTTACCTCCCAGGAAGACATCCCTGATTGTTAATAAGTGGAGGAAGAACCGTGCAAGTGTTAAAACCCACATCTTGAAGCTGCTTTATACTGAATCAGATTCTTGGTCCATCAAGGTCAATGCTGTCTACTCAGACTGGCAGCAGCTCTCCAGGGTCTCAGGACGAGATCTTTCACATCACCTACTCCCTGATCCCTTTTAATTGGAGATGCCGGGGATTGAACCTGGGACCTTCTGCATACCAAGCAGATGCTCTACCACTGAACCATGGCACCTCCCTAAACAGGAAGGGCAGAGAAGAGGCTTGATAACTAGCAATTGGCCTCAAGAAATGAGATGGATGGGAGAGAGTTCGAGAGAGTGCCTTGATTCAGAACACACCTGCAGGGTGGAACAGACTCCTTCCCTCCAAAAGCATGATACGCCCCCCAGGAAGGCAAGTGCCACCATCACCCAGGAATCAGAGGTCTTCAAAGAGGACACAAACCCAGAGCCAGTCCCAGGCTATCCCAAGACCTGTGCACTGGCATTCCTTGCATCATTAAGTATTTCTGGGCACAGCCTCTCAGAGTTGCCAGCTCTGGATGGGGAAATACTGGGAGATTTTTTGGGGGGTGGAGCTTGGGGAGGGTAGGGACCCTCAGTAAGGTAGAATGGCACAGAGTCCACTCTCCAAAGCAGTCGTTTTCTCAAAGGGAATGGAACTCTGTCATCCGGATACCAACTGTAACAGTGGGAGATCTCCAGACCTCACCTGGAGGTTGGCAACCCTACTCTCAGCTCATCTTGCTGCATCAGTGCCAACCCCTTGGGCCACATGCAGTAGGGCAGCCCTCTTCCCATCTTACACGATGGCCCACAACTCTTCCTAATCACTGGTATGATTTCATTCTTATGGGTGGGACCTTCTTTTAAAATGCATCTTGTCCCCTGCAGTCCTTCACTTAGGTTCACAGCAGTGGGAAGGGGGGGTGTCAAAAGGGCAGCTAGTCACATGCCTTCCCCAGTGCTGCTAAAGAGCTGGACCATCCATCCACCAGCTCCCACCCCAAAAACACCTTGCACATGACTCAGACAGGCCACATGCAAGAGCACCCAAAGAAAGGCACTCGTGAAGTAAGTGACCGGAGAAAACTCCAGCAAGCGAGCCAAGTCACACGGCTCCAGGGGGAAGGGAAAACTCAACGGAATCCCTGGGAGGAAGGGGAGCTTCTTCCCTAACTTCTAATGCAGCCAGTTAGTGGGAAAGCCATCCACTGGTCCTCCTGAGAGGAAACTGATGGGGGCTCGTTTTAAAGTCCAGGGCTTGGTATGTTCAGGCAATGGGGCAAAGCTGTATCCCGCCCCCTTCCTCCTTCCTTCAGCTAGAGCAGAATTCTCCCCCACCCACCACCCCCGGAGGCCTCTCACTTCCCATTGCTCTGAAGAGCAAACTTCTCTGTTCTCCTTGTGGGTGGAACAGCCTTGCTTCTTCCTGGCCTCAGGGTGGGAGGGAGAGAAACTATATCTAGCACCCTTCCCCCTCCAAAAAAGGAGAAACAAAAGTAGCAGCTGTTGTTGGTCTCGCTCGCTCTTTAGCGCTGGGTAACATTTAGGGCCACCCAAAATAGAGGCTTCTTCCTTGCAGGATCACGGAGAGGACAGATAGCCAGGAGGCTCCGACGCTCCCTCGTTAAGGGGAGAACAGCCCAGTCTTCTGGTTTCCTGCTGTTAGCCAGGCAGGCTCCCCCCTCCCCTGTGCTCCCGAAGAGGAACATGGGTGTCCGACCCCTGCCTCCCTCCCAAAAGAGGGACTCACCTAACTTCAGTGGTGCTCGGCAACGCTGGACGTCCCGGTGACCATGCAGACCCCTTCTCTTCCTTCTCCTCTTCGGCCCACGCTCGTGCCAGTTCTGCAGAAGTGCCCGTCCCTCGGTTCTGGGCGCCTGGCCCCCTCTGGCTGCTAGTCGCTCCTCTTGGGCATACGCCGCTTGCCCCTCCATATCCCACATTCCCAGCATACTCCACATCACTTACTGCTCGGGGTGCTGCCGTGGAGATGGTGGGGGCCGACTCTGTCTCAGGGCAAGGGGGGTCCGGCTGGGAGGTGCTGCCAAGGAGGGGATCGGCTGCTTTTCTAGGGATTTCGGTGACGGCTGCAAGGACGAGATCAAATAAGGGACAGAAATCATTCAACGTTGAAATAATCATAAGGATTTTTTCCCCCATTTGTATATTTCTGTAAACATTTAAACAGTGATGAGCGGGTGAATCTGTTATTCACAGGCCAAGTGAAAAATGACAGCGTCTGCAGAGCTGATCCCCCCTTCCTGGATCTGAGACTGTTTTGAATTAATGTTTAAATGACAAAATTCTATTAGTGTTTTTATATGAAATTTACAGCCCTGGACCAAAATCCCAGAGGTTAGGTGGCCAACCAAAAGACCACAGGGGAAACGGATGGGCATTATACTGGCACTGCCTAACCCAAGGGTAGGGCAGGGTAGGGTCTGCCAATGGGTAATGTGGGCACATAAACTAGCTCGAGGAGAGGCAGTATTCAGCCAATTATGAATCGCCACTCTCATTTTAAGAAATGGCTGTGAAGATCAGCTGTGTTAGGCAGACGGGTGCTGCTGGTTTGCTATCTGGATTCCATTTTCCTTTGTTCAGATTTTGGATTACTTCGGCATATAGTTTCAAATCCTGTCTTTTTGGATCACTGAGACCCATTTCACACAGGGCCCTAATGACACGCCCCTCTGGGCTGCTTCTGGTTTCTGAAAAACAGTACAGTTTTTTTTTTTTTTAATTAATTCATTTGCACCCCGACTTCATCCCCAATGGGGACCTGTAAGGAAGAGATGCCATTTAGGCCTATATGTTGTTTGGTTTCATTCGTCTGGTTTAGGTTGCAAGTTCTGGCAGGCCCTTGTCCGGCCTGCTATCCAAAGCAATGTGCTTGCTTTGTAATCATATCCACCAGCGGGCTTTGGTGTCCAAGAGAACCATCCTTGGGAGCCTCCATCGTTTTTGTATGCTAGCAGCGCCAATTAGCTAAGTGTTCCCTGAACGGCTCATGAGGCTGATGGGCTGCTGCAAGGATGCCTGAAGATATGGCTTGTTCTCGCTGCTGTTGCTGCTGCTGATGCCATCAGCATGTGAGAAGAGATGGCTGCTTCCCTGCTTTGTCTGAGCCTGTCAGTAAGAACATCATGTCATGGAGCTACATCAGAAGAGCAAGTTAGCAAGCTTTTAATGTTTTAGTAAGTTTGCCTCTAGTCAGAAATAGTCTAGTCTTAATTGTTCTTTTTCTTCTGTGCTTAAAGAGTGACTTCTGCTTGGCATATACACTCTTCATGATTTGAATGGTTAAATAAACCCAAATATACTTTACTCTTAGTGTCAAGAGTACTTGCTGAATGCCCTCAGAAACAAGCCCCGAGGCTGAAAGGCCTCAAACAAACCAGAGCCCTGCACGACTTCTAGTGCCCTGGCCCCACTGCTGGACCTCCTGATGGCACCTGGTATTTTTGGCCACTGTGTGACAGAGTGTTGGCCTGGATGGGCCATTGGCCTGATTCGACATTGGCTTCTCTTATGTTCTTATGAGTCTTAGGTGGCAGTGGTGGCAGCACTTAGAATGGGAGCAGGGGCATACTGGGTCCTGACAGGACCCACAGCAGCTTCCATCATTCTCCTCTCCTCCATTTTAGCCTCACAACAACTCTGTGGGGTAGGTTAGGCTGAGAGAGTGTGGCTGGCCCAATATCATCCAGCGAGCTTCCACGGCACAAGTAGGCATTCAACCTCAGGCCTCCCGGATACTAGTCCACTGCTCTTAACCACTCTCAACCTCCTTCTGTACGCTGTGGTTCTCATCCAAATCAGGGCTGTGTGCACCTGGGAAGTGCAGAACATGTGGGAAGAGCAGAACTCTGTACATCTGGGAAGTGCTGAAACACCTCTCCATAGCGCTCAGGAACATCCCCAGGGAAAGCATAATGAGTAGCTGGGAAAGAACTGTCAACCTGGGTTTACCTCTTTGTACACTCAGCCTCTCGGATAAAAGGACCTGAGTGATACAGATGTGTCCAACACCCTGTTTGTCACAAGTCACATACTATTCATGGAGAATCAGCCCTACCATGAAGGAGGGTGAAGTCTCCTTCGTAGATTATGGAAATTGTTGTGTCCTACCCTCATCACACCCTGCCTCTCTAGTTCCCAGGCCAGAGAAGAGTCTATGATTACAGTGTCCTAGAATGGCTGCAAAAGGATCTTTCTAGGGTAATGCCACACATTAACTTTTCTGACCGCTCTAGGATATCGATGCGATAGACGGCTCCCCAGTGGCCAGGCACCAAAAGAGGATCAAGGGAGTGGCAGGGAGGGGGTTCCCCTTAGAGGGCAGTAAGCCTTCTAACAGTTAAAGCTTTTAAAGAAATTTACAAGACAGAGGCAATGCTGACATAGGCAGAGAGAGAAGACAGGGCACCCCATGCCAGGTTCCTGTCAAACAGGATCATCACACATAGGTTAGAATCGATCCTTATTGCTGGAACTTGGTGGCCAGGGTTCAAACTGTAGTGGAGTCTTTCACTGTGATGAGTGTTCGGTCATTCTGCGATTTGTATTTTCCCCATTTATATAATGAAGCTTCTAAAGTTACAATTTGAAGTAGAAAACTGGTAAGGGGAAGGGGAAGAAAAAGAGAAAGGGGCTTCTTAACCCTTTCCCTTCACACTGTTTCCCCCACAGTGAAAAATACTCTTCCCGCCCCCTGCTGCTTTTATAACCCAGTTCAGATAAAAACAACCAGGGCTTTTTTTTGTAGAAAAAGCCCAACAGGAACTCATTAGCATAATAAGCCACACCCAACAGCAGAAACATATTAGCATATTAGGCCACACCCCTGACAGCACAGTCATTAGCATATTAGACCACACCACCATGTTACCAAAAGTGTGGTCATCCAGCCACACCCACCTTTTGCTTCTTATTCTGTTTATTGTCAAAACCCAGGGCTTTTTTTGTAGCAGGAACGCTTTTGCATGTTAGACCACACACCCCTAATGTAGCCAGTCCTAATGAGTTTCTGCTGTTGGGTGTGGCCTGTTATGCTAATGAGTTCCTGACAGGTGTGGCCAACTCGGGAGCCAGCCGGAACTCTGTTCCTGTGTGTTCCTGCCCAAAAATAGCCCTGAAAGCAACGCAAGGGAGGAGGTGATTTTCAGTGGAGGGGGAAAAGTGCAGGGGAGGGTTAAGAAGCCCCTCTCCACCCACATAGGTTTTCCACTTCGTATCAGCAGCCATATCGCATAAAAGGCAAACAAATGATTCTAAGAAAAGAATTACAGAACTACAAGTAATGGGGAGTTTCACCCTCAGTGCCCATTCATAGCATCTGCAAGAAGGAATTGGAGATCTGCCAAAATAATCAGAAAGAAAGTTGTGGTTTTGAAAAAGATCTGCAAGTGGGATGTGGGTTTTGCAGAGCTTGAAGAATAATTCTTTTGCAGTAAGATGTTAAAAGACAAAAACCCTGATATAATAAGGGAAGCCCTGAACAGGAACGGTTATTATGAAAAACAGAGAGGATAAACTACAAGGTGTGGTTTGAAGAAGAAGGAGAAGAAGAAAAGAAGAAGAAGAAGAAGAAGAAGAAGAAGAAGAAGAAGAAGAAGAAGAAGAAGAAGAAGAAGAAGAAGAAGAAGAAGAAGAAGAAGAAGAAGAAGAAGAAGAAGAAGAAGAAGAAGAAGAAGAAGAAGAAGAAGAAGAAGGAGAGAGATTGGATTTATACCCCGCCCTTCACTCAGTCTCAGAGCGGCTTACAAACTCCTTTCCCTTCCCCTCCCCACAACAGACACCCTGTGAGGTAGGTGGGGCTGAGAGAACTCTAACACAAACTGCGCTTTCAGGAACAGCTCTGCCAGAGCTTGTGACTGACCCAAAGTCACATCAGCAGGTGCAAGTGGAGGAGTGGGGAATCAAACCCGGTTCTCCCAGATTAGAGTCCGCGCACTTAACCACTACACCAAACTGGCTCGCTAGAAGTTGGTGCAGGAATGATACCCGTGCAAAGTGTTTTCCCTTCCTTTTTAGTTCCAGAGAAATGGGGTGAGAGGAGCAGGGACTGCTCTATTACCGTCCCTGGGAGGTGTCTCCATCTGTTCTGGATCTCCAGCAGTCAATACTTAAAAAGCTCAGTCTAAAATTTTTTGCTAAGGGGAATTAGATTCGATTGCTAAAAAACATGCTTAAATGTTTGGGAACAGGCTGAGGCTTCTTAGTGAGAGGATAAAAGCCACTCTGCACATGCCCAGAGGCATTTATATATTCCAAGGCTCAGCCCCAATATTAAAAAACTTGGGAGCTGAATTTTGGCACAAATCAGGCATTTCCCATCACATCATATCCTGATAGTTATTTGGCTACCTATTATATTTTTATCCTTCCCTTCCTTCAAGGAGCTTAGGGTTGTGTTCATATATCCTCACAAGTATCCTCAAAGAATCCTATGAAGTAGGGTAAGGATGACATGCACAAGCTTCATGGCTGGCCTCTTCAGTCCAACATACTAGCCACTTTTTATATCCAGACAGTGTGACTTGCTATTTTTAGCCACATGTTTGTCTTTTCTGAAGAAAATGGAAGTGTATACTTTCTTTTGATTGCTACAAAAGTACCTTTACGAACACTCATAATCCCTGGCAATTCCTTGATAATGCAATTCCACAGTTTCTTTTCACACTCACACAGGGCATGCATTAAAATGGAAGCTGTGCATGCACATCTGTGCTTTCATGACTTGAAACCACTTTGGCTGTGAATCCAGTGGGGTTCTGAAAGCCAGAAGTGTTTAAGAAGAGAAGAAGAAGAAGAGATTGGATTTATACCCTGCCCTTCACTACCCAAAGATGTCTCAGAGCGGCTTACAAACTCCTTTCCCTTCCCCTCCCCACAACAGACACCCTGTGAGGTAGGTGGGGCTAAGAGAACTTCTGACAGAAACTGCTCTTTTTTCAAGAACAGCTCATATCAGAACTACGGCTTGCCCAAGATCATCCAGCCAGGTGCAAGTGGAGGAGTGGGGAATCAAACCCGGTTCTCCCAGATTAGCGTCCGCGCACTTAACCACTACACCAAACTGGCTCTCAAATGAGATAAGAGTAATGATTTGGTCTTCAGGTGGGCAGCCCTGTTGGTCTGAAGCAGCAGAACGAAGTCTGAGACCAGTGGCACCTCTAAGACTGACAAAAGTTTTATTCAAGACATAAGCTTTCGTGTGCAAGCATACTTCTTCAAATACACTGAAGATTCGTTCTTCAGTGATCTCATGGATAAGAACACAAGAAGAGCCCTGCTGGATCAGACCCGTGGTTCATCTAGTCCAGCATCCTGTCTCACACAGCAGCCAACCAGTTCCTCTGGAGGGCCAACAACAGGGCATAGAGGCCAAGACCTTTGCCTGATGTTGCCTCCTGGCACTGGGATTCAGAGATTTACTGCATCTGACTCTGGAGGTTCTGTTTAGTCATCATAGCTAGTAGCCACTGATATCCACTATCCTCCATGACTCTTAATTCGTTTTTAAAGCCATCTATGCCTGTGGCCATCACAACATCCTCTAGCAGCAAACAGCACATTTTAATCACCCGTTGAGTAAAGCAGTATTTCCTTTTGTCCATCCTGAACCTACTGCCCATGAACACAGTGTATACAAACAGAAAGAAAATAGTGCTAATACTTTCCTACTGCTTAATACTTTGGAAATTATAGTCCAAAACTTTTGTGATAGAAAGTGGGAACATTTACAAAGAAAAGGATTCTAGTTGGCACTGTACACATGCTCAGGGATTATAGCACCATCTGACCCCAAAACAGATACTGTTGTTTTTCAGGTGTTGGCTGTATGGCCTCCTTTTTTCTCCTAGCATTGCCTCCTTTTTTCTGGCTGGATTTACGTGTCTTTGAATGGCAGAGTGATAGTCAGAAATTCAACAGATGCAGCTTTCCCTCCATGGGAGTGAACTGATGGGAATAGATTCAGTTCCTCCCTGCCATGTAGCTCTTTAAACCAAACAGCCTACCAGGAAAAAAATGGAGGTAATCTATTGGCAGTGGCTGTCCGGATTTACAACATAGCAAAATTAGGGGGCCCATTTTGGGGAAGGGCTGGTTGGTTTGTTTGCAGTCCAGGTAGCCTAGGATGTTTTTACTTTGCCCTTCTCCCAAAGACTTCAGAGTTGTGTCCCCATTTTATCCTCAAGTTAGACTGAAAGAGTGTCGCTGGCCCAGGGTCACTCAGTGAGTATAATGCCAGAGTGAAGATCTGAACTTGTTATCCCCCAGGTCCCAATTCAATAGTGTAACCATACTACATTACCCTCACCATGTCTGCCCTCCTTCCATCTTTGAAATATTTATATCCTGCTTTTGCTCTCTGGCCCAATGCAGTTGACTGTTCCAAAAATTAAAAACCCCTCTCTCCCACCAAGAAAAGGCCTGAGGCGTAAACCCTTCAGAAATAAAATGGCTTTCCTAAAAAGCTTGAAAGAACTTCTCCTCAGACAGACTGTTCCACAAGGTGGGAACCAGTATAGAAAAGGAACAGACTCTAATGTGAGACCACATTAAGCAGGTGGACAACCGGAAGGTGGCAACCAGAAGACCCGTAGTTGGCATACTGAGGAGATATGGTCCTTCAGATATGTTCATTCTGGCCTATGAAGGAATTTAAAGGTTCCTTTAAAGGATCCTTTGAGTTCTTCTCAACTCAAAACAGTTCAATGCATCATCAACAATTTACAACCTGTACTGGGCAAGGATAATTCTCTTCCACAAGTACTGGGGGGCAAACCTTTCCTTGCACACAGATAGCCCCCCAATCTCAAACTCCTCGTCACCCACAATAATGCAACATCTAACCTGAACATGGTCACTGGTACCAGAGCTTGCAATAAACCCAGATGCCAATTTTGCTGCCACATACACCCAGACAACCCAGTTACTGGACCTAACAACATCAACTACACCATCTCAGGCCTGTTCACATGCACATCTTCTAACACTGTATATGCCATTAAATGTCAACAATGCCCTCTGGTTCTCTACATAGGGAAAACAGGTAAAACCCTATGCCAAAGGATAAATGGACACAAATCCAACATCAAGAATCACAAGACTGAGAAACCTGTAGGAGAACACGTCAACCTTCCAGGACATTCAAAGGGTGACCTCAAAGCAGCTGTTTTATTGCAAAGGAACTTCAGGAACAGACTAGAAAGGAAAATTGCTGAATTGCAAATTATTACTACACTCGGAACAAAAACCTCCCCAGGACTTAACAAAGATATTGATTTTTATCTCACTACATATGCTATACTCATTCAGTCCTTACATATGTATTCTCACCAAGAAGAGCTATACATCCTCCTTATTTTACTGAATTTCTTTTTTTAATAGTATATTAGAATAGTGATTGTAGTAAAATGCAATGAATATTGGACTATATTTCTCTGATCTGGTGACAGGGGAGATATACACTGCACAACCATTCTTTGTTCTACCTCACCTCAAAGAAAAGGATGCTATTAATTACCTCCATGCTTGGGAGGAGAGGAGTGGAGGGTGGAGGAATGGTCTTGGTTGATTGCTCTTAGCATTCCACAATTAAGAAAGATATTTTTTACATTACACAATCAGTCTCCTATTTTGACGTATTTACTGTATTTTCCCCGTAGCTGAATCCAAACAAATGGTAAGCATGTAAACTTAACTTATTATTCCTGTTTCGTTTTTGCATCTGTTAAAACATCATCATTGTACTGTGTGCTGATTTGCTGTTCACCCTCTTCATATATCAATGAACTGTTACCTTCCATTTCAATGTATCTGAGGAAGCATGCATGCACACGAAACCTCATATCTTGAATAAAACTTTGTTGGTCTAAAAGGTGCCACTGGACTCAAACTTTGTTCTGCTGCTCCAGACCAACATGGCTGCCCACCTGGTTACAACCATCAGTTTGACATGAACTTTAAATCCTTGCTAGCCTCTCTGCCTCCTATCCATTTCAGTCAGTTCCATGGAACTCTGAGAAATTCATGTGCCTCTCTCATCATCACAGATGAAACACCTACAACCCACCCCATTCAACTGATTCCCTGCTGTGCTGTACATCGGGTTGCCAACTCTGGGTTGGTAAATGCCTGGAGGGTACAGCCTGGGGGATGGTGGGTTTGGGGAAGGGACGGACCGCAGCCGGGTATAATGCCACCCTCCAAAGCAGTGACTTTTTCTGGGGAAGCTGATTTCTGTAGCCCGGAGATCAGTTGTAATCCCAGGAGATTACACCTGGAGGTTGGCAATCCAAGGTGTACATCATCCTCCAGATTCCAGGCTGAGCCTGCACCTCCGTAGCAGAGCCCCTGCTTTGCAAGCAGAGGATCTCAGATTCAGTCCCTGCTATCTCCATCTTGAGCTACAGTGTTCACGCAGAAAGACATTTTGCTGCTTGAGACCCCAAAGAGCTTGTGCCAATTAGAGTAAACAATTTTGAGACTTAGAAAGACCAACAGTCTGACCTCAGGTTAAATAACTGAAGCACCATGTATAATACTATATACTATGTTTATGAGATACTATTATAATAAAGACTATTTAAACTTCAAGAGTTATGATGGTTTGTTGTTTACATGCAATAATACGCTATTAACAATGCATATAGTCTAACAATACAATGCCACAATTGCAAAACTCATCATTCAGACAGAATACACAAAAGGGAAATAATTCAAATACAAGTTTAAACAGTATTTCAATAGATCAGTAATTCAATGGATTTCCACTATTAGATGTAAGACGTCTGTTGTTGTAAGACCTAAGAATTTCTGAAATGGGATTTTTTACTGGTCCCCGTAACCTTTCAAGTTTCAGTTTGTCTCAGTGTTCTTTGAAGCTCTTTGCCAACCTTCAGCTCATTTCAGCATCTTTTACGTATTTATATATGACTTAAGGAATACTGTTATTTTAAGCTTCTATTTGAATTATTTCCCTTTTGTATATTCTGTTTGAATCATGAGTTTTGCATCTGTGGCATTGTATTATTAGAATATATGCATTGTTAATGACGTATTATTGCATGTAAACAACAAATCAACTCTTGAAGTTTAAACAGGTTTTATTGTAATAGTATCTCATAAACATAGTATATAGTATTATACACAGTGCTTAGTTTAATCATCCACACCATAATCCTTGGATACTGTGACCTCAGGTTAAGGCAGCTTCACGTGTCAGTATTTTAGCCCTTTCCACCACTGACTGTTATCTTCTTACACAACTCTTCTGCATTGCTAGGCAACGGCACATCCAGGAATCTTGTCTCCTCACCTGCTCTTGCGCCAACCCCAAAAGGCCATCCCTCTGCCTAGCCAGCTCCCCTGCAGAACTGGGGATGCTACCTCAGCACGTACCTTCCTTCCTGAGAGCCCTGGAAGAGGCGGAAGTTGCTGCGGCTACTTGGCTTGTGCCCTGGGCTGAGGCATCCTCCTCTTCCTCTGGCAGGGTGTTCAAATCCCGCAAAGTGTCTGTGTAAAGGGGATGGGAGAAATGAAGTGCAGGGAGAAAAGAAAGAGAGAGAGAGGGTGAACTTATCTGCTGCCTGCCCAAAATCTCAAATGAATCTAGATCAAGATGGGTAGCTGTGTTAGTATGTCTGTAAGCAGTAGAATAGAGCAAGAGTCCAGTGGCACCTTAAAGACTAATAAATACTGAAGAACCTTAAAGACTAATAAATACTGAAGAAGTGAGCTTTGACTCACGAGAGCTCATACCCTGCCACAAATGTAGTCTTTAAGGTGCTACCGGACTCTGGCTCTTTTCAAACGAATCTGTCTGTTTTCCCTTGCAGTTCTTAGGCCTGGAACAACCTTCCAAATACATTCATGATTCCGACTCCCGCCCCCTTCGAATCAAAACAACCTAATCTGTAAATCCTTTGGTTTAATTCCTTTAAGCGGCCAAATGACACATGCTGCTCAATATGTCCCAGGTTCAATCCCTCGTATCTCCATAACGGGAACTCCAGACACGTTACGTGTGCTCCCGCCCAAGGGGGTGAGGACACCACAGTCTTGGGAAAGGGGAGGGTTAATTCTTTCCAAAGTGAAACTGACGCCTTCAGATTGATTTAAATTCTGGTAGACAAAACTTTGTTGCATACTACAAAGAACTCTTCTTTCTCTTTTCTGGGTCTAACAGCCTGGGGGGGGGGGGGGGCACACCATTTCCAATCAGGGAAGCAATGTGGAACATGGAATGAATGAAAGAGCTGACCCACCCTTTCCCAGCACCATAACCCCAATCCATTTTGAGCCCTGATGTAGCTGCTTTCTATAAGCAAACATGTCAGGAGTTCCATTTGTGGAATTCCAGCATCATGTGTAAGTTTAACCCTTTAGCCACAACTGAAACGCTAAAACAGTTCTCAGAATAACTTTTGATCACTCATCCCTTGTTTGCTTAGCCTCTTCCTTGATCTTTTGCTCTCCTCTAAGATTAGACTGTAAGCAGCGCAGGGCAGAGACTCTTCTTATTCGCTTACATTATTCTGTAAAACGCCACTGTACGCTGGTGGAGATAAATAGGTGAATGAAAGATCCAGAGCAGGCGACACCCCAGGAAAAGCAGTCAGACTCAATATACCAAATCAGAGTTTTGATTGTACCCGAAAGCATGCACAGAAACTCAGAGGAGCGCAATTCTACCTTTTTGCACCCCAATCGTGAAAAGGACAATGTGGTTAAAGGACTGTTGACTATAATTTGATTTTGCACCCATGTGCACCCAAGAAAGGGGTTTAAGGAAGCCTACCTGAGAAATAGTCCGTCAACACATTTTGGAGGAATCCTGAACAGACGAAACAGGCAGAAAAAAGAGAGAGAGAAAGAAAGAAGGAGAATGACTACAGGCAGAAGATTGGGCATGCAACAGCACAGCCAGTGGAGGACTACTAATCCTAAAAAGGGGGGGGAAATAGAGACATTTTAAAAAGTCCATGCATAAGTAATGACGCTTCCAGCAGCGCAAGAAAATGCAGAATCTCCTGATGCAGAGCAAAGAAAGTCTAGACATCCACCCCACTCCCCCGAGATGTTTGTGGGGCTGTAAAGGAGGGGTTTTACACAGTCTGGCTGAAATGCTCTGAAACGGTAAGATAGTACAGTACCAACAAAGCACTTGATACACAGCAGATGGGGTCAAGCCTCCAGAGGAAGTCAGCTTCAAGTAGATAATTAAAAATCATGGTTCTAGGCCTCATGGTGGCAAAGGCTCAATGAAACCTCAAGAGCAAGAAGGAAGATTGGAGGGAGATTTCTCTAGGGTTGGCAGGGTAAGGCTTCAGTGTCCAGCACAGCTCCCAAACCATCCCATGACCAGCAGCAGAATAACAAAGGATGCAAATATTTGCAGTTTTTGCATACTGTATACCTTACTGAATTTGGACCATGTAAACAAATGATAAAAGCCAAGAGTGAGTGCATGATCCCAAATTAGTACTGGTGCTGCAGGAAAAGTCCAAGGGGGAAGGACTGTGTGCCTGGGAATCAGAGGGGGGTGGTAGGAAAGGAAGAGATTTAGGAGCATCTTTTACAAAACTAGAGGAACTCTGGCTCAGGGCAGCTCCAAAGAAACCGGCAACTTTGGGGATGAGCACAGGAGAAGAGACTTCCTGTTTTTTCCACGGCGCTCCCTCCCACTTTGAAATACCACCTTCCATATTTATGACAAATTTAGATAGTTCAATGCCTCCTTTCTCCCTGACAACAGCTGATAAAAAGAGGAAACAAAAGCACAAAAATGCAACCATCAAAATAAAATCAGGCAATAAAAAGAGATTAAAGCTGTTAGCAAAAAAGAAGAAGAGGAAGAGATTGGATTTATAACCCGCCCTTCACTACTTTCACAGAGTCTCAGAGCGGCTTACAATCCCTTTCCCTTCCACTCCCCACAACAGACAATCTGTGAGGTAGGTGGGGCTGAGAGAGCTCTCTCAAGAACTGCCCTTGAGAGAACAGCTCTGAAAGGACTTATGACTGACCCAAGGTCACATCAGCAGCTGCATGGTTTTGTCAATTATTTAAACTATTTTAAACCCAAACCTGGGGTTAATAATTAAACCTAGCAACAGTCAGAAAACTTAGAGCCCACAGCACACACAAATATCATTGTCCAGAGAAAGGAAAATCCTGCTGTATGTAAGGGGGAAGAGACTGGCGGAGTCCAAGTAAAGCCTACAGAAGGAGATGATGGAAGACATCATCTGGGTCTCCATGAGGAGAACAGTCCATAGCCGACAATAAGGCCATCTCTAATAGCTACCTACTTCACTTCTAAAGATGGGGGCACTTTGGATGGGGCCATCTGAGCATTCAAATGGGCTTATACTGAGACAGGTGATCCTTTATGTAGTCTATCTTCAAGCCATTTAGGGCTCTGGCACTGCTTGTCCCGGGTTTATCTCTATTCTGAGCAATATTCTTTTCATTTCAAACTATAAATGACAAGAGTGAAGCAATGCACATTGTAGAACCTCAAGTCTACTGCAAGCTAACCTTTTACTAATAAACCTTGCAAAAGTTGAGTACCTAGAACTCCTTGCAAGATGTCAACTCATCCTCATGTCAATTTTAAATCAACTTTGGTGAAAACCACAGTAATCTGACCACTTTGATTTGAGATGCTGCCAGGAAAGATCAGCTCCACTTTTATCATTTATTTATATTTTTAATTCGATTTCTGACTCGCCCTCCCCTGCTCGTGCAAGTCTCAGGGCGAGTAACAACATATTATAACAATAATTATAAATTAATTAAAACAGTTTATCATCTACAAGTTTAAGTTACTAATTGCAGGAGCAGATAACATAAAATTACACTAAATACATACATTTTTACACACCAGGGAAAGATTTAGTCATGTTGGGGGGAAGCCAGAGAAAGGGGGCAAAAAGAGGGCCCATCAGAGAGTTTTTTCTTCACTGTCAGGAGCCTTGGCTACTGGCCTGGTGGAACAGCTCTGTTCTGCAGGCCCTGCGGAACTGTGACAGGTCTCGCAGGGCCCGAGTCTCAGCTGGAAGAGCATTCCACCAAGCCAGGGCCAGGGTGGAGAAGGCTCTGGCTTCGGTCAAGGCTAATCAAACATCTCTTAGCCCAGGAACCATCAGTAGGTCTTTGTTCTGTGAGCATAACGCTCATGGGTCAAAGCAGTGGAATCAAGACGTAGGAAGGGAACCCCTCATCTCCCTTTTTCAGTTTTTCAAGAAATGGCTGTTACAGTCTGTGGGATCAGACTTGAGAAATGGGAAGGCCTTACCTTTAGAAGGCACCCCATGGCCTGTACCATCTGCCTGTTGGTTCTGCCTTGGGGCTTCCTCTGATTCTTCGTCACTGGGGAAGTCATCCAAGTTGCCGATATCAGAGGGTTTGACACTCATCAGGCTGGCTAGACTTTGCATGTCCTCATCCCTGCAGAAGGGCAAGAGGAAAGGAGAAAGGGTGTCACAGGTGGACAGCTGCCTTTTGATGTGCGCAAATTGTGTGTGTGTGTAGGACGCCTCGCCACGGCAGGACTTTTAGCCTGCAGTGACTCCCATGCTGTCTTAGAGACAGACACCCACTCATTTTCTGGAGACCTTATTATATGGCAAGAAGGAACTGGCAGAGCCCAAGCCAGTCTCTTGCTTAAGAAGGGCCCATGTGCAACCAAGCTTACTCTCCCTGAAGTAGCACTCACGTGGCTTTTCCCTCATACAGGAATGCGCAACAGAGCGTGAGCTGCAGTGTAGCTGCCACCACCTTCACCGACCGTGGCTTCAGTTTCAGATTTAGGTCGACCTGGGTAGGAGTTGAGCTGGCGAAGCGTTTGAGGTTTATGTCCACCGAAGCCAGCACCTTGCGCTGCCCCTTTGACTCCTGGTGTGGGGGCAATGATCACAGTTTCAGCACACACACAAACTCAGCATTTTCAGCATACACGCCATACACACAAACTCAGCCTTCCTTGCCCTTCTCCCATGGTTTACCACTCTCAGACTTCTCTTTCCTGCAACGCTCTGAAAGATCCAAGCCTCACAACACCCTTTCTCCAGTCTCAATGGATCCTGCTATTGAAATCGTTACCCTGCTCCTCTCTGCTTAACTGTCTTTTTGGGGATGTGTCATGGAGGGGAGGAGCAGCATAAATCTACTTTGGTTTTCCAAAAAACACAAAAATCATAGCACAAATGATAGAAGTCTGGAATCCCGTCATTTTTGCTACAGTTCAGCAGATTGCAATAGACCTCCCACCAAACTCAGGATTCCAACTTCCCATACTTCAAAACAAATAATATTTATTTACTTCATTTATTCCCCACCTTTCTTCCCAGTGGAGACCCAAAGCAGGTTATATTCGTCTTCTTTCCTCCACTGTATCTTTACAGCCACCCTCTGAGGTAGGTTCTGCTGAGAGTGTGTGATCGGCCCAATATCACCCAGTGAGCTCCCATGATAGACTGGAGATTTGAACCCGGGTCTCCCAGATCCTAGTTCAGCACTCTAAACCACTACACCACATCTGGCTCTCATATAATATTGGGTCCTTTTAATTACTATTGCCATGTCTGTAATACCTCAGCCAGTTCAAGCTTGCAATCAGACAGACAAGAGGGGTTTTTTTTTAATCACAAAATAGAAATAAATTGGACATTGTGACATATAGTAGCTTCTAGTCTCTTGACAAGTGGTAGCTGGAAGGACCATGTACCACCTACTCTTATCCCTGTTTACCAGCAGGTTTCTAGGCTCAACTCAAAAAGTACTGGCTTTTAGTGCCCACTTTGGCAGCACATATACTAGAATTGGAACGATACAGAGAAGATTAAAAAGTACTGGTTTTTATCTTTAAAGCCCTAAGCCAGGGGCCTCCCAACCATTTTGAGCTTATGGGCACCTTTGGAATTCTGACATGGCATGGTGGGCACAGCAACAAAATGGCTGCCACAAAATGGCCGCTGCAGGAGGCGGAGCCAGCCACGAAGTAATTGCCACATCTTAACTTCAGTAATACAGGCTAAATCCTTGTGCTGTGGTGGCAGCTGCTGCCAAAGGGACATTTTTTAAAAATCTGCACAGCCAATGAAATCTCCAGTAGTCAATCAGAAACCTTGCTGGGTAAAAGTCCTATCTGGCAGTGTTCCCTCTAAGCTGAGTTAGTGCGAGCTAGCTCACAGTTTTTTAGCCTCCAGCTCACACATTTCTGTCTTAGCTCTGGAAGGAGGGCTCCAGAGCAAACTACTTTATGCAGTAGCCAGATCGTTTGCTCACAACTTTAATACCAGTAGCTCACAAAGTAGAATTTTTGCTCACAAGACTCCACAGCTTAGAGGGAACATTGCTTCCTAAAAACACACGGTGTTGGTGGACCCATGGTGACCATGGGCACCATGCTGGGACCGCTGCTCTAAGCTTTCTGGCCCCTGGATATCTGAATGATGATATTCACCCATATATTTTCCCCCATGCCTTGAGCTCTGCCATAGAAGGCTTGCTGTAGGCAATCAGTTATCAGTACTGCCACAGGTGCTGTCATGGGCAAACCAGCAGAGCCCACCATAGAGAGGCCTGGTTACTTGGCTCTCTTCCTCAATGCAAGAGACTGCATCAGACTTCCACGATCAAGAAGACTCCCACAATTGACTCTAATCAGTCGCAGCATGTGGCAGGTCAAGCAGGGACATTTTCTTTTATTTGTTTATGCTTAAAACTTTTATCACATTTTATTTTGTGCACGTTGCTGCACAGCTTGTCGGAAGCCAAGACTGACTTTTGGCAGTAACAGAAATAGCAGTAAGTCACTAAGACCCAGCTTTGTTTTCGGAGGTAAGGAGAAAACCCCGGCTCCCAGGCCTTAGGTTTGGCCACTCTAATACCAAGTCTTGAATCAGGCCTGCTTTTAACGTACGTTTTCAATCACAAAGGTCCAATCCTTGTCTTCATATTCCTCTACATGGGGGTCCTGGAAGAGAAAAAGAAAAGGGTCATTCAGTAGGACTGAATGTACAACACACAGGTCTACAAAAACACTCACCAGTTTTGGATACAACACTCTAGCTAGCTTTATACGAAAAAATGATTCAGTACAGGAGCAGACCTGGGGTCATGCATAGGACAGCAGATAGCTCAAGTGTGTTTATCTGTGAAAGTAGGGAAAGACACAAGTCTAAACATGGATTTCTGAAAGCAAGCCCTCTGTCCCCTGATGTCCGCATTCTCGCTAAGGACCTGCTGACAGATCTTGAAAGGGCTTATCTTGACAACTTCTGTGTGTCAGAACCCACAAGATTGCCCAGGCTGGGCTGGATCCCATCATGTAGATGTCATACCCGATAGAGTGTCACCATGATGTCCACATTTTCAGGTACCATCCATACCACTGTGCCCCGATAGGGGTTCTTGATCCCTGGTTGCCAGCTGTGTGCCTGGAAAAAAGATCAAAGGGACAGATAAAACACAAACAAGGCCCTTCAGAGGTGTAGCTCTGGCACAGGTTTGAACTCTGCAGCTTTCTCCCCTTGTAAGATTAGCCACTCTGGATAACCCCCAACCTGCGTGAGAGAGGTACACACCTTGGAACAGATCCGCCGGTTTCTTCGGGTCCAGACCACCACCAGTTTGTCTGGCTGCCTAGGGTTGGAGAGGGAAGAATCAGAAACAGAAAGCAGAAAAAGAAGCAAATTTGCTAGCCCACAAAGTTGCCTACTTGCCCTTTTGCCTATATACACAATTTGGGGTGCTTTTGAAGACCTGGGGGCAATTCTCACTAGCCGTAGGCACGTCGCCCACAAACAAACAAGGCCGAAAGGCCTCCAATACTCTTTGCACTCTCCCCACCAGCATCTGGTGTTCAGTAGTATGCTGCCCCTTAAATATGGAGGCTCCATTTGCCAAATGTGTGAATTAAAAACAAAAACTAAAACTACTGCATGCTGGACTGGGAAAAGCCATATGACCTCACAGTATTAGTTAATGTGCTAGATTAGACCAGAAAGACCTGGGTTCAAATCCACATTTTTCCATGAATTTCACTGGCTGACCCTTGGCCAGTCGCTCTTTCTCAGCCAAATTACAGGTTTGTTGTGAAGACAGGAGGGGGCTGGTGAGGTTATAATATCTGTCTCCCTAAGTTTCTTGGGGCAAGGACAGGACGGTGGCGGTGGAACGTGCCATCAAGTCACAGCCAGCTAATGGTGACCCCTTGAGATTTTCAAGGCAAGAGACAAACAGAAGTGATTTGCCATTGCCTGCCTCTGCATAGCAACCCTGGAGTTCCTTGGTGGTCTCCCAAACATGTACCAATCCGGGCCAGCCCTGCTTAGCTTCTGAGATCTGACAAGATCAAGCTAGCCTGGGCCATCCAAGTCAGGGCTAAGGATGGGATAGGACCCTGGGTTCAAGTCCCCACACTGCCAT
Organism: Gekko gecko; assembly: GCA_029375565.1. Lineage (NCBI taxonomy): Eukaryota > Metazoa > Chordata > Lepidosauria > Squamata > Gekkonidae > Gekko > Gekko gecko. The sequence continues at coordinate 28,474,709 of JAPDNY010000001.1, forward strand.
GAAGCTCACTGGATTAACTTTCACTGGTTACTTTCTCTCTCTGTCAGCCTGATCTGCTTCTGGATAAAATGAAGGAGGGGAGAACTGTGCATAACATCCTGCACTCCTTGGCGGAAGAGTGGGATGAAAAAAACAGACACGAAAAGTGATTGCGAAAGGAGTGCCTCTGACCACATGCAAACTACCTTTTCCTCACGACCAAGAGAACAGTGGTGTTTGTGTCAGTGTGCCATAGATAAAGTTAAATCCCCATAGGTTTTATAGAAAACCTCTTAGGGGAAAACACTATCACAACACTATCCTATACCATATATATTGGGTTCTGGGCAGTGTTCCCTCTAAGCTGAGTTATTGTGAGCGAGCTCACTGTTTTTTAGCCTCTGGCTCACACATTTTTGTCTCAACTCAGGGAGGACAGCTCCAGAGCAAACTAATTGATGCAGTAGCCAAATCACTCGCACACGACTTTAATGCCAGGGGCTCACAAAGGAGAATTTTTGCTCAGAAGACTCCATAGCTTAGAGGGAACATTGGTTCTGGGTACTAATACAGATCAGAAATTAGGGCAGAAAGCCAGCTGTTAATCTCTTCCCTTTTCCCCTAGCCATCACCTGCACATGGCTGGCTGGCTGGCTGGCTGTGGTGGAAAGTGTCAGAGTTTCCCCTTTCTCCTCAAGCCAGACCTGGGGAGGAAACTGTCTTGAAGGCTTCCGTAAAAGAGCAGAAGTGAGCATCAGGCCGACTGGCGCCTGATCAGGAGCCGAATTCAATTTCAGGCATATAGCCACCAAGCACTTCAATGAAGCAAGAGTGTGTGGCTGTCATTTTCAAGCACTCAACTCATTTTGAGCCCACAGTGGGCTTCTCTTGGTACGGCAGGGCCTTGACCACTGGGGCTGCAGCCTATGGTCAGTGAGGTGGCAGAGATTATGACGGAACATGTCTCAATTTACGTTCTGAAAAGAGCCTTATAAACTGAGGCACCCAAGAACTTGAACTTCTGGTAACTTGAACTTCTGCTCAGCACGGGTGTTATTTTGGTGAATACATTTATCTTCCGCTTCCCAGGCTCCTTGGGTGTGTCTCCAGTCTTCCACCCCCTCCAAGCAGGCCAAGCCCCACCCAGCCAGCAATACAAGCACATGGAAAGAGAACAGCCTCTACTGTCCTTCAGGCCTGATCATGTTTTCCTTCCACCTCTAATCACCACAGCTCTTCACTGTCCTGATCCTTGAGATAGAACGCAGGCACTTTGGCTGTCTATACCAGGGTGAATAAAATCCCTCACTCCACATGGAATTCAGGATCAAACCCACAGATACCAGGATCCTAGCCCCTGCCACCCATATCTAATTCAATATCCCCCCCCTTTCCCATGTTCTGAACAGAACCCAGGTGTCCAGGCTCTCTTTTCACCAGAAACAACATTTAAAGAACATGTATGCCATAGCTGAGGCCCTGACTAAAATTGGGTTCTGCTGCTAGGCCCCAAAACCAGCAAAAGAACTAGGAACCTGAGCTACCACTGCCACTGCCTCTAACCTCACTGAGACCTTCTGTTGCCAGATTTGAGGAGACAGAAACACTCTCCTGCCATGTACCAGCTGGAAAATTGTAATTTTGTTACATGGATCTCCATTTCTGATTTTATCCTCACAACAACTCTGTGAGGTAGGTGAGGCTGAGAGAAAGTCAGTGTTTCACAGTCGCCCAGCAAACAACACAGCAAAATGGGGATTTGAAACTAGGTCTGTCATATTCTAGTCTGACACCATAACCACTACACACACTGCTTCCATATCCCAGGACGACGCCCTAGCTAAATCAGCACAGCAAGGATGATGCATTTTGAAATAGCCATTTCTACCCCTAAGCGTGGCACCTATGGACAGTTAGTAGGCGTTTAGAAAACATCTACCTCTGCCTTTCTGCTTAACACGTCACTCAAGACAGCTGACAAAGTAAAGTTTCAAAAAAGAGGAAATAGATAAAATGCAGTATGAAAATCTAAACAAAAATAGTCTAAAGCGACAAAAGCCAAGGAACGGCTGCCTAAGGGCCATCAATCACAACACAGCACAACTAAAGAAAAGCAAAATAAAATACCAATGCAATAATGAAAGTAATAAAAGCATTACAACCGGCGATAAAACCAAGCAGTCAACCGTAACAATCAAAAGGATTGGAACAAAGCGTAATAAAATCACCCAGGGAATAATAAGATGTGCACTGCAAAGCACAGGAAGGTTAAACGGCAATAGATCAACTTTCCTGCACAGTCAGAAACCTCATGTGAGCACATTTAAAGCAACCTTTCTGTTTTTCACCTATGCACTTGGACCTTAAGAGAGGAAGCCTGAACAGGTTTAATCAGAGGTACATCCCATTTTATTCCATGGGGCTTTCTCCCATGAAACTGTTCTTGAAAATGCAACCTTTTTACGACTGTACACCAACAGTGGGAGAAGGGCAGAAAAGGGCTTTAAGTGCCCTGTGTAAATTCAGCCTAAATCATTCCTAAGGCCAGGGACAAGACATGGCGTGGAGCTTCAGACCCTGGGAAACCACTACCAACAAGGCCCTCATACACATGACCACTTTATGAAATTATAGGCAGCTTTTATTGATTTGCTTTGTATATATTATACCATTGTGCTGTTTCTCTAGTTTTATAGTCTCCTTTTGTGTATTGTTGGTATTATAATACCACCATCCAATGACACTGTTTTTAATCCACTTCATATCTCCATCAGATGATAAATGAAGTAAATAATGATAATATTGAATAACATGGACGCATGCAGTGAGGCAGCAGGAACTGATCTCGGGTCACAGTCCAGCTCAGCTGCAATGGAGGCTCTGCTATGAGGCAACTGGGGGCCATTTTTGAGCCATTAAGTTGGGTAGCTCTGGCCCACTGTGTTATCTTGAACAGACTTCACCACAATGCATGGGGGTAACAAAAGAGCACAACAAATCTCCTTCATTTCAATGAGGTATGTGCAGGAATTCCCAGTGGCACTGGGCCCCATCTTAGTCCACGGACCTGCCATGTTTCTGTTCCTCATCACATACCAAAACATCTAGCCAGGCTCTGATGGATCACCGACAATCTCCAACTGAATAGTAATGGCTTCTGATTTTTACTAACATTAGGCATCTTGGGAAAGTGAAAGGCAATTATATTGGCTGCTGATTCTGTGGCCAGAGACTAGTGACAACCCCCCCCACACACATACTAACAGGCGCCTCACAGCAAGCTCAGAAACTGGCAGTGTAGCTTGTGGCTATGTTTCATGGAGCCCACCTCCAAATTGTTACTACCCCTGCAAACTTTTCTGTGGGTTTTAATAACTGTGACTGTAGCAAATGGGATCACACATTAAGGACTGTGGATGAGAAGGTAGCTCTGATGTCCAGCTTCATCTAACGGCATCTTTTATCCTCCAGGGCTAGCGGCCAAAGGCTAATTTTAGCCCCAGGGCTAGAGGGTCATAAATCCACTGCAGGCCGCTGGGTTAAATTTGGGCTCAGCAAAGAAACTCAATACAGCCACCAGGCGCCTTTCTCCTCTCCTCACAGCAAGACCTGGCAATGTCAGTATCACTTTCACCACAGAACTGGGAAGGTGGACCAATGCTTGACACAAGCTGTAACAAAGGTTACTCTCAGGACAGGGTGTGTGTATGTTTAAAATGTAATCCTAAACAGAATTACACCTTTCTAAGTCCACTGAAGTCAATGGGATTAGCGGGGTGTAATTCTGTTTAGGACTGCACTCTAAGTCTACCTGGGAGCCCTATCTTCTAACTAGCTTTTTGCACATGCTCAGAGGCACTCTGCTTCATCAGCACTATAGTTCTTAGCTGAAACAAGTTTTTCAGTTTTGTAACTAAACGCTAGAAAATATCTCGATGATTTTCAGCAGACCTGGAAAAACACACACACACAATACAATGGCCCCTGTGCAGGAGATACGCCTAAAGAATAATTTAAATATGAATTTGATTATCAAATGTTCTATCTTTGACATTTTTATCCCACTCCTCCTCTAAAGATGAGCTTAGAATATTCTTCCTGTTCCCATTTAATCCTCAAAACAACTCTAGAAAGTTAATTGGGCTAATAGAGAGTGATTGCCCCAAGGTCACCCAACAAGCTTGTGGCAGAAGGGATATATGAAGCTGAGTCTCTCTAATCCTGGTGTGACTCCCCAACCCAGGGTTCCCTGAGCTTGTTCAATCTGTAGGCCCCTTTGGAATTGTGAGAGCAGACTGTGGACACCTAACAAAATGGCTGTCACAAGGACCAATCACAGACCCCTGGAAAGTCCTACAAAATGTTAGGTGGTTCCAAGGCAAGTATCCTACTACAATATAGAAAGCTATTTCCAAATAGGAGCTCCCTGCAGATACAAAGGTGATTGACTGAGTCACTTTATAAACTGCCCTCCCCCAAGGGCTCAGGGAAGTGTACAAACTATAACAGCATATCAATAAATAAAACCATTTAAACAAATTCAATAAAACAATTAAAACAATACAATGCAATAATATGTTCGTCTGAAGGTGTCTGATGTTGATTTGTACCCTCTCTATGGAGGGAGGGGGCAGGGTGAGGGATGGAGGCCAGGCTTGATGGTGAACCAAACCATAGGCCTGGCGGAACACCTCCATCTTGCAGGCCCTGTAGAACTGTACCAGGTCCCGCAGGGCATGGATGTCACCAGGCAGAGAGCTCCACCAGGTCGGGGCCAGGGCTGAAGAGACCCTGGCCCTGGTTGAGGACAGCCGGATATCTTTCAGATCAGGGATCACCAGGAGATTTCGTTCTCCAGAGTGTAATGCTCTTCGGGGGGGTATATCAGGAGAGGCGATCCTAAAGGCATGCTGGCTTCAGACCAAGGCCTTGAAGGTTAATACCAGAATCTTGAATCTGACCCAGTTCTCAACCTGGAGACAGTACAGCAGGTAGATGCTTCCAGGGTTCTTCTGATGTACCTCCTACTTCAGTGAAGTACAGGAAAGCCATGACTGGCTCTTTGCTTTGAGAAAGAAGTAAACAGGTACCAGGAAACTCAATGAAAGTTGCCATAGCACTCATGGGCTTTGTGGTGAGTATGACTGCTCTAACCACTCACCATAATGTTGGTATCAGAGACAGACTCAGGCTTAAACTGTAGCAGAAAGTTTACTACTAGTCATTTTACAGGGGTGTATGCGTGTAAGAATCATAGAGCCATTTTTAGCCCAAAGAGCTTGGCCCAGAGACACTTACTGTAAAGTCTCTCTGAACATGAACAGAGTGCTTTCAACTTAGTGCAGATGTCCCCCAATTGCTCCTCTTCAGATATGAAAACAAAAAGTTTCCAAAGCGAACAGCACAAGTTTCAGGAAATCTTAAAACCCCAGAATCCCTCATAGTAGGAACAACGAACTGGGCTTGAGACAGAGGCAGTTTGAACCATGCCTGAGATTTTCCATCCTTAGCTGATTTATGTCAACAATAAATTTCTGAGATTATGACACTATTACTTACAGGAGTTTAATTTAGCCTCAGAACTTATTTTACGACAATTACTCAGCCTTGTATCAATAAAGATGGGCGCATAAAAAGCTTCCAGGCTGGGCTTAAACCCCAGCATTTCTTTATTTCTTTTTTTTTAAAAAAAGAACTGAACACTATCTGACTGCCTGTTCACCCCATCTCCATCCCCCACTTTTGTACTGCCAAAAAAGGGCCAAATCTTGCCAAGTCATGAGAACACGGGTGAGGCTGAGGCTTGAAGCCCAGAAAAAGACATGGGCTGCAGGAAGACTGAGGGCCTAGTAGCTAAAGAACCCCCATATCCCCAAAGTGGAGGGGGCTGATTCCATTCTCATTCAGCTGGGTCCCTCATCTGATAGACCACACACCCCCTTTTAATTGTTCAGCCCTCCTGGTATTCTTATACATTCCCCTTAGTGTTCACCCTCCCTTTTCCATTTTTAGCTTCTGCAATGACTAAATATTTATCATTTCCCGAGGCCCTTATAAGGTCTTTGTCATGTCAGAACGGGGGGGGGGGGAGACGAAATCTCATTGCATCCGTCTTCGCCTGTCTCATGAAAGTATTCCATCTGCACCTTCCAAAGTCTAGCTGCTGCTTCTGGCCCTCGCTAGGGGAGGGGGTGCACATCTCCTGGAGACATTTTGCCTCCCCCGTCAAAGGAAGCACATGATGCAGTCCAAAAGGCAGATACAGGACCATGCACATCTCAAGTGTTCTGAGACACTGCAAAGGAGCTTGGGGGGGTGGCACACTGCCTTTTATATGACATGCTGTTTCACTGGCACCCCAATAAAGCAGTTGGCATGCATGTGCCACTGGACCAGCTGTGCCCCACCCCGATTGTCCTATCCACTTCTATAGCCCTCCCCCCACCAATGTGTCCTGTTCTGAACTCACCCTAACAAGGAAAATAAAACAGCAGTTCAGTAGCATCTTAAAGGTGAATCAGATTTATTCCAGTGAGTCGTTAAGGTGTCACAGGCCTCCTGTCTTATTTTATTGCTACCCATCTGGAATTACTCTACCAAGGAGCTCAGGAAAACAGGACCGTTTGCTTAAGTATGAAAGTTAAAGGGGAAAGAGAAGGTGAATCTAATCTCTCCCTCCCCCAAGACTTCTCTGTATCCCAAAGTTGTCCATCAGAAGGGCTCAGACTGTCTGTCAGTGCTCAGCCTTAGATCCTATTTTCCAATGCCAGGATTCAGCCCAATAGATGCCGAGTGCCTCTGTGCATGCACAGTGTGTCTTTTGCTTAGAACTCAAAAACAAACCTCCTACCCTACAGGTCTGAGCTTAAGGGACAGAGGTTTGCCATCTGCAAAAAGCTGAGCTTTGGCATTTCTCCACCTCCCTTTTCATTCACACAAACAAAGCAATGAATGTCAGCCCAATCCAGCCCTGAAGAACGCCAGGACTCCTTCTAGACCTCCTTTTCTCCTTTGTCCCTCCCATGTGAATGCAGGCTTTGGGCCCAGAACTTCCAATACCCTGGCAAAACCCTGGAACCATGAGAAGAGGCACATGTCCTGCAGCATGTGCAGAGAACTAACAATGAAACAGATTAAGAAGGTCCAAGTTCAAATCCCCACCAGGGAAGCTTTGGGTGGGTTATGCTCTCTCAGCCTAATCTACCTCACAGGGATGGAGGAAAGGAGAGCAATGTAAGCTGCATTGGGCCACCATTGGGGAGAATGGTTGGGTAGCAACAAAGTAAAATAAATAAATAATAAATATGAGTCCCAGATGGTCACTTTTTTAGTGCTAGATGCTGGGTAGACCCAACCTCTGTCATCTACTGTACCTTCAACAGACCCATATCGCACTGAGGGGCAGGAGAACAAAAGCCACTGGCTTTTCCTGGGTGGGATGCCCAAACTGACCACTCTTAGGGGCATTCCAAAGGACTGGAAAAGAGCTATGATGGAAAGGAGAAAGAAGCCCACTGCTAGACCAATTTAATAGACTTTTATACCACTCCCAATAAATGCTTCTGCACTGTTTCTATGGCAGAAGGCAGACCCGTGAGCTGGCCCAGAAAGAGTTACTCTCATCCAACAAAGAGCCAGTTGCCAGTGACGAATAACAGAATCAACCCATGAAGTTACTTTAGACTGTGTCAGGCCATGGGTCCATCAAGGTCAGCACTGTCTACTCAGACGAGCAGCAGCTCTCCAGGGTCTTTCACATTATCTGCTCTCTGGCCCTTTTAATGTGAGATGCCGGGGACTGAACCTGGGACTTTCTGTGTATGAAACAGATCCCCTACCACAGAGCCACAGCTCCTCCCAGACAAGTAGGTTTGCTTTTTGAGCCACATATTAATTTCATTTGTTTCTCTTTTTCCTGTTGCCTAAAGCAAGCAAGAGGGAACATGGCTGACTGCTTTGCATACAGAAGGTCCCAGATTCAGTTCCTGGCACCTTCAGTGAAAAGATGCAGGGGAAAACCTCTCTGGACGCCCTGCGGAGCTGGCGTCAGCCAGCACACAGACAACACCGGGGCAGCAGGACCAGAAATCTGATGGTATTAAGCTATTTTGTCTATAGTGAGTTTGTTGGTTAGCTCTGCTTCCTGGTTTTGTCTGACTACCGGCAGAGTTGCCCCTTGGCATGGCACTCAGCTGCTAGAATTGGACTCCAGTCAATTCCTTCCTCCCCAAAACGAAGAAGAAACTGTGGCCCTTTATCCTTCAACATATACACCCATCACAAATACGAGCCATCCATCTATACCGGCAGATGCTGGAGGACACCAACCAGCAGAAAATTCACTTTGGGTCCTGCCCTGTAATACTGGCCAAGGGTGCAAGGAACTGCATTTCTAACCTCCCCAACACTGACCTTCTCCCGTCCTCAAAACATCTTCCTCTCTAATTTGCCACTGGGCTTTTGGCCCCTTTGCCCCAGCACACTTATTTATTTATTTGAAACTTTTACTAGCTGCTTGTCTACCTTACAGGAACTCAAGGCAGCTTACAAATCCTCCCCCTTTACTTAGACCCTGGGGTATCATTTCTAGCACCCCTACTTAATTCATCCCCAATGTACATTTACCCTCCCCCGCTTCCTTACATGCAAATCCCACCCCAACCCGGCATTCTGCAAATGCATCACAGGCCCAGACCTTGCTCCTCACTATATTGATGTCGGAAGCTGGGCCTCTACCATCAACCGCAAATCCCTCTTTTCATAAAAATATAAGAGCCCTGCTGGATCAGACCAGCATGCCATTCCACAGTATTCCAATGAGATGCCCCAGAGGGCCAACAACAGGGCACAGAAGCCAAAGCCTTCTCCTGATGTTGCCTCATGGAACTGGTATTCAGAGGTTTACTATCCCTGAATATGGAGGTTCCCTTTACTCATCAGGGCTAGTAGCCACTGATGGAACCTCTCCTCCACAAATCTAACTCCCTTTTAAAGCCACCTATGCCTGTGGCCATCACTACCACCACTGCCAGCAATTTTAGAGTAATTTAATTACTCGCTGTCCTATACCTACTAGCTGTTGACTTCACTGAGTGCCTTCCCCCACTCCAAGTTCTAGTATTATGAGTGGGAAGGGGAACTATCTGCTTTCTCCAAGCCATGCATAATTTTATAATTATCTATCATGTCCTCCCTTAGCTGTCCCAAAAGTCCCAGACTCTTTGGCCTTTCCTCAAAAAGAAAGATGCTCCAGTCCTTGATCCTCTTGATTGCCCTCCTCTGTACTTTTTACAGCTTTTGATCTTTGTCAGTTCAGAAACCAATAGTATACATTTAAAGTTAGATTTTTTTTGTTCCATTATGCATCACCTTGCCCTTATGAAAACTCTCAGTCACTACGTCTTTAATGAGATAATTTTCCATGTTTAGGAGCAGTAAAACTCTGAATACCAGCAATGGAAGGCAACATCAGGGGGAAATCTTGCCCTCTGTACCCTGTTTCTTTGCCTTACCTCTGTGTGGAACAAGATGCTGGACTAGAAGATGTTCTTTCAGCACTCCTAGCTACTATTTGGGGTTATAATCTATCACTCATAGTGGCCTACCTTATAGGGTGGGTGTACAGATTTAAGCACTGATATACACAAACAGCACTGAACTGTTTAGAACACTGTATAAATGTTATAAACGAATGCTTTTTTTATTCGTACCAACTCGGCCTTCATGGTGCACCCGCCCGATTCACGAGTCCTGGTGCTCCACTTCTCCCTTCCTGGTTTCTTCGCCTCGCCCCTCGTTTCCCTTGTGCATTCACAAGTGCTCCAGTCCCCGCCCTTTACGGTGCACGCGTCCGATTCACCAGTCCTCGTGCCTCACTTCCTGCTGCCTGCTTTCTTCGCCCCGCCCCTCATCCTCCTTGTGCATTCACAAGTGCTCCAGTCCCCACCCCTTCTCCCCGTCCCGTTTCACCAGTTTCTGGCGCGCTCACCATTTCTTGGTGCATTCCACGACGAGCTCCTGGTAACAGGCCACGAACTGGAACTTGGCCGCTCGCTTCCCGACGCGCTGGAGCCTCTTCCAGACCGAGCTCATGATCCAACCCTCCTCCTGTCCCCGCCGGCTGCCGCGGTCCGCTCGGTGGCTGGTTCGCCTTCTTCACAGCCGGCCTCCTCCGCCTCCTTCTCGCCTGGCCCCCATCGCCGTCTCCCCAAGTCTACGGCGGGACTAGCGAAGAAGCCGCCGCCCGTCTAGGCTGCAGGCACGGAGAAGGAAGTTGGTGGTGCAAGAAAGTTGCCGAATCCAACCCCGGCCGCGAGGGGGGGGGGGGTAGCAGTCCGCTAATGGTAAAGGCGGAACGGCTGTGGGTGTGAACCTCAAGCGGGGAAGGCGGAGCGGGGGAGGAAGGGAGCGCGGAGGGAGGCAACAGCTGATAGTGACTCCCCCCTCCCGCCTCGCGAGTCAACACTGGAGGGCGGGGGGTAGGGACTGTGGGGCCGGTCATCTCTCTGCCCTCGGCTGGGTCACCTTTTGTTTAGCGATATATATAGATATAATCTGGCATTTGAGCGGAGTGTTTCTGACCATGCACAGAGTGTTTCTTCCCTAAGCAGACTTTTTTTTTAAAGGACTTAAAAAACTGCCTCCGCAGATTGCTGTTCTCCTCTGACCAAGCAGCAGCTTTAAACGGTAAACTGTGTTAAGGCAGGAGTGCCTTTAAGCATGCACAAAGTGCTTGGGCTGAGAACCAACTATGGCTTTCGTTTGTATTCCGCCCTCCCCGGCATTTGTTTTTAAAATTGCATCTTCTAGGAAATGGAAAAATAACAAAACACTGGATTCATTTTCTGTTTCCTGGCTGTACATTCTCTTTCTTGGGCGAGTGGCCAGGGGGGTGGGATCCTGGCCAGTTGGCACCCTGGCTCTGCTGCCAGCCAGCCCTCAGTAGCTAAGCCAGCAATGCTGCTGAGCTGAGCTTTCCTGGAGGATCGAGGCCAACAGTATGTGAGAGAATAAATAAGACTCCGGACGTTTGCACAGGGTATTTCTCTCCTCCCATATAAAAGCAGGGGATACAAATTATATCACATTTTTATCCCACCCTTCCTCCAAGGAAGCAGACAGATTTCTCCTTTCTACATCTGTCCTCAACAACCACCTTGTGAGGGAGAACGGCAGTGATTGAACCAAAGGCCTGCACAGTATAGTGGTTAAAATGTCAGGCTATGATCTGGGAGATCTTGTGTTCGAATCTCCACTGAAGCCATGAAAGTTCACTGGGTGACCTTGGGCCAGTCACATGCACACTCAGCCTAGCCTACCTCACAGGGTTGTTGTGAGGATAAAAAGGAGGAGAGGAGAATGATGTAAAGAGTTTTGAGTCCCCACTGGAAAGGGCAGGACATAAATAAAGTAAATTTATAAAGGTGAATTCCCCTCAGCTCTAATCTATGGCATTGCTCTGATTTTATTCCAGAAGGCCTTAAAGGCTAGATAGACATTTCCCCTCCCCTTTTATTTAATGCTGGGGCCTCAAGACCCAATGGGAACCACATCTGGCCATTCTGCCCTACCATAGGAACTGCTGTTCCACACTAATATGACCTGCCTCAAGATTCCCAATGTGTACAGCTACTCAAAAGAACTTCCACCATCCACAATTGTTTGTTGAAAGTGGCTTATGGGGCAGATTCTTTCCCTTAGCTTCTGCTTAAACAGTTACTGTGTGACAAGGTGGCCGTAGGGTCAGATTTGCTGCTCTGTTTTAAATGAGGCTGCTTATTCCCCTTCAGCATCCTTTCAGCCCCTTGAAACAGGCCTGTAGCTACACTGAGGCATCTCGGGGCCTGGCCCCCTGACTTCCAATTTTTTATTTGTGGCACTCCCTTAGGAGGTTGTGGAGGTGTCTGTGCAGGGTGCCCCCCCCAACTTATTTAAAGGCCCCCTGAATTAAAAAATCCTGGCTATGGACTTGCCTTGAAAGTTGCGGGGGCCCCCCAGGCCTTTTTGTCCTCATGAGCCCAATCTGAGGTCTCTGAATCCTTCTTCCCCTTCATTCCGTCCTCACCCACCTTGCCTGCAGCTTCCCCTCTTCCCCTCTTGCATACTTGACTTCCAGCTCAGAGGGTATAAATAAGCACCCCGTAAACTGATCCCAAACAGGCTCCAACGTCATCCCGGGTGGACGTGTCCATCATGGGAATACATCGCCCCAAATTTAGCAACCAAGTGACTAGATCTTCCCTAGAGATTCCCGAAAGCCAGATGGGAGGGTCGAAGAAAGTGATATCTGTTATGTGTGAAAGAATATCTCCAAAATATATGAACAAGGAGCTAACCTACCTCTCTTCCCTTTCTTCGTACCAGACCTTAGACCATGATTGTGGGAATGAAAATTCTGTGTGTGTCTGCATACTTATGAGGGCGTGGCGGGGCTTTGAAGCAGACCTGAACCCCTAGAAGTCTCTCAATTTGAATGATATATTTGCATAAATTCCAGATAATTTACTCTTTGCCCCGGCATTCGGTAGAACTCCTTTCCCATGAGCTTCATCAAAGTTAGAGTGTTCCTGGATATCCAGTCTTTTCCCTTTGATTGGTTCTTAACAAGCAGTCAAATATCCTCATATTTACATTCCATTTAAGGAATTCAGGATTTTCCTTGGTAGTTTTAACAACAATCCTGTGAGATAGGGTGGTTTTAAGAAACAGTCCTTCACCTCACAGTGAGATGGAGGGTTGAGGAGAGGACTGAACCAGGTCTCCCTAGTCCACACCCAGTAGTCTCTTTACTGTACCACACTGGAGTGATTTTACTCCATGGTGTAGAACCAAATTAATTTATAATCTGTTGTGTCATTTTTTTGGTGCTGTGACCCACTGTAAGCCCTTGGAGGGGGCTTGAACTTGATATAGTTCTCAGTGTACATTAGAAATTGCTAGTAACCACTTCAAGACTACAGGATAAGGTAATATACCGTTCAGAATAAAGGAAGACACATATTTGGTCACAGTTATCTTTGATCTGATTATATTTTGGTTGGGCTGCTGCAATATATCCTATGTGGGTCTGCACTTGAAGACTGTTCAGAATGTAGCAGTTAGACTACAAGCAGGTACTAGTTACAAGGATCATATCTTCCTAGTTTTAAGAGCTCTATATTTCACTTCAGGGCACAATTCAGAATGGTGGTGGTTACCCACAAAGCTCTTCATGGTCTGGGATCAGACTACTTGAAGGAACATCTCATTGTGTTTGAGCCTGTCCACTGAATAAGATCATCATCAGAAGTTCACTGGAGAATGAGGTACTTCTAAAGAGCCCAGCAGGTATAGCTCATCTTCAGACTACAGAGATCAGTTCCCCTGGAGAAAATGGAGGGTGGACTCTATGGCATTGTACCCCCCCCCACCAAGGTCTCTGTCCTCCCCATATTGTACCTCCAAATCTCCAGGAGTTTCCCAGCCTGGATCTGGCAACCCTACTCCCCCATCCCCCACTAGTGACCAGGAGTGACCTGAGACCCCTACCACTGCCTGTTCAACAAGGTTGGGGGTCCCTGTTTTAGAAAGTTTCTCTGGATTTATGAAGTCTTTTTAAAGAGGTTTAAAAATCTTCCCAATCACAATCTGATGCTGTTAATTTGTTCCCAGTTTTTATTGTTTTTGCCGCTGCTCCTATTGTCTTTAATGTTACCTATTTTCTAAGCTGGTATGTGTATGACAGGGGAACTAATATTTTTAATTATTTTTTAAAGTGTTTTTAATATATAAGATGCAAAAGCTTAGCCCAATTGTATGGGGTGCAACCTTTTCGCCTGAGAATGCCATGTAAATCTTGCAAGGATTGCATTCTCTTAATGCCAACAGCACTGACCTAGATGTCTCCTGTCCCATTTGGTTTGTTTTCTTCCAAGCTCAGAGCACATGTGGCACACCATTCCCACATGCCACATCTTTGCACAAGGGGTATGGGGCATGGGGCAATAGTGTGTACACTGGCTTGCTCAGAGAAACACACTGGTTGCCCTCACAGAGGTGTGTGGAAAAAGTAGATGCCACAGTGTTTAGCTTGCGCAGAGTAAAAGTTTCTGGCAGTTGAGAACTAGTATGAAAACCAAGGTTACGCATATATGAGAGCTTTTGAAGGGAGATCCACTTGGGGAACAGCCCTCTCCGGTGCCCCACCCAGGGTAAACAGGGCCTGCCTGTGACTCAGCCTAGCTAGAGCCAACCGCTCACACTGACTCAGCAGAAGAGTGCGCCTGCCCCGGGGCCTCCCTTTCAGGTGGCTTTTGCCCAAGTGGCGAAGAAGGGGAGCTGGGAGACGCCGTGTTTTCTGCTGAAGTCAGGCAAGAACGCAACAAAGGATTTCAGCGAAGGAAGGTGCAACTGGGTGAAGCTGACGGAGCAACTTCCTGAGGGCAAAGAACAGTTCGAGCTGCCAAGGGGAGGGTGTGGAGTTGCCTGCCTTGCTTGTTGGTTTGCAAGAAAAGCCTGTGCAGCGTGAGTCTGTGCACAGGAGGTTGCTCTGGAGTTGGGTTCCACTTCTGCCAAGGGCTCGTGGCAGTGATCTCCAATGTGGTGCCTACTGGTGGGATGCCTGGCATGCATTTGTTTCTTCCCCAAAGCCAAGAGCCAATCCTGGGCCCCGTTCACACTGAGCATTTGCCCTGCTGAAGGCACGGGAACCCTGCGGACTTTCCGTGCGCAATCATACGAGCACATCTGGGAGGCGTAGTGCTCCCGTGGCCAACCTGCAGCTTCCCATGGAAAACGCGGAGTAAAAAACTACTAGGTCCGAAGTACTAGTTTCCGGAAACCCCGGGGCAAAGGCTGGCGTCTGATTGTGGGAGCGCCAGTATCCCGCGGCTTCCGACCCCCGCCCATGTCCCCAGGGTTTCCGGATGTTGTAAGTTTCCATGGGATGCGCACCAACGCTGAACAGTGCATGCCCACACACAAGACACCGACAGCGGCCTGCCCCCCCCAACGGCGCATGCGCACTTCGCAACACTTCGCACTTGCGTGGTCTGCTGCACTGCTTTTTTGCCGCGTTGCAGCAGCGCGGTGTGATCGGGGCGCAGAGCTGGGGCGTGGCAACCCGGTGGCCCCTGTGATAGGGCTACTGTGCCTTATTTCACTCCGGGGCGAACTGCCACGCCTCTCCCCCGCGTTTTCTGGCCCGTATGACTGGGCTCCTGGTTTTCTTTTACTTCACTGTAATAGAAAGTGCTTCAAAACAGCCCAAGAAGTATCTGCAGAGACCATTCAGAAACCGGTACCTCCATCATAGGATGATGCATGGCTCGCAACCGCCCAACATTTTGTGATTGGTGCCAGCACTGGGCAGCCATTTTGTGGTGGTGCCAGCTCCCTGTTCTCCACACGCCTAGCCCTTCTCCCGCACCTGCATTTCAGCCTCTTAGGAAGCCACTCATAGAGCTAGCAAAGGCTATTGTGGAGCAGTTGACAGTCCTGGCTGACAACATAATAAAGGGTGTATCTGTAGGCCAGACACAGAGAATGGTTGGCTTCAGTAACAGACAAAGAATAAAGGGGCCGCAGACTACTATAGCCTTGAAGTAGATGGGATAGTCAGGATTTATATCAGTAGATCCAAGGAGTAATCACTGGCAAGTTTGGCCCAGGTGCAAGGACTGTCTGGAAATCAATGAGAACTGCTTAGTCAAGGACAGATGGGGAGGCATAGTTCAAGACTGTGGTTTATGGGTTAGTAGCCAACAGATAATTGTATGTATTTGGAACTTGTAATCATTGTTTTTCTTTATATTTGTGTTTGTGATTAAAAGTAGCAAAAACGTGTTAAAGCATACACATAACTTTAGTGGATTTGAGAATACCTGAGTATGGATGATCTTGGAGGACGGTAGAAACTGAGTCAAGAATGTGAGCTTGAATAAGCGGGAGAGCTAATCGTTGTTAGACATGCTTTTGTTACGAAGGAATATCTTAAAATAATATAAACATGAGAGCTCTCTGCTTTGCGCTCCTATTGCTAGGGGTAAACAATACATTTTACCAAAGCTGTATTTATTTTATAATAATTGCTCACAAATGGTATTTTAATATTTCAGTTGGACATATGCGTGTGGATTAATAAAAGGTAAAACAGAGGCAAAGATTGTGCTATACCTGAGAGGAACTTTGTAATTGTCAAGGTTCACTTTCCACTAGTAGATTGCTACTGAGACGCTAAATGGACGTCCAGCAGTGCCATCCATGATCCTAAACAAACTTGTGTATGTAAGGTGTCGTCAAGTCGCAGCTGATTTTTAGTGACCCTGTCTGGTTCTTGATGCAAGAGACAAACAGAGGTGGTTGGCCATTGCCTGCCTCTCCATAGCTACCCTGGACTTCCTTGGTGGCCTCCCATCCAAGTACCGGGCCAACCCTGCTTAGCTTCCAAGACCCTGGGTGATTCTGCTTTGGCTTTTCCATCCATTGTTTTACCAAACCCACATTGGAACAGAAATTCCCCTCTGCCTTGCATGCCGCTTTCACTTTCTTTGATCATCGGATTTTATGGTACCCTCTACACTGCATGCCACTTTCACTTTCTTTGATCATCAGGATTTATGGTACCTTCTGCATAGATTTATGGCCATTCAGGAGTGACTTCACTGTCAGTACGGCATTGCCCCAGGGTATTTGAATGTGGTTTTGAGCTGCACCTTTGGTAAAAAAGCCAATGCAGAATCGCCCCCCTCCCTGTCTAAGTCTTTTGAAGTCATTAGAAAGGGTGTAACTCATGCTTAGGATGGCCCTGCTGGACTCCTTAAGTGCAGACCAATGCCTCGATTATCCTGGCCTTACAAAAGCCAAGACCTGACCTGGATAGCCCAGGCTAGCCTGATCCCATCAGATCTTGGAAGCTAAGCAAGCTCGGCCCTGGTTAGTATTTGGATGGGAGACCAACAGAGAAGTCAAGAAGGCAATCCACCTCTGAACTTCTTTTGCCTTGAAAGCCCTTCAGGGTCACTATAAGTCAGCTGCGACTTGATGACAAAATGAAAAACAACAATGAACAGAAGCCATCCAAAACAGGGTCCTGCCAACTCTTCAGGATGAGTCATTTGAGTAGAAAGAAACTGAGTGCAGAATGTGGACTAGTACGCTGTGAGGGGATGCTATCCAGAATAGCATCTTGTCCCTTTAGAATATACAAAGGGGCCGAACTCTTCCTGTTTACAGGCTGCCGAAAGACCGTGATGAACAAAAGCCACATGTGTTTTCCTCAAGTCTTTCTTGTTGTTTCCCCCCTTCCCCCTCCTGAAGTGCTGTAGTCCAGCTGTTAGATCACACGCTTTGCATGCGGATGGCCCCAGGTCCAAGCCTTGCTGTCTGGTAGAGGGCTCTGCCAGCCAGAACTGGCAAATGGAGTGTTAAATGGCTTAAAGGAGCCAGGTAGGCTGTGTTATCATCCGATGACTGCCCTTGTGAATGGTTCTGCAAAGAAATGTCACAGATAATCTTTTGTATTTTGTGGCTCTTTATCCTCACATTTCATAATCCCCTGCCCTGTATGTATACATATGCCTGCTGATCTTTTCCCCAAATGATAAACTTGGGAAGATTGTCTAGCCTAGAAACCAGATCGAACAAGATCGTGAAATCCAGAAGACCCTTCAGAATTTTCCTGAAGTGGGGCCTTGCCCTGTGCCACGACAGGGAGAGCCCGACAGCCTGAGATCATAGAATCATAGAGTTGGGAGAGATCTCCAGGGTCATCTAGTCCAACCTTCTGCACAATGCAGGAAATTCACAACTACCTCCCCCACAGCTCCAGTGACCACTGTTTCACGCCCAGAAGATGACAAAAAACCTCCAGGATCTCCAGCCAAACTGACCTGGAGAAAAATTGCTTCCATCCTGACCCTGAAGTGGTGATCAGCATTTTCCTGGGCGTGTGAGAAAGGGCCACAAGAACGAAGCACTGATGCAGCCCTTCCTGCCCTCCCTCTCATGATCTGCCTAAATTCACAGATTGGGAGTCCAGCCGTTTCTGACATTAGTGATAGCCCTGGCAGCTCCTTTGTAACTCCTAGTCCAAAGGAATATTCCAGTTACCAAATTTAAACAAGTCAGGCCCCAATAAATGTCATTGGTCAAATGGAAACTTTTACCTGCAAACTGTCTCATGGTGGCATAGGCTGATGGAGAGCTAGGAAAATATTTCTGCGTTGTAGGAGCCTGCAGCTGATGTCTAGACAACTGGCACACATGCACAAAAACATTTGTGCAGGTACGTTTTTTGAACGACGCATTTATCGCAACACGACAGAGTTCTGTGTTAACTCCGGTGAAAATCAGTGTGAAGGGGATTGTTTTGTCTAGGCTCTTTTGGGACTCTGATCTTTCCTTCCTCTGTGATCAGCTTTCATGTTATAAACAGATGAAAGCAATTTCAGCTTTCTCGGCTGGGGAGGTGTGTGTGTTTTTGTGTGTATGTATATAGGGAGTGGTGGAGGAGAGGAAGTTGCTGGTGTTTTGGCTGCATCAAGAATAAGAGGAAGCAGGAACTCGGGGAAGCCCTATTGTTGGGGGAATGTGAAAACCAGACACAATCAGGCAGCCTGGCAAACAGGAAGCCGAGAACAATGGCTGCCTAATTTGAGAAGGAGGAATCCTAGTCACCCAGAGGGTGGTGGAAGAAAAGCATGCAATGGTGTGGGGGGGGGGACAGATGACACACAGGGCTTGATTAGGGCACCTTAACACTTAGCAGCACTATGGTAAGTTTTCTTTTGTGTTTATTTTTAATTTCTTCCTTTGCAAATGCAGTCTCCAAGATTGGGCGGGGTGGGATGGAAAAGAGGAAATTTTAACACTTTCCTCTTCTGCTGTTTTTTCACTACAAAGACTCCCCCCTCCCCAGCTGTATCTATCTTCCCTAGGGAAATGATATGGCTACCTGCAGTTCTGTGGTGGCTTGTTGTGGGGAAGAAAACAACTGGGGGGAGGGAGAAAGGATTACAGTTTCTCTCTCCCACATTAGGGTCACCAAGTTCCAGGTAGCTTTTAAACAAAGAGAGATCATGGGATGAGGTGAAACAATCAAACTACATACAATCAAGATATGACTTCCCAAGGTTTTAAGTTTTTAAGTCCTGTTCCATAACTGATCAATTCATGTCCATATTCCACTTGCGCATTGCATTGGTGGAGCTGCAGGAAATGCAGTGTGCAAGTGAAATATGCACATTAATTGATTGATTATGGAACAGGACTTAAAAATTTAAAACCTTGGGGAGTCTTTCAAGACCCTTGGCACAGGCATTTTACTTTTTCTACGTAATTATAAAAAGGATGTTAACACTACTTATGAAATATTTATAAGACTGTTTACAGTAAATGTATTAATCATATCATGGTTGTATGTAGTATGTTTACCCTCCAGGTGGTAGCTTGAGATCTCACACTATCACAATTGATCTCCAGCTATTACAATTGATCTCCAGTTCACCTGGAGAAAATGGCCGCTTTGGAAGGCGGACACTATGGCATTGAAGTCCCTCTCCAAACCCCACCCACCTCAGGCTCCACCCCCAAAATCTCCAAGTATTTCTCAACCTGTAGCTGGGGGGGAGTTTGCAGCCTGGCCCCAGTGTCTGCATTTGTGATTGTTCTGGGGGCACCTCACTTTGGAGCAGCTGGCACAAGAACTGGGCCTTGTATCAGGAAGTGCCATATTTCTCCCTGAAGGGGGGAGTTCCTGAACATTGGGGTGTGTGATATATGGTGTTCCCGACCTTATTTTTGGGTTCGGAGCTTTCAAATTCTCAATGTTTTAGGCTGAATTCATGAACAAGTCACAAATAAGGAATCAGTGGGTGTGTTCAGACGTGCCATTTGAACCGCTTTCAGCACGCCTCAGGAACGGATTTTATGTGCGGGTTCACATGCCCAGCATCTGCGCACTGTCCCCAGCCATGGCTTTCTGGAGCAAACCCCCTTTAAACCGGAGTATTTTGATACCACTTACCTAGTGGTGTTTTCCTGATTCTCCGGTTTTGAGCCGCACTTTTCTGACGTCTGATCGCTCCATTGAGCCACTTCCGGGTGCTTCAACCCCCCTCCCCTCTGGGAAGCTGCCTCAGACTTCTGTTTTTCATCTGCCATTTTTTTTATGCCTTGGCGGTGTGCGCTTGGGCGGAGCTCCGCTCTTAAGTTAATAACAGAAAAGTTTAAATGGTGCCTAGTTTAAGCATTTAGACAAGTCCGGGATCTCAGGGAGGCCGGTTTCGGGATAAAAGTTTAAAGAGAAGTGTTCATTTAAAGTTTAAAGGGACGTGTGGAAATTGCTGTTCTGCGCTCGCGCGAAAATTTTCGCTCTAGAGAGGTCTGCCTGTGCACATGCTCAAACTGAGACGAAAAAACCCCCACCTGCGTGTGGACGGTGGGGATCCCGGAACAAGGAGGTCAGTGTGATCGCGATTCTCCAGGTTAAAAAAAACAACGCATTGGACCGGAGCAATTTAAACCGCTCCAACACACTGTCTGAACGTACCTAATAAGGAACCAACTTCAGCCTCCTGGTGGAAAAACAATGTCAAGCACGGAAGGATAAACTGCTGGTGTAGTGGTTAAGTGCGCGGACTCTAATCTGGAAGAACCGGGTTTGATTCCCCACTCCTCCACTTGCACCTGCTGATGTGACCTTGGGTCAGTCACAAGCTCTGGCACAGCTGTTCTCTCAAGGACAGTTTCTGTCAGAAGTTCTCTCAGCCCCACCTACCTCACAGGGTGTCTGTTGTGGGGAGGGGAAGGGAAAAGGAGTTTGTAAGCTGCTCTGAGACGCCTTTGGGCAGTGAAGGGCGGGGTATAAATCCAAACTCTTCTTCTTCTTCCTCAATTACCATGGTCTGGATCCGAATTGGACCCTACAGGCCTGTGATTTGAGTTCCGAGCAGGGAACTTGAAAACGCATGTCTGACTGTCCCTGTGGTGAGACCAAACTGAGGACCTTGTTTCAGTGAGAAAGGCAGCCTATGGGGGGTGGGGTAGATCAAGACAGGTAGCCATGTTAATCTGTCTGTAGCAGCAGAAAAGAGCAAGAATCCAGTAGCACCGTAAAGACTAACAGAATTTGTGGCTAGGTTATCAGTTTTCACAAGTCACTGCTCACTTCTTCAGATATGAGCAGTGACTCGCAAAAGCTCATACCCTATCACCTATTTGGTCAGTCTTTAAGGTGCTACTGGACTCTTACTCTTTTCTACTGCTATGGGGGGTTAGTTAGAGAGGAAGGAGGGTCAAATGAGGGCTTTTGAGAATGGGGGAAGGTGGTGGTTGATTTCAGTAAGAGAGGAGCCAGAGGAGAGGGATAGGCTGATTAATGGCAGTCAGACATCGGGGAAGAATTGGATGTGGTAAACCCGGTAGCCAACTCACCAAGTGTGTGGGGGGAGAGATAGAAAGGGGTTTGGGAAGAGGGAAACCCAGGAGGAGAAAGGAAACCACAGAAGAGAGGGGTAGCGATATCATTTCCGGCCTTAGGCAGAAAGTGAGGAAGGGGGAAACTGGTGAGGCAGGCCTTAGCAGAGCATGGAAGGTGGAGAGAGGTGCTTGGGAGTGGTTCTACATCTTCTGTGGATTGGGAGGAGTTCATTAAAGTTGCTTTGCCTGGTAGACAGCAGACAAGAAGAAGGAAGGAAGGAATTTGTGATGGACGAAAACAGCCAGTTCTTTTGTTCTCCTACAGAGGTGTTTGGATTTGGGAGATTATGGTGATATCGAATGATCCTAGGCTGGCAACAAGAAGAGTGAATGCCCAATGGGAACATTCTTGTCATGCTCAAACCTTTGCCTATCTAGCTCCAGCTTACTTGCTTTATAATTCCCATTAGACACACTTAATCCCCCTTCAGAACAACATTACCCCTGCATCTGGGAATGAAACACAACCAGACCTTGGTTTGTTAAGAGGCCGAGGCATTTTATTCCCTAGATTCCCACTAGCAAAATGCCTCATCACAACCAATATATTAAATTAGCCATTTAAGGTTTGTACCCAGTTACAAATGGGAGGGAGAGGGAGAAAAAGGGATTCCCTCTCCAGATCCCAAACCTCATATTTCAAGGCTTGAAAAAAAATAACAAATAAAAAGTCCACATATAATTAAATATTTTAAAAGAGGCCACTTTGGGGTAATATGGCCGAGGCACTAATTATTAATCCAGCCAATGCAACTCTGCCTAGAAAAAATCTAGCAAATAAGCTTCGTGCACAGCAAGTTCCTATCCAGCTACACCATTCCTGGATGCTTCCAGCAGAAAAGACAGGAGAAAAGGAAAGGGGAAATGAGCTCTGCCCCTCCAAAGCTGAAGGAGCAAGTTGGGGGGACAATCGGGGGCAGGGAAGCTAGTCAGGGTTGGTAAAGAGGGATTCTGAGCTGTCCCAGCCCCAAATCACATCATTATGAGGCCCTGCGGGACTCACGGCAACCTGTGAGAAGTTGGAGCTCAGCAGTATGAGATCCATTCCTCATGAACAAGCAGAAAGCCAGTATCATGACCAGAAAGGGTGCTATTGTTTCTTCAAATATATTAGTTTCCCAGTTACCGGGAGAGGTTCATGCACACCCAGGGAACTTTTGCACCTTACCCCACCCAACAAATGTTTATAACAAGACAAAGAACTTCTGTCTGGTAGTGTTCTCACAATGGTATGTTAGGGCTGCTTTTATAGCTGTTCAGTTTTCCTTGCCCTTGGCTAGTCTATTGGCACACTAGGCCAGGGATCCCCAAACTTCTTGAGTCTGTGGACACATTTGGAATTCTGACACGGAAGGAAGAGTGCAGCAACAAAATGGCTGCCATGGGAGGCGAAACCAGCCACAAAATGGCTGCTGAAGCTTACTTTCAGTCACCCAGTGAAGATCCTTGTGCTCTGGAGGCAGCTTCCGCCAAAGCAACATTTTTAAAAATCTGCACAGCCAATCAGAAGCTTTGCTGGAGAAAAGCCCCACCCGGCCCCATCCACTTTCTAAAAACACTTGGTGGGCATCAGGAAAGATACTGGCAGGTGCCATGGCAACCACTGGCACCACATCAGGGACTCCTGCTCTAGACAATTACCTATGCCCTGGAGGACAGGAGGGGTCACACTTGACTCCCGAACTGTCCACACATAACCATCTCTCTCAGAAGAATTACCAGTGAGATCCCACTGGGTCTATCCCGTGGTAATAAACACTAAACTACTACTGGTTAAGTGCAAACCCTACAGCATGTTCAGGGGCAGTTCCCAAACCAGCCACAAACTGCCCATGTTAACGTGCCTCATTCCCCAATCCTACAAAAAACCAAAAAATTCCTAATGTATTGTCAGAGTTTCTCCCATGTCACAGGGAAAGGCAATTCTGTGGCAGAGGCCACCTCAGATGGTGATATGGAAGGAGTCCTGCAGCCACTGGTCCCGAGAGTTCTGAGGCTGGAGAAGACGGAGTCGCTGACCCAAGGCATTCTCCTTATGCCCGTCTGGGCTCGATGGATCCACCTCAAAGTCTTCCTCCTCATCAGAGAAGCCGTTTTCGGCAGCCAGACTGCCTTCCGAGTGAAGCGAGGAGGACATATCCTGAAAGAGACCTTTGTACTCTTGAATCGACTCGTACAAGGACCACAGCTGACACAAAAGGGACATGTCCAGTTGCCGGAGTCCCACCTGTGTAAGGCAAAAGAACAATGGCTGAGTCACACAACCACCTCCTCTCCCAAGGGTCAGTCAAGCCAGTACCCCTCAACTACTTGCACTGTACAGCACCGACACCGAGGGTCCCCAAAACCAGCTGCAGCTATAGCAAGATGAAGGCCTCACAGGTGTTAACGGAGCAAGAAGAAGAGTTTGGATTTATACCCCACCCTTCACTACCTAAAGGAGTCTCAGAGTGGCTTACAATCTCCTTTCCCTTCTCCTCCCCACAACAGACACTCTGTGAGGTAGGTGGGGAGGAGAGAGCTCTTTTGAGAACTGCTCTTGAGAGACCAGCTCTGAGAGAGCCATGACAGATCCAAGGTCACAGTAGCAGGTTCATGTGGAGGTGTGAGGAATAAAACTCAGTTCTCCCAGGTTAGAGTCCACACTCTTAACCACTACACCAAACTGGCAAAGGTTTTCTGAGAATGGTTTCCATGCTGACTCAGGGGCTATGAAGCCCCCAATGTGTTGCAGAGGATTCTGGGGGAAATTTATAGGGAAAGTGCATGTTTGGGTGCTCCCTGGACAATTGTGTTGGACTTTACCATCACCCCACTTTAACTGGGAATGCACTTTGCAGGCAGCCCGACTCTGAGCTAAACAAGGGCTGGACATTCCTCCTGCTGAAATAAAAATTGAGAGCCCCCATGCTAAATTCTGTACTAGAATTTCAGGATGCCCACTGCCCGAAATATTCTTCTAACTTTTGAGAAGCATGCAGGGAACAGCCAACTTTTTGCCATCGCTTTCTTTGTGGAATGCCCAGCTGGGGTTATCAGGGTAAAGGGCTGGGTAGACCGTTGGCCTAATCAACAAATCAGTCGCTATGGCCTATGAAACAACAGAAACTAACATTTCTCTGATCAACTGACTGAAACCTACTCAAGCATCTGCAGTGCCAAGTTGAGGACAGGCAGGACATGTAAAAAGGATGCTATCCAGGGCTGTTCCTCTGGAGTCTCATTCCCCCAAAGTTTCAACCTGGTCCATTTCCTACAGCACCATGTTCCTACCCCAGGTCTTCATGCCTGGTGGGCTAAACAACAGATACCCAGGCAAAGGGGCCTGGGAGGTGACCCCCCCCCCCCACTTCCATCCACTGTGTTAAAAGTGGCAGAGTTCACACACTCTTCAAGGATTAAGGAACAATTAAGACACTTTAATATGATACCTGCCACCTTCAGCACAGTCTGGACATCCCAGGCCTGGTTCACATGCGCAAGGGAACAAGGCAGCAGAACCAGCAGAAGAACAGACTGCACCATTTCAACTGCAGAGGGTGAATTCCACCTTTGAATGCTCAGATAATTTAAAGTTCCATGCCAGTAGCAAACAGGTACATTCTAGAGAAAGGTTCTAGCTGCCCCCTCTTTTCTTGCTGTGCTGTTTTTTTTATTCACAGGGAACTTTTCTTAAACGTAACAGAACATTCCAAAACGTGATCCTCCTCCTGCATTTTGTACAATCCATTGCACCATTTCATTCTCCCGCCTGTGTGAATCAGACCTTGGTTTCTTTGTAAGGTAAAGCTCTTTGGTCTTCTTCGGGCACAAAGAACCCCAAAGGGTACAGTGTGAGTTAGGGTTGCCCGCCTCCAGGTGCTTATGCAAAAGTATATAGCACTGTGTATAATAGATGTATGTTCAAGGTAAATCAATTTTGTGCTTTTTTCTTTTTCCATACTGTTACATAAATATTGGTATCAAATATTATCAAAAATAGGTTTCACCCAAACAAAACATCAAAGTGCAGGTTTACATTCTGTACAAATATCCAGACAGCACCTTGTCAGTATCACAATCACTAGTCCCAGAGGACTCTAGTAATTTACCCGTTTGGAATACAATCTTTTCCAAGGACTGTGATGTATACAAAGGACACAAGGTGCAATAATTTCTCTTTGTGAGCACAAAAATTCTTAAGATAGCAGCATATTTTCTTGGGTCCCATCGGCACCCTTGCGGCAGACATGATAACTTGTCTAGGACAGCATATCCCTCAAGTTCTGTCAGGTAGCCGCTGTCTGAATATTTCTTCCTTACTGAAGAAGCAGCTCTGCCTTTTTGGAAATCACTGCTGGCGCATCTCTGCTGCCCCCTGCTGGAGAAAAGCTTCATACATCCTTCTTTGAAAATGTGCTTCAGAAGCCCCAGTGAAGGCTCAAATAAAGGGAAGCTATTCATTCATATGATGCTTTCCATTTACAACAGGGTTTATTGTATCTGTTGGTTTTGCTCTTACAATCAGTCGGGGGGGGGTGAATGTCCAATTCTACACAGCAAGAAAAACAGAGAGAGAGTTTCCAAGGCCACACAATGCATCTCAGGATCTTGAACTGCAAGATGCAATCCCAGGACTGCCTGCTGCCCCTGCTTTGTATCTCATGAATGTATTTTATTTATTCAACTTATATCCTGCTCCTTTCCCTGCCAAGCAGGGCTCAGGGGGACTCCCAACAGTTTACAATAAAAACAGCATATTACAATTTTAAAATCCACGTATTACAGAGTAGAAACCTAACAGTCTACTACGTCAGATGGTGCCCCAGCAATCTGTCACAGGTAGGCAGTTGGGGAGACAGCCAGCACAGAAAAGACTCAGGGTACAGCAATGAATGGGAAAGCAGCCCTAGAGAAAAAGGGCAAGACAAAGGAAGAAAGAGCAGGGTAAGTTCAATAAAAGAATTGTTTTCACCTATTTGCTTAAAAGTCATGTGTCTTCATTAAATAAGTCTAACAACAAAATTCACATGGCTGTATTAGCACAGGAAATTACTTTACACCACTGGCGATTAGGAACACAGCCAAGCAACCGGATGATGACTTACAGCTTTTGATCAAATTGTCAATCAAGGGGCCATTCTGGTGTCAGAAGACTGCTGCAAAGGATTCTGTTGTCTGTATTTTTTCCACACCTAACTGAACTTTGTCAATGGCGATAAGGTCTCCGACTATAAATCACTTGTGTTTTGCTCTTTGGAAGAAATGCCTTCTGCCGTGATGGGAAGTCAGAAGGAAAGGTGAAAAATGAAAGTGAATTCAGGCTGTTTCCACCCTGTGATTCTTTTGTGCTGCTGGAGTTTTGTTTCTCCACCATCAGCTACAAGTGGAATTGAAATTGGGATGCCACACCACACCTAATACAGTGCTATAATGCCCAGAAAAATCCAGCAATGCCCACCTCCATGGTTAAGATCCTACTATATCTAGATTCAAGTCCAGTAGCCCCTTAGAGGTGAACCAGATTTTGAGGGGATACACTTTTGAGTGTCAAAGCTCCCTTTGTTGGATATTTCTTTGACTCTTGAAAGCTTATACCCCAACAATCTTGTTGGTCTCTAACATGCTACTGGACTCAAATCCAATGGTCCTACTTCAGACCAACACAACTACCCTCTGAAACTATCCAGTACTACAGGATTCCTTGGAAGAAAGTCCCATTCAGCAAAGGTCCCCTTTCTCTCTGTAACTATCCCTTTAAGATGTCATTTCCATCTTTTGTTTACAAGACAGGACTGTGAGCACACTTGCTTCTCTGTGCTTACTGAGTTATCCTTAATCGGTTCCTTTTCTGTGGGAGAGGGGAAATATATTAAGTACTGCTTTTCTCTTTGCAAGCTGAAACGATTGCTCCTTAATTTGCTTTTATTTTTGTGATTGCAGCTTCATAATTACACTTTTTTTGCCATCAAGTCACAGCGAACTTATGGCAACCCCATAGGGTTTTCAAGACAAGAGACACTTAGAGGTGATCCTGCTTAGCTTCCAAGATCTGATGTGATCGGGCTAGCCAGGGCTATCAAGGCCAGAGTAATTACAATCCTAAAAAAACATGGATGTGGATGTATGGCGCTGCAATCAGCAGAAAACCAGCTTTAACAAAAGATGGAAATGCTGGAATGCAACAAGTTGGCAATTATTCCCTGGATTTGTAAACACTGAGTGACCAAATTATGTTCATTCAGATTAAGATCTTTCCCACGTGGGGGGTTGTTTTTGTTTTTGCTTACCTGAGGGACCACCTTTCCCCATACGTCCCCCAAAGAGCACTGAGATCAGGGTCGCAAAATCGCCTGACTCTCTCTGGTCCGAAAGACACCAGATTGGCCATTACCAGAGCAGCTCCACACTGGTGGAATGAGCTCCTGGAAGACATCAGGGCCTTGCGGAACCTCTTACAGTTCCGCAGAGCCTGTAAAACAGAGCTCTTCTGCCAGGCCTTCGATTAGGAGCCACCACTGAGGAATGAGCTATTAAAAACTGAACTGCTATGGCCCTCGTGTTATTGGCACTAAGAACAACTATGGATACTGGTTTACCTATACAGGACCACCATACAGCAATTACCATCTGCACTTAATTGCACTTTGTATGTATAGGTAAAAGGTAAAGGTTTCCCTTGCTCGAAAGCCAGTCGAATCTGACTCTAGGGTTGCGGTGCTCATCTCCGTTTCCAAGCCAAAGAGCCAGCGCTGTCCAAAGACGTTTCCGTGGTCATGTGGCCAGCATGACTAGACACCAAGGCGCACAGAATGCTGTTACCTTCCCACCAAAGTGGTACGTATTTATCTACTTGCAATTTCTTGCTTTCGAACTGCTAGGTTGGCAGGAGCTGGAACTAGAGACGGGAGCTCACTCCATCATGCGGCACTCTCGGGTCTCAAACTGCTGAACTATTGACCTTCCACAGCCTGCAGTTCAGCGTCTTAACCACTTGAGCCACCGCAGCTCCTTATATGTATATTCGTATGTATATTGTTACGCAAATTTTATAGCATTGCACTTATGCATTTGTGTTTTATTGCATTTTAACCTGTTGTACGCTGCCTTGAGCCTGCCTGTGCAGGAAAGGTGAGTTATAAATCAAAAATAATAAATAAATAAATACATTTTCATCAGTTCTGGCCCCATACTGCTTTGGTTTATCCCCTGATAGCCACATACATTTTTATGCATTTAGTTTTCACTTTTTCCCACCTGCTTCCCCGCCTCAGTTGAGACCCCTTTTACTCTAATCTTTTTTCTGGAAGCTGATTTTGAGTTGCCTTTTTCATCATGCATAATGTTTCTGTCATTCTTTCTCCCACCCACCTCCAGTCCACTTTCTGATTACTGGACTGTCCTCATCATCAAACCATTCCCTTTCCTTCCCCTTTTGTTTTTTAATTTTTTAAAAATGGCTTTTCCTTCCCCCTTGGTTTTTTATTTTTAAAACATGTCCATAAAATATTGATATACTGTTGTAATGATAGGATAAGCAGGTTATCTGAATTCCTAGCTTTCATTTTTTTTTAAGTAGGTCTCTACCCCTTGTGGTGATATGCTTTGTTCCCTTACATCTTCATGAAGTAAGGGTCTAGAGGCTTTTTTTTAAATGAAATCTGAGAATTCAGAGAACCTGCTTAACCTATCATTACAACAGGCTTCCCAAGAACTTACCGTAATTCAGCGAGGGATGGATACATCTTGGCAGGACCATTCGGGGGGCGGGGGGACACACAGTGCATTATGCCGTCACCAGGAAGTGACGCCGGGCAATGCTCTACCATCGAGTTTCCAGCCCCATTGCCAGAGCGTCACCTGGTGTCACTTCCTGGTGACGGCATCATGCAGCGTGGGTGTTTCACGGAGGAATGTTCCAGTCGGGGGACTATGTGTCCCCCGCTGAATTACGGTAAGTACTTGGCAACCCTACATTACAACCATATATTGATATTTTAGGGCCTTTTTAAGCAAGGGGGGGTTGCTAGCACCCTCCCTTGAAAAACCAGATTATTTAAGGCACCTGTGGAAGAAAATAAACTGACTCCACTACTGTGAAAATACAGAGAAGTATTTGAGATGTGTGGAAGAGCCCTGCCCAAACTGATTCCAAGGCTTGTAGATTGACTGCCAAAAAAAGCCCTAAATGTTGTCCGTGTGGATGCAAAAGACTGGTGTGCCATTTTTAAAGCCCCCCAAAGTCCACGATACTATGTGAGGAGGAGGAGGAAGAAGAATTGGTTTTATATCCCCAGACCAGTTTACACTCTTCCTCTCCCCACAACAAGACACCCGTGAGGTGGGTAAGGCTGAGAGAGTTCTGAGAGAGCTGTGACTGACACAAGGTCACCCAGCTGGCTTCATGCGGAGGAGGAGTGGGATGGGGAATCAAACCTGCTTCTCCAGATTAGAGTCTGCCGCTCATAACCAAGGGTGCTGGCATAGGTTGGGTTGCCAAATGGTCTGTAGAAAAAAATCTTGTCCCTTTAAGAGAAGCTTAACGTGTGAAGCTTTTCAGTGGCATGGAAATAAATATCATCTAGTAAGCAACACCCCTATTA
The DNA here is from genome assembly GCA_029375565.1 of Gekko gecko. Classification (NCBI taxonomy): domain Eukaryota; kingdom Metazoa; phylum Chordata; class Lepidosauria; order Squamata; family Gekkonidae; genus Gekko; species Gekko gecko. Next base: position 28,504,726 of record JAPDNY010000001.1, read on the forward strand.
AGTCCCTATTAAAGGGACAGCCAGCGGGACTACTTTAAAACTGGCAACCCTAAATGTAGGTGGAGCCTAAAAACATGCACTTTCCCATCCACGTGGCATCCAAAGGCACTTTGCCTACGATCTTTCCAAAAAGACTGCATCAAACCGGGTTTGGGAAAGGTCATAGCAAAGCAGGGGAAAACACAGAAATAGGATGGATAGAGGGCAACGTCATGCGGATGCTCCCAAGAACAGCGCTGCAGAAAGGAAGCCCAAGGCAGAGAGCAAAGCACCCCTGTGGAACCAAACTAGGGTTGCCAGGTTCCCCTGGCCACCAGGGAGGGATAGAGGGTTGAGTTGCAAGATCCTGGTTGGGAAACTCCTAGACACTTGGGGATGGAGCCTGGGGAGGACAGGGACCTCAGTGGGCTACAGTGCCACAAAGTCCACTCTCCAGAGCCTCCATTTTCTCCAGGGGAACTAATCTCTGTAGTCTGGAGCTGAGCTGTAATTCCAAGGGATCCCCAGGTCCCACCTGGAGTCTGGCATCCCTAACAACCTGTAAGATTTTTAAACATTGTAATCCCAGAACAGTTGGGTTTTTAAAATCTGTATTTTCTGAGATCTGACAATGTTTTCAAAACAAAACAAAATTCACACATGTACTGTAGAAGGGCACCTGTACTTACTCACAAGGCTGATCTTATTGTTCCAGCCCAAATTAAGCACTTTGGTGCCCCACTGGTATCAAGGGAAGAATTAAGCACATGCTTCAGTCTCTTATTTTAAAACAGACGGGGTCCAACATGCTTAATTCTGGCTAAATTCTCTTATAAAAGTTCACATGATCATTCACAACGACTTGGCTTGCTCAGGATCATTTGTAAGTTAGGGTTGCCAGCTCCAGGTTGGGGAATTCCTGGAGATTTCGGGGGTAGAGTCTGGGGAAGGCAGCGTTTGGGGTAGGGCAGGACCTCAGCAGGTTATAATGTCTTAGAGTCCACCTTCCAGAGCTTCCATTTGCTCCATGGGAAATATCTGCAGATCAGACTTCCGGTTTTTGGTGGCACGATGGCGGACGTGACCCTGGTGAGCTCCCAAGGTCGCGATCTGAACGCCAGCAGATGGGGGGGCGATTGTCCGCTACCCCCCCGGAGCCCGATGGTTCGGGCTCCTAGCCATGGGGCTCTTGAGGGATTGCCTCTTTGCTGGCTTGCTGCCGGGGAATTGAGGCTTCCCTCCGCCCTGAAGATCCTACCGCTGTGCGACCGCATGGCTCTAGAGTAACTGACCGGGACAAGCGGATGAAGATCGGGTATATTACATGTACCTCTGGCAGGTCCCAGGACCAACAATGAACTGTTAGTCGTGTTGAAAGAAAAATACCGGAATTTGGCAAGAAAGCCCCTCTGAGGTAAGTGAGCGGGGGAGGGGACTCCCAGACATGAAAGTTATACGGAGCATTTTAAAAGGAGGACACTGGATGTAAAAGCCTTATGAACTGATTTAGGGAGTGCATAAGAAAGTAGCTAAGCGGTTCAGTGAAAAACAGAGACTTTGGCAAACTTTGGAAAATGTAAACAATCCTCAAAATGGCAGGGTGGAAAGCTGAGAAAGCATCGCAGCTTAAGCCCCCTTCTGGAAGTAGAAGCCTGAGACTGGAAGCTACCAACGAGTTTTCTCAGCTATTACCTGATTCCTTGCGCCCTCTGCTGGACCAGATGACAAACATCAACCAGCAATTGTCTACTTTGAACCAGAATTTTGCTGCTCAACAAGGAGAACTGAGCAAGACTAAGAAACTGACAAAGCAAACAGCAGAGTCACTGAAGGAGGTTAATGCCAAGGCTACGAAGGTGAAAAAATGGGTGCAGGTGTTGGAAAAGAAGACAATAACTGATGAATCGCAGCTTTTACAGCTTCAACTGGAAAAAGCAAGCTTTATCCTGAGGTTCCAAGGGATCCTTGAGACAAAAGGGGAGAATCTAAAACAATTGCTGGGAGATTTACTGGCGCCAGTTGCAGATTTGAAAACGGAATACCTTCAAAGCGAAATGGATGTGGTCTATAGATCATATTCTGAATTTATAAAAAAAAAAAATCTGCCTGGAGAAATAGTGGTTAGATTCTCAGAATGACATGTGAGAGATTCTGTTTTGAAAGCAACACCAGGAACACCCCTGAAAATCAATGGAAATACCATTTGGATATTAAAAGATATTCCATTTGAAATCAGAAAAAAAGAGGAAGAAATTCAAGGACTTGGCAATGTTTTTACAGACGAATAACATCCAGTACAAATGGTTGGTCCCTGAAGGCATTCTCTTCAGAATAAATGACAAAAAGGAAAGAATTGACTCTGTTAAGAAAACAAAGGAGTTTTTGAGACAGCAACTGGGAAGGTCCGGAGAAGAGGACAAGGAAGAAGATCAGGTTAAAGAAAGCAGTGAAGACACGTCTACAACTACTGAGGAGGACTCTGATTCGGAACTGGGAGCTGCAGCTCCCAAAAGAGACTATGATTTGAGGTAAAGGAATGTGAAGAAATGAGATGCTGAGGAACTCTGTTTTTCACCGTTAAGAAATTATTTTTGTTGACACTTGTGGGACTACCCTAAACAGTAATCTTCATTGGCATTTGGAGGGTAGCAGTTAGACTTAAACATTCAAGCTCATTGTTTTATTATTAGAACAGACTAACACTTGTTAAGCTTATGTAATGATCTTCATTTCTTGGGTTTTTAGTGGTTAACTTTTCTTTTTCCTGTAGATATTAGATTCCCCATCCTAATTTTCTTTGTAGTTTATAGAAAATGCAATAAAAAACCCCTTTGGGGGCAAAAAAATATATATCTGGAGATCAGCCATAATTTTGGGACACCCTTCAGGCCCCACATAGAGGTTGGCAACTCTATTGCAAGAACAGTCATTAATCTGGCAACTGGTAATTGTGTAGTTTAGCTCTAAGGAATGCTCAAGTGTTCAGAAATGCATTTCACCTCTGAGAAATATGGTTTTGTGAGAGAATTCTTGTAAAAGAAAGCGTTGCCCTTCAAAGAACTCCAACTCCCATAGTTCCTTTGGCTAGCTACTATGACAGCCAAAAAAAGCATGTATGAATTTGTGTGGGTACAACAGTATAACTTATTGTTAAGTAGTTACTATAACTGGATTTTTGCAAAGAAATATATAGTGTTAATGTTGATAAACTTGGAAGACTTTTTGGGTTATCATGACCTGAATGGGTTAGAGAAAAAGTTGCAAGTTTGGATAGGTGGAACTTAAGTAAGCACTTCAGTGATTTAAGTTTGTAGCAGGCAAAGTGAAACCCTCAGCCACTGCCAGCATCCTGTTGTCTTCTTGATCACTGAGGGTAGCAGAACATCCCTGTTCTACAGAATTAGATGTTCCCAACTCCATAATCCCACCAGGCCAGAGTATAGGAAAACTTCATAGAGTCTCCTCTTGTACACAGATTCACAGCTCTCCAGAACGCATCTCTTTGTTCACCGCACTTTGAGTGTCTCTAATTCCAAGACATTACTTATATGGGTCAAAAGTATTCAGGGGATATACATATACACTGTGCTTTTAGAAAGTACAATTTATAATTGTTGTATAATTTTTGCCATGAGAAAAGCTTTACTGTCTCCTGTGCATATTATGTGCATTTGCAAATGGGTGTACCTCTATGCAGCTTAATTTGCATAAATGTACTCTGCTTTTTGCTGACCCCAGGGAGGCTCCACCTAGGTCCAGAGGGTTTTTCTGCAAACTTCAGAGGATGCTGAACTCTGCACCTAAAAACAAAATTCTATGCAGTGCAATACTGCATAATTTATTTAGATATTTATATCCTGCTTTTCTCCCCAAAGAGAGCCCAAAACAGTTTATAGCGTCATTATTATCCCTCCTCCATTTATCTTTCTAAACAACCCCCCTGTGAGGAAGGTGAGGGTGAAGAGCAACTGGGTCACCCAGCCAGTTTTCCTGGCAGAGTGGGGTTTACACCCTGGATCTCCCGTTTCCCAGACTGACATTCCAGTCACTACACCAGGCTGGAAAAGGGTTCTTGCAGTCCAGAACCTGGAGTTCAAAATCAGGACAACTCTTGGAGAGACTGTCTGCAGTGCACCATCTCTGGAGGACCTTCAGGTCAGATAGGTACACAGGTGGCTCCTTCTGCTTTCCTACACTTGCCTTGCCTATCTTACCTGCGGGTGTTTTCCTGGTTTCATGGGGCTAATTGATGGGATGAGGCTGGGGGAGAAAAGGAAGGAGGAAAGAAGGAAGGAAGGGAGCGGGGGCTTTCTTACCATCTCCTTGCGCAGCACAGCCAGGGCTGAGTCGAGGTTAGCCGGTTTACTGCGGAGCAGCAGTTTATCCGACGAGGCCTGAGACTTGCTCAGGTCGTCCTGGATGCGCGTCTTCTTGCTGTACACTTTCTCGATCTCCCGCCAGGAGCCCCCGCTGGAGTTGAGGATCCCGCTGAGCCCCTTGGGCAGCGGCGGGAGCCCTTCGATGGCGCAGACGTTCCCTCCCAGGCTGTCCTGGGAGGTCTGGAGGCAGTTCATGACGGCGGCCCGGAGGCGGAGAGGGCCCAGCCCGAGGCGCTCAAGGCAGCGGAGGAGGATAACGCGGCGGGGGCCTCCAGAGCCGGCCAGTCCCAGCCATATATGGAGCCGCTACGAGGCAGAATCGCCGCGGCCTCTCGGGCCTGCCGCTGGGGCGCCAAGCTGGAAGCCCCCGTCCCGGCGCGGGCAGCGCGTCCTCGGCAACACTTGGCCGATAGGCGGAGGAACTCTCCGGGCTCTTTTCTCCAGGGTTCCCCCACCACCACCACCGGGGCTCCGAAGACAGGCCCCGCAGCCGAAACCCGCACTCTCGTCCCGGACACGGAATCGCCTTCGGTTCGATCGCCGGGCTAAGCTTCCCAGGCCGACGCTGGCTCCGAAGCCATCGGGCTGCTGGGCCGCCGCCTCAGCCCCGCTCTCGCCGTGCTCCCCATCGGCCGTGCGCCCTGCTTGGCGCTTCCTTTCGGAGCCGCCGCTGCCGCCAGAGGTGGAGGAGGGGGACCAGGCCGAAAAGCGGCTCCGGGGCCGAGCGGACCAAGCCGGTGACGCCGAGCGCAGCCGCTCCGAGCCGGGCCACCGGGCGCCCCTCGCCTTTGTTCGCGCTGCTGCAGTCGCGGCGGCCACACCCGCAGCGCCCCTGCTTGCCTTCGCCTCCCCTGAGCGCACAAGGACGCGGCTTAAAGGGGCGACAGCCGCAGCCGACGGGAGGGCCCGTCCTGGGCAGCGCGGGAGGCGTCCTCCGCCTGGTCGGCCCGTTCCCAAGTGCCAAGAGGGGAACGTCCCCCGGAGCACGTACAGAGCGCTTTGCCCCAATAACTCATCATCCTTCCAGACCCATGCCTCGTGCAGACTAGCGTCTCTGAGTCTAGAGGGTGACTTTCCTTCGCCCAAAGCAATCAGCCCCCAGAGGGGAAAGGAAGAATTGGGAGGCTGCTTGGACTGATTTAGAAGCGGTGGGACTCACTGCCACTTGGCCTTGGCGCAAAAGTGAAAGTAAAAAAGTGTGCGTCTGGGTGTGAGCAAAATGCATTACTGCCAAAGGACTGGCCAGTGTGGAAAGCCAAAGGGATGAGCGATTACACACACACAATTAGGAAAGAGACCAGGGCTGCCATGTTTGATTCCATTCAACTAGGCACGCTTTGCTCCTACTGGTCACATTATAACAATGGCAGCTGATGAAACAGTACAGATGTTCCAGTTGTGCCTGTGAGAGGAGGGATAATTTCCAATTCCCAGGTGCCCCCACAGTGCTAGGAGCCAGGGATATAGGGAAAGGGGGGTGACACCTGGTAGTCATTATGGAGAAGTAGCCAGATAGGTAGCTAGATGATGGATGGATGAGGGGAACCAAGAATAATGAGAGCATAGAAGAGTAACAGGGCTTTCACCCAGGAACCGGTCCAGCGACAACACCTGGAAACAAACTCATGGAGTAAGTTTCTTTTGGTGCAACTCTCCATGGTGCTTACCCTGCAGATGTTGTGACGCTTCAGGCAAAAAAACCAGAGGGTAACTCAGTCTATCAGAAGGAGGAGGAGATTGGATTTATACCCTGCCCTTCACTTGGAGTCTCAGAGCAGCTTGCAAACTGCTTTCCTTTCCCCTCCCCACAAAAGACACCCTGTGAGGTAGGTGGGGCTGAGAGAGCTCTTTCCAGGGCTGCTCTTTCAAGAACAGCTCTTACAGAACTATGGCTTGCCCAAGGTCATCCAGCAACTGCCAAGTGGAGGAGTGGGGAATCAAACCCAGTTCTCCCAGATTAGAGTCCATGCACCAAACCACTACAAACCATTTTAATCCTACTTGCCCTTCAGGGAACTCAGGACAAAGTACATACAGCTCTGCCATTCTCCAGTTTTATCCTTACGACTCCATGAGGAAAGTTAGGCTGGGGCTCTGGGAGAGGAACTGGTCCAAGATCAGCCAAGGGCTGAGTAGGGATTTGAACTCAGGTCTTTCCATTCATAGTCTTAACACTTTAAGCACTACATCCCAGTGGCTTGTTAAATGTTTCCCATTTTCCTAAGATAAGCAGGCCAGGATGATGCTGTAGACTTCTTTGTAATGACCATTTTAGTGACAACTTGTACAGGAAGAGTACAGCAAAAACAAGCTGCTCTAGCAGCAGCCAAATTACCTACCCTCCCTTTCAGATTCCACAATGCAACTGTGTAAAATCTCTACAGCACCCCTAGGCTGTTTCTAATCCAACTAAATGAAGTGCATTGGGAAAACATGTCTCCGGGGTAACAAAGACAGCGTTTTATCACCTGCCAGCTGGCCCGCTATCTGTCCTGCTCTTACCTTGCCGCCATGATCCCTGCAGTGGTCACCTCCATATTACTGTAATGTGCTCTATGTAGGTCTGCCTTTGAAGATGCTTTGGAAGCTCCAGGCAGTACAGAATGTGGCTGCTAGACCCCTGGTCTGCACATAGAATACCAATACTTCAGCACCTGCACTGGCCTTTTCTTTTCTTGTATTTGTGCGTGTGCTTGTGAGCCTGGAAGTCATGGTGACCCCTAGTGGGGCTAGGATGTTTCAGAGGTGGCTTTGATGTTATTTGCCTCTGCATCTCAGCCCTGGTATTCCTTGGAGGTTGCCCTTCCAAATACTTGCCAGAGTAGGCCTTTCTTAGCTTCCAAGATCAGGCCTGCCTTGGTTTTCCAGGCCAGTGCACTTGCCCTGGCTTCTCATAAGCTTCTGGTGCAAATTCAAAGTGCTGGTTTTGACCTATAAAGCCCAGGGACCATCTAACCTGTGTGACCGCCTCTCCCAGTATGACCCCCCCCACCTCCTTAGACCACCATCACAGGGCCTTCTACAGGTGCCTGGCCCCAAAATTGCCCACCTGTCAACCAGCAGGGCAGGTTTATTTTCAGTGGCTGCCCCCTCTCTGGAACCAGCTTCCCAGGGAAGTTCGTGCTCTGCACAACCATCTAGCATTTCGTAGGGCATGCAAGGCTGCTTTGTTTTGGGTGGCCTCTGGTTAGCATTATGAACCAGGGAGTGGACCAGCTGTTTTCATCCTTCTGATTGGCTTGCCGATGTTTAATTGGTTTTATTGTTTTATACTTACTGTATTTATATTTTTTTATTTTAAATGAGTCCCCATGTAGGGAGAGGCTGCTGAGTATAAATAAAATAAATAAATGCAGGAGGCTGCCCCCTTCAGAATCAACATTTTCTTTCCCCATACCTGCAGGCAGCACTGTTCTCAGGCTTCACCACTGCAGGTATGGGGCCCGCACAGGAGCACACCTGTTCACTCATTGGCTCTTAATGAGGAAACTTCCGCTGAACATTCCTGGCTCTTTCCAAGCTATCCGCTTTAACTAAATTGCCGACAACTTGCTTATTCATGGCACCCTGCATCCTGCCATCAGGGACAAGCTGCTCTCCAACCATGCCTTTGCCATGTGACTAAAATGCTCAAAATCACACAGTGCAGCTGTTTCCTTTCTCCAGGGCCTTGGCTCAAGGCTATCCAGTAGGTATCCTTGAATGCAAAATCGCGCAGCCCTCTAGCAAGAGCCCACTCTCCTTGCAGGCTACAGCCATTTTGACTGACATAAGCCTATTTCACACCTACGTTCTTGTGAAGCCTGATTCTCTGCATGGTGAGGTGTGCTGAGGTTCATGGATTTCAATAGGCTTAGGTGCCCCATGTGCTGGATATAATGAGGCACTACCATTCTCACCCCAGGTCACCTCTCTTAAGCACCATGCGGCCTTTCTGGAAAGAGAAACCCAGTGCAGTTTTGCTTTCAGACTGCAGATCAGGAAGGCTGCCAGGTAATCAATCTTTGTGCTCTCATCCTCCTTGTCCTCTGGTGAGCTGGCACAAACCTTACACAACTAGCTGATGGGCTGGTGATGATCTTGTCTCATGGTGTTTTGTTTTTTCCAGGTGTGGTGAGGAAGGCTAAAGACGGGCAATGTTTGATCACTAAAAGGGAACAAAAATAGTTCAAACTACCCGGAAAATCCTGAAATAGACTCAGCAAAGTGAGACCTAGAAAATATTGTAGGAATGGGGACTGGAGAGGGGCTGTGGCTCAGTGGCATAGCATCTGCTTGCCGTGTCGAAGGTTCCAGGTTCAGTCCCTGGACTCTACAGTAAGAATCAGGTAGGAGGTGATGTGAAAAACCTCAGTATGAAACCCTGGAGAGTCACTGCCATTCTAAGCAGACAATGGACCGAGGGTCTGATTCAGTATAAGGCAGTTTCATGTGTCCGATGGACCTGTTTCCTTACATGTCAGGCTTTAGAGTAACACCTTTGCCTTTGCATTCCTCCCTCTGCACAATAGTATTTTTAAAAAATATTGACATCTCAAAATTTCTCATACATTGAGCTCAAAAAGTTCTAAAGTTATGTGTTTCTTACATACCGTTCTGAGTGGTTATTTGGCCCTCACGTGGCACGGGAACAATGAAGCAGCTTTCGAGAAGCCTCAGGGCTATAACCCCACCACTACATTTATGTCTGCACAAGCCAAGCACAGCCCAACAGCCATGCATTTTGGCCATCAGATGCCTCCTCCACACAGGAAGTTCTCTGAGCTCCAGAGAAGGGGACAACAAACATGGCTGGTAGAGCTACAACAGGCTTGGGGGGAGGTCACATGCTGTGGAAGCCTGCACTGTATAGTCTCTGGCAGAAAAGGCCAACACACCCACTCTCCCACAGCCCCACCCAAAGATATTAGGAAAAGCTTTTTAACAATAAGGGAAGTTCAGTAGTGGATTCAGTTGCTCAGGGATGTGGTGGGGTCTCCTTCCTTGGTGGAAGGAGCCTCCCAGAGGCTGGGAGACCATTTGTCAGGGTTGTTCTAGGTTATCATGAATTACGCAAGGGAGCTGGACTGGATGGTCTCAAGGACTCTTCCAACTTTTTAATCCTATGATTCTAAATCCCCAATGAACTACCAGAAGCTCCAAGACAATCAGAATGAGGCAAAGAGCATGAGTTTTAATCCGAGTCAGAAATGCCATCTTATCTGAACTGCCCAGACTCTAGTTTCTAAAAGGGATGCACCCCACCCCCCCTTGGTGTTACAGGCGTAGCCTCTGTTCCCTTTGTGCCCTGAGAAGACAGAGCCGTCTCACTGCAGCAGTTCCTTGATGCCCTTTAGGGATTCCGCACAGGAGCGGATGAGGGAACAAAGCTGTATGCTCATCTCAATGGAGGTGCTCTGCTGGAGCTCCCGGCCCGCCCAGTTGATCTTCTGCAATATGGCTTCCTCTACTGCAGCCAGGACGCCGGTGGGAGGTGGCGAGGGAGGCACTGCAGCACGCACTGGGAGCACTGGAGCGGGGGCAGATGCTCTGAGTCCTGAGGCTGCCCCTTCACAGTGCTCCGGGCGTGGCACATGGCGGGGAGTCGGCAGGGAGGAGAAGTACTCTGGTGAAGTGACGTCTTCAGGATTGGAGGCCAGCTGGCGTTCACGCACCTGGGACAGAGCAGCTTGGGCATTCAGGGCTAGAGTGGGAGAGAAAGAGCACAGGCATGATTCTCAAGGTCTTGTTTCCCCAGCCTGGGCTTGTATTACCACCCTGTCTCTTGCAAGCACCCCAACAGAAAACAACAAGGCAGTAGTACTGGAGTATCCAGCCACAATTTAACTGCCTTTTGTCAAGTCAAAGTTTTTTTGCTTGCAAGGGCATATCCAGTGAACAACGCAACAATGAATACAGGCTCATTTGCACTTGACAAAGCAGCAGAGCATGAATATGGGAACAATAGCTGCTTTCTGTAGCAACAATGGCCTTTAAATATGCATCCAAGACCCCAGAAACTGAGTCACAATAGTGAACAAACATCCAATACAGTAGTCCCTTTTCCAGTCCAATAGTGGTGAGGGAAAGAAATCCCACTTTCTGACTGAGAACTCCAGTCCTTCCCAATCAATTGACTGCAGAAGTAGCCATTACAGTGGAACAGCAACAAGCTCTCTCTGCTCCCCTGGACATACCTGGATTGTCTTTGTCGACATCAGAATTAAGTTCTTGGCAGGCAACACAATAGAATTTCTTCTGCTTATCTTGCAGCAAAATGGTCTGGAGGGACACAGCAGATTGTTTGAGTTTGCCGGATGCAAGTTAAACAAATTTAACAAGCAATAATAACAGAAAATGCACCCTAGACAACAATGCCAGGTGTAGCTAACAACTTGAAAGACAACATCTTATTGCACACCCAGGCGAACAGGCTGCATGCTGAATAAACAAAAGTTGTCAAAGGATGTCAAGGGCTAAGGAAAAAGGCAAGAGACACCTTCACTTTAAAATGTGTACATGAAATCCTTTGATACCACCTACCCAGGGCTACCCTGTCATAAACATAATCTTCAAGTCTCAGGGAAATGTCAACATTTTGCGCTTACTGGATACCAACTGGTTACCCCTTCTTGTAAAAGAACTCCAATTCTCATTACTTTTGGGACAGCCCTCTTTGAGGAAAAGGGCTGTACCATACCATATGTTAAAGTCACAAATGGCACACAGGATCTCTTGAAAATGACCAACATATTCTTTCAAAAGCCAGCCTCCCCTACATTAAGGAACAATAAAGAAAAAGATTCAGTGCAATGCCTCATTCTTAATGTAAAGGAAGACAGCACAGTATAGCCTGATCCTGTCAGATCTCAGAGGCTAAGCAGCTTGGAAGGGAGACTGCCAAAGAAGACTCAGCAGAAGAAAGCAATGGCAGACCACCTCTGCTTCTCACTTGCCTTGAAGGCCCCTTGAAAGGGAGATCATCAAGGAAGACTCTGCAGAGGAAGGCAATGGCAAACCACCTCAGCTTCCCACTTGCCTTGAAAGCCCCTTGCTGAGGTCACCATACGTCAGCTGCTACTTGACAGCACATTAGACACACAGTGTAAGGGCCATGCTTCGAAATACTTGGCCAGGCTCACAAAGCAGCATCTCCTACTGAAGGCAACAACCCTGCACCATTTTGCCCACCAGAGAGACTTCTAGGGCTGTGCTGCCCATCTTCTCCAGGAGTGTGCCTTGGAGTCCTTTCTTCCCAGTGCTCCCAGAGAACAGCTGCAGCTATAGATTCATCAGCTATTTCCCACCAGTGCTGTGGAGTCTCAGATCACCATATCAAAATTCTGAACGCACAACTGAATGTGGGATCTCCTGCATAGTGACAGATGCTCTACCTCTGAGCCGCAGCCCCTCCCTATTTTATCTCCCAACGGTCTCCAGTCCCCACCCCTGCTGTGACACACACCACAACGTTCCCACAGACCACACAAGGTCCCCTTACTTCCGGGGATCAGTGCCTTTGAAGCCAAGGGATGCCCCTTCATTGAGGCGACAGGGGCTGATGCCTGGAAGTAAGAGGACCCTGTGAGGTCTGTGGAAAGTGTGTGTGTTTCAGAATGAAACCATCTGCGCAAGAGACACTAGGGAGGAAACTCAAGCCAGAGTAGCTTGGTGGTTAGAGTGACAGGGGAAATCTGGATTCATTCCCCACTTAGCCATGGAGCTAGTCGTTTTAAACTAATCACACCTCTGGCCAACCTACTCCTAACTGGAAGAAGGGAGGTCCATGGCTGAGAGTTGTTCAGCAATGAAAAGCATTGCTGACCAACTCTCCTTCTGAGGAAGTCTTTAAGCAGAGGCTGGAGAGCCATCTGTCATCTATCAGGCATGCTGCAGCTGTAGGGGTTGGATGAGAGGACCTGGAAGGGGCCTTCCAACCATGTAGGCTGGCCTGATCGCCCGGGAGGAAAAGTGAGGTCGAGGGATGCCTCCCCGCAGGCCCTCAGAAGATCCTCCCGCCATCCGCAGACTCTGCACATGCCCAGGGGCGCCCTGGCTGCCTCACCCCACAGTCCTCGCAGCACTCGCCCAGCATGCGGTAGCCCTTGAGCAGGTACTCGCTCATAAGCTTGCTGATCTTGTCCTGTCTCTCACGCCGGGCCTGGATCACCTTCAGCTCCGCCTCGGACGGAGGCTCCCAATCCGCGTCGTCGTTGCCTGTGCCGGGACACGGAGAAAGGGGGGCGGTGGTGAGGGGGAGAAGCGACGGGCCCCGTTCCCTTCATACCTCTCCTCCTCCCCGGTCGCCCACGGGAATCGGCCGAAGCTCAAGGCCCGCCACTCGCCAGGCCCCACAGCCGCGGTTGCCATGGTTACGCCTCTTCCCTCACTTACCTGCCCCGTTCAGAGCCATGTTTTCCCCGCCGCCGCAGCTTCCGGCCTTAGCCATGCCTTCTCGCTCGCCCTGGCCGTCTCGTACGTAATCCCCGCCCCCAGCCGCCTTGATCTCTATGGCCCTCAACCATAGAGTTGAACTAGACTAGCCATAGATAGGACTTTCTGGTTACTTTTGGTGCCGCGCTTTTGCTTTCTCCGTCGAGAGGAGGAAGAAAGTAAAAGCAGCCTCCTGAGATCAGAAACGGTGGGGAACTGGATATTAAGTTTGACTGGTCAAAAAATAATAATTTCAAGACTTCCGTGGTGCCTAGGGTTGCCAACCTCCAGGTGGTACCTGGAGATCTCCTGCTATTACAGTTGATCCTCAGACGCTCAAACTCAATTCCCTATGGCTGCTGTGGAGGGTGAACTTCAGACGATCAAGCTCAGTTCCCTAGTCTGCTTTGGAGGGTGGACTCTATGGCATTACACTATGTTGAGATCTTCCCCCTTCCGAAAGCCCACCCTCCATCCACTGTTCCCTCTGAGGTGAGTTAGTGTGAGCTAGCTCACAGTTTTTTAGCCTCTGGCTCACACATTTTTGTCTTAGCTCAGGGAGGATGGCTCCAGAGCAAACTAATTTATGCAGTAGCCAAATTGCTCACTCACAACTTTAATGCCAGTAGTTCACAAAGTAGAATATTTGTTCACAAGACTCCACAGCTTAGAGAGAGCATTGCCTCCACCCCAAAAATCTCCTGGAATTTCCCAACCCAGAGCTAGCAACACTGCGTGTGCGTGTTAAGTGCTGTCAAGTCGCTTCTGACTTATGGTGACTCTCATTCCAGGTTCTTCAAAATGTCCTATCGTTAGCAGCCATTCTCAGGTCCTGCAAACTGAGGGCTTTGGCTTCTTTTATTGAGTCAAGCCATCTCATGTTGGGTCTTCCTCTTTTCCTGCTGCCTTTAACTTTTCCTAGCATTATTGTCTTTCCAGTGACTCTTGTCTTCTCATTATGTGACCAAAGTATGATAGCCCAGTTTGGCCATTTTAGATTCTAGAGAGTTCTGGTTTGATTTGGTCTAGGACCCACTTATTTGTCTTTTGGCAGTCCATGGTACCCATAAAACTTTCCTGCAACACCCCCATTTCAAAGGAATCTGCTTTCTTCATTGTCCAACTTTCACACCCATACATAGTAATGGGGAATACTATGGCATGAATTAACTTGTCCTTGGCAACTCTAGCGTTACCCCATATTCACAGAAAGGAGTCTGTGCCTTTTCTGCTGCTAATTTTGAGTAAGCAAAAAATGTAGTTTTCTAAAAACTTCACTTTCCTGAACTTTGCTCTCCCATTATCACCCTCGAATCTCCAGGAATTTCCCAAGCTGGAGTTTGCAATCCTAGAGTTATGAATTAGGTGGCAAACATCACATGACTTGGAGTAGAGGGCAGCTGTCATACATCTTGCACTTCCATAGGTCAGCTGGTAGAGTAGAGAGCTAGATCATATTTGAATATATTTATTGGCTGCCACCTGGGGTTTTCTGAACCTGAAGGAGAAGGGGAAGAACCTGGTTGCCAACTTCCAGATGAGGCCTGGAGATGTCCCAGAATTACAACTGATCATTACAGAGAGCAGTTCCCCTGGAGAAAATGGCTGCTGAGATCCCTCCTCTTAAGAACTTAAGAGAAGCTATGTTGGATCAGGCCAAGGGGCCATCCAGTCCAACACTCAATGGCCCATCCAGTCCAACACAGTGGCCAAAACCCAGGTGCCATCACGAGGTCCACCAGCAGGGCCAGGTGCCATCAGAAGGTCCACCAGTGGGTCTCTCCTCAAACCCTACTGTCCTCAGGTTGGTGTTTCCCAAGAAGGAGCTGGCAACCCTATGACAGAAGTGGAAGAGCAGGGGTGAATTTTCAGGGAGGAAGTAGCACTGCTGCAGGGTAGAGGGAAGCACAAGGTGAGTCTGCAGAGAAAACTAAGGAATAGACACAAGGACAGACAGCCACATGGTAGAAGAGGCCTCCTCCGGTGGAGTGGTCCCCTTGGGAAAAAGGATATTGTCAGGAATAAGCTAAGGGAAACAGGACCTGGGAATTATAGAAGGCCTCAAATGGAGTAAACAAGTGGCAGGAACCATCAAAGGAAAGTTATGAGGAAGACCTGGACTCACTAGAACCTTACTGGGACTTGGGATTTCCTGGGATATTGACAGGCCCCTGCAGGAAATGTGCCACAGCCTGAAGCTGTGGCTAAAGAACTTATAGAACAACACACACCCAGAGCCTGAGCTGAAGCAAGTAGAAATAATAACTGGAGACTTGGCCTCCTGGTTGGACAGTTAATCTCATGAGTCTGGCTATTAAATGTGATGGACTAATTAAAGCAGCACTGCTACAGTTCCCTAATGGGGAGTAGTGCCCCTGGCCCCATGGGAGCTTTATAGTGCTTGTGTGTATTTTTTCAGTCCCTGGTAGTTGTCATCCTCACCACTCTCGTTTGATGATGTAGAGGACCAGCAGGTCCTATGCAGTGAGTCATGGAAAGATGCAAAGCAGTCACTTAAATGAGAGGGAAGGTATTTATGTGTACTTTAGGCAGCCTTGCTATTTTGCATGCACTACAACAAACACAAGTGTGTACTCTCAAGATCATCACTAGCAAAAGGGTGCTAGTTACCTCCAAAGTTCTCCTGTACTATGCGCTACAAAGGGCAGCCTCTACCCTGACACAAAACCTTACTTGTATATCGAGTTAACCAGGGCTTTTTTGTAGAAAAAGCCCAGCAGGAACTCATTAGCATAATAGGCCAAACCTATCAGCAAACTCATTAGCATATTAGGCCACACCCCTGACAACACAGTGTATTAGCATATTAGGTCACACCTCCATGTTACCAGAAGTGTGGTCATCCAGCCACACCCACCTTTTGCTTCTTATTCTGTTTACCTTGTTTGTTGTCAAAACCCAGGGCTTTTTTGGTAGCAGGAACTTCTTTGCATGTTAGGCAACACAGCCTTAATGCAGCCAATCCTAATGAGTTCCTGCTGTTGAGTGTGGCCTGTTATGCTAATGAGTTCCTGCTGGGCGTGGCCAACATGGGAGGCAGCCAGTTCCTGTGAATTCCTGCTCAAAAATAGCCCTGGGGTTACTAGCCTCCAGGTCTCTACTTTTACAACTGCTTTCCAGCTGAGCTGACAGAGATCAGCTCCCCTGGAGAAAATGGCTGCTTTGAAGGGTGAACTCTATGGCATTGCATCATGCTGAGGTCCCTCCACTCCCTAAACTCCACCTTCTCCTGGATCCACCCCCAGAGTCTCCAGGTATTTTCCAACCCAGAGCTGGCAACCCTATTTGTGTACAGCCATGTACAATAGCAGTACCCACTTGAACACTTACAGAAAAAGTAGCTTATCTGGCTCCCCAGTTTTCTGTCAAAATGACAAAATTCAGGCTGGGTTTTAGAGAAAGGGACAGAACTAGATAGAAATTATTGTCTTTCAAACTTTAAGCCTTCAGTCACCCAATGAGATGGACAAACAGAAGATTTGGAGTGGAAACACAAGGAACATTCATAATCTCCCAGTAATAAACCTCTGAAACTCATTGCTACAGGATACTGTATAAAAGGTCACTGGCATGTATAATTTTCGTTAAAGAAATCACAAATTCATAAGGATTTTGTATACACCATTAGCAAGCATAGTTGAACATTAAGCTTTTCTTTCAGCTTTGCAGCACAAGTCTCTCTGTGATAGAAATGCTGGGAAGTCAGGTTTCTGTATGCTAGCTCCTTTCTTACATGAGCGTTTGAGAGCGTAACACGCAACCATTCAGGGGGACTCGTTTTCCTGCAGCACCCATTAGCAGCCACGGAGTTTCCATAGCAACAGATTTTCAGCTTAGCCGCGGCTTTGAAATGGCGACCGCCGCTTCTTCTAGCAGCAACAGCGAAAGGTAAATAATAGGTGGTTATTGTGCCCAGGAGAACAAGACTTTGAGGAAATAAATGTTCCCCCTCCTTCCTCTTGGAAGCGTGAGGGGGTCCTGTTTTCCCGAACTCGAGGTTGGATTCCCAGGAGGAGAGAGTTCGTGACTAGGGAGGAGACAGGGAGCTGGGGCTCCTGGGTTCGTTAACGGGAAAGGGATGGAGGTGTCTTTTGGGATTCAGCCCAGCATGTCGATCCTTTCTTTGCTGCTCGCCTTATCCCCACCCCTATTCCCGCAAGGCTTACCCTTGTACATTCTGTATTGCGACGCACAGAAGTTGCTTTTTCGCCATTGGTAGATTTGATATTTGCAAGCGTTATCCGTTCCATGTACAGTTGCCAACACGCCGGGAGAAAAAAAATCTGCCTGTAATAGTCTTAACGTGTAAAACAGAAGCTTTCTGTGGTATGAAGGTCAATAGTATCACTTCCTAAATAACTTCCCGTGAACCTTATAATAAAGGGTTAGACCACATTTTTTCTCCAGGTATTTGGCAGCCCTAGTTCTATTTTAGCCTGTAGGAAAGCTACGAATGACGCAATGCCTGTAAAGTGGCCACCCCATCATAGTGGTAGCATGGGCAAAATGAAACAAGGGTCCAGAGCAATGTTCCCTCTAAGCCGTGGAATCCTGTGAGCAAAAATTCTACTTTGTGAGCTAAAGGCATTAAAAGTTGTGAGTGAGCGATTTGACTGCTGCATAGTTTTGTTTGCTCTGGAGCCATCCGTCCTGAGTGAAGACAAAAATGTCTGAGCCAGAGGCTAAAAAGCCGTGAGCTAGCTCACACTAACTCAGCTTAGAGGGAACACTGGTCCAGAGGCACTCCAAAGTCTTTGAAATTCCTGTTTTAGTTTGCTGCTTCAGATTAATAAAATTATCCACCTGCACAGTAGCAATGCTCCTGACTTTTCTACATCCAATGAGTTAATTAATACTTTATCGTGTGCCAGATTGACATATTTTATGCCAGTAATCTCTGCAGGGAAGATGTAAAGCATTGAAGAAAGATTTGTGTTCCATTTTTTCCTCCGTAGATGTGTTTTTCTTCCATAATGTCTTATTTTTCACCTTTACATTGTAAGCCTGTAGACGGGAAACACATATTTTTACATTTTTGTACAGTGCCTAGCACTTGTAGGTGTTTCATAAATAATTAATAGCAATAATAATGCAGCTTCAAGCACACAGTAGGTATCTTACATCCCTGTGAAATGTGCGTCTCCTTTTCTCACTTTTCATCTTCCCCAAGTACAACAGCATGGTGACAGAAGGTAATAGAACCCAAGAGCCCTGGGCTCACATGTAAAACTACCAAGGTGAGAGGAGTGCCACTTAGTATTGGAACTCCTGTGTTCAAAAAGAGAATAGGATGAATGCATATGGTCTCTTCGAGTCAGGATGCCTGGGTTCTTGAAGAGCTAGGTGTGATTTCAGTGGTCAGGGCTTGGGAGCTGGGACATTGCATTTACTATTCTAGAAAAGCTGAGAAGGCTGTTTGATTATGATGGGGGAGGTTGGACTTAAGGTCCCTGCGGATTTGCTTCTGGACAGAAGGGTCTTGCACGGTCTCAAATATATTCTTCTGTGTACTTTTTCTTCAATCTTTTTCACCACCACTACCACATCTGCCAGTACTCAAGCCAATTCCAAATGGCTGGATGCCCACTACGACCCGGTGGCCAACCTGTACACATTTTCCTCCTGTGTCAGTAAGTCTGAACTTCTATTCAGTCTCCTCCCTAACAAGGAGATTCTATATTTTAAGGGGGAGGAGGGGAAGTCAAAACTACTGGTGATTGCAGCCCAGGTGCCAGTGGCATTTTGAAAATGTGTTGGTTTTCTATGGGTTCGTAACCAGGTTTGCAAGAGGCAAAGATGTGCTTTGTTTTCCATCAAAGTATAAACAATGCAAATTTGGTGGCATCTGCTGGCATGACTAACTAAGAGCTGGGGGAAAGGTATTCAATTAGTAGCATCCCCTACACCATTCACTGAATTTTTACATCCCTCTAGATAAAAAAAAAAAATTGCTCTGATGGTCTGCAGGGGGCTTCCTATTTTCGGCCTCTGACGTGTCT
The DNA here is from genome assembly GCA_029375565.1 of Gekko gecko. Classification (NCBI taxonomy): domain Eukaryota; kingdom Metazoa; phylum Chordata; class Lepidosauria; order Squamata; family Gekkonidae; genus Gekko; species Gekko gecko. Next base: position 28,523,516 of record JAPDNY010000001.1, read on the forward strand.
GCACAAAGAGAATTCTGGGTCATCATAAAAATATATTCAATTTCAAATAAGTTTTGATGTCACCACGCATGAAATTAAAGTGCATCCTAGGACATAGTGAAAACTACTCTTGCTTCATCTTGGTGGGAAAGTTCAGCCCAGATGAAAGAATTGCCATTCTTTCAGGAAAACTGTTTGAGAAACCTTTGGTTATCTTCCGGGGTTTCCCAAAACACAGTTAAAAAGCCACTTCCATTTTGGATAGAGTTCTAGACTGGGATGAGGAAACCTGGACTTGAATCCTTCATCTTCCACAAAGATCTGTTGGGGAATTTGGGCCATCGCACACACTAAGCTTATCCTCAGTGCTAATTTGTATTGCTCTGATATGAATAAACAGATAAAATTAACAGCTGATGGCTACATGATTGATACTTAAAACTTCCCCAGCCTCTGTAAACTCCTTTGGGGCGGGAACTAACCTATTTTGCTTATGCTGCAAAGCACCATGCACATTTATGCCATTTCTTAGCAATGTCTGATTTATGACAAACTCCAGTTTGCTCCTCAGTAACATTTGCCTGTGATTGAATGGTGGGAAATCCAGATCCTGGCTTTTATTACAACTGGGATGGCAAAGATCAGGCAATTGTTAAGCCTTCCTTTGCTCTCAGATGTGTAGGGATGAGATGTGGCTGCTCAGTGGTAAGGGAAAACCTCTCTGCACATGTTTAGAGGTGCCTTTCTTTTTATTGTTGCTGCACATGTCTCAGGGCTTAGGCCTGCCACTGGTAACACGTTCATGTGCTTAATCCTGGTAAAGTGGGTGGCTCAAAGCAGCAGGATGACAGCAGACAGTGGAATACCTTTGTCCAAGGTCTCTAATCCCAGCCGAGGACGTCACAAGAGAAGATCTGCTGTCTTGGCTGCCTTCCAGCTGGGGCGTAGCTACTTTCCTGGTTCTGATGCCATGTTCCTTAGAATGCCTCTTGAGATCTTTGTTGGCCACAGGATGGCAAAAGTTAATATTTTTATCACAGAACTATATTCCCTAGAAGGATTACTCTGGAGTTGGGAACTCCAGAAGTGTTCTCTCCCCCAAAAGAAATATGTTCTCTAACTTGAGCTCAGAATAATATTTTACATTCCTAAAAGACAGCATCAGGTTTTGCAGGGCCCCAGAGTTGGCTTGCTAGACAATGCAGTTTACAGAAGTGTTAAGAGACTGGTTGCCTTTCTAGGTCTCTTGCTGAATGGGCTGAAACAGGGTTTTCTATTCCAGGTTTGGCTGACTTGCATGGTGATGGAGAATATAAGGTAAGAGGGCTGATTGGACCCACAATCCATTCTCAGCCTGTTTACCCAAACGCTTTCCTTTCCATTGCACCCCCAAGCCTGTGGCCAGTCTGTTACTTCTCTATCCTAACCTCACTTCTCTAATTGGTCTTAATGGCCAGGCCTATTCATATTTTGCACGTTTTAACCCATGCACACAATTTTCCTCTGTACTTTTTGTGGTCGTGTTCCTAGCCCTCTTTGTTTTATGCGTTTGTTTCTAAATTGACCACATACTTTATCTTGAGGCCGAACAAAGCTTTATGTGTGGGAGCTGTGATCAGATCCCTTGGTCTATTTCATCCTTAAAAAGTTGCCCCAGGGGCCCCAGTTTGAATTAGGTATGTGATATGAGGAGAGAAGAGATTAGCCCCTTTACCTCAACCATCTTCTGAATAGAAATCTCCCACCTGCTGTTGCTGTTGGCCCCAAGCGCCTGTCTTTCTCCCTTTTAAGGCCCTTAGTGGATGTGAGGTGATCTTATTTATGCAGACAAAACTACATGGAGGTAGAATTATTAACTCTCCTTTTCATACCTCTGATTCAAGTTGTGGGGGCCGTAGTTGATTTATGAGGGTGAAGAAATTCATTGGGTTGCTGATTACACATCTTTGACGTAAAATGTAATTTACAGACTCAGGGCATTAAGAGATCTTGAAAGTACGCTCTTTGTGATCATTCAGACAGGTCCTTGCCTCTTTTTCTCCCCCCCTTCACCAGCTTGTGGTGGGTGACTTAGGCACTTCCTGGCATGACATGAAGTTGAAGGTGTACCGAGGCACCGACCTGATGAGCGAGAACGCCCTGCCGGACTTGCCTGCTAGTGTAACTGCCTTCCTGATGGAGCAGCATGAACCACGCGCACCTGCTGTAGCCGTGGCCTCTGGGCCATTTGTCTATGTGTACAAGAATCTCCGTCCCTATTTCAAATTTACACTGCCCCCCCTGGAAACCAACCCCTTGGAGAAGGATGTCTGGGAGCAGGCTAAGGAGGTAAGAAGAGGGCAGGTGGGCTCTGACATGGAGCTAGGAGCTCTGTGATTTGGGGTCTTTCAGCACAGGCTCTCCCCCACCCTCTTTCTAATGAGGCTTCCAAATGTCACCTGCTGTGTGATATTTGGCCTGGGGAGCGGGGAGCTCATTCTTCTCCGGGCCACCCTGGGCTTCTGGCTCCTGGGGATATGTAAGTAAGATTCTCAAATTCCTCTCTTCAGTTTTGCTCATTCATTGTCCCTGACCCCCTGCAGCATTGTGGAAAATCCTAAATCAGGTGTGTGGGAATGGGAAGAATTCCTTCTCCCACCTTCTCAAAGCTGCCTTTTTTCTGTGTTCTGGCTCCACCCCATTATTCTCCTGGCCAATCCTTACATCTTGCCTTAATTCTGAGAGTCCTCGGCTCATTTAGCTTTTGGAGCTCAAGTCCAGTAGCACCTTAAAGACTAACAAAATTTGTGGTGGGGTATGAACTTTTGTGTGTCGCTTGAAGTGTTAACAAATTTTGTTAGTCTTTAAGGTGCTACCCAAGTCTTTCTCTTTTCTGCTGCTGCAGACAGACTAACATGTCTACCCAGGTTGATCTATCTCTTTTGGAGCTCAGTAACCTTGAATTGTGTTCCCATGATCACTTTGTTATTGTAAGAAGAAGAAGAGAAGAGATTGGATTTATACCCCGCCCTTCACTACCCAAAGGAGTCTCAGAGTGGCTTACAAACTCCTTTCCCTTCCCCTCTCCACAACAGACACCCTGTGAGGTAGGTGGGGCTGAGAGAGCTCTGACAGAAATGGCTCTTTTTCAAGAACAGCTGTACCAGAACTATGGCTTGCCCAAGTTCATTCAGCAGGTGCAAGTGGAGGAGTGGGGAATCAAACCCGGTTCTCCCAGATTAGAGTCCACACACTTAACCACTACACCAAACTGATGTAAGACTTGCTCCCCGTTGGAACTGAATGTTTGTTATACTTCTGCCCACTGTTCCTTTAGAACCATAGTCTTCAAACTTTCTACCTTTAGGGTAATCTTCCCACAGTATCTTCTTTGTGTTGATGCAGAATTCCATAGGCACATTTGTTTATTTATTTATTTGTGTTTTTAACATATTTTATTCTGCGTGTTTTATCTACACTTGTAAGCTACCTTGAAGTCCATGAAGAAGACAGGTCACTAATAAATGTTTTAATTGATTGATGGATTGAAAACATTTTTAGCCAGCTTTCTACCCCTTAGAAACTCAAGGCAGCTTATACTGTAAATAATAATAATAATAATAAAAACCATCAAAACTGTGAGTTAAAATCAACAATTTAAAACTGCCAGTAGGCAGAAGACCTGATTGTATTCCATCACAAAGAAAACTGTCTTCAGCTGCCTCCTAGAGATCAAGAGTGAGGGGGGCCAGGTGCACTTCCGTGGGGAAGTTACTCCATAACCATGGGGCTGCTCCTGAAAAGGCCCCCTCTCATATACCCATCATCGTCAGTGGGACAGTCAAAAGAGCCTCTCTCTGTGGTCTTAGTTCCCAGGCCGGAGCATATGGGAGAAGGTGGTCCTTCGGATGCCCTGGTCCCAAGCCACGTAGAACTTTAAAGGTGTTTTATGCTAGTGTCTTTTGTGTCATTGTGATGCTTCTTTATCTAACTACTTCAGGAGTGATTAGACTGCTTTTAAGTAAAAATCTTAAAAGGTAACACTGAGTGGTATTTAGCTGGGATAAAAAGGTTTTCCGTTGACACCTGGAATAAATAAACTTCTGACATTTTTTTAGTGAGCGGGCTGATTACTTGTTAGAAATTGGTTATCAGAGAGAATAATCATCTCAATGCAGCCCTGTGGGTGAGTGGTTAGTGCATTGCTTTGGAACAGTCAAAGAGACTCTTAGCTTCCACGTGCCTGCTTTAAAATACATGCTTTCCCCACCGGTGGGATAGAACTCTGTATCAGTGTGTTCCTGAGGGTTCTGGGCAGGCCCACCCATGCAGGGTCTTGTGCAGATCTCTCATGACTAGACATCATCCCATGTGGACTGAGAGTACGCCCAGCAGATATCTAATGTTCTACAGGGGAAGATTGGCAGGGGCAAGCAGGCCTTTTTTTTTTTTTTGTAGGACCCTTTTCAGCCATTTTTGACCTTCCCATCAAGTTGCCTCCATAATTTTCTGAGGAACTTCAGGGCTCCATGGAACAGCTTATAAAATAACGCTTTAGAAAGCTCAGTACAGATAATGCAGCACTCTTAGTGGTCCACATTGGCTTAAAGTGAGCACCACGAGGACGTCATGTGCTCCCAACACATGCTTGCGCAAGACAGCTCGTGACTGGGTCTGAAGCCACCCACTTTGGAGTTACCTGCAACGGTCTCCACCTTCAGCAATGAGAGGGGTAGATGCCGAGTGGAGTCTGGGTACCCCATAGAGATGCCAGCCTCCGGGTGGAAATTGGGGACCGCCCAGAATTACAGTTCATCTCCAGTCTGCAAAGATCAGTTCCCCTGGAGAAAATGGATGCTTTGGAGGGTGGACTGTATAGCATTGTACCCCACTGTCCTCCTCAGGATCCATCCTCAAATCTGCAGGAGTTTCCCAACCTGGATATGGCAGTGTTGGTGGCCAGGACGGGGACCTGGCAACCATTGCAGCCCAGGGTTTTCAAAGCTCTCTTTGGTGCGCACTGGTCCTGCTGTAGGGAAGCAGCTGAGTATTCTTGTTTTCTCCTTATAGGACAAGATTGACACTGTGACACTGAAAGAGATGCTGGAGATGATCCGGTAAGAAGCTCAGAATCCCAGTGTCCCTTAATTGAGTTTGAAGTTCAGGAGCTGTAGAACAGAAACTTCAGGACTGTAAAAGGCAGATGAGAGATGTGGATAAATATGTGATGAAGATTCCTTACACATGAAGGTCTTGCTTACGTGTTCCTGTCCCCTCCCCATTGCAGCTGATTTAATTTTTAGCTCCTTCACAATATCGACATGCTCCTGGCCAACCTTACCATTTCCCCTGGCTCCACCGCTGGGTTTTTTTTCTCCAAGCCTACTTCAGTGTGATCTTTCCTGGAAATTCATACCCAAAGTGGGGTTGGGCAAGTGTGGAAGGGAAAGTACAGATTTCTGCACCTTACCACCTACCTGTGGCAGCAGATCCAACACCATTTCCTCACCTGTGTGCTGTTCCCTCAATGCCCCTACAGGCACACTTCTAGCCAGTTTTTTTTTTATAGCACCACCTTGATTTCGAGAAGATAAGGTGGGATAGATATGTTTAAATAAGTAAATGATTACTGTCATAGTGCAATATACCTACTGATGATAAATTAAGGGGAGGGGGAACCCAGCAAAAAGCCTACCAATGGCAGGTAATGGTAAATGATAGGCATAGAGTAAATTTTTTGTTCAAAAGCACAGCTGCCACTGCAAATGCCTGTGCATTTCTCAGTGGCAAGGAGAGTAAAACAAGGAATTATCCCTGTGTGGAGATTAACAGTGCCATCCTAAACCGAGCTGCATCTTTCTAATCCCATTGAGTTCAGTGGTTTTATAAGGGTGTAACTCTGCCTAGGATTGCATTGTAAGAGACCAGTTAGCCTGCCTTTCAGAAGGCAGGCAGGTGGGGTGAAGGCTGAAAGTCCAGACTAATGCCACCCAGACGGGATCATCCCTCTGAGTTAATCAGGAATAGCCACTGCTCTCTGTTTCCATATCTGGACTTGGAATACTTGCTCCTCCTCCCCCAGCCCGTTGGTTTGTTAACTATGGAACATGTTACTCCCAAGCACCCTTCTCATACTTGCAGGCCAGGTGGTGAAAGGGTTAACTCCCCCCCTTCCTTTTCAGGTGTTCAAAGAGATAGTGAAGCTGGAACAAGGACTAATGTCAAGTGTGAGATTGTGATTTTGAACATGGGTTAAAAAGCGTGGGGAGGGTCCCCTTCCAGACTATGAGAAACAGAGAAGCTAGTGGGAGACTAATATCTGCTAGATATCTCCTGTGTGAATGCCCCAGTCCAACAGCCAGGGTTCAGAATTGCCTTAACCCCAGCATCACAGATAGATCTGTTTGCTCCTTGACGAAAGACAGATATTCCACAAATGCTCAGAGCCAATCTGCATTTCATTCTTTTCAAAGCTGGCGTTGAACTCTATCCATCTTTTGAACTTTTATCTTGGCTGTCTTCCAGGGAGCTCAGGATGCCTGCTAGGTGTAGGTCTCCCCTCCGACATTTTATCTTCACAACAATCCAACAATGTTGCTTAGGCTGAAAGAGAGGGTGACTGGCCCGGGTTCACCCAGTAAGCTTCAGGGCTGCCTCCTGGGAGGCAGGACCTTCAAGGGTCTCAAGGAATAGATCTTGAACTAAGAGAGAACTGGTGTGTTCAAGGCCTGCCAGTAAGTCCGTGACTTATGCAAAGGCTTGGTCCTGGGTTTCTCAGATCCAAGATTATTATTATTATTATTTATGTACAAAATTTGGACTCTGCCTTTCTTCTCTCCTCAAGGCCCCAAGGTGGCTGACCGGTTAAAAACATACATAAGAAACCCCTTAAAAATCATTAACACCAAATGATGTTAAAAATCATTAACACCAAATAATAATACATCATTAAAACAATAAAAACCAAACTAAAATACATATGCAGAAACATAAAAACAACAATTAAAACAGATCAGGAAGGGTGGGGGAGTCTCTGAGGGAATGCTAGATGGGGAAAAAAGTCTTTAACTCCTGACAGAGGATAGCAACGGTTAGTGAGAGAGAGGCATCAGGCCCACTTTTGTGTTTCTTTTGTGACTTACCTGGTGTCTTATGTCTTCTCTGGCAGAGAAAAAGGTGATATCCCTTTGTCTGTGCGGTCCTTGAGGTGAGTTCTTTGACACAGAGCCCTGAACCTCCTGCTTTGGACAGGGGGCAATGGACTTGCTTTCAGGCCCTTTCCCCCTTAGAGGGTGACTCTCTCTGGTGCCTCACCCCTTTCCCCTCTGCTTCTGTAGGTTCCTGGCCCTTGACCCCCCTGAGATGGACTCATTCGTGAACCAGTATAAGATGCAGCCAATCAAGCGCCAGGTAGGGACTTCTCCGGTCAAGTGGGAGTTCCCAGAGCTTTCAGTTTCAGGTGCGTCTCTGAAATGCTCCTGGGTGAAGGGAGCCAAAAGACTATCTTTAGGACCAAAAGGAGTGCAGTAGCTCTTGCTTTCTTGAGCACTTGCGGGGTGGCCAAAATGCCTCACTGATGTTACCTAAGCAACCGATACAAAGGGCTAAAGTCTACTGGAACCTACATGGTTGAAGGACCGTCTCTCCCTGTGTTTGCACCTGTTCATCAACTCAGATCAACCCACAGACCTCTTCTGGCCCCTTCTATGTGCCAGATATAGTTTGTTTCAGGGAAGGCTTGCTTCTTCTCCATCATGGCTCCCACAACCTTCCAGGGAAGTAATTTTGGAGAGGCAAGCGAATTTGATTGGCACTGTTTTAAGGTAGCTGCTGAATATTCTCAGTAGAATTTGGCAACTGGGTTGTGTGCGTTCATTTGTTTTTTATTGTGAATAGTGTTCTTATGCTAATTTTATCTGGTTTGTTGTAAAGCTGCTTCAACTTGCTCCGGTGAAGTGAAATAGAATTTTTAAAAATAAAATTAGCCAACACTCCTGGAAGGCAATATGATTAGCTCCCTATTGGACACGGGTGACTAATAAGCAGTTTACATAGGGCTGCTAGTTCCTTGTAGAGGTGAGATTAGCTCGTTTAATGTTTTAGTTTCAGTGAGGGCTGCCAGAACATATCTACCTGTTTAAGACATTGCATGCTTGGTTGAACTCATTCTCTCATTCGCTGTTAATTTGCTGTTTTACTAATAATAAAAAGTCCCATTCAGCTGGTAGACGGGGAGGTACTGAAAACTTTATGCTAGTTTCTCAGCACTCATCCTCATTCATTTTGGTGCTAAAGGATGCCCTTTACCTCTTTCAGACAGTGATCACTTGCATGTCTACTCTGAAGAAGAACATGGCTGATGAGGATGCCATCAGCTGCCTGGTGCTTGGGACAGAGAGCAATGAAATCCTGGTTTTGGACCCCGAGGCCTTCACCGTCCTGGCAAGGGTGAGGCCATGGAGAAGAGTTCTTTGAAACTGAGAAGCTTAGATGTACCTCTACCAATCCCAGCTTCATTCATTGAGACAGAAATTTCAGTTATTGTTTGGGACTAATATGAGAGTCACTCAGTATAGCATTCTTCACAATTGTGCTGTTCAGCCACCGAATTAGCTATCAGACACCCAATCCAGCATCTAGAAAATATCTCTTAAAAACAGTTTCTGCCCCCTTATGGCTGCAGAGATGCCCTTGAAGCCTGTGGGCAGTGTCTGTGAAACAGTGTCTGGTGGGGAAGGTGAGCACAACCCTTTCTTTATGCCCCGGAAGGGTGGAGGGAGACCTCTTTACTGACGTTTGAAGTCTCAGACATCCGATGAACCCAACTCCCAACCCAGGCACCATGCTGGGGTGCCCAGCCTTACTACTGCCTTCTTTATTTTCCATGACAGATGACGCTGCCAAGTGTGCCAGCCTTCCTGGATGTCATGGGCCAATTTGACGTGGAATACCGCCTGACCGCAGCTTGCCGTAATGGATGCATTTACATCTTCCGCAGGTGGGTGACTGCTGGGCAACACCCCCAGCCAAAGGGAAGCTGGCAGGGAGGGGGGAATGGAGGGGAAGACACACCAGAGAACAAAAACATGGCAGCGTGTACGTGCTACATCTGGCTAAGTTTCCCCCTGTACATGCCAATGCTGTTTTGTCCTACGGTTCTTCTTGGCCCCAGGTGGCATTTTGGGAACGAACTCCCCTCTTCCAGCCCGACCTCCTTCTGTAGCTGAGCATCCCTGTTATTGTGTGGTCTGTATGCATGCATATTTAGATACATCTTTGTTTTTTGTATTGATAGCCCACCCTTACCCACAGGGCGGGTAACCAGAGTGGGTAGCAACATAAATAGAGTTAACATTTATGTTGCTACCTACTCTGAGCCCACTTCTGGGAAGGGCGGGCTATAAATCTGATAAATAAATAAAATAAACGTAGTAATATACATTAAATGGTGGTCACAGGCCAAGAATGGAATTGGCTGGTTGTGAGGGATTCCTGGGCTCTCCAATAACACATGAGTGATAGCCAGCTGTTAGTAAATGGGTGACAACCACCTCAGGGAGGCCATGCCAAGAAGCCCGCTGCCTCAACCAAAAGCCGGGTGGAACAGCTCCAACTTACAGGACCTGCGGAATTGAAGTAGATCCTGCAGGGCCCTGATCTCAATAGGGGGCATGTTCCACCAGGCAAGGGGCCAGGGCGGAAAAAGCCCTCGCCCTGGCCAAGGCAAGACGGACGTCTTTCGGGCCAGGGATCACCAGGAGATGTTGATCCATTGAGCATAAAGCTCTTCGAGGTGTATACAGGAAGAGGCAGGTATGTCGGTCCCAGGCTGTATAAGGCTTTAAAGGTTATTACCAACACCTTGAAGCGAATCCGGAACTCAACTGGTAGCCAATGCAGTTGGCAAAGTACCTGCTGAACGTGAGCCCGCACAAGCATCACCATCAGCAGGCGTGCCACCACATTTTGCACCAGCTGTAATTTCTGGGTCAGCCTCAAGGGTAAGCCGGTGTAGAGCGAATTGCAGTAATCAGGCCTGGAAGTGACCATTGCATGGGTCACTGTAGCTAAGCCCTGGGGGAGAGATAGGGTCTCAGTAACCTAATGTGCCTAAGACGGGAAAAGGCAGGCCTGGCAACTGCGGCAACCTGGACCTCCATGGAGAGAGAGGCATCCAGTATTACCCCCAGGCTCCTCAATTTCTGGGCCGGCACCAGAGGTGCCCCTTCCAGAGTGGGGAGCTTAATACCCATATCCATGTGCCCCCCTCCCCCCAGGTACAGGACCTCCATCTTGAATGGATGAAGCTTCAACTGGCTCCACCACAACCATCCAGCCACGGCCTCCAGAGCCACATGTTCCCTGTGAATGAGCCCACCTCCCAAACTAGGCCCTGGAGCGCACAGAAACAACCAAGAAAGAAACCTCTCCTCCAATGCTTCTCCCTCATGTCTTAGGCAGGAGCTGCAGACTTAGGTCTGAACACCCAGCTAACAGTCCAGATGCAGACGCAGACCTCCACAGTGTGTTTTAGGGATCTGTAACAAAGTGATGAGGATCCATAACGAGTCTGAAGATTAAAAAAAAAAGATCTGAGCAGAGTAGAAAAATGGGGATAATTTTGTTGAGCAAGATACCAAAATAAACATATGCTGTCATAATATCAGGCACACATATAGCATCCAGTTCCACACAGCCCACACTAAATGCGGAATATCTTAGTGCCCACGTACACTCTGGGCAACATGCAAATTCAAGGGAAGCGTTTGGTGAGGAGGTGGAGAAGAGAGGGAGACAGGTATCAGGGAAAGCAGATGGTTTATCAGTGCAGCCCTAAACGCTATTCACACCCTTCCAAAGCCACCAACTTAAATGGCTTTAGAAGGGTGTAATCTCCTTAGGGTTGCACTGTATATTGCCTGCCTATTTCTGCATGGGGAAACTGCCTGGGGTGGTGTCCAGATTCCGAGTATCTGATGAGCTAACAGAACTAAGTCTGGGATCTCCAGATTGCCCGCTCTGTGCAGAAGTGGAGGCTTGGCGAGAGCCAGAGGTGGGGCGGGGGCTGAGTAAGACTTCTTAGGAGTAATCAAAAGGGAGGCCCAGTTGCGAGCGGCCACACGCAGAGATCCAAGGTATGTAGCAGCAAAGCTGATAACCAGTTGCTCGGCACATGCAAATAGAGCGAAATTATTGTAACTCTGATGGAGGAGCAAGATGATAATAGATGGAGAAAACATTTGATTTTCACTGGCTTTTTCCAGGGGGAGGGATGGTTGATGAAGTCCAAGGTGAGCCTTCCAATCAGTAGGGGACGTGGCAGCGGTATACCTGGGATCTAGGCATTTCTTCAAAGAAAGGAAAGTAAGAGAAGGCTGGGGTAGGGCAGAGCTGAGCTGGTGTTCTTAGTGACAACACCAGGAGTTAGGCAAAGGCAAAGCAGTTTATTGCTTAATTTATTAAACACTGATGTCAATGAAGATTCTTTGTTTGGAAGCAGTGGGGCAGGACAGCTGAGCAGCTTGGTTGACTTTAAATAGCCTAAATAATGGCCTAAGAACTGGTAATGCATGCCTGAGTTGGTTTCTCTCTGACCATCAGTTGCAAGCTAGCCGTTAGCCTCTTCTACCTACTTTTCCACCAGTTTGCTTTTGTTATTCTGCACACAGCCCAAGGCAAGGCTTGCAAGACTCGGAGTTTGCCTTGTCACAGGTCTGAAGGGTACACAGACTAGCAAAAAGGATGCACAATCTGTCTCTGTGGTGAGACAATCTGTCTCGGTGGTACACTTTTTTAAAGGCAGCAGTGCTTTCTGTGCAGGAAAAGCAGTCTATGTGAAGCAGCCTTCAATGAACAACAAAGGCCTGAAGACCCCTTTAAGCCTGGCATCCTTACTAAGGCAGTCTGAGGCAGTCATTTTAGGCAGCTAAACACAAGACAGACCAAGCCAACTCATAGGCCATAATGTACCAGGACAGTCTCCTTTGCAATAGGATGGTTTATTTCAAAGGATATAATTATTTATACTCCATTTTTGCCTCCACTGGGGCACAAAGCAGCTGACAACATCTCCCTGTCTCTGTTTTATCACAACAGCCCCGCCCCCAGTGAGGTAGGCTAGGCTGAGAGTGTGTGAGATTGTGCTTCCATGGCAGAGAGGGGATTCAAACCTGGGTCTCCCAGATGCTAGTCTGGCAGTCTAACCACTATGCCACTCCGTCTCATAACAAGCTTATGCCAGAGTGCATCCTGATGGATTTTGTACTGTATTAATTGGGATAGGAAGCTATTTTTGATTTTCCAACGGAGGCAACAAGATGTCTTTGACCAGCTTTCCTCCAGAACCACTTTTTTAGTGGGACACAGGTCAGAATGCCAGTAAGTGCCGGTGCTGATCCGTCACACTTTGTCTTCTGTGCAGAGACTCCAAGAAGCCCAAGTACTGCACTGAACTGAGCTCTCAGCCTGTGGGTTTGGTTCGGGTCCAAAAGAACATCGTGGCTGCCTGTTCTGACCAGACGCTGCAAGGATATACACAGAAGGTTGGAGGGGGCTGTTGTGTGCAAGAGAAGAGGGGTGAATTATTGGAGTGTGAGGCTTAGTTGGTTTGCCTCACCCAAACCTGGTTTGCCAGGAGTAGATCCGCTTGGGTTTAACTGGAACTAGGAGGCCTCGTTCCAATGGGCATTAGAGGTCACCAGACAAGGCTGAAGTACCCACTGTGGAGGTGTTTCTTTTTCCAGAAGGAAACGTGGCCAACTTCCAGTCCACACAATACAATTGCCTTGACCATTAGCAATAAAATAACTTGTATGTAATAGATTCAGGTGCGTAGCCATGTTGATCTGAAGCAATAGAACAAAGTTTGAGTCCAGCGGCACCTTTAAGACCAACACAGCTTAATTCTGGGTATAAGCTTTTGTGTGCATGCACACTTCTTCATGGAAGCTTATATCCAGAATTAAACTTGTTGGTCTTAAAGGTGCCACTGGATTCAAACTTTGTTCTATTATATGTAATATTGCTATATGCAGCGGGGTTAATATATTGACCACAGTATTGTCAGATGTCCAGATACATACATGATGGGTTTCTTGGTATATCTTGTTTTATATAAAACCTTCTGGAGGAATCAGTTAACAATTTCACTGTAACAATTCCAGTAGTGCTTTAAGAAGACAATTACATAGTACTGTTTAAAGAAATAATTATGCAATAGAATCCTGGAGAGCCGAACATTAAATCAATACTGGGGTAAGGGTCGCATGCTTTCTTTTCCAGTCTTTCAAACAGGATGTTAAGCTTGATTTGTTCATTCAAAATATTCCTGAAATGGGAGGATATCATGAAGGCTATATCTTTAATTAATAAACTAAGGAAGGATTGATATGAAGACCTTCTGGAAACTCATGCTGTATATATTTGCATGTTAACATTGTTGGTGTCGGTATAGTTAATCCAATGTTTGTGATGTCATATTAAATACAAGTTGCTGTTCTGTTTAATTATAATGAGGGGTGCACTTGTGTTGTGTGAACTGTGCTTTGATTCCCCCCCCTTTCTGGATTCTTGGGGTTTTTCCTTCTTTTGCATTTGATATTCCTCTTTCCACCTGTAGGTGGTGCTGTCATGCTCTGCAGTAAAAGGAAGGGACCCTGCTGGTTAAAAGGAATGTTGGTCCTTCGCTAGAAAGAAATTCAGTAGAGCAGCAGGTCAAAGCAGTGGTGCCTCCATGTTCTTAGCAGTATATTCTCCTGACAGGGAAAGAAACTATGGACAATCTTGCTGCCGGCGACACCAATGACTCTGAGCCTGATGGACCAGAAATCCCGGGGTTTCCAGGCAGTGCTGGTGGCTTTGGCCAACATGGAAGTACACCTGTACCAGGACAAGAGCCTCGTGAACGTCATCCAAACGCAGGTTGGATGTGATAGAATATGTGGTGCAAACGTTTATGTAATGGGAACTCTTTGGATTGTAATGTGGAGTGGAAGGCAAGTTCTAAAGCCTGTGTGTGTGTTTCTCAGATCTGGGGCTGCTGCATCTTGCCCCTGGCTGTGGACAGGGTGTTGCTTAGGGAGTTAAAGCAGAAGAACTTGAGAACTGGGACTCCTGTTGTCTGTGATCATCAGACGTGTATCCTGTTAAGCTGAGGATGGACCATAGTTAGTAAGGAGCAGCATCTTCTATAGCTGCCTTGTCACAGACACTGAGTGGAGTATTGTCTGACCAGCTATGGTGTGGCTGATCTGCCTGAATCCCCTCCTTTCCTGGGAGACTGGTGGTGTCCCTTGCCTGTCGTCCCTGTAGACAGCCAGTTCAAGAGCCAAAGCAGGCTCCCAATCATTCTCAGCTCTAGGAGAGGAGGCTGCTGCAGGCCGCCAGAAAATGGCACGGCAGAACCCTAGCATGGAATGGGGACAGTGTGTGTGGGAATTGCAGAGGAGGGCGATGTTGCACGGCAAGAGATGAGGTTACCTGTGCTGAAATGAGTGAAAAATAGATTGGGGGGAGTAGCACAGGAAAAAGTGTAATGGCAGCAACGGAGGTGGCATGCTGCTCAGAAGAAGGAGTCAGAGAAGGCAAGGGCAAAGAGAAGAACGTCAGCAGAGGAGTTAGGAATCAGAGGAGAGGAGGAGATACGGCCTCTGCCTCTACCCACAAAACTTTCTCTTCTGTTTGCTGCCGTCAGGAAGTGGTCACCAGTATCTGTTTTGGGCGCTATGGGCGGGAGGATAACACCCTGGTCATGACAACCAAAGGTAAGAACAGGAAGCACGTCGTGCTATATCAGCCCATCTAGCTCTGTCTCCAGCATCTTGTACTCACCAGTATACTTATGTCTAGTGATGAAGGCTAATGTGTTTTCCTTTTTCAATTTAAAAAAGAGAGTGAAAACCTCTTTCCCTTGCCAGTGTACATTTGAAAAGACAGGAGCAGTATCAGAAAGTTCACCAGTGCCAGGAAGATTGCCATATGTCACTCATGCATGGCTTTCTGGAAGTTGCTACCCCCTTTGAAGACCTCTGAAGGCTTTATTTTTTAACAATTATAATTTTGAGACTATGATCATCTGCTGTAAATAGAACATTGTTTTAGCATGCTGTGAGTTTGTTAGTTGCTTTACTGGGTAACTGGGTGAGGTTTTATGGATTGGTTGCACTTTTAATTACTTTTTCCATGAATTTCCCAGCTAGCTGCTCTTTCCCAACTGTTTCATCCTTGTTTGTATTCTCTGCGCTTCGGCTACTCTTGTGGTTTATCATTACCCCCCTTGGGAGCTAATGCTTGTTGAAGAAAGGGCAGGCTAGAAATGCTTTAGAAACTGTTTTTAAAAACCCATCTGTGAAATGATGTAGCCCTGGAGGGCAGTTTTCTATCCTGCAGGACTACTTACCCCCTGCCTTTTGCCCCCTTCTCCTAGGTGGGGGGTTGATCATCAAGATCTTAAAGCGGACTGCCGTGTTTGATGGGGGCAATGTATCTGTAGGGGCCCCCATTGCCCAGAGCATCAAGCTCAATGTGCCCAAGAAGACAAAACTGTATGTGGATCAGACGCTGAGAGAGCGGGAGTGCAGCGTGGGTGAGTAGGGGGGGGGTGGCTCTCTCTGCTGGGCCCGCCTCAGGGCTTAGGGGCACAACCTCCTAGCTGGGCCCCAGTTGCCTACCTCTGTCTCTCTGGATCAGGGGAGGCTCCCTTGCTTTGAACTTTGATCCCAGATCAAAGTCAAATCTGCTGCAGAATCCTGGAAGTCAAAACTGTTCTTTCAAAAAAAAAACAAACACATTTTTTTTAATAGTCTGTATGGTCACAGAGGTGAGGAGCCCAATGAAGGGGGAGGCAAGACTTGTGTGAAGAGTGCAAACTCTGTAGGAAGCCATTTGCGTGAAGTATCTCCCAAGTGCTCTGGCACTGCAGCCAGGCCAGCATGGCCACCTGAAAACGAGATGTGATTGAAAGCACTCCGGACTTCGTGGGGGTTGCTTGACGTGGACACCTTCCCAGATGGCTGCACTCCTAGTGGCTTAGAGGTTACCACCAGGGTATTGTACGAATCCAGAAAGGTGTCAGGAAACAAAGGCCGGCCCAGGTGTCTGTTCTCAAAGTCTGGATGTAAAAGAAAGTGTCAGCCAGAGTGGCCTAGTGGTTAGAGTGTTGGACTGAGATCTTGAAGATGTGGGTTCGAATTCCCACCCTGCTATGGAAGCTCAGTGGGTGACCTCACTTGGTGGCTTCGGCCTAGTCGGGCACACTCAGCTGACCTCACAGGATGGTGGTTGTGGGGATATAATGAAGGAGGGGGGGAATGTTGTCTGCCGTCTTGGGTCCCCATTGGAGACAAAATTGTGACATAAATGAAGTAAATAAAAAAAATTGGGTGTGCAGACAGGAACTTCGTACCTGCCTCTTTCCCCTCCCTGTCCAGCCATGCATCAGGTGTTCCAGATGGAGCTGAACCGCCTCCGCCTCCTGGCGGCCCGCACCTACGCCCAGGCCCTGGAGTCCAGCCTGACTCCCTTCGCGGAGACACTGCAGGAGCCACTCAAGATGAATGCCGTGGTGAGCAGGAAGGAGGGAGGCGGGCGCAGAGGTTATGGTCCACATGGGTCCTGCTGTAGATTAACTCTCTTGTGGAGACACAATGGGATGATGGCCTGTTGGGGCTTTATTATAAGATGAGGAAGGGATGTCTTCTAAGACTGTATCTAAAAACTGAGCAGTAGTCATCTTTTCCATGGAACCCTGGGTGCTTGTGTAGCTGGGGGTGTGGGCCAAGGGGGAGCATCACAGGTTTCTGAGACTTCTCAGTACCGTCCCAAACTGCAATTCTGGATGTACAGCGAGGCTGTAGGGGGAGGCCTGTCTGTCCTGAAAGGCTTGATGGAACCTGGAATATTTGTTCTACAAACTAGGAATGCCTGGGAGGATGGCACACACACACACACAGAGCTGGATTTTTTTTGTGGGGGGTGTCTCCCCTGGCTGGTTACATCATATTTCAGCTATGGATGCAGTTTGGGCTTGTTGCAGATGTTCAGAGTACTTTCCTCCTGATGAGGCTCATGGAAGCTTTGCTAGTCTGCTGTTCCCTGCCGCTCTGCCTGAGGTCTCAGGGCCAAACTAGATAGGATGACATCTTTATGGCTGCCATGAGGACACCACCATCACCATTTTAAAGTTATTTTAATATGTTGCAAGGATGTGGTCCTGGTGGGCACTCTTGTTTCCTCCCCCTGCTCCCCCGTGGCACCTTATCCTGTGCCAAAATGGCCACCCCACACCTCACAATGAAGATCGGGTGGCATTTTTAGTGGCATTTTTAAAGGGCAGCGGAGGCCTCATGGTAACCACAAGGATGCTGTCATGTCGAGTTTGGCCCTCAGTTGGCTCAGTGTCTGCATTTCCACCCGACACCCACTCCTCGTGCACAGGTCCAGGGCATTGGCCCCACCTTCAAGCTGACCCTTCACCTCCAGACCACGTCAGCCACCCGCCCAGCCATCAACCTTTTCATCAGCTTCCGGTATGATGAAGGCCTTTACTACATGGCCCGTCCCTTCTTCAAGGTAACTCTGCCCCCAACTCTCTCCTCTTTCCCCCGTGTTCCTTATGTAACACTGTCGTTCAAAATACTGCTATCAAAACACGTTTGTGGCCTCAATGACAAACTTTGAATACAGCAACCGATGTGACTCCGTACCACTGGGTTTTCAAAGTCTGTGCCCCATGAGGGATTGTCCCCTTCCAGTACTGTGAAGGGGCTTCTCTTCGGGCGTGTTCTCCATATCGCCACCCTCTGCCCTGCACTCTGCAGATGTCTTTTTACTCCACCCCTCCACTTCTGCCTGCTGCACTAGACACTCTTTTTCTTCTTCCTCCCTTCAGGCTCCTATGTTGGTCCCGGGGCTGAATTACCCCCTGGAAACCTTTGTGCAGAGCCTAAGTGACAAAGGGGTCTCCGACATTATTAAGGTTGGTGCCCTTGATTTTTTTTCTGCCTCTTCCCCCCACCCCCACCCCAAGCCTTGATCCCCGGGGGCACACTAACTTTCTCCTTTTAGAAACAAAGTTCTTATCCCAGAAGAAGAGCCTTGCTCCCAGACTGGAGACTCCGTCCACCGTCTTCCATCTCTAAGCTGGCTGCGGTGTTGGCCTCCTGCCCTCCAAGTGGCCATATCCTAAACATCCTGGCTAGCTTTTTTTAAAAAAAGGCAAGGGCATTGCCACCTCACCTACGCTGTCTCCCTTTGCCTTGCAGGTGTTCGTGCTGCGGGAAGGAGAGAGTGCCCCATTGCTCATGGCACACATCAATATGCCCATCAGTGAAGGCCTGGCAGCTGCATGAACAGTTAGGGTGATGGCAAAAGGGAGAAGAGAGTGCAGTTTTAGCCTGTACTGTAGGCTCCTTTCTGGAGTGGATGTAGAACACCCTTTACCTCCATCTGTCCTCGGACGGGGCATTTTAAGAAGTATCTCTGATCCCTGGACAAGGAGGAAACAATCCTTCGCTGTGGTGAATGCAAATGCAATCCCTCGCTCCAAGGGAGATGCCACGAGAGAGGTCCATCTCTGAACTAGGCAGCTTCCTTCCCAGGTCTGGAGGACCCTTTAACAGTGAGACCAGTGCTCTGAGCAGCCCAGTGAATGATATTGTTCTTTGAATTGGCTCTCTGTATCCGCAGGCAATCCACGGCGGTGTTTGAGGCTGAGCTACCAGCCCACAGGAAAGGTGTGTAAACAGGAACCTACGAAGCCATCACACTGAGTCACTCTGTTGGCTCATCCAACCCTGCCTTGTCTCCTCTGACTGGCAGCCACTCAAATAGAAGGTTTTCCTGGTAGAGACTCTTTTAACTGAACAGGCCAGAGCTTAACCCTGAGCCTTGTGCACGCAAAGAGTGCACTCTACCCACTTCAAACTGTTCTTCGATCACCCCTAAAGAAATGCTGCTATCCCAGAAGCCCTTCCTTCTAGTTCCAGATGTAGAAGCAGGTGATTTGTGAATCCTGCTGAAGTGGAGGAGAAGTGGCCATCGCCGCCCTTGCTCCTGCTGAATTTAGTCACATGTTCTGCCCTGGCACCCAGTGAGTGCTAAAGCGCTGGTTAAGCCCCACCGTCGGCTTGTCTTCTCATCATATAGGACCCAGCTCAGCAGGGTCAGTTCCAGATTTCTGGTGGGCCTTGGGCGTAGAGTGCCTGAGCCCCATTCCTCTGCTTGAGAGTGTGCCCTCCCTGCCCACGTTCTGCACCCCTGCTGCCTATCCATCCATCCTTCCCCCGCCCATTTGACCATTTTCCAGCACTCCTGCTGTGCTGGGCAGTGCATGTGGAGGTGGTGGTGGTGGGGCTCACAACGAGCAGATGGGCAGCTGAGAGGGCTGGGAGTGGTGGCAATGGGCCCCATGGGTCACGGCATCTGCCCCACCTCAGGGTCTGCTTTCTCTGGCCCTGCAGCTTAGATCTTCCCTTAACAGGCCAGGTCTCCTCATTGTCCATCCTCCCTCTTTTTGTACAGTTATGGCACGCTGCATTGCAGCCTTGGTATCTTAGCCACTTTGAACCGCTCGGGTTCCATTCCATCTGTTGAGGGAGGGGGAGTAGCTATACTAGGAGGGCCCCTTCCTGTTGATGGGGTGGACAGTCTTACTTTTTCCACAGCTGTGCGGTTTCTTTTTGACGCCTTTTGATGAACACAGAGGTGTTGATGAACACAGAGGTGTGAATAAGCAGGTCCTATCCCCCATTTACTGGTTTAACCACTTTTCATGAGCGGGTGCTAACTTTCTGTTTGGCAAGCATCTGGCCGACAATTGGGGGTGGGGTGGACAACGGCTGCTTTCTGTGTCTGGCAATGCTGATCCTCCTGGAGTTTAAACATGCTGTACTGAACACACACTGGGATAATTCTTGGATTGTTAAGAACGGCTTTCCCAAGAATGACTGTGATCGTTGCAGGGGGAAAAAAATCAGAGGCTGTGACATCCTAATACTAATTTTATTAAAAGCATTAATCAGATTTTATGGTATTATTTTCTACAGTGTGGTTAGGAAATGAGAGCGTGGGGTGTTAGTTCTTGGTAACATGCCTGCTGGCAGAGAAGCTGTTATCTCTAACCCGCAGAGCTAGAGAGGTTCCTTTTTCTTATACAGTTCTGCCATCAAGGAGGGCACGAGACAGGCAGTTTCTTCTCAGAATTCTTGACAATTGCAGTCACTGGGTACTGGGCAATGCCGCAAGTGTTGCTGCCTCGGTGCAGCCGAAAATACCCCTGGTTGGGAAGAGAAAACATGGATTGGGTGTCTCTGGTTTGGAATCCAGGCCAAATCCCCATACCTTGCAGATCTTTCAGGGACCCAGCCCCCTTGGCACATTCCCCCTATTCCCCATCTGCTCCGCTTCAAGTTTGGAAGAAGGCAGTGGCTCCCTGACCCCAATCTCTTCATTAGTCCTTCAGAAGCCCAGGGAATGGGCCCATCTTCCTCCTCTCCCAGCTCCCCACTCTTTCTCCTCATGCTCTCTGATGATTGGAGGTCAGCAACACTCCCTCCAAGCTGTGGAGTCTTGTGAGCAAAAATTCTACTTTGTGAGCTACTGGCATTAAAGTTGTGAGTGAGCGATTTGGCTGCTGCAGCAGTTAGTTTGCTCTGGAGCCCAACTGAACTAGCTCACACTAACTCAGCTCAGAGGGAACACTGGAGGTCAGCTTACCTTTTCTCCCCAGTCAACTCCCCATGAATTCTGGATGATCCAGTACGGTGCAGACCAGGATCCCCGCCTTGGTTTGACTGCACAGAAGCATGAACAATTAAGTTAGTCTGTGTTTGCTAACACAACTCAACTCAAGCCACAAGTCTCCAGGAAGCATTAGAGGTATACTGCTTCTGAATGCTTGACAATCCCTTTTAACTGTCTTGGGCTGTTCTGTTAATTTTACCGAACACATGCCCAGATCGTGGAAATCTCAGTGCAATGGAAACTTCAGGAAAGCGATTCCATAGAGCAGGAGCAGCCACTGAAGAAAAGGTGTCAGTGGCTGGTCTCCTAACCCTAACCTAGAAGACAATAGTCAGAGGAGCAGAGATGACACATGGGTTGCTACACGGAGAAGCAGTCCTGCCTGTTCATAGTAGCCCAAGACTGTAGAACTCCCTCCCTTGCATGGTTTGCCCTCTCAGACTTTCAGAGGTTCATTTACATTGTTGTATTCAACCAAGCTGTTAAGATTAGTTTAATCCATGGGACATTAAGTTTCTACTGATGGCCTTTTCTCCTTCCTATTTTCTGACATTTCGCCCCCCTCTTTGAGGTGAGATTATTTAAGCTCTTTATGCATGTCTTTTAACAGTTTTTCTTATCATTGTAAGCTACTTCGCCATTGGGGAAAGGGGTGGTTCTTCCAAGACTAAGAAGGGGGGGCAAAGATATTTGAAATAAAAATAGCAGCTGCCTCACTGGCTCAGAATAAAAACAGTCTAGTCCACCATTCCATTTTCTACACTGGTCAGACGGCTGCTTCTGGGAAGTACACAGTATCAAGACATCAGCTTCCCCCATATTGTTCCTGCACAACTGCTATTTAAGAGGCACAGTGCCACTGAACATGAAGGCTCTGTTGTGCTATCGTGTCTAATAGTTGTTCAGATCTATTTTCTTCCATTAGTTTGTCTAGTCCATCTAAAAACAAACCATCTATTTGACTAGGTCAGCCATAAGCCTGGAGAGGCTGTCAGCAGTCAGCCACCCCCTTACCCTAGCTCATGGCTCCCGTCCCTCCCCCCACAATACTCAATGCTAAAAGCACTGCCCTGGGCCTTGGCCCTTGGCCCTGCCCTTCCTATAACCCCATCAATGAATGCCTCACCTCCACCATAACCCACAATGAGCACAGCATGGTCCAGTTGTTGGGGGTTGCAATCCTGAGAAGGTCTCCGGAGAATGCCTTTTTGGTAGTTCTGGCAGATAGAGAGAGAACACAAACTATAGTGTGTACTGATCAGAAAGGGACAGGAGGTGTTCTGGAGGGAGGGAGGGGCAGTTTTCTGTCTTGGAGGTGGCACAGGCCAAGGAGAGGGAGGAAGAAGGAATGGGTTTCTGTCCACCTCCATCAGACACCTACCTGAAGCACTTTTTTATTGATGAGAGACGTTACAGGACCTCGGGAAGCCACGACTCGGGCTAGGTCTGGGAAACGGCAAGGGAAATGACATCCAAGATTAGCACCGGGGCACAGAGAAGGGAGACCAGATCTTGGTTTCTACCCCAAAATGTGATTTCTACAGCCATTTCAAGGTCCTGTCCTGGCACGTGTGAAAGTATGATAATTAATAGCCTGAAGATGTGCCAAATGGGTTTCCCTCACTGCCAGGTCATCCACAACTCGCCTGTGTGTGGCCAGAAGGCAGGAGGAATCACTGCAAACTGACTACATTCAAAGTTAGCTTTGGGGTTATGGAGTAATTCTGCATGTGTACATTTTCCAGTACAAAAATCAGAAAGAAGATGCTGTCTTCATAGGCTGGTATCAACCCAGTAACATTTGCTGCTCCATTCTTTTTAAGTGCTGTCATCTTTACCGGGTCTGCATTTGCCTGGGTATGCAATATCCTTTGTCCTTAAAAAGAAATTTTACACTTACACCTTACAAAGAGTTCTGTGTAACTCAGAAGCTTACTTCCAGTATTCAGAGCATTATTTGGCCCAGTGAAGCAACAGAATATAGTCACAGCAAGCAGGTCCCTGGCATCTTGCTCCAGTTCCTCCCCTTATTCTTGCTTTCTCCTTGTCCTATTCAGATGCTTTTAATTTTTTCCCCAGAGACTCACACAGAAGGTCTGTGGGTTTACTCATCTGGATTTCATTTAAGCTAGCACTTGAAATGCGGATTCATCCACCCCAAACTACATCTAAAGAGGCGGCTCAATTGTAGAGCATATAATTTGCATGCAGAATGTCCCAGATTCAATCCCTGACAACTCCAGTTAAAAAATCTCAGGTTGTAGGTATTAGGAAAGATTCTCCTGTCCTCCCCAGCCAGGCAGAGAAAATAGCATTCAGTTAGATGGGCCAACGGTCTGACTTGGTATCTGTGAAGGGGGGGATACTTCTCTGAACATGTACAGAGTGCATTCTTCTCACTGCTTGCCTTCGGGAGTCAATTCCCCCGTAAGGAGAGCTAAAACTCAGTCCCTCACCTGTACAAACTAAACCCTTGACAAGCATAGCCATCATTTGTTCTGGGTTTTTTAAAATATAAAACAAATAACAAGTGCCTTCTACTGAAGTCAGACCATCAGTCCTTCTTAATTATATTGTCTAGCCAAGGTTCCAGGCAGAGAAAAGTCAAGTTCTTCCTACCCTGCACACCATGAGAGTCTTTTAAATGGAGATGCCAGGGATTGAATGTGGGGCCCTCTGCATGCAGTTGTCTGCCATGGCCCCTTTTTCATAGGCTTCCATGCCTTTGTGAACCGTCACCAGAAATCCTTACGGTTCTCATCTCTGGCCAGGAATTCATAGTCATGGATCCAGGCAACGGCTTTTCCTCGGTCCTTTCTGCACTTCTCCTGTTTGGCCACGTAAGGATAGCTTTTAGCGTCTGTCAGTCCACCTGGAATAGAGCACACTGGCTACCAGGTGGGAAAACGGTTCTTTCTCCATCCCACTCATTAGGGCTTGTATCCACAAGAGGACAGTCCCAAGGCACACATCCCCAGCAGCTTTCACAACCAAGCAAGGATTTGAATCCGGGTCTTCTTGGTCCAAGTCCAAGACTAATAACTCACTCAAGTTAAGTTTTACACAAAAACAAATTTTGTTCACTTTCTGGGCCTGATATATAGTTACAGCTAGGGCTGGGAATGGGAGGTTCCCCTAACAAGGGGCCTCTGGAATTTGAACCACAAGCCTCTTGCATTCTCAAGGGCTGGGCTGGGAGACCTTAGTCAAACAGCAGGCACAGAGAGGCCTAGAAAAAGCGAGCTGGACAACTCCAGTTGGCAAGCAGTACAAAGCGTTGGGGTCAGCTACTCCTAGCCTTCTCCCCTCCCCTGGTTAACAGGTCAGTTATCTGTCCCAAGGCCTCCCTAATCATGAAGCAGGCCACCACCAGAGGAGGAAGAGGCCTAGTGAGTGGGAGGCCGATGTGCCAGGACAGGATGGGCCTTCTCACAAGAAGACAGTTAACAGCCCTATGCCAACCCAGCTGGAGTGGGGCAAGGCAAGGAAGGGGTTAAGAGAGCAACAAGGCTCTGAGAAGGGAAGGGTGGCTGTGCTGGGCTTGAATGGCATGGGTGGAGCCCCAGGGGTAAAAAGAAGAGAGGGAGGAGGTGAGGAAAGCAAGCTGGTTGAGCAAAGCTGAGGAGATACAAAGAAGAGTTGGGTTTTTTATACCCCCCTTTTCACTACCTGAAGGCGTTTCAAAGCCGCTAACAATCCCTTTCCCTTCCTCTCCCCACAACAGACACCTTGTGAGGTAGGTGGGGCCGAGAGAGTTCTGAGAGAACTGTGACTGGCCCAAGGTCGCCCGGCAGGCTTCATAGGGAGGAGGAGAGGGGAATCAAACCTGGTTCTCCAGATTAGAGTCCGTAGCTCTTAAGCACTACACCACACTGGAAATCAGAGGGACCTAAAGGAGGAGCCTGGAGCAAGAGAAAGCTACCAAACTGGGACAGGCCTGGTGGAACTGCCCCAAGGAAGAGGCACAGCTCAGCCCCCTGAGTAGAAATGGGTGAGTGAAGGGAACTGCACTCGAGAGGAAGGCTGGGCGGACTTTGCTACAACAATAACAAGGCAGTCAAGGAACACCACTGCATCTGGTGATTCTCTGCTGACTATGGAAGTCAGTCATGATGTCCCGGGGGGGTGTGTGGCAGAGTTGACTTAGAAAGTGGACAAGCCAAGCCCCACTGATGCATAAGGAAGACCTGAGGCAAACCCTCAAGCCCAGTGGGTGTGGCTTGGTAGGCAGCTATGGCACAGGAGCAGCACCAATTGTGGCAGCAGGTAGCCACCCAACAGGCTCAGCTGTTTGAACAGATATTGCAGGCACAGCAGCAGTCCTATGCTGGCCTATGGGACTGCCTCTTCAAGACTCTACAGCTCTTACCCACAGGGGCTAGTCTTGAAGAGGAGCCAAGGGACCACAAGGGTTGAACACCAAGGCTTAGGGCAACTGCAGGGACCACACTACAATGTTTGAGTTGAAGAAAAACTTCCTCCAAATCAGAATGACCATAAGAACATACATTGGTAGTGTGTTTAAGAACATAAGAGAAGCCAATGTTGGATCAGGCCAATGGATGGCCCATCCAGTCCAACACTGTCACACAGTGGCCAAAAATAGCAGGTGCCATCAGGAGGTCCAGCAGTGGGGCCAGGACACTAGAACTCCCACTGTTGCCCCCCCCAAGCACCAAGAATACAGAGCATCACTTGCCCCAGACTGAGAGTTCCTATCTGTACCTTGTGGCTAATAGCCACTGATAGACTTCTGCTCCATATGCTTATCTAATTCCCTCTTGAAGCTGCCCATGCTTGTAGCTGCTGCCATCTCCTGTGGCAGTGAATTCCATGTGTTAATCACTCTTTGGGTGAAGAAGTACTTCCTCTTATCTGTTCTAACCCGACTGCTCAGCAATTTCATGGAGTGCCCACGAGTTCTTGTATTGTGAGAAAGGGAGAAAAGTACTTCTTTCTCAACCTGATCTATCCCATGCATAATCTTATAAACCTCGATCATGTCACCCCTCAGCCATCGTTTCTCCAAGCTAAAGAGCCCCAAGCATTTTAACCTTTCTTCATAGGGAAAGTGTTCCAACCCTTTGATTATAATCTAGCTGCCCTTTTCTGCACTTTTTCCAATGCTATAATATCCTTTTTGAGGTGTGGTGACCAGAACTGTACACAGTACTCCAAATGAGGTCACACCATTGATTTATACAGGGGCATTATGATACTGGCTGATTTGTTTTCGGTTCCCTTCCTAATAATCCCCAGCATAGCGTTGGCCTTCTTTATTGCAGTTACACACTGTCTAGACATTTTCATTGACTTATCTACTACGACTCCAAGATCTCTCTCTTGGTCAGTCTCTGCCAGTTTGGACCCCATTAACGTGTATTTATAGTTAGGATTTTTGGCTCCAATGTGCATCACTTTGCACTTGGCCACATTGAACCCCATTTGCCATGTTGATGCCCACTCGCTTATCCTCGACAGATCCCTTTGGAGTGCCTCACAATCCTCCCTGGTTCTCACCACCCTGAACAACTTCATGTCATCTGCAAATTTAGTCACTTCACTGCTTACACCCAACTCCAAATCATTAATAAACAAGTTAAAAAGCATTGGACTGAGCCATGTGGTGGCCAGAGCAGCTTAGGCGAGGGAGAGTGTCAATGAACTTACTGCGTTCAAGGACTGTACGGAAGGCATCCCACGGAAAACCCCCTTCACAGCCACAGCCACATCTTGTGCAATCAACAATCTCTGGAATGGGAGAAAGCAACATCAGCAAGGTTAAAATAAAGTCTCTCATTTAGCCAGGGAAATATAAGGCTTAGTAAGAGTGGTATTCAGGGGGCCTCGGTGGCTTAGAGGTTAAGACATTGAGCTGCAGACTGGAAGGTCTGTAGTTCAGCTGTTCGAGACCCTAGTGCCACGTGATGGAGGGAGCTCCCATCTCTGGTCCCAGCTCCTGCCAGCCTAGCCGTTCGAAAGCAAGAAATTGCAAGTAGATAAATAGGTACCGCTTTGGTGGGAAGGTAATAGTGTTCCAGCACCTCAGCGTTTAGTCATGCTGGCAACATGACAGTGGAAATGTCTTCAGACAGCACTGGCTCTTCAGCTTGGAAACGGAGATGAGCACCGCCCCTAGGGTCATATTTGAGACTGGCTTTTGAGCCGGGGAAACCTTTACCTGAGCCGGCCTTGCTGGGAGGGCGGGGTAAAAATCAAATAAATAAATAAATAAAAATACCTTTACCTTAAGGGTGATAATCAACCTTAGTTCCCTTCTCCCTCTCTGCAGATATGAACCAGGTTGATCGAGGCTAGCCCAAAAATGTTAGCAGTAAGAACCATAAATTAAAAAAATGATCATTGACTAAATAGACTTAACACAAAATCAATATTTCAATACACATTTGAAATCCAGGTGAATTTTCAATATGCAAAATTTTCAGTTTTCAAACTTTGAAGTTTTGGGAAGGAAGTTTTGAAAAAAAAAGAATAATAATCTCGGGAATCAACTTGTCAAATATAATCCTTTACACTATGGTCCTTTCCACTCAGATCCGGCAGTTATCTGTCACTGGGTATGGTGTATAAATCAATCACCACCCCAAGCAAAAAAGAAGTAGCCTGATTCGGTAGAGTTGCCAACCTCCAGGTAGGACCTGACAATCTCCTGGAATTAGAACTGATCTCCAGGCAACAGAGATCAGTTCCCCTGGAGAAAAAAGGCTGCTTTGGAGGATGGATCTGGCATCATGCCCTGCTGAGGTCTGCCCCCTCCCAGACCCTGTCCTCCCCAGGCTCCGTCCCCGAAATCTCCCAAGTATTTCCC
Source organism: Gekko gecko (assembly GCA_029375565.1). NCBI lineage: Eukaryota > Metazoa > Chordata > Lepidosauria > Squamata > Gekkonidae > Gekko > Gekko gecko. The sequence goes on from JAPDNY010000001.1 coordinate 28,551,042, forward strand.
AACCCAGAATCGGCAACCCTACATTTTGAAATCTTTTCTTTTTACAAAACCACTGAGTCAGGCAGAGAAATAGGTACTGTTCTATATTCATTGTGTATATGTGTGAATACAGTAAAGGACAAGGAGGTAGCACTTCTCTAGCAGGAAAAATCCCTTGTAGAAATAAATTAATGTTCTGGAAACACACCCCTCGTATCTTTTCTTCCTGGAATCTGTCCAGCTAATTCAGTTTGCTTTTGCTGCGTACCATGGCAGTGAGTTACAAAGATTAACCGTGTACACAACCACAGGATAATTCTGTAAATCACAGGTGGTGGTGGGGACTCAAATCCATCTGATGTAGGGGAAAGAGAGTAACTCAGGCCCCGGTCACACCAGGGGGAAATGGCGTGGCTGTAGTGTGGCTTTTTAGAGCCACAACAAAAGAGAAGCGTGGCTGTAGGATCAGACAGATCCCCCCAGCCGCCATGCAGTTGCTCCCCGGCATGATCAGATGCCGGGGGGGAAGCCATGGACAGGAGAGCGAGGCAAGCCCGCTGTGCATGCGTGTGCATACGCAGTTCGACAGGGCCTCGGATGCTGCGGGGAGATGGGCACATCTTCAGACGCCCACCTGTGCTGCGTGTCAACCAGTAGGTAGTACAGTTTTGGTGCTACCTTTTTGATGCGTGGTTTCACCCGGAAGGGACAGATCGGGGACGGGTGTGCTCTGCTTCCCAGGTATTGCGGTATGATCGCGCCCATTTGATGCGCCCCCAGTCCGTCCCTCTTGCATGGCAAATCCTCCCATGTGACCGGAGCCTCAGTTTACTAACAGCTTTCACGGCAGTGACCAGAGGCAAGTAGCTGAGTATAAGGTTCTGCATACATGTAGGAATTTGGAAACAGATTTTACAGCCAATCATATGTCAGCTCTAGTGCTCAGCCCTAGTCAGACTTGGCCCAAACCCATCAAGCTTTCTTTTGATACCAGACATACCCTGTACAGAGACGTTCCGTGGCGAACGGACATGGATATTCCACAAGGCCTCGATGTTCGATACAGCAGCAAAAGCCCAGCATGAGTTACAGGAAATCTGAGAAGAAAGGGGGGAAAGATGTACAGCACGCGGAGGAGGCAAAAGATCAATTGTTTTCTTCATTGATGAATGGGACTGAAAGACTGGCAATTCATTCATGGAAGCACATTTTACACACAGCCAGTAAGTGCATTCAGGCAATACAGTTAATGACGCTTCCAAGCATCGCCTCCAGTAGCCAAGCAAAGGGAGAAATTCTGGAAATATTCATGACTCTTGTGATGCCTTCAACAAAGTTCCATCACTCTGGATACTGCCATCTTGTGTAACAAAGACCTCTACCTTCCTGGAGCCATTTATTTTCCTAAAGTCCATCACCTTCCTATTATTTTAGCAGGTTTGCAAACTCATACTTGTTTCCCTTTGTTATCATGACCTTGACCTTTATCAGCTAGTTGGATCGGGGTCGTATCCCAGACACCATCTCTTTATTTCAAGCAATTATTTGGTAGAAGTTTTCCCACTTCTAAGGCTTAAATATAAGAAGTTTTCTTTTCATTAGTTTGCTAGTTTTAGTTGCCTTTGAAAATCTAACATTGATCAGAACCCTCAGCCATACTCTTGGATCACAAGGAAAGGCAGGGTATAAATGGCAGTAGCAGGCAGGATGGATCCCCATTGGGTGGCAATGAAAACTAGCCTGTTCCCTTACACTACTGACGTCCCGAGCTATTCCATTATACTACAGTTCCAATCCCTTTATAAAAATGCCCTCCTAACAATTTAAGTTTTGCACATTTTACTAAATGAAAGAAGTATGGGGGCCTTCCTGGCCTATTCAGGCAGGCCATTCCACAAGGTAGGAACCACTACAATGGCCAGTCTTACCCATTCACAGAGCAGCACTGTCAGAAGATACTCTACTGGCATGGAAAGAAGGTGGCAAGAAAACTTTGTCAGGCTGCTATTAATGACCCAGAAACTGAGACATTTAGAAAAGGTGGCAACTGTAGTTTGTTCAAAATCCAGGACAAAGGAACCACTTCTGGTAAGAGACAAGCTGCATAGCACCACCAACTGTTTCCAGAAACCACTTTTCCTAGGACAGCCTGGGTGGTGCAGTGATTGGAATTTTGGACTAGAACCCAAGAGACCTGGGTTTAAGAGACCTTTAAAGCCCTGTATGCTCAGGGGCTGACATAAACGAGGGACTGCCTTTCCCCATATGTACCCCAGTGAGCACTGCGTTCAGGGTCCCAAAACTGACTGACCCTCCCAGGCCTGAAAGAAGTTAGACTGGCCCGGGCCCAAAATAACTTAGACTGGCCACAACCAGGACCAGGGCCTTTTCAGTGGCGGCTCCATACTGGTGGAATGAGCTCCCAGAGGAGATCAGGGCCCTGCGGGACCTAATGCAGTTCTGCAGGGCCTGCAAGAGGGAGCTCTTCCACCAGGTTTGGTTAAGGAGCCACCACCACTAAGCACACCATCACTAACATCACTAATTACAACAAATGAGAATTATTGAGCCCTGTTCCCTGGCTCCATCGTTTACAGCCAGCACCTGCTGTATATATATACGATAATGAATTATCAAAGGAGCTGAGAAGCACAACAGATTGTAGAACATATTAATATGAATGTACCGCCATCTTTAAGTATTTATATATATCTAGCTAGCAATTTATGACTGTGGATTGTTTTAAACTGGTTTTAAACTGGTCAGGGGCCTGTCTACCTGAGGGACCGCCTTTCCCCGTATGTCCCCCAGAGAGCACTGCGATCGGGGACACAACATCGCTTGATCCTTCCTGGCCCCAAAGAGGCCAGGCTGACAACGACCAAGTCCAGAGCCTTTTCTGTGGCTGCCCCAGTGTACTGGAACGAGCTCCCCAGTGAGATCCAGGCCCTGCGAGATCTTCAGCAATTTCGCAGGGCCGTGAAGACGGAGCTTTTCCGCAGGGCGTACCAATGAGAGCCATGCCATGCCAGCTGAGCCACGTCGCCCCATTACGGGACTATGCTGTGGTGTATGGAAATGTTGTTATTTATTGCATTTTAGCTAGTCTGTTTTAACGAGATGCTTACGTTTATATGTATATCGGTTTTATGATGTTGTAAGCCGCCCTCAGCCACCTATGTGGGAGGGCAGGATAGAAATGAAACAAATAAAAAAAATAAATATCTATGTTTACAATTTTCTATGTTTTATCCTTTTGTAAGCCGCCCTGAGCCTGTCTCATTGGGGAGGGCGGGGGTAATAAAATAAATAAATAAATAAATAAAATCCTCACACTGCCAAGCAGGGATGCAAGCATCCAAAATTACAGCTCATCTCCAGACTACATCCATAATTTCCCCTGGAGAAAATGGATGCTTTGGAGGGTGGACTCTATGCCACTGTAGCTCCCTGAGGTCCTTGTTCTCCCCAGCCTCCATCCCCAAATCTCCAGGAGTTTCCCAACCTGGAACTGGCAACCCTAAGCCCCCCATCCCCCACTAGTGGCCAGAGTGGAGCTGATAACCCTACTGAAAAGCTGAGTGATTCTGGGCTAGCCCCACTAGAAAGCATTGTGGTGCAGTTCCTCAGCTTGTAGGATTCTGAGCCTGCTCTCATTCTGCCATAGCCGCATCTACCCAACATTTTCCTTCTTAACCTACAAACTTGTAAAGGAAGCTTTTCCAGGAAGGCCTGTTAAGTCTCGAGAGGCTCCCCCAAAAGGGAGCCAGCAACAGCTGCCTTGGAATCCCCCTCCGGACAAGAGACTGGGGCTCTGTCCTTAAAGCCATCACCAGGGGGCAGTGGATGACCCTTCCCTTCTATTGTTCATTTACACAGAGATACCCCACTTTAGCTTGCATCCCATAATGATTTCCATCACACAACAAATCCCTTTACCTCCTGGTTTTTGACTACTGTGATAGCTCCAAATTTTCTCCAGTCACAGGACTTTGCACCCTTGGAAGGTTTCGCTGATTTCTTCAATGTGGGGGGGTGAGAAGGGTGAGGAATCCCAGACATCTTCTCAAACTCACTTTCTGAGGGAGAAGAAAAAAACTTGGAAGCTCTAGTTTAAACTAGGGGAAGGCAGATTTAACCTTAAACCTTGCATGGAATTCTCTGGAAGGTGGAGGTTGTGGAGACCCTTTTTGGAAAAAGCTTATAGAACAACTGGAGATAAGACTGCACATTGGTGGGGGGTGGGGCAGAGCTTTAATGAATGTATGTCTGGTGGAAATTCAACAGGTGCAGTTTCCTCAAGTGCAGTAATGAGGAAAGCTTTACCTATTGACTATGAGCCTGCCTGGTTGCTACAGCGGCAATTCTGTGAACTCTTCTACACAACATTATGAAGGGCTCAGTCAATCCATTGATTTTTTAAAGTCCACTGATCTTTAGTCTTGGTGAGATCATGCTTCATGTCAAGGGGCAGGGGAAGAAACCAAAGGATTTTTACCTCAGAATAGCCACCTATGTGTTAAGTGATCCAGCAGCTAACAGGACTTGCATCTAGGAGGCTATCTAGCCAAAAAGGACCACTGCAATGGCCAGTCCGGCCAACGGGCAAAGCCCAACTCCTCCCCTCCAGTAAGAGGAAGATGCCCCGCACCAGGACGGCCATTAATTAATACGATGCCCACGTTCCTTTCCCTGGGGCTGAGCAAAGAGAACTTCCTAAGTCCTTGGCCCCAACCTTGGGTCTAATCACTCTTCTATCTGCCACTTTTGACAGACATCCAACATCCACGGCAGAGACTGCATACCAAGGCCCCCTTTGGGCCTGACAGCTCTCTCCTCCTTACCTGTCAGGTCACTGAACAAAGTGACCCCATATTGGGCCGTCCCCAGCTCTGAGGCCTGTAACGCACAGCTCACTTTCAGGTTTTGCGTGAAGACTTGGAAGCGGTGGTCTCTCTCTGAGGTGTAAAATGACAGATTCAGCAGACTGACAGAATTTTTCCCCAACCTGAAGAAACTCATCATACATTTTGAGTCAGATTTCTGCTGAGAACGACACCCCATGAACTTCGTTGGAAGACCAACCCTGCGAATTGGCTCTTTTAGGGCTATATTTCTGGAGGCACCCCCCCCCCAATTCTCAATGAGGGAAAGCAGAAAACAGAGGAGGCTTGGATTGCAATGTAAGCTCTGCCCTAAAGCTTGCTAAATAACTGTGGTCCAGTCCCTCAGTTTCAGATACCATATCCATAAAATGGGAATAACCATGAACAGCCTCATGGGATGCCTGTGAAGATTAGATATCAAGGCTGGATGTGAGAGAACAAAGATACTGCCTGTTCTCTGGCAGGTCTCCTGTGATTCAGTAGGTTCAGGGCAGGCAGAAATTAAACAGGCTGAGTTCCCCCTTTTGTTTGGCAACACAGTTCTTGTTGAATTTCTACCTGCTAGCCTCCCCCCCCAGCCAAGAAATAGGAGACTGGTAAGAAAAGACAACATGAGACATTTTCCCTCCCAACCCCAAACCCTGCAGTTAGCAATGTAGTCCTTACCTTCTTGGCTCCTGTAGGTTTTGTTAAATTGTGTCATAAAATCCTGGAAAATCAGGTCTACCTGGGTCTGAAACAGAAAAGAAAAAATAAGCTGAGCAGACAGTTTAGTTCTCCAAAGGAGCAGATCCCCCTCTTCAACCATTACTTATTTAAAGTATTTTAATTGTAATTTAGTATTCATTGACTGCCCACCCCTATTCTGGCCTCAGTGCCTTATCTATGAATTCCTTGCAGGCTTGCTGACTCCTTCTGGTGCCTGTCTTTTAACAGCCATGCAAAAGGCACAGACATGAAGCAGAGGTTGCTTTTTCTGATATGGCTGTACAGCTGGGAGAGGACGTTTTACCTGTTGAATTTCTGTCCATAAAACAACAGTGAAAGGCATAGGAGTCCCATCAGCAAAAGGAAAAGTATCAAACAGTCTTAGCTGCAAAAATCCCCTGCCTGCCTGCCTGTCTCCGCTGATCCCTGCTGCCTTCTTGGCACCCCCAGCCCCCCCTTCCCTTCCCTTCACTCTCCTCACCAGATTCAGGTCTGACGGTAGGAAGGAATTGTCAGGATAGGGGGCAGAGCCCCAGAGCCCCCACACCATCAGGCAAGCATGCAGGGTGGCTGACCACATTGCGGGTGTATCTCTGTTCCACTGTGGAACTGCCAGCCTGCAACCCCGAGCAAAAGTACTTGTAGGGGCTTCAAGTAGGAGGGGAGGCATCCGGTGAGGAAACCACTGAGGCAGGAAGAGGAGGAGGGCTGATGTTTTGGAAGTTATAGTAAAATTTGGGGGGGGAGGATGACAGGGCTTAATTTGACCTTTGGGGTCTGTGCTACAATAGCAGAGTGCCTCTGAGCACATGCAGAATGCCATCCAGTACCACCACCATTATCTTGCCTTTGAAATTAAGGGCCCTTCAGAATAAATGGTAGGCACAAATCTCTGCACCTCTCCCTTTCTTAGGAAATCAAGCCCTCTACATAGCATCCATTTACTATATATATCTGTGGTTGCATAACCTCCCCTTCCAGGACTGCTGTTGCAAAAGCCCTCTGTACCCCAGCCCTGCCCTGGATTCTCCACTATCTGCGTCCCTTGTCTCTCTGCCCTCCCCCCATACCTGGTTGCAGCCCCCATCCCCATCCCACAATGAACAGTCCCTTGCCAATGTTCCTTTGTTCTTCCCTAGTCGGCCTTGAGTCGTGTTTAGCTGGCTTTAAGCAGCAAGTTGTTGGAACAGACCCAAAGGACAATCCTGCCTTTCAAAACCATCTTCTCTCTGTTTCCCACTTTTTGCAAATTGATGTCTGCTGCACTGAATAGGGAGGGAAAAAAGGCTTCCTTCTCTCGCCACTCCTCAACAGCAGGGATTAAACAGGCCAGAAATTGTACCAGATTCCACTTGGAAAACAATCACTTCTATTTTGCACTTATGTAGCACTTCAGAATGTTCCATGTACATTATCTTATTATCTGTACAACAACCCTGAAAAGTAGGCCAGCATTACACTCCACATATTGCAGAGGGGTGTTTGTGTATGTGAGAGAAACTGGTTTGTGCAAGGCCATGTAGAGACCATGGCAGGGGCAAGATTTTAATTGAGGAGGGGGTTGGCATTAGTGTTCCCTCTAAGCTGAGTTAGTGTGAGCTGGCTCACAGTTTTCTAGCCTCCGGCTCACATATTTTTGTCTTAGTTCAGAAAGGATGCCTTCAGAGCAAACTAATTGATGCAGTAGCCAAATCGCTAGCTCACAACTGTAATGCCAGCAGCTCAAAAAGTAGAATTTTTGCTCACAAGACTCCACAGCTTAGAGGGAGCATTGGTTGGCATGGCACCCTTCAGAAAGGCTCTTTCTTTAGACATTGGCAAATGAACCTTTTCCCATGGCATAGAGAAAATAAGCACGGTCACTCAGATGAGCCACCCCACTACACCCACTATCAAATATCAAGGAATCTTTTGTATTCACAAATGCCTCTGAACACAAACAGAGTACTTTTCTGTTAACAAATACAAGCTGGGATCCAGACAGCTCCTTTAGAGGACTTGTACATGCCCACATAGATGTCTGATTTTTTCTTCTTCTGAAGAACAGAAATGTCTCTCACATCGGCGTTGCCAACCTCCAGGTGGGGGCTGGAGATCTCCCAGAATTACAGCTGATCCCCAAACTACATAAATTACTTGTTATTTATTTAAAACATTTATCCCACTTCTCTTGGAGAAAACGGCTGCTTTGGAAGGTGGACTGCATGGCACTGCATCCTACCAAGGTGCCTCCCCTCCCTAAACCTCACTCTCCCAGGCTCCGCCCAGAGCTGGCAGCCCTATAGTCTCACCCCCTGTCTGCTACTCTAATGCCTCAACTGCTTTCCAAATCCCCCCTCCCATTGCGAAAGCCATTTGCCATGTGACCGTAGGGGGAGGCTGCTGGGCAACCACACCCAGAAGGACCCTACTCCTGAAGTAGTTAGAACTAGTTGCACAGTCGTTTGGATCCTGGCCATACGGTGCTGGCAGCCCTGAAAGATCACACCTGCAGTATTCAAAGGGAGAATCCAACTGGGAGGTTTCTGAAGTAGACTTCACTAACAAGTTCAAGAACTTGGATGGCCCAGGCTAGCCAGATCTTCACATCTTAGAAACTAAGCAGGTTTGGCCCTGGTTAGTACTTGGACAGGAGACCACCAAGAAAGTCCAGGGTAGCTACGCAGAGGCAGACAATAGCAAACCACCGAAATGCCTCTTGCCTTGAAAACCCTGCGGCGTCATGTAAGTTGGCTGCAGCTTGATGGCACTTTCTACCAACAGGATTAACACAACACAAGACAATTAACCTCCCCAAATCATCACAGGAATCAGGGATTCCTTAGGCACTACAGATGTTAATATCTTGCATATCATACCCAATGCAGATGTCAATTAGTTCAGTGGTATAGTCTATACCACTGTAACTTCCTAGTGTATCGGCTTATCTCGCACTAAGTTTTATATCTGATCCTACCTTATTTATCTGTCTGCAGTTGAAGATGGTCCCCATTCGCTCTGAGTGAATCCCTTGCTCTCAGTACTGGATCTTGTTTGAAATCTCTTTGTAACATCTCCCACCCACCACATTTCAATAGTAAACACAGTTGCACCAGGCTAATGGATGTTCACTTCATTGCCTCTGCTGCAGTGAGCTCTAACTCACAAAGGCTTACGCTGCAATAAATGTTGTTAATCTTTTAAGGTGCCACTGGACTCCTGTTTTATCTTGCTGCTGCAGACTTACCTACCCCTCTGGAATTACCTGTAACCTTGAGCATTCTAAATCAGTCCCACCGAAGTCAGAGGCATGCACAGGACTGGGCCGGAAATGATTGATTGCAGATGTCCATGGAAGAAACAGTGCTGGATAAGCTGCTTAGCCATTCAGGCAGGGGTCCCCAACTTTTTTGAGCCTGTTTTGGAATTCTGACATGGCATGGGGGGGCAGCAACCCAACAAGTGCCAAAAAATGTCTGCCACACAAGGTGGAGCCAGCCACAAAATGATTGCCCCAGCTTCACTACAGTAACACAGTGCAGATCCTTGTGCTGTTGTGGCAGCTGCTGCCAAAGCAAATCTGCATAACCAAGCAGAAGCCCTGCTGGGCTAAAGCCTACCTGGGCCCTCCCACTTCCTAAAAACACTTCATGGGTGCCAGAAAAGGTGCTGGTGGGTGCCATGTCGCCAGGGCTATTTTTGGGCAGGAGCACACAGGAAAGGAGTTCCAGCTGGCTCCTGAGTTGGCCACACCCAGCAGGAACTCATTAGCATAATAGGCCACACCCAACAGCAGAAACTCATTAGGATTGGCTACATTAGGGGTGTGTGGCCTAACATGTAAAGGAGTTCCTGCTACAAAAAAGCCCTGGGTTTTGACAACAAACAAGGTAAACAGAATAAGAAGCAAAAGGTGGGTGTGGCTGGATGACCACATTTCTGGTAACATGGGGGTGTGGCCTAATAGGCTAACGAGTTGTGCTGTTGGGTGTGGCCTAATATGCTAATGACTTTCTGCTGATGGGTGTGGCCTATTATGCTAATGAGTTCCTGCTGGGCTTTTTCTACAAAAAAAGCCCTGCATGTCACCATGGGCACCATGTTGGGGACCCTACCTTAAAGCAATACAGGCCTTTCTGTCACATTTACTGCAAATAGGTCAACACAGCTCTTGGCTGCCTCAAGACCTCTGTTCTGCTCCACACCTCTGGCAAAGACGCCCTTCAGAGGGATTGTGGCATTTTTTTCTCCCACCTTATGTCTCAAATCACATGATTATTCCTCCAAAGGATCTTTACTTTTATCGCTTATTATTATTACAAGATATGCACTTTTTAAAAAAGACAGTGTATGGATTATGTCCTTTTGTGTTGAATGTATCTGAAAGCCCCCAACCTTTCACGGGGTTTCCCTCTGCCCATCAACTGTCTCTGCACCTCCTCCCCCAGCTGAGACCTGAAACAGGAGCCCTTGAACATCTGGAACGGGATCCAACCTTTCAAGTCAGAGGATGTGATTTCTATGGTTGCCAACCGATTGGAGGATAAAACAGCCTGTTCTAGTCTTGGGGCTTGAATAATAGTTTGAGCTGTGAGATAAACAGCAGGTTATGGTCTTTCACAGCACAGAAAGAATAAATACACTTTCTTATTACTCTGTGCACACCAAACAGCTCCTAAAGTTACAGGGGCTGGTAAAAAGCAAACAACCCCAATGGCTTGGAAGAATTTATGGTTGCCAGCTGCCCAAAGGAACAAAACATCCTATCCCCTTAATGGGATGTTATTTAACTCCATGCTGTGAAAAGCTTCTGCTGCCTATTTCCACACATTAAGGACAGGGCTTTTTTCTTCAGCCTGTTGGCACTCTCTTCTTGCTAGGTAGACTGGACAGGTTCTGTTTATGCTTGAGGCCATTTCTGTGGCCAAACCTTTTATTAAGCACTCTGACCAACTCCTCTAAAGCTCATTCTTCTATCCCCAGAATTGTCTGCTTCTGAGATCTGCCACAATTTACTTTATCCGTTACATTTATAATTCATTTTCTTCTCATGGAGCAAACACAGGGGTTCAAAGGAGATCTTCCACAGAAATATTCAGATGTACTTAGCTTCAACAAGGTTGCTGTCCCTGCAATAGAGGCTTCCTGCATGAAAATGGGTACCTGAAGTAACATCCTCAGGTAAATAACATCCCATTCAGCCTCTATTAAGGGACAGGGAAACTTTTTTTCTCCCAGCAGTTAGCAATGCTGCTCCTGAGTAAACATTTCCGTAGCCTGGCAGAGTTATAGAGAATTCTGGCCCATGCAGCTTTTCCCTTCATGGTGCTGCATGGTATGTGTAATATTATGGACATGCACATTTTTTAAAAAAATATGAAGTAGTAATGCAGATTGCAGCCCATGCATTTCATCCCCCCAGAAAAAGAATTTATTTCTTTTTTTTAGGAATTTTTTGTTTGTGTGTGCTTGTGAGCCTGGAAGTCATGGTGACTTCTGGCAACCCGTAGTGGGGCTAGGATGTTTTCAGAGAGGTTGCTTACTACTGCCTTCCTCTACGTCCTGGACATAGTATTCTCTGGAGGTCTCCCTTCCAAATACTGGCCAGGGTCAGCCCTGCTTAGCTTTTGAGATCTGACAAGATTGAGCTTGCCTGGGCTGTCTATTAGGTCAGGGCCCAGGAAAAAAAATCCTGTACCTCTTTCCTGTACACAGTGCTGAGAGTTAAGACCAGTTTTCTCAAAGTATCAGGATTTCCCCATCTGGCCCACTAATTTTTCCTCCCTCTTTGCTCCAGGTACAGCAAAACTAGCTTGGATATCTGTTGAGATATGGGTTGTTTTCTTGGCTTTCTTCATCTGGACAATCAGGTATAGCACTAGGGTTGCCACTTCTGGGCTGGGAAATCCCTGGAGATTTGGCAGTGGAACCTGGGGAGGGGGGGGTTGGGGAGGGGAGGGACCTCAGCAGGGTATAATGCCATATAGCCCACCTTCCAAAGCAGCCGTTTTCTCCAGGGGAACTGATCTCTGTTGCCTGGAGACCAGTTGTAATTCCAGGAGATCTCCAGCCACCACCTGGATTCTGGCAACTCTAGTTTAGCACAAACATACCTCAACTAGTTCTCCTATACCTAGAGAAATGAGATGCCATTAGTGACCTTGGGAACCCTGGAGCTTTGGAAAACATTTGAGTAGAATTCGACCTCCTGCACGTTTTGTTTTTCCTTTTATCTCCGAAAGTCTTTTAAAAAAGGTTCAAAACTATTTTTACTATAATGACTTTTTTAATGAAGCCTGAAGATTCTATGAAGGGGTCTGGAACATCTCGGAAGGGGCCAGACTCCCCCAGCCCCCTCCTGTCCTCCAGTGACCAGCTTCCCCACCCTGTTCCCCACTCGGTGCTTTGATGCTAAGGCCTTGGGAGCAGGTGCAGAGCCATGTTTGCAAACGGCTAATCTACTCCGAGTGGATTCTAGCCTTTCTGTTCCGGCACACACACGCACGCCCCTTCCACATGCACCCCTGGCAGCCAACCTGGGCCGCTATTTATAGCACAGACAACAGTTCTCTGTTCCCCTGGAATGCCTGGCCCGAAGAAAGAGCAGTACAGAAAACAGGGAACTGGGCCTCCTCCTCTTGCCAGCCTCCTCCCCAATCTCTAACCCTTCATTGTCAGTCCAATGAAAAGAGACAGTGTTTTTAATTAGAATAGTAGAGCTTCCTTTACTGGATGAGATCAATGGTCCATCTAGTCCAGCATCTAATTGGGCCAGCCAGGTGCCTTTGGAATCCTGCAGCTGGAACGTGAAGAACTAGTCCTGCCCAGCTGTTTGTCTACAGCAGGGGTCCCTCAACATGGTGCCTGTGGGCATCTGCAACATGACACTCACCAGCATCTTTCCTGGTGCCCATGAAGTGTTTTTAGGAAGTGGGCGGGGCCAGGTAGGACCTTTGCCCAGGTCTCAGGAAGGTTTCTGATTGACCAGTGGAGAATTCATTGGCTGTGCAGATTGTTTAAAATGTTGCTTTGGCAACAGCGGCCACCAGAGCACAAGGATCTACACTGCGTTGCTGAAGTTAAGCAGTGGCAATCGTTTTATGGCTGGTGTTGTATACTAAGCGGAGACCGCACACGTGGTCAGGGAACCACGCAGTCGGGAAAAGAAGCGAGCTTCACCTCCAGAGACAATAGCCCGAACGGATCCTAGTCCACACCTATTGGACGGCCAGGATCCTAGGAGAAACCAATGGGGAATAAGGTGCACTGTAAATAACCTATTGTGTGTGTGTGTGCGTGCGTGTGTGTGTGTGTGTGTTGGGGGAGTGGGAAACATGGTGATATAAAGCGGCCTGTGGGCCAGGTAGCCATCTCAAGTCTTATGTAGACCTCATAAAGTATAAGCTGTTATCACGCATCTACGCATCAGCCTCAGTACTTTATAGCTGGCTTTGCCTCCCATGGCAGCCATTTTGTTGCTGCACCCACCAGGCAGTGTCAGAATTCTAAATGTGCCTGCAGGCTCAAAAAGTTGGGGACCCCTGGTCTATAGCATCTGGTACTCAGGGGTAGACTGCTCCTTAATCCTGGAGGTTCTATTTGGCGACCATGGATGGTTGCTGTGGGGAGGTCTGTCATTCACAAATGTTTCTAATCTTTTAAAAAAAACAACGTACAGGGCCAGTGGACATTGACTTCATGATCTTGTCTACCTGCTATGCCCCGTCATGGAGATAAACAATTTGGCTGCAGATATCTACACTCTGGTTTTATTGAGATGAATCATGTAATGCATCCTATATGTTCTGGACTGTCTCTTGGAAGCAGCAGATGGACCAACATTCTGCAGCTAGACTACTGATAGGTGTGTGCCATGGTGCCCATGTTAGGCCTCTGTTTGCAAAATCTTAATTGGCTTCTACTATATTTTTTGGAGATAATTAAAGGTGTTTTTTTAACCTTAAAAGTTCTGTGTGGCAGCTTCATTCCTCAGGTCAGGGCTAGGCTTGCCAACAGCCTGGAGAAAATGCCCTGTCCTGCAATGGAGACATGCGGAAATGCCTGCTGTAGAGATGCCAGCCTCCAGGTGGGAACTGGGGATCGCTTGGAATTACAGATCATCTCCAGACTACAGAGATCAGTTCCCTGGAGAAAACAGAGGCTTTGGAGGTTGGACCTTATGGCACTGTTCCCTCACTGAGGTCCCTGCCTTTCTCAGGCTCCACCCCCAAATCTCCAAGTATTTCCCAACCTGGAGCTGGCAACCTTGGAGGTGGGGCCTGGGAAGGGCAGGGTTTGCGGGAGGGAGAGAGCTCAGTGGGGTAGAATTCCTTAGAGTCCACCCTCCAAAGCAGCCATTTTCTCCAGCAGAACTGATCTATGTTGTGATTCTGGGAGATCTCCAGGCCTCACTTGGAGGTGGTGACCCTATCTGAGCCCCTTTAGGAGAAAGGCAGGTTCAAATGCCATAGACAGACAACCAATGAAGTGGGCTTCAGGAAAAACACTGGCAGGCACCACGATGTTCATGGGCTCTGTGCTGGTTCACACTGACCCCTTTGCATAATTATTTACCCACATGCTAGCACAGAAATTAGGGATGTGAGCCTCCAGGTGGGACCTGCAGATCCCCAGGACTCAGGGCCGGCTCGCCCACTAGGCGAGCTAGGCGCTTGCCTAGGGCGCCGGCCCTGCAGGGGCGCCAAAATGCCCCCCCCATGAAAAGCTCCCCGGGCCGCCCAACGCCAGCAGCCCTGGCTTTCCTGGGTGCCTCGTGACTGTGAGGCACCCGGGAGAGCCGCGCTGCCGCCCCTGGGAGGAAGGGGGCGTTCTAAGCCCGCCTTCCCGGCTCTCCCAGGCGCTTGGCCATCTCCAGGCCCCACCGGGAGGTTGGCATCCCCAGTGGGGTGGGCGCCCAGGCTGTCCTGCCTAGGGCGCCCAGACACCTGGGGCCGGCCCTGCCAGGACTGACAGCTCATCTTCAGACTACAGAAATCAGTTCCCCTGGAGAAAATGAGTGCTTTGGAGGTTGGACTCTATGGCATCGTACCCCGCTGAGATCCCCGTCCTCCCCAGGCTCCATCTCCAGGAGTTTTTCCCAACCTGGATCTGGCAACTCTACCCCCATCCCCTGGAGGTGGCCAGTGGGACCAGGCAACCTGAGAGTAGATTAGCACCCTGACCTGGGTTAAAAAAAAAAAAAGCCCTGCCCTGGCTATAGTGTAGATTAGCTTTCTCCTAATTGTCTCAGTGGTTTAGTGGAACTTCCATCACCCTGAGTTCTGGTTTTTCAAGATCTTATTTCCTGCTTTTTCTTGCGAGGAGCCTTGGGGAGGAGAGTTCTCTCCAAGTAGGTTTAAACACTTTAAACCCAACTAGTATAATATCTGCCATTTCCTTATCAGAAAGGGCCTCCAAATACAACTTAAAGTTGCGACAACGACTTCTGTGGGCACAGTATCTCAACGAGTTTTCACGCAGCACAGAATTCAGCAAGCACAATCCATGGCAAATTTCCTGTCTTAGAATGTTAGAGCTGGAAGGGACCTTGCAGGTCATCTTGTGTTACTCCCTTTGTTTCTAAGCTTGTCACTTCTAGTCTTTGTCCCTTTTATACAGTTTATTTTCAAAAACTGCCAGAGCTCAAGTGTAGAAACTACATCCACCTCTCCCCATTCCTGGGACAGGCTGTGGTTACTCAGTGCTGATTATTAAAAAGGTACGGTGTTCATGCTCAGAGGCTCTCTCTCATCTTTGTTCAACTTGATACAAAGCATAAAACAGTTTCTTCTGATACAGACTCTTGGCTCGAGTCTAAAGTTAAACCAGTAAATGTAGTGATGGGCATGGGAATAGATGGCTTCAAAAGGAGATTAGACAGATGCATGAAGGACTGGTCCATCAGTGGCTACCAGCCATGGTGACTAAAGGGAGCCCCCATATTCAGAGGTAGTAAACCTGCGAACACCAGTGCTAGGAGGAAGGGCTTCTATGCTCCGTTTGTTGGCCCCTGTTGCGAAATGGTATGCTGGACTAGATGGAGCACTGGCTTGACCTAGCAGGGTCCTCCTTGCGTTCCCCTTGCTTTTATGATTTTTAAAAGGGGTGGATTTGATGGGGGGAGTGTCTGGCCATACCCCAAAGGGCAGAAAGCTGGCATCCGATACTCCTTTCCCAGTTCCCGTCAGGGAAGACACAAGCCTGCCTGTGAAGAATGCCAAGGTCACCGGAGTGCTGGAGGAGAGGCAGATAAAAGTGGGTTCCCACAGTCTGTCCGCTCACATCTCTACCCAGTCCTACCCAGTCCCCCCCAGCTTCACCCGCCATCCTGCCCACCTGGCCGCAAACCCCACACCCCTTCGCCTTTGCCCAGATACATTCTACTTGGCCATGTGGCACATGCTGCTACTGAGTGGGTTGCTGGCAGGGGTGCCACCCCGGGGTGCCTGTGCCCCCGGGGAGACAAACCCTGATGACGATCAGCCACTGGAATCCGCTGTGGTTACCCTCAATGACAGGTAAGCAGCTGCACAGATACCTGGACTCCCTCCTGGGCGATTGTGGTTTGCAGATTGGGGTGGCCAGATATGAAGAAGGATCGTTTTACCTGCCTTTAATAGCAGTTCGGAAGAAGGGATCTCTGCAACGGGAGAGCAAAGATGCTCCTTTTGAAATTCCTCCAGAGGTCCCATCCTCTTTTGCATTTGGTCCTCCTCTTGAAAGGTGGTGGAAATGCTGAGGAAGAAAGGGTTGATCAAGGAGGCTGTGGGAAAATGCAAAGTGCCATGTCAAGTTCTGGTCACTCCCTCTCAAAAAGGATATTGTAGAACTGGAGAAGAAGCAGAAATAAGGGCAGCCCAAACAAGCAAAGAGAGCAGCTTCCCTAGTAGGAACAGCTAAAGCATTTGGGTCTTTTTGTTTAACAAAACAAAAAGACTACTAAAGAGAGACATGAAAGGTTTACAAAGTTACGCATGGGGTGGAAGGAAGAAAGGAGCCAGAGAGAGCGCTGCTCCCATCAGCCTGTAACACGGGATCCCCATACGCAGTTGATGAACAGTCGATCAGGAACAAATAAGGGGAAATTCCTTATCACATGCTGCAAAATTCACTTGTGGAACTTCAAGCCAGAAGAAGTGATGCTGGCCATTAACTTAGATATGCTTGGGGGGAAAGGGTTCTGCAAATTCGTGGGGTCAACCTACAGCTATGGTGGTTTCCCACTTGATCCAGGAAAACAAGATTTCCCCCCTCCCCAGTGTTGTCACCCTTTGGGTTTGGGACAGAAATGGAGATATTAATTAATGAAAGGTGATATGAATTTTTTTCTTTCCTGCAGTGCCTCCTTTGTGCCCTCAAGGTGCTTTCTCTCCACAGGTCTCCGCCTGATCTCCATACTCTCTAAGTGGCATAGTTCCAGAGGTTAGCCCTGTCGGTCTGCAGTAGAACAGTTAGATTCAGGTCCAGTAGCACCTTAGAGTTTCAGGGTATAAGCTTTCAAGAGTCAGAGCTCCCTTCCACATTTCCCCTCTGCTCCAATCAAGCTGACTACGATCTGTTCTGTACCTTTGCATCCTTTACAAGCATTCTTTACAACACCCCTCCCACCCTCTCACTGGGATATAAAGACTCCGGTATCTATTCCTATTCATATCTGACGAAGGAAGCTTTAATTCTCAAAAACTTATACCCTTAAATTCTTGTTGGTCTCTAAGGTGCCGCTGCACTCAAATTTAACTGTCCTAAGTGGCATTGGAGAGTTTAAACTAAACATGACAAGAGGCTGGATTGTTTCTCAATAAACCTCTGTCAAATTACAATAGAGATTCATTTACTTTCATTTTCTGGTATGTCAGGGGGTAGGTCAGAACCAACAGAATCAGGAAGGGCTTTATTTCCCTGCTTGATAGCCGAGTTGCCTCACTGTCCTCCAAGGCGCTGGTGATAACTGTAATAAGAAGATGCAGGATGGGTGGTGCAGAGCTACATTCAGATGAAGAGTTCCTTCGTGCCTGACTTCTAGGAAGAGTTTTTCTGCTGTTCAGGATGTATCTGATGTAGTTCAGTTGACAAGGCATCTGTCTAACAACAACACAACGGTGGGTAGATTCTGGTGGGTAGTCATGTTGGTCTGGACTCAAACACTATAGGGGGCATTTCTTTCCTTATAACACATGAGCACATGAGCTTGCCTGATACTAGGATACTAGTCAGACCCCTTGGTCTACCAAGGTCAGAATTGTCTACTAGATCCAAGTGGGTAGCCATGTTGGTTCTGAAGCAATAGAACAAAGTTTGAGTTCAGCGGCAGCAGCTTCCCAGAATCTTTCCTATCATCTACTAACCTGACCTTTCTAACTGGAGATGCCAAAGACTGAACCTTAAGTCCTTCTGGCACAAAGCAGATGCCCTATCACTGAGCCACAGGCCCCTCCCTGCAGCTGAACTCCCTTGCAGGTGCTGGTTTTGTAAACACGTTTATCAGTAAGATTGCCAGCAGACCTGGAAACATTATTTCACCTGCTTCTTGTGCCTTTTTACACCAATTGTTGGTCTGCAAGTGTATTATTCCCAGGTCTTGGAAATAAACATTATAACTTCCTGAGGAAGATGCTTGTAAAGGTCCGAGAGCAGGCCCAGCCAGAAAGTTGGCCACTCTGCCTTCTTGCTTTCGTTTGTTTTTGCAGCTCTGCTTTGTGGCCTGTGATGTAAGTTGTTCTGTGCAGGACTGGTGGCGCAGATGACCCTTCCAGCTCCTTGTTTTTTCTCTGCATATTTAAAGCCAGGATCTGATTAATATATCTGAATGACTCCCCAGCGCATTAATGATCCTTAATTGTGGTAGTGACAGAAGAGTTGTTGTGTTTCCGTTGCCATTCTTACAATGTATGCTTCAGGGCAGGGTGAATAAAGGAGATCGAGGAGGTCAAGACTCCTGTATTTTTCATACTTGTGTGGAAGAGTGAATATTTGGGGGCTACTTTTTGACCACTGATAGCAGTGCAACAATCAGTGCAGAGTCCCTCGGGCACATCTTACCTGTTGACTTGCTGTCTGTTGTGCATGTGTTAAAAGAGCCTGGCTCAGTAAAATAAAAGCTGTAACTTTAGACTGTTGTCATGTCTAGAAAGAGGAGTGGACTTGTTTGGTAGGCTTAGATGGATCTGACTAGAAAAGGAGGGGCATATTTTAGGGATGTCTCATGTATGTACTGTCAAGCTGCAGCTGACTTATGGCAACTCCAGCAAGGGGCTTTCGAGGTAAGGGTCAGGGAGCAGCAGAGGTGGTTTGCCATGGCCTTCCTCTGCAGAGTCTTCCCTTCCAAGCGCTTAACTCTGCTTAGCTTCCAAGTTCTCATGAGATCAGGCTACACCATGCTGCCTCCCACCGCCTTCTCTGTAGAAGACAGAAGAGTTGTTTTTGCTAGATGCTCTTGTCAATCATGCCGAAGTGTGAACTTTTTTTTTTTTTTGAGCAGGGAAATGTTTAATCTGCAGAAGATATGCCAACAGTGCCTGTGTGGGCAGGGAACAGGAGGCAGATAAACTTCTTGAGAGCGTAACAGCATTGCATGTTTAAAAGACAGCCCAGTTGTGATTAGAATGGCCAATGTCTCTCAACCTTCCCGCTGCTCCTGAGCCTTTAACAGGTAGCCTGGCTGCAAAATGCTTCACCCGCTGGATCCTCTGCACCAAGTCACTGTGAAAGGTTCAGGAGCCAGCAGAAGTTCAGTTGGTGGCTTAGGTTTATGAGGTTTTAACAGATATGGTGCAGGAGGAATTGGGGCAGGTGGCAGCTCCTCCTGCAGAGACACTGGATGAAATGCCTCCTTCAAGCCGGCTCTCAAAGGCAAAGGAGTCCAGCTGTCCCCTTTTGCCTCTTCCTACTCCACTGTCCTCTAAACCCAAACAGAACCACCACTGCAGTAATAGCATCGAGGAGCTGCCAAGCAGTCCGGCTCTAAGCACCCGCAGATTTATCTTCGCTTTGTTCTCTCTCCCTCGACAGCTGCCGGGCAGAAGTCCTCTGGCGAGCAGCTTCCGCAATGCTTCGGCAGCTTCGGTTGGACCGGCCTCCTAGGCTTGCAGCCGATGCAGCGGGCCGAGCACATGAAGCCTGGGCAAAGGCGACGGGGGAGCTCCCGGCCCTGTCCAGTCAGGGGCAGCACCTCGGTGAGTTCCCCTAGACCCCCACATCTGGATCTGCCCTAAATCTGCTTCTCTCACCTCGGCAGGATTTTAATGCAAGTCCTTCCACCAGGTTTCAGTGCCAAGTCCCAGTGGCAAAATGTGCAAAGCGATGAGAGTACCTCTAGGCATGTGCAGAGTGCCTTCTGCCTCACCATGAACCACTGCTTGGTACTTAGTGGCTTTGGAATCAGATTCTAGTGAAGCTTCCAGCACTCCTCTTTTTAGAAATTAAACATGATCGTCCCTTCAGTTTGCCCCACCTGGTATTGCTGGGATAAAGGCCAATCTCCCCTCTGCCCCTCTATCTCTTCTACCTTTAACAATAGCATTTTTTGGGGGGATAGCTGAAAAAACTTCAGTTTCTAAGTTTCTTGTAAGCATCTTAGACAGATTGGGAAGCGGACACTAATTTGAACTTTGTGGGCTTTGAACCTCAAGAACTTGGGTTCATATCCCACCTAAACTAAGAACAGGGTTGCCAACAGGCAGGGCTGGCTCGCCCACTAGGCGAGCTAGGCGCTCGCCTAGGACGCCGGCCCTGCAGGGGCACCAAAATGCCCCCTGCCCCCCCGTGAAAAGCCCCCCTTCCTGCCCAGTGCCGGCCGCCCCAGCTTTCCTGGGCACCTCACAGCTGCGAGGCGCCCAGAAAAGCCGGCGCCGCCACTGGGAGGGAAGGGGTGGGCATTCTAAGCCTGCCCCTTCCCTGGCTCTCCTGGGTGCCTGCACTGCGGCGCCCAGGACAATGGCCTGGGCCATCTCCAGTCCCGGGAGGTTGGCATCCCGGTGGGGTGGGCGCCCCAGGCTGTCCTGCCTAGGGCACCCAGACACTTGGGGCCAGCCCTGCCAACAGGCCTAGAGAATAGTATCCTGTCTTTAAAAAAAATAAATTTAACACGTAGAAATTAGCACTTAAAAGTTTTCATGGCATGGAGGTAAATAACATCACATTAAGACTCTGTTAAAAGGACAGGACATTTTTTCCCCCTCTAGGCCTGTTGGCAACACTAGCCAAGGATTCACTGTGTGGCTTTGACAAGTTGTTCATTTTCAGCCTCAGCAATCCCATCTGTAAAGTGGGACACAGAACTACAGGGTTGTTCTTGACACCTGTAGCCATGCTTGGCTGTTAAAACCAAATCAATATGCCTCCCTCACCCCTACTTGCTTAATTTTCCAGTTCCCATCTGTCTCTGCTCTATGGTTGCCAACCTCCAGGTAAGCAGTCAGTAACAAAAACAACCGTGATGTTGTATTATGAAAATATGGTTTTATGAAATCACGGTTGTTTTTGTTACTGACTGCATCCTTCCCGTGGTCTCTCTGTTGTTTCTACACAACCTCCAGGTAAGGCCTGGAATCTCATGGAGCTTACAGCTGATCTCCAGAGGTCACTTCCCCTGCAGAAAACGACTGCTATGGAGGTTGGACTCTCTGGCATTATACCCCACTGAGGACCCAGTCCTCCCCAGGCTCCACTCCCAAATCTCCAGGAATGCCCTTACCTGTATTTGGCAAGCTGCTCTGCCCTACTGCTAATCTCTCTCCCTCCTCAACCCTTACATTCCATCCCTCCTCCCACACTCTCAGGCTCTGAGGTATTTCCCCTAAACATTCCATGACAGACCTCCTGCTGTGACATCACAGCAGTACAGCCAATGCATTTTATCAGTCAGAGAAGAGAGTGTTGCAGAAAGGTGATCAGCAGTTTTTAGCCTGTTACGTAAAACAACCAGGGCTATGAAAGGGTTTCAGTTTCTTCCTTCTTTCACTCTGTGCTGTGTTGAATGAACTTTTTAGGAGCAGCCAGTCAGGAGGATCCTGTACAATAAGAGGCAAATCTGGCAGGCATCCCCAACTTTTCCCATCATAATGTTGTGCTGTGGGGAGAATCAGCAACTGCTAAGATTCTCTCTCCTCTTCAACCATTATAGATGCAAAGGCGGCCTTGCCTCTGCCATATAGACCTAATCACCAAGTGTTCCTTCTTCCCTAAACAGGTATCTTCTCCAATCAAACGCTGCTGATACAGAGAGGGAGCTGCATTCAGATCTCAAATCACATCACATTGGATGGTAAATGCTCTGTTTTTCTCCCCAGCTGGCATGCTGCCTCATGAGGTTGTCAGGCATGGGCAGTGAGAGAGACCAGCCTGCTGTGGTTATAAGCGTCTTGTGGGTCTCCTATGGTGACTACATCAAGTATGATGGCATTTATATTAAACCTATTTACTGTGTGGAGTGATCATGGACTATGTAAGACAAAATTGTTCAGGCGGGAATTCTTATAAAGGTAATAGGGACTATCTTATAAAAGAACGGCTCAGGAAGACACTTTTATAAAGGGAACAGGACTGTAGACTATGCCCCTGTATATGGTATGTATTATCTGTTTGTTGTATGAATTATCCTGCACTTACTGCATTGGTTTCTACTTCTGTAATACCATTTTCTGTGTTGACATACCACCGACTAGGGTTCCCAACTCTGGGCTGAAAAAGTCCTAGAAATCTGGGAATGGAGCCTGGGGAGAGTGGGGCTTGGGGAGGAGAGGGGCCTCAGCAGGTATAATGCCATACTGTCTGTCTGCCAAAGCAACCATTTTCTCCAGGAGAACTTGAGATTTCCGTCATCTGAAGAACAGCTGTAATTCCAGGAGATATCCAGGCTCCACCTGGAGGCTGGCAACCTTATCGCCAACACTAGTTGGCTTTGTTTCAGGTTTTCATAATCCCAGTCCTATTGCATTGCTTATTGGATGCCCCATCCTACTGATTGCATTGATTTACACTGTGTAATCTGCCTGTGAGGCAGGTGGACTATAAATAAATAAATAAATAAATAAATAAAAATAAGGCTGCACTATTAAACCCCTACATACATGTGCCGGGAAAACCTGGGCCCTACCAGGATTCTAATTTATTTATTTATTAGATTTGTATCTCGCCCTTCCAACATGGGCTCAAGGGCGGCAAACATAAAGGCAACATGCCATACATAAAACAATAAACAGCAAACAATCAGTTACCTATAAAACAGTTAAAAGTCGGTGCTCAACAGACCATATCAGTTCCATAATAAAATGCCAATAACACGAACACACTCCAAGTAAACACAATTGTCTCTGCTCAGTTGATGTTACACTATAACTGTCATCCCCATCCCAGGCCCAGTGCGCCTCATGATGTTGATACGGTGGTGGTACAATGGCGGTGGCAGCCCCTACTCGAAGGCCTGGAGGAAGAGCTCCGTCTTACAGGCCCTGTGGAACTGCATAAGGTCCTGCAGGGCCCTGATCTCCTCCAGGAGCTCATTCCACCAGGTAGGGGCCGCCGCCGAAAAAGCCCTGGCCCTGGTTGCAGCATATTTGACTACCTTGGGGGCTGGGATAACCAACAGATGTTCTCCCAGGGTTTATTGCTGTACTCAGATTGCCATATGGAGCCCTCCTAGAAGGGCTGACTATATGGCATGTTTTACCTAAATGCAAGTCTTGAGGCCTTATTGTGCTGGTTTTGTTCTTTACCAAAAGAAAAAAAAAACATTTCGGGGAAGGAGGCATTTCGATTAGAGAAATGGTGGTGGTGGTGATGATGGGATTGTTTAATTCTCTCCCTTCCCATCATCCCGCCCCCTCATTCTGCTTTGAATCCTCCACCCCTCCATGGCTTTTCTCCCTGCTGGAAGCAAATTTTTCCCTGTATTCTGAATCGCATTGATGGAAGCAGCTTGGAGGGACAGATTTAGGGCTGCCAGCCTCCAAGAGAGGCCTGGAGATGTCTCCCGTGATTACAATTAATCTCCAGATGACCCAGATCAGTTCCCCTGGAGAAAGTGGCTGCTTTGGGGGGTAGACTGTATGGCATTATACGCTGCTGAGGCCCCTCCCCTCCTTAAACCCCACCCTCCCCAGGCTCCACCCCTAAAATCTGCAAATGTTTCCCAATCCTCAGCTGGTAACCCTAGGCAGACTGGGGGAAACAACACCGGGAGGAGGAAGAATTAATTTTTTAAAATTTATTTATTGTCAGATTTGTACCTGGCCCTCCCAGCTGAGGCCAGCTCAGGGAGGCTTACATAACAAATTAAAAACACACAAGTAAACAACTTAAATAGTCCTAAAACCATATAAAACATTCCAACATTTAAAAGGTGCTAATGTTAAAGACACTAATATGTTATTAAATGATGGCAGTCGACCTTCAATATTCCCCTCTGCCATATCTCTGTTCTAAAGTCAACCCTCTCCATGCTGTGTTTTTTTAAGTGACAGTGCTCCACAATGCATGTCTGAGTGTAACGCATGGCACCTCCTGATGTCTGTAGGGTATCAGATTCCAGAACATTTTTCTTCCCAGCCAGAATTTTCTGTCTTTAACAGCTGCATGACAGGCAGCAATCCCACTGCCTCCCCCAGCATGGAAATGCAGGCAGTGCACCCATGAAATTCCTTCCTCTGACACTGCTGGAGGGGAGGAAGGCAAGTTACAACCTGGGACCAAAAGATAATTGGCCTCCTTAGGTGTAAAAGGTGCTCCTCTGCAAAGTGGGTATTTCTAGACAACACGTATAAAACCAACAGTCAGGTTTGCCCATGATGAGGGGGAAACCTGGCCTGCTCTTAGGTCTGTAATAAAACTAGATGTGCAGAAATCAACAGATTAAGCTTTTCCCAGGATGGAGATAAGTGTTTTTGCTTGCTGTGGTCTGCAGATCTAACCTCTGTTAAAGACACAGGAGCAGAGGCAGGTTAAAATGTTGGAAACGCTTGGCAACTGTGTACTTCAAACAGATTTCGGTTATCTCTTTTTGTCTCCCAGAATGCTTTCACACTAGATGTATTAATGCAAGGCGTTGTACTGCCCTCTCCCAGGAAAATCCAGAGAAATCCTAGGGTACCAAAACACAATTCAAGGGAATAGCAATTCCTTTTCAAAGAACATATCCCACACACTATCCATTAATTTTCTCTTTTCCCCTTGGAGGAGCTTGGTCGTGGAAATTTTCTTTATTTTATTCATGCATTTACATTATTTATAGTCCACCTGCCTTTCTCACTGTGATTCAAGGTGAATTACATAGTGTAAGTCTAATACCACCAACAGGATGGGATATCCAATAAACAGTGCAGTAGGGTGTTGACTGCAGTAATCTGAAACAAAGCATACACATTTAGACATAATATGTAAAATGATGCAGAAATTATATACAAGACAGTACACAGTAGTATGGTTTGCAGTCCCTTTACCAGAGCATCTTTCTGAAACCATTTCATTACAATGCAGGCCTATTACCAGTGTAAAAAAGCTCTCCTGAATAATAGTTTGTGAAAAATCAAGAGCCTTCCTGACCTCATCAGCTAGGCCACTCCATAAAGTGGAGGCTACAACAGGAATGCATGTGTATAGACCATCGCTGATCTTGCCCATTTGCAGGGTGGCAACTGCAGAAGGCCGTGTTCAGATAAGTGAAGCTTGCACAGCAGAGCATAGGGAGAGAGACAGTCTGTGCTGCTAATAAAATGGACCAAGGACACGAAGGGCTTTGTATGTGATAGCCAATGGAGCGACTGCAGAATGGAAGTAATATGCACACTGTGCCTGTGTATGTGTGAAAAGTGCCATCAAGTCACAAGTGACTTATGGTGACCCCAGCAAGGGACTTCCAGGGCAAGTGATTAGGCAGAGGTGGCCTGCCATTGCCTTCCTCTGCAGAGCCTGCCTTGCTGGTCTCCCATTCAAGTGCCAGCCCTGATCAGGCCATGCCATGCCGCCTTCCCTCCCATACGCTTTGCCTAGCTACTGATAATAACCAAGTTGTGGTGTTCTGTACCAACTGGAGTCTCTGAACTGAGTTCAAGGGAAGACCTATGTAAGGTGCATTTCAGTATTGTTTATTTTATTTTATTTGCAAAATCTGTATCCCATCTTTTTGCTCTTCCAAGAGCTACCAAGACGGCTAACAATTTAAAACATACATGATAAAATAACATTTTAAAAGCTTTATAATCAGCCCACCCCCTAAAACAGACATTTTATTTATTTATTTATTTATTTATTTATAGTCTACCTTTCTCATAGGGACCCAGGGTGGATTACACAGAGTCAATACAATCAACAAGATGGGGCATTCAATAGACATCAGTAAAACATTTTTTTAAATTTTTATTTAATTTTTTAAAAATATTTAAAAAGCAATTAAAATGTTAGTTAGGGAGGAGGACTCATTGAGGGAACGCCAAACCAAAAAGTCTTCACGTGCTGATGGAAGACAGCAACTTAAGAAGAGAGGTGAATCTCCCTGGGGAGAGAGTTCCAGAGCTTTGGTGCCACGACTGAGAAGACCCTTTCCCAGGAGGTGGGAGAACCTGAAGCAGGACCCCAAAGATGACTGTAGCGGTCAGGGCCTTCAACTGTGTTAGTCTCAAACCATATAGGGCTTTGAATGTCAAGCCCATCACCTTGAATTGTACCCAAGAAATTGAAAGCCAGCGTAGAAGTGATATGGCCCCTCCGACCCACCCCAGTCAACATCCTAGCTGTAACCATCTGTTGCCATGGCATGGATCCAGGTGGTCAGACTGACCGAGTCAAGGCGGGGGCCCATCTTGCAGGCTAGGCTGAATTGGAAGAAATGGCATAACAGCCAGGGAAGCCAGGAACCCTCAGAGCTGAAGCTGCAACAGTGTTCACCAGTCCAGAGGACTGTTTTGGAGGTTCCTTATTTGTGGAGTTGAAATCTGTGAATTCACAAGGCTATCCACCTAGGACTACTTGCAGCCTTTTCTCAAGGGAAGGACTTTTGATTCTGGAAAGAGTGTCCCTGAATAATATTGTGCAATAGAACGAACAGTGCTAGATACAAATGAACATTCTACCAAACGTTTCCCCAAAATTCTGATAGCCAAGGCACGCTGCCCTCTTATACCCAAACAGTTTTAGAACACAGAAAGGAAAGAACTGCCCACACTCAGCTTATCCTATGTGAGTTGTTGTTCTGAGCATGCCTCCAGATTGAAAGGAGGCAGTGCTAGAGTAGTGAATCCTGCAGAGATTCAAAGGACAGTCTTCTTTGGAATGGTTGTGTTTCTACTCCAATCACACACAAAGGCACATAATCAAAGACTGATGTGAAGGCAGCAATACTAGAGCGGTCGATCATACAGAGATGCAGCGGGCAATCTTCTTTGTGGGGTGGCACATTTGTTATTTATTTTTGTGGCATTCTAGCTGTTCTCACACGGGAATTACAAGTCTAGCCATTTTAAAGGAAAGGCAAACACTGGTTTTAGGCATGGCTTGTAAAAACAGTCTTCTCCACCTACCCTTTGATGCCTTTCTCTCTATGCTCCTCGCTCCCTTAGATCTTGGCTGGCAAACCTGGGTGCTGCACCCCAGTTCCTTCGTCTTCACCGAATGCTTGGGCTGCCAATGCCACAAAAAGGAAGAGGGGCAGATGATGCCCCTTTGGATGCAAGAGTGCGGACTCCTTGGACAGCCAAGCCATCAGCCAACAGTGGACTCAAAGCAGGTACAAGTGGTGGTCCTCCGATGACCCACCCAGGCCATTTAATTGGGAGGCTCCTGCACTTTTGAGGGGTGGGAAAAGTCCCAAGCGCCCAGGGTATGCTCCTCAGCTTAGGGCTACCAACTTCTTTTGCTGTCCTTGTGCAGCCTGACACAGAACCATGAAGGTGCTGGAAAACCTGGCCTGGTGATGGAAAACCTTCACTGGCTTCCCCTCTGAGTTAGACAGGAGCAATGCCAGTAAGAGTTCTTAGCAACCTTATCCTGAGCTGTGTGCCAGTACCCACATGAACACACGTGAAGCTGGCTTATACTAAATCATACCAAGTGTCTATCAGTCAATATTGTCTACTCAGACCGGCAGCTGTTCTCCAGGATCTCAGGCAGTGGTTTTTGGCATCACCTACCGCCTGATCCTTTTAGCTGGAGATGCTGAGGATTGGGATCCTCCTGCATCCCAAGCAGATGCTCTGCCGCTGAGCCGCACAAAAACTATGCTTCCTTGTCTCAACATTGTATTATCCAGAGGCACAGCAAATGAAAAGCTGGCAACCCCAACACTTTGTAGAAGCTGGAGCTGCGGCGGATTTGTTAAGGGAACTAGCATTTCCAGCAAAGTTCCCCCTTGTTTGAATTCCCGTTCAGAAGCTCCAAAAGAAATGCTGATGCCAGAAAACTAAGGGACTCCTCCCACTTGACCGTTATCAGCTGCCCCTCTATGAACCAATGAGAGGCAGAGAGCAAATATGTTGCCACTCTCTCATATAGTGACCAGTTGCTTCATCAGCAAAGCATCTTTCCCCCAAAGCAAACAGCCAACCCCAGCAGCAGGAGGTGATTTAGAACAGTGTTTTTCAACCTTTTTTGTGCAAAGGCACACTTTTTTCATGAAAAAAATCACGAGGCACACCACCATTAGAAAATGTTAAAAAAATTTAACTCTGTGCCTATATTGACTATATATAAAGTAATTATCTTGAATAGGAATCAAATAAACACAAAGAAATTATTTTATAATTACTTTATTATGAAATAATAATACTTTATTTTATAATTGTTCATATGTTACGGATGAAATTGGAATTTTTCCCACGGCACACCAGACAATGTCTCACGGCACACTAGTGTGCCGCGGCACAGTGTTTGAAAAACGCTGATTTAGAAGACCTTAGCAGGCATCCTATTTGTGTCTTTGGGAAGTGTCTTTTTGCAAACGGCTGCCTCCACCAGAGAATAGGGTTGTCAGCTCTGGCTCGGGAAATACCTGGAGATTTGGGGGGGGGTGGAGCCTGAAGAGGATGGGGTTTGGGGAGAGTAGGAACTTCATAGGGCTCTAATACCATAGAGTTCACCTTCCTAAGTGGCCATTTTCTCCAGGTGAGCTGATCTCTGTCTCCTGGAGGCAGGTTGTTATTGCAGGCGATCTCCAGCCACCACCTGGAAGTTGGCAATCCTACCAGAGGAGGATTTTTACTTGTAACCTCCTAACCTTCTGAGGAATGCTCCCAACATTTTGTGATTGGTCCCATCCCTGACGGCAACCATTTTACAGCAGCACCTGTTGCTACCCGCTCTCCAAACGTGAAAAGGGCCCACAGGTCGGGGTCCCAGGCTTTAGAGAACAGTAGGCTGGGGTGGGATTCAAACACTACTAGGGATGGAAGGCAATCAGTTCAGGAGGCCACAGTCCTCTTCCTACAAGGAAGGAAAAGAGCTAGGCCTGGGGTAAGCAACACCTGGCACACGGCAGCACGCCAAACTGGGTTTGCTTGGGATTCAGGAAGAGCCGAAGTCTCCCAGAATTACAGCATCTCTGGATGACAGAGATCAGTTCCCCTGGAGAAAATGGCAGCTTTGGAGGATGGACTCTATGGCTTTATACCTTGCTGACGTCCCTTCCCTTCCCAATCCCTGCCCTCCCCTGGCTCCACGTATTTCCCAAGCAAGAGTTGACAGCCGTAGATGCAGGGCCACTTCTTTGCCCAAGCAACCCAGGCAGCCCCTGAGATACTAGCAGCAGCGCTAGGGATGAAACTGCCTTCTACAGAAAGTTGCCTTATAGGGAATCAGACCATCAGTCCATCAAGGCCAGTATCATCTACTCAGAGTGGCAGCAGCTTTCTAGGGCCCCAGGCTGAGGTCTTCCACATCACCTACTGCTTGGTCCTTTTTAGCTGGAGATGCCAAGGACTGAACCTGCAGTCTTCTGAATGTAAAGCAGAGGCTCTTTCACTGAGCCACAGTGTAGGACAAGGCGCGGGGCATGGTTTATGCCAGTCATCTTCACCACACTGGACATATACAGCTGCCAGCCAGGGGTGTGTGTAAGCCCCCAAGCTACATGGGTAGATGTTGTGGGGGTACTGGGGGACTTGGGTGCCTATCCCAAGTTTTAGGTGTTTTGTTCTATCAAAATACTCACCGTTTGCTTCTGAACAAGAAACGTGATCTGAAGTTGCTCTACACACAACTGTGACTGTTGGCTCGAGAGCGTAGTGCAGAAATTGTACATCTCCTACAGCCTTCTTCTTGATCGCAACCGCTTGCTTTTCTCCAGGCACGCTGCTGTCGGCCGCGCCGGACTCCGCTCTCCTTTGTATTTCTCCAAGAAGACGGCACATTAGTTGTACGGGCGCCACGCTTGGTTCGCGACTGCCACTGCCAACCCTGAGGCCCGCTCCGCTTCACACGGAAGAAGCCACACAGAGAGGATGGACAGGGATCTGCAGCCATCACAGATTTCCTGCTGTAAGGGATGCCCCTAAACCGGCATTTTCTGATACTGGAGAGGAGCAGTGGGAAAACTTGTTCCACTGCCCCCCCCCCCAACACACACATTAAGGAACACCAAATGGAGCGCATGAGTCCTCCACTGCAGCAGAGTACTCTGAATAAAGGCCCCTACACACTGGGCATTCCAATCAGGTTGAAACTATTCTAGCTGTCCAAAGAACCTTATGAGCTGCAGCTTTACAAAGAGATGGGATAGCTTTTGTTGAGATCTTTAGCCCTGCCGCTGAACTTCAGTCCTCAAGATTTTGCTTTTAAAATATAACTTTTAAGTAGGAATAATTCCATAATACTATTGCAGTTTAAAAAAAAAAAAATCACTGCTCCTGTCTCTATCTACAGCTAACAGCAAGAACTCATGCTTAGCTCCCTATCTGGGAAAGCTTCACCACATGGTTTCTGTGGACCAAGCTGTTGTTAAAGGCACAGGAGCAGGCGAGGCTGTTTTTTCCTTGTCAGTTGGCAACCCTGTTCTATACTCTTGGCGCACATCAGATTAAAGGTCACTTGAGATGGTTTCATATATAGGGGACTGGTTTAAATTTCCATTGTAGGCCTCCCCATGATGTCAGTCCCTCATTCCTCCCCTCCTCCAGCATGGCAGAAGGGCAGGTTGTCAAAGGCCACTTTTTAAAAATGTTATCACTATGAAGAAACACATCCAGATTTACAATAAAAACACACCAACTATTTTAATACAACTGTAGAAGTTTGTCCTTCTTCTGTTCCAGATGAGCCAGCAGTTCGGTCTTTTATAAACAAGGGGAAATTGCTTTATGACAGGGGTGAAGGGCCGGGAGGAGAAAGATTTTTTTTCTTAGCATTGAAGGATGATTAGTCAGGCAAACACTCCTCAGCCCTGGATCATGCAAATAACTAGGGCTTCTGAGCATATGCAAAGTGCTTTTCTACAACCCAGCCAAAAACTTTTAAGACTGCAGTCCGATGCATACACAACATGAGAATAATCTCTACGGAATATTATGAGAATAATCTCTACTGCATGCAGTTGAGTATGTTTCATGTGCCCTTTGCACATGCTTAAAACTCTGTTAAATCAATGGGACTCAAAAGTGCTTAACTTTGGCTGGATCCTGACCTAGTCATGTTGTAGGCTTGCCAAGAACTTACCGTATTTCAGCGGGGGACAGATACGTCCTGACAGGACCATCCCCGGGGGAAAGAAAGACATGCGCACCATGCCGTCGCCAGGAAGTGACGCTAGGAGACGCTCTGGCAATGCGGCTGGAAACTTGATGGTACCATTGAGCTTTCAGCCCCATTGCCAGAGCGTTGCCTGGCGTCACTTCCTGGCAACGGCATGGTGCGTTACAGGGAGGACTGGTCCGGCCGGGGAGCATGCGTCCCCCGCTCCCACGTGGTAAGTACTTGGAAACCCTATCATGCTGCTGGATTAGACCAAAAGTCCACCCATATCATCATTTCCTTCCTAACAATGGCTGGTCATATGCCTCTCAGAAAGCAGTGCATGAGGGCAACAAACTCTTCCCTACTGTGTCTCCCAAGCTTCTAGCACTTAAGGGTATACTTGGGCCTGTAGCTATGGTGGGGCATTTCAGGACTCCGCCCCCTCAAACATGAGGCATGCCCCACAACAGCTGCTGCCCCTCCACCATCCCTCCCCTCCTGTGACATTAAAAGGACCCTCCAGCTGATCCAAGGGAGCATGTGGCCCACCAATCAGCTGGTAAGTAAAGGTAAAGGTTCCCTTGCTCGAAAGCCAGTCGAATCCGACTCTAGGGTTGCGGTGCTCATCTCCGTTTCAAAGCCAAAGAGCCAGCGCTGTCTGAAGACATTTCCGTGGTCATGTGGCCGGCATGACTAAACACCAAGGCGCACGGAACGCTGTTACCTTCCCACTGAAGTGGTACCTATTTATCTACTTGCAATTTCTTGCTTTCGAACTGCTAGGTTGGCAGGAGCTGGAACTAGAGACGGGAGCTCACCCCGTCATGCGGCACTCACGGGTCCTGAACTGCTGAACTACTGACCTTCTACAGCCTGCAGTTCAGCGTCTTAACCACTTGAGCCACCGCAGCTGTACCTCAATCAGCTGGAGTGCCCTTTAAATCTTGCATCCGCCCTCCCTCCCTCCCTCCAAGATTTAAAGAGCTCTTCAGCTGATCAGCAGGCCCTTTAAATCTTGCAGGGTGGTGAGGGAAGGGGGCGGCTGCCAGCCACATACCTTCCCTAAACTCCAAGCGGCGATTTTGCTGGTTGGAATTCAGGCACGGGCAGCCCCCACTAGAAAAACAGCATTTAAAGGGTTCCCTTTACATGATTTTTCTAGTGGGGGCTGCCCATGCCTGATCTCCAAGTGGCAAAATTGGCAATGGAGTCCACAGAAGGCGTGCAGTCACCCCTCTCCTGCCCCCTCCCTCCTCTGCTGCCCCACAAAATTTCCCCATGTCCCACCAACCCAACATTTCTGGCTACAGGGCTGGGTACACTGCCTTTGATTATGGAAGTTCTATTTAACTATCATGGCTGATCGATGCTTTGAAGTAGACTGTTTTTTAAAAAATAATAAGTCAGCCCAGGAGGGATGTGGAATGGTATAGTACAGCCCAATCTCATCAGATCTCAGAAGCTAAGCAGGGTCAGTACTTGGATGGGAGACCACCAAGGAAGACCATGCAGGGGAATGCAGTGGTAAACCACCTCTACTTAGTCACTTGCTTGGAAAACCCTACGGGGTCACCATAAGTCACCTGCGACTTGATGGAACTTTACACACACACAAGCCATCCCAGCTAGTGGCCACCTCCCCATCTTGCGGCAGTGAGTTTTAAAAGTCCACTGTGTAAAGAAGTTCTTCTGTCCATCAGTCCTGAACCTGTAGCAAATCAATGTCATGGAGTGATCCCCAATCTCATTATTAGATGAGGGAGTAAAGAGTTCTTTTCCTATAACACTCAAGTAAATCTTTAAGAAATCTCTCTCTCTCTTTCCTCTGCCCCCAATTCCTTCAAAAAGTCCAGCCAGCTTGGATTACAGGGCAAAGCTGCAAGGCAGGCATCTGCTGTAGCAAATCCCTCTTGGTTTAGAAATTAAGCATGCACCAATTAAGCATGCACATGTGCATTTATACGTAAATAATCTAAAGAGATAATGGCTTGCACTGACCTTGTGTGGCCTACATTCATTCATCCTCTCTCTCTCTCTCTCTCTCTCTCTCTCTCTCTCTCTCTCTCACACACACACACACACACACACACACACACAGCCATTTGCACTGGACAGTCGCGGGGCATAACATGCTCTGAAATATTTGAAGGGACAGGAGGAGTGTGTCTCCATGGTGATGCATTTTTCTCACTACTGAGTAGGACTGCCAACCTCCAGGTGGTGGCTGGAGATCTGCTATTACAACTGATCTCCAGGAAACAGAGGTCAGTTCACCTGGAGAAAACAGCCACTCTGGAAGGTGGGCTCTATGGCATTATACCCCATTGAAGTGCTTCCCTCCCGAACCGTTGCCCTCTTCAAGCTCCACCCCCAAAATCTCCAGGTATTTCCCAACCCAGAGCTGGCAACCCTACTCCTGAGGATCCACAAGCAGTCTTTACCTGAGGTTAGAGTTCAGATATTCTTTTAAGG
Source organism: Gekko gecko (assembly GCA_029375565.1). Taxonomy (NCBI): domain Eukaryota; kingdom Metazoa; phylum Chordata; class Lepidosauria; order Squamata; family Gekkonidae; genus Gekko; species Gekko gecko. The sequence continues at coordinate 28,584,716 of JAPDNY010000001.1, forward strand.
CAGGAAGAGATACCCTTAAGAAGTCTGAACCCTAGCCCCTTCTTTTTAAAGAGAATTTTATCTGTACCATGAATCCTGCAGGTGGCAGGGAAAGGCAGGTGATCCAACAGTTGCCAACTTTTTTTAAAAAAATGCCTCTACTGCTGTGCCTTTCATAGCAACCGGACTAGGGGCGTGCAAAAAAAAAAATTGGCTTTGGGTAAATCTGACCCGAAAAATATTGGTAAATGCCGAATTTCCCCAGTCCAATACTGGTAAAGTATTTGGATTGGGAAAATATTCGGTATTGCCAAATATATTTGGGTCTGATATAGACCACCAGAGGGAAAGGAGGCATGTTAAAATGCCTTCTTTCCCTCTGGTAGCCCCTACAGATTTCCTTGTCAATTTCATTCCCGCCAGTCAGTTGTGAGTGAAAATGACAAGGGAAAGCCTGGGCTCTCTGCCTTCCCTTCTCTAGCTGACATGGGGTAGCTGGAGAATGGCAGGCAGGGAGCCCAGGCATGTTTAAAATGCCTTTCTTTCCATCCCCAATCTCCGGGAGAGAAAGAAAGGCATTTCAACATGCCCCCCTCCACTTCCCTGAGTTTCTCCGCAAAAGTGGGGAGGCTCAGGGAAGGAAGGGGGCATGTCTCACGCCTGCCCTTCACTTCCCCAGCCAACCCCCTGCAGCGGGCTGGCTGGGGAAACAAAGGGTAGGCATGCAGACATGCCTGGGTTCCCTGCCTGATCTTCTCCAGGTGCCCCATGGCTGCAGGGCACCTGGAGAAGATCAGGCAGGGAACCCAGGCATTTAAACCCAACAGCTGACTGGCGGCTCAGGCTGTTAGGTATCAATGAGACCTTGTTTTCGGTATAGCAAAATGAACCTGAAAAAAAGGCAGATAATATCAGCTTTTTCAGGTTCAGCTATATGCGATACCCGAAAAATACTGACAAGGTTTCGGTTTGGCTATTCCCGAATGCACACCCCTAAACTGGACACAGAGAAATTACCCGAGAGCATCATATCCCCACCCTATGATCTTTTCCTGCACGGCCGAAGACTGTTTTATATATTTGCATTTTTCTTTCCTGTAAAAGCGGGACTCTTTCAAGAAAATGTCAGTGTGTGTGTGTGTGTGTGTGTGTGTGTGTGTTTAAAAGAAGACTGTTTAAAAGCACAGCAGGAGAGGCACCAAAAAAATGCTGGCAACCAATGTTTCCTCTAAGCTGAGATAGTGTGAGCTAGCTCACAGTTTTTTAGCTTCCTGCTCACACATTTTTGCCTTAGCTCAGGAAGGATGGCTCCAGAGCAAACTGTTTTATGCAGCAGCCCAACTGCTCGTTCACAACTGTAATACCAGTAGCTCACAAAATAGAATTTTTGCTCACAAGACTCCACAGCTTAGAGGGAGCATTGCTGGCAACCCTAACAGATCTGAACACTCCCACTCCTTACCTTCCAAAGTGACACTGCATAGCATCCCAGAGGCTGAAGTCAGGGGAGCCTCATCAAATGCACACAAGGTTGCCAACAGGTCTGGAGAAAAATATCCCATCCCTCTAGCAGAACTTTAATGGGATGTGATTTTCCTCCGTGCCATGAAAAGCTTCAAATGTCCATTTTCACACAGCAAACCTCTACAATAAAGGGACAGGGTATTTTCTCCAGGCGTGCCGGCAATCCTAAACGCAGAAAGTCAGTGAGGTTAAGTGGCCAGACCTGTGGCTTTCATTTATTTAGTACGTTTTATCCTAGCCTTCCCCCAAGGAGCTCAGGGCACCATACACCATTCTCCCCCCACTCATCCTCACAACAACCCTGTGAGGTAGGTTACACAGAGAGTGAGTAGCCCACGGTCACCCAGTGAGCTTCTACGGCAGGTGGGGATCCGAACCTGGGCCTCCCAAATCCTAGTTGAACATCCTAACCCCTGCACTACATGGGCTCCACCTGTCCTAGGATCCTAAGTATGTATACTCAGAAGCAAGTCCCTCTGAGTTCAGTGGAACTTGCTCCCTAGTAAGTGTGCTTAGGGTTGCAGCCGCAGAGTCCTCTGGTCCTGCCCCAAGAGCATCCTGCATTGCCGCCACCCCCTCCCCCCAAACAGCGGTGAAATCTATGAACCAAAATTTATTGTTTCCAAAATTTCCTTAGTGCATTCAGCAATCAGGACTTAAATTACATTCTAATCAGAGATCCCTCACCTCCCATGGGAAAGAAGAATGGCACAGTCCACACCAGAAAAAAGGGGGCAAACTGTTTTCAGGTCTGGCATCCAGAATCTATGCCTTCCTGATGACAGACTCCCTTCCCAGCTGGCAGAGATCCAGTCCAGGGCCCCATGTCCCATCAAAAGTCCTAGCTGGGAAAAATCCTGGAGAAAAAAATCCAGTCGGCTCAGGAGCTGATCAGACTTGGTGGGTGGAAGAACTCTGATGTGTTCTGGTTCACAGGCCCAGCAAGAAGCGGGGTGGGGAGAGCGGGGGCATCTGCTCTTTGCACCCCACTCCCCCACCCCAGGCTGGAGCTCATTCACTCGATGAGTTTCTTGGCTTTGAAGAAACGCCGGAGATAGAAGACCTGCCAGGTGGCCAGACCCACAAGACATAACATGGAGAAGATGCTGAAGCAGAAGACACGAGCACTGGTGGATTCTGCAAAGAGAAAACATTGAACAGCAACAAAGCGCCAGGGCTTAGAAAATGCAGCTCTTGCCCAGAAACTACTTTCACTGAATCTGAGACCGGGGGGCAGGGGGGATTAGTCAATGGTAAAGAGATGCTCTTTGCTCATGCTCAGAGGTGCCCTATTTTTACTTCACATGTTCCAGAGCTGCATCCTTGGCACTGGCATTATGTGCCAGTGCGGGGCAGCGTCAGACTTGGATCCAAGAGGCAAAGTGAAGGAGGATAGATCTGTCCGCCACAGGACTTAACTAGGACCTTAGAAAAGAGAAAGGGAAAGAAACTTACGGGATTCTTGGAAGCACCTAACTGGCCGCTCTGGAAAACTGCACCTTGCAATCTGATCCACGAGACTCCTCTCTCCCTCTACTCTGATGCTCAACAGCTGATTTTGAAGAAGTCGGCATTCACTCCCTCAGTAACTCCATGTACATATCCAGCATTCCTCACACGAGATACAGGGTGCCGACTGAATGGATATATTTAGCACAGCCTGCCTCCTCTCCCATTTGGAAATGACCCAAGAAACTGGAGAGCAGAATTCAGTTCAACCAAGGGGGGGGGGATTTAACAAGGAATTTATTTACTTTATTTATACCCTGTTTTTCTTCCCAACGGGGACCCAAAGCAAATTTACGTGGTTCTCCTCACCTCCTTTTTATCTTCACAACAACCCTGTGAGGTAGTTTAGGCTGAGAGTCTGTGAATGGCCCAAGGTCTTCCATGGCAGAGTGAGGATTCGAACCTGGGATTCAAATTGTTCCCTCCCCTCCCCTCCATCTTTTGAGACAGGGCAAGACATCCTAACACACCGCAGCAAAAATACACCTTGGGCAGACCCTGGCCTATTATGCACAGATGTTTTGCCTCGCTTTCACTGTGCATGTCTGTTGGGTCCCCGCAGGCCCAGCGATCCTGGCTGGAGTGCCCTCTCCTGCCACCCGGTTTAAACCCAGCGGCGGGAGAAGGCGGTGCAGAGCCATTGGCTCCCCGCGGGCAGAGCAATTCAGCTGGGTTGCCCTCTGCCACCCCAATTAAGACAAACTGTGTTTTTTGTTTGTAGCTAGAGAATAAAGACACCAAAGAAAAAAGAATGGTGCACAAGGCAGGCTTGACTGCTTGGATTCTCTGCAGTGCGCTGCGTGTGCATAATAGGCCTCTGTCTGTGGCCGAAGGATCGGGCATGTTTAGCCAACAGCAAACAAAATAAAACTGGGTAGATTTTTTTTTAGATAGGAATCAGGCATTCACTGTTTTCATTGGAGAAAAACAATGACATTAAACTCTTCGGCAAAAAGTTAGAAAGAACATTCTAACTGTTGATTTGCCCAGAGAGGTTGTAGAGCCTCCCTCCCATGAGGCTTCTAAGAAAGTGTCGGTGCTCAAGAACAAGTTATGTTCTCTAGGTCACCCAAGACGCAACTATCAGTTTCCCTTTCGAGTTCTGGTATTCTGGAGTATGGATTCTTCTTCTTATGGAGTCATAAACGTACAGGGCATTTTAATAAGAATTCACATTTAAATGGAGCATTGCATTGATGTTATCTCAGTCATCCAAACAGCAGCACTTTGATGTCACCCAGTGTTGTTATTATTGCAGGTGAGGGGTGCTGAAAGAACAGCAACTTGCCCCAAAGTTGCCTCCATCAGCTCATGGCAGAGATAAGATCTGTACAGAGAGTTTCCTGGTGCCCACTCCCTTCACCACCATGCTACACTAATTTTATGGGTTTCCTAAGCAACAGAGGAAGGTCTCTGCCCCAAGGAGCTTATAATTTAAATATAAAAGAAAGGCAGAGATGGAGAAGAGTCTTCCTGATAGTTCATCTTGACCCCTGCACCCATCCCAGACAGAGGCAACATCTTAACCCTCCAAGCTTGCCCGCCACTCACCATTGGTGTCTCGCATCTCCTCCTCGCGTTGCTTCATGAAGGCAAAATCTTTCACGATGGATTCCGAAAGGTCTTCAAGCCGACGCAGGTCCACCTCTAAGGGCTTTAGTTTCTCTGCCTTAGCGATCTGCAAGGCGGATCGAGGACTGGATGAATACAAATTGCTCACATGGAGTCTGAACTAGGGCTGGATCAAAAGAGGTTACTTCTGGGAGGAGGCAAGGCAACCACTTTGGTGGTGGGTGAACACAACCTCTTCATCCCAAGATGCAACTGCCTCTGGGGTGGAGCACCAGAAATGTTTCTGCTAGAATGACTCCATTCTCCTCTCCTGCTTCCCAGTGCAGTGAAGACTGGCACAATCTGCCCCCATGCCTGGTAGGAGCACTATCATCTGGGACCCACATATCTGACGGACAGTCTCTTTCCACGCATCCCTGTGATTGTCAGGCAGCCATCTATTGGCTATCCCACCACTTAGGTCGGCCTGTCTGGCATCAACCAGAGCCCAGGACTTTTCCATCATGGCTCCAGCTCTGTGGAAGGGGCTCCCAGAAGAGGTGAGAAGGGCCCCCTCCCAGGAGCTCTTCAGGAGGTGCTGTAAGATCTGCCTGTTCACCAGGGCTTTTGAGGGGGTTAGAATGGCAGGCATCCTTTAAGGGAGAGGAAAGATTTAGACTTTGTTATTTTATTTTGGTCTTTAACTGAAAATGTTTTTTAACTAGATATCAAGATGGGCAGCCACGTGAGTCTGTCTGCAGCAGTAGAAAAGAGCAAGAGTCCGGTAGCACCTTAATGACTAACAAAATATGTGACAGGGTATGAGCTTTTGTGAGTCACTGCTCACTTCTTCCGATACAGGTAGAACGGGAGTCCATCTGTCCTATTTACTGGAAAGTGAAGTGATTTCAGATGCCAAATGACATTAGCAGGCCAGTGACAATAACAGGTGAATGACAATAGCAGGCATGATTGGATTTAGGTGAGATACGCAGAGGGGTAATAGGCGTGGAGAAATCAGCATTGGTAATGAGACAGGAAACCTAGGTCTTGATTCAGTCCAGGTGGATGCATTGTCTTGCTACTGCATTCTTGCTCTTTTCTACTGTTTTTAACTAGTATCGTAAGCTGCCTTGAACCATAAGGAAAGGCAGGGGATAAGTGTTTTAATAAATAAATAAGGATATATTTCCCCAGATAGATTTAGAGCTAAACTTAGCCCTGACCTGGGTAACTCAAGCTAGCCTGATCTCACCAGATCTTGGAAGCTAAGTAGGGTCGGTCCTGGTTAGTATTTAGATGGGAAACCTCCAAGGAAGTCCAGAGTCACTGTGCAGACATAGGCAACGGCAAACCACTTTTGTTCCTCTCTTGCTTTGAAAACCGCAGAAGGGGTCAGAATAAATCAGCTACAACTTGACAGCCTCCCCCCCCCAAAAAAAAGAAAGGGGGGAAAAACCCTTAGCCAACCAGATGCTTTGCTTACATCATCGTAATTCCGTGCCTCCACACCATGCTTTATATTAAGGGAGACCAATTGGTCTGGAATCCGGAAATTCCCTAGGAGACCAGAGAAAAAGAGAATGAGCTTGGAAGCGGGACAAGGAAAATGGACAGAATGATAGGTAGCTGTAAACAGGGTTACACAAAATAAAAATAATTGAGGCACAGGGCTTAAGCACCCCAGAACCTCCTGAACTTTGTGGCAATAACAAAGGGAGCATGCCGAAGCCTTTCTCCTTGTCACTAAGTGGCCACGGCCATCCATGAAAATGGGGCAGGATTTCTAACACTCCCCCGCCAATTAAAACTGGCTTCTGATTTCTGCGGGCGATACCAGGGAATGGCAAAGGGGAGATGAGTGGTGTACAGACTGGGAAAAGCCCCTTTTCAGATCCAGGGTCTGTCCTGAACAAAAGACAATGTGAGCCTCTAGACATGTGCAGAGTGTCTTCCTCTCCAACCAGCTCACTCACATTTGGACTCAGGGGCCAGGGTTTCAGACAGACACCTGGGCCTGTTTCTCAAAGCCTGGGGCAAGGCCTGGACAGGGAGAGGAGGGTGATCAAAAGAACACTGAAGAAGGGAACTGTCCAGAGCCCCTGGAACCTCTTACCTGGCTGCCCGTGGCTCTCAAAGCAGATTTCATAGATTTCATAGTTGTCAGTAGTGAAGGCGAATTTTCCTTTCTTCGCATCCTCCTTGGAGTACAGAGTGTGTCCAGAGGAGTCGGTGACCTGTGGAAAGAGAAGGGGCAGAAGCATGAACTAACTCTGGAGACACTGGCTTTTAAGCAGCAAAGAAGAGCTGAAGCTACCGCGCGGGGGGGGGGGGGGCGGAAAAGGCCTGATCCGCTCACCCGGAGATCTGTCCTGACCCCCGGAGCAGCGGCTTCCGAGACTTCGTATTCTCCGGTGACCATCACGTCCCGGTGGAGCTCCTCTTTCAGGCATTTGCGGGTCTGCGGCGGTAAGTGGAAAGACAGGCCGTGGCAGCTGCCGACCCCCAGCGCCAGCATCAGCGCCAAGAGTCCGGGGAGCCGCATGGCTGACCAGGGCCGACAGAGAGTCTCTTTTCCTGGCAGACCCCAAATTTGACCCAGACCAGTTTACACCGAGATCGTTTATGTTCCCGTGCAAACCTCTCCCCCCTCCGCTCCCAAGGCGATCCTCTCGAACCAGCACCGTGCCGGATGATGCCCTTGCGCGCCCCAGCCCAGCCTCAGCCTCCAAGCGCGGTTCCGGACTCCCAGCTTGGGATTCTTCCCTGGCGCCTGCCGCCCGCCCCGCTTGCTTCGTTCACATCCGACGTGGCGCTCTCCAGCTAGGGCGCTCGGGTGGGGGCGGAGCCGGGCGGGGAGGAAGCCACGCCCCCGTGTCTCGGTGGAGCGCAGTTAGTCCTGCAATGAGGAGGGGAGGGAGGTTGTGTTGGCTGAAGCAGCGGCAGCAGCGGCGACGAACGATATGCATTCTTTGGAAAAAATTTAACCCGGCCTCTTAATAGAAATCTAGGTTAATGTTTAAAACAAATATACACGGAGCCGCCTTGTCCTGAATCAGACCATCGGTCCATCAAGTTCAGTATTATCAGACTGGCCGTGACTCTCCAGGGCGGAGGTCTTTTTCACTGCCTGATCCTTTTAACGGGAGATGCCCAGGACTGAACCAGAGACCTTCTGCACGCAAAGCAGATGATCTACCAATGAACCACAGCCTTTCCTTTCCCCATTTATAGAATGCTTCGTAGCGTGCAAAGGGCTTCTCGTACATTAAGAGTTACAACATCCTTGCAAGGTGTGCACGGTTCTGCGGGAATGCCGAGTGCTTACTCCTGCACATTCAGCTTTTAGTTTAATTAATGCGGGATAATTGCCACGATCATTCAACCGTACTCAGGCGGGGTTTCTACATGCTCTTATTAGTGAAAAAGTTTTACTGAATTCGGCGGGGCTTGTGTTTAGGGACTGCATTCGCTTAGATGAGTAGAAAGCGAAGTTTTCTCTCTCCTCCGATACTTGCTCATATATAGATATATAGACCTTTGTTCCTTTCCAACACTGCTTAGTAACCAACCACCGTCTGTCGTTTTTGCAAGCCGGGTGGTTCAGGAATGGTGAAATGGGGCCAAATTCCCCTCTACCTTTAATGTTCACAATGTTCTGTACACGAAACTAGACAAACGGGGATATTCATTGTTGCGAGGGAAAGTACCTGGAAGATTCTCTCGTCCGCATTACTCGTGAGTGTGTCAGTTACTCCGGGTTAATTCTGCTGTTCACCCTATACAAAAACTAGGCGGGCGTTGGCGGCGGCAGCGACTATGAGCCACCGATGACAAAACGTTGAGGGACGGTGGAGAGTGTGTGATAATAGTGAACAAAAGAAGATCAGTGCAATCCGAGAGTGGAATGTTTGCCCCCAGCAAAGTAGCAGAACTACAATTCCCAGGGTTCTTTGGAAGACGCCCGGCTAATAAAAAATATTTCGTGATCAGCAGGATTTCCGGTAATGTGGCAGATGGGAGCGCGAGCATCATGCTTGCCGTGAAGCTAATCAGGGAGGAAGAAAAATACACCCACAAGCCTGGGTTTATGATATGGGAAAATCTCGGGGATTTAGACCTGTCTTAAATTGTATAAACATAAAGATTTATTTGTTGTCGAAGGCGTTCACGGCCGGAGTTCATTAGTTGCTGTAGATTTTCCGGGTTGTGTGGCCGTGGTCTTGGCATTGTAGGACCTGACGTTTCGCCAGTAGCTGTGACTGGCATCCTCAGAGGTATAACACAGAAAAACGGAGTACTCTCTGTGTCAAGGTTCTGCTCACCTTGACACAGAGAGGACTCCATCTTTCTGTGTTAAATCTCTGAGGATGCCAGTCACAGCTACTGGCGAAACCTCAGGTCCTACAATGCCAAGACCAGGGCCACACAACCCGGAAAATCTACAGCAACTAATAAAGATTTATTTATTTATTTGGTGCATTTTTATCCTGTTTACCCTTCAAAGGATTTCCTCCTAGTACAATTTATCTCCAGAAAACTGAGATCAGTCCTACTGGAGAAAATGGCTGCTTTGGAGGGTGGATTCTATGACATTGTATCCTGCTGAGGTCCTTCCTCTCCCCAAACCCCATCTTCCCCAGGCTCCACTCCCCCAAATCTCCAGGTATTTCCCAACCCAGAGCTGGTAATCCTAATTTCAGGGAGATGTATGCACAACTCCCCTCCATTTCCCCCTTACAATGACCCTGTAAATAGATTCAGGTGGGACAGCCATGTTGGTCTGAAGCAATAGAACAAAGTTTGAGTCCAGTGGCATCTTTAAGACCAACAAGGTTTAATTCTGGGTATAAGCTTTTGTGTGCATGCAGACTTCTTCAGCATGCACTAAAAGTTTATACCAAGAATTAAGTTTTGTTGGTCATAAAGGTGCTACTGGATTCAAACTTAGTTCAATAACCCTGCAAAATATTTTAGCCAAAAAGGAAATAACTAACCCAAGGGTACCCAGTGAGCCAGATGACAAACAGGGGTTTTAATCCAGGTTTCCCTGATCCTAATCCAACACTGCCACCCTGGCTCTATTACTTGCCTTCTACTGAATTAGTTAATGGTTCCACTTGCTTTACTATTGTCTGCTCTTATGGATAGTAGCTGTCCAGCATCTCAGTCAAAGAAAGGCTTTTTTCCAATTCCTCCTGCCTGATATCCTTTAACTGGGACCCTGTGCCAGTGCAGTATAGTGGTTAAAGTGTCAGAATAAGACATGGGTTCAAATCCCCACTCAGCCATGAAATGGGTCTGTGACCCTCTTTCAGCCTGATGTACTTTAATTTGTTTTAAGGACAAAAGGGGAGGGGGGGGAATCACTTGTGCCTCTCTGAACTCCCCAGAGGAAGGGCTGAAATGAAATATGTGGATAGGCTGTAATTACAGGTCAGCTGCAGGATCTGCCCCAAGGTGTCTGACTTATTCTTGATTGGTCCATTTGTCCATCTGGCCCAGTGCCACTGTCTGGGTCTGGGGTCTTTTCCAGCTCTCTCCCTGAGACATCATTGACAGGTGTTTCCCAACACCAGCAATTTATGTGCATAATGTATCCCCTGAGTAAATCAAGTCTACTTGGCATCTCTCCCAGATCACTCAGTGGGGATTTGGATTCACGGTTACTCCTCCTGAAAGGCTGGAACTGCTAACGTCTGTATTTTTCTAAACATTTCTTTTAATTCTGCCATTCAGCCAGGCCCCCAATACCCTGTGAGGCAGATTAGACTGAAAGTGAATGACTGATCAAGGCCACACCAATTTCTCCTTCCTATCTCCCCCCGCACATACCCAACCATTACACCTCTCTGGCATCTGCAAGGCAAGGATTCTCCATTTCCCTGTCATCACTGCTGTGAATGCAGAGGCATGTGTACTGGCAACAGAGCATCCGTGTGGCAAACTTCCATCCATCAATAGCCATTTTCCCTCCCCACTTCGCACCACCCATGCCACCAAAGTAACTTTTGAGGGCTTTTTAACAAAATGGTAATGGTTACTGTGCTATAGTACAATAATGTTGTAACAATCTATTGCCATGATCTGCTAGTTCCTCTGAATTCTCAACTTTTCATTCCCCCCCCCATTTTCATTGTGGAGATATAAGGGGAAAGGTTTTCCTCATGATTACAACACAGAAGCTAGAGACTTTTTTTAAAAAAAATGAAAGAAGGGTATTCAGAGGAACTAGTAGATTGTTTAACAACATAGCAATGACTGTTTTTTGTCCCGGGTATAAGCTTTCGTGTGCATGCATTAACTCTGAATTTAAGCATTAACTTTGAATAAAACTTTGTTGGTCTTAAAGGAGCCACTGGACTCAAACTTTGTTCTGCTGCTTCAGACCAATAGGACCACCCACCAGAATGTTTCTGTCCCTAAAAGCTGTCTGGTGGCTCAGCAGGGGAAATGGTGGCAATGTGGGTGGAACCCTCAAAATTATTCCATTCCCCTGAGGGCTCCCCAATGCACTTGGACCCATTCTTTCAACAAAGATCATAGCAAATCTGGTTCAACAAAATATCCTGAGAATCAGGAAAACTCAGAAAGTGTACGATTAGAGGATGGTGTTATGTGGATGCTGAAGGGAACCCCCCCCACACACTCCACTCCCAAACTTGGAAGACAAGGTGGAGAAAAACAGCAAAGACGCTTTATTTAATTTATTCCTAGTGGGCCTACTCACTGAGACTTAAAATGCATTACAGAATTTGAAAACAGTGCAATCTAGGCCAAATACGACAGGACAAACAGTGCAATAAAACTGGATTGCAAAATTAGAGAACAATTAAATTTTAAATAAATGTTAATAGCTGTGCCAAGGGAGGGATTTCCCCAGTTAAACTCTTCTCATCCCCGAGAAGCCGCACCTGTAAAAAGTGCCTCCCACGTTAACAATTAGCTTATCAGGACAGTGTTGTGGACCAGCCATCTAGCCGGCGTTCAACTCTGACTACCTAGACCCCCCAAGGCGACGGTGGGCTCGGGAGCCTGCGGACAAGATCGCTTTGGGACACTGGAAAGAGAAAGCGACCGCCTTGCGTCCTGAGCCTCACGCACAACGCAATGTTGGGCACCGGGACACGCCCAGGATGAGGTGGGGGGACAAAGTAGTTTTTCATGCGTGTCACTACAGCTCTTGAGCGCCCCCTGGATGCGAGGGGCTGTGCATCATGTTACGAGAGCGACTGAGCCCGCGTCCCCAGCGAGTCGCTCCCCTGGACAGGAGGGCGGATTTTGAGCAGGCGGAAAGGGCGGGCAGCGGCCCACTCTCTCTTCTGGCCTTTACGCGGGAGCTCGCATGCACCTTTTTTCTTTGGTCTCTTGCTAAGCGAGGAGAAAGAAAAAAGGCGCCCGGACCTCATTGAGAAGTAGGCTTTCCAACCTCCAGGTGGGTCCTGGAGTTCCCCCGGAATTACACCTTATCTCCAGACTACAGACATCACTTCCCCTCGAGAAAATGTCAGCTTCCGAGCAGGACAGAGTCTGTGGGATACCATCGATTCTAGGTGAAACCCCTCCCCCAATTTTCACCCTCCGCAAGCTCCACCCCCCAAATCTCCAGGAATTTCTCAGGCCAGGGTTGGCAACCATAGGAAGTGGCTACCAAAAGCCTGAGGAAGTGGAGCCAGTTCCGGTTTAGAAATCTAGCTGGAAGTAAAGACTATCCCGAAAAGAAAAGCCCTGGTTAGAATAAAGTTGGTGGTAGAGATGGTTTTGGAGGAAAAGAAGAAACCGGGGCGGGGGGGGGAATGAGGGAACTGTTTCATGCCTGTGGGGCTCTGTGACTCAGCCCCCCTTGCCCCATTCCCCCCCCCCGTCAATGGTGTAGCGGGTGGGCGGAGGGGGGAGGAGGAAGAAGTGAAAGAATTGACTGTCCTGACACCAAGAGAGTGACTCACCTAATGGGAATGACGGTGCTCAGGTGCCAAGTGGATGAGCCGCAACTGCGGGGTGACTCATAGCAGCCGCCGCCTGAGGGCCCCCAAGGGACCAGTTGAAGGGGGGGGGGAATTATAAAGTCGGTGAAGCAACGTTAGGGATTGTCCCCTGATACCCTTATCGGCTGCATGGCTGGCAAAGACCCAACAGGTGCAGTGCTCCCGACTGCCGCCACTGCATGGGAAGGTGGTGCTGTTGTAGGATTTCTGCCTGCAAGGTGGCTGTTAAAAGGGCACGGGTCCAGCTGGGAAACAGGCAGTAGCCTTATTTTATCCTTACAACAAGCCAGAGGTAGACGAGACGACAGCGATGTGCCCACAACCAGCCATCCTGTGATTTTTGTGTGTTTGTGTGGGGAAATTGACAGTTGTGTATTTTCTCACCCTATACTGCTGCATCTACTGCTCCAGCCCAAAGATACTCGCTTGTATTCCCAAGGACCGTATTTACAAGGGTTAATTTCAAACCAAAATAAAGTGGGGCACCAATCAGCCAGACTGGCAGACAGATGATTTGTTGCAAAAAAGTGACCCACAGGTAGGTTTCTTATTAACTGCCTGTGTTGGCAGGATGGGGAGGGGGACAGAAGACCAAAGCCCAGCACTTCTTCCAAGGAGTCTGGTCTTTCTCTTAATCCAAAGAAGAGCTTAGCTCTCAAACTCTTTTTTTGCAGCCCCAAGGCTCAGCCCTGATTCAGTAAGTGTAAGTGCCTCTGAGCATATGCAGAGTTGCTTTTCCTCAAACAAAATCAATCCCATTTATAGCTTCCATTTCAGCCTGTCTCATTTTTAGGAGCTTGATTGTTCCCCACTCATAACATTAGAATACTGACAGTGCAGTGCAATCCTTGTCAGAGTTACCCTAGTCCAAAGCCATTGAAATGAATGGGCTTAGATGGCAGTAACTCTCTTTAGGATTGCATTGTTAGTTCTCCAGTGTCATTGATTTTGTGCTGGGTTCAGAAGAGTCAAAACAGTGTCATTAACTTATGGCATTCACTGCCTCAATGTGTGACAGCCAGTAGCTGAAATGACTTTTTTTTTAAAAAAAGGATGATGTGCATTCCTGGAGGGCAGGTCTACCAACAGCCAGTCATTAAATGGAACCTCCATATTTAGAGGCAGTATATCTTTGACTAACGATTAGAACCACAGAGGAAGACAGGCATCTTCATGGCCTGCTTGTGACCTTTCCATCTGGCTGATTTCTTCTGGAGCCACTTACTCTGCTAGGCTGGATGATTTAACCATGTAGTTCTGATTAATTTTGATCATGGGGCAAGTCACTTCCATGCAAACAGAGACCAACAATTTGCCTGATATCGTGACCTGAGAGGGGTAGCCTGCGTCCCATCCCTCTCGATGCAAGGGCTAGTATCCATTACACAGTGCAGCAGAAAGCAGCAAGGGGGGGAGAAAATGAGGCTCTGTTGAAGATCGTCTGTTTCAAGTGGCCCATTCCCTCTCTGCAACCACCCCACCCGAATCTCTCTTCCTGCTCTTTCAACTGTAGCATGCCACAGACATGCATTTGAGGGAACAGGCCAAGATCCAAGCAACATCCTTGAAACGTGAGTTAAACTCTGGGAGGAAGAGGAAGGATGACTAACCTGAAAACTATAGGGAGGCCTCACTTCTCATGACAGTGCCTCTCAGACTTGGCTGTTGGGCTGCCGCCATAGGAAGCCGGCTGGTTTCCACGTGTGACTCCTGGTGCCTGACAGTGGGTCTCTTGCTTTGCCTCACACCGTCAGTGGAGGGGAGAATGAAATCTGTGAGCTAGGCCTGCAACTTTTCTCTCAAAGATCTGCCCTCCCTTTGAAATGCTCTTTTTTTTTTTGGTCTGTTCCCTCCCTATGCGCATCTCCATCTCTGGACATGGAGCCAAAGGAAAGGAAAGAATATATTTCGTTTAAAAAACAGTGACATCAACTGTCTTCCCACCCAAAATATCAAAATAAGTAACCACGGACTGTTCCAGATAGCTTTTCATCAGCTCTCATGAAAGGAGGATTTTTAAACATTTGCAAATGGTTAGATCAGGGGTCCCGAATGTCCCCAATCTTGGCACCCACTGACACCTTTTCTGGCTCCCACCAAGTGTTTTCAGGAAGTGGGTTGGGAACAGGGCCTTCCCCTTTTCCCCAGCAGGGCTTCTGACTGGAGATCTGATTGGCTGCACAGATTTTTAAAAGACGTTTCTTTGGCAGCAGCTGCCACCACAGCACAAGGATCTTCACTGTGTGGGCTGCAGTTTAGCCGTGGCTGGCTCTGCCTCCTGCAGCCGCCATTTTGTGGCAGCCATTTTGCTGCTGCGTCCACCATGCTGTCTCAGAATTCCAAATGTGCCCTCAGGCTCAAAAAAGTTGGGGACCCCTAGAACAAAAGGTGCCAGAAGATGCTTGGCCTAGGACTTTGGCTATTCCAAAGAGGTAGTCAGGCTGAGGTTGCAGCAAAAATAAACAGGAATCTTGTTCCACCTTAAAGAAGAGAAGAGATTGGATTTATACCCCACCCTTCACTGCCCAAAGGCATCTCAGAGCAACTTACAAACTCCTTTCCCTTCCCCTCCCCACAACAAGTCAGTTGCTGTGAGGTAGGTGGGGCTGAGAGAACTTCTGACAGAAACTGCTCTTTTTCAAGAACAGCTGTGCCAGAGCTTGTGACTGACCCAAGGTCACATCAGCAGGTGCAAGTGGAGGAGTGGGGAATCAAACCCAGTTCTCCCAGATTAAAGTCCATGCACTTAACCACTACACCAAACAAGATTTCATTCTGGCCTAAAGTTTCATGAGCCCACTTGACTGGATGGAGATAATTAGCAGCATCTACCAAGTGAGGGCCTGCTACAGGAATCTGACAAAGCAAGTTCTAGTCCACGAAAACTGATACTAGAATAAATATTTGTTAGTCTTTCAGGTGCCACAAGTTTCCTGAGTCTCACACTTCTGCAAAGGTAATTACTTTGGAAGAACCTCTAGAATAAGTCTGCATTATACCGTATTTATTTTATGGGGCTGTGGCTCAGTGGTAGAGCCTCTGCTTGTCATGCAGGTTCAGTCCCCAGCAACTCCACTTAAAAGGATCAGGTATGAGGTGATGTGAAAGACCTCTGTCTGGGAGAGCGGAGAGGTATTGCCAGTCAGAAGCAGACAATGCTGACCTTGACAGACCAAGCTTCTGACTCAGGGCAAAGAAGCCTCGTGTGCTCCTGAGTCTCAACTTGCTCAGCTCTTCTGCAGAGCATGTAAACCTTGCTTGGGAAAACAGGAGCATTCTTTTGCAGTGGACCCAATATTCAGATTTTGCTTTTTTATTCAGAGGAAATGCTGTGAATTGACAATGTAATGCTTTTAATGACTTCTTTCAGCCTTTGCATCCATAAGATCATGAGGACGAGACAACTTTCTTCAGTCAGGCATCATTACAACTTCTTTGGCTGCTGTTATTATGATTCTATTCACATGGCCTTATATTCTTCATTCAGTTTGGAGAAGGTATCAGAAGGATGCTGAAATGAACCTTTTCTACTCCAGATTTCAGCATATGATCCTGTTCCTGTTAACTGTGAATGATCCGTTATGTATTATTCTGGGTATTTCATCGTACACGTTCTATTAATTACAGATGACCAGTTACTCTATGGCTTATTGCAAATAGATCTGGTAATGTCACACATGAGATTCCAATTCGTATTGCATGAAAGATTTCCAGCTGAGACCAGTCCAGTCCAGTGGGTTATTATTTTACATTCCTGCCTTTCCTATATTCTAAGGGGTCATGGCCTTGCCATAGTTGTCATTTTCTGGAGGACCACCTTCCTCCCCCACCCCCCATCTATGGTCTTAAGACATTTTAGTGGTACCCTTTTGTTGCTAAAGCTAAACCATATTCAGCCTGGATGGGGGACCACAGGAACTGGAGAGATTCTAGAGCAAGGGCTGCTCGTCTAACCAGAAATTCTTACGCTCATCCCTATCGCCCATCCTTTCCTTTTCATTCAGTTCAAGGCCCCAGTCTGCCTCTATCAATCAGAATACAACATTAACCCTGTGTTAGTCCCATAGAAGATATAGGTGCTCTCAAGAGCTGTGCAGGATTTGGGGGCAAGCCATGGCCATGCAGGCTTAACCCCCCCCCCCTTCCTCCAAAGTGAGTCACCAGAATCCTTTTGGTGTGTCTCACATCCTGCCGGATCTCAGATGCTTATTAACCCCTGAAGTTCCAAAAGAATTTCAGGGAGTTCCCTCTGCCCTGCCCTGGGGATTTTCAGAGCAGTGTAGTCCATAATTGTCATGAGGGGCAACATTACATAGTATTCTTGGCTTCTTTTCTCTTTTAGCGTATTGGGTGTTTCTGTACAGGAGGCTGTGCTTCTTAATGGTTATAACTGGGACGGGGGCAGGCTGGGGTTATAATCACACTATTGGCATCCCTGCCTGTTTCTTCTTCCCCTCAGTCAGCCTGTTTCCCCCCCCAGTCTGTAAAATGGGAATAAGGGTAGTATACCTTTCAAACTAGACAGAAATGTGAAAGATGTTCTGTAAGCAGTACAAACTATTGTACCCTGTAGTTACTTTCTAAAATGAGAGGTTCCGAGACTCAAGGTTTTCTGGGAAACTTACACTCTGAGCCAGAAGGCCCACACAACCCCATCAGTGTTCCCTCTAAGCTGAGTTAGTGTGAGCTAGCTCACAGTTTTTTAGTCTCCAGCTCACACATTTTTGTCTTAGCTCAGGAAGGATGGCTCCAGAGCAATCTAATTTATGCAGTAGCCAAATCTCTCACTGACAATTTTAATGCCAGTAGCTCACAAAGTAGAATATTTGCTCACAAGACTCCACAGTTTAGAAGGAGCATTGAACCCCATGAGGGTTAACTATGATTACTCAGGGATATGGGAAGGTTTCTCTGCACATGCTCAGAGGCACTTTGTTCCTCAGTTCTTGATACTTTCTAGGCATGGAAAAACAGTTTGAAGGAACTGACTCTCCCTTCATCAAACAGGACATTTCTTTCGTGTCCATTTGCAGGACGCTGGAGTTAATTTCCATCTTGCTGTATTGACTTTCTCTGATCAGAGAACAGTCAGTTTCCTTTTGAATCACTTTCTGTTCCTGTTTCTTGGGGCCAAAGGACAAAAAAAGAGAAAGAAAGTCCTGAACCCTGACGGTCATTGTCCTCGCTATACTTTTTCCATCAACACGTTTGGAGGGTGACTGAAACACATGCCATTTGTCACAGAGGCTAAGAGAGTGGGAAATGTATGAGGACGGTTCTGCTTGGCATCTTGTCTCTCCTGTGAACTCCGTAGGTGGTCTCAGACACACCCCTTGCCCTACACCTTAGCCCCTCCACCTGCAATATGGGGAACATCATGCTGCTAACCTACCTTGTAAGATCGTTGTAAGGTTTACTGATAACGTAGGTGAAATGCTTTGAACCCTCTAAAGCTGTGTATTAAAATTGTTACTGATCACATTAAAGCAATAATTAAAATTTCCTGTCACATTTTTTCATTGCTTACTGCCAGTGTTCCCTCTAAGCTGAGTTAGTGTGAGCTAGCTCACAATTTTTTAGCCTCCAGCTCACAGTTTTTTGTCTTAGCTCAGGAGGGATGGCTCCAGAGCAAACTAATTTATCCAGTAGCCAAATTGCTCCTCACAGTTTTAATGCCAATAGGTTACAAAGTAGAATTTTTGCTCCCAAGACTCCACAGCTTAGAGGGAGCGTTGCTTACTGCTGTCATTGGTTCATCACTTTCAGATTATTCAGGCTCTGCATTCAGGTTAGACTTCTTCCCAGAGATGGAGAAGGTACCCAGGTTTCCAGCTCCCCCCCCCACAAACACTGTCTTTCCTCCTAGAAGATAAGAACTTTGACTCTGGACTCTAGCAGCTCCCAATCCAATGACCCCCCACACCCCCAGAAAGGTACAGGGTTGCCAACTTTATTTACCACTCTCACTCTTGTGCTTTTAACAACAGTCTCAGATACAGGCTTAGCACACAAAGGTTTTTTCACACCACTTGTCACCATGTTAGGAAAAGCTTCACCCCTTGAGCTGTTGTAGGAGCTGAGCTAAAGGAAAGCAGGTGACAACCCAACCAAAGAACTTGGGGCTCCAGCTGCAATAACTAGAACTTTTCACTGGGTGGTCCCAAAGGTCTTGGTTCATAGCTTTCCTAGGCCTTTTGACCCCCCACCCCCACCTTCAAGAGATGGGAGGGATCCAGGATTCTCCTTTCTAGTGCTTAATAGACCTCAGGTGTTCTCCAGGGCTCTCACCCCTTTGCCGCTTTGGGGAATGACCCCATCTTCTCCCCCCGCCCAGCTAATGGCGTCGGGCCAGGAGCGTGGCTCTATCTAGGTTTACAATTTGGACCGGTTCCCATTGGGGAACAGCCGGGGATTTCCCTGCTTCTGCCCACGAGAGTGTGAGTCACCCCGTGAAGAATGTGGGACGCCATCTGGACCGGCCTGAACCGGTAGAATGAGCACGTGCTCGGGAAGCCGCGGCGGGGGGCGGGGGGGGCGACTCTATCGGTTTCCCCCTAATGCTTTCCCCCCTCTGTCATCACCAGCTGTTTCTCTCCCTCCCGGCACCCGTGTTTCAAGGTTACGATTCAGTTCCCTACAAACGCTCCCGGGGCATGTGCAGAGTGCCTCCTCCTCGACGTAGTGTAAGCCCAACAAGCTCCGCCCCGGCGAAAGGTCTTCGGGGAAGCAGATATTCCCGGAAAAAAAGGTCCCTCAGCTCGATCGGCGTCATATTTCCAGCCGCTTTCGGGATGGAAATCTGGGTTTCTATCACGCAGGTGAAACCCTAAGCGAACGGGGAACCCTTTTCTCGGCGGGCCGAACAGGAATCTATCATGCCATTTAAGGGCATCTACGTCATAGTCCCGTGACTCATGCAGGGACTGAACCAAGCGCGGCTTTACTGAGGACAGTCAGCGGTTTCTTCGCTCGCTGCGTCCTACTGAAAAGCTCCGTCGGTGCTTCTGTATCTCTCTGTGGCTGGGGGTGTTATATACTTCACAGGCCAGCTCATGCGCTGGAGTCTTGGGGGCGGGATTTCCCATTCAAAGCAGCTCGCTGAGTGGCAGCGTGGAAACAGCTCCCCCCCCCCCTTTCCCCGAAGCAAAAGTACTAGGAACATGCTTGGGAGTTCCCATTCATAAAATCTAGGCGCGCTGAAAGCACTACTCCAGACTGCGGAGAGTCAGTTGACTGGGCTGAGCCCGGGCAGAGATGTTCAAGGAGTACGGAGTGGGAAGGCCACCCGCTCCCGGAGCTCCTCGGCCGCGCTTACAGAGCCCCGCGCCCGCCTTGCGCCCAACCTCGCAACAGGTAAATGGGGGCCGGTGGGTGGGGAAGTCTTTCCGCTCGCTCTGTGTAGATTTCTCTTTCCTAAAATAAGAGGGACTGAAGATCTAAGGCTGCTTAGAAGCTCAGCCCGCCCCGCCGGCCGCTTTTTCCTCAGGCGCCCTCTGTACATGCTCAGACGTACTTTCGTCTGCTTCCCTTAGCGTTTCTTTTTTCTTTACACACGACCCCCCCCCTCACGTGTCCTCCCGAGATGCTCGCTGTGGTGCTGAACCTACGTCCTGTGGTGAGCTGTCACCCCGACCCAGCTCTGCTCCTTTTATTTTTGAGGGAAGGATGATAATGGAATAAATTAATATTTCCACAGTTGGGTATCTAGGATGGTGTGTTTTTTTAATCTCGGAGGAAATGGTTATCTTTTAAACAGGTGCTGGGGTTTACTGGAAACCCCGTTATTTCTTCCAAGAGCCCTTCTCTCTAATCGGAGGGGGATGAATCAGCAGGGTAGGAAATGTGTAATCTATTTACAACTGAATTTTAAAACAGATTGTTGTTGAATGCCATTTGGATTTCTGTAAAACTCTATGACTCTACATGTCTGTGACATACACTGACCTAGCTAAATATGCTGGTCTGTCTATGTTCCTGTTCTGTTTTTACTCTGCCTGTCCTTTTACATCATTATCTCTCAGTTATGAAATACTTTTTATTACAGTTCAGCAGCATTTTAAAATAATATTCTGTACATGCTCAGAGACACAGTCATCCATTGCTGTATGACCTGATTTTGGGAAGAGGCTTCCATTGTCAGACTAAATGGAGGCAGGGTACACACAGTGACTAAAACCATGCTACAGACTTTGGTGGGGGGCTTATAGTGCACTCTGCAGGTAAAAACTCTTTCCTTGTGAAGCAGGCTATTAGAGTAATACCAACGCTGGCCAGTAGGAGGCAATACTATTCCAGGTCTGCCTTGAGCAGGAGCAGATCAGTGAAGGTAGGGGGCTAGGAGCCCCTGTGCAGTAGGACAGCTGGACCCTCTGGACTGTGAGCGCTGGGAAGGGAGCAGAGTCTAGTGGTTAGAAGGAATGTGTGTTCTTTGGCAGAGAGGCTGCCCAAATTCTGTGGAAATGGACCAATGGGGGAGGCAGCAAGAGAGCTCACAAAGGTTTCCTCCTAATTATAAACCCACTTGTTTATGTAACTTTATGCATCGCCTAGCACACTTGAGGCAGAACAGAGATTTAAGGAGAGTTTCAGTTAATTTTGGAGTGTTTTCAAATATGTGTAAAAAAACCAAGATGCTCAGGGGACAACGAGAAGGGAGCTAGTGGCAGGAGCTTCTGGGAAGCAGGCCTCTGGAGTCCCACCCCTGGTTTTTTGAATAGGGGAGGGGGGCTTGAGGACCCTCAAGCGCTGCCCTTTTACTTCTCCAAGGAAGTGGTGTCTAGCTGTTAGATCCTGGTGGTGAAAACCAGAGCTTATGTACACAAGGCGGAATCTGAAGTGTTCTTGGTCAGTGTAAAGAATGTATGGGATGTTTGACCCAACTTGTGGGAGAGATTGCATCAGCCAGAACAGCCTGCCCCCTCTCCCTCTCTTTTTTGTACCTCTGGACTGATGTTGGGGGGCATTCAAAGCTGGGGGGGCGGGTTCAAGGCTCTCCTCGAATGTGTGCCTGAGACCTTATGCACATATCATAAGTGTACCTATAGAAATAAAGTTGTCTTGCCTGGGGTGCTGCTTTCATGTTGTGATTTTTAAAACGTGTGACTTGGAGAGCGGTTTGATAATGTTGTGTGCCTGGTGGTGGGTGGGAGCAGGTTAGAGGTGAAGAGCTGCTGTTCTAACCACTGGACAACACCGTTATTCAGTTCTGAGGATCTTCCTCCTCTTAAAAGCCATATAGGATATTGAAGACTTGGCGATATCACAGGCATAGGAAGGTGGGTTTTTCCTTCTCCCTCTGAAGAATTACAAAGCAGAAGAGCCCTGCTGGATTACAGCAAGAGTGCCTGTAGCCCGGCGTCTTTTATCACAGGTAGTCAGCCAGGTACTTCTGGGAAGCCCCTCTGTATTGTTCACCCCCCCCCGTGCTGTCTCTGGCCATGGAGGTTCCATTTCGCTGTTATGGATAATAGCTGTTGATAGGCCTGTCCTCTGAATGCTGCCCAATCTCCTTTTAAAGAGGTTCAAACCAGTGGCTATCTCACCTTGTGGCAGTGAGTTCCATAAGTTACCTGTGCATCCAGAAATAAACTGGGTTGCTACGAAAGACCATATGTTAGTGGGGGAGAGGGCCCAATTGGGCTTTGCCTTCTGCTTCAACCGGGGCGGGGGGGATAGCTCCTGTCCTTCTACAAGAAATCAAACTGGCTCACATGCTCTGTTTGTTCTCCCTCTTGTGTGTGTCCCCCAAAAAAATCAGTTTTATCTGGGTGACTGGAATTTTTAAAAATACTCTTCTGCATGTTTCCATTTTCTGCACCTTTTCAATTGCAATTTTTTTTTTCAAGAAACAACCCCCCCCCCTTCATTTTTCCCAAAAGACATTAAGAGAACTCTGTGTTCACATACTGTCAATTGAAGTCCCCTAACCTGTCAGATCTCCACACTAAGCAGAGGGGGGGAGAGATTTCCCTGCTGGGTGACCCCCCCTTTACACCTGGGTCATGTGTCCGGGGCAGGATGGGAGGGGCTATGACTTTTGTGCTGTGTCATCTTCTGCTGTGTCATAACAAGGTGACTCATCAGAACAGTCGTCAGTCCAAAGAGAGTCACCCTCTCCGCAGACAGAGAGGGTGCGGTGCCCCTCCCCTTTCCCTTAGATCCAGTTTCAATGCCAGCTCGGATTTCTCATCATCTGCCTTCCTGTGAAACAACCCTGGGAACCCAGCCTTTCCCTGCAGGGCTGTTGTGAGGATGAATGAGATGCATATGAAGTGTTTTGAATACTTAATGATGATAAGGGCTTGGCACTTAAAAGGCGGATCTCAAATATTCAAAGTATTTCCTGTGCCCTGCCCTGGCCATCCTTACAACAACCCTGTAAGGGTGGCTTCCATATTGCTGTGGGCAGTGGGAATCCGTGAATTTAGCAGAGATTAGAGTTGATGCACTCTATTCTTAGCAGAGATTAGAGGTGATGCACTCTATTCTTGTTGCTGGAGGGGGCAGCAGTGGGAGGGCTTCTAGTGTCCTGGCCCCACTGCTGGACCTCCTGATGGCACCTGGTATATTTTGGCCACTGTGTGACAGAGTGTTGGACTAGATGGGCCATTGGCCTGATTCAACATTGGCTTCTCTTATGTTCTTATGTTCTTAAACCTGGGTCTTCTCAACCACCAGATTATGCTCTCTGTACTAGAAACCTGTTTTATAAACATGCATTAAACTTTTTGCTTCCCCTGCAAGCCTCAGACGATCCTTAAGAACAGCAGAAGTACCTCTGCTGGATCAGGTCTACCTAGTCTGATTGGGCACTGCTGGAAGTAGAACACTGGAAAATTCACCAGCACGGCTCGGGGGTGGAGGTGGGAGGCAGCAGCCTTCTCCTGTGATTGCCCCCAAGCAAGGCAGAGGGGGTTCCAGGTAGCATCATGGCTTATGGTGGTGCTAGAAAGTGTCTCAAGTCACAGCTGACTTTTGGTGACCCCTCGTGGGGTTTTCAAGGCAAGAGATTTTCAGGTGGTTTTGCCACTGCCTGCCTCTGCGTAGCAAGCCTGGATTTCTTTGGTGGTCTCCCATCCAAGTACTGACCAGGGCTGAACCCGCTTAGCTTCTGAGATCCGATGAGACTGGTGTCTAAACTAAAAGCCAAGTCACCACCTCTTGGGGCAAGGAATCTTGTCTGTGGGGTATAAGCTGTATGAAATGGGACTTAAAAAAAAAAAAAAGTCCTGAGTTTACTACCAATGAGGATTCTTTCCACCTACTTACTTTCCCCATATTGTTCATAATTGAACATTGATCTCTCTCATCCACTAAACCTAGAGCCTTGCCTCACCAAAAAAACCCAGCTTTCTTGGGGGAACTGGTGTAGCCTGCAAGGGAACTTGAGCTGCCTTTCTGGCGGGTGGCAATTCTAACTTCTATCCCCCCCCCCTGCAGTTAACCACTAGATTCCACTTGCTCCAGAGCAGTAGGATTGGTCAACCTGCTCTAATCTCTGGATTGCCTCCCTGCCCCTGGCAAGAGAACCCAGGAGTTCGAGCTGCCAGCCTGCATCAGGCCATAGTGGATGGTGCAAGGGGCTGGTGTGTGTGTGGAGGGGTAATTGGAACTGCCTCACTCCTCCCCGGCCGGGGGGCATCTGTTAATCTCTCCCAGGCAGCAGGTCAATTCTGTGCTTGTTTGAATGCCTCGCCCAGCGGGTAGGTTAAAGTGACGCAAGCGCCCGCACAGCTGGCCAGGGTGTGACTCTTTCAAGGTGTGCCGGGATGCTTGGAGGCAAGGCAGAGGCTACCTGAGAATTAGGTCAAGGGGTGCAAAGAGGGCATGGGGTGTGTAGTGCAGCCAGAAGGCTGCTTTTCATCTCTCTTGTGAATGTTAACTTCAATTGTGGGCTCAGCCAAGAGGAAAGGTGGGGTATAAAAGAATAAACAAATTATCCAATATGTTGAGTTCAGTGCTGGATCTCTGCCCCGGAACCGACAATATTTCTGAGCATGTCAAGAGTGTTCTTTCCAACCACAGGCAGGCTTGATCCATGACATATTGGGGCTTGGGATAGAAAATCTAAATGGCCCTGTCCTCTTTCCCCAATCAATGCAGGTTCCAATCCCCAAAGCTCTCATCCACAAACCTTTTTGAAATGGCTGATGGCTAAGTGGAACCTCCATGCATAGAAGCAGTGTACCACAAATACAGTTGTTGGGGTGGGCAGTAATAGGAGATGGCTTGTGCCTCCTTGCCCTGATGGTGGGCTTTCCAGGGCATCTGACTGGCCACTCTGGATACAGGATGCAGGACTGGGTGGACCGACGGTTTGATCCAACACAGCTCTTTGAATGTTCTAAAATATACAGGAGGGGTATAAAAGATTTCCCACACTGTTGCACAGCTCTCGTGCATTTGAATGTCACTTGCTCAGGGGAATTTCCCAGGGCAATCTGAAGGGTGGAACATGCTGCTACCTTGGTTAAGAGAACATGTCAAGAGTGCCTTTTTCTTTTCTTTTTGTTTTTTTTGTGTGTATGTGTGCCTGGAAGTCATGGGTGACTTCTGTTAACCCCTAGTGGGGCTTGGACATTTCACAGAGGTGAATTACTATTGTCTGCCTCTGTGTCCCAGCCCTGGTATTCCTTGGAGGTCACCCTTCCAAGTAATTGGCAGGGCCGGCCCCGCTTAGCTTAGCTTCCGAGATTTGACGAGATCAGGCTTGCCTGGGCTATCCGGGTTTGGGCAAGAGTGCCTTGGGTGGCCTTGGCTTTCAGGCAGCCATAGACGTGTGTGCGCCTTTCTCTGCTCAGACATAAGAACACTGTTGCTAACTCTCCACGTTTCTTCCTGCAGAAGTACCCATCTGATCTGGGGGCAGGACCCAGTAGCAGTGGTGGCTTGGTCCCGAGTCTCAACACTGTCACCACCAGCCACGATCTCCAGTGGATGGTCCAGCCCACACTTATGGGTGCCTCTCCTGGAATCCCCCCGTATCCGCGGCCCTACCGCTGTTCGCACAACTTTGCCGCTTTGGCTGGAATTCGACCCGGCGTGATCCGCACTGCAGGCCCCATCTTAACGTCCCGGAGGCGGCATTCGGAGCATGTGAGTACTTGGGGAGAAGGAAGGGGATTATTTCACTCCAGGGAGGGCTGTTGAAGAACGTTTAATTTTCTCTTCTGTGCATGTGTGTAGCTTTTAAGTTTTTCAAAAGGTGCTACTTTTTTCTGCCGTTAGAGCAGATCAAAAGTAATTGTTAATACTCAATGCTTTGCCTTCACCTGTTTTCAGATCTCTTGTTGGTTCCAGATTTCTATAAATCTAATCCAATTGCATTGTCTATTGGATGTCCCACCCTGTCGATTGTATTGACTTATTCTGTGTGATCCGCTTTGAATCCCAGTGAGAAAACCAGACTATAAATAAATAAAAATGGGCTTTCTCTGAGCCGGGCCTCCAAATCCCTGGAGTGTGCAGAGCAATGAGAGACTTTGACCATGCACAGTGTGGCCTTCGCTCTACCATTGCAATTAGGAGTGGTTTCTAAAGTGATTTGGTGGGAGAGCTCTGCCAGGAGAACAAACAGCAACCAGAATAGGAGTTTGTTTGGCATTTCCCCCACCCCAAAAACCCTGTTTTCTGATGAGAGAGACCAAGGCTATTTTGTGTGTGGCAATGGCACCCTCTAGTGTCCATCAGCAGCATTGTTTGGTCCTCCAGTACCAGGCAGGTGGCCTCTTTGATAGACTAAATAGGCTATTTGAGAACTACCAGCTCCAGTGTTGCTATTACTCCTACGCTTCTGAAATGGAAAGTATTATGGTTGAAAGACCTCTTGGGGGAAATTGTAGGAATGTAAGGAGCCCTGCAGGATCTGACCATAGCCCCAGCTGCTTTACCACTTGTTTTTACCTGGGACCAGGATAAGAGAACATAAGAACATAAGAGAAGCCAATGTTGGATCAGGCCAATGGCCCATCTAGTCCAACACTCTGGTTGAATCTGCATTTGCATTTTTAAATCAGTTTCGTGCTGCTGTGATGCCATCAAGCATAGAGAAAGACAGCCTCACAGCAGCACGAAACTGATTTAAAAATGCAAATGTAGATTTGACCTCTGTCACACCGTGGCCACAGGATGGTTCTCTCTAGAATGTACACTAGGCTGGACATGAAGGAAAGAGTCTTCCCCTATTTATTCCCTTGCAAGTGATATACTGCGCTATATTGCCTCTGGACTTGGAGGTTCCATGTAGCTGTTGGTGAACCTGTCATCCATAAGTCAGAGCTTTAAAAAAACACATCAGAGTTAGGTTTGGGTGGGCCGCTGTGTTTGTCTGCAGTAGAAGAGCAAGGTTTGAGTTCAGTAGCACCTTAAAGACCAACAAGAGTTCCAGGGTAGCTCTGACCTGAATAGCCCAGGTTAGCTCAGTCTCATCAGAACTTGGAAGCTAAGCAGGGTTGGCCCTGGCTGGTATTTGGATGGGAGACCTCCAAGGAATACCAGGGTTGTGACGCAGAGGCAGGCGATGGCAAGCCACCTGTGAACATCCCTTGCTTTAAAAACAAGTCTACCTCACTGCCACCTAGTGGCGCATAATGCTAAAAGAGCTAGAACGTCTGGCTGCCAGGCAATCTTAAGATCTCCAAGCTATACTACACACAAGGCCATATGGTAATTATTCTTATAAAGTATCCAGCGTATAAGCTTTTGAGAGTCAAATCTCCCGTTGTCATATATCTCACATATCTGAAGAATAGAGCTTTGACTCTCAAAAGCTTATACCCGGGCAATCTGAGCCTGCTGCGGCAGGGAGGGCAGGGTATAAATCAAATAAATAAATAAATCTTGTTGGTCTTTAAGGTGCTTCTGGATTTGAATCATGCATATCTAAGCCAGTGTCCTATACTGCAATGGGGCAGTGAGTTCCACAGGCGAACTGTGCACTATAAGATATACTTAGATCTGTGCCTACTGAAGCCATACTTTCAGGCCTAGAAGTTCTGGCCTAAAAGCTCTGCCATCCGTTCCCAAAATGATATGGGTTACTTGGTGAAAAGGACGCTGTTGATGTGCTTGAGTTTTGATATATCTTTGAACATCAAGCTCTGGCCTTGTAAGAGAAGTCAAACTCTGGCTCCCAGAAAACCTTCCCCGATACCCTCTACACCTCTCTGGCTCCTCCTTTGGGCCAGAAAGATTCCCATGAGTCTCAGAGGGAATGGCCATGAAGCTCACAGTGGCGTAAGGGAGTAAAGAAAAGGGTGCAGAGAATACTGTTGTGACCCATCTTGGTTGACCAATGCTCTTGTCCTTCTACAGCTGACCCCAGAAGAGGAGGAGCGCCGCCGATTGCGGCGGGAGAGGAACAAGCAGGCAGCTGCCAAATGCCGGAACCGCCGGAAAGAGCTGACAGACTCCTTGCAATCAGTAAGTGATCCTCCGGCACTTGGAGGAGCAGCAGAGGACACCGCTGGTGGCCATGATCAATGTTCCCCAGGCAGAGCCTCAAACAATGTTCAGGGCACTCTGGAGACAACACAAGGAGGAAAGACAGGTCCCTGCCCCACAGAGCTTACAGGGCGCACAGTTTTGACAGAGAAGACTGGGCAAGGAGCAGAGCCAAAGGCTTAGTGGAAGAAAAGGATTGGGGGGGGCCCCGTAATCTGTGCCAATGACCTTCCACACGCCTTCCATTTCTGCATTTGCAGTAGCAGTGGAATGCCTGCATGGCGGTCTGTCCCACATTTTCCTTGACTCGCTTCCCTCATGACCTCCATAGATTTCTTAAAAAACAAACAAGCCAACAGTTGGTTGTCACTATAGCATTTAGCCACAAGGTATAGATAGGAACTCTCAGTCTGGGGCAGGTGATGCACTCTATTCTTGGTGCTGGGGGGGGAAGGCTTCTAGTGTCCTGGCCCCACTGCTGGACCTCCTGATGGCACCTGGTATCTTTGGCCACTGTGTGACAGAGTGTTGGACTAGATGGGCCATTGGCCTGATTCAACATTGGCTTCTCTTATGTTCTTATGTCAACTACCAGTTGTGTAAACGGCAGGAGATCTGCTGGCAGGTTCACTGGATGGGCTGCTTTAATTTAATTATAGGAGGTTCCCCCCCCAAGAAATGACTTACAGCCAATGAATGTCTTAATGGCCCCTAGACCCCAGGCTTCCAAGTTAAGCGTTGGGTCGGTAGCCGGGGTCCCTGCTCTCCAGCCATTAATCCGAACGTCCCATTTTTGTATCCGTTTCTCCCAAGGAGACCGACCAACTGGAGTCAGAGCAGTCCGTCCTGCGGAAGGAAATAGCAGAGCTGCAGAAGCAAAAGGAGCGCCTGGAGCTGGTCCTGGAGGCCCACCGCCCCGTCTGCAAAGTCCCGGAGGAGTCCTCAGGGGACGACGAAGAGGGACGAAGGCAGCCAGCGGCCTCTCCCCCTTTCCCGGTCAAGCCAGAATCCCCGCCGGGCCCTAGCGCCCCCCGGCGAGCTGCACCAGTGCCCCCCTGCATCACTTTGCCCCCTGCAGGTATCCTGGAGCCGGAGGCCCTGCACACTCCCACCCTGATTGCCACGCCTTCTCTCACCCCCTTCACCCCCAGCCTGGTCTTCACCTACCCGGCGCCGGGGGACCCTGATGCGCCCTCCAGTTCTGGCTTCTCTCAAGAGCCCTGTTCGTCTGCCCACCGACGCAGCAGCAGTGGGGACCACTCCTCTGACTCGCTCAATTCCCCCACCTTGCTGGCGCTCTGAGGGACTAGGCCGCCTCTCTCCCTCCGTGGGTTCTAGGCCGCTCCTCTTCTGCTCTGGATTGCTTTTGCTGTGTTCCAGCATTCCTCTGGCTTGCCTACACCTTACTAGGGAGTCTTGCTTTCCCGGCCAATCCCAGGCCTTGACGGGCTTCTGGCTTCCGCATCCAGGTACTAGTTAAGTTGCCTGTCCCCAAGGGTTGATCGGGCAACTGTTTACTTTGAAGAGGGGAAAAGCATTCCCTCCAGAGCAGTAGAACTCTGACCATAATTCATTCACTTTTCGATATATATATATATTTTCACTCCACGTCTTTTGCCTTCCGAAACCACCATTACCCCCTTCTCATGTTCAAAGCAGATCCCATGAGATCACTCCTCTTCCCCCACCAGCCTGGTCCCTCCTCATCTGACTGCTATGTTCACAGTTTCACAGCCAGAATTGCCTGCAGCCTCCTGGATGAGGTGGGGTGTCTGCTTCTTGTCAAGAACTTCTCCCAAGTGTGGAGCTGGTTGAATGTAGAGAAATATTTTTTTTATTGTAAACTTGTATCCCTCTCTTCGCCATCTTATTTCTTGTGGAAATAATTATATGACGCGTTATCTCCCAAGTGTACTTATGTGTCTTGTGTATCTTCCATGGATCTGAAAGAGTGCGGCTGCCATTTTGAGTGGGCCGCATGCAGGTCTTTTGTCAACAAAGCTTACCACAGAAATGGGTTAATAAAAATAGCACACTGAAGACAGAAACCTTGTTCTCAAAAATCACGCTGTTGAGGTCTGAAACAGCTGCAGAAGAGCTGCTAATGGTGTGTGGGAGGGGGAAAGGTTAGAAGGGGGATCCTCTGTGAATTTGCAAACCTCGTTGAATTGCTTTTGTGAGGGAGGATCACTCAGATTTAACACTAGCAACATGTATTTTATGGAAGAGATCTTTGTGGGAAGGGGGGGAATGCAATTTATGTGAGAACCTGAATACTTTTTTTATATATATAAACTGAAACTCTTCAGTTTCATTAAACAAAATTAAGTATCTAGTCCTTATGGACTAAAGGGGGGGAGTGTGGGGAAAAGCTCCAGAACAGAGCAGGGAGATTCTCCTGAAGATGGTCTAGAAGCTATAGTTGGTACAGAACGCTGATTGGAGTGGGTTGTAGTGATCCTATCACTCTCGTCTTGTTCCATCTACACTGGCTCTCAGTTTGCTTCTGGGCCCAATTCAAGATGCTGCTATTGACCTTTAAAGCCCTAAAGGGGTTGAGGCCAGCATATGTTAAGGCCCTGCTTCTCCCATATGATCCTACATGTCTACTCCAGTCATCTTTGGAGGTTTTAACTGAGGCTAGACAGGTGGTAACCCAAGAAAGGGCCTTCTCAGTTGTGGCACCAAAACTCTGGAACTCCCTCCCCACGGAGCTTCATCTGCCCCATCAGTGTCTTCTGCCAGCGGGTGAAGACTTCTTTTGTTTTGTCTGGCATACCCCCAGTAACTGTTCTTGCCCTCCTCTCCAGTTTTGGTATTATATTTGTGTGTTTAAATGTTTTTACAGAATAATTTTATATATACTTTATTTTAAATACTGTAATATTGGAATGTCTCAGTGTTTGCCACCTCGGGGACCCTACTTGGGCAGAAAAATGGCATAGAGATGTTTAAAATAAATAAAATAACAGTTGCGTAGCCCAAACTGCTTCTCTCTGTGCTTCAGTACATTGACTAATGTTTTAAATTTATTTTACTTCACTTATTCCCCACCTTCCTCCCCAATGGGGGACCTCAAACCAGTTTAACATCATTCTCCTCTTCTCCATTTTATCCTCACGACAGCCCTGTAAGGTAGGTTAAGCTGAGAACGTGTGACTGGCCCAAGATCACCCAGCAGCTTCCATGGCAGAGTGGGGATTTGAACCTGGGCCTCTCAGATCCTACTCCCGAGATTCTGAGGTGTGGGTCAGGGTATTTATGAGACAGAAGCAGAATATTTTTAATACTTGACCCTGAAATATGGAAATGTCTTGAGCATGTACAGAACAACCCTTCCTTGCTACCAACAGAGATCAAGCTGGATAGACTTGACTCTCTCCTCCCAGTTTCATAACATCTTTCTCAGTGTTCTTTCCCATGGGAATGACGAACTAGTCTGAGCTTGTCAGAGCTCCAAAGTTAAGCAGGGTTGGCCCTTGTTAGTTGTTGTTATTATTGTTGTTGTTGTATGGCACTGTGTGTAGTATAGCCGGGAGATCCTAAGATCGTCTGGCAGCCAGCAGTTCTAGCTCTTTTAGTGTTATGCACCACTAGGTGGCGAGCTAGACTTGTTTTTCTTAAGGCAAGAGATGTTTCTGAGCTGGTTTGCCATTGCCTGCCTCTGCATCACAGCCCTGGTATTCTTTGGAGGTCACCCATCCAAACACTAGCTTAGCTTCCAAGATCTGAGGAGACTGGGCTAGGCTTGGCTATCCAGGTCAGGGGCCTGGTTAGTACTTGGATGGGAGACCACCACTGAAGCCCAGGGCTGCTACACAGAGGAATGCAATTGCAAAACACCTCTGCTCACCTCTTCCTTAGAAAACCCCATGAGGGCTCGCCGTCAGCTGTAACTTGACAGCACTTAATTAATGACTGTAAAGCAAGAAAATTCTTTTGGCTGTGAGCCATGAGAATGGATTAGGGTTGCTACTGAAGCTCCTCCCATATCTCAGCAGAGGAGAACACCAGAGATGACCCGCCCCCTTCCTTTTCAGTCTGGGGAAGGCCAGCTTCTAGTAAGCCAGGGCAAGAGAGTGCATGTCCAGGTTTTGTTGATTTTGGCTGTGTGTTATCTGGGAACCAGGATCCGGACACCTGCTTCCTGGCCTGGAGCCCTTTTGTCTGCAATTTGGCTGGGGCGGAAGAAGCCCAAGAGGCCTCCCCATGCTTGATTTTGCTGTACTTCTGCATTCCGGTTCTCAGCTGGGCGCACTGGTAGGAGTGAAGAGGGGCCCTCTAGCCCAGTAGGAAGCGGCACCTTTGTCACAGCAAATCAACCAAGATCCACGTGACCACTAAGTTATCAGTAAGACCTGCATGTTAGGCCACACTTTCCCCCATGTCGCGTGTGCAGAATATTGTCAAAACAGGTCCAGGATCAACAAGCTACAGTCCAGCAGAAGTTTTCTGCTACTAGTTTTGCAGACAACCCTTTGTAAGTGAATTGAGGGGGCCTATGCTGAATTTGCAGAATTTCTTTTTTCTGTGCAGTTACCCCTGCCCCACCGCCAAGCGAGTCCAAGCTCTCAACCCGATGACACACATGAGTACACAAGTTTTTACAATGCAGCCCCTTTGCATCTTTACCTTGGTGTAAGGCCTACGGAACTCAGCATGCCAAGTAATCCTGAATAGGGTTGGGCTGTGCAGTCAATTGGGTTTTAGTCCATTAAATCTGCATACAGGAAAGACAAGAACGAGGGAGGTTGGGGGGGCAGCTGTTAACAATGATGCATGGTGGGGTTGTGCAGGATGCACGATTTATTTTACAATTTATTTGGGGCAAATGGTATTAAATATATTGCAATGTTTTTAAAAATCTGTTGCCTGGCTTTGATGACAAAGGGAATTAATCTCAGATAATCAGCAAAAGTTCCACTCACAAAAATGAAATTGGAAGAATGGAGCAACCCCCCCCACACACACACACTTATTTTCTCCCTCATCCCGTACCCCCACCATGCCTGGCTGCCTCCTCCCAACCTCAGTATGTCAATATTAAATTTAACATTGGAGTAAAAAGAGTCTCAGCATCCATTCCTTTCCTTGTCTCTCCCTGAGTACTTGCAAGAATAGAAATTCTACAGCTGACATTGTCAACAAAATACATATCCCCCCCCCCCAGGACATTTCTCAACATTTCGATGGATTCATCATGGGGAATTCTTCCCAAAACTGTTGTTCAAGCCAAAACAAAACTCCTTTTAGGTTTTGGAACAAAGTGCCCATGAGCATATACAAAATGCACAATCCCCACCAAGCAACCTCGGCCCGCTCTCACTGGGTGCTAAAGGGTTAATCTCCAGACTGGAGCAACTGGAGGGTAAATAAGGAGCTTGCTGATAATTGCAGAGTTTAAGGCACCCACCCACTCCAGAAGCAAAACACTTTTCAGATAAGATGAAAGTGATTCTTCCCCCCGCCCCTAATATAAAACATTTATCAGACTCCCAAAGAAATTTCTTGCACCCACACTTCTTGGGAACCGTTTTGCCACCCTTCCAGTTTTGGGGTAGCAGACACCAACAGAGTCACACACTGCATTCCCCAGCCTGCAAGACAACAGGATATTGCCTCCACTCCACCCCAGGTTTGGCTGTATCCTGGAAGAGAGATCTCAGAGTCCTTGAGGGGGAACAGGAAGCAGTTTCCCAGCCCTCAATTTCCTGCTATCCAAGGCTGTCTCTAGAAAACAATACAATGACTGATTCTCTTGACTTCCAAGCATGTTTCATTGACCACAAGAAGAGTTCAGTGCAGGCCAAAAACTTACTACTTTCACCAACAGCAGTTGATCCGATAAAAGGCATCCCTCCAACAGTTTGCATCCTCTGTGTGTGTGTGACTAATACAGTAACCTCCCTAGGACATAAATCTTATACTTCATAGGTACACAAATTCAGTTCTGGCAAACATCCAGCCATATGCAGTTCAAGTGGAGGGGGGTTCCTAGGGCTGCCATCTTTGAAAATCTCAGTCCAAACTGAATTGCTGTAATCTGAGCAGCAGGGAGAAAGATGCCTAGTCTCCATATTGCAGAAAGGATGTTGCAGAGTTGGGAAAAAATGCAGAAGGGGACAACCAGGTTCACAGAATTATGCACGGGCCGAGAGAGTGGATCAAGAGGACCTTTTCTCCATCTCTGATAATAACAGAATGTGGGGGTACTCAATGACGGACAACAGATTTCGGGCAGATGACAGAAAACGTTTCTTTAGTCAATGAGTAATTAAACTGTGGAATTCACTGCCAAGGGGATACAGGGAGGGCCAGGAGCACAGATGGCTTTAGGAGGGGCCTAGACATGCAGGAGAGATCCATCAATGGCTGCAAGCCATGGTGAACAACAAACATCTTAAGCCCAGTGCTAGGAGGTAACATAAGAGGAGGAAGGCCTTGCGCTTTCTATGCCCCCTTTGTCGGCCTCCAGGGCAACTGGTTGGCTGCTGCATGAAATGGGATGCTGGAATGGATGGACCACTGCTCTGTTTGCTTATGCCCCCCCCCCTTCCACTTACAGGGCATTCTCTGTACAGGAGTACAGGGCATTCTCTAAAACTGGAGACCATTCTTCTGGAGGTCCCCACCCCTACATAAGCTCCTTCAAGTATTGTGAGGGGGCAATTGCTGCATCTAGGATTCTCCCCTCACAAGAGATTATCCAAACAGTTTGGCTGCACCTGTTTAACAGGAGGGAATCTCTTACCCTTTACAGTGGCCTATCTGGATCTCCCATCCCATGCATCTTTAGTTCCTCGGCAAGGCTCCATCTGGGTTGGGGTCTTTCTACATGTGGTATAAAAACCAGAGCTGGGGTAGGATAAAATACAACAGGGCAGAGGTCTGGAAGAAGCTCTCTATGCAGTCGAGTCTCTTGCTTCCTCCCCTAAATCCAGTGGAAAATCACCAGCCAAATCCCCCCCCCCAGCATAAATCATACAACATTCAGAATTCCTCCTTTTCCTTTACTCGGTACTGCCACAGGTATATCATTACTTCCCAAGCAGCTGAAGTCACTGATGCTGCCTTCCCCACCCCTCTTCCCTCCCACAATCCAGTACATTAAAAAAAAAAGAATCTTGTGGTACCTTAAAGGTCTGCAGGTTTATTACGGCAGAAACTTTTTGTTAGTCTTTAAGATGGCCAAAGACACTTTTTTTTTTTTTAGCCTGGACCCTTAACAGCATAACATCGCTACCCCTCTGTAATGTGCATATGGGATGTCCAGTTTTTTTGGGGGTAGTGGGGAGAACTGCACTCCGTTTGGGATCCCTCATCACTGAGGTCAGCAGGGAGAAGTCCACGGCCCCAGGGGTTCCCAAAGTCTAACCATGGCAACTGCATTCACGGAGAAGATACAAAGACTTCTGTGAAATCCCAAAGGTTGCTACCTTAAATAATAGACATTCACTGCTGCAAAAATGCCTCTCTCCGATTCTGGAGGACATTCCCAAAATATCTGAACATGCCAGAGGTGTTATGGGGCAGGCTCCCATTTCCACTAGAATGGCTGGGGCTGAGATGCACCCTGGTTCAGAGCTATGTGTCTGTACTGGTCTTGGGAGTTGCTGAAAATCAGGAAGCACCTCCCATTTTCATCCAACAAGGATGTTCAACAAGACGGTGACTGACACTGGCCCTTCCTCAGTTACCTTAACAGAACTTCGCTTCCCGCCTTGCATTATGGCTTTACAAAAAGAGTTCAGGGTAACTCAAAAACTTGCCGCATTCAGCAGAGCACAAATAGAGCAAAGTTCACGTGCCCCTGTGTCTTTTGGGTTTTTTTTTAAACCATGGTGAGAATACCACCACCTCCACCAAATCCTCCGGTTTCAGCTACTGGGACGGGGCGGGAAGGAAAGGCAGGAAAGCCGAGGGGCTTTCTCGAAGGAGGGAGGAAGGGAGAGGGTCTGCTGTGTGCGGCACAGCCTGCGTCCATGCTCCCCAGGCAAGGATGGGCCAGCCAGCGCCTCCCACTGGGAAAGCCCCGCCGCCGCCGCGGCCCGCGGATGGCCTGGAAAGGCTGCCCCTTAGTCGTCGGGGGAGCAGGCGGGGTGCAGCTGGTCCGGGCTGCCGACGCTGCCGGTGCTGGAGCTGCCGTCGCCCAGGTCGCGGGGTCCGCAGGGCAGGCTGAGCTCCGAAGAGCCGCCGCCGGGGCTGGGGGTGGCGTCGGGCCGGACGGAGGCGCACTCCTCCTCGAGGGCCAGGCAGAGCTCCTTGAGCTCCAGGTTGTCCTTGGCCAGGCGCTCCTGCAGGCCCTCCAGGCCGGCCAGCTTGCGCAGGCAGGCGGCCACCTCGTCGCGCAGCACCTGCGCCGCGTGGTGCCCGAAGAGCTGCCAGTGGCGCGCCAGCCGCTTGGCCTTGAGGCGGTCCTCGTCGAGGAAGCAGCACAGGTCGCGCAGCTCGCGGTTCTCGGCCTGCAGCCGCCCGTTGACGGCCTTCAGCTCGCGGATCTCGCGGAGGTGCTCCTGGAGCTGCCGATTGACGCCCTGGATGAGGCGGCCGCGCTGCACCAGCGCCGCCAGTTTCTCGGCCTCCTCGTGGCGCAGGCGGCGCACCAGCTCCTCTTTGCTGCAGCCGCCCAGCTCGGCGTCGCTCAGCTCGGCCACGGGCGCCGGCGCTGCCGGCGGAGGGGCCTCCGGGCTCGGCGGGGTTCCCCCCGGCTGCGCAGCCTCGCGGGCCGGGAACATCGCTGGGGCGCACGGAGGGGGGCTCCCCCGCGGCGTGCGCTCACCTCCAGCCAGGGCGCGGCGGCGGCATCTCCGTCTCGCCTCTCTCAGCTGCAGCTGCAGCAGCAGGACATCCTGCCGGGCTTTCCCTTTCCTCCTGCCTCGGGATAACGGGACTGGCGGTGGCGGCGCCGCAGAGCGAAGCAAGCGCGCCGGCCGCTGCAAATGCACGGGTTAAACGGTAGGGGAGCAGGTGCATACTTGGAGAGGGCGCCTGCGCCGAAGGAATGAGTGGGGGCGGCAGATAAAACGAGTGAGGCCCCCCCGCCCCCCTGAAGAATGAGAAGGGTGGGTGAGGGCTCTGCGTGCGCGGAGCGAGCGAATTTGTGCGCGGACGACGAGATGGGTGGGTGCAGGGGAGGGAAAGGAAAGGAAAGGTTGCCAAGGCCTGCAGGCACGAAGGGGGAGCGGCTGTTGTTGCGGCGGTGGCGTTTTTGAACGCCGTCCAGTCTGCGATTAGGAGGGCCGCCCGCCGCGGGCAAAATGAGAATTTAATCCGGATTAAGGAAAATCTACTAAACGCGGATTCTTTTACTCTTTTTTAAAAAAACCTCAGGATTAAAGACAGACAACGCAAAATCATATGAATTGCAACGAATTTTCTCTTAAAGGTGGAATAAAAGCAGAACCGTCGGTGCAAACACTGGGATATTGCAATCCCAGGCAAAATTCCCGCAATCTAAACCCACTGATTTTAGAGGGCTGAGGCCTGGATAACTAGGTATGGGATTGCACACTGCTATTTATTTTAGATTAATGAAACTGGAATCCTCACAGCCGGCTCCAGAATATTTAAAAAGCCAAGGTTACTGGAAGGTCAGTTGAAGAAAACTAGGTGTATTGCAGTAGGATAATTCTCAATGGCTTTCTGTGTTTCCAAACAGCCAGGGAGCCAAAGGGTAGGCGTGCATCCCCACCCTGTTTGCTCTGCTTCATTACATTACCATCTCATGCTTCAGTAGTAACCCAACACTGACTCAGTGCAAACCTCAGAACCCAGGGCCCCCTTGGCTGCTTCTGCCTATCAACTACCAGAACACCCCACAAGTACTCACCCCCCCCACCTGACCGGGCCCCTTTCTGCAATCATATGTTTGGATCCCCATAAAATTCTGTGGCACCTGTGGGTTAGACAACCAGAGGTTGCAGAGCAATCTCTGACTGGTGAGTCAAGATGAATTGTTCCTTTCACAGACATGTGACGCTGCCTTCTGATCTGTATTGTCTACTCAGACTGGCAGCAGCTCTGCTACTAGCTGGTCCTTTTAACTGGTGACGTCAGGGATTGAACCTGGGACCTTCTAAGTGCCAAGCCAATACTCTGCCATTGAGCCATGGCCCCTCCCTATCAGTGGGTGCCAACCTGAAGAGCTAGTGCTCTAACAGAAAGGCCTCTGAACCAATGGTAGCCAGCTGAAGGCCTGAGAATGGGAATTTATGTGTGTGCTTTTTTTTTTTTTTTATAATTTGAATTTTATTAATTTTATAATACAAAAACAGTAACAAAACAATCAACTTTCATAATTAAAGAAACAACTGATACAGTGTTAACACTAAAATCACTATCTAAAACATGTAACTATTAATACAGAATTTCAAATATCTCAATTTCAATAAAAGACATAATCTGTATATTTTTGAGGTAATTGATATGAACTTTGTTTGCATTCTGAAATATATTTGAAAAAAAGAGACCATTTTTCCATAAAATTATTAACAGAGTTAGGGTTATCAGTAGTTATGATTTGTGTTGCAATTTTGTCGGATACAATGAAATCCCATAATTTAGTTCTCCATTGATTCAGTGATGGAGCTTTAGTTTGTTTCCAGCTCGAGGCTATAAGAATCTTAGCAGCCATCAGTAAGTTGGAGATCAATTCTTCGTTAGTTTTGGAAAGTTTCAAACCTGGCCAGTAATGTAGTAAAACTGATACAGGTGTATTAGGAATATCCAAACCTGTGATTTTCTTAATTTCTTTTAATACAACAGTCCAATAAGATTGAATTTTAGGACAAGCCCACCAACAATGGATAAACGTACCGTTTTCATTGCATCCTTTCCAACATAAAGGGGTAACTTTGTATTTACATTTAAATAGTCTATCTGGTGTTAGGTACCATCTTGCATATACTTTAAAGTATTGCAGCTTTAGATACAGAGATTTACTCTTAAAAATACAGGAGGACCATATCTGAGTCCATTGATTATCAGAATATACAACGTTGGTATCTATGTGCCAGGCCTTTTGAATAGAAGATAACTTTTTCCAAAGTTCTTCATTAAGTAAATTATATATCACTGCCAGACTACCCTGAGTAGTAGGTTTCTGTTTCTTTAAAAATAACTCAAAAAGTGTTAAATCTCTATCTAATGTGGAGGTATTGCTGAGATTTTGTAACACATGATGCAGTTGGTGGTATTGTAACCATGAGAGTGTTACCCCATATTCAGTTTCAATTTGGTGTTGTGTTCTAATCCTTCCTTGAAAAATAAAGTCACATATCCTAAAAATTCCTTTTTCTCTTAACCTATAAAGAAAAGATTTATCTAATCCTGGGAGAAACCATTGTTGACCAAATATTGCTGTAATCGGTGATAGTCCGGGAGCTAGAAATTGTCTATGTCTTTGCCAGAGCTGGAGGGTAAGTTTCAAAAAGGATTGTTTATTTTTAGATAGAAGCTAGGAGTAGAAGATTGCCATATATATTCATGCAGTGATTTTGGAACAATTTCTAATTTTTCTATTTGCAGCCATGATTTAGTACAAAAGGGCATGGCGTAGTAGTGAATATTTCGTAATTGAGACGCTACAAAATATTTTTCAAGATTAGGCAGTCCTAAGCCTCCTTTATTTGTTGGCCTTGTCAAAGTAGCATAATTAATTCTTGCTCTTTTTCCTTCCCATAGAAAGTTTGTAATCTGATTGTGCCAATTCTTGAAATCATGCGAAGGCACTAGAACAGGGAGGTTTTGAAAAAGAAACAAAAACTTTGGTAATAAAATTGCTTTAAAGAGAGTTATTTTTTCTATCAAGTTTAAGTTGGACTTAGACCATCCATCCAAAGTTTGTTTAAATGTTTTAACAAGAGGTGTATAATTGCAGGAATATAAATCTGTTAATTGTAGAGGTATAATAATCCCTAGGTGTCGCCAGGTGCTCTTTACCCATTTGAAAGGAAATTTATTTTGTAGATTTTCTATTTGATGTGATTGGATGTTGACAGGATAAATTTCAGATTTCATATAGTTAACCGCAAATCCAGTAATAGAACCAAAGTTATCCAAATGGGTTAGAATTCCTTGAAGGGACCGTTCTAAGTTTGTTACAAAAAAAATTATATCGTCTGCATAAAGACTTATTTTGTAATGAGTTTGTTCAATTTGTATGCCTGTTATATTTATATCTTGTCTGATTGCATGGGCTAGTGGTTCCACAGAAAGGGCAAATAAAAGGGGGGAGAGGGGACAGCCTTGTCGAGTACCTCTCTTAAGTTGTAATTCATCAGAACGAAAATGGTTAACATAGATTTGAGCTGAAGGTTGGCAATATAAGGTTTGAATAGTTTGCCTAAATATAGGGCCGAAATTCATTACCGTTAAAAGTTCCTGTAAATAAATTGGTTCTACCCGATCAAAGGCTTTCTCGGCGTCAGTTGATAACAAAATGGAGTTGATTTTATTTGTTTTACAATAATTGATTAAATTTAGGGTTTTCCGGATGCTGTCAGATATATTTCTGCCTGGCATAAAGCCTGTTTGGTCTACATGAATATATTTTGTTATTATACTATTTAATCTTGAAGCAAGAATCGTTGAAAGAATTTTGAAATCATGATTTAAAATAGAAATAGGCCTATAAGAGCCCAATAGTGCTTTATCTTTTCCTGGCTTAGGGATAACTATTATGCGGGCCTCAGACCATGTTTTAGGCATGGTGCCCGTAGATAAAACAGAATTCATAATTATATTGAGGTGTTCTAATAATACATTTTGAAATTTTTTATAAAATTCAATAGGGAGTCCATCCTTTCCTGGCGTTTTATTATTTTTGACTTTATTTATTGCTGTAGCTAATTCCTCTAAAGTGATGGGTTGGTCTAAATACTCCTGATGTTCTCGAGTTAATTTTTGAGTATAATTAATAGAACTTAAATAATTGTGAATCAATTGTTTATCAGGATTAGTAGAAGTATATAAATTTTGAAAGTAATTATAAAAAGCAGCTGTAATATTACTTGGGGTAACTTGTATTTTACCCTCTGAATCCCGTATTGCGTGAATCAATGATGAAGCAAGTTTCTTATCCACTCTGTGTTTAAGTAATTTAATTGATTTAGGAGTTTTAATAATGTATTTTTGTTTTAGAATTAATAATTGTTTTTGTATTTTCGATGTTTCTAACAATTCCAGTTTTTTTCTTTCTTGATTCAACTTTTTAAGGTATTTCTTTCCTCCATATTTCATGTGTTTTAGTTCTAAGTCCTTAATTGTGCGATATAGGTCATCTAATATTTTTTTTCTGTCTTTTTTGCAGGAGGAAGCAATTGAAATTAAATGACCTCGGATTACTGCTTTAAATGCATCCCAGATAGTGTTTTGAGATACATCTACAGTAGAATTAAACTGAAAATATTCTTTAATCTTTTTGGTTATGTCCTCATTAATCTGTTCATTTTGAAGAAGTAATTTATTGAGCATCCAGTTAGGACCTTTGCCATCAGTTTGTTTTAATCCCAATTTTCCAACTACCCAAGCATGATCTGATAAGGTAGAATTGCCAATATCTGCTTCTTTGAATTGTTTTAATAAAGAATATGAAATCAAAATATAATCTATGCGTGTGTGTATTTTATGTGTATTTGAGTAGAAAGTGTATTGTTTTGTGCCAGGGTTCAATGATCTCCAAAGGTCTTGCAAATTGAAAGAATCTAAAAGTAAAGCTAATTCATTTTTAGTAGAAATATGTTTTTTCCTATTTTTTTGTTTACTTTGATAGGTGCGGTCCATAGATGGATCTATTATAAAATTTAAGTCACTTCCAATTATAAGTTCACCTTGTTTGAAATCCATTAATTTTTTCAATGTTTCCTTTAAAAAAATTAATTGATTTAAATTTGGTGCATATATAGATGCGAGTGTGTAAAACTCTCCATGTAAAGTTCCTACAATAAAAATAAATCTACCCTGCGGGTCTTTTTTGACTTTAGTGCAATGAAAAGGAAAATTTTTGGAAAGTAATACAGCAGTACCTCTTGCCTTTGTGGATCCGTCTGCATGAAATTGTTGGGAAAACCACGATGTTTTTAATACCTGTTTCTCTGGGTTCCTTAAGTGGGTTTCTTGTAAGAAAAGAATATCTGGACGTTCCTTATTCCAAAAAGAGGAGGTTCTACGTTGTTTGATTTTATTATTTAGGCCTCTAGCGTTCCAAGTAACTATTTTAAAGGATTGAGACATTTGTTATTTGAGAATGTTAGTAAACTGTCAAAATAAAAAGAAAAAAGAGAAACAAAAAACTTATTTAACAACAAACTATTAATTAAGTAAAGAGTAAAAAAATCTACTCTTTATAGTAGACGATTAATTGGTGCAAAAACCACCAAAAACACCCTAAAAAAATATTAACACCCTGCTATATTGCAGAGTTAACTTCCAAACTTCCAATACGGAAGAACTAAGAGACAGATGCTGTCTCTATATCTGGAAGATACAGCCTTAACTTTGGAGGGAAATCTATAATATCAATATCAAAATTATACAAAGGCTACCCAACCTATTCTCCTCTCATGTTTCATATATAAATACAGAAATATTTCTATAACTTTTTAATTTTCCCATTTGTTTGATAGACAAATTGAAAAAAAAATAAAAAAATAAAAATATGTCACTAATACAAAGACTTTGTGTCAGGTATATTAAAGCAGTGTATACTGTTACAAAATTAAATAATTAGTAATTACCTTCAACCTTAATGTTGGAGTATAGCATTACTTTTTACATTTCTATATTCAAAATTTCAGAGATGCTGACATATAAATTATAAAGTCTATTAATTAAAGCCATCCGCAAAAAACAGATTGCAGAACTTAGCATAGAGAAACCTATTACTTCA
Organism: Gekko gecko; assembly: GCA_029375565.1. Classification (NCBI taxonomy): domain Eukaryota; kingdom Metazoa; phylum Chordata; class Lepidosauria; order Squamata; family Gekkonidae; genus Gekko; species Gekko gecko. Next base: position 28,627,592 of record JAPDNY010000001.1, read on the forward strand.
TAGGTACTAGGAAGAAAAAAAAATATATATATGGTAATTGGATAACATTATATCTTGCATTACTATATATAAGTTTCCAGAAATATGAAACTATTAAAACTATATAGTCAAGTAAACTAAAGTCATTCCTAAAAACAGTTTGCAAAACTTAGTATAAAAAACCTATTACTTCATAGGTATCTCACAATATAGGAATAATGTAACAATTAAAATGCTATTATTTAGACTACATAGTCTATTAATTATAACCAATCATAATAACAGCATAACTTAGCATGAAAAATAACCTATTACTTCATAGGTATCACAAAATAATAGTTGATATTTATATAATATTACTGCTTGGATCTCTAAATATGAGTTCTAAAAAATGTTAAAGGTTAAATTATATAAAAAGATAATTTACAGAACTTAGTATGAAAGTCCTATTACTTCATAGGTATTACATAATATAGGGTTAATAAAACAATTACAATGAACATTATACTTCTCATATACTAAATTATAAGAGCTCTAATTGGTAATTAGGGAAAGAATAACTTAAAAGGTTAATAACCAAAATAAAGATTACTCTGAAGGTCTGAAGCTTTATAAAATAATACTAGCGGATGCTTCTTTTCTGTAAAGCTATTTGTGAGTCTTGTCGATTGAAGTTAGAGTGAGGTACTGAAGATATTCACGTATTCATAAGTTCCTGTTCTTCATCTGATGTCAATTTGAGTCCCAAAGAGGAAATTAAAGCTTTTCCCGTCATAGCGTCTGTGGCTTGATATAGTAGACCATTCCGGTAAACATGTATATCTGAGGTGGGGCTCCATCGAAAACGGATATTTGCTTTAAAGAGTTTAGTGGCAATCATCTTGAGACTACGACGTTTTTCTAAGGTCTCAGCAGACAAGTCCAAAAGCACTTGTATTTTTTCTTCTTTACAAGCTAGAAAACCCCGTGATCTAGCTTCTTTCAGAACTCTGTCTCTGGTTTTTGGGTATAGAAATTGTACCATGATATCCCTGGGTCTACCTTTACGGGCTGAAGCTAAAGAACCCAGTCTATATGCTCTGGTAATTATGGGGGCTTTCCCTTCAGAGAGATCCAAGATGGATGCCAGCCACGTGGAAAGGAACTGAGACAAATCCTTTCCCTCTTCAATGTTTTCACCCATCCCTCTGAATTTTAAGTTAAATTGGCGCCATCTGTTCTCAAGAGCAGTTATTCTAGCTTCGGATTGTTTTTCTGAAGATTTAAGAGTTTTTACCTCGTCCTGAAGAGTTAAGGTAAGTTCAGCAGCGTTTTCAGCAATCCTGGACGTATCAGACAGATCTTTTGCTAATTCGTTTAGCTGAGTCTGTAAGGGTTGAAGTAATTCTGAGACCAAAGATGTAAATGATTTTAGGAGATCTTCTTTCAGGTCTTTAAGGTCCCCTTTGGTTGTTGGTGCAGCTTCATCAATCTCCGTGGAAACAGATGACCTGTCGTTAGCCGCCATTTTGTCTCCGTTCTTGGAGTTAGAGATGTCAGCGTTATTTGTTGAGTCTCTAGTAAAATATGTTCGTACTGTTCCAGAGTTTGCAACCGCTTTGTTAGTTTTGCCTTTTAGAGATTTTCCCATTCTTCTAGAGCTGATATTGTTTAGGGAAAGTGACTTAAAGTCGGCTTTGGGAGATTCAGGTCGGGAGCGTTTTCAAATTGCGTCTGCCATGTTTCGCGACGCTCCGCCCCCCCCATGTGTGTGCTTTTTTATAGTTCAGTTACACTTGTAAGGAAAAGAAAAAAATGCTTTAATGTTGTAACAATAAAATGTTCTTGTGCATTAGCAATATGGTTTGGGTTTTGTGTTTTTCAGTTTTGTATGCTGTGCCTCACCTGCACCTGAAGTCATGTGCTCCATAACTATACACCCTTTACACACAGTTTTCAAATCTGTGAATAATTCCACACATTGAGGAGCGAATTAGAAAGATGCCATGGACTTTTTAAAATAAATAACATTAAGTTAAATATTGAAGACGCTTTGTTGCTGGGCACCTGGTATCTTTAGGACACTAATAGTGCTGTTGTGAACAAGAGTTACGCCCTTGTCAACCCACTGAAGTCAACTCTCTTTAAGACGGCACTGCAATACACTAATATTTCCCAAACACAGACTGTACAGGTTATATAATGTACCCTGAACAGAAGAGGACTCGAGTTCTTTTTCTCCAGCCAGATTTCTTGGTTGCCTTACTGAAATGACACAAGAAATGTTTTTCCTCATTTCAAGAAAATGTATTTCTTGAATTTTGTAAAATTCGAATGAATCAACTTTTTCCCTCTCAGCTTTCTTCACTATCCAACTTTCACACCCACACGTAGTAATGGGGAATACTATGGTATGAATGATCTTGATTTTGGTCGCCAGCAACACATCTCAAACTTAAGGATCTTTTCTAGCTCTTTCATGGCTGCCCTTTCTAATCTCCTGATTTCTTGGTTGTCGTCTCCCTTTGGGTTGATGATGGAGCCAAGGAACAGAATTTTTAAAAAGAATTTTAAATTCTTCATTGCCAACCTTAAAGTTGCACAGCTGTCCCCAGTAATTAGAAATCCCTATTTTGCATTCCACACTTTTCCTCCATTAAAAATGTAAAAGTGTTTTCCTACACAGAATCACAAACAAAACCCCCATGTAACCTTATCTCCCCCAGTGTAGCCCATCAACAAAGGAAAAGAAAGTAAGAACTGCACACACAGGTATCTTAAGAGTAGGGGGGGTTATATAAAAAGGAGACCGAGAATGGGGAGGGACAGTGAGAGGCCGTAATATGACTCCAGCTAAACAAGGTATGGAGAGGGTGAGGCATCACTGCTCAAGGAGATACGAGACATCTTGGAGTGAAAATGAGTGGAAGGAACATTAACAATTTGAGATATGCAGATGACACCACGTTACTGCTAGAGAACAGTGAAGACTTGAAATGACTCCTGCTGAAGGTTAAAGCAGAAAGTGCTAAAGCAGGATTAAAGCTGAATGTCAAGATGACAAAAGTAATGATTACTGGAGAATTGCACAACTTTAAGGTTGATAATAAAGAAACTGAAATTGTTCCAAGATTTTCCATTCCTTGGCTCCGTCATCGACCAAAAGGGAGTCTGCACTCAGAAGGAAATTGAGACTGGGGAGGGCAGCCATGAAGGAGCTAGAAAAGATTCTTAAGTGAAAGGATGTGTCACTAATGACTTAAGAGCAAGTTAATTCATGCCATGGTATTCCCCGTACTATGTATGGGTGTGAAAGCTGACAGGAAGAAAGTGGATTGATTTTAAATATGTTGGATGAGAGTTTTATGGATCCTGTGGACTACCAAAAAGACAAGTGGGTTCCTTGGCAAATCAAGCCTGAATTCTCCCTAGAAGCTAAAATTACTAAACTGAGGCTATAATACTTTGGTCACATTACAAGAAGATGAGTCACTGGAAAAGATGACCATGCTAGGAAAAGTTGAAGGCAGCAGGAAAAGAGGAAGACTCGAGATGCATTGACTCAGTCAAGGAAGCCAGAGCCCTCAGTTTGCAAGACCTGAGCAAGGCTGTTAATGATAGGATATTTTAGAGGACATCAGTTCAAAGGGTCACCATAGATTGGAAGTGATTTGATAGCACTTAACACACTAGAAATGCCCTACATGTCATTTGCACTGTGGAGCAGCAGCCTGGTTATCAGGGCTTGGGAGAACAAGGCGCAACCTGGGTCTTAACACTCCTAAACAGGTCTGCTCAGAATCCTACTGAAGTCCACTCAGCGAGGCTTGTTCTCATGAAAGTGGTCTTAGGATCGCACTGTAAAGTTGCTGTTTCCTAACCAACAACAGCACTAAGGGCTGTATGGATCTAGGGGGTTTACAGTGCCCAAGGTGACCTCACTATTAATAGGAATAATTCCAGAAAGATGGGGTGCCTGTGTGTCTTTTGGCATCCTAAAGACAGCATGCTTTTTATTCTGCCCGTGAAAACTTAGGCAAGAACAAAAACTTGTCTGTCTACAAGATGCCATATTTCTACCCATTATTAATGGGGATGGTACTCGGAGGTTGTAGGACACGCACATGATGGGGTGTTTCTTTTTTAATGTAATGGCCAACCAAACCCAAATCTTTGTTAAGCCCTTGGGGAATGGTGTCATATTTCTCTTTTGTTGGTGTGCTTATGAACTGATGCTGTATTGGGGGTCACTGGATGTGCCATTTTTTGGTTTTTTGGCTAAAGTCTCATGGCATGTCAGACTGGGCATAGGAGGTGAACTGTACTCAGGCTTCAGGTGGGCAGCTATGTTAGTCTGTAGTATTAGAACAGAATTTGAGTCCAGCAGCACCTAAAGACTAACAAAACTTCCCAAGGTATAAATTTCCATGAGTCAAAGCTCACTTTCTCAGATACCTACCTACATTTTTTTATTCACAAAAGTTTGGTGGCGGCGGAAAGTGCCGTCAAGTCACACAGCTGACTTATGGCGGCCCCTCGTGGGGTTTTCAAGGCAAGAGATGTTCAGAGGTGGTTTGCCGTTGCCTGCCTCCACGTCACAACTCTGGTATTCCTTGGTGGTCTCCCATCCAAATACTAGTCAGGGCCAATCCTGGTTAGCTTCCAAGATCTCACAAGACTGGGCCAGCCTGGACTATCCAAGTCAGGGTCACAAAAATTCATACCCTGGGATTTTTTGTTGGCCTGTAGGTGCTACTGGACTTGAATTTTGTTCTCAGAGCTGTGGCTGGACCAGTATTTTAGGTGTACCGGAACATAATTTTTCAGGTTACACAAGTATTAAAGCTGTGGAATGCCTGCTGTAGCTCCCTTTGCATTAACTTAAGCAAATCCTCTTTCAAGGGCATTTAGATAGTTTCAAGCCAGAAAGTAATGGCTCACATCAGCTGGTGTTTTATTGGGGGGGATGCATTGTTGTTATTACATTCCAAAAGTATCCCGAGTCTTGGGACATCTTAAACACTAACACATTTATTGTGGTATCAGGTTTTGTGAGCCAGGTCCATTTCACCAGATGTATAAACTGTTCTCTCAGCATATATGCATGTGCACGGACACATGTGGGAATATCGGCAGAAGGATGACTATTTAAAAAGTTTGCACTGAAGATGCCAGAGACTGATCCTAGGATCGTCTGCAAAACAGAAGCTCAACCTCTGACCCTCAGCCCTTCCCTGTTCTCAGCTCCAGCTACATTTTTGGCCTCAAAGACTACACTGAGTTCAGGTTGCTCTGAAAGCATTTTGGCAGGTCAGTAATTCTTCAGAGGACAATACAGGCAATTATTTAACTTGTATAAGTATCAGCAATAGAATCTGACCCATATACAGTATTTCAGGGCATGGCTGGCTTGTACAAAGGAAAACTGCTTTTGGACAAGAAAGTTCTCTATAGAAGCATGATATGAATCCCCATGTAGATTCATATGGGATGATGGGATATAGATTAGATCTAAACCATGAGATGCCTGGCAGAGATGGGCATCTGGGAAAATACGCTGTGCACCCATGGAAGTATGAATGGATTCCACCCCGCAAAGTCTCCAGGAGTTTCCTAACCCAGAGCTGGCAACCCTAGCGGAGTAACAGCTGACCATGACCTTTTGGGGGTAAACTGGCCCTGGAGAGATCCCATTGGGCATTTTCAGAGTTAAATTCAGGAAGGAGACTGATCATGTAGGTCTCAGGGGAATGGCTAGATTTTTAGGGGAGGCAGCAGGCTCCACCCGTGTTGTCTTTGTCCCTGTAAGAGATGTGGAAGGGCAGTCCACACTAGTATTTACCTTTGTTTATAGCCCTCTTTCCTTGCTGAGACTCAAGGTGGATTACAAAATAATTTTACAAAATCAATCATGCAGTTTAAGACTTCAAATAAACAATGCAGTAGGACTAGGATTAGAGGGTTAGGATAGACAATACATTTCTTCTGGCATCTAGGATAAAAAGGTTGCCTACCCTTCTTTAAACAGTTCTGAAAAAGAATTAGACAAAACTGGCAGTGGACAGCTTTATCAATGGCTATCACCCATGATGCTTAAATGGAATCTCCATTTTCGGGAGCTGTGGACCTCTGAATACCAGAAGATGAGGGCAAATGCCAGGGGAGGGCCATCTCTTGCATACGGTGCTGATGAGCACTCCAAAAGCATTTGGTTGGCTGAGCTGGGAAACAGGATGCTGGATGAGATGGATCCTGACAGTTACCCCACTTTGATACTTCTCCCTGTCAGGTACCTTACCTTGCAACCAAAAGCTTACAAAAAAAGCCCAGCAGGAACTCATTAGCATAGCAGGCCATATCCAACAGCAGGAACTCATTAGCATATTAAGCCACACCCCTTTCAACACAGTCTATTAGCATATTAGGTCACACCCATGTTACTGGAAGTGTGGCCATCCAGCCACACCCACCTTTTGCTTCTTATTCTGTTTATCTTGTTTGTTGTCGAAACCGAAGGCTTTTTTTGGAGCAGGAACTCCTTTCCATGTTAGGCCACACATCCCTAATGTGGCCAATCCTACTGAGTTCCTGCTGTAGGGTGTGGTCTATTATGCTAATGAGTTCCTGCTGGGTGTGGCCAACTTGGGAGCCAGCCGGAACTCCGTTCCTGTGCGTTCCTGCCCCAAAATAGCCCTGCTTGCAACTATTACAGAAACAGGACCCCGCCACACACACAAACACACTTTGCCTAGCTAAGGAGGAAACTACATTGAAGAACTAAGTTCAGATTTTTCTTACCATCCAACAGTCCCCCCCAAGAACTCTATTTGGGCTTCTGAAGCAGAATCTGTAGCCAGGTGCCTATACTAATCAGATGAGAGAACATTTGACCATGATTTTCTCTTCTCTGCAGGAGAAGCTGTGCCTGCAAAAAATTCCCCCTCAAACCAACTACAAAAATGGCATGAAAGCATTGTGGCTTTTGGGGGAGAGCGGACAACAGTGTACGCTACCTGAAGCTTCCTGGAGAGTGAATGGGACAACAGACATCAACATTTGTGCTCAGAGCACAGACCCAGCCAGGAAATTAAATGACGCAGGGAGGTTTCACCAGTCAAATTTCAGCCTTGCTCTGCAGCTGTCACAGACAGAAACCGTGGGGGGAGAGTTGATCCAAGCCTCTGACGTGGCTGCGTGGGGGATGAAAACGGCCTTTGTCTTGGCACTGGGAGAGGAGCCATAAAGACTGGCAGGGGAGAATGTGTGGGTCCCTGGGCCATAATGGGTTGGTTGTCATTTGCCTCAGTAAGCCATATGTTACGCCACAACACTACAGAAGCTTCTGCAACAGGAAAGCATCCGCCTCCATTTTGACCAAGAGCCAGGAAAGGAACAGCCAAACAAGCTGTGTGGAGAAAAGGTTATGAGGTAGTGTGCTTGAGGGGCTGTGGCAGCCATTTTGAATGCTGTTGAGGCCCATGGAACAGGAGACAAGGCAGGCCTGACCTGTGGGGCAAGACCTGTTGGGAAGTTCTCCTCATCTTCAACTAGGCTTGTTGCAGCCATACTTTCCAATGGATTGTGCCCCTTGTTAATTAGCATGTGTGTGGGGGGAGTGTCAGGTTTTATTTACTTCATTTATACCTAGCCTTTCTCCCCAGTGGGTCCCCAAAGCAGCTTACATCAATTTCGTCTTCACAACAACCCTGTGTGCTGGGTTAGGTTCCGAGTGTGGGACTGGCCCAAGATCACTCAGTGAGCTTCCCTGGTAGAGTGGGGATTCGAACCTGGGTCTCCCAGATTCCACTCTGACACTGCAACTACTCCATTACTCTTGTGTATTTGTATTTTGCATCCAAATTAGGGGGGAAGGGTTTAAACACCAGAATCAGGTTGCTTAGATCTGTCCTTGCTTACCTTGAATTTCTCACTGGCCGCCTCACCTGTTCTTTTAGCAAAGTAGCTTCACAAGCCCAATTGGGCTAAGAAATCTGGAATATAAGTAAATACAATGCCTTGGGCCTGTGTAGGAGGATACACATGTAGTTGCTAGGCAACAGCAGATACCTGTCCTCTGCTCCCTCCCACGCTCTAAACAGTACAACCCACTCCTTCCTCTCCTATTGCTGGTGACACAATCCCAGGGGCCTTGGCATCTGAGGCAGCAATCCTTTACGCACTTACCTGGGGACAAATCCCACTGAATGCAGCAGTACTTCCAAGTCAACATACACAGGTTTGCGCTGCGGGTCACCACCACTCCATCCTAGCCTTCTCTGTTTTTCAGTAACCATAGATACTGCCGTACAAATAAATGGGACCAGGGGATACTCGAGGAATTGCTACATTATGTTATAGTACCTAGTATTATTTATTCCGTTTGACTTCAAACGAAATAAATATTATCAATATAATTCAGCTAAAGTTTCAGCCTCTTTGATTTCAAAGTATGTCTCTTTCTCCCCCACTGGCATTAGTGGGGCTAAAATGTGCCTGTATTGGCTAGAGAGTCCTTTTCAAAATTGAGTGCTGCTTTATCCTGAGTCAATGTATTTATTTACTTCATTTGTAGTCCACCTTCCTGGCTGAGTTTCAAGGTGGATCACAAAATATAAAAGTGCTATCAGAGAGCATATGTCAACCTATAAACAATGCAGGAGGACAAAGCTACATTATAAAACAATTCAAATAAAATATATGACATGTCACCCCATAAACAAGGGAGAAACTGGATTACAAAGGTAGAAGACAATGCAGTAAAAGCAAGAGAACACATAGAATAAACAACACAATGGACTACAATCCTATTCCCTTTATAAAATAGCCTTCTTGAACCTTATGCTACAGTCCTATTCTCTTTATTAAAATGCTATTTTACACAGTCTGCAATGTATATAAGGCTGCAATCCTAAACACCCTTTCCCAGGGAGTAAGTGCCATTGAACAAAAAGATGCTTGTTAGTAGACCAGTTTAGGCTTGCTCCCTAAAAGAGGTAAATGTATTTTTCTACAGAACAGTGAACAGATCTCTTGCCATACTTCAGACTCTACACTATAACGTCTGGAATGACAGGACTTTAATTTGTATGTTGACATGCATACAGTAAGTTGTTATAGGTGGGTAGCTGTGTTGGTTTGAAGCAACAGAACAAAGTTTGAGTCCATTGGCACCTTTAAGACCACCAACAAAGTTTAAGCTTATACCCAGAATTAAACTCTGTTGGTCTTAAGGTGCCACTGGACTTAAACATTGTTCAGTAAATTGTTACCATTGGATTATATCGGTAGCAGAGTGCTCAAGGTTCATAGTGCAGCAAACCTGCATGCTAGCAAGGGAGCCTCTGTATCTATGCAAAACTAATATGAGTTCTTCATTATACGGAACTCCAAGTAACTAGGATGCATGGAGATACAAGAGACGTGTCCTGCTCTTATGGTGTCAAGATGGAAGAGTCTGGCATTTTGTGGAGAGAGAGAGACCAGAAGGAAGTTTCCCTAAGAGTAGCAATCTACACATCAAAGGAATGGCATCAGAGAGAGAAGGAAAGGAAGTTTCATGTTCCAGCCTGCTTATCTCTCTGACTCTCTTGTAGTCTTCCTATGTAGTGTGAGGCTAAGAGACAGCGCAAAGTCCTTCACTTCCAACACCGCCTCTGGATGTCTCGTGACTCAGCTCACAAGATTCATCTTCTTCCTTAGATCTTCAACCTGGAGATTGGCAACCCCAAGACATGATATTACAGTGACTGGTTAAAAGACATATTAGTAATATTCATATTCACCATCATTTACAATTTTCTACTAATAACATAGGGGCTGCGGTGGCTTAGAGGTTAAGATGCTGAGCTGCAGACTGGAAGGTCTGTAGTTCGGCAGTTCGAGACCTTAGTGCCACGTGATGGAGTGAGCTCCCATTTCTGGCCCCAGCTCCTGTCAACCTAGCAGTTCGAAAGCATGAAATTCCAAGTAGATAAATAGGTACCACTTCGGTGGGAAGATAACAGTGTTCTGTGCACCTCGGCATTTAGTCATGCTGGCCACATGACCACAGAAATGCCTTCGGACAGCGCTGGCTTGGAAACGGAGATGAGCACTGCCCCCTAGAGTTGGATTTGACTGGCTTTTGAGCAAGGGAAACCTTACTAATTAATTATATGCTATTACCTGTGTTCTTAACTGCTTCTATAGACCTGCTCACCAGTCCTAATGCTTTCCAGTGCCTGTTTCTTTTAACACCATAGGATCCCACCCACCCACCGGGTTGCCAACCTCCAGGTGGTGCATGGAGATCTCCTGCGATGACAACTGATTTTCAGGCGACAGAGATAAGTTCACCTGGAGACAATGGCCAATTGGGAAGGTGGATTCTATGGCATTATGCCCCACTGAAGTCTCTCGCCTCCCCAACTCCTCCCTCCTCAGGCTCCACTCCCAAAATTTCCAGGTGTTTCCCAAGTTCCCAAACCAGAGCTGGCAACTCTCCACACACCTCTCTCCGCCTTTGGACCGATACGGTTAAGAAGGATTAGTAGGAATTGCACAACCGCTTTGTGTGTACAGACGTTATTAATGAACACATAATGCTTCCCCCCTCCCCCGAGTTTAGGCTTAAAAGCAGAGCATGTCAAGGAAGGGCTCTTCACCTCTCCAGCTTTCTCCGTTCTAACCCGCTCTCATTGCCAGCACCAGACATGGAATACAGACACCCGTCTACTGGCAGACTTGCGCGTGCGCACCTCCTCAGCACAGAGTGACTCGGAAGTTGATGGCTGCGAAAGGTCATGTGAAAAGGCTCTATCCAAGTCTGCGGCTCTCTGTAAGGAGGGTGACCAGTGTTGCTGAGAAAGGGTGGGTGCTGAGGACTCGGACTCCTGGGTTCCCTGGAGGGAAAAAAGATGGTTTAGATAAATCGGGTGGTTGGGAATGGGAACTAAGATTTTTGGCTTTTCTTGCGCTAGGAGATTGGGGTGGTAGTTGGAGGTCCGGTGTTCCCTGATTGAAGCGTCGGGCGCGCGATTGTCTGAGGGGGGGGGGCGAGTCCTGCCCCTGCCCCTTTGCCACAAGCTTAAGGGATTGTTATTTACCAGGTGATGTTATTTATTTATCTCTGTGATATGAAAAAATTCAACTACCCGTTAAACCTCTGTTTTCTCTACGTCGCTGGCATCCCTCAGTGGGTTGGGATGGAGATAATGGAACATTAGAAGGGAGATAAGGCTCCTGGGTTTTGTTGATGGGGTAAGGTTGCCTTCTTTTGTTCCCAGGTATATTTGTTCCGCTTGTTGAGGGCCTCTGAACATGTGCAGAATGCCTCTTTGAGCAGAAAATGTTTTCTTTTGAAAAGGGCAAAGCGCATCTCAGCCTGTGTAGAGTGCTTCCTCCGTGTGTGAAAATCGGTATAGAAGTATAGGTAGGGTGTTCCTGAAAGGGCCCTTTTTATTTCATAAATGTATTTAAGACACATGCACCCCCAACACACACACCAGCTTTTTACATCTTCTGAAAACTGGTAGGGGGATGAAATTCTTTCACATGTCAAATGTGTTGGAGCTGGGGGACAGGACAGAATGGGAGAGGAAGCCAAGGTACCTAGGTTTTAGGGTGGAAGGACTTGCATTGGGGATCTTAGCTCTGAAAAGGAGGTATGATATGTGTGTTTTGCAGGGAGGGTCTCTGGGAAACTTGTGAAGCCCACATGCCCTGAAAATGAAATGGAATGAGCTCCCCTCCCCTCAGACATTGGTCTCTGTTCCTCAGGGCTGGGATGAGGTATAAATGAAAGACACAAATAGCAAGTCTGCTTTGTAGTTGTGAAAGCTGTATTTTGGGACAAGTTCCTCTCTTTCCTTTGTTATTAGCTGCCTGTCTCGTCTCCTGAGGTCTCCAGGAGGGGCTGTTGGGAGCTGAGGAGCCGGTGGCATAGCCCAGGCCAGGGGGACCACGCTTTGTGGGTCATGACTAACAATCTGGACATTTTTGTGGGGAACACCACCCTGATCGATGAAGAAGTCTATCAGCTCTGGCTGGATGGGTATTCAGGTAAGGCCTGCATTCCATTTTGGGGGGGGGGGTTTGGGGGGTGAGGTGAGGCTGTAATGCTTAAAGCAAGATTTGTGCAAGCAAGGAGTTACCAGCTGTAAGAGTCCTGGTGATTCCCCTCAAAGGGGTGGGCTTTGAAACCAGGGGTCCGGTTCATTTATGTTTTGCTTCCTCCTAAAGCAGTGGTCCTGTACTAGTGGTTCATGTACCGCCAGAGGATTGCTGGTGTAGGGTAGGTCAGGCACAAGGTTCTCATAACAGTAACCAAGAACTTGCCCTCCCTCAACCCCCATGTCCACCTGCAAGAGTGATGTGTGGTCTCCAGCCGACTCTACCTGCCACAGATTATCCATCTGTGACTTTTTGGCATGCTGAGTAGTAACAACACAATGCCTGCAAGCATATAAATGTCCTTCTTAAAAAAAACACAGGCTTTTTCTTTCTTAAGAGTCTTAAGCCCAGACACATGAATGACGATTATGTTGCTGTGCTTTGTTATTTTGGTAGCACTGTCAACCTGCTTAGTGCTGTCTTGTGTTCTATAAGCAAAAAATCTCAACACCAGCCAGGTTTCTGCATTCAAGGCATTTGCAATCTGCATTCTGCCATGAGCATGCAGGAGTCTTGTGACAACATTTTAAAAAAATTTAGTATACGTTTTGATGAACACAAAGTCTACGAGAGCTTACACAAGAACAAAAACGTATCCATCTTTAAGGTGACACATGAGGCTGCCTTATACTGAATCAGACCATCAGACTTATTGCTCAGACTGGCAGTGGCTCTCCAGGATCTCAGGTCTTTCACATCACCTACTGCCTGGTCCTTTTTAAGTCCTCTGTCGCTGTGTGACAGAGTGTTGGACTAGATGGGCCATTGGCCTGATTCAACATTGGCTTCTCTTATGTTCTTATGAAGAGTCCAGGGATTGAACCTGGAACCTTCTGCATGCCAAGCAGAAGCTCTTCCACTCAGCCACAGCCCCTCCCCATAACGTGCCGCAAGACTCCTGTCTTCTTTTTGCTGCAGCAAACTTGACATGAAACAACTCCACCATAAGATAAGCAGCAGAGGGACGGCAGCCACGATGAGGGGATGTATTACGTACTTCAGTTTGATTGCATTTGGGAATGTTTGGTTGCATGTTTTGGTGATGGCACCTCTCTTTTGGAATGCCCTCCCCCTTGAGGCTCGCCCGGCACCTACTTCCCTTTCCTTTTTGGTGTCCGGCCAAAACGACCAACAAGGGTTTCAGGTTATAAGCTTCCAAGAGTCAAAGCTCCCTTTGTCAGACACAAGAGAAGAAATGGAGATCTGAGACCTTTTATTGTAGTCAGGTGGAAGCGGTGGTCTGTTCCTCCTCCTGCTCCTGTTGGTCAGTTCTTGTGCCCTCCTGTGTCCTCTTCTTCTGCTTCCCTTCAGGAACCATGGAAAGTGTGGTGGCGGGAGGGAAGTTCAGCATTCCCCTGGTGACTGACTTCTACAAGTGTTGGAAACCCAAACACTACATCATTAGAGAGTGAAACTGACCAGTCTAATTCATTGCTCCAGCTGAGAGAAAAACAAAAATTAAATATATTTAAATAGCACAAGTAGTGGAAAGGAAATTTGACTTTTAAAGATGTATATTGTAATCGGCTTGATTAGATCAGAGGGAAAATGCTTGGGGGCAGAAAATTAGCCTCTGTAGTGAGGTAAGAATCCTATGTCCCTATTCAGTCCTGGGGGGGTGGTCCATTGTTCTCAATTTGTGAATGAACTCAAATCCAGCAATCTCATGTTACAATTTCTCATTGAAGTTCCTTTGTTTGAGGACTGCCAGTCTTAGGTCAGCAGTGGAATGACCTGGAACATTAAAATGTTCTCTCACTGGTGTTTTTTTGTGTGTGTGTGTTTGGTGGGTATTTGGGTGTGTGCGTGCACAGGCATTTGTGTGTATGTGCTTGCATGCCTGGAAGTCATGGCAACTTCTGGCAACCCCTACTGGAGGCTTAGATGTTTTTCAGAGAGGTGGCTTGATAGCCTGCCTCTGTATCCCGAGCCCTGGTATTCCTTGGAAGTCTCCCTTCCAATTACTTGCCAGGGTTGGCCCTGCTTAGCTTTCGAGATCTGATGAGATCGGGCATGCCCGAGCAATCCAGGTCAGGGCATCGCACTGGTTTTTGATCTCATGATTTTTACTATTGGATTTATGTCCATTTATTCTTTTGCATAGGGACTGACCTATTTGTCCAATGTAGAGAGTGGAAGGGCATTGCTGACGTTTGATGGCATATATAATGTTGCAACATGAACATGTGAATGGACCACAGGTGTTGTTAGGCCCAGTTATTGTGTTGCCACAGAGGATATGGGGACAGAGCTGGCATTTTGGTTTGTTGCAGGCCCTGGTCCCCGAGTCCATTTCTCTTTGCTCAGGTTTCCTCTAAGGTGCTCCATCTCTTAAACTTGTCTTTATGGCCTGTTCAGAGCCGGAGGACTATTTTATCAATATTATCTGAGTTTGCCCCCTTCAGTCTTTTATACCCTGGCTTGTTTTTATTGTCTGCATTTACTGGCCTTTTTATTGGCTGCATTTGGTTTATTTATGTCACTAACTCCAATTGTTTCATTGCTGTGATTTATTTTTTATTGTTGCCGGTTTGCTTGTCTTTGTTTTACTGTGGCGAGCTGCCCCGAGTAGGACCAGCATACAGATGTTCTAAATCAATAAATCAGAGTTGACAGGTTCAGTCAGAAATCTCACATCAAAGGAGGAACTTGAGGTGGGATTGAAAGGAAGGAAGAAGGCCAAACCCCAAAGGTATTCTGGGAGGAATTCTGGAGCACAAGGGACAGGGGGCAGTTGGTTGAAAGAGCATTTCAGGGGCCAAGAGTGGCACGGTCAGAAGACGAAAGATGACTGATGGGGGTATGACACACCTTTTTGGTCCTGCTCCTCACAGTTGCCCTGTGTGTGGATGAGTCAGCCTTTGTTCTCCTGTGCTCTTCCGTAGTGAATGATGCCGTGACGCTCCGCCTACGCAGCGGGATCCTGGAGCAAACAGGGGCTACAGTGGACGTGCTCCAGAGTGACACCATGGATCACTACCGTACCTTCTATATGCTGGAGCGCCTTCTTCATTCGCCCCCCAAGCTGCTAAACCAGCTGCTCTTCCAGATACCCCCTTATCGCCAGACGATGTTGATTGAAAGGTGGGGTTTGGCCGGGGAACCCGACTGGGGCAAGGGTCTTTGAGGTGGGATCTCCTGGAGGAAAGGCTTAGGTTGGCAGATGAGGTGGGGGGGGTATGCAGTCTTTTGAACTTCACAGAACTCTTAATCAGGACAATGGTGAAATAATAGGATCTCAGAAGGGTGTGTGTGTGTGTACCGGTGGCTAGGTTATTTTTATTTATTTAGCTATTTATATCCTGCTTTTCGGAGCTGTGGTGGCTCAAGTGGTTAAGACGCTGAACTGCAGGCTGTGGAAGGTCAGTAGTTCAGCAGTTCAAGACCCGTGAGTGCCGCATGACGGGGTGAGCTCCCGTCTCTAGTTCCAGCTCCTGCCAACCTAGCAGTTTGAAAGCAAGAAATTGCAAGTAGATAAATAGGTACCACTTCAGTGGGAAGGTAACAGCGTTCTGTGCGCCTTGGTGTTTAGTCATGCCGGCCACATGACCACGGAAATGTCTTCAGACAGCGCTGGCTCTTCGGCTTTGAAACGGAGATGAGCACCGCAACCCTAGAGTCGGATTTGACTGGCTTTCGAGCAAGGGAACCTTTACCTTTACCTTTATCCTGCTTTTCCCTCCAATGGGGGCCCAAAGCAGCTGACAACATAGTTACCCCTCTTCCATTTCGTCCACACAACCATAGCCCAGTGAGGTAAATCTGAATGGAAGAGTGAGGCATCCAGTGCCCTTCCATGGGTTTAGAACACGCTATGATCAATGTAGTACAGAAGAAGAGCACGCCATTGAGTTTGCAACCGACTCATAGTGATCCCATCCATGAGGTTTTCAAGGCATGAGATAAGCTGAGGTGGTTTTCCATCGCCTTCCCCTGCATAGCAACCCCGATCATCCTGGTGGTCTCCCATCCAAATTCTGACTGTGGCTGGCCCTGCTTAGCATCCAAACTCTGACAAGCTCAGGTTAAGCTGCACTATTTAGGCTGCTATTATAATATAACCATGGTAAAAATGCACATTGCAACCACTGATATTGTTATAAATTACTAATATCAGTATTTTTAAAAAATCTGTAAGGTAGGTTAGGCTGAAAAGAGTGACTGGCCCAAGGTCATCCAGTGAGCTTCCACTGTAGAGTGGGGATTCAGGCCTGGGCTTCAAAGACCATATTCTGACACTCGGACCACTACACCACAGCAGCCCCCGTGCTGTTTTAGAAAAACAACCTGGGATCACCATTTATATTACAGGAAATACAAACAAACGCACATTGTGATATGCTGGCTAGCACGTTTAGTAAAACTTTTTACAATCAAAGTTGTAACAAGAGGCTGATAACTTTGAAGATAACGGGAATAGTCCTGAGGAAGACTTTGACAAAACGAGCTCACATCCGGGTGCTTGTAGTAACATCATGAGGATGGACTTCTCTTTGTAATATTATAAGGATGGACTTCTCTATAATGTGACAAGGTTTATATATTGATTGTAAAACGTTTTACTAAATGTGTTAGCCTGCATATCACAGTGTTTGTGATATTCCCCATGCTGTTTTGCCATTGCTTCTTTCCATATAAACGGGCATTTGCTCAAGGAAGATTTCTGTAGAATTCAGAAACTTGCACTTACCTAAGCTGATCCACTAAAAGAGATCCTAAGATCTCCTCTCTGTCGAGGGCTATTATGACTATCCAGTGCTACATTTTAAGACTGTTTTGTTCTGTAAGCCACCTTGGAGATCTGGCCCAGCCTCAAAGCAGGTGATAAGTTGACTAAAAATACACATTAATGCTAGATCCCTTTCTAAAGCTTCCCTCTGTCCTCTGCATTGACTTTACACACTAGGTATTATGCCTTTGATGAGGCTTTTGTGCGGGAAGTGCTGGGCAAGAAACTTTCCAAGGGCACCAAGAAAGACCTGGATGACATCAGCGTTAAGACAGGAGTGACACTCAAGAGTTGCCGTCGACAGGTGCCTTCTGTTGTGACTCATTTTGGGCTCTCTTGCATCCTTTCCTGCCCCATCTCATCGATGTTTGGGACATTCAGTCTGTGTTGAGGGCTGCTGGGACTACCTCTGCTCCCCCTCTCATTCATTGCCCTTTGGGAAGTGTAAAAAGCCACAACACACGTCAGAAAAATTGTTATGATATGGAGGAAAGGTGGATATCCAAGGCTTAGGCTGGATTTACATACTTAGTCCCTTGTCTATGGGCTCTTCCGCATTCTCATTTTCCTTGCTTGTGTGTTGCTATTGCTTTGGGTTGTTTTTTTCCTTTTCCACACTTTTCCATATTTCTTTTGCTTCCTCTAGTGGTCAAGTCAATATTTCTTTGCTGTATGTCTGGCATTAAAACCTGCCATTTAAATCTGCAGGTTTTTATGCTGGACATATAGGGATGTAATATTGCACTGACCACGAAAAGGAGCAAAACATGTAGAAAAGAGGGGGGAAATCCAAACCAATGTGTGTGTTAAGTGCCATTGAGTAGTTTCCAACTTAGGCGCACGCAAATGGGGAAAGTGAAAAGGTGGAATTGCTCTATGATTCGTAGATTTAATCCTGTTGCCTTTTGAAGTGAGGCTGGCATCTCTTTGGATGATGATAGCTTATCTGTGATAGTTTTATATCGATTTAATTTTCTCGGCTTCCTGCCCAGCCATCTTGGGAAGTGTAGTTCCAGGGTGCTGTTTGTTACAAATCCCTAACCAATCACACAAGTACAGCTCCCAGGATTCCCTGAGGAGAGATGCTGGCTGTTGAATAAGTCTGTGGTGTGGACAGGGCCTGACAACTGCCTTCTGTTTTAGTTTGACAATTTCAAGCGGGTCTTCAAGGCAGTCGAAGAGCTCCGAGGGTCTCTGGTAGAAAATATTCAACAGCACTTCCTGCTTTCTGACCGGCTAGCTAGGTAAGGGGCAGGGGAAAACACATGTCCCTGTATTATTGTATGCTGATGACACTGTGTTGCTGTCTCACTCGAAAGTTGGTCTGAAACGTCTGCTATCTCATTGTATTGCCTTTTTTACCAATTGCAAACTTCAGCTTAACTATGACAAGTCCAAAATTTTGGTGTTCTCTAAAAAGTGGAGATTATACCAATGGTCCATCAATGGTAAAGCGATTGAACAAGTCAAAAACTACAAATATCTAGGCATTCATTTTAGATATAATGCCTCGTGGTCTATCCATCGCCAATATGCGGTGAAGGTCGCTAGTGTTAGCGCGTCAGCTATAGCACGTTTCTTTTATTGCAGGGGCAACCAATTTGTGCCAGCTGCAATAAAAAATTTTAGGGCCAAAGTCAGCTCACAGCTAATGTATGGCATCCCAATCTGGATTGGAGCCTTTGACCACGCCACTGAACGAGTCCAATCCAAATTTCTACGGAAAATTATGGCTTTACCAAATTGCGTACCGAACGCTGTTATATATTTGGAATCAGGCTCGTCCTTGATGGAGACCTGTGCGTGGCTTATAACATTTAAATACTGGCTCCGCCTGCATTACAAATTCAATCATGGGAGCCTTATCCATCACGTGCTTTCTGAGCTGAACCTTTCTAACTGGTCAGCTTATATAGAGGGGAAAATTAAAGTATTGGGTCCTTCCCTGGAATCTCTCTCCATGTTGCCTTTTGCTGTTGCATTCCAACAGATCAAAACCAGACTGTTAGATGTGGAGCGTCAAAATTTATATAGCCTAGCTAATAAATTCTGTTCTCTGAATTTCGAGATTCCCCTTACAACAGGGACGACAGCTTCATATCTATCCTCTTTGCAGGTCCCCCAACAGCGCAGAGCATTTACTTTGGCCAGATGTAACGCCTTGCCGTCTGCCATTCTATCCGGCAGATTCAATAGGGTTCCCCATTTGGCCAGACTCTGCCCATGCAGAAAGATTTGTGTGGAATCCATCACTCATGTGCTTCTGCACAGTAACCTATATGCGGACCTAAGGATCAGATTCTTATATCCTTTTTTAACCAAAATGGGAGCTTGTTCTGATGCACCTAAGGTGCACAGGCTCTTAAGTGATTCTAGTCCAGATATCACAGAGAAGGTGGCTAAGTTTCTCTGCCTGGCCTCACAGTTGCGTCAAAGGATTGCCTAGAATGTTATATGTATGTTTTAACTGGTTTTTATGGGTGTTTTAACTGGTTTTTAACCCTAGTATTGTACTGATGATTTTATGCCAATAAAGGCTGACTTGACTTGACTTGACTAGGTAAGGGGCAGGGGAGAAAGAGGTCAGTATGGAATACCATGGGGTAGATGGTACATTGCTCTTCTCCATGGTCTTGTCTACCCAGAGGAGGAGGCACATATTGTAGTCCTTTTGATTGATGGGACACCAAAGGGTAGGGAGGCAGAGAGGAGGCCACGATCCATAGTAATGCTCCTCTTTATCTGGTGCCATTGTTCCTCTTTTCAGGGATTACGCAGCCATCGTCTTCTTTGCCAACAGTCGCTTTGAGACGGGGAAAAAGAAGCTGCAATACTTGACGTTTGAAGATTTTGCATACTGTGCTGAGCAGATGATTCAGAACTGGACTTTGGGAGCGGTGGGTGAGTGCGCGGCCCCCCCCAAAAGGGCTCTGGCCCACAATGTGGTTTTGAAGGAAAGCTTCCCTCCCCCCCCATGCTTCATATCTGCCCTTTCTGAAGACTTTTTAACAAGTAAAACAATAAGGAGCACACTAAAAGCAAGTTGCCCATGTAAAATATAAACATCCTATAAAAATTAACATTTCCTGGTTGAGAAGCTGTGGTTAGGGTGTTTGTCCAATTAGAACCGGGAGACCTAGAGTCACCCTGACTTGGATAGCCCAGGCTAGTCCGATCTCATAAGATCTAACAGGGTCATCCTTGGTCAGTATTTGGATGGGAGACTGTCAAGGAATACCAGGGTTGCGATGCAGAGCCTCTTGCCTTGAAAACTCCACTAGAGGTCGCCATATGCCGGCTGTGACTTGATGGCAAAAAAGAAGACCACCTGGAGTCCAACTCCCTGGTCAGCCATGAAGCTTGCTGGTGGTGACCCTTGGGCCACTCATTCTCTCACAGCCAAAACCTACAGCACAGGGCTGTTGTGAGAATAAAATGGAGGAAAGGAGAACTACTTAAACTGCCAAGTGCTCCTTGGAGGAAGGCCAGGAGGGAAAAGGTAGAATTCCTGACCAAATGGAAAGCCTTCACAGTTTCCTGAAAGGTATTCAGGTCCGGCCGTTGGCAGCATTTTCTTAGCAGATGCTTTGAGTCACAGCTGAGTCCGATGTAAACGGACAGTCAAATCTTTTGATAACTCTATACAAGGATTTCTCAGGCTGGGGTCTAGGGATTCCTGAGGGTCACCAAAGGTACTTGAGGTCTGCATGTGCTGTCGAGGGACAAAGAGAGAACCCTTCTTATACCCTTCTTGCTAACAGGAAAATAAAGCCCTGTCTGTTTTCTAGCAATGGAGGCAGAGACTCCCTGCCTAAAGGGAAAGGGACAGATTTCCCCCTCTTTTGAAGAGTGGAGCCTACAGTCAATTAGCTTCCACATCACCTCAGAGCTCCAACCTACAAACATGCTGATTGGTCACTAGGAAGGAATGACTCATCCCTAGGAGCTCCGGTTGATTGAGCTACACCAAGGAGATACAATCCAAATGTGGTTGTCATAGCGACTTCTGGATTCTGGTATTAAATCAAATTCACTTTCACTCTACTTTCTAGTGGCAAAGGATTTCCATGCTGAGGCAGAGAGATGCCACTCTGTGCCCATAGACAATAATAGTTGATACCTGTTATGACCCAGTAAAGAAGATTCTTGCAAAGTTCCTTCCAAGGAAGGTATTAGAACTTGGGTCCAGCTCCTTTTGGGTTGTGGCCTTATGGAGTCAGTCAGGGTTTTTTTTGTAGAAAAAGCCCAGCAGGAACTCATTAGCATAATAAGCCACACCCCTGACAGTGCTGCTCATTAGCATATTAGGCCACATCACCATGTTGCCACAAGTATGGACATCCAGCCACACCCACCTTTTGCTTCTTATTCTGTTTACCTTGTTTGTTATCAAAACCCAGGACTTTTTTCCCACCATAGAGAACAATGGAGGGAATAGGGGCAACCTGTTTGGGGGCCCATAGAATTGGACCCCCTGGTCCAATGTTCTTGAAACTTGGTGGGTATCTTGAGGAGAGGCTCCATAAGCTACCCTGTGAGTTTGGAGCCTCTCCCTCAAACCCCCTCCCCTCCAGCTCCCAGAATATACCCTATGTTTTCACCATTGACTTCAATGGCCCATAGGATATAATGGAGCTGAAATTGACATTCGGCTTCCTGAAAGACTCCGGGGACACCGGCTGGGGGCGGGGCTTGGCTCCTGAGCTGCCGGAGCTGTGCTCCGGTGCACTTCCCCCCAAAAGACCCCTGGTCATAGGGTTTGGGACCAGTCACAAAATATTGGGAGGTTCTGTGCCCAGCCTCCTGCAGTGGAGACAGCTGTTTCTGAATGAGTGCTCCCTGCAGATGGCAGCACATTGGGGATCACTGCGTAAGAGTTGGGGCATGTACTAATGAAGATGATCTTAATCAGCAGGCGAGTATAGATGGGCTCAGGTGTTTCTTCAGGTGCCATGATCCCTCACTTTGAAGAGCTTTATTAGTAACCAGCAGCCAGTGTAGAGCTTTGGAAACCAAAAGAAAGATCTCTGTAACTTGCACCAGTGAGCATCTGAACAGTCTTCAAAGGCAGGTCCACATAGAGCTCATTACAGTAATCCAACCTGCATTTAATTATAGCATGGATGAATACAGCCAAATCATGACTTTTTTGGACAGTGCTTTGCAGGAAGCTGTGAGGAAAGACTTCTCCCTCTGCTGGGGCACAGGAATTGCCTTGCTGGATCATACCGAAGGTTCTTGCCATCTAATCCAGCATTCCATTTCCTGCTGCAGCCCAGCCAGATACTTTTTGGAGGCCTAGCAGCAAGGCTTGAAGATGATAGCCTCCCGCTGTTGTTTGTCCCCAGCACTGGATATTCAGAAGTATGCTGCCTCTTTATTTTTGCTTGGTTAAGTCTTTGGAAATGTCTTTCTGCTCCTCACCTCTCTCCATCCCTTTCCTGCTGCTACTTCCCTATCAAACAAATTTTTCAAGAAGAGCCAGTCTAGGGTTAGGCGACTGAGCGTGCACGGACACAGGCTCTGTCATTTCAGTTGCCGTCTGTTTTGCTTTGGCAGATACCAACGTGGATGACATGGATGTCGACCTTGACAAGGAATTCTTGCAGGGACTGAAGGAGCTGAAAATTCTGATTACAGACAAAGACCTGTTGGATCTGCACAAAAGGTATCTCTGTGGGGCTGGAGAGATTGCACCGGGGAGGGGAGAGCTGGGATTCTGCCATTTTCTCTTCCAGGCGGGGACCAGGGTCTAGAGTGCAGGTTGCAGGCCTTTCTGAGTTCCATTGGGGACTACTTGTATTTTGCATTGATGCCTCCCCCAAAAGAGAACAGATTCATCCAGTTGTATAGTTGCTTTGTATTTGCGTAATACCCTGGAACTTCCTAATAGGGTAGCCAAATGGCTGAGAGAGAAAATTCCCAGGCAGAGGAAGTCTGAAAGGCAAGAGGAGGCTTTCACCAGTGCAGATTCTGTCTTCCTAAACCCATTGGCTCTAAAGGGTGTAACTGCTTAGGATTGCACTGTAAGCCTTGTTAGAAAACCATGAGAGCTGGCAAAGTGGCTTTTTTTTAAAAAAGGTGAAATGCTGAATCACAGGATGCCAAATTCAGCCCAGGGTGTCACATCTTGCCCTTGCCCCATGGCCACAAATAACATGCAGTCCTGATTCTGTTCCCACGCGGGGAGGTGTTGGGAACTTGGAATATTGAATACATGGGGGGGGTTGCAGGGGGCATTAGCAACGCACAGAGGTTTTAAATGTTCTCTTGTGTTCTTTGGACAACTACCTCCTGCATTAGCTGCTGCAGGTTAATTTCTAAAGAGATGGGTACTGGAGCTCTGCCTTCCCTAGAAATCTCACCTCCTTCAGATAGTTGGAAATGTTCTCCACACATGCTCAGAGGAACAGTGTTCCTTCCACTTCTCCAGGCTGGATGCTATAAAATAGGTTTGGGGGCTTAGAATTCCAGCCCCCTCCTAATTCTGTCCTTCCTCCTTATCTCTTCCTACACAGCCTTGTGTGCACTTCCTTGAGGGGGAAGATTTCTGTGTTCAACGAGATGGAAGCCAATTTCAAGGTGTGCTTTGGAAAATGGGAGGGGGATATATTGCGGCGCAGTTTCTGAGGGTCAAGAGGCCATGTGCCCCTTTCTACTTGCAGCTCCCCCCCCCATTTTCACCTCCCACTGGTGGATGAGGCCTGCACCACCACCCCTATCCAAAATCTGCATGAACCAAGGCTGTTATCTCTCTGTCGGCCAGCAGAGAGAGCTGTTGTGCTTTGGACAGTATAGACCAGCAAACGGGAGTGTGGTTCAGCCTGTAGGCATGGGATTTCTGTGACCCTCCTGTGCCCCTTTGCAGAATCTTTCCCGGGCGCTGATCAACATTGCTTCGAAGCTTACTCACAGCAAAGATGTACGGGACTTTTTTGTCGATCTGGTGGAGAAGGTGAGCAATGCCCACGACCCCTGCTACGTCCTGCATGCTTATCCAGGGGTGAGGGTTAGGTGTTTGTATAGAATAGATCTTCCCCCTCTGTACATCATTTGTGAGAGCTGTGTGTGCATGCATGCATACTCTTGACAACCAAGCATATTGGTTTGTAGGGGCCCTACTTCGGTTTTGTAAGCCCCCATACCCATAACTTGCCTCTCTTAATTGGATGGTCAGTGATGGTGCTATGGGCAAGACTGGCTTGAATTTGCACCCTCCACCCTAGAGGCTCCTGCCTTGTTGATGGTAGCAAGAACAGGCCCAATACTGATGCTCTGTGTGCATCCTCAGAGGGGCCTCCTTGTTTCCACACAGTCCAAAAGTGGAGTTTCTTTTAAAATTTAAATTTAAAAGTTAACCCTTGGTTAGCCTTTGGTGTTGCGTTATTTTGTTGTCCCTTAAAAGGGAAGAGACATCCCTGCCTTTCCCACAGCACAGTTCTGGGGAAGCAGTTATCTCAGCTTTAGTCAGATCACCCCCTTTCATCAGTTTTATATCTCATGTGGTGTGAGGGTCCTAAGAGCGAGTTTACAGGTCTGTTTCTTTCCCATGGGGGAAAAGAGCGTCACAAGACATGAAATCCCTGCAGCTCTTCTGTGGTTAGCATCCTTACATGTCCTTGTGAACAGTGTTCCCTCTAAGTTGAGTTAGTGTGAGCTAGCTCACAGTTTTTTAGCCTCCGGCTCACACATTTTTGTCTTAGCTCAGGGAGGATGGCTCCAGAGCAAACTAATTTATGCAGCTGCCAAATTGCTCACTCACAACTTCAATGCCAGTAGCTCACAAAGTAGAATTTTTGCTCACAAGACTCCACAGCTTAGAGGGAACATTGGCACAACTAAGGACGGTGTACGTGTCATTTTTCATACTGGACTACTGGTAACCCAGGCAAGTTGGGCAGCCTCCACTGACAATTTTTCAGCTGTTGTTCATACACTTTGGGTGTGGCCCGTGTAGGGTCCACTGCAAGTTCCAGTTTCCTTCTTAGTTTCTCAAAGAGGGTGGGGATCTGAGACCAAACTCCCAGCCTGTGGAGGCTTAATTTAGCTGGGGATTTTCTTCCTTCAAGTCATGCCTTGTTGTGGATGTGTGTGTGGGGGGGAGGGAAGAGTAGACTGAACTGCCCCAGGTTCAAATCACTTCTCCTTTGTTAGGGTCACTAAGTGACTTTGGGCCAGTGTTGTTGTGATGATAAAAATGAAAGACAGAAGAGCCCCATACACTACCCAGAGCTGCTTGGAGGGAAGGGCAGGATCAGAGTGTAATACAGACCGCTTGGACTAGGGAAATCCTTCCTTATATATAATTGAGTTTTGGTCTGCCCTTATATGGTAAAAATGTGCACCATAATCAGTTGGCCGAGGGACCTGCCAGTCAGAGAGGCAGTCCCTCGCCACTGGCCCGCCCACTCAGGCAGCACGCAGCCAACAACCCCAGTCTCCAGCTAGCCACCAGGTGGGATGGCTGCTCCGGCAGCAGCACGCTTCAGGACCTGGGCCTCTTCCTGGTGCCCTGGCCATCCTCGCGGCCCTACGCTGCCGCCGCTCGCCCTTGCTCGGCCTCCGGACCTACGGGGGCAGCCTGGTGCTGCCGTGCCTGAAGGGAAGCAGCGCCCGCTTCCTCCGGAGCCAGCTCCAGAAAGGACTCCCTCGCTCACCATGGCTGCCCCACACAGGTAGGCCGTTTGAAGGGAGCTCACCACCCATGCAGGCCGAGAGCTGCCGCCGCCAGCCCTGACATCCAACGGAGGCTGCCGCCACCTTGCTGGGGCTGCAGGCCCGAAACGGCCTCCCTCTCAAGCCTCTCCACCACTGGGGAGGTGCGACAGTGACGCAACAGCGGCGCCTCCCTCGCCCTGCGACTGCCCCGAACGGAGGACGGGGCCTTCCGCCACACTCCGGCTAGCGCCCATTGCATCTATGTGCGCGACGGGCCTTGCCACTAGTATAAAGATATGTCATTAATAAGCAGCAGAGGCTCCATAGAACGAGAAACCCATGCTTTCCCTCCTCTGCCAGCATGCTCATAACACTGCAAGAATGAGGGGGAGGTGGAGGTGAAACGTTTAGGATGGTGTTGCAAAGTTTGTGTGTGTTCCCCCCTTAACACATGGTGTGTACTCCCCCCCCCCCGGCCACCATTACTGGTTGATTTCTTTTGCAGTTTGTGGAGCCATTTCGGTCAGACAAGTGGAGCCTGAACGATGTGCGCCTCTTCCTGACGCAGTACACAGTTTGCGCTCACACGTTGGATGCTTTCAGGTTTGTAGACTCTCCCAGGCCCAAATGGCAAACTGCCTGGGTTTTCCTCTGCTTTCCTTGCCCGGCCTCCCTCGTCAGCGAGTCTCTTTGCCTCAGGAGAGGGAGAAGGGGCCAGTTGGCATATAGAGGTGCTAGTTAAATCTTGTGGCCTTTGTACAGTTATTTATTTATTTTTCTTTAGAAGGGAGGCCCATTTCATCTTGAAAAGATAAAGCACTTCTCCCCAGTTTCAGAAGCTTAACACTTTGCAACGTTACCTTTCCTTTCCTTGCAGGCACCAAGCTCTCTGGGAGAGATACATGGGCACGCTCAAAGCCTGCCTTCTGAAGATGTACCATGACTGACCGGCTGTGGATGGGTTTTGTTTGCGTTTCCCCCTCAGGGAGAAGATGAGTTCTTGGCCAAAGAGCATACAAGCCCAGCTGGAATGGGTCTCTTTGCTGGCCGCATCTCTCTGCCCCCACCCACCCACCCACCCTGTCTCAGTCTTCAGAAGTAGGGGCTAAAACCGATTTGTATTAAATAAAGGACTAGTTCTTACAGTCTCTTTCCTGATAGTGAACCCAACTGGAAAGTGTTATGCTTCACCTGCAGTTGTTCTCATTAGGTGAAAAAAATGTTCCTATATGTTCTCTCTGCATTTAGTTTTTACTTCCCGCTTCCCTCTTCGACCAGCATCAGAAATTTCAACCCCTCCTCCATCTGGTTCAGCCTAGTATTAATCCCCTTAAATAGGACTCCCAGACTTAAATAATGTGATTTGTGCTCCCCATAAGGAGGCACTCTGTACATGCCCTGGACAGGTTTCCCCGATAGCACTAAGGCCTAGTGTCGAAGCTCTGTGTCTCAGATTTCGGCACTACAGTTGGACCGAGGCCACTCAGTTAGTTCAGAGATGAGGCAGGATTTTAACTGAGGCCTCTCACATCAAGGATGTATTCTTTATTTTACTTTAATTTTTGATGAAAATATTTATATCCTGCTTTTTCATAGAAAGCTTGGAGCAGCTAACACCAAGAATTTTTTAAAAACCACACTTCGGTACAATTTTTTTAAAAACCTAAGCCACACCTGCAATAAAGCAATTTAAAACCTCACTTCCACCGACCTCAACAGCGTACGGATTTTCTTGTTCAATTAAAATGACACCCCCAGTACCCATTCACCATCCAAGAAATGTCAGCAAAAGACTTCCTGGCATAGCCAGGTCTCACAAGATTTTCTGAAGGCCAAGAAGCTTGGGATCTGGTGTAGTCTTTCAGGAACGGCGTTCTGTCACAGGGAGGGATCTACAGAAGCTGCCCAGGATCTCGGAGGCGAACTGCACTGCCTATGGAGGGATGGCTAAGAGAGATTGTTGAGCTGATCTCTGAGTGTGTGTACAGTTCTGTAGCAAGGAAAAGCAGTCCAGCAGAAACAAGGGGCCCTGGACTGTGAAGGGATTTAATAGAAATAACCAGCACCTTGAAGTGGATCTGGGACCAAACTGGAAGCCCATGTGATTGCTTTGAAACTGGTGCTATACATGCTCAAATCTATCTACTCCTGTAACCAGGTGAGCAAATGCACTGTGCACCGGCTCAAGTTTCTGACTAACCTTCAAGGGGAGCCCCGTGTAAAGCACATTACAGTAGCATGGCCAGGTGGGCAAGTTCTAGAAAGAAGGAGAATTTCTTAACTACATACTGCTGAAACAAAGTACTTTTTACCTGCATGTAGTAAAATGGAAAGTCAAGAATCATAGAGTTGGAAGGGACCTCTAGGGTCATCTATTTCAACCCCCTGCAGAATGCAGGAAGTTCACAAATCCCTCCCCCCACACCCCCAGTGCCCCCCGTTCCATGCCTAGAAGATGACAAAAAACCTCCAGGATCCCTGGCCAAACTGCAACCTGATTATGGGTTGGAGGAAAACTCCAACCCCTGGACTGTTCTCCTTTCCTGCTTCCAGTTTTCTGTGTTTAGTTGGAAGTTAAGTTGCAATAAAGCAGTTGTGTTGCATTCAGCAGCTCACATGAGTACACTGATTTATTTCATTACCACCGTGAGATCACAGAACTGCACCTGGTCATGAAAGAGTCTTTCCCAGTCCGATAACCTTAAGCCATCCAGATCAGGTTCTTCTAAACTGTAGCAATCAGCATCACTTCTCTCTCTTCCGGATTCTTTTTGGCTTGTGCTGCGTTCATATCCAAGAGCTGTATTTGGACAGGCAGATGCATCAGGGTGCAACTAACAAAACAGAGCTGGGTGTATTTAAGTAGCCTGATGTAAGTACTGAACAACGTGGGTGCCGGGATGGAGCCTTGAGGCACGCCCCAATTACAGGGGCTAGGGGTCTGCATCTCCGATGTGTTTTATTGGAGAAAGAAGATGAAAACCATCCGAGTTCTGTGTGTGTAACCCGTCTCCTTCTCCAATCAATGCAATAGGACAGGAGTGGCCCACAGTGTCAAAAGCCACAGAGAGATTTAACGGGATTACGAAAGAGGATACACCCTTAATCCAACTGAAGTTGGAGATTATCTGCGATTAAAGTTGTCTCTGCCCCATAACGTTGCCAGAGGCATTGTTCCGACTCACCCGCTCTGTCACCACCCTCTCAAGATCCGTGCCTACAAACGACAGCTTTGAAACAACTTAGTAATTGGCCAAGCCCTCCTTTGCAGGAGAAGCCTTTTTAAAATGGAGCCTTATTACCAGAGCCCCATTAAAGGGTTTAGGTTTAGAAGAAACTGATCTGGACAGCTTAGGTTCCTTCAAGGATGCCTTAATAATCCCGGTCAAAGAGATTCTGATTTTATCTTGGCAGGGCTTAAACCATGCTTCACCCTTCTTTCCGAACTACTGGGATCTTCCTTGCTTGGCTGAGCCAAAGGAGTCTCCCTTTCGGCCTGCATTAATCAAGCAGGCCCTCAGGCCCTCCCATATCCTGATGTATACCTTGGGCGTCATACCTGCATTACTGTCATACTTGCCTAGTCTAGGCTGACTGTACTTCCACCCCCATCTCCTACACCACCTTTTTTTACTGCACACCTGCCTGCTGGAGAGACTATGGGAATGTTATGTGTGGGTTAATCATGCCCCGGGGCTAGCTGTCTCCCCCTCCCCACACCCCATTCCTTCACAGGAGCCCTGCAGCAAGAGGAATTTGTCCTCTCGCTACCCCACCATCTCCTTTCCCCCCACTCTCCAGTGAATTGCACCTGGCTTGGGGCTGCTAGGAGCACCCTGTACCAGAGGGGAAACGGGTCACCTGGATTCTAACTTTGCTTCTGGAAAGGGAATTAGCTACTAGAAGTGGGGGGGGAGTGTTAGGGAACCGGGGCCCAGTCCTGAAAGACTTTGCCTTTCCCAGGTCTGTGTGGATGCGCACAACATAATTTGAGCCTAGAACTATCTTTTAAGGCCAAAGTTCAGGAGACAAGACTGCCTTGTGGTTGGTGAGGAGGGAGACATTCTTTTGAGAAGGTATCCATGCTGAAAGGGAACGTATGCTTCTGATATGTCTCTGGCGTATCTTTTGAAGTTTGCAGGTTTCCAGAGCTGAGGTTGCGTACAGTAGGAACGGTGCTATGCGGAAGATTCCAGGTTCAGTCCTTGGCATCTCACCTTAAAGGACTGCAGGTGCTGATGAAAGAGTTCTCTCTACTTGAGTTCCTGGTAGTCCATCCGTTTAATGGCTCTCTGGTCCCAGAGTTCCTTTAGCAGTTGAGTGCAGAACAGCTGCCTTGCACACGCAAGGTCCCAGGCCGAGTTCCTGGTAGTCCATCCATTTAACGGCTCTCTGCCAGCAGATGTGAGAAAGTGACTCCCCTCTGCCAGAGACCCTGGAGGGGGAGCTGCTGTCCATTGGAATGGCTTAGCTTTCCCCTTTTACGTTCTTACGGGAGGTGACCCGGGAAGACTCCTAAATCAAATCTCTATAGACTCAGAAAACTTGGCCTACCCCCTTCCCTGCCTCCTAATATGAGGTTTATAATAGTCAACTGCCTTTCAAGACCAT
Source organism: Gekko gecko (assembly GCA_029375565.1). Classification (NCBI taxonomy): domain Eukaryota; kingdom Metazoa; phylum Chordata; class Lepidosauria; order Squamata; family Gekkonidae; genus Gekko; species Gekko gecko. Next base: position 28,657,698 of record JAPDNY010000001.1, read on the forward strand.
TGTAAGGATTTGTAGAACATGTGGAAAAACATAGCACACTATGCACATATTTATTAGTAGGACTGTACAGCAAAGGGACAGTTTAGGGCAGGTGTATATTTTTTTCAGGTGCCCGGCACAGTCATTTATTTATTTAATTCATTTGTACCCCACCTTTCTCCCCAATGGGGACCTAAAGCAGCTTACATCATTTTCCTCTTCTCCATTTTATCCTCACAACAACCCTGTGAGGGAGGTTAGGCTGAGAGAATGTGAATGGCCCGAGGTTGCCCAGCGAGCTTCCACAGCACAAGCAGGGATTTGAACCTGGATCTCCGACATATGAGTCCGACACTCTTAACTACCGTGCCACAAGTGTTTTAAAAACCCCTACAGCTTGTTTTTTTAAATATATATATATATATAATCTCATACCAGCTTTCTGATGCTCTTTGCTGTGGTTTCAGGCTTTTAATGCCTTCATCTTTCTAAGGCGTGGGTTTTACTGTTTTCAAAAATTGTCTTTTCTATACTTAAGGTGCTCTGTTTGCTTGTTAGTGGTGGTATTTTTAGGGATTTGAATTGATTTTATTGTTACTCTGTTTTGAGACAACCCATATGTGTTGTGAGACAGCCCAAATTTTTGGAAGGGCAGAGATATAAACATTTCAACAAACGTCTGCAGCTGCATGCATTTTACAAGTAAGCAAATGTTCATCTATGCACATAGGCTAGGTTCTGCTGTTCAGGGTGCTAGTAAAGAGTTCAGCTGGGCTTGGGAATTCCTGCTTCCCCTCCTCTTCTGCCTTTGATGTTTACAACCTCACGCCCATCTGCTGCCCCTTTAAGGGCTTTTGAAAAAAGAAAGCAGAGATGTTCAGGATTTAGAATCCTGCTGTGCCCGCATGTCCATTTCTGTGCTCATGGGGCAGTGTGGAATGCATTGTTGAACCTCCAGGTCTCTCTTGGTGCCCATCCAGTGAAAAATGCCCACTGTCTTTGCTCAGAGATCCCATGAGGCAAATGAGCATGTGCGCGGTTGGAAGCAGCACTCTTTCTGCTGGGTGCAGCATAGGTGGGGTTAAATGTTCCTTTTTGCTTGTGAGGCTTGTGTGTGTGTGTGTGGGGGGGTGATGGCTGAGAACAGCTGGTCAGGAAAGGGTGTTTGCTGGAAGCTAAGTGGAACCAGATGTTGGGTGGAATCCTTTGGCACTCCTGCTGCTTGGCTGGGGGCCAGGAATTCGGCGTGGGGGCTGAAGGGGGGAGCCAGCGCGCACTCTCCCAGGGAGCAGGCGCCCGCCACTTCTTGCTCTGCACCCAGCCGGAATTGGGGGTGTCTGAGCGAACTGCCCCGGACAAGGCAAGCAGGGTGCCGGTGTGTGCCAGGCAGCTGTCAGAGTGGTGAGTGATGGGGTTTTGGAGGGGGGGAGGAGGAAGGAGAAGGCCCTGATAAAAGAGAAATCTTTCACCGCACTCAGTAAAGTTGGTGCCCTTGTTGTATGGGGGTGGGGGGGAGACACCAGGTGGGTGAGCCTCACCACAAGGTGGCTGTGGGGCAGACCTGGGGAGAATGAACCCTGTGACCCCAGAGTGGGAAGGGTTTCACTGTTCAATGTTTAGGGCTTTCCCAGGTGGGCTCCAAGTGTGTAAGTGTTAGCTGCAGGCTTTAGGGACTAATTTAAGGAGTTCAGCTTCTCCACTCTCCTGACTTCCTCTCTCCCCTTCTCTGGAGACTGCAGCTCTCGGCCTGTTTTGCCCTCTTGAGTTGCCTCAGAAAGCTTCCCTCTGGCCCTGTCCCCCAGGCAAGATGGTATGAAGGCAGTCTAGTCTAGCTGTGAGAACTCGGGGTTTCGTAGGGGCTGACAGGGAGCTCTGGGAGTAGAAAATAAAACTCCAAAATGACTGGCAAGATTTGTAGTGCTTCCCCCCCACTCTCTTCGATCTCTAGGACCTGCCAACCAATTCTCCCACTTCCGTGATTTTTTTTAAAAAATGCTGGAATTACTGCTTTTTAATTTACATAGCCTCAAGAGTGGGCTAGGTGCTGTAACCTAATGTAGTCTTGATCTAGAAAGTACAAGATGACTGACTGATCACTGCTGGTGCCTCAGAAGATGCAGCTTGAGGCCTCCCCCCATCCCACTCCAGATTTGAGGTGGGGGGCAGGTTTACTGGGAGTTGCTGTCCCTATGAAAGGTTTTCCTTTCCTGTTCTGTACCTTAGTTTTCACTTTTTAAAAAGTTTTCAAAGTGTTGCGTACTGCTTAACAGATAAACATTCACAGCCACAGTAGAATATTAACTACAGAATGAAGAGTTCTGTGTAACACAGAAGCTTACATGTTATGCTGTGCTGTTAACTGATCTATGCCTTATTTACACACCCACCCACCATATTCAGGAGTTTCTTGGAATACCCTCCCCTTGAAAAAAAACCCACCCCATGCATAATCTGTATAACAGTCACCGGCAGGACATTACCCACAGTCCGTACAATGTACCCCGTTGTTCCTTTTTCGCACACAAATCGAACTGCAGGGGAATGTTGCTGCCCTCCATTTTATATTGGTCCCAGGGGGTGCAGAGGTTTGTCTTAATTAAAATATTCCAGCTTTCCTTATGGCTTAAGGCAGTTAGAGTAAACTCATTTAGGAACAAAACTTGAGATGCTTTCAGATTCAACTTGGCAGTGTCCCCATTCATCCCTGTCCTAATCTGCCCTTAATCCTTCCCTTCTTTGACACCTCAGCATCCCAAGAGCTGCTCCCTATGTTGTGGGCAAGGTGGTGCTGGCTCCCTTAAAGTTCCAGTGGTTGATTCAGCTTCTTCCCTCTAGATCAAAACAATTTGGCACTTGGAGACCTTTGATGATGGGGTTAACAGAAGGATGCTTGGACCAGCTCTCTGGGTGTGTTGTATATGTTATATGTATACATTAGTTCAAACAAGGGCTATATTTAGCCTTAGCTGGAAGAAATGCTTACACACAGGTTCTTTTCATCTCTTGAAAGGGGGTAGATTCCTAAAATCAAAGGCCTACACCCACCCATTACCAGACCCAAATTTATTTTTAACTACCGCTTGGTATTAAATAAATTCCGGGATTTGGTAAATAAATGGCACCCATCCATCACCTCTCTTATTTTAGCTCTTTGGTACCCGTTCTTCTTCCTCTACAGGTGTGGAGTTCAGGGGCAGGGCACAAGACTGCATTTTTGGGGGGCGGGGAGGTGTTAGGCCTCAGATCTGTTTAAATAGTACATCCTCCCACCTGGAAACATTTCAGCCAGCCCTCAGAGTGTAGGGGCTCTCTGCAGTTACTCGTTACTAACAGAAATGCATTCTGGGGGGGCGCGCGGTGGTGCCATTCGGAGATGGCTGCCTAAAACCGTCGCTCCGTGACTCCCTCCCCTTACCTTCGAACTAATTAAGCCAAAGTCATCCAAAACTAAACCAAATATGGGGGAAAACAATGGGAACCCCACCGGTCCTCAAATATTTGTGAAGGCGACCTCACCTGCTTCTACTTTAAAGGAAAATAAAACAGATCATCGTGCCCCGGAGCCGGCAACCGTTAAGATGGCTGAGGACCAGCCCCTAACGACACTTGGTAATGGGTCTTTTAGCGTACAAGATATACCAACATTATTTGAAAGAATGGAGCTCATCTTTACCCAAACTATCTCAGGAACACAAAGATCTAATAGAAGCCCCAATTAGTCCAAAGGAAGTATCGGACACAATTAAGAGCATGAAGAACAATAAAACCACAGGCCCAGATGGACTACCATCAGAATTTTATAAAACTTTTACCAATCCCATAATAAGACACCTAATAAATGTATGTAACGACATACTTCAAAAGGGAAACTTACCTAACTCCTGGTCTGAATCAACAATAATAATCATACCGAAAGAAAACAAAGACCCCACAAATCCGGCATCATACAGGCCAATATCAATATTGAATCATGATAATAAGATCATTACAACAATTCTAGCTAACAGAATAAAAGGGTTTATCTCTAAATACATAAACTCAGACCAAACCGGTTTTATCCCAAACCGACAAATAATCCGACAACATCCGTAGATCCCTCAATATTATCATTCACGGCAAAAGAAAACAAGTAGACTCTTTGATCTTGGCCTTGGACTTTGAGAAGGCGTTTGATTCGGTGGAAGTAAGCTATATACTAACGTTATTTAAGACCTTAGGTTTTGGAGAGAACTTTATGAGAGTCATGCAAACACTGTATGCAAACAACAAAGCAAAAGTTAGAGTGAATAAGTATACTTTGGGATCCGTTAACTTACTGAGAGGGATGCCCTCTCTCCCCACTAATATTTGCACTGACAATAGAACTATTGGCCGAAATAATTAGGAAAGACTACTCAATTACTGGTTTTAACATTGGTGGAAGAGAACATAAAATTAATTTATACGCAGATGATCTCACTATATATGTCACAAACCCAATTCAAACAATCCCAAAAATACACCAGGTGCTGACCTCCTTCACTAAGATATCGGGCTTGCAGATAAACCAATCCAAATCAGAAATATACCCCATAAAACTCGAACAAACCACCACAGCAAGAATTAAAAGAAACTACAACTTCCAATGGATTACATCACACTGGAGACACCTAGGAGTGTATATCCCGTTAAACCTGAAAGACCTGACAAAATATAACTTTCATAAAATGTATGAAAACATTAAAATAGAGATTTCTAAATGGAATACACTTCGACTGACTCTGGCTGATAGGATTCACCTAATCAAGAGTTTCATACTACCAAAATTTCTGTTCCTCTTCTGAACTCTGCCCATCAATATTAACAATAAAGATCTATTTGTATGGCAAAACTCCCTGACAAAGTTCCTTTGGGAAGGGAAAAAATCTAGGGTAAATCAAAATATACTACATAGACTGAGGAGTCTAAGAGGTCTTGACTTACCTTTACTAAGAAGTTATTACCAAGCAACGGTACTGTCTCATGCTATCCAAATGTTACAAGCAAATCAACAGACACCTTGGATGGTAATAGAAGAGACTTACACTGCACCCTTTAACCTACAAGAAGTATTTTGGATAAAACCAAACCTTAGACCAAAACACATTAAAAACAATATTTTATTAAATGCAGCAATCAAAATATGGGATCAAAAAAAGAGGCTTCTTCCAAATGGGATATCTCAGCTCTCAACGTATACATATCAAAATTGGTTCCCTCCTGGAATGAAACAGAATGAGTTTGAGATCTGGACAAAAGCAAACATTAGTCGGCCTGTGGATCTAGTTCACCAAGGGAAAATACATGATAAAACCTTTTTTGATCAGATTTTGGGTACACAGACGCCATGGTACCAATATCTCCAGTTAAAAAATCTGACAGAGAGGTTAGCAGATCAAGGTACATTCCTGAGAGACCTGACTCCACTAGAAAAAATAATGAAAAGTCACTCAATCTCACCAAAAGGGACACTCTCCAAACTCTATAAAATGATTATACTAGCTGAGAATCAAACGAAGCTGAAACACCAATTGAGGTGGGAAGAAGAACTGAATGCACAGTGGCAAAATTCAGATTGGGACATAATTTGGTCCTCCCCAGTGAACAACTCAACAATACATAATATATGCCTACAGAACTTTAAATTGATCTCCAGATGGTACATGACACCAATACAATTACACAAAATTAACAGAAATAACAACTCGTCATGCTGGGAAAAATGTGGGCAGGAGGGATCTTATCTACACTGCTGGTGGAGCTGCCCAAAGATTCTCAACTTCTGGAATGATGTGACAATGAGTATAAATGACATAACCTCACAGAAGATCTCCTGCAAACCAGAAGTAATATTAATGAACAAATGGGATGATACAGTAAAGGGACGGGGCGAAAGAAATCACCGCACTACTACTTGCAACTGCAAAATTAGCAATAGCAGCAGTATGGAAGTCACCGAACCCTCCAACTCTCAAAGCATGGCACGAGAAAACATGGGAACAGTTTGTAATGGCGAAAATAACAGACCTGAGTCATAGCGTGCTAATGCGAAGCGTGACATCACATGCAAATTTCAAACGAAAGTGGGAACCAGTCATAAATTATCTGACAAAACATGAAATAATCCCATCTAACCCACAGTACCAGAGATGGTTATTTATCTGAAAGCTCAAACAAAAAATAAAAAGTCTCACTCAAGGAAAATGGCAAACTAACATACATAGTTCTTTCTACACAACATGAAAACCAGCAGCAGCCACATTAGTGATAAGAAAAAGATTGGAAAATGATTACAAGAGGCAGTGACCTCAGAGATTGCATAATTGTAACAATGTGTAATACTTGTTTCATATATGTTGTTATGTGATAAATAAATAAAAAATAATTATTAAAAAAGAAATGCATTCTGCACCTGCTCTAGAGAACTGGGACCAATTCCTCTTTTTTAAATGGTATTTATTAAAGTTCTTACACCCTGATTTGTTTGACTAGCCAAGTAGCTTAAGACCAGATTTAAAGAGCCCCACTAAAATAGAGACAAACTAAGTTTCAAAACAGGCAATAAATACACTAATATTAAAGTGAATGCCATATTCTATTCATATTTAAATGAGTACTAAACCCACTGAAACAGAATACCTGCTTCGTAAATACTGGTAAGGAAGGAGCCAGATGACACTCCACAGCCTTGGTGCTGCTACTGAAAAGGCCCTGTTGTGTGTGACTGCCCATTGTACCCAGGCCCAGAGCTACAGTGGGGTATTTCGGGGCCCGGCCCCCTGACTTCCTGCCAAGGCCCCATGACTTCCATCTAGCCCTCCACTGCCAGTACCCCTTCCCCAAGCATAGCTTGCTTCCCCAAATAATGACAGTGCCCCCTGACTTATTTAAAGGCCCCCTGAATTACAAAATCCTGGTTACAGGCCTGATTGTACCTCTGTCAAAGGGGGGCATACAGAGTAAGGCCTTGGAAGAGGACCTGTGTGGGGAGGGGCTGAGAACCACGTGTTCCAGGACTGATTGATGAGCCCCTCCCCCCACTGAAGCCCCAGCAGATTTTCTGCAGAAGAACGTTGTCAAAATGTTGTGCGGGAGACTTTCAGGGTGATTGGAAGTGTTTTTTAAACATCTCTCCAAACTTTCAGGCTGGGAGCAAGCCTAAAGCTATGGCTGCCGACATCCAGGTGGAGTCCGGAGAGCTCCTAAAATTACGGCTTCTCTCCCGGCTACATAGATCAGTTCCCCTGGAGGAAATGGCTGCTTTGGGGAGTGGGCTGCATGGCATTATACCCCACACTGAGCTCCCTCCCCTTCCCAAAATCTCCAGTAATCTCCTGACTCAGAGTTGATAACCCTAAACTGTGGCAGGACTGATATTTCAGTCCTTGTTTTTGCTTTGAGGCTGAGGCAGTTGCTGAGTCCCTCCACCCTTCATGCCACATTGCTCTCTGCTGTGGCCTGTCTCTCTGAAATGCTGTCCATAAGACTTGGGCAGTGGGAAGGAGAGCAGGAGCCTGGGAGTGCTGCCGCCTCAGTCATGGATTGGGTGGCACAGTCAGCCAGGGGGGCACCCGATGTAGGCCAGGTGGAGTGGCCTGGTTCTAGCTTGGGGGGGGGGGGCCTGATATCCACGGGGGTAAAGCTTGCCTTAAAAATTCTTTAGCTGCTCCCTTGATGCCCTTTTTTGTACTTCCTTCACTTCAGTGTAGGGTTTCCAACCTGCAGGAGGAGCCTGGAGAGCTCCTAGAATTGCAACAACCTCCAGCCTGCAGAAATGAGTTCCTCAGGAGAAAGTGGCTGTTTTGGAGGGCGGCCTCTATGCAAGAAGGCCAGGTCTTCTGCTTTACCAGGAGGCCTCCCAATCTCTCTGTTGCCTGCTGGCCCACTGAGGGCCGGCAGGAGGGTTTTTTTTAAATGGTGCCACACTGATGGCGCAATATCACTTTTATGAATATTTGGAAATGTCATCGATACAACACTCTAGGATTTGAGAGCGTGGGATCGATATCATGCCAGCAACATTACATCATTTCCAGGATTTGTAGGAAGTGGGATCGTACCATTGGTACAGTGTCATTTCTTCTCCCAATGCCCCCCCCCCAGCTAGTTGCCAGTCATCAGCAGGCAGCCCTAACTCTATGGCAGTTTACCCTGCTGAGGTCTCTCCTCAAACTAGGCTTGGCATTTCCCAGGTCCAGGTGAGGGTTCCCCTGCTTTGGCTGGGCTCCTGCTTGCTATGGACCAGTTGGCCGGCGGGGGGGGGAAATCCCCCCAAAAAACCAGTGTCACCCTGCACAATACGCCAGTGTCCACCAGAAGTTACATCAGCACATCAGTGACCTTGGGAGGGTGAAACTCTGCTTTTTAGGCAAAACTCTATGGTTTGAGGTCACTTTTACCATAGAATTTTGCCCCAAAAGCAGAGCATTGCCCCCAATGTCACTGATGTGCTGACATCACTTCCGGGTGATGTCAGCATGTTGCCTGATGCCCCACCCACTCCTGGAACAGCCCCCAAAGCCCCCTGCCAGTGAGACAGAGCAACCTGGCAACCCTACCCCAAACCTCATCTTTGCCAGGTTCCATCCCTAAATTTCCAGGAATTTCTCAACCCAGAATTGGCAACTATAATATCCTGCCCTTTTTGAGATGGAGACGACAAACTGTACATAGTATTCCAAGTTTGATCATACCATATATTTATACAAGGACATTACAGTACAAGCCAGCTTCTGCAAATCAAGCTACTGTTAACAGCATAGGAACAGGCCAGTCTTTTTTCTGGTCAGTTGGCAACTATATGCCAACTATTGACCACAAACAGTAAATTATTGCTAGCATATTAAATACTACCTATTATGAAATTTTAAAGTGAAACAGCAAAGTCATGTGCGACCTGATATTGAAATCAAATACCATTGAAGTAGAATGCTGACATCAAATTTGTGGACTACTTTGTGAAAATTCAATAGCAAGAGGAGATAATTTTGAGAAGAGCTTGGTTTTAAATCCCTTTTGGCTTCTGTCCATTAATGAAATTTAGCTTTGCCCCTGTGTATATGACAGTCTAGGATCTGGGAGGTGTGGCTTCATCCTGCCATGAAGCTTGCTGGATGACCTTGGGCCAGTCACATGCTCTCAACCTAGCCTATATTACAGTGCAGTGAGGATAAAATGGAGGAGGGGAGAATGATATTCTCCATCTTGAAGTCCTCAGAGGAAGGGAATGAATACTGGACGACAGGTCTATAAGTGGCTACTAGCCATGGTGACTAAAGGGAACCTCCACACTCACAGGCAGTCAAACTGAATACCAACCAGACCCAGGAGACATAAGAACACAAGAGAAGCCAATGTTGGATCAGGCCAATGGCCCATCCAGTCCAACACTCTGTCACACAGTGGCCAAAAATACCAGGTGCCATCAGGAGGTCCATCAGTGGGGCCAGGACACTAGAAGCCCTCCCACTGTTGCCCCCCCACAGCACCAAGAATACAGAGCATCACTTGGCCCAGACTGAGAGTTCTTATCTATACCTTGTGGCTTAATAGCCACTGATGGACCTCTGCTCCAATGTTTATCCAATTCCCTCTTGAAGCCGTCCATGCTTGTAGCCGCCACCACCTCCTGTGGCAGTGAATTCCATGTGTTAATCACTCTTTGGGTGAAGAAGTCCTTCCTTTTATCTGTTCTAACCCGACTGCTCAGCAATTTCATCGAGTGCCCACAAGTTCCTGTATTGCGAGAAAGGGAGAAAAGTACTTCTTTCCCCACCTGCTCTGTCCCATGCATAATCTTGTAAACCTCTGTCATGTCACCCCTCAGCCCATCCTTTCTCCAAGCTAAAGAGCCCCAAGCGCTTTAACCTTTTCTCATAAGGAAAATGTTCCAACCCTTTTATCATTCTAGTTGCCCTTTTCTGCACTTTTTCCATGCTATATTCTTTCTGAGATGTGGTGACCAGAATTGCACATAGTATTCCAAATGAGATTGCACCATCAATTTATACAGGGGCATTATGATACTGGCTGATTTGTTTTCCTAATAATCCCAGGCATAGCGTTGGCCTTTTTTATTGCAGTTACATAATGTCTCAATATTTTCAGTGAGTTATCTACTACGACTCCAAGATCTCTCTCCTGGTCAGTCTCTGCCAGTGCACACCCCATCAATGTGTATTTAAAGACAACATCAGGGGAAGGCGGGGCCAGTTCCAGATTTTGGTGGGCCCCAGGGGCCCGCTTCCCACCCACTCACCCATGTGCTTCACTACCTGCCTGTGCATCTTCCCTTGCCCTGAGAGCCCTACCGTTGCCAATGCTCACAACCATCTGGACTGCCCACAGCCATTTCCCTAGTGGCACTGTGCAGTGTGTGCAGCTGGAAACATGGGCAGCAAAGCACTGACTAGTGAACAGGCAGGGAAACAGTATGTTCTGGGAGTTGGCCACAGTGGGCTGTGTCAGAAGCCCTGTGGCCTGTCAGCTGCCCCACCTGAGCATATGCTGGTTTCACCCTGGGGGAAGGCCTCGGTCTCTATGCCCTGTTGTTGAGCCTCTAGAGGAATGGGTTGGCCACTGTGTGAGACAGGATGCTGGACTGGCTGGACCACTGGTCTGATCCAGTAGGGCTCTTCTTATGTTCTTAATCCCAGAGGAATGTTGTCAGTGGATATATGACCAACTGCAATGGGGTAACTTCCACCATCGGTGAGTTTTTGGACTGTCACAAAATTAGCCTACTGTAGCCAATACTTGCATGCATATGGTGTCTTCACAGGCTGGAGATTTACGTTAATGCAACAGGTGCCTAACAGCTGCTCAGCCCATTCCAAGCTTCTGCTGAAGGAGATTCAGGCCACACCACTTATCCTAGGAGTCATGGGACTCCTGTGATAAGTCTGGAGAGAAGGACCATTTCTCCCCAGTGGAGACCCAAAACATCATTCTCCTCTCCTCTGTTTTATCCTCACAACAACCCTGTGAGGTAGGAGAGGCTGAACAAACAGGTTGCAACGTCTGGATTAGGGAATTCCTGGAGACTTCTGGGCTGGCCCTGGGAAGGGCAGAGTTTGAGGAGGGAATGGCGCTCAGCAGAGACATGATGCCATAGAGTCTCTGAAGCTGCCATTTTCTCCAGAGAAACTGATCTCTGTAGTCTGGAGGTCAATTGTAAAAGCAGAAGATCTCCAGGCCGCACCTGGCAGATGGCAATCCTAATTAATAGTCTGTTTTCAGAATTGTGAATATTTTCAATACTTTGTAATACAGAGAAGGCTTTGCTCCCTTTCCGTCCTGGAGATAAGAGCTCTGTGGAATTCAAAGGCTTACCCACTGTTCAGCTAACCAAAATTAAAAGCATAGTGTTGCTACTTGGCTATAATTTCACAGTCTGGGCCTTTTAAGTTTACCCAGTTCTATGGGTAAATGTCTTCTCAGACAAGAAAAGAACTCTGCACATGTCCAGAGGCATCCTGCCCTCGGAGACAAAATTTGGGAAATAAAAAACCTGGCATTCTTACCAGTGCATGAAAAGGTAATAATTTTACCCACTTTGGTGTCTCCCAGCCTTTAATACAGGCAGCCCACTGTATCCTGTGAATACACTATCCCTCTAACCGGCCTCCCTTTCCCCAGGCACAAGGATGAAAACTGTTTCATGTCTGTTCCTGGCAACGCTCCTGAGAGCTGCAATTTCACAAGAACCAGAGGAACCCGACACCTACACGGTAAATGGCATGGCTCCAATCCTGCATTCTTGTCACCCAGAGGAGGGAGAACTGTGGGGAGGGAGAGAATTGAGCAGTCACATGCAGTTCATAGCAGACAGGTCCATCAATGGCTATCAGCTATGATGGCTAAATGGAACCTCCATGTTCAGGGGCAGTATACCAGTTGCTGAGAAGGGCCAACTAGAAGGATTGGCTTGGCCACCGTGACCTTCCTTTTGGGCCTTCTGGGCTATCTGTGGAGGGCACTGTGGAGGACAGGATGCTGGGCTGTTGGACCACTGGTCTGATCCAGCTGGGCTGTTCTTATGTTCATCCCACCACCTCATCTAGGATGTACGTAAGGTGGTTTCTGATAGTCCTGAGATGCATCTTCTTCTGGGGTTCAGAGCAGCTGCCTGAAAAGGACCAGCAAATCTGAGAAAGGAAGGATCCAAAGCTCTTAATGCAAGACTAAGCTCAGGCAGCTCTTAGAGCCCACAACCCTCTTTCCGCTGCTGAAGCAATAAAAAAGACTATGTCACTGACCCAAGTGTAGGGTGGTCTCAACCTGGACAAGATCTAGGATTAAGAGCAGAGGACAGAGCTTCCAGGTCAGAGAGCTCCTCGTCCCATATTGACTCAGAACTTGTTTTCGATAACGGATGAAGTAGCAGTCCCACAGTGCCTCTGAGCATGTGGTGATTTAGAATCACAAACAGCCACGATACATGGGCAGGACTCACCAGACACAGAAGGCAGGGTTCCCATGCTGGCTTGAGCCCCAGCAACTCTCTCTCTTTAGAATTTAGCCTCAGGGCTTAGCACCAACAGGGCAGTAATTCCAAATCCACAGAGCTGAATGGCTCCTTTAAACTCTTTGCTTTTGTCCTTTCTGTGCTAGGAATGCACCGACGGCTACCAGTGGGACTCTGAGACCCAGCACTGCAAAGGTACCAATCCCAGAAAGCCACAGGGGTGAAGGTGAGGGTGGGAGAACAGAGGATAATTCTGGCAACCTGTGTTGCCATTGGCACTGTTGCCAAGGAACATACTGTCACACCACACCATATTCAGACATTACGATAAACCCTGGTTTACAAACTGGTTTGGTCCCAACCCAGTTAGCGGCAACATCTGAATGCAGATGATCCAACAAGATGGAGTTTGTTGGCCAGCACCAAACCCAGGTTTTAAATTATAGTTTGGTGGTGGTTTGTAGCAATGTCTGAATTCACGAACCACCTTTTGTTGAGAAGCTCTGAGAGCCAAAGTTCATGCACAGCCCAAGATGGTGAGTTTTAAACTGAAGTTTGTACACAAGCAACGAGCCATAATTTAAGCCAGCCAAGATGTCTGAAGGCAGCATTTCCAAACTGCTAAGCAGGAAATTAGGTTAGCACCATTCCAGAGACAGCTATGTAGCTGTACCCATTGTGGAGTCACCAGGAAAAGAAGGGGTGAAGCTTCAAACTTGGCAAAGGAGGTTACGGTGGGGCAGGGTTGCCATCTCCAGGTGGTACCTGAAGATCTCCCAGAGCTACAATTGACCACCAAAGATCAGTTCTCCTGGAGAAAATGGCTGCTTTGGAGGGTGGACTCCCCAGGCTCTGCTTCCAAATCTCCAGGAGCTTCCCAGACTGGAATTGGCATCTCTAGTGGGAAGAGCTCCTTCAGGTGTTGTGTCTCGCTGTTCAGTGCACAAAGCTTCTGGTCACTAGGGTTGCCACCCCCCGATGGGGGTGGGGTTTCCCCTGCTTTCAGGGGCCCCAATCCGCTGGCGGCCAGCTGGCCGGTGGGGGAGCCCCACCTCTCAAGAGCCCCATCGCGCCTGATGTGTCTGGCGCATGCTCTAGCATTTGTAGGGTTGCCAGCTCCAGGTTGGGAAATACCAGGAGATTTGGGGGGTTTGGGAAGGGGAGGGACCTCAGGAGGGTATAATGCCACAGAGTCCACCCTCCTAAACAGCCATTTTCTCTAGGGGAACCGATCTTGGTCATCTGAAAATCAGTTGTAATAGAAGGAGAGCCCCAGGCACCACCTGGAGGTTGGCAACCCTAGCATTTGGCTAAAAACTCTATGGCGATCATAGAGTTTTTGGCCAAATGCTAGAGTGCCCCCTGCATGACGTGCCCAGCGTAATAATGTCACCTGGAAGTGACATCATTGCAGCATGCTCAGCAGAAGATCCAGGGACCCAAGCTGGATCCCCCCACCGGCAGCCAGGTAAGAGCTATTAACCCTACGGCCCACCAAACAGACAGCAATCTGTTTGATACATGAAAGGTCTGCAGGTTCTGGAAATAACTGCAGGTTCTGGAAATAACAATTTGCATCTAGAAATGGCTGCAGGTCCAAGCTTTGACCAGAGGTGAATGGTGGCACACAAGGCAAAGCCATGCCTGCCATTTTGGAAGCCTTTCAGGGTCCTCACTGGAGGTGATGGGGCAATCAAGGCCAAGGAACCTACCAGCCGAGAAGCGATGTGAGAAGTTCCAAGAGAAGGGAGGGTCTGGGAAGCCCACCTGACTCTGTTTTCTTCTTTCCTCAGATGTGAACGAGTGTGAGACAATCCCCAATGCCTGCAAAGGGGAAATGAAATGTATCAACCATTATGGCGGGTACCTCTGCCTTCCTCGCTTAGCCACAGTTATCAACGATGTGAATTCGGAAAGACCCTCCCCTCCCAACCCGCCCCGGCCGAGGAATCCCTGGCCCCCACACCCCGCCTCCCGACAGAACTCTTGCCCCCAGGGCTATGAGCCAGACGGACACGGATCCTGCGTGGGTGAGTGAAAAATGGAGGGTGAGGGGCAGAGGGAGGCAACTGCTTGTCACTGGGTGATGAAAGATGGATGGGGGAGGTAGGCTTGCCAGCTCTGGCTTGGGAAACTTGGGAAGTGTGGAGCCTGGGGAGGGTCGGGCTTTGGGGAGGAACCTCAAGTGGTGTATAATGCCACAGGGTTCAAATTCTAAAGCAGCCATTTTCCCCAGGGGAGATGGTCTCTGTAACCTGGAGACCAACTGGAATGCTGGGAGATTTCCAGTCACCACCTGGTGGATGACAACCCAATGGGGGATAGGAAGGGGGATTTAACTTAACTGGAAGATGCCACAATTAAAAAGAAAACAGTTACGCTCAGACAACATGTAAAGCTGCCTTATATTGAATCACAGAATTGATCTATCAAGGTCAGTATCATCTAGTCCAACCGGCAGTTGCTTTTCAGAGTCTCAGGTCGAGGTCTTTCATGTCACCTATTTTCTGGTCCTTCTTTTTTAGCTGGAGATGTTGGAAGGTTGAACCTGAGACCTTCTACTTGCCAAGCAGACGCTCTACCACTAAGCCATAGCCCCTGTTGCAGTTAGGCAGGATTAAAATACCTACAATAGATACAGCACAATCCCTCACTTCAGAGGGAATCCAATACTCTGGTCCATGTGGCCTTCCAAATGATAATGGAAGCTCCTGAGGTATCCTGCCCTTTTAAAATTCCATCACATCTCCTTCAAATTTAACTCCTTCCTATTCTCTCTCACCCTTCAGGTATTTATGAATCGGTTGTAAATTATCAGTTCTTGTTCCCTTAGGGAGGCGTGTGTGTGTGTGGGGTGTGTGTGTTAAATACTGTTTTGCATTCCTGAATATGCCTAAGTCAATTTTTAAAAAGTTTTTGATTGTTTGACTGGCTCTGGCATCCTTCGTAGCATGTAGCACCTTTTTATTTTTTTGCTTCAGCTGATGTGCGTGATCCATGCTCTGATTACATTCCAGTTAGATTGCTGCAATATGCTCTGCGGGGCTCCCTTTGAAAACAGTTCAAAAACTTCAGTTGATATACAATGTGGCCGCCAGGCTATTGTCAGGGGAGGGATACAGGGGTGTATCACCCAGCGCTGAAAGGTCTGCGTTGGCTGCCATAGCCATCTGCTTCTGGGTACAATTCAAAGGGTTGGTTCTTACCTTTAAGCTCCTGAATGGCTTGGGGCCAGGGTACTTGAAGGGCTGCCTCCTCCCATACTGGCCATCCTGCCAGACAAGGTCCTCATTACCAGCCCTGCTCGGTCTGCCCCACCCTCCTTCAGAAGTGTCACTGGTGTTGACCAGAGACAGGACTTTTTCAGTGGTGGCAACTTCTATGGCCTGTGGCATATCCATTCCCCTTGAGGGCCACCTGATTGCTAGTGTTGCTCTTGTTCATTTACCCAGGCTTTTACTTAGGGGGCTGATTTTAAAAACACTGTAGTCTATTTTGAGCCAGATAAATGGTTAAGACCCATTTTAAGCTGCTCCGTATTTTGGGCACTGGCTGTATTATTGAATGCTGACTTTTAGTAACTTTTTAAGAGTTTTTATCAAGTTTTATTTTGTAAGTTTCCTCAGGCAGTTTCCCTGGAGAGGCAGCATAGAAATTTTCCAAATAATAAATACATGTGATTGATATTTTGCAAATTCACTGTTGTGATGATAAATAAGAAAATAAAATTATGAGCAGTGTTGCCTATGAAGTAAAAAAAAAACCCCAGCACATAACCCATGCAATCAGATCTTGCCGGTGGGGATGGGTTTCTATAGGGAGTATTATATTATTATATAACCACTGTATTAAGGGTTGTGTGGAACTCACATTTTAATTCTGCTTGCAAATGAATGTGGAAAAGGGATCCTTCAGCATGATAGGAAGTTTGTATTGTGGGGCTGCTCCAAGTGACGGTGAAGTACATGGGAATTAAGTCCTGTTCTTTGTTCGGTTGACACTACTTCTGCTGTAAATGCTGTTGGTGTAATTCACTTGCTATCATTTGGACGCCAA
Source organism: Gekko gecko (assembly GCA_029375565.1). Taxonomy (NCBI): domain Eukaryota; kingdom Metazoa; phylum Chordata; class Lepidosauria; order Squamata; family Gekkonidae; genus Gekko; species Gekko gecko. The sequence continues at coordinate 28,674,217 of JAPDNY010000001.1, forward strand.
AAAAGTTTGTATTGTAACAGAGCAGAAGGAATTATTCTGTCTCTCATAGCAACAGTGCATCTGAACAAACAGCGAGACATCTTCACCCATGCTACAAATGCACAGGCAGTCATTTGGGGTAATTTTTCAGCATCTACAGCCCAAAATAGTGGATGGCATCACCTAGGAGCTAAAAAGAAAAAATATTCTTCGGCAGTGAATCTATACCAATGAAAAGAGCTTTCAAACCTATACTGGTATTTAAATGTAGTGTATCATGGTACTAAATAAAAGCCAACTCACATTGAATAGATACATTCAGATATCTTGATAAACTGTGATTTATTAGTGCATTATACACAGGGCTATTTTGGGGCAGGAACACACAGGAACTGAGTTCCGGCTGGCTCCCAAGTTGGGCACGCCCAGCAGGAAGTCATTAGCATAACAGGCCACACCCAACAGCAGAAACTCATTGGGATTGGCTACATTAGGGCTGTGTGGCCTAACATGCAAAGGAGTTCCTGCTCCAAAAAAAGCCCTGGGTTTTGACAACAAACAAGGTAAACAGAATAAGAAGCAAAAGGTGGGTGTGGCTGGATGGCCACACTTCTGGTAACATGGGGGTGTGGCCTATTATGTTAATGAGCTGTGCTGTCATGGGTGTGACCTAATGTGCTAATATGTTTCTGCTGTTGGGTGTGGCCTATTATGCTAATGAGTTTCTGCTGTTGAGTGTGGCCTATTATGCTAATGAGTTCCTGCTGGGCTTTTTCTACAAAAAAGCCCTGATTATACAACAAAATCTGGTTAGTCTACCAGGGGTAAGTAATAAATCCTAGGACTCAAATAGATGTGCATTTGTGTAGCCTCAATTTGGCTCTGGGCTATTAAGTCAATAAAGGGGAGGTCTAACACTTCAACCTCAGCTCAGTTGACTTCCTCAATCTCCTATTACGGTTAAGAAAAAGATGTCTTTTAACAGCCCTTCCTCTTTTTCCTTGTAAGATGCTAATGCCAAAGCAGGGAGCTCCACTTCAATTAGCGAAAACAAAGATCAACTAGATTCATCAAGCATCTGATGAAGGGAGTTTTGACTCTTGAGAACTCGTATCCCAAAAATCTTGCTGGTCTGTAAGATGCTACTGGGCTTGAATCTTGCTGTTCTGCCATGGACCAACATGGCTACCCTCTGAAACTGAAACCAGAGGGAGTCTGAAGGGTTAAACCACTTCTCCCTTATCTGCATGGCCTCTAGGCAAGCTGAGGCTACATGAGTCTGAAGTTTGGCTTTTATAGGCAAACACCTCTCTTCAGTTTAAGCCTCTGGTTTGTGCCTCTTTCTCCAAGCAGGGAGAAAGCACTCTCCATCTACTGCAATCTCTGTCACCAGGCAGCTGTACAGAACACTGCTCCTCAGCAAACTATGAATTCATCCATCCCATCAAACCACCATCTCTACACACTATAGTTAATAAACCAGCTACAATTTGTGTTTTGAAATACTGATATGGTGCCAAGTAGGGTTAGTTGGACTATTTGACTTCAGGTTCAGACATCAGACCTAACCAAAAATTGATTAAAGCATGGTTTATTGTGATGTCTGAATGTAACCAATGTGTAAATTGTTCTTTAATCTGTCTAACTGCGGGTGGCTCGATACCACAAAGGCATCTTCCACACAGGCTTAATGTTCTGCTTTCATTTCCCTTGGTTACCATTCCCCCCCTCATAATTTCTCCACAACTTCATTGGCGATCCCTTGGTGTCCCAGCTCCCCCCCCTTCATTTTCTAAAATCTGTGTTCCCCCCCAAAACAGTGATTTTGTTTTTTTTTCACCAGCCTGTAATGCCTGTGCCATTTCAAATTCTCCATCTACCTTACAATTTTGTTTTGGTGGGCATTGAACACTAAAAAATAAATCTGCATGCTAGTGATATATTAAAACAGCGACATACCACCTATGTGCTAAATGAACCGGCATGGCCAATCAGAATGTCAGAAACAAGCAGCCAGCCCTCTTCCTGCTGCGACCTGGAACATCTATATTCTATATACCTGTGACCACAATCTGTTCATATCTAAATCTGCGGATCAGGGCCACACGAAGGCTAAAGAGAATTTTCTGCACACTTGGGGGACTCTCCAGGTGTGCAGAAAAGTCTGAAATGTTTTTTAAAAATACACAGGGATGGGGGTTAAATCCCCTGAAAGTGCAGAAAATGCTCTTTCCTTAATGTTTTTGGAGTCTGGGAGCTGCGACAGACTGTTCAGGAGGTGCTATGGGCCCTGCTGCTGCCATAGCGGTTGCTGGGAACTGCTCAAGGAGCGGCTTGGGGTTCTGCTGCTGTGGCGGTAGACACCAGGAGCTCCTCCAGGCCCTGCCACAGTGGTGGCAGATGCCAAGAGCCACTGTAGGCCCTGTGGTGGCAGACACTGGGAGTCGCTCCAGGCTCAACAGCAGCAGGCACTGGCAGCAACTCTGGGCTCCGAGTGGCTCAGTGAACTGCTGCTGCTGGGCCTCAAGCTGGTTGGTTGGACTCAACTGATTGGGGGGGTGATGAGATTATCCCCCCCATGCGTTTTGTGGTCCCCTGCTTGTTCTTTTGAAAATCAGACCAGAATACCGTGCCCAGGCACCTTTAACTCTCTGTGTGCTCTTCATGCTAAGTCATATTCTAATGAATCTTGGTCTGTATTTCAGAAGAGCCTACCAACTCTTAAAACAAACAACTTGTGAGAAGCAGAGAATCACTCAAATTTCTGGGTGTGCTCAGATAAGAAAATAGCCACCAGCTTTCCTGGATAAGTGATGCTATTGCTTCAATTCTCCCTCCCTCTTCATTTAAAATATGCTTAGTCAATTATGGACTACTGCCCATAGTTCAAAAAGAGAACAAAAGGAAGAAAAACGTTGCTCCCCCACCTTTGTGCATCTTACAAGGCCAACAGTGGTTTAAACTTTCACTGAATTTTAAAAGTAACATAAACTGCTGCTCCCTCCCCCCTCTGCCAAGCGAGTTGCTGCCCAGTTCCGGCCTCAGCTTGCTGCATAGCCAATGAAAACAACCAGTCAAACGTGGGAAAGCAGCTAGCCAATCAAAGGCCAAGCATGTATGCAAGGGCTTTTGGAAGGGGTAACTAACTGCATACACAAACATTCGATGAAGTACACTATTGCAAGTTTGCAACAGCACAGGCAGAAAACAAACAACACCTAAAAAGCTGTAAACTGAACAAGTCGGAAAAGGAAGGCAGAATACACACAGAGAGAAGTTCTGCACAAAAACCTGCATTGTGGAACAATTGCTTTGAACATGCTGTGATCAGAGGGACGACAGAAGCAAGGAAAAAAATCAAATTGAGGTTGTAGTCTGCGAGACACCTAAAACAATTAAAGGAAAAATCAAATGTCTGAGTTGCTGGAACAAGAAGATTATGCCATGCCCAAGAGAGGTGCCACTTATTAATAATCTCAGAAGCAGAAGGGGACAAACAGGCAACTTTTCTGCCCAGTCACCTGTTTCTGAATTATATGTTCCAGTACAAAATGTGGCTGTAGCTGAATGACCACTTCTAAATCCACGCTATCTGATAGGAAAATTTCTGGTACCGTTCCACTCTTAGGTCTTTGAAGTAGGAATTCAGCATATAATCAGGCCAGCACGTCAATTAAACTAATGGGTCTATAATCTGAAGGATAATTTCTATCCCTCTTAAAAATAGGAACAGTTATACTCGCATTCCACCCATTAGGTCAACAGTCTTATCCCTGTATGGCAGACAGGGCGGCACTGAGGGCCATTTCACACATAGACTGTTGTCTGAATGTGTTCCAGGAGTTCTGTGCCAGGAACTTTATTCCCAGGCACATGGAGGCCTGATTTTGATGAGGAATGCAGCATAGGGGGAGAGGTGCCTGAAGCCTTTCTCCCCCCCCCCAAGCCATTTTCCTGACCCAAAACAAACTGGGAGGGAGTATTGTTTGCCTCATTGGGGAAACGTAGGTACTGAGGCCACCAAGTAGGGATGCCAGCCTCCAGGTGGGGCCTGGGGATCCCCTGGAATTACAGCTCATTTCCAGGCTACAGAGATCAATTCCCCTGGAGAAAATGGATAATTTGGAGAGTGGGACTCTATGTACCCCACTGAGGGCCTGTCCTTTCCAGGATCCATCCCCAAATCTCTAGGGGTTTCCCCAACATGGCTCTGGCAACCCTACCTCCCACCCTCTGTCAGTGGCCAGGTTGGCAACCTTACCACCAAATGTGTTTGTAGCAGGGGTGACGTTTGAACAAGGGACCTCCTGTGCTTCACAGCCCAGCCTCTAAGCCACTATACTACACCAAACATTTAACTTGTCCCAATCTGCAGTGTGGTGGAAACATAACCGGGCTGTTGCAAAGATCACAAAAAATAATAAATGTCATTGTTGTTATCTTTGAAAGGAAGCAGTGAATGGTACACCCCAGCCACTTCCAGGCAAAGTACTTCAAATGCATCTCAGTGAGTCCGTGGCTCAGTGGTGGAGCTTCTGATTTTCATGCAGAAGGACTCCAGTTCAGCCCATGGCATCTCCAGTTAAAGGGATCAGGGGTAGTAAGTGATGTGAAAGACCTCCACTTGAGAGTGCCACTGCAAGTCAGAGTGGACAGTACTGACTTTGATAGATGAATGGTTGCAGTAGAGGTGCCTGTGTGAGCTTTCCTGGCTAACCCTCGAGGTCTGATTAGAGCGGCTGCCCTACTCACCTCGCACCTTCCTCTCTGTTCTGGCAGAGCTGCCTTTCTCCTCCTCCTAACCCTGAACTCTGCCTGTGCATTTTCCTTCCGTACAGACACGGATGAATGTGAATACGATTTGCACGACTGTCAGCCCAGCCAGCAGTGCATCAACACACCGGGCGGCTTCCACTGCCAGTGCCCAGATGGCTACCGGAAGATCGGCACAGAGTGTGTGGGTGAGTCAGTCGGCCAGCTGGCATTCCCTCTCTAGAAGCTGAGCGGTTTCAGGAAAAGGCGCTGTCAGGGCCAAGCCTGCTCAGAAGCTGTGTCCTCTGACCTGAAAGCTGTGTCTGCAAAGCCTCGATGTGATTGGCTGTTGCAACCTTCCTCCCCTTTGGGGGAGCTACCTTTTGAGACTGTGGCTAGCTGTACATTCAAAACTGATTCCAGCATTGCCATGAGATCAGACTTAGTGAGTCACATTCCAGGAAATAGCAGTGGCCTAGAGAGCTCTTTTACACCCCTTATTCCTTCAGTCTATAAGGATTACGTATTCCGGGGAGGTAGCCCTGTTAATCAGACCAACATAAACTTTTGTGGGCTGGAGATTCATGCAATTTATTTTATTTTATTTATTTATTTTTCGATTTGTATCCAGCCCTCCCCGAAGGCTCAGGGTGGCTAACAATAGGGCACAATGCCAATTACACAATGAAACCTCAGCCAACGGCCATATGTACATACAGGGAGGGGGAAAATGAAAAGGGCTCCAGCCCAGGAAGCTTTGCCTGAAATAAATTTGTTTATATTTAAGGTGTCACAAGACACACTTTTTGTTCTTATCCAGTGTTTCAGAAAGGGATGATCTTAAGAAATGTCTCTGCCTTGACCAATAGTCGTCCTTTCAGCCCCAGTTTGCATTTAAAGCCAGTTTCACCACTGACTGGTCCAAAAATCTGTAAATGACATGAAAACCAGCCCCTAGACTTGATTGGCCAAGAGTCAAGCCAATGGTCCATCTTGTCCCACATCCTGTTTTGCAACTATTTGAACCCAGGTCTCCCCACTCCTAGCTGGATATTCTCAACCACAGTGCCCCATATTCTTTCTAGCCCAAGCTTCATTTCTAGCACTAGCTTCACAGCTGCCATCATGTAACACCCTTGCATTAACAATGGTTACCAACTGTCATTGCTGGGATGGCAAACCGAGCCCCAACCAGCCATGTTTGCCTGTTTCCTTTTAGAAGAAACTTAATCTAATTCCCAGGAGGCTGCAGTTTCTCACTGAGGAGTGAAAGAACTCTGTGCATGCTCAGTGGCACAGCAAGGCACTGACGGAGGAGGTGACGCAATCACCTGTATTTTCCTTCTCTCTGGCAGACATTGATGAATGCCGGTATCGCTATTGCCAGCACCGCTGCGTCAACTCCCCTGGCTCTTTCTCCTGCCAGTGCGAGCCTGGCTTCCAGCTGGCCAGCAACAACCGGTCATGTGTCGGTAAGGGGTTCATTCTTGACTCGCCTTCTTCCTTCAGGGCTTCAATACAGTAGAGTCCTCTAGAGCACAGGTCTCCAACATGGTGCCCGTGGGTGCCATGGCAGCCGTTTCCTGGTGTCTGCCAAGTGTTTTTAGAAAGTGGGGATGGCCCGGTGGGGCTTTTGCTTGGCAGGGCCTCTGATTGGCCCTGCAGATTTTTTAAAAGTTGGTTTGGCAGCAGCTGCCCTCACAGGATGAGGGTCTTCACTGCCACTGCATTACTGAGGGTAAAGTGTATGTATGCAGGAAAGTTTTTTTTAATTGTATATGTTAATATAAAACAATATGTTAATTTAAAAAGGCATCTTGTTAAACAGAGCTTCTACCTGAAATGCCGAAGAGTTTTGCATGACCTCACTCTCTGACATTTTGTGGTTGGCTCCCTCCTGTGGGAGCCATTTTGAGGATGTGCCCATATCCCTGTGTCAGAATTACAGAGGTGCCCATTTGCTCAAAAAGGTTGGCAACCCCTGCTCTAGAGCACTGCTGTTCCTTACAATGATGCAGGGCTGATGCAAGTTTGTTCCTGGGAGTTCTTACCTATACATTATTATGTCATCTGTTTGCTGGATATTATCTAAATGCCAGAATTAGAGAATTAAATGTTGAGCAAATATTTGACATTGGTATTTGACATCAGTGTTAGCTGTCTGACTTCAGTATTCAGTCACTGACATATTTAACATTTGGGAGTATATGAGAGTTGGGAACCTAAGAGACTTCCTTATTTGACACCTGTCAAAGGTTAGGATCCAAGGGAGTGTTTTTTTTGGACAGAAGGATTTCCCACTCATGGAGTGTCACTTTGTGCTCTTTTGGGACTGGGGACAGGGAAGTGTATTTTGGACTGCCGTGGGATGTGGAAGGCCAAAAAATTGTGCTACACAGGTGGAAATTTTATTTGCAGAAATGCTCTGAGGGACCCAAACCACAGTTTTTAAAAAAGAAAGAAAAGTCATCTCTCCTTATATATAATGCTGTTTTGGGGTGAACGTCCCACATGCTCCCACAACATTTGGCATGCTGACCTGTAACTCCAATGGTGTGCCAATCCAGTGGCTGAATTGCTGGAGTCCCGCCCACAGAAGGGGTGGCCAGTGACTCAATCTCAGTGTCATGCAAGGTCTCTCCAAGGCAGCCCGCCCAGGAACATATTGCTTTCATAAAACAGGCTTTGCTCCTAGTTAGAATATAAAAACATAAGAAGAGCTCTGCAGTATCGGACCAATGGTCCATCTAGTCCAGTATCCTGTCTCACACAGTGGCCAACCAGTTCCTCTGATGGTGAACAATAGAGCATAGAGGCTGAGGTCTTCCCCTGATGTTGTCTCCTGGCTCTGGGATTCAGAGGTTTAGTGCCTCTGAATGTGAAGGTTTCCCTCACCCACCATGGTTAATAGCCATTGATAGACCTGATCTTCCATTAATCTATCCAATCCCCTTAAAAGTTATTTATTTATTTATTATTTATTCAGCTTATAGCCCTCCCTCCCCTGCATAGCAGGGCTCAAGGCAGGTGATAACAGGTACCGACAACAATATTAAACAATAATTAATTAATCATTAAAACCCAATCTAAAACAACAATAAATAACAACCATTTAGATCTGATCAGTCAGATGATAGCACATAGTTCGACACAACTTGGTGCGTTTTCTTCTTGAAAGAGATTGTACTTCAGGTGTCTCTGTGGATGATGAGATGGCGCTATAACAGATGGATAGCCAAGTAAGCAACAAGCAGGCAGGCAAGGGGAGGCCAATACAGAGGGAATTGCTGCTGCCCAGGGGTCATTTTGTAGAAAAAGAGCTCCAGGAGCTCATTAGCATAAGGTAGGCTAATGAGCTACTAGGCTATTAGCATAATAGCTCATTAGCATATGCCACACCCTCTGACATCACCAGAAGTGATGTCAGAAGGGGAAGCAAAGGGGGGGAAGGCATCTTCAAAAGCCTCCCCTTCCCTTCCCCAGCCAGCCTGTGGGAGGGGGGGGGAAGGGAAGTGAAGAGTTGGACAACAGGAGGAAAGAGGGAAAGAAACAGAGAGAGAGTAGAGAGAAGGAAAGAAGGAAGGAAAGAGGGGATAAAAAGAGAAGGAAAGAGGGAAAGAAAGAGAAGGAAAGAAGAAGGAAAAGGAGAGAACGAAAGGAGGGAAAGAGAAGGGAAGAAGGAGGGAAAGAGGAAAAGGAAAGAACAAAAGGAGGGAAAGAGAAAAAGGAGAGAAGGAAAGAAGGGAAAGAGGAGGAAAAGAGAGAGAGAAGGAAAGAAGAAAGAAAAGGAAAAGAGAGAAGGAAAGGAGACAGAAAGAGGGCAAAGAGATGGGGAGAGGGAGGAAGGCTCTCCCCCCCATCAAGCCCCCACCCCCCAGATCCCTCACTTACTGCCATCAATGCCTTCCCCCAGGGCTGCAGCACTCCAGCATGGACCCCGGGAGGCTGGCAACGGGCCCCTTCAGGCCGCAGCACTCCAGCGCGTGCCCTGGGAGGCCGGCAATGAGCCTCTTCAGGCCACCCCGAGGCCGCAGCGCTCCAGCACGGGCCCAGGAGGCTGGCGACAGGCCTCTTCAGGCTGCCCCTGGGCTGCAGTGCTTCAGTGTGGGCAGCTGGGAGCAGGGCTTGGGCTGCCAGCACCTGGGCTGCCGGAGCAGCGCTCCAGTACGCTCCGGCCCCAAAAGACCCCTGCCGCTATCTCAACCATAGGCCTGGCAGAACATCTGCATTTTACAGGCCTTGCAGAACTGCATTAGGTCCTGCAGGGCCCAGATCTCACTTGGAAGAGCATTCCACCAGGCTGGTGCCAGAGGCGAGAAGGCTCTGGCTTTGATTGAGGCTAAGCGGATACCTTTTGGGCTGGGGATCACCATAAGATTTTGATCTGTTGAGAAAAGCACACTTTGAGGGACATGCCAGGAGAGACTGTCGAAAGGATATAAGAGAAGCCAATGTTGGATCAGACCAATGGCCCATCCAGTCCAACACTCAGTCATACAGTGGCCAAAAATAGCAGGTGCCATCAGGAGGTCCAGTAGTGGAGCCAGGACACTAGAAGGCCTCCCACTGTTGCCCCACTCCAAGCACCAGTGCATCACTTGCCCCAGACTGAGCGTTCTTATCTATACCTTGTGGCTAATAGCCACTGATGGACCTCGGCTCCAATGTTTATCCAATTCCCTCTTGAAGCCGTCCATGCTTGTAGCCACCACCACCTCCTGTGGCAGTGAATTCCATGTGTTAATTACTCTTTGGGTGAAGAAGTACTTTCTTGTTCTGCACTGGTTCTTTGGGCCTGCTGGTTCTGTTTGCATTGGGAGGTTTTTGGCCAGGTTTCTTTGCTTTTGTCTTTGGCTGTTCTTTGCCCTCAAAAGCACTTGGAATTTCCCCCCCCCCGTAGAGGATAACTGGGGATACCTCGTTCAGGGGCCCATGGAACTGGAACTTGGAGGTAATTTAGTGGACAGGCACCAGCAGCTCTGCTGCAATTTTGGTGCCACTAGCTTAAAAATAGCCCCTCCCCCAGTAAGGCTTCCCAAAGGAAATAAAGGAGTCAAATAAGATCAGAATCTGGAAGTAGGGGGAATTTAGCTAACTGGGAATATGGATTTTTTCTGGCTCCCTAATATCCAGATCTGGAAAATACTGACTTTTTAAGGTGCAGCACATCCTTTGTTGTGGCTCCCCTTCACTGGCTTCAAAGGGCAGCCTGGGTTCCCCGAGGCATTCAGTGCCTTCTCACTGGGGGGCTGTGGCTCCCCCCAACACTGGGGATAGAGGAGCAAGCCAGTAATATTACAGAAGGTGGTGGGAAGAATGATAAAAAAGAATGTGGGAAAGAAACGCAAGAGATTTTTTTAGTAAAGGATAGTAAGAAGCAATGAAAGAACCCGAGTAAGAGATATATTCTCATCTATTTTTGAACCATTAATATTCTCCCCAAGGGGAGGTGCACCGTTCCTGGAGGTACTGCAATACCAGGTCGATGCGTGGAGTGGATGGAGCAAGCCCCTATTCCATCTCCCAGTTCCAAAAATCCATTTAATATATAGTCCTCAGATAGAGGACGTATCAGATATTAAACTGATAAGAACAGATTGACTTTTATTCAGAGAATGTTTAAAATTACAATCATTGATATCATATAGCAAATATAAGTAAACTCTGGAAAACGCAGGTGCATGCATGTCATAGAAAAAAAAAAAAAAAAAAAAACATAAAACAGGCTTAAAATGAGATATTGTCGCACACACGCTATGTCCAGCAACTCAGGGGTCGTTGAGAGTCCGTAGGGCAATAGTCCATGGCAGGAGAGCAGGGCAGGGCCCTGGTCTCCCCATCGCGGCAGGAGTTGAAAATCCAAGAGACGATAGTCCATGGTGGGGAGCACGGCGGAGCCCTGGTCCCCCCATCGTGGTGGCCAGCCGCGCATAGCACATCCGGCCATTCAGTAGGGGTCGAAAGTCCAAAGGATGATAGTCCATGGCGGGGAAGCAGGGCGGAGCCTGCCTGGTCCCCCCAACGTTGCGGCCCGTGGCAATCGGCCAGTCTTCCTCACTGCTCACAACCTTCAGGCGTGGATCCTGGACGTCACGGCTGTCTTCTCCGGGCACAGGGGTCCTCCTGGGGTGGTCGCGGCTCCTCCGGTCGTCGCAGTTCTCTCTGGGCTTGTCCGCTACCATGGGCCACCTATGGCCCCCTCCCGGTTGGAGGGGGATGAGGTGGTCGGGGCCCTCTCCTCCAGAGGGAGGAGAGGGCAAGTCCTGGGCTCACCCCCTGTGGATAGCGGGGTGAACCCGGCATCGGTGGCCCCCTCCTCTGGGGTAGGAGGGCAGGCCGCGTGGGTGGTCCCCCTCCTCTGGGGTAGGAGGGCAGGCCGGGAGGGTGGTCCCCCTCCTCTGGGGTAGGAGGACAGGCCGCGTGGGTGGTCCCCCTCCTCTGGGGTAGGAGGGCAGGCCGGGCGGGTGGCCCCTCTCCTCTGGGACTAGGGAGGGCAGGCCGGGTGGGTGGTCCCCCTCCTCTGGGGCAGGAGGGCAGGCCGGGCGGGTGGCGGCCGTGGCCCCTCCTGGGACTAGGAGAGCAGACCGGTAGTGGCCCTGTTCCACTGGCCTAGGGGGCGGGGCCTGCCACGGGTGCATCCCGTGGCTCCTGTCTTCCGGGGTCCAGAGGGCGAGCTGGTTCCTCATACTGACGGTGGCCAGACAGGTGTTCAATGTAGATGTCTCTGGACCACCGTATGGTGTCCGACACCATAAGCTTGCGCATCAGCTGGGAGTACTTCTTGCCAACACCACAGGCACGCAGGACCCGGTCATTCTCGGGATCCCAGCCACCCAGGGCTCCTACCAGCAGGGCGTGGACTGTGGCTTTGTAGCCCTGCCGCCTGAGTACCTCTGCCAAAGGGGTGTATTTCTGGTGTTTCTTCGCTCTGGCCTCTTCCATGGCGGCCTTCCTGTTCTCGAAGGGGATGGAGATGTCCACCAGGACGATCTTCTTCTTCTCCTCGTTGCGAAGGACCACGTCGGGACGCAGCTGGCTTCCGGTCCCTGGCACCGTTCTGTTCAGAGTGACGGTGCCTTTGGAGTCGGGGATGCCCATGGGCTCTGGCTAGGCGGTGCATAACCGCGTCGTGTCGAAGCTTCCAGGCAGTAGAGTGGACACGGCAGCTGCAGAGGACGTGGGGCAGGGTCTCATTATCATAGCCGCAACGGCGACAACGTTTGTCCTGGTTCCCAGACTTCGTTGCTCCATTGAGGGGGACGACGTTCAGGCGGGCCCGATGGATGAAGCGCCAGTCGGCGAAACGTGTGTAGTCGCCACGGGGCAGGAAGTGGTTGCTGGCATCACACTGGGCGGTGACCTCAAAGACTTTGCCCTGGTCTGGCTTCCGTCGGAGCTCTGCAGCGTACTTCTCCCGGGTGACCTCCTTGAGGAGGTGCTCCAGAGATCGCCTCTGCCTGGCCTGGATGATGGACAGCCGGGGGGTGTTGTCACGGCGGAGGGCCACGGCAAGCGTGCTGGACCCTTGGTCCCAGGCCCACTGGCAGTCGATTCGTTTGTTGAGGCGCCGAGTGGCATTCCTGGCACGCGTCCAGAGGGAGGCAAAGTCCCCCCGTCCCGGCCAACTCACCCTCTACACCCCAGGGAGCCGCTCAGGTAGGTGGCGAGGTCTTCGCCGGTGGGATCCTTTCTCGGTCTTCTCCGGGCCACGATGCGGAGGGCGTCGTTTGCAATGGCCTTCACGGTGGAGTCAGGGCAGGTGAGCAGGCGGAAGGCGTGGGTGACTGTGGCGATATCGCAGAGGTCCCCCATCTTCGGTGTTCCGGCTCCCCCTGGTGATGGGGGATGCGTAGGATGTCGTTGGTAGCTCTCTTTGGGAGGTTCAGCCATTTCTTCAGCAGGGCCGTGACGGAGTGGTCAGCCCTGTTCAGGGGCGTCTTGGCCACGGCGGAGCCTCTCAGGACGAAGGAGATCCTGGGCAGCAGGAAAGTATTGAGGGCCTCGATCTTCTGCCAAGGAGCCAGTAGTGAAGCGTCAATCTTTCCGGCGTCGGAGACGATGGCCTGGATGGTGGCCTCTGGGGTCTGCGCGGCTCGGAAGCCGGTGGGGGTCCCCAGGTGCCTGTAGGTCTCTCCGTCGGCCAGGTGGGACATGGGCTGGCCCTGGATGGAGAAGACAGCAGGATGGAGGACAGGGACGCGGTCTTTGAGGCTCCCGTCGATATGGAGAGAGGCGCACTTGCCTGCGTTGAAGCGTAGGCCCATCCAGTCAGCAGCAGTGGAGGCCGTGTTCAGCATCCGTTGTAGCTCTCCAGGAGTCTCTGCCACTAGCACGAGGTCATCTGCGTAAGCTAGGACACTCACTTTCTGGTTATGGAGTTTGAACCCACCCGGGCCGTTGGAGATGTGGCGGAGGAGGGGTTCCATCGCCAGATTGAAGATGATGGGGCTTAGTGGGCAGCCCTGTTTCACCCCTCGGCGAATCGGGATCTCTGGGGTTTCCCCTTCCACAGCCCTGATGGTGGTGGTGCAGTCGGCGTAGACTTCCCTGACCAGGCCCAGCATGTCTTCCGGCAGGCCCATCTCAGTCAGCGTGGCGAAGATGTGGCTGTGTGGGATGGACCCAAAGGCATTGGAGAGGTCCAGCCAGGCCAGCGCACACTGCCTCCTGGAGCGGCGGGAGTTGTCGAGCACACTCTGCAGGACAAAGTTGTGTTCGTAGCAGCCCTCGGCCCTCGCAGGACATAAAGCCTTTTTGCTGGGCGCTGATGGCATCTCCCGTCACGGCCCAGTCGGTGATGCGCGCGGCGATGCAGCTGGCGTACATCTTGTAGATGGTACCGCACAGCGAAATGGGCCTCCAGTTGCCAGGGTCTGCCGGGTCTCCTTTCTTGTGGGCCAGAACCGTCATGGCCTTCTTCCAGGCGGAGGGCGTGCGGCTAAAGCGCTTGCAGGCATTGAAGATGGCCGCCAGCACATGGCAGTGGGGGTCCTGGCGCTTGAGGAGGCCGTAACGAATGGCGTCTTTACCTGGGGCAGTGTTCTTTGTCCGGCGCAGTCTAGTCTCCACTTCCTCGGCGGTGAATTCTCTTCCCAGGTAAGGGGAAGGCTCGACCCTGGGCAGAGGAGGGAGGTCGTCGGGGCGTTGGGCCTCGCGTCTGTCATCCTGGTCGAAGATGCCAGAGAAGAAGCGATGGAGGTCTTCGCCAGGGATGGTACAGAAGGGGAGGGGCCCTCCAGGACCTCTCGCACAGCCTTAGCTCTATTGGCACGGTAGAGCCTGTTCTGGAATGCGGGATGCGGCCCTGGGATCATAACCACGGGCTGGGTTCCGCCTCCTGCCCCCAACCCTGCGGGCGGGGGGACAGGGTGTTGGGGCCGCGTTGGGAGCAGCCTGGGCAGGCCTACCCCCTGCTGCCCTCGGCAATCCGGCTGCATCTGAGAGCTCTGCCGTGAACTCCTGGACGGCCAGCTCCAGGTCCTCGAAGGTGTTGGCCCCCCCATACGCTCCATCCACTCAACTTGCCACGGTGTGGGCGCGTTGGCCTCCTCTTTGGCTGTCTGGGATGGACTGGGACAGCTGTGCTGGTGTTGCAGGCTGGGCTGGGGCTGTTGTCGGACGTGGACTCGGCTGCAGAGGTGTTGGGGCGGGTGGCCGGTCTGGGAGAGAACTCGCGGGGGCCGGGATGGCAGTGGGAGGTCTTTCTGCAGTGGGTCTGGTGGGAGGGGGTCCATCAGGTTGGGGACTTACCTGTGGGGTTGCCGGTTGGGCTTTGGTCTTGCGTCGTCTCTTTAGTGCCTTCGTCCGTCCCGCTGTTGTCCAGGGTTGACAGTTAGCGTGGCAAGGGCAGGCAGGCGGGGTGGCTGGTTGGCTGGAGATTGTTCTGCCTGGTGGCCTGGAAAGTGAGGATCCGGTGCATCGGCGGAGGAGGTTACAGGCTCAGGTGGAGGTCCGGGGGGAGCCCAGCCGCAGGATCTGGCGCAGGGCGAAGCGGTTGGCCTCTTCTAGGTCTCCCTCCATGTGCTGAGCTGTGGCGGTGGGCGCCTGTGCGCCTTGGAACCTCAGGTCGCAGGAGCGATGGTGGAGGATGACATCCTTGAGGAGCTTGAAGGTGATTTCACAGTCTGCGCAGGCGAAGAGGACCTCCCTGTTGTGGATGCGCCTGAAGTGCCCAGCCAGGCCGCGGATGGTCACGTACTTGTTGTAAAGTTGGCAGGGTTCGCAGCCGAAGGGGCCCGCTTGTGGGTATTTGATCCGCATGGGTCCAGAAGGTGTCCGCTCTCTCTCAGGTCCAAGGAGCAGGCCAGCGGGGTCCCCTCTGGCTCCCTCCCAGCGAGGTCAGGAGGCTTCTGCACGCGACGAGGCGGGGCCTCCACTGGATGGCGGTAGGGAAGCGGCCTGCTCAGCATGCCTGGAGGACACCTGCCGTGAGGCAGGGTCCCCAGTGGGCAGAGGCTGCGAGGCGGCTAACCCAGCACACCCGGGAGGCACCCGTTGCGGGGCAGGGTCCCTGCTGGGCAGGAGCTGCATGGCAGCCATCCTGTCCCGCCAAGGGGAGGGCCACTGTGAGGCAGCATACCTGGGGAGTGCCTGCCGTAAGGCAGGAGCCCCACCGGGCAGAGGCTGAGAGGTGGCCCTCCCCGAGCACCCAGAGGACACCCGCTGCGAGGCAGGGGCTCCATCAGGCGGAGGTCGGGAGGTGACCCGACGCGTCCGTGTTGCCGGCCCCCCAGCGGGTGCTGGGGTTTGAGGCTGGCCAGCCCGCCCTTGCGTGGCTGCCACCTGGCTCCCCCAGTGGGAGCCGCCCTGGCCGGCGGAGCGCGTGGCGGGCAGTCCAGGCGGGGTGCACCCTCTTCTCCGGGCTCAGGTCCAGCAGCATCTTCGTCGTCTTCCAGGTCTCCTCCTCTCTGCATCCATGGTAGGAGAAGCTGGAGGGTTCTTCAGATGGAGTGAAGAAAGTGATTTCAGCAGTCGCCGCCATGGGGCGGGAGGTGGTCCCTTCCAGAGAAAGTGATTTCAGCAGAGGCGATCCCGGCGTAGATCTGCTCAGACATTAAGAACAGATACTACACTTGATCTTAGCCAAAAGGCCGAGAAGCGATAAAGAAATGGCCCAGAAAAGTTTATTTCGTATCAACGCGATATACTTGAAGGGCTAAGAGAGCAGTGCCACAGCCTGAGGTGCCAAATGGCACAGCCAGGACAGGCGGGGCCACAAGAGCTCCCATTACATCGCAAAATTGCTGTTCTTTATACCTTTCAGGCAAGCAGCCTCCTGAAAGATAGTTTGATGTCTTAATTTGTAGATTCTCTTCCCTTGGTCAGTTTCACAATTTTGAGTGCCGTGGCTCGGACAGACATTGGTTAGTGATCTGCATACCGCCACCTCCTTTCCCATGATGCCCTGCAGTTGTTAACCATTTAGATTCACAGCTGACGTTTCCCTTTCTGCAGTCTTTTGTCTCGTTTTCCAGCTCCTAGAGTGATTGCTCAAAGAAACAGAACACTTCAGACTCTGGAAAAAAAGATTAGGGAGAAATATTACAAGGGAAAGAGCAAGAATGCGTGCACATTCTTATTGTGTGTAATGAATGACAGCTTATGTGAAGACGCATCATGCCTCTCCCACCTCCTCCAGACTCGTATTTCCTTCCTCTTCCTTTTTATTTGCTCCTTGCTTTCTCTCGCACTGGCCACCCATCGCTTTCCACAATCTTATGCTTCTGTACTAAACTTCAGGACTAGAGCAGTCGCAGACTTCCCAAGAAGGATTCAAACTAACTCTTTTAAAAACCACACCAATGAGTTAAAATAAAACTGCCAGCAATATTCCGATGTGCAACTCTTGAAAAATCAGTTTTCCCCCACTAAACCACCTGCAAAAGTTCAAGCGAATGGTTTTTCAGACAAAATTCTGTCTTGCTGTGGGACTCTGCCAGCACAGTCTGTAAGCTTTTGGAAGGAAAGTGGCTGGTAAAAGAACGGTGCCAGTCTGGGGCATCAAAACAACCAAGCATTTGGTGGCATTCTTAAGACTGCCACACTGCTGGGAGCATCATCGGAGCTTAGTGTGAACCAGAGGGCAGCTGCATCCAGCCAAAAGACGTCTGATGCACTTCTAAGGAATTTCTCCTGCTGCATCCCAGCTAGTCTGTAGCAGTAGAAAAGAGCAAGAGTCCAGTAGCACCACAAAGAATTACAAAATTTGTGTCAGTGTTCTCCAAATTTATTGTGGGAAATTAGCGTAATTGGAGACAGAACATGCGAGAGGGGGTAACAAGCATTTGGTTCACTCACACCAGCGTTTACGAAGATTTTTCCCTCTGAGAACTCTCAAAATAAACCAGTACAAATTAAATAGAAAAAGATTTTATTTTAAAAGAAACAAAAGAGCAGAACATACACAAGAGCAGAGGGGGAAACACGCAGACAAGGCTAATAAAGAGAAAAGAGAGCAGTGGAGATACAGATCGTGGGTGGGTGATACTTACCTACCTAGACAAATGTAGTCCTTGGAAGAGCAAGGCGTGAGGTCTGGATCCAGGAGAACACACACACAACTGGGGCTCTGAGGAACCCAGTTATAGCAAAAATTCTCCCTGAGGCGGGGCAATGTGGGTGCCTCAAAACAATCCTCCTATGAACTAACTAAATAGTGGTCATGATTAAACTATTCAATAATGCAAAGTGTGCTTGATGGCCCGTTCACTGTATTGATTGGGAAAGCTGTCAGTGTTAGGTGTGGCTATTGAAAGGTAAATGTGGGAAGGGGAGATGGGATTATGACTTGATGAGATTAAGTCCGGGTGGAGGGGGTCTTTGGAAGCCTATTGTTGTGCACTTAGGCATACCTTAGGGTGGGGAAGAGGTCACAGCAGGGTCAGACACCTTGACGTTATAACTTCCAGGATCACTGCCCAGGCATGTCTGTAAGGCCTGCCAGCCTGGCATCCATTTGGTGTATGTTTTGATCAAACTGCCTGGCATGTGAGATCTTGGGGGCTATTGAATGAAGGGTGCTTGCATGCAGTGAGAGGAGAGGGTCTGCCTGCTTACAGTAGGGGATGAACTTTCGTGAGTCACTGCTAATTTCTTCAGGGGTCTTGCCACCAGGTATCCGAAGAAGTGAGCAGTGACTCAGGTATGCTCATACCGTGCCACAAATTTTGTTGGTCTTTAAGGTGCTACTGGCTCCCTGCCCTTTTCTGCTGCTGCATCTCAATTGACTTCAGTGGATTTAGAACAGTATAACGCTGCTTAGGGTTTATTTCATAATTTTACTTATTTATTGTCCCACCTTTCTTATTTAGGCTCGAGGTATAAAAGAATGTGTGAGGGCTGCGGTGGCTCAAGTGGTTAAGATGCTGAACTGCAGACCGGAAGGTTGGTAGTTCAGCAGTTTGAGACCCGAGCGCCGCATGACGGCCCCAGCTCCTGCCAACCTAGTAGTTCGAAAACAAGAAATTGCAAGTAGATAAATAGGTACCACTTCGGTGGGAAGGTAACAGCGTTCTGTGCGCCTCGGCGTCTAGTCATGCTGGCCACATGACCACAGAAATGTCTTTGGACAGTGCTGGCTCTTTGGCTTGGAAACGGAGATGATCACCGTATCCTTAGAGTCGGATTCGACTGGCTTTCGAGCAAGGGAAACCTTTACCTTTACCTATAAAAGAATGCAGTCATGCATGATAGAATGAGATATGTAATAAACGGTGTAATTAGACTGGGATTACAAAAACTAGAAATGCCAAAAAAAGAGAGTAATGCAGACAATGGAATTACAGAAGTAGAACATGATGCAGTCTTGCAGTCACTGCTGCACAATACCTATGGTAGACAATAGGTATTCAACAGTGGTGTAGACTGCTGTCCTCTTCCCTTTATAAAAGGACCTTTCTGAATCATTCCCTTACAGTATAGCCCTGTTCTCTGACCTGGATAGCCCAGACTAGCTCAATCTAGCTAGGCAAGGTCAGCCCTGATTAGTACTTGGATGGGAGACCACCCGGGAAGTCCAGGGTCTCTGTGCAGAGGCAGACAATGGCAAGCCATCCCTGAACATGTGTTGCCTTGAAAATCCCACAGGGTCATCAAAAGTCAGCTGCAACTTAGCGGCACTTTACACACAGAGAGATGTTACTTACCATTGTTTGTTGAAGTATAAATAGCCATCTTCCCTAGGCTGGTTCCAAGTATTTTTTTATCCCAAGCAAGATACTTCCATCACCCCCCGGTCCATGCTGCTTTCTTTGGACCTGGCTGGTGATGCAAGCCCAGGTGGTGACGTCAGTCAGTTCCCATGCAGCTGATGGCCAGAAGAGAGCCAGTTCTCTCCAGTGCATCGGCACCCTCCTTGTGCTGAACCAAGAAGTCACGTGTGTGCAGGGGGTGATCTTAGTGACTCTGGAGCCCTAGGCAGATATTGAGGGTGGCGCTCTGGAATACATTCAGGCAAGGGGGATAGTAATCAGCTGTAGGGGGGTGTCCCCTTCCTAAAAACAGTTGATTGCCTTCCCCCACGTGCTGCCTGAGATTCAGGTGTGGTAAGGAATCAGTTTCAGTGGTGGTGGCTTCAGGGGAGTGGTTGGGGCAGCTGGATGCAGGGTGGTAGGGGTAGCCAGTGTGGGGCCAGGGCAGTTGCCCTGGATGCCCTGTGGCTACCACCACCTCTACTTGTGCAGCTTTGTTGGAGAACTGGCCCTGAGCAGTGTTCCCTCTAAGCTGAGTTAGTGTGAGCTAACCCACAGGTTTTTAGCCTCCGGCTCACAGATTTTGGTCTTAGCTCAGGAAGGAGGGCTCCAGAGCAGACTAATTTTGGCAGAAGACAAGTCGCTGGATCACAACTTTAATGCCAGCAACTCACAAAGTAGAATTTCTGCTCACAAGACTCCACAGATTAGAGGGAGCATTGGCCCTGAGAGGTTTTGAGTAGAATCATGTGGGGGAAGAGGACCATCACCCCTCATATTATCTTTCTGACTTTAGTTGAGCACCCACCCCATCTGCTCTTTGTTCCACGGTGTAATAAAATGTATGATGGTTGTGTCTTTCTTCCATGGGGCAAAGAACATTTCAAGGAAGGAGGAAGAACAATGGAGTTAGGGAAGGCCGTACGGGAGGGAAGGATAAGCTTTCTTCCCTTGTGCCCACAGCTCCATTCTGAATCTTCCTCCAACCACTATTTGTACTTTAAAAACTGTAGGACCTCTGTTGACAGTTGCCCCATTCTCATGATTAGCTTGGCCCCAAGTCACTCTTGTGTATGAAACTCAAAAAAAAGTTGTATTGGAAGTTGTCTTCCACATGGATATTTTCAGGAAGGATCTTGATGGTCAGAGGGTGTGTTCAGACGGATCTTTTGATCTGCCATAGGAACGACTCCCTTGCGGATCAAAATGCACGACCAGACAGAAACATCTGGGAAATATTCCGGTCCCATAGGCATCCCGTTCTGCTGCGCCTCCAATCCTGATTTAAAAAGTAGCAGTTTCAATGTAGGGTTTTCGCTACCCGCGCAACAACTGCAGATTTCTTCCGTCTGGTCACTCCATTAGCGCGCGATGCTCCCGTCGGCTCGGTCTCTGACGTCAGACTGAGCCGACGGGGGCGCGATTTTTAAAAATTGAAACCCCATGTGCGCTTTAACGAGGAAACGCATTCAGCGATAAGCACTACGAGGAATGTAATATTCATGCTTGTTACCGCGATGGGAGATGGAGGGGGGGAAGGACTGTTCTAACTTGCAAAATAGTCCCTCCATTGATCATGATGGCAATGGCAAGGGGGAGGACCGGGACTTTGCTGAAAACCCTCCGCGATCGCCTCAGTTCTCCAAGGAGGCGCAGCCTTGCCTATGCGAATGTACAAAACTTTTTTTAAAAAAATCCTCGGTGGATGCCGTGTAGACAAATCACGGTGGGAACAACGCGCGGTGAGGCTATTTCATGGGGGCGTCTGGTCGTGCTAGGCTGGATTTAAAAAATCGGGATAAAATTTTAGGAGGGCTCATGGTGCGATTGACTGGCCGTCTGAACGCAGCCAGACACTAGATTCCTGACACCTTCCACTCATGGGATCATCCCAGTTAAAACACATGGGGATCCACCAGCATTCATGTATCATCATTGCCATGTGTCCCTTGATGGGAAATCACTCCAAAAGCAAGAAAGGAAACAAACTGGAAACCGTACTGTTTATTTAAATGTTGTAAGTGTGGGGAGGGGTCCTCATAATTGAACTCCACCGCATATCTGTCCCTGCCATGAGGGAATGTGGATTCCGGGAGGGTGGATCTATTGTGTTGTGAGGTAATATTTGAGGCATCTTTTGTATGTTGTCAAGGTGCCCTAAGAAAGAAGAACGAATTGGCATCTCTAACCATTATCTTATAAGCATCAGATCATCAATATAACACCATCGATGGACCAGGCATTTTACAGAGTAACATAAGTTGAAAACAGACCGGTTCCTGCCCTGGGAAGCTTTCAGGATTTGTTTTGACTTATGAGAGGAAAACAGTAGAGAATGGAGGGAAAAGGCAAAAGGAACAAGGAATATGTTCATTAGTTGCTGTAGATTTTCCGGGTTGTGTGACCGTGGTCTTAGCATTGTAGGACCTGACGTTTTGCCAGTCACAGCTACTGGCGAAACATCAGGTCCTGCAATGCCAAGACCATGGCTACACAACCTGGAAAATCTACAGCAACTAAGGAACAAGGACTCTTTTACAGCCAATGCAATTACACAGGCTTAACTGAGAATGAGGATTTAACAGCGAGCTTCCTAACAAAAGCAGGTTGTGAGGAGAGAATTAGAAGGAAAAGTGAGGTATGGGGAGATGCTCCTGGGAATTTGGTTTCCAACCTCCAGGTAATGCCTGGACATATCCCGGAATTGCTACTTTTCAGATCAGTTCTCCCAGAGAAAAGGGCTGCTTTGGAGGATGGACTTGATGGTATTATACCCTGCTGTGGTCCCTCCCTTCCCCAAGCTCCACCCCCAAATCTCCAGGAATTTCCCAGCTGGGAGTTGGCAACCCTATTCTGGAAGGAAGCTGCAGGCACCGGTGCAGCAAGAGAGAAAAGGCGCAACCTTTTTAGGGAACTGGAGATGTTCAGGCAGCTAAGGCTGGCTGTAGATGGCTCATGCCAGAAAGAAAGGGGAAAGGGTGTGCTCTGCTTTAACTGTACCCAGCTCCCAATACTCCACTTTCCAGAAAGCCTCTGGTTTCAGTCACATCCTTTGCCACTTTCCCCAGATGTGAATGAGTGTGAGATGGGTGCCCCTTGCGAGCAGCGCTGCCTCAATACCTATGGCACGTTCATTTGCCGGTGCAAGCAGGGCTACGAACTGGACCATGATGGCTTTACCTGCAAAGGTAAGTAGGTGGGTCTCCCCACGTGCACCCTCCTCAGCCCCTGCTCCTTAGCTCTGCCCTTCAGTTACCTCCTCTCTGTGCTTTTTTTGGATTATGTTTGCATTTTGTATTACCTCTTGTTCTGTACTTCATGTATTTCACAGCCCTTTGACCTCAGTGTTTATAATTCCGCCCCCTTTCATAACCTCATATATATTTGTCTGCCTAGTGAGGATCCATTGTGTGCATCTGATGAAGTGGGCTCTAATCCACAGGAGTTTATTCTGGAATAAAATCTTGTTTGTCTTTAAATCAGCACTGGATTCTGGCTTATTTTTGCTGCAATCAACTCATGAATCTATCCTTTTGGAATGACTCCTTTGTATTTCTCCCTGTCCCCATTCTTCCAAGCTTCTCCCATGCTAGCATTCAAGACTGGCACCAGTCCCAGGATGCTTTCCTAGCACGTTCCAACCTTTTTAGGAGATGGTCAGGAGAAGAGAGATCCACAAGACCTTCCCTTCCAGTACGGGAGGTCTGGGTTCAGATCCTTGCTCTATCATGACATAGGCTACTGTAACAGCAACTTTGTAAGCCTGTGTAGCCAGTGATCTCTGTGTTCCAGTCTGTGACAGCTCCTTGCTGGTCTAATGCTAAGGCATTAACATCTCTCCTGTGCACACTTTCCTAGGGACAAATGAGACATGACAGCATCCTCGTGTTCACCATGGAAATGCCAGTGCCATTTTAAAGCCTAAAATGGATGATCTAAAAATGCAGCATGCTGGGATGAGTCACTCTTCCCTCCCCCCGGGACTTTTCAGGTGTTGAAATGGCCACTGGGGTGGGGTGTTTGCTGCTGCTATTTTGGCACTAGAAAAGGTGCAGGGTGGGGGAGGAGAATGGCTCATCACAGTGTGTTGTAGGCCTGATTGGGACTGGGCCCTCATGGCATTTTTCAGTTTTAGCAACCCAAGGGACGCTGGGATCATCAGAGTGTTGTCCAGGCTGACATTGAAAGCGTCTTTGCTCTGTGGGAAAGAACTAGAATCGCCAGCTCCAGGTTGGGGAGTACCTGGAGATTTGGGGGTAGAGCCTGAGGAGAGATGGGTTTGGGGAGGAGAGGGACTTCAACGGGTATAATGCCATAGTGGCCATTTTCTCCAGGTGAACTGATCGCTGTCACCTGGAGGTCAGCAGTAATCCTAGGAGATCTCCGGCCACCACCTGGAGGTTGGCAACCCTAGAAAGAACTAACATGAGGTGAAGGGAAAGGAAGTACAGAAGCCAGAAGGAACAGGCGGTGTGAGACACTCTTGCAAGTCAGCTGTGAGCCAGCAAGTCCCTGGTTCAACTCTAACCTCTGCCTTGAGCTGCCTAGAATGCAAGCCGCTTTTTCTCTCAGCGTCCAATCAGTAGCTCCCTCATTTGCAGTGTGAGGGTTATAACACTGGCCTAATTTAAAACTGTGGTAATTATTTCTGTCTAAGTCAATATTTATTTTGCCCTTCCTCTGAGGAGTTCAGCACAGTATGCATAGTTCTCCCTGCTCCATTTTGTCTTCACAACACTGTGAAGGGGGTTATGCTGAGAGCGACTGGCTCAAAGACACCCAGCAAACTTCACAGCAGAGTGGGGATCTGAACCCATCTCTCTCAGACACTAATTCAGGGTTGTCCTTCCACCACACTGTTTGTCAGAAGAATGTATCTTAAGCACTGGAAATGGAATAATAACAGTACCAACTATTGCACAAACTATGCAAAACTGAATTAATCACAAGGGCTTTTCTACACAAGAAACAAAGTTCCAGTGTATTAAATGATTCACAACATTACTTTGAGAAACCATTAGGGACAGTGGTCTATAGTACTGTGTGTATAGCTTGCGGAAACTAGGATCCTACTATGGAATTCTGCATCTTTTAATGTGTCATGCTAACACTTTGCTTCTGTTCTGTTTTCCAACTTCTGGTTGGTTCGCCAACCCTAATCCTCTTGCACTGTTTATTGACTATCCCATCCATTGATTGTATTGACTCACTCTGTGTAATCCATCTTGAGTCCAAGAGAGAAAGGCAGACTATAAATAATGCAAACAAACAAATAATACTTTCAAATTGACCAACATATAGAGTTGCCGAGTCCTTACCTTCTGCTGGCAGAGGGCTCCAACCTGCTCTCCTGGGTCTTCTGGCGCATGCGCCATGATGATGTCACCCAGAAGTGATGTCATCACACTGGGCACATCATGGAGGGGATGCTCTAGCAGTTGGCTAAAAACTCTGTGGTCACAAGACCCTGCGTGACAACATAATTTCCAGGTGATGTCATCATGCCGGGCACATCAGGCATGGTGGGGCCCTTTGGGGGCAGGGCTCCCCCTGCTGGCCAGCTGGCCAGCATCACATTGGGGGACCCAAAATCAGCAGAAACCTCACCCCCATCGGGGGGATGCAACCCTATCAACATACAGTTATTTTGAGAATAAGCACCAACCCTACACTATGTCAAGGCAGTCCTTACAACAGTCCTGTAAAGTAGCTCAGTAATATTCCCATGTTGCAGATAGGGGGGTTAAGGTAGAATGGCCATCTCAGTTGCTTGGCAAGTCAGGTTTAAATTATAATTTTGTTTTCTTAGCTAGTCGCTATACCAACTCCCAGTGTATCATGAGCAAAACATGCTTTGACTTTACCGCTGCCACTGCTGCTAGATCTCCTCTTCATAGAATGATCTTCAGAGGATTTGTAACTTGTGTGCGTTCATCTCTGGGGCTTGGGGAAGGGGATTGTACTTCTTTCACTACTCTGTATTTATGATGCTCTTTCTGTTGCTTGCATTCTGTATTTTTAAATGTTTTGTTGTTTCCATGTGTTCTGTGAGCTACCTTGACTTTCAGAGGAGGCAGAATCTAAATATGTACCAAAAAAAGTTTTTATGGAACAACTGGCCACAATGCCGTCATTGCATGCCTGATTTCCAAGTCCCACATCCAGACAGCTGTTATTATCCCTGATTTTAGACTCCTTTGATTCAAGAGGTTGGGATGTATACAATCCAGCGTCTGAGTGACTCAGTCGGACAACCCGGAGGCCTGACTGGGAATGTTTTCTTTGCTCTCCAGACATCGACGAATGCAGCTATTCCACCTACCTGTGCCAATACCAGTGTGTGAATGAGCCAGGGCATTTCTCATGTGCCTGCCCACAAGGATACCAGCAACTGAGCACCCGCCTCTGCCAAGGTAACCTACTGTATAGTGATTGAAGGGCATCAGTACCAGAGCTAGCCGGGGGCAACCTAAGAGTCCTTGAGAATGTTATTAAGGTAATTTCCTCACCTACTTTTTAATGGCCATGTCATTTTCACAGTTAAGATAGTTAATGAATAGATTTCCCCCTTTCTCTTCCCCAGGGCTTTTTTTAAAAAAAAACCCTGAGGTGCTGGAACTCTCAAGAGGGAAGTTTTCAATCTATATACTGAAATCTCATGACCTTTTAAACATTTTAAAAAGAATTTTGTCAAAGAGGTTCTGGAACTCCGTCCGGCATGTTCCCCCGGGAAAAAAGCCCTGGTCTTCTCAATACTTGCACATAAAACAAGGGTTCTGATTTATGGGGGGGGAAACTTGAAAATCATTCCATTTTATAACAGATCTTCACTCCCGGGTCAGCCGGGAGGTACTTTTAGTCATCATGTCTATTCACAAATTTACCTTACGTCACAACAAAGCAGGTGGGCATAAAATTTGAGGTAATGCCGTAAGGCTGATGGATGATCTGGCAAGTGATTGGCAGACAGGTGACGAGAACTGAAAGCCAGGGAAGCAGGTTGATGGTAGGCATAGGCAGTCTAATGACAGCCTGGTTCTTTTTCTAAGGCACACATCTCAGACTGAGGAGGTTGTCCTGGTCACAGGCTTTATATGATTGGGTGGAACCTCATTGGCCCCTGGTGTCACCTGACCTCTATTTGATTGCTGTAATATCCACCTTTGGCCATCTGCAGCAATGGGCTGGCATGCAGCAGAGAACAGCTCCATCGTCCTACAAGCTGCCTTACACAGCAGGGTGCCCAGATCTTCATTTATTTCATTTATACCCAGTGGGGATCCAAAGTGGCTTATGTCATTCTTCCCTCCTCTATTTTATCCTCACAACAACCCTGTGCAGTAGATTAGGCTCAGAGTGTATGACTGGCCCAAGGACTTCTGGTGAGCTTCCATGGCAAGGTGGGGCTTCGAGCTCCTAACCTGACACTCTAATCAGAGGCTTTGATTTGAGATCCTTGGCCCTTTTCATTTATCCAGCTGAACACCTGAGCTAGTATAATCCCTAATATGCTCTCCTGGAACTTGGGAGACCAACTGGGGAGGGAGCAAGCAGCACGCAGAGAGGCAGGCACTGAGGATTCCCTGTTTTGAGGATCTAAAAAAACCCCGGAGATGTTTGCTTGTTTATTTGAATTCTTCAGTGCCCCAAACAACCCCCTGTCATTACTTCTGCTTTCCTAGATATTAATGAGTGTGAAACAGGGGCCCACCAATGCACGGAATCCCAGAACTGCATCAACTTTCATGGCGGCTATCGCTGTGTTGAGAAGAACCTCTGCCAGGAACCATACGTGCAAGTCTCCGAAAAGTGAGTATGTTAACATGGCTGAGGGTCCTAAGGGAGTTGTGCAGAGATCCTGTTGCATCTGAGCATGTAATTAGCTTGTGGAACTCACTCTCACAAGACGTCCAGCTTCAAAAAAAGGAATGAAAAAAAATCTGGCAACAGCTATAAATCAAGACTGATAAATGGAACCTCCATGTATGTAGGCAGTATAGCTCTGAACAACAGTTGCAGAAGAGTCAAATTACAAGGGCATAGCATTGCCCTCAATGCCTTACTTATAAACTTCCCAGAAGCATCCAGATGGCTGCAATTGGAAACAGGACGGATGGACCTTTGGTTCTTTACAGTGAGGCAATTTTTACATTGTTCACTTCTGTATTAACAGAGCAGGATGAAAGGTATATGATTCTGTGAGACTGGCGCACTGTGCTACTTGATTCGAAGACTTTAAGGTAGGTGTTAAGATGTATCCCTCCCAAACTCAGCCCTTTCTTCCCCACCACAGTCGCTGCCTCTGCCCGGCCACAAACCTCCTCTGCCGAGATAAGCCATCATCTATCGTCCACAGATACATGAGCATCACAGCTGACCGAACGGTGCCTTCTGACATCTTCCAGATCCAAGCCACTAGTGTCTACCCTGGTGCTTACAACACTTTCCAGATTCGCTCAGGAAGTGACCAAGGAGAATTTTACATCCGGGTGAGTCGGCTTCTTAGCAACAGCCAACAGCAGAGGCCACTGCTATGTCGGCCATCTCTCCCGTGACATTTGGTGGAAGATACAAACAGGCAACAAATTGAGCTGACATTTGGTTTTTTGCAAATCTCGCAGCTCAGCATCTTGGTGGCTAGTCCCCACGAAAGTCACTTGCAGCCTGTTTGGCCTATACGGGTATACCCCACGGGGAAATGCTTCTCCAGCTCCTTTTTCAGCTTTCTGAACTAGCCAGGGGTAAAAGTCCCAAGCTGATGGTGTCTCCCTTCTGGGGTCACCCTTTGCTTCTTTTCTCCCCGCAGCAAATCAACAACATAAGCGCGATGCTGGTCTTGGCCCGGGCTGTGACCGGACCCCGGGAGTTTGTGCTGGATTTGGAGATGGTCACCATGAACACCCTGATGAGCTATCGGTCCAGCTCAGTGCTGCGCCTCACCGTCTTCGTGGGAGCCCATTCCTTCTGATCAGATGGAAGCATCCCCTCGCCTGGCTGGGAGGGGAAAGGTAAGTCTGACTGTGACAGCTCCGTCTTGGGAACTGCCTGTTCTATCCTCCCCGCTCCTCAAAAACAGGCCGGCCCAGGGTTTTCTTCTGTTCATTTTGTTTGCTTAACCACCTGCAAATGGGTAAGACCAACAACTGCCCATATACGTGCCTTCTCTGCTGTGGCCCCCGCATTGTGACACGCTCTGCCTGAGGTCAGGAAGGCACCCACTCTCCTGGCATTCTGCAAACTATGCAAAACTGAATCATTCAGAGGGGCTTTTCTATGCAGTCAACAGCTAAGCAGACACATTTCAGTCGGTAGTCAGTCCTCACTGCCTCCCTCAGGTCTATTACTTATTTCTAGCTTGCCCTGCTTTGAAAGGCTGGACGACCATCTTTTGGGTATGTTATGTAGGGCTATCTTTTGGCTACGCTCCTACAGAGTGTGGGGGGTTGGACTAGACGACCTGCAAGGTCCCTTCCAACTCTAACATTCTGTGATTCTATGAAAGATTCTGGGGTAAAGAAGCAGTGTTCCCTCTAAGAACTGTGTACAGAATTGTGTAGAGTTCTGGTCACCACACCTCAAAAAGGATATTATAGCACTGGAAAAAGTGCAGAAAAGGGCAACGAGAATGATAAAAGGGTTGGAACACTTTCCCTATGAAGAAAGGTTAAAATGCTTGGGGCTCTTTAGCTTGGAGAAACGACGGCTGAGGGGTGACACGATCGAGGTTTATAAGATTATGCACGGGATAGAGCAGGTTCTCACAATACAAGAACTCGTGGGCACTCAATGAAATTGCTGAGCAGTCAGGTTAAATGGATAAAAGGAAGTACTTCTTCACCCAAAGAGTGATTAACACATGGAATTCACTGCCACAAGAGGTGGTGGTGACTACAAGCATGGATGACTTCAAGAGGGATTTAGATAAGTATATGGCACAGAAGTCCATCAGTGGCTATTAGCCACAACTTGGTATAGACAGGAACTCTCAGGCTGGGGCAAGGGTTGCTCTTTATTCTTGGTGCTGGGGGGGGGCAACAGTGGGAGGGCTTCTAGTGTCCTGGCCCCACTGCTGGACCTCCTGATGGCGCCTGGTATTTTTGACCACTGTGTGACAGAGTGTTGGACTGGATGGGCCATTGGCCTGTTCCAACATTGGCTTCTCTTATGTTCTTGTGTTCTGAGTTAGTGTGAGCTAGCTCTATTTTTTAGCCTCTGGCTCACACATTTTTGTCTTAGCTCAGGAAGGAGAGCTCCAGAGCAAACTACTTTATCGCTCACTCACCACTTTAATGCCAGTAGTTCACAAAGTAGAATTTTTGCTCACAAGATGCCACAGCTTTGAGGAGCATTGGTAAAGAGCAGTGATCTGTTAGGTATCTTCCTTACATGTTAATGGTACTTTGGCAGCTGCAGTAGGTTATACACCCTCTGCCATCAGAGGCTGTAGTCCCTGGCCTCGGGATAAGGTGATGTGGTTCATAATCATTCAGGGGAGAGTGAAAAGCACTCTGCACATTCCCAGAGCCCCCCTATCATTTTTTACTCTTCATTCCAGGCTCAGTCCTGCAATTCAGACTAACATAAATAAATGCAGATTAGTCAGAGAAGGGAAAATGCCTGGATGGGGAACAAGATGTACTGGGACTGAATCCAGGCTGAAAGCTGAACACACTGCTCTGGGGCTTAATCCCTGATGTGTGTGTGTGATAATTTGGTGGCTGCATGCAAAGGCGTTCTGCATATGTTCAAAGACACTCTTCCTCATTAACCGCTTTGTGAATCCCAGGGCTGAGACAAGGTTCTGAGGCTGAGCTGCACCATTCCCTGGAATGCAGCTCTCTGTGCTGACAGCAAACCTCCAAGGTGAATTTAATGTGTTCTCTCCAGCGTCGCTTTTATTTCTTTCTTCTCTCCCCACCGCTTGCAGAAACACATGCCTGGGCAGGGAAGAAAACTGAGGGACCAGAAGGGGACGACCCAACAGCCAGGGAGGGATGCTGCAGCTTTGCCTCCTTCCCAGAACCATTGACAGCCATGACTCGATGAGGCCTCCAGCAGCCAGAGGTGCGGCTTACAGACCGGTGGCTCACCCTGGAACACCGCCACTCTCTGAGCCACAACGGTGCCAGCAATGAACCTCTGTCTCCTGCTCTCAGGGAGGGGCGGGCGGGGGAAGAGAGAGGGAGCCCACCCCCTGCGTATTGGAGCCAGGAAAAGGACTTTGGACCCTGTTGCAAATCTTCATGTCTGTTTTCTGGTTAAAAAGAAAAAGGCGTACAAAAATTAGTAAAAGGTTTGAAAAGGAAAGCCCTCGGAAAGACGTTCTGTTCCCATGTGTGTCCAATCCGAACGGCTTCACACAAGTCAGTTTCTCTCCAGATTCCCCTTCTATTTAGAGGTTTCCTTGCTACAGGGTGTGAGAAAAAAGGCAAGCGTATCTGTCCCACCCCTGCTTGCTTCAGAAGTTCCCTGAAGGATGTTGTTTTCCTCTTGGTTTTTGGATACAAATTGGCTGCCCCAGTGTGGGCTTGTCGGGTAGGTTCACACATGCATTCGTCACTGAGGGAGTGCAGCACCAAAAGATGATTCCTGTGTGTGTGCATATAAGCCCTTCTGCCCTAACCTGGACAGCCCAGGCTAGCTGGATCTTGGCAGATCTCGGAAACTAAGCAGGGTCCGCCCTGGCAGGTATTTGGATGGGAGACCTCTAAGGAATACCAGGGTTTTGAGGTGGAGGCGGGCAATGGCAAAGCACCTCTGAATGTCTCTTGCCTTGAAAACCCCACAGGGTTGCTGTTAAGTCAGCTGTAACTTGATGGCACATTCCACCACCGTATAAGCCATTCTCGTTGAATCGGCAGCGCTAGAACATTCATATCTACCTCCAGTCACCTCGGACAGAATACTTTGGGACAATTTGCACATTCTGTTGAATCTAGTTTTGAGTCATTATGGTTCTGCATAGCTGTGTGAACCAGCCCCACACCCACAGTTGCCTTGACACCCCTACCCCACCCCACCCCATTAGGTCAGCACGGTGTTGCTAGAAACCACCAGCCAATGGCCCAGCCTGGGAAGTTCATAAAGCAGAGCAAGGGGGAAGGAGCGGATCCTGTGTTATTTGGTAGAGTGATGAAGAGCGGGAGCATCTGATCTCAGCTATGAACTCAGAGGGTTCATAGACTCTTGAGTCGCAACAGGCGAGTAGGTGCAGCCATATTGGATGGCAACGTCTAGCAAAAGAGGTTGGCAGCTGGGTCCATCAACGTGCACATACGGGAGGCTGCTTCTGCAGGCAGCTTGCCCTTGTGAAGGACTGGGACAGTCACATCTAAGTGCCATGAACAGCCTCTCCCTTCAGTGCCATTGAAATCACAGGAGGTCATAGCCCCTCTGTATACTACCTTGGTCAGGCCGCACCTAGAGTGTTGTTGTGTGCAGTTCTGGAGGCCTCACTTCAAAGAGGATGTGGACAGACTGGAGCGGGTGCAGAAGAGAGTGTCGAGAATGATCAGGGGTCTAGAGACTGAGTCCTACAAGGAAAGGCTAAGGGCCTTGGGAGTGTTTAGTTTGGAGGAGATTGAGGGGGAGACATGATTGCTCTCTTTCAATATTTGAAAGGCTGTCATTTGGAGGAGGGCAAGGAGCCGTTCCAGTTGGCAGCAGAGGATAGGACCCAAAGCAATGGGTTTAAATTGCATGCAGAAAGGTATCGGCTGGATATTAGGAAAAGCTTTTTCAGGGTCAGAGTGGTTCAGAGGTGGAATCAGCTGCCTAGAGAGGTGGGTTAGCTCCCCTTCACTGACGGCTTTCAAGAAGAGGCTGGACGAATATTTGTCAGAGATGCTTTAAGCTGGTCCTGCATTGGGCAGGGGGTTGGACTAGATGGTCTGTATGGCTATATGATTCTATGCCTTCTGAAAAGCCACTTCCAATAGGGACAGTGTGGCATCATCATGTGGACAATGCGTTAGATCAGGGGTCCCACTGTGGTGCCTGTGTTCCCTCTAAGCTGAGTTATAGTGCGAGCTAGCTCACAGTTTTTTAGCCTCTGGCTCACACAGTTTTGCCTTAGTTCAGGAAGGATGGCTCCAGAGCAAACAAATTTATGCAGTAGCCGAATCGCTCGCTCACAACTGTAATGCTGAACAAAGTAGCTGACAAAGTAGGATTTTTGCTCACAAGACTCCACAGCTTAAAGGGAGCATTGGTGCCTGTGGGTGCCGTGGAGCCTGCTAAATGTTTTTGGGAAGTGGGTGGGGCCAGGTAAGGTTTTTGTCCAGCAAGGCTTCTGATTGGCTGTGCCGATTTTTTAAAATATTACTCTGTCAGCAGTTGCCACCCTAGCACAAGGATCTACACTGTGTTACCGAAGTTAAGCTGTGGCAGCCATTTTGTTGCTGGGCCCACCAGGCTGTGTCAGAATTCCAAATGTGGCCACAGGCTCAAAAAGGCTGGGGACCCCTCTGTGTTAGGCAAAGTACAGGTGGTTGTAGCAGTACTGCTCCCCCTTTCTGGGGGCAATTTAAAGGGTAGATAAGTCATCCAAGTATATATTTTTGGAGAAACGTGCTGAGAATTATTTATGCCATCCCAAATTCTTAACGGTTTCTGGGGGAGAGGTGAAAATGGAAGAAACACACCAATAGGCACTTGCTGCAGTCTGAGGGGAAAAACAGCCGCGTTAAGGACTGGGTAAAAATCGGTGAGCACAATCGCTTGCATTTTGTACACTTTATTCATGGGTGGGGGCAAAAATTATACTTAGTATTAAAGGCAGACAGAGCAGTGGCTGCATACTAATAAATGGTCAAAATTGGGCACAGCCCTGAATGAAGCGTCAGTAACTGAAGCAGTCACTGAAAGGCCAGCAAGAGGCCTTGCCTGTTTTCCCCAAGTCTAATTAGAAAGGGCAGTCTGAAAAGCAAACGAGGTGGGACGCTGAAATTTGGACAGGGAGACAGTCATAATATTTGTCTTCAAATATTACAAATTCTTCCAGTGATCACGCTGAAAGTATTTTTAATGCTTCCTTTCCCTCCTGCCCTTTGAGAGCCATCAGGAACGCGGGGGAAATGGGTTTGCCTGAAAGGTTGGCCTCTCTTTCCTGACCTCTTCACCTTTAAAACCATATTCACACAAAACAGCTGCAAGACATTTTTCCCAAGCCTTGTTAAGTGATACGGAGTCCTAGAGACGGCCCACTGGTCCACCAAATTCAGTAATGTCTCATCAGACATTCTTTTCTCATCACCTACTACCTGATCCTTTTAATGAGAGACGCTGGGGATTGAACGTAGCACCTTCTGCATGCCAAGCTGATGCTCTACCTCTGAGCTATAGCAAACTCCTCTCCTACTGAGGAACACAAGCCCCGTCATAAAGAGAAGTAATGTTCTTGTGCATCTCCCTCTCTCACCCGGAGAACTTCCTCGCAGGCCACAAAAGCATCTGAGTAGCAGAGAGGATGATGGGAGGTTGGCTTTGCATCTGATGGGATGGGCTGGAGTCCTTTGTTTTGCTTAGAGAACGGGATGTGTGGGTGTCCCTGCTTTCTCTCCCATTTCCAATATCAAGGATTGGAGACCATTAAGGAGTCCGGTTTTTGAAAACTATAACTTAACTTTATTAGAATATGAACAACAGAACAGATTTTTTAAAGAAATACAGATGGGGTCAGAGGAAGGTATGGTTCTTCAAGGAAAATATAATTTAGCGCTGAAGTGTCTCAAAAGAAGCTCTTTCCTCATCTGGCCCCCTTGTGAACTTGTAGCAAAGAAGTGCCTAATAAGTATCCACAATGCGCCGTGTGCCAATGGACCAGCCACCCAACTACTGCTCCCCCAAGCACTTGAGTCTGTCATGTTGGCTTGGGCTGGACTTTGGTTATTTGCCGACCACTGGAGCAATTTTGGTCACCATGACCCCAGCTTGTATGTTGCGGAGAGAAGATAGGGACTTCCCAGGGTTTCAAGGCAAGGGACCTGGGGTACAGTACAACTGCGCCAAGGTTTTGCTCAGAGCAGGACCCAAGTTCCTAGAACAGGAAAAAAAAGGGAGAGAAGGCAAGAAAAGGAGGCATTAGGGGGTGGAGGAGGGTACACCGACATCTCTCCCCTCCCACAGGCACACTTAGGACACAGCAGAACAGTCTCCAACTAACTGCAGAGGTCATAGAATCACAGAATGTTAGAGTTGGAAGGGACCTTATGGGTCATCTAGTCCAACCCCCTGCACTCTGCAGGAGTGTAGCCGAAAGACAGCCCTACAAGATACCCGAAAGATGGTTGTCCAGCCTCCGCTTGAAAACGTCCAGTGAAGGAGCATCCACTACCTCCTAAGGCAGGCTGTTCCACTGCTCAACCACTCTTACAGTTAGGAAGTTTCTCCTGACATTTAGCTGGTATCAACTCCCTTGTAATTTCCACCCATTAGATCTAGTCTTGCAATCCGGAGCAAGAGAGAATAGATCTGCTTCATCTTCTACATGACAGACCTTCAAATATTTGAAGACTGCAATCATGTCCCCTCTAAGCCTTCTCTTTCCCAGGCTAAACATACCCAACTCTTTCAGCCTTTCCTCGTAAGACTTGGATTCCAACCCTCTCACCATCCTGGTTGCCCTCTTCTGGACACGCTCGAGCTTGTCAACAATCCTTCCTAAAATGTGGTGCCCAAAACTGGACACAGTACTCCAGGTGAGGCCTGACCATAGCAGAATAGAGCCGAACTACCACCTCCCATGATCTGGACACAATGCTTCTGTTAATGCATACTAAGACTGCATTAGCTTTCTTCACAGTCACATCACACTGCAGGCTCATTTTTAGCTTGTGATCAACCAGAACACCCAGATCCCTTTCACCTAAGCTGCTGTCGAGCAAAGTCCCTCCCATTCTATATCTATATTCTATATCTGTGCAAGCCAGAGAAAGCAAGGGAGGCAGGGCAGGGCCCTTCTCCAGCTTTCTCATATGGAAACCCCAGAGCAAAAGCCAGCCCCCCTGAGGCACCAGGAACCCCACAGTCTCTGGGCTCTGCAAGCAGAGACTTCCTGCTGAATTGTGCCTGGAGAGAAAAGCACAGAACTGGGTATGGGGGGAGGGAGAAGAGACCACAAAGCTCCACCAGCTACTCACCTCTGCAGCTTGCCGCATCTGATGCCACTGAGCAGCTGCTCTTTCTCCAATGCAGTTTTGCAGGTGGCGTAGGCAGCCAGAAGGCTACAGGGAGGGAGGGAGGGAGGAGAGAGAGAGAATGAACAGTTTTTGTCCCACCTGCACCTGCCACCTGGAAGTCCCTTTGTGTTCTTTTCTGGCTCAGAGGATTCCAGTGTCATCAACACTGCAGTGGAGCATATGGTAGGGCAGGAATTTTTCCAAAAAGTTTAAACTGCGCCCACCCACCCCCCAAAGACTAGACTTTTGTGAGTGGGAAAGAGATGGCTCTTGTCATGTGAAATTACCTCCAAGGGAGATGATTTTCAGCTGGAATGGAAGCTCTCCCTTGCTGGGGGGGGGTTACCCCTGAGCCCCAAAGAACGGCATTTCTGGATCAACCCAAAAGATCCATCCAGCTCAGCACTCCCCACTCCCCCTAAGTAGAAAGCCCAGGATTGGGCTCTAGGAGTCAGATCGGTCTCCCTTCCTCACTTGACGGCACCCAACATCCCTTCCCTGAAGTGGCTGCCTTATAGTTGGGTGGCCTTTGTAAGGGAGGTGTTCCACCCTCGTGGATGATTTTGGTTGCCCTCTTCGGCGCCATGCATAGCACCCTTGGGTCAACCGTCCATGAGCACCTGCCTGAAAAGGTAAAGGAAAGCAGAGCTCTCCATCACGACCGTTACCTGGCTGGTGTCTTGTACCGCTCCAGGATGGCAACTGCTCTCTCTCCACTGAGGCCGCTGATCTGCATGAGCTGCCGAGCAAAGACCTCATTCACTGTCTGGGGCTGGAGGTGGAAGGAGAGGAACGGCAGGGGTAAGGATGGGCAGATTCCGCTCGCTGAAATCCCCACTTCTCTCTCTCCAGAGTAGGAAGGGGGAAGACCGAGACCTGCCCACCAAGGTTACTGGGATGGCAAATAATGGAGTAATTTGCAAACTGGAATTATAGACAGATGCAGTGTGTATTTGGGCTAGGGAAAAACAAAAAGCGGCTTCTTGCTTATTTTCAGTATTTACGGGGTCACCTTCTTGCCCAAGAGGTTCTCTGCACCCCCTTGAAAGGCACGTGCCCTCCTGTGTTCTCCCACTCAACAATCTACTCAACAACCTTGTTCTTCATGGCTCCCTCGTTAAATTCAGCAAAGTTCATGAGCATGCAGGAGTCATTCCTGGGCTGCAGGGGGCGCTCTCGCTCCAATTCTTCCTTGGTACAACACAGAAGAGTTTTGCCCTAGGAGAAAGAGAAGGAGCACTCTCAACCCTGGGTTTGGAACCGTAGCATCCCTGCACCCCTGCTCCCTGGTCTCCTAACACTCCCCATCTTTTTATAAACTTTAATAATTTCTCTCAACCAGGAAGGAAACTTGAGCTAGCAGAGGTCCAGTATTCAAGCCATGGCTGACAGGTTCCTCTGCTGCAGTCACCACCTGATGCAAGGCATCTTACTTCAGGTGGAACTGATTTGATAGCATCTGTATACAGTTGCACTAAAAAAAGTTTTGAAGTGTGAAAAAGCTTTGTTTTTAGCACGATGCACATACTATATGGGTTGGAGCAGCTCAGAAGGTGGCATTCCCTGCTGAGAGAGGGAGAAAGGCTCTTCTAGGACAGTGTTTGTCACATCTGGATTTTGAAAGCACTTGTATTAAAAATAATACGAGAAAAGGGAAAAAAAACAACCATGGGCTACTCACTGTACTGAAGGCTCCTGTTAAAGGAACTAAAATCTTTGATCAATGAAACATTGCAGAGCTATTATCTGCGTGCAAAATAATAAAGAGCATGTGTAGAGTGCCTTACAGGCACCACTGAATAATCTCCACCTGCCCTACGCATCTTGAGTTGGGGAGGGGAGGCCGAAGAAGAACATAAAAGTTGCCATGGTGGGCTAGACGAAGGAGTCATGTGTTCTCGTATCCTGTTTCCAACACAGACCAGCTCAGCACCTCTGAAGGCAAAGGCCCTCCCCACTACTGATCTCTCTACTGCATCTGATACTCAGAGGCATATTACCTCTGCACACGGAGGCTTCATCACAGATGTGGCTTCCAGGCATTGCTCACATCATTTCATTTTAAAAAATGTAAAATCAAGAAACATCGTCGATGACGTCTTAAATATCCCCCGGTTCTGGGTTGTGAGGCCCTTCTGCACCCCTCCTCGGAACTCACCCCGTACAACTTAGTCAGCTGACGTGTCATAATAGTCAGATATGCAGCCGATTCCCGAATGTCACGGGTGCGTTTGACAAAGAAGCCATCCACCACCTGGGAGAAACGGGAGTTGTCAGATCAGTAAGATGTAGCTAGCTCCCCTCCACAGGTTCCAGCAACTCCCCATGTGAGCAGCACCCAAGCGGGTAAGGACAGCAGAGACCTATTTGGAAGGGAGATAGGAATCCAAAGCTGCCGTGGGTTCTGGGCCACATCTCCGGTGCAAAACAAGAATATCCTGCTCACGTGTGAGACACCTGGGCAGAGGTAGAGTCTGTACCTGAGTGTTGGTGATTGCTTGCTGGAGAGTCTTTTCGGGGAGGCTGAGGTGCTGCACGGAGCCCGAGTCTTCAACCAGGTAGATGGGGTGGGAAATGCCACACTGCCGCAGACGGAACTGGATGAGGGTGGAAAAGGAAGAGGTGAGCTGGATTACAATTTGCCCAGGGCTGGGTTACTGGTGAGCGATCCAAGCACAGCGCCAACTCTCCTGAGTAGCCTCTAAAAAGACAGCAAAATAAAACAGGGATCCAGTGGCACCTTGGAGAGCAAGATAATGTATTCCACCTTTAACAGCAAAGCAGAGCGGTCAGAATGTGGCCCTGGGGCAAGTAGGCCTGACTCGCCACTCTGTCAGGGAAGCCGGCTGGGTGGCCTCGGGCCAGTCACATTCTCTCAGCCTCACCTACCTCAAACGCGGTGCACGTGAGAGGAACAAGGAGAGCAAGTTCACCCCTCACTACTCTGATGCTGTGGCTAGAGTGCCACACTGGGATCTGGGACACCCGGCTTCCAGGCCCCTCCTCTGCCACGGCAGCTCACTGGGGGCCCTGGGGGCCGTCACCCACTCTCAGCTCTAACGACTGTTGTTCTGAGGATAAAATGGAGGAAAGGAGAATGACGTTGCAAGTCACCATGGGTCCCCCTTGGCTGAGAAAAGCGGGACATTAATAAAAATGAATAGTCAGCTTCCATGAGTCACAGCTGAACTGGATTCCTGTTTTATTTTGCCACTACAGACCAGTCCGTCTGGAATTATCACCCGAAGGTTAGCGATACTTGGACATACAGGCCACAGTCAGTCTCATCGTACACTCATGCTTTTTCCAATGGCTAAATTCCAAAACAAGAGACACTGGACCAGCCAGCCATGCATTCAGCTTCAAAGAGGAGGGGTGCATGAGCGTACACACACACAAACACACATGTATGTACAATCTTTGGGTACAGTCCCGGAGGGAAATTAACTCTGCAGGGTGCCAAGCCCTGCATCTGTTTCCAGGAATCTCAGATCCCACCCAGCTCCTCAAAAGGCCCGACTGCCAGTCCCCTCGTCACCCAGCACCTTCTGCTCACGGAAACGCCCGTCAATGATACTGCTACACAAATCAGGCATCCGTTTCCGTTCCACCACGTAGTCCAGCACCAGCTCCCGAGCTGTAAGTGGTTGTAGCCGCCCTGAAAGACAAAGGGGCGGGGGTTAGGATAGCGATACACCCACAAGCCAGCTCTGATCTTCCCAACAGGGGTTCTCTGCTGTACCTCCCCACCAGGCCATAGCGGGGACATCTTGCTCTTTTTCAGCAGCTGCTCCCTCGCCTCTGGAACAGCATACTGGGGGGAAATTCATTGAACTCTTCCCAATATCAGATTTCAAAGCTGTTAGGTGGATTGCTGATTTAGTGAAAAATAGCAGCAGTGCTGAAAAAGCTATTTACTTTAATGCTTAATTTTTCTTGTTTAATTGTGTGTTTTATGTTGGGAATGGCCTTGAACTTCAGAGAATACCATTAAATGCCAACAATACCCTTCAGTTCTCTGCACAGGGCAAACAGGTCAAAGCCTATGACAAAGGATAAATGGACACGAATCTGACATCAGGAGGTGGTGGCAGCTACAAGCATGGACAGTTTCAAGAGGGAATTAGATAAACATATGGAGCAGAAGTCCATCAGTGGCTATTAGCCACAGGGTATAGATGGGAACTCTCAGTCTGGGGCAGGTGATACACTCTATTCTTGGTGCTGGAGGGGGCAGCAGTGGGAGGGCTTCTGGTGCCTTGGCCCCACTGCTGGACCTCCTGATGGCACCTGGTATATTTTGGCCGCTGTGTGACAGAGTGTTGGACTAGATGGGCCATTGGCCTGATTCAACGTTGGCTTCTCTTATGTTCTTATGACATCAAGCATCACAAAACTGAGAAACCTACAGGAGAATATTTCAGCCTCCCGGGACACTCAATGGGGGGCCTCTAGTCTCAGAAACAGCCTAGAACGGGAAATTGCTGAAGTTATTACAACACTCAGGACAATGGAACCACAGTCCGTAATAATTTGCCCAAGTAACTTTGTAAATAATTTTGTCCAGTGCTACCCTATTGCCTGCATAGAAAAGTCTTCCTGAATAACTCAGTTTTGCATCGTTTGTGGAAAGCCAGGAGAATGGGAACTCTCCTGACCCGCCATAAGGTAGGGACAACAACGGAGAAGGCATGTGTGACTTAAGCAGGCCTGGGGAAACTTTACCCCTGTCGGGTGCACTGCTAGTCATGTCGTTGCTAGAAACTGGAAGGAAAAAAGCCTCCAACCGAATTCCAGCCCGTGGTAGTGAAAACAGCCTCTAGAAGCAAATGGCTCCGGTTCTCTGCCAACTCGGGAAGTGGTGGGTTTCAAGAAGAGCCAGGATCCAGACACCTCCCACCTGCAACTGGAGAGTGCCTCTCCCTGGCAACCCAGAGGAAATCTCCGATATGAAGCTTCCGGATGCTGAAAGGCACACCATTTCGCTCGAGTTCATTCACCAAGTCTTGTTTGCGGGATGTGGGGCCCCTAAAAGGGAAAGGGAGGGAGAGGCAGCTATTTAGAGCTCGTTTATGTGGTCAGAAATCTGGAAATGCTTATCCCAAGGTTGTTATCCTGCAATAACAGTCCCAGCCTTCACAGTAAGGGAGTTCCAGGTTGTTCCACCCACTGGTGCAATGGCCCCTGCAAGTGTTTCCACACCAGGATTATTTCACAATGGTCAGTCGTTCCTTCTCTACGATCAGCTCGGTTGTTGGTCTTAAAGGTGCCACTGGACTCAAAATTTGTTCTACTGTTCTTGTTTGTTATACAGTCACGTCCCTTATCTGCTTAATTAGCTACTTCTTGCTCTCTCGTGGTGGTTGTGATTGATTCTTAAGCATAAGTTTACTAGGGGAAGCAGTGGCTCTCACACCTGTTCTTCCCTCTGCAGCCAAAGCAATTGCTCATTAACTTTTATTTTTCCTTTATTGCATTTTTTAAAATTAGTGCAGTTATGAATGTAACAAGCCAAAAGAAATGAAAGTAAATGAGTGAGTGCTTTGACCCACTCTGAAGAACAAGAAGTGTTCATCAAGGGTCAATTCAGGAAAGCAACAAGTGCTATAAGTGAATGCCCCACTGGTGGACCTCCTGATGGCACCTGGTATTTTTGGCCACTGTGTGATGGAGTGTTGGACTGGATGGGCCATTGGCCTGATTCAATATTGGCTTCTCTTATGTTCTTATGCAAAGGAACCTATTGAACTGATAAGAGAAGCAGCTTGTAAAGCAAAAGACCAAAATGGAAAAGGACAGTAACCCCGAGAAACCGCAATAGCAGTTTGACTATCTATACTGGATAGTCCAACACTATAGTATTAAGCTTGCTTTTCAATTGACACAAATCATGTCTTTTTCCCTCCCTCAGATAAGGCGGCAATGGAAAAACCCTGGAATGCCATGGTGACGAAATCCACAACAAACTAGAGTGTGATCCTACAAAAACACCCCACTTCACACCATTACTTTCCCCAGACGACCACCCCCACTTCATTCATCACGACTGCTGCTCACCCGGTGGTTTCAATGAAATCCACACACAGAGTAACGTCAAACTGTCCTGGGTGGAAGGTAAACAGGGGCTTAAATGCCTCTGGCCTTGGCTCCCTGGGGGAAAAAGAAAGATCCAGCTGGTTTAGTAGCTTCTCCCACTCTATAGATCCCATCATCTTGCAAGGAGATCTCAGTATGGCATTTCTCCTCCTTTCCACAAGCATTGTGTTTCTAGGTGCGACAAGAGAGTGCAGTTAAGTATAAGCCATGGCCAACTCCCAGAATTTCTTGGGAGCCAGGAGGTGGCAAGCTATCACTGTCCTGCGGCCAGCCACAGTCTTCGCTTCAACAGCCACCCTCTGGCAACTACACCACCTCTGCCGTTTAACTGAACCTGAGGAGAGGAACTCCTCCGCTGAGGAGGAGAACAGTTGCCTGCAACTTGGAGTGCTGGGAGGCCACTCACTCAGGAGAGGCGTCTTGGTTTGAGCGTTGCCCGTCATCTCCCTCCGAATCCACCAAGAGCACTTCAGTTCCAGCAGCTGGGAGTCTGAGGTCATCATCTTGCGAAAGAGGCGGCTTTCCCAAAGCTAGCAACTCCTTGGCCAAGGCTAGCCCCGTCTCTGTTAGAGAATACCTGCCAGAGCAGAGCAAATGAGCCACAGCTGCCTCCACTCAGGCCCAGCAAGACCCTCCATCCCAACATTCCTCTCACCATCTCTCTTGCACCGTGTCTGGACTGCGGTTTCCCACCTTCCCCAATCCCAGGCACCAGATTCCATTATGGCAGGCCACACTGGCAGAGTTCACTAGGAACAGGGGCACACAGACCAATGGGTTCCCCTAGACAGAAAAGGTGGGTCAGCCCTCCCCACAGCTTAATCATAGACTCCACTGAGCCGCACGGACACGACGACTGGCACCCTACAACATGGCAAGGCCTTCTGGGAATGCCAGAGTCCTTCTAGAACCCAGAGAGCTTCGTGTGTGTGTGTGTGTGTTTCTCTTAAAGGAAATTTCAAGCCCTCATGAATTTAACTTGGGAACACATTAACAGATTATACAAGAAGCTCATAAACCAACTCAGGCTACAGACTACCTATAGATTTTGCCTCGTCCCAAATCTCTGTAGTGGAATACCCTCACCTAGCCGGGATATTGGTCTTGAGGACTAGCTCCTTGCAAATCAAAGTGCTGACTGCAGACCAGGCAGTGGCCTTACTCCCAGGACCGGCCTACAAGTATGAAAAAAAATAACATGAGCACCAAAGCTTTGGATATGGGTAAGGAATACTGTCCTGACCTGGATAGGCCAGGCCTGCTCTGTCTTGACAGATCTCAGAGCTAAAAATATATAAAAATATATAAAAATCAGGGAAGAAGAAGGTTGTGAAAATATGGTGGATTGGGGTCACACTGCAGAGGCAGCCAAAGACACTTCACAAGCGGATGTTCACTCTAAATCATAAGGACTGGTTGCAAGACTCACCGGAAAGAACGATTTATCGCACAGTGGCTGGGCCGCTCGCTGCAGCTCCGGCTTTGTCAGATATCCACGAGTGTGAGGTCTCTGGGAAAGGCAACAGCACAGATGCCTTTTTTTACTTTCTTTTGCAGAGTTCTTTTGTCTCAGACCTCTCTCCCACCAGATTCCACAGCCCCCTAAGCCCTGGGAAACTCAGAAGTCCACAACGCACAGTCCTCCAAACTCGGCTGCAGTGGGATTACACTGGCCCCGATGGAGTGTGGAAATGAGGACTCCCCCCCTCCCCCAGTATCCATATGCCTTTCTTGAGACTTTTGAGCTGCCCGTATCTTACAATGCTGTCCTGGTAGAGAGCCACCAACACGGCATAGGCCCCAGACCGCTGAGCAGGGAAGTATCTACGAGCACGTCGGTGTGATGCAGGCTTGGTTTTCTAAAAGCAGAGAGAAGAATTAAGTGTGTCTTCTCTCAGGACTCCTCCTCTCACCATTCCACAAAATTCTTTCTTGTGACATTTACTTGGCAATCGTCACCTGTGTCCAAGGATGTTGGCTGGGACAGGTCTCAGCCTTAGAAGTGATCTGCAGTACTGGACCATGAAAAGGAGGCAGCAGTGAAGCTGTGTACAGCCTAAAGGTCACGGCCAAACTACCAATACAGTTTTAAGTCAGCATTTCCTGTTTCTAATTGAACATGCACGTTTGCATGGTGAGCAGCAGCCAACAGACCTTGCATCGCAGAGATACAGGGCAAACGCAGTTCCCCCTATCTGCACCACAGCCCTACAACCAAAGGCAGCTGTTGCTTTGGTACTGGAAAGTCAGGGCTGCGTGCCACTCTAGTATTTTCTAAGCTCTACGGCTGCACTTAAGGA
Organism: Gekko gecko; assembly: GCA_029375565.1. Taxonomy (NCBI): domain Eukaryota; kingdom Metazoa; phylum Chordata; class Lepidosauria; order Squamata; family Gekkonidae; genus Gekko; species Gekko gecko. The sequence goes on from JAPDNY010000001.1 coordinate 28,717,711, forward strand.
AAAGATCCTGGGGTATGTCACTCAGACATTTGATGTTTTGGGAATGGCCTGGCAAAGAAAAAGTGAGGTGATAGCTTTCATTTGCATTAAATGCGGGACATAAACTTCTGGGTTACCCCACAGTCCGTTAGTGTCTACATTTTTTAAACTGAGTGTTTTGTTCCAGTAGTTAGTGGTAAGGACAGATTTTCATCTGGGAATAAAGTTGATACACCGCACAACTACTCAAGAAAACTTTGCTAATCTAAATAAAAACGACAGTGAAGGACACCTGATGGCACCTGGTATATTTTGGCCACTGTGTGACAGAGTGTTGGACTGGATGGGCCATTGGCCTGATCCAACATTGGCTTCTCTTACGTTCTTATGTCACTGTGAAAACACATCACATTTTTACCTTTACGTTCTGTCCTTGAAGCTGGTCTGGCTTGGTAGAAGGTGGGACAGGCAGAAGTACTGGGATGTCACTGCCAGGTGCACCTTTGCTGCCGGGAGGGTCACCATCTTCTTGCCCTCTCCAAGACGTAGTTGGGGCCACCACATCTGTAATCCACAGCACTTAGCACTCAAACAGCACTATTACAGGGGTCAAAGCACTTCATTTTTATTTATTCATTTAAAACCACTTTCTACCTTGTGGAACTCAATGTGGCTTAAATTGTAAATAAAACAACAGTGACAAAAAATAACCCATAAAAGAACAAAATTTAAAATCTCAATCAATTAAAAACTAAATTAGGCAAGTACAGTCCTCAATAAAACTGTCTTCAGTTGGCTCCTGAAGATCAGAAGTGAGGGAGCCAGGTGTACCTCTCTGGGGGGCTTATTCCATCATCACCGAAAAGGCCCTCTCTTGCGCCCACCAGATGAGCTTCTTTGGAGCGTGAGACAGTCAGGAGTACCTCTCCCTGAGATTGTTATTCCCAGGTAGGAACATACTGGAGAAAAACAGTCCTTCACCTATCCCAGTCCCAAGCCATGTAGGTCTTTGAAGAACCAACACCATGAATTGGAATTGGGAATGGACCTGTAGCCAGTGTAATTGACGTATCAGAGTCACATGCTCCTGGTAGCTGGGCCCAATCATCAATCTAGCTGCAACATTCCGCACTAGCTGCAGCTTCCAAATGCTCTTCAATGCTACCCGCCCTAAGTAGTGCACAATGCAATAGTCCTGTCTAGACGCAATTAAGGCATGGGTCACTGTGGCGAGATCTGACTGAATCAGGAACGGCTGCAGCTGATGCACCAGCCAAAGCTGGACAAAACCACCCTGAGCCCCTTCAGCAGTTTTCTAAGGAGACTGCTGGGTCAAGCAAGACTCCCTAGCTGCAAATTGGGGTTTTCAAATGGAATATCACCCCATCCAAGACAAGAGAGATCACAAGTCTCGGATCTTCCTTTCTCCTGACCCAGAGAACCTTGGTCTTGGTTTCAGCCTTTCCCCCCGCATCCAGCCCATTGCTGACTCCAAGCACTGCTATAGAACATCAATAGCATCCTCAGAATTTGGTGGAAAAGATAGTGCTGGGTACCATCCACATACTAATGACCTCCTGAAGACCTCCCCCAATGGCTTCATACAGCTATTACACAGCATAGGGGATAAGACTGAACCACACAGAACCCCACAGGCCAACCACTAAGGGGCAGAGCAGGAATTCCCCCAACACTACCTTCTGGGACTGATCCCCCCAGACAGGACATCAAACCACTGAACACAGTGGTTCCCAGCACTGAGAGGCAGCTCAGTAAGATATTTTGCTCAATAGTATCAACGACCACTGAGAGATCCAGCAGTACCAGCAGGGTCACATCCCCCCTGTCTAGTTCTCAACAGAGGCCATCATTCAAGGCAACCAAAGAAGTCTCACTTCACAGAGTTCTCCTGTTGTGATCCTTACAACAATCCTGTTAGGTTAGGCTCATTACCCTCCACACAGCAAACAGGGAACTAAGACTGAAAGGGTCATCCAAGGTCATCTATTGAGCTCGCAGCAGAGGTGATCCCAGTACTTGCTGATTTGTAGCTCTGTCCCCCAGCCATTATGGGTGGGGATATAGCTCGGTCATTGAACCCAGGTTCAATCACCGGTATCTCCAACTGAAGCAGCAGGTGATATTAGTGGATCTCCACCAGAATCCCCAGAGAGATGCTGCCAGTTTGAGTAGGCACCACTGACCTTGACTGATTCAGTATAAGGCAGCTTCACGTGTTCACCATGCTAGTCCAAAACCAGTCCAAGTCTGGGCAGTCTAAACAGGGTAAGGCATGATGCACACTAAGCAACCTGTGCAGTCCTTTTACTATTATTCCATTCCTCTCTTCCTGCCTGTTCTTGAAGAGGGCTAAATGAACTAAAACGCCAACCTCTCTCACTTCAAATACAGAGGTCTTTTCTTAGTTTTATCCATTTTCTTGCTTAATTTCACTGCCACAGGGGCAAGACAATTATAACGAAAGGTTAGTCTTGCAGACCCAAACGAGGTTAGATTGCAACAGTTGCATTTGTTTACACATGATCATGGCAGACTTGTGAGTGAATAGTGCTTGCTTGTGAATTTTATTTTAGCATCACGCTGGAGTATTGGTGAGATAAAACTAACTCTTCTCATACAGTGGGATTATGAGAATGACTGAGTGCTAGTGAGGGAGTATGTCACATGCCTTGCACATAGAAAATCACAGATTCAAACCACTGGGTGTTTCCTGGTTAAAAGTATTTCAGACCTTTCTGTGCTTGAGAACCTGAAGGGCAGCTGCCAGTTGCAGTAGCCAATACTGAACTAAATGGGCCAGCAGTTTCCATGAGCATCAATTTCATATGTCCATTTTCTCTTACCTAAGTGTCTCTTTGCATGTTAAAATCAGGCCCAGCACAAACAGCACACAAATGTGGCTCCCGCTATCACCACCAGTTTATCACATAACAAATTCTTGAGAGAGCTGAAACAGAAACTTAGAAGAGCAAAAGATCCACAGCTCTTTGTGGATCTCTGATCCCACATTCACACCCACCAATGACATACCCTCCTGTGCGCAGCGATGCTTCTCCAGTTGCTCATCTAACTGGCGACAAATGTGCTCCCCAAAATACTGCAAAATCCGGGCCTCACGCCCGCTTCGCAGAGGGAGCGGATACTTGTGGAGAGAGCTCAGCGCCTGTGGGCAAGAAGCAGGACAAACTGCAGGGTGGAAAACGAAATCTGACTCGCCTGCTCCCTGTTTCCCAGTTTCTTTGACAAGAGGCAAAGAGGGAAGGGAGCAGAATTGGTAGCATCTCCTCCAGCCAACACCAGGGCTGCAGCAGTAACTGACACCCTGTAACTGAAGCAGGCAGGGTCATACCTGCCAATTCTATTACTTTCCTCTTGTGCAATTGCATTGACCTCTGGAAAACAACATCAGCAGCCAGAAGGGTTTCAGATTAACTCTGCTGTGATTGGACCAATCTCTGCTCTGGCTCTGCCACACCACAGAAATCTGTTTCACCTGCAAGACTCCTCTGCTTCTCAAGAAGAGTGGCAGTTCTCACAGGAAAGTGGCAGTTCAGTCAGGATGGATTTAGATGGCTCATGGTCAGGGGAGATCTTAGCTCCTATGGATGTCATAATGAAGCTGTATTGGCCTGCAGTACAACAATTAGATTTGCTTCCAGCAGCACCATAGAGGCCAATAAGATTTACAGGGCATATACTTTCAAGAGTCAAAGCTTGTTGTCTGATACAGAGAGCTTTGACACTCGAAAGTTTATACCTGAAAATCTTGTTGGTCTCTAAGCTGCTCTTGGACTCCAATCGAACTAACTTCTAAAATGCAGTCATGAGGATAATGAACACACCCACGGGCTCCACTTATTCCATGAGGCACAATGACCAGGGTACGGCTTACTTCCAAAAGAACATATGGCTTATCCCTAAAGTGAGGGGTGGTGGGAGGTGACTATCCAGGTAAGGGGAGAAACGTCCTGAGGGTACAGTCAGAAGACGCAGCAAACCCCAAAGGAGCCGTAGCAGGTCAGCACTGCCCGGCTCCACCATGGAGGTATCAACCTTTTTGGACCGAAAAAGGTAATATTCTATTACAGGTGTGCCTGTTAGAAAGGGGGCAGAGCACTAATGAGACAATACTAGAGTGAATGAAGTCTAGGCAAGGTAAAGAGATAATGAAGATATCCGAAGGGCCTGGTCTGTATGCAAAGAGGCATGGCCTACCCTTTCATAAGCCCGTTGGAGCCTAAAGCGCCCGCGCTCGGCGGCCTGATCACGCCACTCTTCCAGCCAGCGTTTGAATAACGGATTTGGGCATTCTTGACGAGGCTTCGGCATGTTCCGAAAGCAGGACCACCCTTCTTCCGCCTTGCCCCCTTTGACCCGGAACTGGTCGAACGTCCTTACCATAGAGTCACCTAAGGCTGGGCTTTGAGTATGAACAGGGTAGAGCGGGCCACGGCTGGTTTGGGCATGCGCGCCGCACCCCCTGGCGGCTGGCAGGCACCACAGCCCATAGTGAACAGGGACAGTCTCTCGAGCCTTTCTCTGGCTGACAGCCTCACCCAATTTACATGCCCGCACCCAGCCACGATTCTAAGGAGTAGCCGCGCCCACCCTCCAGAGAGGGGAATCAATTAGGTGTGGTTTTTCTTCATTAACCCTTCTCCTTCCGACCCTTTAGGGAAGAAAAAAACAAACATCATGTGCTAAATAATGGGATTTTATAGGAGCTTTGACGAAATATATGTGAATTTAATACTGTCCATTCATTGACCAATTTCTGTAGATGCTTCTTTAAATACAGAACAAAAGTAGAGTCCAGTGCAGTGTTCCTTCTAAGCTGAGTTAGTGTGAGCTAGCTCACCGTTTTTTAGCCTCCAGCTCACACATTTTTGTCTTAGCTCAGGAAGGATGGCTCCAGAGCAAACTAAATTATGCAGCAGCCAAATCACACGCTTACAACTTTACTGCCAGTATCTCACAAAGAAGAATTTTTGCTCGCAAGACTCCACAGCTTAGAGGGAACATTGGTCCAGTGATACCTTAAAGATGATCGACAATTTCCCGGTTGTAAGCTTTTTGTGAGTCAAAGCTCACTTAACCAGGTACAAATGGGAATAAAGATCCATCACCCTTATATCCAGATCAGAAGGGGCAGATGAAGGCAGGAAGTTCCATTTTTTGCATTGTACCTCTGCAGCCTGACTCCAGCTATCCCTTCTTTATAGGGTTGCCAGCCTCCAGGGTGTGGCTGGAGAGCTGCTGCTACAGCTGATCTCCAGGCAACAGAGATCAGTTCACCAGAGAAAATGGCCACTTTGGAAGGTGGCATTATATCCCATTATACCTAAACCCCACTTTCCTCAGGCTCCACGCCCAGAATCTCCAGGTATTTCCGAACTGGACCTGGCAACCCTACTTTATTTATTTTTAGATTTATACGCCTCCCTCCCTGCTGAGGCACAAATTTTGTTGGTCCTCAAGGTGGTACTGGACTTGAGAGTTTTGTTCTGCTACTTCATGCAGGAATGCTCTGATGGACCCAAACCACAGTTTTAAAAAAAGAAAAAAATGTCATAAGAACATAAAAACATAAGAAGAGCCCTGCAGGATCAGACCAATGGTCCATCTAGTCCAGCATCCTGTCTCACACAGTAGCCAACCAGTTCCTCTGGAGGCCAACAACAGGGCATAGAGGCCAAGGCCTTCCCCTGATGTTGCCTCCTGGTACTGAGATTCAGAGGATTAGTGCCTCCGAATGTGGAAGTTCCCCTCAGCCACCATGGCTAGTAGGCATTAATAGACTTACCCTCCATGAATCTATCTAATTCCTTTTAAAGCTGTTGGAACCAGAGGCTCAGGCAAAGTGAACATTCACCAGTCACCCAGAGCTGTTTGAATACACAGTTTTGCTATTTGTGCTGAAAAATGTTCTGATGACTTCTCAGTGCCTAATAAACTGTCTGCTCTGCGGGCTAAAGTCTGCTGCGGCATGTTCGGATGATATTACAGGGTTCTTCAGTTCCTGGGAGGAACACTTGGAGCATGTGCAGATTGTCCTGCAATGTTTGCAGGATGCAGAGTTCACAATCAAAGCTCACAAGTGCCAGACTGTGTTGCCCAAAGTTGCGTATTTGGGACACAGGGTGGGGCAGAGAAAGATACAACCAATTGTGTCTGAAGTAGAGGTGGTTGAAAATATTGGGTTAAATGTTTGTTTGTTTTTTAAATCATTTGATTTGGGAGCACAGAAGCTTTATGTAGTATCCCTGATCCTCCACATTTCCTGATTAATTAAAAAACACTGTTCAAACAAATTACAAAGAAGAACTGACTCCAATGGTAACAAGAGAAAGGAATTTTACTTACAAAATAGCAGCACATCTTACATGACATATTCATATAGGTACATTTAACTTATTGCGAACAGAACTTCAAAAGGTTAACTTGCTATAGCTCCAAGCCTGTGTATGAGAGAAAAGTTCTATATAAGATGAAAACAAAAAAAGCAAGCAAGGGCCAAAGACAACCAATTAGAAGGTGGGGCCAAGTATACCCAAGTGAGAGTATTCTCTTAACCCTTCCCCTCACAGATCCTATTGCACGCAAAGTTACAATACCCAACACATGTTCTTAACGTTCCAGGCAAGAGTTCTCAAGTTTCAGTTTATCTCATAATTTTTCAAATCTGTCTCTTGCTAGAGTTTTGGTCAGGATGTTGACCACCATCTCTTTCATTGAACAGTACTCCAACTCCATTATACCCTTCTCAGTTAGGTCACACACTAAATGAAACTTCACACTAATGTGCTTAGAGCGTGCAGCTATCTTTTCTGATTAAGAAATCTTAATGCAGCTCTGGTTGTCTTCTTCAGGTTGAACTGGACTATATGTTCATCAGCTCCAAAGTCCTTTAGTAACTGGTCTAGCCACAACAATTTTCTGAAAGTTTCAGCAACTGCTATATATTCAGACTCTGTGGAAGACACACTTCTTGTAGTTTGCTTTCTACTGGCCCAGGAGATAGGTGTACCTCCATACAAAAACCAGTACCCACTTGTGGATTTATAGTCTAAGGTGTCACCTGCCCAATCTACATCCATGTAACCAACTAATTCTGCACTCCTGGTAGATGGCAATTTTAGTTTCAAATCTAAAGTCCCTTTTAGATATCTAGCCACTTTTTCCTGCTAGGTGCACTTGTCTTTCTACTAAAGATTCCAACACTAGTTGCAATATCAGGTCTGCTAATGGTGGTTAGGAATAGAAGTTTTCCTATGGGTGTTTTGGTACTGACTGTCTTCAGGTAAAGGTTCACCTATTTCAATGTTCTTAAGAAAGTCAGTTTCCATAGGTGTTACTAGTGTGTTGGCATTTTCTAGCCCTAATGCAGTGGTTCCCAAACTTATTTGGCCTACCGCCCCCTTTTCAGGAAAAAATTACTCAGCACCCCCCTGGAAATCTACCTTCAAGAAGTGAACAAAAAGATGCAGTGACAAATTTGCACATAGTAAAGAAAGATGTTGTTGGCCTGAAGCCAGAGGCCAGCAGCAACCACCACACAATGGCCCTGCAGCAACACCACTCTTACAAGGGTGCACGTGGATTTGCACTTTGCAAATGAATGGCTGTGATTGGCTGTGGGGACCCTTCTCCCCTCCCCTCCCTCCCTGATCCCAGGGAAGACCAGGAGAAGGCAGGAAAAGGCCGCTTTAGATAGGTTCTGGACTCTTCCTTCTTTCTGCTTCCACTGCCCCCTTATTTTTATTCAACGCCCCCAATTGCACCCAAGGCTCCTACTGCCCACCTGGATCATTCCACCGCCCCCCAATTGCACCCAAGTCTCCTACCTATCGGCCGCCTGGATCGTTCCACCGCCCCCCAGGGGGCAGTATGGCCCACTTTGGGAACCAGTGCCCTAATGTCTGTAAGAGTTCAATTATTTTCTGTCTCTGGTTTAGGAGAAATGAACCATCTTCCTCCCTTTCAATTAGTATGCCCAGGCAAAAGCCCTGAAAATCAGGGGGAACCCCCACCAGGACCTGGGGACTGACAACCTTACATTGCTTTTTTCCATCTACTGGCTTCAGTGGCTGGCATCTGTTCTACTTCCTCCCAAGTAGAAGGTTCAGATGGTGACACCAATCTTCCATGGTAGGATAAGCACGAAGCTGTTATGCCTTTGTTTGGTCATGATAAGCACTGAAGGTGTGGTCCTGGATTTTCATCTGCTATCATAGAGCTGTCCAGTCCACATTCTTCTCATTCTCACTTGCTTCTTCTTCCTGTGTTGCACTACTCTGAATCTCTGGGACAATTGCTTCAGAATTTGCCTTCTCAGGTTGTGGGTCTTGAACTGTAATTGCAACGCTGTGCACTGGTTCAAGATCCAAGAGCCGGTACTGGTCATAAGAACATAAGAGAAGCCAATGTTGAATCAGACCAATGGCCCATCTAGTCCAACACTCTGTCACACAGTGGCCAAAATATACCAGGTGCCAACAGGAGGTCCAGCAGTGGGGCCAGGACACTAGAAGCCCTCCCACTGCTGCCCCCTCCAGCACCAAGAATAGAGTGCATCACCTGCCCCAGACTGAGAGTTCCCATCTATACCCTGTGGCTAATAGACACTGATGGACTTTTGCTCCATATGTTTATCTAATTCCCTCTTGAAACTGTCCATGTTTATCTAATTCCCTCTTGAAACTGTCCATGCTTGTAGCTGCCACCACCTCCTGTGGCAGTGAATTCCATATGTTAATCACCCTTTGGGTGAAGAAGTACTTCCTTTTATCTGTTCTAACCCGACGGATCAGCAATTTCATGGAGTGCCCACGAGTTCTTGCATTGTGAGAAAGGGAGAAAAGTACTTCTTTCTCAACCTGCTCAATCCCATTCATAATCTTATAAACCTCAATCATCGTCATCTGCCTTTTCTGAGTCACATGATACCGTTCCTTCTCTACTGGCTCTGCTTTTGTCAAAGTGAATCCCATGCCTGACAGAGACGTCACCTGTTTCTGGGTACAGCACTCTGTACTCCTTACTTCCAGAACCGCAAAAACACTTTCTCTGGTTCTGGGATCTAGTTTTTGTCTGGCACCTTGCCATGCCATGTTTGGTAAGGTGTATCTGTGTTCGCTTTTGTGGGCGGTCTGTTCTGGAGATAGTCTGCAGTCAGGATTGCTTCGCCCCACCATTTCTAAGGTAGGCCTGCATCCATGAGCATCCAAGATCTGTTTCCTTTCAGCAGTGCCACTCTGCTCAGGTGTAAAGCTCACCAACCTCCTATGCAGGATGCCTTCCTCTGCCAAGAAGATTTGTGTGTGATGTGGTATAAACTCATTTCATCACCATTATCCGTCTGTAGCATTTGTGGTTTTCTTCCAAACCTGTTAGAAACCACGGTGACATATCTTTTGAGGAATCTGTGAACTTCCCTCTTCTGTCTCAGCAGATATGCAACTGAGTTCCTTGAGCGATCATCCAGAAAGATTAAAAGATACCTCTTTCCACCATTTGAAGTTACATGTACTGGTCCAAGGACATCACTATGAATGAATTCTAATTGCTTAACATAAGAACATAAGAAAGCCAATGTTGAATCAGGCCAATGGCCCATCTAGTCCAACACTCTGTCACACAGTGGCCAAAAATACCAGGTGCCATCAGGAGGTCCAGCAGTGGGGCCAGGACACTAGAAGCCCTCCCACTGCTGCCCCCTCCAGCACCAAGAATAGAGTGCATCGCCTGCCCCAGACTGAGAGTTCCCATCTATACCCTGTGGCTAATAGCCACTGATGGACTTCTGCTCCATATTGTTAAGGTGGGGGTGCTCCCTTAATGGCAGCGACCTTGTCCGGTGTGGGGTGAACCCCCGTTGCATCAGTAAGGAAGCCAAGAAATTCGACCTGTGGGACCCCCACAACACATTTGGATCGTTTAACATGCAACCTAGCTTCCTTAAAACGAGTGAGCACTGCTCGCAATCGATCCATTAACTCATTTTGATCTGTACCCGCTATAAGAACATCATCAAAATAGGGTACAACACCAGGTAGCCCATGCAGGAGCCCCTCCATTAGCCCCTGAAAGATATCCGGGGCCACATTCACCCCAAACTGTAGGCGTTTAACACGGAAGGCCCCTTTGTGGGTGACGATGGTCTGTGCGTCTGCAGTGGCGTCGTCCATAGGCAACTGTTGGTATGCCTGTGCCAGGTCCAACTTCGCAAAGACTTTACCTCCCCCCAGTGATGCCAAGATGTGGCTGATGACCGGCACTGGGTATGAGTGCTGCTGTAAAGCTCTATTTACTGTACACTTATAGTCGGCACATATGCGCACCGACCCATCAGCCTTAACTGGCGTTACGATGGGGGTTTCCCATCAACCATAGGGAACGGGCTCCAAGATCCCTTGTTGAACCAACTTGTCCAACTCTGCCTCTATCTTTGCCCTTAAAGTGAGAGGCACTTTGCGATATATCAGCTGGATCGGCCGTACTGCAGGATCTAGATCAAAGGACACCGGAGGACCAGTGTATTTACCGAGCCCTTCCTCAAAATCCTCAGGAAACTCGCGATACAATGAGTTCCTTTATATTTCACAGATTTGGTTAACCCCTGTAATAGTGATTCCCAGTGCCTCAGACCAATCGAGGCCCAGCAAGCTCACCCGCTCACCCTCTGCAACCAGGAGTGATGGTTCAGCCTTTCGGTCCTTGAATTCGACCTGGAATGTCGCTTTTCCCACCAAAGGAATGTATCAACCTTGGAAGTCGGTCAGGCAGGTCGACACTGGTGACAGGCGGTGGCGGCTTCGTCTCGGGAACAAGCGCTGCCACATCTCTGTGGAGATGATAGTGACGGACAATCCGGAGTCCACCTCCATGACGCAGGGAACACCATCCAGATGAACTGTCACATGGATCTTTTTGCTGGGCTTGCCTCCAGTGGCCAGGACTGTTGAAGGACAGCAGCAGGAGTCGGTCTGATGACAGTCGGATGCTTTGTCACCGTCTCGAGCACGAACCCTGGGGTCTGCACGTCGTGTTGACAGTGGGGACTTCTTGGCCGCTCGAGAGACTCAGGCCAGATGACCTCACTTGCCACAGGAGTGACAGATCAGTTCTTTCGCCCAACAGAGGTCTCTCCCATGTTTGCCCCCACAGCCGGCACAGGAACGCGTTGCTGTAGTCTTTGGTCTGGTCCGCGGTGGGCGTGTCTCTTTGGTTCTGCACATGCCATCAGTTTCGCCGTCAGATTCACTGGTGGATTGCTGATGAACGGCAGGCTCTTTACCCCCTGGTGGCTGTCGTTGGTGAACCTCCCAGGTCGATTTCTCGGCGGCCACTGCAGCAACGGCCTCAGCATAGGCCACTGCGTACGTAAGCTCTGTGTGGGCGAAGAGATGCTGCTGGAGGCGTTCGTCCCATAGGCTACACACCAGTCGGTCAAGGAGAGCCTCTTCAAGGTTGGTGAACCTGCAAGGCCGGGCTGCCTTCCGCAAGGCGGTGACGAATTCGGCTATTGTTTCCGACGGCCCCTGGCACCGCTTATAGAAAGCGTGCCTGCATGCAATTTTCGACGGCTGTGGCGAAAAATGGCCTTTGAGTCTGGCTGTGATGTCAGCCCACATAGCCACACTAAGCTCAGTGGGGGCGACCAAGGATCAGGCGACGTCGAAGACTGCCTTGCCGCAGGAACTCAGGAGCATCACCTTCTTCCTCGCCTTGTCAGTTATCTGGTTTGCCTGGAGGTGAAACTCAAATCGCGCCAGGTAAGAGTCCCAGTCCTCCGTTGCCGGGTCGAATGCTTCGAACGCCAGGTTGACGGCGATTTCGACTGGCGGTGCCACCACACTGCTCGTGGAGCTTCAGTCGGCTCGGCCGGGTGAGTGTTCTCTTTCGCTGTTACTGCGTTGGTTCAGCGGGGCTACCTACCCACACTAGCAACCCATCCTCATCGCCAATTGTTAAGTATGGAGACTCAACAACGACTTGATTTCAGCAAGCGATTTCAGCTTTATTTGTAACAGCAAACACCAATTAGAACACGCCATCAAACACCCACAAAACAGTGCAGCACAGCTCCTTCTTTTAAACTCTCCCGGGGCTGTCAAAGCCACTCCCAAAATAAGTTAAGGTCCAATCAGATTACAGGGATAAAGACCAATCAGCTTTGTTCACTCCATACAACATAATTACACTGTCATTGGTTGTTTTAAACACTTCCACAGGAAGGACCAATAGGAACGTGACATCTTACGATCCTGTACATAAACTCAAGCTTTACAAGGTAAAGAATAGGCAGCATTCACAGTTAAGACATAACACATATGTTTATCTAATTCCCTCTTGAAACTGTCCATGCTTGTAGCTGCCACCACCTCCTGTGGCAGTGAATTCCATATGTTAATCACCCTTTGGGTGAAGAAGTACTTCCTTTTATCTGTTCTAACCCGACGGATCAGCAATTTCATGGAGTGCTCACGAGTTCTTGCATTGTGAGAAAGGGAGAAAAGTACTTCTTTCTCAACCTGCTCAATCCCATTCATAATCTTATAAACCTCAATCATCGTCATCTGCCTTTTCTGAGTCACATGATACCGTTCCTTCTCTACTGGCTCTGCTTTTGTCAAAGTGAATCCCATGCCTGACAGAGACGTCACCTGTTTCTGGGTACAGCACTCTGTACTCCTTACTTCCAGAACCGCAAAAACACTTTCTCTGGTTCTGGGATCTAGTTTTTGTCTGGCACCTTGCCATGCCATGTTTGGTAAGGTGTATCTGTGTTCGCTTTTGTGGGCGGTCTGTTCTGGAGATAGTCTGCAGTCAGGATTGCTTCACCCCACCATTTCTAAGGTAGGCCTGCATCCATGAGCATCCAAGAGCTGTTTCCTTTCAGCAGTGCCACTCTGCTCAGATGTAAAGCTCACCAACCTCCTATGCAGGATGCCTTCCTCTGCCAAGAAGATTGGTGTGTGATGTGGTATAAACTCATTTCATCACCATTATCCGTCTGTAGCATTTGAGGCTTTCTTCCAAACTTGTTAGAAACCACAGTGACATATCTTTTGAGGAATCTGTGAACTTCCCTCTTCTGTCTCAGCAGATACGCAACTGAGTTCCTTGAGCAATCATCCAGAAAGATTAAAAGATACCTCTTTCCACCGTTTGAAGTTACATGTACTGGTCCAAGGACATCACTATGAATGAATTCTAATTGCTTAACATAAGAACATAAGAAAGCCAATGTTGAATCAGGCCAATGGCCCATCTAGTCCAACACTCTGTCACACAGTGGCCAAAAATACCAGGTGCCATCAGGAGGTCCAGCAGTGGGGCCAGGACACTAGAAGCCCTCCCACTGCTGCCCCCTCCAGCACCAAGAATAGAGTGCATCACCTGCCCCAGACTGAGAGTTCCTATCTATACCCTGTGGCTAATAGCCACTGATGGACTTCTGCTCCATATGTTTGTCTAATTCCCTCTTGAAACTGTCCATGCTTGTAGCTGCCACCACCTCCTGTGGCAGTGAATTCCATGTGTTAATAATTCTTTGGGTGAAGAAGTACTTCCTGTTATCTGTTCTAACCCGACTGCTCAGCAATTTCATGGAGTGCCCATGAGTTCTTGTATTGTGAGAAAGGGAGAAAAGTACTTCTTTCTCAATCTGCTCTATCCCATGGATAATCTTATAAACCTCGATCATGTCACCCCTTAGCTGTCATTTCTCCAAGCTAAACAGCCCCGAGCGTTTTAACCTTTCTTCATAGGGAAAGTGTTCTACCCTTTTTATCATTATAGTTGCCATTCTCTGCACTTTTTCCAATGCTATAATATCCTTTTTGAGGTGTGGCAACCAGAACTGTACACAGTATTCCAAATGAGGTCGCACTAATGATTTATACAGGGGCATTATGATACTGGCTGATTTGTTTTCAATTCCCTTCCTAATAATCCCCAGCATAGCATTGGCATTCTTTATTGCAGTTACACACTGTCAAGACATTTTCATTGAGTTATCTACTACGACTCCAAGATCTCTCTCTTGGTCAGTCTCTGCCAGTTCAGACCCCATCAATGTGTATTTATATTTAGGATTTTTGGCTCCAATGTGCATCACTTTGCACTTGGCCACACTAAACCCCATTTGCCACGTTGACGCCCACTCACCCATCCTCGACAGATCCCTTTGAAGTGCCTCACAATCCTCCCTGGTTTTCACCACCCTGAACAACTTCGCGTTATCTGCAAATTTAGCCACTTCACTACTTACTCCCAATTCCAAATCGTTAATAAACAAGTTAAAAAGCATCGGACCGAGTACTGATCCCTGTGGTACCCCTCTGCTTACCACCCTCCACTGAGAAAGTTTCCCATTTATACTCACTCTCTGTTTCCTATTTATAAGCCAGTGTTTGATCCACAAGAGGACTTGTCCTTTTATCCCATGACTTTTGAGCTTACTTAGGAGCCTTTGATGAGGAAATTTAACAAAAGCTTTCTGGAAGTCAAGGTAAACAAGATCTATTGAGTCCCCCTTGTCCTTGCCTGCTGCTATGTTTCTCGGTTCCGGGTGGAAATGAAGGTATAACTCCTTTTGCTCTTATATAACATGCACATTCGCTTATGTCATTGATGTCACATGGCTTTAGCTTAATGCCTTTGATGAGGTTCTTGTTCTGAAGGTCTAGGATTAATTTTGGATTATGATGTCCTAGGCCTCTGTGCCACAGTTTCAGACTCTTCATCTTTCCTTTCATGTGCCAAGTATACCAGTTCACCTGCAAGATTCAATTCATATACTTTTCCCTTTTGGTAACCTTGTGCACAGTACAACACTGACTTTACTAATAGTACATTTCTTATTTCCAAAACATACATCAAAGCTGTTGTTGTCTAATGGAGACACACTCAATAAATTACAGCTTGATTCAGGTACATACAGGACATCTCCAACTTCATTTAGGAAATTTTTTGTGAGGTGTGCTACAGCATAAAGTGCCAGTACCTATATCTTGAATCTGTATGCATTCAGCATTAGCAATTTTTATTTCTCCTTTCTCAGTTTCATTAAGTCCATCAAAGAAATCTTTGTGGTGTGTGCTGTAACTAGATGCTCCACTGTCTATTAGTTTGGTGTAGTGGTTAGGAGCGTAGACTAATCTGAGAGAACTGGGTTTGATTCCCCGCTCCTCCACATGCAGTTGTTGGTGTGACCTTGGGTGAGTCATAAAGTTCTTTCAAAGCTGTTCTCTCAGGGACAGTTCTTGGCAGAGGTCTCTCAGCCCCACCTATCTCACAGGGTGTTTGCTATAGGGAGGGAAAGCGAAAGGAGATTGTAAGCCACTCTGAAACCCCTTTGGGTAGTGAAGGGTGGGGTATAGATAGGGTTGCCAAACCCCCTGGTTTGGCAGGGGTCCCCCGCTTTGGGGAGGGGGTCTATCCGCCGCCAGCCAAATGGTCGGTGGGGGAAGCCCCACCCCCAAGCCCTAACACCCACAGCCACCCCTCTCCCTTGTCTCTTGAAGGGCTCCCTTTAAATGCACAAGATCAAGGGCACGGGGAAGGCTACCTGTGTTTAAACGAAGCTAGTGTTCGGGTGAGCGGGGAAATGCCAACTCTCTGCACAGCATTTCCCCGCGCGCAAGGGGAGCGCAGCCAGGGGGGGGCGGACGTCCCCAATGTGATGTCATCACGTCAAGGATGCCCCGCCCCCTCCAGGAACGCCCCCCAAAGTCCCCCGCTGAGGGCAAAGATGGACTTGGCAACCCTGGGTATAGATCCAATCTCCTCCTCCTCCTCTTCTTCTTCTGATTCCACATCATCATAAATAAGGCTTTTCTGGTCAATTAGTACAATTTTTTTTATTTTGTATGCTGCATTATGACCATCACACTTTTGATTTTTAAAATTGCCTCTGTTTGTTTATAGCTTGCATGCCATTCTTGTGCATCTTAGAAAAATTACTGTTAGCTGGTCGTTCTCTACAGTCCTTTGCAAAGTGGCCCCTTTTGTTACAATTAAAGCAATGCCGAGATTGGTTTTTCTCCCTTTCTCTGGTTTGGACTTGCTCTTTCAAGTTCTTTCTAGAAATGTAACTTGAACCATTCAGTGATTCACATTCAGTAAGCTGTTTTGAGCATTCCTCCTACAAGTATTTTAGTGCCTGATTGAAAGTTTTTGAGGCTAAGCTGGTTAAGTGTGGGATGGATGGAGCAACCGTTGGATGGATTCATGGCTGGTTGAAAAATCGTACCCAACGAGTGCTCGTAAATGGCTCTGCGTATACGTGGAGGGAAGTCTTGAGTGGAGTGCCACAGGGCTTGGTCCTGGGCCCGGTGTTGTTCTATGTTTTTATAAATGACCTGGAGGAAGACATAGAGGGGATGATTGTCAGATTTGCAGATGACATAAAGCTGGGTGGGATTGCTAATTCTGAAGAAGACAGAGTCAGGATTCAAAATGATATAGATAGGCTGGAACAGTGGGCTGAGGCAAATAAAATGAATTTCAATAGAGATAAGTGCAAAGTCCTACACCTGGGCACAAAAAATCAAAGGCACAGGTATAGAATGTGGGGACTTGGCTTGACAGCAACACATGTGAAAGGGATCTAGGTGTTCTGGTTGATCACACGCTCAACATGAGCCTGCAGTGTGATGTGGCTGTGAAGAAACCTAATGCAGGCTTAGGATGCATTAACAGAAGCATTGTGTCCAGATCACGGGAGATGGTAGTTCCGCTCTATTCTGCTATGGTCAGGCCTCACCTGGAGTACTGTGTCCAGTTTTGGGCACCAAACTTTAGAAAGGACAAGCTCGAGCGTGTCCAGAAGAGGGCAACCAGGACAGTGAGAGGGTTGGAATCCAAGTGGATTCCAAGTGGATTATGAGGAAAGGCTGAAAGATTTGGGTATGTTTAGCCTGGGAAAGAGAAGGCTTAGAGGGGACATGATTGCAGTCTTCAAGTATTTGAATGGCTGTCATGTAAAAGATGGAGCAGATCTATTCTCTCTTGCTCTGGATTGCAAGACTAGAATGGGTGGAAATTACAAGGGAGTCGTTACCGACTAGATATCAGGAGAAACTTCCTAACTGTAAGAGTGGTTGAACAGTGGAACAGTCTGCCTCGGGAGGTGGTGGATGCTCCTTCCCTGGACATTTTCAAGCGGTGGCTGGACGACCATCTTTGGGTATATTGTAGGTATGTAGGGCTATATTTTGGCTATGCTCCTACAGAGTGCAGGGGGTTGGACTAGATGACCTGCAAGGTCCCTTTCAACTCTTAACATTCTATGATTCTATACTTTAAGTCCTTTTTAAACATTAGCTTCTGATAGACTCTGGGCCCATAACCTATTGGGTTAAATGTTAAAAAAAGCACTTGACTTGAAAGCACAGAAGGTTTATGCAGCATCCCCAATCCCCCATGTTTTCCGGTTAAGGGGAAAATGCTGTTCAAACAAATTACAAAGATGATCTGACTCCAAAGGTAACAAGATAAATTTTACTTACGAAAATAGAAGCACTCCTACATGACATATTGATGTAGGTGCATTTACCTTAATGTGAACAGATTGACTTCAAAAGGTTAACTTGCCACCCCTCCAAGCTCATGTAAGCGTGAGAAAAAGAGAGGTCCTATGTAAGATGAAAACAGAAACCAATGACCAAAGACAGCTCAACATTTAACCAATGAGAGTGTGGGGCCAACTGCCAAGAGGACCTGAGAAAATTCTCTTAACCCTTTATCTCCCAGACCCTCTTGCATGCAAATTTACAATATCCAACAGAAGACTGACCCACCCCATGGATCAAGAAACAGGTGTAGTCTTTTCTTAGAATAGTGGGCTATTACAGACATTTTGCGAAGCAGTACAGTGAGATTGCTGCCCCTTTAACTGCACTATGTCCACAGGCTTTTGAGACTCTCAAAGCCAAGATCATGGCTAAGCCTTTCCTGCAGGCACCTGATTTCCAGAAATTCTTTGTCCTGAAGACTATTGCATCTGAGAGAGGAAATAGGAGGGGATGAGTTATCTCATCCTGTAGCATTTCTGAGTAGGAAGCTGCTACAGTGAGAACAGCATTACTCCACAATAGAGAATGAATGCTTTGCAACTGACAAGATCATTCCCATCTGTTGCGGCTGAAGCGTGCCCAGAACAAGAACCAAAAGCTAATATGTTGGGCAACAGCCATAGAAGACTTTGAATTTAAGACACCGCATATTCTTGGCAGGGAGAATGTGACAGCTGACATGCTGTCAAGAGAATGCACCTGAGTCTATGTAATCTTTGCTGTATTAACCCTGTAACTGCTTGGATATGAAAGTACTTTGCAGCAACCTGTTTCCTTGCATGTCGGAATGTGTTTTTGTACTTTGCTCAGGAACCCTGTTAACCCAAGAATGGATGCTCAACTCTACACATATTTTGCTCCTAGGGAACTTTTAGATGTGAAATGTTTAGATTGTTTTGTACTGCAAGCCACCCTGTCAATTTTGGGAAAAGCAGAAATGGCAAAACCAGAGTCACAAGACAGGAGACTCAGACTCCACGTCGTATCAAAAAAGGGAAGGGTGTTGTGACAGGGGAGTTCAAGACACCTTGAGTTAGACCCAGGAGACTTCAGTCTCAGGGAATACCAGTTTGGTATAGTGGTTAGTAGTGCATTTGGTGTAGTGGTTAGGAGTACGGACTCTAATCTGGGAGAACCAGGATTGATTCCCCACTCATCCACATGCAGCTGCTGGTGTGACCTTGGATCAGTCACAAGTTCTCTCAGAGCTGATCTCTCAAGAGCAGTCCTCAAAAGAACTGTCTCAGCCCTACCTACCTCACAGGGTGTCTGTTGTGGGAAGGGGAAGGGAAAGGCGATTGTAAGTCACTCTGAGAATCCTTCAGCTAGTGAAGGGCGGGGTATAAATTCAATCTCTTCTCTTCTTCTTCTTTATCCTGGGAAAGTGGCTGTTAACTGCTTAAATTACTGGTTGAGAGGAGATGGATTTCCGGCCTCAAAATAACCATTTACCCAACTGCTAGGAAGGGGCAAGATAAATGATTATTTGGCTAACCTGTGTTGGGCCATAAAGGATCAAGACGTGCCTCTTAAGTCGTTTGGAGAGGAGGAGACAGAGTGAACCATATGGGATTGCACCCTGACCTTGCGATAGGGTGCCCACTTGGGGCAGGAAGGGTTAAAAGATTTTGGAGACCCTGTCAGAAGCGTTCAAGCTGGGACTAGGAACAAGGGAAGGTACAGAATGGCATCTGCTCTAGCCAGCCTGTTTCATAAATTCCAGCTGGTTTGTATCCATCCTCAGATAACACCTGTGACTCAGTCTAAAGCACAGAGTAGCCTCATGTTTTACTTCCTTAGTACTGCAGTAGCCCATTAATGCTATGATATCTTTTCCCAATATACTTGTGCTCTAGAATGTAAGGGTGTGCTATAGTGGATAAAGATCTTTCTCTTTTAAGAACTTAAGCTGTTTTCACAGAGCTTCACTTATGCGCCTGACTGCTTCTTCCGTGCATAAACTACAACCTCCCAGCTAGGCTGGACTGGTAGCAAACAGGAGACTGTGTGGGACTGAGATATCTACAAGAAGCCCTGTCAGATTGTGATTCCTCTTTATTACAAGGTGCTGCATTTTCCTGTGAGATAGGACATCTGTATCCTAAATAAATAAATATACTAGAACAGATTGTAAATAAGCATGCACCTGGTTACCTTTGGTAAACTGGAATTGTTTCCACACAACCAGAAGGAAAGCCTTTCTCAGACTGGAAGGGACTAAGGCTGGGGTGTCAAACATGTGGCCTGGGGGCTGGATCAGGCCCCCGGAGGGCTCCTATCAGGCCCACAGTGGAACGGGCTGTCTTCTGCTGCTTCTTCCAGTTCTGCTGCTGCTGTGTCATCGTAGGTTTGCAGCTTACAGATACACACCTGAACGGCGTATTCAAGATTGCAACAGCACAGAAATATTGTTGCAATAATTCAGTTATCAGACACTGTCAAATAAACAAAATACTGCAAGACTGCTAATGTTTTAAGCATGTTTTTATTTTAAGTTAAAAAAAACCCTTTGTGTTTGTGTCCTTTATAAAGTTTATATCTCCGCTACCTGGCATTACATTTTTGACACATGGCCTGGCCCAACAAGGTCTCATTTATGTCAGATGCGGCCCTCATAAATGAGTTCGACATCCCTGGACTAAGGGGTAGATGAAAGACAGTTTCTTTCAGGCAGTGACGACTGCTACAAACAACTCTACTATATAGGTATATTTGAGTAGGCAGGCTAATCAAAAATTCTGCAAACTATTGACAGTTACAGATTTGCTGTGATATTTGAATAAAAATATGATGACGCATTACCATGTACAGAGAATGGCTCTAAGATGCTTGACATAACACCCAGAATTCTCTGCTTCAGTTCTGCCATGTTATGAAGTTTCTGTGTCACCTGCTCATTGATCTATTCTCTCTTGCTCTGGATTGCAAGACTAGATCTAATGGGTGGAAATTACAAGGGACTCGTTACCGGCTTAATATCAGGAGAAACTTCCTGACTGTAAGAGTGGCTGAGCAGTGGAACGGACTGCCTCGGGAGGTGGTGGATGCTCCTTCGCTGGACGTTTTCAAGAGGAGACTGGACAACCATCTTTTGGGTATGTTGTAGGTATGTAGGGGTTTCGGCTGTGTTCCTGCAGAGTGCAGGGGTTGGACTAGATGGCCTGCAAGGTCCCTTCCAACTCTAACATTCTATGATTCTATGATACTATGATCTCTGAGGCAATATGAGGACTGGTTATAACAATTCCTGATTTTTTTGGTCAGGACTACTAGCTAGTTGCTCCACCCCCACCCTCATCTGCACCCCCAACCAGTGTCAAGACTTCTGTTAGAGGCAAAGTCTCTCAGGCTTTCAAGAGAAAGTGTGTACAATGCTATTTTCTGAAGAGAATTTCCACAGATTTTAGCTATGTGGAAATACAGCACATCTGGGTTTTGCCAGAACAGAGACAGTTCTTGGTGAGGTACCCTTTTTTGTTTCTTTTCTTGCAGAATTTGTAATGTTCCTTGTTGATTAATCGGTAATGAAAACAGTATTACAGATGAGTAACCACAGTGAACCTTTTAGAGATTATCCAGTACTTGAACACTCCAAAAGATTGAAGGGTTCTTAAGACATGTCAGCTTTCCTTCTGACAAAGCTATTGTGTTCTTGGCGATCATGTGAAAAGCAGAATTCAGCAGGTGAGGCTGTTTCCATCTCTGCATTGTTGGCATGCTGACAAATGCAGCCCTTGCCAATTAAAGGAACAGAAGCATTGTGGTGGTGGGGGGGGCGGATCTTGGGAACCTCGAGAATGTTTTGGAAATGAAGAGAGCTGTCTAAACAGTACATTCAGGAAAGTGCTATCAAATGTAATGTTCCAGTGCAAGAGATGTTGGGGGATGGGACTTCATACATTTGCAATACTAGTGCAAATCAAACATTCCATTGAGCATGGGGAGAAGCAATACATGGGGCAAAGCACTAAACAGTAGCAAAGAATGAAAAGAGAGCCAGTGTGGTGTATTAGCTAGAGCACTGGACTAGGAGCTGGCAGACCCAGGTTCGAATCGCCACTCTGCCCTGGAAGCTTGCGGAGTGACCTTGGGCCAGCCACATACTTTCAGCCTAACCTACCTCACAGGAGCTGCGGTGGCTCAAGTGGTTAAGACGCTGAACTGCAGGCTGTGGAAGGTCAGTAGTTCAGCAGTTCGAGACCCGAGTGGCCGCATGACGGAGTGAGCTCCCGTCTCTAGTTCCAGCTCCTGCCAACCTAGCAGTTCGAAAGCAAGAAATTGCAAGTAGATAAATAGGTACCACTTCGGTGGGAAGGTAACAGCGTTCCATGCACCTTGGTGTTTAGTCATGCCGGCCACATGACCACGGAAATGTCTTCGGACAGCGCTGGCTCTTCGGCTTTGAAACGGAGATGAGCACCGCAACCCTAAAGTCGGATTCGACTGGCTTTTGAGCAAGGGAACCTTTACCTTTACCTCACAGGGTTGCTGTAAGGATAAAATGGAGAAGGGGAGCGAATGGTATAAACTGGTTTGGGTCTTCCTTGGGGAGAAAGCTGGGGTATGTACTGGTGCAAAGTGAGCTCATGGGGTTTTCAAGGCAAGAGATACTCAGAGGTGGTTTGCCATTGCCTGCCTCTGCCTCACAAACCCTGGTATTGCCTGGAGGCCTCCCATCCAAATATTTACCAGGGCTGACCCTGCTTAGCTTACAAGATCTGACAAGAACAGGCTAACCAGGGCTATCCAGGTCAGGGCAAGGCAGGTTATAAATAAAGGAAATAAATAAAATACCAGAGGTGAGATCCCACCCAGGCTGGGATTCTTGGGTTCCATTCCCAGCTTTGGGGAAGCTAGCAAGAAAGAGCAGGCTTGCTGGTACGGCTGTACTTCTGGAAGAAGAGCGGCCAGGGAGTACTGCCATGGAGCTCGCTGGTGTTCCTGGGCCAGTCACACTCTCCTCAGCCTCACAGGGTGGTTGTGATGATAAAAGGGGGGCAAAACGGGCATGCTACCCTAATCTCCTTAGGGGAAAGGTGGGGGGAAACACGTTGATGGTTAGAACCTGTTTAGTGTAGTGGTTAAGTGTGTGGGCTCTAATCTGGGAGAACCGGGTTTGATTCCGCACTCCTCCACTTGCAGCTGCTGGATAACCTTGGGCAAGCCATAGTTCTATCAGAGCTGTTATTTCAAGGACAGTTCTCTCAGAGCTCTCTCAGCCCCACCTACCACACAAGGTGTCTGTTGTGAGGAGGGGAAGGGAAATGAGTTTGTAAGCCGCTCTGAGACTGTGAGTGAAGGGCGGGGTATAAATCTAATCTCTTATCTTCTTCTTCTTCTTCTAGATATAACTTCTGGAAGTCTGGTGAGCTGAGAGTGGGCTTTAAAGCTCTACTATGGGCAATGGGTTTCAGAGGAGAGCAGATGTTGCAGCAGTTTGTACTCCTGGGTTTGTTCTTTCTCTAGCACTGGGGGAAGTGGTTCAGGCTTCTAGGGGGTTAAATCCTCTTGGGACCACTAGGTTCTGCTTTCAGGTGCCACATCAGCCAGGCACCACCCTTAGTTGCCAGGATCTGTCCCCAGAGAGACCTAAATAGTTCCTAGGTGTTTAATTCAAGGGTCTCAACAGGTAGCTCCTGAGCTCCCCGCAGTGCAGAGTAGCCTGTGCATCCTGCAGGAAAAAGACTGCAAAAAGATCTCCTGTAAGCTTTGCCATTTCATAGGATTTTTCTCTGTGCTGCTTAGCTGATAACCTTCATTTCTGGCACTCTTCCTAGACCATGTTCCATTTTTAGGACTGAACAAAACTTGGTAACATGCAGGGCAGGGCGAGCAGCTAAGGATATTTTTCAATATTCAGGAACAGCTCTCATTAAGAGTTGGCAACCACTGCTTTAAGTATAGGCCATAAAAATAATTGCATGCCATCGCATTATAACAAACTCACAATGATCCCCAGACCACAGAGTTTTCAAGGCAAAAGTTGAGCAAAGGTGGTTTGCCACTTTCTTCCTTTCTCAGTAAATAGATTCAGGCAAGTAGCCATGTTGGTCTGAAGCAGCAGAACAAAGTTTGAGTCTAGTGGCACCTTTAAGACTAACAGAGTTTTATTCAAGGTGTGGCAGAATGTGCCTGCTCTGGTCTGCAGGCCCCGTTTCCGCCCTGCCCCCCCCCCGGGGTTCCCAATTCCTTGGAGGGGCTTTTCCTTTGTCTCTACGGTAGCCCACTGCCACCACCTGATCATTGTAGGGATTTACCTACTGAGAAGATCAGAACCCCCAGCTCCCCTTTTCAGTACTGAGGCCTGGCCTGTGTCTCCTGCTTGCCTAACGCCTAGCTACCATGGGGACCGTTTAATGCCCTGGCCGCCCTGGGAGGAATAGCTGCTCACCAACCTCCTGGGTGCCCCTTTTAAAATAGTGTGTCCAAAACGGTAGAGGTCTATATGGTACAGAGAACCACTAGCAACATCAAAGGTTTAAAGTATTTATTGAATAGAAAATGTTTACAAGCATATTTTTAGCACAGCACCAGATTTGAGCAAGGAAAGCAAAAAGAAATTGGCAAAAACATACAAATCCTCTTTCCCTCTCACTACACATGCCCTATCTGATGTTAAAATAGGGCAGGCTCTTTAAGCTTCACTAATTACAGGTCTCTACACAGTTACCAGGAGCTGTGATGGCTCAAGTGGTTAGGACGCTGAACTGCAGGCTGTGGAAGGTCAGTAGTTCAGCAGTTCGAGACCCGAGAGTGCCGCATGATGCCCTCTCTAGTTCCAGCTCCTGCCAACCTAGCAGTCCAAAAGCAAGAAATTGCAAGTAGATAAATAGGTACCACTTTGGTGGGAAAGTAACAGCGTTCTGTGCGCCTTGGTGTTTAGTCATGCCAGCCACATGACCACAGAAACCTCTTCGGACAGCGCTGGCTCTTCAGCATTGAAACGGAGATGAGCACCACAACCCTAGAGTCAGATTCGACTGGCTTTCAAGCAAGGGAACCTTTTTACACAGTTACCATTTCCTTAAAGCTTGCTCCCCATCTCCCAGGTGAGCACATGTGTCCTCTCATTGCCTGAGCATCCCAAAGAAAGAGAACTATTTCCTGTTGCACTGAGATTTTATCATCTCTGTCTTCCTTCCCACTTGACCTGGTCAGGCCAGGTTAGAGAAGTGTTTCCTCCAACCCCTTCCTGGAGATTTAGCCCTTGGAATTGTTCTAGTCCCAAGTCCTCCAAATTCTGTTCCCTGCATGAAGGGGGAGGGAGAAGGAGAAGGCTTGGTCATCCCATTGTCGTTCCTGCTAGATCTATTAGCATTTGGAAGACGGTGAGCCTGGAAAGCCATTGATGGACTTCCTCCTTCCAGAGTGAAAAAAACTGTTAAATGCAAAGTGGAGGTTTGCTGCTTGCCAACCTCCCAGGAGAAAATGCATTTTGTCACATGAAGTATAAGCTTTTGCATGCATGCAGACTTCTGCAGATACAATTAAATGTAAATTACCAGTCCATACATATAGGTAGAGGGTGAGCAGTAAATTAGCATATGACATAATGAAGATGTTTAATAGATTCAAGAACCAAACTGGAATAACAAGCTTTAGTTTATGTAGTTACCATTTGTTGTGTGTTTAATTCCAGGAGAGAACACAGTGAAGGAAATAAATATAAATAAAGGATATATCTGTTCATCAGTCTCCAGTTTTGACAAATGTATTTTCTTCACCATATCAATTAAGCTTGTTATTCCTGTTTGGTCTTTGAATCTGTTAAACATCTTCATTATGTCGTATGCTAATTTACTGCTCAGCCTCTACCTATACGTATGGTAACTTACATTTCATTGTATCTGCAGAAGTGTGTCTTAAAGGTTGGTCTTAAAGGCGCCACTGGACTCAAACTTGTTTCCTTTCTCAGTGACCTTCCATCCAAATACTGACCAGGCCTGTAGGTACGGTGGGGCCTCTCGAGGCCTGCCCCCCGACTTCCTGCCAAGGCCCCATGACCCTGGAAGACCTCCACCACCCCTACCCCTTCCTGGCCTTTGCAGTCTGTAGTAGGAAGATGTCCATCTAACAGGGAGAGCCGTGCAGGCCTCCGAACGAGTGGGGCCAGCTCGTCTGGGTAGGTGGTCGGCCTTCTCTGGGCTTTCAGCTTTGACCTGTGCCTCTTTGGGCAGCTTCACTAAGCCCCCGACTGCAAAATGGCTGGTGAGGGCCAGTGATGAGACCAGTCTCGCTGGCACCAGGGCAGTGGCAGGGGTCCTTAGCTGGGCCAAGTGGCCTCCCAGGTCAGTCCCGCCGGCCAAGCCATCTCACTCCCGGGCGCCACTGCTGGGCTTCTTGTGGTCAGCCATGAGCACCTCCATGCTGAAGGGCAGCAGGGCCAGTGCCTGCTCCAGCTTGTCCCCGTCCTTTCAAGCTCTGATCAGATCAAGCAGGGGTGTGTGTGTAAAATACTGGGTTCAGACGTGTGGTTTCAGCTCACAGTTTATTTTCAGCTCAACTCAAAGACAAACTAGCCAGTTCCAAAGCCAGCTTATATCCGTGCAGCACACAACACCCTACACACATCCCACGTCCCGTGATTGGTTATTTACAGTGTCCGAGTTCCCCATAGGTTAACTCTAGGATCCAGGTGATCCTATTGGTCCACCTTAGGATCTGCTGTGGCTATCATTTTACAGGTGCGCTAGACTGCATGGTCTTGCTAGCGCTGGTGTGGCCATATTAAAGCGTATTGATACA
Organism: Gekko gecko; assembly: GCA_029375565.1. NCBI lineage: Eukaryota > Metazoa > Chordata > Lepidosauria > Squamata > Gekkonidae > Gekko > Gekko gecko. The sequence continues at coordinate 28,744,038 of JAPDNY010000001.1, forward strand.
CAACAGGGGGTCTCTCACATCACCCCCTACTTGATTCTTTCTTTAACTGGAGATGCCAGCAATTGAACCTGGGACCTTCTACATGCAAAGCAGATGCTCTGTCACTGAGCCATGGCCCCTCTCTCCCCCAAATTCTGCTCTCTCCAGGCTTCATCCCCACCCCCAGATCTCCAGGAATTTCTAACCCAGAGTTGGTAACCCTAGTTGCACCCCAATTTGGGTCCCAACCAATGCTCCCTCTACGCTGTGGAATCTTGTGAGCAAAAATTCTACTTTGTGAGCTACTGGCATTAAACCTGTGAGCGATTTGGCTACTGCATAAATTAGTTTGCTCTGGAGACATCCTTCCTGAGCTAAGGCAAAAACGTGTGAGCCGGAGGCTAACAAACTGTGAGCTCGCTCACACTATCTCAGCTTAGAGGGAACACTGGGTCCCAACCTATGGTTTGAGAACCCCTGTAACAACGGTGGGCAGGGTGGACAGCTGGGCATCCTAGGTTTAGGAAACAGAAGGGCTAATATGACTGCAGGGGGGAGGGGCACCACAAAGTAGGTCAGTGGCCCATACAGAAGAGAGACAGGGAGGTCATACACTTCCTAGACCCGCCACCCTACAGGAACAAAAGATGATACAAAATTTGAAAGGTGTCACGCTCGATAAACTGCACTATTCATAGCTGGCCACAAAACTGTTGAGCTTAGCATGTACATCCGTGCACAGCAGAGCTGACGCTGGTGAGTAACCCGACCGCCACCTCCGCATGACTTTGCAGTTAAAAAGGTAAATCTGGGCCGCGCCGGGCTCTCCCCCCACCCCCATTTTTCTTTTCTTTTTTTCCAGGGTGTTTCTCCGCGCGCGTCTCCGTTGCACTGCCCACCCACGGCAGCAGGGAGGCGCCCGTGTGCCAGGCGCTGCGCCTGGCTGCGGCCGCTCTGGATGCCCATATAAGGCGAAGCGAGGCTGCGAGAGGGGAGGCGCTCCAGAGCTCGGCTTGCTCCACGCCTTATTTGGAAGCGAGCGGAGAGGAAAAAGCGGGCGGGGGCGGGGAGCGGAGGCTGCAGTGTTCGCGTGTGTCACCAAAGGAAGAAGGGGGGGAGAGAAAGTAGGGGTGCGCGCGCCTGTCTACACAATCTGCCTTTGTCCCTCCGGGTGCATCTTGCTCAGCCGAAATGGATGCAGGCATGCATCAAAAGCAGCTGAATTCTGCTCCTCTCCCCCACCCCCTTCGGCCTGCAAATGCACACGCGGTTTTAGACGCTGGGAAAGAACAGAGTTTGCTGGCCCGGTGCGTCTGGACCAATGTGCAGCCCTCCCACCGCCACCTGTTCGGTGTCTTTTGCAGAATGCCGCAGCATGGCAGCACCGTCGAAAGGGTTTCTTTATCCCGTCAGCCCTTCCCCCCACCCCCTGCTCCCATTGATTGAACAAGAGTGGGGTCCGCCAGCCGATTTCAACCGAGAAAGGAAAGAGGAATGAACGCTACGAAGAGGAGAGCGCGGAAACAGTGCCGCCTTAGGCGATACTGCGCTGGAGTCCTATAGCAAGGGGTACCCTGTGGAAAGCGCTCAAGCTGGGCATGAATAGGACAGCTCTGCTCGGTGGCGGGCTGCCTGTGAACCTGGAGAGGATTCCAGATGGTTTCTAACATAAGAACATCTGAAGAGCCCTGCTGGATCAGTACAATAGTCCATCTAATCTAGCATCTTGTGCCCAACCTGAAACAAAGTTTGAGTCCAGAGGCACCTTTAAGACTTACAAAGTTTAATTCTGGGTATAAGCTTTCCTGTGCAAGCACACTTCTTGCCTGTGCATACATATAGTGGCCAACCAGTTCCTCTGGACAGCCAACAGGGTACAGAGGTGGAGGCCTTCCCCCCATGTTGCCTCCTGGCTCTGGGATTCAGAGGTTTTAGTGCCTCTGAATGTGGAAGTTCCCCTCAGTCACAAGGCTAGTAGCTCCCTCTAAGCTGTGGAGTCTTGTGAGCAAAAATTCTACTTTGTGAGCTACTGGCACTAAAGTTGTAAGTGAGCGATGTGGCTGCTGCATAAATTGGTTTGGTCTGGAGCTATCCTCCCTGAGCAAAGACAAAAATGTGTGAGCCGGAGGCTAAAAAACTGAGCGCTCACAGTAACTCAGCTTAGAGGGAACTTTGGTAGCCACTGATTGAGTTATCCTCCATGAATCTTTCTAATCCCCTTTTAAAGCTGTTTATTCTTGTGGCTACCACTACATCCTCTGGCATCGAATTCCACATTTTAATCACTCTCTGTGTAAAGAAGTATTTCCTTCTCTCTATCCTGAACCTACGGCCAATCAGCTTCATTGGATGCCCTCGAGTTCTGGTATTTTGGGAGAGGGAGGAATAGTTTTCTTTCTCAACTCTCTCTACCCTGTGCATAATTTTATAAACCTCTGTCATGTCCCACCTTAGTTGTCTCTTTTCTTAACTGAGAAGTCCCAGACTCTTCAGCCTTTCCTCCTAGGGGGAGGTGCTTCAGCCCCCTAATCATCTTGGTTGCCCTCCTGTTCACTTTTCCCAGCTCTGCAGTGTCCTTTTGCAGATAAGGTGACCACACCTGTACACAGTATTCCAAATGAGGCTGCACCATAGATCTATACTGGGGCATTACAATATTGGCCATTTTATTCTCAATCCCTTTCCTAACAATCCCTAACATAGAGTTTGCCTTTTTCACTGCTGTGGCACATTGGGTTGACACTTTCATTGAGCTGTCTACTATGACCCCAAGGTCTTTTCCCCTTTCAGTCACAGCAAGTTCAGACCCCAGTAGCCTATACTTGAAGGTGGGGGTTTTTTTGTCCCCATGTGCACCCCTTTACACTTACCAACACTGAACTTCAGCTGCCACATTGTCAACCCCTCACTCAGTTTGTTGAGATCCTCTTGGAGCTCTTCCCAGTCATCCTTGGTTTTCACCATCCTGAATAATTTTGTGTCATCTGCAAACTTGGCCACTGCACTACTCAGCCCTAGTTCCAGATCATTTATGAATACATTAAAGAGTACTGGCCCCAATACCGATCCTTGTGGGACCCCTGCTGCTTACTTCCCTCCATTCCTACTCTTGCTTCCTGTCCTTTAACCAGTTTTTAATGCATAAGAGAACCCTTCCTCTTATCCCATGACTGTTGTTTACTCAGGAGTCCATATCTCTGATTACAGTTTTTACTAATTTGCCTGGGACAAACGTTAGACTGACTGGCCGGTAATTTCCTGGTTCCCCTCCAGATCACTTTTTAAAAGTTAGTGTAACATTTGCTACTCTCCAGTCTCCTGGTACAGCTGCTGAATTTAGTGATAGTTTAAATATATGGGTTAGTAGAGCTGCTATCTCACAACTGAGTCCCTTAACAACTCTGGGGTGGATGCCTTCAGGACCTGGAGATTTATCAGTTTTTAATTTCCCCAGTAGGTCTAGAACTTCATCTCTGGTTGCCTCAATTTGGCTCAGTTCTTCACACTTTCCACAATAAACACAGAAGCAAAGAAGTCATTGAGCTTCTCTACTGTCTCCCCATCTTCCTTTAGCAATCCCTTTATTAGTCATCCAAAGGCCCCACTGCTTCTCTGGCTGGTTTCTTGCTATAGATATATTTTCATTGGGGCAGACCTTCCACTTTTTAAAAGAAGCCTCTTTACTTCTTATAGCTTCCTTGACTTGTGTTGTTAACCACACAGGCCTTCTTTTAGCCTTGGCAGTGCCTTTCCTAACCTGTGGAATGCATTCCATCAGGCCTTCAATTCGTGTGGCTTTAAATAGCTTCCAAGCATCCTGTAGGGATTTGACTCTCTTGTGTTTCCCCCTCAGCTTCCTTTTTACTGTTCCCCTCATTTTTTGTGTAGTTCCCTCTTTTGAAATCAAATATTACAGTTTTGGACTTTCCACTGACCTGAATGCAAACTTAATAGCACTGTGGTCACAGTTCCCAACTGGCATAACAACCTCTACATCTCTCACCAGGCCTTGGGACCTGCTCAGAACCAAGTCCAAGATCACTACCCCTCTGGTTGGCTCTGTGACCAACTGTTCCACTGCACAGTCATTTATGATATCTAGGAATCTCATTTCTACGGTGTGACTCAAGCACATGTTTATCCAGTCAATATGAGGGTAGTTGAAGTCTCCCAGTATAATAACATTATCTGCTTTAGTCACCTCCCTTATTCCGTCTCCATCTCAAGATCAGTCTTGAGAGTTTGACCAGGTAGGCGAGAGTACACCCCCACTTTTAAGTAACCTTTATGTCCCAGTATTTCCACCCATATCGCTTCTATTGGGGAGTTAATTCCCCAGATACTTTGTAATTTATTTGATTCAATGTCTTCTTTGATGTCTAATGCAACACCCCTACCAACCCATCCCTCCACGTCCTGCCTACAGAGCAAGCAAGCAAAACAGGAGTCCAGTGGCACTTACACAAAATTGTTCTAGTGTGAGTGGATCTCATTTGGAACTGGCTTTTCTTTGTAACATCTCTGTTACAATGTTTCTTTGTAACATCTCTGTTACATCTAATAAAGTGAGACCTGACTCACAAAAGCAGATGCTGGAATAAATGTTGTCGATCCCTGAAGTGCTGTTGGAGTACAGTTTTATTTTTCTGAACTTGGAGGCTCCACCTAGCTACCTTGGCTAAGAATCCTTTCAACAACTCTGCCCAATTCTTTTTATAAAAAAGGGACAAACTTGTGACCATTGTACTGTGTAGTGGCAAAATGAATTATACATTTTGCGCAGAATGCTTTTCTGGCTGGGAGTCCCTCCCAAAGCATTGGCATGTGTCAAAGTGATTCATTCATACTAAATAGACTACTTTTTCCATATTACCAATGAAAGGTTTTACATTTTTTTAAAAAAAATTAACTTACATATTCCTAGGGATTCCTAGGGACTAACAACAAATGCATCTTTGTATCATATTTTCCTGTTGTACCATTGAAACTATTAGGGCTGCGGTGGCTCACAGGTTAAGATGCTGAGCTGAAGGCCAGAAGGTCAGTAGCTTGGCAGTTCGAGACCCTAGTGCCGCATGATGGAGTGAGCTCCCGTCTCTGGCCCCAGTTCCTGCCAGTTTGAAAGCAAGAAATTGCAAGTAGATAAATAGGTACTGCTTTGGTGGGAAGGTAACAACGTTCCGTGTGCCTCGGTGTTTAGTCATGCCGGCCACATGACCACAGAAAAGTCTTCGGACACCGCTGGCTCTTCGGCTTGGAAACACAGATGAGCACCATCCCCTAGAGTCGGATTCGACTGGCTTTCAAGCAAGGGAAACCTTTACCTTGACCATTGAAACTACCTCTGACCTGGATAGCCATGGCTAGACCAATCTCATCAGATCCGGGAAGCCAAGCAGGGTCATCCCTAGTTAGTATTTGGATGGGAAGCCATGAAGGAAGTCCAGCATTTCTACATGGAAGCAGGCAGTAGCAAACCACCTCTGAATGTCTCTTGTTCTAGAAAACCCTGTGAGGTCACCATAAGGCAGCTGTGACTTGAGGGCACTTTCCTCCACCATCCCATTGAAAGTACCCCAATCTGTGACCTTAGGCAGATTGCCAGCTGACCGGGACTGCTTTCATGCCCGTAAGAAGAGCCTGAGTGACTCACACAAATCAGCAGGAGTAGTTTTGCTCCTTATCAACGTAAACATTGTTATCTGCTAATGTATGCACATCCAGTTGCTATTAAAAGCACAGGAACAAGGAAAACAATCACATTTGTTTTTTTTGCCATCAAGCTGCAGCCAATTTATGGCGACCCCCTAGGTTTTCAAGGCAAAGAGTCATTCAGATGTGGTTTGCCATTGCCTTCGTAGCAACCCCGGACTTCCTTGGTGGTCTCCCATCCAAGTACTAACCCGGGCTGATCCTGCTTAACTTCCAAGATTGCCATCAAATGACATGTAACAGTATGCACGATTTTGAGTTCTCCAGGCTGGATGTTACAAAAAAACTTTTCTTTTTTTTTAAATAGGAAAAGGAAGAAGCTTCAGGACATGGTGGAAAATCCTGGTATAGTCTGCTGTGTTGAGCAAGGGCCAGTAAAAATAAACTTGCAAGGTTACCCAGGCAGCGTCTATGGATGACACTTTATGACTATCATAACAAGAATCTTAACTGTGTTTCCTTGTCTTGGGACAATCCAAGTACCTAAAGCCCTTTGTTAATAGAGGCTGTAAAAGGTGATTCCCTAGATGCAGTGTTACTTTACCATCAAATGAATTATTCTCGTATTAAGGTAAATCCCTCCCTTGACTTTTAACAGCAGTGTGACAGGCAGGCATTCAACAGATACAGCTTCTCTTGGCACAGTGCTGCGGCGATGAAGAAAAAAATCCTCCGTTAAACTTGTGCCTGCAATATAGTGTTAAAAATACAGGAGCCCTGTCATAAAATCTTAGCAACCCTTCACAGGCTAGGGGCAAATTTCATGTTGGTTAACTCCTAATGGTCTTGGGTTTCTGAGCTGGAAACCAGTTCAGCACAAAGTGATAGTAATTTTAAAAAACTCTAGTGAAAACAGGTCCTGCCGCCAAGCTTAGTGGAGGCTTGCCTCAGATGAAACTGGGTCTGCTGTTCTGTACATTATTTTATTTACTTCACGGGTACAAAGCTGTTTTCTGTTTCTCTGTGTTTGTTGCTTCCCTACTTTCTATAAGAGGAAATTACAAAGCAATTTCAGGGACATTTTGTGGTCTTATTCATGATTTTAGAGTGCCTCCCTTCAGAAAGGCACTCTGCGTATGCATAGAGGCACCCAGCTCAAAATATCAGATTTCCATTTTAAAAATAAAAGGAATTCATTGTCTTCATAACTGTACTGCATATTTGTCCTACACAATTTCCACTGCACCCTAGGGGAGATATCCAAGGCCAAGGACTTGCTTTCTCAGTTATTACATGAACTACATTTCCCATGATCACCTCCTTACCATCTGCCTGTTAGTCAATCAGACTTTCATTGCAATACAATACCACCCTGGCCACTACTCATCACACTTTTACCATCCTTGTGCACTGGTTCCTTCAGTTTCCACCTGATTGGCCCAGAAATGAGGATGTCATATGTACAGCCCAATCAGAATCAGAATCTTTCTGTGGACCATCCCCCCCCCCCCAATTCTAAGCACCAGAAAGGCATGCCTGTGTGTTGAGAATCGAAGGGGAAGTTAAACAACAAAGCTTCTTTTTGAAAACCAAAAAAGGAGCCTTGCATCTAAAATATGCATGTAATAATACATGAATAATTTTGAAAATATTTAGTCCTCGACATATTTCCGTTAAAAATAGAGTTGGTTTGGGAAAGGAGGGGTGGAGTCCTAGAACAGAGGGTCTCTGAATAAGGCACAACCTTTTCCTTTCCCCTGGCAATGCTCTTGTGTCTTTAACAACCACAGGCAAGCCTCAAATTGAACAGGTGCCTCTTGTCCAAAATATATATTTTTGGCAGATTGGCATTAACTGTGGCCTAGTTAAAGCGACAAAAGTGCTTCCCTCACTCTAAATTGGCTCACTGCTTGACTTCGCACTAGTCACTCATTCTTAGCCTAGCCTACCTCATATCGTGGTTGTTGGGAGGTTAAAATGGAAGAGGAGAGAATTACATCGTAATCTACTCTGGGTCCCCATTGGGGAGAGATGTGGGTTATAAATAGCTAAATAAAGTGCTACAATTGTTTTTCAGGGAAGACTCAAGTGCATTAGTGGTTAACAAGTATTTCTGCATGCCCCTTTGGATTCATATCCTTCCTCCTGAAGGACACACAGCAACCCTTTTTGGTAACTAAGGGGGACTTTGATAGACGACATGGGTGATAGACCTGGCCCAGGCTAGCCTGACTTTGTCTGCTCTTAGAAGCTAAGGAGGGCCAGTTCTGATTAGTGTGTGGATGGGAGCCGACCAAGGAAGTCCAGGGTCACTACACAGAGGCAGGCAATGGAAATCACTTCTGAACATCTCTTGCCTTGAAAATCCTATGGGGTTGCCATAAATCAGTTGTAATTTGATAGAACTTTCCACCAGAGGAAGGCAGGAGTCCTATATAGCCTTCCCAAGCACATGGTTGCACCTGAATTAGCACTTTGAATGCTGGTAGCCAATAGTTGCAGAGCAGGTAAAGAATATTCAGAGCTGAAACAGTTCCTGGAATTGAGATTTTGTTCCTACTCATACTTTTATAAATTGCAGTACCCAGCAGATGTCCAGATTTCCCTCATCATTAGTGGGGCATTTGGGGGCAGAGCCCCACCACCCACGAGCCCTGCCACACCATTTGATGATGCCAGACACCCCCACCCCCAGTGTGCCTAGCCCTGCAGCTGCAGCCAGGCTGAGGAAAGAAAAGGAAGCTGCCCTGCAGCTGCTGGACAGTTTCACTCTCCCTGGAACAGCTGTTAGGTTTAACAGCTGATTGGAGGGGAGTGAAACTGACCAGAAGCAGGGCAGCTTTCATTTCCTTCCCCAGCCTTCCTGCTGGGGGGGCCGCACTGGGGAAGGAGAGAGAGAAGGCATGGTGATGCTGATGGGGAAATAAATCTCTCTCTCTGTCCCCCATAACTTTCCATGGCGGGGTGGGTGGGTGGGAGTCTGGTGATAATGGGGAAGCCAGTCTCTCTCTCCTGGGGTTGCCAGTCTCCAGGTGGTGGCTGGAGATCCCCTGGCAATACAGCAGATCTCCAGGTGGACTCCCCAAACCCTGTCCCTCCCCTCCCCAAACCCTGTCCTCCTCTGGCTCCACTCCCAAAAATCTCCAGTTATTTATTATTTTAAAGTATAAATATAAGCATAATAACCTAGGTGACCCATAAGAAAATTTTTTGCCCCACAAAGCGAAAAATCCTGGCTACAGCCCTGGTCCAGGTAAAGAGACCAGAATTAAGGGAGAAGGTTATTTTGGTCTGAGAAGTTCTGCATTCTGCCCCAAGCCAGTTTTTCCCATAAACCCACTAAATGTTGTCCTCTGCCTTCACCAGGCTCCATCCCCTGATCTGAGGTTTTACTGTTCCTCAGCTTTGCTCCCCGAGTCTCTAGGTCTGATATTCCTTAAGCTAGCCTGAAGTTAGCTGATGGCATATGTATAATAACATTGGCCTGCCTTGCAGGGGTGTAAATATTAGGGAGGTAGAGCATCAAAGCACTGTATGCATTGTCTGGATCCATCTCCAGTCTTCCCTGGGGCTTGTTTTGGGTTGCTTGCAGGAATCACCCCTTCTCCAAGTAATTCCTATGGACTCAAGGGATGCAGAATAAAAGCAGAGGCCGAGGAGCATAGCCCCTGCAGCATCATGGTTAGCCGCATGGATGGCTTCAAGAGCGAATTAGATAAGCATATGGAGCAGAGGTCCATCAGTGGCTATTGGCCACAAGGTATGGATAGGGACTCTGGAGCAAGGGATGCTCTGTATTCTTGGTGCTGGAGGGGGCAGCAGTGGGAGGGCTTCTAGTGTCCTGGCCCCACTGCTGGACCTCCTGATGGCGCCTGGTATTTTTGGCCACTGTGTGTCAGAGTGTTGGACTGCATGGGCCATTGGCCTGATCCAACATTGGCTTTTCTTATGTTCTTATGGTGCGTCCCAGGGCGATTCTGCATCTAGTATTTGCTCCACATTTTCTTAACTGGGAGGGAAAAGTGCAGCTCAAAACCACATTCCGATACCTCAGGGCAACACCGTACTGACTGCAAAGTCACCCCTGAAGGGCCACAGAATGGTCAGAAATCTATGCAGACGGTAGCACAAAATCCGATGATCAAAGGAAGCAAAAGTGGCATGGAATGTGGAGGCTGCCATAAGATTCGATGATCAAAGGAAGTGAAAGCAGCAAGCAATGCAGAGGGGAATTTCTGTTCCAATGTGGGTTTGTTGAAACAACGGAGGGAAAAGTCAATGCAGAATCACTCACTGTAAAAGAAAATGTATGTAAAGCTGCTCCCATATAGGTACAAACATTGGCCCATATAGCCCAGACTGGCAAGTGGGTAGTCAGCTCTGCTGTGGGACATTCCTGAAGGTTTGAGGGTAATGCCTGGGGAGTGTGGAATTTGGGAGGGGGCAGTGCACAGCACAGACATGATGCCATAGAGTTTGTCCTCCAAAACTGCCACTTCATCCACAGGAACTGATCTCTATAGTCTCGAGACTAGTTGTCAGTCTGGGAGAATGTCAGGCCCACCTGGAGGCTGCCAACCCTGTCCCCTGAGTGGTATTCATCCCAGTTGATTCCTACCATTAGAATAGCTTAGCACTTCTCTAGCATGTAGGAGTGTTTAAAGGGCTTCCTATTGACTATTTGGTGAAAGTTCATACAACAGCCCTGCAAGGCAGGTCAGTACTATCATATGGGCATAGACTGGAGGAGGAGAGAACCTTGTATGCCACGCTGAGCCTACTGGAGGAAGGGCGGGATAAAAATATGAAAGGAGTTAACTGCAGAGCTGACTCTGTGATTCCTAGGTTAGCTGAATAGCCACTGCGCTGTGAGCTTGCTGCATTCTTTCTCTCTCTCCACAGAACTCCCAATAATGCCTCTCTCAAGAACAGAGGTTTTTATACTAGTTCAAATGATTTGGTTCAGAGGAAACTTCCAGTTGAGAAGTCTGTAGGGGTGTGTGGAAGTGTCTTTCTTTTCCTGTTTTGCGTTGGAGGAAATGTAACTGTTGAGATCAGAGACAGAGTCTTATCTTGATCTCCTAAGAAAAATATCACAGACAATTACATGATCTACTTTATGAGGAACAGGTGATCAGGTGATAAAAATATTTAAGACTGGGAGAGGAGTAATGAGACATATGGTAGCTTGTAAAATGACGCAATGGGTGGAGAAGGCATTTGGTCACAGATCAACTCACCCGCTGAGGAAACCCTGCACATCTGCCATGGAATTGCAAAGCATTCTGGGAAGTGTATCCTCAGGAGATGGTCTAGTGTCTCTTTAGTTTTCTCCTCATGCTAAGTAGATCTATAGCACAGCAACATTCCTATTACTACACATTCCTATTACTACTCTGCCATGACAGGCCAAATGCCTTTCAGAAAAGCTTGTCTGCCATTTTGATCTTTTTTTTTGTCAGTGTGATACACTCCTGAAGTATCTTGAAGTAAATTAGGGATGGCAGCCTCCCGGTGGGACTTGGGGATCCCCAGGAATGACTGTTCATCTCCAGACTACCAAGATCAGTTCTCCTGGAGAAAAGGTCTGCTTTGGAGGGTGAACTCTATGGCATTGTACCCCACTGAGGTCCCACATTGACCAGCTATGCCACTGCCTCCTGACAGCAGACCTCGATCTACCAGACGACTGCAAGGAGGATAGCTGGGGAACTGAGGAACCAGAAGCATCCGCACAACCCCAGCTACACACAAGTGCTCCACCAGAGAGAGACGCAGGCGGCAGCTCCAAGCCGGGTCGTAGCCCAGAACCCCAGAACAAACCAGCTGTGGCAGTGGCCCCTGAGGTGCCTTCAGGACAAGCCAGGGTAGTGCCAGAAACTCCAGGCTGGGTTCTGGATGTACGCCACTCAGCCTGGGAGCGGCGGAAACCCTCCTACCTCAAAGACTATGTATGCTAGGGGAGAATCTGAACTGGGGGGGGAGAGGGGTGTTGTGTACTAACAGGGACCACCCACGCGGTCAGGGTTACATGTGGTCATGCAAGCGACCAAAGCTTCAAATCCCGAGACAATGGACGGAGAGGATCGTAGACCTAGCCAATCGGCTGGCCAGAATCCAAGAGGGAACCTACGGTTGGGGTTACACTGTAAATAGACCTATCACGGGTGTGGGCATGTTGGGTGTGGTTTGGACTGGCATTTAAGCGGGCCTCTGGCCCTGCATGTTCATCTCCAGTTCTCCTATCTTGAATAAAGTATGAGCTGAAATCACTACGCTATGCATCAGTCTCAGTACTTTTCAGGCAGCAACCAATATGTGAGGAAGTGGAAGACTGCCTCAGCATGGCGGAGAAGCCGAGTGAGAGCTCCATAGTTAAGATGGAGGGTAAAACCTTGTGAGGCTTCAGCCATGTTAAGGAGCTGGGTGAGGTGCATGTCTTGTGGCTAGTCCTCTTTCCTTTTTTTTAATCTTCTACCTGCCTCCCATGCTCATCTCCGATATAACATCCCCCTCTTACCTTGCAGCTGATGCAGATGCTTGCCAAGCCAGACAGCCCTTCTCATTCCAATTCAACCTCTTGATTGAACCATTCCCTAGAACTCTCTCTGTTCATTGGCCTCTCTCCCTGGTCCAGTTGTGGAGACTTCCATGGTGAAAGCCTCTGTCAAGGGTCTCACAGTCCAATTCTCTCAGACTATGCTGTTTGAGTTTGTTGGAGAACACTTACTGAAGGCTAGCTATATAATTCTCACCCCCCACACTTATGCCAACCCCCTCATAGCACAAGCCACCCTAAGAATTATTGAAAAGTCTTACCTATTACCACTCCTACCTCTTTTGCTGCCAGTATTGATTCTGGTCTCACACAGTACATAATCTATAACTGGGCTATTTGCATCCCTCCTTTGCACAGAAGTTTTTTGGCAGATTTTGGCGGGTTTGCATTTTTAATAACTGGTATCTTTGAAAAGCAGCACCACAGTTTTGGAAAACTAAAAACTTTGTCTTTAGAGAACTGTGTACGAAGGACTATGAGAAAGTCAGTCAAAACATTTCCATCCTGACCTGGATAGCCCAGGCAAGCCCAATCTCATCAGATCTTAGAAGCTAAGCAGGGCTGACTTGCAAGTACTTGGAAGGACAACCTCCAAGGAATACCAGGGCCGGGACACAGAGGCCGATAATATCAAAGTCACCTCTGTGAAACGTCCTAGCCCCACTAGGGGTCAGCCAGAAGCCACCATGACTTCCAGGCTCGCAAGCACTTATACACACACAGATACACACACACAAAATACCAAAAAAAACCCCACACACATGTTCCTCAGTTTTGGGGGTGAAATCTCCATTTACTCCAAATGTATATAAATCTCCCCAAATTTCACATGGGGATTTCCCCCCAACTTCAACTAATTTGAGGGGAGCTCTTTCCCATGTGAAATTTCATGATAACCTATTGATAATCTATAATTGTACAAAACGTGGAGTACCACTACTAATCCTGCCTTTATAATTCTGGAATTTTGTAGAGCCAAATTATGGCTTAGATGTTGAACGTTAGAAATGTGGATTCAAACCACAGTTCTGCTTTGTAAACAGTAGTCCCATGTGGCACATCAAAGACGAACACAATTTATTCCGCCATAAACTTGTGAGTCAGAATTAACTTCCTCAGATGCTCTACTTTAAGGTTCGCTGGGTAGCCAAGCATGGAGGACTTTGGTGTTTGAAACTATGCAGGCTGATTGTCCTTCTAAACTCCTGCAGTGTCAAACAGGTTCTTCTTGCCCATATCGACAGTCCAAAGTCTAAACTGCTCTAAACTGCGATAAATTCTAAACTGCTGCCAGCTGGCTCTTTTAGACAATCAGCACAGCTTTATTATAACCTTTCTATAAAAGGAGGAAAAGAAACCCAATATTAGCTGTGCTGTAAACGTTCTAACAGAGCTAGAGTGGCAATAGGTGAAATAAAACTGGAAAGCACACAAATAGTTCTACATGGCTAGTGCCAGATATAAATTCAGGCAGGACCAATGCTTATTTACAGACACAGCGGCCTCTATCACGTATGCTTCCAAACAAAGGCTGAGCTCTTTGAACGGCTCACTTAAAGAAGTCTACAAACATTCTCTTTCTCCAGCAAAGAAAGAACCAAATCTATTTAACATTCCAGGTGGCCTGAACAATTATGATTGGCTGGCAAGCATGTCCTTTTAGCCAATGGAAAAGGAATAAGAATAACCAGAGAGAAGACATAGCAACATGATGTAAACCAAGTGTCTCTGAATGGAGTTGGAGCCATAACTTTTACCAAGACAAGCTTATCGACACCTAATAATCGTCTGGCAGGAAATGGAAGACCTTTAACATATCACTTAAATGATAAGAAGGAATTCTGGGTTACAGCTGAAAGAAGTATTGGACACGAAGGTCATTTTGCAATCCCATGTCTGTAAACAGGTTTTCTGATCACTGAAAGACTTTGGCCTAGGCAGAGTGGAACTGGATCAAATGAAGATACTTGCTTACAAGTTATTGTCTCTCAGTCCAACCTATTTCAAAGAGTTGCCATGAAGCTAAAACTCTGACCTCCTTGGAGGAAGATTAGAATACAGAGGAATTTAATAATCATATTTCCCAGTTGAACCTGCAGATAAGCATGTACAGTGCAATCCTAAGGATATCTACTCAGAAGTAAGTCCCACTGAGATTAGTGGGTCTTCCTCCCTAGCAATTTTTATTTTATTTATTTAGCTTCATTAGTCATCTGGCTTTCTTTCTCAGCACAGGTTACAAAATTATAAAACAATGTAATGAAGACCACTGTCATACATAAGGGAGAAAAAAACTACTTAGGATTTTTTAAAATAGACAATTAGAAGCAGGGGTCATTTCCTTCCGGAATGGAGCTCTGGCAGTAAGGAGCCTGGGGGTGCCCCCCGACTGCCTTTCCTGGCCCGTCTGCCTGGGCAGACGGGCCAGGGAAGGCTTGCAGAGTCCCCCTGCCACCTGGGGGGATTTAAATGCCTCTCTTTCCCTTTCCTCTGGGGAAGGGAAAGAAAGGCATACTAAACATGCCTGGGTTCCTTGCCCGATCTTCTTTAGGTGTCCCGCAGCCGCAGGGCACCTGGAGAAGATCGGGCAGGGGACCCAGGCATGTCTGCCTGCCTGCCTGCCTGCCCTTTCCTGCCCTTTCTACCATTCCTAGCATTCTCTATGAGAGGCACTGGCAGCTGAATCAATATCCAAAAGTTTGGGCGGGGGTTGTGTATGTATGTGGGCTATAAGAAATAAGCAGCATCAGTAATGGATTTCAGTAAAACAATACATGTAATGCTACCTCTTTGTTTCCTCCTCCCTCATGAGGAAGACTTTCTACGCTGGGAACAACGGAGTGTTTCAGAATATAGGAGCCAATTCAGAGAGGGCAGGAGGGGAGGGTTGAGAAGGGGCCCCAAAGTTGCACGGCTAAGCTCTTATGTTCAGATTTTGCATAGATGTAAGGAGACTGTCTGTCTGTCTGTGTACATGAAGCTGTCTTATACTAAATCAGGTCATTGGTCCACCAAGATCAGTACTCTCAACATGGCCTGGCAGTGGCTCTCTGGGGTCTCACAAAGAAGTCTTTCACATCACCTACAACCTGATCCTTAACTGGAGATGTTGGGGATTTAACCTGGGACCTTCTGCATGTCAAGCAGATGTTCTACCACTAAAACACAGCCCCTCCCAAATCTATGGGACTTCACTTCCAGTGCTGCAGACCTGATCTGAATCATGCTCCCACATGCCTGCTAGCTGCAAATTGCTTGAGACATCTGAACATGAAACTCCCTTCGTTTGGGCAGTTTGGAAGTGGCACACAATCTTTCCATGGCGTAGCTGGTGGTGACTCTGCTCGCGTGTGCACTGGAGAGGCATGGCGTATAATCATGCCTGTGCTGCATCTGTTCTCTCCGTGTTGTAATTTTAAGTTTGTTAAGGCAATGGTTTCTCATTGTTACATAAAAGCCCTCTGGACATAGGCAGTGCTGTATAAATATATTATCATTAAATTATCATTAAATAATAATGTGCTGCTGGCCAGAGGTCTAAGGGCCATAGGGAGGTTGCTGACCCCTCTCTTTCCTAGGAAGCAGACCATGGCAAGGGAACAAGCTGACCCCAGCCATCAGCCAGAGAAGAAGCTGACCCCAGCCATGAGCCATCAGCCAGAGAAGATCAGCCAGGGCATTTCTTTCCCCATCTCAGTCAGAAAGAACACGTTCCAACTACAAGTTGCCTTCAGAGTGAAGAAGAGAGAGGAAATGGTCACTTGGGCCTTTTGGCAACAACCAGAAAGATCCTAAGAAGTTTAGAATAGTGCCATCACCGCTTTCATGCAAGCAAGAATGCCAGTGGGAGAAGAGCAGCCGGTCCTCCAGAGTCCAGAGGCACATTAGAGCAGGGGATAAACAAGCTTGTTGAGCCTCAAGTTGCCAACTCCCAGTGGGGACATTCCTGGAGATTTGGGTTGGAGCCCGGAGAGGGCAGCATTTGGGGAGAGGAGGGGAGTTAAGTAGGGATGTGATGTCATAGAGTCCAGCCTCTAAAGCTGCCATGTTCTTCATGGAATTGATCTCTGTGGTCTGGAGAGGAGTCATAATTTTGTGAAAACTCCAGGCCTTACCTGGAGCTGGGCAACCCTAGTTGAGCCTGCGAGGGCTTTTGATGCCACCACAAAATGGCTATTGTGGGAGATGGGAGCATTCACTGCCCACATTGCTGTGCCTTCCCTCACCTTGTCACGATGCAGGAAGCCTGGGATAGGGCAGGCAGCAGCTTTGAGGCCAGCTTAGAGGTATGATGAAAGTTCTTGTTGTGTTGGGATCTCTCAAGAGCTTCCTTCCCACCTGTCATGAAATGTCATCAATAATTTTGGAGAGCTGTTAGGGGGTTGGAGCTGAAGAAATATTGCCGTCACTCAGCCACGAAAATGTTTCCACTTTGAGGTGCCACGAGAGCACCCACGGCTGCCTGTGCTATTGATCTGAACTAGTTGTGGTTGAGGACAATGTGGCAAGGTCTGCTGTGGTATTCTCAGGGATAATGGTCGGCCACTGTGTGAGATAGGGTGCTGAACAAGATGTTCTTAATAGTCCTGATAGCTTTTAGACCATGGGGGTGGGGTGTGTGTGTGCTGCTGGTAGGGGGAGGGGGGAGAGACTGCCAGTCTGAGTAGATAGTACTGAGTTTAATGGACCAATGGTCAGATTCAGCAGAAGGTAACTCGTGCTCAACAGACATCCATTAAGGCCAAAATGATATTTCCTAGGGCACTGTCGATGGATTGTAGTTACCTCAGGACCCATCACCATTTGGGTCACTATGGATCTAAGGTGTACTAGAGCCCCATTTGGATGTAGACTAGGGTTGCCAACTTTGGGTTGGGAAAGTCCTGGAAATTTGGGGTTGGAGCCTCAGGAGAGCAGGGACATCAGAGAGGTCTAATGCTACAGAGTCCCCCTCCCAAAGTATCCATTTTCTCCAAGGTAGGGTTGCCAGGTCCCGCGGGGCCACTGGCAGGGGTTGGGAGGGCAGCACTCCCAGATCCAGGCTGGGAAACCCCTGGAGATTTGGGGATGGAGCCTGTGGGGGACAGGGGCTTCAGAGGGGTACAGTGCCACAGAATCCACCCTCCAAAGCATCAATTTTCTCCAGGGAAACTGATCTCTGTAGTCTGGAGATGAGCTGGAGATGGTATCCCTAAGGGTAACCAATAGCTGTGACCTGTAGATCAGTTGTGGTTCCTGGAAATCTCCAGACCTCACCTGGAGGTTGGCAACCATGAAGCAAGAAATGGGGTTAAGCCCTCCAGTTTGCCATCACACCATTTTTTGTTCTAACCTAAAAGGGCCTTAGGGGATTACTATTAGCTCATTGGGGTGGATAGCCAGATACCCACATCAGGTGGATATAAAAGCAGGCGTGGAATTCCTCTATCGTTCAGTGCATTTTAAAAACCACTGGGAGCACTGATCACTGAACACCCAGCATCTTTTCTGGGCTGGCCCTCAGTGTGCCATGTGTTTAAATGCCAGGTGGGTTGGGGTGCTTCCCCACAGGGCCCAGTTAAGCTGACCCTGTTCTCTGTTTTGGCAGTGCAGAGCTAACATATGGTTAGCTGGGTGCTGCTATGTCCATCAGGCCTCTATTCCGTCCTCGTTCATCTGGACTATTTTCCTACTGGCAGACCAGAATCCCCCCCCTTTTCCTAAAATGGGCATACAGTTTAGGAGTGCCTACGCTGTGCCACTGGCAAGCCTTGTGACCCAAGAATTCTGACAATCTTATAATGCCAGTCTCCCCTGCCCCTGCCCCTTACCCTGCCATAGGAAATTTAGAAGGAAGGAAAAACAAAACGGGATTACATTTCCTTGTGTCCTTCCAAAATCTTTCATTCACTCTTCCCATGGTTAGGAAGGAACTCTGCTTCACTGGGAGCCTGGCTTAGTTCTACACATTCTACGGTTGCCAAGTCAACTGATAGTGGGAGTCCAGATCCCTATAAACGCACCTACCCCTCATCACAGAGCAACCAGGAATCGGTTGGAGGAGGGTTGGCATATTCAGAGCCAAGAAGGTGAAATTTGGTATCCAGATTCATTATGGGACAGAGCTTCTATGTACAATTTTGGCATGTGCAGCTTCTCCTAGCATTTGCAGCAGAAGAAGATATGTTGGCAGAAATTCTCCTTTACTACATGCAATGATGTCTGGGTTCACACATGCAGGGGAAAGGGACGTGGGAATTAGGTGGTAAGATGCTGAAGTGTTAAAAAGGGCTGTACCACTTAGGAACGCTTTCCCCTCCTACTGCAGACCCTCATTATGCTGTGCCAGAGGGCTGCTGACCCCCAGAACAAAAATTGTGTGTGTTTGGGGGGGGCGTTTACAGTGAGGAGGGGAATCAATGGAGATTGTCACTCCTCATAATGGTACTTATGTTTTCTTAAAACTATGTGTTTGGATACAGGCTGTTACCAGCCCCTTTTCCGTTAACCTTAAGAAAAACATGCTACCCTTCAGAGTGGGAAGCACTCTATGTTTTCTCAAGGCACTGTGCCCTAAGAGCTGTTTGTTTGTTTTTAAATATGGTTCTTGTTATGAAAGATAGTCACTTTGTATATGTTTAGTGTTTAACTCATTTATATTTAACTAATTTATTGAGAAGATCTTCATTTTTGTATTTCTCCATACATTTCAGAGTACATTTTACAGTTTTAAGGAAGACTACTCAGATTTTTGGGAGCCGTGGTGGCTCAGAGGTTAAGATGCTGAGCTGCAGATCAGAAGGTCTGTAGTTTGGTAGTTTGAGACCCGAGTGCCGCATGATGGAGTGAGCTCCCATCTCTGGCCAACCTAGCAGTTCGAAAGCAAGAAATTGCAAGTAGATAAATAGGTACCGCTTTGGTGGGAAGGTAACAGGCAGCATTCCGTATGGCTTGGCGTTTAGTCATGCTGGCCACATGGCCACAAATAAGTCTTCAGACAGCGCTGGCTCTTCAGCTTGGAAACGGAGATGAGCACTGCCCCCTAGAGTCGGATTCTTTACCTTTACTCAGATTTTTTAATGTCAGGATGAACTGTGGAGGAAACAGCTGACCTTTTAGCAGTACTTTTTAACTGAAAAACCTGTTACAGCCTGCACAATAAGTGAATCTTGGGGCAACTGAAAGACTCGGCCTGGTTATTCCTGAAGAAGAATTAGATGATAGCATTCTGAAGCGGTAGAGTAGAATGTGCTTGAAATTCCATGTGAGGTGTCACGTTTTTAAAAGCTCTACCATGGAAAAGTAAAGGTTCCCTTGCTCGAAAGCCAGTCGAATCCGACTCTAGGGTTGCAGTGCTCATCTCCATTTCAAAGCCGAAGAGCCAGCACTGTCCAAAGACGCTTCCGTGGTCATGTGGCCGGAATGACTAAACACCAAGGCACATGGAACGCTGTTACCTTCCCACCGAAGTGGTACCTATTTATCTACTTGCAATTTCTTGCTTTCAAACTGCTAGGCTGGCAGGAGCTGGAACTAGAGACAGGAGCTCACTCCGTCATGCGGCACTCTCGGTTCTCAAACTGCTGAACTACTGACTTTCCACAGCCTGCAGTTCAGCGTCTTAACCACTTGAGCCACTGCAGCTCCTACCATGGAAACTATCACTAAATTCAGCCACTGTATCAGATGACTGGAGATTAGCAAATGTTACATCAATTCTTAAGACGGGATCTAGAGGGGAACCAGGGAAGTACAGTCCAGTCAGCCTCACATCTGCCCAAGGCAAACTAGTAGAAACTGTAATCAAAGATAAAATTGTTAGGCACATAGAGGGACAAAGCCTGCTGAGGGAAAATCAGCATGGCTTCTGCAAAGGGAAGTCCTGCTTCACCAATCTTTTGGAGTCCTTTGAGAAAGTGAACAAGCATGTAGACAACAGTGACCCAGTAGACATTATATGCTTCAACTTTCAAAAGGCTTTTGACAAGATACCTCACCAAAGACTCCTGAGTAAATTTAGCAGTCATGGGATAAGAGGACAGGTTCTCTTATGGATTGAAAACTGATTAACTGAGAACCAGTTTGGTGTAGTGGTTAAGTGTGCGGACTCTAATCTGGGAGAACCGGGTTTGATTCCCCACTCCTCCACTTGCACCTGGCTGGATGACCTTGGGCAAGCCGTAGTTCTGATAAGAGCTGTTCTTGAAAAAGAGCAGTTTCTGTCAAGAGCTCTCTCAGCCCCACCTACCTCACAGGGTGTGTGTTGTGGGGAGGGGAAGGGAAAGGAGTTTGTAAACCGCTCTGAGACACCTTTGGGTAGTGAAGGGCGGGGTATAAATCCAATCTTTTCTTCTTCTTCATTAAATTACAGGAAGCAAAGAATAGGAATCAATGGACAGTTCAGACTTCACACAATGGAGGGAAGTAAGCAGTGGGGTCCCACAAGGATCAGTATTGGGGCCAGTACTCTTTAATATATTCATAAATGATCTGGAACTAGGGCTGAGTAGTGCAGTGGCCAAGTTTGCAGATGACACAAAATTATTCAGGATGGTGAAAACCAAGCCTGACTATGAAGAGCTCCAAGAGGGTCTCTACAAACTGGGTTGAGTGGGGGATGATGTGGCAAATGAAGTTCACTGTTGGTAAATGTAAAGTGATGCATATTTGGACAAAAAATCCCCACTTCAAGTATAGGCTAATGGTGTTATGTCCTGAGATCAGGGGCTGGTGCCAGCCAGAAACAACCAAGCTTCGATCCTGAAGACAACAGGGACTAGGCTCCTGAAACCCCAAGTAAGGAGCCAATAAGGTCTTTGGTGGGAGATTTGAATACACCAATAGAACATCGGGGCGTTCCCCCCTAACTGTATATAGTTGGCCACCTGGCTGTTAGTTTGTGTTGCTGATGTAAAGTACCAATAAACGTGTCTTTGCCTATGTCATGGTCCGAGTCCTGATGTACGGAACCCAGTACTTTACAAATGGGGTTTGAACTTGCTGAGACTGAGAGGGGAAAAGATCTTGGGGTTGTGGTGGATGAAAGTGTTAATCCAATGAGCTGCAGCGGTGACAAAGGCAAACTCTATGTTAGAGATTATCAGGAAAGGAATTGACAATAAAACAGCCAGTATTATAATGCCCCTGTATACCTCTGGTCACCATATCTGCAAAAGGACACTGCAGAGCTGGAAAAAGTACAGAGGAAGGCAACCAGGATGATTAGTGGGTCAAAGCACCCTCCCTATGAGGAAAGGCTGAAGAGTCTGGGATTTTTCATTTGGGAAAAAAGATGACTTAAGGGGAACATGATAGAGGTTTATAAAAGTATGCATGGGGTGGAGAGAGTTGACAAAGATAATTTTTTCTCCCTCTCCCAAAATACTAGAACTGGAGGACATCCAAAGAAGCTGATGGGCAATAGATTCAGGACGGACAAAAGGAAATCCTACTTTACACAGAGAGTTATTAAAACGTGGAATTTGCTGCCAGAGAATGTTGTGATGGGGTTAACGTTTTTAAAATAAACCAAATAAGAACAACAATAAAACCCTTGCTGCTGTCTCGTTCGCTTTTTAAAAGCAGTCCCTGGACCTGTCTGAAACTAATTATAGGACTGGATAAAGAGGCAATGAGGAAGTCAAATGTCCGAAAAAGACAGCAGGGTTCCTGAACACAAGCCTGACTAACCTAAACATAAGCTTGACTCCTTTGAGCACTTTCCTTGCCATTCAAGTAAAGGTAAAGGTTCCCTTGCTTGAAAGCCAGTCGAATCCGACTCTAGGATTGTGGTACTCATCTCCGTTTCAAAGCGGAAGAACCAGCGCTGTCCGAAGACGTTTCCGTGGTCATATGGCCGGCATGACTAAACACCAAGGCGCGGTGTAATGTATCCGCTCTGGAACATGGGCTCAGGACAGCTATATGCTCGGACTGGTTCTAACTGGTCCACCATGTGGCCAGGTGAAGGGTCTGAGCTTCGCTCCCAAAGACAATGGACTGCAGGATCCTAGCTCCCTTCCAATCGGGGAGCCAGAATCCTAGGACATAACTCAATCACTGTAAATAGCCCAATCACGGGTGTGGTGTGCCTGGGTGTGTACTTTTCATGCACAGAACACTGTTACCTTCCCACCGAAGTGGTACCTATTTATCTACTTGCAATTTCTTTCTTTGGAACTGCTAGGTTGGCAGTAGTTCTTGCCATTAGCTCGCTCATCTCGCATCCAGCCGGAGGATTCGACAGCGCGTGGGGGAAGGGGCCGAACACAAAGCCGGCTTCGACGGGAGCACGCAGCATCCCCATCATGCTCCAGGGGAGAGAGAGAGGAGCGCGGGCGCCCAAGACAAGAGGACAAGGACTCAATTTCCCAAAATACCCTTTGTGACCGGCTCGGAAACGGCACCTCCGGGAGGTTGGCTTAAAGCGGAAGTGCCGAGCCGGGGCGGGGCAGCAGTTCTTTTCAGGCCTCGCTTGATGCGCAGACCGGCTCGAAGTCGCCGCTGAGGAAGCTGAGCGTGCGAGGAGCTGCTGCAGAAGTACCTCCATCGCATATCCACCCTTCCTCCTTCCCTCCCTCGCCCGCAGCACCATGGTAAGGACCATGCCCCCCCTTGCCCCTTCCCCCCCACGCACCCCCTCCCACAGTGGCCGCCATCTTGTCACCTGGCCGCCATTTTGTGGGGGTCTTTGGGGGGGCCCCTTCCCCGGCTGCTTGGGGGGGGGGAGTGTGTCATATACTCTTCACCCGAGTGTCGCCTCCTCAGCTCTCTTATTAGTCACGTGGCTATTGGGAGGGGGCGATTAAGAGGGGGATGCGCTCTCCTCTTCTCCCCCCCCTCCTCCTCTCTGCTCTTCCTTCAAACCCCCAAATTCTGGGGACCGTCCTTGCGCGTTCTGTGGTTGAGGTTGGAAACCAGGAGGCCGAGCTCCGATTCTGAGCTCGCGGGCCTTCGCCCCTTTTCACGTTTGCATTAGCTTTTGTTCTTGCACTTGTGAGCCTGGGGAGGGAATTCGGAAATTCTCGCTTGCGGTATTTCCCCCGGTCTTCTCCTCCTCCTTCTCCCTTGCGCGCCCCCCCCCCCCGGTCCTGTGGTCTAACAAGCTTCCTTTGCAAGAAATGCAAAACTGCAGAGGGTAGGCCATTGTTACTGTCATTAAGTCTGGGGCTCGCACCCGGTGGGGGTGGGGTGAACCTACAGATCATTCTCGCCCCGGAATATGCTAATCGGAGCCCTGGATGCTGTCTTCCTCCACAGCTTCCTTTGTGCAGTAGTTTCCACTTTGTGCTGTCTCAGCGACTCCTGAGGCGCTAGCTTGCCAAAACTCCTTTCAGTGCTGGAAAGGGAACCTGGGAGGTCTGCGTTTATAATACGCCCCCCCCCCCGCCCGAAATGCTTACTCAGGGGTTGAAATCTGTTCCCAATGTGCACCCTCCTCATTTCTCCCAAGGTGCTATTGACTAAGGCTGTCTCCGTATTTAGTGATGGAACTTCATAGCAATTGTGCATTTCTTGACAAAAGCTGTTAGATACTCCAACTTGTGTAACTGACAATGGGAACGTGCATGCAATTCCTCGTTGCCCTTTCTACTGGCCCTTCAGCCCTCCTCTGCTCCCCCCCCCTTCGCACCATGCAGTACAATTCTGTTTCCTTTTCTGGAGCTGGTGGCCAACTCAAGGAGCCGCCTCCCAGCATGGCTGCTTTTGTGCTCAAGCTTGCTTTCTTCAACCTTACTTTTTTCTCACCCCACCCCATAAATGAGATAATGAACCAACTTTCCCTTCTGCCCTGTTTCCAGAGATTTGTTTTCTGGAGTGTTCCGTAATGAGTGCCGCTTCTCAGAACTGGTGATGCTGTCTACGCGTACCATCCCGTATCGCAGCAGGCAGGAACTGACAGAAGGGACTGTTTTCCTGTATGTGCTCATTACAGGAATGCTGCTTCTGTGCCCTTTTTAAAGGATAATTGAGGGCCTTGTTTGGAATTTGTCCAACTTCTTACAAGGATGCCTCAAAATGTTGACACATGACGAGTCAAGCACTAGTCACAGCACTGAGCAGGATGGGGGTGGCTAGGGAATATTTGGACACCGCCAGTCTTTAGTTTTCTTGGCAGATAGTTAAAATTCTGGCTAGCTTTGGTAGCCCAAAATCTTTTTGCCTTGCTGCTGTTCGCTGAGTTTGTGAAATCTTGTCCCTAATTTGGATTTCTTCACTGGTGTTCTGATCACCTCTGCAGTGCAAAAAGGAAGGATCGAGGCTAGTTTGACATACTGTGTGGCATTTGCAGTACAGCCTTGTCTGCTTCATCCAATGAGGCTTTCTTGTTGCAATCAGGAGTGCATAGGCCTTCATTTTTGAGCTTTCCTTGGACACTACACCCCCGGTGCTGGTTACTGTGGAGGCTCCAGCATGGCCACTGCTGAACCCCCTCCTTCTCCTTTGCAGGCATCAGGCGTAGCTGTTTCTGATGGGGTCATCAAAGTCTTCAATGACATGAAAGTGCGTAAGGCTTCTACCCCAGAGGAGGTGAAAAAACGCAAGAAGGCTGTGCTCTTCTGCCTGAGTGAGGACAAGAAGAACATCATCCTGGAGGAGGGAAAGGAGATTCTGGTGGGGGATATTGGGGACACCATTGATGACCCGTACTTGCACTTTGTCAAGTTGCTGCCTGACCGTGACTGCCGCTACGCCCTCTATGATGCCACCTATGAGACCAAGGAGAGCAAAAAGGAAGACCTCGTCTTCATCTTCTGGTGAGGAACTCCTTCCCCTCCAGCCAAGTTGGTACCAATTCTTTCTCATTCTGGCCCTTTCTGCTGCTTTCCCAGAATCTTAAGCATGGTTCCTCGTTTCATAGAAATTCCAATATAATAAGTCACTGTGGTTGAGATTCTATTCCAGTGTCTCTCCCAGGCTGGTGAGGTGGCAAAAGGCATGGATAGAGGACTGCTTCAGCACCTGTTCCCTAGCAGCTGTCTGTCTAACCTTCCTTTCAGGTCTCTGCAAGGAGCTTATTATCCATGCACTGCTGAATCTCCTTCCCTAATGAGGTGTGGGAGAAGGGCTGAACCAAGAGCCATCCCTATTTCAGAAGGAATTGAGGACAGGCCCCCTTGTAACTGGCAGGTTACTAGAGTGGAGGGCCCAGAGCTTTTCCCTTGTGTTGTCGTGGTTAAGAGTGGCGAACTCTAATCTGGAGAACCGGGTTTTATTCCCCACTCCTCCACGTGAAGCCTGCTGGGTGACCTTGGGCCAGTCACAGTCCTCTCAGAATCCTCTCAGGCCCACCTACATCACAAGGCGCCTGTGGTGGGGAGAGGAAGGGAAGGCAATTGTATGCTATTCCTCAGGATAGAGAAAAGCAAGATATAAAAACCAACTCTTTTTCTTCAATGCAATTCTGGGGTTTTGCTCCTGGTCATCTCATTCTTGGGAGGCTGCTTATATTGGGAACAAGGTGGACAAGATTCACAAACATCCACAGTTTGTGAATCTTGGGAATGCAGGATAGGATATGCCACAATCCTAGATATCTCTAGCACCCAATGAGTGTGTGCTGGCATTAATGTCTGCATTAAGGACAAGAAATGTAGCTAGAGGTGGCGTATAGGGTGAGGTCTGAACACGATGTTACTCCCTTCCCACCCAGTAGGGTCGTGGCTGCTTCTAGAAGATCAGCCAAGCTGACATCATGAGCATAGAAACTTTGTGGCAATGTTACTTTTTGTTCAAATACATAATTGTAGTGTTGCAAGAGTGCATTAACTGAGTAATGTTTAACTCTGGAAACTGCATTGCGCACCACTAAGGAATGCGACTACATGCATACTAATGAGTGTGGGACTCATTTTCTTGTGTTTGTTGGGAACCATGTTCTAAAAGAGACATGCAGCATACTAGAGGATACAGGTGTTAAAAGGAAATAGATGAGGGCTCCTTGTCTGAGGAATTACTCCTTTGCCTTGGGGGTTAACAGGCAGTATCAGCCATCTTCCCCTGTATGCAGGCTTGTTTGCTGGCCAGAAGTCTGTTCCTTTAGATTACAAGCTGTTCCTCCTCTGCTCCTGAGTTGAGTTGGTCTGGCTCCTGTTGTCCTAAGGTTGCTGTTCTCTACCTACAGGGCGCCTGAGAATGCCCCCCTCAAAAGCAAGATGATTTATGCCAGTTCTAAGGATGCCATCAAGAAGAAACTTACAGGTGAGCGAACACGGGTGTAATCCAGGGAGGTTGGCATGATTTCCACTATTTAATCCCACGTCTCGATAGTGTGTTGCCTGAAAGCCATGAAGTGGCTTGTGGTTCAGCCCTGGAGCGCTAGGCTTGTGTAAACTTCTTCATCGTTCACTGCATCCTGTCATTTGGGATTAGCAGGCTGTGAACACCTCTGGTGAGCAGTGCCAGCAGAGCATTGTGATGCCGTGACTCCTGATTTTGTGTGATTTTAGCACTGGGTTTTGAAAAGTACTTTATACTATATTTGTTCCTCAACGAATGGTGGTTACTATAAGCTGAAGTTGAGAGCCAGTCTTGTGTCAAGTCCAGAAGGGCTTCAGATACAATTTTGTGCCGCTGCTCCCCGCACTCGGTCTGGTCTGTTTAGCTCTTGCCTTTTCTATCTTTCAGAAGATCACTTTAAAAAAAATATCTTAGTCTCAGGGTTTATGCAGCAGCTAGATGGGCAAAATGGCCACAGATGCTCTGAACTGAATTGCAGGTTGGGCCCAAATACACCTGCCCCTTCTGTTGCTGAGAGTTGGGTGGTGAAGGGGGGGGTAGAGGAGAGGTTCCACGTCAGTTGTGTTTTTAGCCAGCCCTTCCTCCAAAGAGCTGTGGGCCATATGCTTGGTTCTCCCCATTTTATCCTCATAACCCTGTGAGGTAGGTTAGTCTTACTGCCCCAGGTCATGGTAATTCTTACATGGTACGTTCCGATGAGTAACTTCAAGTTTCCAGCTGGCTGTAGCACTGCCAGCAGCATCCTACTTTGGCTGTGGCAGTATGACTGATAAGACACAGCTGGCTTCTTGCAAGAGGTGGCAGTGAGGCCACAGGGTAACTGATGGCAGGCCCAATGCAAGGGTGAGGGATGGATAGCGTGCTGCTGCTGCTGTGGTGACTCTCTCCCAGCCCCTCCCTTCAGGATGAGATTGCTGCTCAGCTCTGCTGGCTGAGATTGGTTTTTCCCGAACAATCTTTGTTCTGTCTCCAAGCAGCTAGCTTCAGAGGTGGATGGGAAGCGGGGGGGGCACCAGATTATCAAGACAGCACTGGGGAAACTGCCTGTTCACTTCCCACCTCTTTTTATTTTCCTCCCTCTGCAGGGATCAAACACGAGGTGCAAGCAAACTGCTATGAAGAAGTGAAGGACCGCTGCACCCTGGCGGAGAAATTGGGCGGCAGTGCCGTCATCAGTTTGGAGGGCAAGCCCTTGTGAGCCCTCTCCCCTGTCGTGCCAGTGTCTCCGGAGCTTCCATGTTAATGGCCCTGTGCTACCGTTTTTTGGGTTGGTGGGTGGGATGTGGGGTGGGCTCCTCCTTTTTAGTTATGTTCCAGTTCTCTGCCTTTTCATGTTCACCCATCTGGTGCTCCCCTCCTGTAAAAGCAGCTCCCCCCCCAACCTCGCAGCTGCTGTTGAAACTTGCCAAACGGTTGACAACTCTTCTCTCACGCCTCCCCCACTCCTTTCCAGGCCCAGCCTTTCAGGTGACATTCCTCTCTGGGCCCCAGTCCTTGGCTGCCTCCTCCCCCCCCCCCCCGGGTGGGACCATCTGCTTTTCTCCATTCCAGCCATGGGACCACTCCAAGCAGGGACTCGCCCCTGGCCAAGGCTTCAAGGGGGAGAGGGTGCCTGAAGGCCAGGGGTCTGCGGGGTCCCTCCTCATTCCAAAATCAGTCCATCTTGCCTGGTGTGTAAATTTTTTTTAATTGGTTTCTCTGTGTGTTTGGAAAACCATGTGGAAGGGCAGCTGCGTTACCTCCCCTCCCCCCAAAACTGACAACCCCCCCCCCTTATCTGCCATAGTGGCTTTGTGCTTGTCTGTAGTACTGTGTATAAATGAGATATTGTGGAGAAAAGTTGCACCCATCTCAATGTTGGGGGTGGAATTGCCCCACCCAGTGGAACTTAACAAAATATGGAAGCAGCACCAGTAATGACCTTCAATAAAAAAAAATTAATGCTATTCTAGTGTCTGCGGCTCCTTTCTCACCTGAGCTGGGGCGGGGGGGGAGGAGTGGGGTGGAGTACATCAAGCACATGGCTTTTTCTTCTTTAACTTGGTGCTAAAATATTCCAGAGCTTGTGCCAAGGTATGTGAATGAATTCCTGCCAGTTGACTAAATATGCACATTTTGCTTGAGTGGAAACCCTGGGAAAGGGGGAGAGCTGAACCATTGTTTAACCCAGCATGGTTGGGGAGTTCTGTTAGCCTAAACCGGCTTCTCTGTAACTTAAAAAACGTGAGCATTAAAAGTTTCACAGAACAATCTGTGGAAAATCCTTTGACGCTCTTGCATCCAGCTAGCTTAACTGTTGCTTTCCTTCTCCTTTTTGGATCTACAGAGTAACAAAGCCTGTTTACAGCCCAGTAGTTTAGGATGGATAGGCAAAGCTCCCAAGTTGAGCAAAATGGAACAGAAGGCCGATATTCACTCTATTTTTCACCTCTGCTTCCTGACCAGCCCTACAGTCAGACCAACAAGCCATCGTTGATAATTTTGTTTGAGCTGCAGAGATGAGGGGATGGAAGGACAGGGAAACTGAAAGAGGGCAGTTAACATCAAATGCGTCCTTGTGCCTGTGCTGCCTGACCTGAACATAGGCTTGAAAAGGCGGGGATGGTGCATCAGTTGTAGATGGGCAGATGGGAGGAGGCCACTGTGCGCACCTGCTGGGTATCACACAAGGGCTGTACTGGCCACTCAAATGGTAGTGATTTATTTTTCCCGGCTCCCATGAGGAAGTCTGCCTGAAATCCTTTCAGGTGACCACAACAAGCCTACAGGCCTATGCGCAGCTTGCTAGCTTAAAACAAGCAGCTTGTTGCCTGTAATAACAGGAGTCTGTCTTGATGCCGGAAGTCCAGTGCAAATGTGTTTCCAAGGTCCCTCCTTAGGATGAGACAGGATGCCACAACCATCTGAATATTTTCAAGGGTAGCCTTTCATTGAGTGCACTGCAGCAGTCAAGTGTTGAAACTTGCCTTTCCTGGCTCCATACCTGCCCTGGTCATTCTCTTATCTCCTGTCTCACCCTGTTACTATATCTCCCCCTGCGCACGCTTCCTGCTCAAGTCTTGCTTTCCAGATCTCTCTCTGGGTGTGGCTGGCCTGCTTACCTGGGCTCTGCCAAGAAGAGAGATCAAAGTCCTGGGTGTGGTCCACAGCCTTGATTTGGTTGCCTCAGGCCCTGCTGGAGCTGAATCATGTTGGTATAACTCATCCACCTGTCTTGGCTGTGCCAGTGTTCAGAAGAACAGGTGATTTGTTGGCAGATACGGCTAACCTAGGCTTTTCTGTACAGCCGGAGGGATGTTATATATTTGGATTGCATGGAGGGCTGAAAGGACATAACAGCCCTGCTGGATCAGACCAGTGGTCCATCTAGTCCAGCATCCTGTCTCACACAGTGGCCAACCAGTTGCTCTGGAGGGCCAGCAGCAGGGCATAGAGGCTGAGGCCTTCATAAGAACATAAGAAGAGCCCTGCTGGATCAGACCAGTGAGGGTCCATCTAGTCCAGCATCCTGTCTCACGCAGTAACCTCAACCAGTGCCTCTGGATGGCCGCCAGCAGGGTATAGTGCTTGAAGCCTTCCCCTGATGCCTTCTGGCCTTGGAATTCAGAGGTTTAGTGCCTCTGAACAGGGCAGGTCCCCTCAGCCCACATAGCTAGTAGGTATTGATAGACTTATCTTCAATGAGTCTGTCTAATCCCCATTTAAAGCTGTTTATTCCTGGGGCTGTCACAACATCCTCTGGGAGCGAATTCCACATTTTAATCACTCTGTGTAAAGTAGTATTTCCTTTTGTCTGTCCTGAATCTACTGCCCATCAGTTTAACTGAATGACCTCGAGTTCCGGTATTTTGGGGGAGACAGAAATATCTCTTCGCCAGCTCTCTCCACCACATGCGTAGTTTTATAAACCTCTTATCATGTCCTCCCTTAGTTGCCTCTTTTCTAAACTTACGCGTCCCAGACTCTTCAGCCTTTCCTCCTAGGGGAGGTGCTTCAGCCCCCTCATCGTCCTGGTTGCCTTCCTCTGTACTTTCTCCAGTTCTGCAATCTCCTTTTGGAGATCGGGTGACCAGAACTGTCCATGGGATTCCAAATGAGGCTGCACCATAGATCTATATGGGGCATTACAATGTTGGCCGTTTTATTCTCATGAGAGTGACCATACTGATCAGAAGCCTGTCCGGTCCAGCATCCTATTTCACACAGCAGCTCACCAGATACCCCTGGAATATCCCCATTACTCTTCTCCAGCACTAGTACTCAGTGAACTGCTAGATGGGGGGGATCTAGTTAGTCACTTTGGCTAAGAGCTGAGGAGCAGAGCTCAAGCCTGGTCAAAAGTCATACAACTAGATGTGTGGGGGCATTTAATCAATTGACCTGGGAAATACTGTCAAGTGCCTATTTGATTCCTCTTAAAATAGTGGGAAGGTTTTGCATTGGGTAGCCTTTTAAATTTGCCATCTAATTACAGAGGCAAGGGCCTTTGTTCCCCCTTTGTCGTCGTCCCCACACCTCTAATTGAGCTGCGGTGGCTCAAGTGGTTAAGACGCTGAACTGCAGGCTGTGGAAGGTCAGTAGTTCTGCAGTTCGAGACCCGAGTGGCCGCATGACGGAGTGAGCTCCTGTCTCTGGCCCCAGCTCCTGCCAACCTAGCAGTTCGAAAGCAAGAAATTGCAAGTAGATAAATAGGTACCACTTCGGTGGGAAGGCAACAGCGTTCCGTGTGCCTTGGTGTTTAGTCATGCCAGCCACATGACCACGGAAACGTCTTCGGACAGCGCTGGCTCTTCGGCTTTGAAACGGAGATGAGCACCGCAACCCTAGAGTCGGATTCGACTGGCTTTCGAGCAAGGGAAACCTTTACACCTCTAATTGCATTTAAATTTTGCATGAGAGGGTCGCTTGGTGGATTTGTATTTATAGAGTTCTGTAAACCAGTGGCTTTTTAACAGTTAAGAGTATTCAATTGGGAATACCCAGGCTCAAATCCTTGCTGAGGCCATGAAATTCACAGACTGACCTTGGGCCAATTACTCAACCTAATTTGCATGCCGACTGTACAGGGTGGCTGTAAAGATAAAATGGGGGGGGGGGAGTCATTTTTACCGCCCTCTGCTCCTTGAAGGAAAGCTGGGATGTAACACATAGGATTGTTCAAAGTACTTTGTGGGTGTTTTCAGTAATCCTTACAAAATGCCTGTAAAGCAGATCCACGGTATTCCCAGATTGAAAAGGATTAGGATTTGTCAGAGAGGAGCCAGATTTGCACAGATTTCTTGGATCGTAGTTCTTCATTGTTTCCTTGCCCAGAGGCATCCTGGCACTCTTAATTGCGGTGCATGTTTTAGTTTTGATTTTAAACACACCGTAGGCTATATTCTGGCATTCCTGTGCTGCAACCAGGAAGTCCAACATGAACATCTTATACTTTGTGTAACATTGTCATTAAAACTTTAAAGCAAGAGACTTAGTAAAAAGCATGCATGTTCCCTGTTCCAATTAATGTCTCAAATTCGTAACCATTATTTCACAGCCCATGGTATATAATGTGCAAGCGGGGATTCTCCCCCCCCCACCCCGTGGCTTCTAGTGGGCAGAGCTGACTCCTAAGTGACCAAAGAGTTAGTGCTTGCATATGCTCAGGAGTCCTTTTGTTCAGTATTCAGAGATCCTATTTTCATGTTACACTTCCTCCAAGCAGTTCAGAAGGGTGTACATGGCTGTCTCCCGCAGCATTTCTGCACAACCACCTTCTAAGGTAAGTTAGGCTGAGGGAGAGTAGCTAGTCTCAGGTGGGGACTCAAGCCCTGATCTCTCTGGTCCTAATCTGACATTCAACACGTCATCTACTCCAAATTAATATAGGTTCTAAATGACCTTCAGGGCTGGGCCCTCTGTTGTTATCAGTACCTTACACAGAGAACTGCTTTCCCAGAGGACATTTGGAAAGACTTAATCTTTTCCCTTGCTGCTTTGCTCTCAATTAAGCAACTGATTGGGAGTCACAGCTCTTTCTAGCTTCCACCCATAGTGACGCAAATTGCCTTTTGTTCTGTACTGCTG
Source organism: Gekko gecko (assembly GCA_029375565.1). Lineage (NCBI taxonomy): Eukaryota > Metazoa > Chordata > Lepidosauria > Squamata > Gekkonidae > Gekko > Gekko gecko. The sequence goes on from JAPDNY010000001.1 coordinate 28,776,514, forward strand.
GGGCAACAGGTAATGACTAACGTCTAAAATGAGTTATGCATGAGCTCGGGTCTCTCTAGGAAGATGGCAAGGTTTGGTTTTGTGGTGTTGTTGGGGGGGTGTTTGCCTAGAGTGGTATCTGGTGGAATGAGGAAGAAGAGCTACTGCCCCAAAGGCAACAGTGGAGTTGTGCCTTTTGATCAGAGTCACCCAAAATATCACCAAACAGTGGGTGTAAGCTTTTTAAAAAAGTTCAAAGAAAAAAAATATATAACAGCTTATAAAAGGTTTCACTATAATAACAGTAACAATAAATATTAAGCATTTATTGTGTTCCTAAATGTCCCCAGCTATATCATTGCTCCAGATTTCCTATACAATTATAAACCAATTGCTATAATTCTAAATGTATCAGTGTTATAGAAATATTGCAGTTACATACATAACACAGAGATGTAACTTTTCCTTCAAAAAATCACAAAAAGGTTTTCAACATTCAGAAGATTCGCTTGTCCTTCCTTTACCCTAACTAATTTAGTCAGTTTTGTTAATCTTACTCTGTCCCACACATTATTTATCTAAGATCAAATATTTTGCACTCTTCAACCAACATTCTCGCAGCAGTAAAAAGGAAGTCTAGTACCACGCAGCTAGGATCTTTAGTAATACGTTTCAACTTAAGTCCCAACAAAAATAAAGCTTGGGTCTTTTGGGAATTTCATATCCTAATTGAGTAGTTTGGTCAAGAATCTTTCCCCAAACTTACCTAACTAGTGGGCATTGGCAAAACATGTTCAACGTCTTCTTTTCGTCTCCTGTTTCCAACATAAATACTTATTGGTAGGGTAAATTATTTTTTATCCATATAGTGTCAATTACCAATGGGGTGTTGGGGGTGTGAAGTGCTTTAAAGCTGCAGCCTGATAGGGTTTTCAAGGCAAGAGATGTTCAGAGCTGGTTTGCCATTGCCTGCCTCTGCATAGCGGCCCTGGCTCTCTTTGGTGGTCTCTCATCCAAATGCTAACCAGGGCTGACTCTGCTTAGCTTCCGAGATCTAACCTGGGCCATTCGGTTCAAGGCACCATTGGCATGTAGTCTAATAAAAATTATCTTTTATTCTAAATGTGTATGGATGACACCGCAATTGTTGAGAAGAACTTCGACCAAGCTTTTGAGTTCCACGCCAGGCTCCAGCAGGTCAGTGGAGGGGGAAGTGTGCAGTGAGATAGGGTATTTCTTTCAGGAAGGCCCAAGTCCCAGTAGTTCTCATTCTGGAAATAAAGAATGGGTGGGGGTGGGGATGGATATAAACCAGAAGGGACTAGGCAGCCTACAGAAGTGATGATGGTATTGTTCTCACTGAACTCCTCCCCTTCCCCTTTACAATTATAGAGGCAAGTCGTTATGGTAACAGAAAGTAGGTGGGGGGGGTGCTAAAGTAAAGATTGCCAAAACTTGTGCTCTGCTGCCCTCTTCAGGCTAGATGTAGCTACTGCCCTTTTGAACCCGATTTTGTTATTTTTAATCTTTGTTAGTGAAAAAATGGAAATTGGTTTTTTGTTGTTGTTCCTTGGCTTCATCATCAACCAAAAAGGAGACGGTAACCAAGAAACCAGAAGGAAAGGCAGCCATGAAGGAGCTAGAAAAGATTCTTAAGTGTAAGGATGTGTTGCTGGTGGTGACCAAGATCAAGATAATTCATGCCATAGTATTCCCCATTGTTATGTACACTTGTTTAAAAATTGAGCAATGATGAAAACTGACAGGAAGAAAGGTGATCAGTGGGTTTTAGATCAAACCAAGCCTGGACTCACCCTAGAAGCTAAAATGACTAAACTGAGGCTATTGTACTTTGGTGACGTTATAAGAAGAGTCGCTGGAAAAGACAATCATGCTAGGAAAAGTTGAAGGCCGCAGGAAAAGAGGAAGACCCAACATGAGATGGATGGACTCGATCAAGGCAGCCCCGGTCCTCCGTTTGCAAGACTCAAGCAAGGCTGTTAATGATAGGACATTTTGGAGGTCATTAATTCATAGGGTCACCATGGAATCGGAAATGATGGTGTTTAACACACACATGGACAAAGGCCCAGGAAGGCTTGCCGCAGAGCCAGTTTGGTGTAGTGGTTCAGTGCGCGGACTCTAATCTGGGAGAACTGTGTTTGGTTCCCCACTCCTCCACTTGCACCTGCTGGATGACCTCGGGCAAGCCATATTTCTGACAAGAGCTGTTCTTGAAAAAGAGCAGTTTCTGTCAGAGCTCTCTCAGCACCACCAACAGGGTGTCTGTTGTGGGGAGGGGAAGGGAAAGGAGCTTGTAAGCCACTCTGAGACTCCTTTGGGTAGTGAAGGGCGGGGTATAAATCCAATCTCTTCTTTTTTAAAATCCAGATCCAGGGGGCACGTTTTCTAGGTCCCTGACATATCTTTTTTTTGGAGACATTATGCTTTGTAGACACTCTTCTCTGCATTGTGAAAATTTAGCTGTATCCTTCACATAAAACAGCAAAAGAAATGGACATGGAGTATTTTTTCTTTTCAAAAGTCATTATCCTTCCAGCTGTATGCATTTCCTCCCCACCCCACCCACGGGATAGAAAGCAGAAGGGATCACAGAGGAAGGGCAACATTCTCTAGAAGACGGTAATGGCAAAATGACACTTCACCCTCAGCTATCTGTGTAACATAACTTGAGATGGTAAACATTTAGGTTGCCGCCTGTTAAAGCTCAGAGGTTATTATAAACACCACAAGTAAGAAAAGTCAAGTTAGAGCATCTAACCTCCCGTCTTCATGGGGGTGGGTGTCTTCGCACTTGTACGATGGCCTTTCAAACATGGTGAGAATGAAAGATTTGCTTTCCTGCGATCTCCCCTCAGAGCTCACGAGCAACCCAGAAATATGTTAGAGAGGCCTGTAATTTTGCATTGGTCTTTTGACAAGAATTGATAGAAGACTTGCTTTCCAATGAGAAGGCACAAGAACAGGAAATATTTGAATGAAAAAGCCCAGGTGTAGCTGGGCTGGCCTGACCTATTCAGATCTTGGAAGCTAAGCAGGCTTAGCACTGGTCAGTACTTGGATGGGAGACCGCCAAGGAATACCAGGGCTACTATGCAGAGCCAACCACCTCTGACTGTCTTGGCTGCGACTTGACGGCAAACAATAAAATAAAACAAAAAGCAGGAGAAGAAAGAGGCCTAAAAGCAACTGGAAACAGAATTCTGGTGGTTTTACGCTTGTTCTACCTCCTCCTTAACTCAGCATCATACATACTGAGTTAAGGAGGAAGTGTGTGTGTGTTGCATTAATTGCTAATTTTTATTTTATGCTGAACTCTGTGTGTTTGTAGGTATGCACACAAACTCATATAGGCCTTTTACATGTAATCCCCAATTGCAAATACAAGCCATGTTCAAACACAAATGATCTTGTTCATCCCCTGAGAGCCACTAGGGTGACGTGGTTAGAAGTGTTGGAGTGGGAAATCCAGGTTTGAATCCCCACTCTGCCATGGAAGCTTGCTGGGTGACCTGGGGCCACTCACACACCCTCAGGAAGGTTGCTATGAGGATCAAATGGAGACGAGGAAAACAACATAAGCCGCTTTTGGTCCCCCTCCCCCCCCCTGGGTGGAAGGCCGGGTATAAATGAAGTAAATAAGTATAGTGTTTCCTTGATGAAACTGGCTTTCTGCACCCACATAAAATGTTATCTTGGCTCATGCTCACCAAGGTACAAAGAGAAGGTTGGGAACTCCTGTCAGGATCAGAATTGCTCTTATTACCAGGTTGATTCTCAAGGCTTTCCTCTGCATCCAGGGGGCAAGGATAGGGCCTCGGATTCCTAGTTCAAAGAACTTCTTGCAAGAGACCAAGCTAGAGAGGCTAGTGTCCTGAAGACTCAGAAGGCATATTTATTTATTTATTACATTTATACTGCCCCCCACCCCCCAAAATGGGCTCAGGGCAGCTCACAACATAAAAGCAGCAAACTAGAAAAACAATAAAACAATAGCAGTAGCAGATCAACCAAACCCATGCATTGTAACAAAATTACCCTAGGAAACTCCAGTGTCCAGATGGTGTCCAGAAACTGTAGGGCACTGGGAAAAAAGTCAAAAACAGTGCTGTGGACAGGACATGGGGGCCAGAATAGGTTGAACGCCCGCTGCCTCAACCAAAGACCTGGTGGAACAGCTCCATTTTACAGGCCCTGCAGAACTGTGCTAGGTCCCACAGGGCCCTGACCTCAAGTGGGAGCACGTTCCACCATGCCAGGGGGAGGACTGAAAAAGCCCTGGTTGAGGCTAAGTGGACATCATATTCTGGTGGTGGCTGGGGAAAAAGGAATCTTATATCTTTTGGAGAGGTGGTAGAATAAAGCTGAAAAGTTGAACTTGATGGGGTCTAGCAGCTTGGGACCCAGTTCACTTGGTTAAATCCCATATCCCTCGTGGTAGAATTTATTTATTTAAGTCATTTGTACTCCGCCTTTCTTAGGTTGTTCTCTCCTCTGTTTTACCCTCACAACAACCCTGTGAGGTAGTGAGGTTGAGAGAGTATGACTGGTCCAAGGTCACCCAGTGAGTTTCCATGGTACAAGTGGGGATTCAAACCCAGGTCTCTCAGATACTAGCCCAACACTCTTAACCACTACACTACACTGACTCTGTTGAGATGCCTGTTCTGCCACATGGGTCACTTCAGAAAATGGAATGCCGATGCCCTAGAATTTAAACTATTTCTTCCTCTTTGTACACAGCTGGTGGAGATCCTCCCTCTTCAAAGGCAGAAACAGCACCTCTTGAGTTCCTGGAATCCAAGAGCTTGGGGTGGCCATTCTCCTCCTTGGCTGCTGCTGGAGACAGAATTCCGGACTAATAGGCTGAATATTCTGAACCAGAATCATTTTGCCTTCAAGCATAGAGCTTCCTTTCTTGGCTATTCTGGGCTAGCAACCATTGACAGATCTTTCTTTGTGTATTTGCCTAGTATTTTTTAAAGGTAGACTACAGGTTGTGAGTGTATTGTGCTGCCTCAAGGTGGCGCCATTTTGTTGCACGGAGGTCTTAAAGGTGCCACTGGACTCCTTTGGGCCATTGGAGAAAAAAAATGGAGAGGGAGGGAATTATGCCTCTGAAAATCCTTTGTGCTCTTCTCTCTGTCATAACATAAAAGTGCTTTGCACAACAGTCTCATGCGGCATTTCTTATGCTTCCCACCAAGTAATTTTTCCATCCTTCGATGTCCTCCCCACCATGTAGTTTCTCTGTCCTTACAGCTGCTAAAGTGGGGCCTGGAGATCTCCCGCTTTTACAACTGATCATCCCCAACTGATCTGCAGCTGAGGGAGATCAGCTCCCTTGGAGAAAATGGCTGCTTCGGAGGGTGGAGACTATGGAATTATGCCCTGCTGAGGTCCCTCCCCCTCCCAAAACCCCACCCTGCCCAGACTCCACCCCCCCCAAATCACATGACTCACCTGGACCCTAGGACAATCAGGGCCCTTGAATTTTTCTCATCTCCTTGTCCCTCCTTCTTGGCAGTCCTGAGAAGGGTAGAGCTTGGCTATCTTCCAGAATTACAAGTGATCTCCACAGGGCTGTTTTTGTAGAAAAACCCCAGCAGGAACTCATTAGTATAAAAGGCCACACCCAACAGCAGAAACTTATTAGCCTATTAGGCCACACCCCCATGTTACCACAAATGTGGTCATCCAGCCACACCCACCTTTTGTTTCAGGGCTTTTTTTGTAGCAGGAACTCCTTTGCATGTTAGGCCACACACCCCTAATGTAGCCAATCCTAATGAGTTTCTGCTGTTGGGTGTGGCCTATTATGCTAATGAGTTCCTGCTGGGCGTGGCCAACTCAGGAGCCAGCTGGAATTCCCTTCCTGTGGATTCCTGCCCAAAAACAGCCCTGGATCTCCAGACAATGGAGATTAGTTGCCCTGGAGAAAACAGCTACTTTGGAGGGTGGGCTCTATAGCATCATACCCCAGGGAGGTCCCTCTCCTCCCCAAACCTTGTTCTCCCCAGGCTTCATCCCTAAATCTCCAGGAATTTCACAACCCAGAGCTGGTGATGCTAAGACACGGGCCTGTCTGTTTCACTTGCGCCTTAGAGCAGTGTCCATACTGGACAACATATAACGCTGCCTTCCCGCAAGTCAGACCACCAGTCCACTTAGTTCATTTTGCCTCCTCAGACAGACAGTGGCACTCCAGGTTCTTGGGCAGAGAAAGGCCTTTCCCAGCACCCACTTCCTAAAGTCCTTTAACGGGAAAGGCTGCCAGAACCTGGACCCACCAGACTCCTTCCGCGTATAATGCAGGTGTGTAAACCTGGAGCCACAGTTCCTCCCCTAATAAACGACTGGTATGAATAATCACGTTGGCGGAAAAAGCAACATGGAATTCTCAGAAAAGTTCTGTTTCGCCTGAAGACTGTTCTCTTGCCAGGAACCAGATTTCAGTTTGTGTGGCTAACAGCTGCTTGTGCGGTGTTTGGTATTGCTGAGTTTTTCTTTCAAACCCCACTCAAAGCATTTAACCCGGGGAATCAAGATAACCATCTCATTTTTACTTATTTTTTTTTAAAATGATAAACACTCTGTGACCGCCTTAGAATCATTCCACGAAGCAGCCTTGCTCTAAGTTTATGCTCTAAATACCACTTTTCCACCAATACATCAACCATTTTCAGACTGGCCACTTGCCAACTGGACACTGGACCACCCCTAAGCCAAAGGAACAGCCAGTCCATTAAATGAGTTTCTAGTGTGGGTTTTTTATATATATACACACACCTACTTCAAACATTCCTCCAAGAAGTATTTTATAAATACTTCTTAAATTTCTTCTGCAAAGACAATGGCCACTGCCTGCATTGTGTGTTCACTTCCTTGCAGTGGGAGGAAATTAAGAATAGGGGAGAACTGAGAGCTGGGCAAGGAGTGGCTATCAAGATGGTGCTGGGCCATAACTCCAGATGGTCCAGAAGCCTTGTTCATCCAGGTGACTAAAATCCATTCAGCACACGCCCAGAGGAACTCCTGACACTTAACACAGCTCCCTATAGAAATCACCCCAAATTTGGAAGCCAAACCATGAAGGAAACATAACCTTTATTGCTTTAGACAATTACTGATGTTTTTTGTTCAATTGCATCATTTTCCAGTTTTGTCATCCTTATGCTACTGCATTGTTTGTTGGAGGAATGTGATTTTGATATTTGGAATTGGTGTTGATGTTTTGCAATCCCCCTTGAGTCTCAGGGAGAAAGCTGAATGTGTCATCGAGTTCCAACCGACTCATGGCGACCCCATCCACGGGCCAAGAGAGAAGCAGAGGTGGTTTTCCGTTGCCTTCTTCTGCATGGCAACCCCAGTTTTCCTTGGAGGTCTCCCCTCCAAGTACGGACCATGGCTCACCCGGCTTAGCTTCCAAGCTCTGAGCTCAGGCCAATCCGGGCTATTCAGGCCACCCTTAGTGAGAAAGTTGGACTATAAATAAAGTAAAATAAAATAAACAAACGAAGGCATTGTTTTAATCCAGAGAGGGATAATGCTTCAGAAACATCACACTGCCATGAAGTTCCCAAACACTGACTGATGCTCTAAATGGGCAAGATATCAGGTCCCCTTCTAAATGAGCCTCATGAAACTACAAGGAGAAGAAGAGAATGCCAGGTGTTGTCTGTGGACTGGAAAGTAGTAGGCTTGAACCAACAACCATGAGGGTTGCCAACTCTGGGTTGGGAAATATCTGGACATTTAGGGGTGGAGCCTCTGGAGGGAGGGGTTTGGGGAGGGTTGGGACTTCAGCAGGGTGAAATGCCTACAGTTCACCCTCCAAAGCTGCCATTTTCTCCAGGGGAACTGATCTGGAGATTGCCTGGACATAACTTCTAATTCCAGGAGATCTCCAGGCCCTAGCTGGAGGCTGGCCACCCTAACAACCACTGGTGAGCCCACCTGGGAGTATGTGGGCCGAACCCTCTGGGAGTGTAGAAGGGACAAGTGGGGTGCGAGCTTGTGATTGGCAAACAGGTGAAAGCCTCTGGATTGATCAGGCCAGGTGCAACAAGAACCCAACTTTCCACCATTGCCTGGTCAACAGAGCCGGTTCTGTACGTGCTTTACTTCAGCGGCCCACTCCTGACCTTGGGAAAGCCACCCAAAGCATCACTGCCAAAGCTTCCACCATCTTTAGTGCATCCGGTTCCACCATTTTCTGCTTCAGGTCCATATCTGTGCATCTCGTAAAACTCCCTTCCTGAACATCTCCTTGGTTATAATTAGGGCCAGCTGGCTGAAGATATTTGGATGGGAATCAGAATGGCCCATGGGGTAATGAAGGGCTCGGCTCAGTGGGGCTTGTGGAGGAGAACTTCGCAGGGGACTCAGTCTCGACCTTGGGTCCAAGCCATCTGTCTCTCCTGCTGCTGTCTTTGGGGACCACCCAGAATCTGCCTTGGCTAATTGGTGTGCTGACTTGTCATGCTTCCTGCAGCAACGCTTGAAAGCCAGAAGTCTTCTAGACATACCACGTCTCCAGAACAGGATAGAATCTGTGCAGAATTTTACACTAAGCCTCCTTGGTGGGCTAGTGCACGCATACGCTTACATGGTTTGCTCCACACTTGATTCACACATGCCGGTCGGTGTCCATTTGATGCTTCACCCACTGAGGTGTGGAGGTGTGTACCATCCCTGAATCTCTCCAATTCTTTATCAGGACCAATTGGGGGATAACAGAGGAGCCAGCCATCTGGCCTGGGCCTCCAGCTCAAAGGGGGATTTGTTGGAGTTTGCAAGTTCTCTCCCTGAAATCCTGGAAGAATTTACATGTTTGTTATGCATGCTGATATGCTAGCTGTTTAGCTAGAGACCTAATAGCAGACCATGCACATATTTGCCAGCAGAGCAAGGTGTTAAAATGCATAATTAGTTAGGTCTAGGTTTCTCCAGTTGGCTAATCAATAGATCAGAAGATATCCTGGGGTGGAGGTGTATAGAAATGTCATTGTCTCTAACTCTGCACATTAGAGAGTCAACATGTAGATTAGTGAAGTCAGAACGGATGTTAATCCTTTGTTTTGTTTCTAGTATTTCCCAATGATCCTTCCCTCATTAGTGAAGTAAAGTTTCTTGCTTAAAAGCTAATACAAGTTTCCTGCTGCATTTATCATCTCTGCTTTTTTACTAGCAGGACTCCCATTTAGACACTTGTTAATTTGTTGGCATTTTGCAAATAGTTTCTATACACACTTCTGTTGGACCAGAATGTGACACACTCTGGCAGGTTAAATAAAATAATATTCAATTTATTTTTAAAGTTTATCTCCTGCATTTCTCCTTGATCAGGGACTCAACACAGCTTTTCACATAGTTCCCCCCTCCTTCACTTAATCCCCACAACAACCCTGTTTGTGATGGTGGGACAGGCTGAGAGATCATGACAGGCCCGAGGTCATCTGGGAGGTTTTCATGAAGGAGTGAAGGATTCGAACCTGGTTGTCCCAGGTCCTAACCCTACATGTCCAATGACACCATACCAGCATTCTCTTATTTTTTTGGGGGGGATGCCTTATTAAAATTTTGTGTTCATTTCTTATTTTTTATTATGGCCAGGGGCCTCAAAAGCTGGCAGCAGCCCAGGCCTCTTTGAACCCGAGAGGGCCCGTTCACAACATTAGCTGTATGGTAGCCCTTTATTCCAAAGTCAGGACATGGCATCCTATAAGTAGAACTACTGAAGACATTCACCTGACTGCGACTCAGGTTGTTTTAAAAAGACATATATATTTAGCTCAATTAGTCTATGTAAATGTACGAGAGCCAGTTTGGTGTAGTGGTTAGCAGCATGGACACTAAGCTGGGAGAACCGGGTTTGATTCCCCATGCAGCTGCTCGTGTGACCTTGGGTCAGTCACAAGTTCTCTCAGAGCCTTCCCTCAAGAGCAGTCCTCAAAAGAGAGTTCTGGGGAGAGGAAGGGAAGGTGATTGTAAGCCGCTCTGACAGTAGGGAGTGGTGCGCAGAGTGCTTGTAACCACATCCGGTTGTGCCGGAGAGAGGACACTAGTACGACGGAAATTATAACGGTGCAGTAGGAGAGTGAATCCAAAAGAGATGTGGACACCTTTTTTTGAGACAGAGCAGGAGCCGTGCCAAGGCAGTGGAAGATTCCAATGCAGATACGACCTGAGACTCTGAGTGAAGGGCGGGATATAAATCCAATTTCTTCTGCTTCTTCATTGGGTTTCCCTCTCTGAGGTTGCCAACTCCAGTATCCTGGAGATTTGGGGGAGGAGCCTGAGGTGGGTGGAGTTTGGGGAGGGAGCTCAGCATGGATGTGATGCTATATAGCCTGTCATTTCCTCCAGGGGAACTGTTCTCTTGCACTCTATGTTAGATTCACTGGAATAGTAAACCAGTAATCTGACTTATTTAGTAGAGTGCACAAAGGCTATACACGGCAGCAGTGTCTTTGTTCTGCATGTGCTGGCAAAGTTTCAGAGTTACACAGAGCCACTTGTCAGTTTCAAACTAATAAGAATCCTTTATTCAAGGAACTGCATTCTAGATAGCGTAGGCTGAGAGATAGGGATAGAATCTAATCTAACTAGCTGGACGTATGCATCCATGGTGCCAAAGATGGAGAACAACGTTCTCCTTCTTTGTGTGTTTGTGTGAGAGAGAAGGAGAAAACAGAAAGAAGGAAGCAACTCCCTGAGAGTATCAGTCTACACAGGACCTTTTTTGTAGAAAAAGCCCAGCAGGAACTCATTAGCATAATAGGCCACACCCAACAGTAGAAATTCATTAGCATATTAGGCCACACTTTGACAGCGCAGGTAATTACCATATTAGCCCACACCCCATGCCTTCCCTTGGCTTCCCTGTGCACACCACGGCGGCGGGAGCCCGGGCAAGCCAGCCCTTGGAGGGGAGGGGAGGCAGCCTTCCCTTGGTTTGCCTGGGCACCCTGCAGCTGTTGGGAGCCCAGGAAAGCCCCCCCCCTTGAAGGGAGGGGAAGGCAGTTTAAACTGCCTTCCCTTGGGTTGCCTGGGCACCCTGCGGGTGCAGGGAGCCTGGGCAAGCTGACCCTTGGACAGGCCAGGGAAGGCACAGGGTGGCATTTAAATGCCTCCCCAATCCTTCCAGTACCCCTCCTGGCCTGGGAAGGCCAGGGAAGGCATGAGAAGGCATTTAAATCCTTCCAGGCCCCCCCCCAGTCTTGGGGTTGCCAGGGGATCCAGCCCCCCCGTCTTGGGGTTGCTCGTCTTGGGGTTGCCAGGGGGGTCACTCTCCAGGCCTTCCCTCTGTAGCCATGCATGCAGAGGTTTTGGCTATAGTGGGCGTGGCCAACTCTGAAGCCAGCCAGAACTCCATTCCTGTGCGTTCCTGCCCCAAAATAGCCCTGAGCCTACACATTGAAGGTACAGAGGCAGAAGAGTAAATAGGAAGGATGCTCACAGTTTGCCTGTCTATCTATTTGACTCTCTTGTAACCCCTCTCTGGAGGCTGAGGCTAAGAGATAGCATTTAGTCCTTCTCTTCCAATAGTCTGGAGATCAGCTGGAATTCTAGAAGAATTCCAGGCCCCAACTGGAAGCTGGTATCCCTATTTGCTGTCAAGTCACAGCTGAGTTACGGTGACCCTGAGGGGTTTTCAAGGCAAAAGACGTTCAGAGGTGGTTTGCCACTGTCTGCCTCTGCATCACAACCCTGGGCTTCCTTGGTGGTCTCTCCTCCCAATACTGACCATGGCCAACCCTGCTTAGCTTGAGATCGGGCTAGGCTGGGCTATCAAATCAGGGCTTGATAACTCCATATCCTCTTCCTTTTCTGGGGAGGGTGGTAGCCCTTCCTTAACTGGGCCAACAATATTTCAGGACACCAAAGTGACTACGTTATTGCCCCCACAAAGCAAAACACGCTCTGCAACAGTGCAATCCCATGCAGCGTTACTCAAGTCTAAGCCCACTGAAATCAATGGGGTTAGAAAGGCATTAACTCTGCACAGGATTGCAAGCTTCTTGAACGTGAAATGGAACAGCAAAGTGGTTTTGACAATTTATCTCCTTATCCAGGGAAAGCTTTCCATGTCGGTTTGAGAACGCTCTGCTGCAGAAAGGTCCCCTTCTCCCTAGTGGTATGGCAGCGTGCATTTTATTTTTTTTGTAAAAAGGAAAATAATCTGCTGCCAAGATCTTGAGTACACAACGCCCACTCCGAAGGCCCTGCAGAGGATGCGAATGCTTTGTGCTTCAATGCATCCCTCCAGAGAGCGATTAAAATGGACCAATAAAGTCCCCGTCTCCACCCCTCGGCAGCCTCCAACAAGGAACATGACAATGTATATAAGAACTTTTAAGGCATCGTGCAAAATGGAGGGGAGGGGAGAAGAAAGGCTTTTGCCCTCGAATTCCAGGAGAGATCCTGTAACCTCATCCCCCCAACTCACCCCGCCCGGGGACTTCTGCAATGCCTCTCTGCTTAATCACTAATAATTGTCCACCGCAGTATATATATTTTCAGTGATTCCATTCACTCACGTATTAATGATATCAGAGCTTCTGACACGAGGAAATGTAGCCATGCAGTCCGGAGGACAAAATGTTTTCTGTCTTTCTTCCCCTTGCTAGCTCACCCCATCCCAAAGGATCTGGGTGTGTCACAAGATGTTCAAAAGCACTAATGAACGCTCAGAGTATAAAATCAAACAAGCCATATCAAGCATGAAAACAAAACCACCCTTATAGCAATTAATGGGACTTCAGCCACCACTGACAGCCCAGCTCAAGTAAAAAGGTCATACAATGCTCAGGCTATGGCCACGGTGAGCCTCCGAACCTGTGGGACAGCTGGCAAGTACAGCTTTCAAGGCACCCTTGCTGGTATAAGGCGACTCTTAATGAATGTTCTAGCCATGACCATGACAGGAACCTCTTTGCCTTTAGCATTCTTTCAACTCTGTCATCCCTTACTGAGGGGGGAAAAGTAAGTATCGCCACCAGCCATTCCTGAAATGAGCCCCAAATACATGTTTGGCCTGTTTTGTTAATGCAGCTGCATATTATGTGTTTCTATCACTTCAGGTTTTCACCTCACGTTTCTGCCAAGGAACTCAGCGAGGCAAAGAGTTCATCTTCTTCTCACAACAACCCCGTGAGGGAGATTAGTAGGGCTGCCAGCTCTGAGCTGGGAAATATCTGGAGATTTGGGAGGGTGAAGCCTGAGGAGGGCAGGGTTTGGGGAGGGGAGGGACTTCTACAGAGTCCACCTTCCAGAGTGGCCAACTTCTCCAGGGAAACTGATCTCTGTCGCCTGGAGACCAGTTGTAATAGTGGGAGATCTCCAGCCACCACCTGGAAGCTGGCAACGCTATATATTAGGCTGACAGAGAATGACTGGCCTAGGGTCACCCAGTGAGTTTCTCATAGTATATGGGGAGCTGAACCTGCCCTCCCTCCACCGCCCCCAGGCCTAATCCATCATGCTAACCACTACGCTGCCCCGACTTTCGTCATGTCAAGGTGTGAGTGTAGATATACTTTGGAGGGCCTCAAGTATTGATGGGAATTGTCTTTCCTGTCAGGATATTCTAAGATCTTGTCCCACAGGTATAGGAAACTCAGCACCACCTCAGAGGAAACTCAGGTTCAAGACTTTGATACTGCAAGACTTTTTAAAAGTCTTGGGTAGGCTGGGAGGCTGCAGCTATGAAAACTGAGGTCGAGGCACAAACTATAAGTTCCAATTTGTAAGATGTAATAAGACATGTATTCCCCTAACTTGACTTTAATTCTTGCATAAGGAGTGGGGGGATGTGCATGGGGCCTTAATTTTAATCAGGACCACAGCACAGGGAGAGAAGGAGCTTCAACCCCCCACCCCCCGGGTCACCATTTTCCTGATCTAGAACAGCGTCTGGTGGGGTCTCTTTGCTTAGAGTTGCCGGCTTCCAGGTGGGGGGCTGCATTTCTCCCAAAATGACCACTGATCTCCAGGTGACAGAGATCAGTGCCCAGGGGAAATGGCTGCTTTGGAGGGTAGATTCTACGGCAGGGGTACCTAACCTTTTTCATCCAGCATGTACTTTTGCAATTCTGGCACAGGGTGGTGGGCAAGATCACAGAACAGTTGCTGCAGGAGGCAGAGGCAACCAAAAATGTCAGGGAGTATGGTTCGAAAGAATGCTAACAGTAACAGGGGACAAACAGAAAAGGCAGCAGTGTGTAGAGAAGCTGCTTTACAGGCACAGAAAAATCTCTGCTGAAAATGGAAGTTACAGTCGGCGCAAGAGGAGTGCTGGGAAATTCTTAACAGTGCAGACCAGCAAATTCTTTTGCCTTTAAAGATACGTAGGCCCTGGTCATATGGGCCAGAAAACATGGGGAAGAGGCGTGGCAGTTCGCCCCGGAACTAAATAAGGCGCAGTAGCCCGATCACAGGAGCCACCAGGTTGCCACACTCCAGCTCTGTGCCCCGATCACACCGCGCTGCTGCAGCGCAGCAAAAAAGCAGCGAAGTGCGCATGCGCCATTGGGGGGGGCGGGCCGCTGTCGGTATCTTGTGTGTGCGCATGCGCTGTTCAGCATTGGTGTGCATCCCATGGACACTTACAACATCCGGAAACCCCGGGGACATGGGCGGGCATCGGAAGCCACGGGATACTGGTGCTCCCACGATCAGACGCCAGCCTTTGCCCCGGGGTTTCTGGAAACTAGTACTTCGGACCTACTAGTTTTTTACTCCGCTTTTTCCATGGGAAGCAGCGGGTTGGCCACAGGAGCACTATGCCTCCCAGATGTGCATGTATGATCGCGCACGGAAAGTCTGCAGGGCTCCCGTGCCTTCAGCGGGGCAAATGCTCAGTGTGAACGGGGCCGTAATAACTAAACACTGACCTTGTCTCCTATGTAGGGTAGCCAACCTCAAGGTCGGGCCTGAAGTTCTCCCAGAATTTCAGTTACTCTCCAGACTACAGAGGTCCGTTCCCTTAGGGTTGCCAATTCCAGGTTGGGAAATGCCTGGAGATTTGGGGGGTAGAAGAAGAGTTGGTTTTTATACCCCACTTTTCACCACCCAAAGGAGTCTCCAAGCAGCTTACAATCGCTTTCCCTTCCTCTCCCCACAACAGACACACTGGAGACACACTGGGAAATACCTGGAGATTTGGGGGGTAGAAGAAGAGTTGGTTTTTATACCCCACTTTTCACCACCCAAAGGAGTCTCAAAGCAGCTTACAATCACTTTCCCTTCCCCTCCCCACAACAGACACACTGTGAGGTAGGTGGGGCTGAGAGAGCTCTGAGAGAACCATGACTGGCCCAAGGTCACCCAGCAGTCTCATATGGAGGACTGGGAAATCAAACTCAGTTCTCCAGATCAGAGTCCACCGCTTTAACCACTATACCACACTGATAGAGCCTGAGGAGGGTAGAGTTTGGGGAGGAACTTCAACGAGTTGTAGTGCAATACAGTCCACCCTCCAAAGCAGCCATTTTCTCCAGGGAAACTGATCTCTGCCACCCAGCGATCAGTCGTAATCCCAGGAGCTCTCCAGCTACCACCTGGAGGCTAGTAACAAATATATACACTGCAAAAACCTTTTTTTTATAACTTAATGTGTTCTATTCATAACTAATATCTTATAAAGTGCATTGTGTGCTATTATAATATCCTAAAACAGGTATATATATTCATTACATGCAATAAAACAATAACAATCAGTTCATTCAGTATAATAACTACCATCATTATTTCCAAAGTCAAACCCCAATGGGAGTTTCCAGAATTATACGCCCGCTTCTCCTTGCTTGAAGTCTTCCAAAGGGGGAAAGCTTTCTTTTATAATTACATTGATGTTTGTTGCTGGTCCTACAAAAGACACACTAAGAAGCTGAAGTTCATAGACAGAGCGGTTTGTTTATTGCATGTAATTGCTTGTTATTGTTTATTGCATGTAATGAATATATATACCCAGGGCTTTTTTTGTAGAAAAAGCACAGCAGGAATTCATTAGCATAATAGGCCACACCCAACAGCAGAAACTTATTAGCATATCAGGCCACACCCTTGACAGCACAGCTCATTAGCATATTAGGACACACCCCTGTGTTACCAGAAGTGTGGTCATCCAGCGGCACCCACCTTTTGCTTCTTATTCTGTTTACCTTGTTTGTTGTCAAAACCCAGGGCTTTTTTTGTAGCAGGAATGCCTTTGCGTGTTAGGCCACACACCCCTAATGTAGCCAATCCTTATGAGTTCCTGCTGCTGGGAGTGGCCTATAATGCCAATGAGTTCCTGCTGGGTGTGGCCAACTCAGGAGCCAGCCGGAACTCCGTTCCTGTGGGTTCTTCCCCAAAATAGCCCTGTATATACCTGTTTTAGGATATTATAATAGCACACAATGCACTTTATAAGATACAAGAGGCGGGACCCGCAATACTCGTGGGGGGAAGTATTCCAGCTCGCCAAGCTTCCCCCTCCCTCCCCTCCCAGCAGCGGTGGCAGCAGTGGCGAGGCTGGCCGACCGCCAAGTTTTCCCCTCCCCAGGAGTGGGGGTGGCGGCGGCGAGGCCAGCTGGCCTGCCAAGCTTCCCCCTCCCTCCCAAGCAGCAGCAGCAGTGCGGTAGCGGGGAGGCCAGCCACCGCCAAGCTTCACCCTCCTTCCCCAGCAGCAGCGGCAAGGCCAACTGGCCCGCCAAGCCTCCCCCTCCCTCCCTCCCGAGCAGCAGCAGCTTGGCGGTGGCAAGGCCGGCCAGCCGCCAAGCTTCACCCTCCCTCCCCAGCAGCAGCAGCGAGGCCGGCCCGCCAAGCCTCCCCCTCCCTCCTTCCCCAGCAGCAGCAGCAGCAGTGGAGGCGAGGCCAGCCAGCCCGCCAAGCTTCTCCCTTCGCTCCACAGCGGTGGTGGCGAGGCCAAGCGGCCCGCCAAGCCTTCTCCTGCCCTCCCATCCCCTGTGGTGGTGGTGGTGGCAGCAGCAGCAAGGCAGCTCCGCAGGTAAGCCTTCTCTCCCCGCCTCCGGCCGATGATCCCCCCACCGATTTTCCCTCCCCCCGCAGGCACCGGCAGCGAGGCCTGAGTGCTTCCCAACTGCCAGACCCGATGATTTCCCCCCTGCTGATTTTCCCTCCCCCCGACACCAGCGGCAAGGCCTGAGCGCCTCTCAGCTGCCGGCCTGCCGCAGAGTTCCCAGAACATACTTTTGGGGGGATTTAAATATTCCCCATACATTTTAAAAAACTTTTTAGATTTTTCTGCACACATTGGGACTGCCCCTCATGCGCAGGAAAATCTCCCTGCCCCAGGTGCCCCCGATGTGCAGATTTAGATATCCGCACACAGGGGGCCACTTAGGAATTAGATATATGGATTAGTTATAAACAGAACACATTAAGTTATGAAAAAGGTTTTTGCAGTGTATATATTTGTTACTTGACTCCTCTAACACTGCAGCTCGGGTTGCTACCCCTGGAGGCTGGCAACCCTAATTCTCCTGAAGGAAATGGCAGCTTTGGAGGGCAGACTCTGTGGAATTACATCCTTGCAGAGCTCCCTCCCCTCCCCAAATCTCCTGGAATTCCCAAGTCAGAGTTGGCAACCCAACTCCTATTCCTTCCATTCTGTTAAAATAAAAAAGAGCCCTCATCTGGCAGTGGTCCAAAGGGAGGAGGGAATGGTCATGTCAGTGGAAAACTGGCCAGTTGACAAAGTAATTCAAAATATGCAAAAGAAGGTATTTTTTTTCCCACTCAATGAACTTGTGGTACTTACAGCTACAGGAGGATTGGACTCTCAGTGCGTATTATACATGACGACTAAATGGAACCTCCATGTTCAGAGGCAGTGTGCCTTAGAACGAGAGTTGCTGGAAGGGCAACAGCAGGGGAAGTCTTTTGTCTCTGGCCCCAGGATCCTGAACTAGATGGATCATTGGTCTGATCCAGCAGGGCTCTTCTTATGTTCACTCAGGGGGCATCAAAACATGCCTCCTGCTTCATATCTTTTCCTCATACTGAGGAAAATCCAGCTGTGTGAATGGTTCCACAGGCAGAAGAAGGTCATTTGACACAGCTAAACTGCACAATCCTTGACTACACAAGTAGTGTCTACATTGTTGTCGAAGGCTTTCACGGCGGGAATTCATTAGCTGCTGTAGATTTTCTGGGTTGTGTGGCCGTGGCCTTGGCATTGTAGGACCTGACGTTTCGCCAGTAGCTGTGACTGGCATCCTCAGAGGTACTCCATCTTTCTGTGTTATACCTCTGAGGATGCCAGTCACAGCTACTGGCGAAACGTCAGGTCCTACAACGCCAAGACCACGGCCACACAACCCGGAAAATCTACAGCAACTAGTGTCTACATTGTCTTACTTCATTTTCCTACTCACGGCTCTCTGAATCCTCAACCTCCGTATATAGACAGGAATTATACACTGTCCAGATTCGATATATAGACAAGGGCAAGTCAATCACTTAAACCAGGGGTGGGCAAACTTGCTCAATGTAAGAGCCACATAGAATAAATTTCAGATGGTTGAGAGCCACAAGACATGAACAAATATTACGCGCACATTTTTATTTAGAAAATATGCAGATTTGCTTTTTATTACCATTAAATGAGACTGCCAAAAATAAGAACAAAAAGGGTAAAAACAGATATTGATAATGATATTTATTTGTCCAATGATATTTATTTGTCTAAGAGAGAGAGAAAGCTGGGGAGGTGGAAAGAAAGAATGAAAGAGGTGGAAAGAAAGAGAGAGAGAAACAAAGAAAGCAAATAGATAGGAGGGATGGGGGAGGGAGGGAGGAAGAGATCAAACGCATGCCTCCCCTTCACTTCCCCAGCTGCCGTGCTGGGAGCCACACAATATGTGTGAAAGAGCTGCATGTGGCTCCCGAGCCACAGTTTGCCCACCCCTGACTTAAACACTTTAGCTGATTATTACTCTGTTGTGTAATTGATGGATGGATTAATTTGAATTGTACATTACCAGAACCTCTTCTTTGACACTGAAGTACGAAATATAAAACATGCAATATAATTTAAAACAACAACAACACACCATTAGAAGAAAACACCTAGAAAGGTTTCTTTGCCATTTCCTCTAACAGTGACACACCCAAACCCAAAATTTCACAAAATTAAGCCATTTGAATTGCCTTTGATTTGCTGCCTCACAAAGTTAGAATCTCCCATTCGGTCAACTAAAACTTTAGCTAATTAAACCTATCAAGTAAAGTAGCCAAAACTATAGCCTTTCATTTAGGAAAGACAGAACCTTGACTGAAACATATTCTTGTAAGGAAGAAAAAAAGCTTCCACATAAAACCAGGCACGGATGAAATGACTTGGGAAAGAGTTCTGCAGTTGAGTAAATAAATCGATTTGGTCAGATTTCGACACAATGGTGATGTGGGGGGAGGGGGCTGATGGGAGCTCGTGCTAGCATGAACCAGGCCTCAGAACTTGTGCAGCAGGCCCTCACAGTATTCCCATGGGCTGTGGCAAGCCTGCAGTGTTTTAGTATTCCCCTTTCCCCCTACATCATTTCCCATCCCCCACATCTCCACTGCTATTTCCCACACAAAAGGAATTTCATTTATTTCCTTGCTGTGTAGAAGAGGGACCTGTAACTTTCTTTTCTTTCCACATCTGCAGTCATCCCCCCCCCAAGTCAAATAGGCAGGGAGACCTAAGTAGAGCAACTGACAGCAGGTGTGTGTGTGTGTGTGTGTGTGTGTCGGTGCCATGAGGAACTCAAAGAAATCCTTATGGCTAACAATTGTTTACTGCTACAGTTTGGGGCAAGGAGCAGAGAGATGTGGGTTCCAGTTCCCCAGTTCAGCTAAGTAGCTCACTTGATAATTTTGGTCTGTTCGCTCTTGCTCAAACCAACCAACTCTACAAATCATTCTGAAGGCCAAAGGGTTGGTGATGGGATGAACCACACACACGGCCCTAGGGCGTTTCTGGGGAGTTTTTATGCACAAAGTGCATTGTGTTTTTATATAATGCTTCCCTTCACACTCAGTGAGGTATGTATTTTATTTATTTGTTTTGCTTTGCTTATACCTTACCTTTCTCCCAAATGGGGACCCAAAGTAGCTTACGTTGCCTTGTCCTCCACTTTCTCCTCACAACAACCCAATGAGGTAGGTCAGGCATCCATGGCAGAGTAAGAATTCACACCTGGGTCTCCCAGATCCCAGTCCAACACTCTAATCTGTATCCACCAGCACACATAAAGATTTTGTAAGGTGCCACGGGGCACCATTCTGCTTAGAGTCCTAACAGTTGTAGTCTTAGGCAAAACATCATTCTCCTCTCTTCCATTTTATCTTCGCAAACACCCTGCAAGGCAGGATAGGCTAAGAGTGTGTGACTGGCCCAAGGTCACCCAGTAAACTTCCCTGGAAGAGTGGGGATTTGAACCTGGGTCTCCCCAATCCTTGTCTGACATCCTAACTACTATACCACATTGCTGTGAGATCACTCAAAGCACTGTAAAAAATTTTCTTTAAAAAACCCAATAGTAAAATTTCAACAGACTTAAAGGGCTCAAGAATTCGATCAAGGGAACCACAGAGGCAAATGTGAACCCAGGGAAGTGCTTATGCTCCCCTCAGGAAGCAGATTGTGGGTATTGTTAAAATGCAATAGAATGAGCAGCCTACAGCACTGACCCATAAGGCACAACTGAAAGTTCCCCTGCATGTGGCGCACTATAGCAACACTGATGCGCAGCCCTTGTTCACTTCAATGAAGCCTGCATGGGAAAAATTTCCCACATGCTCATCGGCATGTGGGAAGCTCAACTTGGATTTCTGCTTTAGGAACCAAAATGTTTTAGGCAGCCAACCCTAAATAGCAAGCGGGAGGGGGGCATTAAAGAATGCCAATGAAAATGAACCAAAGACATCTCTTGACAGGGCTCTACAAAGGGGGAGGGGGACAACACTGCAACCCACCTACACAGAAACTTTCTCTTACAGCCCTATCAACCTACCCTGTTCCTATTCAAGGCCCTTTTCATTTCATGAAAACAGGTGGGCTTTTGCTACCAATCAGCTACATGCCTTTCCAGAGCCATCCTATGATGTTTAGCCATTAAATTATCGGTTTGCCACACAACAGGTCAGAACATGTGGTCAAGTTGCAGCCGACTTGTGGTGACCCCTGCAAGGGGCATTTAAGGCAAGGGAGAAGCAGAGATGGTTTGTCAGCGCCTCCCTCTGCGGAGGCTTCCTTGGTGGTCTCCCTTCCGAGTACTGACACTGGTAAGCTTCCAAGATCTGATGAAACTTGGCTATACCATGCTGCCTTCCCTCATCCTATGCTTAGCAATTAAGATTTTAAAATTATTAGTCTGCCAAGGACTAGTCCACAGAACAGAATGTGCCACTGAATTGCAATTGACTCATGGTGAACCCATCCACAGAGATGAGCAGAAGTGGTTTGCCATTGCCGTCCTCTACATAGCAACCCTGGACTTGGATAGTCTCCCATCTGAGTACTGGCTGTGGCTGACCTGGCTTAGCTCCCTAGCTCTGACCAGCCTGGACAAAGCTGTGCTATTCGGGCTGCTAGTTCACACAAAGGAAGTGATCCTGGGCCATACTATTTCAGATGGCAGGCGGTGGAGAAGCCCTTGATTGGACACTTCTCCATGTGGAAAAACTCCCTGTAGGTACGGAACTAGAGCACTAGAAGAGTTCTTGCCTGGTGTAATCCACATGCTACCTTATTTACTCAAAAGGAATCTGGTGGGTAGCTCTGTTGGTCTGAAGTAGCAGAACAAAGTTTGAATCCAGTGGCACCTTTTAAGACGAATAAAGTTTTATAGGTGAGTTTTCACGTGCATGCATACTTCTTCAGACACACTGAAATGGAAATAGAAATAACAGTCATACATATAAAGGGTGGGCAGTGAATTAACATACAGAGTAATGAAGAGTGTAAGGACACCCCCCCCCAACGTTATACACAGAAACTTTTATATTACTGGAGATAACTGTAGCTTGTCTACAAATTTAAGAGGATCTCCCTCTTTTTTATTTGATAGCATATCTGGGGGGGGGGACCTAGTCTTGCATTTGAGTAGATGCATTTTTCCCTGTGTACAAGAGGGGTTCCTTTTTGTTCCCCACAAGAGAGCCTTCACCTTCTCCATCTGCAGAGGGAGTGTGGCACAAAGACGCAGGCTGCCTATCTCACAGGCTCTTTGTGTGAACTTGTGCTCACACCCAGTGGCTCCAGACATAACAGTTGTGGGCTCATGAAAAAAAAGAAAAGGAGACTCCAGGTTGTGTCTCACGACTGATGGAGATCTAGACCTAATGCAATAGAGTGGAAGAGGGGTCTGGTGTCTACTGGCGGGTATAGCGGTTAGAGCACGCACATGATTACAGCTAAGGTTAGAACACACAGAGCTTACAGCAGAAGGTCAAGGACTGGGCCTGATGGCTGGAAACAGGGGCGGAGGGGCGGTGCCTGTAGCCAGAGGCAAGGGTCCGAGGCCTAGTTATTGGAGCCAGGGGCAAGCACTGTGAACCTAGACGCTTGGGGTGGTCGGTTAGGACTTGGGGACGACGGACTCTGCCCCGTCTGCTCCTCTTCGCCGAGCGGCTGCTGGGTTTCCTTCCTGCCGGCCTCCTGCTCGACTCCCTCTCTTTCCCCGTGGCAGGGGCTCAAGTGTGCGCCGTAGAAGGGGGAAGGCGGGGAGTGGGGAAGCCAGACGAGCGGCTCCTCCTCCCCATCCCACCCTGGCCGGGGATGGGAAGGGAAGGGAAGGGATGGGGGCCCCTCGCTCGCTCGCTCGCCTGTCAGAGCGCTCGCTGGATGTGAGCAGCGCGGGAGGACGACCATGCCGCTGCCGGGCCTGTTGCTGCTGCCGCCGCTGCTGCTCCTGGCTGGGCCCCTGCCGGCCGGCGCTCAAGAACCGGAGGCCGCGTGCGGCCCAGACGGCTGCTACGCCGTCTACTTCCAGCGCCGCAGCTTCCTGGACGCCTGGCGGAGCTGCCGGGAGCTGGGCGGCAACCTGGCCACGGTCAAGCACCACGACGAGGCGGCCCAGGTGGCCGAGCTGCTGCGGGGCACGGCCGGGGCCCGGACGGAGCAGAGCCCGCGGCTCTTCTGGATCGGCCTGCAGCGCCAGCCGCGCCAATGCTTCCCCCTGCGGCCGCTGCGGGGCTTCATGTGGATCACGGGCGAGCAGGACACCTTCTACACCAACTGGGCTCGGCCGGCCGTCGAGGCGGGCGCCGGGAGCTGTGCCGCGCCGCGCTGCGTGGTCCTGGACGACCAGCAGGGCCAGTGGCTGGAGGGCTCGTGCACCGTGCCCGTCGACGGCTACCTCTGCCGCTTCGCCTTCCAGGGCATGTGCCCAGGCCTGGACGAGGAAGGCGGACCGGTCACCTACACCACCCCCTTTGGCCCGGCCGGCGGCAGCCTGCGCTATGTGCCCTTTGGCACGGTGGCGGCCGTGACGTGCGGCGGGGCCGTGCCGGCCGTCTCGGTGCTGTGCATGCAAAAGGACGACGGCACGGTGGGCTGGTCCAAGGGGGCGCCGCTCTGCCGGGAGCACGTCTACCAACACAGCTGGTGCGAGGGCGACAACGGCGGCTGCCAGCAGCTGTGCCTGGACGAAGGGCCCGGCTACTCGTGCGAGTGCCACAGCGGCTACCTCCTGATGCCCGACGGGCACTCCTGCGCGCCCAACGACGCCTGCCGCGACCAGCCTTGCCAGTTCCAGTGCGTGCCAGACGAGGAGGGCGGCTACCACTGCCAGTGCCCCGAGGGCTACGAGCTCAGCAGCGACGACCATCACTGCGAGGACGCGGACGAGTGCGCAGACGCGCCCTGCGAGCACCAGTGCGAGAACACCGACGGCTCCTACCTGTGCCGCTGCCACCTGGGCTTCAGCCCGTCGGAGGACGAGCCGGGCCACTGCACCGACACGGACGAGTGCCAGATCCCCGGCGTGTGCCAGCAGATGTGCGTCAACTACGTGGGGGGCTTCGAGTGCTACTGCACCGAGGGCTACGACCTGGAGCCCGACGGCATCAGCTGCAGCCCCGTGGGCCAGCCGCCCCCTCTGGCCACCGCCCAGAGCCACCGTGGAGGCGGCTTCCTCCAGCACTTCGGGGACGGCCCGGGATGGCCCCGGGAGATCGACGACCTCGCGGAGCACGGCTTGGCCCTGGCAGACCATTTTCCCGTCTTCCGGGACTTCGAGGAGGCCTTTCCCAGGGACGCCTCTCTGGCCGGCACTCTTCCTCCCGAGCCCAGCACTGCCCCCTTGGTTTCCAGCTCCTTTCCCTCCGGGCAAGAGCCTGCCGGCCTCCCCGACCCCACAAGCCCCGCTTCTTCCCCACCTCCTGCCCCCGCTCCCCTCTTCCCACCCAGACAGTCGCCCGGCGAGACTCCCCCAGTGATGCTCCCCCGACGGCGCTCCCGTCTCCCTTGGTCGTCCTGGCCCGCACAGCCTCTGCCCCCGTGCCCCCTCCGGCCCAGGGCGACGCGGTCATGGGGGGCGTCAGAGCGCTGCTCCCGGCCTCGGCCACCGCCAGCCCGGCCCCGGGCGAAGGGGGGCAGCCGCGCCGTCGGCGAGACGACCGCTGGCTGCTGGTGGCCCTGCTGGTGCCCATGTGCGTCTTCGTGGTCATCATGCTGGCCCTGGGCATCGTCTACTGCACCCGCTGCGGGGCTCAAGCCAAGAGCCGGAGCATCACGCAGTGCTACCGCTGGGTCAGCAGCTCGGGGGCCAAGGGGGCCGCCCCACCCGCTTCCAGGCCCGGCCAGCCGGCCACTTGCCGAACCAGCGTCTGAGCCCCCGGCTCGGCAGGCTCAGCCGGCGCCTGGAGAGCCGAAGAGACTTCCTTCAGCAGAAACCACCAGCCCGGACTGGGAGGAGATCCGCTGGGACTGCAGATCAGCCCCGGGGCAGCCGGGAGGGACCCTGGACTGGGGCCCAGAGATCCAGGACAAAGGAGCGCTGCTGGCCGGCACGGAGAGGCCACGAAGTGGACCGGGTCCTTCCTTGGGCGCACTGCGGTGCAAGGAGGGTCTCCTCGTGTTGCCAAGGTGCTCAGAACCAAGCGGAGCCTGACCTCTGCTGGAGGGGGGGCAGCTGGACCCACCCACCCACACGGCCGCCCTCACCCCATTCCCGGTCCCAGGAGAGGGGACCAAAGTCTCCAGGACACATCGGGGATCCCCTGCAAGCCCTGCCGGCCAGGAGGGAACTTGTCACCCTTCTTTGACAAAGCCCTGGCTGGAATGGGGCTCTCACAAGCCATGCAGTGGGATTCCCCCCTGCTCCAGTTCACCCCCCCCACCCCCAGTGATGTATATTCCATTCAGCAGACACTGGGGAGGGGGCTTCAGGGGGCCCGTTTTTCTACTGGGCAAGGCAATGGGGAAGGAAGCGACTGTGGGGATGCAAAGAGGGGTTTTTTTGGGGGGGGAGGGTCAGAGCGGGGTAGCAGGGCACACAGATCCAGCGTGCCAGAGCAGAGCTGCATTGAGCGTGAGGGGTGATGTGCTTTGCCTTTGTGGGGGAATTGTTCTCTGTCTCTCCTCCCCCTCCCCATTTTTGTGTGTGTGTCCAATAAAGGGACTGGCGCCTCCGCCCGGTTGGAATGAGAGAAGAATCTTATCAGTTCAGTGAGAGAGGGTGAGGACCCCCCCTCCTCTGTGCATTTAGGGGGTGAAAGCCCTGGGGTTCCCTCTTGAGAAAAACGGAATGCAGGATGGGGCAGGGGCGGAAAGTGTCACCCGCAAGGAGAGACGCACCAACAGAGGTGGTTTGGCCATTGCCTGCCTCTGCATAGCAGCCCTGGACTTCCTTGGTGGCCTCCCATCCAAGTACTTTGCTTCCCAGATCTGGCCTGGGTGGCCCTGCCTGATATGGATACTCCACTTGGGAATCAAGAGGGGAGAAGGGGAAGGAGAGGCTGCTAGATGGATCCCTCCTTTGTTCACCGGGTAGCAGAGCTGGGGGGACTCCGGGTCCTGTTCCCAGCTCTTTGAGGGCCATGAGGACTAATTGGCTTGAATTGAGGAAGGGGGCAGATGTCAAAATTATGTTCCCCACTCTGGAAAGGGGAAGAGAAGGACTGGGAGAAGTGGGGGAGGGGCGGAAGTCCACGCACAGTCCTGCTGCAGTTATGGGGCTTAGTGGGGAAAAGCCTCAAACTCTCTAATTAATAATCTGGGGAGCATATGATGGGGGGCAGAGAGGATGTCCAGTGGGAAGTGTGGAAACAGGCGATGGGGGGGGGGGCTGAGAGCATCCACAGCAAGGGAACCGTGTCTGTCTCTGTGGCCAGACTCGAGATGATTAAAGGCTAGATTCCCAGAAACTCCAACCGCGGACCAAGACCCCCTCCAGATGTTTACCACCAAATTACCACTCTGCTTGGCCTTGTCTGTACTTATCCTTCACCAGTTCTAGAGAAAGGGGGATTTGTATCCTCCTCTCCCATGATGTCTGCAGGCTGAGATATTAGAAGCCGGTGCAAATCAGAGAGTCCAGGTGTGGCAGAAAATTAGGAACAGACTTCTGGGTTTATTAAAGAGTCTGCCCCAGTCTTGCACATTTACCAAAGTTACTACATTTAAGGGACAGTGTAGAAAATTGGGGTTGGGATGGGGTGGTGGTGGTCTGATAGCTTGCTGTGATGATCAGGTCCAGAGATATGCAGGCACCAAAGTCTTAACAGAAGTTACCTTTGGTACCATGGAAGCCTTTCTTTCCTAATTTCAGAAGTGAATGATTGGGATAACTCAGTGGTGATGGGAAATCACTCTTTTTGTGCCTAGAGGCACTCTCTCTTTTACTTTCTTCAGCTTGGCTTTGGAAATGGGTTTCAGCACGGAGCCCTGCCTCTAATTAAGCCCCCCCTGCTGAGGAGGAGTGGCTGGTGCTTGTCAGAGAAAGCTTGCCAGAATTGAAGTCAGAACACATGCAAAGCCCAAACTCTCTCCCCCACACACACGCACACACCAGCATCCCATCACCCCGAACATCATCATTGCTATGTGCTCCCCCCTCCTTTTCCCTGCTCTCTTGTGAGTCAGTGCAAGCAAGCAAAGTTCTGGCTCTCCCTTGTATTAATGGGCGTGGTGACACCCTGGCACCCTGCCCGGTGGGGGAGCATGCTATGGGGTACCCCTGCAAAGTCTGGAAGATTAACCTTTTGCTGTCCTGAGGTGGGGGGAGGTACCAGTTTAGTTAGTTGGAAGCAACTGCTGGCTGGACAGAAGGGGGGGGAAGGTTCTGAAAGGGAATCAGAAATGCTGATAGAGCCACTCCAGTTAACTCATTCCTCTCTATTGCTTGGGGGGAGGTGTTCAGTTAGCATTCCCATATTGTTCCTCCCCACCCGACACATCATTTTCTTTTAAGCCAAGTATGGTACAGGAAGGCATCTGTTTCCCTCCCCAAGAAAACACACACCTCCCAGACAAATTTAAAGTTGGAATTGGGCTAAAGTGGGAAATAATTGGGGAGGGGGCTGGAGCTGATCCTCTGCACACTTTTTAGAAGTGGGTAGGCCTTGATAGGAATGTGGTTAGGCCGAGAGAGAGGCACGGAAAGAGTTAATATCAGCTTAAGGAATTTGAGCTTTCTGCAGAGTTTTAACAAGGAACAGATGGGGGTGGCATCTGCAGGACAGGATGGGCTGCCCCCTCCCCACGCAACCCTTGTCCCAGTGCCCCCCTACAGATCCTCCTTCAGGCCCACCCTAACAGAGTTGCTGCCTCTCCTCCCCCTTAGAAAGGCTTGGTGAGTTGAGCAGCAGTGTGGCAGGCAGAAATGTAATAGGTAGAGTCGTGGGGGAGATATTGCCCGGGTCAAATTTCTGCTGGTTGTGCAGGAACCCTTCTAAGCTGAGGGGGAAAAGATGGCATATCTAGATGCAGCTTATTTATCCAGATGTGAGATGATAGATGGATGAGTTCCCATGTCAGAAGTCTGGACTAGTTCTAATTACTTTACGATGGTAAAGGAAAAGTCTTTTCAACAGGCTTGGAGCCACTTGAGTGTCTCGTTTCATGTTCCTCAGCTGAGCTCTGAAAACATGGCTCAGCAGCAGAGCATCTGCTTTGCATGCAGAAGGTCCCAGGTTCAGTCCCCAGCATCTGCAGTTAAGAGCCTCATTTTTTAGCCTGGGAATAACCTAAAGGAAAGAGGCTGTGGCTCAGTGGGAGAGTATCTGCTTGGCATGCAGAAGGTCCCAGGTTCAATCCCTGGCATCTCCAGTTTTGAAAAGAACCAGGTTAGCAGGCAGCGTGAAAGACTTCAATGTGACGACTGCTGCCCATCAGAGTAGACAATTGATCGGCCAGTGTTCTGATTCAACAGAAAGCAGATTCATGTGTTCGACTGCAAAGGAGATGGGGGCAGAAAACTACTGTAGGTGGATTAAAAAGTTCACACAAAAGTTTATGATTATAGGTGGATTAAAAAATTAAGAATTAACACACAGATCCCAGTTCCCTCTGGGTATTACTCAGTGGTTGCTTTCTAAAATCAGAGGTGCCGGTTCTCACACCTACCTGCATGTTCTATTCTATGTATTTTTACCTAGTTATGCCCTGTTTTTCTCCTCAGTGGGAAACACAAAGTGGCTGGCAACACTGTGCTTTCTTCCTCCTTGTTGTTGTCACAACAGTCTTGTGAGGCAGACTGGACTGAGAAAGAATGAACAGCACGAGGTCACTCTACTAGCTTCCATGGCAGAGTGTGGATTCAAACCTGGGACTCCCAGATGATCCAAGTCTGATATTCTATCCACTACACCACACTGGTTCTGCAGGGGCCTGATTCTTAAATCCCACATATATAACGTTGTCTATTGCTACCAAATGGTGACGGAAAGTGTTCTACACATCACCAAATCAGACCATCAGTCCATCAAGATCAGTATTGTCTACTCAGACTGGCAGCTGCTCTCCAGGGTCTCAGGACAAGGTCTTTCACATCGCTTAATACGGGACACTTTTAACTGGAGATGGCGGGGATTGAACCTGGGACCTTCTCCATGCCAGGCGGATGCCCTACTGCTCTGGCCCCTCCCATCATGCTTAGAGGCACCCTAGCATTTATATACAATAATAATAATATTGTGCATCTTCTAGGGCTGACCCCTGGCTCAAGACACGCCCAAGAGCAATGCCCTGGTGATGCTTGGTTTCAGAGGGGCAGAAAAAGAACAGGTCCTTTTAGTCCCCTAATGTATCAGCACCCAGCAAAGGCGTGTACAAGGAGACATATATACGCACTCAGAGATAAGTGTTTTGACACTGTCATGAGGAAGTCCGGTCATCCTGCCTTTAACAGGTGACAAGAGAGGCAGTGATGCAGTTGCTAAGATGAATGTTAAGGGAATGCTCCCTTGTATTAACCCCCTGCCCCCCACACACAGATAACCAGCCCAGCAAGCAGACCTTTGTCCCTGCATTCCTAGTTTGCATGAAATTTTTAAAGCCAAGGAGCTAGTGTTCCCTCTAAGCTGAGTTAGTGTGAGCTAGCTCACAGTTTTTTAGCCTCCAGCTCACAGGTTTTTGTTTTAGCTCAGGAAGGATGGCTCCAGAGCAAACTAATTTATGCAGCAGCCAAATTGCTCGCTTACAACTTTAATGCCAGTAGCTCATAAAGTAAAAATTTTGCTCACAAGTTTCCACACCTTAGAGGAAGCATTTGGGACCCCAACAGCTTAAGTCAGAAATGAAGTTCTCCTCGTACTCTTGCCTGTATGAACCAGCTTCCCTTCTGCCAAATTTCTCTTTCCATCCAACATCAAGCCACAGTTCTAGCTTGCATGAAAGTCTGAACCGTCAGTTGAAGTTTGGAATTATGAATGGTGACATTCCAATTTTCAGGGATCCTTTAAAATGCATCCTTAACCTTTAAAGCATCGTCAACACATTTTAAAGGGATACTATTAAGCACTAAACTTGTCAGTTTAAATCCTGTATCTCTAAAATCCCATGATGTAATAATTGGAATTAAAAAAAAAAATCAGATAAGCAGCAGATGCATTTAAACCTTTGCCAAGCCATTTTCAGTGAAATTTAAGGGCTGACGGGATCACAGTGTTTATTTAATCCAATTTAGTCGGTGTAAAAGTCAGGCAAACTTCAGAGCTGCACAGATCCTCTATCGTGTGGACAGCCACATCAGCTTCTCCTTGGCAAAGAGGTGCAGCCCCAGGCTTATCTATAACGCAACAGAGAGCATTAATGCCATTCCTTGTGTTAGGACCTCTCCATTGCTGTCTCTTATCACTGGATCGGCCTTTGTTGAGAGCCTGAGCTGCCTTTGCTCATCCCACTGCGGTAGAAGAAGGTATTTCTAGATCCCATTAACACTGATTTGGTGGAACAGTTTCAAAAATCTCTAAGCACTCAAGCTTGGCCAAAACGGATTTCTTCTATCCGAGGCTTGGAGTCAAGGTTTAATTTTAGCTAGCAACAATGCCAGTGCCTGTTTCCAGTGTCAAGCCCAGAATAAAAAGTAACCCCCAAGGAAGAGTGTTCCCCTGAGCATCTACAAGAGTGCTTGGAGTACAAATTGATAACACTAAGGTCTCAAGACTGTGCTTCACATCATTGTTTGATTAAGGAACTGTATGCTACTTGGAAGGGTCCAGATGGGGCGGGGGGGAGAAAAGCACTCTCAGCAACTCCTGGAAGAATGCAAGTTGCTTGCTGGTTTTTCCCTACTCTGGTGGTCTTGGGTTCAAGTGTGTTCCCCCCAGCCGTTCTCTGAGGCCAGCCATTCTCTCTGCCTGTGTCATAAATAGGGGTTGCCAGCCTCAAGGTGGTGGCTGGATATCTCCTGGGATTATAATGGATCTCCAGGCAACAGGGATCAGTTCACCTGGAGAAAATGGCCACTTTGGAAGGTGGGCTCTACGGCATTGTACCCCAACTGAAGTCCCTCCCCTCCCCAAACCTCACCCTCCTCAAGCCGCACACCCAAAATCTCCAGGTATTTCCCAACCTGCAGCTGGCAACCTTAAGAACTGCGAGAAAGGGGAATACTATACGTGAAACAAAAAGGTATTTGAACATGTGCAGAGTGCCTTCTCATCATTCCCGTCAGTCCTCACAGCATCATTGGAGATTAAGATCAAGACAGTCCACAAGGTTAGGGGTGCATCCTCCAAGCACCAGGCAGCCATGAGCCCCCCATCTCTCGTTTTTTTTGAAACTGAGTAATGAATGGGGAGACTTTTTTTAAAAAAAGAACTTGAGAAGTTCCATTTTCGCAGCTGCAGACAACCCCCCACCCCCTTTTACTGCTGCTTTGTTTCCTCTCTCCATTGGGGGTCTCTTTGTTTGTTGTGAGTTGGGGGAATCTATCCTTCAGAGAAATGAAACTGGGAAATGTTATAAGACCCCCAGCATTACTGGCTTCACACACCCGCGCTTGCGCACACAGCGCTTGGGTGGGAAATTCACCATCCGGCCCACACACACAAAACAGCCAAGAGCAAGCCAGGAATGGGGTGGGCGGGTGAACCTTGGGAACTTGGACCCCGGGATTCCTTTCTGGAGTCTGGGAACAGCCGTGAGGTCAAGCAGTTCAGAGGATTAAGGTTTGTGTCCTGTGGCACCTTTAAGACCATCAAAATTTTATTCAGGTTCAGAGGATTGTTACTGTATATGCCAATAGGGGATTTGCTAAGAAGTAGGTCTCCACAGTTCTCTTTGCACAGCTGAAAGGAGAGTACAGTGTAGTAATGATAGAACTGTACGGTTTTAAAAAAGTGGGTAGGGTGAAGTAAGTTGGGGAAGCTGGTGTAAACTGGGCAGTCTTATCAGGTGGGAGAGAATAACAAGGTTTAGTATTTTACAGGGTGCCATCTTCCCCCGCCCCCGTGAGTTTCTGTACCTTTAACTGCTGCAGACTGGGAAGTTCAACAGAAGAGACAGCTACACCTCACCCACATGACAGCGCTAAATTCCTGCATCTCCCACTGGATGTTAGTGGTTAGAGCACAGTGTGGCAGAAGGATACTTAGAGACAAAGGTGGTCATTCCAGCACTGGGTGAGGTTGTGGTGCCCATTAGTTAGAGCACAGCAGCTCACTCTCCTCCTGGGTTGTCTTTATCAAGGAGGGTGGAGGCAGAAGTTAGTGTGTCGTTGGCTGTTCTCTCTGGCCCGGGTTGCTGTAAGGTCAGGAACGCTCAGTCCCTTCTGCAAACAGCAGGGTTGTCAGTGAAGAGGGCTGTCTCCACCCAAATTGCAAGCTTGGAGGACTGAATTACAGCCTGGGAGGGGAGGATACTTGGTCTGTTTTCTTTCATCCTGTTCTTCTACCTCCTCCACAGTTCAGTTCAGCGCTTTTGCGAGACTTACTAGCGCCAAGCTTTTGGAGTACATGAAGGCTTTGGTGGCAAGAGTTCTCACGTGCATCTCCCTTGTTCTGACCACTGTACGCCACTCCCTCAGGAGACCTTGCAGCCAACAGTTTAATTCCTTCAAAATGAAAGGTGTTACTTAGACAGGACCTTGGACTTGGACCTGGCTGTGGTGACTGAGCAGCAGGAGAAAAGCACTCTGTACATGCTCAGAGCACTTTTCTCTGAACTGTTGTGGGGAGTGGAGCCTCCATTCCACTTATAAGCATGAGGAAGGATGGAGATGGGAAGGGTCCAGGGCACCTGATTCCAGTACTATTGCACCACCAGACTACCAGAGGACAGCAAGATGTGCAGGTCCAAAGCAGGCTCTTATCAGATGAAAAGAAGTACCAAATGTTACGCTTTTGCAGCTGAGCATAAGGAGAACTTTCTGGCAGACTGTGCCCTGTGGATCAACCACACACCTATCTCCTTCATCCTCCCCCACCTTCAATGACAGCCGAAATCTTCCCCTCGCTGAGAGCCTCTCACCTTGCTTTATGGCAAGAGTGTCACACAAAACACAAACACAAATATGCGCTCACCCCTCACGCTCCCAGTTCATTAATGCCTGGGTGACAGTGTCCATTTTAATAAGGCATACATTTTCCATCCTCAGTATCTCTAAAATGGAAAAACTGCCCCTTATACCCCCCCAAGGGCTTCCTTATCTTCAACAGCTGCAGAACAGACATAAATTCAACAGGTGAAGATGCCCTTACCATCTTTAAGCAGACCTGACTGCGACCAGATGAATTTCTGCTTGTGCAGACAGGAGCCAAGGCTCTGTCCTGGCCTTCTACGGAAGAGAGTGGAGTGCAGTGGTCAGAGCAGAATACCCTTGCCCTTGCACTCCAGAGAGACACTGGAAGGGAATGGAAAGTATTGCCCGGTAAAACCAAGCACTGGAACTTCCTATTCCCCACCCTGTTTCCCTCCCTTTTTTGACCGGTGTGTGTGTGTGTGTGTGTCTGCGTGTCGGAAGGGGGGACTATTCACCTATTCCCCCATTTCGGAGAGAAGCCGGGCGCTGGTGGGTCCTCTCCTGCTTTCGTCTCGCTGAAACCATTTCCCCACTTGGCTCTGTCTCACGCTACGAGGATGGAAGAAAGGACCATCGTGCGCCATCCGGGTTGCGGTTGCACGAGGGACGCGGCGTTCCTTCTCTCCCACCTTTTCTGGGCGTGGAGAGACCCTCTTCTCAGCCCCCACCCCTCGCACAATCCAGACAGTCGTCTCAACCCCCTGCTGAAATACAAACCGACGTGGGCCTCAAGGAGGGGGAGGGGGAAGCAAAGCCTGAGGCCTTATGGGGACGTGGAGTCTACTTGTATATGTGTGTGGGGAAGGGGGAGTTTAAAGGTCTTCTTTTCATACCCACCCGCCAGACCTTTAGTTGTAATATGAGATCTTCAAGTCTTCAGCTTGCAAGTCTGCCTTGATAAGCTCGATGTGGAAAGGAAGTGCGCTTTACGCATGTTCAGAGGCGCTCCTTTCGCCAGTCAATTAGCAAGCGCGGGGGGGGCAGGGATACTCAGTTAACATGCATTATTAAGAAAGGCAGACTTAAAAACCGTGACGCTGCCTTATGCCGAGTCAGGCCAAGCCGATCTCTCCATCCAAATACTGTTCCTTAATAGATTCCAAGAACGGAACCTGGTCTGGGACTTTTGAATCCAAAGCAGGTGTTCTACCGCCTAAGCTGCAGCCACCACTCTGGGGCTCAGCTAACTCACCCCCCTCTTTTCGCCTGCTTGGCTGCCCTCAGGCACACCCTCCCCCCCCCGCCGAATCTTGAGTCAGCTGCACAGTCAGAAATGCAACCCATGGAGTTGCCCCGCCAGAAGGGGGAGGGAAGGGCTCACCTGCTGAATTTCCGCCTGTGGACAAAAGAGCCTTGCTGACTGTCCCAAGGGCCTGGCAAATCCCCGCATGCAGGCCTCCGTCCAGAAACGAAGGAAATGGAGTTGGAAGACGCACGCTTCCCCCCCCCCAGGAAAAGCCCTGAAATGTAGAACCGTCTCTTCTTCCCCATCTGCCCCTCTGGGCCTTGCACTGATTCTCTGCCAGTGACGTCCAGAAACACGGGTTGGGTCCCTCCCAACACGTCCAGCCCCAGAAAGCTCCCACCCTTGTAAACATCAGCAAAGGGGGCCCAAGAGGGTGGGGTTCCTGACACATCTTTCCCAACGACTTGGGCTCTGTAGAGCCAAGAGCTGGGGCGGAAGGGGGGGAGTGAGACAGAATGGAAACGAGGGCTTTAAGCAGAATGGGAGGGACACAGCCATCTCCACCCGCTTTCCTAACAACAACACCACAAGAGCAAAACAGCATTAGGAACCTTTTTGCCTCATCTCAAATCTGTGTGTGTGGGCTGGATATAATTACACAGTGGTGTAGGGGAAAACTACTTTGTGCATGCCTGGGAACCTTCTTGTTTATTACTTCTTCAGCTGTCCCAGGCCTAGGGATAAAAAGGAGTCAAATCAAAGTCTGCTGTCCTGGAGGGGTCTGCTTGTGGCTGTTAGACACAAACCTTTGCATTCAAAAGCCTATGTGTCTTGTAGCCATCAGTTGCTGAAGGCTAAAAGCAGGGGATGGATATTGTATTATTTAGGTTTTCAGTTCATGTTTTATAGTTCTGAGGTAGTGTGATGTGGTCCATGGGGTTGCAAAAAATCGGATTCGACTGCGTGACTGAACAACAACAAAAACCAGAATCCAGAGTAGATCCACACCAGGTTTTACTTAGGGCTGTGGGTAACTGACTGGGGAGGTTGCTAAAAAGTTTTGTGTTAGGCCTTGTCAATAAAGATATACCATCTTTACCTAAGAAGACCCTCTGCACCTTCCTGAATGATTGCAGCATCTTTCAGATATTCACATGTTTTGCTTGTGAATTCTGTCCATCTTCTGTTCAGATACTGGCAACTTTTAAACAAGTAATCAGTTCAGGTTAATCAGGTTAAGAAGGGAAAGATCCAGAAGGAGTAACTGATGTGACAGAATTAGCTTATGTATTTTAACAGCTAGAAAACTGGATTGGGACCTGACAAGAAGGATAACAACTGGTAGCATTAGGCTTTAGCGTCCACATCTGTGAACCAGTAAAATTATTTTTATTTACTTATCTATAATCCATTTGAGGACCCAAAGCAGCATACAACATTATTCTCTCCTTGTCCATTTTATCCTCACGTCCACATGGGAACCCAGCAAGCATCCATGACTGAGTGAGGATTTGGACCTGGGTCTCCCAGATCCTAGACAGACACGCTAACCACTACACCAAAGTGGGTCTAACAGGCCAGCCTCACAAATCTGCGGGGGGGGGATGACAGCTTGTGATTATTAGAGGTTTGGCAATAGTTCTGTTTTTATCGTTCGAATTTAGCATGCCAGTTTTTGGATATGAAATTTAGATTTAAAATGTGGAACTTTATCTCAGAATGTAAAATGTAAGTGCTTTAGATTTCATGGCTTCAAGATCTTGTCAGAGATGAAATCTGATATATGAGATACAGTTGAATATGAAATGTCATTGCATGCCAACTGTTATGTTCTGGGTTCATTCTATGCTGTTTTAGTTATGGATTGCCCTATGGTATCCTAGTTCCCTTATTGCTATTGGCTGTCTAATAAAGACCTTCTATTGGTCCTGAAGCCACCCAGAGTAACCTATTAGAAAGCTCTGCTTAGGTCCAATCAGACCTCTTGTTTGTAGTTACATTGTATATAGTTCAGTTGTGGAACGGTATAAGTTTGGGTGCCGCTCTTACCAGATCAGATCAGAGCTGAGCAATGTTATGAATAAAAGCCTTGTTATTATTCATCGTCTCCTGCCCGTCAATATTTAAAACTGGCGATGAGGATGGGATCCCAGGTCTAACTGAACGGGGGAAATCACAATTCGCCTGCCCAGATTGAAATCACTAAGGGTGCCTAGAGCTAAATCACTTTGGGCAGGGCATCCAAGGGCCATATCGAATCGTTCGACCCCAAGGTTGGGAACTGGGAATCCTACCTTGACCGTTTTGAATGTTTCCTCATAGCAAACAGTATTGAAGGAGACGATGTCCACCGTGCCACCTTTTTGAGTACCTGCAGCCAGGTTGTATTCGACATTGCTTGGGACCAGGGCCGGCTCGCTCACTAGGCTAGGCGCTCGCCTAGAGCACCGGCGCCCCCGAAAAGCCCCCCCACCGCCCTAACCGGGCACCCCTGACTCTCCCCCCCCGCCCCCACCAGTCTGAGCGCCCGTCCGGGGTGCTTCACAAGCCCGGGGGGGGGAGAGGTGGAGCGGCATGGCGGCAGGCGGCCAGTGGGGACTCTCCCCGCCGCCGCCGCCGCCAGTCTGAGCGCCCGTCCGGGGCACTTCACAAGCCCTGGGGGGGGGGAGTGGGGCGGCATGGCGGTGGGCGGCCAGCGGGGACTCTCCCCGCCGCCACCACCGCCAGTCTGAGCGCCTGTCTGGCAGGCTTGCATCTTCATTAAACTTCTGGGGGTGGGGGATGACGAAGGGTGGGGGGTGTCTTCCTTCTCCTCCCCGGGCTGGGGCGCTTCCCAAACCCCGCCCCTGCCCACACATGCACCCCACCCCCAGGCATGCTGCCCTTCCCGTGCCCCGGCAGCCATGCCCCAGCGCCTTCTCCTCCTTCTCTTCCTCCTGGAGTCTGGAGACCCCGCTGCTGCTGCTCGCCATCTGCCTGGACGGTAAGCCAGGCGCCCCCTGGGCCGGGGGAGGGAGGGATGGTGTGCAGGGAGCCCCTTCGTAGAAGGGGCGGGTGTGCGGGGAGCCCACCAGCCAGAGGGGGGTGAGGCTAGCTTGTGGCGCCTGGCGTGTTTCTGGAAGGTCTCCAGGCCCCGCCAGGAGGTTGGCATCCCCTGGGGGCACCACAAGCTGGCCTCGCCTAGGGCGCAGGAACACCTTGGGCCGGCCCTGCTTGGGACTTAGTAGCTCCATCCAAATTACTGGAGACACCTCTCAGCATCATCAAGGCATGGCTCAACGATTATTTTGTGCCAAAGATGTCTGCTGCCGTATAGCGGTGTGCCTTCCACCAACGAAACCAGAAAGAAGGCGAGTCTGTCAATGAATATTCCGCCACACTGAGAAGGGCTGCTTGTGACTGTCAGTTCCCAAATCTAAATTCAGTCCTAATGGATCGGTTACTCTGCGGCCTTAGAGATGACAGCATCCGGCGGGTGTTTCTATTACAAAAGACATGAATCGGCACTTGAAGAAGCGCTGCAAGTGGAGGTCGCAAACATTTCTCTTTGTGAACTGTGATTGGGGGCTCAGAGTCACACGTCAAGCTGCACTGACACCATTCACCATGGTGATACCGCAGAATCATCTGATTTCCAAGATGACCAATCAGAATCATCTGATGACAGAGTCCACAGAACAGGAGCCAACCAGAAGCTGCGCCGTTCTCAAAAATGCCCGTGAAGAGGACTATGTGCTAGCTGTGGTGGCACGCATGCTCGTAGAGACTGTCAATTCTGTGACGCCATCTGTTGTTCTTGTGGGAAGACAGGCCACCTCGCTAAAGTCTGCCGCTCGTCACAAGGTCATTCTGCACCTGAAGTTTTCCACCATCCAGGAAGAGCTTCCAGTAAATCTCGCCATTTGTCTCATTTTCCATCTTCTCGATCATTCAATTGAAGGCCACAATACAATAACAAAGCAGGAGCATCAGAAGACTACACCAATCATCTGTACATACACTAAGGTCTTCACACTTGTCCGAAGAGCAAGGTGACTGTCTTCCTTGAAGGTCGCCCTTGCCAGATGGAAGTCGATTCCAGTTCCACACTATCAATCGTCTCGTGGAACACTTTCCAACAAGTCTGTGCCTGGTTTCCTGCATGCTGTCTTCAGAAGTGCAGTCTGCAACTTTTCAATTTCCAGAGAAACCACGTTCCTGTCATAGGCATCGCCCCCGTCCAAGTCAAGTACAAAAAATTCAACGGTCATCTTAACTTGTTCATCGTTGCCATATGAGTCTTATTGGTGTGGACTGATTCACCGCCCTTGATATTGACATTATTGGCATCAACCACACCAGTCAGTCGAGCATTGCCAGTTTTGTGGAAGAGTTCCCAGATGTTTTCAGCTCAGAACTTGGCTGTTACAAAGGTCCACCAGTCTCGTTCACATTGAATCCTGCAGTCCAACCCATATGCCTCAAGCCATGGCAATGCCCCATCACTCTCAAACCATGCATTGACGAGCAAATTGATAAGCTGATAGCTCAAGGCATATTGGAGCCCATTCCCAATGCCAAATGGGAAACTCCGATCATCACTCCAATCAAGCCAGACGGTTCGATCCGCTTGTGTGCGGATTACAAGTGCACCCTTAACAAGGCATACCTGGTTCCTGTGGTGAGCCATCTTCTAGCATCCCTCTCTGGTGGCCAAGTGTTCACCAAAATCGATCGAGCCCAGGCGTACCAGCAACTGCCTGTTGACACAGCCACGGCCGAGGCTCAGACAATCATGACACATCATGGTGCCTTCAAGGTGAACCGTTTGCAGTTTGGGGTAAGCATCGCCCCTGGAATTTTTCAGGAGCTGATGGAGCATCTTCTTAAGGACTTAACAGGCATAGTCCCCTATTTTGACGATGTATTGATAGTGAGGGCCTCAGAACTAGAACTGACTGCTCATGTGCAAGAGGTGCTCCGCCGTCTACAGAAGGTCGGCCTTCAAGTGAAAAAGGAGAAGTGCGAGTTCTTCGTCCCTGTGGTCCAATTTTTGGGTTTTCTCCTGGACAATGATGGCATCCATCCTACACCAGAGAAGGTTGCCACAATCCGCAAGGCACCCCCACTGAAATTGAAGAAAAAGCTGCAGTCCTTTTTAGGACTCCTTAATTTCTATCATTCTTTCCTGCCAAATAAAGCAGCTGTCGTTGAGCCTCTCCATCAGCTCTTAGACAAAACAGCACCGTGGGCATGGGGTCGCAAGAAGCAAACAGCATTCCAAGCCGTCAAGAATCTTCTAGTCTCCGACAGAGTGCTCATCCACTATGATGAAAAGAAACCACTCATCCTGGCCTGCAATGCGTCACCCTGTGGGATTGGGGCAGTCCTCAGCCACAGGCTGCCAACCGGCCAAGAAACCCCCATAGCATTCTATTCAATGACTCTATCCACAGCAGAGAGAAATTATGCCCAGATACACCGGGAGGCATTGGCAATCATCGCAGCAGTGAAGAAATTTCACGATTTCATCTACGGTCGTGACTTCGACATCATCACCGACCACAAACCGCTGCTTGGCATCTTCACAAAAGATTGCCAAACCCTGCAGATCCTGTCACCTCGGATGATGCGTTGGTCCGTCCTCCTCTCTGCTTATGACTTCACCCTCGTCCACAGGCCCAGGAAAACCATCGGGCATGCTGATGCCTTCAGCCGCCTGCTGCTGCATGAACAGCAAGAGGCTCAAATCCAGGAAATGCTCCTCATCAAAGAACTACCACAGCCTCTGCTAATGGTTGCTGACATCGCATTCTACACCCCCCAGGTCTGGACGCTCAGCCGTGTTTTCAACTACGTGTGGAGGGGATGGTTGCCCAGGAAGCTCGAGGCTGAATTCCAGCCATTCCAGTCAAGCTCAACAGAACTGTCAGTGAGCAAAGGCTGCCTCCTGTGGGGAAGCTGGGTCATAGTCCCTCCCCCACTAAGAACAATGAGTGTTAGACGTCCTACATGTGAGCCACCCCAGTATCGTGAAGGTGAAGGCAGTTGCAAGAAGCTATGTTTGGTGGCCGGGGCCTGACCAGCAAATCGAGTGCTGGGTCTGAATATGTCAGCCCTGCCAGGAATTGAGACTGAAGCCCCCTTAGTTCCTGTACATCTGTGGGAAAAACCATGGGGACCATGGTCCTGCATCCACATTGACTTTGCCGGCCCATTTCAGGGCAGAATGCTCCTTTTAATCATTGATGCCTACCCAAAATGGCTAGAGGTGTTTCCGGTCACTGCCATGACTACAGCTGTCGTCACCCGCTGCCTGGATTGCCTATTCGCCACATTTGGCCTACTGGACTTCCTCATCTTGGATAATGGGGCTCAATTCACCTCCGCTGAGTTCCAGAGGTTTGTGGATGAGCGGGGTATCAGGCATGTCATCTCGGCTCCTTTCCATCTGGAGACGAACGGCCAGGCGGAGCGCATGGTGAGGACCATGAAGGAATCACTCCGCAGGCTCAGCAGAGGGAACTTCCTGGCCAATCTCACAGACTTTCCGCTCCACCAGCATTCTGTATCACACTCAGCCACAGGGAAGACCCCAGCAGAACTCCTCATGGGACGCCAACTGTCCTCCCCGCTTGAGCCGCATCCACCTGGACCTTGCACCAGACACCAGCCGCGACCCCATTGCCTCCAGGAGCACAAAGTCCTTCACACTGGGCAACACAGTCTACGCCTGTAACTACAGAGATAGTCCACACTGGGTACTTGCCGTCGTCCTCCATTCCACAGGGCCCATCTCGTATGAGGTGCACGACAATGCAGGACAGGTCTGCCGCCATCACCTGGCCCAACTCATACGTCATTGGCTGGCCCGGAGTGAGACTTTGCAGTGCACCTCAGTTCCTGATGAGCTGTTGCAATGCACCCCAGTTCCTGTTCCCTGTCCAGGAGATCTCCCGTCCCAGCGCACTGCCGGCACTCAGAAGACGTGTCCCTCCAAGGACCTGCAGCTGCCACCTCTTTGCCAGGAGGCTGATGATCTGTGGGAAGAAACACTTCCAATCGGAACGCCTGAGCCCATTCATTCCCCTCATCTGTTATGCCTGCTCTCCTTAGAGAACTGTCTCCTGCTCAAGGTGCTGTGGCATTTAGCCTACTGGTTGAGCCAGCACCTTGCCGCACAGACTCTGAAGAAAGGTTAAAACGCTTGGGGCTCTTTAGCTTGGAGAAATGACGGCTGAGGGGTGACATGATTGAGGTTTATAAGATTATGCATGGGATAGAGCAGGTTGAGAAAGAAGTACTTTTCTCCCTTTCGCACAATACAAGAACTCATGGACACTCAATGAAATTGCTGAGCAATCGGGTTAGAACAGATAAAAGAAGAAGAGTTTGGATTTATACCCCGCCCTTCACTGCCCAAAGGCGTCTCAGAGCGGCTTACAAACTCCTTTCCCTTCCCCTCTCCACAACAGACACCCTGTGAGGTAGGCGGGGCTGAGAGAACTTCTGACAGAAACTGTCCTTGAGAGAACAGCTGTGCCAGAGCTTGTGACTTACCCAAGGTCACATAAGCAGGTTCAAGTGGAGGAGCGGGGAATCAAACCCGGTTCTCCCGGATAAGAGTCCGCGCACTTAACCACTACACCAAGCTGGAAGTACTTCTTCACCCAAAAAGTGATTAACACATGGAATTCACTGCCACAGGAGGTGGTGGCAGCTACAAGCATGGACAGTTTCAAGAGGGAATTAGATAAACATATGGAGCAGAAGTCCATCAGTGGCTATTAGCCACAGGGTATAGATGGGAACTCTCAGTCTGGGGCAGGTGATGCACTCTATTCTTGGTGCTGGAGGGGGCAGCAGTGGGAGGGCTTCTAGTGTCCTGGCTCCACTGCTGGACCTGCTAATGGCACCTGGTATTTTTGGCCGCTGTGTGACAGAGTGTTGGACTAGATGGGCCATTGGCCTGATTCAACATTGGCTTTCTTATGTTCTTATGTTAAGCAATTAGAATTAATTCATAGTGATGTCCTTGGACCAGTACATGTAACTTCAAATGGTGGAAAGAGGTATCAGACCTCTTGTTTGTGGCTACATTGTATATAGTTCAGTTGTGGAATGGTACAAGTTTGGGTGCCGCTCTTACCAGATCAGATCAGAGCTGAGCAATGTTATGAACAAAAGCCTTGTTTTTGTTCATCATCTCCTGCCTGTCAGTACTTATAACTAACTATAAGATGCTGTCAAGCAGCACATAAGTGTTTCAGACATCTCATGCCAACATCAAAGATTTGACAAATATAAGAATGTGCATGTTGAGTTGCTTTCGAGCTGCTTCTGTAGCTTCCAACTTTTGGTGACCCTATGAATGAATGACCTCCAAAAATCCAATCGTTAACAGCCTTGCTCAGGTCCTGCAAACTGAGGGCAGGAGCTTCCTTGACTGAGTCAGTTCATCTCATGTTGAGTCCGTCCGTCTCTTTTCCTGCTACCTTCAACTTTTCCTGGCATTCTTGTCTTTTCCAGTGACTCTTAAGTACAACAACCTCAGTTCAGTTATTTTTGCTTCTAGGGAGACTTTCAGGGCTTGATTTCATCTAGGACCCACTTATTATTCAGAAAATACCCAGGCAAACATTTAAAATTACAATTAGAAGAGAAGAATTCTTTGCTTTATAAAAAATAAAATGGCTTCAGCCCTAGTTGTTCTTACGGGAGGACAAACATGATCGTTATTTATCATCAGCTTGGGGCGCTTGAGGAATCATTAACCATTCGAAAATCCTGCCTCATTCCTTAAAATTCCACCCCCCCCACCCCCCACTTCAGGATTCTGTAAGTTCTCAGGACTGGAGCATGGTAATATCCTCCCCTGCTTCAAATGACTCTCAGTTGCTCTTAACATTATGTGCCTCCTGGAGCATACTCCTGAGGCTGTTTTCTTGTGAGGGAAAGTGGGTCTAGGGTTGCCAACTCCTTGTTGGGAAATTCCTGGAGATTTAGGGATGAAGCCTGGGGAAGGGAGGGAACTCAGCACAGATGTGATGCCATAAGAGACCAGTCTCTGAGGTCGGATGCCATTTTCTCCAGGGGAACTGATCACTGTAGTGTGGAGATCAGCTGTAATTTCAGGCCCAGCTGGAGATTGGCAACCCTAATTTACAATCATATCATCAGTGCATCCCTGGGGAGTTCTCTGAGTATATAGAGACCCCCGTACCTTGTCTACGGGCAACCTGGTTTTGTTCTGTTTGTGTCTGGTTAGACAGGTCATCTCTCTGGCAATGACATATCTTCAAAGATAACCCATGATAAGAGCGGAAAAAAATAAGATACAGTAAAGATTATATATGGCAGTGGTGACTAATGAAGGCTCCAGGGGAAATGACGTTAACTGCCCTCTTCCCAGCCCTTAGATATTACTGTTGTTGCACATTCTGCTTTGCAAGCAATAGATATAGAAAAGATAAATAATTGTCCTAATAGTCCCAAGAAAGAGTTATTTCAGACCCCAGAGTCCATCAGGCACAGAACAGGCTGTTCCTGTTATCCAGATTTCTCCTTCCATTGCTCTAATCGGCCAATTTGCAGAGATCAACTTCCCCTTTGCAGGGTTCCTGGAAAGAGCAGAGTTCACATCTGCAGTATGAAAGATGTCCGCAAAGGCCAAAACCCAGCATTCAGGATGAGCAGCAGCTAAGAAGAGTTCTTTCCCAGAACACTGTGTAATGCTTAGAGTGTCAGACAAGTAGCTGGGAGACCCAGGTTCAAATCCCTACTCGCCATGAAACAAATTGGACCACCATGGGCCAATCACTCATTCACAGCCTAAACTACCTCACAAGGAAGATAACACTGAGCAGCGGAAAGAACCATGTAATCTGCCCCCAGCTCCTTGGAGGAAAGGCAGGGTAGAAATGTACTAAAGAAATACATAATAAATTGTTCAGTACAATGAAAGAAGAAGTAGAAATAATTCTCTGAGCCTTACTGATCCCCCAAATAAGTACAGCCACCCTCCATGTATCTGTAGTAAGCATCAAGGCATTCTTGAGCCCCAAGTCTTCTGCTTTAAGAATTTTTAATCCCAGGCCAAACGGGGCTGCATTCAGATGTCTCAGTATCCCATCATTTATAAACCCTGGCTTGATTAAATTCCAGTTAGCTGGGGGTGTTCAGATGCAAACCCATGTGAGGGGGTGTCAAGAACATAAGAGAAGCCAATGTTGGATCAGGCCAATGGCCCATACAGTCCAACACTCTGTCACACAGTGGCCAAAAATACCAGGCGCCATCAGGAGGTCCAGCAGTGGGGCCAGGACACTAGAAGCCCTTCCACTGTTGACCCCCCAAGCACCATGCTGTCCATGCTTGTAGCCACCAGGCTTGTAGCTGCCATCTCCTCCTGTGGCAGTGAATTGTTTTTAGTCAGCATCTAAACAGGATTTCAAACTTGTTTGTAGCTATTTTGCCAGTGGTGGAAAGGGCCATCAAGTCACAGCTGACTTATGGTGACCCTGTGAGATTTTCAAGTCAAGAGACAATGGTTTACCATTGCCTTTCCTCTGCATAGCAACCCTGGACTTCCTTGGTGGTCTCCCATCCAAGTAGTAACCGGGGTTGATCCTGCCTAGCTCCTAAGGTATGACAAGATCAGGCTAGCCTGGGTCATCCAGGTCAGGGCAGTGGGTTTGTAAGCCACACTTTATTGTCACTGTGCTTTTGCACTCCTCCCTGTATATACCCTAACCAGAGAGATGCAGAGTAGAAAGCAGGGCCTTTTTTGTAGAAAAAGCCCAGCAGGAATGTATT
This sequence comes from Gekko gecko, assembly GCA_029375565.1. Lineage (NCBI taxonomy): Eukaryota > Metazoa > Chordata > Lepidosauria > Squamata > Gekkonidae > Gekko > Gekko gecko. The sequence continues at coordinate 28,821,454 of JAPDNY010000001.1, forward strand.
AGCATAATAGGCCACATCCAACAGCAGGAACTCATTAGCATATTAGGCCACCCCCTGACAGCACCGCTCATTAGCATATTAGGCCACACCCCCATGCCTTCGCTTGGCTTGCCCAGGCACCCCATGGCTGAGGGGAACCTGGGCACGCCCCCTCTTGAAGGGAAGAGAAGGCAGTTCTCTGGGCAAGCCAGCTCTTGGACAGGCCGGGGAAGGCACAGGGAGGCATTTAAATGTCTCCCTGATCCTTCCAGACCCCCTCCCCAGCCCACCCGCCTCAGAGTCTCTGAGGTGGTGTTGATCTCCAGGCCTTCCCTCTGTAGCCATGCACGCAGAGGTTTTGGCTGTAGTAGGGGTGGCCAACTCTGAAGCCAGCCGGAACTCCATTCTTGTGCGTTCCTGTCCAAAAATAGCCCTGGTAGAAAGGATGTTTGCCCTATTGGGATGTGGGAGAAAGGCAAAGAGCACTAAACCGGGGTTTGTTTTTTATGCCTACTAAACAAACCAGAAATTGTTGCACAAATCATGGTTTAAGCAAGCCACAGTTGGTTTATCATGATGTCTGAGTGCAACCTGGCTCATTACCGTGAGTGAAAGGAACAAAAGCAACATCTTAACTGAACAGAACAGAGGTCCCCAACCTTTGTGAACCTGCAGGCACCTTTGGAATTCTGAGACAGCATGGTGGGCGCAGCCACAAAATTGCTGCCAAAAAACCGCTATCTCAGTAGGCTGAGCCAGCCACAGAATGGCTGCTGCAGCTTACTTTCAGTCAGACAGTGAAGATCTTTTCACAGTGGTGGCAGCTACTGCCAAAGCAAAAGTTTTAAAAACCTGCAGAGCCAAACCAATCTCAAGTGGCCAATCAGAAGCCTTGCTGGGCAAAAGCCCCACCCACTTTCCAAAAACACTTGGTGGGCACCAGGAAAGGTGTTGGGTACTATGGCTAGGATCCTATTCTCTCGCCAGCAAAGAATGGGAGGGAGCTTTCTGGGAGTGGGGGGCAGGGTGACATCACCATGTATGATGTCCCCAATTTGATGATGTCACACAGAAATGACATCATCACATTGGGGATGTCGCACAGAGATGCTCTGGTATTTCGGGCAAAACTCTATGATTTACCATTTCATGCTGGAGACATCATGCCAGGTGGTGGCTGTTGGGGGTGAGGCTTCCCCCACTGGCCAGCTGACCGGCGGTGGGCAGGAGCCCACAAGATCGAGGGACACCCCCCCCCTCTCCCACATGGGGTCTGGCAACCCTAACCCTGGCACCTGAGGGCACAACACTGTGGACCCCCAGAACAGACTTTCACTGACCGAAAGGGTAGGAAACAAGAACACCCAGAATCAATATGACACGTGAGCACTCTTGAACTGCAGCAAGCCCTCTAACCCTACTAGCAGGGAAAGTGCCACTTTAATCATGGGAATTACTGTAGAGCATGTTTCTGGTCACTGAGCTCGAACTCGATGCTTTGGCATGCACACTCACTGACACACACACACAAATGGGCAAAAGATGTGCTTATTTTGTCAGCTCTAATAAGAGAAAAATAGGTTTTCGTTTGCCAGGTTTTGGCAATCAGGGGCTGAACCTCAAGTGAATGTAAAACGGAATTGGATGGGGAGTCGCATGATCTCATCTCATTCCCATACCAGATATGAATTAGAAACAAACAATAAAACATATCATGGAATTTAAGTACCCTATTCTGCTAGCTTTTGTTTCCAAGGAAGAGGTTTAGGGGCACTGCTGCAGCCCCCCCCAAACAGGGAAGACGTGTGGAACTGGATGGCTTGTCACTAAGCGAGAGAGATCCACGTCAAAGAACTTGTGACTCTCCCGCAAAGGCCCACGGTTGTCTCTGAGGGCTTGTCCACAGTGAAAGAATTTATTGCAGCTCAGTGCAGAGTTGAAGCTGATTTAACCAGCAGATGACTCGAAGTACAGAGACCGAAAACATCTGGGGAGCAGCGATGGCAGTGCCAGAAATGTTCCGCATTGCACAGTTCAAACTGGGTTGCTTGGAGGAGACACAAAATTAATCTAAGGGGGTTGCTTGAGCTAGAGCATCACTATTGTGGGGAACACTCAATGTGACTCTTATTAAAGACAGTAGCTTTTGAGCATGTGCGGAGTGAAAGTCTTCACCTGAGCCAGAACACGCAACATAAGGACAAAGGGAAGAGGGCCCACAAACATGTGCAGAGTGCCTGCCCCTCACCACAATAATTCCCCCCCTGACTTATATCCTGCCCTTCCCACAAGCAGGCTCAGGGCGGCTCACAGCAATAAATATAATAGTCTTAAAATAATTCAATCAAATAAAAATAACATAATCTTATACAATAATCTTTCAGTTACCAAAGCTCAGTGAGTGTGAGTTTCAGGCTGACATGAGCCCAGGTGTCAATCACATGCAAAATGAACCACCAAGCAAAATGCCCCTGTGAACACTTACCAGTAGAAAAACAAGCTGGAAACAGACCTCTGAGTTAACCATGTTAAGTTATTGCAGCTGAGGCCTTCTGAGCATAAGCAGAGTGTTTTTCTCTTACCATGGAACGATAGCAATGCTCCAATGTTCCTTTGTCTTTAGAAGGGTCAGAGGGCATGGGAGCCTGTTAATTAGATTTTCCTTCTTTCCCCATCTTCCTTGCAACTTTTTACCCCTAAGGATCTGTCCTTCCCAGATACTTTGGCATCACTAACATATGGGTGCATTTATATGGCACCCAACATTCTTGGAATGCCAAGAAGGCATCTTTTGTTTTGAACCGGCTCAGGAGATAGTGGCGGTGGCGGGAGGGGAGGGCAAGTCTGTGTCTGTGCATCTCCTTTTGTAGAGAATATTGCTAGACCGGCTCTCTCTCCTTGGGCTCCTTCCTTCCTCCACGTCTGGGCCGGGGAGGAGAAAGCTGGGTCACAGATGTCTCGGGTTCCGTTTCCCAAGCTTGTGAAAGGAAAGGAGCCCAGTTGTCGTGTGTGTGTGTGGGGGGGAGGGTTGTATGCACGTGTGGGTGCTGTTCAGTCTCCAGGGGTTTCTGGACTTGGGTTGTGGGCGTGGGAAAATTATCGGGGTCTTGTGATTAGAGCCAGGTGGATGTGGGTGAAGGGCAGGGCTCTTGTCAGCCTCTTCTCCCACCTCCCTACCCCCTGGGAGGTGAGTCAGCCCAGGAAGAATCTGGTGAGTTCATCCGCTCTGTCCCCACAGCAGGGGCCCCGCCCTGGGCCAGGCTCCTTCTTGCAGAGGCCAAGAGCCAAGCTGACCCAGAGAAACAGCTGGGCCCGCTCTGCATGAACCTACCGTCCAACCTGGCCGCAATGCTCTGCTCTCATTGACCTTGCTCTTCACGTGACCAACTTGACCTCTAGTTTTAGAACCACTCCATGACTGGCTCTGACCACTAGGCACCGTTGCTTCCCCAGCTCTCTGTTTGTATACTACGGAATCCTCTTCTGTCTGTTTTTTCTCCCGCCATCCCTGTCTCCTTGCTGCGGCACCCGCGTCTCTAGAAGACAAGCCTGTTTTTGCTCCAGGTCCCTCCTCGAGATCCGACTGCTCCTGCAGCAAACTGTCTCCAGATCCAACAAAGACTAGGGCTCAAAATGAGCTAAGGTTAACCCCCCCCCCAAAATGTATTTTTAATTCCAAGGGCTCAACCCTGCAACATGTGATGCAGTAATAAACAGGGTGCTTCTACACATGTGCAAAGTGTAATTGTACGTTTAACACAGGCAACAGGAATGATCTTGGCAGGATTTGTGACTAGTCTGGAGAGTTATTGCTCACACTTGAATTTCATCTTCATAGATATTAATCATTTCCAGAGTCAGTCATGCACTACTTGTTGGCCAGTTCCTGCCTTTTCCCCAACGGCATCTCCAGAAAGAAGGATCAGATTCATGAGTAGGCATGGGCTTGACAATTCAGAGGACCATTGCCAGTCAGATCAGACAGTCCCCAGTTAAATGCATCAGCGGTCTGTTTGTGGTACAAGGCATTTTTTTACAGTTGGAAAGTTGCTCAGTAATAGAGCAGCACATACTTCGTGTGCAGAAAGTTGCAGAATCGATCCCTGACTTCACCAATATCAGGCGCTGGAGAAGATCTTGGACTGCTGCCTCTTGCAACCCACAGCAAGGGGCTCTCTGCCTGAAACCTTGGAGAGCAGCTGCCAGTCAGAGGCGGCAATTCTGAACTACATTGGACTGAGAGGGACTGACTCAGTAGCAAACAGGTTCATAATTGCTCCTAAATCCATTTTGATGCAAATCATAATCCCTCTGAACAAGGTTCTTCCTAGAATATGTCCAGTGCATAGAAGGCTGTCGGCATTCATTTGGGTCAAGCTACATGTATCTCGACCTGACCTGGATGGCCTAGGCTAGCCCACTCTCATCAGATCTCGGCAGGGCTTTTTTGTAAAAGAAAGGGGGGGAAAAGCCCCAGGAACTTATTAGCATAATAGGCCACACCCAACAGCAGAAACTCATCAGCATATTAGGCCACATCCCATGACAGTGCAGCTTATTAGCATATTTGGCCACACTCTATGCCTTCCCTTTGCTTGCCTGGGCGCCCCGTGGCTGCGGGCAGCCCAGGCAAGCGCCCCTTGGACAGACCGGGGAAGGCATGGGGAGGCATTTAAATGCCTCCCCGATCCTTCTAGGGGCCCCAAGGCCTGCCTGCCTCGGAGTCACTGGGGGGGGGGGTTGCTCTCCAGGCCTTCCTTCTGTAGCCACGCATGCCGAGGTTTTGGCTGTAGTGGGCATGGCCAGATCTGAAGCCAGCTGGAACGCCATTCCTGTGCGTTCCTGCCCCAAAATAGCCCTGGTTCTCGGAAGCTAAGCAGGGTCAGCCCTGGCTAGTATTCAGATAAGAGACAACCAAAGAACTCCAGGGTTGCTATACAGAGGAAGGCAATGGCAGACCACCTCTGAATATCTCTTGCCTTGAAAACTCTACAGGGTTGCCATAAATTGGCTGGGACTTGACAGCACTTTACACACGTGTATCCAGGCCCGTAGCCAGGATTTTGTGGCTTGTGGGGCAAAAAAAATTCTGGTGGGGTTGGTGGGGCTGCCATTATTTGCCATAATGGGGAGGGGTGGCGTGTGTCCCTCTCCCTTGCTCCTGCAAGATTTAAAGGGCCCTTCAGCTGATCGGCAAGCCACATGCTCCCTGCCGATCAGCTGAAGGGCCCTTTAAATCTTGCAGGAGGGGAGAGAGGCACGTGCCACCCACACTTCTTCTCAAAAGCACTTAAAGGATCCCTTTAAGTGCTTTTGGGAAGAAACAGGGGGGCTTTAAGAAGTGGGGGGCCCTTTAAGGAAGGGGTGGAGCCCCCAGTAGCCCCACTGTAGCTGTGGCCCATCGTGTGTCCCTGGGGATCCATGAGCAGATCCCCCAGCATATAATCTAGCAAGGGGTGTCAAACATATGGCCCGTGGTCCGGAACTGGCCCGTCCAGGGCTGTTATCCAGGCCACAAGCAACTGGTTTATTTACTGCCAGAGGAAAGAGGCTGTGCATTAAGTCCCTGTAGCGCTAATGAGTGATCAGCAGCAGAAGTGGGAGGGTGGGCATCGGGGAGATACTTTAAGGAAATACTGTAAGAGTGGTAATGTTTTAAGCATGTTTGTATTTGGAGTAAAAAATAATATAGTTAATTGGGTTTGCCTTTGTCCTTTAGAAAGTTTATATTTCCCATAGCGGGCACTGCATTTTATGGCACACGTGACTCAGCCCAACAAAGTGACGTTCTGTCAGATCCGGCCCTTCGTAACAAATGAGTTTGACACCTCTGTATCTACAGCAGATAGTAGGGATGTGTGTAGTGGTGGGTGAGGGAAGAATATCAATTGGGACTTTGGGGGAAGGAGATTTCGTAACCCACTTTGAGACTCAGCTAGGAGGAGGTCCTATAAGTATAGTAAATAAATAAATAAACGTTCCCCACCTGCAAAATTTATAGAAAATTGCTTTCTTCTCAGAGTTCCTTTTAATAATTTCATTAAATTTTAGGTAGTTTGCTTTGCTTTGTTTGTTGTATGAAGCTGATTTCTGTAATCTGGAGATCAGCTGTAATTCCAGGAAAACTTCAGGCCCCACCTTGAGGTTGGTAATGCGGGTTGCCCTGTAATTAGGGGTGGGGCTTGCCCTGTAATTAGCACTGATCTTCAGACTACAGAGACTAGTTCCCTGGAGAAAATGGCTGCTTTTGGGAGTGGACTCCATGGTGTTATACCTCACTGAAGTCCTTCCCCTCCCCAAATCCTACCCTCCCCACACAGGTTTGCCAACTACAGCCTGGGAAATTCCTTGAGATTTGGGGATGGCGCCTGAGGAAAGGAGAACTGAGGAGTGATTTCTCCTAGCATCTATGGTACACCATAGAGTTTGCCCTCTGTGGCTGCCGTTCTCTCCAGGGCAACTGATCCCCTTCTTAATCCAGCCATTAGGTTCTACCGCTCTGCCAGAGCTGATGATGGAGTCCTGGCTGGTCCCTCATTTCCCAGCATCTTTTGGAACCCCTCCCATTTCCCTTTCTCCAGGGGACAAGATGTGCTGAGTGCTGAGCAGACCGGATCCTTTCTCCCATGGGACATCGTTCCCACTGCAGCTGTGGGGCACGGGGGCAAGATGGTCAAAAGGATTCTGCGGAAGTGGGGCCAGAAATGTCGTCTGCACAGCTGTGTGTCTCTGAGACTGGAGTGGGAGCGGAAGGGAGGACGGGAAGAAAGAGATGTCCTCTCCATCTCTCTCTCTCTCTCACCCCCCACTCCTGTTCTCAGCGGGGACTTTGATGGTAAAACAGAAAAACGATCTGCGTTTCTTGTTATAACATCCTGGCGAAGGCTGCCTCCCCTCTTTGGAGATCTGGGACTAGCCCAAGCAAGGTTCACTGCACAAAGGCAAAGTGGGGTGAATCTGTTGAAAGGCAGGTGACATCACAAGAGGTCTGGTACAGTCTGGAAGTTGGGCAGTGCCCGGACGCTGCCTTCGGACACCCTCGCTGAGTATCTTGGTGCCTCCCTCTCACTTTGGAGGCTGCTTAGTTGGAACCGTAACACAAGCAACTAGTCTGGTCTCTTAAGCATTTGGGCTGATCCAGCAGAGGTCTGGCTGTACACTGTAGACCCCACTGGCTAATGGCGACTTTCCAACCTAAATTAGGGGACCACGTGGCTTCAGCGGGGAACTCTTTCTCAAGGAACTCTATCAGGGCTTAATTGGAGCCAGAGCTTCGCCAGGGCTGAGCTGCCAAGACTGTTTTGGAGTGCCTCGGAAGTTATGAAGCAATTGTAAGACGCCAGAGAGCACAAGGAGTCTAGAGGCACCATAAGACTGACACAATTTATTCCAGCATCAGCATTCATGAGTCAGGGGCTCACTTCATCAGATGTGTGAAGGATTCAACCATTAGGCAGAATGCAGGGATGGCCCCGGTTAGTACTTGGATGGGAGACCACCAAGGAATTCCAGGGGAATGCAGAGGAAGGCAATGGCAAACCACCTCTGTTGTAGTATCTTGCCTTGAAAAGCCTGTGGGGTTGGCATAAGTCGTCTGCAACTTGACAGCATTTTTAACACATACACAATGGTTGAATACTTCATGCATCTGATGAAGTCAGCTCTGACTCACAAAAAGTGATGCTGAAATAAATGTCGTTAGTCTTTAAGGTGCTACTGGACTTTTGTTTTATTTCTCTGCTACAGTTTAATATGGCTGTCCATCTGGAATTGCCTCTGAGCATGTGCAGGATGCCCTATCCTAACCCTACTGACTAATAACTCCAACGAGCTTCCACATTTAGGATAAAGGGGAAAGGGTTTCCAAAACAGGCTTACACCATCAGCAGTCTAATTTTTCTATCATGTTTCTATCCTCCAAGGAGCTCAGGGCAGCATACTTTATCCCACCCCCCTCAATTTTATCCTCACAACAGCTCTGTGAGGCAGAGAATGACAGGGCCAGAATCACCTAGAGCTTCAGAGTGATGGTTTGAATCCAGGCCTGCTGCTCTAACTCTCAAACCACACTGACTCACAGGAGTGAACTTTTGAATTTACGCCCAGGAAAAACCAGCAATTCTGTGTCTGTAGGCCAATTTGGATGAACTGTATACAGTGAAACAACAAGATTGTATGAGCCTCCAAGCCAGGCGGATGTCCTCATGTGGGTATCTCATCTGCACAGAGCCTACAGACAAAAATATTTAACATACCTAGGCTGCAACAGTGCCATCAATGTCCCACACATACAAAAAACTCCAAAAATTGGCAGCACACTTTGGGCCTACATGAATTAGAATTTTCTTTGTGTAGGCTGTCTTCAAAGAAAATGTCTGCGCTGAATGTCTGGGGAGCCTGAGGTGGAATGTGTATTTAGAGTGGGTGGGTGAGGGGCATCTCTGTCTCCTCGTCAGTCATAAGATGCTAGCACTCTGGTTGCCAATCTCCAGGTGGGACCTGGAGAGCTCCCAGAATTTCAAGTCCTCTCCAGGCCAGAGAGATCAGTTCCCTCAGAAAAAAATGACTGCTTTGGAAGGCAGACTCTATGGCATTATACTCTGCTACGGTCCCTCTCCTCCTGAAACTTGCCCCTTCCCAGGTTCCACACCAAATTTCCAGGGATTTCCCAACCCAGAGCTGTCAATCCTAGCTAAGACTCTGTAGAATAAAGATAGAAATGAAGACAGCCAAATTTAAAAACAAACTCATTTGTGCCTTGTGTTGGAGAATGGTGTTGAAATCTGGAGACCGCCTCTGACAGATCTTGGCCAAAGATGCCTTTACTGTCCCTGGCTTGTCTGGCAGTGTCAGCATCTTTAGGAGTTTGCTAATTCAGTCACATGTGGGGTTGTCCCCCCCCCCCCGCCGCCTTTCCCAGCTAAGAAAGCAAAGATTTGGGCAACAGGCTAAATTGAATTTAATTTGTTTCCATTGCCATTTCTCCTCAGGAATTTCCCACACAGTCAGGGTTTCGGGGCTGGCAGAAGCCAATTGGCTCCTTCCTTTACCTTGAAAGTTCCTCCTGATAGGCCACAGGCAAAGTGAGTTGGGGACCCAGTGGTGCTGTCAGTAAGACTTGGCCATAGTGATGATGACAGGCGTACACAGAGAACAGTTAACCGTACGCTTGTTGCAGCAGGCCGTGTCCAAGCTGTCTCTCTGGTACTGGCTGTTCTTGGCCTAGCTTCCCCTGGGGCAGTTGTAATGTCCCAGTTTGCTTGGGGGTGGGCTTGTGTTAGAGGTATTAGGGTTGCCAGCTCTGGTTTGGGAAATACCTGGAGATTTTGGGGGTGGAGCCCAAGGAGGGTGGGTTTTGGGGAGGGCTTCAATGGGATATAATTCCATAGAGTCCACCTTGCAAAGTGGCCATTTTCTCCAGGTGAACTCCATCTCTGTTGCCTGGAGATCCATTGTAATGTGATCTCCAACCGCCACCCGGAGGCTGATAACTTTAATTATATACTTTGCCCCACTGGCACATTCAAGGCTGCCGATTGCATCACATATGTGGGATGTTGGTTGCCCAGTGGCAAGAGGCTCCATTGCAGGAAGGATAATAAGTCCAATAAAATTACCCTCAGCACCCCCCCAATGCTTTGTTAGCCTGTATAATTTGTAAACCCCCCATGGAAAAATAGAGGCCACTTCCCTCAGTTGACAGCCAGGTGAGTAGCTAGCTATTTGTATACTCCCCTACTGAGTATCTGCTCCCCACGTATAGTCTGGATAGTTTTCTCTTGCTGGTCCTTTCAGTTTGCCAAGTGCCGGCAGCCTCAGTTACGGCTCATCTTTTTACTGAAATGGATCCCTATGCTTTGGAAAGCCATCCTGAGGAGGTTCTGTTTACTCCTATTCTACTATCATTTTGGCAAGCCTGTAAATCTGTTCTCTTTGGGAGGCTATTTGAACGATGCTGAATGGTGCTGGTTTGACTGGCAGAAAGATGTGGGTTTTTATGATGGCTGCCTCTCTGGTCTTCATCTGGATTTTTATCTTGGTCTAAAAACTCCCACTGCAGTTTCTAAGTCTGTTCAGACTAATGTGGAGATTTGGGGGGAGGGTGGTTTCAAATTTTTCAAATAAATAAATAAATTCAATCAAAGAATAGGGACTCACATCTTCCCCTTTCAGGACAACAACTGCTTGGATTGCTTTAAGTGCACCATGATCATTTTGGAGACTGTGTGTGTAAAGTAAGTTCTGGCCAACTTATAGTAATCCCCATGGAGTTGTCAAGGCAAGAGAGGAACAGAAGTGGTTTGCCATTGCCTGCCTCTGCACAGCAACCCTGGACTCCTCAGTGGTCTCCCATCCAAGTACTAATCAGGGCTGACCCTGCTTAGCTTCTGAGATCTAATGAGATCGGGCTAGCCTGTACCCAGAAGTAAAACTTGAACTTTATTTTGAATATGTGAAGCTGCCTTCTGTGAGTCAGACTGCTGGCGTATTTCCTTGGATTCCGTTTAGCAACCAGAGATCCTTTTCACTGGAGACTGAACCTGGCACCTTTTGCATGCACAGATGGCAGGAGCTTGACTACTATGGAGATAGTGCCAACTAATTCTTGTAGCTGTTCTGAGCATGCCAATGGAAAGGCAGAAGACTAGCCTACCAATCTACCACATTTCCCAAGCGTAAGCTTCAGCTGAACTACCCCCTACCCCACAGCAACATACCAACATTTTGTGAATGGCTGTTAGCTTCATTGCATAGTGGCTTTACACTAACAAAATGTAGCACATGTACCATAATTTGCACATGCAGTTATAACAGGGGTTCCAGATGACATTGTTACTTGATTGACTGTTCTCCTTTTTTCCCTAGTTACAGTCCTGTTTATTTTCATAGGAGCTGATTTGTTGTAATTATTATTATTATTATTTGTTTTCATGAGGAATAGAATCACATCAGATCAAAGGTTAGAGGATGACTTAAAACAGCAAGAATTAAGGAAAGCAGCTAGACAAAATAATTGTGTCATAATAGGTGATTTTAACTGCCCACACATTGATTGGGTCAACATGTGTTCAAGACACGAGAAAGAGATTGGGTTTCTAGATACTCTCAATGACTGTGCCATGGAGCAGATAGTCACAGAACCTACGTGTGTGTGTGTGTGTGTGTGTGTGTGGTGATCCTGGACATGGTCCTAAGTATTGCTCAAGATGCCGATTATATTTTAATTGCTTTTAAGGTTGTAAAATGCTCAGAGCCCGCTTGCAGGGTTGGGCAGTTCATAAATTTAAATAACAACAACAACAACAACAAAGAACTGGTGAGAGATGTAAACATGATAGCACCAGTTGAGAGCAGTGACCATAATGCTATTAAGTTTAGCATTTATGTAAATAGGGAGTTGCCCCCAAAGACTAACACAACCACATGTAATGTAGAAGGGATACAATCTCTCAAATGAGGGGGCTTTTGAAGACAAAACTGAAAGGAAAGGTAAGGAGGGTCAAATCTCTTCAGGAAGCTTGGAGACTACTTAAAACTACAATAATGGAAGCTCAGATACAATGTATACTGCAAGTTAGGAAAGGCACAAGTAGGTATTTAAAAAGGCCTGCATTGTTAATGAACAAAGTAATGGAAGCAGTAAAAGGTAAGAAGGATTCCTTTAAGCAGTGGAAGGCTAGTCCAGGTGAGGTAAATAAAAGGGAGCACAGGCTTTGGCAAATAAGATGCAAGTCGGTGATCAGACAGACAAAAAGGGACTATGAGGAACATATTGCAAAAAAAAAAAAAAACACATAAAAACCAACAATAAAATTTTCTTCAGAATTGTCTTTTTCTAGAAGCAGAACTCCAGCTAGGGAGGCAGTAGGGCCCTTGGATGACCAAGAGATGAAAGGATCACTAAAGGATGATAGGGGAATGGCATAGAAGCTGAATGCATTTTTTGCCTCTGTTTTCACTATGGAAGATGGAAGGTGCTTGCCCGTTCAGAACTGCTGATTTCAGGAGGGGTGTCGAAAGACCTGAGTCGGATTGAGGTGGCAAGAGAGGAGGTCCTATGACTGATGGACAAATTAAAAACTGACAGATAACCAGGCCCAGGTGGCATACTTCCAAGTGTTCTGAAAGAATTCAAATGTGAACTTGTGGATCTTCTGACAAAAATATGCAAGCAATCACTAAAATATTTATTATGTATTTATTTATTTATTTCAATTTATATCCTGCCTTGCCGGGCAAACTGGCTCAAATATGCCTCCATTCCCCAGGACTGGAGGGTAGCTAATGTAACTCCCATCTTTAAAAAGGGTTCCAGGGGAGATACAAGAAATCACAGTCTGGTCAGTCTAGTGATGATACTGCGTAAGTTGATGGAATCCTTTATTAAAGACAGAATTACTACTAGAGTAGTTAGAATTACTATACATTGATGGGGTCCAAAGTGGCAGTAATTGACCAGGAGAGAGATCTTGGAGTCATGGTAGTTAACTCACTGAAGAAGTTGACTCAGTGTGTGACTGCAATAAATATGGCAAATGCTGTGCTGGGGATTGCTAGGAAGGGGATTGAAAACAAATCAGCCAGTATCATAATGCCCCTGTATAAGTCTATGGTGCAGCATCATATGGAATACTGTGTACAGTTCTGGTCACTGCACCTCAGAAAAGATATTATATCACTGGAAAAAGTGCAGAAAAAGGCAACTAAAATGATTAAGGGGCTTCCCTATGAAGAAAGGCTAAAACGGTTAGGACTCTTTAGCTTGGAGACATGACGATTGAGGGGTGACATGTTAAAGGTTTACAAAATTATGCATGGGATAGAGGAGATAAAGAAGTACTTTTCTCCCTTTCTCACTATACAAGGGCACTCAATGAAATCAATGAGCAGTAGATTTAGAACAGATAAAAGGAAGTACTTCTTCACCCAAAGAGTAAATAACACGTGGAATTCACGCTGTAGGAAGTGGTGGCAGCTACAAGCAAAGACAACTTCAAGAGGGGGATTGGATAAACATATGGAGCAGAGGTCCACCAGTGGCTATTAGCCACAAGGTATAGATGAAACACTCTGTCGGGGCAGTGATGGTCTTTAATCTTGGTGCCTGGGGGGCAACAGTGGGAGGGCTTCTGGAGTTCTGTCCCCACTGGTGGACCTCCTGATGGCACCTGGGTTTGGGGCATTGTGTGACACAACTGTTGGACTGGATGGGCCGTTGGCCTGGTCCAACAGGGCTTCTCTTATGTTCTGATGTTCACAATCTCTGTGATGTGTAGGTGGTCTTTGCCCTATGATTTCACCATGTCTTCATGATGATGTGTATTTGGTGGCATGAAAGGAAAACATACTTTTAGCTGTTAACCTTGCTGAGGTTGCCTTCAAAAAACCTGACATCTATGCTAGTACAGCATTTGGTGGCATGAAAGAAAAGCACACTTTTAGCTGTTAACCATTCTGAGGTTGCCTTCAAAAAAACCTGACATCTATGCTAGTACAGCATTTGGTGGCATGAAAGAAAAGCACACTTTTAGCTGTTAACCATTCTGAGGTTGCCTTCAAAAAAACCTGACATCTATGCTATTACAGCACTGTAGATTGGCACCATTTCTCTCCTGATTAATAATTGTGTGCTGTCAATTTGCAAGTGATTCATGGTGACCCCAGGAACTTGGCCCCACTGCTGGACCTCCTGATGGCACCTGGTATTTTTGGCCACTGTATGACACAGAGTGTTGGACTAGATGGGCCATTGGCCTGATCCAACATTGGCTTCTCTTATGTTCTTATGTTGTTTTCAAGGCAAGAGATAAACAAAGCTGTTTTACCCTTGCTTTCCTCTGCATAGCAATCCCAATCTTCCTTGGTGCTCTCCCATCCAAGTACTAACCATGGCTGACCAAGTTTAGCTTCCAAGCTCTGTTGATATTGGACTAGCTTAGGTCGTTCAGGCTACTATTTCTCTTCTACTCTCAGGTAATAGTCCTGGTGTCATGACATTATGGCACTAAGGGGCTCAGACTAGGAAAAACATTTTGGAGATATACCTCTATTGACATTTGTAAACAGAAATGAAAGTGGATTCGTGAGCATAATGGAACAAAATCTCCTATTCAGCTGCGAAGATCAGGGAGTTAAATGCTTTCAGAAGCACAATATTCACTGATATGCTGGATCCTTTGTTGTAACCTCACATGCCAGAACAGCAACAACTTGACTGTGGAAAATTGCCCCAGTGTAGAACCACCCACATTTTATTCTGTAAGACATTTAGCCAGTCTTCTGGAAGCTGTGCACTCCCCCTCTGTTCCAGTGGAACTCACGACCAATCACGTCAATATTGCAATACTGCCTAACAGTAGAAACGAAAACTAGATTTATTATTATTTTAAATAGAAAAGCAGGAGCACTGGGACAGCCCTACCTGTGCTGAGATAACGGGAGGCAATAGGTTGAAGGCGCCATTAAAGGTGGCAGAGCAGGGGGGTCATCAGAATTGATTCCCTGGTCCCAGTCTAGCAGGAAGTTTTCATGTTGCATCCAGTGTTCCCTTTAAGCTGAGCTGGTGTGAGCTAGCTCACAGTTTTTTAGCCTCCAGCTCACTCATTTTTGTCTTAGTCCGGGAAAGATGCCTCCTGAGCAAACGACTTCAGGCAGCAGCCAAATCGCTCGCTCACAACTTTAATGCCAGCAGCTCAGAAAGTAGAGTTTTTGCTCACAAGACTCCACAGCTTAGAGGGAACATTGGTTGCATCCCATGGAAGTGGGTACGGACTGTGCAATAATGATGTGTGCAAGAGCACCGCCGTGTGTGTGTGTATGCGTGTGCTAAGTGCCGTCGAGTGGCTTCCGACCTACGCTAACCTTGTGAGTGAGTGACCTCTAAAATGCCCTCTCATTAACAGCCTTGCTCACGTCTTGCAAACTGAGGGCCTTCGTGGCTTCCTTGATTGAACCGATCCATCTCACGTTGGGTCTTCCTCTTTTCCTGATGCCTTCAACTTTTTCTTAGCATTATTAGTTTTTCCCAGTGAGTCTTGTCTTCTCACAATGTGACCGAAGTACAAAAGCTTTAGTCATTTTAGTTTCTAGGGAGAATTCAACCTTGAACTGGAGCATTTCCCTGAGGACTGTGCCCTTTACAAATTAAGTGTTGGGGAGTTCTGTTTCGATTGTCTGCCGGTGGCATCAAGCTGCACTAAGGTCTTCCCCACCGCAACAAACCTCCTACCTAACTGTTAAATGCAAACGAATGGTGCTATTATTGGTCAGCCATGAGAGAGCTAACGTGATCAGTGCATCACCATCTATATGCAGGTCCATGCTTGTCCCTGCATAGAATGTCACTGTGTGAAAACGAGCCCATGAGACAGGACATGGACCCGCTCTGCAACAGAGATCTGAGGTTCTAAGCCATTCCTTTGGCAGGGTAGGGCCCCACCAAGCTATAAACCAGATGGGGAGGTGCTGCCCTCTGCTGACAGGATCGCAACATTTCGGTGCAACTCAGGCTGTTTTTAACAATGGGAATCTGCATGGGAAGAGCTCTGAAAGCCCCATATGGATGGAGGCAGCAGCCCTGGGGGAAAGGGAGCTTCACTCTTCTCACTTTGATTTTTTCCCCTTGATTGCAAATGGCCCCTCTAGGCTACCTTATGTCCCAGTGTGCAGGGTTGTTTTTTTTACCAAATTTCCCCCCTCCTCAGCTTGGGTTTAAAGCAGTGGCAGTGGGAGTGATATACAACTGAGCAATATGAAGCAGGGAGAAGAGTTAAAAAGCTCTTCCCAGCATGGCAGCCCCTTCTCCATATCAGGCTCCCTGAGGGTGTTTTTGGAATCCAAACTACACATTTGGAATTCCAGTCAGGGAACTCCCAAAGACTTTGAAGCATTATAAATACAAGATGAGGCTCTACCCATATCTCTGCAAATCTGTTTGCCCACCTTCTCCTGAAGTGTTTTACATGCCAATAGGAGTGGGAGAGAAACCATCAAAAAGCTGAGGAAAAGAGTCACCTTTGGGAAACCTGAAGCAGTTTGTCTGGAAGAGAGCCCTCTCTCCCCCTTCTCCCTGCAAACTTAACAGGAAACAGTACTAAGTTTTACCTTTCTTCAGAGAGCCATCAGTGCCTGGGAGTACAGAGACAAAAAGAGGTATACAGAGACATGAAACAGTTGCTCAGTTCCTGCCATTCAAGAAAGAAAGAAAGAAAGAAAGAAAGAAAGAAAGAAAGAAAGAAAGAAAGAAAGAAAGAAAGAAAGAAAGAAAGAAATGAAAAAATTACAGAAAGCAAAAAAGCATTCCACTTCTCCAGACAGATTTGGAATTAATCAAAGCCAAATCCTCTGTATCAAAGGCCAGCATAAGTCCATACTCGGAACTGACATTTCTTCCAAGCCTCTGTACCTAGGAGCCAGCCTTGAAACCTGACCCAAGAACAGAAGGAGAAAAAACAGCAAACCCATTCACATTTGTAAATGCTATTAAAAGCTAGAACGGTGGGAAGGTTTGGAAGCTGGCTGGGACTCACTGGCCTGGCTGCAGCAGAGCCTACAATGGCTTCAGCGCATAGAAAACCCCCCAACGTTGGTCCCCATCTGCACAGCGCTCAAGCTTCTCTCTCCATCCAGAAGCCATGGCCTCAAATTCATCCTTGGAGAACTCCTGCAGTGTGTGAGGGATGGGGGTGCGGGAAGAAAAGACAGGCATTTTTCACACTACCTACCAGAAAGCAAGAAAAGTTTGTAGTGGCCCTGCAATGTCGAGGAAATGAAGGGAAATACTCCCACCCCTGCCCCAGTTAGGAGAGAGAGAGACACCTCAAAGCAAAAGGACGACACTGGTAATTTGGGCCGGCCAAGAGTCACTTCACTTTGGGTCCGTTTCTAGGAGGAGAAGCAGTTGAAGGAGTGCTTGGTTGCCTGGCAACCACCAACAACCTTCTTCCTTACCCGGTCCCAGCAAAACCTTTAAGCAACCAGTGGCTCTCAAACTGCAGCCAGCATGGTTTAATTGTGTGATGTTTGGGTGAAGCAGCTCACAGCAGTCTCCAGACTGGGAGGGCGGGGGCTGCGCCACAGAGGGGTGCTCTATTTTCATGCCTGTCCCCCTTTTTTCCCCCAGCTGACCTGAATGAAACTCTCCCGACTTCTCTCCAGTTCTTGCAGTTCTTGGGTTAGTGCTGACAGCATCCGCTCTGTGCAATCCAAGGGCCTGACACTTTTGAATCCAACTTTCTGTAGTACCTGTGGTAATTGGGCAGGGAGGAGGGTATTAGCAGGAGGGGAGAAAGAGGAAACTCATGCACACCCCTTTGCAAAAGCCGCCTCTCTCATGACTCTCCATACATACTTTACAGCCATTCCTCCTACCCTTAACTAAGTTTATCTTGGTAATTTTTTTTTTTTACGGGGAAATGCCACAACAAGGAGAGAAATCTGGGTCCTTTTTCTGTAGGTAATTATTGCTATACATGAGCTCCTGTAGTGCCTTTTCTGCAATAGTTTAGGAAATGGCAGTTCCATTTAAGGTGGAAAAACTGTGAGCTTTTCTGCATTCCCATTTTCTTCGTTTGTGTGTTACTGTTGTTTTGGGGATTCCCCCCCCCCTTCTGCACGTGTTTTGCTTCTTCTAGTGGTCAGTTCGATATTACATTGCTTTGGGCTATTCCGTATTCTCATTTTCCTTACTTGAATGTTCTTGTTTCTTTTGGGAATGGAGGGTGTTCCTGTTCTTGTTTCTTCAGGAGGTGGGAAGTGTTCCTGTTCTGCATGTCGTTTGTGCCATCTAGTGGTCAATACAATATTACAGTGGTTTATGTCCGACATATCTCCCTGCAGATTTAAACTACAGGTTTTTATGCTGGACATACACAAATGTAATATTGAATTGACCACTAGAGGAAACAAAACATATGTAGAACAGAAAAAGCCCTCCGAAGCAACAGGAACACACAAGCAAGGAAAATGAGAGTGCGGAAAAGCCCTGGTATCTTTTATTAGAAGATTGCTATATTATACAAGCTTTCAAGTTGCACAGAACTCTTTTTCAGGCCGGATGAAGATTTCAGTAAAACCCAAAAGCTTACCTTCTCCAGCGACAAACTACAGACTGATCGGCTGCTCTGCTGTCCTTAGAAACTGTTTGATTGCTGCAGCTTCATCTATGTGTCGCCCCTCCAGTGTCCTTTTCCTGACCTGAAGCAGCTCCAAGGAGCTGCTGCTGGCCCCATTAGGGAAACTTATGTGTAGCCCATCAGTGCATAAAGTTTTCCCAGTGTGGTAAATAGCAACCCCCTGGGTCATTACAGGTGGAGGGGCAGGAGTCTTAATCACCTTTACCGTTGTCCCAATCCAAATGAGCCTTTGCTTGGGAATTAAGTTCCCAGCATAGAAGTCGCAATGCATGTTTCACTGTGTGGACCCAGGGAGGTAAATGTAGTATGTAGTTGGGACATTTGCATTTGGACCTTGATCTCCCATATTCTGGTCCAGCACTGTAGCCATTACACCACACTAGCTATCAGGTCACGCCTTAGTTCATAGATCCTGGCAATGCCTTCCTTCTTTGTAAATTTAATCTGCATCATTAGACTGTGGGGGTTCTGGTAGTAATAAAAAAGGCCATGTAAGAGAATCTCTTTTAAACACACAGAGGCCTCCAGGAGTCCACAAGGGTGTTGCAGGGGCTCCACAGGGTATTCGAGAAGGCGTGGGGAGACCCGTCTCACATGCATTCAGCTAACAAGAAAACTGGGGACAGGGGCCTTTATTACAGGGAAGGAATTAACTTCTCCTTCTTTTGAAAAGTAAGAATTTGTAAACTGGCCCCCACCCACAGTTGCTGCAATTCCTGAATGGAGCATTAGCCTGAAAATGTGCTCTATTGTAATGTTTATTGTGTTATCATCTTGATTTTACCGCATAGTCTACTATGTATGTGACCTGACCTTGGACAGTCCAGGCTAGCCTGATCTTATCAGATCTCAGAAGCTAAATAGGGTCAGCCCTGGTTAGTGTTTGGATGGGAGACCACCGGAGAAGTCACGAGGCAGAGGCAGGCAATGGCAAACCATCTCTGAATGTCTCTTGCCTTGAAAGCCCTACGGGGTCACTGTAAGTTGGCTATAACTTGATGGCATTTTCCACCACTTCTGTGTTTGCAGTCTACTTTCTGCATTTCTTACAGTATATCGTACTAAGGTTTTTGTTTGCACCATTTTCTAATTCTGTTATCTTAGACCTATTGCAATGCTTATTGGACGTCTTATGCTTTTGCTTTTCTTATGCACATTTTGCAATCCACTTTGAGTCTCAACAAGAAAGGCAGGCTATAAATTGAGTAAAATACATATGGCTTTGCTGAATGGGTAGCTTGGTCATTTGATCCAAGTGGGGGAAAAGGTCTAATTTGGCCTGCTGCTGACCTCCACAGGGATGCATTTCCCATCCCATACCTGGCCGTATTCCTGAGGCATGAGCAGGCTGTATCCCCTCTGTTCCACATACTTGGTGAAGACTTCTGACCATGGACGTGGCCCACAGCAATAATCAGAGATGAGGAGCTGCCCACCTGGTTTCAACCACAACTGGGGAGACACACAGACAGAAGTATAAGACTGAGGCAGGGCAACACTGCACAATGCTTTAGAAGAAGGTTACAAGGCAGGCTGAGGGTAGGTTTCCCAACTACCTGGGGAAAAATGTCTGATCTTTTTAAATTCAGCTGGGTGTAGCTGTGTTGGTCTGAAGCAGCAGCAGAACAAAGTTCAAGTCCAGTGGCACCTTTAAGATGAACAAAGCTGAATTCAAGGTGTAAGCTTTCATGTGCATGCACACTGTGTGTGCACACGAAAGCTTATACCCAGAATAAAACTTTCTTGGTCTTAAAGGTGCCCTTGGACTCAGCCTTTGTTCTTATCTTTTTAATACAGCCTTAAGGGGATGTTATTTATCAGATGATGTTATTGGCCTCCATTCCATGAAAAGCTTCATCAAAATCTGCCCGTTAGGTCTGTTTTAAAGGGATAGGGCTACTATATATGTTTTGATTTGTTAGCCACCTTGGTGGCCCTCATGAGGCAGAAAGGCAGGATATAAATGATGTCAAATGAAATAAATAAACTGGGGTTATCATATTTTGAAAAGCAAAAGAAGAGGGCATGTTTCCCAACTGACTACTTCACAAAAGTAATTACTATGACAAATTTTGTCTTAAATACCCCTACTATTCAAGCGGCAATAATTGCTACTAACTTGCAATATTCCTAACCTTCCAACCCCAAAAGAGGACATTTTCCTCAGTTTTTTAAAAGGAGCCCAAAAGGGGACAGATACCAAAAAAAAAAGAGAGGACATGTCCTCCAAAAACAAGGACATCTGCTAATCCTAAAATAAATAGATTTTTCTCTGGTCACACTGCAAAGGTAATTGCGCTTTGTTCCCCCTTTGTTTAAATCGGGAGCATTTTTCTTCACATTGGGCTGACTAGGGGTGTGGTCACACTGCCGTTTTGATCGGGATTCGCTGCTGTTTACTTGCGCATGTCAGTTTCACGTTCACGCGCGCCAATCCGCCTCCCGCCCCCAAGCGGGCATACTCGCGCAATGCTTCCGGGTTTTCCTGACCCCTGGAGAAACTAGTGTTTTCCTGGCACTTCCACTTTGATTGCGTGATTTCGCCTATGTGGACAGCCCCTCTCTCGCAAGGATTGTGATTAGGGCCGTCTGAACGTTCTTGGGTTTTTGTTTTTCTTTTTTTAAAAAAGGTTCCGGTTTGAGCGCTTGAGCAAACATGTGCTTAATAAATCCATTTAAAGTTTAATAATGGATTTATTAAGCGCATGTTTAGTCAAGCGCTCAAACCAGAAGCTTTAAAAAAAAAAAGCACAACGACGGCCCTGGAGGCGGGAACGAGAGGTGGGGGCTACGGCAGCCTGGATGGGGCCGGCAAGGAGGATGGCGGAGACGGCGGAGCCTATTTCCGTGGGTCAATGGCGGCAGCGGCGGCAGCAGCACCCCCCCCAAAGTGTCGGCAGGAGCAGCAGCCGCCCAAGCCTCCCTGTGGCCGGCAGGATCGCCTGGAAGGACGGCGCAGCAGTAGGCAAGCGGGTGCTGGGAAAGAGGGGCTGGCTGCATGTAGACAGCCCAATGCGTATAAAAATGTTCCCGATTTAAATAAACCGGGAACAAAGCGCATGTCAGTTGCAGTGTGACCAGAGCCTAGATGCAGCCAGTCCCTCTCTTACAGCACCCGCTCGCCTGCTGCTGCGCCAGTCCCTCCAGGCGATCCTGCCGGCCACGGGGGTGGCTCGGGCGGCTGCTGCTTCTGCCGACACTTTGGGGGGGGGTGCCACCGCCGCCATTGCCCCACGAAAACAGGCTCCGCCATGTCCGCTGTCTCCGCCATCCTCCTTCCCGGCCCCATTCAGGCTGCCAGAGCCTCCACCTCTCGTTCCCGCCTCCAGGGCCGTCTTTTGTGCGGTTTTTTTTTAAGCTTCCGGTTTGAGCGCTTGACTAAACATGCGCTTAATAAATCCATTATTAAACGTTAAATGGATTTATTAAGCGCATGTTTGCTCAAGCACTCAAACCAGAAGCTTTTTTTAAAAAAAAAGCACAAAGAGCGTTCAGACGGCCCTAATCGCAATCATTGTGAAAGATGGGCTGTCCAGATAGGCGAAATCGCGCATTCAAAGCGGAAGTGCCAGGAAAACACTTGATTTTCCAGGGGTCAGGGAAACCCGGCATCATTGCACGAGTGAGCCTGCTTCGGGGCGGGAGGCGGATTGGCGCACGTGAACGTGAAACTGACATGCGCAAGGAAACAGCAGCGAATCCCGATCAAAACGGCAGTGTGACCGGACCCCAAGTCAGTGGCAATCCTAGGTGAAGACAATTTGGAACACTTACCAGGAACCTCTGAAAGAGGGCGCTTTTGTCTGCCACGTGCAAGATAGTGTCTCGGCTGTAAACAACATCAAAGGAGCCCTCTGGAAACAGCCTTCGGGTAGCATCACCAACTTCGAATTGTACCTAGAACCACAGCAGGAGTAATAGATTGTAGGGCCTGAGGTGTGAAATCAAAATGGCATTCCCTCCCGCTAATGAATACAGGTCCCAGTTGCCTAGGAATTTGTCCTGTTCAAGTCACACTGAAGTGAACGGCAACTGTGTTCCCTTTCTGCCTTCTGTGCCTCAAGCTCTCCCCCAGAACACCTGGCAGGCACCCCACCCCCCAGTTCTCTCCTTCAGATCCACCTTTATCACAGAGTCTTTGGCCTAACTCTTCAGCCTCCAAACCCAACCCAAATCCACCTCTACAAAACTGCATTTGCCTAGCGGCATCCCTTATCACTCAGTTTCTTGACACTCTTTCTTTTCTCCACCACTGCCAGAATGTAAATTGTAAGCTCCTTGGGGGCAGGGACCCACATATTACTCTGTAAAATGTCGTGTCATTTCTAAAACCTTCAACAGGTTCATGCTTGCCTCAGTTCCTCCACACATTTCTGTTGGCAGGCAGTCTGCTAAGGGCCCCATGTAGCCATTTTCCATCCAGCAACCTTAAAGTGCTGGTCTTCCTACAGCTATCCCCCATCCCACCCCACCTGTCCTTAAGACCTTCTGCTTCCCCCCGCATGCCCTTCCTCATCAATACCAGGGATTCGGTCTCCTGTTGGGCTCTCTCCAACGCCAACTCCACCATGTTGTGTGAAAGATCCAGACCCAAGACCTCTACGCCAAACTCCTGAGGAGAAAAAAGCACAAGAGTAGCTGTGTTACCTCACAGTGATGTTCCATCGAAGTCAGCATCCTGTTTGAGACAGTAACCAGGCCAACCAGATGCCCCCCAGAAGGCCCAGAAACAGGGGCGTGGGGGCCAAAGCCATCAGTACTGAGCAGGTGACTCCCTCTGAAGTTTGAGGTTCCATTCAATCATTGTGGTTAATAGCTGTGGCTGGACCTATCTGCTATGAACTAGTCTAATCCCGTTTTAGAAGCCAGATAAACCAGCGGCCATTGGGTTCTCAGCCACTCTCCAAAGCAGGTGCTCAGGGAACTGTCTCTGAAGATCTCCAGGCCCACCTGGGGTGCATCTACATCTTCATTGAGGGCACATTGCTCTAAGCATGTATAAGTGATTATCTCCTTAATGGGATGCCTCAACCTGGGAGCTGTTCTCTTGACCTTTCCTCTCGTCCTGTGCCCTTTGTCTCCACTGCTTGACTGTAGTATGTGTGAAAAGGATCTAGGGGGTCTTAGTAGACCATACGTTGAACATGAGTCAGAAGTGTGATGCCATAGCTAAAAAGGCCCTGGGTACATGACAGGCAGACTTCAGCATGGACAGCTTTCCACAGCAGGGAGTTTTAGTGGATTTCTGCCGGTACGGCAACTGTTAGAGACCATGTAGAGTTGCCAGCACTGGGCTAGGAAATTCTTGGAGATTTGGAGGGTGGAGCCTGAGGAGTGTGGGGACTGGGGACAGCAAGGACCTCAGCTGGGTATAATGCCATAGAGTCCGCCCTCCAGAGCAGCCATTTTCTCCAGTGGAATTGACTTCTGTTATCTGGAGATGCGTTGTAATTCTAGGAAATCTCCAGGCCCCACCTGGAGGTTGGCAAGCCTAGGCTCAGGAGCAGTGCCCCAAAAATAAAGGTATCGGGGATATATCTGAGAGTGTGAGGGTGAGCTTCTACTAGCCCAGTACCTTTGCCATGTAGAAATCACTTCCGCCAAGCCCACAGCCAACGTCCAACACTTTCTGACCCGGTTTCAATGCCAACATGGACAACAGCTCCTAGGGAGAGATTGGAGAGGATTAAGTGGGCCTAATGTTGCCAACTACAATTTGAGACATTCTTGGAGATTTGGTGGCAGAGCCTGGAGTAGAAGAAGAGGAGGAGTTGGCTTTTATACCCCACTTACAATCGCCTTCCCTTCTTCTCCCCACAACAGGTACCTTGTGAGGTCGTTGGGGCTGAGAGAGTTCTGAGAGAATTGTGACTGGACCAAGGTCACCCAGCAGGCTTCATGTGGAGCAGAGGGGAACCAAACCCAGCTCTCCAGATTACAATCCACTGCTCTTAACTGCTATACCAACACACGGCAGAGTTTGAGGAGAGGAAGGAGCTCAGTGGGGATCTGACGTGGAACCCACCTGTTGAAACTGCCATTTCCTCCAAGGGAACTGATGTTTGAGGTCTAGAGATCAGTTGGGATTCTGCAGGCGCCACCTTGAGGTTGGGAACCTTAGTCAGGCCTCAGATGCAGCCAGAGGGGGGAGCCGCCTGCCTCTTCCATTCCCAATACCTTCTCCGAAGCAACACCAGCCAAGCCAGGCGCCCAAATTCCAGGGAGGTTCGGGGAGGGGGTGTATATGAGGCAGGGAAGGGAGGACGTCTGCTTTCACTTTGGGATTTATTTGCTTTTTCATTGCACGCCTGACATTGAAATCTGGAATGTATTTCAGATGAGCACAATTGTTAAACTGCTGGCATAAAAAATGAGAATGTCATTCAGTGTGCACAGCCTGATGGATCTTAAACACATGTTGACTGTGTTCATTGAATGTGCACGGATTGCAGCCTTAATGGGCCAGCTGCTCAGCATAAAATTAGAGAGGGTGGGGGATGACGACGAGATTTTAATTCACCTAAATCTGCAAAAACAAAAGCCCAGCTTTATCTGGGTCTTTTCCATTTTGTATTTGTGAATCCCAGTTGCAGCCCACCCACTCTTGCAGTTCTGTGCAGGAACCTATTAATTGCCTTGCTGGTCAGACCAAAAATCCTTCTAGCTTGATGCATAGGGTTGCCAGCTCTGGGTTGGGAAGTACTGGAGACTTGGGGGGTTGGAACCTGGAGAGGGGTTTAGAGAGGGAAGGGGCCTCAGTGGGGTACAATGCCACGGCGTCCAACCTCCAAAGCAGCCATTTTCTCCAGGGGAACTGATCTCTGTTGCCTGGCAATCAGTTGTAATGGTGGGAGATCTCCAACCATCGCCTGGAGACTGGCAACCCTAAGCTTTAAACTGTCTACTCTTTCATATGGACAGACAGAAATCTCAGCTGGGAAGCTCCCCAAATGCGACTTGGTAACGGAGACGCCGGTCAGCCTTTGTTTCCAGCGTTCACAGGTGTCATGCCTCTAAACACGGCAGTTCCTTTTATGCAGAACTTTTACCTATGAAAGACTGTAACCAGGACTCATGCACACGCCGGCTTTATAGTGAGCCAGACCATTGGTTTATCAGTGGCCGTATTGTCTACTCTGATTGGCTCTCCAACCGCTCAGGCAGAGGTCTGTCACATGCCATACTGTGACCAGGGCTGAGGTAGGGGAATGCAAACCAGCAGGCCATAGGAGTCTGGAAAGTTATTTTCACTCTGTGGTTTACACCGTAGAAGGTCTGGGTTGGAAAATACCTGGAGACTTTGGGGTCGGAGCCTGGGGAGGGTGGGGTTTAAGGGCGGGAGGGACCTCAGCAGTGTATAACATCATACAGTTCACCTGACAGAAGTAGCCATTTTCTCCAGGGGAACTGATCTCTGTTATCTGGAGAGTGACTAATTCTGAGAGATCTCCAGCTACCACCTGGAGGTTGGTGACCCTTCCACTGGACAACTAAGGGGTCCTAAGGAGATGCAAAGACCAGGTGTAGTGCTAATCACAACTCTCTTGATTCTTCTCTCCTTACTATGAGTCACTGTCCTGAGAAGTTCACTCATTTGCCAACTCTACCCCAAAGGAAGTTGGGGCACTCCTTTCATACCTGCTTCCTCCCTCAACTCATGCAGAGCTGCTCTTTTAAGATCTCTTTTGAGCACGTGCTGGGGTCCAGTCCCTCTTTGGGCCCACTGGTCTTGTTAGCTCACCCCATCAGTCAAAAGTATGTTCTCATATGCTGAGGGCATCCTTCAAGCTAACCACTCCCAACCTAGGGGGCAGGCCATGCGTGACCAGACCTGTGTAGTAGTAGGTATCTCTTTCTCCTTTCCCTGTGGTCCAGGAGCCTGGGCGTTTGCCAGGAGGGAATCTGTCTGTCCCTCTCAGATCCACCAGGTGTCTAGCCAGGCAGCAGGGTTGACCCATCACATCTAATACTTAATCCTTTTGAGGGCTGAACCTGGGACCTTCTATATAAGAGCAGATGGTGTACCACTGACCCCCCTCTGCCCCTCCCTCTCCACATGGTGGTTACCTTAGTGGTATCGATTCCTCCAGTGCTGACAAAGCCAGGTCCAAAAATCCATTCATAACGCCGGATGCTGCGGAGGGCGTACTGCTCACTGTCTAGGAACTGCTGGAAGGTGTCATATCCCCGTGCAGACATGCTGTTTCTCAGGACTTTTTGGAGAAGCCAGCAAACCTGATTCCTGTTTCGCTTCCTCTGTGTGGCAAAAGAGCAGAATCAGAGAATCATAGAATCATAGAGTTGGAAGGGACCTCCAGGGGAATCTAGTCCAACCCCCTGCACAATGCAGGAAATCCACAAATACCTCCCTCCCACACCCCCAGCGAATCCTGTTACACAGCCAGAAGATGGCAAAAGACTTCCAGGATCCCTGGGCCAAACTGGCCTGGAGAAAAGTTGCTTCCTGACCCCAAAGTGGCGATCAGCATTTCCCTGGGCATGTAAGAAAGGGCCATGAGAACTAAGCACTGATGCAGCCCTTCCTGCCCTCCCTCTCATGATCTGCCTAAGTTCACCGAATCTGCATTGCTGTCAGATGGCCATCTAGCCTCTGCCTGAAATCCTCCAAAGAAGGAGAGCCCGCTACCTCCCGAGGAAGCCTGTTCCACTGAGGAACCGCTCTAACCTTCAGGAGTAAAAGCAGGGCTGAGTGTAACTGGCACAGAAACGGGCCACCAGAGAATCTCATTTCACTTTATTTTCAAATGTCCAAGTTTCCAGACCTCAGTATCTGTGCAAACATGTGAGGCTCTGGTGAAGGCCTTAGAGGAGAACAATGGTTGATTTCTTATGATTTTTTCCCACCATAGAGAACAATGGAGGGAATAGGGACAACCTGTTTAGGGGCCTATAGACTTGGACCCCCTGATCCAATGTTCTTGAAACTTGGTGGGTATCTTGGGAAGAGGCTCCATCAGGTACCCTGTGAGTTTGGAGCCTCTCCCTCAAACCCCTTCCCCTCCAGCCCCCAGAATATACCCTATGTTTTCACCATTGACTTTAATGGCCCATAGGATCTAATGCCGCCGAATTTCTTTCATTCCCTCCTTTCCTTCTTTCTTTTTCCTCTTTCCCTCCTTCTTCTCTTCTCTCTTTCTTTCTTTCCCACCTTCTTCTCTTCTCTTTGTTCCTCCTTTCCCTGTTTCCATTCTTCTTCCCTCTCTTTCTTTCCCTTCCCTTTCCTTTCTTTCCTCTTTCCTTCCTTCTTTCCTTCTCTCTACTCTCTCTCTTTCCTTCCCTCTTTCCTCCTTCTGTGGCCCAACTCTCATGAGAAGGAGTTTAAACTTTAACCCCCTTCTCTCTTAGCTCCCTCACCCAGGCCAGCTGGGGAAGGGAAGGGGAGGCTTTTGAAGATGCCCCCCCCTTTGCTTCCCTTTCTTACATCACTTCCGGTGATGTCAGGGGGCGTGGCATATGCTAATAGCCTAATAGCTCATTAGCATACCATATGCTAATGAGCTCCTGCAGCTGTTCTTCTACAAAAAGACCCCTGGGGTAGGCTATACTTACTTAGTGGCGAGAGAAAAGTACTCTGTACAGACTCAGAGGTACTCCACAGCATGAATATAGAAGAGACAGTTACCTTTATGTAAGTTTGCACAGATCGCGACAAGACTATCTCAAAGCCGTAGAGTTTGTCCCCAAAGGTCTTCTGGGCAGAAGTGAGGAGGCAATTGTACTCTTTAGGTGATCGGTATAAGGTTGGATTGAATGCCCTTGGGCTGTCTCCTAAAGGAAGAAGAAGTCAGTCTGAGCCAGAGGAATGGACCTTGAGTTAGGAAACCACCACTGAAAGGGATTTGCTGTACGTTTGGCAAAGTTGTTGCACAGTGGATTTTCTATTGTGCTTGTTCCTGAGAAGTCTCTGGCACTGAGCTGGGGTGGCGGCTTCCGTTATTCAGGGAATTAAACAGTTTGCCTTCTGTGAGGGAAGAGAAATATGTCACTTTGGCTGGCACTACAACTTCCCAGTAAGGACTGGGAAGAGGTCACTCAGAGGAGGTCGGAAGCTAGTTCATACATCACTGAATCACGGAATATACTGAATCAGACCATTGGTCCATCAACATCAGTAATGTCTATGTAAAGTACTGGGTTTCAGGCCTCATGACTCGGACGACGACATAAGAGAAGACGCGTTTATTCGTACTTCACATAAGACAAAGAACACACAGTAACGGCCGGAGGCCAACTATATACAGTTAGGGGGGGACGGCCCTATATTCCTATTGGCGGGTTTGAATCGCCCGCCAATGCTGCCATTGGTTCACTACTGGCGAGCTCAGGAACCTAGTCCCTATTGTTCTCAGAGAGCGAAGCTTGGCAGTGTTTCGCCAGCTCAGCCCTCTGATCTCAGGACACAACACCCCTCCCCCCATGGTTCGTCCCCTATCAGGTGACGTAGTCTTTTAAGTATGCTGGTGGCCTCCTTTCTCTTAGCGAACGTCGGGGGGCCGGTACCGGACTGGCGGGGCCCCTATCGGTTGTTCCGCCCGCACACGGAGCTTGGGCCTCTGGAAGTCGCCGAGGCGGTGACGGTGGCGGCTGTAACGGTGGCGGCAGCGGCGGCGGCGACTCGGCTGCTACCGGGGCCAACGGTGGCGGCAGCGGCGGCGGCGGCTCAGCTGCTACCGGGGCCCCCTCCGGATTCCGTGGACTCTCTGGCGCTGGCTCCGCTGTCGGTGCTTGCGGTTGATCGGATGATGGGGCAGGGGCGGCATTTCCCGGTAACTCGATCTCTCTATCGGGGTCTTGACGCCTCCGTAGCTGGTCGATGTGTTTGCGGAGGACCCGGTCCCCATCGGTTAGGACCTCGTATGACACTGGCCCGGTGGGTTTTAGGATGCGCCCTGCCACCCACTGCGGCCCCGCTCCGTAGTTCCGGAAGTAGACAGGGTCTCCCGGTAGGAAGCTCCGGGGCGCCTCCCTGTTCTCGACCAGCTTTCTCTCGGGGGCTCGGTCCGGGTGGAGTCTGTCTAATAAAGTGGTAGGGCGGCGGCCCATTAATAGTTCTGCGGGGCAGTGTCCGGAGATGGGGTTTGGGGTGGTGCGGTATGTGAGAAGGAAGCGGGCCAGCCGGAACTCCCAGTCCCCCCCGTTATGCGGCTCAGGGCCTCTTTGGCGGTGCGTACCGTCCTCTCCGCCTGTCCATTAGTTGCCGGGTGGAAAGGCGCGGATCGTATGTGCCTGATGAGGTTCCTTTCGAGGAACGCTTGAAACTCCGCAGATGTGAATGCTGCCCCGTTGTCCGACACGATTGTGTCGGGTAACCCGTGCGTTGCAAATATCTTCCGCAGGGCCCTTATTGCCGCCTTGGTAGAGGGGGTAGACACTGGGCTTATTTCCACCCATTTTGAATAAGAGTCTACCGTTACCATGAACTGGAGCCCCTGGAACGGCCCCGCAAAGTCTATGTGCAGGCGTGACCACGGCTTGTGGGTAGACTCCCAGCTTTGGGTTGGCGCTCTCGGTGGATTGGGGCGGACCTCCTGACATCGTGTGCACCCTCTGACCCAAGATTCAATTTCTGCGTCCACCCCGGGCCACCACACGTAGCTCCTTGCCAGAGCTTTCATTCGTACGATGCCCGGGTGGGCCTCGTGCAGCGTTTCTAGCACCCCTTGTCTCATGGGCCCCGGAATGATCACCCTGTCTCCCCATAGTAAACACCCTTTCAATGCGGACAGCTCTTCCCGCCTGGCCTTGTACGCTGTGAACTCTGGCCCTGTCTGTTCCGCTGGCCACCCCCTCACCACCCAGTTTAGGACCCGGGAGAGAATGGGATCTCGGGACGTGCGGGCGGCCACATCTGCAGCCTGAAGGGGGGTTTGGCAGTTCCTCCATCAGCAAGACAGCGGGGGCTGGGGCCGGATCTTCCCCTGTCTGCGGCAGCGGTAGGCGGCTCAAGGCGTCGGCATGACCCAGCGCCTTGCCCGGCCGATGCTCCAGTCGGTATTGGTAACCCGCTAAAAATAAGGACCAGCGCAACACCCGGGGCGACAAAACTTGCGGCGTTTGTTTGTCCGCCGCGAACAGTCCCAGGAGCGGCTTATGATCTGTTACGAGCGTGAAGGGCCGCCCGTACACAAAATTGTGGAATTTTTTACCCCCGCCACCAGTGCCAAGCCCTCCCTGTCGATTTGGGCGTAGTTCCGCTCCGCGGGGGACAGCGTGCGGGAGTAGTAAGCCACCGGGACCTCCCTCCCATCCGGTAGCTTGTGTGCCAAGACTGCCCCGACCCCATACGGTGATGCGTCGCACGCCAGGATGACCGGGAGCTTTTCATCAAAGTGCGCGAGTACTGCGTTTGAAATCAAGAGGACTTTCACCCCCGAAACGCCGCCTCCTCCCTCGCTCCCCATGCCCAAGGTGTCGCCTTATCCAGCAGCCTGTGTAGGGGTTCGGCCACGGCGGCTTTGTGTGGGAGAAAGGAATGGTAAAAGTTCAGGAGGCCTAAGAACGCCTGGAGCTCGGCCTTGGACTTCGGGGCGGGGGCCTCCACGATGGCCTTCACTTTGTCCCTCGCCGGATGCAGGCCTGATGCGTCTACCCGGTATCCCAAGAACTCTACTTCCGGCACCCCGAGGAGGCACTTTTCCCGCTTCACTTTCAGCCCCGCGGCTTGGAAGCGTTCCAATACAGTTCGGAGGCGGGCGGCGAAGCTTTCCGGGGTGGTCGCGGCGATGAGGACGTCGTCGAAGAACGGCGTCACTCCAGGGATCCCTTTTAACAAATCGTCCATTAGATTTTGGAAGATCCCTGGGGCCACACTGACCCCGAACTGCAGCCTCTTCACCCGGAAAGCTCCCCGGTGGGTCACTATGGTCTGTGCCTCGGCCGTGGCCTCATCTACCGGGAGTTGCTGGTACGCCTGTGCGAGATCCAGCTTTCCAAATATGCGCGCCCCTGCCAGTGTTGCTAGGACATGGCTGACCACTGGTACGGGGTATGCGTGCGCCTGGAGTGCCTGGTTAATAGTGCACTTATAATCCGCGCAGATGCGGATCTCCCCGTTTGGCTTGACGGGTGTCACTATCGGTGTCTCCCATCTAGCGTTCGGGACGGGCTCTAAGACTCCCTGGCCCACCAGCCGGTCTAATTCGGTCTCTATTTTAGGGCGGAGGGCCAGGGGCACGGTGCGGAAGCGCCGACGGATGGGCGTCACGGTGGGGTCTAAGTGGAGCGACACCGGGGGCCCTTTGTAACATCCCAGTTTCCCGTCAAAGACCTCTGGGAATTCCTTGCACACCGCCCCCCAGTCCCGCACCCCACATTTATTTACTCCCCCAATCGATATGCCTAGGGCCTCGAACCACGCCCGCCCCAGGAGACTCGCGAGATTTCCCTCTACCACCACCAAGTCCAACTTCCCCTCAAAGTCTCGGTACTGCACTCGGAAAGTGCCGACTCCCCGGATGGGGACAGGGTTCTTTTGAAAGTCCACCAAGCTTAGTGGCGATGGACGTAGAGGGGTCCCCCTAGTGGGCAAAGTCTTTTTAAAGTGTCCAGGGAAATGATGGACGCCGCCGATCCCGAGTCCACTTCCATGCAACAGGGGGACCCCTCGATCCGCACGGTTACTTGGATCTTCGGGGCAGAGGAAAGGTTGGGGTTGGGGAGGCGAAGTACCTGTAGTGGTTGGTCGGTGAGGTGGTACAACTCGGCGACCTCTTCCGTTGTCTCGTGTGCGGTGGACGATGCGCGGTACTGGGGGACCGACGATCTCGAATTCCGGGAGCCCTTGGACCGGCAGACCCGGGCGAGGTGTCCCTGCTTTCCGCACCCGTGACAGACAGCGTCCCGGAACCTGCAGGATTTCCGTCCGTGGCCCTCCCCGCAGCTGGCACAGACGGCTCGGTTGCCGGAGTACTTGGCTTGCTCCCTGTTGGCCTGCTGGGACGGCGCCGGCCGGCGTTGTTGGGGTTTGAGGGCGCAGACCTCGTCCGTCTCTTCGTTTCCGGGGCTTGGGCTCCTTCCAACCACCTGCGCGGCCGCGACCGGCCGATCCCCTTCTGCGGCCTCGTGGGCAGTGGCGGCGTCGAGGGCCTCGTCCAAGGTGAGCTTCCGGTGTCCCACCAACTTGCGCCGCAGCTTGGAGTCCGCCAGGCCCCACACGAACTGTGTCAGCAGGTTGTCCTCCACCTTCGGAAACCCGCAGTCCACGGCTAGCGCCCTTAGCGCGGCTAGGAAGTTGGCAATGGATTCCCCTCGGGTCTGGACTCGCCTCTGGAAATCCATCCTCTTGGCCAGGAAGGTCGGCCGGGGGCTGAAGTAGCCATTTAGGACGTCCAGGATTTCCCCAAACGAGCTCTCCAAGGCCGTGCGGGGCACCAAGAGGCTCTTGGCGAGGCGGACGGTTTGGGTGCCGCAGGCGTTCAGGAGGATCGCTCGTTTCTGGTCGGGGTGGCGGATTTCGTTGAGCTCCAAGTAGCTGATGAGCTGGTCGACCCATGCGTCCCAGGTTTCTGG
This sequence comes from Gekko gecko, assembly GCA_029375565.1. NCBI lineage: Eukaryota > Metazoa > Chordata > Lepidosauria > Squamata > Gekkonidae > Gekko > Gekko gecko. The sequence goes on from JAPDNY010000001.1 coordinate 28,854,096, forward strand.
CTGCGACTGGTCGAAGTGCTCCAGTGTTACGTGGGAAGCGGCCATGGTTCTGTCAGGAACGGCGCGCGCCGGGGCGAGCGGTGCGGTGCTGCTCTCGGGGTCAGCGATGCGATGCTCGGCGAGCGGTGCGGTGCTGCTCTCGGGGTCAGCGATGCGTTGCTCGGCGGTGTCCGTTTCGTCGTTCATGGAGTCACAGAAGGCGTTAGAATCCCATCCTCGTCGCCACTGTAAAGTACTGGGTTTCAGGCCTCATGACTCGGACGACGACATAAGAGAAGACGCGTTTATTCGTACTTCACATAAGACAAAGAACACACAGTAACGGCCGGAGGCCAACTATATACAGTTAGGGGGGACGGCCCTATATTCCTATTGGCGGGTTTGAATCGCCCGCCAATGCTGCCATTGGTTCACTACTGGCGAGCTCAGGAACCTAGTCCCTATTGTTCTCAGAGAGCGAAGCTTGGCAGTGTTTCGCCAGCTCAGCCCTCTGATCTCAGGACACAACAGTCTACTTAGGCTGCGATCACATGCACCATTAGCCGCGCCATAGGCACACATGCCGGGCGGATTTAATGGGTGCAATCAGATGTGAACATCTGACTAGCACCCCGCACCCACTGGCAACCCATTTTGCTCCGCCGCAAGAGTGCAGTTAAAAGACACTAGGAAAAGTCCAGTAAAACGGGTTGCTTTAGGCCATGGACGGACTTTCCTCTGTGTGATCGCGCCAGCGCACTCTCATGGCATCGGGATGGTCTGATCAGGCTATCCTGATTCTGTGCCGTTTCTCCTCCTTCCCAGTATGTGCATCATTGCATATTGCCATAGGAATCCCTCAGTGTGGAGATGTGATTCATTGAAACATGCAGCAACCCCCCCCGATTCACCCATGGTTTGCATCTGATCACGCAGTGGTGGGCTGCCCCTGCAGCTCCCATGGACTGTGTGATTGTGCAAATGCGGGTCAAATTGCTATGGAGCAAATAGCCTCGCGTGTGACCACAGCCTTAGACTGGCAGCGGCTCTCTGGGATCTCAGGCAGGGGTGAGGTCCTTCACATCACCTACTGCCTGTTCTTTAACTGTAGATGCCAGGGACTGAACTTGGGACCTTCTGAATGCCAGGCAGATGCTCTACCACTGAGCCACAGCCCCTCCCCTAAGTCATGAAGTCCTTCTGGACCCTGTTTCTATGAGACTGGAGACTAGTGGTGGCCATAAGCATAGATGGATTACAGATTTAAAAAGGAGAGGTCCATCAATGGCTACTACCGAGGGTGACTAAAAGGAGCCCCCATATTCAGAGGCAATAAACCTCTGAATACCAGTGCCAGGAGGCAAGATCAGGGGAAGGCTTGGCCTCTATGCCCTGTTGTTGGACCTCCAAGGTAAACTGGTTGGCCACTGTGTGAGACAGGATATTGAACTAGATGATACATTGGTCTGATCCAGCAGGGCTCTTCTTATGTCCTTGTGAACAGGGTGAGCTGGGGGGGGGAATTCCTAATGTGTGAAACATCCATAACCTGTTGCTCAATAATGCTGTGTATGTATGAAAATTGTAAACAGAACACAATCTTGTTCAGCATTTACTAATGTGAAGTTCTTGCATTCTGCATTGGGTAGGGTGGAAAGTACCATGGAGTTATTTTGCCAATATGTCCTCCAAAGTAAAGTTTAGAAGTAGATCCCACTTCAAACAAGTCTGAGAACCACTAAAAGGAAATTCCTGTTTGGAAAAATGTGGAGCTGATTTTGTATGAAGCCTCTTTTCAAGTTTGTTCAGGAAGTAACAGCGGTGCCTGTTAACAATAGCTACATCTGGAGTGAAGGGGCAATATTTGGACAAATGAATGAAATCATCTTCGTGTTGATGTAGCAAAGGTCTGCTCAAGGAATGGTGCCGATTAAATATTGACGTGCCTTGCGGTGGCTTCCAAGACTGAGGGCCAAACTAAACAAAAACACTGGGAGATCCTTGATAGATCTGCCCAGCATATTCCAAATGCAGATAGCAGCTGCTGAGGGGTCCAATTCCAAGCAAGGATGTGACATGGGTAAGGGGAGAAGAGGTTTGATCATCTTTCCCCATTACATGGTTCTGCCAATTAAAGCCACCAATCCTTGTGGGCTGTTGTTACTCCTACAAGGAACCTTCTGTTTGTCCTATTCCCCCCTCCTTCCAGGGCTATTAATGGCTGGGGTAGTGGTGTTTTGATTAGCAAAACTGTGCCAGGGAGGAAGGGCTAAACCCCTCTCCCCCAATTCATATTTCTATTTTTTTAAAGGCTGAGCAGATCTATTCATATCTTCCTGGTGCATGATGCTCACCCAACTTTCTTGCTGCCAGAGGTCAGGGTTACATGTGTTTAAATTCAGATTTTAAAATTATGGAATATAATATCTAAATGTTTATTACTTGGCATCCGTTTATGTCACCCCCACACACAGAAAATTCCCTCTTCCCCACTGCCGGTGCTCCCCTGCCCCAAGCATTTTAGCTCCTACGGCTTTCCTTTGCTACTCATCCACATGCCTGACCTCAGGCAGGAAAGCGGAGGAAGCTTCCTACACTGGGCACATGACTCCCTTTCCATTGCCAGCCAAACTCCAGGGCTCCCACCTCAGCACCCTCCTGCTCTATGCAGGGAAGGGGAGGCACAGACACACAAGACGAAGGTTATGCATCTTGATCTCTCCATGAAATGCAAACTGCAAGGTCATGCAGGCTAGCGTTTCACACATTGCAAAGTCCTCCCATGCCCCGTGTGGCCATCATGGATCCTTATCAATCAGGGAGTTCTCCAGGCATACACAGGGCCCATTTGGACTGGGACCACGGCACACAGGAAGAGGAGGCTCAAGCATCCTTCCCTCACCATGCTACTTCCATGGTCTGAAATAGGCCTGGGAGCTGCTCCCAACAGGGCAAATAGCTCCTCCTCAGGGCCAAATCCAGCTTGGGAAATTCGTTGAAATTTGGGGGCAGTGCCTGGAGAGGAGGGATGCCAGGTCAGGGTTGGGAAATACCTGGAGATATTGGGGGCGGAGCCTGGAGAGAGCAGGGTTTGGAGAGGGGAGGGGCCTCAGCAATGTATAATGCCATACAGTCTATCCCCCAAAGCAGCCATTTTCTCCAGGGGAACTGATCTTGGTCGCCTGGAGATCAACTGTAATAGCAGGAGATTTCCAGGTGCTATCTGGAGGTTGGCAACCCCACTGGAGAGGGTGGAGTCTGGAAAAGGGAGGGAGCACACTGGTGAGGTGAAGCCATAGAGAGTCTGTCATACAATTATCTATGTTTATAGTATTTTTCTCTGTTGTTATTTTTGGATTGTTATGGCCCATGGCTAAATACAATAAAACCTTTCTTGTACTTATAGAGAGTCTGTCCTCTGAAGCTGCCATTCCCTTTGGGGGAACTGATCTCCGTAGCCTGAAGATCAGTTGTAATTTCTGGAGAACTCCAGGCCTGACCTTGAAGCTGGCAACCATGTATCCGGTTGGGGAAGAAGAAGAAGAAGAAGAAGAAGAAGAAGAGGAGGAGGAGGAGGAGGAGATTGGATTTATACCCTGCCCTCCACTTGGAGTCTCAGAGCAGCTTACAAACTCCTTTCCCTTCCCTCCCCACAACAGATACCCTGTCAGGTAGGTGGGGCTGAGAAAGCTCTGACAGAAACTGCCCTTTTTCAAGAACAGCTCTGACAGAACTTGTGACTGACCCGAGGTCACATCAGCAGGTGCAAGTGGAAGTGTGGGGAATCAAACCCAGTTCTCCCAGATTAGAGTCCGCACACTCAACCACTACACCAAACTGGCCGCAGTGGGGAAATGGCTTGTGGGGAGATTAATCACCCTCTCCCCATGTGCCACGGTCTCAAATTGGGCCCCCCACCTGCTTGGAAATAAAGTTCCAAACTTGGAACTCCCGGAGAATGTCGGATCAACAAGACATGGAATGGCCACATTGGTGACAAGGACTTGTAACTTGTGAATCTTAGTGAATGGCCCAGAACAGTCTGCTGGTATTGCCTCCACAGGTTCTAATTGTTTGGAATCATAAGTTTGCCAGCTCTGGGTGGGAAAATACCTGGAGATTTTGGGGTTGGAGCCTGGGGAGGGTGGGGTTTGGGGAGGGGAGGGGAGGTGCCACAGCAGGGTACAGTGCCATGGAGTCCATCCTCCAAAGCAGGCAATTTCTCCAGGGGAAGTGATCTCTGTTGCCTGGAGATCAATTGTACTAGCTGGAGATCTCCAGTCCCCATCTTGAGGCTGGCAATGCTATCTGGAGATGATCTCTAGAGAGCTCCGTTCTTGTACATGAGGGGAAGAGGGCAAGTGTGGGGAAGAGTAGTAAATGCACCAGAAGATAGAGATGGAATTCTACAAGATCTGGATACACTAGAAAAGTGAGTGGATGTGAACAAGATGCAGTTCAAAAAGGATAAGTGCAGAGTTCTACAATTGGGTAACAATAGGGTTGCCAGCTCTGGGTTGGAAAATACCTGGAGACTTTGGGGGTGGATCCAGGAGAGGGAGGGGTTTGGGGAGGGGAGGGGCCTCAGCATGGTACAATGCCATAGAGTTCACCTTTCAGAGCAGCCATTTTCTCCAGGGGAACTGATCTCTGTCAGCTGGAAATCAGTTGTAAAAGTGGGAGATCCCCAGGCCCCACCTGGAGGCTGGCAACCCTAGGTAACAAAAATTAGAAGCATGGATATTGGATGGTGGATACACTTCTGGGTAGCAGTGTGTGTGAAAAAGATCTTATTACATATTTATAAGCTAAATATGAGCAGTCAGTGTGATGCAGCGGCAAAAAAAGCTAATGCATTTTTGTGGTTTATCAACAGACACGTAACATCCAAGTGACAAGTCTCACTGTACACCACATTCATCAGGCTGCACCTGAAGTACTGTATGCAGCTCTGGAGCCTTCACTTTAAAAAGGATGTGGACAAAATGGAGTGGGTGCAGAAGGAGCAATGAAGATGAGGGACTTGGGAATGTTTGGTCTGGAGAAATGGAGGTTGAGGAGGGACATGATTGCTCTCTGTAAGTATTTAAAAGGCTGTCACTTAGAGGAGGGCAGGGAGCTGTTCCTGTTGGCGGCAGCAGACAGGACTCGCAATAATGGGTTTCAATTATGGGTGGAAAGATACCAGCTGGGTATTAGGGGGGAAATTTTCACAGTAAGAGAAGTTCAGCAGTGGAATCGACTACTTAGGGAGGTGGTGAGCTCCCCATCACTGGCAGTCTACAAGCAATGGCTGGACAAACACTTGTCAGGGATGCTTTAGGCTGACCCTGCTCAGGGTTGGACTAGGTGGCCTGTATGGCCCCTTCCAGCTCTATGGTTCTATGAAATAAACAGAAGTTTGAGTATGGAATGAAAGGGAAGGAGAGGGAGCCCACTGTGACTTGTATGAAGCACTTTGGGGTGCTGGTGGACCACACTTTGCCCCCACACTTGTAAACAGAGCAAATATTACAAAAACACTTTTAAGTCCTACCTGACTGGTGGAAGCAGGACTCCCGGAAGAAAAGGTGTCCCCCGGGACGAAGCCAGCTCAGCATCTTCTGGGCCAAATTGCTCAGCTCAGCATCGGAGAGATACATGAAAAGCCAGTTGGAGAAGATGAGGTCAAAGCTATTGGGTGAGGGTGGGGAGAAGAGGAAGCCATCAAGAGAGGCCAACAAGGTGAACGCAGTTTGGATTTCAAGGGCTGAGGCCGAAGGAGTTTTTTTTAAATGTCCAGAATGGTGGAATGCAACATTTTGCCAAATTTCCAGTGTTTGCAAATATTTGTTCCACTTCAAAAAAATTCCACAAGTGCTTCTGCATTTCTGGCAGCGGCTTAAAGGCACAGGATCTCTGCCAGGCGGAAAACATACTGGCTTTGAGACCAATGTCAAAGGCTAAGACTGTTGCTACTTTAAAAAAAAAAATGTGATTTAACACACAGCCTGACAGGAGAAAAAAAGAATTGTTAGGTGAAGATTTTCCTGGCATAGATGAAGAGATATGGGGGGGAACACTTTTTTATCTGTAGCCTTATGTTATAAAACTGCTACAGCAGCCCAAAAATTTTGTGTAATAAGCAATGCAATGAGGAAGGAGATGCGGCTCAGTGGCAGGGCATCTTCTTGCCATACAGAAGGTCCCAGATTCAATCCCTGGCCTCTCCAGTTAAATGAATCATAGGTAGGAGGGAGTTGATTTGAAAGACCTCTACCTGAAATGCTGGTGAGCCGCTGCCAGTGAGAATAATACTGACCTTGATAGACCGGTCTGGCTTAATACAGGGCAATTAAGGTCTGTTTAGGCAGTTTTGTGTGTTCATCTGGGTGCAGCATCTCTGGAGACCTGAAGTGGCTAGCAGATTTGCTGCCCTGTAAGAGTGCCTCTCTAACCTTGCCTGTACTCTGCTTAAACATGTATAAATAAAGCAAAACACAGGAAATATCCAGGCATGTTAATGATGGTTTAAGTGGTGAGATTGTATTTCCTTGGACAGAAACCGGTGTGAGCGAGCCTGGAATGGGGCAAAAAAAAAAAAAGACTTTCTTGAAACTGGGCAACAGTCCTAATAAAAGTATAGATGGAAACAACAAGCTGCACATAACAGACCTTGGCTTTACCTGTAGTCCCACTTCCATTTTTACTGAGGCTTTTACCAAGAATCTAGGACCTGGGCAGGGCTCTTCTGTACATCTTCCTGCCCCGTGCATTTTTACAGTTGTGGAGTCAGTTTATTTTCTTCTGCATGTGGTTTAAATAATGAAGATTTTCAAGGGAGGGTGCTGTCATCATTGGTGTAATTATCAGTGGTGGCAGAGCACCCCTTGGTTGTTTTTTTTTTAATGGCCCTAAAATATTGATATTTTGCTTTAGTGTTGTACTGATAATTTAAGCAGGTTCTCTGAATCACCGGCTTCCATTTTTTTAAAGAAGTCTCTAGACTCTTTTTGTGTGTGTGAAGATATGCCTTTTTTCTTTATATCTCTGCAAGAGAAGAAGCTAGAGACTTACTACAGTGATATGTTGCTATCATAGGGCCATTATAAAAACTGAAGTCACTTGTCTTCAGGACAGGGAGTGGTGACAGGATAGTCGTTGAAAAGTGAGGTGGAGGAGGGTGGGACAAAGAGAACCAATAGAAACATTATGCACTAGGAAAAGCTGACAGAATTGTCTGTCAGACAAACATTAGGGTAAAAGTGGTCTCAAAAGAGCCAGAAAAAAAGTCAGGGAGGGAAACAAACTGAAATGAAAACTGTGGTCTGAAATGAAAATTATTCCGCCCTGCCTTCCTCCAAATCTCTGTTCCCTGCTAGGAGGAAGGGGGAGATCTTGACCTATCCATTATCTCCCCCCCCCAAACCTGGACTCTATCCAGAGAAAATAAAACTTTTAAAACACAACATAGAGGTTTTGCTCATTTCTAACCTCTCAGGGAAAAAAGGCATTTCTTCACAAAAATTAAAGGGAGAAAATGCATGTGGAGATCGGTATAAACCAGAAATGATGAAAAAAATGGGGCCAGAAATGATGAAAAAAACCATGCAGAAAAAGCCCTAGGAAGGGTAGGATAAGGGCTGCTAACAGGCTTGGAGCAAAATGTCCTGTCTCTTTAACAGAGATTTAACGGGATGTTATTGACCAAGTGATGTTATTTATCTCCATGTGGTACAATGCTTCAAGGCCTTATTTCCACATATTAAGCCTTTACTGAAGGAACAGGATGTATTCCCCCAAGCCAGCTGGTAACCCACTTCTGTTGAAGGCAGAAGAACAGGGGCAATAAGAGAGCAACCCTAAACCAGAGAAGGGATTCCTGGTGTTTCAGGCAATGACTGCAACTAGATGATTCCATGATTCTTCCATCACATGTGAGGAATTGCTAATTTCTGCCACTCAATCCTATGGCCCGTTGCCTGCCTACCAAGTAATATCTTGTGAAACTTTAGGTCCAATGAGCAGGGTTGCTGGAGGCTACTTGTGGAGACAGGAAATGCACTATGCACAAGGCCCTGCTGTATTAACTGCTACTCAATATATGTTGGATTGGGATCTGAAAGTCCCAGGTTCAAATCCCCACTCTGCCATATAAGCTTGCTAGGTATCCTCGCCCTTTGGGCTGATAGTTCTTTCTCTCTCAGCCTAGGGTTGCCAGATCCCACTTGACCACCGGGAGGGGATGGGGGGGTAGTGTAGAGGTGCCAGATCCAGGTTGGGAAACTCCTGGACATTTGGGGATGGAGACTGAGGAGGACAGGGAGCCCAGTGGGCTACAATGCCGCAAAGTCCACTCTCCAAAACATCCATTTTCTCCAGGGTAACTGGTCTCTGTAGTCTGGAGATAAGCTGTAATTCTAGGGGATTCCCAGGTCCCACCTGGAGGCTGGCATCCCTAGCCTTACACAGCTGTTATTGTGACAACAGAAGCAGGGAGAGGAATTTTGTAAGCTGCTTTGGGTCCCCATTAGAAAGAAAAGTAGGGTATAAATATCTAAAATCAATCAATCAATCTGAAATTGAAGTGAGACTTAGCTTCAATCAGCTCACCTATGGCTTGGCAGCTCCAAGCTGGTTACATCGGCCTGAAGAAATGCCACATTGGGTCGGTGCCCATTCTCCTTTCGGTTATGTGTGACAAAGCTCTCCATGAAATCCACAGCTGTGACGTGATGTGCCACATCTGCAAGAGGTCCGGTGAACCGACTGAAAAAAAGAAAGGTTGAGGCAGGAAGGGTCTCAGGCCTGGAATCTGACAGGAATATCTCTAAAACACACACTGAGGGAGGTTGATTTTTCACCCTCCAAAGCTACCACTTTCTCCAGGGGAATGATCTCTATGTAAGTCTGGAGATCAGCTGTAATTCTGGGAGAACTCCAGCCCCCACTTGGAGGCTGGCTATCCTAGCTGGAACTCAAGCCTATGTGGAAATGACCTTTGACCTAAGGCTTACCCCCCTGACCATCAGATTTGTAAGAGGGTTACTCCTCAGTGGCAGAAGAAAGGCACTTTGCACACGCAGAGAAGTGCTTTCTGCTTTGACCACTATTTAATATGTTTCCGGGATCAGCCCTAACATTGAACCCTTGATTCCAAATATTGGGGGAATCTGCTCTGTCACTTGCCAGCCCCAGCCCCCCCAAACCAAGAAACTACAGCGGCACCTTCTATGCATGGAGAACTTGGTGACTGAAAAAATTGTCTTCCTAAAGCATACCTCCCCCTACAGCAAAAAGGTCACCAGAGATTCTCTGGGAAGCCATTCCGTGCCTGGTTGAACCGTTTGCTCCTATATTGGTACATATCGCAGGGACGTACAACGCTGCCTTACTGCTTTGACTGTTTGTGGCTCTGCAGTGACTAGGGCTGCCAGCTCTGGGTTGGGAAATACTTGGAGATTTGGGGAGTGGAGCCTGAGGAGGGCGGGTTTTGGTGAGCAGAGGGACTTCAGTGGGGTATAATGCCACGGAGTCCAACTTCCAAAGCAGCCATTTTCTCCAGGCGAACTGATCTCTGCTGCCTGGAGACCAGTTGTAATAAGAGATCTCCAGCCACAACCTGGAGGTTGACAACCCTAGCAGGGCCCCAAACAGAGACATATCTTGGTCATAACAACAAATTGTATATTTCATACAATATAAAAATATATGTCCCTGCCCCAAGGAGCATACAATATAAAATTTCAGTCTCTTCAGAAAGGGAGGGAAGACAGCTGGAGACTGGATTTCAGTTATTTATAGCCTACCCTTTTCACTGAGACCTAAGGCAGATTACATAGAAAATGTTATGTATTGTAATAATATGTATGAGCTTGAAGTTTGTGAAGGTATCCTAAAGTGAACAATCTGATCGGCTGCTCTGCAAAGCAAGCCAATCAGAGTAGCTGGAGTTGTTTCAGGGGGAACGAAATCTATTGGTTGTTATCTCTCTTTTATCATTGGTTATTAACTTGTTTAAGGGCGTGGTCACCGTAGCCCGGATAGTTTAAAAAGGGAGCCTGTTGCTCCACTGTTCCTTGTGTTGGTTTACTGTTGAATGGAATAAAGCTGAATCACTAGTTAAGATCTGACTTATGTCTCATACTTAACAGAAAACAGGGAAGAATCTGCATTCCTGTCAGTTATGTATACTGAGGCAGTTTCAGTAGGTGAGATCAATGACAAAGACACTGAGGAGTCAGCCTGTCCTGATGGGGGTTGCATTCTCCCTGAAGGAACAGGTTTGTAGCTGTAGCGGTGCTGATGGATCCTGGCCTCTCTCTGGGGGCTCCTGTCTTCTCTGTGGCACACAGTGCCTTTTACTCTCTTTGGCTGGTATGATAACTATGTCTGTTCGTCAGAAAGCATGTCTGGGCCACAGTGATCTGTGATCATCCAGGTTAGATTAACGTGTTTTACTCTGCGCTGCCTTTGAAAAGTGTCTGAAAACTTCAATTACTCCAAAATGCAACAGCTAGCTATTTTGGGAGATGTAGACCAAGATCATTATCACCACTTTGCTGAAGATGTGCATTAGCTGCCTGTTTGTGCCTGAGCACAATTGGAAGTTGCTCGTTCTTACCTGCAAAGCCCTAACTGGCTTGGGGCCAGGGTACTTGAAGGAGAGCTGCCTCCTGCCTCCTATATTGTCCACCCAAGCAGTTAAGATCCTCTCCCCCAACCCTGCACTCCATACCTTTCCCTGAAGATGTAGTCAGGTGGCAACCCGATACATGGCAGTGGTGACACCACACACACCATTCGAATGCCCTCCCCCTTGAGGCTCATCTGGTGCCTATGTTATGGTCCTTTAGGTGCCAGGCCAAATAAATAAATACTAAAAACAAAAAACAAAACCCTCAGGTTTTACCTGAGGAGTTCCATAATTTTCAGCTATTTTTACGATCTGCTTCCAGTCTTGGAATTGTTTTATTTTATGAATATAATTTTTAGGCTTCAGGATGCTGTTGTGAGATGTTATGTCTTGTTTTATTATTGATCCATTCTTATGCTGTTGTTTTTATGGTTTTATTTGCCTTTTTGTTTGTTTTTTGCTTTGTGAGGTGCCTGAAGCAGGTCTCTGGACAGGTGGCACAGAAATCTTCTTAAGGTTGCCAACTCCGGATTGGAAAATAACTAAAGATTTGAGTAGGGTTGCCAGCCTCCAGGTGGGGCCTGGAGAACTCTCACTTTTACAACTGATCTCCAGCTGACAGAGATCAGTTCCCCTGGAGAAAATGGCTGCTTTGAAGGGTGGAGCCTATGGTATTGTACCTGCTGAGGCCCCTCCCCTCCCCAAACCCCGCCCTCTCCTGGATCCATCCCAAAGTCTCCAGGTATTTTCCGACCAGGCCTGGCAACCCTAGATTTGAGGGTGGAGCCTGGGCGAATGGGGAGGGGCGGGACCTTGGTAAGGTATAATGCCACAGGTAAGGTATAATGCCACCTTCCAAAGCAGCCATTTTCTCCATGAGAATAAATGTTTAACATACAAATAAACAAATAATTAAATAAGTAATAAGCAATTCATGTAGAGATCAGTTTATAATTTTGGGAGATCTCCAGCCCCTGCATGATGGTTGGCAGACCTACATCTTCTACATTAATACATAATCCACAGCCACTCTTGAAGCATTACTCAACATGACTGCCTTTGAATATGTTCCTTTCCCCTCACCACAAAGAAATCACAAAAAAATTCTAAGACTGCCACAGAAGTTTCCTGGATACCATCTGGGCCTTTCTGGGCAGGAAGCAGGGCCTACTTATTGATAGTATGAGCCAGATTGCCCCCGCCCCGCCCCCTTCAACCTCTCACCCGATCCCAGCTCCCAGCTCCAACACGTCTAGTCCTTCCACACAGGGCAAAAGGGCGAGGATCTCTGCCACATCCTCCTGTGTGAGTTGTTGAGCATTTGAGTCCAACATCATATCTTCCAGCGAGGACGCCTTCGAGTGTTCTTGCCAGAACTGGCGCATCAAGATGCGAGGGGAGGCAGATTCTGTACTGTCTGTGCATTGGAGAATTAGGCAGAATTCTTAATATTACTGATGGCCAACTTTGCTGCCCTCTCCTAAAAAATCTGATCCAACATAAGAACATAAGAACATAAGAATATAAGAGAAGCCAATGTTGAATCAGGCCAATGGCCCATCTAGTCCAACACTCTGTCACACAGCGGCCAAAATATACCAGGTGCCATCAGGAGGTCCAGCAGTGGGGCCAGGGCACCAGATGCCCTCCCACTGCTGCCCTCTCCAGCACCAAGAATAGAGTGCATCACCTGCCCCAGACTGAGAGTTCCCATCTATACCCTGTGGCTAATAGCCACTGATGGACTTCTGCTCCATATGTTTATCTAATTCCCTCTTGAAACTGTCTATGATTGCAGCTGCCACCACCTCCTGTGGCAGTGAATTCCATATGTTAATCACTCTTTGGGTGAAGAAGTACTTCCTTTAATCCGTTCTAACCCGACTGCTCAGCAATTTCATGGAGTGCCCACGAGTTCTTGTATTGTGAGAAAGGGAGAAAAGTACTTCTTTCTCAACCTGCTCAATCCCATTCATAATCTTATAAACCTCGATCATGTCACCCCTCAGCCGTCATTTCTCCAAGCTAAAGAGCCCCAAGCGTTTTAACCTTTCTTCATAGGGAAGGTGTTTCAACCCTTTTATCATTCCAGTTGCCCTTCTCTGCACTTTTTCCAATGCTATAATATCCTTTTTGAGATGTGGTGACCAGAACTGTACAACAGGTTAAGTAGGACCAGACCAGCCCCAGCCAAGCAAAATGCCTGTGTGAAATGTGTCCTCCAGAATCTGGGGGGAAATTTCAAATTATGCCAGAGTTCGCCAGCATCTCCGTTCTATCACGGCATCTTGATTCCCTTGCCCATGCCAAAACATGCCTCCCATCACTGCTTCTCCAGGGAAGCAAATGCTTCATCTTTTGAATTTCTGCCTAGACAGTGGCTGTTATATGAACATGTGCCCAGCTAGGCGAGTTTCTGGAGAGGAGCCATGTCCAGTCCCTTCTGTTTCCATTGATTGTTATGGTTCAGTTGCAGAGCAGTATGAGTTGTGGCTCAGAATACTTTGCTTCCCACATTAAAGGGCTCAGTTGCTCTCAGGGTTTAGATCAGTTTTCAGTGCCAGGGCTTAATGCTGGAACTGGTGAAATAACGGCACAGAAACAGGCATCTCTGAGCATGCACAGAGTATTTCCCTTTTCCTTTTCCCTGGCAATCAGAATCTGCTCCAACCCAAGTCAGGATTAGAGGGCAGGGCTCACTGGCTATATGTCGGGGGGTGGTTGGCCCCCTCCCCAAAAAATCACTGAGCTACTAAACAGGTACAAATTCAAAACAAGCACTGAGGAAAAAATAGGTACCAAAATAGGTCTTTTTTACATTAGAAATAGCAGAGTTTACAAATCATAAGGAAATGAATAATATAATTCCATAGTGATAAAAAAATCTATATCCAACCCTATGAATTTTTTTAAAAGCATAAAAGAGAAAGTTCTCTCCATGTAATTATTTTAATGCCCACAATATTAAACATTCCTAACAACATTAAGATATATTTCAAAATTACTATTTGAGTAATTTCTTTTGGTTTTACTCTATCTCATTTACTTATAAATGAGTACTGTTTTTGAACAAAGCGAACCTCTGGAAGCATTTCCCTGCTTTTCATCTGCTGGCTAACTATGATTTTTTATAAAACAGTTGTCTGTAAACAGATGAAACCTGTCCAACACGCCTGTGAGGAAAGTCATCTTCCCACACGTCAAAACTTTCCTTAGTAGTGGAAATTCTTGCTTTCTCCCGCAACCCTCAGCTGGATCCTTCCCTGGCTTCACCTTTGTCTAATTCCTTCGTACAAATTATCAGTAGTTCTACTTCTCTCAGCTGAGACCATCCTAAGTCTTTCATTTCTTTTGGCTGATGTGGGAAGTGTACGAGAGAAACAGTGGACCCCCCCCCCCGTTCTCCCCGTTCTCTCTCCCTTTGGGACACAAAGGAAATCAGCACAAAAATCCCATAGCCTGATTCTGCCCCCGCCCTCAACCTGGCCTTCTCCCAAATAATTGTTAACAAGAGACCCTAATCCACATAGGCACCCCCCCCAGAAAAATGTGACCATCCCCAGCAGCTTCCACTCACTCAGCGCCATGAGACCAGCGTGCTTCTGTCTGAATGCTCCCTGACCCCCAGAGATTAATTATTAATTAACAATTATTGTGATAAAGGGGCGGGCTGGCCAAAGGCAGAATCACCCACTCATCCATCTGATCTGCCTCCTGTTCAGTTCGTGGAGAGATGTATGTCATGCTCTGGATTCGTTAAGCAACATTTCCCAGAGCCACATTCCTAAATTCATCCTAATTTCATGCAGCAAGGAGTCCCACAAGTGCTCTTCTCAAAACTGGTTCAGCACGAGGCCAGTGGACAATTCTGGCTGGGAGGTAGGGTTGCCAACTCCAGGTTGGGAAACTCCTGGAGACTATGGGGGAGAGTAGGGCTACCAACCTCCAAGTGGGGCCGGGAGATCTCCTGGAATTACAGCTGATCTCCAGACAAGAGAGACCAGTCCCCCTGTAGAAAATGGCTGCTTTGAAGGATGGGGCTGTATGGCATTATAACCCCCTGAAGTCCCTCCCCTCCTAAGGATGCCAGCCTCCAGGTGGAACCTGGGGATCCCCTGAAATTACAGCTCATCTCCAGACTGCGGAAATCAGTTCCCGGGGAGAAAATGGATGCTTTGGAGGGTGGACTCTAGGGCCTTGTGCCCCACTGAAGTCCCTCCCCTCCCCAGGCTCCATCCCCAAATCTCCAGGAGTTCCCCAGTCTGGATCTGGCAACCCTAAGGCCCCCTGCCTGCCCCCCAGCTGGTGGCCAGGGAGGACCTGGCAACCCTACCCCCCTCCCTAACCCTCCTGGGAGGACTTAATCTCCAAATATCCAGGAATTTATCAACTTAGAGTTGGCAAGTTTAGGGGACCCTGGTAGGGTTACCAACCTCCAGGTGGTGGCTGGAGATCTCCTGGGATTACAACTGATCTCCAGGTGACAGAGGTCAGTTCACCTGAAGAAAATAGCCGCTTTGGAAGGTGATCTCTTCGGCATTATAGCCCATGGAAGTCTGTTCCCTTCCCAAACTCTGTCCTCATGCTCCACCTCCCCCCAAATCTCTAGGTATTTCCCAAACCAGAGCTGACAACCCTAGTGCCTGGAGAGGGCAAGGGACCTCACCGGAGTACAGTGCCGCTGATTACACCCTCCACAGCAGCAGTTTTCTCCAGGGGAATTGATCTCTGCTATCTGGAGGTCAGTTGTAATTCCAGGAGATCTCCAGGCCCCACCTGGATGTCAGTAACCCTTTGTAGGATGATGGGGCATGGAGGCAAGAAAGCTATACAGAGACTCCTACTTGCCTGAAATCTGCTCTGTTCCTAAATCACCCATCCCCTGAGCAGATAAGACCACACAATTTCCTAATTGTGCTCATTGTAGTGGTTAAGAGTGGCAGACTTTTATCTGGAGAACCATGTTTGATTCCCCACTCCTCTTCATGCAGCTGCTGGGTGACCTTGAGTCAGTCACAGTTCTTTCAGAGCTGTTCTCTCAAGAGCAGTTCTCTCAGAGCTCTCTCAGCCCCACCTGGCTCACAGGGTGTCTGTTGTGGAGAGGGAAGGAGATTGTAAGCCACTCTGAGACTCTGAGTGAAGGGCAAGGTATAAATCCAATCTCTTCCTCCTCTTCCCTCTTCTTCTTCTTCCTCTTCTTCTTGTTGTCCTTGTTCTTCAATCATTTCATTGTGGAACTGTTTTGATCACATGGCAAGGATTACAAAAAAACAACAGCGCCTCAGAGCATGTGCAAAGGGTATCCATCTGTTCATTCTGAAATCACAAAATGAAAGGTTCTGGGACAACAAGAAAAGATTCCTGGCTGCCATCTAGGCATTTGGGAAGGAAGTTGGGCATACTGCTTACCAACACCACCAGACCTTGCCCCCCACCCCCACTTTCACATGTTCCAGCATTTCACAAGCTGTGCATTGCATGGCATCTTAGGATTTATGTGCATGGATGCCCACTCAGGGCCTAACTAGATGTTTATTCCAAGGCCCCAGTTCAGACCCACCCAGGCTGGGGGGGGGGGGGGCAGTCAGAGAAAAAGGTCTAGCCATGCCATTCTCACCGTTTCACCAATTTAAACCAATCCCCTTGCACTGATTAGCTTTTGAAGGAAAAAATATGGCCACCGTCATTTGCCCCTCTTGTTTCATAGCCAGTGTTCTCATAACTCCCACCCCACCCCCCGGAAGAAACTGGTGAAACTACAAGGTAGGAGGGTAAGATCCAAACTGCTGGGAAGAGATCTCAGAAATCTCCTCTAATTAGGCCCTGAGAGACGAAACTTTAGAGCTCCTGAAAAGGAAGTGGGGTGCATATTCTTCTGTTCCCCAGTTTATGCCCACAACAGCCCTGTAAAGTAGATTTTAGTTAAGTGTGTGTGACTGGACAAGCTTCATGGTTTAGGACTGCCAGCTCCAGGCTGGGAAATATCTGGAGATTTGGAGGGTGGCGTCTAGGGAGGGACCTCAGCAGCAGCGTGTGATGCCACAGAGCCACATGGAGCTGCCTTACTATGAGTCAGACCATTGGTCAGTGAAAGTCAGTATTGGATGCATTCAGACGGGCATCTAATCCCACCATTATGCCAGCTTGAATTTGATCCCGATCTTTTAAATCCATTGTCGCATGACCAGACATCCCCCAGGGGAATTGCCTTACCGCGTGCTGCCGCCATTGTGGATTGTCTAGACGGCATCCACTGAAGGAGGTGCGCGCAGTGGTTTTTTTTTTTTACTTTTTGCGCATGCGCATAGGCATCACAGCACATCCTTGTCGAAGGAGGCACGTGGTGGTTTTTTAAAAAACTTTTTGTGCATGCTTGTCCTTGTTGATCTGCGCATGCATAGAGATTTTTTTAAATGGCGCCTGCTCGGGATGGTCTGACATCTGACCACCCCGACGGGAAGATTGCGTGCTGGTGGAACAATCAGACAGATGAAAGTCCGCAGTTGTCCTGCAGGTAACCGAAAACCCCAGATTTAAAGTGGTATCTTTTAAGTACGGCTCTGAAGCGTGGCAAAATCGGATGCCCACGGAAGAGGGACATTTCCCAGATGTTTGTGTCTGGACATTTAACTTTAGATTCGTGAGGCAATTGTGCCTTGCGCGGATCTAAAGAGCCGTCTGATCAGACTCATTGTCTACTCAGACTGGCAGCGGCTCTCCAGGACTGAACTGTTCTTCAGATGGAGGTCTCTCACATCACCTTCGACCTGGTCCTATAACTGGAGATGCTGGGGATTGAACCTGGGACCTTCTGCATGTCAAGCAGATGCTCCACCACTGAGCCACAACCCTTTCCAAAGTAGCTATTTTCTCCAGGGGAACTGATCTTTGTAGTCTGTGGATCAGTTGTAATTCTGGGAGATCTTCAGGCTCCACTCTGGTAATCCTACTTTGTTCCCCAGTCTGACCACTATACCAAACTGGAAAGTATGATGACTTCTCCAGAGTCTGAACTTCCCATCCTGTCCCACCCCTCCCTGCTGTCTTTTGGTTAGAGTTGCCAGCTCCATGTTGGGAAACAGCTGCAGGTTCTTGGGACGGGAGCCTGGGGACGTCAGCAGGGTATAATGCTGTAGAGTCCACCCTCCAAAGCAGCCATTTTCTCCAGGGGAACTGATCTCTGTTGTTTGGAAAGCAATTGTAATAGCTGGCGATGCCACCTGGTACTTTCAATAGCAACCATCACATGATCACATGATGCTCATTTCTTTTGTTACAGAACAGTGGATACTCTACTGCTATGCTATTTCCCTGTAAAATACTGAGCAGGATGCATCGGTAGTGATATCAGCTCATACTTTATTGGAAGGGAAGAACAAGAGAGAGAATGCCGGCTCGCAGGCTGGCTTATATCCCTAAGGCAAACCACACCCAAACACACACCCCACACCCGTGATAGGGTTATTTACAGTGGCAAGAGTTCCATAGGTCCTTTCTCGGATCCTAGCCCTCTGATAGGAGCAGGCTAGGATCCGCTCTGGCTATTGTCTCTTGAAGCGAAGCTAGGGCTCTTCGCCTGACTGTGTGTGGACCTGACCTCGCACGTGGTCGAACTCAGTACACAACACCCCCCTTCATCGGAAAGAGAGGAAGCCTGCATGGAAGTCCTATCACCTGTTCCTTCCATGCTGCTCTTCCTCTTACAGTTCATCAGGGCCTGCAAGACGGAGCTCTTCCACCAGGCATTCGATCGAGGAGCCACACCTAATAGCTGAATATAGGCATAAGACCCTATGTCTGGAACCGTCATCGGCAACCTGCGCCTTGCTGGCATAAATTGAAACCAGCATGGGACAGAGATAATAGTCCTAAAATCACTGCTGATTGTTCCCCACTATGACTGATATGACATCATTGTTTAATGCAATATTGTATACTAGCACTTTATTAATGGTTTTAGAAATGCTCTGTTTTATCTGTCTTAATTTTTATGTAAGCCACCCTGAGCTTGCTTCGGCGCAGAGGGCGGGGTATAAATCAAATCAATTAATTAATTAATTAAACAGCCAGCTTTTGAGCCCTTCACATTCCTGGTTTTAGAACTGTTCACAGCAGAGGGTCTGCTTCCATTTTTCTTACTTGCAACTCCTACATCTGCTCGAACCCAGCAGCCCCCACTACACTGTGGGGTCAGCATGCTCCTTCCAAATGCTCCTTGGCACCAGAGATTAATCATTAATTGACAGCTGTCCTGGTCACTGGAAGGGTTGACAAGAGTAGAATCACCCCTTAATCCATGGTTAGAAAAATTCCAGAGGGATAGCTGTGTTATTCTTCTGCAGCAAAAATAAACAGGAGTTTTATGGCACTTCCAAGACTAAGCAGATTTTGGTCCAGTACAAATGTTCATGGACTAAAGCCCATTCGACGAAATGGGCTCTCATCCACAAAAACTTGTGCTGGAGTAGCATCTGGTTAGTCTTTAAGGGATCTCTAGCCTCCTGTTTACCATTAGCACATGTGACCTGCCTTCCATCCAAATGCATGGAAAATGTATGTTTTTGCTATAGAGAATTGCCATTATTTAGTTGCATTTAAGGGGGTGGGCAGGCGGGGGGGGAAACCCCAAGGAGGTCCTTCTCACTCTAATTTACTTGCAACAATTCAAATGGCCAGGATTTTAATGCATTTTTTTTAACAATACACCAATTCCTGGTTATGGTTAGATTGGCAGGTGAATGTCAAAAGTACAGCTTTTTCTGGCAACCGAATACTTGATATCATTGCCTTAAAATTTAGAACATGATGTTTCAAGCAGAAGAAATGTGGGAGGAATGTGAAGCTCAAAGGTGAAGGAAAATCCTACGAAAGAGGAGAGGAGACAAAGGTGGTGATAGGTATTTGGCAAGAAGAGATTCCCTCCCCCCCAAAAAAACCCCACAGTTTTCAAACACTGGTTGTGCAAGGCTGAAATTAGACCCAGAACAGGGAACATGGGGCGTTGCAACAACGATTACAATATTTAGCATTTACATACCTGAGAACATTCAAAGAACTTTACAGGCATTACTGTACAACAGTCCTGCAGACAAAGCTAGTTTTTTCCTTGTATTGCAAACTGGTAAACAATTGCAGCTTTATTAAAGGTTCCTTGTGTGTCAATAGCAGAGATAAGATTTGAAATGGGGATTGAACTAGCCATGACACATAATTAGCTCGCAATGAATAAAGAATACCTCTGGCATGCCTACATGCCATGAAGTAACAGAATCCATGTATGGGATGATCACAATTCGTGTATTATGCATGGGGGGTGATCTGGATTTTGCCCCAGGCCCTTGAACATTGTGAATCAGTCATGCTCAAGTGTCCTCTAGGCACACTCTATTTAGAAATTAATTGCAGCCTGCCCTTTGGAAAAGGCTATTTTTAATTCAAACTAACCATATTGTTCAGCAATAGATGCACCGCTGACTGGTGAGAAATTCCAGAGCCCAAATCTACAGAGTTTGGTTTTCTCCAGCCAGCTCCCAGCTCTCTTCTCCCCTTACAACTGGTTCAAAATAGTTTCTTTGCAACCCATCACTAGCTGGAGGGTATCACTACCCCCAAGTCTACTCATGGGTGTTATATTCCAAAGGCCAACGATTCAGTTGTTAAGAGAGCCAGTTTGGTGTAGTGGTTAGGAGTGCAGACTCTAATCTGAGAGAACTGGGTTTGATTCCCCACTCCTCCACATGCAGCTGCTGTGTGACCTTGGGTCAGTTACAAGTTCTTTCAGAGCTGTCCTCTTAGGAGCAGTTCTTGAAAGAACTCTCTCCGGCCCCACCTACCTCACAGGGTGTCTGTTGTGGGGAGGGGAAGGGAAAGGAGATTGTAAGCCGCTCTGAGACTCCTTCAGGCAGTGAAGGGCAGGGTATAAATCCAATCTTTTCTTCTCTTCTATCTTTTGGCAGAAAGCACCTGACCAAAGACAGGTATAGAGGTCTTGTTGCACATTGTAGTTGGGGAGGAGTACCAAGGATATGCTGGGGGAGACAGAGCATGTCCTTGGGTTGCAGACTGACCTTGAACCTACTCCACCAAGTAAAGTTTCAGTTCTGAAGATCCCCAGTGATGAGCCAGGGGCAATGTGTCTACCTCAGAACATTAGTGTGGAGGCACAGGGTAAGAAGCTTCCAAATTCATTGTTTAATCTGGAATTGCCATCAATTAGTTTTAATGTTGAATGCAGATCACATCCAGTCCCACTGCAATCCAGCCATAGAACACAATGGGGCCATAGAATACAATGGAAAGATTGTGCCGCCCCTGCAGCGCGACTCTAGAGAGAAGGGGTTTAAACTTTAAATCCCTTCTCTCTTCTTCAGGTGGGCTGGTTGGAGACGGGAAGGGGAGATGGGCAGACATGCCTGGCTTCCCTGCCTGATCTTCTCCAGGGATTAATTTCCCCCCCTTGGGGGGGGGGGCAGGGCCTGGGCTCCTTACTACCGGAGCACCGCTCCAGGACGCTCCAGCAGGAAATGACCCCTGCTCTCAGGAATAAAGTCCTTAAAGTACTTCATAACTAAACTGAAAACAACCTATCTTTTCACTCGGAATCATCATGTTTCCCCAAAAATGTAGTAATGAAACTGGAAAAACACAAACTGCATTCACAAAAATCAAAGAAACACTGACTTTTTAAATTTTTTTAAAAATCTGACAAATTACTGACCAAGATGAAAAAATTGACTTTTACTGATTTTACTGACCATTTCCCTCCCCTGAAACTGTACTGGGGGGTTATTTTGCAGATTTTGCTGTTCCACATGCACAGATACTCCATGTGGATACTCTGCCATAAAGCTATCTGGGTGACCTTGGCCTAGTCTCACCTGTAACCATGTATGCTCAGGAAGAAACATGTACACTGTATTTCTGTAAATGTAGGCCTGCTTCTTACTTGAGTCCAAATTCACTCTTGAAAAGCCAAGTGTAAGAGAGAAACCAGTCTTTCCCTGTTTCTCACTCCTGTTCTAAAGGAGCCATAATTTTATTTTTTTGAAACCTGGACTATTTCTCACAAACACACTTCTAAGAGACCTTTAAAAGGTGTGTGTGTGTGTGTATGCGTGTGTGTGTGGGGGTAAAGCTCTGAGGCAGGCATGGAAGGAGACAGGAAGTATCAGAATGATCAGTTGAAGTTTATTGAAGGAAAACAGGGATGTAATATTTAAATATGTTACAGCATAAAATAACAAAACAGAATAACACAAACAAAAATAACAATACCCATAACACCGCTCCAGTGTCCACACAAAACAGTTGTCCAAGATGAACCACACAGAATGGTGGGGACATGGAAGAAAGAAGAGAAAGCAAGGAAAGCAGAAGGAGATACCACTATCATCTTCTTTGTGGAGATGTCATCTGGGGTGGTTTATGAGTGTTCAGGTATCCAGTGATCCAAGTGGACCATAGACCCACACAAAGCCAGAATTCCAGGAGGGATTGCTTGGCAATGGAGCAAAGTGAGAACCTGGGCCTTGATTTCCCTGAAGAACAGAAACTGAAAAGCCCCAACTCCCAGGTCCCAAATTTCATTCCCAAGAACTCAGAGAGGATCCAGGGAATTTTTGTTCTAACCTCTCCACTCCCTTGTTTGACCAGCAAACTTCCATCTTTCTCAGAGAACACCTGGCACATGCCTACCTCATCAAAGTTCCAAAGAAGCTCATTTTTTGGAACTTCTCAAGAAGGCTCAGAGGATGAAAATGTGAAGCCTGGTACTCCAGTGCCAACCATGTTCCTCTTACAGCCTGGGATGTCCTAAGGAGAGTGCCGTCCCAGGTCAAAACCCTTATTCCACAGCTCTGTCTGTTCCTCTTCTGTAACACGCAGCAGCCGACCCGAAGAGGAGACAGGGGCTATGTGGGTGGCCTCCCTCTCCTTGGTCCCACCATTGCTGAAGGGCACGTGGTAGGCCTCTGATTTCATTGTGGCCTGTGAGGAAACCTGAGGTGATGGGCAGCGCCTGGAAGACCAGTTTCCCCCACAAGAGACAGGAAACCGGGGTGGATTGGGTGGATTCTTCTTCTTCCAAACTGGAATGGGGGTGGTGGGGCAGCTGGGGGGACAGGGGGCTGGCAGCCTCCGTGGAGACTTGCACCTTGATGCTGCTCTTGAAGTGTTGACGCCGGGCCCCCACATCCCCCAGTGGCATCCCAGTCAATGATAAGTCTCCGGTGGGATCTGCAGAGGCCAACTGCTTGCAGTTCTGTCCTTCGGGGTTATGTAGAGAAAGCAGCAGAGGGTCCATGCCCACACTCAAAGGGGACACTAGTGGGGCCGGCTGGGCAGGTTCCCTGGTGTTGAAGGACGAGCTCCAAAATTCTGGAAGGTGGAGGTGGGGGGAAGCAATGAAGGGTTATTAAGACTGCTTGCTTCTGTGGGAGGAGGGGGAACTGAGATAACTTAGCCCCCTACCCCAGATATCCTTTGACTTCCTGTTGCCCTTTTACCCAGGCTTGGAAAATGAAAAGGAGAGTGGTTGCTAGGAAATGCCTGGAGACCCCCCCCCCCCAAAAAAACCAACCCCATCAGGTTCAATCACAACAAGCAGAGTCTGAAGAAGTGAGCCATGACTCACGAAAACTCATACCCTGCCACTCATTTTGTTAATTTTTTAAGGTGGTACAGGACTAAAACAAGCAGTGTGCTAGGGAAAATTTGTCCTGTTCACCTGGTTTGACTTAAAGCAAGAGAAAAGTATTAAGAGTCCCGCGGGACAGGAGAAAAGTGAGTTGCAAATATTTTAAATATATTTAAATTAATAATAAAAAAGTAAAGCATTGTATAATGATGTATTATTCCTTGTTATTAATGTCGGCATTTATTGTAAATAAATTAAATGTTGATGTATCCAGATTGAGGGGAACGGGGTAGCCTGCATGGGAAGTTTTACCACCAGTCCATGTAACCAGGTATTGTGTAAATTGGCAGTGGTCCTCCAGGTCTCAGATCCAACTCAGCCAAATCAATTTTTTTTACTAGAGATTTATATCTGTAGCAAAGCATATGTTCTTTCACAGAGCTTCTGGCCCAGCCTCATACTCTATGCACATATACCCCATCCAGATCAGTACTGTGTCTCAGTGGTAGAACCTCTGTTCGCATGCAGGAGGTCCCAAGTTTGATCCCCGGCATCTCCAATTAAAAGGATCACATTGTAGATCTAAGCTTCTGGAAAGCCGCTGTCAGTCAGAGTGAACAGTACTGCCCATGATAAACCAATGGTCTGTCTGACTCATATAAGGCAGATTCTGGTGTATGTTTAAATGGTCTTAGGGTCTTCTGCATGCAAAGCAAGTGCTGTACTACTGAGACAGAGATGCCCCACATATGGGTTTACATGGGTCAAAGGTTATACAGTGAGCATGTGAGAAAGGATGCAAGTTTAAGGAACTGTTACAGTTTTCAGACCAGGTCAGCCCAAAGGCACTTACCAAGTCCCAAATGTGCAATGGCTTCTAGCTGTTGGCAGGATGAGGCCTTCTGGATGGGCTGGGGAAGATGCAAAGGGAGAGGGAGAATGTCCCTAGGGAGGGCAGGAAAGAAAGAAAGGAAGAGCGTTTGCTTGGTAAGCAAACATACACAAGCCAAAGTTTACACACGTGTGAAATTTGTTCAAAATCCAGAATTCAGTTTTCAAATTCAAATAAGAAATCCTCCCCCCCAGACCCTGAAGCATGATTGTGGTGGAAAGCTTTTCATTTTTAAAAAATGAACCTTGAGTTTTGCTGGTCAACATAAGCGGAAAGCATATGAAGTCTTCACTTGGCAAAATCAGTGTTTTTAATACGCTGGGTGTGTTTTTTTTAAATAAAACACCTTTAGCCAGCAGTGTTCAAAATGGCACATTGCTGTAAAAACACTTATGCGGAGCCAAACTGTTTTCACAGTTTTTGCAAGAAAATGTGTTCATAGAGGCAGCCCAGGGACACTTGCTTGAGAATTCCCACCCCCGCATGCCCAGTTGCAGCTATGGCCAAGCCGCAGTCCTGGGGAAGAGATGGTTGATTGTTACTTACGGTGTGGAGCAGTAGGAAGCGATGAGATGCAAGAGGCTGGGAAACTTCATGCTGGAGCCCTCAAGTGAGATGACTGGACAAAAGAAGAAGGTGAACAGGATTTAATGGTTCTCAGAACTAGCACTGGGACATATATGCTGCCTGAAACTCTTTGGGGAAAAATATGAAATATTCTCTGAAAACTTGAATATATGCCCAGACACCAACTATTTGAGATCTGTAGCATTCCATCCTCTATAACATGTCCTGTATCACAGAGGACATCCTGTCCTATATCACATGTTTACCCAGCCCTGTCCTTCCTAGCACATGCAGATTTCCCCTCTTCCATTTTATCCTCAAAACAACACACTAAGGTAGGTTAGGGTGTCAGACTAGAATCTTGGAGATTCAGGTTCAAATCCCCACTGTGCCATGAAAGCTTGCTGGGTGACTTTGGGCCAGCTACCCTCTCTCAGCCTAACCGACCTCACAGGGTAGTTGTTGTGAAGATAAATGGCAGAAAGGAGAATAGCGTCAGCTACTTTGGAGCCCCAGCATGGAGAAAAATATGTGTGTGTGTGTGTGTGTGTGTGTAAATAAATAAGGTCACCAGTGAGCTTTATGGCTGATTGGGTATTTGGTTGTAATTCTAAATGCTGAGGCAAGACTTTTCCTACCACTTTCCCTCAGTCTCTCAACACTGAGTTGCACAACTGATAGGGTTGCCAGGTCTAGGTTGGAAAATACCTGGAGTCTTAGGGGGTGGATCCCGGAAAGGGCGGTGTTTGGGGAGGGGAGGGACCTCAGCAGGGTACAATGCCATAGAGTCCACCTTTCAAAGCACCCATTTTCGCCAGGGGAGCTGACCTCTGTCAGCTGGGGATCAGTTGTAAAAGCGGGAGACCCCCAGACCCCACCTGGAGGCTGGCAACTGTAACAACTGAAGAAATAGTGTGACCACAGACAACTGTTTTAAGTCCTGCCTGAGCATACGCTGAGTATCTTTCTTTCACGTGAAATAGGTTCTGCCATTTCAAACAGCCGGAGAGAGGGAATTGGGACTGAATACTTTGCCATTTAAGAAATAAAGCGCCTCTCCGTAAAAAGCTGACTCAGTCCGGGAGAAGGCTAGGCAGAATGTGCACTGGATGTTTCTGCATGACATACAGGAGGGAGCCCTGCTGGATTCAAAGGTGGCCACCCTCGGGGCTTTCAGCAGCATTCTCCTCTCTGTCTGACCCCCTAAAAGACCTTGCTGGCCTTACCTGTGGGCTCCTGGTGGAGACAATAGGTGGTCACAAAAACTGGAGATGAATTGTCTGGGAGACGCAGGGAGAGAACCTGGCACTGTCGTGTGTTTGATCTGCGCACCAGAAAGGTCTTTTTTGGGGGTGGGGGGAGAAGCAGAAAAGGGGAGAGAGGTATAATATGAGTGAGAAGAAGCAAAGTTGGGAGAGCACATCAAGAACAAACATACATTGCAAGAGCCACGCTCACGTAGAAGATGGAGTCTTCCGAAAGGAGGAAAAAACCCACAATGGCTTCATTATGCACCCACAAAGACCATGTCCTTAACCTCCCCATGTCAGGCTGGCTCTACAGCCAAACGAAGGGCCACTGAGGCAGCAGAATGGACTGCACCACTTCAGAGCGGAGGGTTGCATTTTTCAGAGTTCCCCTTCATCTATAATTCTTCATAAGCAGAAAACTAGAACAATATACAAAGGACTAGGTTAGAACCTTTCTCAAACAAACTAACCAACTAACCTGCAGGGAGTTTTTAAAAATATGATCTCCCTGCCTGAGATCTGAAGTGGTACAGCCCACTCTTTCTCTTCAAGATTCTACCATCTGCATGTGTAGACACGGCTTTAGTTAAACCCCTTCCTAGTTCCGTAACTGCAATCTCTCTTTTATCAATAAGTAAACCCTGAAAAAGAACAAGGAGATTGGGGGATCAATCCTATATTCCAAACTGACCGTCAAGTGTAAACTGTGTGGTTAACAGATGTTAAGTGAAAAGTAACCAGTCTGCATGAAGGGATCTTGAGTAGGCACTTTTAAATGGGGGAAACTGTGCTTTGTTTTTAAAAGGGAAGATACTAGAGGTCAAAACTCACCATGCAAGGCCTTCCTAGGGGATGCCTGGCCAAGAGAAAGGCTTTCTGGGCATGCTCCATATTTTACATCTATATTTCTAAGCTGTCAGCTATTTTTCTGGTACTTCCAGGAGGGCAGCTATGTTGGTCTGAAGCAGCAGAGCAAAATTGGAGTCCAGTGGCACTTTTAAGACCAAAAAAGTTTTATTCAAGGTATGAGTTTTCATGTGCATGCACACTTCTTCAGATACAAGGAAAGGGTCATTACATATAGAGGGTGGGTAGTCAATTAGCTGTGGTGGCTCAAGTGGTTAAGACGCTGAACTGCAGGCTGTAGAAGGTCAGTAGTTCAGCAGTTCAAGACCCGTGAGTGCCGCATGACGGGGTGAGCTCCCGTCTCTAGTTCCAGCTCCTGCCAACCTAGCAGTTCGAAAGCAAGAAATTGCAAGTAGATAAATAGGTACCACTTCAGTGGGAAGGTAACAGCGTTCCGTGCGCCTTGGTGTTTAGTCATGCCGGCCACATGACCACGGAAATGTCTTCGGACAGCGCTGGCTCTTTGGCTTTGAAACGGAGATGAGCACTGCAACCCTAGAGTCGGATTCGACTGGCTTTCGAGCAAGGGAACCTTTACCTTTTAGTCAATTAGCATACAGAATAATGAAGGAGCTTTTAACAGATTAAAAGAATAATAAGCTTAGTATATTTGGCTATCATCTGTTTGGGTTCAACTGTGGGGGGGACAGAAAGCACATACCTTGAATAAAACTTTGTTGGTCTTAAAGGTGCCACTGGACTCAAACTTTATTCTGGTGTTTGTTCTCGTCAACCACTTTGCGAATTCTTTTAATTGCACTGTGGTTCTCTTTTTAAATAAACAAACCAACACAAACAGCTGAGCTAGGGTTGCCAACTGACCAAAATCCCAGCTTAGCCTACAAGCATGACTACTGCCCAGCTGTTAACTTCTAAGTCTAGCCAAGTGTGCTGGGCCTGGGGTTGCCAACCTTCAGCTGGAGCCTGGAGATCTCCCAGAATTACAACTGATCTCCAGACTACAGTGATTAAGTCCCCTGGAGAAAAAGGCTGCTTTGGAGGTGGACTCTATGGCTATTATATCTAGCTGACATCAGGGCTATTTTTGGGCAGGAACGCACAGGAACGGAGTTCCGGCTGGCTCCTGAGTTGGCCACGCCCAGCAGGAACTCATTAGCATAATAGGCCACATCCAGCAGCAGAAACTCATTAGGATTGGCTACATTTGGGGTATGTGGCCTAACATGCAAAGGAGTTCCTGCTACAAAAAAAGCCCTGGGTTTTGACAACAAACAAGGTAAACAGAATAAGAAGCAAAAGGTAGGTGTGGCTGGATGACCACACTTCTGGTAACATGGGGGTGTGGCCTAATATGCTAATGAGTTTCTGCTGTTGGGTGTGGACTATTATGCTAATGAATTCCTGCTGGCATCCCTCCCTTCTCCCAACCCTGCCCTTCCCAGTCTACTCTCCCAAAATCTTCAGGAATTTCCCAACCCAGAGTTGGCAACTCTAGAGCCTGGACCTCTCTGAGGTCTCACTGTTGGGTTCCCAAGAAACTGTGCCTCCAGTTCCAGATTGCCATTACCAACTTCTTTTTTCTGGTAGGGCTCCTGTGCCCTGATAGAAAATCAGCTTTCCTGTCTCCATTCTGTGGGAAAGTAACATGAACTACTTTTCTGTCTGTTGTTTGACATTTAAAAGGCACAGGAGCCCCAAAGGGAAAACAAAGCAGCAACCTTATCCCAGCAGTGCATAAAACTGTTGGTGGCAACTCAGGGACAAAGTTCCCACACCATGTATTTATCTTCCTTGTGTTTTCTATTGTGGCACAGGAATGCAAAATTCAGCAGCTGCCCATCATACACCATGGGATGTTCTAGCTGCTGGATTTTTGCCTCTCCCACACGGGTATTACATGGCCTGCTGAAAGACCAAGTGGTAACCCTATTCAGTGGGGGCAGGATCAGCACTTTGCCCCTGTTCCAGAGGCACACTGCACTATTACTATTCACCCAGCCCTCACCCACACTTTTTAGCCAGAACTTTGGGATAAATTGAAGACTTTTGCATTAGAGAGGTTGGAGTATTGGATTAGGATCTGGGAGAGCTGGATGCAAATCCTGATTCTGTCATGAACCCTGCTGGGTGACCTTGGGCCAGCGTCTCTTCCTACCTCACTGGGTTGTTGTGAGGTCCATCAGTGGCTATTAGCCACAAGGTATAGGTAGGAACTCTCAAACTGGGGCAAGTGATGCTCTGCATTCTTGGTGCTGGGGGGGGCAGCAGTGGGAGGGCTTCTAGTGTCCTGGCCCCACTGCTGGACCTCCTGATGGCACTTGGTATTTTTGGCCACTGTGTGACAGAGTGTTAGACTGGATGGGCCATTGGCCTGATCCAACATTGGCTTCTCTTATGTTCTTATGTAACATGTATACTGTCCTGAGCTCCTCGGGGAAAGGGTAAAATAAAAAATGCACTAGAGTCGAGGCAGAAAAAACAAGCCCCCTTGATCCTCACCCCAGGAGGTTCACGTTGCAAAATGTGGAGGGCCGTAGCTGAGTTGATGCCCATCTGGAGCCAGACGGGCTGGGTGAGCCGCAGCCGCCCCACCAGGCTGATGTTCCGTGGAGATGTCTGTGCCTCATGCCGGGGGTTGGCGTAGGGCTCGGGGTAATCATAGACGGGATTCCGAGTCATCCTGAACTAGGAGGGGAAAGGAAAAAAAGAGTCTTCTAAACGCAGGGAGGAGCAGCAGGAGAAAGGGCAAATTAGCCCTTGGAAAATGGTTGTTATTGTTCAGTGACTGTCAGACAGACAAGCAAAGGCTTGATTTCTCTCTCCCCAGTCCCCCAGCCCACACTCTAGGCTGGATTTCTAAGCATCGCAGGCAGAAATCCAGCAGGTGCACATTTCTCCAGCATGGAAATATCATCATGGGAGGGGATAAAAGGGGTAGGAGAGAACGTACCAGTTGCACGTTGTGCCTGCCATGGGGCTTTTAAAAGGCACAAGAGTCTTGCTGGCAGCGGAGGGGTGGCTGCCACCCTAAGCATGGAGGGGGCACAGCTGGAAAGAACATGAAATGAAAGAGCGGGCTCCGAACTGTTATAAAACACTGTGGGGGCGAGAGGAGGGGGGGACAGGGCATGAATCAGCTCCATGGCAGAATGCCATGGGTGACTGCAAGCTGGGAAGAGCACAATTTTAGCACATCGTAGCCTTGCCCATTTTTGCCCCAGATAGAGAGACGGAGACTGCCAACTTCCTGTAAATGGGGAGAGGGGAAAGGCTAAACCCTCTCAGCCCTCACGCCCCGCCCCCCCAAAAAAACCAAAGTCAACGTACTGAAACTATGTCCCTCATTTCCCTTGCCTCCCCCTTTGATGCCTTCCCCACAGTCCATATTTGGACTAGTAGGCTCCTTGGGGCACAGATCTGTCACTTTCTGCTTATATAAACCTCACACACGTGGATGGTCACATGGCTAATAATAATATTTAAAGTTTGCCTGCCTCCTGGTGCCACGCGGGCGGCACCTGCCCGCCCAAGGAAGGTGGCCTCTCCAGGAGTAACTGAATTCTTCAGCCAAGAATTCTTGACTCATCCCCACTGGCATGCCCTGCTGGCATCCCCCTCTCACAGGGCGAGGCACCAGTGGCTTCAGACCCAGCCCAAAGGTGCCTTGTGGTCGTGTGGGGAAGCGCATCAAAAGGGAAGGGGGGGAGTTTCCTCCCATCCCCATGATGGGGGGAGGGCGACAAATCCCCCATTTCCATCTTGAGAATCCAAGACACAGCCACTTGATCCCTTGACAGATTCAGGACCTAGGACTCCGTGCACCACGTCCCCCCCGTCCCCCCCAATTACTAGATCTCACGCTCCTCTTGAGAAATGTAGAAATTATCTGGTTTCTAGCCGGCTGCGCTATTCGGTACAAGCAATCTGCCCATAACGTTCACCATCATCACTACAGCCTGGGTATTACACAACGCTCTTCTCCACGAACACGTGTTTTAAAAAGCGGGGGGAGGGAAATCGTCAATCAATAATAGGTAAATAGATCTCAGCAGGAGTAAAGGCGTCCGGCTCCTGATTCCTCCCCCCCCCCCAGACACACACGCACCAACAATAAGCACATACGCACACACCCCCGACACTCACTCTGGTCTTCTGGCGGCAGTGGTTAGACCCCCGGACTCCACATCTCTGGACGCCTGCGGCTCTAGCCTTTAGGCTCTACCGCCCTCCCCGGGGCCAGGATGCGCGGCACAACAAGGCAGACCTGTCGCAAAGGAGGAAATCAGCTGCCCTGAGAAGGAAACTGGGCCCGGCTCAAAGGGAGGAAGTTTGGTAAGTACGAAGATCGGGACGGGAGCGACTCCCTGCAGGGGACTTCCAGCAAGCCCTCCTTGCCTCTCCTACCCGAGCCGCTCACCGCCTCTCTCCGCCATCCCAGCGACCGCGTGTGGCTTCCCCTCCTTTCCCATGTGATTTCTCTTCCTTGCCCTCCTCCAGGCTGCGATCCAGGGAGAGGGCGAGGCCTGGGGGAACACCAGGAAGGATGGGCACCTGGCGGCGCCTCCTGATTCCGGGGCTTCGAGTTGAGCCTGAGTCCCAGAAGACGCCGCTGGTGCTTTTCCAGTGCCTTAAGCAGCCCACTCTTGCGCGAGGAGTACGCAGGCAGTAGGGGAAGCCTCTGAGCGTGTGCAGAGGACGGCTTCGCAAATGTTTAGAGAGCAGGGGCTATGGTGATACTTATTGACCAGGAAATATTCATGTGGGTAGCCATGTTGATCAGAAGCAGCAGAACAAAGTTTGAGTCCAGTGGCACCTTTAAGACCAACTCAGTTTTATTCAGTGTGCAAGCTTCGCACATGAAAGCTGACAAGTCGAATAAAACTTTGTTGGTCTTAAAGATGCCACTGGACTCAGACTTTGTTCTGTTGTTCAGGAGGTATTGTAGGGGAGGGAAGGCAGCCTGGTATAACCCAGTCTCCTCAGGTCTAGGAAGCTAAACGGGTCGGTACTTGTAAGGGAGACCACCAAGGAAGACTCTACAGAAGGCGGCAATGGCAGACAACCAACCTCTGGTTCTGACTTACCATGAAAGCCCAGGCCCCTTGCTGGGGTCACCATTAGTCTGCTGTGACTTGAGTGCACTTGACACACACAGGTATTGCACCCTGGACTTGGGAATGAATGAAACCTGTCATGCGAAAACAAGTTCCTGGTTCCTAAGAAAGCGGGACTAAGCCCTGGACTCTATTTTTCTTTGTAAAAAACCTCTCCTAAAAAGGAGAGAATTTTATTGCTTTTTTAATAAGAAAAGGGTAGGGTATATAGATGGACAAAGAAAAAGATTGGAGTGAATTTTCTGTTAAAGTGTTAGTTTTAGTTAGTACAAATACAGCTTTTGGCATCCACCGTGGTTGGAAGATC
Organism: Gekko gecko; assembly: GCA_029375565.1. Lineage (NCBI taxonomy): Eukaryota > Metazoa > Chordata > Lepidosauria > Squamata > Gekkonidae > Gekko > Gekko gecko. The sequence continues at coordinate 28,886,321 of JAPDNY010000001.1, forward strand.
TTCTTTTCATCTACCGAAAGTCCAAAATAACTCTGTTAGTTAAATTAGTAAAGTCCTTTGGGGTTAGTTGTTGATCAGCTCCCTTCTGATGCCCCACGAACAGTCGCTATATCTTGGGATGTCTTCTTTTTAAGTCTCTCAGATTGTATGATGGGCCTGGACTCTATTTTTCAACACCCCAAACAGTGTAAGGAATATGAAAACGTTTAGGGATGCTGGCCCTAAGCTGTAAGTTGGCTAGGATGGGGTGGGGGAATTCAGAATGAAAATTATATATAGTAATAGAAAAACCGAACTACCTGTTTGCAGAGGCTTGGTGTGGGCAGCAGACCTGGCAGAGGAGTATCATTACAGCTGCTAGATGGCTCTGTGCTGCAGCCCTGCTAATTGCACACGCAGCCACAGAACTTGGTTAGCTGTTGGGGGAGGGAACAAATTGGACACATAACACTGGATTTCCCCATAAGAACTTCTTCAGGTTGCAGCAGTCTATCTAAGCAGGCAGAATCTGAAATTTCAGCAACAACAAAGACCTTCAAGGTTCATGATCATTCTTAAATCACCTTGGAGCTGATTCCCACATGAGGAGAGCTGGGAACTTGCCACAAGAGTAGGAGTGGCTAGTTACAAGCCATATCCTCAAATCCTTGAAGTAATACTAAACAAAAATCACTAGTGTCTTTGACTTATAGAATCCTCTAAAACCTGTAATGTATCCACTTGAGAACATGGGCTCCGGGCAGCCATGTGCTTGGACTGGTTCTAACCGGTCCACCATGTGGCCAGGCGAAGGGCCTGAGCTTCGCCCCGAAGGACAATGGACTAGTGGATCCTGACTCCCCTCCAATGGAGGAGCAGGAGTTAATCCAATCAATGTAAATAGCGAATCACCGTGTGTGTGTGTGTGTGTGTGTGTGTGTGTGTGTGTGTTTGGGGTGTGGGTCACTTGGGGATAAAAGCCGGCCTGCGAGCCGGCTTAGTTGTCTTGTTCTTCATCTAATAAAGTATGTGAGAGCTGAAATCACTAGTAAGTCTCCGTACTGGCGACGAAGGTGGGATGCCAACTCCCTCCATGAACAACGACCACGAGACGAGCATCGCTGACCGCCCCAACACCGAAAGCACCGAACGCCGCCGCCGAGCTTCGTGTCCGCCTCTTCGGTTCCTGGGCACCGCATCGCTCCTTAGCACCGCTGACCCCGAGAGCAGCCTCGCTTCCAACGCTGCCAACACTACGCCTGAACCGCGACCTCCACGGGTGAGCACCATGGCCGCTAGCAACGAGAGCTTCCCTGCCTTCGACATCTCTCGTCCCGCACACTGGGAGACCTGGATTGAGACGCTGGAACGTCACTTCGAGATCCATGGCATCACGGATGCGGGTACGAAGAAGGCCTATCTCCTGCGCTACTGCGGCATCGAGGCACACCTCCTCCTGAAGGACCTGGTGAACCCCCTCCTGCCGAAAGACGCGGCCGCCACCTACGACATGCTGGTCAAGGCGTTTACCGACCACTTGGCACCAAAGCCCACCAAGTTCGCGGAACGAATGGAGTTCTTCGCAAGAACGCAGGGCCCCGACGAAACATCTCCGGAATTCCTGGCCGGACTACGCCGCGCAGCCACAAGGTGTGCCTTCCCCAACCTCGCAGATACCCTCCTAAACCAGTTCTTGGTGGGGCTGTTGGAGGCGAAGCTGCGCCGCAGGCTCATCAGCCGGGATGACCTCACTCTGGAGGCCGCCCTCCAAGAAGCGGCCGCCTACGAGAAGTCCCACGCAGATCGCCGGCCTAAGACGGTCCATCGCCTCCAGGACTCCGGCCCCTCGGATGACTCGAACGATGAGGAGGTCCTACAGGTGAACCGCCGATCACAGCTACGCACCCAACGCAACAAGGGATTCCCCGCAACACCAACCCAGCCCAACGCATCTGCCTGTGCCAGCTGTGGCGACGCTCACGAGCGCCGGACCTGCCGTTTCCGGGACGCTGTCTGCAGGACCTGCAACAAGGCCGGACACCTCGCCCGAGTCTGCCGCTCCAAGGGCAAGCGCCTGGGATCCACGGCCCAGCTGGACGCCGCAAGCCTGCACACCGTGACGACCCAGCGCCGGCAGACGGTATGTAACTTGCCCCCTGAGAGCCCGGACAAGGTGCATGTGACTGTCCAAATAGAGGGGTCCCCCTGCCAAATGGAAATAGACTCAGGGTCCTCGTTCTCTATAATCTCCGCGGAGACCCTTAAAACGCTATGCCCAAAGGGGGGACCCCGACTGCACAAACCACGGGGTTTGAAACTGACGGACTTTAACAAGAACCCGGTGGCAGTCCGTGGCTGGGGCAAGTTTCAAGTCCAATTTAAAGGGTTCTCGGGCTTGCTGGACCTGCTGGTTGTGGAGGGGCGCCTCTCGAGCCTCCTGGGATTGTCGTGGTTTGGGCCTTTGGGACTCCAAATAGCGGGTGTAGACCACCTCGGGACCGCAGACTGGGAGGCGGTTTGCCACGCGTTTCTGCCCCAAAAGGCAACGGTGGCTGAACCCCTCCACCGGCTGCTGGACAAGGAGGCGCCATGGGCCTGGAAGCCGGAGCATGCGGCGGCTTTCCAGGCGGTAAAAGACTTGTTGGTCTCCAACGGGGTGCTGCACCACTTCTGCGAGGCTTTGCCTGTGGTTCCGGCGTGTGATGCATCGCCCTACGGGGTGGGGGCGGTGTTGGGGCATCGGTTGCCGGATGGCCGGGAGGTCCCGGTCGCCTATTATTCTCGGACCCTGTCTTCTGCGGAGCGTAACTACGCGCAGATAGACAAGGAGGCACTAGCGATAGTGGCGGGGATTAAGAAATTCCATCATTATCTCTATGGCCGCCCGTTCGAGATCCTTACAGACCACAAGCCTCTCCTGGGTCTCCTGGCGCCCGATCGACAGACGCCACAGATGTTCTCGCCCAGGGTTCTCCGCTGGTCCATATTCCTGGCGGGGTACTCTTATACCCTCACCCACCGCCCGGGGAAGGCCATGGGTCACGCGGATGCACTCAACCGCCTCCCACTGCCCGTGACGGACCCAGATCCAGCCCCCGCCCACGTCATCGCACTCCTAGAATCGCTGCCCGATCACCCGGTACACGTCAAGGAGGTGGCCCGCCTCACGGGCCGCGACAGGGTTCTCTGTCGGGTTTTGAACTGGGTGGGGAGGGGGTGGACAACAGCTAGACAAGACCCGGAGTTTGCGCCTTTTGTCACAAGGCGCGATGAGCTGTCGACCTATAAGGGGTGCCTAATGTGGGGAGGCAGGGTGGTCATTCCGAAACCACTACAGGAACGGGTACTGAGGGACCTTCATGAGCACCACCCTGGGGTAGTCAGGATGAAGGCTCTGGCGCGGGGGTATGTCTGGTGGCCAGGGTTAGACCGGGATATTGAGGACATTGTAAAAAGGTGTCAACCCTGCCAGGCCTCCCGACCCGCACCCCCGACGGCCCCAGACAGGGCCTGGGAATCCTCTCACTGCCCCTGGTCGCGCCTGCACCTCGACTTTGCGGGCCCGTTCCAGGGGCAGCTGTTTTTTATACTTGTAGACGCCTACAGTAAGTGGCTAGAAGTAGAGCCGGTACGATCCACCTCCTCCCGGGCGGCCATCCGAGCGATGTGGCGGATTTTCAGCTCGCACGGACTCCCCGACACCCTGGTCACCGACAACGGGACGGCCTTCACGTCCGGGGAGTTCCAGGAGTTCACCCGCCAACACGGGATTCGCCACATCAGGTCGGCCCCGTTCCACCCCGCCACCAATGGCCAAGCCGAACGCATGGTGAGGACGGCCAAAGAGGCGCTCCGTCGGACTGAAGGAACGGACTGGGACTTCAGGCTGGCGCACTTCCTGTTCGGCCAGAGAACGACGGCCCATGCAACAACCGGCCGAAGCCCGGCGGAACTACTGATGGGCCGACGCCTCACCACCAGGCTAGACCGGTTGCATCCTGATCGAGCGCCCGAGCGGGAGCCTTCCACGGAAACTCCAGCGGCGGCACGAGGGTTTTTCCCGGAGGATCCGGTGTACGCACAGAACTACGCGAAAGGGCCCCCGTGGATTCCCGCCCGAGTAGTTCGGGTCCGAGGCCCCCGGTCCTATGAAGTCTCGGTAGAAGACGGCCAGATCCTGCATCGCCACATCGATCAAATACGCCGCCGGGTGCTACCCCTGGAGCCGGATGAGGGGGAGGAGTGGAACGAGCCAGCTCAACCAGACGCGGGGGCGGACGCACCAGAAGAAATCCCGGGGGACTTCAACTCCGGACTGACAGCTACCGCAAATGACACACCGGCCGAGATGGTGAGCCCAGCCCCGCCAACACCAGAGCGGCCACCAGTCCCCACAGCCGCCCGGGAGGCCGTCAGTGCCCCCATGCCAGAGCCCCGCCGCTCCACGCGAGAGCGACGGCCCCCCAGCTATTTGAAAGACTATGTGTGCGGGTGTTTATCGGACCAAGGGGGGAGGGGTGTAATGTATCCACTTGAGAACATGGGCTCTGGGCAGCCATGTGCTTGGACTGGTTCTAACCGGTCCACCATGTGGCCAGGCGAAGGGCCTGAGCTTCGCCCCGAAGGACAATGGACTAGTGGATCCTGACTCCCCTCCAATGGAGGAGCAGGAGTTAATCCAATCAATGTAAATAGCGAATCACCGTGTGTGTGTGTGTTTGGGGTGTGGGTCACTTGGGGATAAAAGCCGGCCTGCGAGCCGGCTCAGTTGTCTTGTTCTTCATCTAATAAAGTATGTGAGAGCTGAAATCACTCGTCAGTCTCCGTACTTTTCAAACCTGTTTAAGAAGTTGGGCGGGATGCCTGGAAGAACTTGAAAACAAACAGGGACTTGCAGCTAATTAAACCATCCCTGCTCCGCTAAGCCTGTTTTGAATACCAGACTCAGCTTGGGGGTTCAATGAGATTGCCCCTGAGCATGTATAGAGCATGACCTGTTTCTATCACTGCGGGACTGCATCAAGGATTCAGGGTTATGGTTTTTTACACAAAAGCATGATTCTACACATATTTAGGGCCCATCACATTTTAAAAAGTTAACTCCTTCAGGATTCCTCGATTAAAAAACAAGATCCCCAGGAGCTGAAAAAGCTGGAAAAGAACCCAAGTATCCCAACAATTTCAGCAGCAGCCACCAGAGGGCGTGGCCCTTTCAGTGCTCAATAGCTGTCCATCCATGTGGCAGCCTCTTCCCCCGTAGCTTAACCAAAGTCCTTCTAAAAGTGACTTTTGTGGGGCATCTTTTCAGAGTTATCATCGCTTGGCTTAACCCTTTCTTGCTCTCTTCCATCCCAATGTACTGGAGCGATGCAGTCTGAAAGCAGGGATCTTCGATGAGTACCACTTTGTGAGTAGATGAATCTTAGCAAGTATCTGTCTGCAGTGTGGGACATGTTCTTCAGTGAAAGCCCATTGTTTGTGCCAACCTACAGAAAATGCTAAACACGCTTTATTGCTTCCCTGGATAAGTTCTCCTTTGCAAAGATGAATGGGGCCTTTCCTGTGCCAATATGTTACTGCCGGTGCCGGCTGGGACAAAAAGGCACAATTGGCTGATTTTCAAGGGGTTGTTTTATAACCCAAATGCTTTTCTTATAAGAAGAAAACAGTAATCTGTCTGAATTAGCTAACTACCAGCCGGTATCGATTCAGGCGGTGGTGATGGGCGGTGGCGGTTTGGCAGCAGGGTTTCTTGGATGATGCCTCCATATTAGATCCCTTTCAGTCCGGTTTCCGACCCGGCCATGGGACAGAGACGGTTCTGGTCGCTCTCACAGATGACCTCTGGAGGCGTCTGGATCGAGGTGGCATGGCAGTGTTATTGTTGTTAAGACCTGTTGGCGGCATTCAACATGGTCGACCGTCAACTACTAACCCACCACCTTGCTGACGCTGGGATTCAGGGGTTTGCCTTGCAGTGGCTCTCCTCGTTCCTGCAGGGTCGGGGACAAAGGGTGGCACTGGGGGAACAGCTGTCCCAAAGGCACCCGCTAGACTGTGGAGTGCCACAAGGGATGGTATTCCCCACTGCTATTTAACATCTACATGCGCCCCCTTGCCCACATTGCCTGGAGGCATGGGCTGGGTTGTCACCAGTATGCGGATGACACCCAGCTCTATCTGTTGTTGGGCGGCCGGTCAGACTCTAGTCTGGGAGATCTGGACCTGGCGTTGAAAGCTGTGGCTGGTTGGCTTAGACTGAGTCGATTGAAATTGAATCCGACAAAGATGGAGGTCTTGTGCCTGAGTCGGAGTGGACCAAGGTTAGGGATCCCACTCCCGACCTTCGATGGGGCGCTGCTGGTGCCAGCGATGGAGGTTAGGAGCTCGGAAGTGCTCCTGGATGCCTCCTTGACGATGGAGGCCCAGGTAGCAGCTACTGCAAAATCTGCCTTTTACCATCTATGGCTGATTAGGCAGTTGGTTCCCTTCCTTGAACGCAATGGTCACCTTGAGATTGGATTACTGCAATGCTCTACATGGGGCTGCCCTTGTCCCAGATCCGGAAGCTGCAGCTGGTGCAGAATGCAGCGGTGAGGCTGTTGCTGTGCCTTCCTGTGCGGGAACACATCCAGCCTGCCTTAAAAGCGCTGCACTGGCTGCCAACAGCATACCAGATTCAGTTCAAGGTGCTGCTTTTGACCTTTAAAGTCCTATATGGTCAGGGACCTGCTTACCTGAGGGACTGCCTTTCCACACATGTTCCCCAGAGGGCACTAAGATCTGGATCCCAACACCGCCTGGCCCTTCCGGGCCCTAAAGAAACCAGACTAGTGGTGACGAGGGCCAGGGCCTTTTCTGTGGTGGCCCCGCACTGGTGGAATGAGCTCCCAGAGGACATCAGGGCCCTGCGGGACCTTCTGCAGTTCCGCAGGGCCTGTAAAACGGAGCTCTTTCACCAGGCTTTTGATTAGGGGCCCGCTGGTAACATCATGGCCCTGGCCCTAACATCAGTACTAAAGTAACATCAGCACCAAAGTAATATCTGATAGCCTGGCAAGGACGTGGAATATGGCGACTGTTATATCTGGATGCCGAAAGAACGCCGCCATTGTTTACTGCACTGCTAGCACTTTGCATTTTGTTGTGGTTTTAACTGTTTTAATAGTTGTATAATGTATTTTATATATATATGACTGTAGGCCGCCCTGAGCCTGCCTTCACGGGGAGGGCGGGATATTAATTAATTAATTCAATAATACTTTGCAGATATCAGGATGTGTGACAGTGTGCCCAAAGTCCTCCAGCCACCTCTCTAAAATAATTAAGTGCCATCCAGTCACAACCAATTTATGGCAACGTTCAGAGGTGGTTTGCCCTTGCCTGTCCCTGTGTAGCAACCCTGGGATTTCTCGGTGGTCTCCCATCCCTCCTGACCAACCCTGCTTAGCCAAGGTCAGGCTAGTCTGGGCTACTTGGACTGCCCACATCACTGTATATTCTGCCCAGAAAAGCACACCTGGGAGGGATGACTTCTGTCCTGGTCCTGGAGAACTGACTTGATGGCCTGACTTGCATAACTGTTCCCATGAGTCTCTTCATGTTTCCTAAACAGCAATGTACACTGACTGGCTCATCTAAGCCACGGAACTCGTTCTGAAACTAAATAAAGCATTTTTTCAGGAGGTATAACATTATATAACTTAATTAAAAATAATTTAAGAAAATGCAACCTGCAGCTCTACCCAGAAGCAACAGCGGTTAAGGTACTGGGTAGAAGAGTTTATTTTCAGATGATGGAAAGAAAAATGTTCCTATTTGTTTAGAGTCAATCATTTATCATTTAACAACTGAGCAAAATGTTAGCATTTAGGTAGTAGTAGTAGGAGTATGTCAAATTGCCAGGGGGTGGGTGGGGAGATAGTACAGAATCCTTTTAGGAACAGATGGAAGAGCAATTCTAGGCACCAGGGGCTGGAACCTGATGCCTGTAATGATTTGCCAAGCCCGGTCCCCTCTACCACAACAATGTATTGCACTGTATTTCTAATGCTTGATCTCCAAAAGAAATTTATTTCCTTTCCCCATGGTTCTTTATGGCTCTTACCCCACGGGCCCTGACCTGGATAGCCCAGGCTAGCGCGATCTGGTCAGAACTCGGAAGCTAAGCAAGGTCATCCTTGGTTACTATTTGGAAGGGCAACCTCCAAGGAATACCAAGGTCGTGACACAGAGGCAGACAATAGCCTTAAAAACAAGTCTAGCTCGCCACCTAGTGGTGTATAATGCTAAAAGAGCTAGAACTTTTGACTGCCAATCTTAGAGTCTCTCAGTTATCCTACACACACTGTCACACGAGATATTAACTATAATAATAATAATACCTCAATGGGGGCTCAAGCACAGTCTGGGAAAGGCTGCCAGAACATCCAAGATGCCAGTGCTTTCTTCCTTCCTCAACTGCTGCCCCACATAGCTATCACCTTTCCCTAAGATGAAGTCAGGGCAGCCTGACAGAGAACTTGCCAGAGTTAATCTGAGTTAGAGAAGATGGCTGCTGCACTGTGTGGTGGTTAGACAGTCAGACTATGATGGGAAGGGGGGGGGGAAGAGGTTTGAATCCTTAGTCTTGACGTGGGAGACAGCTGGATGACATAGGCAAGACTACCTCACAGGACTGGTGTCGTGAGGAGGAAAGAATTATGTCACAAGCGGCTTTCTCTGTGTTGAGGAGAACAGTAGAATATAAATAGCTATACCCAGGTGGGTAGCCATGTTGGTCTGAAGCAGCAGAACCAAGTTTGAGTCCAGGGGTACCTTTTATTCTGGATATGAGCTTTCATGGGCACGCAGACTTTCTTCAGAGGACAAAGTTTTCAACCCCATGGGAATGTGAACACAAGACACCCGCATTCTGAATGAGACCTATCAGACCCTCAAGGTTGGCATTGTCTACTCAGACCAGCAGTAGTTTTCCTGCATCTCAGTAGGAGGGCTTTCACATCACCTACCACCTGGTCTTTTCAAATGAAGATGCCAGAGACTGGAGACCATAATTTGTATGGTATTGCTGAGCCCTGTGGCCCCTTTCCTACCTGGACTGATGGGGCTTGGACCCTACAGCACGCAAGGAATTCAGAGGCAGACCTTCCCTCGCCTTCCCCAAGCAGCCTCACAGACTCCCCAAAAGTGAATATTAGCCTCACAGACTCCCCTGGCAGATACAGCTTCTCAAGAGAGGAGCCGAGGCATCTGTGTCTTTCACAAGAGAGGAAAAGTTTGAATCCAGTGGCACCTTTAAGACCAACACCCCAGAATTAGACTTTGTTGGTCTTAAAGGTGCCACTGGGACTCAAGCTTTGTTTTATTGCTTCAAACCAACACCGCTACCCACCTAAATCTGCATTCACAAGAGAGGTTCTGCAAAGATGGCATCTGTTAATGAAGGCACTCTGTACATGCTCACAACATACCTACTCTGGTTCAGTATAACCAGGACTTTTTTCCTGGAAAAAGAGGTGCCAGAACACTCAAGAGGGAAATGAAGTTTTCAATCTGTATACTGAAAGCCCATGAACTTTTAAACATTTTTTAAAGAATTTTGTCAAAGAGGTTCCAGAATTCTGTTCTGATGCGTTCCCCCAGAAAAGAAAACCCTGAGTATAACCAAAGCTCAACAAAACACCACTAGCACAGCTGTCAGAGTCGTTTTTGAGGAATGCCGTGGGAGGGGAAAAGGTCTGAGCACATTTACATGGGCTATTCGGCAGAACTGGTAATGGATTGGTAAAGGGTCGGTGATCTGCCTCCCAGGCTGCCTCCTCTCTTCTCTCCCCCCTCCCCAAAGTGGCACTTCCTATCTCATAATACAGATGAACACATGAATCTGCCTTATACTGAACCAGATCTTTGGCCCATCAAGATCAGTATTGTCTGTTCAGACCGGCAACAGCTGTTCAGGGTCCCTGGCAGAGATCCTTTCCCACCACCTACTAGCTGACCCTTTTAACTGGAGATGGCAGGGATAGAACCTGGGACCTTTGGCATGCCAAGCTGATGCTCTACCACTGAGCCACACAGAAACACCAAGATCTGAATGAGAAGCAAAGGGCTAGGGAGGAAAATAAAACAATCTCACTTTGGTGTTTTATTGGAAGTCTCTTCAGAAAGAGGAACTGCTGCCAGACACACACAGACACACATTCCTTCCCTAGCAGAGGAAGAGCACGCTTGGCAAGCACAATAAGAACTGTAGCAGAAACAGCTGGGGGGGGGGATCCCACACCAGGGCCTCAATCCATGATCCATCGGTGCCTTGAAGCTGGTAACTGCAGTGCGCTACGGGCTCGAGAGTTTCTCCGTTCTTCCCAGCTTGCGCAGGCCCAGGGAGGAGTGTATTGCTGCTTCAGGATCCTTTGGTTTCCTCGGAGATGCCTTGCCAGTTCCAGGAGAAGAAAGGGGACAAGCGCAAGTCCGTGGCCCGACTGGGTGCTAGGCTTTGTGCACGGAGTATTTACCCTTCTGGAGCTGGGACACATAGATTTTGGTCTTGCTGCCGTCTTCCCTGCGGAGCCAGACTTCTCCGGTGCTGATGGCTGTGATCACGGCCCTAGGGGAGAGGGACAAGGAGTGGCAGAGGTGAACGACAAAGATCTCAGACCAGACCAGACCTCAGCCTGTCCTCTTCAAATTCTTCACTGCTTCTGTGAACCCTTTTGTCCACCCACCACCCCGTTTCTCACGACTAAGGCTTGTATAGCTGGCATCTGCCTCACTACTCCCACCAGGCAAGTTTTACTTTGTACACGGCCAGGGGCAGAGACCACTCTGTCTTTTGGGCTCATGCTATGAAGGGCCGTATACACTGATGGGCCAGGTAAGAGCTGCACAGAACTGGCAGCCCTCTAGGAAAGGGAGCTGTTAGAAACTAGATGGAGTTTTGAATGGATGGCTTGTTGAACTCTCGCCTGTTTGAAATTATCCACGGTTGATTTAATTATGCACCACTAGCTTGTGCTGAGTGGAACTGATCTGTGCTTCGTGGAATGCTAGGCTGATGGCGTAAGCGTGTGGGTGAATGGGGCTGGGTGTGATTGCATCCCCTTGAGGGCTGCGTGAGGACAAGCTGCAACAAGCAGAAGAGTCTGCCCCACTGTCTGCAATAAACGCAAGCTGCAAAAGCAGAGGGTAATTTTTTTTTTCAGTCTGCAGGGAACTCAAAGGGACATTGTGTGAGTGACGGCCTTCCTCCACGTCAGCCCTTCTACAGTGGTGGCTTGACTATTCTGTAGTGGCAGATTAGGACCTCCCAAGCCTCCAGAATCAGCCCACCCCATCCTTCTGATCAAAGGGGAAGGAGAAGTTTTCACCAGGCTGACCCAAACAGAAGGCTGTGGGCACCACCCACCTGGACCTGGCTGATCCCCACCTCGTCCCTAGACAGGAGGAAGGTGGCGCAAACTGTGCAGGGCCTGAGACTCACAGGACTATAAGACCCGCAAAGGGCAAGGGAAGGGCAGAATCCCCTTTACCACCTGTTGGGATTCTCCAGCTCGAATCAGGGCTGCCGGTCCCCCCCGGCCACAGGTGGGGGATAAAGAGGTAGGGTTGCCACCTCCAGGTTGGGAAACTCCTGGAGATTTGGGGTAGAGCTTGGAGAGGACAGGGACCTCAAGTGGGGTACAGTACCACAGAGTCCACCCTCCAAAGCATCCATTTTCTCCAAGGAAATGGATCTCTATAGTCTGGAGATGAGCTGTAATTCCAAGGGGATCCCCAAGTTCTGCCTGGAGGCTGGCACCCTGACTAAGTACGTCTGGAGGTGAAATGAGGGGTTTTTGGATTGCCTCAGTGTGCGCGTAATAAACATTAATTCTGTATTCAAGAACTTATTGCCCGGCTTTCTCTCTTGTCTCAGTCCTTCACCTCTGGAATGGAATAAAAACCCTGCCGTGTCAAGAGTAGATTTGGGTGGAGGAGGCCCAATCCCGCGTCCTGCTCATTTGCACTGGGCCTGGGCTCTTTCGGCCCTGACAGAACTGCTGCCCCCGCTCCTTCCGACCCGTCTCTTTCTGGAACTGGTGACCTCAAGAGGTAGGTGGCTTTTTAGCTGCCAAGACTCTTCTTCCTCATCCTCACCAGACCAGTGCCTTGCTTCAATTCTGGAACATTATATCCATTCCCATGCAGGGAGGGGAAGCCCCACAGTCCCCCCCGCCTCAAATTTCACCTCAACATTAAAGAGGCTGTGGCTCAGTGGCAGAGCGTCTCCTTGGCACGCAGAAGGTCCCAGGTTCAATCCCCGGCACCTCCAGTTAAAAGATCTGGCAGTAGGTGATGTGAAAGACCTCTGCCTGAGACCCTGGAGAGCCGCTGCCAGTCTGAGTAGAGAGTAAGGCAGTTTCATGTGTTCATGTGAAGGATCCCACCCAGTAATCCCCTGTCCTAGTGGCTACACCGCTGGCCTGCTGGCACAAAAGGGCACATGCCACAGGCATGGACAGCTATAAAAGGGGACAGATTCATCGGATAGGTCTATCTGGCTACTAGCCATGGTGAAAAGGGGAGCCTCCATGTTCAGAGGCACTAAACCTCTGAATCCCGGAGCCAAGAGGCAACATCAGGGGAAGGCCTCCAGAGGAACTGGTTGGCCACTGTGTGAGACAGGATGCTGGACTAGATGGACCACCGGTCTGATCCAGCAGGACTCTCCTTATGTTCTTATAATACGAGTTCAAGGCTCAGACAAGGGAGAAGGGGGCAGTACAGGCCTATACCTTCTAAAACACTAATGCATCTGGCCAGGGCTGGCTCTCCGATCATTTTGGTACCTGCATCAGTGTCATTTTGAAAGTAATGGGAACTGCACAGGAGCCCTACCAAAGGTTCCCGTTTTTATTCTCCGCAGTATCTTTATAAGGTCTCTGTACTGCTACTATTGAATCTACTTACCATGTCTCACCCTGTGCTTTCCATAACTAAATTTTGTGTTAGTCTGCCCTGCTCATCAGCCAACAGCTGGACATGGTCCTCACCCACCCTTAAAGGGGCTGATTACTCTTTAATTATTTGTTTTATTACTGGCCTCTCCTTGTAATATTTCCTCCCTTGTTGCTGCTTGTAGTTTTAATTATGAACACAGCTGCTATGGATTGTACACTCTGTTGCATCTGATGAAGTGAGCTCTGAAATCTTATGCTGGAACAAGTTTTTGTTAGTCTGGAGTGCTACTGGACTCAGCAGATTAACAGGGTTACCCCTTTGGAGTTCTCCTCCTTCCATGGGGAGGCAGTCTCAGACCCAATGGGGCTCCAAGGCTGATTTAGCCCAGCCTCCCTCCCTGCCAGTAACTCCCCTTTGCAGGCACTCACTGGACAGGCGCCTCCTCCCCAACCTGCAAGGAGATGCTCTGCCCTTTGATGTAGACCTCGCCTTCGTAGTGGAGGTGGCCGTCTTCACAGTGAGCCGAGAACAGGGCCGGGGATGGCAGCTTCTCCGCCTTCACCGAGCCTGGAGGAAGGGAAGGAGAGGAAAAGCAGAAATTGAGGCTGCTAAGATGGTGGGCGGAGAAGGCAGCTATAGTTGCTTAGGCATGGGGAACTGGGTGCAGTGGGAAGGGAAGAACAGGAGAGGGTGCCGGAAGGAGGGGGACAGGCCATTTTGCTGCCTGGCCATGACAAGTAATTTATGGCTAAGCTTGATTCTATTCATTTAGGGGTCAGCTGATATACTTCCTCCCATTACAGATGTGAAGCATCTGGATGCCACAAGGAGACTTTCTCTAATGGGAAGTTGTTAGTGTGAACACAACAAGGAGAATTGCGGCATCTCAACAAAATTAAATGAGAGTCCAGTAGCACCTTGAAGACTAAGATCCTCTAGTCCAGCATAAGCTTTTATTGCACCTGTGGGAGTGAGTTCTGACTCAAGCAGGCGCTCATGTTGCAGTCAGTTTTGTTATCTGTTAAGGTGCCACTTTTGCTGCAATGGCCTAACATGACTAGGTAAACGTTTCCCTTGCTCGAAAGCCAGTTGAATCCAACTCTAGGGATGCAGTGCTCATCTCCATTTCCAAGCCAAAGAGCCAGCGCTGTCCAAAGACATTTCTGTGGTCATGTGGCCAGCATCACTAGACACTGAGGCGCCTGGAACACTGTTCTTCCCACCGAAGCGGTACCTATTTATCTACTTGCGATTTCTTGCTTTTGAACTGCTAGGTTGGCAGGAGCCGGGACCAGAGAAGGGAGCTCACTCCGTCATGTAGCACTCAGGTCTCGAACTGCTGAACTACCGACCTTCCAGTCTGCAGTTCAGCGTCTTAACCACTTGAGCAATATGACTACCCCTCTGTAATTAACACCCAATGGAGGATTCATGGTGGTGGAAACTTTCAGGGGCTAGAACCCACTTGGTTGAGGAACACAGAATGCTACCCTAAATGGGCCGATTACAGAACTCGTTTAAAGCAAATGGCCTTGAACTTTTCCTGAAACACACAGAAGGCAGCATATGAAGACATATAGAAAGATCAGCACTGACAAGCCACCGCAAGAACAGTTCAAAACCAGCAGCTCCAAATAAATTGAAGCCAGTCCGTGAAAGAAGCATCCAGCACTGTCAAATGCATGAAAGCAGCATCACGCCTTTTAAAACAAATGTTGGTCAGGAATCACAGGAGCCAGAAGAGTCTATTAAAAATTATGTAAGAAGATGCCTATTTTTTTTAAAAAAAGCTAGGGAAACAAACATTTTTGCCTGCTGCAAAAAAAAAAGAAAATTGCGATTTGCCGTAAGGCAAACTGCTGTAGGGAGCAATTTCTGAAGTCTGAGTGCCATAACAGGGAAGTCTCTGATTCTCACTAGTTGCCATAGACAGTGGGGGCACACAGAGCAGGCCCTCTGCAGAAGGTGGGAGCACAATGGCCCCTACTTGACTGACACACGGCAGGGTTTTTAAAAGATTAAACTCCGATTTAAATAGAGAAGCAAAAGAGGAGCCAGTAAAGATTTCATAACCTGCAGCCAATCTCACCACTGCGCTTTGAACTATATGAAATTTATGGACGGTCTTCAAAGGTTGCCCCATGTAAAGTGCATGGGAGTAGTCCAACCTCAATGTAATTAACCCATGGGCTAACTGTGGCCAGTCTCAAAGAAGGGCAACAGTTGGTTCAAGGCACTACATGCTACAGAAGAAGTCTGCCCCTCCATCTGCAGACCCGGGACTAACAGCACCAAGTCCTGAATGAAGAGAAGCAACCTTGCTGATAAATTTTAGTCGAGCCAAATTGCTGAACTAGAACGTATTGGCAAGCATGATCCCGTTTGTTGAACTTGTTCCTTTCTATTACATGCTTGAAATTAACCCATCAAAGCAAGAAAGACTATGTGTGATTGCCAATTCTGTCATGAATGGGGTTGCTGTTCTGTCTTGTATACATTTGAACACTGCAAAGAAACAACACAGGCAGGACCTCTTGCCCGGTGTTTACAATTTCTTCTCTCCCTGCCCACATATATACACACGTCAGCCGAGGATAACACTCCTTATTTCTGGCAACAGTGCTTCCTGAATCTATTCCATGAAAATGTCTGCCACAATAAATCAATTCATCTGCTACATGACACAAGACCCCCTTTTTTGTTTTCACCAAGACAAACATACTTGATTCTTTGGACTCCATTACTCCAGGAATCCATCCACCTTAGGAGGACAGGCTTCTCAGCTAATAGATTTCAGAAATCATTTGCAATTCAGAGCTGAGGTGGGGCAGGGGGAGTGAAGGAAGGACGGCTTTTAAGTGGCATGGTGCTTAAGGCAGGGTGTGCTTTGCATGTGCAATATCTTCCCCACCATCCACATACCACAATCAAATTAAAGTAACCCAGCTTTGCTCTCTTGTGCATAAATTCACTTTTCTTCCACACACTGTTGTGTTCCAAATAACTGGGCATTTTTTTGTGAGGAGAGGAGTGGCAGGAGCAAAGGGTGGAAGGAAGATTGGGGGTACCCAGGATGAAAAGCTGTAGCGGGCTCCAAAATAACTTCCCATCCACCCTTAGTCATCCCAGAACTCAACAGACACTGTCCACATATTTTCCAAGTTCACCTTCGTGACCGTCAGGACTTGAACCTTGCTTAAAAAAAAGGAAAGAAACCCAAGACCCTGAGGAACGCTGCATTCGATGCAAAGATAAAACCATTCAGAGCACAACAAGCCCTAAGGATCTGGGGAAGGGTGGCTGCAAATGGATCAGCGCTTTGGTTAGCTACATATTCTCCCAGACACGCTGCTGCACGGACAGCAGGAAAAGAAAAGAGTACCACACGTTTCTCCTTTGCACCAATTCTCCTCGCAACCAGGGGGAAAGAACAAAGCACTTGCCTTCTATCTTCCTCTTCGGAGGGGACACTGCGGATTTAGCCTGGGAAGGAAGAACGAGGCAGTAAGAAGAAGACCTTTGGCTACTGTTATCCGCTCCAAGGCAGAGAACCAGCCCGAGTCAGATAAAGGGAAGGGCGAGGAAACCCAGACTGCAGACCCCTTCTGCTAGCACTGGGGACGGAATACATTAAGATCAGAGCATCAAAGTATAGCTAAGGAACCAGGAATCCCCCAATCTGAATCTCTTCTCGGCCCCAAATTCACTAGGAGGCGCTGGCTCTCACCCAACAAAGAGATTTGCAATATGGGGATTAACAATAACCACTCAACTTGATCCCACAAGGAAGTTTATAGTAATTACAGAGATATGCCTACAACCAGCAACCTATATCCTTGCTATTATTATGTTATGAATGCCGGCATCCTTACTGTCACATCATATATTGTAATCATTAAAAAAGAGACTTTTCAAACTCCACAAAGGGATCTGCTCCTCAGACTGCGCTTTTAAGCTTCCTTTAAGGCCAGGAAGTCTCTCCTTTCAGAATTAAACACAGCTGGGTTGGATTTTCTAGGCAACTTCCCAACCGCACACAAGGACACACATGAAGCTGTTTTCCATTCAATCAGACCACTGGTCTTCCAAGGTCAGCACTGTCTACTCTGGTTGGCAGTCTTGGGCAGAGCTCTTTTGCATGACCTGCCACTTGATACTTTTAAACTGGAGAATCCAAGCTCTGAACCTGGGACCTTCCACACACAAAGTTGGATGTTCTACCACTGAGTGCTGGCCCTGCCCCGTGCTGCATTTCATAACACAGTAGTCATCCTTTCAAAAACAAAACAAAAAGGAAGACTGTAGACCTGTGGGCCTCCTCCTTCCCTTCTGAGAAAAGGTCAAAGCCCTGCCCTCCCCTCCCCAATGCTACAGAGAAGCCCCCCCCCCATTTTCCAGCTCACCTTTTTGATGGCCGTCCAGTCCTCCATGATGTCAATATCACGCAACATGTAGACAATGTAGGGGCGTGGGAAAGGTGGGTTAAGGGCGTGCCACTGCACCTCTTGCCATGAAAGCAACTCCTGCATCCCCCACCCCACCCCCAACTGTGGTCAGTCTTCTGACCAGCGCAGCTTCTCTCACCTCTGGCCATGCTGAAATCCCCTCTTCCGAACAACCATGGAAGCTGCCCGAGCCCTCTGCCCCACCCGATCAGGAAGAGCGAGTGTCAGTAGCAGCTCTCGCCTCAAAACCACCTTTGGGACCGGAGGTACAAAAGGATATCAGATACCAATGGCGGCTTCTTCCTCTTGCCAGGCCGGAGAGGGTCCCATTCCTTTGCACTGTGCTTTGGCCGAAGTTTGTCATCCCACCATTCTAGAGGAAGAAATTAGAGAAGAAGGCATTAACCTGGGGGGGGAGAGCAAGAGACACCCCCAAAAGGGACTGAGAGCTCTAGAAAATGAACAGTTATTCCCGCATCAGTACCTTTGATGGAACAGACACACATCCAGACACATTGGATATTTGTTACCAGATTAGAGTCCGTGCTTCTAACCACTACACCAAACTGGCCTGCTGGATCATACCAGTGGTCCACCTAGTTCAGCATCTGGTCTCACACAGTGGCCAACCATTTCCTCTGGAGGGCCATCAACAGGGCACAGAGATTGAGGCCTTCTCCTGAGGTTGGCTCTGGGATTCAGAGGTGCTAAACCTCTGAATCCCAGAGCCAGGAGATTGGGTGTTTGTGTGTGTCAAAAGGCAGGTCAGGAGAGCAACAGCGACCACAGGGGTGAGTGTGTGTTAATGTGAATAAAGACGGTGCTCCCTTGCTGACCTGAGGTGAGGCCCACGCTGTGCCTGTCATCTTCCAAGCGCTGGATCCGTTCCAACAGACGTTCCTGAAGGGTGTCATACAGCAACAGCTTTTCACTCTAGGTGGGGAAACAAAGCACAGTCTGTCTTCTCTGTTTCTGCCCCTCATTGTGGCCTCTACTGATTCAGTGCCCTGGTGCAACAGCCAAAACTGATCTCCGGATATATTAAAGTAACAGCTACCCACCACTTCCTTTACTTAGGCGTTCTGCCTTCTAGGGGATGTGCGAGTTCCAATTAATGTCAGAATCAGAGTCAACTAACTATTACTACAGTTACCAACAGGCCTGGAGGAAAAAACAACAACATTCCACCTCTTTAATAGGGACTTAATGTGTAGAAATGGGCAGCTGAATTTTTTCACAACATGGATGAAAAATTAACATCACCTAGTAAATAACATCACATTAAGCCTCCACTAAAGGGACTGAACATTTCCCTCCAGGCCTGTTGGCAACCACGTTAACTCGTCTTGTCCATGGGCGGCCATTACTCCTTTGTCTTGGATGCAACCAGAGATCTTTTGCCCTAGAGCATAAATCTGCATCTGTTTCCCTTTACCATGTGTTCCTAAATTTGATACGGTGGGGGTCTCTGTGCAACTTGCATTTTTATCCCACCTCGCCTCCTCCATTTTGAACTAGCAACACCATGAGAGAGGTCAGGCTGAAAGATTAGCTCAAGGAAGCTTCATGGCCAAACGTGGACTTGAGCCCAGGATCTCCCCAGCCCAGCATTCCAACCGCTCCATAACACGGGCTCACTGCCCAGCTGGAACCCCGTCAGAAAAGGCTTGCAGAACGCTGACACCAGAATTTCCGCCAAGCTTGCAAGATCCAATTCTCTGCACAATCACCATTTATTTGTGAAAGGTTACAGCGGTTGCTCTTGCCAAACCCCTCTGTGGTGAGGAAAGCAAGAAGCTTCCCTTGAGACACACACTAAAGGTAGCTTCTGCTCTAATCAGGCTGATTACAATACACATTGTGCTTCTGCAACATCCTGCAACATCTTTTCGACACCCCTCCCACCTTCTGACTAGGATATAAAGACTTTGAGATCTCTGTCCCTACACATATCCGATGAAGGGAACTTTGACTCTTGAAAGCTTCTACCCCGAAAATCTTGTTGGCCTCTAAAGTACTACCAGACTTGAATCTTAACTGATCAAAGGTCTATTTCAGTTGAAATTGGAAGATCCCCTCTTCCTCCAAAAAATCCTAGGGCTTTCAGCCTGCTGCAGAGCTGAGGACTTTGCCATTGCCATCCCTTTCCCCCCACCATCAAGTCAGGCTGACTTCGGGCACCCCTAGCGGGGCTTGAAGGCAAGGGACAGTTAGAGGTGGCTTGCCATGACCTGTTTCTGCGTCAGCCCCCTGGTAGTGCACCCTCTAAGCTGTGGAGTCTTGTGAGCAAAAATTCTACTTTGTGAACTGCTGGCATTAAAGCTGTGAGCGAGCGATTTGGCTACTGCATAAATTAGTCTGCTCTGAAGCCATCCTTCCTGAGCTAAGACAAAAATCTGTCAGCCTGAGGCTAAAAAACTGTGAGCTAGCTCACACTAACTCAGCTTAGAGGGAACACTGGCCCCTGGTATTCCTTGGAGGTCTCCCATCCAAAGACTAGCCAGGGCCAGTCCCGCTGAGCGTCCGAGGTCTGACGAGATCGGGCCTGCCTGGGCTATCCAGGTCAGGCCTCCATCCTTGAATTAACTGGCAAAGGCACTGGTCAGCAAAGAGCACTGCTCAGGCTTCCTGCTCCAGGAGATCCTTCTTATGTGTTATGTGCCAAAGACCCTTTCAGGCGGGGGTAGCCGTGTTAAGTCTGGTATAGAAGAACAACATTCAAGTCCAGTAGCACCTAAAAAACCAACAAGATTTCCAGGGTATAAGCTTCTAAGAGTCAAAGCTCCCTTCATCAGATATCAGAGCTTTGACTCTCAGAAGCTTATACCCTGGAAATCTTGTTGGTCTTTAAGATGTTACTGGACTTGAATCATATCAACATCTATTTGCCAAGCTGACTGACTGCATACCATCCTGGTGGCTCTTGTGCTCCCTTTTGGGCTCACATCCCCTCGCCCGATGTAGCCTCAGAACAGAAAGAGAGGAACAGTGGTTTGCTGCCTCCTCCTGCCTCCCTCCCAGGATGGACCCCTGCACGTCCTTCGGCCAAAGCTGGCTTTGAACAGGCCAGGGCTGACTGGGCGTGCCCCCATCCACAGGGGAGTCTGCAATCCAGTTGGGTCCCTCCAACATGGCGGCCATACCTCCCCACAGCTCAGCCTGGTTAGGTGAACAGCAGCGCTCAGCATCACCATGGCAACTGCTGCCTCCTTCCCCAACTCCTATGCTGCGGAGGCATCTGCCAGGCTGGGCGTGTGTGTATGTGTGTGTGCTCCTTTTAATGTGCAACTTAAAACCCACTCTCCATATTCCATGACAGAAACACGGAAAATTATGTGTTGTCCTCCTCTGCAATGCTTTGCTTTACAGACAACCAACGCTGCTTTAGCATAATGAGCCTCTGCCTAGCTGTGTGTTCCATAAAAGCAGGGAACTCTGTGGCTGCAAACTGGGTGCCCTCAGACCGCCGGCTGGCAGGAGGAGCTACTCCTTTTGGACAAAAGTGACCTAATTATTCTGCAAAGAGCACCTTGAGTCGCTGCCTGAAGAAGATGGTGCAGGTCAGGCCTTCTGCTGAAAACTTTGGTGTCTCCCATGTGTTTGTATTGGGGGAGGGGAAAGCGCCCTCCTGAAGCAGGAGAATAGACCGTCTGGTCCAGCATCCTGTTTCCCACAGTGACCAAAGAGATCCCTGGAACAACCACCAGCAAAGGCACAGAGGTCAAAGACCCCCACCCCCCACAATTGTTTTCTCAGCATGGGGATTTTCCTTTTTTGGGACCTTCAGGAACCAGTTCTCAGAAACATGAAAGTTAGCCTATTGTCTGGCAACCTAATGAAGGTCCCAGGATACCGTTCCTGTTTGAATTTCTTTCCAGCTACAGCCAATCAGGAAAAGGGTGTTACCTCCCCACTATTATTTGGAAACTCCACCCCCCATCCCAGAAGTGATTATGAAACACCCCTTGCTTCATAGGGTCTGAGAAGGATTTTAAAAAGGGATGAGTGATGAGGGCCCCAAACCTCCAGATGCTGCTGCGCTCCCTGAAGTTCACACCGATGTTTGTGATGAATCACCTCCAGGCAGAAGTTTCTGTAGATCCCTACGAAAACAAAAAGGGTCAGGGACGGAATGACTCTTCGGCCTAATATGAGCTGCAGCCAGCCCTGAAACCTTCTGCAGATTTCATGTCCTAGCTGTGGGAAAGGATGAGTTCCTCCGAGCATGGGCTGAATGTACACATTTCCATTGCTGCTATGTGACGAGACCAGCTTCTCCCTTTTCAGAAATAAATCACTGCCCCCATTGCTCAGAGGCCACAGTCTAGAGCCCCTCTCTCCACTGCCACTGCCTGCCCCCCTCTGCTAGCAAGGATCCTGCTCACCAGCCACTTCGATCCGGATCTGCATGTGGTTCTGTAGGACCCCCAGAGGTTCCAGATACTCCGCTGCTTTCCCAAGCATCACATCCTCCAGTTTCATCTTCACTTGATTCAGGCGCTCCTTGAAAAGCCTGCAGAAGAGCAGAGACACATTCACCCAAGCATCATATGGAAAGTGTTCCAAGGTGTGTGTCTGGGGGGTGGGGAGGTGTAATTCCTACACCTGCAGAAAATAAATCATGATTTTTCTGATCAGCTACATGCCTCCAGGAAGCTCATAAGCAGTACATCAAAGAACACCCTGTGGTCTGTACCCATCATCTTGTGCTATATACTGCCTTTGAACATGCAGGCCCCAATTCTAACTATCGTGGACAGTAGCAATAAGCCTCCAAAAATCCATCTAATTCTTTATTAGAACTGCCCTACTGGAAGCAAATCGATGGTCCATCTAATCCAGGATTTAGTGTTCCACAAGGGGCAGATAGAGCCCTCTGTGTGGTGGTGGTGCTGGGGCTTAAACACAGGTCATCATGGTGCTGACAGCTATCACTTGTAGTGCACCCCCAGCTCATGGATCTGCCTTATACTGAATCAGACAATCGGTCTACTGAGGTCCGTATTGTCTATTCAGACTGGCAGCAGCTCTCCAGGGTCTCAAGCTGTGGTCTTTCACATCACCTAGTGACTAGTCCTTTCAACTGGTGGTGCCAGGTACTGAACCTGGGACCTTCTGCATGCCAAGCGGATGCTCTACCCGAGTGACAGCCCCCTCCCCTCATGGCATACTGCCTCTGTACAGGGAGTTTCCATTATACAGACTTAAATTCCACACTGTTCAGTGTATTTATGGGTCCGTGTCCCTTAAAGGACTCACAACAACAGAAAAAAACACCCACATAAGGAGAACAAATAGTTCTTTGGAACACAAGGGAGGAGAACAGACGGGGCAACTCTGAACGAAGCCAAGAACAGATGTGTGATGCCTTCCTAGCTGCTGGCCACCCTTTCCTGATAGATCCACTCTCCGTGAACATGTCTAATCCCTTCTGAAAGTCGCCTAAGTCGGTGTGAGCATGGCTGGTAACATCACGGAGACCTCCTTGTTTGCTTTGCCTCCTGGTGGCTTCACCAGATAAGTGACCAATCGAATTCAAGATAGCAATATGGCATATCTGAGTCTGCACAAGAACATCTCTAATAATCGGTAGCAAACTGAAACAGGTTGCCTGCAATCTGACATTTGCTGGAGATGGATCTAGGAATGACAAGGGAAAAATGAGGGATCCCAACCTCAGGTTTTTATCAGAATGCAAATGTGTGAGGGAAATTGGTGGCCAAGACATAACCCCTTTCCCTGTCTATGAATCCTCCCCTTTAAATGAGTCCATCCCCACCCATTTGAATTGATCCTCCCCCATCCCAGCCTCAGATGCCCAGAGTGGAGTGAAGATTTACAGAGAAGAACAGGCAACTCAGACAAGGCTTATTAGCAAGTTATTGCCAAGACTTGTGTCCTGAGTAACTTTTAGAAACAGCCATCTCTTTTACGTGGGCACGCTTGTTTCCTTGAATGCTCCAGTCCCGCAGTATGGATTTGTTTTGCACCCTATAGGATCCCTGGAGATGGCGTCTTATTTTTCACACTGCGGACAGCCAAATTTTTAAAAAGCATGAGCCCACTGGGAATAATTTGGGTTTTTATTATACTCGGTACGCTTTTTCATCTGGAACTGTAAGCCACAAGAGAAAGGCGTGGTATAAATATTTTAATAAATAAATACAGGGGAACGTTCTCCTTAC
Organism: Gekko gecko; assembly: GCA_029375565.1. NCBI lineage: Eukaryota > Metazoa > Chordata > Lepidosauria > Squamata > Gekkonidae > Gekko > Gekko gecko. The sequence continues at coordinate 28,909,872 of JAPDNY010000001.1, forward strand.
TCACTGCTGTGCACCTGATCAGGCTCCTTGTAGGGCGAAAAGAAACCTCAAGATTTCCAGTCAAAGAACTCCAGAATTGTGAGTAGTTTGACCCTTGCGTGGAAGGGGTGGCAGGAGACTGGGAGCAGTGTTCCCTCTAAATTGTGTTAGTGTGAGCTAGCTCACAGTTTTTTAGCCTCCAGCTCACACATTTTTGCCTTCACTCAGGAAGGATGGCTCCAGAGAAAACTAATTTATGCAGTAGCCAAATCGCTCACTCACAACTTTCATGCCAGTGGCTCACAAAATAGAATTTCTGCTCACAGGGCTCCATGGCTTAGAGGGAGCATTGACTGGGAATTGTCTCTGCTAGAAAGCTGGGCAGTTAAATCACGACAGCTTGAGAGAGGCGGCCACTCACTTTTCTTTGATTTCAGAGAATTCCTTCTCCAAGTGCATCATCTCATCCACGCACTCTGAGCGACGTCTTTCACAGTCCTCTTCATCCATCTCTGCATAGAGAACAGATGACAATTGCCATTCTCCCACTGTCCCTGAGCTTGTGGTGCAAGACAATTTAGCCACACTTGCAACAGAGGAATTTCTTTAACAGTGGAGGCAAGAAAGAGGCAGTAAGCTTTTGAGCTACACAGAACTCTTCCCACTTCAAATATGGACAGGACTTCAGTGTAACCTGGATGCTTACTCACTTGCAGCCACCAGCACAGTTGGCCCATTTTGATAATTACTGCTTGGGCAAAACAAAGAGAGAAAATCACAAATACCATTTTGCCAGTCCCAGTTGATGAAGCATTACAGTTAGTCAATGGAACATTCTTAAGGGAACTTAACAAGGGATGTTTGAGAAGTGTTCTCAGACAAGGTCAAATATTCCTTTCCTTCCTTCTGTTAAAATGCCACATAGGCTGAAAAAGAGCAACAAACCTTATATTGTCAGAACAAAGTCCAAGTGCAATAGGAAAAGAGACTTATCAACCATGTAAATATGTACTACTGTAGTTCAATTCTGTAATACAGTCCTTTATTAATTTATATAACTCACTGGTAGGTAGACTCATTATGGTTTCTTTTGGTAGTTTAAGGTGGACAACTTTAAGTCCATTAATTCATCCCACGATGATACAAATGAGTCATTATGAATAAAAGGTAATAAACTGTGTCCCAGTTCAGGTTTGAGGACAGGGCAAATATGGAATATGCAGTTTTTATGAAAGACAACCCACCACTCCCACAGGCTTCCAGTTCTCGTGGTTATAGAGGCAGGGAGACAGTTCCCAGTTGGAGTGGAGAGGCTGCAGTAGCAGCTGTCCTCAAAGCTAGCTAGTAGAGAAGGAGGACACAAAAGGAAAAACAAATATCCCTCTTTTACTTCCCAGTCATGACTTTTATCAACTCCAAGTTGTCTATATGCATATTTGAAAAACCAAAGGCAGTCTGGATAATCTTTTAGGACACTTCCTAGTGTTGTAGAAAGACCAATGACGTAACAAAACCTGAGCACAAAACAGAAGCTTTGCAGAAAACTGGCAGTTTTGCTTAGCCCCAAATCAGGTAAGTTCAACAAAAGTGAAAAACTTGAATATATAGATGCAGGCTGAAGACTTCTGAAGCCTTGGCAGGTACTGGCCGTAAGAACACTGACTTCATTGACTGAAATGAGTCTTGGATTCTGCTGCCAAAGTTTATGGAACATTTACAAACATTGCAACTGCTCCGAAGTTTAAAACGTAGTGCCCACAGACAAAGAGTGGGAAAAGGAGAGGCTGCATGGTGCTGGACAGGGATAGGGCTCAACAGAATAGGCAGCACAAATCAAAAGCCAACTTGTTGACTGTGCAAATGAACAAGGGCATTTAGGGTATGGGAACAGTAGGGGAATAGCATCGGTGACACTGAATATGCTGTTACTCTGCTTGCCTTACATATGGTGGGGTGGGTCATCCCTCAGAAGTACTTAGTTTCAGCAAGGCTGCATTCTGTAGCTTCCAACTGTGCCCTAGGAGTGAAGCTAGGATCCTCTGCATGCAGAGCAGGTATTCTGCCACTGAGCTACAACTTTGCCCTTGGTTCCCACAAAATCAGTCTGAGGCTGCTTTTGCCCTGCCAGATACCTGAACTCTCCTCTTCCGATTCCGACTGGCTGCCACTGCGCTCGTCCTCGCTCTCTTCCTCGCCATTCATGTCAGCTGCTGAATCTCCCTCTGCCTCCATCTCCTTGGGCAGGGGCTGGACAGGCATGGTGCGCCACGGAGGCAGGGTGCCCAAGGTGAAGAAAAGGAGGAGAGAAAACAGCCAATCTGTGACAGAAGGTGGGGTGAACAAGATTGGAAAACTGTGCTTACTACAAGGTTATAATGTACCTGCTCCACAAGTGGGTGGGACAAAGTGCACTTACGGACCCGGTCCACAGCATTCAGCACTTTAGAGAATACCAGATTTTGACTTGTTTTTAAAGTCCCTAGTCTTTACAGTTTCCAAGGATGTTGACATCAATATCTGCTAAGTTATCTTCCGAATAATATTTCCAGTTGTCAAATATGGGCCTTCAGCACCCTGCAAAGACCTCCCCATCTCACCTGGCAGCATTATCCAACATAAACCTATCTGCAAACATCCGTAATTAGGGTAATTTATGCAGACAACTTTTCTTAAGCCATAATTTGGGTTTTCATTTTTAAGCACACACAGGTCTCCTTAAGTGTCTGGAGGGCAAATGCGGATAGATACAGAACTGCACCAAACAACATCCATCTCTCTGATGCAGGCTGGTGGTTAAGAGACTGGCTAGGCATTACGCTCGCAAACACAAATGGCTGCCTCACTTGAAAGCCTGGCTCTGCTTGCCCAGGCCTGATTGAAACGTTACATTGGTGAGCAATAAGAACACTCCATGTGTAAGCATCCTATTTAAAGGGCACCACTATGCACAGCAGCTGCGTGTACAAGGTTAGCAATCCAGGTCAATGCCTACAGATCCTATGGATCTCTGATGGGCTAACATACCACAGCTGATGGCCCACTGATGCTGCCTCTATGCAATGTCCCAAGTACACTGTTCTTGCTTCTTAATACTGTGTTTCAATTGAGGGCCAGGCTTCTCCAGAGAATGCTGAAAGGCAAAACCAAGAAGAGGCATAGTGAAACGGGAGTCCAGTGGCACTTTAGAAACTAACAGCATTTCACAAGTCAGAGCTCACTTCATCAAAAGCACTTCGGTGCAGCTACTGAAGTGAACTCTGACTCACAAATGCTTATGTTGCAATAAAGGGTCAGTCTTTAAGGTGCCACTGAAGTCCTGTGTTATTTTGCCACTACAGACTAAGATGGCTTCCAATTTGGAATATCAAAAAAGCAGTAGGAGCTGCCTCCATCCCTCCACCACTTCTCTCTGCTTAGCAGCTCACTGTCCCAAAAAGAGGGCAAGGAAGGAGTAGGGAAATTAGCTGCTAAGCAGAGGGAAACAATGGCCAAGGGCCAATCTACTGGTGCCAAAGTGTAGTTTAACATTAAAAAGCAGTGAGGGCAGGTGGAGGATGTGGATCTGGGCCATGGCTGTCCTTTCACCACACTCCAGTTCCTGGATAGAAGTTGACTCCCCCCCCAGCTGCTTAAGGTAAGGAAACACTGGGGAAATCCCCGTGCTTGCCTAGAAGACCTTCAGCTTTGTGTCTGAGGGAACCTTCAGAATTCTAAGTAGGCAGAGCTCGGCTTATAGACGACTACTCTGGACATAACGTAGCCTGGCTATCCCTCCTTCCAACAGGGTCACCCAAACAGCAGGAAAAACAGCCCACCTGGTGGCCTACCGCTCTGGGAAACCCTCCGGTTTTTCTTCCTGCTTGGTGGGCTTTACGGAAGAAAAGGAAGGCTCTAACTTTCAAGTCGATGAATTAAAGCAAACTGCTGCCTGGCAACAGGAATTAATTCAAGAGGGGTGTATTTCCCAGGTATGGGGGGCAGGAAGAGCTGCACCTGTTGCATTCTTGCCAGTCAGGTGCCTCGGGAAGTGTAAGGAATGGAGACCCTGGCAAATTTCCCTTATCTTACTGACTTTTGAAAACTGGACTAGGGCTCAGCAAAAGAAACCGAGAAAAGCCCCGCTGGATCAGACCATGGGTCCGCATCCACTTCCTCATAGTGGCCAGAGTATTTGGACTCAGAAAGCCTACAGGCGGGGCGCAGAGCCCAAAGCCCCCCGCTGTCCACCACCCCCTTCATGCTCCCAGACACTAGCCTTCCTCTTCTGCGGAAAAAGAAAAAAGATAATTAAGCAAACAGGTGCATAAAGTCTCTTTCCCCCGGTTGCTTCGAAACCACCACCCAGTCCAAAAAGTTAACACAGGACGAGGACTTATTACAAGCCCCTCCCTCAAATTGTAATGGACTCAACCACCTCCCAGGGGACTTCCACGGGGAAACTCGCTACCGGACACTGGAGGAAAGGAAAGGAGAGAATGAACTCCTTTTCCAGCTACATCGCTCATACAGCTTTGGGCTTCACAGGGAAGAACAAACAGTACACATATCTTTCCTTCCTTTTATATTGCAATGGTCTGACCCACCACTTTTCCTCCAAATAGGAAAACGCAAAAGACTGGAATGGGCGGGACCATCCTTACCCACAAAAGGGGGGTGATAGGAAAAGAGTCTAGACCCTTCATACCTGGGGGAGGGGCTGAGGAGGGCGCAAACCCCGCTCTAGCGCTTTTGCAGCCGGAAGAAGTTCTCCTTGGCCCCGCCCACCATCACCAGCCAATCAGAGCAGGAGATGTTTAAACTTACTCGGCTAGGCTTACTTTGATGAAGATTTATGGTCTCCGCGATCGGCATTGTGGGAAACAGGAAGTAAAGGGCGGGCAAGAGTTTCCATGGCGACGGGACACCAACAAGGTTAGTATAAATACAAAACTGTTAAAAACATGCTGTAATTGTATGTAATCGCCATAGTCAATAAAAAGGACATGGACGCAAAGAACAATCCCGCCGCCCACAGGCGTGTGTTCATTTATTTCAATTTGTGCATATTTTCTATCATACAGGAACGACGTGAGAAGCAAAGTCAGAGACAAAACCTCACAAGAATTCCAAAGCTTGAGCAATGCTAAAAGTTGGGCTTATTAAGAACATAATTGGAAAACTGTCAAGAGGCCTGAAAACTACCATCCCACAAAAAAGGCTGTAGTTGCCATGGATACTGGCAGTATCCTCTTACTGTCCTCCCCCACACCATCTGTGAAGCAATTACTGCCCATGGCAGTGCCTCAGCAAATCAGTGCTCTGTCCTGCCCTGAAATTACTCACCCAGCCAAAACTCATCAGGTAAGGTAGGCACCACAATCACAGTCTAAACTGTGATGCCAGTATAGTTGAGCGTCGGAAGGCTGTTGTTGCAGGTTTTGAGCCACACACAGGATCTCTTCTACATTTCAATTTGGGAGGAATGAAAGAAAAGTGACAAGCTGCTTCGGTGTTGTCTTGTGAGTGGTGTTTACCACCACAGAGGTGTGGAAAGATCCTTAATATATATTTCCCCAAATTCTAGAAAATGGATTAGCTTTTTCAAAAGAGCTCTGCCAACAGCCCTTTCATTAAAGTGTATATCCTCACTCCTGCTAGCTCTTTGTAACACTATGCCCTAACTACTTAGGCGGTAATACCTGGCATTAAATTGACAAGAATAAGGCATTTTACATCCAAGATATTCAGTTTAATTGGCAAATGGCAGTTTTTAGTGGACATCCCCTCCCCACTTCCAGCCCCAGGAAGTACACTAGTGTATTTATATCCATTATACAAAAAAAGAAGCTATCAATTTGAAAAATAAAGTCGGGGACAAAACCCAATGATCTTGAATTGTGTTTCAGTTTCTCCTCTTCAAGTCACCCTGCCTCACTCTCCAGCACTTTGACTCAAATCCCTGTGGCCCATCTTCACCTCTTAAGCAACATAAAACATCAACCCCTCATTCCACAGGAAGAAATGTGCCTTTATAGAGGAGGCCAACCAGGCAAAAAAAGGTAAAGGTTCCCTTGCTCGAAAGCCAGTCGAATCCGACTCTAGGGTTGTGGTGCTCATCTCCGTTTCAAAGCCGAAGAGCCAGTGCTGTCCGAAGACGTTTCCATGGTCATGTGGCCGGCATGACTAAACACCAAGGTGCACAGAACGCTGTTACCTTCCCACCAAAGTGGTACCTATTTATCTACTTGCAATTTCTTGCTTTCGAACTGCTAGGTTGGCAGGAGAAAAACAGGGAAAAACAGACAGACAAAAAAGAAGCATCAAACATTTGTAAAAGTTAGCAAGTGGAAAGTGTGGAGTCTGGTGTTTGTTCTGACAATCAAATTCCAGAGATTGTTAGCTCAGATTTATTTCCCAAGGTTTGTTATCCTAAGGAACTAGGAATTCCAAAGTGAATTAGCCAGAGTCCTTTGTTAGCTATTTCACAGATAAATGTGTTTCTCTGTGTAAAACAGTGACCACCCACCAGAAACAGTTGTATAGTTATTTATCCCAGAAATGAACTGACTGGAAGGTGAACCAACATTCCTTAGTCTTGTCTGGAGTTAACTCCCAGTGCCATCCTAAGCAGAGTTAATGTCAGTCTAAGCTGATTGATTTCAATAGGTTCAGATTGAAATAGCTGCATAGGACTGGACTGTGAAATTTCGATTCTAATTTACCTTTGTAATGCAAAGTCAGTGTAACTGAACTGTAAACAGGCCCTACAAAAAGTCAGCTGGGGAATTCTTGTGCCTGATAGAAACCAAGATCCTTATGTATGGAAGGGTCAGGGTGTGCGTATGTCTGCAGACACAGATTCTGCAAAATAAAGCACTGATAATATTCTAGCAGCAACAGACATCACTGGAGAAAGTAGACAAGCTGGCAGATATGCCCCCTCCCTCCAACTGGCACAGTAGTAGTTCTCCAGAAAAATATTGACAGTAGCATCAGCATCCTGAGTTGGACATTTCTGTTAAGCCAGTGTGCAGTGCTAGATTCCACCCCCCCGGGTCCAGCACAGTCCCCCATTAGTTGATACAGAATCAGCACCGCTTTGATGAGGTGGGGTATCTTATCTTGAGTTCCTGCTTGAATTGTCGGAAGAGCACCTTGTTGCGCTGGTTCTCAGCATCCTTTTGTGCATGGAAATCACTGGCCACCTTGAAGCCCTTGTGCACCAGAAATGCGTTGCTGAGCACCGAGAAACGGTACCCGGCCATATGGAGCTCACAAGCCTGGTGGGAAAGGACAATATAACAGCAGCAGAGTTCAGAGGCTCTCCCTAATTGAGAACATGCAAGAATAACCCACATATTCTCTAAAAACATTAAGAAGTGCACTGCAGGACTATTTCATATAAGGATCCCCCCTGCCACGGCCTGACCGAGATTAAACTTTTCCACCATCCCAACTCCCGAACTACATTTGGCCCCTTCACCAAGATGACCACCAGACTAGATACCTGGCTGATGCGATTGAAGCCATACTGCTTGAAGCGTTCATCGTAGTGTGGCACAGAACTAGCGCCAATGTAGAAGGGTTCCCATGGGTCCCTCCACTCCACTTCATAGGCCACACGTAGGGGGCCGCCCACTGGAAGATTCAGCCAATGGGAGTAGTTGGTGGGTGCCTGGCATCTGGGGCACAGCTCTTCATAGAAAGGCCGGATCTCACCCACTTGGTACAGCTGCAGCAGTTCTGTTTTGGTTCCAGGAATGCGGCGAGTATGGCGGATCTCAAAAGCAGGCACAACGAGGACCCTTGGCGTCCCCTCATCAGCGACTCTGGGCAGTGCCAGAAAGGCCTCTCGTAGCCCCTCGCTGGGCACCATGTCCACGTCCACCACCAGCATCCAGTGCCCACCGACCGCCCTCCGTGCCACGTTGCGGAGCAAGTTATTGGGATAGGAAGCATTAACAACATTCATGGCATAATTACGCTGCCCAGCCCCTACCCGTGCCAGCTTGGCGAAGACATCTCCGCAGGCTTGGAGCCTGGCAAATTCGTCATGATCCTCCAGCTCAGGGAAGGCAGCCACTTGATCGGCCTGGCACACCAGGTGGAGGCGAACCAGCTGGCGAATGGGCGCACACAAGGCTGCCAGCGCATAGACCATCACAGTGGCAAGGCGGACTTCAGCAGAACCTGGAGCAAAGAGGGCCAGTGAGAGCGGGCCTCTCCAGCGTTCCACCAGTTGCTGAGTGTGATGCAAGTTGCTAAGGCTGGTGTGGGTGACCAGCACCACATCCTGGCTGTGCTCACCATCCCAGGTACCACGTAACATGTCCTGGTAGATGCGGTACTGTCTGCTGGCATCCAGGCTGCCACCACTGGCCAGCACTTGCTTGAGCCTCTCCTTGTGCCCGTCGCTGGGCAGGGACCGGCGCCCTTGGAAAAGCTCCGCATAGTGGGACCGTTGATCCTGTCCATGCAGTCCTGACAACAGGGCCAAATACAGCAGCTGCAAGCCAGCCACAAGTGCCAGCGCTGCCACCAGCACCTGGAAGCATGAGCACTGCATGGGCAAAAGGGGTACACTGTGTGTGGGGTGGGGGAGAAGTCTCAAACCTGGCCCATCAGCTGTGGCTCCTTGCCTTCATTTCCTTTGCAAAGCTGCATGGTCCACCCTGAAGAGTCTGCAGCGCTGCATGAAATCTACCTTGGGAAGAACCTTGAAAAACAGGTTAATGCATCGGGGAGCAGCTGCTCGTCTCCCTTGCCTTCTTCTGAAAATCTGCGAGCTTCGGTACAAGATCTGTTCGGGAGGGGGCGTCTTTCTCTAGCGCCCTCTACTAGCGAGGAGGATTCATTACAAGGAGGGCGAACGATTGTGGCCCCCACCCGCTTTTCATTGCGCCCCCACCCCTTCTGCACCGTTTTTCAAGCACATACAACCCCCCCCCCCCACATACACACTCCGTTGCGCGAAGCAAGCGGTTTTTAGGCGCTGAGGTTTCCTCCCGGCCACCTCTCCCCCACCCCCGTTTTCTTTTCATTTTGAGCGTTTGTGTTTTTTGGCGTTTGTAGAAAGCATAGCCGGGGGTGGGGGGGACTGCACACCGGAAAAATCGAAGTCATCCTGGGAAAGGGATAGTACAAGAAAGATGAATTTTTATATAGGAAAGAATTTCCCTGCCAGCTGGAAAATAACTATAGACCAGGTAGAAGGAAACGTTCTAGCCTGTGAGACGAGGTGGCCGAGTGGTTAAGGCGATGGACTGCTAATCCATTGTGCTCTGCACGCGTGGGTTCGAATCCCATCCTCGTCGCACCTCTTTTGAGCAACAGGAAGTTACATTACATTTTCCGAAGAGGGAAGAGAAAAAGAAGAAAGTAGCCCCCCCCCCCCCCCGTATTCTGTTGAACTTTAAGAGGAAGTCACTAGGTTAAGAGTGGTGAAGAACGAGAATGCACATTCCCCGCTGAAAAACCCGGGGGGGAGCCGTTTCAAGAAAGGGAGATTGCGGTGGAACCCAAAGGAGACAGATCACCCGGGGTCCTCCAAATCTCGAGCTAGTCTTGGAGCCCAGAGGAGGCGGGGGGAGCAAACACACTTCCCGGTTCCCTCAGAATATATAAAATGTTGTAGAGTCAGTTCCATGACGGACGATAACTATGGATGTGTTGGGGGGGGGGGGCACTACAAATTCATCTTTTACTTATGAAGACTTTAAATAAGGAAGAAATGAATTCTATTCCAACAGAAAAGAGTCTCCAAGTGAGTTTTTTTTAAAAAACACACACATGGAGATCGATTTCTCTGGTTTTAATTCTTGTACTTGAGGGGTTTTTTTAAATCATGTGTAATAATTTTACTTTTAGTGCGCTCAAATCACATCAAAGCACAGCAACCTCATAAAGTATCTGTGAAAACTATGATAACTTGATTTCCCTCTCTACAGTACCATTTATTTCCTCCCGCAGAATCCTGGGAGTTGTAGTTTTCTTTTGACAGTGCGCACGTTTTGTTATTTGCTGCGACCTGGATAGCTCAGGCTAGCTGGATCTTATCATATATGAGAAGCTAAGCAGGGTCAGCCCTGGCTAGTATTTGGATGGGAGACCACTTAGGAATACCGGGATTGCTACACATAAAGGCAGGCAATAGCAAACTAGCTCTAAAGGTCTGCTTTGAAAACTGGATTGCATTGCCTAGGTCAGTTGTGACTTGATGGCAAAACAAAGGGGGGGGGGACCCATTCTGTTAGCAGTGCCATCCACCTCCCCCGGAAAAGCTTTTACTGTCATGAAATACATCTACATTTGTAGTCCTTTCCTTTATTATTAAACTTGTATGACCAAAAGTCTTGAGCATATAACCAGTACATCACAACAGGGCAAAAAAACCAAAACCAACCTTACAAACAGGACAGAACAGGCAAAAGGCAAAATACAGAACAATCAAATACATGTATCTCATAAAAGTCTAAAACACATTGGATAAAATATAACAGTGGACCTATACAATTTCTCATAAGGTCAGCAGGATAATACTTATCATAACAGCATTTTAAGGAGATCACTATTGTCAAATATTTGGCAACAGATCGAGTTATTTCTGAATCAAAATCTGCTAACAATAGAGATACCACCCAGGACTCAATGGGAAGTGGATATCTGGACCTATATCTGTAGTGTAGACAGGCTATCATTTTCAGAATGTTGGTGTCGTTCTAGGGTATATGTTCCAGCACTTCTGTGTAGCCAGCTTAACAGCGATCAGGAAATAAACTGGATAGGACTACACTGTTATTTCCAGTGCTTTCTCCACCAAATGGACATTCACTTGTGGAAAACTTCCATATAAATACAGAATAAATCTCACTACAGATCTTGTGGACAAAACTGGGGAGAGACATCATTATGCCAAACTTTACTTTCTGAGATATCTGCCATGGAAGTCCAAACCTGGATGCCATCCTAGACAGACCCCATCCTAGTGGAACAGGCGCCCATTCAACTTTCCAAATAGTATGCTGAGAAGTGAAGCATTTCTTAGAACTTGAAGATATTGCTAGATCCCATATTGTTTATGGATGCCCAACTGGTGTCTTCAACCAAAGTCCTGGCTCCATTGGTGTACCAGCGTGTGCCCCCGTGTGAAAAAGGACCATTGTACCTAGAGATGGGGGGGCAGGAAAATTCAAGGGGACAATTCACCCCCTTTTTTTCCTGAGGCCTTTTTTTTTTTTGGGCGGGGGGGGAGTACTGAAGGAAAAAAACTCCTATGTAGTGGTTAAGTGCACGGACTCTAATCTGGGAGAACTGGGTTTGATTCTCCATTCCTCCACTTGCACCAGAGGGATGACCTTGGGCAAGCCATAGTTTTGGCACAGCTGTTCTTGGAAAAGAGCAATTTCTGTCAGAGCTCTCTCAGCCCCACCTACCTCACAGGAGATTGTAAGCCACTCTGAGACTCCCTTGGGTAGTGAAGGGCGGGATATAAATCCAATCTCTTCTCTTCTTCTTCTTCTATAAACTATTTTGTCTTTTAGAATGAGTGAAACACTATTAAAGACAAGGTGGGCATGCTGTAGAGGTATAAAGGTAAAGGGTTCCCTTGCTCGAAAGCCATTCAAATCTGACTCTAGGTGGTGGTGCTCATCTCCGTTTCTAAGCCAAAGAACCAGCACTGTCTGAAGACATTTCCATGATCATGTGGCTGGCGTGACTAAATGCCAAGGAGCACGGAATGCTTTTACCTTCCCACCAAAGTGGTACCTATTTACCTACTTGCAATTTCTTGCTTTTGAACTGCTAGGCTGGCAGGAGCTGGAGCCAGAGACAGGAGCTCACTCCATCATGGAGCACTAGGGTTTCAAACTGCCAAACTACAGACCTCCCAGTCTGACAGCTCAGCATCTTAACCTTTGAGTCACTGCAGCCCCATTGCAGAGGCATACAGCTCTTAAATACAAGATGCATTTCGGTACCTAAAAGGATACCAAATCTTCATGAGGGGAGCATGGCTTTCATTGCTTCTGTGGCCTTTTGGTTCTCTTGTGGCTGACCTTTTCACCTCTCCCTCAAACCACTGTGACACACATACCCACATATTGTGTAACAGGTAGCTTATTGCCCTATCTTGCTGGAGGGGGGAAATATCATGAGTTGGAGCAGAAACTGCACCAAACCCCACTCAAGAGTTTCATCGAGAACTGAACTCTCTAACCAGTAGCTACAGAAGGAAGAAGACAGCATCTAGCTGGAATGATATCTAGCTGTACAGTTATTATTGGCCCTTTGTGTGACCATATTTTCCTGACCAAATAATATATTTTACACAGCTCTTTTCATATAGCAAAAGTTAAGATATATGGGCTAAGCACTGGGTATATTTGCAGTTTGGCTTGTAGAACATTAAGGCATTTATAACGATTAAATCCCATAAATATTTCAAATACTACAATTTTACATGCTAAGTTATAAATGATGCATTTCCTGTTGTTAAAGTAGTAGAATTAGTTTAGGTTTGATATTATTATATATTTCAGGCTTTCCCCATGCCTTCCACATTTATAGAAACTTTACATCTCTAGTTGTATCACAGTTGCCCATGGCTCACTGACATCAGGCTCCTCTACCATAGCAGATATTGTATAAGGTACTGCCTGCAAAAAGTGTTTGGAAATTTCAACCAGTCCAGACTACAGCCACTACCTTATTAAGGAGGACCTGTTGCAATGAACATGAAAGACCGGAAGCTGCTTCCAAATGAAACATCACCAGGCCTCAATTCAATGTATGTGCCGGTTTTGAACGACACGCTCTGGGAATCTTCTTCCAAAGAACCTTCCCTGCCCTTCAGAGATCTTCATAGGTGGTTTTCCTTCTTAAATAAGGCAGGTGCCTCCAGAGAATGGCTCTTTCTGTGGCTGCACAGAAGGAATGCTCGCCTGCCTGTCAACTGGTTAAGTGCTGGGCGAATACCATAGTGCCTCCTCCCCCTACCTCTCAGCCCTTGTCATTATGGCTGTTTGCTTTTGTGGTCAGGCTGCCGCTCAGACGATTTTTATATTTTTTGAGATCTTCTGACAGCTGTGTATTGTTTTCATTTCTACCTGCTGCTTTGCTGCCAGCCATTTTGAAGACTTATGGGTAGAAATATGGGAATACATATTTTAAACATCGATTTCTCCTGGAGCAAACCCTGCTTAAGTTGCTAATGCAGTGGGAAGAAAGAGACAAAATCTTTTTTTTTCTTAAAAAAAAGAAAAGCTTTATTGAATGGCAAAAATAAGCTAACTAAACTTCTCAGAGTTGTTCCACATTTTACAGGCAGAATTATTTTAAAAAAAAGATGAATACAACCAGGATAGAGATCCTATTTACAACAGCACAATTCTTAGGACTCTTCTTGGATCTCCCCACCCCACCCTGGGCCAGGCTCTGATACAAAAAGCTTGAAAAGAAGTTGTTCCACAAAGTATAAACACTGCAAACAGTAAAACACACTAAAGATAATATTTTCACAATTGCGCTTTGATCATTAATAAGACTAGTATTAAAACCAATGTTATCTAAAGGCAAGTCTGTCTATGAATGAAATGCGAGCAATTCAGAAACGTTTCACAGGATTAGACTGAAAACAAAATTGTAAGCAGGGTCTTATTTTATTTTGGGGTCCGGGGGAAGGATCACAGCAAGTAAACACAGAACAAAGCTTGAGTCCAGTAGTAACTTTAAGACCAACAAGCATGCTTCTTCAGATTGTGCCTACACACGAAAGCTTATACCTTGAATAAAACTTTGTTGGTCTTAAAGGTGTCACTGGACTCAAATTTTATTCTGCTGCTTCAGACCAACACGGCTACCCACCTGAATCTATCAACAAGAAAACACTGCAGACGTTTCCTCTCTTTTTTCGATTTTGCAAAGAGGTTTGTGTTTTGCATAAATCAAGGCATGAGTAGTTGTGCGGGCTCCCCAGCAAGAGGCCAGGAAGTTATCTAAATCATAAGGCGGATCTAAGCATCTTTCACTCAGAAGCAGAACTCTTGAATGACCGTTTCTTAGATGACATTTCAGATCAAACTGGTGAAAGAGACAGACAGGTATCACACAGACACATTCACTGGAGCCCAAGGACAGGATACAGCTTCCTGTCAAACAAAGGGCCCCATTATATATTACACCGTTTATGGAAACGCCCCAGGACCTGCCAAGTAGACGTGCACTGGAATTCCCACCAGCAGCACACGTGGAACCCACTGGTTCAAGCAAGTTCCTCCAGTGGGAAAACTGCAGCTTCCCAGGGGCATTCCAGGTCAAGAGAATGGACTCATGTGCTGCAGTCGTGATTCAAACTGGTCTCCAACATGACTAAAGCAGGAAACCATACATAATGTGCAGTTAGGCCCTTAAGATTCAGCTGCAAACCTGCAAACTCTCACACGAGGATGCTCAGGACTGCATCTTAAGCAGCTGGAAATGTCTTGTCTAAAACAGGGATCACTTTTATGTTGGGGGGAGTATACACCTCAGCAACCAGCCGCTCAGGGGCCAACTCATTCAAAGTGGTGAATACAGTATTAGAGGACATTTCATCAGAGTAAGCATTGCCTGCTACCGGTATCAGACACTGCTGTCAGCAACCCACTGAAACCAGGGAGGCGTTGTGTCTCAGTGACAGAGCATCAGCTTGGCATGCACAAAGTCCCAGGTTCAATCCCAGGATCAGATAGAAGGTAATGTGAGAGACCTCCACCTGAGATGTCGGAGAGCTGCAGCCGGTCTGAGTAGACAGTACTGACTTTGATGGACCAAGGGTCTGTTTCAGTAGAAGGCAGTTTCATATGTGTCCTAGTAACATGGATCTGGCTGCAGACTTGGAAGGCTCTGTGAGCTCATCTGCAGAACACCTGCTTTGTACACAGAAAGTCTCAAGATCAGCCTCTAGTTAAAAGTATCTTAGGCAGCAGGGATCATGACTGGTGAGCTCCTGCCGGGCCAAGCTAAAAAAGGCAGAGACAGGAGATGGGCCATTCTGATTCTATATAAGGGAGCTTTCTAAAGCCACCGTGTTTCTACAGTGCTTGCCTAACTGATTTAAAGCTGATTCGCATCTTTGTGTAGCTCCATGTAGCTTTCACGCTTCTTTCCAGATAAGCCGGGGAGGGGGGGCTAGACACTGTTATAATATGGCAATAAATGAAACGTAGGAACTGGGGGGGAGATTTGACCCACAGGCCACTACTTGTTGAATCCTTGCTGAAATCAAAAGAAGTCCAGTGGGCACCTTAAAAGACTAACTATTTTTCCAGTGTGAGTTTTCATGAATCAGAGCTCATTTCTTCAGATGCTCTAACTCAAAGCTCATGCTGGAATACATGTTGTTAGCCTTTATGGTGCCGCTGGACTCGTTTTATTTTGCTACAGCAGACTAATACAGCTACTCCCTGTGCATAAATCAAAGCAGGCACAGAACGTGGCTGTGGTATGAACCTTCACTCGGGAGTTTTATGGGACACCAAAGCTTGCTTTATATTTACGCAGCGAAGCAAGACACTTTCCCTTGACAATTCCTGACCTCTTTTTTGAATCAAGATTTCACTTCCCTTTCTTCTTTCCATCTAATACTCTATTCCTCTTGGCACAGCCTACAAAAACATCCCTGGGTGATGTAGAAATGATCTCACTTCTAGACTTCCACCAGTTCAAGCTTCTGCAAGGAAAATTATTCTAGGAGTCTAAAGGCGTTTCATTGTTCATTCGTTTGTCTGGAACTTGGAAAAGCTGCTACAGAATTTGCCTTGTCTTAAAGAAAACTCACTTTTCATTCAAGGTGGGCAAGTTTCTAGCCCTTATGGTTACAATCAAAGAACGTATAACTGCAAAGACTCAGAGACACACACAAAAAGGTTTTTTTAAAAAAGAAAGATTTTGGATTGCCACAGATGGGAAGGAGTGCCATCTCCATCCCTCGTTTTAACACTGACTTTATACATTGTCACCCGTTCCTTGCCCAGAGTCATCCTTCAGCAGTACATTCCACAAAGCAGTTTGTGCGTTAGACAATAATACTTCCTTCAGCTGGAAAGCAAGGCAAAGAGAAAAGTCCCAGATGGGGATATTTCATACAAAGTCTCCCAGTCTCACACACAAAAAGCAGTTGCCTCAGCCACTGCCGCCTTCCCTGAGCAAATTACTCCCCGTTCATATGTCTGGAGAATCCATGGCTCTTTCTGAAAATACATTCAGTCTCCCGGGTTAACAAGAAGGTGACTGAGTGAAACACACACACTGCAAACATATACACATTTTTCCCTTTGTTTGGAAGACAGTAGGTTGCCCCTCTAGGAAAACATTAGCTGCCATAAAGAGGGGACCTGGAGCAAAGACTGGTGAACGCAAATGGAGCTACCAGCCTCTCCTCGAGACTTGAAAATGAAGAAATGCCCACGTTGCAACAGAATGACTGGCACCCTTCAAAGCAAGAATTTCAGGACGAAGGAGAGCCCAGCCCCACAGGAGAGCCCCAAGGCCAAGAAGAAGGTCATGATGGCACCAGCCAACTCACTCTCATGGGGCTGTACCTGTCTGAGGAAAGAAAGAGAAGGCGTTAGTCTCATGGGAAAGGGCCCACCTCTGTCGTTCTACACCAGAGAGGAAATCAGTGCTGGGGTGGAACCCAAACAAGAGTTATTAAAAATGACATTTCGATTCTTGCCATCAAGTAGCAGCTGACTGATGGCGACCCCATATAGTGTTTTCAAGACAAGAGATGAAGAGAAGGGGTTTGCCATTGCCTGCCTCTGCCCAGCAACTCCGGGCTTCCTTGGTGGTCTCCCATCCAAGTACTAACTAGGGCCAATCCTGCTTAGCTTCCAAGATCTGTACTTTATGCATTTTTAATGTAAGCTTCACTTTAACGACCACAAAGCGATTACACAGTAATACACAAGCGATACAAGAAAAAACTGTGTAAAACACATTATTGTATTTTGAATACTGATATTACAGACATGGTTCCTTTTGGTTATTCTTAGCTTCACTTTAATGCCACATCTTCTGAGGTAACTGTTAATTCTGAGTAGTATATTTTTATGCACCAGTCAGTCTGGTGTTCTCATTAATATCGATTTTATATTGTTTCTAAAGATGTTGTTAGCTGCCTTTGGGGCCTCTTGTGGAGAGAGCAGGATATAAGTGGCCAAAATAAACAGGGAACTGCCTAATTCAAACTCTGGATCCAAAGATATGTCATGAACACCACTGTATATAGTAACACGGTGCTTTTCTTCAGTTTTGGAAGTGTATTATGTGCTTCATTCAGTAACCTTTAACAGTACCCTGTAAGGTAGGCCTATAGGAATCATGACACAGAGGCTAGGGGTAGGGGCTGCCTCGGGCCACAGAGTGGTGGAGTCAGGATTTTGGACTCCATTGATGAGTGGCTTGTGGGTGCGGCTCAGGGGTACATCATCTGCTTTGCATGCAGAAGATCCAGGTTCAGTCCCTGGCACATGATGTGTATGATTTCCATCCAAGATCCTGCAGATCAGTTGCTTATCAGAGTAGACAATACTGACCTTAATAAACTGCTGGTCTGACTCAGTAAAAAGCAGTTTCATGTGTATCATAAACTAGTTTTCCTAACAGGAATGGTAACTTCTTTTTGTGTCTGTGTGTGTGTGCACATGCGTGCCTGGAAGTCATGGTTGACTTCTGGCAACCCCTAGTGGGGCTTGGACATTTCAAAGAGGTGGCTTCCTATTGCCTGCCTCTGTGTCTGGGCCCTGGTGTTCCTTGGAGATCTCCCTTCCAGTTACTTGCCAGGGTCGGCCCTGCTTAGCTTCCGAGATCTGACGAGATCGGGCTTGCCTGGACTATCCAGGTCAGGGCAGGAATATTGCAGCCTGGACTATCCAGGCCAGGGCAGGAATTTTGTAGCCGGAACTCCTTTGCATATTAGGCGACACACCCCTAATGTAGCCAATCCTCCAAGAGTTTACAGAGCTCTTCTTACAGGGGCTACTGTAAGCTCTTGGAGGATTGGCTACATTAGGGGTGTGTCACCTAATGTGCAAAGGAGTTCCTGCTACAAAAAGGGCCCTGGTGGTGATACTATATTTACAGACCTCTCCCCTCCCGAGAGAGGGGCCATGACTCAGTGGTAGAGCACATGCTTTGCATGCAGAAGGCCCAAGGTTCAGCCACTGGCATGTCCAAGTTAGAAAGGATCTCACGTGGCGGGGCTGGGAAAGAATGACCTGCACTTGAAAATGAGATGGGCACCGCCAATCAAATAGACAGTGCTGAACTGAAGGCCATTTTGAGCACATACCCTCTTAAGTGCTTAACTTAGTCCATTCTTATCCTGCCCCTCCACCTAGGGGTGGTGTGCAGGATTCTCCCCTCCTCCATTTTATCCTCACATCAACCCTGCAAAGTACTTTAGACTGAGGTAGCGACTGGCCCAAAGTCAGCCCCCAATAAGCTTCATGGCAAGTGAGGATCCAAACCTGGATCTCCAAAGATCCTTGTCTGGCATGCTGACCACTAAACCACACTGGAATAAGTGTGCATTAATAAATAAAACTTTCCCAATGCACGGCTGGCCCAAGTTCTTTTTAAAAAATTAACAGAAACTGAACAGCCGGCCTGAAACAGGAGACAAGGGGCAAAACTAATCTCTGAACCAACATCCAATTCGCAGCGTTTTTGTCAAGCGTTACGATTGTTTTACTGATAGACCCAATTCCAAGCCCTTGCATGAAAGTCACATAGCCACACTGAACTGATCTTGAGCAAATCAGTCACACTCAGTCTCTACCTTATCTATCACAGAGGACAGAATGCTTAAAAAAAGCACTTATTACAATTTCTGGGGTGGGGGAAGAACATTGTTGGAGCTGATCAGCTAGCTCAGCCTACAACACCGGGCCAGAGCTCAGCTGCTCTGTGCATGAAGCTACTGAAAGATTATCAGTCAGTTAATGCTATTTAGTTAGCTTCTGACACCCACCCTGTTGTGGAGCCTCTGGGTGAATTGTGATAGATTTAAGCTCTTCTACAGGTTAGTGCACAGTTGTTGTTGCTATAACAATACATCTTCACTAATCTTGGGGGCCTTCAGGACTAAGAGGACTACAAATTCAAGAAAGGGAGAAAAATCATTACCTCTTGAGTATACAGCAGACTGCTTTCCCCTCCCTGCTGAGTAACTACAGCCTGTCCCAGCATTTCCAAGTACATACACACACTGGGACCTTTCCTCTTTAAAGGAAAAATTAAGCATTGCAGGCACTAATTTGCAATTCACATTTTGTTCCTTCATACGCCAGGAAGATGACTATTCAGGTCTTCACTCACTTTGGCGCCAGGCACATGGTCAGGGAGACGAAATAGCCGTTGGAAAGCGAGAAAACCACCATGAAGAGGATGAACCAGGTATCGTGGTGGAAAAGCACAGGCAGGTAGGAGCGCTGAGGGATGTTGCACAACAGGAGCAGTGGGATGAGCAGCAGACGGAGCCCCACCACCACAGGGAGCACAGGCAGGTTCTTCTCAGGCTGGTGAGGGCAAAAACATCCTGTGTCAATTAGTTCATTCGCATAGGCCCCTGCCGCCACAATTCACCTCTTCTAGAGAAGAGGAGATTGGATTTATACCCTGCCCTTCACTACCCAAAGCAGTCTCAGAGCAGTTTACAATCTCCTTTCCCTTCCTCTCCCCACAACAGACACCCTGTAAGGTAGGTGGGGGTGAGAGAGCTGTGAGAGAACTGCTCTTGAGAGAACAGCTCTGAGAGAACTTGGAACTGACCCAACATCACACTAGCAGCGGCATGTGGAAAAGTGGGCAATCAAACCCAGTTCTCTCAGATTAGAGTCCACACGCCTGACCACTACACTAAACTGGCTCTTGGTTAAAAGGTACAAGCAACAAAATACCACCTGCCACAGAATAGCACAGAGAGTCAGTTTGGTGTAGTGGTTAAGAATGCAGACTCTAATCTGGGAGAACTGGGTATGATTCCCCATTCCTCCGCATGCAGCTGCTGGTGTGACCTTGGGTCAGTTACAAGTTCTCTTAGAGCTGTTCTCTCAAGAGCAGTTCTTTCAGAGCTCTCTCAGCCCCTACTACCTCACAGGGTGTCTGTTGTGGGGACAGGCAGGGAAAGGAGACTGTAAACTGCTCTGAGACTCTGAGTGAAGGGCAGGGAATAAATCCAATCTCCTCCTCCTCTTCCTCTTCTAATTGCTCCAGTGCAGACACTGTCCCCTAGTAATACCATCACTTGACCCCTTCAATGGCATCATTTACCCTTGCCAAAGAACATGTATGGCTGCTTTCAGACATCATCTATTGCCTCCTGATAAACCATGGCTTGTGCAATAAACTTGGTTAATCTATCTGACATAAAGTAACACACCCTCGCTTTTGTATAAATTCAGTTTTTCTATTTTTTGCTTCTTCAGTGTTCCTATAAGGCTGCCTCTGTGATCAGATGCCCCGACATCCCTGACCCTTTGTGGCCTTTTGAACCTTTTATTTATGTGTCACTATTTTTCTTCTGTACCTGTGTGAGTGACGGAATAAGTTCTAGTCCACGCAAGCATCTCACACAATAAGCCTTTGAAAGGTGCCCCAAGGCTCTTTTCTGGTTTCTGCCACAACAGACTAACCCAGCTACCTCTCTGGAATTCTTGCAGGCTTCTGGCTGATGCTGCCTACTTCAGGATGGAGCACAACCCAAGTAGGGGGACACCAGCCCCACTCACCCACCCTTGCTCCATCACTTACCCAGAGGAAATAGGTGGTGGCACTACGGCCGAGCCAGTCCATGACATTGAACAGAAGGAAGCAGCAAATCGGAGTGAAGAATTTCCCTGGGAGGTGGCAAGAAAAACAGATTTATAATGCAAATGGGGGACTGGATATGCAACCCTTATTAGAAGCTGCGATCCAAATCCAGATCAGAGAAATGGCTGGCTCAGAGACAGAAGGCTTTTCTTAAATCCATGGTTTTCCCAGGAGGAGTCTGGGTCAGCACAAACAAGCATTCCTACTGGTGCAGGAAACTGTTGTTTCCCAGCATTTGAACAAGTAGCTGCAATCACTAGAAAACAGAGAATCTTCTCCCACCAAACATCACCACTGCTGTGCAAGCTTGGCTGTGGAGATGGCATTAACGTGAATAGTACAGAGGACCAAACTACACATGAAGCTTTCTAATGAGTCTGCTGGGAGGAGGGGATATTAACCACCATTTTGCAGCTGCACGTGCATGGGATACTGCAGGTGCAACTGCAGAATGGAGCAAATAACTCCCCCCAGACCAAAAGCATTAGAAAATGTAACATCTCATTTGGCCCAACTCACAGAGAAAGGGTCTGTTAGAGGCTGCTAATGGGCCTGTGTGTTGATACTCAGGCATGCTGGACTGTGCGATTTGGATATATTTATGCAAAATATGTACATTTGCATCCCGTCACATATTCCCCTTCCCTCCTTCCTGTTGCCTCGGGAACTCTCCTCCTTAGCACACTGATTTTTGTCACTTTAGGTCATTTGCTCCCAGAAAAGGGCCTGAAGTGGCTATCAAGACAGAGAATTTTCTAGATTGTTCCAGCCAAACTTTACTGTTCTCTGATTTACTGCAGGTGCTAGTCACTCCACCCCCCTCCCCCTCACTAGCAGATATGCATCAAGGTTGTCCATCCAGGTCTGTTAATTAAGATCACACAGTTCAGCTGTGAATCTGGTGTAGGGATGCCATTCCCCAGTTGGAGGTGAGGGGTCCCCTGATTTTCGGGCCTCTTCCCTGCCACCTGCTAGCTGGCCAGTGGAGGGAAATCCCGCCCCCAAACGCAAAGTAATGACATCACACAGAAGTGACATCATCAGGTCGGTGACGCAGCATGGCAACACTCTGGTATTTGGGGCAAAACTCTATGCCCCAAATACCAGAGCATTGCCACGTAGCGTCGCCAACGTGATGATGTCACTTATGCTTGACATCATTACGCTGCATGCTCCCCCCAACTCCCAGAAAGTCCCTTCCCCACTGCTGGGTCCATCCCTAATCTGGTGTTGGAGGGGGGGAACTCGCTCTCCTCCTGGAAGGTACCATGGATACGGCCCAGTGATTGGTTATGGAAGTCAGGAGGTTACAGCTTGCAGTCTTCTATAAATATGGTTCGTGAGAAGAAGTCTTACCCTTGTTTTTACCCTTTCCTCCCCATTCCTCTGTGCTGCCATCAGGACTCTTTGCTTCAAGAAACAACTGGGCTGTGTTAGGACTCCAGTAAAAGGCAGACAGTTAGGTTTCTTGTTTTCCTGTGCCTGTTTACTGCCACTGAACTATTTGCCTTATTTTTATACCTTTTATTGAACTTTTTCAATAAAATCTTCTGTCGCTTTATTATGCGTGTGTTAGTCGGGGAGTTGCTGAGACCAAACCCAGTTACAGCTTGGTTACCTTACCACACCAAGGCAGGGACAGCCTTGACAGTGGCAAAAACAAGGAGATAAGGAGAAGAGGTCTTTTTTTTTGTCCTCACACCCATTTTATCATAGACTTGGCCCTCAGTTAAGACTTTTGTGTCCCACCACGAAGAGCTAAAGTGAACAGACCTTCAAGCTTTGTGAGGTTACTGCTGAGCTTTCTTGTGGTTTTCAGTTCTGCCATTTTCTACTGTGACTATAATTCTCTTATTAATTGTAATGGCATCTATATTTGGTGTCTCCACACAGTTTTAGGACAGTGGCAAAACAGTACAGAAATGTGGAAAGAAAAAAAGGAGAGCAAGTTTCCCAAGGCTCTTCCTTGCAAGAGGAAAATGTCACATGCCTCAGGGGAAAGGAAAACCTGGAATTCTTGGTTCTTACCCCCACACACACCCTGCCCCCCCATACCACCCCATTCCTCTGCAGAGATGAGGTTGCAGCTCTCTAGACCAGCCTTCTCCACCCCTCCTCTCTCAAAAGGTACCCATCACTCACTCCAGGTTTTGTTCTCAGACACGCTGGTCACACTGGCGGTAATGGCGGGAAACACGGACAGGGTGACAGAGAAGACCAAAACAATACACAGGGCCAGCTGCCAGATCTAAAAGAGAAGGCAGAGTTAGTCCCAGCTGTCACTGAGGCCGTCCACCAGAGTCCAGGCTGCACCACTTCAAGGGGCAGAGAGAGGGCCAACAGATGAGGCAGAAGTCCCTGGGGTTCACCCCAGAGACGCAACACCACTTTAAAAAAAAGTGAGCTCTCAGCTGGGAACTCCTTTCAACGGTGCCACAGGCACCTCTTGCACCATTTTGAGTTGGAAAAACGGCATGAGGAAGAAGGATAGGACCTCCCTCCCCTCACTCTACAGTGGTCCTGCCCAAAATCAGGCCCCACCGCAGCACAGCTGAAAGGAGTTCCTGGCAGGGCACTCACTTTTAAAAATGGCAGTGCAACCCAGGAGTGAACCTGGGGATGTCTATCTTATGTAGTGTGGCCCAGGGGTTTTTCTCTATGGCAGCCCTTACACAGAATACCAGCAAATCGAGTAGAAGAGCAAAGACAGAGGTGGGGAAAGCCCTGCTAGGTAAGCTTGCAGCAGCTGAATAAGATGTGCCTGAGCTTGTTCTCCTCTGCTCACTGGTACTTTAGGCCTGGGTTTGGTAGAAGCTTCAGCCAATGGAAAAGAGCCGGGGAATTGTCGTTGCCTAGAGGTGGGCACAAGATCTGCTGGAAAAGAGAGAGATGGGGGGATCTGCTTTGCACTCAGAAGTTTCCCCCCCAGCCTTCTCCTGTTTGCTTCTATTTGTAACATTAAAAAAAAATTAAGATGCTTGGAGCCACTATAGGGCAGAGAAGTGGGGTATTTTAAAAAAGGGTTCTCTCGCCTAGACATCTCCATGACATTTTTTAAAAACGTAACCCCTGCTTTTCTTTCCAGTGGAGACTTAACATCTTTCTTCTCTCCTGCACTTTACCTTGACCACTCTGTGAAGCAGAGTTAGGTGGAGAGAAAAAGAAAGAGAGGGTGACAGTCCCAAAGCCGAGCTCCCATGGCAGAGCGGGGATACAAATTCGGTTCTCTCTCCCAGATCCTAGTGCAACCTTCTAACCAGTGCAGCACACCGGTATTTTTCGGAGAGTCATTTTCTATGGAGGAGCCATCAAATTATATAAGCCTGCATCTGCTGTGTGAAACGGTACGCCCAGAGAGAGGCTGACCAAATCTGAGACACCCATATGGAGCCCCACCCAAACACAATGCTCCATTCTAGATCCACCTTCACCAACCCAGTTTCAGCTGAGCTATATCCAGCCCAGGTTTGGAAGCTATCAAATCTACTGCAAGTTTTGGAAACAGATTCTATTTTGGAGGCAACTAACAAACGTGGGAGCAAAGCAGCCTCCTCATCTCTGTTGAGGCTGCTTTCAAACATAAGCAGGAAGTTGAAGTTGGGTGATACTATTTTTTCTTCTCTCCGCGATCGTACTTCCTGGTTATAGGGAAATGCACTGAGTATTGCCTGGATGCTGGAATACAGGCAGCATCTACTATCTCTGGGGTCTTCCGGCTTTCCAGACTACTTTTTTGGCCCTTGCAACAACCTAGTAGACCATGATCCCACCCACAATCAGGGCCCTGTGGGACCTATTACAGTTCCGCAGGGCCTGTAAAGCGAAGCTGTTCCGCCAGGCTTTCGGTTGAGACGGCAGACAGTCAGCCATTCTGGCCTCCCCTGTTCATAGCCCCTTCCTAGTGCCCTGCTACTTTAGAGAACATTACTTGGGCCCTGGAGCTTTTTATCCACTTGGCATGAGGCATGGGCACTTCCTGTTATTGTTTATTGTGGCATCTGTTGTTTTATCACCTTTATTGTTTTATGAATCTTATGTTGCAAGCCACCCTGAGCCTGCTCGTGGGATAGGGCAGGTATAAATTAAATAAACAAATAATACTGAGCAGCATGCACATGTCTTCAGAGTTATGTGGCAGAAAGGGAGCCAGTTAGACCAGTGTCCAGGCCAGCACTGTGAACAGCAGACCAAGACTGACAGGAAACACAAGCCAAGCACCTGGAGGTGTATCATAGTGAGGAACAAGCTAAGGGTCAGAACCATGGAAGAATCCTCTATACTGCCGGCTGACCTCACCTCATGGTCCTGTCGTAACAGGGATAAGCAGCCGCAGCAGGAGAAACTGATCGTTCTTCCCAAGAGGCCGCTTCTCCTCCCAAAAGGCATCAAGTTCCCTGCCACATCTGCATAGCATCGAAAACGCAGGAGGTCATAGCCCCGCTGTATACTGCCTTGGTCAGGCCACACCTGGAGTACTGTGTGCAGTTCTGGAGGCCTCACTTCAAAAAGGACGTGGGCAAAATCAAGAGGGTGCAGAGGAGAGTGACAAGGATGATCAGGAGTCTGGAGATGGAGACCTACGAGGAAAGGCTAAGGGCCTTGGGAATATTTAGTTTGGAGAAGAGGAGACTGAGGGGGGACATGATTGCTCTCTTTAAATATTTGAAAGGAAATATTTGGAGGAGGGCAAGGAGCTGTTCCAGTTGGCAGCAGGGGATAGGACCCGAAGCAACGGGTTTAAATTACATGCAGAAAGGTATCGGCTGGAGATTAGGAAAAACTTATTCACGGTCAGAGTGGTCCAGAGGTAGAATCAGCCGCCTAGGGAGGTGGCTAGCTCCCTTTCACTGACAGCTTTCAAGAAGAGGCTGGACGAATGTTTGTCAGCGAAGCTCTAGGCTGGTCCTGCATTGGGCAGGGGGTTGGACTAGATGGTCTGTATGGCCCCTTCCAACTCTATGATTCTATGAACCTATGATCTTAAATTGCTGCCCTCAATTCCTACCTTCTGGAGCACACCAATCACCGATGGCGTGGGTGCGGCCGGGCCTGCCCCATTTGTCCCGTTCATCACTTTGGAGGAGCACTTGACTTCTACCTGGTCTGGAGCCAAGATCTTTCCATTGCTCACATGTAATGGTTCTTCTTGGGAGCTCTGTGGCACAGCAGTGGTGCCCTCCTCTGGAGACACAAGGGAAGAGAAGGCTCTTGTGATCAGGGCAGGCTTTACGGACACTACCCCTCCCCTTGACTAGAGCCTCTCCTTGGCTGCCAGTCTGATGCACAGACTGGCCACCAAGGTACAACTTGCTTGTGCTGGAATCAAGACAAATTAAGAAATATTAACTGGGTGCCTGCCCTGCCTGCTTCCAACACCCCTGCCTTGTTCACCCTGCCCAAACCCATTCCTTCCCTCTACTGTGCCCTGACCTGAATGGCCCAGGCCTACCCAATCTCATCAGATCTTGGAAGCTACGCAGGGTCAGCTCTGGCTAGGACTTGGATGGGAAACCACCAAAAACATCCAGGGTCAGTACACAGAGGCAGGCCACAGCAAACCACCTCTGTTCATCTCTTCCCTTGAAAACCACAGAACTGGGAGTATCATCTGGAAGATGCCATCTTTTTACTGAAGACTGTAACATCTAGAGCACTTAATATTATAATTGATTGTTTTATGTTGTTTTTAACCTGTTTTATGTACTGGCATGTGCCCTATTTGTGAGCCGCCCTGAGCCTGCTTGGC
Source organism: Gekko gecko (assembly GCA_029375565.1). Classification (NCBI taxonomy): domain Eukaryota; kingdom Metazoa; phylum Chordata; class Lepidosauria; order Squamata; family Gekkonidae; genus Gekko; species Gekko gecko. Next base: position 28,936,429 of record JAPDNY010000001.1, read on the forward strand.
AGGGGGGGGGGGCAGGCTATAAAGTAAAATAATAAATAAATAAAATCCTGCAGGGTCACTGTAAGTCGGCTGCCACTTGACAGAACTTTCCAACACCACTGTGCTCTGCAGGATGATCAACAGTATCCTATGAAGCACTGTTGCTGCAATAGGTATTTGCATTAGCCGGCCGACTTAGTTTTATGTAATAATTGATGCTGGACTGATTTGGCAATTACTGATTGTCTGTTTCTGAGATTTAAATTTGTTTTCGCTGAACTTTTTTTTTTTTTTTTAAGAAAACACTTGCATCTTTCAAATAGTCTATTTGTAACAGAATCATTGCAAGCCAACTTTGGGGCCTGTTTCTGTGGTTAAAAACCAGGGTAAAATCTAAACAAATACAAAAGAAAAAGCTAGGTGCTGTTGCTGTGGACTGACTGGTACGCAGCAGCAGTGTACATTCAGCAAAGGGATATTTTCTCTAGAGTCCAAAGCAAACAGAGGGGGGCTTCTGTATAAAGGTAACACACACATCAGCTCCCTCCCCCACGAGCATTTCAAAGTGAAGTCCAGCAATCCCATTTCCTTTTTCCTTTGACAGTGCCCACCTGGGGGGAGAAGCCCAGCCTTGGTCTCCAGTTCGTAACCTGGATCTTCCTGGTATCTCTTCTTCAGGTAGTGATGGGCAAAGTCCTGGAAGGAAGGAAGGAAGGAAGGAAGGAAGGAAGGAAGGAAGGAAGGAAGGAAGGAAGGAAGGAAGGAAGACAATTTCAGCCAGACTACACACTTTCTTTCACTCCCCCTTCATCTCTCGACAATCTGTGATTAGTTTCAAACACAACATGAATTGTGCATACATGTGGGGTATGTGCAGGCAGGCAGTGGGTCCTAATTATCTGCATATCTTTGATCACACCTTAAATTGAGAGCTTGTGAGGAGTGGGTACTTAGGGTAATAGCAGCAGCACTAATGACATTTGCACAGGAAAACTGGGATGAAATTCCTCCTCAGCCACAAAGCTGACCCACCTTGCAGGGTTGTAGTGAGCATAAAATGGGATAATTTGCACTCTTTACAGGAGGGGAGAAGATGCAAATCTGGGAGTCCAGGGGCGGGAAAAGACATAAGCAACAGTAAAACCAAGAGAATCAAAAGGTCCTCTGGCATTAAAATACTCAAGTGCATTCAAATTGCTTCCTGGTAGCTTCAGGGCAGTCATTCAAGGCTGACTCAAGTGTCAGAGGGTGTCCAGAATGCACTGAATCTCCTGATATGGCTGCTCAAAATGGAGAGATTCTTGAGCATCTAAGAGATAGCACTGTTTTTAAGTTCCTTGCTCTGCCCATTCCAACAACACACTTATTCCTTTTCCAAGGGTTTTCAGAAAGCCATACGCTCTTTTCCAATCTCATTTCCATGCCAGTTCCTGTCTTCAAAGGCACAAAGAAACCCAAACCCTATCATTTTTGGTAGAATAATACCCCTTCCCTCCTCCACCTGGCTGTTGTGCATCCTACATGAAGCAGGGTGATTTAGCAAATGCAAGCCAACGCCACTGGTTTGCGTACACCAACTCACATAGCAGAACTAGGAGCTTCCAATTTCAGCAGTGAGACTATTTTAGCATGATGAGCTTGTGTATTCACACACATGCAAAGGAGCACCAAACTTGGCACATCTTGCCAAACTACAGAGCCAATGCTACTGTTCAGCAGATGTAGGCCCTTGGACAGCAAATTTGGAGTGACACAAAAGTCTGCCTGCAATTTAATTTACCACCACGTATTTTTTTTTTACTGGGTTTCAGGAAAAAGCAATTTGAGTTCTTCACGTTAAGGACCCAAAACAGTTGAGGCTAGTCCAATGGAACTCGTGCATCTTCTAGGCCGAGGCCACACATCCCTTCCTCCCAAGCAAACTGCCTCCCCTTATAGCGGGGAAGGGCTTCACCTCACCTTGTGGGGGAGCACGAGGTAACAGATGATCGAGATAAGCGTCCCAAAGCAAGGAGTGATGAAATAGCTCAAAGCAGAAGTCGGAGCATCAACACCACCTGAAAGGTCAGAGAAAAGGGGTGTATGTGGGGGTGGGGGCGGACAGTTGCCAGAAGCACATCTCCCACCTCGTGGCCTGGTGGGCAAAAGCGTACAAGGAGCAGAGCATGGGGTCAAAACTAGAACTTGCTCTAATTTTCCTATTAGGAAAAACAGACCTAAGAATTGATCATCATCTGACTGTTGCCTATGAGGCTCTCCCAGCCATCGGCTGACGCCACGGAATGTTCACAAATATTCTAACCCTTCTGGGTGGGGTTGGCTCTGATGGCATGCTGACGAATGGATCAGCTCTGGCAAGGTAAGATTTGGATGGCGGAACAGAATCACCAGGAGCCTGGACTGGGTAGAAAGGAGGGACAGAGGCATGAGTATTGAGCAGGCAGGGAGCCTACACAACTAGCAGCATAGTGAGAACAGGGATGTATGGCTGGAAGAGGTAAAGATCTGAGTGGAAAAAGAGGAAGAGGAAAGGAATGACCCAAGCAGAAAGGGGGATTGAAGGAAAGGTTACCACATGCAGGTTCTAGGACAAGCTGCTTATTTTTTTAGCAGGAATGGATAGTCAAGGGAGACGAGAAGGCCAGGAGAATGGGCACTAAGCAATGTCCTCTTTGGCTGGGTGACGGGTTTCTTGTTCTTGATACCCCAGACCAAGACAGATGTCCTAGGGCTGCTGTCAGTCACCCAGCACCAAATGCCCCCTCCCCCCAAGGTACTCACTGGCCATGGACAGCACCATGGCGATGGCGGCAAACGTCCCTGCCATGCCCTGGCCACTCAGGAAGAGGGTGCTGAACTGCTGCGGGAAAGAGCCCAGCTGCCCAAACAGGCTGCCTTGCAGGATGGCGCAGAAGGCTGGGGCAAGGGGAAGAAAAAGACCACAGATCAGAACGTCAGTCATTGTTTAGGAAAACCAAAACCAGGGCAGGATTCAAGCCTTTCTGTACGCCCTTTCCCCCAGGATAGGGGGTGGGTGAGTTGGATATCTATTTACTTGGCAGCAAAGGAAATGCACTCTGCACATGCTTCAAGGCATCTTTTGTTAGCTCACACATCCCAAGGCTGAACCCAAACTCTGAATGCAGGTCCCAGGGCCGGGTCCTGGAGCTTAAGTCTGCAGCCAAGAGCTGATGTGCCCACACGTTGCCAATCATGCACCCCTACTGCCAGCTACAGGACAAACACTGCAGGAATTGCTACACATGATTTATTAGGTCAGAGAACGCTACGCCTGTTGAATTTATGCCAGAAAGCTACACCTGTCGAATTTATGCCTGACATGTAGGTGTTAAAGACAAGGAGGGAAGGCAGCAGTTTTATCAGTGAACAACTGCACAGCAATTGGGTTAAAGGAGGACAGCACGGCCTCTTAGCCAAGTCACTCACTGAGTGGTGAGTCAGAAACTCCCCAAGTTCTGGTCTTGCCTCAACTCTCCATTTTTATTTTTTTATTTTTTTGTACATTTATTAACAGATTCAACCATAACATAGCAACAACATACCGTAATTACATTATATAGACATATACATACACCGACTAAAACCTAGATTTGCATTACATATTTTAGGAATAGACCTAAAGCAAAATAAATTCCAGATATTTTGAAGATATGTTACATTCCGCAGAGGGATTGTTGTTTACATAATCTATAAAAGGATATCCCTTTTCCACAAAATTATTTTTATAGCCTGGGGTCTCCATCAAAAATATTTCTATGGCTATTTTATCCTGAATAACTATAGCCCGCACTTTCTGGAACCATACTTTAAGTGAGGGTATTCTCCTAGATTTCCATATTTGAGCTAATACTTATTTGCCAGCTACTAGCAGGAGAGAAATGAGATCTCTATGCAAAGGAGAAAAGAAGCGGTCAGGCCAAAAATTTAATAGAATGGATTCAGGAGTTAAAGGAACATCACTGCCTACTATTTCTGAAATTTTAGAAACAACTGAAATCCAGAATTTTTGGACTTTAGGGCAAGACCACCAGCAATGCAAAAAGGTTCCCAACTCTCCACATCCCTTCCAGCTATTTGAGTTAGATTGAGCAAACTGCCTTGGGCCCCATCTCTAAATATGGGGAGGGGATTCCACCTTCCAAGGCTGGAGTGCAAAGCATTCTACAAATGCTCAGGAGTGCTATTATCAGCACATCTTCTAAGGCCTGGATTGCTTCCCAGGGCCTTCCTTGCTACGAACATCCAGGAGTTGGGTTACTGACTGCAACAGAAGTCTCCTGCTACTGCTCTAACAGGGCTGGGAACAGAGAGAGAGAGAGAGAGAGAGAGAGAGAGAGAGAGAGAGAGAGAGAGAGAGAGAGAGAGAGAGAGAGAGAGAGAGAGAGAGAGAGAGAGAGGAGAGAGATCACAGATCACTCACAGTTAATGAACCAGACACTCGCCATGGTGATGGAGAAAAAGCTCTGGGGCAGCATCTCCACCTTGACTAGGGTAGCCGTCAGTGAGAAGAGGAACAGGATCCCCAAGAGGCTACCTAGAATGCGCACTTTGTCTGGAATGCTGGGATGGATGTGGGGGGGAGACAAGAAAGAAATGCAACATGAAGATTAGATTGTTTGAATTCAGAGCCAGGGAACAGAGGAGACGCTGGCCCTGCCTCCACCACCTATGCACAATTGCCAGCTCATGAAGACAGCACCCAGGTGCATAGGGATGTACATGCTATTCCCCTTGACTGGGAATGTTGCTTTTTCAAGCATTTCTGAACATAGGGATGGCATCTACATGTCTACCTTCTCTATGTGCATAGATGCCTTGGTCACAAGCTAAGAATCACATGTAGGTGAGGCCGGTGCACCCATGCCCACTCTCCCCTCTATCTCTGTTGACTCAATATGCATACAAATCATACGTAGAGAGTTTTACAAGACTTACTACTACCCTGACCTTTATTGTTTGTCCCCACCACACATACACACTTCCTTTTCCCAAGGGGTATCCCACAGACATCAAAACACAAAACTCAAAGGGACTGAATGTACACATAAAAAGATAGATCAGGGAGAGGCCTGACCTCAAGCCCAAATTTCTGAGCATTCAGGAACTTTCTGTAATTTTTACAGCTCTACCGGTTAAGCTAAGCTTCTGCTACCTCCCCCCCCCCGAAAGGATCTGGGAGGCCTAGGTTCAGATTATATTTCTGCCACGGACTCATTGCATGGTATTGGCTGAACATTCTGCCCTTTGTACAATGGAAAAGATAATGGCCTACTTCACAGCAGTGTTCTGAAAGCAAACACAATACAGTCTTTAAGACTATGGATCATTTTATATAGGAACTTAACTTAATGGGGCAAGCATGTTTGCACAGAACAAAGTGGAAGGGGCAGTGCTGGGGGAAAGGAGAGAGTCTGGGTGGAGAAAGAAGAGTGGGAAACCAATCCAGAAGTGGGGACCTGAACTGAGATTAAGTAGCATGATCGTGGCCGTTCTCACCATTGGTAGAGGAGGGAGTTGAGGAGGGTGAAGAGGAGTAAAGGCAGCTGGGAAAGCAGAGCCAGCCAGTTGCTGAAGTTGAAGTCATCTGTGCACGAAGATGGGGGTTCAAGGCCAAGGACGGTTCCGTTCTCATTCTCCTCATAAGCAGAGCAGTTCCCAGTGATAAGCCGAGACTGGAAATACTGCAGAAAGGGTCATATTTGGCAGGATGGTTACATTTCCACCTATAAAAATTTAACAACCGGGGCCCACATTTGCCCAGGAACCAGTCCCTTGAAGCCCAGGATAAATGTGGTGGTGGGGGGGGATCTTCTTATGCCCAGAGGCACTCTTCATTCAGACTATGCCACACATTCCAGAGCTAAGTGTGGCATACAAAATAAGCCCAGGCCTTGAGTCCTGGAGCTGCTCAGCTCAATACATGTCCTAGGCATATTCCTTTGACCTTAGAGCTGTGCACACGTGAAGCTGGCTTACGCTTAGTCAGACCATTGGTCCATCTGGTCAGTACTGTCTGACTGGCAGCTCTCCAAGCTCTCAGGCAGAGGACTTCTACATCACCTACTAATCCTTTTTAAAGAAAACAACAAAACTGGAGATGGTTAGTAGCAGTGTTCTCTCTAAGCTGAGCTAGTGTGAGCTAGCTCACAGTTTTTTAGCCTCTGGCTCACACATTTTTGTCTCAGCTCAGGAAGGATGGCTCCGGAGCAAACTAATTTATGCAGTACTTAAATCGCTCGCTCACAACTTTAATGCCAGTAGCTTACAAAGTAGAATTTCTGCTCACAAGACTCCACAGCTTAGAGGGAGCATTGGTTGGTAGTGACTCTGGGACCTCCTGCATGCAAAACAGATGCTCTGCCACTGTGGACAGCACTCTCCCCTACACACACTTTAAGTTTCATTGGAACGCAGCCTCGATTAGGGGTTTTGGCAGCATCTCAGGGCAAACTTCTACCAAACAAACAGAAAAGCAAAGCAAGGAAAACAACAAAACGGGGCAATTTTAGAAAACCTCATAAAAGCAGAGGTTAAACAAATAAGATTGCCTATATTTTAACTGTGCCACTAACTTACAGTTCCCTGGTTGCCTCTGTGTGCATTCCAAAACAGGTCCATAAAAGGGCAGGGCTTGGACCAAATCAAGACTGAGTCAACAGCCTATGAGCAGCAACTGACCAAACGGAATCTAGTCCCGCTGGGCATTTCTGGAGGCCCATTAGAGACTCTTGGTAATGCCTGCCTGGGAAGGCCTAAGACCATGCAGTGTTTTCTTTTTGTGCTCCCTGGAGCCATTCTATCAGATATGCCTCAAGTCTCATGCTTGAAACTTAATTCCCAGGCACTCATGGGCCAAATTCCGATCATAACTGCTACATCTGGAGAGAGAACCCTTAAGTCTCCCCCTCTGTGTCATTATCCTGACCTGAAATGGCCCTGAGGAGTTATTATTTGCCTCATAGGAGAAGTTTTCTTCAATGGAGCAGTTCTCCAAGGCCATTTCGGGGCAGGAAAATGGTATAGGGCTTCCACTATGAATGCCATGGTTCCGCTATGAATCGGGCCCCCACATGCTGAAGAACTGAGCACAGTTGGCAGAATCTGGGGACAGATTCAAGAAAAGTATAACATGTAATTAGGCCTCCCAGGGCTATGAGAAGAGTATTGTGTACTGGAGTATTGTGTCCAGTTTTGGGCACCACACTTTAGGAAGGATGTTGACAAGCTCGAGCGTGTCCAGAAGAGGGCAACCAGGATGGTGAGAGGGCTGGAATCCAAGTCTTATGAGGAAAGGCTGAAAGACTTGGGTATCTTTAGCCTGGGAAAGAGAAGACTTAAAGGGGACATGATTGCAGTCTTCAAGTATTTGAAGGGCTGTCATGCAGAAGATGGAGCAGATCTATTCTCTCTTGCTCCGGATTGCAAGACTAGATCTAATGGGTGGAAATTACAAGGGAGTCGTTACCAGCTAAATATCAGGAGAAACTTCCTAACTGTAAGAGTGGTTGAGCAGTGGAACAGTCTGCCTCGGGAGGTGGTGGATGCTCCTTCGCTGGATGTTTTCAAGCAGAGGCTGGACGACCACCTTTCGGGTATGTTGTAGGTATGTCGGGCTACCTTTCGGCTATGCTCCTGCAAAGTGCAGGGGGTTGGACTAGATGACCCACAAGGTACCTTCCAACTCTAACATTCTGTGATTCTATTATTCTGAGAAGGGGACTGCCAACTACCTATATGAGAAGGATACACACTGGTAGGGTTACCAACCTCCAGGTGGGGGCTGGAGAGCTCCCTGGATTATAACTGACTTCCAAACTGCATAAATCACTTATTTACCATTTATTTATTGAAAACATTTCTTCCACTTCTCCTGGAGAAAATGGCTGCTTTGGAAGGTGGACTGCCTGGCCTTATACCCTACTGAGGTCCCTCCCCTCCCTAAACCCCACTATCCCGGGCTCCATCCTCAAATTTCCATGTATTTCTGAACCTGGAGCTGGCAACCCTATACACTGGTGAGCTGCACTCGGCTTGGGAGACCACATGCCTGAGACAGATCGCCAGGAGCAAGGGGTTTTTTTGTAGAAAAAGTCTAGCAGAAACTCATTACTATAATAGGCCACACCCAACAGCAGAAACTCATTAGCATAATAGGCCACACCCCTGACAGTGCAACTCCCTCCCAGGATTGGCTTCCCCAGGTGCCCCGCAGCTGCGGGACACTTGGGGAACCCGAGGAGGGGAGGCAATTTAAACTGCCTTCTCTCCTTGGATCAGGTTGGCTTCCCCAGGCACCCCACAGCTTGCGAGGCACCTGGGGAACCCGAAGGGGGGAGGCTGTAGGCATGGCCAAATTGGAAGCCAGCCAGAACTCTGTTCCTGCGCGTTCTTGCCCGAAAATAGCCCTGGCCAGGAGTGAGATCACCTGCTGCCTTGAGACTCCAGGCTGAGGCAGCTTACATCCAAGAAAGCCAATACCAAGCACTACATTTAGAGTCTCCCCCATGCTAAGTTGAAGTCACGGGCTCACCCAATACACAGACTATGGCAGTGCAGAGTAAGGTGCTGGCAAGCTCCAGGATTTGAAAACAAGAACCACAGTGAATGTAGACAGGGGAATAAAATTTAAGGTTTGAATCTGAGCAGGGTCGGAGTCCAGGAAGACAACTCCCTGTCTTTGTTGCCCAGAAATGTGTTCTGAGTAAAACACTCACCGGAATAGCTGTGATGAAGAAGTTCCAGGGAAGGAGAGTTCCCAGGCCGAGGAGGAAGAAAATGATTGCCACGCAATGAAAACTGGCAATTTGGGGAGGAAAGGACACAACAGTTAAAAGGATTTCAGGCTAGGGAGCACCACAGGCTTTATTCTTGTATTATATTTATGCACCATCTTTAGCAGCGCAAAATAAAAATAAAACTTTAACAAAAACATTACAGTTCTATTCTTAAAGCTACAGCAGTGGCACGTATCCGCCTCTGCTAATGTGAAGGCCCTAACATCAGTGGAAGCATTTTTTAAAAAAACTGCAGAAAACTGTTGCGAAAGACAAAATTTCATTGCATTCAATGGCCTATTTCCGCTTCTGCAGGGCACAGCATTAGAAACAGAATATTATGTATGACTGGGCATTCATTTAAATTTACAATTTAACAGTGCAGTTAAAGAATATATTTTCAAAGCGGGACTTCCACAACAACCTTTGCATAAAGGAAACACCGTTTTACTTAGGGCAATTCTGCATTTTACGAAACCCATGTTGGAACAGAAATTCCCCTCTGCACTGCATGCTGCTTTCATTTTCTTTGATCATTGGATTTTATGGTACCCTCCATACTGCATGCTGCTTTCACTTTCTTTGATCATCAGGTGTTATGGTACCTTCGGCATAGATTTATGGCTATTCAGGGGTCACTTTGCAGTCAGTACAGCGTTGCCCCAAGGTATTTGAATGTGGTTTTGAGTTGTACTTTTCCCTCCCAGTTGCAAAAATGCAGAGCAAATACTAGATGCAGAATCGCCCTCAGAGAGGAACACGTTGACATTTCCTTGGATACACACCAGTACATAAAACAATCAAAACACCATCACAGACTCTCCAGCAGACCCAACTCCAAGAAGAATTTTGCTTTCTAAAAGTCAGAAACAAGCAAACCCAACAGATGTGGCAGCCAGAACAGGGTATATTCTGAACCATTGGGAAGAACTTCCTCACAGTTAGATCAGTTCCTCAGTGGAACAGGCTTTCTCAGGAAGTGGTGGTTCCCCTTCTTGGAAGGTTCTTAAGCAGAGGCTAGATGGCCATGTGACAGCAATGCCGATTCTATGACTCACTATGATTTTAGGCAGATCGTGAGAGGGAGGGGATCATGAAAGGGAAGGGATGAGCCAGTGCTTGGCTCTTGTGGCCCTTTCTTATATGCCCAGGGTAATGCTACTTTGGGGTCAAGAAGGAATTTCTCCCCCCTGCCAGATTGGCCCAGGGATCCAGGAGGTTTTTTGCCTTCCTCTGGGTATAGAGCTGGGGTCACTGGGGGGTGGGGGGAGGCAGCTGTGAATTTCCTGCATTGTGCATGTGGCTGGACTAGATGACCCTTGGGGTCCCTTCCAGCTCTATGTTTCTGTGAGAAAGCACAAGAGAAAATACCCAGGAAAAGATGTTCATTTAAGGAAGAACCATGCCACTTGCACAACAACCTTTGCATTAAGGGAACACTGTTTTACTTAGGAACTTGTTGACATTTTCTTGGATATGCACCAGTACATAAAACAATCAAAATACCATCTGAGACTCTCCAGCAGCCTCTATGCCCTGTTGTTGGTCTTCCAGAGGAACTGGTTGGGCACTCTGTAAGACAGGATGCTGCACTAGATGGACCACTGGTCTGATCCAGCAGGGCTCATCTTAGATTCTTAAAATGGTACTCCATGTAGACCCGGAAAGGTAAGCATAATAGGATCTCTCTAGCTAGCACCCATCTGGATCAGACACACTTTACAAGTATTTTTCAAAGGCGGACCACACAGAAAGCACACTATACAGCCCACCCTCAAGGTCACCATAGTAAAGATAAGGTAATCTGCAACAGAGAGCCAGCAAATATGAAGGCGGGGGGGGGGGGGGCTTGACCCTTCTCTCCACTCCCCTTCCTAGATTATTTCTAGCCTCAAAATCTGGATGGAGGAAAAGTAAGAGGGAAGCAGCCAGAGAGGGGACCAAGAGAGGGGGAAGAGGGAGGGAGGGAGGGAGAAAGAGGAGAGAGAGAGAGACCCTGACACTTTCAGTCAGAGTTGCCAGGGATGGAACCTGGCTGCATGCAAGGCACATGCTCTACTATCAAGCTATGGATATTCCTCTAAATTGGGGAGGAGGAGGAACTTTAGGGTTTCAAGCAAGAATGGTCAAGTGAGCAGCCCTAGCCTATCATGGTGCCCAGGCCTCCCCCCCATATAAAACTCCTGTGTTCTTGCACAGCAACTGTGCATGAGAGCTTCCAGGCAGATAACCTTTTGCTTATTCTTTTGCTCATTCCCCTACTTGGGACCCCTGGGTGGGCAACAGGAAAGGCAGCAAACCAAAAATCCCAACACACGTTAAAATCCCCCTGGGGTGGAAACATTCAAGCCTTTCTGGTCTCCTGGAAACTGGGCAGCAAGGGGTGGTGGTGTGACAAACAGATGAGGGAGGGGAGGCAGTTTTTCCTTGGCTTGCTTATCTTCCTCCCCCACACACAGAAATGCTGTGTTTTGGTAGTGAAGGAAGGAAGGACAGAAGCCAGACCCAGCCCTCTGGCCTCTCTCTCTCACGGCCAGACCGGAAAGTCAGGTTTTTGGGAACTGTAACTCACCAAATACTTCTAATCCTGATATCTGAGCAATTCATGCATGAAACACTCTTCCTCCAGCCACATACATACCTGAAAGCAGGTTTTTTTTTAAAAAGGACACACCTTTTGCCTTTGTCTCTTTTGCAAAAACAACCCTCTGAGGACATTGGAACACTTCCATAATTGGTCTAATCAGTGTTGAGCTGGGGAAGCAAGTCAGCCTGTGTTGTGGTTCAGTGGCAGAGCCTCTGCTTTGCATGCAGAAGGTCAGGGGTTCAGTCCCAGGCATCTTTGGTTATAAAAGGAGCAGGGAGTAAGCAATGAGAAAAACCTCTGCTTGAGACCCTGGGGAGTAGGCTGCCAGTCAAAATGGACAACACTGATCTTGTGAGACCAGCGGTCCGACTGGGAAGAAAACCACAAAAGGGACTGAGTGCCAGAGGCCACAAAAAAATAAAAGAGAAAAAGCAATTATCCACAATGGTATAAAAACAAACTGTTACTATATACAGTGCAAATAATACAGTGCACACAGTGCAAGCAATCCCAAAGTAAATCCCTCCCAAGCTAGACCTAATGCGACTCTGTTACTCACGAGTCCTTTGGAGTTCCCTGAGAGGCCATCATGAAAGGTTTATCCCTGCGTGGGAGGCAGCTGACAGTGTGGGAGTCTCACCTCTGTCAAATCACAGCAGCACCTAGAAGGCAAAAGTGGAAGAACTAACTGCAAGTCTAACCCAAAGAGATGGGAAAATCCAGTTCATGGCCACTTCCAGAGCACCTGAGAACTCCAGCTTTCAAAGGCAGGCTCCCGCTCATTCCTGGGATGACTGGAGAGCCAGCTTACTACAAACTCAGTCAGAAGGACAAGAAAGAGCACCCAAGAGTACCATTTGGAACTCACCTCCCTACAGTGCCAGCCCAGCAGTGTCAAGGCACAAGTCTTTCGGAAGCGCAGCTTCCTAATCTCAGCTGTAACTGTTCACAAATTAGAAGAAGAGATTGGGTTAATACCCCGCCCTTCACTACCCAAAGGCGTCTCAGAGTGGCTTACAAACTCCTTTCCCTTCCCCTCCCCACAACAAACACCCTGTGAGGTAGGTGGGGCTGAGAGAGCTCTGGCAGAAGCTGCTCTTTTTCAAGAACAGCTGTGCCAGAACTACAGCTTGCCCAAGGTCATCCAGCAGGTGCAAGTGGAGGAGCGGGAAATCAAACCTGGTTCTCCCAGATTAGAATCTGCACACTTAACCACTACACCAAACTGGCTGAGATGTGTGCTCTGTGCTTGTTCTGTGCTACTATTTCATATGTTCCAGAGCTGAGTCCAGATAGGCAAAACCAGGGCTGACTGGTTAAACCTCTTTACTCGCATGCCTTCAAGAGTCCAAACAGAAGCCTCCTCTGCTCACAAAAACCACAAGAAAGCTAGAGTTACAAACCCCATTATTTTTGTTAGTCAGAGCTCACTTCCTCAGAAGTACAAAGTGTTTACCCATTACCATTAGGCAACAATTCGTGTGTGGGCAAAGGGAGCTCTGACTCACAGACGCTTACGCTGGAACCAGGGCTTTTTTTGTACAAAAAGCCCAGCAGGAACTCATTAGCATAATAGGCCACACCCCTGACAGCACAGCTCATTAGCATATTAGGCCACACTCCCATGTTACCAGAAGTGTGGCCGTCTAGCCACACCCACCTTTTGCTTCTTATTTTGTTTACCTTGTTTGTTGTCAAAATCCAGGGCTTTTTTTGGAGTAGGAACTCCTTTGCATGATAGGCCACACACCCCTAATGTAGCCAATCCTAATGAGTTTCTGCTGTTGGGTGTGCCCTATCATGCTAATGAGTTCCTGCTGGGCGTGGCCAACTTGGGAGCCAGCCGGAACTCCATTCCTGTGCATTCCTGCTCAAAAACAGCCCTGGCTGGAACCCATTTTGTTAGCCTTGGAAGTGCCACTGGACTCCTGTTTAATTTTGATACAACAAACTGACAAGGCTTACCCACTGGAATCATCATGGGAAATGGATATTCAAATGGATGTGAGAATCTATAACACTTGGGCCTACATTTAAATCCTCCAGCATAAAACTAGGCAGAAAAGAGTTAGAAAAGCCCTTTGGAAAAAGAGGAGTAAGCACAATATAAATAACTCCTTAGAACAAGAGGGGGGAATCCAGATGTTAAGTCAGCAGTTCACACTGGAAAAAGCAACCCTTGGTAAACACACTCACACACCCACACAGGCAGGGCATGTTCAAGCTGCTTTTACCACCAAAGGAGGACTTCAGGAGATATTCCACGGATCACAAAATGTGCCTTTGCTACCCCTTAATACCCTTAAGGTAGTCCAACGGCAAGCATCTTTGGAAGGAGAGGGGATCTGAGGCAGTTTGGTGTAGTGGTTAGGAGCATGGATTCTAATCTGAGAGAACCAGGTTTGATTCCCCTCTCCTCCACATGCAGCTGCTGGTGTGACCTTGGGTCACTCACAGTTCTCTCAGAGCTGTTATGGAAAAAGCAGTTCTGGAAAGAGCGCTCTCAGCCCCACCTACCTCACAGGTTGTCTGTTGTGGAGAGGGAAAGGGAAAGAAGATTGTAAGCCACTCTGAAACTCCTTTGGGTAGTGAAGGGCGGGTTATAAATCCAATCTCTTCCTCCTCCTCTTTATTCTACTGGTTTTAATTTGTAATGTTTTAATTGTGACTTGTAATCCACCCTGAGCCACAAGGAAAGGCAGGATCTAAATATTTTAAGAAAGAAAGAGCTATATTGGGATTGTACTATGAGGTGGGGGGGATTGATCAAGGACCGTGGAAGAGCCTCCCTCCAAACAAACACATATGTATTAGCTCACATTCACCCCCTTGCATCTCCGATTCTCCTCAATCTCAACTTTATTATTTCATTTTGTTATTTCTAGCCTACTTCCTCCAACAAAAGCACTTGAAGTGGCTTTCAGACAAATAGCAACAACAAAAAGCACAAGCGTAAAATAATCACATATTAAAACAGCGGTAATAAAACTCAGCATCACTTTCACTAAGAGAGCAGGAGTTAACACAGGGCATTTCTTAGTAGCCACATAGTGCTAGCAGCAAGACTACAAAGTTTACCATAAAAAAAAAGAACTTTAAGCATTGAAATGAATTGGCACTAAAATGATCAGCAGCCACTTTGCTCTTCTGTGCTAAAAGAGCTGCACAGGCACTTTTTCAGTAACTCTCATGACACCCCAATAATACACCCAGGATTTTGTGGCTGGGATGAACTTCTAATTTGCTCATAGCCTGATCCAGTGCAGGAAGTTAAGTCCTACTGCATTCAGTGGGGTTTATTGTCAAGCGAGAGTCCCCAGGCTCGGGATCTTAGCTGCTATGCTGCACAGTATTTTGTGTGTCACTCTTTTATTCTCTTCCCTTCTGCTGTCTGATGCCCACCCCCAAAACCTTGTTGAAGCTGAGAATGTAAACTACTGAAATGTGTTTTTTATTTTGCTTTGTCTATTTTTTAAAATATTTTTTTATTTAAAAAATTTATAGCAACAACATTTTCAATTTACAACAAAACATCAGAACTATGAAATGTATGAAATTTTCTACTCAGAATGAAGGACATATTAAGAGAAAAAATGGTAGGAAGAAAAGTCATAAACAATGTGTAAATATCCTCCAGTTTAACCAAATTCCAAAAATCAATGTTCACCTATAGCTAATTATTTTGAAAAAACGTGGGATTTTAGGTCTTGTAAATGAGCTATGTTCAAATGAAGCCTCAGGAAAAGGTAACCATTTTAGCATCAAATTTGCATGACCTCGAGAACTTTCATAGGTAATACTATCTGCAATTTTGTCCACTACGAACAAGTCCCATATTTTGTTTTGTCTATGAGGCCCCACAAAGTGCCACAGGCACATACATAGTGCTATATCACCTTATTTATTAAGAATATTATCTCACCTTTTCATTTAAGAGAAATACTCAGTATGGCTTAGAATACATTTTAAAAGCCATACACAATCAACACACACAACAAACACAATACAAATAGGCTCTTGTTTGCCTTTGATCAGATTTGGCTCAAGTCTTCCTTCATCTTCAACCGTGGTCACAATTACTTCATCACACAAAGAATCAGGTACTACAGTGAGCAGGGGCCGCTGGGGAGGGGCCATGACTCAGGGGTAGAGCACCTGCTCAGCATGCAGAAAGTCCCAGGTTCAATCCCCAGGATCTTTGCTTGTAAGTGATATGAAAAACCTCAGTTCGGAACCCTGGAGACCTGCTGTCAGTCCGAGTAGACAGTACTAACTTAGATGAACCATGCGTCAGATTCAGTATAAGGCAGCTTCATGTGTTCATGCACAAACAGGTGCCATTGTGCTCACTGTTCACAAAGCCTCCTGATTCCAGAGAACTACTAAATCTGTTGTATGCATTGCAAGTCACTTCAAATGGGAAATGCCCCAAAGCTGTCAGGAAACCCTGTGGATCCATCTTTCTTTGGGGGTAGATCATGTTGTTGTTCTCACAGTTTATGAAACACTTTATACTCTGCCACTGACTAACAGGTTTGTGACCCAACCACACTTCTGCATGATCCTGTGCTCACCGAAATCTATGCCTGACAATGGAGTCACGGAGAAAACTCACACATTATCCTAACTTGCCCAGAACACCAAATACGGGGGATGGCCTGCTCTGTTACATTATTTTTTTAATTATACCTCGCTTTGCCCACCTAAATGGGGACTCAAAACAGCCTACAATGATGTTCTCCCATCCTCCATTTTATCCTCACAACATCCTCTGAGGTACGTTAGGCTAAGAGTGTGTGATTGGCCCAAGGTCACCCAGCAATTTTTCATGTCACAGTAAGGATTTTTTACCTGGGTCTCCCAGTTTCTACTCTGACCAACAAAGAGGCAGTGTGGTGCAGTGGTTAAGAGCTGTGGACTCTTCTGGAGAACCGGGTTTAGTTCCCCTTTCCTCCACATGAAGCCTGTTGAGTGACCTCGGGCCAGTCACAGTTCTCTCAGAACTCTCTCAGCCTCACTTACCTCACAAGGTGCCTGCTGTGGGGAGAGGAAGGGAATGTGATTACAATCCACTTTGCGACTCCTTACGGTAGAGAAAAGTGGGGTATAAAAACCTACTCTTCTTCTTCCACCATTACACCAGGTGAGTTCATTGCCATGAAACCTTGATCTGCTCCAGCTAATGATAACAGCAGGGGTCAAAGGCTCATAACTTCTGCCACTACTGTGTAACATTACGACATACAACAGAGGGATTACAGGCTATCTGCAAGTTTTCCATGCGCATTGAGACTTTGATGCTAGACCAAGCAATCCCACTTTCATACCATTTCTGAAGCAGGAATTGATGGAGGATAGAATCACACACACACATATACCAAAACTGGCGCACAGCTAGGGTGGAATACTTAACTCTCAACCTTGCTTTCAATCAGTGTACAGGCACATAAAAACACAACAGAGAAATCTCTGAACATGTGCAGTTATTTACCTTACTGTTTCACTGAAAGATTATCAGCAGCTGAGGAACACGCTGAATTTGGAAGCAAAGGGCACTGGCAAATTTCTCTAAAAACATAGACCATGTTGGATCAGACAAATGGTCCATTTAGCCCAGCACCTTTTTCCTACTGTGGCTACCCAGACTCCTCAGACAACCCACAGCAGGGCCACAAGCTTCTCCCTATGGCTGCTCCCCAACAACTAGCATGTATGTTGGTGGAGGTTCCATACAGCTATGGATCGACCTACCCTTTGGTGAATTTGTCCAGCCCTTTCCGAAAATTATGCTGGCTGCCGGTGCTAGATCCTGTAGCAATGAGCTTTGTGTTTCTATGAAGACCCATTACCAATGCTCCCTCTAAGCTGTGGAGTCCTGTGACCAAAAATTCTACTTTGTGAGCGACTGGCATTAAAGTTGTGAGCAAGCGATTTGGCTACTGCATGAATTAGTTTGCTCTGGAGCCATCCTTTCTGAGCTAAGACAAAAATGTGTGAGCCGCAGGCTAAAAAACTGTGAGCTAGCTCACACTAACTTATCTTCGAGGGAACACTGCCCATTACCCCGAGATCTTTACTTGAGCAGTCACCACTCACTCACATCTTACCTGGATCTACATAAAATTAGGATTTTTTTGTCTCCACTGCTCATCCCTTTACACCAGATCTCATTTGCCACTTTGTTGTGTCCACTCACCCACTACAGAGGGATCCTCTTGGAATCACAATCCACTTTGGTTTCTCCCATCCTGAATAATTCGGCACCTTCTGCAGACGTAGCCTCTTCACTGCTCACCCCCAATTCTACATCGCTGATGAACAAGTTTAAACAGCACTGGTCCCAACACATCTCCTTGGGGGACCCTTTCCCTCCATTGCAAGAATCTATATTCTTGCTCTGTTTTCTGTCCTTCAGCCAGCCACTAATCCATGTGAGAATCTGTCCTCTGAACCTGGGTCAGGGAGCTTTGGGCGATGGACTTTGTCAAAAGCTTTTCCAAAATCCAGTGTTTACTCTTGTCCACATGCTTGTTAACGTACTCAAACAACCTCCCTGGGAAATGGCATACTGCTTGTTCCTCAGTAGAATGGGCTCCTTTCCTAACCAAATAATTTTATGCTTTATCTAAATGCTGGGCTAACCAGCCTGTAACCTCCTGGATACTGCCCCCACCGCTCCTCCACCATCCCCTTTCCAAAAAAAAAAATCAGTGTTACCTACATTTGCTACTTTCCAACTGCTGAGCAGAGAGGACAGTTTTAGTGAAAAGCTACTTACTATTGCTAGGAGACCTACAGGTTAACATCTGAGTTCTTTAAGAACCCGTTTGGGCGTGTATATCGTTAGGACCCAATTTCTAACCTGCCAGCACTGGATTATCTTCTCATCATCTCTATTTAACTCAGACATCCTCCTCAAAGAAAAGCAGTTTCAGCTTGGGGAATCCACCCTTTGCCTCCCACAGTGGAGACAGAGGCAAACAATTCATACAGCTTCGCTACAGCTTCCCTGTCTCCTTCTAGCAGTTCCTTCACTCTTTGATTGCCTAACAGCCCAACTGCCTCTTAGGCCAATATCTTGCATCCAATGTTCCCTCTAAGCTGTGGAGTCTTGTGAGCAAAAATTCTGCTTTGTGAGCTACTGGCATTAAAGTTGTGAGCGAGCGATTTCGCTACTGCATCAATCAGTTTGCTCTGGAGCCATCCTCCCTGAGTGAAAGCTCAGCTTAGAGGGAACACCATTTGCATCTCCTATATTTAAAGGAATTTGTATTGTGTTGATGATTTTAGTAATAGGCTCCTGGGAAAAAAAATTATTTTCACTTGCCGTAACGATCAGCTCACATTTGCTTTGCCAAAGTTTGTACTCCTCGTTGGGGTAAAACTTTTTCAAGAAAGACTTCTTGCCTTTATTATAGGTATTTTTATTTGTTTATCTGAAACACTCCTGTGCTGCTTTCCGACCCAAATTAGGTCCCAAAGGCAGCAAACATCTAAACATTAAAGTGGCATTTTAAAATGTTTATACAATTCACTTAAAACATGTAAACATACAAATACAACGCAGCCAGGGTGGGGGGCAGACTAGGGCCAAAAAGAATTACTGAGGGTACACCAAACGAAACAAAAAAGTCTTCACCCATGAGCAGAAGACAACAACAGAGGGAGACAGACGAATACTTATGATATCCTTGATAAGCATACTGGCACCTTCTCTATGCTCTTCTACCTGAGCGTCAGTTATTATGGATCTGAACAACAACTGAGCATCCTGAAGAGATGTGACCCTCTTCACTTTCCCTTTCAACTGCCTTTTGACTAATCCCCTCCTTTTTTAGAAGTTTCCTCATTTACCTGCACATACACACACCCTTCAAGGCAACTTTCCATCTCCATGAACACTGCTCTCACCATTCCCGACTGGTTCAACACAGCTTACATCTCATACCAGGGTCTCAGCACCCCTCACGTCCAAGACCACCTCCTTCCTCGCCGGGTCTGAAACAAACTGTTCCAAGAGGCACAGCTGGTTATGACATCTCTAAATTCTCTCTGTCACAAATATGCATTTAAGCAGTCAATGGGAAGGCAGTTGGAAGTCACTCACGTTATTACATTGCCTCTGTTGTTGTTTTCTCTATCTTAGAAAGCCGTCTATGGAATGACATTTGAGGAGAAGCAAGATCTGCCTCCTTCCGGGCTTAGTTCCCAGGGCATTAAAGATCTCTAGGCTTGGGAGGAAAGGGGCCAGAGCGTATACCATCCATCATATGCCAAGCTGGGACCCTCAACAGAATATCTGAGGCAGAACAGCAGAGGGAAGGGAAAGTATATATTCAAGTTATAAGCCCCTTAGAGGTTCTTGTGCTCAAAAGGGGGCATGTCAATCTAATGAATACATAAAAATAAAGATTATCCTTAGAGTTCTGGTCAGGGGGCTGATAATACTAGGGACGTATTAAATTACTTTCTGGGACTGCTATGTCCACCAATAGTAATTCGGTGGTGGAATTTATTCCTATTACATATTCTGGTTTATCAGACTCTGTGCTTTCTTTGGCATATTGACTTACACTACTCTCAATATATCCTTCCCTGGCTTTTCTATAAAGTTCATATCCAAGGATGACCATGTCTCACTGATTCCCCTCCCCCTTTCCCTCAGAGTTTCTGAAAAGCAAACTATATCCTTTAGTATAAGCATGCCAGTTCCCCCATGTTCCCCCAGAGGGGTCCAGCATTTGCATAGAAACACCTGTGCTTTGCTTCCCTTGCCAAGCTTTCTTGGCAGGCATATTTTTCCTCCCACAGCCCTTTTGGCTTTTTTTAAGCGGCTGTTATTTTCTGGCATAGACTCATTGTAAACCAGAGGGCCAATTTGGTGTAGTAGTTAAGAGCTGTGGGCTCTAACCTGGAGAACCAGGTTTGATTCCCCACTCCTCCTCCACCTGAAGCTAGCCAGGTAACCTTGGGCCAGTCACAGCTCTCTCAGAACTCTCTAAGACCCTCCCTACCTCACAGGGTGTCTGTTGTGGGGAGAGGAAGGGAAGGTGATTGTAAGCTGCTCGGAGACTCCTTTGGGTAGTGAAAGGAAGGATATAAAACCAACTCTTCTTCTTTGTGGATGAGTCATCCCAAACTGGGGTTCCCCAGCTGCTGTTGTTTTTTCCAGAGGAGTTAATTATACAAGTGGCTCTGCAACCTTTTGGAGACTTAAATGCCAGCATTTCAGCTCAAGTGACGCAAAGCTGCTGTGTACAGGGTCAGCTTGTCCATAAAGGTTCCCACGTGTCCAGCATGGAATAGGTAGCATCTTTAAAACAGTGTTACCCTGGAGGCTCTGGATGTTCATTGTTACATAAGATATTCCCTTCTAGGACCACTCAACTACATTTCCCAAAGCTGCTGGTGCCACCATGCACCACAAGAGCCGATTCCTTCTCTGCACTCCCTGAACAGCCTACCTGAACTGCACACAACGTCTGCTACCTTTGCACCTGACAGGCACGTCACCACAAGATAAAAACATCTATCAGATATCTACCTCCCTAATTATGGACAAGCCCTTGCCCTGCCACCAACGTCACAAAGGAAGCCATCAGAGTGAGTACATTAGAGTCCTTAGGTTGGGGCTGGGTCCCTACCCTATGTCACCTGTACCACAATCATACATGAGTTGTGGGCTGGTGTGCAGCGCTCGATCAGAACTATGGTGCATGTGGAGGAGGGGCTCTTCAGCCTTCCCCTTGTGCTATTTCTGCCACCAGTGCCATTGGGTCTGTTGTGGAAATCCACACGAATCCCAGGGAACGTGTGGGTTCCTCTAAACAGATCCCCCAGGTTGGGAAAATGGCATAAAAAGGTCCTGAGCCTGTGGTTCTGAACCTAATCAGGCACCACACACACATGAACTGATCTGACTACTTCAGACACAAGGTGGGATCCCCGAACATGTGTGGAATCCTGCCCCACTTCCCTCCCTCTTGCACTTGACGCCCGCCTACAGCGAGACCCTCGTTCTCCAAGACGGCAGAGGAGCGTCAGCATGGGTGCTGGCTGCACCTAGCGGACTCCTGACAGCCTCATCCATGTACCTCTCTCTGGCTCTCTCTGATTCTCCATGTCAGCAATCTCAGCCTCAAGGGACCAAACCCATTGTGAGCCAAAAGCGCCCTGTGCCCTGCACACACCCACCTGTGCCATGCACAACACCATCCCCACCTCTTGCTGGCTGTCTACTGGCATCGCTAGTTATGTCTTCAGAACATTTTTAACCTCAAAGCACCCTCGTTTTACTCCCGCTATGGAGATCCCCACCCCCACAAATGTTGTGCTGTCAGAGTCTCTACTCAGCCGGCCTTCTGGCCCTGTTGCTGAACTTGCCCAGTTCTCTTATTCAGATACTTTGTCACAGGTGCCCTTTTGTTGTTTGCAGAGCTGTGTTTTAAAGAGAGACATCCTGGAACGAAGTGACCTGGAAACTCTATTCTCCCTTTCCCTGAAAGCCTTAAATTTGATGAGAACGAGTGAGATAAGAAGCCAGGGAAAGCGTTCTGCACCTGTCCAGAGATACAACGCCCGGGACTGTACCCTGGCACTGAGAACAGCTTCGAGGGGTTGACCCCCGCCCCCCGGTTCCAACAGATCCCTGAGAAATGACTCCCTAAAAAAGCTCGAGCAATCTCTATCTCCCCCCGCCCCAGCTCCCCTAGGCCACAGCACTGTGCACACCGCAGCCGCCTCCGCGGCTTCGGATGAGACTTCGCTGGAGCCTCGAGCGGGAAACGCCTTTGAGAAGCCCCCCTGACCTAGCCCACCCTCGGTGCCCCGCGCATCCTCCCTCCGCCGCGCCCCTTCCCATCCTCGGCGCCCCGAGACGCAAGGGGGAGACTCACCTCCCGGGGAGGACCAGGCCTGCCTGCTGCGGCTCCTCCTCCGCCCCGCCGCCGGCTCCATGAGGCTGGACGCCCGCAAAGCCGACCGCGCGAGGCGAAGACAGAGCGCGCGCCCTTGGAGAGCCGCCGCCGGGGAGGAGCGCCGCTTTGGAGTCTGCGCGCCGGGGAACTGCTGAGAGAGAGGCGGCGGCCTTTGGCGGGCCTTTCGCCACCTGGCTGCTGGGAGACACCCTCCTCCCCACCCCCCACCCCGGGGCTGAAGCAGGCCGCTCGCCCGCTGTCGCCTCCTGCGGGCCTGGCACCGGCTTCGGCGTGGTCTCAGGCCTGGAAGAGGCGAAGAAGGACGCCAACGCGAGACATGTACGGAGTACTTTCCCCCTCCCCCTCGGTGCGGGGTTCCCACGTGCGCGTCGTTTCTAGACGCCGGGGTAGTCAGTCTCCAGGTGCTGGTTGGAGATCTGGAATGACAACTGGTCTCCAGGTATAAAACATCGGTTCCCTTGGAGAACATGGCTGTTGGGGAAAGTGGACTGTATGGTGTTATGCCCTCCCCAGGCTTCACCTCCAAAATCTCCAGAAATTTCACAGTCCAGAGTTGGCAATCCTACTTGAGGCTGACCACGTTCACTGAATGCGTTTGAAGTCTGCCTAGCGGGCTGTGTCTGTTGTGGGTGCATTCATCCAGGGTACTGGCGCAGTCCACCTGGAAGGGACAGGAGCCTGTGACTCCACCTAGCTCGACCCTTCTCACAACCAGTTCTCAAGCAGTGTGCGAGGGTCCTCCAGTCGCCTGAGCATCTTTTCCCACATGTATCTTGTAGGGTAATTCCTGTGCAAGTGGCCATAAGAACATCTGCATCGCCTGGCTGGACCAGACCAAGGCCTCAGCCAACTAGATGGGTTTGTTGAATGCACAAGCACAGAAAGAAGACAGCAGCCTCCCCCTGGCAATAATTTCTGGAATTCAAAGGTATACTGCCTCTTTACATGGAGGTTCATCAAGTGAGCACCTCCTCAAATGTGCACAGATCTAAGCCAAATGGAGTGCAGGCTGTACAAACATCTGGGCCAGTTTCAGAGGAGAAGTACAAACGTTGCTTGAAATCTACTTTGCTGAACTTTGAGTTCCTCACTGCTGCTTATCTTCGTCTTCTCCTCCTTTCCCAGGTCAAGCAAGTTTGCACAGCCCTGAATGGAGATCAGATCTGTTAAGTACACTCAAGCTTTTCTCAGGCCCATAGTTCAAGCAGGAGTAGAGGAGCTGGTCAGTTCAACCCCAACGGCCTGCCAAACACCTTTCCTCCGCGCCTGCTATTTTTTGCTATGGGAAAGCAACACAAGTAAACTGTGCCCAAGCCCCATCTCTTTTTCTCGTCCTACTTCACCCCTTTGATGATATTCTCCAGGAAACAAAACATGTGGGACCCTGAACTGAGATGAAATCAAATACATAAAGTGTTTCATGCCCCGGTTGGGTCAGCACCATGGCTCCAAATGCTAAGATGCTGGACCTGCGGGGGCAGGAGGCAGGGCTTAGACCAAGAACAGAGTTTGCCATCCCAGGCCTTCACCTCAAAACCCTCCTTATCCAGGAAGCCTTTGGGACAAACCCTTAGTCCGCATTATCTCCCGAAACAGCCTAAGTATATGCAACACCCATATTCTTTCCTGCTATCTTCCATCTGTCTACTGCCAAATTCCAGACTGTAAGCTCCCTGGGGTAGAGATATGTCCTCCTGGTGTAGTTAATAAAGCACTGTGAATGTTGATAGTGTTGGAAGAGAGGACCTAGATGCTGTCTCAAGCCTCAGCCTCCAGAGGGGGATTGCAAACAAGTCTGTGGGATAGACAGGCAAACTGTGGGTTTCCTTCCTGTTTACTCTCCTGCCTCTTTCCTTTAATGTGTAGACTGAGATACCTCTTAGGGAAATTGCCTTCCTTCCCTCTTCTGCTCTCTCTCAGACTCTTAAATATACACAGAGAAACAGCACGTTGCTCTCTTCGTTGGCACGATAGAGGCAGGATGCCTCTCAGCAATTTACACTCATCCAAGGAAAATTAGATCCTATCCCTATCTCTAAGCTTTACTATCTAATAAAAGGACTATTATTAGTCTTGAAATTAACAAGCGGCTCTGCGTAACTTTGTAACTCTCATAGCATACTGATGTGCTATATAAAGAATAAATAAAAGGGTGAAAGAGGAGAGCGCAAAAGTTGGCTTGAAACTCAGCATCAGAAAAACTAAGATCATGGCATCCAGCCCCATCACTCCTTGGCAAATAGAAGGGGAGGTCAATCATGGAAGCAGTGACCTACTTCACGTTCTTGGGATCCAAGATCACTACAGATGGTGACTGCAGCCATGAAATTAAAAGACACACCTGCTCCTTGGAAGGAAAGCAATAGCAAACCTAGACAGCATAATAAAAAGTAGAGAATCACCCTGCCAACAAAAGTCCTTATGGTCAAAGTGATGGTATTCCCAGTAGTAATGTATGGCTGTGAGAGCTGGACCATAAGGAAGGCCAAGCACCAAAGAATAGTTGCTTTCGAATTATGGTGCTGGAGAAGAGTCCCTTAGACTACAAGGAGAGTCCCTTGGACTGCCAGGAGATCAAATCAGTCAATCCTAAAAGAAATCAACCCTGACTGTTCCCTGGAAGGCCAGATCCTGAAGTTGAAGCTCAAATACTTTGGCCACCAAATGAGAAGGGAGCACTCACTGGAGAAGACCTTGATGCTGGGAAAGACTGAAGGTCAAAGAAGAAGGGGATGGCAAAGGATGAGATGGTTAGACAGTGTCATCGATGCAACAAACATGAAACTGAGCAAACTCCGGAGGATGGCAGAGGACAGGAGGGCCTGGCATGATGTGGTCCATGGGGCCACTAAGAGTCGGACTCAACTGTGTGACTGAACAACAACAACAACAACAGGTTTCAGCACTAGGAGACCTCTCTGATCTGTTCTGGTTTACATGTACAGCAGAATGTGGCGCAGGGTTCCCCAAGGCTGACTACATAAACTGTACCATTCTAGACTGCAAGAGGAAATTCATCATTTGTCTGGTCCCCTACATAAAATTTCCTGCAGAAAGAAAACTAGCAGAGTAAGCAGCAGACTGAACTAGATTTTCTACCTACTGTGCTCCTTTCCCCCCTTTTTTAACCTTCCGGGCACTTCAGTGCATGGGGGGATATTCCGAAATGGCTCTTCCAGTCCATTCAACCCACCCTCCAGGATGCTTCCATTTCATTCTGCTGGATCTGTTGACCAGTCCTCATGGGATGCAGGGTCAGGGACTGCAGCTATGCCCATAGGGACAGGCTCAGTTGTATAGGCCAAAGGGCCATAGTCACAGTGCCATCCTAAGAACTTTTTCCAAGGAGTAAGCCACATTGACAAGATTGGAGCAGGATTCTGAGTTGACCTGTAGGTTTCCCATGCCCAGGAAAGGGCAACCAAAGCTTTGGGCAATACTGGGGCATCCTGGAGGCAATTGGGGAGGTCCAAAACTTGATTTGGAGGAAAAGAGGTGTGAAGCTTCAATTCCTTTTTTTTTTTAAGACCTTCTGTAGCAGAGTGTTGATTGGATTCCAGACTGGGAACCAGAGAAGGGGATCAGCTTTCTCAGGGGCCAGAGAGCAGATGCAAAGCTGGGTCTTCTGCTCCTCTGCCTTGAACTGGTGTGCAGAAGAAAGAACCTGAGGAGGTGCAGTTCATCATGCGGGGGGGGGGTGTACATCCCCTCTTCCAGGAACATGAGCCTTGCTGTTCTCCTTTGCAGCTGGCCCTGAGACAGTTGGGTTGCCAGCCTCCAGGTGGGGCCTGGAATTCTCCAGGAATGACAGCTGATCTCCAAACTACAGAAATTAGTTCCCCTAGAGAAAATGGCAGCTTTGGAAGTTGGATTCTATGTAGGGTTGCCAACTTCCAGGTGATAGAGATTAGATGATGATGATGATAATTCAATTTATATCCTGCCCTATCCCACAAGTGGGCTCAGGGCGGCTTATAGCATGTGGTCCATAAAACAATAAAGCAATAAAAGCAATAAAACAGTGGATGGCACAATAAACAATATCATCAAACCCCATGCCTCATATCAGGTAAATATAGGTGCTCCAGACTTTCCCCTGGAGAACATGGCTTCTTTGGAAGGTGAACTCTATGGCATTCTACCCCCTCTGAAGTCCTGCCCCACCCCAAACCCCGCCCTCCTCAGGTTCCACCCCAAAATCTCCAGGTATTTCTCAACCCACAGCTAGCAATCCTAACTCTATGGTATCAAATCCCCGTTGAGCTTCCTCCCTTGTCTAAACTCCGCCTTCCTCAGACTCCATCCCTAAATCTCCACAAATTTCCCAACCGATCCCTGCAATGGCACCCCTACTAGGGAGGCAGCCTGGATTGCTCTTGTATCTTTAACCACAGCTTGAGCTGCAGAAATCAGCAGGTGACGTTTGTCATGGCAAGGAGATCTATCGGGTCCTATAATGTCTTTGGATCTGGGGCCCCGTGAAAGGCGCTTAGGAACAGAGGCAGGTTTGACAAAGAGCACTTCCTAAGGCAGGCTTCTCTCAGCTTCAGAAATCAAGGCAATGAAATGTCTCCAAATGCACACATCTGAGAAATGCTTTAACTGAGAGCAGAGAGACCGATGAAGTGTCCCGTCCCGTCCCCCCGGCTAGGGCTATGTATTCAATATGCCTCCCTCTCCTCTCCTTACCTCCCAAATGGTCTCCGCACGTTTTGATCTACTGCAGAGAAAAGGAAGCTTTCCTGGGGTTCATCCGGTTTCATTTTATTTTCCCGCTAAATGGACACGTCAGAAGGCGGAGAGAAGAATATTAAGGTCTCGCACCAGCAGAGGGCACCAAGACACCGTAGATCCCTTCTCAGAAAACGGTTACGATTAGCTTCCACTGAGCTTTTTTCCTCAGAAACAGGCTGGAGTCCGAATTCAGTTTTCTGGGCCTTCCAAACAGTGATTCAGGTTTCCTCTGTACTCGCAAGGACGTAAGGCCTGCTCAGGCTGGCTTGAATTCGATTTGTTTAAATTCGATTTGTTTTGGCTAAGGGAAGTTTATCTATCTTTGAGTGAATTACAGATTAGGAGGAGAAGAGACAAAATTATGAGACGAAGTAATGCACCAACAGGAATGAAGGCAGCATAAAAGGCAGGTAAGAGATTGATGCAATACTTTACAGCCCAGCCTCTTACCCAAACACATAATATACATTCATACCCTGTTTTTCTTCCAGGTGGAGACACTAAGCAGTTTAATGCATTGTTCTCTTTCATTTTATCCTCACAGCAATAACCCTGTTCAACAGCAGCCAGCCCACAATAACCAGTGTGCCATTGTAGTTAGTTTCAGATCAGTATCTGGAAAACCCAGGTTCAAATCCCTGCCGTGCTGCGTAAACTCACTGGGAGACTTTAGGCCATTGTGGAGAACAGTGGATGAGAAATGAAGAAAATAAAAAATATAGATGAAGACGGAACAGATAGGGGAAATTTCCAAGCTGGGAAATTCCTGGAGATTTTTGAGGGTGGGCAGGTTTTGGGAAGGGGAGGTCAAGGAGTTTGTATTGCTATTGGGGAGGGAAGATCAGTGGGCTGAGAGTATGCTCTCCAAAGCAGACATTTTTCTCCAGAGGAATGGATCTCTGTTGTCTGGAGATTGGTTGGAATTCCAGTTAAGAATATGGGGCTTACCAGGAGGAGGGGAAACAGAAAAAGGTGTGAGGAAGGGAATACAGAAAGTGAGGTGCCCCTGCAACTCCTTTCAGGTTCCAACCATGCAGCTGGTCCTAGCCCATTTTGGCCAGCACCACACACTGGCCTGGCCCAACAAGTGGCCCCATGACACTTGTCCAGAGTTTTCCTGGGGAGAGGCTGCCAGGGTGAACATAGGAGTGAAAGCTGAAGATGGGGAGCAAATAAAGGTAGGTTGGCTGGCCAGTGGGAAGGAGAGAAGAAAGCAAGAAGAGGCTGTGGGGGCTGCCAGGAAAAGGGAAGAGGAAATAGTGGGGGAGGGTAAAAAGAGATCCCCCCAAATCCTTGCAGGGTCCCCCCCTTGTCATCAGTATATCCAATTCTCAACATGGCCAAATCTGTGAAGATTTAAATCCAGAGTTTGGAGCCATGAATAGACAAGTCTTTCTACAAAACTGAAATACATCCCAGGTTTGCAGAAAAATCTGAAATCTAAAAAAGTTAAATAAATAAATAAATTGGGGAGTTAAAACTCTCCCAAAATAGTAGAAGCAGCAACTGTAGCTTTAAGAAACGAATGCCCTAAGTGGCCATTGCTAGGCAACCACAACAATACTGCCAGCCTTCAAGCCTTGGTTTCTGTCAATAAAAGGCAGGGAAGGGAGTAGAACCCTTTCCAGGACTGTTCTGGGGGAAAATCTTTGGGGCCAAACCTGGCAGCAACCACTGGGTTACATTCTACAATCTGACTTGCATGACTCACCCAGCTAGGGCTGCTTGCTACTGTTCCAACAGCAGCCACCCCATGTAAGCCAGTGTGGTGTAGTGCTGGTGGTTGCCAGGAGGAGGGAAAGAGGAAATAGTGTGAGAAATGAGGATACGGGGAAAATGAAGTGAACTATGCACTATGCAAGTCCTTGCAGTTTCCAATATGGTACAGTGGCTAAAATGTTGGACTAGGCTTGGGGAGACCCAGAGTGAACTCTTCCCATCAGCTATAAAACCCACTGGATGACTGTTATGTATTGGGGCTGGAACATCCCAGGACTGTCTACCAGAGACTGGCTGAGCTTGGAGCTCTAGAACAATAGCCCACCAGGACTCTGGAGGTGACCAATGAGGAATTAATGTTATGTAATAGCCTATCGTTGGGAGTTGGGTGTGGTTGGGTGCGGTCTTTGCATGCTATTTAAACAGGGCTTTTGCCCTGGAGTTTTACCTTGTACGGGCTGAATCACTAATACAGCTGAGCAGATCACTAGACTTGGGGTCTGCTCATTTGTGGAACCCAGTACTTAACAATGACCTTGGGCCAAACATTCTCTATCAGTTTAACCTACCACACAGGATTGCTGTGAGGATAAGAAGGGAGGAAGGGAGAAGCACATCTTGAGGTTCTTGGGGAAAAGGCGGGATAAAACAATATGACAGATAGGTGTCATGTGCATATTTAGTATTCCTTAATGATATCCTTGCAGGCTCTGTGACTGAGCACTGGTGTCCCCAGGACTGGCTCACCCACTAGGCGAGCTAGGCGCTCGCCTAGGGCACTAGCCCTGCAGGGGCGCCAAAATGCCCCCGCCCCCCCCGTGAAAAGCCCCCCTTCCCGCCCAGTGCCAGCAGCCCCAGCTTTCCTGGGCGCCTCGTGGCTGTGAGGCACCCAGAAAAGCCGGCACCGCCGCTGGGAGGGAAGGGGCGGGCGTTCTAACCCTGCCCCTTCCCCGGCTCTCCTGGGCACCTCGCAGCTGCGAGGCACCCAGAAAAACTGGCGCCGCCGCTGGGAGGGAAGAGGCAAGGGTTCTAACCCCACCCCTTCCCTGGCTTTCCTGGGCGCCTCGCAGAAAACGGCGCTGGGCCATCTCCAGGCCCCACCTGGAGGTTGGCATCCCTGGTGGGGTGGGCGCCCCAGGCTGTCCTGCCTAGGGCGCCCAGACACCTGGGGCCAGCCCTGGATGTCCCCAGTTAAAAAGATGCCAGGATTGTGGAAAAGCTCTACCTGAGGTCCTAGAGAGCAGCTGTCAAATCAAATCAGAAACCTTTATTAGGCATTTGTTACAAATTGCATAGAGAGCAGCTGGAATAGCCAGCAGTGGACTTGATGGACCAGTGGCATAAGGCAGCTTGGTTTGTGTGTCATTGGGGCACTAGAAGCCAAACAATCAGGGATCTCATCAGAGCTGGACAAGAAGTATGCCTGAGACCCAGCTGGGAGAGGTGGGCTCAGGCAGCTTCATCTGTTCAAAATCTTCCACTACCATATCACCAGACCTTTTGAAGCTCCCCTCTGTCGATGTGGCAGGGTGGAGAGGCCATTGTATGAAAAACATAGGGGCTGTGTGTCTCAGTGGTAGACCTGCTCTATGTGCAGTGGGTCCTGGGTGACAGGATCTCCAGTTAAAGGATTTCATGGAGGAGGAGGAGGAGGAGATTGGATTTATTCCCCGCCCTTCACTCGGAGTCTCAGAGCGGCTTACAAACTCCTTTCCCTTCCCCTCCCCACTACAGACACCTTGTGAGGTAGGTGGGGCCGAGAGAGGTCTGAGAGAACTTTCCTTGAGAGAACAGCTCTGACAGAACTATGGCTTGCCCAAGGTCATCCAGCAGGTGCAAGTGGAGGAGTGGGGAATCAAACCTGGTTCTCCCAGGTTAGAGTCTGCGAAAAGACTTTTATTTGGTTCCCTCTCTAAGACCTGGGAGAGCTGCTGTTGGTATGAGTACGCAGTGCTGAGCTAGACAAACCAAAGGCCTGACTCAGTATTTAGGCCTGGCTTTTCTCCCAGTGAAGACCCAAATTGTCTTACACCATCCTCCTCCTGTCCACCATTTTATCCTCACAACAACAGGCCTGTGAGGTGGGACTGGACCAATGACTGGCCCAAGGTCAACCCAGCGAGTTCCACGCCAGACAGGAGGGTTGGAATTTGGGACTCCCAGTTCCTAGTTTGACCCTCTTAACCCTACACCACATGGTCAGCATCATCTATTTATCCAGCCCTCATTGGGCTGCCCAATTTGGGCATGTGTAACTGGATAGTCATCTGAATCCTTATTTTTTCCATGACAGTTTGTTCCATTATTTCTCACTTTATCTGGAGTAGACAAAGAGACCAGCTGCTTCCTGTCCCCCTGAAGGTTCTTACCAAGCCCACCCCACCTCCAGATCCCTTGATCTTTCTTCATACATCATGCTCTCTAGACCTGTTGAATTGCTTTTCTCTGTTCTTCATCAGCCTCTTTCTCCTTGCTTTCTCCGCATGTGTATGTTTTAAGTCATCCATCAGAACTCAAGCCAGTGCTCTAGTCAGAGGGCAAAGATCACAGCATTGCTGAGCAGAAGGGGAGAGAAGGCCACCTCTGTCTTATTCCCAACCCTCCACCTCAGGGTTGCTTTTCCTTTGCTGTAGCACTACACCGCAGTTGTTTTTGAAATTGCAGCCTGTCATGTGGTGTGGTGGGGCATGGGGAGCAAGCTTCTGATCGACAAAGACATTTGACCCACAGTTAGAGAAAGAACGCTGGACCTCTGGTGTATTCTCCTGTTGTCATGTTGCTAAGGATGAGAACTGGGAAATCCTAGGTTCAGATTTCACCCCAGGCAGAAAACTCTCTGTGTGGTCTTAGACTAACCCTGATTCTATGAGGCTGCATCTGCAACATGGAAGATAAGTCACCATGGTTTTTATAAAGATCAGGTTGTGTGAATTCGAACAAATCATCCAACAACTATGTGACTTCCATTGTCTGTATTCTTCATCCTGGTTTTCCACTGTGGCCTCTCTCATCATTCACTATGAGCTTGTTTCCCCACAGTTTGATTTTGGATTGTAAACTCTGTGGGGCAGGAACTCTTGTTTACATTTCCATGTCAGCAGCCCATGGATTGATGAGGGCTCTGCCTCAGAAAGAATCCAGCACAACTGTTTCTTCTTGCCCTTGTTGCTGTTTCACGGTCAACTTGACAAGGTGGCCAGTCCCCCCCTCCCCAAAGTAAAGTTTATAATTTGTGGCTGTTTAGAACACTCTATGGGAAAACCAAATGGCAGAAGCATGATTTGTCCTTAATTTATAAGTACTTCATTTTTATCATTCCCTTCTTTTAAGGCATTCTTCCCCTTGCTTGCTCTGTCTCACAACAGTCCTGCAAAGTAGTTTAGGCTAAGAGGGAATGACTGGCCCAGAACCCACCGTTGAGGGTTGGGACAGTATGGGGATTTGAACCCCAGCCTCTCCAATCCCAGTCTGACAGTCTGGGAGAACCGGGTTTGATTCCCTGTTTCTCCACTTGCACCTGCTGGATGACCTTGGGCAAGCCATAGTTCCGGCACAGCTGTTCTTGAAAAAGAACAGTTTCTGTCAGAGCTCTCTCAGCCCCACCTACCTCACAGGGTGTCTGTTGTGGGGAGGGGAAGGGAAAGGAGTTTGTAAGCCGCTCTGAGACTCCTTTGGGTAGTGAAGGGCGGGGTATAAATGCAATCTCTTCTTCTTCTAACCACTACACCATCTTGCTGTCCTAATACAGCCAGTGTGCCAACCTGTCTGTACATCTGAATGCATATTTGTACTGTTGTCACAGCAAAATATAGTTATGTATTTTGCAGGCATGATTGTGATCATGAGCTGCAGTTTCCCCCTATACAGTATAGAAGAAGAAAGTTCTACTGGACCCACAAACACACTTGATTTTTTATAGCTTTTTTTGTTGTTAACTGTAGAAGTTACTACTGTGCAGAGCCTTACATTAACAATCTATATGAAATATTGTCCCATTTTTCTTTTCCCCCATGTGTTGAGATATTGATAATACACCTTCTGCTGTGTCTTTACCATTGCTGTAAAAATCCACTTTTCCCCATGTGTTTCTTTTTAATTTCACTTTTATTCCAAAATATTCATATCCAGACCCAACATAGGTCAAAATTTGCAGCACAAAGACTCCATACATAGTACATAGAGCTCCAGTAATATACAGCTACAAATGTGCTTACATAGCTCTCTTTTTTTAAAAAAAAAAGCAAACCCAGTTTTCTTTTTTTACAATTGTACAATATTATTATTATTATTATTACAATATCCCACATTCTGACAACGTGAGAATTCATAAAAAGTTCAGAGGATTCAATCCTGATACTTGATCGTAGATAATTCTACAAAGAGTGATAGCACCACTCCGGACACAGGGGAGTGGCACGCAGGTTTCAGGCATTTGGTTTTTGAACAAGGAAGGGAGTGGGGAAGAGAAGGACAGGTCTCCGTTATCTGACACATAAATCTGTGTTCAGAACAACGGCTGGGACAGAATTCTGGAGAGTTTCACATGCTCTCTTACAGAACCAATTCGTTAAAAAATATATATATATATATCAAGATAGCTATCAGTATTTATATATCTATATAAACATTTCTGTTCCGTACCATCATCTGGACCAGTATATCTCCCCTGCGCATGGCTGCTGTTCATTGCAGCATGGCTGGGGGGGACATTTGGGGTTCTAAAAAAATCATTCCAACTAGCTCACACTATGATCCTGTGAGAACAGGAAATACTTTGTTTTGATCAGAGCGGATGAAATCATGTTATGAGCAAAATATATGTGTATATTCTGCTGAAATGCTAGTAAAATATCTGAGAAGGTTGGAGCTGGCAGAGAGATAGTGAAGCCTAAAATTTCAGTTAAAGGGGGCGCGTTTCACAATTCAAATCCATCACAACCCACAGGGATTCCTGTGGATCACCTCGTCCGGCCTATACAGCAGCAAAATTCCATTGGCCCCGATGCTGTGGCTCAGAGAAGAATCTATCATGATGGTCCCAATAGAGGGGACTTCAGGGGTACACCAATTGCCCTCACTTAATTGGCACCTGGAAGGCCAGTAGCACCAAGTTCAACTCGGTGTATTGCTTCCTTGATCTATAGCAAACACTGCTCTTTTTTTTGGGTAATCATTGGCGTCACAGGCAATCTCTCTGCCAGGTCTGATATTCATCCCAGCCCAGGAAAAAAAAAAATGGATACAATGGGTGTGAACACAGATGGTCATGGAACTAGAAATGGGTTCATCTCTCAGAGCAGCTCTGAGGAGAAAAAAGGGAAAATGTCACCAAAAGGAGACTAATAATAACAACCACCCCATCAGAACTGGGTGAGTTAAAGCTTGAATTGTTCAGATTTCTTTGGGAACAGAAGTGCAGTGGGAAAGCAGAGGGTAGCAGCAAGAAAAAAAGAAAGAAAGTAGCACGTCACCAGCCATTGGCCCTTACTGTCGTAGGTTCTAGTACCACCTACACGTTCTGTTGTCTGGGCGGGGGGACAGATTGGGAGAGGATGAGTCATTCCCAAGCCCTGCACAAAATGGCTGCACGGGTACTTTGCTCCAACTGTGCGTCGAATGCCCACGGAAGCAGCCAAGGCGCAGGGCCCCGCCTCAGATTTCTTAGTAAATTACATACAAGGTTACTCACTACGAGTGAATACAATAACATGTGTAAGTCCCCTTACAATGGTCCTTTCCTTAGCTCTGATCAGCTTCGATGTCTCAGAATCAAGATAATAATATATTTTTTGTTTTTGTTATTTAAAAAAACAACAACAAAAAAGTCCTTCCCCCAAAACCCCCCATCCTAGGACGCCGGTCAGACATCCTCTTGGTTTGTCATTATGTGCTTCCTGGGGGTTCGGCAGAAGAAAATCCTTAAGTTATGACAATATGCCATACTCGGAGAAGTAAGTCACGGACTTATTTCAAAACGAAGGGTCACTTTTGCTTCCATCTGTAAGAGGAGACACAAAGCAAGGAGGTGGTTGGTTAGTAACCTGACCACGTGTTTTTAAACACACTTTAATATGCATAAAGGATAGACATTTGCGGTCTGTTGTTGTGGGGCTGGTTGCAGAAGGGCCAAAATACATGCAGCATCGACCATTTCTCCCCACCCTCCATTTGCTCGATCTGATAAGTCCAAGACTTTAAAACTGCCTGTCAACCCTTTCCCTCCAGCCAAACCCAGTTCCAATGCTTACCTTCATGGAAGCCTTCTTGCATGTGGCTCTGGAGTTGATACAACTCATCTAACCCGTCACAGGGAGAGTTTGAGGCACGTGTCTCAAAGGCTGTTTCATAGGAGGCCAGTTCTTCCAAAAAGCATCGCTCTTCTGGAGGCAGGTCCATGCTGGGCGAGGGAGCCAAGGCTCCTTGGCTACTATCTTCGTTGTCCAAGCTCATTGGACTACTGACATTCCCACCGCAGAACTGGTGGTGAGGGCACCTCATACCTGTGCCACCTTTCTCAAACAGAGAGGCGGACAGGTCTTGGAGAAGGGTCTCAAGAGCATCCTCTTCCAGGAGATCTTCCTCTGGGCAGGTCAACAAGGAGAAGTCAACGCTCCTCCAATTCTTTGGAAGTTGGAAGTCCAGGCATGCTTCAGGGCTGGCAGCCGGCGCAGAGAAGTCAACGGCAAGCTGGCTGTTTTTGGCCAGCTCTCTGGAAGAGATGGCGCTGAAAGCTTCGGCCAGGCTGCTGATCTGCTGGGCCAGCAGTTTGATCTCATTCTTCTCTTTTTCAGAATATCTGAAGAAAGTCTGTTTGATGGGCGAGGCCTCCGGAGTCAGGATCCCCTCAGGCACCATGGGCACATCAATATAGAGGGGGCCTCTGATCTCAGGCAAGGTCATGACGGTACAGTCCCCATTACCAGGGCTGTCCGGGGTAGGCGGTAACTTCTCATAGAGAGCACTGCATTGTTCCTGGGTGTAGAACAGCTCAGAGGAGGTGGTGGTAACAGTGGTGGTTGTGGTGGCGGCAGTGGCAGATGGAGCAGGGGCAGTTGCCGGAGGCAAAGCGGCTGGGGCGGAGCTTGGAGCATAAGACTCCTGGGTTGCAAAGAGGAAGGCAGAGCCTTGGTGGGGCGTGTAGGGAGGCGTGCAGACAAAGTCTTTGGAGGAGCTCCCGGGGTTGTCCCTCCTTAAACTCTGTTCATAACCTGTCGGGACAATCACATAGCTGAACGCCGGTCCTTTGCTGAGCAGGCTGAGCGTGGAGCCGGGGGCCTCCTCCATGGAGGAGATATTTCCGGGCTCCACCATCTCCTGGGGCAGTCCAGCAGAGGTTGTCTCAGTGAATCCTGAAGGGCAGTCTGTGCCACCCACAGCACTAAAGTCAAACGATGGGACAGCGATGCTGCCAGTCGGGGTGCCAGCCATGGGTGTGAAGACTTGGTCAGGGCTAGAGAGCTGCCCTGGAGACAGAAGGCCTTCCAGGAAAGGTGGTGTGTTTCCGAGGACATAAGCCACTTGGGTCTCTTCTGTGGTCAGCTGTTGCTTGAGGCACCAGGCTTCAGAATCACTGCAAAGAGTAAAGAATGGGGAAGTTAGTTTTTCGTTCCAGGAGACCCGAGCCTCAGTAAAAGATAGACAGTTATGCTTGCTCATGGTTTTCCTTTGTTACCTTTGAATCTCCCTTTCCTCCATTTTTCCCCCTAATTCCAAATTTTGAATTGTAAACTCCTTGTTGGCAAGGACCTGTCTTTTTTGTACAGTAAACTCTTTAAAGCTCCAATATACTGTAAAATTCCTGCTATCAATTCCCTCCTGCCTTGTTTTCCAGTACACTCTTGCTGCCCATTCCTTTTTATTTTTTTCCTTTAATTTTTTTTATTTGCTTGTGAGTTCAGGAGCAAAGGCCCCTAGATTGAAATGAAATAAGGTGGGGAATCAGGTACACCTCTAGCTGTGTGGAGAGGCATCCCATAATATGACCTTTCAGACACCACAGTAAGTTATTTGTTCCTGTTGCTATCTCCTGCTTTTCCAGACTTTGCAGTCTAACTGGTGAGTCTGGAGGCTGCAAGCACCTGTTTCTCACTGTGGCCAGAGTAACTGCTTAGCAGATTTATCAGCAGCCGCTTGTCTGAGATGTCAGGCCTGTGATAACGTTTGCCCTTTCCATGCAATGGCAACCTGACGGAAGGCAAGTAGAGGTGACCATTCTGAGGGCAGTTTTGGCTATGGGGCACAATGCAGTCTCATGGACTGCTAGTGCCCAATGTGTCTTCAGACACTGTACCTTCACAGTTCTTGGTTTGGCAATTTCTATCAGATGCCTCAACTTTCCTTAGCTTCTCTTCCCCCAGCAAGAGCCCCACCACCACCACCATTGATCTGACACTGAACAAAAGGAGGCAGGACTCTAACTGCAAGGATGGCAGGAAACCTTGACAATTCTACCTATTGCTAAGCTTACTAAGAACCATAACTGGTCTCCAAACCCACCCACTCCATTCAGAGAGAGGTTCTCAATCTCTACCTTATGATATAGCTGTGGCAAGTGATGGGGACTTCTGTATTCTCCAAGCGGAGCAGCGAGTAGATCCATATCCAGTTCAGGCCATCTTTAGTTTGAAGCCGGAGAACCATTTCAGCTTGGGTTTCACTTGTGTCACCCACTGGAGAAAGGAGCACACACACAAAAAAAAAACATTTAGACCGTCGGGCTCACCAAAAGATGCAGCTGAGTTGCTGTTTCCTAGGACACAGCAAATGGAGGGGGTGAAACAGAAAAGCGGGGATACTCACACAGTCGGTAATGCTGGGCTGAAGCATGAGTTAGATCTTCCGGGTGGACCAGGCTGTACCACGACTTGCATAAAAGCTCGCTTTTCTCAAAGCCCAAGTGGAAAATCACACTAGAAGACCAACGAAATCAAAAAGGGAACAGTCAGTGCTGGCCAGTCAACATCTCACCATCTGTTAACTTTGGCTATTACCTGGCTGCCCCTCGTGCTGCACCCTGGGGGTGCACTCCCTCCCACACTCCCTGCCGGGCCCCATCCCCTCCGATTCATAGAACACCTTCTCACCTTTCAGATATGTCCACAATGGCCAAATCTTTTGTGTGGCGACTCTCAAACGAAGACAGGAAGAATGAATTCGGACTCATTCTGGGTTTGGGGTCCAGAGGAGTGCAAAAGGCAGTGAAGACAGGGTTAGTAGACCAGTAGGACCCAGCTGGTGCCTGGTGGAACCTCCCTCGAATAAGGACTAGCTTGTTTCCTGCACTTTGCCGCCGGATAGTCTTGGAAGTGTTAAAGTGGCAACGGAAGAGTCGACCTGGAATACAATAAGCAATGGAAAGGTCAGGATAGAGAGCCACAGAAATATCAGCTGCTTAAGTACATTCACACTGCTAACACATTTTCTAACAGAAAGCTCGGAAAGGTTCTGCTCTACTGGGATTTGCCTCTTGGCAAGCCATTGGCCTTTTAACATGAGAAGCATTTCTGTGCTCCAGTGTTTGGTTTTTTAAAGAGAAATTCTGGGGCTCAAACCTTCTGACCTAGAAGCCTTTCTTCCCAAACCCTGGCCTGCCCCAGCTGACATCGGTGGCTTGGTGGTGAAGGAAGGCAGTCTTGCCTGTATAATCACTTCACATTTGCCAGGACTGAGCATAGGCATTGGGGGGGAAATGTGCTGGAACTGCCTTGGCGAGTCTTTGCTTGAATTACACCCAGCTGGGTATGTCTCTGTTCTCATGCCTGCTAGTCAACTTTGATATCAACCGTCTCCCTCATTTGGATTCTTTCCTCAGCCACAATTCCTCCTTCCCTTACATTTCATAGTACAAGCCCAAATTACAGAAGGAACTTACTGGTATCTACTGGAGAGGGAAGCGCCAGCTGGTTCCTCATCACAAAGTGATCCACTGGATCAATAATGTCGTAGATGCTGTCCCCTTGGGCCACCAGGTCCACCTGTGGATTAAAGTTGAAGGATATCAGATGAGACTGAGAAACAAGCACTCTCTCATCAAGCACTGTAGTATCAGAGTTGATACTAAAAAAAGAAACAACCTTCAACATCTAACATACATTGATTGGCAGATAGATAACTAATATTTGTACATGAAGTAAAAATTATCAGAAGCTCTAGATTAAGTGCTCATGCTATAGCATTCTAGTATGTCTAGTTTAATGTCTAACAGTTTCAGGTTGTTGTGTAACTAGGTGCATATCCAAAAGGTTACTCCATCTCTCTACTTTACAGGAGAGACTTAACAGAATCAGTCTGTCTCTCTCTCTCTCTCTCTCTCTCTCTCTCTCTCTCTCTCTCTCTCTCTCTCTCTCTCTCTCTCTCTCTCTCTCTCTCTCAACCTACAAGCTGGTCAAATACTTACCACAGAGTGTCCCAGGTGCTCAGCAACATTTTCTGACACATAGATGAGTTTGCCCTCTCCGGTGAATGCCAGAAGAAAGCCTGGAAGCGACTGCATGAAATCCTCCAAGTCCTGGGAAGAAAGCAACCCCTCCAAGCCTTCTGAAGTTGTACCTGTTGAGAAAGAAAAGGAGAGAAATCAGCAATGGTCTTTTTTAGCATCATATCTCATGCTAGTATGCACACTCAATAGAATACCATCTCTGAGAATCGGCAATAAATTATATTTCAGCACCGGGGACAGCAACAGTCACTGACCGCCTCTAGCTG
Source organism: Gekko gecko (assembly GCA_029375565.1). Classification (NCBI taxonomy): domain Eukaryota; kingdom Metazoa; phylum Chordata; class Lepidosauria; order Squamata; family Gekkonidae; genus Gekko; species Gekko gecko. Next base: position 28,975,884 of record JAPDNY010000001.1, read on the forward strand.
GCCACTTCAGCACCAGAGACAGCGACTCTTCCACCTTCCCTGATTAGGGCTATTGCCATTTCAGCACCATAGAGAGAGACCTGTTGGCTCCCTCCATCCCAAAGACACTTTGTTCCCTTAGACTCTGCCTCCCAACTTTAGGCTTTAACTGGTGTTCCCCCACCTCCGGCAACTCTTTGCCCTCTCAAGCCTTGAGCTCTTTTTAAAAGTATCAGCCAGTTAATTACCTCTGGAGAAGAAGATGGATTTTCGAGTGTAGATACACGCCAAGGACATGATGTGCAGGTACGACAGCCGGAGTTTATCCCCTTCAGCGATGGGCAACAGGTCCTTAAGATTCCTGATTTCTGCATTGATTTGGTCTCGCCGTGCCTTGGAGGCTCCCTTCGTCGACCGATACATCTCGGCTCACGAAGATCCGTGTGGCTGGCACTCCGTCTCCCTTAGTCTCTGTCTCTCTGTCTCCCAGATGTCTGCCTGTGGATCTGGTTGAGAACCACAGCCTGCCTCCCATCTTTTATAGGCTGTCGGGAGTGTGGGCACTGGCATGTTAAGGAAAGTGGGGCGGGAAGATTTGTTCAGATCAATGGAGGGACATGGCTGCAGAGCCGCTCCCCCTCCCTTCTTTGGGCTTGGGGGAACCCAACGTCACTAGCTCCTGAATGACGTGGTGAGAATGGGGGGGGAGAGAGAGAGAGCGGAGGAGGCAGCCAAAGAAACACTGCACCGAATTAGGAGATAAACCAGACAGAGGAGACTGTTGGAATCACAGCTCCGAGCCTGCCTCTTTTTCTCTCTTTCCTTTCCTCCCATACCCAGATATCAACTCTTGCTCGTTGGTGTCTCTCTCTTCTTTCTTTCCCCTCCACAAAAAAATGCTTTCTGAATTCCTTCATGTGCATTCATCAGTTCTAGCTGTCTAGTCTTCCCTTCCTTCTTCTCTCTTTTCTCTTCCCTTTTTTTGTGTGTGTTTGGTTTTGCACAAAACTGTTTACCTGTTATACTGAATTCTTCCCCACACAACCCGTTTTTCTTTGCTTCCTTCCTTCAGTTCTTCCTGCCTCATCCTTTTTACAAAAATCTTTATTTCTCAAGCCTCTCTCACCACTTCTCCAAAACAGAAAACCAGGGCCGGGGTGATGGTGCAGGGGGGAGAGAGAAATGCCAGATTTGATGGGTTGTTGTACAAAAAAGTAGCTCTGAACTGCAGTTTCAAAAGGTGTGTTTATCTTGTGTTCTTGCCTGGCTCTCTCCTCTTTCTTTTTTTTGTATATGGTGTTTATTTCTCTAACCATAGTCTCTTTGTAGTGTCGTAAGAAAATGTACCTATGTGGCTTCTTAAAAATACAAATGTTTGATCTGTGAAAAGCATCCATACCTGTTTTCATTTGCCTTGCCTCCCCCCCACCCCAGCTGTTTATGTTTGCCTTACATATTCTTACTGTTTCCCCCCCTTCTTTTTAGTACAGAAATCTTGTGCCAAGCATACCCTTATATAGGATTTCTCTCCAGGAATTCTGACTTCTGACACAGCAATCTATAGTGGGTGAGTGAGTTCCTCTCTTTTTTTTTGGTCATTCCCCCCTGCCCCTGCCTCTTTCTTCGATAAATAAATAAATAAAAAGTAAGATCTTACATAACACTTTTTCTATATGGAGCCAAAAATAGATATTGAAAAGGAAAGGAAAAAATGTGCCTTTTTCGGCCCCATTGTTGCCAGAGCAACTGAATGAAAAGTGAAGCTCTCTGTCTCCTGTTTTGGGGCTGTACTTTTTTTTTTCCACAGGGGTAACCTAAATTAGGTAGCTTGCTTTTGCATAATCTCTCACTCCATATAAGGAAAGGAAGTTGAGATGGTGGGAGGGGAGTAACCCTTTGTGGACTGGATGTTTCTGTACCTGTCTGGGGCTCTGCTGAGGGATGTATCTGGCAAAAATGTTCTTTAGGGAATGATTTTAAGCTGCAGAAAGAAAACAGATTTGACCAGGTCGAAGATGATACTATATTTGCTTTTCTTTCCATCTTCATTAATTTACTGCATTGTATTTCTTCTTCATTTTTTTAAAAGGCAATACTAAAAGGCTCCAGTGATAGGGAGGGAGCACTAGTTCCAAGGTGGAGAATTTTCAGCACTGTTATGCAGTGATAGCTTTCTGCAATGCAGAAGCTCTGTTTATGCAATCAAGTTGTCTTGTGATACTGAACCCCTGAAAAGTTCCTTCAAGCTCTGGTTTTATTTATCTGCTGAAGAGATGATGCATGTGTATGTATGAGAATGCGTGTATAATCAGAAGATGAACTTATCGGTGGGGAGGGAAGAATTTTAGTTAACCTGGGCGAATCTCTCTTCTCTTCCATCCTCAGTTAAGTGAGCACACTAGCAATATATCACCTCTAGTCTTCAGTGTTGGTTGGAGGGCAGAATTTCTTAGAAAGACGGAGTGACCTGTGAATGACCCAGGAAAATCAACGAGACTTGACCCTATATTCCTTGACTGTAAAAAAAAATAATAAAGAGGGGTGGTGGTGGTATTGGCTCAAGAGAACAACCCTGAAGTAACAGCTACTGAATTCTGGTAGGACTCTAGATGGCACTAACTGTTCTGACCTATACTGCTCCAAAGCTCTTAGGGCTAGATGCCAAAAAAGTGGCATCTGCATTCAAGTGAGGGCATCAGTAAGGTCTGTCCTTCTCATTAGGAGATGGCACCATCAGTGGAGGAAAGACCCATTAATACTACTCGCCATGCACAGGCATCTGTGCTCGCTTGAGGTTTTTTGCTGTCCCAAGTGGGCAGGCGACTACGTCACAGGTGTTTCCCCAGAACCTCTTGCAATGGCAGTTCTGGGGCACATTCTTAAAGAAACCAGCTTGGCTGAAAACAGCACAAGAGCTGGGATTTGGAGGCTGGGTTTTTTGGCATGCTTGCCTAGTCTGACCAAGATATGGTGACAACCATGAAATGGATGGCTTTTTAAAAAGATGGGAATATTGAACCCTAGAACATCAGGTGCAGGGATAAACAATGTGGTGGCGGTGGGGGGTCTTGATGGCATGTTTGTGAGCTTCTAAAGGCATCTGTCAAAAGCAGGATGCTGCATTAGAAGGCAGTTCTTACTTTTTAATGGGAAAAGGAGGAGAGGGGAAGAAAGGAAATGAATCTACCGCACTTCCATTGTTTTTCTTCTAGTAATCACAGTTCTACAAATAAGCAGCAGGACACGCAAACCCTTATTTGGGGGTTTTCTGCCAGTAGGAAGTTCTAATCTGTTTCCTCAAGGAACATATTCTGCTCCCAATCATCCCTGCCAGGTGCCCACCCTGTATGGCATTGAACTCTGCTGTTGAGTGGGCAGAACCATTAATAGCAAAGAGGGTCTGTGGAGCAGGCAAATAGAAACTGAGCATAGAGTGCCCTACAAGGAAAAACTGTGGCCATTTTTCACGAGGTGTGAGTCTCCATCCTCACATACCCCACGAAAACTAGGTTTTGAAAGACACAGCCCTCCTGGCCTAGGCCTTTAATAGCAACTTGGTCTGCAGAAGAGTCCAAGCTGCTGCTAAAGGCACAGGAGCAGGGGGCTGAAGAAAAGCCGGCAAGATTGCAGCAAGGAACTGGATATTGGGTGCTGTAGATAGGCCTGAAACTGTGTGTCTTTTCAGAAACAGGGAAGCACTGATCAGAGCTTCCAAGTAGAGTTGCCAACTGTAGCTTTAAAAGTTCCTGGACATTGGGAGGGCTGCGCCTAGGGAAGACAGAGTTTGGGAAGGAGAGGGAACTTAGAGGGGATGTGATGCCATAGAGCCTGCCTTCTGAATCCTGCAGGGGGATCTGATCTCTGTTGTCTGGAGATCCATTAGAACATAAGAACATAAGAGAAGCCAATGTTGGATCAGGCCAATGGCACATCCAGTCCAACGCTCTGTGTCACACAGTGGCCAAAAATACCAGGTGCCATCAGGAGGTCTACCAGTGTAATTCCAGGAGAACTCTGGGTCCTCCCTGAAGGCTGGCAGTCCTGTGTTCAAGGTCTGGAGCATCAGCCCACAGCCCAAAATCTAAATAGACCATAGAGTCCAAACAGCATCAAGAGCTGAGAAGGCAAAGGAAGAAAAACAGATCAGATTCTTATGGCAAAGAAAGCCATTCTCTGTCACGTGTATGTATTATGGGCACCACTACCAGCACAACCAATTTGGTGTCATTACACTGCATTAAATAATTCCCAGTGTGATTTGCAAAATCTAAGTCTGGGTAAATTGCACAAGGGTTAGATAGGCACTAATGTTGCATCTCTTTCTGTTTGCAAAGAAGAAGCTCTGTCTCTCTCTAAGCATGAAATTAAAAGCATTGGGTACCTGTCTGGCTTTGACGCCTGCCACAGTTATTCCGGCAGTGGGCATAGTTAAGCTTGATAAGCACCTGAGTAGGTAAAGCAGCAACTGGCGTGCAGGCGGGGGGGGCTTCCATATTCTGCATAGCTCCCCCCTTCCCCCAAACTAACAGATTCACTTCTTAATACTTTTGCCTACATTTGCTTAAGTGGCAAAATGCTAGTTTGAGTGCCAGTTTGGTGTAGTGGTTAGGAGCGCGGACTCTAATCTGGGAGAAGTGGGTTTGATTCCCCGCTCCTCCACATGCAGCTGCTGGCGTGACCTTGGGTCAGTCACAAGTTCTTTCAGAGCTGTTCTCTCAAGGGCAGTTCTCAAGAGAGCTCTCTCAACCCCACCTGCCTCCCAGGGTATCTGTTGTGGGGAGGGGAAGGGAAAGGAAATTGTAAACTGCTCTGAGACTCCTTTGGGTAGTGAAGGGTGTGATATAAATCCAATCTCTTCTTCTTCTCTAAACAAAATAAAAAGTAGGAAAAAATGCTACAGACAAAGCCAGAGAGGTGCTATATGAATGCAATCAATAATTCCCAGTACTTTTCAGTTCACACATGGAGACAGACACAGCTTCTTCTCTACAGACAGAAGGTGATGCAACGTTGGCTCTTATTTAACTCTTGAGCCATCTACCCTGATGGAGATATTGTGAATCATGCTGGAAATTATTTAATGCAGTACAGTGACCCCAAATTGGTTGTGCTGTTAGTGGTGTCCATTATGCGTACAGGTGACAGGGACTTGTCTTCTCTGCCATAAGAATCTGATCTCTCTTTTTCTCAAAAGCACAGAGCTTGTGCTTTGGGTATCAGCAAAGAGTTTCCCAATTCTTGAATGGGTACAAACTCTACAAAGTCCTGGAGCCCCACACAGCCTGATTACCAATTGCTGCTTCACCTTCTCAGGCTCTTGGTACGGTTTGAAGTCTGAGTTTCCAGCTGAAGCTCCAGCCCTCGGAAGCCCTCCTCACTCTCCCCAATCTCTAAAGCAGTGCACACTTTCAGGCCTGTTACCCCAGCCTTCAGGCTAGATACTCAGATCATTCTGGGAGAAAAATCCCTACAACTGACAGGATTCTGACAGCTGCTTGAGCCTGGCAGTAACTTCTGCAGTGCAGTTGTGCATGGCATGTAACTTCAAGTCTGTTGGGTAGCTTTGGACAAAGCTTTTAATCAACACAGAAGACTTCAGGCGACTGAGTCATCCAGCAGGGCGGGGACCATGACTTGCCAAGGCAGACAAGATCAGTGGACAGATAAAGCTCAGACCTAAGCAGCAGCGATGATGACAATAGAAGTAGGCTTGCTGCAGCACTGCCAGCCCTGAAGGGAATCCTGGATCCAGCATGGCTGTCCTCCAAGGTAGCAGCCCATTTGGAATTTTCCCAGTCGGTCCAAGGGCCAGTCCGCTCCTGCCTGGATCTGGCCTAACCAGATATTCTGATGTGGACATAAGAACATAAGCCAATGTTGGATCAGGCCAATGGCCCCCATCCAGTCCAACATTCTGTCACACAGTGACCAAAAATACCAGGTGCCATCTGGAGGTCCATCAGTGGGGCCAGGACACAAGAAGCCCTCCCACTGTTGCCCCCCCAAGCACCAAGAATACAGTGCATTATTTGCCCCAGACCAAGGGTTCCTATCTATACCTTGTGGCTAATAACCACTAATGGACCACTACTCCATATGTTTATCCAATTCCTCTTGAAGCTGTCCATGCTTGTAGCTGCTACCACTTCCTGTGGCAGTGGATTCCATGTGTTAATCAATCTTTGGGTGAAGAAGTACTTCCTTTTATCTGCTCTAACCCGACTGCTCAGCAATTTCATTGAGTGCCCAGGAGTGGATGTTCAGATTGGCATCTGAGTGGTCACTGTAAGAGTAACCACCTGCACAGCCATTGGAGGATCAGGCAAACTTCTAGGCTGTTGGAACTTTTGCTTTGCAGTGCTGAGTGGGAACAGGAGAGTACAGATCAACAGCTGTCTGGTTCTAGTCCCAGTAGCCCCACACTCAGCTTTAACCTCCCCGTGGCCTAGTGTAATAGCAGGCAACTTTTCTTGGCAAGTGGGGCCACCAGCACTTGGGTTCAAAAAATGAGTGAGTGGGACTGTGGTGTATTTACAGGAAGCATATGCAGCCTGATGTATGGGTTGGGGGAAGTTTAGAAAAAAGACAGCTAAGTGGGGGGGAACGTGTCAGAGGTTTATGCAGAGTGCGGAGAAAGTAGAATACTAGAACTCAGGGGCACCCAGTGCAGTTGATAGGCACCATATGTAGGTCAGACAAAAGAAAGTACTTTACACATTGTACAGTTGGCTTATGGAAATCACTGTCACATACAATGCTCCCTCTAAGTGTGGAGTCTTGTGAGCAAAAATTCTACTTTGTGAGCTACTGGCATTAAAGTTGTGTGCAAGCAATTTGGCTACTGCATAAATTAGTTTACTCTGGAGCCATCCTTCCTGAGCCAAGACAAAAATGTGTGAGCCGGAGACTAAAAAAACTGTGAGCTAGCTCACACTAACTCAGCTTAGAGGGAACACTGGTCACAGGATACAGTGATGGACAATAGATTAGATAGCTTGAAAAAGATGTTAGATTGTTGGAGGGTAGGTCCACTGATAGCTTTCAGCCATGATGTAAATGGGACTGCCATGTTCAGAGGCAGTATACCGCTGACTGCCAGTTGCTAGTGAGTGGCAACAGTGGGGAACTTTGGCCCTCATGCCCTGCTTGTGGATGTTCTGATTGGCATCTGAGTGTCCACTGTAAGATACACGAAACTGGACTAGATGGGCCATTGGTCGGGTGTTCTTATTGACACAGCTCAGTAAGATCTTTCACCTTCCACCCTGGTCAGCAGCACAGCTAGATTGTTAAACCTGGTGCCAAGAGAGCCAAAATGATAATTCTCAGAAAGCTGAGGATGGAAAGCATTCTCAGGAAGGTGGTTGTTCCTAAAGAAGAGTATATGTTTAAGAAGTTTCCTCCAAGTGAAAGCCAAGGGATATTATAGTAGTTGGTCACTTTACTTCCAAGTATTGATGATTGGCTGTCTCCTGCTAGGATCCAGAGCCTGCGCACACACGTGCTTGTAGCTAGAAACACAGCACACACTTTCTCCACTATAATAGTGACTGGCCATATTGTGCGATGCAGGTGAAGAGGTGGTTCTGCTAATGGGCTAGAGAGCACCAAAACAGTCTCTTGCTGGTTCTGCTCTGCTTGGAACTCCTTATCTCCTTTAACCGTGCTCCTTTGGCACATCCCATCCTTCCTGGGTTGTGCCCCTCATTCTAAGAAAGGAACATTATACAGTATGGGAAAGCCCTTCTGAGGATGTACAGAGAATGGCTTCCCCTCAGCACTTAATGACTTCAGACTCTCCTTGGACACTTTGAATAAAGGAGCAAGACTTCCCTCTGGGGTGGAGGGCAAGGATGGCTCACAGCCTGAGCTTCGGCGCCTCTTTGTTCTTCTTTGTTTGCTTTTTGTAGAAGAGATGCACTCCTCTCCCCTCCCTTGATGGCATTTTCCCACACTGTCTGCCTCTACCTGTTTTCACCGCTGGGAGCTACAGAGATTGGAGCAGACTGTGTTGACAGTAGCTAGAACCACTGTGGTCATGAGGGGCTGGGAGCAAGTTTAGCCCTGAGCCCCGTGATGTCTTCCCATGCTCCCAAGGGAGCAGAGCGAAGAACTGCCCTTGGGGCACTCTTTTAGTGGTGGAGGTCAAAACGTGCCCTCTGTGTCTGACATGGGATGACCTGGCTTTCCCTGCCAGGAATCCCAGAGGATGGTGCAGTGTCTCCTCGTGTGCAGTACTCCCAGAGATGTACTGCCACTATCTCCATTGCACAAGCCTTTACTCTGTCCACACACCAGAGGTCACAACAAAGGGTATTTTGTCAGATCACAAGGGTCGTAGTACCAGCCCTTAGTGGCTCAGCATACCTAGGAGCCAACGTGTTCATTGGGATCCTTGAGGGTCAGCCAGGAGCTCGCCCTTAGCTCTTCCACCCATGCGCCAGCTTCAAGCAAGCCATGGCCAGAGGCCTGTTCCAAAGGACTGTCATACCTGCAGACCACTCTTCCTCTGGAGCAGGGTTCCCCAGTGTGGTGCCATGGTGGCCTCCACTATTTTCTCTGGTACCTATTGACCTTTTCAGAAAATGAGTGGGGGGGCATTGTAAGGTAGGGGTTGGGATCGGCTGCCCTCATTCAGATGAAAGGGTTTCCCGCAGCTGTAATAGCAGGTGTGGCCACTGGAGGAGCAGGGGGACCTTTTAGTCCGTAGAGCTTTCCTTAGCCAGTGTGTGGTTCCGTTCCCCCTTCAGGCCTAACCAGCTGCAGCTGTGAGCTCTCTTTTGCAAAGAAGAGAGGGAGCCATATTGTAGACTTAGGGTCCAGGGAGCCGGACTGTTGCAGGTACACTTATGATAGGAAAGTGTTCAGAAGCAGAAGCTCGCCTTCTCCCCTTCTCTAGCCTTGCTGCCCTCCTAGGAGCTAGACTTTGCTTCTAACCAAAGCACAGACGATATTAACCTTGATAGGCCAGTGACCAAACTCTGAATAAGGCAGCTTCATGTGTTCAGCGTGGTTGCCATACAATTCTTTTGCAAAGCGAGGAGGGAGACATTGCATTTGGCTCTGTCTCCTGCAGCAGCCACTTTGGATTTAGCTCTGCCTGCAGTGGTTCAGGGGTTAAGACACTGAGTTGCAGACCGGAAGGTTGATAGTTCGGCAGTTCGAGACCTGAGTGCCACATGACGGGGTGAGCTCCCATCTCTGGCCCCAGCTCCTGCCAACCTAGCAGTTTGAAAGCAAGAAATTGCAAGTAGATAAATAGGTACCACTTCGGTGGGAGGGTAACAGTGTTTCGTGTGCCTCGGCATTTAGTCATGCCGGCCACATGACCACGGAGAAGTTTTGGACAGTGCTGGCTCTTCGGCTTGGAAACAGAGATGAGCACCACCCCCTAGAGTCAGATTCAACTGGCTTTCGAGTAAGGGAAACCTTGACCTTTATCTTACAGGGGCACTACCCCTTTTCAAAATCCCCCAGAGCCCACAGGCTCAAAAAGGTTGGGGATCCCTGCTTGGGAGGTCTGCCAAACTCCAAACACAAGCAAAATTAGGACATTTGCGAAACTTAAAAAAACACTGGAACATGCTGGGTGACAGAACAAAGCTGTGAAGAACTGAAGTTTTTAATCACAAGTCATTTGTTTTTCATTAGTATTTCTGTTTCCTCTATAAGCCTGTGTTTCCTGCACACTGCCTTTAGAGTGGGGCTCACGTGGAACCTTGACCAGTGAAGTCAATTCTGTGTTATTGATGGAAATATCAAAAAGGAAGGGAGAGCTGGTAGTCCATAGTGGTTCTCCGCTAACCCAAGAGAGGTGCCAGGGCTCAGCCTTGTCTGGAGTAGGAAGCCCCACCCTTTAAATCCCAGTCTGCATTTATTCAGTGAGGCAGGAAAGACATACATTCTATACATGATCAGAGGCATGATTCTTTATCACTTGACATGTCTCAGAGTTCATCTTGGGCTGAACTCCAGGAAAGTTGCGGGGCTAATCCTTGGCTGAAATGAACATCGGTTAAGTCTGTCCCTTAAAAAAAAAATAAAACCCTGCTCTGTTTTCAGTGTGTGTGTGTGTTTAAGTATGGCAGGGGGAGTCCTTGCCAAGAGGAGGGTCTGTCTAAAAGTGCATCAGACAGGAAGTCTGATGGGCTTCCAGATTACCCTAAATTTCAGTGAATCAGAAAGCAATGTGATAGTGATTCATTGCCCTTGTAGGTCCCTCTGTGGATTTGGGGAGGGGAAGGGCAGAAGGGCTTGGGGGGGATTGGGTTGATGACTGCAGAACTACTCATAATGCCAGAGCCTCCAAAAGTCTCCCCCCTCCGCCTCAGGTCTAGAAACCTGCTTGGGCATCTTTCCCTTCACCTCTTTCCTGCTAATTTGGGTTCTGAATCAAGAAGCTAAAAACAGCAACCCGGTGGCTAAATATAGCCAGCCTGGAGTGCGCACGATGGAGCTCCTTTGCTTTGCAATTCAGCTTCTGTAATGCACAGTCCCTTTGCTGCAGAGTGTGGGGGCGGCCAACAGCGTCGCTCATAGCTGAACACTGCAGTGGGGAGAGGGAAGAGAGCGAAAGCAGAGGAGGGCGCATTGAGGCTGTATTTTTACCCCAATAAGGGATTTTATAGATATTTGGCGTAAGGAACTGTTTGTATCAGAAGTGACAGACATACCGATACCCTGCCACTCGTAAAAGGGATGAGGTGCGCTCTGACATTGTGTGGTGCACAAGAAGAGCACATCATGCTCTACCATGTGCCAGCATAGCAGCGGTGGTGGATAGGTATGTGCTGGGTTTTACTAAGCATAGCATTGCAGTGCCACCCAGAAGACGCCCATCAGAGTGGTCTTACGCAAGGAGCATCAGTGGGTTCTGTCATCTCTCTGGGGTCTAATATTCCTCCTTCTGTTTTTTGTGCACTTAAGCCCGCCCATATGGGTGTGGCTTGGAGCAAATGAATGAGAGGTGGAGCACACTCTGCTTCCTCCCTGTTCATACCTGGGAAGCAGGGCAGAACTCTAGCCTCCTAGAGCCCATTCCCCAACATTTCCCAGGGTGGGGTTGGGGATGGTGGTACACTTTGCACCAGAAGTAGGTGGTTTTAGCCCCAAAGCCATCCTGTCAGTACCCCTGCAATGATGCATGCCCATGAATTCATCATCCTCACCCACTATTAGTACTGGCAACCCAGGCCTCACTGCGCAAGGAGTAGTGTGGTTTCAGGTCCTTGCAGACTGAATGGCATTCAGGTGGCTCAAGCAAGTGAGCCGATCCATATGATTTCTGAGGCTGAAGGAGAGTGGCTTGCCGAAGGCAATCGAGTGAGTTCATGGTAGGAGTGAGATTTAAACCCCATCTCCCAAATCACCAGGCAGTCTGATTCTTTGGCTGTAACACAACAAATGTTGGGGGCCAAGGAAGAGAAGAAACTCAGCACAGTTGGCCTGACTCTATGTCTCTGCCTGGTGCATGCGGAACTGTGGTTCAGACTGATCTGACATATGCCAGTCTTCTGGAAACACCAACTGTTGAGGATTTCAAGATGCAAACTGTCACTTACTGGTACTGACTCATGGGGGGGCGGGGCGTTGAAGCAGAAAATGGGAGGTACACTTTAGTCACTTCCTTAGCAGTACTTCCGACCTGCCCTTACAGACTTATTTTCACCTCGGATGTAAAAGAAGAATGAACCAGATAAGTCAGGCTGTGCGTTCACACATTCATTTTCTGCTCTGAAGGTAGTTAATCTGGCTTTGTACGTGCAGTGCCCCCTACGACTAAGGGCAGCTATTTAATAGCCAACTGAATGCAGTCATTTGCAGTAATAAATATGTCAGTACCATTGCCAGCGAAAAGCAGTCCTTCTTAACTGTAATTCTTAACTCAGAATTACAACTGGTCTCCAGACTACAGAGATCAGTTGCCCTGGAGACAATGGCTGCTTTGGTGGGTGGACTCTTTGGCCTTATACCCTTCTGTGGTTCCTCCCCTCCCCAAACCCTCCCCTCCCCAGGCTCCACCCCACAAATGTCCAGGATCTTCCCAATCTGTAGGTGGCAACCCTGCTCTTAACCACTTCACATTTGTGCCTATATGTGTGAGGCAGAGCATATTCCCTGCACACGCATATACGCAGGGGTGTCCCTTTGTGATCATGTGAACACATGCTGTGTTGAAAGCATTTCCTGGTGTCCCAAATACATTTTGCAGCTATTGTGTGAACATGTCCTCCTCCTTCCCCCAGGGCCATGACCTGCTCTCTCTCAGGGTCATGTTTGCAAGCTGAACATCCTCAAGAGAGCACGGAAAACTGGCATGGGTGACCCAGGGGACATGGTGAAGGCACCTGAGGCACTAGCCTTCCTGATACTAAGGATCATAGAATCATAGAGTCACAGAGTCGGAAGGGGCCATACAGGCCATCCAGTCCAACCCCCTGCTCAATGCAGGATCAGCCTAGAGCATCCCTGACAAGTGTCTGTCCAGCTGCTGGTTAAAGACTGCCAGGGAGGGGGAGCTCACCACCTCCCTAGGCAGCTGATTCCACTGTTGTGCAACTCTTTTCCCCCCTAATATCCAGCTAGTACCTACATTCCCGCCCTTACTTTAAACCTATTCTTGCGAGCCCTATCCTCTGCTGCCAACAGGAACAGCTCCCTGCCCAGTGCTGCTCATTGCCTGGAAGGGGAGACCATCTGGAAATACTCTCTCCTCCAGTACTCTGCCCTACACAAAAGAGAGTGCTTTACTTGACTCAAGCTGCCCCTGGTTCAGATCTTCTCCCAGACTCAGGACCCACTCCCCATCCATAGGTATCTGAGGGCGATTCTCCATCTAGCATTCGCTCCGCATTTTCTCAACTGGGAGGAAAAAGTGCATCTCAAAACCACATTCAAATAGCTTTGGGGCAACAGCATACTGACTGCAGATCACCCTGAATGGCCATAAAAGTGCCATAAATCTATGCAGAAAGTACAGTAAAATCTGATGATCAAAAAAAGCGAAAGTAGCATGGAGCATGGAATCTACCATAAAACCTGATCAGAGGAAGTGAAAGCAGCCTGCAATGCAGAGGGGAATTTCTGTTCCAATGTGGGTTTTGTAAAACAATGGTGGGAAAAGCCAGTGCTGAATTGGCCTGACAAAGGAAGTTTTGGCCCTCGAAAGCTTAAACCCTGGAAATCTTGTGGTCTCTACAATGCTGCTGGAGCCAAATCTAATTGTTTTACTGCAGACTAACACGACTGC